>OY979696.1:34393316-39193316 GCA_963855945.1 Thereva nobilitata
GCAGATTTCGAGACTGGCACTAGGTTAAATTTGTGCAACTCACGCTCAGAAAGTTCTTAATAGTTTCTAACAGAGTGGCTTACTCGTAAGAGTCGTAAGTATGATATATTTTGACTTTTGATAAACATGTCTGCTTCATCAAAATAATATTACGAGAAAAAAAACTCCGCTATAAGAACTAGCAATATAGAAATACATATCGTCTGTCTGTTACTGTCACACTTTTCTATTGCATTTTGTGTGCCTGTCTAAGAAACTTTGAAATTATTGCAATTCAATTAAATTTCTAAAATCAAGTTTTTATTGGCATTCGCAGTTTTAATATACTTAAATCGACATAATTGACTAGTAATCAATTTTCAAGACTGAGGTAAATGGAAGTGTTGCCGAAAACCTGACGATTTCAGTAAGGCGTTTTCATTGCAAATTTCGGCGCAATCGAATAAAATAAAGAAATTAAAACATTATAACCTTATAGAGATGTATCACAGAGAACTTTTCGTTGGTTGAAAACAAAACCTATATCTATGGCTGTATTCGAAAATTCAGCCAGCTGCGCAGAATTGGCAGCACATCATTCAAAAAATCAAACCGACATATAATGTCCTACAGCAGATATTGCGATACTGCCAATTATGCGCTGGACGTAGCGCTGCATAGACTGTCAGAAGATAATGGAACATCGCCCCACAAGGACTCCAACTGCCGATTCGCCCCTGAAGGTTTTTTATATGGCAGAACCAAGCTTAGGAATTGCCATTTGTTCTACTAGTCCCTCATGTCGTTCAGATCATAGTGCAATATATCTGGTAGGAAGTTTGAATTGAAGGAAACATAAGTCGTTCAAACAAAAAACGGCTCGACCGATTTTTATGAAAATCTTTTCAGATCATCTTTCCTTTAATACGCTTGGAACGGCATCTCAACGAAGTCGATATCTTTTTTGGTTCGCGCAAAATCATGCAGGACAAAATGACCAAATACGTACGCACAGACACACACACACACACATATTTCTTCTCAAATTTTTGCTTAAAATGCTATTGGGACCTTGAAACATGAAAATACATTGAAAATTTCGACTTCGATTTTCGGACCGATTACAATGACTTCCTACTGGGAATAAGTTAGGAAGGCGAACTTCAGTCTTTTTGACTGTTAATAAAAATAATCGATTCGTTGATCTATTTAGATTCTATTGCGCTAATTCGCAATGATGCAGCTCGAAGCAACGGATGACAAAAGATGCCCACGCTACAATCATTCTTTGAATAGTTTTCTTGCAAAGACTTGAAGGATGGTGTCCTGCAGAAATGATATGGGCTGTGAAAAAAGTGATTCAGTTCGCTAATGCATCAGCCAAACGGACTCAGTTATTTCAAGAAGAACTCCGTATAGCTTTCAGAGGTGTTGGCAAAACTAGATGGGTGGAAAGACGTGATGGCGTTTTGAAGTTTCGTACGCATACGCTAGAAATCATTAACGTACTTGACCAAATCGCGTATTGGCAGGACAAGTCAACATCATCAGAAGCTTTTTGCTTTCGGAGTGCCCTTGAGAACAACGATTTCTTGCTATCATATATAAAACTTTTATTGTTCTTTTCGACGCGATTTTCTGAGAACTGCACAACAACTTAGCAGTCTGAATCTTTAGAGTAGGTTTCTGCAAATGATGCTCTTCAAGAGGTGCTGGCTATTCTACAATCACATCGAGAAAAGGCATCTGAATGCTTTGAACCTCTTTCGATCGTGGATGCGAAAACGACTGCAGAAGAGAGAGGTATTCAAATTATCGCTCCTCGAAATTCTTCAAAAACTCGACAAGAACATCGAAAGAATGCTTACCTTAAAATCTTTTGATCTGATCATATTCATTCCGAAACGTATGACTGATAACAGCGAAGATGTCAACAAAGCATTGTCATTGGCAATCCAATATAAGGATTTCCTCGAAGTGCCGGATGGAAATGGAACTCAATCCTTGAAAAAATAATGTGAAGCCTGGAGACGAAAGTGGAAAAAGGAGCATCGTTACCTGAAACCGCTATTGAGACCTTCAGTTATTGTTACAAGCATCAGTATCCTACTACTAACAAAATGATTCAGAGACACTTCCGTCAAGTGTTGCGACAGCTGAGCGGTCCTTTTAACCCTAGGTCGAATAAATATTCACCATTCACGGGTTTTAGATCCGCCACAGAAATTTCTAAATCCGGCACTGGTTAGGGGTCAGGAAGATGCTCGATTAGGTGTCGACGAACCTTGCGTTTGAACTCTGGGATGTTACACGATTTCGGAAATACTGTCTCCGGCAGATTGATCCACAGTCGAACTATTCTATTCAAAAACAAACTTCTAGACCGTGGCTTAATGAGTCTATGGAAGCGAAAGATTGCTTCATCGATAAGTTCGCACTGTGTTGTCAAGCCATGTTAAAGTGGCTTTCGGGCCGTCAGCTCAGAAAAACGGGTCCAGGCGCTAGAGCAGTGAGACATATAAATTTTGGTTTTGGCGAGATGTAACCGGACTTTTTTGGTGGAATTGGTCAGAAATGACATCCCCAACAATATTTAGGGGTGCGCAACCATGAAAACGCCGGGAAAATTAATGGGAACCCAAAAACTGAAAAATTCACGAAAAATTTAGTTTTTTGACCTTTCTTTATAAATATCTCTTAACGAGGGCTTGTAGGCGAAAAGTTTGTTGGACTTGTTTTGTTCGTTATGGGATTTACTAAAACTTAGCGTAAGTTTGAATTTTGAAATTTGAATTTTGCGATTTCTGCGAAAAATCATATCCTCACTTTAAAGTTATATGCTAACAAAAGAAAATACCATTATTTTTCAATGCTATTCTGGAATTTGGTATTTAAGGTATGTTTAACTTATATCTAAAACCCGATCACTGTCGGACAAATAGTTTTTGCATAATGCATTTTGAAATTAAGTGAATTTAAAAAATTAAATTTGTTGCAGCGCCAAAAAAAAGCTCCCATGTTGGTCCTGATTTTTTATGCATGCTCCAAGATTCACTATACAATATCGAATCAAAAAATTGCTGTTTATTTGGTTTTTAATTTTTTGAAAAATAACCCCTTTTTAGGCCCAAACATATAGCAGAAACGAAAACGATCCGAAACGAAAAGAATGATATAAATCGTATGAAAATGTATGAACTCGGTTATATAAACGAACAGAACTGAATCGGAACGAATGATATAAATTTATTTCATTTCGGTATTCGTTTCAGCTATTCAGCCCGTTACTTTGACAGTTCGACAGACAGTTTGTTTTCGAATTTAAAGTAGTTGAAAGAACGAAAAAGAAGTTATTTTAAGAGAATGCAGTCAATACAAGGTGAAAAATTTAAAATTTTGATTTCTCTTGTGATTTGCCGACATTCGCCATATAAATATAAATTCTATGGGCTTTTTGAGCGAATTTGAAAGGCGCCAAGGATTTCTGGCGTTATTTTGCAACTAAGGAGTCAGAAAACAGGGATTTTTTCGTGAATTTTTTCAGATTTTGGGTCCCATAAATTTTCCAGTCGTTTTCATGTTTGCGCCCCTCTAGATATTGTTGGGGATGTCATTTCTGACCAATTCCACCAAAAATTCCGGTACATCACGCCAAAACCACTGGAAATGCTCTAGCGCCAAGACTACTATGCTAGGCGGGCCAAAAGCAGGACTTAATCGGGAGAACTTCCATCTCCTCAATAATCACAGACATTAGGATGCCTCTTTGGTGATTAGGAATACATATTTAATCTATCGCACATCGTCCGTTCGAATTATGCCGACGAGATAGATTAGCTTGCTGTTAAATTCACACAATTCGACAATCATTTATTTGCAATGGACTGGCCAACCTCCTAGGAATTAGTAGAAACAGGTCATATAATGCAACGCTTCCTATTGTTACAATTAGAATGAGAACATCAATACGCGAGGAGAGTGGACTACTCTTATGATCAGCCGATCTGGTATATCGGGAAAAATTTAAACTTTCGGGAAAATTATGTACATACCTCAGAAAAACATGCGTCAGTCAAGAAGCTTTCATTCATTATTATGGCCCGTCCTCACGTCCACACCACAAGCATGCTTGGGCCTTCATCAAGGTTTTTTATGATCACGGCACAGCACGTTCAAGCTTTTTTTCAAAGACGTCTGCTTTTGGTTGCGTTACTATGCTTGAGGCTGCAAAATTACATAAAATTCATATGGAAAAAAGCACGAGCGTCGCAATTTTGTGTCCTGTGGACGGGTCATTAGCTACAAAAGAATGAGAGAAATGTACATCGAAAACAACGGGTTTAACGTGGAACACATAGAAAAATAAACTAAACACGGAATGGCTGTAAACCAGATTGAGCGTACCACAATTCCTGATGTGTTTGAGTTCACTGGGCTAGTAGTGGTCAGGCAGTGCAGGCCAAAATATGTAGAAATAATAAAAGGGGCGCTTTAAAAGAGGGACGTTTAAAGTTCCTGGCATAAAATCTATGCCCGCCGGATATTGAGTTAGCACCCCACCATTCACTCAAGAAGGTGTGACAGTTCCGAAATTTGTGTCCAGCTTACACACTATTGTTGTTATTTTAAGCAAGCTACCTTTAGTGTGGTCGCTGACGTACAGGTTTTTTCACGAGACAGCCGTTCCGTGTTATTTCATATTTCTATGGTGGAACACACCATTTTTATTCAGAAGCACATATGTTTGGTTAAAATAATAATGCAATAAAAACATCCCTTATACATCTAACTTATAAGGTAGTTACGAATGCACCAAAAACTCCTTATGAATTTTATTACTAAAGCGTTCTGACATGGTTGTAGTGTATGGGAAGCTGGTAAATACCTAGAGCTTACTGTACGATATTGCACTCAATTATAGAACCGTCGACACAGTACAAAGAGGCTTTGTTGAGTCGCTAATAAATTAAACGACAGTGATCAAGAGATTTAAATCAGAGTCAATTTAAATTAAATTCTGCAAAATTTGTGTGCAATTAGCGGTTGTAGTTGCTCCATTAAATTTTGGGTAATGCTTATGCACTTATCTACATAAATTATTGAGAAAGTTGTTCTACGAAATAGGAGCATATAAGTGCTGGTGTATGTATGTGTATATCTGAGAAATGAAAGCAGAAAAACAATGTACGTTCGTTAAATACGCCCTTAGAAAAAGTAAGAAATTTAATAATTTTGAATTGGTTTTTTTTGCTTTGCCTACTTGAAGCGGCATATTAGCTTGGAATGAGCTTGAGTTCTTGAGCTGACATTTGCAGTTATTACATATTATGTTTCTTTCTTTTGTCGTGCTTTTATTTCTTTATTAATAATTTAGTCTCCTCATGTTTCCACAAATTGCTTTCAGACACATTTACAAGCCTAAATTTCACAATTTCGAGCACTCAAGCTTTCAAGCTCGATTTACATGACAAGCACTCGAGCCGATCAGAAAAATCTTTTCAGTCGAGCTGTTTGAATTTACATTTGTACTTGAATTATGCTTCAAGTAAGCTTCAAGCTGTCATGGACACGCACTAGTAGATTTGGTATGAATAAACACATTCCCGTCCATATAACTTTGGTGACATAGAGAGAGCAACAGAGTTCGTATTGGCACTAAAAAAACACAAATCCCAGTCCGTGGCTTGAAAAAAGGGAATAAGTCCCAACCAGTTGGCTTTCCTATAGTGCCAGACAGGACTATGTTGGTTGTGGTATAAGATGGATATGGGAAATTAGCGCTGACTACTGACTAGGCAGTGGTCCGAGTTCCCAAGGGTGAATCAACTTCTACAGGATACCGTGTTGTATGAGATAAAAAAAAGGTCCATGAGATTGGCTCCTTGGCCCAAAAATTCAGGGACACTCATACATATAATATACATAGACTATTTGTGTTTGCAAAGACCTCAGCTGTTTTACTAGGAACACTGGTACCATTTGATTAATTTAGCCAATTGATTTCACACTACGGATGGGAAAATAAAAATCAGAAGGTCCGTTCGGAAATAGCCTTGAAGGCTAAAGTGGAGGCTTCATTACTAATATTAGGGTTTCTGTATAGAAAACAGAAGAATATGACATGGTACGTTTATACAACTTCTAGAAAGCCACGTTATTCCTAATAATGTATATGTATATTAGGCTAGTCCAATATGCTCGGAGAAGTTGTGCAGCAAGTTAAACTCAGCCACCTGAAAACGATCTGAATCAGTGAATTGTGTTCCACTTATTTCGAACATAGTTGGGGCATGTTAAAGTAAATGGCACAAAACGACGAAGAAGTTCGTAAAAAGACTCCGAATATTAGAAAAATCGAAAGCAACAAATTTTTTGTATCGGGGTCTGTTTTGCGTAAGGTTCACGACCTCATTCCTGGCTGACTGTACCGGTGACACAGGATTTCGCCAATTATAATTAATTAGAAGGAAGGGACTTCGCCGGACATCCCGAATGAACGTTTAAATTCATTTCCCAATTATAAATAGTCGAAGTACAAGAGCAGAGATGTGCCTGACATTTGACAACGACTTGCTCATTCACGTTACCCCAAGCAGCTCAACACTGAATATCCTTCTTCAAGAATATATCTTTTAAGTGTTAGATCACGACTAAAATATTCGTTTTGAAAAATTGAAATTTAATATTAAAGAGAAAGCGTCCTTTTTTCTCAGGACAAACAATCAAATAAAGTGATTTCCTCCTCCTCTTGAGGCGATTAAATATAGAAATTGTAATGGACCTAGTTGTCAAACAGTTTTTCTTACTTTACTCTCATTCAAAATTATTTTCATTTATTTTTGACGTCCCCCGAATGCAAAGAATTATTCTCTATAAATAACTAAAAAGCATAAATTCAAGCATTATGGGTCCAGAAGAACCCTTTATCACTTTCTAGTTATGAAATGACGAGAAAGGTCGAATAAAATGAATTCAATCCCAAACATGTCAGAAATGCCTTTCAGTTTTTCCTTCTTTCTTATTTTTCCTCTTTATTTTTTCTTAAAATAAAAAAAAATATAAAAAAAACGAAAAAAGAGTGGGGGAGAAAAGCGCAAAAACCATTGAAGCTTTTCTAAATTGGTAGCTAAATGAATATTCTGTACTCAAGTGTTCTGCAGTGGAGTCTGCATCGGAACCCTATGACAAAGGATCCCCGCGTCCTTAAAAGTGAGGGCGGATAAATGGAAGGGGGAATTTCAGGGTGGGGGCAGAAATAAAAGGAGCAATCGATATCAACGAAGAAAGCTCAGGATCTCAGGAATTTCAAGACAAACGATGTTTGTTCAAGGGATCTAAAGGAATGAGAAACGTTCTTTAAAGTAAACTTCCTATTCTCAAAAGAAATATGATTAAGGGTTGTGAGATGAAAATTCAATTGAAAATTTTCGGGAACGTTTACACAAGAAATTTTTTTTAATGGGGAAAGGATGTTGTTTCCGTATTTACCGGTGTGCTATGTGGTTTTTTTTATGGAAGTTACGAAACATGGATGTGGTGTGTCGTGCAAACATTTCAATTTTGGGGGGCGAAAATCATAAGTGTGAGTTGATTTAATTAACTGAAAATTTATTTCATGGGGAATCGAGTAATTAGTATTTGATATGAATAAGTATCTAAAGTAGTTTATAATGAGTTGTAGATTTATCTAACCAGATTTCATTGTATTTGTTGGGATAAATTTATTTTACATACCAATATAAACATAAAAAATTGATTACAATATTTTGAAAGAGGACACAGATGTATTTTGGGATTTCAGTATTTGATTTATTTATGAAATATTTATCATTTGATATATTATTTATTTAATGCTTGCGCCAATGTAGGCAAGGTTCCCGAAAGTGACAACTCTGTGAAATATACGATTTCACATAATATATTATTGGACTCTATCAGCCTACAAACACTATATTTTTACAACATATAATATAAACATTGCTGATGTAAATATATTTCAACAACTTTGAATATTTTTGTCAATACCGTGTTATATGCCCTCAATCCAAGTACCTAGTAAACTATCTTTTTCTTTCTGTCTTCTTTTTAGTAAGTTATCGGGATTTGGGAGTACCATGGCTGGAACTTGGACCTTTGCAGTCTTAACAGTTCCAATACCTCAACTTTATAGTCCAGACCGCCTACACAGTAAGGTGCAACAGCAGCTCTTGGGAGCCACACGAGCTTCAAAGGCAGTTTCAGAGGTCTCCTATCTTGATTGTGAATTCGAGTGAGATATGGCCAAAAGCTTTGAGTAAGCTTTGAGCTCGAGTGAGAAGGTATTAACAAGGGCTTTTAAAGTGCTTTCAAAGCTTTTTTGGTGCTCTGGAAAAGTCGGCTGTTGTCCGACCCTACATAGTTGATAAATTACGAGAAGCCGCCAAGAAGAAACCGTTTAAAGATCACCAGGCCAGGCTTTGTACCATGGTACAATAATTACAAAGTAAGGTCAGAAAGGTCCCGTGACGTCACTCAGATCTTAGCTCACAAGGGAAAAAAGCTTTCCCGTCCCGATCTTTTCTAATGTAAAAAGGGTAAAAGCTTTTCAAGATGGAAATAGAGCTTTTCCTTACCAAAAACCAGAGTTTGCTCTTTAATTGTCGACGAAGCCCGGATTGAAAAAACCAGATCATTAAGAGCGAGTTACCAGTCTCCAAATCCCAAATAATTTGGTTCTACGGCTTGATTGGAGGCTAAGATAAAAACCCATTTATTAGCATATGCCTTTCTTAAGTTTTCATAGACGCATGCCAATATATCGTGGACGTCTGCTTGAAAGGCAGTTAATAGAGTGCCAAAGCTAATCGATCTACAATCTGAGACTAGTTCCGGATCCGAAACCTATACCTGATTCTGACTTGGGGTCATCTGTATACCATTCGAATCCACTGGTACTTCCGGTGTCAGCCTCTGTTGGGTGGTTAGCGCCATTCCCTTGTTCCAGGAGGCATAACACTCCAACGAGGCTGTCTCCCGCTAACTCCATCATTGCATCTTCGGCTTACCCGGCTGCATACAAAAATAAACTCATACAACATACAACATTGCACCATGACGTGAATGACATGACGGACTGGTGGTGTGAAGGTGAAACCTGAACTTAGACTTTCACATAAAAAAGGCTTAAACTTTCAGATCTTCCCAGGCAAGCAATCTAGTAACATACCTACTCGCTTTGCGAATAGCCCCGGTGATGGAAAGACAGGCTATTGTTTGTATCGTGCCTTGCTATTAAGCTTAGTTTTATGCCACCATACCGCTCCATTGTTATAACGGCACTTATGATGTTATTGGATATAGACCCCGTGGGAACACACAAGCTCTGAGGTAGGCCAACAGAAATCGGCGAAACATGGTCATCAGATTGTCGTATGGAGTTGGGCATTGGCTTGTTGTGAGAAGCTTGCTGCATCGGCCCTGGTATGGTACTTTCCCGGTTAACGACTACGACAACATCATATTCGTATTCTTGGGTGAAGAAGTTTTGGCCATCAGGCAGTTCTAGGAGTTCATCCATGGCAGGAGGCCACAGAAGAGGAGATATAACTCAGAGCCCACAAACCTGCGAGTTTTCACAGAGACTCGATCTAGTCGTAAAAAATCCTGCGTAGACCTAGCCCTTTTAGAGCCCTTGCTATGGTGTCAAAAGATGCGTTGGCGAAAGCCCTCTTAATTTGTTTGTTTAACCCTACTTCTTCTAATTACAGGACCAGATCGTGTTAGTGAAATTCACCTCCTGGTAGGTGTTCTCAGAAGAGCAAAGTGCCCGACGCACACGAGACTTAATATATCCTTAAAAAAAATTTCTTCCAGGCGAAATCTGATAGGAAGTGTACTTTTTGAGTTTGGCATTTTGGGAGTAGGTGGGTCATTATAAAAGCAAATTTCTTCTACCTTTAACCTTTACTATGTATGAGGAGAGACGACGACCAAATAGATCAACCCAACAAGTTACAATTGGTCTGACTAAGGTTTGATAGCAGATCATATTCACTTCTGCCACTAAGTGCCTTGTGACTAAAAATTCCTTCACAGTCGGCCAGTCAACCATTCATGGTGTATAAAAAATTTCAAAATTTCAAAGAATATATTTTTCAATTCAACACTTATATATTTAGGTACTTGTTTGTAGTACCTACGCCAAACATTTTCGAATCTTGCTGGAGAGGACTATTCATACTCCAGCTACCTTAGCGTAACTAAGAGATTTTTTTAGGAATAATTTTCTAAGGTACATACCTACTTAGAATTTTAAATTTAAATAACATAAAATTCAATTTATCAGAAATCATTTAACATCATTAAAAATATGCCTTTGACATTACCCATTGCAAATAAAATGTTTTTTAATTTTAATTCAATTTCCGAAATATGAAAGTGCTCATACTCGAATTTTATTTATTAATAACAAAGTACGCAACGGTAGCAACCTTATATTACACAATCCGCCTTCCTTCCCTTCGAAATTATTGTATTAAAAGTGTAAGCCCGTTTGTATAGTATACATACATATATATATAATTAAAATATGTCTCCATAAGGAAGAATTATATTAATTGAGTGGGAAAATACAGTAAATTCCTGAATCGATTCAATCTGTTAACATTTTGTCAGAGATTAAATAAAATTATCAGCATTCTTTTAAGTTGGGGGGGGGTTTTACGTATCCACATTTTATTTCATTATGCGGACATCATGTGCCCAATTTTTCGTAGTAGAGATTTAAAAAATGCCTGCAGGGCCAAGTATCGCAAGTACCTACATATATCTATATTGTATATACATTAAATATTAACGGATTCAATTAAAATATAAGTAAAGGCAGGGGAAAAAAATGGTTGGTCGAATTACATATTTTTAAATTAACACAATCCGAAACAGAAGAATTTCATTAACTTCCGTTCTTGTTTTATTTTTTCGTTTTATATTTTCTGATAAAATCTGGGTTCCAATTTTATATGAAAACACTCAAGAGACAATCATTGCAAGCTTCATACTACCAGAAAATCAAGTAATAAACGTTTTATTTAAACAAAAAAAAAATATTAAAATAATTTAATGTACATATATTTGGTTTAAAAATTTAAACTATTTGTTTGTTTAATAGTTCCCTGAAAGTATGTACGCAACCAGATTACATATGTACCTTGTATACAATTTTATTTCACACCATATGAATCTTACATAAATCGAAACGCTTTTTCATCCGGAGTTGCCACCTCTACAGAACCTTCCTGTAAATAGCAATGTCTTTCCGCTGCCTTTAAACGGCTTCTTTAGTACCATTTGATTATTCCCATCTTACACCTTTAATGTCCTTTTTTAATTTTAGGAATAAAACGTAACCTGATGTGACCCAATTTAGACTGTATGGTGGATAAGATAAGATTTCGCGGCGAAACTACCTTAAAAGATTCGCAGATTGTCTAGGATCACATGTTCTAGGCGCAACGACATTTTAGAAGCTATTTCCCTGAAACATGTCATTTTAGCTTTGAAAGTCGTAATTTTCAGCGTGAAGCAAGTGATGCAAAAGAGTGTCAAACTTAAGGTCGTCTATAAGAGCATAAAACAATCCTACAAAGCCATGATAAAGTCACCTGACCTACCGCCTCTTAAACCTATAATTGGAGAAAGTGGTCCGAGATGCAAGTGGGACATAAAGAAGAACAATCAATCGTGCTCGAATTCACCCAAACCCTGGCTTACGCAGACGATATCGCCGTCATTGGTAGAATACCAGCAGCTGTAAACGACGCGTCTACCAAGTTTGAGTAAACGGCACGTAAAATGGAGTTGCACATCGATGAAGGTAAAAATAATGTACATGGTAGCCTCGCGTGTGCGGCAATCTGAAATTGATCTCAAAAATAAGCTAAAGACCATAGTTCACCTACTTTGAATCAATAATAGCAACTGATAACAGCATGGATTCGAAAATACGCGCACGGTTTCTAAAACACAATAAAGACTGTAATATTGTGAAAAGGCTCTTCGAACCCGAGCATCTAACCATGACATCCCAATTTTTGTTATTTGAGTAGTAAACACATGTAAAAAAAGTAACCAAAATTACATTCAAAATTATTCATTTTAAATGCATTCGAAAGCTGGCGTCGAGATATACATTTTGAATAAAAAAATTTATTCTTTTGGACTTAATGTCATAAAATAGCGGGAATTTCAAAGTTTAGATAAAAAGGCAATTTTATTACGAAAAGACTGGTTTTTAGTTTGCTCTGATCCAACTTATAGAACCGGAGTTATTCACATTGTAAGCTCGAAAGACGTGGTAAAAAAACTTTAATTGTTTATAAAAAAAGTTGCCCAAGGTTTTCGAGATTCAAAACTTAGGAATATACTCCTGGTAATACCTCAAACAGGATATAATCATAACTTGCTCTATACAGACTATACCTATTCTTCATTTTTGGCCTTTTTTTACTTCATTTGTTGTTTTCATTTATTTAACTTAGTTTATTCTGAAATTTTTACGCCTTTGTGGACAGGTATTTTTTAATATGAAAATAAAACCATAAAGCTGCTTAAATATTACGAATTTAAAATTATCAGTGTGACCCATATTTTACGCAGTTATGCTAATGCCCACCAAGGGTACCATTTAGCATATTCAGTAAAGCGCATCTCAAGTCAAGCAATATTGGAAGTGGTTTGTACTTAGTTGGGGGACCGCTTGGAAAAGCCGGCACTCACGGTGGGATTGTTTTTGTTTTTTTTTTCACTTTTTGCCAAGATATTATTATGTTTTAATATGATATTGATTAATAGTTCTATCAACATAGTTTTTATTATTCATAACCAAAAACACGCTACAAACGTTTACTAAGTGTTTAAAATTCGACTACAACGATTTAAACGCTTTAAGAGTTTAGAAACTTAACACTTGAGTTTACAGTGAGAAGAAGTTGGAATTGCCTAAAAAATCATAAGGCATAAGGCAATCATATCATAACACTTAAAAGTGTTTAAAAAATGTGTACAATGTTAATCAAATGGCTGACCTCAAAATAAAACGTTTTAAGCGTTTTTAAATAAAACACTTTCAAAAGCTCAGATTTGCAGGGTTTAAATAGACTGAAACCATCGAAGACCAAAGAGGAGATTACTACTAGACATATTGCACCATGATGTGGCTAGTGACTCGATGGTAGTAGGATAATAGGGTGTCCTCTGAACATTGAATTTCGCATAATAAATCTTTAACATCCATAGGAGCTAAAAAGATATAGGCCGCACCATAAAAGAAAGGAATATCGAAATCGCTGTTTCCATGCACAATAAGAGTCTCATGTCCCCACAAGCACGTCACTCTGTTTGTTTAAAAACGCAAGCGCTAATCAAAATTCCACATGCGCGCACATTTCCCTTCTTTTCTCTAATGGTGGATCCACACTACACGGACTTTAGCTCATAATCGCTTTTGCCTTTTTTTTCCTTATCGAGTTTGTAATGGCAAAGGCAGTACGGCCAAACAGCGCGGACAAAAGGCCGTGCTTAAAAAGGTACATGGTACTTCCACACAATACGAGATTTTTAAGTGAAAATTGATTTTTTTCTCAATGTAGATTAATCAATATTCACTAAATAATTATTTTCTTTCAGATTAGTTCTTATTTTAGGATCCAAAACTAACGATTCACAAAATTAAAAGGCCTTTCCGCCAAAAGCGCGTGGGATCTAAGTCCGCGTAGTGAGGACGGGCCTTAAGAATATGTTCGCTCCAGAGTGCATTCTTTCAACCATAGAAACATTAAATCCTTTACTGATGAACTGTGGGAGATAGACCAGGATTGAACGCGAAATGCGGTTGTAACTTTAATATTTTGATTTAAGCATAAAGAAAACTGGTCTGGAATTGTCTTTAAAAACTTCCTTACGTATAACATATTTCATATTATTCCCTTCAACCTCCTCCATGCCTGCAATTGCAACTAACCACAACTTTGTATTATTCGACTCCTCTTCCAAAAATGTTTGTCTGCTAGTTTACAATGAAAATGTCCACCCATGCACAAAATTAATACCAAATTAAATTACTCCATTATTAGCTCCTAAAAAGTATAACGAAAATCCATTTTGATGTGGAATCGTGTGTAACTGGATAAACACTCCATACAAATAAAAACTCAGACCTAATTATTGGAAAATGCGTGGAAACCCAGGTACAACTACAGTACATACATACACTAGGAAATTGTTAGTGTTCAACATAATTAACGAAATTTTTAGAGGCTTAAAAAAGAACAAAATTAGTTTCGGTTTGTGCAAATGAGTCGCATCGATTTTGGTGTACGAGTATATTGGCGTGAATTGTTTTCATAATATCCGGTGTAACAAAGCCTCAATTTCTCTGGGGATGTAATTAAATATTTAATTAATTCGATAGCACCATTTTGATGAGAACCGAGTACACATGGTGTTATGGCCATACTATGTATTAAGGCTCAATAGTTTTATCCTAACTAGTTTCTACGGTTTGGTGTAATTGTTTTTATCGATAGATTTTTTGTGTTTACTTTGAGCTGGTAGTTTTCATTGTATTTGTTGTATTAGCCCCCAAGGGAGGAATTAATTGACCTTAAGTATCCTGCTGTGATTATGTTTCTGAGAAATTCTGGAATGTAATTTCGTTGAGAATAAACAATCATTACCAACCTTATTTTATATTAAATGTATGCGCTTGTAGATTATTCAAGACAAGGGTATTAAAATAGGGTTGGTTTTCGACAACATGTAGTGTTTTATTGGAAGGTGCACCACCAACTTAACACATCCACCAATTGATGGTATAGAATGCTTGTTTTTCAATTGATACTGAGCCTGACGAACTCTCCAACGCGGCAAAATTACCACGTAACCATATTCGATAAATGACTGAGTTTTAGTGCTTAAAGCATTTTATCATAATCACTTTTCGATTATGGTATAATTATATCAAAATTATGCGAAATTTTGTGTGGGAATAATGTGTCAACATTATGTCACTATTCTTTATACTATCGGCCGATATGTGTAGAAATGTTATGAAAAATGTCATTGAAAAAGCTTGACATCCGGCCGACAATAATTTTTATAGGTACGACTTAGTTAAATTGTTCTTTCTTAAAAATTTTACTTTGTTAAAAAATGACATTCCTCATTGTCATTAATCTTCTTTATAGTCTTTGCAAAATGGTTTCATCTCATTTTTGGTTTACCTCATTTATACGTTATGCGGAAGTTCATATTTTTACGTATAAAAAAACCCGTCCGTCCATTTATATTGGCCCTCCTGTGAAGGAGAAGAAGATATTAACCATTTCATCTAAATTATGTGTACCCTAATTACGGCGTCCTAAGTCATGTCTAATCAAACGGAACAAAAAATTGTCCCCCCCGTGGGACGACAACCTAACTATACTAAGGAAGGCTTATAATGTTGGCTACAGGCAAGACTCGTATCAGCTCTATAAGAACCTTCTGCGCAAATATAACAAAGCTATCCGAGAAGCTAAAAGCAAGAACTGGCAGCACTATAGCGGGTCTATCGAAAGAACCACACTGTAAAAAAAATATGTAAATTCACAGTGCAAATGTACAGTAAAATTACAAATAGTAGAGGGAAATTGTCATATGAATTTTATGGTTTTTTTTCTTTACATATGTTAAGATAAAGCAAAAAAAAAATTTCTGCAAAATCGGTTATGTGCTGCACGAGAAAACTGGATAAATGTCAATTTTTTATGCAATATGAGTGCATTGCTACACTATTTTTTTACTTTCTCCAGTTCTGTTGGTCGTAGAAAAATAAAAAAAGTGAAAAATACTCGTGAATAAATAGACTATCGAACTGATTCGGTATAAATACTTTAAAAATGAATCCTAAACCAGGGTACGGAAATGCTCGCTCGCGAGCGCTCACAAAACAGCTCACTGCTCATTTTCGGCTCGCGAGCGCGAGCCATTAAAAAAAGCTCGCGAGCCCGAGCGAGCCCATTTTTTATTCTTGCTGCTGCTCACGCTCGCGAGCGAGCGAGCCCAAAAGGGCAAACTCGGCTCGCGAGCAGCTCGTGAGCAGCTCTTCACCCCTAAATCGACTGAAAATAAACAAAATTGTAAAAAAATTTTTTTTTCACGTTTATGGTTAAAATTCGATTGTATGCGTATTGTCAGGTAAAAATAAATTATTTTCAACCCTTAAGGGGTTAAAACTACCAATTTTAAAAATCAACTTTAAATAAAAAATATTTGCAAAAAAAATTTTTTTCTGGTTTTTGCTTGAAATTGGGTTGAATACGTATTATCAGCCAAAAATTAATAATTTTCGATACTTAAGGGGGTAAAACTACCCCTAGATTAAAGTTGGATTTGAAAAAAATTCAAATTTTTTTTGTATTCAAATGTTATTTTTGATGAAAAATTATTAAAACATTTAGAAGATTTATTTTAACTCTCTTTTTAAAGGGGTTGAACCAACCCTAAATCAAACCCAAATAAAAGATACAATGAACAAAATCTTTTCGTAGATTCAAATTTAAATAAAGTTAAAATTCACGGTAAAAACCAGGGTACCGAAATGCTCGGCTATGCTTAGCTTGCGCTCGCGAGCCACTCTAAGCTTACACCAACTATCGGCTCTGGCTCTGAGAGCGAGCGCGTTTGAAAAGGGGTCGCTCTCGAGCGAGCAAATGAAGCTCGTTAAAAAAGGCTCGTGCTCGTGAGCGTGAGCCGTGAGCTAGCCTAAAATCGCTCACGAGCCAGTTTTGTTTTAGTTCTCTAGCTACCGTGGCTTTGATTAGTTGTGTTGGGTGACGTACATAAAATAAATAAAAAAGGAGTTAATTAGTGAATTATAAAAATTGAAGATTTATCAATCATGGGTCGTTTTAATTTAAATAAATATATCAGTTATAATGAAGAAACAAATAAATCAAAATGTGTTGAAAATAACTGTGGAAAGGAATTATGCGGTAAAAAAATATATAATATTAAAAGACATTATTTGACGGTGCATAATAAAAAAATTGGAATTAGTGATGATGACAGTGAAAATAGTGGAAATGATCCTGTTCAATGTAAAAAAATCAGGAAAAATAAGCAGTGTTCGAAAACAAGCGTTGACATTAATATGGACGAAAGTGAATTTGTTAAGTGCTGTATTGGTCTGGTGACCGTAAAGAACATTCCATTTCGAATTTTTGATGATCAGGATTTTTTTAAAAAACTCATAATGCCTTATGAGACAAAATTTAAAAGTAGTATGAACTCTAAAAATATTGTGAAAACAGTGGAACACGCGAGTCGGCAGATAAAAGAAATCATTTCCAGAAGAGTTCATAAAAAAATGGTTTGTTTGAAGGTGGATATAGCTACCAGGTCAGAAAGAAGTATTTTGGGAATCAACATTCAATACATCAAAGACCATAAAATTAATATTAACACTATAGGTAAGAAAAAAAATATTTATCAGAAGTACTGCATATTATAAAACATTTTCGCAGGTATGATTCAACTAACAAAAAGACATACGGCGGCATTTTTAAAATTGGAAATAATGAAATGTTTGGAAGAATTTGGGATAGATATCAAGCAGATTTACTCAAATACAACGGACAATGGCGCCAATGTTGTTAAAGTGTCAAAAATGTTGCAAGAAATGCAAGAAGAAATTGTTAGTGGCACCAATCAAGAAGATGATGATAACTACAACAGGATTGAGTCAGAAATTGCAGGAGTATTTTCAGTGGTGCGATGTGCTGCACACACGATGCAATTAGCTGGACATGATATTATTAAAACATTAGAGACGGAAATTAACGAATGCCGTTGCGTGGCAAAAAAACTGCGCACTTTTGTTAGAACCGGTGATACGGACATAAG
Source organism: Thereva nobilitata (assembly GCA_963855945.1). Lineage (NCBI taxonomy): Eukaryota > Metazoa > Arthropoda > Insecta > Diptera > Therevidae > Thereva > Thereva nobilitata. Next base: position 34,411,215 of record OY979696.1, read on the forward strand.
CATGCCTTCTTTGGACAACACCACCCGCTGGAACTCAACATATTCCATGCTTAACTCAATCCTATCATTGAAGCAATTTATTGACAACCAAGATGATGTTGTTCCCGTGGAGATTAATTGGAATTTTATTCAAGATTTTGTGACTGCTTTCAAGCCGTTATTTGATTGCACTCTGAAAATGCAAAAGGAGCAATATATAATTGGGGACTTCTTTCGAGATTGGTTGTCCTGTGAACTTGAACTGAAGGATATTATCTCGACAAATTCATATGCATTATCGCTCTACGAAGCCATAGCTGCAAGGAAGAAGATACTTTTGCAGAATGACGCTTTTCTTGCAGCTTTATACATGGACCCGCGATTCAATTTTGAAAATTCACCTTTTCTAACAGATGGAGAAAAGGAAATTGCACTGGTACTATCTCACATTAATGACTATTTAAATAATATCTTATTGAAATAATTTTATTTTACAGAATCATTTGTTGAAGACATACACCATTATTCAACAATTAGCAGCAGAAGACAACTTACAGGACAACAATGCAAACATGATTCAACCTCAAGATCCGATTCCCTCTACATCCAGGGCTGGAAATGAAAGTTTTTCAAAATTAACTCAGCATTTGCATCACTTAATGCAGAGTAGACCAGCATGTTCATCAACAAACCGGAATTTAAATATTAAACAAAAACTAAATTGTTTGTGTGATCGCCAAATGGAACCATTTGAAACAAATATATTAGAGTACTGGAAAAAACAGAAGCATGACACAGAACTTGTTAAACTCGCTCAAGTTGCACTCGCTGTCCCTGCTACACAGGTATCGGTAGAGCGGGCTTTTAGTGCACTGTCAACAATTTTGACGAAATTAAGAAGTAAGCTTTCTTCCACAACGCTTAACTGTATTTTACTTGTTAAGTTAAACTTTGATTTAATAAAAAATAATAATTTAGATTTATCTAGATTTAATTCAGACATTGAAAATATTTAGATTTGTAATTTTTATAGTTAGACAATATAATAAGACACATTTTTTTGTAATAAACCAAAAACCAAAAATTTCTAATTTCAAAAATTTTTTTCTTTACTTTTATTTATTTTCTTTATTTACTCTATCTTTTTCTGGCTGCGGTAATATCGCATTCCCATTTACAAAACCATCAGAAATTATTTTTGTAAAAAGGAACGTATAGCCATATATTTTATTATTCAAAGAATTCGATTTCAAAATATCTTGTACCATTTAAAATAAATCCAAACCCACATAATTAAGGACCCTAAAAAACCATTACATAGTAATCCTTGACCATAAAACAATCTTAATTACTTTCAATAATTTTCCCTTTTAGGGGTTAAAGGAGGAGGGTCTTTCAGGTATGTAAAATTTCAAAGTGCAGTAAATGATATCTATTTATGAAAGGTACAAAGTACAAAGGGTTTGTGCCTGGGAGTGTTCTTGGAATTTCTTAATAAACTTTTGGAAATGTTAAAAAATTCTGAAAATACTACCTTAACGACCAAATGTAGATTTCGAATTACACTGCAGAAAATTTTATTTTTTTATGTTTGTTATAATAATATAATTTTGCCTGGTTTTTCCCATTTAATGCCCGGTTTTTCCCATTAAATGAATTTGGGTACATATTTCCCAATTATTATTCGGAAATGCTCGCTTGCCAGCGCTCACAAAACAGCTCACTGCTCATTTTCGGCTCGTGAGTGCGACCCATTAAAAAAGCTCACGAGCCCGAGTGAGCGTATTTTTTATTCTTGCTGCTGCTCACGCTCACGAGCGAGCGAGCCCAGATGGACAAACTCGGCTCGCGAGCAGCTCTTTAGATGAACACAGAGAAATAGTTCTACTAGTCCATGGAAAGAAATGTTCCATTAACATCGAAATTTGGACGCGAAACAATTTTTTATTTTCATTATTTATTGAATTTTATTTTTGAAAAAAAAAATCTTTTTGTTTGGTTTGAAAACAAATTAAAGAAAAAACAATCTATTTCCACGAAAAATGTATTTTAATTAGGAATCCGCCTATTTATTTCATTCTTAAAAACCGGGCATTAAATGGGAAAAACCAGGCAAAATTATATTATTATAACAAACATAAAAAAATAAAATTTTCTGCAGTGTAATTCGAAATCTACATTTGGTCGTTAAGGTAGTATTTTCAGAATTTTTTAACATTTCCAAAAGTTTATTAAGAAATTCCAAGAACACTCCCAGGCACAAACCCTTTGTACTTTGTACCTTTCATAAATAGATATCATTTACTGCACTTTGAAATTTTACATACCTGAAAGACCCTCCTCCTTTAACCCCTAAAAGGGAAAATTATTGAAAGTAATTAAGATTGTTTTATGGTCAAGGATTACTATGTAATGGTTTTTTAGGGTCCTTAATTATGTGGGTTTGGATTTATTTTAAATGGTACAAGATATTTTGAAATCGAATTCTTTGAATAATAAAATATATGGCTATACGTTCCTTTTTACAAAAATAATTTCTGATGGTTTTGTAAATGGGAATGCGATATTACCGCAGCCAGAAAAAGATAGAGTAAATAAAGAAAATAAATAAAAGTAAAGAAAAAAATTTTTGAAATTAGAAATTTTTGGTTTTTGGTTTATTACAAAAAAATGTGTCTTATTATATTGTCTAACTATAAAAATTACAAATCTAAATATTTTCAATGTCTGAATTAAATCTAGATAAATCTAAATTATTATTTTTTATTAAATCAAAGTTTAACTTAACAAGTAAAATACAGTTAAGCGTTGTGGAAGAAAGCTTACTTCTTAATTTCGTCAAAATTGTTGACAGTGCACTAAAAGCCCGCTCTACCGATACCTGTGTAGCAGGGACAGCGAGTGCAACTTGAGCGAGTTTAACAAGTTCTGTGTCATGCTTCTGTTTTTTCCAGTACTCTAATATATTTGTTTCAAATGGTTCCATTTGGCGATCACACAAACAATTTAGTTTTTGTTTAATATTTAAATTCCGGTTTGTTGATGAACATGCTGGTCTACTCTGCATTAAGTGATGCAAATGCTGAGTTAATTTTGAAAAACTTTCATTTCCAGCCCTGGATGTAGAGGGAATCGGATCTTGAGGTTGAATCATGTTTGCATTGTTGTCCTGTAAGTTGTCTTCTGCTGCTAATTGTTGAATAATGGTGTATGTCTTCAACAAATGATTCTGTAAAATAAAATTATTTCAATAAGATATTATTTAAATAGTCATTAATGTGAGATAGTACCAGTGCAATTTCCTTTTCTCCATCTGTTAGAAAAGGTGAATTTTCAAAATTGAATCGCGGGTCCATGTATAAAGCTGCAAGAAAAGCGTCATTCTGCAAAAGTATCTTCTTCCTTGCAGCTATGGCTTCGTAGAGCGATAATGCATATGAATTTGTCGAGATAATATCCTTCAGTTCAAGTTCACAGGACAACCAATCTCGAAAGAAGTCCCCAATTATATATTGCTCCTTTTGCATTTTCAGAGTGCAATCAAATAACGGCTTGAAAGCAGTCACAAAATCTTGAATAAAATTCCAATTAATCTCCACGGGAACAACATCATCTTGGTTGTCAATAAATTGCTTCAATGATAGGATTGAGTTAAGCATGGAATATGTTGAGTTCCAGCGGGTGGTGTTGTCCAAAGAAGGCATGCTTATGTCCGTATCACCGGTTCTAACAAAAGTGCGCAGTTTTTTTGCCACGCAACGGCATTCGTTAATTTCCGTCTCTAATGTTTTAATAATATCATGTCCAGCTAATTGCATCGTGTGTGCAGCACATCGCACCACTGAAAATACTCCTGCAATTTCTGACTCAATCCTGTTGTAGTTATCATCATCTTCTTGATTGGTGCCACTAACAATTTCTTCTTGCATTTCTTGCAACATTTTTGACACTTTAACAACATTGGCGCCATTGTCCGTTGTATTTGAGTAAATCTGCTTGATATCTATCCCAAATTCTTCCAAACATTTCATTATTTCCAATTTTAAAAATGCCGCCGTATGTCTTTTTGTTAGTTGAATCATACCTGCGAAAATGTTTTATAATATGCAGTACTTCTGATAAATATTTTTTTTCTTACCTATAGTGTTAATATTAATTTTATGGTCTTTGATGTATTGAATGTTGATTCCCAAAATACTTCTTTCTGACCTGGTAGCTATATCCACCTTCAAACAAACCATTTTTTTATGAACTCTTCTGGAAATGATTTCTTTTATCTGCCGACTCGCGTGTTCCACTGTTTTCACAATATTTTTAGAGTTCATACTACTTTTAAATTTTGTCTCATAAGGCATTATGAGTTTTTTAAAAAAATCCTGATCATCAAAAATTCGAAATGGAATGTTCTTTACGGTCACCAGACCAATACAGCACTTAACAAATTCACTTTCGTCCATATTAATGTCAACGCTTGTTTTCGAACACTGCTTATTTTTCCTGATTTTTTTACATTGAACAGGATCATTTCCACTATTTTCACTGTCATCATCACTAATTCCAATTTTTTTATTATGCACCGTCAAATAATGTCTTTTAATATTATATATTTTTTTACCGCATAATTCCTTTCCACAGTTATTTTCAACACATTTTGATTTATTTGTTTCTTCATTATAACTGATATATTTATTTAAATTAAAACGACCCATGATTGATAAATCTTCAATTTTTATAATTCACTAATTAACTCCTTTTTTATTTATTTTATGTACGTCACCCAACACAACTAATCAAAGCCACGGTAGCTAGAGAACTAAAACAAAACTGGCTCGTGAGCGATTTTAGGCTAGCTCACGGCTCACGCTCACGAGCACGAGCCTTTTTTAACGAGCTTTATTTGCTCGCTCGAGAGCGACCCCTTTTCAAACGCGCTCGCTCTCAGAGCCAGAGCCGATAGTTGGTGTAAGCTTAGAGTGGCTCGCGAGCGCAAGCTAAGCATAGCCGAGCATTTCGGTACCCTGGTTTTTACCGTGAATTTTAACTTTATTTAAATTTGAATCTACGAAAAGATTTTGTTCATTGTATCTTTTATTTGGGTTTGATTTAGGGTTGGTTCAACCCCTTTAAAAAGAGAGTTAAAATAAATCTTCTAAATGTTTTAATAATTTTTCATCAAAAATAACATTTGAATACAAAAAAAATTTGAATTTTTTTCAAATCCAACTTTAATCTAGGGGTAGTTTTACCCCCTTAAGTATCGAAAATTATTAATTTTTGGCTGATAATACGTATTCAACCCAATTTCAAGCAAAAACCAGAAAAAAATTTTTTTTTGCAAATATTTTTTATTTAAAGTTGATTTTTAAAATTGTAGGAGAAGTTCTAACCCCTTAAGGGTTGAAAATAATTTATTTTTGCCTGACAATACGCATACAATCGAAATTGAACCATAAACGTGAAATAAAAATTTCACAATTTTGTTTATTTTCAGTCGATTTAGGGGTGAAGAGCTGCTCACGAGCTGCTCGCGAGCCGAGTTTGCCCTTTCACCTTCTACAACCGGCATCCTTCTTCTTTCACCGCTCTACAACCGGCATCCGGTCCTGGCCTCCCGCGACTCCAATCTCCACCGGTTCCGATTCCGAGCCGATGTCATTCAGTTTGGCATCCCTAAGCTCTGGGCGTCCTAGTCTACGCCATCCTTCTAACGGAAGTTGGGTCTCCCTCGCGGTCGCACCCCATAGATCTTACCGTAGAAATATTCTATTTGTGCGTTTAAATGAAATTTTTTTTTCTAAAATAAATAAATTTTTTTTAAATAAAAACTATATGAAATTATTTTTTCTTTCTGGGAAAAACCATGAACCTGATCCCGAACCCGAACCTGGACCCACTAAATTTCAATGTATTGTACCCGAGCCGTACCCGCACCAAAAATTTACATGGTTCGAAACCCTGTTTTATTCTTTTTAGTCTTAATTCAGTCATTTTTGGATTTTACTTTTTACAAAATTCTGGTGAAGTGATTTGTTATGCATTCCATATTGCCAGCGCTATTTTGAATTTTCTAATTTTAACAACAAATTCATTATTTCCGACCTTAAACACCCCCCAATAGCGATTTTCAGTGAAATCGAATCGTAATTGCGCCGTATTGGCGCCGCCATTTTGATTTTTTTTAAATTTTGACCACAGATTCGTCATTTGTGACCTTAAAATCTCCCAGATACCGATTTTTAATGGATTCAGAACACATTTGCAAAATCCATCCGCCATTTTGAATTTTCAAATTTTGACGACAGAATCAGCATTTGTGGCCCTGAAACCCCCCGATACCAATTTTCAATGGATTCAGAACACATTTCCAAAATTCATCCGCCATATTGGCGCCGCCATTTTGAATTTTCAAATTTTGACCACAGAATCGTCATTTGTGGCCCTACAAACCCCCCGATACCGATTTTCAATGGAATCGGAACACAATTGCAAGATTCGTCCGCCATCTTGGAACCGCCATCTTGATTTTTTTACAAAATTGTCAGATTGCATTGTCACGGGAACTCAATGTGTGGGCAAAATGTCATAAGAATCGGTTTAGTAGAACTAGTCGAAAAAGCAGTCGCAAGATTTGAACCAAACAAACAAATATACGAGGTGAAGCTAAATAAACCCATTAAAAAACCGAGGCAAAGTAATAAAATTAAGATATTGCACCCGAAATTGTATTTTATTACATTTTAATTACAGTTACCACCGCCTGCGCCCTTCCACCACACAAAGAGGATTAAAACAAATTCTCCAAATGTTTTAATAATATTTCATCAAAAATAAAATTTTAATTCAAAATAAAATTTCAATTTTTTTCAAATCCAACTTTTAATCTAGGGGTAATTTTACCCCCGTAAGGATTGAAAACAATTAATTTTTAATTGGTAATAAGTATTCAACCAATTTCAAGCAAAAACCAGAAAAAAAATTCAACTTTAATCTAGGGATAGTTTTACCCCCCAAGGGCTGAAAACAATTATTTTACCCAATTTCAAGCAAAAAGGAAAAAATTTTTTTTGCAAATATTTTTTATTTAAAGTTGATTTTTCAAATTGTAGGGGTAGTTTCAACCTCTCCAAATTAAATTCTAATTAAATTCATTTTTTTTTTTTTTATTTACTTCATCACCCAGCACAACAAATCAAAGCCAGAGAAGAACTAAAAAAAACTGGCTCGCGAGCAATTTTGAGCTAGCTCACAGCTCACGCTCACGAGCACGAGGCTTTTGTAACGAGCTTCATTTGAGCGCTCGCGAGTGAGCCATTTCCAAACGCGCTCGCCCTCCGAGCCAGAGCCGATAGTTGTTGTGAGCTTAAAGTGACTCGCGAGAGCGAGCTAAGCATAGCCGAGCATTTCCGTACCCTGGTTAAAAGTCCCAGAATATTACTTAATCCGCTAACGCAGCGACACAAAGTGCCCCTTGGCATACGACATGAGAGGACAGCACTGCTACTATTGCTCGATTTCTTACCAGACGTCAGAATCTCAAGGAGGTCCATGTTTGTGTTCTAATTATTTTCTAGTTTTTGGTACAGCTTATGATTTAAAATAAAACCATTTAACTTAAAAGTTTTTTTACCTATTTTTATTGTATTCTTTTTAGTCCTAATTCAGTCATTTTTGGATTTTACTTTTTACAAAATTCTGGTGAAGTAATTTGTTATGCATACCATATTGCCAGGGCCATTTGAATTTCCTAATTTTGACAACAAATCCATTATTTCCGACCTTAAACACCCCCAGATAGCGATTTTCAGTAAAATCAAATCGTAATTGCCGAAATCGTCCCGCCATATTGGCGCCGCCATTTTGAATTGTCGAATTTTGACCACAGATTCGTCATTTTCGACCTTTAAAACCCCCAATACCGATTTTCAATGGATTCAGAACACATTTGCAAAATTCATCCGCCATTTTGAATTTTCAAATTTTGATCACAGAATCGCCATTTGTGGTCCTAAAAACCCCCCGATACCGATTTTCAATGGATTCAGAACACATTTCCAAAATTCATCCACCATATTGGCGCCGCCATTTTGAATTTTCAAATTTTGTCCACAGAATCGTCATTTGTGGCCCTACAAACCCCCCGTACCGATTTTCAATGGAATCGGAAGACAATTGCAAAATTCGTCCGCCATCTTGGAACCGCCATCTTGATTTTAGTACAAAATTGTCAGATTGCATTGTCACGGGAACTCAATGTGTGGTCAAAATTTCATAAGAATCGGTTTAGTAGAAGTAGTTGAAAAAGCTGTCGCAAGATTTGAACCAAACAAACAAACAAATATGCGAGGTGAAGCTAAATAAAACCATTAAAAACTTCCGTCCTCCTTTAAAAACGGGGTTAAAATAAATTTTCCAAATGTTTTAATAATATGTATTCAAATACAAAAAAAATTTACATTTTTTTCAAATCTAACTTTAATCTAGGGGTAGTTTTACCGCTTTAACTGTTGAAAATTATTAATTTTTGGCTGATAATACCTATTCAACCCAATTTCAAGCAAAAAGGGGAAAAAAAAATTTTTGCAAATATTTTTTATTTAAAGTTGATTTTTCAAATTGTATTGTATTTTTAACCCCTCCAAATTAAATTCTAATTAAATTCATTTTCTCTTTTTTTATTTACTTCATCTACCTCACCCACCACAACAAATTAAATCCCCGAGAGAACTAAAAAAATGGCTCGCGAGCAATTTTGAGCTAGCTGACAGCTCACGCTCACAAGCACGAGCCTTTTTTTAACGAGCTTCATTTGAGCGCTCGCGAGCGAGCCATTTTCAAACGCGCTCGCTCTTGGAGCCTGAGCCGAAAGTTGGTGTGAGCTTAAAGTGGCTCGCGAGCGCGAGCTAATCATAGCCGAGCACTTATCAAGGGCTCGCTCGCGAGCTGCTCGCTCGCGAGCATTTCCGTACCCTGTCCTAAACTCAAGAAACCAAAATGGATGAAAATTTATTTTATTTTACTAAAAAAGCAATAAATAACGGGAAAATAGTCGGGTTTTGATAAAAATTGGAGAAAATATGTATTTTGATACTATAAATACGTGGTTGAAATTTCAAAAAAAAATTTCGATTTTTACGGCAACTATTGACACTTTTCGAAAAATATTAGAATTGCCAAATCATAGTAGGGTAAATTTTTTTTTTAAATGGTAGGTTTTTTATGTATTTTCTTGTGAGCATACGCAATACTTCCTTACTTTATTTAAAATGCCCATTTTAGAAACTTTGAAAAAACTAAAAAATTTCAATTTTTCAATTTTTTTGCATTTTTTTCATAGTTGGCAAGTAGCTTTTCATAGTTAGCAAAAGGCAAAAAATTTAAAATTGAATTTTTTTTAGTTTTTTCCAAGTCCTAAAATGGGCATTTTAAATAAAGCAACGAAGTATTGCGTATGCTCACAAGAAAGTATATAAAAAACCATGAAATTTACCTAAACCCTAGACTAATTATCGTAGAGCAACAAAATTAGGTTCATCTTTTAGGTAAATGTGGTATTCTTTTATTTGGTATAAAGAACAGGAACTTAAGTGACTCCATTAAGAAGATATGTAGGTCCAAAGCATGGGCAAAATCACAATTTTCTTCGTTTTTTATCATTTTGCTCATGCTTTGGACCTACATATATTCTAGATGGAGTCACTTAAGTTCCTGTTCTTTATACCAATTAAAAGAATACACATTTACCTAAAATATGAACCTAATTTTCTTGCTCTACGATAATTAGTCTAGGGTTTAGGTAAATTTTAAAAAGATACGAATTGTTTTTCGAAAACACCCTGTATCTTAATGGATAGTGGGGATAGACCCCCTCTCTAGAACAATTTTTCTCTCCAAATACATCCAGGAATCACCGCTGAAAATATTAGGCACGTAGTCCAACAATGGATTATTGAACATTATGCAAGTCGCGAATGAGTTTATATGAGTATTTTAAATATTTAAAACGGCGATATCTCATGAATGGCAATTCGTATAGGAAAATGTATAATATCTTTTTTTGTAGATAATCGCATAATCTACAAACTTTGTAAACACTATTTTATGATAAGGCTTACCGTTTAAGATGTATTTGCAAAAAAATGATTTTTTGACCCTAAAACCCGCTAAAAAGTGGGTTTCTCGGGGTAGAAAATCGGTAGACTTTATAACCCCTTATTAACAACCCTAAAAGGAAACTGTCTGCCAAATTTCAGTCTATACCCAATCATTTCCGCTATTTCGCTTTTTTCGGCTTAATTTACCTGTACTATTGACGTAGTTAGGGCTAGAGGCAATGCTCGGCCGATGGCTAGCTATCATGCTGCGAAAAAGAGAGATTCATGCGGATCTTTGAAGCTGTAAAATTACCAGAAGGGTTACCAGAACTATGGTAGGCAGCTCATTCCCTGGAGTGGGCTAATCTGGCGTCCTTTATTTTTAATTTTCAGCCCCTATTGTGATTCACAATCCTTAATTAAACATTTAATTAAGGACTGATCTTTAATTACTCAAAAACGACTGACCCGATCTTGCTGAAATTGTACATTATCGATTCAGTATATACACCATCTTCAAGAGTTTTCAGGCATCCACATATGTGCAGTTGTTTTGAAGTAAAAAAAAGTGAAAATAACTTTACTACTTTGGAAGCTTGGAACAATTGTACCTAGCAACCTCTATGAGTGTTTAGAGAATTTCATAATGAACAACTTTCGCAATGCATATGTGTTAGAGGAAAAACTATAAAAGAAGACAACGACCTTTCCATTAGCTCTGGTTGTTTGAGTGAAAAAGCTGCACTTTCAAACAACCAGAGCGAATGGGACACTTGTTTTCTTTTTTTATGGTTTTTACTCTATACTACAAGTTTTCAGGAACAGACATATTGAAAGAAATATAGAAAAAGTGACAATTTTATTGACAATTAGTTGATTATAAAACCAAGCGGTCCGCGAATTTGTAGGCAAACTTATGGTGTTCAACTACACCCTAGAATGAATCGATTCCAACAATAATCTCGCCTGTGACCAACAATTTATTTGTTACCATTTTTTTCCTCCTCTCCGACCAGGTAAATAGCCAAAAAACTAGCTTCTACTCCTGAAGGCAAATCTTCTTTTTACATCTGCTATCGTATTATTATCTTCTCATATAAGCATCTATAAGCCCCAGTAAAAATAAAATGGCCTTACAATGGACAAACACCGACCGTGATTGAAACATAGTCCTGGGCCATGTGAAGAGCATCAGCAGGTTGTTTGCAGGGCTGTACGACCGTACACCACACGCACACACACAAACCGACGGGTATAGGATTTTTTAAAAAAAAATGTTTTCTTATTTACTACTCTTTATTATGTTTTTGTTAGACTACAAAAGTGAATAAAAAAATTCATTTTGGTTTAAATTAGCGTGGTACTCCCGTGTTTACACATCAGCATTTGGGTATTTTAATCTCTTGGTCAAGTTTGGCCGTCGTGAGGCCGTTTGTACTCCCATTAAAAATGGTTAAAAACTCTACGGCCATCATATGCCCCTTTAAAAGCCAAGCGGCTGGTGTTCGCCCGTTGTATGCCCATTTTTTTATTTTTACTCGAGAGGCCCGTACACATAAAAAGAGATTTTCAATATTTCGAATAAATGATTACAGCAATATTTTTAAAATCCTTAACCAATGTAAAAAATTAGTATTTTCAGTGTTGGCAATATTTTCGGAAATCATAGAGATTTTTTTATCGCATTTGCGTTTCTATTCGCGTTTCTCATTCCTGCTTCTATTTGAATGAAAAAACACCAATGTCAGCGTAAAACGCATTCCAACATTGTAAACGTTTGTACAGTAAGAGCTTTTAGAGCTACGTACGAAACTATTTAACTCACATCTCAAACCGCAGCATTTATGTTATATGTAATTTGACATGAAAGACTCTCAGATTTATCATTCGCGGTATCTCAGATTTCGAGATTTCACACATAGCGAATGCTGTGTTAAGCCATAAAATTACTCCCAGGATAAACAAAGATGATGTTTATGATAAAATTACTATGAAGGATTCAGTTTAAAAAAAAATTTTGCCGACAAAGGAAATATAGATTCCTTTCATTTAATTTAAACTAGATAACTCAATAGACTCAGTGTATACATCCTATGTAAGATTAAGTTAAACCATTGATCTTTTAGTGCTAGCCGTGTTGCTGATGATGACCGATGATATCGGTTGAAATGCATTCGACAATTAATATTGTTTTTTAATTGATTTTAATAAACAAAATTTTGTACACTCAACTTAAAGGTGTTATTAATTAATGTTTTTTAAACTGAATGATTAAAGAGTGTACGTTTTTTATTCTTAAAACTCACTAAGTTGATATGAAGGATTCGTTAAGTATATGAATTCTTTTACTCCTACTATGCTGTATGTGTGAAATTTTTTAATAATTCGGCTAATAAAAACTCCACATTTGTATCAAAGTTTTTCCTAATGTCTTATCATATAGTTTGTTTTTCTCATTCATAAATCAGTTGAATCCACAATAGACTTTACTATTGGGGTGGCATGGATATATCTTTCCACGTTTTAAGGCCATACTAAGGAATCGATCAAAAGATTTTGTTGCCTCAAGCGGCAAGGATTCGAATTTCATTTTCTTTTTTATAATGTTTTACAAAATAGCCTAAGGGACCCCCAGCACTCAAAATCCCCCTCTAGATGAAGCAGTCTTATCAATACATCTTCCAAGTTATAGTTGAAAATCATGCATTGTGGAAGTCGAGATGTATTTTTACACGTGTTTCCTTGGCTAATGAAACTGTATTTTATTGGGGGAAATATTCCCTATAGCAAATAATAAAAAATAATCCTAGGGTATTCTAAATAGGGCGAAATGTTATACACAGATAACAACCGTCATTGATTAGGTAACTAGTTACTTTTCATTGATTTAATAGCTTGTTGCTGGTTCCCCTAAAAACCATATTCATATTACTGCCTTTTAATTTTTGAAAGATAAATAATTTTTGAATTTCTGAATGTGTTATTGAAAGTTTTGTTGCCATACGTCTTAGCGGATTATATAAGATGCATCAAACTCATTGGTAATGGCGACATTTGTTCCATATAGACACATTGAACGAAGGTATGAATGCAGTAGCACTGACTGTAAAGCTAACAGACTCAAATCGCTCGGACACTTTGTACCAGCTTCGGAAGAAATAATGCTATTCAATGGCAAACAGACTATCACGAAGCGTAGGACGACCAATAAATGAATGGATACGGAAACTTCGTATAAGAAACTGGAGAGAAGTAGCAAGAAGTAGTGACGACCAGAACAAGAGACTTCAAGAGGCCCGAATCCTGCAAGGACTATACCACCATTTGTCGTTAAGCAATAACAATCCCATTTAACTATTAACGTCTACTATTACCGGATCCATTTGCAATTCAATTTTTAAACACCTCCTATTTGGTGTTAGGATTCCAAAAGCACATTCGACAATCAGTAACTAAAAATAGGTATTTCCCTGACTAAGTTTCAGTCTTCAATAAATGTGTCTACAGAGGATAGGCAACATCACCCAACAATGCGAAAGGAGCCGAAATATCGATTGACGGAATATGTTTATTGTTTGGTATGTTGAAAGTGTTCTTTCTTGATAAACATTTCAATTTCAAAAAGCTATTGTAAAAAAGAAAGCAAAGGCATATTGGTATTCAGAACAGTTCTGGCTTATTCTGGCTATTTAGATTTCGTCAGAACTCGGATCCAGTAATACCTTAGCCTTACTTGTTGTCGGCAACGATCCCCAGTAATGGTTTGATTCAATTTTTAAATTTTCTGCCTTTTTTGTCATAGTTGGCAAGTAGCTTTTCATAGTAAGCAAAAAGCAAAAAATTGAAAATTGAAATTTTTTAGTGTTTTCAAAGGCCTAAAATGGGCATTTCAAATAAAGTAACGAAGTATTGCGTATGCTCACAAGAAAGTACATAAAAAAACCTACAATTTAAAAAAAAATATTTTGCCGTACGATGATTTGGCATAAAATGGCAGCAATTTTAAATTTTTTTCGTAAACTGCCAATTTTTGTCGTAAAAAGCGAAATTTTTTTTTTAAATTTCAACCACCTATTTATAGCATCAAAGTACATCTTTTCTCCAATTTTTATCAAAATCCGACCTTTTTCCCGTTATTTATTGCATTTTTAGTAAAATCAAACAAAATTTCATACATTTTGTTTTTTTGAGGTTATGATCCATTTTTAAAGTATTTATACCGAATCAGTTCGATAGTCTATTCATTTACGAGTATTTTCCAATTTTTTTTATTGTTCTACGACCAACAGAACTGCAGAAATTAAAAAAATAGTGTAGCAATGCACTCAAAATGCATCAAAAATGGACATTTATGCAATTTTCTCGTGCAGCACAGGACCGACTTTGCAGAAATTTTTTTTTTCGCTTTATCTTAACATATGTAAAGAAAAAAAACAAAAAAATCCAACTTCCTAACTACATCATAACTTCGCTTTTTTTTGTTTAATTTCCCTTTACTATTAATTGTAAGTGCTTAATAACTTGTTAAGTCACGTATTAACATTTGTTATTGAAAGAAACAATAATGATGTATAATAACGAGAAAATGTTTAAAATTCAGTCGAAACTAATAGATTAGTTATAAGTTCCACGGAATACCACTAAGTCAAGTATTTTTTTATAAGCTAGGTTATATTTCCTTCAAGACTAAAAGATAAAATCCAGCTACTAGCCGCAACTCTGTTAGTGAACCAGAGATGGAGCCACGGCTGCTACATTGCAATTTTAATGAAATATCTGTAAAAGTGCGAGAAAACTCTTCATATTGTTCAATCTGGACAAGATTTGGTGATATTAGGTTATCGACGTAACTGATCACGAATTTCATGTCAAAATTTGAAAATTCAAAATGGCGAACGTCATTTTTCAAAAATTGTAGAAATAAGCTCTTAACTTGTATATTATATATATTTTTGAGCATATGATTACGAATTTGATGTCAAAATTAGAAAATTCAAAATGGCGGATCCAATACGTCATTTTTCATAAATTGTAGAAATAAGTTCAGAACTTGTATTTATGTTTTTGAGCATGCTGATTACAAATTTGATGTCAAAATTTGGAAATTCAAAATTGCGGATATACATACATCAGCGATTTCGGCGTGGAATCTGACGAACAGTCCCAAAAATAAACGGCTGGCGATATAGATTAACCCCCCTATTCTGAATTATGGCTAATCATAAGTCATAAGCTTTTGAGACTCGTGCTTGTCATTGAAACCTTGAGACACTATTCTTGATACTATCACCTGTTTTGGTATTTTAAGCACCCAGTCACAAAAAAATTTAAACCTCTAATGGTGAATTTTTATTCGTATAATGAGATAGAGCAAAGTCTGGGCGACCAAGTAGCAAACGTACGCCAGAAAATATTGATGCAGTAAAGGAGAGTGAAGCCCAAAACAGAATGAATGCAGAAACTTCGACTTTGACTTCACCGTTGCAGTAAAGTCGACTTTGCAGCACAGCGCTAACACATTCATTTCAGAACTTCAAAGTCGATAATTTGACAGCTAGAATTTACAATTACGATCACCATTTAATAACATAACAAAAATTATAAATTTTAAAAAATTTACCAATTTTTTTTTATTGTATGCGACTTTTACGTATATTACCTGCAATTATTAAATTTTGCATACAATAAACTCAATCAATTTAAATTTTCTAATTTGGATACAGTGGCAAAATTGAAATGTTGTGTTGGTAGCTCTGCAACTTGAGCAGCAACTTTTAAAATTTTCAAAGTCGAAGTCGGCGCAAAGTTTACTGCAACGCTTACTGCATTGATTCTGTTAACTGAACGTGAGTACTATAGAAAAAGTATGAAACTGTCAAAATGCAAAGTTGAAGTCGAAGTTTCTGCATTCATTCTGTTTTGGGCTTGAATGTGAACGTCCGGCAACCTTTCATCGAAGTTGGCTGTGTGTGTCGAGTCTGTGCGAGATTTTGAAAAATATGCTAGAAACGTGCACTTTATACTTTTGCGACCTGCTATGTATACAGTCACAATTTTGAGAGTCGTTGAGACTGTTTGCGGATTGTCAAAATTGCAAGACCAAAATTAGAATACCAAATTCTCTCAACTTGATACTCATTGCGTTATGACTTATGACTGGTTTTAGAATACGGGTGTAAGATTGAAAAAAATATGTCAGATTCATTAGTAAAATTTTGTCTCATTAATGAATGAATTATAGTGTTTGGTCTACAAATGTCTAGATAAAATTCTCAACCGACATACATAGTGAAAGAAATTAAAACATCGATTTATGACTCATTATTTCAATTTTTATAGTATTGCATTCGCCATGTAAAATAGGCCCCTTCGAATTTTCGAATTCAAGTATCAAATTCGTATTCAGCATACTCAAAAAAATATAAATACAAGTTTTGAACTTATTAATACAATTTTTAGAAAATGATGTCCGCCATATTGGATCTGCCATTTTGAATTTTCAAATTTTGATCAAATTCGTAATAAGCGAGGTCAATTACTCCTTGTACTCTAAAAGATGTAGTTCTTGTGTACTTTCCTAATAAATAGATAATAATAATAATAATAATAATAATAATAATAATAATAATAATAATAATAAAAATAATAATAATAATAATAATTATAAAATAATAATAATAATAAATTTAACAATATTTAGACTTTTGTCCACGTTTTCGACAATTGGTCCCACTGTGTGGCCATGATTTTTCCATAAATTGCATTATTGAAATTTAATGGCAAAAATACATGATCATCGGAGAAAACAAAGGCATATGAAAGAAATGCTTACTGAATTTATACAAAATTTGATCGCCAGCGACTACACGCTGCTTTCACCATTGAAGCAGCAATTCACACTTGACTTCAATTGGTATGGCAACCAATTTTTTAGCTATTGGAACCATTTCAAACGTCCATGTTGGGTTACTCATCCAGTTCCGAGGCATTGTTTGCCGATTCGTGGCAAGAGTGTTTTAAGGGACTGAGTTTTTAATTCTGATCCCAACCGACTTAAAACTTTGTTTTATGGCAAAGAGGACTCGCCATTAGACCGTTTTTCGTTAGGTCCTTCTGAAGAAGTACCCCGGGGGCATCGTTGGGAGGTGGGATTAGGACCTGCTAACAGGGCTTCTAGGTGTTCGGCTGCAGTAATTCTTCTCGGATTTTGATAGAAGTGACAAATCCAATGCCACTACCTTCCGAGGCCCAAAGCTTAGGGATGCCAAACTTGTAATCCTTTTTCACAGTACTTGCAAAAATTGTTTCGGCTTTCGATTCAATAATATTTTTACATTACGTCTTCCATACATAGATCATTCTAACCGTTCAAATCTTTCCTAATCGTTTAACCCGGTTGACTCCAAAAATACCTCTGATCTCTTTGAGATCATCTTTGCCGATAACTTTCAATTGGCGCCTGTCATCAGCCAAACCGTCCAAAATATGATGTATACATTCGTTAAGATTCTCGTTATTTTCTGCTATTTTTAATATTGTAGTCAACGAAACGTAAATAACACAACCAAATAACATTCTTTTGTTTCACATGCATTCTATGAAGCTCCTTCTACCAAACCACATCAAAATTTGATGTTATGAGGTAAATAACACTTCAGTTTTATGCTGCAATGCTACTGCTGGCCAAAATAAGACGAACTTTTTCATCGATCTAGTACAATGAACTTCGTAGAACAAACTGAACTGGGTCAATTCCAATCGAATGTTTCATTGAAAGCATCGAATAAGTTTATTCGAACTGTCACAAAAAATCTGATTAAGCAAGTCAAGAAATTATAAGTGAAGAAACTTCTTTGTTAGATTTCCAAATTGCAAAAGTCCGATTCAGTTTTTTTGTTGTATTCCTTTTGGGGCATTCTTTAATTAATAAACTAAAAATGACTTTCAATTTAAAATCTTCCGAAGTATTCTGATAAAATGCTTTAGTTTATCTTCTTCAACTTTAAACTGGCGAACTAAACTTTCTTTCTTTCGTTATTAATCTTGTAGACTTTGTACGCTGCCTTGTTATCCAGAGTTTTTCATCTAGGTTAAACACTTGTTGCAAGGTATACACGCTCCTTCTGCTAAAACTTTTCAGGAAATTCTTTGGCTGCTTCTGAATCTGTTGTTAGTAGAAGCTTCTCTGTAGTTAATTTTTAAGCTATGAAGTTCGAAATTGCTTCTAAATTTTCCCCAAAACAATCACGGATGCCACTGAATGGTATGAGCACTATCCTTTTCCATTGTTTCACTTTGCTTGGTATTTTTTTTTTTAATAAATACAATTTTAGAAATTAAATTTTCTCCTTATTTAAGGTTTTGTCGTTTAGTGAAGTCGTTTAAGGGAAAAACAATTTCTGCAATCACAATTTTAGTCGGTCCATTTCGAAATGACATAAATGAAAAATTGTAATTAATTTTCACTCAGCAGTCCTGGGGTGTGCAATAAAACATTGTGGTTGTCATGTTTCATGAAATCAAATTATAAATCCATTACTCATGAGTAAATTTTAACATCTCCGTATATATCCTCGTCCCACATTTTATTGTGTGTCCCTTCTAACTCTGCGGTGTAGTAAGCCATCTTTCTGGTCCTTTGAGTTGAATGTTGGCTGTTTTTTTCTTCCTAGGTGATGTTCCTGTCGCTACTCAAACGCGATCCTTATATGTATATATAGTACAAAGCTAGAACATATATAGCTATTTAGCAATGCTACACAACAGCCGTTTTTAAACATACACAAACAACGCACGTCGACTCTCTGAAATGTTGGGGTTTTTGTTAGAGAATGAGTAAGTATACATTTTTCAGACAGGAACAGGACATTTTTTTGTTAAAGGAAGACATGTTAAAAAGAATAAAGAAAATAAAGCAAAAGGAAAACACGCTACTTGTTGGATTTTTCTAAATTGTACTCTACAAGTGGAACTGACTGACATCGAGAATAGAATGCGCCTGAAAAGGCATTTCCTAACAGGAGGAGTAAAACAAAAAAAAAATTAAAGAGGGAAGTAAGAAAAAAAGGAACGCTTTCATACAAAGGGAGCAAAGGTGGAAGACAGCACGCAAAGTAATTTGAAAACAAAATAATAATACAAGGCCGTCAAGGAGACTCTCTCCCCATCTCTCCCTCTCCCTGCTCAAAAAAGAGGATACGTGCTGTAATATTTATAGGAAGATATATAAAGCCACCCATATAAAGTGAAACGAAATGGCGACCCGGGGATTCTTTAGATCTTATAGGTAAATTCATTTTAATAATTTACCAGGTAGAGGCATTGGACCGTCTCTACCCGAAGGAGCATTTGTTGCGCCACGTTAGCTCCGCCAACCAACCAACCTGTTTGCAAGATATCTTCTTGGCTGACTTTTATCTGTCAATTCGCCCTTCAGCCAACTAAGACGGCATATACCCCCTTTCTCATTTACCTGACTGCTTTCTTTTAATGCTTTAATTTCGCATTTCAAGGGAGGAGAGCATAGAAGCCTAACAGGTACACCTCATCTTCTTCTTCTTCTTCTTCATCTTCATCCTTTGCGTGCTGCTCTCTCGAAACACAGTGTGTAACGCCCTCGCGCCTGGGTTTGGTAACTTTTGTTGTAGGGGACCGTGTCCCGATACGGGGGGGGGGGGGTGGTTCCCTTTTTTTCTTCTCCCTTCTGTGTCTCCTTTTGACCCTAATACATAATTCAAAGGAAATTCTTGTCCAATTTTGTTTTTATAAGGTGCGGAATAATAAAAATTTGTACGTGTTTTTTTTTCTGCTCTTGCTTGTTGTTATCCTTGTGTATCCTTGCTATGTGTAACACAAGAACCATTCAAACAGGCCCTTAATAATTAATTAGGCGATTACGTTTGCCTGTTCCCTTACCGTTCAAGAGTCAGTTACTTCGGTTGCCCTGGCATATAGATAATCCCAGTTCTGGGCAATCCTTAAATAAGGATATAACAAAACCTTCCACCTGAAAATGGAAAGAATGGAAACTTCTCACATATTCTGGTAAATTACTCAATTTTCAATGCAGACAAATAAAAAAATAAACGTAAGTTGATGGCAAAAGGCTTTTTCCCTTTTAGCAAAAAAAAACGTGGGTGGGGAGTGGGTATGGGTGAATGGTTCGACTCCCAGTGGGTGGAAGAAGGCTTAATAATAATTAAGAAAATATGGCCCTCTTCTATTTTTATGCAAAAATATTCTTCTCCATAATTAAGTTTTAAAATTTTACATTATAAGGAAAGAGGCAGAACCATTGCCTTTTATACACTGGGCGGCATAAGAACCACCAGAACGAACGGGATACGGACACTGAAATATGTATTTAACCTCGAGAAACGTTATTACGCATAAGTAATAGGTATTTCCTTTTGGAACAGTATGAGAAAGACTTTGAAACGACTTGAAGAGAAACTCAAGGAGAATATCATCGAGAGTCTGTTGGGTATTTTACATTAAGAATTTATAGATGGACTTTGTGTGGATGGAACAACGCAATTAAATTTCAATATCTCAATTTCAAATAATTATGATGCCCCAAGAATTTGTGCCAGAACAGAATACTTGTTGCTGTTGCTTTAATATTTTGTTTGATATAAAGTTAACGAAAACTGGTAACTGGTAACTCTGGGCGGTGTATAAGAAGGGATAGAAAGTTGCATGCTATGTAAATATATTTTATTATTTGTTCAATTTCGTTTTTGGAAAGTCTATTAGAATGCCAAAGACAAAGCAAACTAATTCCAAAGATGTAATATTTACTTGTTTTCAATATGAACATTCTTGTTAGATGTGTTGAAATTTGTTTAATTTATTATTAAAAGCCCCAGCTATGGACAGAGAGAGTGCTTGTTGGAGTTATAATTACATAAAATTGACTGGCAAAGTTAGTTCATCCGAAGATATTTTCCCTTCGTGGTGGTAGTATAGGGATACGGAATCGGTACTCGATTCCTTACTCATATGAGTATTTGGCTTTTGATTCTACTCATATCAGTACTCGATACTTTTGACCGAGTACTTTTACTCATATCATAACTTATAGGGGGGAATCGAGTTCAAGCTAACTGCAAGTTTATCTCAGTCGTGAATAAATTTCCACGTAAACGCTTTACACATTATATGTATTTAGTTTATAGTCCGTTCAAATTAGTCAAAAAATCACTGTTTTTCGGAAATTTTTCCCACAGCTATCAGACCGGTGTCAAATGAAGGATTTTGGTTGTCTAAACATGATTTTCATAACCCTCAGTTCGGAAAAAGGGTTATATATATATGATGGTTTTCGCATTTTTTCTATTTTGAGGAGAAACTATGCATTTTGGTGAAAATATCAGTTTCGCCGCTAGAGACCGTTTTGCGCCTTTTTAGATTTTGAGCCAAAATTATGATTTTGTATGAAAAATTAAAAGAGATCAAAGTAGTAGTTGCAGTTTTTAACGGCTTTTCTTTGGACGCTTTGATTATCAACAGAATCTGAAAAAAGGCCTTTAGCGGCGAAACTATACGGAATTCAAAAAAACAGTGAAGACAAAATTTGGAGGTAATTTTATGCCCTACAACTTTGCTCTATTGATATTTTCGCCAAAATGCATAGTTTCTCCTCAAGATAGAAAAAAAATGCGAAAATCATCATATATATATGTATATTTCTCAAAAACAACCCTTTTTTCGAACTGAAAATCATGTTTAGACAACCCAAATCCTTCATTTGGCCCCGGTCTCATAGCTGTGGGAAAAATTTCTTTAATTTTTCCTAATTTGAGCGGACTATTAGTTTAGTTTAGATAATGGTCGATTACGACTACATTCATATCAGTAACAGCCCAGTAGGAAAAGATACAAGTGCTTTGCTGCGGAGCAAATATAAAGCAGTAAGAGCTTCCTTCTGCTTCCTACAACAGCGGTACCTCATCACAATCTCAGCAGATCACTTTGAAAGCTTTTTTACGAAACATCATAAAGTGCTGATCTCTGCGGACATGCAATGTTAAAATAACATGAAGCTTCTTACGGAGCGTAAGCGCTTTACTGCTTCAAAAAAGCGCTTTAAAAGGCTTTTCGAAGCGATTTTTTTCCTACTGGGAGAGGCGTGCATACCTCTGGCGGGCACACACATTTTTAGATTTTCACAGCCTAGCCAATTTGGATGTGGCCAGTAACTCAGCATACAACTACATTTAAACGCCTTGTGTGTGCGTGAGGCCTCTTTCAAATGCTCTCTAGGTCGTCCGAGTTAGTGGGAAATTTAATAATGTTTAAAGAAATAAAGAAATTAACATCGATTTGTCAATTGTAATAAACTACCATTTGCTTGATTCGTGTGAGCATTTATAATAGATGTCCACAAACCCACAATAATAAAACCAAAGACAAAACGTCCCTAAGGAAAGTACCGATACTTTGGGGTATCGATACTTTTGTTTCGATACTTTTACGAGTACGATACTTTTTTCCGATACTACTCAGTACAGTATCGATACTTTCTATTCGATATCGTGTCCCTAGTGGTAGATATATATACATATTTACTATTAGGAATTTCAAATATGTACATACATAACTATATTCGATTCTATACATTCCTACAGTTTATGAGATTTATTTGATAACTTTTGGAGATGTTCGAATTTAAGCATAGATCGTAATTTTTATTGGCTCCATAAATTATACCCAGTTTTCTCATAATTCAAACTCCTTAGCAGCTTTCTATTAATTAAAATACATCCAAGTATTAGCTCTGAGCTTATTGCGGTCACATTAGTGATGGTTTACAATCACCACTTGTCTGATATATCCCGATTGAACTTAAGAATTATCATAACAACAATGCTAGTTTATGGATAATTGC
The DNA here is from genome assembly GCA_963855945.1 of Thereva nobilitata. Classification (NCBI taxonomy): domain Eukaryota; kingdom Metazoa; phylum Arthropoda; class Insecta; order Diptera; family Therevidae; genus Thereva; species Thereva nobilitata. Next base: position 34,434,174 of record OY979696.1, read on the forward strand.
TAATGTATCAGAACAAAATTTATTTTAAAGGACTTGCATGATGGTCCTATCAATACTGGCCAGGAACACACAATTTTTAAATCAAGGCATAAGCCAAAATACTAACAGCAACTGTGATCTTCTCGTTGACTTCTGTAGTTCCCACCAACTCATTGTAGGTGGGACTTACTTCACAAGAAGGTACATAAGGAGATCTAGGTATCGCCAGGTTGGTAGAACGAGAAATCTGGTAGATCACGTGAAATTTAGCCGCAGGTGGAGAACTATTGTCAACGACATCATTAGGGGAGCAGACATTGGAAGCTATCACCAGCTATTTGGCGGTAGGAACTATACGCCTCAAAACAGCCACAATCAAAAACCGCGATGCCATAAACTGTAGACAGTCTACGGTAGACCTTCTGCGGCCCGAGTAAAAATAAAACTCGCCCGCAGCTAGCCTGCATCACGTACGCACTAGGACTCACGGCGCCAGAGCTAGCGCGGCACATTTTTACGCGCATAGCATGCAGCTGATAGGCCATTCATACACGGGGGACCATAATTCCGGAGCAAAAGCTTTTTTCTGGCAAGGGAGGCGTGCGGAGATGCAATAAGTGGAGAGTTTCGTGCTCCGGTGGAGACTTTTGTGCTCCTGCCTTTGGCCTGCGATCACGGAAAGCATGCACTCACACCAATAAGAAATCAATGCTTTGGCGATAAAAAAAACTTTCAAACAGTAAAATTTTGTCAAAACTTGTACATAATAAGAAAAAACTTTTAATTATTGAGAATTCAAAGTGAGTGAGTGAATTTTTTTAAATAAATTATTTCATAGCCCCGAAAAAACCTCAATTTTGTTTTTAATAAAAAATTTGACATCTCACTAATACGAACAAATATCACGTAGCAACACAAAAGCTGCTTCCATCGCTGTTGCTCCGTGTATTTTCAGAAAACTTGCAGCAAAGCTTTTGGTTGCAGAACCATGGTCCCTCGTGTATTAATGGCCGTACGCACACAGAGTGTCAACCCGAGTAAAAATAAAAACTAGCCCGCAGCTAGCCTGCATCAGGTACGCACTAGGGCGCGTGCATCCCTGGCGGGCGAGTTTTATTTTTACTCGGGAACAAAACTAGCACGCACACTCCCGCCACAGGGATCCAAGCTTTCGCCACAGGGATGCACGAAATCGCCTGTATTGCTTTAAAAAATTGTAGAGGACGAAGAAAAGGGGCAACTATCTTGGTGACCATAAAGGGTGCCAATAGCATACTCTGTAAAAAGGTTCTCGTTCGATTGCGTAGGTCAAGCAGCATTCGAAGTGGTTAGTGTTTAGCTGGGGGACTGCTTGGTAAAACAACACTCGCGTTTGGAATGGTTTATGCCGATGCGGATGTATTTATAAATGTTCATGCCTGAATTTTAGATTTTCGTGCCAGTGCCGTGCTAGCGAACAAATTTTTAGATTTTCGTGCTTGTGGCGGAAGCGTGCATCCCTGTGGCCGGTGCGTGCATACTTTTGTGGCGTCCCAATTTGTTCGCTATGCGCGCTAGCAGGCGTCGCTTGCATGCTAGTAAGAAAATTAACCAACTAAATTATTTTTACTCGGGGGAGAAAATTAAAAGGCGAAAATTTGCTGGGACTCTGCAACAAACCTTAAATCAGCATAGCGTTTCTGACACTAGCATCGGTTATTTTCTTTGAACACTGGATCTTGGACACAACCTGGCAAAAAATAGAATGCAGGACGGCCATAAAAACTCTACAAGTGACCCGAAAAAAAAGTCATCAACTGGAACAGGGATAGTCCCAATCACATCGGAAGGTAAAGGGAAGTATAAGTCGTGATAAAGGCGGCAGATAAAAGACCTCGCAGAAAAGGCGGAAAACTCGGCAAACACAGGCAAAAGTAAGGTGCTGTATCAAATTACTAAACAACTCTCGGGAATACACTCTACTAAAAGGAATGCCGTAAAGAGTGCGGATGGTAGGCTGTTATATAGTGACCAGGTCCAACTCCAAAGATTGAGAGATTATTGTTTCGCCGCCGTGAATGGTACATCACAGGAACGTGAAGAAAACAGCAACAATCCACAGCCAATACCCCGAGTAAAAATAATTTACATAGTTAATTAATTTTTTTTAAGGCATATATGAGTGAGTTAATTTTTTTAAGGCATATATGAGTCCGCAACTAGCATGCATAGCGAAGAAATGCACGCGGAATAGAGGTATGCACCTTCCCGCTATAGGCAAGAAAATCCAAAAATAGGCAAACCGGAGGAATGCATGCTTCTGTTACAGATATGAATGTATTCGTTCGTAAACAACCATTCCAAAAGCGGGTGTCATTTTACCAACCAGTCCCCTAACTAAGTACTAACCGCGTCCAATGCTGCTTAAGCTACGCAATCGAACAAGAACCGGTCTACTAAGTATGCTAATGGCACTATTTATTGTCACCAAGTCAGAGGCCCGTTTTCTTCGTCCTATACAATTTTTTAAAGTCTCAATTTTGCGTCCTTTAGTCTAAAAAATGTGAGCGTACCGTGCTTCGTTTGGACTATTCCGTGTGTCTTTCATCGGTACGTGCCTTTAGTGGGCTGCATGTGGAAAAGTAGAATTTTTATTCAGGCGTACCGTGCCTTGCGTGCGGTTTATTGTTGGTGCCATACAGGCGTTTTGACGCTGTGCGGGCCTGCTGCAGACTTAGAACGGGCGAGTCGCTACTTTTACTCGGATAAAAATCACCACCCGTGCCCCATCCAAGGTACAAATAGTAAATGCACTTCACGCAATGGCCAATTTTAAAGCTGCCCGCCAGAATTGTTGAAAACCGACTTAATCTTCATAGCATCCAATCCTGGAAATGGCCAGGGCATCTAGCTTGTATAAGCGAAGAGGAACCTGCTCGGAAAGTTTGCTGTGATAAGATCTATGGAGTGCGATAGCGAGGGAGAACTAGTTTCTGCAGTTTCAGAACTCCCAGAGCTTCTTGAATCTAGTTTGAGTTCCCTTTTTCAAGTCGCCAGGTGTGGCCAATGCAAATTCCATTTCCTTCGCTTGATTTCGTCGTCTATCCTTTCTTGCCGGCACAGCGCCATAGTTCTACATTTCTAGTTCTATCTTGCCAGCGGATTTTTAGAACTTGATTAAGCATCTGTTGAGGAAAAATTGAAGGCACCTTGTGATGATTTGGGTGACTGCATGTTTCGTAACCATACAAAAGCACTGCCTTAACGTTGGAGCCGCAATTTGGTTTAAGTTGAGATATCCGTTGAAGCGTGTTCTGTATTCTCACGGTACTATCGAGAGGCCGGAAGACTGGCCACTACAGATTGAACTTTTTCTAAATCATGTTCTACCCTACCCTCTAACTTTATTCCTAGAGTCTATAAAATTCCTACTAGTCGTAGATAACAAAGTTACTTCACATTGTTGCAAATTTTTCATTGGACAAAGCAACAAATGAAGTTGTATTATTGTTATAAATAATTTCATTTGATTTAAGGTGACTTTTTGTGACATTCATTTCAAACAAAGGATTGCTGCAGTAGCTAATATCCAGCAACTAAAAGTACCTAAAATATTTCTGTAATATAGTCAGCCGATAGCAAATTTTTCACACGAGCGAGGGAGTTATAATTTCATTGATAAAATATGCCACATTATAATTATAAAAATTTTAATATTAATTTCATATGAAAATTAATTAAATATTTTCAACTCACATAATTTAATACCATATCATTTGTAAGCGCTTTGTTAAGCACACTTCATCAGACAATTATGATTGGAATATTTAATTATAGACTGACGCGCAATTCTTATACAAATACAACAAGCAATCACCAAATTGTTCCAACATGGATTACACCACATTTGGCATTGCATATTATACATGGTAACATACAGAAAAAAATGTCATCCTTGGACATTCACATTTTTATGAATTCTTGCAGTAATTATTGTTCTCAAATGTACCATAACACAATATACGAGCTTAATTTTAACAAAAATACTGAAAATAACTTTGTTCCCGGCGATGAATTAATCAGACATGAAATAAAAAACAAAATAAACTTTCCGTGTATCCATCATTGTGTGAGTGTCAACGCAATGTTTTGCCAAAAAAACAAGGGCGGGGGGGGGGGGGGTTAATGCTGTGTCCCTGTGTGTGATGAAAGCGGTGATTAAGCCGCAAAAAAAAATTGGGGAGCCATGTGGTATTCGCGTGCTTTTCCATGAAATTGTTGTCTGCGAAAATATATATATTTTTTTTTCAGTTTCGTCCTTAATAAGAAAAATATCTGTGATACGTTTGATGCGTGTTTTTACAGCTTCACAAGGAGACATTATTTTCCCATTTTCATACTCTGGTGAATACATTTTTTTCGTATTTAATCGAAAATTTGTTGATTTTAGATATCGTGTGTCTTTTGATTGTTAGAGAATGTTCACTGTTCACTGTGAAATTTTTTTTTGCAATTCTTGGAAACATATTTTATTAAGTTTTTACAACATTTTGCAACATGCCAGGACTTCATAGTGTACAAGACAAAATTTGTCATTCGTAAATGTGAAAAGATATTATATATGAAAGGAGTTTCACGAAATGATTTGATGTTGATATAATATCACCTTCAATTTAAAAATTTGTACGAAAACTCTGAACAATACTATTATATTTTTTACTATTAGTTCATTTTCAGAATATTACAGAAAGAAATAGTCCCTTATGAACCTGCTTTATATCTGTAAGAATTAGTGAAGATAAGCTACAATAGGCCATAAAAAACCTTTTGTTGCTCCCTACTTAACTTATAAAGCTTTTGACAGAATTAATAACACTATATTCAAGGAACTTTCTAAGGGTTTCAACTATGTTAGGAAATTTATAAAATCTTATTTAACAAGCCGACAGCAATCAGTGTTCTCGAGGGGTGGATAATGCCTGACGTGGATTCTGAATTCAGTGGGGTTCCGCAATCGTGTATTAGGCTATGTTTTTTCTTCCTGGCGATATCAGATAATGTTTAATAATTCACATTAGGAAACGTAACAACAAAATGATGAAGAAATTTGATGAATATCGACTTGATGAGTATTTATAATTGGTATGTTAAGAACGATTGATAGTCACAACAATTTTAGTCAACAGTTTGCTAACTTACGCTAACGTAAGTAACACAAATCTTTGTAGATTTTCTTCAAGCATTACGATAGCGTTGACAGGAGCTTTCTATAGCACATAAGGTATAAATTTGGATTTCAAATGGGTCTAACCCACTTGACAAAGATATTAATTACCTTTACATTTGTCGTTGCCTAGTGGAGGGTTGGTTGGTTGTTTGAAGGGATGAGGACTACATACTCTGTGCTTTTGATACCATTCATTTCCGTGCCACTAAGCTTGTTATGCTCCATTTTGTAGCATTCAGGAACTGTGTCAAGTTCGTTGGATGCTCTGCTGCTAGATCATCACGCTGTTCAGTATTTGGCTGTCAAATGAACTGTGCCTGGCCCTGGCTAGTGCCGGACATTCATAAAGGAAGTGCACAGTAGTTTATTTTTTATTTGGATCCTTGCATTTAGGCAGGGAAGCCCATTCTTGATGCATGCTCTCCTATTGGCCATCAGAATCCCGTACAAACAGTTTTAGCTCTGGCTAGGTTCGTGCGAGATAGCTTTGGGTCGTTATTGGTTTTAATTTTGTTGTAAAGCCGCTCATCACGTGTAGTATTTATCAGAAACTAGAATTACCAGGTCTGCCTGGTGGATAATCGAAAGAGGTTCTTTATAAGACCATATTGCACGCCTTAACAAATACTGAATTTATTTTCATCTTTCAAGTCGTGTAGTCAAGATGCGTTCACATGACATTTTTCAAGTCAAGCGCAAAATTTTGGGGATGACTTGCCTCAAGACTACTTGAAATCAAGTTGAGTAGCAACAACTTGATCCACAGTATCGTAGAATATACTATGCGAAAATTAGGCAAGTCAGTCAAGATAGCCCAAGAAGAATTCCAAGCCAAGGTTAAGCTTGAAATATGTCGTCCATCATCGGCTTCGGTGGCTTCTTCGCCACACTTGGTTTCCAGAAAGGACATTTGGACTCCATATCACAATTTACCAATGGTATAAGATACATCCATCGGGAACTCTTTTCAGAGCTTCTGTTGAGTCAGTGGATCCCCCAAATAATCTCTACCTCAAAACATTCGCCGAGAATCAGAAAGACGATTCAGAACTACAGCAACTGTTACAACGCCCGAACAGCTTCAAAACCTCTGCCTACAACCACAAATAGTCCTTATACCTTCCGAACATATCGAGATTCAGTTTGACACATCCAGCGGAATTAATATACCTTTTGTACTCGAAAAACTGCTGCCAATCATATTCAGAACAATTCATGGACTATCTCATCCTAGTATTCACGCAACCAGGAAACAACATAGTAGCGTCCAAATACTTCTGGCCCAGTGCATAGACACACATTCTCTACCAAAGGCAAGTTTTAACCAAGTCCACATGTAGCCCAGTCGTCAGAGACAAATTAAAACCGAAAGCTCGCACAAAATAAAAATGAATGTCTGTTTTTGAAAATAAAAATGGCGTCGAATGTATGATGTAAGAAAAAGTGAATATTTTAAGACATAAATTTTATTAAACACAGACAATGTTTATCATTTCAATTATTTTTACGTCAAAAGTAAATGTCTAATGATGATAAAAGTACAAGGATTTTTTTTCGTACGCCTGTATTAATATATATCTTCAATTTTACAGTGGGAATTTTACAAATTATAAATTCCTTTCAAATTTTCCATGAGAAAAAAAACAAAATATTAAAAACTGATGGCTTCCTTAGAAAGCTTAGAGTCTCCTCTTTAAAATGCTTATTTTTATTTTTATTTTTGCGCACATTTTAGGCAAAAATACTTTAGTTTTTCCCCGAACGCCTCGCTAGAATATTTAAATTCAGCTTTTGGCGCGCTTAGATTTTTCGAATTTGCTTCTTATTTTTAATAATTTTTTATAACAATAAAACCATTTTTTTTAAAATAACTTATAACATAAATTTTAGTAAAATTTTCCGCTCTTTCACGTGGCGCTATCAGTTTTTCGAAATTTTTTTTATTTTTCGATATATAACGCAAGAACCAAATTTTCGAATTTGTTTTCGATATTTTGAACTTAGCATACACTTTAGCGCAGCAAAGATTTTTTTATCGCTTTCTACATCCAAAAAAGTACCAAAATCCCAATTTTCAGCGAGATCAGATATTGTGCAAGGTCAAAGTGTCTGACAACTGGGCTAATGGACATTGTTGGATCGATACCGCAGTCGTGAGGTTTCACTTACCTTTTAACCATACGAGACAGATTCTCAGATTGGCCCGAGGTAATACACTTAAAGAATATTCTCGCTTCCAACATTGTAAATGTTTTTCTCCAAGTCTGGATCGCTCGTTTCGGCGTACCAAGAACGCTCCCAACCGACCAAGGCTCAAAATTTCAGTCGACACTATTTAGGGACCTATCAGCCCTCTTAGGATTACACAGGATCAGAATCACCGCGTATCATCCACAAGCACTAAGACCGTTGACGATCCCAAGAAATAGTACAGTTTTTTACCACGGATACTTTTAGGAATTCGAACCGCTATCATAGATGATCTAGTTAATCATAGGATAGTAAAGATAAATTTCGACAAATCTCAACTCCTTTAGCCAAACAAATCCAGGAATGCATTAACAGGGTCCAACCTTTCCCTTCTAGAACCAGAAAACAAAATAACATTTTCGTGCCACAAGACATCTACAAATGCTCTCAGGTTTTCCTTTGCAAGGTTCGTATTAAAAGTGGTCTAAATCATTAAATTGCCAAGGTGCCATTTGTACATTAGAGTAAAATATAGAATTAAAATTATGCCTGATTGTTATCGTCATCGCTGGATGCCCGTGCTACAATATTCAAACCCTACATTCCTTGACCTTGACCAGCCTGTATTTCTGAATTCCTACACCATTCAAGAGTTCAAATGTAGGATTCATCGCCATGTCGTTCAAACCCTCCTGATTCTACTTAACCTGAAACCTCTTCTATCCTTCGAACTAAGCTGCATGACGTGACCTAAGTTTAGAACTACCACTTAAAAAAATGTTAGTAAACCTGATACTTTTGCTTGGGTAGATGTCGATAAACCTGAAAATCTAAGACATTGTACGAGTTCGGAAATACGGACTAAGGATGATTATTCCAAAATCGAGTTTTTCTATTTCTAAACGAACGTATAGACCAAAGAATTCGCGAAAAGACGGGACTACAGTGATTGGAAAAATATTGGCGTGTTGGCAGGAGGGTGGTAATTTCAGTGTAACAGTCCTATGGTAATAGTGATAAAACTTTATCAGGGCTACTTCATTCCCAAGGTGGCTCCATTAGTCAATGTTGAAGCAAAAGTTGCCATCACCGATGAGTTTTCTGGCGCAGTTTCGTGGCTTTATTAAGCCACGCTAAGATGGTTTTTGAAGCGCCAGCCCAAATAAATGAGTTGAATTCGGGACGGGGCCAGATGTAGTTCTTATAGATTGTACCCCTAGCTGCTGGCTAAAGAAGGAGCGTGCATCTCTTAAAAAATCCTAGAATTGGGATGGCTGTTACGTAATGCCTAGGATGTTAAGAGATGGTGAGCTGGTAGATTCACACCATCCACTGGGACAGAAGGAATGTCGTTGCAGGTTTTGTTAGAGATAAGACAGTACTTCGTTCTGGAGGGGTTAAATTCGGCACGCTTTTTGCGGTCCCAATAAATAATGAATTCGATATCCTGGTTCAATTCAATCAATTAGACATTAGTTCAGGATCATGCAGACAAGGTCTGGCACATGGTTGCCTTATATTGTTGAAGGCTTAAGAGTAACGCAGAGTAGCGTCCTCAGGAGTGGTTTGGAAGAGATTGAGAGCAGATTATTTATTAAGATTGGGGAACACCGACCGAAATGGTGCAAGGTTTAGATTCAACGCCATGCAATACTGCCTTGATTGAACGGCCAGAAAGAAAATTCGCTCAATCGAGTTCCCAGTTTTTTAGAACTGAGTCGATACCAATAGCTTGAAATTTAGTCAACAGAATGGGGTCAAAGGCCTTCTAGATATCTAAAGCAACCAGCCCAGACTTATCAAAGCCATGAATGGTTTGCTTGAAATGCTCGGATAAACATACAAAGAGGTCGTCAGTAGACGTGATCGGTAATAAATAAAGGTATACATAACAAATATTAATGCGATTTTTTTTATGTCGATATATTGTCATTAAAACTGGTATTAATGTATAGAAGGTCTAAATATGGAATTACTGATACTGAACATGTGTACCATAACCATTTTTTTAGATAAATTGTCCATTATCTACACTTTAACAACCTGTTTATATCCATAGCAACGTTTTATGATTTTTATCCTGAAATTTATCTCAAAATTGAAATTTTTTTTTACAATCTCATATTTCAATTTTCCATTAACTTCACTATTCATAATAAAATAAAATAAAAAATGAACAGAAAACGGCAGCTCCTCGGCTCATAAATCCTGACATTTTTCCTTTCCATCGAGAGACATGCTCTCTATATCCTCAAAGTCTTTTAAGATTATCCTTTATAACAACAGCAACATCTTAAATTCTACAAGAAATTTTCTATATGCACTCAAATTTTTCGTTAAAAGATGCAACTTTCAACGAAGAATCTTAGATTAAGTCGCACACATATACATTTACACATACAGAGAAAACACAGAAAACGACCTCACATTCATGCAAATATACGGAAGTTATGCTATTTCGTGTCAAAGGATTGTGCAGTTGGAGAACAAGGATGGTACATAGCAAAAAAAAAATTGGGTGGAAAAAAAAACTAGAATGGAAAAGCGCCTGAGGAATTCTAAAATGCGCAGTCAAACGCATGTTTAAATTCTATACAAAGAAAACAATCCGGCGACTAATTTCGTTACGCCTTAAGCAATGTTTGCGCAAAACAAGTTAGTCGAGAGTTGGGATCTCTTCTATGTGTATGTATGTATATTATTCTAGGACCCATGATGAAACGTAGGTTGCCTTTCTGCCTTGATGTATTTGTTCGGTGCATACACCAGGGATGATGATGAATTTTTTATCAAATTTCCTGGAGCATCTCTCTTGTACTTTGGTGCACCCCTCCCATGTCTATAGCTACATAGATTGAGCGCTCCAAGAATCATTAGGATACGAACAGAGGCTAGGCTATAATATATGGCATATAGACTACACATATCAACTCGCTTGAGCACATGAAGGCTGCTCCAAGGATAATTAAAAGTCTCTTATATGAATATTTGCATTTTTATACAATGTGGATAATAAATGAAATAATCTAGAAACGTGATGTTCGTTCATTATGAAAGGAAACTATATTCGACGGCGACGTGCCGCAGCTTCGTGGAGATGGAGGAAGGCAAAAGGGATGAAATTGATTTTGCTTAACTAAAATTCTCGGGTAACAATTGAAATTTCCATGATAAAACTTTCGTATAAAAAAAGGAATTTCTTTGTAAGTTTATACATTTATATATATAGTATACGTATGTATGTATAAAGAAAGAGTTTGAGCGGCTGTTGAAATGTTTTAACGTTCGCCCTCTTTTTATGCCGCTATTGTTCACATGCAGCCCTGCACTATCCCTAAAATGAAAAGTTTCCTAATGCACCGAAAAAAGGACGAACAGCCACCAGAGTGCAGCAGTAGTTGAGGGTGCAACAGTTTGTGGCAAAAATCGCATAAAAACTTTATTTGGCTGACGGGTCCTGTCCTAGAGTTTTCTGCATTTGGCTTTATTTGCATTACAATAACGCGACGAATACTAATTCTGCCCTAGACGTTGACGATGGCAACCAACGATCCTCAATGCACATTAACATACAGAGAAAAACTTAATTTCACATCCTTTTTAAGCGACTAGCTCCAGTACCAACCAAATCACAAAGCTAAAAAATGTGTCCTTGCGCCGGGGTGGTCCCTTGATGTTGACTTTATATTCCACCTCTTGTCACCCCCTGTTACTAACAATCGTGGTCAACAAAGTCCTAGATTTTTAAATATTTTCCCCTAGAGAAGAAGCCATAATCGATTTCTTTGGTGGTATAACGAATAAAATGACTGTTTGCTTGTGCCGTGATTCCTTGTGTACGGGAAAAGCTCAAATGTAGTCGTATATCAAAGGAACTTAAATATTTAATTCACTACCGTAGAGCCTTATTTATTCTGACGTGACATTTCCTCCCCGTCATTCAATAAATGTAAATGGATGTTGTCCCAGCACAATTTTCATTAAGAATGGCGTCCGTCTTTTACCCCAATTTTTTTTCTTCGTTTTTTTTACGCTTCTTCATTTTGAACATAGATGACAGAAAAGTGGAAGTGGCCATTAAGTCGTATCCTCTAAACCAATAAAGGCACTCAATAACTTATTAAATATTTACACAAAATTCTATTTTTTTTTCTGGTAGAGACTGTGCAGCAATTTGAATTCAGTTGTTGAATGTGAGTCTAAATTATAGAAATTGGCTTTATTGATGCAACCTTCATGAATATTTTATGAGTTGTTGACTGCAGTGAATTGTTGAAAAATTTCAGATATTTCACAGGTTCTGACAAGGTTTTTAGATGGGGAAATAATATAGTAGATGTATGTACATAAGTATAGTATTAAGAGAATAATATTTTTGCCATTTATTGGAAATAATTTGCTAGAGTAGATGTCGATTGAAATAATAATTAATAAATGAATTTCATATTTTTTTCTGAATGTCAGACTGAAATTACCTTATAGACAGTTGAGATGTTCAAAATTTAGGACTATCAAAAGCACTTATAATCACAAAATATTTAAAGTTTTACGATTAAATTGAAATTAATAATAGAATATCAAAGGTATTGGAAATGAAGTAACGTGTGGAAATTCATAGTGTAAGAAATATCAATATAATTAATTTAACTGAAAACTTCGTTATAGGAATATATTTGCAGAACTTCCTTAAAAACAAGGATCGATCAGTAACAGTAGAAGCGACCTTTTTGAAGAAAACTATGTGAATCGCGAAACAAAAATCATATTTTCATTATGACAACTAATTGAGAAGACGAAAGAATTTATTATTTATTTTATAAAAAAGGACCACACAAATACCTTACTTTGAAATTATTTTCTTATTGATAAATCTATTCAACACGAAATAGCCACCGCTTCTGCAATCGATGAAATTTGAAAAAAAGGAATACTCCACAATCAACGCTCAAGATCATCGGTGCTTGCCTAAAAATTAACACTCTACTGCAAAAAAATTCAACCCGCGAGTGGTAGCCGTTGAAAATCCACGCCCTGGGGAACACCCGCCACCCTCACGGTGCCAATACACCTGGGTAAATCGCTTACGATGCATTTCTCACGCACCGTATTGCAAGTTGAGTGAAAATTATTCCTACGGAATTATTCAGGTGGCTCGAGGTCCATTGAGAGTCATTTCACAGAATTATATTGTGTCCGATTGTTTCTCACGCAACATCGAGACCCATCTCTTTTTCATCGACTTTAAAACTACATTATGTATAATCTTGCCGTACCACCCAAAATCTATGAAGCAATGATGGAATTGAAATTTTCAGATCAATTAATCTAACTTACTTAAACCTCATTGAGTCGAGTAATAAATAGAGTAAGAATTCAGATCATAGTCCCGGAAAATTAGCAAAAACGAACGAAAGGAGACAAAATTCCAAAATGGCTGAAAATTGGTCCACAGCTTCTTTGGGACTTTTTAAAAATACAATTTCGGAATCACAAAAAAAAACATGGCCCCCGGAGATATCACTTTTTGGGGAAAAAAAACTCAAAAACTGGAAATTTTTTTTCGATTAACCAATACGAAACATTATTACCTACAAAATACCCCTCTTGAAATTTTTTCGAAAACCTTGACCTTCCCGAATTATTCAAAGTATTTTTTGGCCGAAAAGAGATTTTTCGAAACTTTAACCTTGAATAACTTCGAAAGGGTTAGATTTTCGAAAAAATGACAAAGGTATTGATTCATGAAAAATTTTTTTCGAAAAAACCAGTTTTTGAGTGATTTTTTGCCAAAAAGTGATATCTCCGGCGGCCATGTTTTTTTTGGGATTCCGAAATTGTTTTCTTAAAAAGTCCCAAGCAAGCTGTGGTCCAATTTTCAGCCCTTTTTGGAATATTGTCTCTTTAAAATGCTAATTTCCCCGGACTATCAACATATTGATTGGTGCCCTTAGAAATGAACAGAAGCCTCAGACAAGCAACTCACTATGCTGCTTGTTTTCCAACATGTGTTGAAATTAGAGGGGCAATTCTAAACCACTCTGTTCAGCAAAAAGGGCATATGCAGATAACATACGAGTAGTCATCATAGACAGGACAATAGCTGCAGTAAAGCAAGCTTTTAAAGCCGTAGAAAAAGGAGTACCAAAAGCTAGACTTATTAATGGATTTACGCACAATTATCATTAATAACTGGAAGAGTAAGAAGCAAGACCGAGAATGATGGAAAAAGCTTCTTGAGGAGACCAAGGCTAACAGAGTAAAGTTGAGCCGGACTTACACGAGGCACTACATTGTACTGAGGCCTCAATTTTTTGAAGCGGTTCAAAAATAATGTCCTACTCGTATATGAGCGTGTATCTAGGTAAATGAAGCGAGGTGTGACTGTAAATTACGTAGTGGAGAGATATTTTTTACTTCTTTTGCGGCAGTAGAATATCCAATTTGAACTGCAGCGAGGCATTTCTTATGCCGGATCCACACGTTTGTCAAGGCTTGGCAAGCATTCGCAAATTCAAACGTGTGGATAAGGCGTTTGGCTTGGCTTGTGTAAGCTTGCCGACGCTTGTGGCCGATCCGGTCGAGTGTGGATTCTCGGCAAACCAAAGCAAACGTGCGAAAACTTTCAAAGGAAGTTTGCGGCAAGCGTTTGTGATGCGTCCACACGTTTGTTTTAAAAAAGCTTTTTCAATTTGCGAACGCTTGCCAAGCCTTGACAAACATGTGGATCCGGCATTACATTTTTCGAAGGAATGAAATTTTGTACATGGACATTTCTTACTTTTTTTGAAGAAGTGCAATTTCCAACATGAAATGAAGTGAGGCGAGATTGTAAATACGTACTGGAGAGATATTTCTTACTTCTTTTGCAGCAAAGTTTCCAACTTGAAGTCCAGCCCAATGAACGCCACGTCTACTACACTCGCCTTGACATATCGTAGCATGCGCGGTTGATTTTGAGCCAAAATTATGCATTTGTATGAAAAATTAAATGAGATCAAAGTAGTAGTTGCAATTTTTCAACGGGCTTTCTTTGGACACTTTGATGTATCAACAGAATCTGAAAAAAACGCAAAACGCCTTGTAGCGGCGAAACCATTCGAATTCGAAAAAAAAACTCCAGACAAAATTTGTAGGAAATTTTATGCTCTGCAACTTTGCTCCTTTGATGTTTTCACCAAAATGAATAGTTTCTCCTCAAAATAGAGAAAAAGGTGGATAGGATCCTGTACTAGAAATAATTTAATAAAAGACAGGCAAAGAACTGTGTGCAAGTACGCCGAGTCCTGCTGAAGTGGGAACCTTTCTCTCTTTAGGATCCTACGGTAGAAGCGGATTCGGATGAAACATAGAAAACTAAAGCATTTCGGCTTAACTTCGAATATACAAAAAATTAGAACCAGGCTTCATAGTATTATTAATCGACCTAACAAGATCAATCTAGAGATATAAAAAAATCGTTACTATGCATGGTGTATTGCACAAAGTTACAAAGCGGCCAGCTGTGGACCGGTTTTGGATAGACGAAGAAAAAATCGGGTAAATCTGTACTATAACCCGACCCACCTCCGATTTTTTTGAAATTTTTTTTATATATTAGTCGAGGCAATGAAGCAAAAAAGTTCTTAATTGGTTGGGCGCGGACGGATCGGAATGCGGTTTTTTGCATTCGCTTCCAAAAATTATTTGTAAAAAATGGCTCATTTTTTTTTTCTGAACAAACCGGAAATTGCACCTGTTCACCTGTATGTATGTTTGTATGTATGTAGACAAATCTTGCAACTTGATTTTGACCAACTTCCATATAACCGATCAACTTGAAATTTTACAAATATATGTATAGTTCGCGTGACAATGCAATCTGACCATTTTGTAAAAAAATCAAGATGGCGGTTCCAAGATGGCCGCCGAATTTTGCAATTTTGCTCCTCGACCCCCGACATGGGTATCAAATGAAAGGGTATGACAAGTACAATACAATTACCTAAGTGGTGTCA
Organism: Thereva nobilitata; assembly: GCA_963855945.1. Taxonomy (NCBI): domain Eukaryota; kingdom Metazoa; phylum Arthropoda; class Insecta; order Diptera; family Therevidae; genus Thereva; species Thereva nobilitata. The sequence continues at coordinate 34,449,543 of OY979696.1, forward strand.
TTGTAAATTCAAAATGGCGGCCAACACAAAATGGCGGACTACCTTTTTTTTTACAACACCCTCGGTGTGGGTATCAAATGAAAGGAAATGATGATGATTTAAATCACACCCTTTCATTTGATACCCATACCGAGCGCGTTGTAAAGACAAAGGTAATCCGCCATTTTGTGTTGGCCGCCATTCTGAATTTGGAATGACGCTACATAGGTAATAGTATTCTACTTGTCATTTCCTTTCATTTGACCCATATCGAGCGCGTTGTAAAGAAAAAGGTAATACGCCATTTTGAGTTGGCCGCCATTTTGAATTTGAAATGACGCCACATAGGTAATTGTATTGTACTTGTCATACCCTTTCATTTGATACCCATGTCGGGGGTCGAGGAGCAAAATTGCAAAATTCGGCGGCCATCTTGGAACCGCCATCTTGATTTTTTTACAAAATGGTCAGATTGCATTGTCACGCGAACTATACATATATTTGCAAAATTTCAAGTTGATCGGTTATATGGAAGTTGGTCAAAATCAAGTTTCAAGATTTGTCTACATACATACAAACATACATACAGGTGAACAGGTGCAATTTCCGGTTTGTTCAGAAAAAAAAAATGAGCCATTTTTTACAAATAATTTTTGGAAGCGAATGCAAAAAACCGCATTCCGATCCGTCCGCGCCCAACCAATTAGGAACTTTTGGCCTTTTTAGTGCTTCATTGCCTCGACTATATGTATTTTGGTCTGTAGAACTCATTTTTCAAAAAATAAATCGTCGCTCGCTTACCGTTTTCGAGTAAAGCTACCTACAGACGATCAACTTGGGTTGTCAACCCGTTGTCAACTAGCCCTAGTTTTCAACGAGTTGCACGTCTGTAGTCGTGTTTATGATTGAAAACAACCGTTGATAAATGGTTGAAGAAATATCAAAATTTTTAGATTTTTGGTAGGCGGAGCTTCCAGGTTGCCAACCAGTTTGCGCGTCTGTAGTGACGTTGACAATTACAGGTGGCAAAATCATTGTAAAGCGTGAGCTTGAGCAGTGAACATCAGTGTGCTTTGCAATCAAAAACTGAAAATGAAAAGATGTTTGCAAACTGGTTGACAACAAGTTGAAGCGTGTGTACACTTTCTGTTGACAACAGGTTGGCAACCCAAGTTGATCGTCTGTAGGCCGCTTAATGAATTTTTAAAGTTGCACAAAGTCGGTTAGTACAAAAGTGTTAATCGCCATATTGAAAATATTCCCAAATTATTTTTTTTGAATTTTATGTTCTAAAGGATAAATTATATGAAATAAAATAAATATTTAACACTAGTATCCAGTACTTGCCAAAAAGAAAACACTTATTTATCTACGGAAACAAAATTAAAATACATATTATTGCTACAAACTGTTCGAAGTAAAACTGCAGAATCTCCTTTTGGATCTTCTAAAATTAGGAGCTCCTCAGTTGAATCTTAGCATTGGTCTACCTGCGCAAGGATTCACCAAAATCGTGAAATTAACACTAATGTTGGAAGTAAAACTGCAAATCATCCTATATGTTCTGCTGAAACAAAAGGTGTAATAGAAAAATTAAGTACTCCTTTTATGGAATGGTGGCTCTTTTTCTCCAATAACATACGTGTTAATCTACACTTTTTTTTAAAAAAAATTGAAGACATAATTCATAGAAAATGCTATCTAAAACTGTAAAAGTGAAGGTTCTACCCTACCAACTTCAAGTGTTATGAGTCATCAAAGTCAAAATTGTGGTTTTTTAACAAAAATGTCAAACTTTTTCTCCAAAAAATACATAGTTAATCAATATTTTTTTCCAAAATTGGAAAGCTTGGACAATGTTATAGCGGCCATGTTGGAAAGGCTACTGCTGTCAAATTTGGAGGTTATAGTAATTAATATAGGGCAAATCATCATGGAAAGTTATAGTGCTGAACAACACGTCCAAATCATCTTTACGTTTTGTCTACTACGTTTTTTTTAATTTGCACACGATCGTTCTGCTGTGTCAACTGTTCGCCGCTTGGTGGAACTTGGACTATTCGTCCACGTCAAACATTGCAATGAACGAGAGTGTGGAGGATAAACCGAGGCAGTCAATTCCCCGTCGCGCCCAACAACATGAGCTTCGCTGATCTCAACTTGACGTATTTTGGTTCGGGATTTGGGCCAGTACTATATGTGATGAGCAAAAATGGTGTTGGTCTTGCAATCTTTTTTTTGATCAGGCACATTTAGCAAGACCAAGACCAAGACTTAGCTAAGAAGTGCTGAAAGTGCGCCCAGATTTCGGACGGAAAATCATCTTCAGTGTCGAGGCCCATTTTTGATTGGAATGACTATGTGAACAGATAAAACGTAAATTTCATCGCTTTCTTCTTCAGCTCCCCCAACTCCTCCTAGACTATCTTATCCACTATTAATTCTTCGATTGAATATTACTTCTAGTCTCACATAAATGACATGACAAACTACTAGTACAAAGGATACCTAAGCTTGGTCCTTACAAATAAAAAAACCCTGTGAAGCCCAAACCAAGGTGTTTCATATTGTAAGGAACAGTTGAATTCGGCAGTCAAGTTTAAGTTGTTATTTGAAATTTTGTTTTACCGAAAACCTGTCTCCATCAGCTTTACCTGACCCTGACCTTTGAAAACATTTTACAACACTAATATCATTTTGAACAGCAATTTTAGTATTGGCATTCAAAAAAAAGATCTTCTCCACATGCTTTGAATCGTTTTTTTCATGCTTGAACAATTTTTTTTACCTTTTCGGTATTAAAATAGCAAAATATGGCGAAAACTCGATTCTGTGTTCTATCATATAAAATTTTTGAATAAGTATTAATTTCTAAGGAACTGATATTATCATCATTTACGACAAGAGACAAATCCTAAATTTAATTAAAAATAATAAATTTGAATATTTAAGGAATGTAATGCATGCAATAAGGTTTCATCACAGACACACGAAATTGGTTCTTGTTCATGTCCACTTCTCCATCCAGGCCACTCAACACCATTGACATCAAAACTAACACTAAATTTGAAATTATTCAAATTAGTTAAGCTCTATGAATCTATTGAGGAGGGCCAAAGTTTAATCAACATTCATTATACAATCTAGGATATCTCTTTATCCTGTTGTAGTTTGACTGTACATAAATTCCATTTGAATCAAAGCATTTCAACAACAGTAAATCATCGGATTGAATGGCGTACACAAGGATTTTGGCCGTTATGGAATAGACATCAATTGACTGAAGAAGATATCCTAAACTGAAGAAAATTTGTGATGGCCGAGCGGGTCCTTGTTGTTGAGACAGGATGACTGGAAATGAAATGAGATGGATAGGCGTAAAGCAAATCCGAGCAAAATTGAGAAAGGATTCATGTCTTTGCACCAAGCTCGTCGGATACTTGCTTTTACAATGTGTTCCGGACACACCCACCCATGGAACAAAATAGTCCTGACAGTTATTATTTGCTGTGAGCAAAATCAATTACACTGTGTGGAGCCCATCATGCTCATGTTCGGGATAGAATGTTTACAACGATAGCATTACAACATCCCACAGCATATACTATATCGAAGGATATCGAAGGAGCAACAAGCCCAAGGCCTGGTATGTAAGTCAAGCGAATGTACAGAATTGGGTATCGACTTCCAAAATCTCTCGCTCTCTCTCTCGCAAGCGTGTGTTCGGTGAAATTGAATAGAATTTCATTTTCCGAGAATTTATCATGTCCTGAAAATCACTTTTCCTTCACACCGCTCCAAAAATAAATTTACCCTCTGAAAGGAAGGTGCCTAGGATCGAAGCCTTTGAAGGATCTATTTGGTACACGTTCACTGATGGATGAATACCTCTAAAACCATCATACAAGGACCCGCCATTAAGAGCTTTTAGCTAATTGACTTAACCTCAGAGATCATTGATGATGTCACATATTAATTACGACCTTTACCACATGATTACCATATGTTTTCACGGAAGTCACTTCAATTCTCGGCAGGATATTGGGAAACTTCTTAAGGAGACCTTAACTGAACGTGACCTTGCTGACAGCAGGGCAGAAATAGCTAAGCAAGAAAGGTAGAAAAAAAAAACATAACGTACTTCTCAGGTGTGGGGGGTACCTTTTCCGCATATAAAATACAAAATGTGTTGGTTATTGTTTTTGCACGTGATCATTTTGCATAAAGGTAACATAACATAGAGGACGACAGTAACAAAAAAAAAACACAGGACGAAGAGAATTCAAAATGTATCCTCGACCGAGGAGGCCAGGGACAAAGTAGGCGGGGAGTAATATGAACATCATGAGTAGAATTTTTCATTAATGCGAAATCAATTTGAGGGTTGTGAAAAATGAAAAGAAAATGTTAAGACATTGAAAATATCCTAACTGTTTTCTTATGGGTTCGAGGGAAAACATTATGGCCGCCGCAACTTTCCTTTCCTCGCTGGGAATGAGAAGTTCAGACAATTTGGATTTTTTTTTTCGTCGTTTTTTTATGGATAAAATGTTTTTATTTTGATGTTACTTTGATAAGGATCTTGGGACTTGAGAGTTCTTGCGATTTTTTCGAGAGAGAAAGGTGATTTCCTTTATCAAATACGGAAATTGTTCGAAATCAAAACACAATGAGAATTTCATAAGAAGTTCAAATGACGATATTTATTTTTCGTTTTTAAGGTAGGAAGATTAAAAAATAACAACGTCTGTTATTATTATTTATCCTCGAATATCCAACGTGCGTGATTTTTTCTTAATATTTTTGTTCTTAGTAAATGGCTTTTTTGAGCTTGTTTTGAATAATTATTAGCTTCTTAGAACTTTTTAGGTCTTCTATTTTGTTAAATATATTATAGCAGATAATATTAGTAAATACGTAGCCCACCAGCCCTGGTATCATAGAGGTTAACGTGCCAGGCTACCATCCCGGAGGTACGTGGTTCGAATCCCCTCCGCGAAATGGTCCTTCCACTTCTTTCTTTTCTTCCCTCTTTACAAAAAAATTTCTTTATCGTTTCTTAGCATAATAAGCGAAGAAGGCATCTTCTGTGTTCGATCACCGAAGCTAGCACCCATGTTGGTTGGGGCGCTGATCCGGTTGGGCGCTGAACCGGTACATTGAAGAATAGAAGAGGATAGGTCAAGGATTGTAAGGGAGCAGGTAGCAGCTAGATAGATGATACAGGCCCGTGACCCAGCGTAAGCCGGTTAAAGGAGTTGAATGAGACCTGATAAGAAGCTGCTTCTTTTTTTAGGCTGAGCCAGAGACTCACAGAAGCGAAAAGCTTGAATTGGTTAGAGAGCTTCGTCGAAGTCATCTTTTCCGGAAAAGAAGCATAGACGGTAGGTCGCTGATCCGTAAGTCCCATTGTCCCGGCTCTGGTGAGCAGCTTCAAGGTACTATCTCAAATTTTAAAAATAATACGATGTGATTCTCGAGAAGGCCAAAATAACAAAAAAATCATCTAAAATAGCAGATGAAATTTATTCTCCAACAGGACCTTATAAATTTTTTAATACAACGGCTTCGACTATATTGAAAGGCTCACCCACCAACGAAACTACGTCCCCTCTTTAAGAATTGCCCTTCATTCCACTATCCTCACTGTGTTATCTTAATGCACTAATTTTATTTCATGCTTTAGTTGAGACCACTTTATGCAAGGTCGAGTAAAAATGAATTCCTGCAAAATATGTAGGTTCTATCCAAAAACTAGAAAAACTAGAAAAGCAGTAGTGAATGACTCTCCAAAAAAAACGTAATGCTTGGCATAAATTCGAAGGCATAAAAACTAATTCTGGTCTGAAAATTTAATTTTAATTTAATTAAAAAAAATTAATATTGGGAAAAAATATGTTTTTTGGTGAATAAGCAAGCCTAAAAGGATTTTCTCTTTTCATATTTAACCCACTGCAACTTTTAAGTACAAATCTCAAAAACTGTGCAAGCATATTACGTAACGATAAGAATTTTTGCAGAACTCTTCGCACTTGAAGGAACGCCAACAACATAAATTAGAATTGACCATTCGGGGGAGAAATATGAAGTTTTGAATTCATGTAAATAAATAGGGAGAAAATTTTAAAATTATTCTTAAATCCCTTCAAGTTTCCGGGTACCAGCCCTATCTCTCAAGTATGAAAATGGACGGGGTTTGGGGTGGGGAAAAGTTTCTGAAGCGTTTTGAACTTCTAACATTCGCAATTTACTCTTAAAAGATGAACAATTTTCATTACAGGTTGGCAAAGTTGATTTATTTCTGGAATCGCTGAAGCTATGGGAGGAGGAGTAGCGCATTGGGAAGCAGCTACTTGAGGAAAGTTTTGTCTGCGGAAACTTTTATATGTACTCGGTTAAAGTTATTCTGAATAATAATATTCAGTATTTCTGTATTTTGGAGAAACATAGAATATTCTATACCTTTTTGACTTCTCTATATCAAAGTTGTCAAATATGTTCTATGGAAATTGTTGCAGGAGTTGTCCTCTTTCCTATACACTAAGCAAATAATGTTGGAAACTCTGCAGCCATATTTCTAGGACATTTTGTAATTGTTAGAAACAATTTCTTCAAGTTGTGCAAATATATTAATGTTGTGTTAATATTAATTTCAAAAACCCTGTCCATGATAGTTTCAAAACTATTTCAATAACATTCAAAACATTTTCATCATGAAATCAAATACAAAAAAAAATGCGACTTACATTTATAGAAATGAACAGCGTATATAAGTTGAAAAGGTGCAACAGTTTGAATAGCACGACTTGTCTTTGCCATCCCCTACATACAACTAGTATGTGTAGGGGTTGATCACTTGCACAAATTGCAAAACAGCTTTGAAGGTTTTTTTCCAGCTCCACTTTTTTTGATAAAAAAGAAATTCATTTTACGATAATGATGGGTGCATAACCGGCTTAGATGCGCGTTTCTTCCTTAAATGATGAAATTCCTTTTTGAAACCCCATTTTTGAATTTTTGCTCATTTCTTAATGGCATCACATTTTGTCATCATTAGTAGCAGAATCTTGTTTTTTGTGGGTGTGTGAAAAAACAATATTTTGCACGACATTTATCACAAAAAAAGTAGGAAACATGTACATGGTGTTTTTGAATCTCGTTTCTTACAACCATCATCAGCAAATGGAATTTATTTTAATTGATGGTAACATTCAGAAAGAAATTTATAACTTACCTGTAATTCAATTTGTTGGCTTAAAGCAGGTAAAAAGAAATTGTGAAGAATCTGAAAAGAGAGAATTTTTAAATTATTTTTACTTTTCATCAATAGCGGTTGTTTTATTAAAAGATAGAGACCGAAAATGGGTTATGCTTTTTTTTATTAATTCCATTTAAAATTGTATTCAGAATTTTTATCTGAAACATGAAAAGATAAAAAATTTTTTGGAAAAATGAGTTGGAAAGAAAAATATTTTTAAGTTGAGTTTACATTTCATTCAAATTAATAATGAAAAGTAATTTTGAACCAATTTGTAACAAAATTTTATCTTTTTTATTGGTGAAAACCTTCATTAGGGATTCGGAATTTTTTCAGGACACCATTTTTACGGAACACAGATTCGCTGTGCAAGTTTGAAAATATTTTCTCTAAAATTATCCAACACAAACAAATTTCTTTGAAAGTTTGTTATACCTTCTTGTAACTATTGTATCCTAAAGGAAATGATATGATAATATAATCTTGATAGACCCTTCTTAACAGCATTGGCGTGACATTATTCCTTGAACTGTTGTGGAACTGGCTTTTTAGGAGAAAGGTGCAGAATGAAGTGTTCAAAAATTTTTGGCGTAAAAACTATCCCATACAAAATATGCTTCTTCTGTATCTTCTCTATCAGAGGCCCAAACAAATTGATATATTCTGGTAAAAACAAGAAAACTACTCGAGGTGAAGGAATGCACATGTGTGTTCCAGGAGTATTTTGTAAATGCAGTTTGGCAACAGTTGAAAGATTAATATCACCTTCCTAATGATATCACCTATAAATCAGGCTAACCTTTCCAGAGGGGGGCGAAAAGTCAACGGACAATCTCACAAGCAGTGGTACAAACTTGAATGATTATGTGTCTAGCTGTCTAGGTATCACAAGCTTGCTCAGGGTTGGAAGCATTAGACAGGGTGGTGCAAAGGAGATATCTGGTAAGACGCCCGTCAATGTACGTGTTCATCAAAAACACTTAAGGGCACGTTTTCGTAGGGAACGTTTGTTTTTAATCCACCAGAAAATTCGGTTAGTTTTGTTCGTTTTGTTAATTTTATTTTTGTTTTTTTAGGAGTAGAAATTTGTTTCCGCCACTTTTAATTCTGTGACCCTCCCCCCACCCAAACAAAATTCTAGATCCGCGCCTGTGCTACAGCACCCCAGATTGGGTTCTGCTGGATCCTTCAAGGTGTTTTCGGGCTCCCCATATTCCCACATAATAATGGCCAATTTTTATCTCGCTGCAGATCTTAAGAAGCGCCCCCGCAGTGTGCTTAAAATTGCATATTTCCAAACCCCACACCAACTTTCATTCTAAAGCGACAATATAGGGGAACTTCGGGAGAGAGGCCAGAAAAAACCTGGACAAGCTACATGGAAAAAATATTGGACTGTCAGAGTGTAAATACACGAACCTACAGAATCCAATATAGCATCTAACTGCTCAAGCCCAACTATCGAACTCTTAACGTCAAATCCCAATGTACGCTTAAAGGTGCTGATAGACGATGAGAATATTCTCAACGTAAATTTTGGTATTCTCATAAGAATATTCTCATGGGTGTTTACACGAGGCATGGTATTTGTTCTCGCGAGAATAAATATCGTTCTCAAGGTGGCAGTTCTCATGAGAATATTCTTATGAATTCTCAAGTGCGTTTAGACGATGAGAATAAAAGTTGTGGCATGAGAATAACTTTTCTTCTCGCACTGCCAGTTGTTTGTATTTTCTAGAGATGCCACGAATAGTGATTTGGCCGAATGCCGAATATTCGGCCACGTTCACGGCTCGAAGCAGGTATTATTCACGAGGAGGAGCGCCATCGTTTGCTATCAACAAATGCTGAAAAACTTTTTTTTATTTATCACAGCTTACCATAATTTTGAGTGATATGTCTGTTTTTTTTCTTATGATTTGGTTTTCGGTATTCGGCCGAATAATGTGGACTATTCGGCCGAATACCGAATATTAAAAAAAGTGGCCGAATAGGCCGAATACCGAATAGCAGCCGAATATTCGTGGCATCTTTAGTATTTTTATCGCCATTCTACGGCCGACCGTATATCAAAGCTTCATATGTAGCTTTTCGTCACTTTTGCTTGGAGATAAATGTAGCAAAGCAGCATGTGACGATTTCTTCCATATAAAAAAAGTGCAATATGTCGCTAATAAGCATGTGTAGCTTCGGCCGGCCTAAAAGACAAAAATTAATGTTGGGATTTTGCGTGTTTCGGGTTGCTGGTCGAAGCGGAAAAGGCTGAGGCTGAAAGGAAACGAATAAGAATTAGAAACGGCTCCAAGGAAATTTGGTTAGAGTTTGGTTAGTTTAATGGACCGAAGACCGAAGGCGAGGAGTTTTATAAAAAGTATGTGCGGCTGTCGTACGCGGAATTTGAATTTATCCACGCCCGTATAAAGAAAAAGGACACGATAATGTGGCAGGCGATTGGAACAAGCGAAGGATTGGCAGTGACACTGTGGTATTTAGTTTCAGGTAATTAGCAACTGTTTTTCTTGAACTTAACAACAAAAACAAAGCACTTGAAAATCGCAAATGGGATCGCATGAAAACATTCGTTCTCTCCAACATGTTGGAAAGAATGCATTCTCACGCTTTTTAATTGGAATGTTCTCACGCCACCTATTTACACGTATGAGAAAAAGATTCTCATGAGAACGCTTGAGAATAATTTCATGAGAACAATAACGTATTCTCCTGCTTATTTACATGTGTATGAGAATGAATTTTGGTTCTCGCGAGAACATTTTCATGAGAATATTCTCATCGTCTATCAGCACCTTAAGGCACAGCTTTCACACATAAAATCTGAAAAGCTCTAAAAATCAAAGCAAATCAAAGTACCAGAGTAAAAAAAAAAGATGGCCTTACAACGGGCGAGCACAGACCGTGATTGAAACATAGTGGCCAGGCATCAGAAGGCTGTTTGTATGTGTTCTCATTAAAAATTGTTAAAAACTCTACGGCCATCATATGCTTCCTAAAAAGCCAAGCGGCCGGTGTTCGCCCGTTGTAAGGCATTTTTTTATTTTTACTCAAGTAAGTAAGCGTTCATTGTGGTTTAACCTTTAGGGTCGTATACATAAACGAGGTTAAGCCTAATGAACTGAAAATGAAATTTTTTTACTGGCTAAAGTGGAAGATAATAAAGAATTGAGTGATCACCAGATATTTTGGAATAAAGAATAAAAAAATTAGAATTGTAAAAAGAATTAAGTATTAAGAAATAAAGAATTGTGTTTGTATAACATTTGGAGGTTTAAATTAGAAAAGACTAAAAGTTATATATTAAGTAGATAACTATCAATATAAATGTACTATACAACATAAAGTATAATACATACATATATACTATACTTAATAGCATACATCCGATAAAATAGAATTTAAGCATTAAATTTTACTGAGCCAGTTTTGGTAGGACATCATCAAAATTTATTAGCCTAAGACTATCCCAAACATTCAAGAACGTGACAAAACGAGATTAACATTTCAATTAGAAGATATAGACCCACTCACAATTCAAAACGACTAATACAACCGAAGGAATCATTAATTGATACCTCCCGGCTAGGCGATGATATCAACAACCGGACAACGCGTGACTATCTGGAAAGTTGTTATCTATTGGATGCCCTATTTCCGACACAGGGTGAAAAAAACAGACGAAATTTATGTATGTACATTAAAATACTTTAACAGTAGAGTTAAAGCTGAATGTTTAATTAAGTTTACTTGTATGCGTTTGGTTATCTACAATACGTGCAATAAAACCCCAGGCCCTTGTTACAATTTCCTATTGTTTTGGGTGAAAAAAAGGGCCCAAAATAGAAATTTCCCTAAAATCTCTTTATCGACCAAAATCTCTTATCTAATAGAATCAATATTGAAAACTCTTTACTATAAATCGGCACTCACGAATAATCAAGTCTTATCCCTATTGCCATGAAAGTATTCCGGATAGTGGCGGAATTTTACTACTTCATTGTATCTATCCATGTATAACCTTCACTACTGTAGAGAAAATAGACCGAAATCCCAGCAACAGATACCCGGGGAAAATCATCCAAACTGCAAACAGACTTCCAGGATCCTAGGAAAACCGGGACAGAGATAAAGTCAGCGAGTCACATAACCAGAAAAAGGGTGTATAGGAGAGCTACGAAGCTGGCTGGAGTCCTGTATCTCTGTGCCATCTCTTCTGCCCAGGATCTACGTATACAAAATTCCAGGATAAAATGCAATGAAATCTACAGTCACAAGGCACAAGCCCTGACAGGGATGGGATCTAGATATGGTTGTGTTTGCCGCCTGTTATGTCTTTTCACTGAACCGTAAGTTCGCCTCATCCAAAATGAATGCGAGTCATTCAAAGCAGCAAAAAAGCTAAAATGGTTACAAAAGGAGAGAGAGCCAACACTCAGGGCCCTTTTTCCAGTCAGTAGCGCTCCTGGCACTTGGGTATATTTTCTGGCATATCCTTAGGAGGGAATTTAGCAGAGATTTAGCAAAACTAAGTGTTAAGTTTAATTAAAAAAGGTAAGTTCTGCTGATGACGGAAAACGCGAGCGGTGGTAAAATTTTTGGACCCACCAGAGTCTTTGTTAAATGTTTAGCATTGCTGTCGTAGAAGCCCGCGCGCGCTTGTTCTTGGCAGGTATATTCAATTTTTTTTTATTTTGGTAATTACCATTTTTCTTAGGTTTTACCTTTCTTCCACTTTAGTATATCTGCTGCCAACCTACACAACAGCAAAAAAAATATACTAAAGAAAAATATAGAGCTAACCTTTTGTGGCTCCCTTTTCAGTTTGGTATCGTCTGAGTGGGCAGTGAACGAGGGAGAGATTTATATATAAAAAAATAATGTACAAAGGCATTGATTAACACAAGGTCAACTCTTTCACTGTTTTTTTAAGTGCCTTGGCAGTCGGTAATGTTCATAATGATGGCACTACCACTTTGTGAAAAGCATTCTACTTCTTTCAAGGACTTTTTTTTTTAAAAATAAAATTATATCAAAAAATTTCGGCGAATTTGCAAGGATAATCTGGCTAATTTGACCACAAGCCTACTTCTGCAGCTTGAAGCGAATGCAGCAGCAGAACTTTTCGTACAAACAGAATTCAAAATAAGCTAATTAAGAAATTCTTTGAATAAAAATGAAATAAATTTAGCTGCGACACTGGATTTATACATGCGAAAACTGAATTATTTATCCACCAGCCATAGTCCACACAGGTAGAGGAGAGAGGCTATGGTCAAAATCTCTGGTTGGTAATTTTATTTGTTCTAGAGTCTCTTTGATCATTATGAAGCCCTGCAATTTATCCGAGTGACAGGACATGCACATATACCCACTCTGTCACTGCGGTAAAGAGTAGTCTTGCTTCATGCGGACATTCGAATGCAAAAATTATTACACTCTCAATACTAACGCAATCGTTGGTAGAAACAAAAAAAAATACAAAACATAAACTTAAATTAACTTACACATCCACACGCTAATGCTAAACTTCCTGGTAAACTTTAGGTATTAAAGATAATCTTCAGCTCCCTCTTCCCCTATTATATTTTTTTTTCTCTCTTTTATAGAAAAAAAAAATAATTCAACTTACCACCCTTACAAAGGACCTTGTGCAAAAGTTTTTCGGGTATCTTTGCGGTCCCGGGCCCTGATTTCATATTCCCTCCGTGCTGGGGCTAAAACTTGAATGTGCTAATCCTAAAAATGGGAACTTGCACATTTTGTGTGTGTGCGCCTATTCCGGACAGACCAGCTACACATAACTCACAAAGTTTTGTATAGTTTTGCGGTCAGGACGAATAGTGGTTAACAGTGTGACGTTGCATATAAACATATATGGAGAGTTTAACATAACCCATCCATGCTGGTGGTCGGCGAGAATGAAACCTTATCATCAGTAGTATAGTAGCTATGCTGTGCTTGGTAGCCTTTAACATTTTCGAGAACTTTAATAATCAAAATACATAATTTTTCCCCGTTTCAAACTCTCTATTTTATCGTAATATTGTATGATGTTATTGTGGTCACTGAATAAGCACCAACTTTCTAGATAAATTGAAAAGCTTTTTGTAAAATGTATTACACCATAAAATAGAATAGGAGCCGTTTTTCGGAACTTAACTTTTCCGGGGAGTTTAACAGAAATGTAATAAAATATACACTTTTCAGCAACTGTTTAGAGAATCTGGTTATATTTGAATTAAGTATGAAAGCGAATTGTGTACTTCTGTTTAGTTAAGATAAGCTTTATGGGGATTTACGTCCATTTTAATAGAAGGTGTATTAAAACAACATAAATTCTGTAGCCATATTTAAGTGCTTACTATGGTTACAGTAGAAATATTACGGAAACAGTACCTAAAGATAGTTTTCATGGTAAAATTACGTAAATTTATATGCACATAGATTTAAAAACAAATTCCAAAACCACACGAAAATTAACGCTCTTCTCCCTTAGATAAGACAGAAGAAAATAAAGATAGTTTCAATCAGGAGCTTACAAATACTAACAGAAAGAACATCAGCATCAAATGATACAAAGCTCTCAATTAGGTTTTTGAATGCCAAGTTCGGAAAAGAGAGCCAATTTCTAAACTTGATTGGAAAGCACAGCTGCTTATGACATTACGAATGACAGCGGAAGTAGACTCATTGTGAGTATCTACACTGGGATACCTTCAACTGTTACCGAAGCAGTTCTACCACATAGGGGAATTCTAAAATGTCAATGATTTTGCAATAATGTCATCACAGAAAATATTTGGCGGTCAAATGATTGACTTTTGCAACTTACCACTTGTATGCATTGATGTCAGTGATGTTTTAGAATATATGACTATCGTCAAATGATCGTCTTTTGACGTTTTAGAATTGCCACATAAGGCTAGGTCTAGACGGGTATTCCTTCATCACGAGCAACTTTCTTGTCTTTAGACGGAGATATCTGTGTGCGTGTCGATACTTGCTACCCGCGAGTAAGAAGAGTAGGCAAAGGCGAATTGTGTATGTGTTAAGTTTTCTTGCCGAAAATTTCCCACAGTTCCCTCTCGCCCTTTCTATACCTCTCTCCTAAAAACCGGTTCTACTGCTAATGAAGCAATACTAAGTGTAGATTGGGCCATTCACTTCGCTAGCTCCAATGCATTCGTCATTAGCTCCACATTGTACTCACATAAGGACATCCAAAAATTAACCTGGCAATGACCAAACGGAGCAATCTGTCTATACGGCGGCGAACTCATGATGAGCAACTTTCTCGTCTTTACAAGGAGATTCAAAGTGCGTTTGTAATGCTTCTTTCTTCTTCTTTTTTCCTATGCATGTGTTAGTTTTCACCGCAAAAATTTTGGGTTGAAAATGTTACAACACTTCCTTTTTCCGTTTTGCTCCTCTCGCCTAAAAAACCGGATTTACAACACGTAAGGAATACTCGTGGAGATTCCCACAGAAACAATAAAATGTACCATGTGATCATAGAGAGTAGAGACGTACGAGCATTCAGGATCTGAGAAGAATTAGAAGTGCAAGCTGCGGATCAGATTACTGCCTGGTAAAGGTTACATTCAGAATGAGAGTTTCAGAATGATAGCCTACAGGGAAAAGGAAAGCAAAGTGATTTAAAATAGACGTTCCAAGACGGCGGGCGAATTTTGCAATTGTGTTCCGATTCCATTGAAAATCGGTATTGGGGGGGGTTTAAGTCCAAAAATGTAGATTCTGTGGTCAAAATTTGAAAATTCAAAATGGCGGCGCCAATATGGCGGATGAATTTTGCAAATGTGTTCTGAATCCATTGAAAATCGGTATTGGGGGGTTTTAAGGGCCACAAATGACGATTCTATGGTCAAAATTTAAAAATTCATTATGGCGGATGAATTTTGGAAATGTGTTCTGAATCCATTGAAAATCGGTATTGGGGAGTTTTTAAGGTCACAAATGACGAACCTGTGGTCAAAATTTAAAAAAAATCAAAATGGCGGCACCAATATGGCGGTACGATTTTGGCAATTACGATTCGATTTCACTGAAAATCGCTATTTGGGGGTGTTTAAGGTCGACAATAATGAATTTGTTGTCAAAATTAGAAAAAGCGCTGGCAATATGGCATGCTTAACAAATCACTTCACCAGAATTTTGTAAAAAGTAAAATCCAAAAATGACTGAATTAAGACTAAAAAGGATAAAATCAAAATAGGTAAAAAAAACTTTTAAATTAAATGTTTTTACTTTAAATCATAAGCTGTACCAAAACTAGAAAATAATTAGAACACAAACATGCACCTTCTTGAGATTGTAAAGTCTGGTAAGAAATCGTGCAATAGTAGCAGTGCTGTCTTCTCATGTCGTATGCCAAGGGGCACGGGCTGTCTTCTCATGTCGTATGCCAAGGGTGCAGGGGTGTCGTTGCGTCAGCGGATTAAGTTATATTCTGCGACTTTTAACAGACTAAAATAAAAACATGGGGTACAGCTTATGATTTAAAGTAAAACCATTTAACTTAAAAGTTTTTTTACATATTTTTTTTACTGACAAGTCAGCGCTGACGAGACAGTTTTAGAGTCAGTGCTGACTAGTCAGTTAAATGTCAAATTCTAATTTTTAAATGGCGGAGTTCGAATGCGATACGTATGTCTTTAGAATAAGTAATTTAAAAATCTCCAAATTCGTTTATTTTAGGAAAAAATGGCAGAAAAAAAATTAATTCGCCTGGAAATCATCAACCTAATTGAAAAGTACAAGGAAAATTCTTGCTTCTGGGATTTAACAAAGGATTGACCCAAAAATTTTTTCCTAGACTTCCTGTTCTCTTCCCTTTCCATGTTTTCAATAACTTGCGTTATTAATAACGCAGTCAAGGAAGCATGTAGGTACACTGGTCGACCACATTTTATAAATGAACTGACTTGTCAGTTGACCGAACGTAATCAACGCAGAGTCAGTGGATTTGACAAACAGAGTCAGTACTGGCAGTCAGCAGAACTGACTCGTGTAATCGCCGGGTTAGTAAGACAAGAATCCATGATTTACGTCATTGCGTCATTTGGCTGCTGGTGATGGTTTGTAAAATGACGAATTTTCGTCATGAGAACGGATTTGTGTTTAGAACCAATCTTACTCACATAAAAGGATGAAAGACAAAACAATCTTAAAAAAGGGCCAAGAAGACCAACAACTTATTTTTCGTCCCTCCCTGTAATGGTCATAATCTTTTCAGCCGATTGTACTTCAACAGGCAGAGTTATTGCAGCACCACACTAGCGTCATTGTGTATTAACTTCAATCGGTGCTCACGGCTAAATCCTTCTTTAAACTCTTGTTATAGAAATAAGCCGACTTTAGAGTAAGTTTCACTCTTTTATTCAAATGTTGTATCGTATCATGAAGTGCACATTTCATTTCATTTCATTTATTTATTTTAAAACTAGTACATCAAGATTTATAATGTTATCACGCTAATAACGCATGCACTTAAAATATAAATGTGGCAATTTAGTACAAAAAAAATGAAAAATATATTTAATAATAAGTATGCACAAGTGTGAAAAGTAAAAAAAAATTAAACTGCGTGAACTGCATAAGTATATGACTACTTAATAAGGCTTATAAAACCTCCACAACAATATTGTAAGATGAAAACTATAGCCATAAGTCGTAGAAATCATTGACGAATTTCAAACAGGACAAGGCAAGCTTCTAGACAAGACAGATCAACTACATATTAAAAGGATTCGATTAGGCGAACAATACAATAAGTAGGAAACCGGAATAACAAAAATTATCAAAAAAAATCTATTAGTAAAATAAAAGTCGCAAATTATATTAACAAAAAGCAAAATAGACACAGAATCTAACAATTTACAATTTACCATGTTCACCCTACATTTCAATACTCCATAACCAACCAATTTCAACCAAGTACCAAAATATGCGTATTTACGAGTACCTCAAGACATTGCTTCGTCTTATCATAACCTTAAAATAGTAAAGGCCTAAAAAAATTAGGTGAAAAATTGCCAGGATTCTTGCTCCTATATTTGGATGTCAAAAAATAAAAGCCACAAGCTCAAGCACAATTTGCTTTCAAAAATGGCTTCCATAAAACGAAAATATTTCTTAAGGAAGCCTAAAGAAACAAAACAAAAATCGATTCCTTCTTAATTCAGGAAAAATTTATGTTTACCTTACAAATGATTATTTCTGAGAAGCTGTGCCAATTCAACTCAAATTTTAAAGTTGAAAGATTCCTCTCCCAAGTTATAAAATCGTGTTACCGTGGAAAACTGGAAAATTGAACAAAATTACGTTCTTTGATCTCAGTAGTAACTATAGAGAGCGTAGGAAAATTGCTCAAATGCCATTTTATTTTTAATTTTACACTCAACACACACAATGTATCATCTGGGTCGCCCGTCAACCCTTCCTTTGGCACATATGATGATGTTATCCACACAACAAAGACTTCACCCCTCTCGACTCATGGTTTATTCCTTACGTGTAGCTTTGCTGTCCAACTCGACGTCTTAGGTGGTTTATTTGGGTGTTCCAACAAGCCACCACAAAGTAGGCCTACTGGACGATGTTATTGTTCACCTCACGTACTTTGTGACCTATTTAGTGGATCCCCTGGACTTTCATCTTCTAATAGAAGGATTTAATTCCGTATTGACGAGCTGTTGTAGCAGGGGGAAAGGACTGGTTCTGATTGAACATTCATTTCGTGTTAGGGCAATGAATAAGTTAAGAAATTGATTGCAGCTAAAAAAATATTTATTATTTCAATCCATTTTATTGTTTTAATATTTATTGTCGAAAATTGTTGACACTTTGTCCTTGTTTCACTTCTTCTTTTTTTCATTTAATGAAGTATAGGGTCGACAAGTTCCACGGACACCACGTGGACCTAATGTATTCTTGAAAGCAATGTACCTCCGATTTGTAGAGCAGACCATTTGAAAAAACTCATTAGTCTGTCAAGAATTCATGGCTTAGATTTGTCTGTTCGAGTAAGACCACACCAAACTCCTCGCTATCGCCAAATAATGACAGAGAACGTAAGGGGCAGACTCATCCTCCTCGAGGGAGAGCCTAAAGGTTTATTAATTCGCCATGCCGATCCTCCATAGCTTCTCATATAGTGCGCCAGCCGACTATCATCCTTGCTGGTGTCCGCGTTACGATACGGACCAGGAATAAACCGCCACCAGACCGATGTGAACCACCAGAATTCGGTACATACCGATCGGGGATGTAGGTGGTGTTTCTTCATCATTCTGATCAACAGGCGTTTGATTGCAGTGGCTTGCGCAAACTCATCGATTAAGCTATACGCGCCTGCCACAACTTATTCCAGGCAGATGAATGCAATGCTAGAGTTCGGTATATCCAGGGAGTCCGCCTTTTCATTGTCTACGAGGCCTGGGCTAGGTGTCAAGGCTAGGAAGACTTGGATTTATTTTAGCGATCAGAGACAGGCGACCTCGTAAGGGCATCGCCAGAGTCCTAGCGATATTACAGTAGACTGGCCAATTGGGTATCATATGCAGCCAGATTGAGAACTTCGCACAACACCTGTGCGGTGGAAAGGAAAAGTATGGTGAGACAACCGAAGACTTTCTCTGCGACTGTTCGGCTCTAGCCAACATCAGACATCGAGTACTTGGAAGCCTCTTCTTAAAGGATGTGAAGGGAGATTTGAAACTCCTAATAGAACCCTTATCTTAACGTCAATTGTGTCCCAGGCTCCGGTTTGAATGAGATTGCCGTTTTTACCTACCTACCTATCTTTCCGACTAGAACTTGCTGTCCGAGATTTCACTCTAGATAGGACCCTGGACAGTACACAGACGCTTAGCTCTGAGCTCTAGTCCTTCACCTAAAAAATATTGTCCTTAGGGTGCCCGAGCTGTTCGTTTTGCTAAACCGGAAACCACACCTGACTCTGCCATGACGTCGTTCGTCTACCATACAATTCCCTATCTTGTTATATATAGTTACCCTTCTAGCTCAGAAGGTACACTTCTCAGCTGGGCTGAGAAACGGGCCGCGCTTATGTGCAGGGACCGAACCGGCCGAAAGCACCAAAAAAGGTATAAGAAAAAACACCGCATAACGAGCACGGGACCGAAAATGAGCGCTCCTTCTCGACCCTCCCCGGCACTCCAGACCGGCTCGGTACCGGTTCGGTCCCTGCACACAAACGCGGTCAGATTTACCACTGCTCAGTGGCTCAGCTAAGACATGCAAACACAAATAAAAACATGTATCTAGTGTTGAGCCGGACTTACACGAGGCAGTACATTTGTCCCTTACACGATGTAAATTGTACTGAGGCCTCAGTTTTTTTAAATGTCCCGGTTCAAAAATAATGTCCTACTGGTTTGTGAGCGTGTATCGAGATAAATGAAGCGAGGTGTGATTGTAAATTACTTAGGGGAGAGACATTTCTTCCTTCTTTAGCGGCAGTACAATATCCAATTTAAACTGCGGCGAGGTGAGATTGTAAACACGAACTGGATGGAGAGACATTTCTTACATCTTTTGAGGGAGTGAGGTTTTGTCCTGACCTGAAGACACAATTCTTACATTTTTCGAGGGAGTGAGGTTTTGTCCTGAAGAGACAATTCTTACACTTTTTGAGGGAGTGAAATTTTTTGCTGGAGAGACATTTCTTACTTCTTTTGCGGTAGCAGAATTTCCAACTTGAAATTAGGCGAGGTTGGATTGCAAAATATAAATATATGGGCACGGACAACTAATTAGAAACAGTTTCATAGAAATTGCATTTATACAGTTTTTATGTAGGAATCAAATTAAAGAATTTCCACCACCTCCTCTTAATTTTTTTTAAATATACAATGATAGAAGGAAATCAATAACAATATCATAATGAATTCCTAACATTATTGCTAAATAAAAACATAAAAAATGTATAAATGCAATTTTTATGAAGCTGTAGTGGCTGTGCGTTGTACATTGTGGAGGCATAGATTTCTTACTTACTCTATGACAGTTTAATGAATATTAGAATTAAACTTGTAAAAATGCACTTCATTGGTATTTATTTTCTTTCTTTTTTTTTAATCTGCTTGTTTTTGTAATTTTGGCATTACAATAGCACCTAGCCTCATTTGAAGTATTACATTGTACTGGCTCAACATAAAAAAGAGGCACCTCTTACAAACTCATTTTATAATCGTGTCCTACCCAACACTACTTGTATGTTCAAAGAAGAAGATTAAACTCGTGTGCCAACCCCTTCCGGAAACTGTTCTGGTTTCAAATCCATCGTCCAGGTGGCCATTCGTACTCAGCCTTAGCGTAGCGTTTTCTGCAGTCTGTGAGGTCCGAATAGTCCCGGAGATAGTTGAATCATGCATAATTTGCTAATAGACCTATTAATCTTGGTTCTATGACACCACACGAATGCCATGTGAATTATCATGGGTTGTGGTCTTTGGGTTTAGACTCCATGTGGATCCACAGGTTCAGCGACAGGCCCACAGATATCCGCGGATCTTGCTCATTATATTACCCATGTGCTAGTTCCAATGGAGTTTGCTACCTAAAATCGCCTCTAAGTATTTGGCTTGCTGTGCTCATTTGTTGACTTTTTAATCGACCCAAGTTAAAAGCCCTTTTAAATATCCTAAAAAATATTAAGGACCCTCAGAAAGGATACCGAAGTAAAATTCAAGGCACATCTTTCATTTGAAAAGGACATGTTTGGTAGGTATTATTGAATCTCTCAAAGCAAGTCTTTGGCCCTTTGTTTGCATCCTTTGCCTGGTTCTTACATATCATCAGTCGTCAATGGCCTGTGTGCGTATTTAATATCGTCAAAGTAACCAAACAAGACAGGCCAGACAGTGTACCTACAATCTTGAAGGCAGAGAAACTAAAAAAAAACAAAATCTTTTTGGGCAGTATACACCCATATTGATCGGCTTACAATTCTTAAATACTCCTTTTCTTTTGTAAAGGTTCGATAGTGCATATTTTATATGGTATTCTGATTTTTCATATTGTATTCAACATTTTATATTTACATGGGTACAGGTGCTGCGCGGACATAGAACTCTTGAGGCATTACACACAAGGATACATGAAATAGCATTATTCTTCCTTTAAGCATAATTGTTTAAGAGGATTTTCCAGGCTTTCAAATTGAGTTCGACGAAAATCCTTGAAATGTATTTTTTTTTTCTTCGAATGTACGAGTTGAAATATAAGAATGACGTAAACTCTATCGAAACAGCAAAATAAAACAACAACAACAATTCTTTACGTTTTTTTTCTGATTTATGTTCGGATTATGTATGTGTGTAAAATTAAATACACATAGTATATATAAAGGAACTTTAGGATTTTGTTCTACTGACATTGACACTTTGTCGATATAAGGCTTAGAGATATACTTTCCTTTTCGACAGAAATACGTTTTATTTATTTTTTTGTTTTTTATTTTGCCAACTGTCTTTCCGTGGGTGAGATAAAATAAATTGAAGGAGGCTTTAAAAATCGAGTGAAAAGTATGCTTTTTTCTGCTTCAGAAGTTAGATTACATCAGAGATGTTATTACACAGAGAAAATGAGAAAAAAACAAAACGAATTAGGATACGAGAAGTAAACAAAATGCGTTAAAATTCCATTCCTGGTATAAACCGAAAATAAATCAAGGACTTTTATAAGATATTCATGACTGATGCTGTTAAAATCCCTTCCTTATTGGATCAAGCATAACATTGTGTTACTTTGTGGTAATCAAGTAGTGCTTGTCCACATTGATGTTAAAATTGATACGATTTACTCAGGATGTGATGTTGCAGGACGCAGTGACGTCATATTAAAATATTATTAATGTCTCAACCAATGGGCGCATCCAGCGCAATCAGCAGCTGCACAGCAGCTTTCCGCTAAGAACCCCTGAGCTCAGCCGCTGAACTCAGCCGCTGGATTATTTTGCAGCAGAAATATTTTGTGCTGTTTTATTCAGCGGTCTTTTAATTTTGACACTTTTATGTTGTCTTGCATGAGTGTGTCGTTTGTTTAACTGGCATTTCATACAACGGAAGCTGAAAAAGTCATTTCTTGTAAAAACATTTGTAAGTAACGTTGGTAAGTAATATATAACATTAAAATAAGCATGTGAAATATTTTTTTAAACTATTTTCAGTAGCTATGGCCGCAATTGAAAAACAATTAGAAGTCAAGTGGACACATAACACAAATTTGTTGCTGCTGGCTGAGTATCTGAAACTTAAAAACGATTTCAGAGATCCCATAGTCCCATAGTCATGCGAAAGTGATTTTTAAAATCTTCCACGCTGTACCTTGACATGGTTTCCTCAAAAAAATGTTCATTTCTTACATGATCTTTTCGATTTTGTTGTTTTGGTTCATTATTCTCAGAAAGAAGTCCCAATACTCCCACCAACGCCTCATCATCAGTTGCAATATCCAAAATATTGTTTATCAAATTATTAACATTAAAGCACTGAAGACCTTAAAAGCTTTCGCCGAGTCGAAAATGGATCTGTTCGAAATGTATGAAAATGGAACAAAGCAATTGGCTGAGACTGAAAACTACGATACGAATTCGAGAGTTCAAAAACCAAACGTACGTCAGCAGCCGAAAACAAGCACCCTATGTCCATCCCAGCCACCAAGAGATAAACTCCACGTTGAAGCTTTTCTTTCAGTTGTGGACTCTTTAACCACGTCTTTATCACAAAGAATCTCAGCATATGAAGTTTTTTGCGAAAGTTTCAGATTTTTTGATGATCTTAAAACAATTACAACTGAAGAGTTGAAGGGAAAAGCAAAAAACCTCGTTGATTGTTACCCAGAAGATGTAGAATCGACTCTTGGTAGTGAATTGGTTCAACTCGCCGAATTGGCAATACTTTAGAAAGAGCCAATCGGAGAATCCGGGGAACATTACTTTATCGCATAATAATGGAAAACAATTCGCACTGAACCTTTGTAAACGCAGAAATAGGTCTTCGTATATACATGTCCATGATGTTGTCCAATTGCAGTGGAAAAAGATTATTCTGAGCACTGAAATCGACATTCTCCGTGATTTATCGTGAAACCACCACAGGAGCTCACTACCGAGCACAACTAATGCGTTTAATGCGAACATTGAAGGAAAAACAGTCACAATTCGAGCAAAGAGCAAAGACATGACAAAGTGACTTTGCAGCATGACAACGCTCGGGGCGTTATACCCTACCTGCTGTATTATGCAAACATCGCCCTTTCCGACTACAACCTGTTCCTATCGATGACGCATGGCTTGGTTGTGTAGCGAGATAACAAAAATTGAGTCGAATTATGGATCGCCTAGCGATGGAAAAAATTTTGAAGAAAAAATATGTAAGCAATTTTCCACAATAAAGTTCAAATTCTGAAGAAAAGAAAAACGGCGGTTTTCCATTTCTACCTCTAATATTTCGTGCAGATATGAGAAAACTGAAAGAATTTGTAGAAATTACAAATAATAATTTAACATTAAAAAACTTCTACTGAAATTATGAATGTTTAGAAAAAATTTTTTCCACGTTTCTGACAACAGAACTCTCTCTTCTCCTGGAATGGGTGTCTCACACGTAATTCTATCTTATTGTCATTCATATTACAAAATAAAAAAAAATTCGCCATATTTTTAGACGCTTGCTACCTTACAAAACTAGAAAAAACATTATAATGTATAAACGAATTTGAAAAGAGAAAATCCTGCAATTAAATCATCCCGATCACAAAAGGTCTGAATAGACCATAGTTCATCATAGATTATATGACAATTTACACATTTTGTGACATTGTATGTCTACATTACTAAATTCCTCTGCGCGTTCATTCAAATAAATGAAATTTATGAACTAATATGATTTAAAATCCAAGCCCAAAGATAATTATATCTGATCGATATTGAATGAGTTGAAAAGCCATATTTGCTAGTAATCACGGAACGTATAGAAAATGTTTCAGGTATTCAGGCGTATTCCTAGAAAATTAATTGTGACGTACGAGATAATCGTCAACAATTTTGACATATTACATCATAGCTCATATTTGCACGTGAAAAATTACAATACATTGGTTTATTTAATAAAAAAAATTTATTTCTGAGAAATTGGGATTAACAATATTTTTTTTAGCGAAGCCATCCACCCTAGGTTTCCAATACAGATATGACACGGAGTGCTGACAATCGGCATGTTTTAAAATTGAACACAAATATGTATTCAAATTATAAGTGAAGCTGTGACCAACGTAAATGAAAAGATGTATTGCATAACTGCATATTCTATAACACTCGAAGCAATCAATTTATAAAATATCGACCTTTGTTAAATTAGTCTATCAAAAATTCTGATTCTGATATTTTTGACAAGGATCTGGAGCTGCTATTTTCTTCAAAAACATGCAGAACAATATACACTAAAATTAAATTATTTAAATAAATAAAATATTTCAAAAATTAAAATAAATCCAACAAAATCAACACCTTTTAACCGGACGGAAAAAATTTTAAATATAAAAAGAGAGTGTAAATAAAATAAAAAGTGAGACTACGGATGCGAGAACGCTATCGCATTGCTTGAAGATTGGGCGTAAAGATCTCCAAGTGTAAGTCCGTTTTAGAACGTCCAGGACAGTATCTTGATTTGAGAGACCAAGATTTAGGTGCTGGCATGCAGTTTGACTTGACCATTGGAACATTACCTATCAATCACGTTTCAAATTTTACTTCGGACCTATATTTGTATCCAGTTGAGTACTCAGACTCAGCCAAATATCTAGGAGTAATGCTGGATAAGAGACTGCAAAAGGTTTTTATGTAGGACATGGAGCTTTACACCACAAATGATGTACTGGATGCACAAAACGATCGATAAACGTGTTGTTACTTATGCTGCTCTAGTTTGGTGGCCCAAGACCAAACAGGCGATCTTCAAGTTCAGGAGACTGCAACGGCTTCCTTACCTCTCCGGAATTGAACCTATACGAACCTGTCCCACAGTTTCGATGGAGACAATCGTTGGATTGACTGCATTGCACATCTCTATATGCAGTCAAAGGACATATGGATATCCTCAAAGGTACAAAGGAGGGTGCCTTGGATAGGCAAGACTGTGACATTGCATTGGACTGTGCTGCAAAATACCGAATTATGGAGGTCTGAACCTAGTTTGGCCAACTTCAAGCGATATATTCTTATGTCATCTTATTTCATCGCGGCCAGAGTGTTGTTAGGATCCTGCAGAAAGAATTTAAAGACACTAGTTGACAATGAATACGGCCGCCAGCGGCGAAACTATGCGGAATTCGAAAAAACAGTGAAGACAAAATTTGTAGGAAATTTTATGCTCTACAACTTTGCTCTTTTGATATTTTCACCAAAATGCATAGTTTCTCCTCAAAAAAGAGAAAAGGGCAGAAAATGGCGAAAAAACGCCTATTAAATATAGCCTTGAACATATTTCGTTAGGCAACCCATCACCGTTACTTTTGTTAGCATATTATTTATCACGAAAAAAAATTTCATTCGGTTACTCGATCGGTGAAGGTCGCTCTTCTACGTATCTTAGACTACTATAATTGAAGCCCCCAACGGATTTCTAGTCCAGTAAAATGGTGCAAAAAAAGGGCCATCTGAACATTTTCTGAAAACAGCAATTTTTTTTTTGTAATGTGTAGGGGAGTTGGTTGGGAGTATAAAACCGAGTTTTCGCGATCCGGAGGGGTGACGTTCGGCCGCCATCTTGTTTTGAGTGGTGAAAAATGGTTTTCCTTATTTCTCAGAAACCGTGAGTACTACAGAATTTTTGTAAAAATATTTTTTTAGACAATAAAATTATCTACAACTTTCGTAAATAATGTTTTGCCGTAATATTAATAATAAAAAAGATATGGACGAAAAATGACAAAAATGTGGTCATCTATTGAATTCGGCTTGTTTTTGTAGATTTTAGAGCAATGCAAACGGAGAAGTTATAACAAAAGTTCTGCATTATGCTTCCAACTATACAGGGTGTATACCATTAAGTTTACAAAGCGGCCGGCTGTGGATAGGTTTTGGATAGACGAACAAAAAATTGTATGGGAGGGGGCGTAAATCGTAACGGTTTAGCAGCTAGGGCGTTATGTAGTTTTTTTGCTAGAGGTTTACATATCACCCTGTATTTTTGTAACCCTATGAGCTATTTTCATGAGAAAGGTATCAGTGTACGCAGAATACTCCCACCTATCTAAAACTGTAAAAGTCAAGGTTCTACCTTATCAACTTCATATCAATTCTCTACAAAAAATTCTAAGACATTTTTTATGTAAAATCAATAATAAAAAAGTTATAGCGCTTTAAAGCTCATCACCCCCAAAATTTTTGTCATTTTTCGTCCATATCTTTTTTATTATTAATATTACGGCAAAACATTATTTACGAAAGTTGTAGATAATTTGATTATCTAAAAAAATATCTTTACAGAAAATTCTGTAGGACTCACGGTTTCCGAGAAATAAGGAAAACCATTTTGCACGACTCAAAACAAGATGGCGGCCGAACGTCACCTCTCCGGATCCCGAAAACTCAGTTTTATACTCCCAACCAACCCCCTACATATTACAAAAAAAAATTGCTGTTTTCAGAAAATGTTCAGATGGCCCTTTTTTTTGCATCATTTTACTGGACTAAAGACACAAATATCAAAACCTGTCTTCGATTGACTAGCGTTATTTGAAGCATAATATTATTAATGTAACGTTCTTGCAGAACTCTATTGAATTTCTATACCTTCGACAGTAATCATATGCAATGGCCAATAAGTAGTGAAAGCCAGTAAAGTATAGAAGATATCCGCTATGTTCGCTAGATACCCAAAAAATAACCACACCACTTTTGACATTTTGCACAAGAAAAGGATGCAAGGATGCGACACATTTATAAAAATATTGTCACGATATCTTCGATTTTGTCAACATCGTTTGTAGCGTTGCAGAGTCAACACACTCAATTTTCATGATTTTGTAAATCAAAATATCTCAAAAACGGTTAATCTTACAAGAAAAATTTATAAAATATTTTATGTAGGAAATTCCCTAAGCTACAAATTTTATTTGCAAAATTTTTCTGTAAAAGTTAACGTTACTGAGATATTTGCGAAAAATCGCGTTTGGTGACCTTTGACCCCTCGTAAAATCATGTCCGAGTCTCAAATCGATGGGGCAATAATATTAATGTCCATACCAAAATTCAGTTTTCCCGGAATTTTTCCGAAGTAAAATGTCTAATTTCCCTGGACTATGTTATAAAAGTTGCAATAGTCTGTTATTGAGCAGGTTCCATTAAAAGAGTAAAGGCGAACAAATTGTTGTGTAAACTAAAGGGTTTCGTGTAGGAGTAATATATAACCTGGGAAAATGAAAAGGTCAGGATCATTTCCCGGTGAGACTCAACCTTCTGCTTAAATTATGGAAGATAAACGCCTTAACGTAACCTTGCTTAGACGTATGAACAACGTATGAAATTCGAAATTTCCATGAAAAAAAGCCGCCGGTGGCAATTTTAGAATTCTCGGTATGAAAATTGTGAAAAATCTAATGTAGATAAAACAACTCACAAAAATTATATCCTATTTTTAGTGCATCAAATAATAACGTTGGGCCCACACACAAGTACATTTTTGACAGGGGATTTCGTGGTAAAAAATCATGAAACATCCAACTTCTTTAAAGGATTTTGTGCCTTTGACCTTTCAACTTGTTCTAAACATTAAAAAAAGTTAAAAATAGAAACAATTTACAGCAATTTAAGAAATATGTAATTGGTGGAGTATTAGGCGTAATTGTATAGAAAATAATGCGGCGGTTAGGGCCAATGGCTTTATATGTTGGTTAGAACAACCGCAAAAATATGTCAGGAAAATACCTTAATTACACTCGTAATGAAGAAAACGCAACGTCATATTAAAATTTGTTTAACAAAAGATTAAGGATAGTAATGAATTACAAAACCATTGAAGAACATGTTGTAGGGATTTAGGAAGTCTTAAGACATCAATGCTTCGATTGCATGGTCCTGGTTAACTCTGGAAGCAACTACCGAAGAAACTATATTCCATTCTGAATGGAAGACGTTGTCTTTAAGAAACAAATGCATTTTCTTTTGATTTTTTAGTAAATTGTGAACTTTTAAAAGCGACTATTTCTCAATCCTTGAAGCTTCGTTGATGAATGTACTCTGAAACCTATGTACTCTTAAAGATCGAGAACTCATGTCATCGAGACATCATTGAAGTCATCCTTAATAGGAGCTACAACAATGACTCTAATGACTGAAACTAATTACACCTTTGAATTGAATTCCAATAAGTGCTATCTAATCTCTAACAAAACCTGCAAAGGCTGATTCTTAAGCTTGGTTGATTAATTCCTTTTTAATGTTTGAAATCGATGAAAGTGTGATTTTACCTACCCTTAGTACTTGTGAGTAGAGCAGAAAAGGAACACTAATATTTGATTTGAGTAAAACCTAACCTAAAATTTTTGACGTTTCTTCATTTACTTACATTAACTTATTAGAATCTTACTGGAACCCTCTCAGTTAAGTGAATAATAATTCACAATAGACTGCAAATGGTGACTTTCGCTCTAGCGAATTTAAATTCCATAAATACAAGTGTTATCTACTCGTATGCTAGTGCAAGAGTAGTTGGGAGTACTCACGAGTAAAAAGTAGTAAAAATGAGTAGAAAAGGAACGCAGCTATTGTAATTACTTTCCCGATGTCAATAAGAATATCCTTATGGATGTACATAAGGGCAAGACCGAGGAAGCGGTTTTCAGTCATAGACGCCGCAACACGAGAATAATCTCTCAGCAGATGCATTTGTCACTCGAACCTTTGTAAGAACTAGTTCAAATTTATGTATTGTAGGAAATGCATCCTTATCGCATCTAGCCATTATATCCAGAGCAGTTATGGGAAGCTCTATTTGCCGTTCCTTTTCTTGAATGCATTTCTCTCGCCACAGCAACAATTCATATTTTAGCAGAAGTCAAGACGTCAAGAAGCAATCCAAAGCAGTCGAGGAGGGACTTAAAACTTTCGTCATTTTCACCAGGAGAATTTTTAACAACTGTGTTTTTATGCAGAGTTACCCTGGATTAACTCAGATTTAGCGCCCATGGAAACAGGGGTTGGGTAGGATTTCGTTAAAATCAAATAAACTCCACGAAACCGATCGGGGCCTGGTTTGCATATGTATTTTTTTCGAGTAAGCGTTAATGGAGTATATGTGACATATACTAACGGCGAAACAACGTCACATGTCACTTCAACCCAGAACCGTCATGGAAACGGCATCGAGATAACTTGAGAGTAAATGCTCTCAACGAAAACTCCACCCCGTCTCATGGAAATATTTTCTGGAAAGAAAATTTATGTCCAAGGTTTTAGCAGAGAATCTTTCTCGCCAAACTGTGAGAACAAATTCTAGTAAGAGGGCATAGATTAATATTCTTTAGTATTCCTCGGCAGAATCCTTTTCATATTTTCACGATAAATTTGGCGTCCACTGGCTACTACTCTTGGCGTAGTCTACTGCTACTCAACATGTAGCTATAGGAAACAAAATACTTACGACGCACGGTATAAATTCGCTTATTGGCGCGACCGACGCACAGTGGAGCAAATAGCTCATTTTTTTGGACAATCGATAATTCCCAAGCCTGGAATTAATGAAAATTAAAAATTTTTTTTTGTAAACTATTCGTCATAAAATTTCCTTTAATTCTATTGAGCCCGAATTTTTAAATTTCAAGATTAAAGATGGCTAATCCAATATGGCGGACATAAATTTTGTAAGTAAAATAAAATTTTATCAAAAGATTCTTTAAAATTATTGAAATTAATTATTAGTAATTAATTTTCAGTTTCCAAAAAACCCCCCAAGTAACAATTTTTTATAATTTTAAAGAATCTTTTTATAAAATTTTTACAAAATTTATGCCTTGGATTTTACTTGGATCATCTACTTGTCATAAATTAAAGGTCGGGGTGTGAACAAGGTAAAATTCTTCTTGATGGAACTTACCAGCGACCAGCAGTTTTTACTGCCTACACTTGTATAAAGAATCTTGCTTCTCAGACTGTCGTCAAATGATGATTTCACCTACCTGAATATGGAATTACAGGAATTTCTTAACTTGATATACTCACGACGAAATGACTAATTTAGGGAACGTCTGTAAGCATTGATTGCATCCATACATTCCCCATTAAAACAATCATTCGGCCTAGGCTTTGTAGATTTGGTAGAGTGAGGAATGAACAAACCATTCCCGCCGGTATGGCTTTGTTGCCGAGAGCGATAGAGTTCGCGGTAGTACTACGAAAACACAAATCCCAGTCCGTGGTTGAAAAGGAGGAATATGCTCCATTCAGTTCGCCTTCCCATAGTGCAGACAGTTCTTTTGAGAATTGTGCTGATTGAGGTAGAAGATGGGTATGGAAAATTATCGCTGACTAGGCAATGATACGAGTTATCAAGGAGTGACCCAACAGTGACGAAGTAGCGTGTTCCTACAAAGCTGGTTTATTATAGAGAGGTTTTATACTACACCAAGCGATTCATTAACTTATTATGTAAGTGCGATTCATTAACTTATTATGTAACAGCGATGCCAGGAGATTGTAACAGAGGCATCTCATGCAATGTACCTAATATAAGAGATATAGAAGAATGCAGTAACTAAAATCTAATATCTACATACTCCGCAATCCTGAAAAATAGTGAAGAAGTGAAATGACTAGAAACGGTGGAAAAAATCTTTCGAGTTTCACAACGCAATCCCTTTAACTAGCAATTTCATAGACTTTAACTAGCTTTTCTTCTCAACATAGATCAGCGCCGAATTTATTAAACTCTGTCAAGAAGTTAATTTCTTTTTCATTTTTTTTTGTAGAGGCTAAAGTAGAAACGACTATTTTTGTGCGGTATTTTTAACTATGGACTTTTAATCTCGAGTTTAAGTGTTAAAATTAACTATCTCTCGTCTTACGTTTAATTCCTTTTTTAGAATAATCAATTAACTCTATCCCCAGATCCCCACTCAATTTCAGAATTACCGTAAATTATTTTTATCTTCAGTTTATGGAGTTTTTATCTATTTCCTGCACATTTCGAAGCGGACTGGTGTACCTAAAAAGGACTCTGGTGATTTTTAACCTTTTCTAACGATTATAGTTTTAAACACGAACAGTCAAAAATGCGTAATTGTGGTGTTCAAATTAATCTACAAATTGAAAAATAATTTTATGTAGAAATCTCTTAATAAAAACAACAAAAAAATTAATTCGAAATAAAGAATGGGTTTTCCCAGAGAAACAAATTTTCCATAATGTTGGTGTGCAGACTGCTAAATATTGTATTTTGTTGTCCCCATTCTCTCTAGCCTTTGGGGGTGTTCTTGTTAAATTTAATATAAATTCACAGTAAAATTGTAGAAGGATTTTCTTCTGTAGATTTTTCGATCAAAGCTTTGACACACTTAAGCTTGATTGATTGAAGATATTGAAAAATTAATCGTTTGACATTTACAGGCGGCTCTGTTCGTGTTTCAGGGACAGATACAAAGCTTATCTCGCTTTAACACAGCAAGGATTCTTTTGAAGCTGAATGAAACATTCTCAACAAGCCTTCCATGAAATTGATGAAAAGCCTTTAGATAAATTCATAATTAAAGTCGTTTTCTTTTAAAATAAGAAAAATAAAATAAAAAGTAAAATTAAAAAACGTCCCTCAGCGGAGCTCTTCAAGTCTTAAAGAGAGGTGAAAAGCGTACAGCGAGGAAATTAATCTGATATATAAAGGAAATTCGTTTCCCTTTGACTTCTTTCCTTTTTGCTATAGGACTCCCGTTTTTCAATTTCACGGTAGGAAAAGGGGGTGATAGATACACGGGGACGGAAGTTTTTTTTTTTTTTTTGGGGTGGGAAAACTAATTCTTTACTGTTTTTATAAGGCCAGAGGGTGGAGGGCAGATATAAATTTGACTCTCAAAGTGCAAGTATGCACATCCTTCCAAGTCTTGTACTGGATGATGCGCTTTCGAATGGATAGAGATGTTTGTGTTTTAGCCGTATTTTTTCGTCCTTTTCCTCAAAGAAGGATCCATTAGTTGTAGTAGATGCAGGTTTTCAACGGTATAGGAGTAGTAATTAAAAATTTGAAAAGTTTCTACTTGACACAGGTAAAAACTGTTTCTAGTTTTTTTTTAGAGTTGTTTAATTAAAAATTATTTCATTTTAGTCAAAGGATGAAGGAGATTAATGTTGGGTGTTTTTTTTTAGATTTTAAATATAGAGTAGATAAAACTCAAACCATTTTGTTAGGAACTTACTTTAAAAAATTATTTAAAAATAACATTTTGGAGTCGTTAAAAATTAATGAATTTATTTATATTTATTAAATTTAACGAAACCGAGAGTGGGCGTAAAGGGCTCTTTTTTACACTAAACAAATTGTATTTCAATCTTATAACTTTCAAACACTTAGTTGATTAAATTTATCTTTAATTTCTCCATCTTTAGTAGCATAACGACTTTAAGATTACAGGTATTACGTTGTAGCACTGTTATCACTTTGTTAGACATTAATATCCCTCCGTAGACATGTCCTTTAAAATATTAACGAAAAATTAAGGATTAATTTGGAAATGGAAATTATGATAGAATTTTGTTTTGAAAGCTTACATCTGTAATCCTCAACATGCGACATTGAAAATCAAACAGAAAACAATTCTTAGGAATGGAATCGTTTTTATATAACTGCCATTTTTTTCTCTTGGGGTAATGATTTCTGTCTGTGTTACTTATTGACTTAGTGACGTAAGAACCGTCTAGTTATTATTAATCATCAGATTTTGCCATGTTGATGAATTGTTGATATTATTGGGACCAAATAATCGAGAAATGTTTATTTGCTGTGATTTTTTGTGCGTCCATTATGGGTGAATTGTGAACGTATGAGAGTAGGAATCGATGCTAGGAGACTAGAAATGAGGTATCTTGTGCCAGGTATGTACATGATATAAGAGGGCATATTCCCAACGGGAAAAAAGAGAATAGGTTCATTTTTCCATCGATGTATTCATGCAATGAAACGGAATTTATGAATCTTGGAAACCAAAATGTAATGCAGAATTGGTAATCCTCTTTCATACATTTCACGGTAAGTGGCAGTAGAAGTGAAAAAGTGTAAAAATTAAATCTAGGTGTCGTGCGTGGCAAGGTTTAAATTACAATTGAAGGCTGCATTCTTTTGGCTTTCAATCTATTTTCGGGGGCCCTCTGACCAGGGTCCTAAAGGAATTCGTCGCAACCGCCCCCCCCCCCCCCACTCTTATGGCAGGCTTGGGTAAGTACAGCTTCTCTTGGAATACAACTCTTTGAAAAACTACCCTGATGTGGCTAGGGCCTTAAACTGATGCTATTTACTTCATAACTGAGTCAACGTAGGAATGTAGCACAGCGTATGCTTCACTGTAATAAACGCCCTGCTGTCTTTACGCCAATGTTATACACCCCCCTCTACTTTGCGCATAAGGTGAGGACAATGCCAATGCCCTTAATCTGTCTTATCCTTTCTCTATCCTTCTAGCTAAGCTTACTCCTAGACATTGGACCATAACGTGAACGACATGACGGACTCGTAGTACAAAGATAGTACAAAATTGTTTCATGAATAGAACAACACAAATGCGGAACAATCTTTCGCATCCAGCAGGATTAATTGCCATCTTGTTCTGCACTCACCTGACTCTTTGTAGCCTAGAACATTGGGCCGTGACGAGATAAACTACATGACGGACTGCCAATACAAAACGTGGGTGATTTCTCAAATATCACATAAAAATTATCGAATGTCACAGCCATTAATGAAATCGTGTTAAACAAAAACAAGCAGGCGAGGATAATTCGGTGCAACCTAAAAAGGTTTATACCAGCACTCACTCAGGATTTATGTTCAGATTGACACCCGCATTCTAAAAGCAGTCACAACACAATGACAAGTGTGTGGTAAGTCTCAACTTGAGACAATTTGATTTTCTAATTTTGCAGTCACAATTTTGACAATCCCTGCAAACACTTACAACGGCTATCAAAATAACAGGTCACAAATTATAAAGAATATAGAGCAGGTTTCTAGCATATTTTTCATAATTCATATTTTTCACCTTTCGACACACACCCAGCTTCGATGAGAGGTACTCGGACGCTCACATACACTCTGCCTTAAATCTTACTGCATCAATAATTCCTGGCGTTTTTCTTGCGGCACCCAGTCATAGCTGATAGTCACAAGAATAGTCACAAACTATCAACGGACAAGCACCAGTCACAAAAGCTTGTGACTTATGTCTGGTCACAATTTAAAATAAGCAGGTAATTTACGAAAGAAAAGTACCAACTTTGTCACTATTTGATATAGCTAAGTCAATCGGGCAAGTATGGATAAGAACAACACTGCACTCGTGCATGCAATGATAAAGAAAAGATAAGCGAAATAATCAATATTAAGCTTTGCTCTGCAGTTTTATACCTAAAAAAATATAATCGTTTACGAAAAATATTCTTATAAATCACTGGGAATGTTTGACAAATAGACACGCTAGTCCAATCATATTATGATCACACTGAATTGGGAATATGGCTAAGGAAAGATCACAAAAGTTAAATGGACATATTATGTTAAGAGATTACCATAAAATTTAAACATGCAATTAATTAGCAAATAAAACAAATATAATTAAAGTTAAGACTTTAAGTGGGAAACTTTAGGAAGTGCTGCAAACCTTAAAAATTGGAGTTACAAATTGCCCTTGCGTACTGTTCTTGTAATACACAATACGTAGGTACGAAAATCAAGTAGGGTAACAAGAAAATCTAAAAATCTCAAGATTCTCTTTTTGCAAAAAGAAAAATCTTCATCTATATTCAAAGTAATTTAGGTTTCTAAAATTATTATTACAGCAAAATGCCTACCAACAAGGGAGCTGTAGCTTAAACTTTATCTGAAGTAATGAATACATAATCTTGAATACATCCCTTTTTTAACGAAATGAAAATGTTGCTAATTACCAATTTACCTTTTCCTGTATTAACGTTAAAAGAAACAATTTTAAATTTCCTTGTTTTTCCAAGAAATCCAAAAAGGTAAATTATTTCCTTCATTTCTTTTATAACTAAGACTTCAAAAGTAATCTAAGAAAATCATTGACATGAAATGGTCTACCGTTTTCTTACTTTATCCAAATTAACATCATCTAAGGCTAACATTTTGTTTGGTCTGTTCCTGTCATGTTGTCAGAAAGTTGTCCACTTTTCAAGTACAATACAGCTTACAGCAATGGTAATTACTTCTAAAATTTGTCTGTACCTTTATCATTTTAGGAAGAGGTATAGAAGGCCCAAAAGCCTTAACTTTCTTATTGCTTTAGGCTTTTTTATATTAGGGCTTCTGTAATTTATATAAGAGCCTCTCTCTATATATATATGTATATACCTACATAAGCACATAACTATATATATTTATGTACAAGGAGAAGAGGGTCAAGAAATTAAGATTGCCTGTTATTGTGTTTTCCCTACTTCAAACGCCGCTGCTACAAGAAAAAGAAAGTAAGAGGAGAAATTTGTATGTTGGTTGCATGAGAGTGAATCCTATTTTACGTCTTAATTGAATATCTTTTTGCCTCCGGGCCTTTGTGATTTCATATCTTTGAAGAAGACCCCGAAAACAACAATTTTCAATTTATTTAAAAAATATTAAGTCGAAGCAGATTAACTGAAAATAAATTGCATAAATATTTTTTTTTCAAGATTTGCTTCCCGAATCTTTAGGGATTAAGATCCTTTTTTTTGCTTCCTCCTCGAAAGTTTGCGATGCGACCTTCTTCTTCTTTAGGTTCTGTACTAAAGAATTCCCTATTATCCGACAACAAATAATTGCTTTTGTTTTTTTTATACTTTCTCTGCTTTTTTTGGAAAGGCCTGGCTGGTAGCCCTTTTGTAAATGGCGAGGAAATATTGTTCATTAATGGAGTTTTTTTTGTGAGACAACTTACAATTGTGGACTTTCAAGATTTTTGATTTAGCATAAAGCAAAGATGTGATAACTTTATTAGATTTGAGATTAGGTACTTAATTAGGATCTCCTGTATACAGTACGGTAAGATGAAATAATACCGGAATTGGATAACAAGTTCATTCGAGGTACAAAGTTTGAATTACGTATTAAAAAGTTTCTGCTAAATAAAGTAGCGTAGTAAATACAAAAAAAATTGCTAGCTTCGAAATGTTATGATAAAAGATAAAAGCTTTCATCTACATTAACGAAGTTAACTCTTAATTGTAAGTTAAACATGAACGTCAACCTAGTTCACACCGCATAGAATCCAAGATTGCGGGTAATTTGATAACTATACACCGCATTCGTCATGTGTAAAATCTCAAATTCCGAGATACTTCGTATGCGTAATCTGAGAGCTTTTTTGCTAAATTACAACAACAATACCGTCGTCTGAGATGTGAGGTGATAGTCTCGTACGAGGCTTAAAAAACTCTTATTTTCCATTCCAACTTGCGTTAACAATATTGAAGTGAACTTTACTCTGATATTGAGCTTTACATTGAAATACAAGCAGGAGCGAGAGATCCATATGCGAAAACGTGATTTGAAATCCCAATAATTTTCGAAAATGTAAGAAAAAAATTGCAAATCCTCAAAATGCTTATATTTTATATTGTATAGTGTTTTAAACATATCACCGATTGACGGTAATCCTGGACTCATGGTTAAATCTATAAGGAGTGTCCTTGACTAAGATTAAGATTAGATGAAAATTTTATTTAGGTTATACTTTTTTAGTGCAATTAATCCTTCTAATGGTCTCAGCTCCGGTCCCTCTTGAGTGCCCTGGTCTATAGCGAAGGTCTGGTCTGGTCTGGTTGCACCCTATCAATCTCAGCGAGCATATTGCTCTTCGTTCAGGCCCACTTTTGAGTTCTTCCAAGCCCAATTCTCCTCGGTCGTGAGAAGACCAAAGCCTTCCGAGCCTTAAGGTGCAACCCCAAAGTACGCTTTGCTTCCTTGAACTTAGCGAGCTTTTCAGAGCTTTTCAGATCTTTTTAGATTTTTTATATGTAAAGGCTGTGGTTCAGGCGCTTTGGAATTTGGTTTTGCCTTATAACAAAGCGTACATTCGGGTTGCTTCTTTAGAGCCGAAACCCAAGCATGATTCTATGAACACATCGATTGCCGAACCTACCTGTATGGACCCAGCGGGAAATTTTAGAACGCTCCTTAAAAACCTTGCAGTGCTTCTCTTTCCATTCCAGTTCTGTATATTTTTTAACTTAATCTTTAAATGCTCCTTTAAAAGCATTTTAGAAGCAGTAAAAAAAAGCTTTTTTAATAAAGAATTCATGGCGGCCTGTGGATATGTGAATAAGCTCCGGTGCCGAAAAGCTTTTCTTTTTGTTCAACTTTTGCAATTGCCTTGTCGTCCTTCCAAACGAGAGTATTGTTTTACCAAGCGGTCCCCCACTTAAGTTCTTACCACGTCCTATGCTGCTTGACCTCCGTAGTCGAACGAGAGCCGGTCTATTGAGTATGCTAATGGCACCCTTTATGGTCATCAAGATAGTTGCCCATAAAAGCTCCAACTTTGCCCGCCGTCGTTTGTGGAGAAGAGGGTGGGAGAGGACGATGAAAAACTTCTCAACGATTTTTGCTTATGGCCATATTTTAAAATCAATATGTAACCAGTATTAATACTAGAGATGCCACGAATATTCGGCTGCTATTCGGTATTCGGCCTATTCGGCCACTTTTTTTATTATTCGAATACCAAATCATAAAAGAAACGCACAGATCACTCAAAATTATATGTATTTTAATTACAAATTATACAACTTTAATACAGAAAATTTATCAACGGTAAGTTGTGATGAATAAAAACAAGTTTTTCAGCATTTGTTGATAGCTTTAGTTACACAATAATGAGCGTATCGTGACTTGATCTAGTCGCAAATGAAACAAATATGCTCGCCCCGTCGCTGCCGTAATGAGACAGGTCGTATCCTGCCACGCTCGAGAAAAGTAGAACGAAGTTATATGAACTAAATCAGACGATTTAAATCCATGAATTGATTGAATGTGTTAGTGAAAGAAATACAAATTGTCATAGATTTTAATGTCTCTTTCCTCAAAAATTGGGTCACTTAGCGAGAAAGGCAATAAAACCCCGAAAGGGGGCCAAATTTCCTCGGAAAAGCAACAGCACAAACAATAAAATCATGATTTTCTTGCCGAACATTCGGCCGCCGAATATTCGGCGCTTCGGCTGAGAGCCTGGCCGAATATTCGGTATTCGGTATTCGGCCAAATCACTATTCGTTGCATCTCTAATTAATACCATAGTCATATACAATTGTAGTTTGGATTGCATGGTTACATATTTGGATTTGCAAAGCCAGTTACGTTCTGGAAGACTTAAAAGAGATCTCCAGACTAGAGATCAGAGCTCTGATAAGCTTCCTACACTCCACAGGAAGACTGGCTGTGCTTTAGACATCCGCCACAGTCGATCAAAAAACCACCTTACTTTAGGTACAAGAGATTGTGGCATCAACACGGCGGGCCAAAGCTTTAATTGGACCTTCAGTCGTTAACGATGACAAAATGTGGAGAGACTACGAACTTCGGAAGTACGAATGCTAGACATGATTTTCAATGGTAGACCAACAAGGAAAGAAATTGTGAGACGAACAAGAAAAATTTGGGTAGAAGACGTGCTTGAAGATATCGGAAAACTTTGTATAAGGAACTGGAGAGTACTAGAAAAACGTAGAGAAGATTGGAAGTAGAAACTTCAAGAGGCCCGAGTTCTATAAGGACTGAAGCGCCCCATCTACAGAAACTGCCATCAGTGGCGGATACAGGGGGCGGGGGGAATGAGGAAGTTTGAAAAGCTATCTGTGCTGTATCTGAAATGTTGAAGTTTTAAAAACGTGGCTAAATAGAACACTCATTTTAGAAACCTCTAGCTACAATAGCTTTATGAGGCATTTGATTAACACACGTGAGGCAGTACTTTTGTCCATTACACGACGGTAAATTGTACTGAGGCTTCAAAAATAATGTCCTAGTTACTCTTGGTATGAGCGTGTAAACCCAAGGGACACAGGAACACATTCATT
The DNA here is from genome assembly GCA_963855945.1 of Thereva nobilitata. Classification (NCBI taxonomy): domain Eukaryota; kingdom Metazoa; phylum Arthropoda; class Insecta; order Diptera; family Therevidae; genus Thereva; species Thereva nobilitata. The sequence goes on from OY979696.1 coordinate 34,489,100, forward strand.
TTAACCCTTTCAATCCATTTGTTGCATTGATGCAACAATTTTCCTATACTATTTTCCTAGATCACATTCAGTCACAGTCAGGCCTAAAACATGGGTGTACACAGTTTTTTAAATACCCAGACAAAATAGACATTCAAACTCGGCATAAACCAAGAATAGCTGAAAATGGAAACAGCGTCGAATTTCTCCAAAGATCGCGGGGGAGCAAAAAAATCATTCAAAAGGTCACAAAATCTGTTTTTTTGCAAATATTTCTTAAGCGCTGAGTCGTTTCATAAAATAATTTGTATAAACTTTGTAGATTATGCGATTATCTACAAAAAAACATATTATACATTTTCCCGTACGAATTGGTATTCATGAGATATTGCCGTTTTGAACATTTAAAATACTCATATGCCCTCAGAGGTAGCCCTAATAAAGCCACCTTAACAGGTTAATAATAGGGTACCGAAGTTCCTCTTAGGTTTTGTCTTCACCTAGAGCGAACGGTGCACCTCTTTGTTCACGTGGTAGTTTGGTACTGCCTGTGTCACAGCCTTTGTTGGCTAGTCAGCGGGATTCACTTGTTTCAGGAGGCATAACATTCCGGTGAGGCTGCCTCCCGCTAATTCCCTTTCTAAGCAAATCTCGAAGATTGTGATCCCGCAACTTAGAAGATTCATTACTTCCTCGAGATGGTTTAGCGAAGAAACGATACTTTAACATCAGGTTTAAAGTGGGTTCACTTTGGCATCACAATGTGCCTACCCTTTTGGCCTAAGTCTATGAGCTTAAACAGTTCAGCCATATCTAACCTAACCTAACCTAACCCTACACCGAATACTATTTCAGGTAACGTCATCCCCAAATTTTGGGTAATTCCCCCCCCCCCCAAGAATTGTTTCTGGATCCGCCACTGACATTCTAGCAAAGGCTAGATGGAGTCTCCTCCATCACGGCTTCCCTGTTCCCGGGGTGAGTTGGAATATGAATCCTAAACTGATATTAGACTATATCAAAAGCCATCACCTCCAAGGTTTTTAATAACGGGGTTGGCGCAATATACCAAATAGGACGCCCCATAAAAAAAAGAAGGCAGAATAATGCAAAAATGTTAATTATAAAAATTCCACGAAAATAAAAATTGTGTGGAAATTTAAAATGCATACATTCACGAACTCTGAAACTTTTTATATAAAACACGACGCTATAAAACAAAACACGAATAAGGATTCAACAATTGAAACAATTTCAAAATCAACACTCTCCAAAATCCTTACAAAATGAAAAGCCACAAAAATTTTTACCCAGAAATATGTATGTAGATACCTCTGTGAACAATATCGCAGCACCGCGTAAAAGAAATTCTAAAAATTTATCCATATAAATCACAAACTCTAACTATTTATCCATTTTTGTTTTTCATATTTCCAGATCTATTATCAGAGAAACAATTTCCATATATCAGAAACTTCCAGGAGGAACTCGGTAAAGAGCGCGAGTGGCAGGAAGCCCCATTAAGCAAGCCCCCGAAAAAAAATATATTGCGGAAGAAGTTGAAGAAGCAGACTGTGAAGGATGTCGGGTGGTTTGTGTGTCATTATAGGGTAAAGTTTCTGGTTTGGAAAAGCGTAACAAATAACGTTTTTCCATTTTCATTTTCATTCTGTTCATGTCATTTACGCTATACCTAATGGCAAGACAAAAACAGAATTTGAAGCTGTAAAACTGTAGAAGAGTAGAGGATCATATAGGACGTGAAAAATTTCTCAACAGCACCTACTTTAGCTTAAGGACCATGACTCTGGCATAGGAGAGCGCCCGAATCCATCATGGCAAGCAACAGTACTCATATATGCCTTCCGTGCTATACGGCAAAATGACAGAAAGCATTAAACCATCGATTTGAAAATATGTTCCACAATTGTGTCACATATATCAACCCCCCCATCTCTTTTGTCTTAAAGCTCCAATCATTCCCGGGTTGTGATTTATACTCTAGGACAATGCACGGTGTTCGTGGCAGGAGGCGGACCAGGACAAAAGCCTGCCATATACATACATGCAGGTCCTTGTACAATATTCGGCATTGGTATATGGCCCAAAAGTGCCAACAGTATCACATGGTATATGTACGATGTTCTCTAGCTCTGGATTCACGGCGGCTTTGTTAGATAGAGGATGGAGGTGGTGCTTTTCGCGCAAAATAATACTGTATATTTCCAAGCTCTCAAAAAATGTTTCTGGGGGGGCCTAAATAAAACTTTTTCATCTGTTCCGAGATTAAAGTTCTGAACTCCAAGTGCTCTACCAGCGCTCTCTGCCTTCCGCGCGTTCGTTGCCCGCATTCGTTAAGGTGTTAGATTCCGAGAGAGAGAGAGAATTTACACAGGAGTGAAATATAAGTCCATATGGCTCTGATTTAAGGATGAGTTATGAGCCACCATACACCCATCCGTTGCGGTGGGATTAATTTCGAAAACAGTGATGAAGTGGGACACCTATCAACGCCAGATGAAAAGTAGTCGACTTCACACGAATCCCGTATATGTAACGTACTTATGGACTCATGCTCATCTCGGGATTGAGCGTCGTCGCCGACAAAGTAACAGGTTGACATAATTGTTTACTTTTTGTGTTGGTGTATATACGTGCCATGAAACTGCGCCTCGGCGCCCTCTAATTGCCCTCACGATCGCCATAATTAAACCTAGCCGAACCCCGACTTTATTTTAGCGCAACATTATTATAGGATTTGGCTATATGGGCTCCTTCTGCCACCTGCCTTTGCTCTTTTGGGATGCATTAAGCCCGGGTTTTTAAAAGTAACTTATGGTACGCAAGACCACACACAAACGAACAATAAATTTTCGTACAGGACTACCCGGAGCGCCTTCCTTAGGCGGCGGCGACGGCAGCATCCAGGATCATTTGGGCCTTATCCTTGGCCAAGCTGTAATAAGGACGTGCACGCTGGTTCAAATAACTTTTAATGTACCACCACCGGTAAGTGCCATTTAAATGAGTTATGCGTTAAATATTTTAATTTTGGGTGCTAAAAAAATTTCACAAATCAAGAATTTTTTTAATTTGTGAGAGGCACTCCTGTGCCTTGTGGTATCGGGAGGGTCTTAGTAGCTTATTAATTTATTTTGTATTTTTTTTTGTTGCTGGAGCCCTATTCTTCCGGAACGTTAGAGATGATATACTTGGAGGTTATGTAGCGGTATAGAGAATACATACCTCCTTCAGCTTGTTTTATACAAGTTCTGGGACGAAGTTTTAATGAGAAATGGTTGTCACTTCAAGTGACAGTTTAATGCGGTTCGCACACAAAACCTTAAGGGTGTGATACTGGAGCCCTTCAATCTAAAATGTGATTTTTTTTTTCCTTTTTTATTTTTATTCCTTTTTTTTCTTTCTTTTGAACGGAAATTTTAAATGAGGTTTTTTTGGGGAACTGCTGTGGCCAGTTTGTAAATTTTTATAGGTAGCTTATGGCAAAAGAAAATGTCTATTTCCTGGTAACAATTTACAACCTAGTCACATTCACTTGCATAAATCACAAAAAAAAAATGTTTTACCCTAGAAAATTGGCAATTTAAGAAAATTTTTTGTAAAAACATTTTCGTAGAATTCGCCTTCTTTCTAGAAATGAAACATTTATTATTTTTCCTTAAAAAAAGTTTTGTAAAAAGATTTTTTTACAAAATAAAAATGTGAAAATTGGATTGGAATTTTTATGTATGTATGTGTGTTTTTTTTTCTTCTTAGAACTGTGTTAAAGGCTATGAGAGTTACATAATTTTAAAGTAGACATCTACATCGGCCATAGCAAGCCTGTGAAGAGTTTTATAAGCTGCCTGTACAACATTTTAAATCTCATAGAAGCTTGGATGGAATTTTTTCTGCGCTTAAAATCATGGTTGAGATCATATGTCTCAAATTCACATCTCTTGTAAAATATACGTTCTTTCTAGATTATCTTTTAGGAATTTGTCGAAGAGGAGCATACCAAAAAGTCACCTTAGTTTCTTCATTCTTAAAAGACAATTTTCTTTAAAAAAATTAGACAACTTGGATGTTAAATAAAATATATTTTAATCAAGCAGATTACTCAACGTTTAAATTTTTAATAATTTCAAGGAATTCTTCAATTTGAGAATTCAATATGGGTAGACATTTTCTTGGAATGTACTTAAAGAAATTGGAGCTCTTTTCTTGAAAACAAAAAAAAATGAAAGCAAGTATGAAGAGTGAATAATTTGCTATTTATGGGGGGACCAAACCATAAGGACTTTTGTCCGTACCACTTGGGTTTGTGTACAGACTGCGAAGCTTGAATGCTCTCTGGGGACTATTCCAGCGATTAAGTAAGTAGCCACTTTGCTTTCACAAGACAAAATTCTATAGAAGTCGATCATCATCAACCATCACGGGAGATTGGCCCATAATAGACCATGAGAGGAACGACATGGAAACAGATGTTCACTTTCTGGTTCAGCTAAAACCAAACAGCGCACATTAGGCTGTTACATTCTGGAAAACTTAAAAAAGATCGCCAGACTGGAGGACAGATCGCTGATCAGGTCCAAAAATTTTACAGGATGGCTTTAGACACCGAACCTTAGATACATGAGGATGTGGCAATGAAACGGTGCGTCATAGTCCCAATTGGGCCTCCGATAGAACTGGACGCAGTCTTCTACCTAATTCGAACTACAAACAGATGTCTGCACGACCAAAAATTTCTTTCGTGTGGATTCACTATAACACACAAAATACCTAACGAAATGCAGGTAGAGTAGAGCAGTAATTCTTAGCAGGTGGGCCGCGGCCTACTGGGGGTCCGTAAGAAGTTTTGCCGGGGCCGCCAAATTATGCAAAATTTCCTTCAGTATACAATAAAAAGAAAATTGATGTATAACTATAATAGTATATAAGAAATAACAGGAAATACTCGAATGCTGCTTACAACGCAGTATTTAATTCTTTACGCCAAAGTGATTCTAAGAAAAAAATCTAATTCTAAGTAATTCTGTTTAAAAAAAATTGTAAAAAAGCATGGGACCTTTACCTATGTATATTCTTATTTTATTAACGCTGGAACTTTTCGTTAGCGTCGCAAGCTTTTTTCCATTTCGATATTCTGGCTGGAACAATAAAAACTTTACATTCAAAATTATTTTTTACTATTTAGTTAATTTTAAAATAAAAGGGTATTTGTTAGTTTTTTCAACTGTATATTTTTTTTCTACTTTTTAGTCTATTATATGTCTATTTAAATGACCTCACATAGCTTACTGCACTATACTCGTCATACACTTTCATTTGATACCCATGACCACCCATGACGAAGGTGTTGTAAAAAGGTAAACCACTATTTTGTGTTGACCGCCATTTTGAATTTTGAATGACGCCACATAGCTTGTCATACTGTTTCATTTGAAATCTATGTCGGGGGTCGGGGAATACAAGTAAAAGGGGCCGCGAGTATAAAAAGGTTAAGAACCACTGGAGTAGAGGATCATACTATAATTCAGTTGATCAGTTGCGCGATCAGCTTAAGGCCAGAATATTCTGCTACTTATACTTTCCTTCTCTTGTTTGCTGCTTGAGTACCTGATATAGAGCCGGGTCAACAACTCTTGACGCAGCATACAAGCTGTTCAAAAACAAGTCCTACAAAGCAGATCATAAATTAAAAAAATGCAGAAAATAGTTTTTTCTGCGCATTAAGTAGACATGCAGAGGTGGTAAAGTGGACTGGCGTGACTTATATTTGAAAGAAAATAAGAAGATTTGTGCGCATGAAAAGCCATATGTGTAGCAAATACATTCAAAAACCTTTCTTTTAGGTTTTGCACCAAGCTCATAGTTTTTTAAACAAATTTAGTTTATAGTAGGTTCCCCAGCAGCATTACAGGGTGTATGTAATTCTGTACTTCAAATGATGTTTGGTAAGAAGTCTAGATCATATCGGCTCTACCGTTCATGGTATATATTAGGTCAGTTAAAAACGTTCGTGGTTTTTCCCCGATAGATGGCGTTGGTGCCCTCAATTATGCAATCTCTAAATGCACTGTAAACTGTGATTGCTCCCCATAAATTATGCAAGTGGATTTCAATTCAACTATTCCATCAAAATTAGTGAGAGAGATCAGCTAGCACGCACAAGTCCACTGGGACTAATTCAAAGACAAATCCTTAGCACAAAAGATTGGTGGCAGCGGTCGGATTTTAACATCAAACTTGCTAATAACTTCAAAAATAAAGGCCGTAGCATAAAACTTATCCCGACATTATTGCTAGGCAATTGTCCAAGCTTTCCAATTTTGCAAAAAAAAAATTAGTTAACTAGGTATTTTATGGAAAAAAAGGTGGTTTTAGTTGAAATTTTAGTTAAAAAAAAACCCGAAATTTTGACTTTGATAACTCATTGCTCTGGAAGTTGATATGGTAAAACCTTGACTTTTACAGTTTTAGATAGATGGGAGTATTCTGCGTACACTGATAACTTATTCATGAAAATAGGTTATAAGGTTACAAAAATAGAGGGTGATATGTAAAACTCTAAAAAAAACTTTAAAACGCCCTAGCGGCTAAACCATTACGATTCAACCCGCCTCCCCCCCTGTTCGTCTATCCAAAACCTATCCACAACCGGCCGTTTTGTAAACTTAACAGATACTCCCTGTATATGTTTTCGTATTCTTTTTTTAACAAAATATTAATAATAGATAGAAGTTACCTTGAGATATTTTGCATAGGGTCCTCTAGTGTTCGTTTCGGGATCACTTCGCCAAATATATTTCCGCAGTTATCAAGTTACAAAACAATTTTTATTATGTGCCAACTTGTAAGATTCGTGTGGAAGCTCACTTTCCTCAGAATCAGAAATACCGACGATATCGGTCGAATAGCTTCTATTGCAAGGAACTAACGGACAACTCGTTTGAAAGGTGCATAAACTTCAACATAGGTGCAGTGATTGTAAAGTTATTTGTGTTTGAAAATGGAGAAAAATAATGAAAAGTTTTGGCATTTATTAACTCAATATTATTAACGCTAAGGGAAGAACGCTGCGCAGGAATGTGAAATAATTTGTGGTGTGTACGGTAAAGGCACTTTATCGAAATTTGCTGCACGGAAATAATTCACTCGCTTTAGTTATGGTAATTTTGATTTGAAAGATGAGTCAGCAGTGTCGATATTGGCATGGATAATTTGTGGTGTTTTGAGCCATATAGACACCATATAGAGACCGAATCAACATCTGCGATGCGTATTCTTTAATTAATTCCTGGAGTTTCTTAGCGGGTTAGCGAACACAGGACGTATGATATGTAACTTAGAACAAACTTCCAGTTCTATTATAGTCTCCATATGTAATCTTTTTCTAGACCTTCTTCTTCAATTTTACTAACTAACTAACCCGTTCCCCTTCAACTGGCACGAAAACCCCACAGAATCTATGAAATTTAGAGTACTCAGCATATCATTGGGTTTTTATAGTAAAAGTTCCTAAAAATAATTCCGGTTTTACGGAATTCAGCCATAAATAAAGTCATACGAAGTGATTAAATACTTCTCAACTAAAACAGATAACCAAGTACACTTCTCCTATCCACCAAAAATATAATTTTGTTCAAGCATAGACTGACTTCGAATGGGCACAAACAAATACTCAATCCACGCACGCAGAACAGATGAATGGTGCCCGAAATGTTCTTCCTCCTAAATTGCCTCACCTCAACGCATTTTTTGATCCAAAATCATGCACAATAAGTAGATTTTGGTACTATTAGCACATTTAAGTTGTTTTTGGTACTATGGGAGCAATGGGAACAAGAAAAATTCCGTACACAAATTTTTGTTCTAGATGGCCTCTCTAGGTGTTAAGGTGCATTTAAACTATACGAGCTTTTTGCCAGTTATTGCACTGGCTATTGCCAGTGATGCAGCCAGTGTAATGTAAACATCATGTCAGTGCACTGGTTAGGGCACTGGCTAAGCACTGGCATAAACACTGAAACGATTTTTCTCGTGCAGTCTAAACACGCAAAAAAGGGCACTGACGTCTTTCTCGCGAGGCCTGGCAAGTTTACAAACTTAATCGTTATTTTCCTTAAAGTATTTACGTTTTTAAATTTGAACAAATAGGGATTATTGAAAAAAGCGAAGTTCTAGAACTACAGGCGGTCCTTGGACAAAAGAAAAGATCAAAATTATAATATCTTTGTCCGAGAATTGTCCAGAACTGTGGATGCTTCAATAGGACATATCGAAGTAGAGATTTGAAAACAAAATCTCTACAAGATATATGTATGTACCTACATCTCTAAACAAAGATAAAACCGTTGTTGTCAATTAATAACAAAATATAAGATCAAAATCGCCTTCTTTTTGGTTTCTTTTCTTTTTCATCATGGAATAATAAGTATGCAACAATCGCTGCAGCAATTTTTACTTGCCGCCATTTAACTGAAAAATTCACTTGTAAATAGTCACTACTGGGTCATTCCACATCAAATCCACCAATGCTCTGGAATCACCTCAGAGAGTTATATTTTTTTTAAGAAAAATATAAATTTTAAGATTTTTTGGACTGGTTATTTTTTAGTTAATAATTTTCAAAAAACCGAAAATCGCATATTTTTGTCAATTTTTAAAATTTTTAAGTTGCTCTAGTTCAAAAACAATTTAACATAGAAAGTTGAACCAATTTGTTCTGCTTTAATCTTAAACTTAAAGGTTAAACTTTAATTTGACATACAACATTTATTAGTAAAAAAAACATTTTGCAGTTTTAAAATTTTTTTTTTGAGAAAACTCAAAAACAGATTTCCTTATTTTTTTGAAAAAATTATATTTCGTGCATACACTCTTAAGATACATATATGCCAAAATTTAAGATGGGACGACATTGGGATCATATTGAAATAAAATATTTTGTACATTAATTTTTTCAGTTTGAAATTGTTTTTTTCTGAAATTCCGCACGAGCTACCTTTTCCAGTGAACTGGAGTCGCAATGTAAACACCATCAATTTCTATTACCAGTGCTCTAGAAAAAAAGTGTCAGTGAAGCACTGGCAATCCCTCTGTCAGAAAAATATTTGCCAGTATTCTCTGCTAATGTAAACAGTGTCCAGTGCACTGGCTGCGACTGCCAGAGAAAACTCGTATAGTTTAAACGCACCTTTATACTCTTAATGGTGGTACGCGTAGAGGCTTGACTAAAGATCTACTCTATGAGGTCGATGTCTTCTTAGGAAGAGGAGAAGACTGTGGTATGATTTAATAAATTAATTTCGCTTAATAAATTCACCATTTACATTATATAAAGGGTCATGAGGCAAATCTGTATAATTCGCAAAGGATTCTAATAACTCAAAAAGTTATGCCCTCCACCTACGATCCCACGGGTAGAAAATTCTATTACCACTTGGAACATGCTCGTGAACCCTTTCAATTTGCACGTCTAATTATCATCCCCTTATAATTCTTTTCAATTTATTCAGAAATATCTCTTCCTTTATCTAATTCCATCGTAATTGTGATCGCTTTCAAAAATAAGCAATACAACATCAATGCCTTTTATTATTTTTTTACTGGCTATTTTTTTTCCTAAAAAGCTACTAAAAGCTTGCATGCATGCCACTATCATTGCATGCCACTATCCAAAAAATTACTTGCCACGAGAATAAAGGCGGCTCTTTGAGTTCTAGGCGCTTACACAAAAAACTAACCGATTTATCCTATCTGCGATGAATAAAAATAAAATGATACTGAATGAATGTTGGCCCTTTTGTGGCCATTTTCGGATTAATAGAATACTAGTAATTAGACCGCAAACAAAAAATCGACTATACTCTAGAAAGAAAATCAATGGACTTATGATTCAAATAAAACCATCTTAATGTCGCCCAATCACTGCGAATAGTATTAAACTGTTTCACTGCTTTTGGGGAATATGAAAAAAAAACTCTTTACTTGTCATTTTCTCACCTGTGCAGTGCATGTTTCATAATTATTAATTATTCAACATAACTTTCACTTGTACAAATAATTTTCGTGCTTGTCACAATATCTTTGCTTTCATTGTCATATTCTCTTATGTGAATAAACCAGAATAGTTTCTAGCTAATCTATTAAACAATAAACATTCCCTAGATGAAAAGGATAGAATTAATCAAATCTAGGTGCATATGTTATGAGAACACGGAAGATGAAAACAGCGGTGCAAATTATACGCAACTAAATTCACAAATTCTGTTTATTATTTATTTCGAAATTCGAAAGATTAATAGTGAAATGTTTTTTTAAGTCTTAATATAGGTTAACATTAACATAGTTCACAGCTGGTTTGTTTTTAGAGGAAACAGCTACATAGATTTGTGGTTTAACCCGAAGGTGTAAATTGTAGAAAAATATAAATAACCTTAGACTAAGCTTAATGAGAAAGCAATACTGTTTTTGTAAGCATCTTAGTCACCATTTCTCACTTGTTTATGAAATAAAAGCATGCTCATAACATAAGTACTTAGGGCGCTTTCTAAAATTCAGCTGACTGCATCAGTCGGAGCGGTTCTTATTCGTTTTTTTCGTAATGATAACACGTCGTCGTCAGTTTAATATTACCTTTCAAAGTTTAGAAATATTGTTGAGATCGAGAAAGATTCGATATCATAAGAAAAAGATTAAAAATTATGGTTTGATTTTTGGAAAAGTTAATGCTCTTTGCAAAATGGGCTTGGTCCCTTTTGTCTAAGATATTTCTACGAAAATCTCAAGTAAAGTATTCTGTACCATGCTATTCAGTATGGAAAAGTAAAAAGCTTGATGAGACGCCAGAAAATATTAATCTTATGAGCTCTCGTTTTCATAGAATTTTCCTTTCATGCACCTGCAACTATTAAAATTTAATTTTTTTTTTAATCACCTCAAGATCTTTCCCCTTCACTTATTTTCGCAGGTTGAAAGCTATAAAAACGATGAAAGATATTTTGTTGTTAAGGTTAAGGATTCAGATTAATTTATATTTATATTCACAAGATTCAGAGAATGGTCTGCCTTCCCATCACCGGGACTACTCCCACCAAGCCACCGATCGCCACGCTGTAGATTCTACTCAAGTTTGTATCTATGCATATTGAAATAGAGAAATCGCTATAAATGTTACGCGGAGACTGAGTACGAATAATCGTATGGACGATGGTTTTCAGGCGGGACATGCTACAATGTTTTGGTGTGTTTGGCATTTTAAATCTTATGTAACCGCCAAGCAGCAATCAGAGCGCGACAAGAGCCCGTAGAACCAAATCTAAACTATAGTGTAAAGCGGGCAATATGCTTCTAAGCTGAAACGATACCGAATCTGACAACTTTTTACGGTTCCCTTCTCATTCTTTAAACCCCGATTGACCGCACGATCTCCCAGCTTTTATACCTCTCCCATTCAGCCACAAAAATTAGGATGGACGATATTCTTAAGGCCCCATTCACACCCAGGCCGCCGGCAGGACGTGGCCTTTTAGGCCAGGTCGGCAGGCACGTCCCGATGAAGGCCACACATTAGTCAGTCTGAACGAGGGATGAGGACTTGAGGCAACCGACTGACAGGCCGTGGCCTGCAGGTCACCTCATGATTCCCCACAGACACACAGGCGAACAGGAATTATTTCTATGTACTTTTGTGCTTTTTTCACTCCTGTCCTCAAAGAAAACTTCAGACTGAATAAAAGTTCAGTTCTTAAGGCACGGACTGACGATAAATGCCCAGACACAAAAATTTTTGTCCGATTTCCTAGACTGCAGGCCACAGCCCGCTGACGGCCGGTGATACTTGGCCTCGAGGGGAGAAACCTTCAGGCCATGGCCTGCCGGCGGCCTCTCTGTGAATGGGGGCATTTAGACTGGGCTAGAGACCCATAGAACTGAGAGGTAAGAGCTTCTCGGTAGAATGCTGTCCACCTTTCGACGCACCCGCTGCGATTTATGTAGCCAGGGAATTGGGTAGCGAGCTTCGTCTAAGTCAACTTTCCTGCAAAGAAAGCAGAGACGGTAGGTCGTGAGCACATTTGAAGGACCTCTTTTAAGGATCACGTTGATGACGCTAAGCCGAAGTAATGCCTTTACCGCTAGTTCCGGTCTTGATTAAAACGTCATTCAAAATGGTTGGTGAGTTTCGTCAGTAAAAATTTGATACTACCGTCTGGGTGCGGACCCCCATGCTTTAGACATGGGCCTTAGACAGGAGGTCACACCCATACCTTGCTGCTAGAACGATGTAAGATTCTCACCACTTCCTGGTAAAATAAGGATAGCCGATTATTAAACAAAAGCTTTGCTGGTGCTCTGCAAAAGTAAAGTATTGCCCGGTTCCGCTCTAAAGGGAGGCACAGACTGGACTCGATGTTCCCTTTCGATTCTTCATTGAAAGGCATCCAATGATCCTTCATTTCGGCGTTCGCGTGAAAATCCGTCTATACAGTAGGTATACCAGGAGCCACCCAGCAACGTGCTCCTAGCGAGCTCGGTATTCCGAGTTATAGGTACTTATCCGGATCACGGGACTCGGGGATTCCAAGACAATGGAATTTTGGGGAAAATCAGCTTATTGGAGAGCGCCCTTGAAGATCGAACTGTGGTTAGCGCCTAGTTTGGACAATTTTAAGCGGTTTTTTCTGTATCGTACACACTCGAAATTAAATAAAAATAAGTAGAAGCAAAAGCGATATCAAGGTTGTCACAAATGTTGCTTGACTTCGATAATCGAGTAGGAGCTGTGCTATACATAACACCAAAGTTGAAACCCTATACTTTAGCATCTCTTTCCAGATTGGCTTATGACAGCCCCCGTTCCAAACGTCAGTCCAATCAATCGGTTCTTTGTCGAAGGCGATGCTGAAGCATTATCGGGCCATGATAACACCACAGCTCAAGCCTGAGCCAGGATCGCTTTGTTGCTGTTCCTCGGTCGCTTAATTTCAAAAATGTTGATTTTGACTAGCCTTCGAGATCGCTCGACTCCTTCCTGTGATGTTAGTAAGTCAAAAGCTTATATCAACCTGGAAGCCTTAAAAAACAATATCGGACAGGGAATGATCGCTATTCGGGCTTCGCAAAGTTATGGAAAATGCCGAAAACATATATTGTGCCATTCAATCAATTGCGGTGACAATCATTTACGCGATATCATATTCAAAAAATCAGAACAAATTTGCAAGGTTCAAAATAAACGAAAAATCATTTCATTGCAAATAACCTGTATTTTTTTTTAAATTATATTACAAAAAAAACACATCCCGAAGGTTTAAGTGGCACACCTTGTATTAAATTTATTTTAACCGTCACTTTATTCTATCACATATATATAAAAAAATGAATGTGTGTATGTATGTATGTTCGCTATAGGCTCCTACACCGTGCAACCGATCTTAATGAAATTTTAACCATGTGTTATTTACATTTAAACTTAGAACATAGGCTATTTTATTACTTTCTAAAGCCACTCCTGGAAGGCGTTGTCATGGAGAGCTACGTTGAAAATCATCGCGGAGCTTTAAATTTTTGCATGAGGGCCCGTGGAGGTCTCCCATGATGCACCTCGAAGGCCGATTTTCGAAATTCAAAATGGCCCCCGAAATATGACTAAAATCCAAAATTGCCGCAGAAATATGGTTGAATTTTCCAATTTTATTTCGATTCCAATGAAAGTGGGTATCTAGGGGTTTTTAAGGTCGCAAATAACGAATTTTTGGTCAAAACTTATAAATTCAAAATGGCCGACGAATTTGCAAATTGTGTTCCGATTCCAATGAAAATCGGTATATGGATGTTTTTAAGGTAGTAAATAACGAATTTATGATCAAAACTTATTCAAAATTGTTGGGCCAATATGGCGGAAGAATTTTGCCAAATAGGTCATTTCAAGGTTATCTGTATGTAGGGTGTTCAAGAGTTAGAAAATCGGAAAATCTTGACGTTCTAGCTACAAATGGAAAAACATTGAATATAGTGCATCCTGAAGCTCTCTAAGCAATCGGTTCAGAATTGATCAACAAGGTTTTTTGTTGAAAGATGGTAAGGAGAAACGGAAATGTGGGATGATTTATGTATAATGGATAAGAAGGAAAGAAACCCATCACCTCTGAATTTTTAAGTATAAGTCTAGGATCCTGCAAAGAAAGCAATTTTGCAATATGTGACATAAGAGATAATAAAAGTTGGTTTTTTGGCATTACTTTTTCCAGCTATAAAAAATTTGTTTCATTTTTCAATGTAGTTTTATTGTTCTCGAAAAATTTTGTTATTGCAGACTTCTAGATTTAAATTAAAAAAAGCTATAGAAAATGGCCCTCGAATTTCGAGTGCTGGATGCTGCTATTTGCATTAATTTTAAATCTTTTAACGTTCATGGTTTTAACAGAATACACAGGCAATTTTGGTCATAGTTCAAATAAATGTATCTTGAATCTAATGATTCCAACTTTTATAGGAATAGTTAGTTTTTCGTTAATGGTTAAGAAGAGTTGAATTTTGAAGCTTTGGATTGATTTAAAATGTTTAAACGTTGGGTACAGCGAAGCACACCGGGATCCTAGCTATCTAAAATACAGAAAATAAGCGGCTCATTGAGACACTTCATCTGTGTATGAAAATTCATATCTCGAAAAATGCCATGTCAATGGATGGTTTTTATTGTCTCGATCAAAATGTCAGATTCCTAATAGTTTCACATTTTGTTATTTGGAATCAAGAATACCAAAAAATTGCCGTTTTTCAAACTCTCCTACTGTATATTAAAATTCATATCACCTGACTACTACTATTGGCTTATGGGAGCAGCATAGACGTACCGGGTCGCAGCTAGTTATGCAATATTAACGCAAACCGACATGGTAAATTTTCTGTTTGTAATAAGCAATTTTATATGCTAACTCTCGACTTGGTTTGAAAGCATCAAGAAACTAAGCAAGGTTTAGTCAATGTTGGTTAAAATTTCACTGTTAAGTACGACAAACTTTCAAGGGACATGAATTAAAACCCATCTGTTTCTTGCAAGATTGTCTTACCTATTGTTTTATTTCACAGAATATCAAAATATGTAAATCAAATTCTAAACTAATGAGAATTTAAATTCAACAAATTAACAAAGTTTTCTTACTAAAATTCCTAATATTGTAGGAATGTACTGTAGCATTCTTCGTAAATAAAGAACTAGAAACCAACTATCTGAAACCCCAAAAGATCTCTATCATCATATATAATCACTGACTCAACTGGCATAACCTCCCCTCACGTGCACTTAATAAATACATTTTTTACCAGGTAACAAATCTATATTTAATTCTCCCTAAGGTAAATTAAGGACATGCAATAAATCATGGAACAATTTTTCAATTACAACTGAAATTGCCATCATTAATATTAACTAAATCGACGTTATTACTTTTGCTACAATTAATCTCACGCCCTTTTCAGGTCTAATATGCAACACAATAAGGTTAATTAAACTGCAAATACCTCTTGAGAGGAAACTTATAATCCATCCCCCCTCCCGTAAACAGAATACCGAGAATCTCGTTTTTCATTAAAATAACACCTTGAAGGGCCCGGGCCCGAGTATCAAATCATCACTTTAAGATTTAATTTGCGATTCATATGAATTTAGTCCTTAAAGAGGAACTTGAAGGTCCGCCGCTGAATGCAAATAATACTTTCAGATAGTTAATTCCATGCTTTAGTCGTAGAATCATCAGAGGGATTTTTGAGGCGCTCTAAGCTTGCTTTGCCACCCCCGAACTGGACGCGACTCTTTACTAAGACATTTTCCTGTGAAACTTACTCCTAAGTATTTCGCAGAAGTGATGGCATAGGAGGCATAAAGAGGTCTACTACTACTGTGGGGTGCTTTTATCTCAGTGCCAGAGTAAATCCTCTTAGAGTTGTCAGCAGAATTTTGAGAAGGGTTTCCTCGTTGCCTTCCGTTTCGTCTCATCACATCAAATATTTCTGGCCCAGCACAGAGTCGCCCAACGATGATGGCAGGCAGGCATCGGCAGCAGCAGCAGAGAAGTAACCAAGACTACAATTGAGTTGGAGAGTTCGTTCAGAAATTCCCCTGTCATATGACAGATTACCAGGCAATTTATTAACCATGGCCCACAACATCAATCACAAGCTGGACCTGAAACACCTAGCTATTAGCTGTATCTTCTAAACAAGTACCCGCTATTTCAAGTCTGTAGAGATGCTGGATTCTAGGCAAAGACGGAAGGTTTTGCAGTGCGATAGCCCTGTCAGGAAATGGATGAAGTCGGGTTCGTTATTTTTATTTCCAAGATACAAGATACGGCCATTCAACGTCGTTATCCCACTCCAGTATGGCCAAAATCGAGCTCCTGCCCTCTTCATTGTTCCTTGTTGGCATTGTACAAATCCATGAAAAATTATGTCTTAATAGTCCTTGATTCCCGAATTGGGAGGTAAGACCGAAGAGAGACCCGCCTGATGTCTGGCGAAATCGTTGAAAAATGACACTACCATTTCTCTCCAGTGTGCTTCCTTTCCTCCTCCTTTTTAAGCAGCAGCACACAAAACAGCATGAACACGATATTCAACCTTCAGGATGAAATCGGTAAATAAAACAAGGCAATGATCCAGGTAAGACTTAAATCCAATGAAAATAGGTGAAGTGTTGTCCTGGGATATTATTCGGCTCTTCCTTTCCAGTCTAAGAAAGAGATTGTCCTCGAGAACGATATCTGCTTTGAGGTAGAGGCGGCCACCTCATTTTCGATAAAACATTTTTATCTGATTCACAGAAATACGAAAGCTTGAATTGTATGCATGCGAAAAAAAAGGTAAGTTGACATAATTTCGGGTTTATCCTGGATCTTCCAGTTGACACTCCTCCTAATCGGCTAAACATCCACCATCATCCCCCTCATCCCTGTGCTTAACCAAGTAACAAGTATGAGGGGATAATGCTTGAACATCTGCCGGAGAGAGGGTGTGATGACAAGTGGATTGTGAAAATTTGTTTAGTCATTTCAGAATGAGAATCACGGGAGAAATTAGCAAAAAAATCTCTTTTCAGGAATTTCCTGACCTCCTATAAAGAAATGTGCTTTTTTTTGTTTAAGAAAAAGGTTGAATCCGTTTGAATTTTAAATATGTTTTCCTTTTTTTTTGAGAGAAAAGGTCAAGTTATCTAAAGATTGAGGTAAAGTATTTCGATTACAAGGACATGAATTGATGTAGAAGATTTGTTCCCAGAATTAAAGGCTTTCATGTTGAGAGCTTACAAAATTTATACACAGGTTGGAAAAGTTCAAACAGTATCCTTTATGAATACCAGAGAAGGATGCATATTATAAAAAATTTGGGTTTAGCAAAAATCATAAAAATCTCATGTGAAATCCAGACAATCTTAGCTCCAGTTTTCTACATCCACTACTATACCAGATTGCCATTATTATTCAAAGCAAGTCTAATAAGATAAAAAGAATAAAGAATAACGATAAGTATCTTTTCAGCAAAACATTTCATCTAATCTTGCAATTTTTTGCACTAGAAATGTTTTCTTATGTGATGATAATTCACTTATCCTTGAGCTGTCTCAGTTTGTAGCTTGTTTGTAGTTTGTTTTTACTTATTTGACAGGCGACGGACTTTGTTTTTTTGTGTACAATTAGACTTAATGAAAAAAATAAAAGATTTGTTTAAAATGAAAATGTTGCAGACATTTCAATTCTCGAATGAGAAGTTTGTATACTAAAAAATTAATTGGATTAATATTGTTGGATCTCCTCCTTCGTGTTCAAGGACCCCTGCTCCTCATAACCCCAAACTTATTCTATCTCCCGTACTAAGCTTACCACTAGACATAGCGTAATGACGTAACCAACGATATGACGGACTGGTAGTACAAAGGCTAGGGTCAACTGGTAGTATTGGCCTCGGGGACCTTTGGTGGTGTCGATAAATCCTGAGCAACGCCAACTGCTAATACAATCTAACATCTAAAGCTATACTACCGAATCCTACCTCCACCTCCTTGAACAAGCAAATTAAAAATAAATAAATTAAATACTGAAGAGCTTTTTTACGAATTTGATTCTAATATGCATTAAACTGCCTCAGAGTACGTAAGAAAGCTATGTCTCCACAATGTATATTTATATTTTACAATTTCACCTCGAATAATTTCAACTTCGAAACATTGCTACCGCAAAAGAAATAAAAAATGTCTCTCCAGTTGATATTTACGCCTCACCTCATTTCATGATGGAAATTTCTATATCTCAAAATAAGTTAGAAATGTCTCTCCAGTACCAAATTTCACTGCCTCAAAAAAAGTAAGAAATATCTCTCCAGTTCATATTTACAATCTCACCTCGCCTCATTTATCTCGATACACGCTCATTATACCAGTAAGACATTATATTTGAACCAGGACATTTCAAAAAGTTGTGGTCTCAGTACAATTTACCATCGTGTAAGGGACAAATGTACTGCCTCGTATAAGTCCGGCTCAAATCTACTTTATGCTTTCGGCTATATAAGAGTAACAGACGAAAGAGGGTGAAAGGCGAGGGTTTAGCGCCTCAAAATGAAATAAACGGGTTGGACGTTGGGTGGAAAGCTTAACTCAATGGTAGTAAGTTTAGCAATGGTCTTGCACAAAAGTATTTATAAAGTATTTATAAGATAACGTGGTAGTCACCAGACGGTATATCAAATAATCACATTGACCACCTCCTAATTGAGAGAATAGGGGCCACGAGTATACTGGATGTAAGAATAATGAGAGGAGTGGTGCCGTGGCTCGGACCACTATCTAGTTAAAGTGAAATTTAAAACCCGGATAACGACCAAAACACGGACGTAACGCTCGTTCTGAAAATATTAGACACAACCAAAATTCGACATAGATAACCTAAAACTTGAAGAAAGAAGAGATGCCATGCTACCAGAATGCTGTCTCACAAAATTTGAGAGAAGGAGTAGGAGAATACACCAACATCAATGGGAATAAATTAAAAGTAGCATAAAGGGGCAGCAGAAGAGACCCTTGGCTAGGCCCTAGACAGAATAGAATTGACTGGTTCGACCAGGATTATAGACCCGCAATTGAAGAAAGAAACCAGGGTCACCGGGAGTATATCGAGAGCCCCACAAAAGCATGACCCGCAGACAAGCTCTGCAGAAAAAAGAAGAGAGAATATCTGAACAAGAGTATCATTTAGATACAGTAAGATTTCGATGGAAGGAGAATTAGACAAGCATACAAAGGAAAGGAACACGCCAGATCAGCAATAATTTTCAGCCAAGAACGGGAATCTATTAGCTCAAAACTTCTAGGATATCCTTCTTTTCATGAGATATAGTCATTTTTTTTGACATATTGTACCCTTATGAAACATAGGACCATCCTTCTTGCAACTGCTATTGTTTTTATAAAATCACCAGAAGGGCATTTCAACTTAATATCTTCAAGTCTCGCCACTCTTCTTCGTTTACCTAAGTTAAATCAACATATTGCTATAATAGGAGAGGGGCAATGCAGCACAACAAGAGCAGCAATATGATACCCACTTTTGTGTTAAGAGAAAATTCTCGAGAATAGTATACAATAAATGCTAAAAAGCTAACTGATTTGAATCCGTCAAAAAGTGCCAAAACTGGCCTAGTCTACAATGTTTGGAATTAGCTGATCCTGATTACAATATACCTGCCTCTGTAGAAATGATGTTAGGAGCTGAAGTTTACTTCTAGATCAGTAAAGCAAGGCCTAAAAGGTAGCCTTTTGGTTGAAATTAGTACTCTTGCTTGGGTGGATATTCCCAGGACGCTTCAACGCAGCAACATCTATTCCAAGAACGACAGCTACCTTTTACTCATCAGTGGCAAGGCAAATATCAGTAATCTCCGTCAAAAGTTTTGGGAAATGGAAGAACCGCCGAAGGTCTCCTCTATGCTAACTTCTGTCGAGATGCACTGTAAGAAAACTCGTTACGTGAATTCCGTTAGGGAATATGTCATCAGTCTATCTATACGCGACGACTACACAAAGCTAGGCCAATCTAGGACCCCAGCTCTACACGCATTGTTTCGCATGGAGAAGCGTTTTGATTTATTCACTGGTGTTCTCGTTCGATATTTTTCACTTTTTAAGACTAACAACGCTCCAACGACAGCTTATTAAATTTCACTTTGATAATCATCGATCAATTATCGAAATAAAAATATGCATTTCATGAACGACAGCATTGATTCAGGAAAATATTCATCAGCGTGAGCAGTACCCACAAAAATGTATGATACCGCTCATATAGTAATACAAAAAATGAAAGTAAGAATAATTATCGGTGAAATTCTTTCGTGATATTTGCACCACCGTGTAATTTGACATGCTATTCGGTATGTTAACACATTAGATCATAATGGCTAAAATATTTCAACAAAGTCCTTCGTTGCTTACGGTACCTCCTATATCAAAGATAGCATTTTTTAATACAGTACCAAATTCCCCTTATTACAACAAAATAGCTGCCACCTGGAATTGCTCACTAATTTCACCTCATTATTCTGTGATCATATATTAAATTTCTCATTTCTAAAATCATTTATTCTGTTACCTGTTACTCAAGTTAATTAAATCATCGCTCACAACTTCAATTATTTCAGTTACTATCAAATCAAAGAATGTACGTCGAATATTAAACATGAAATTATCTCTGCAATATTTCCCATATCGAGATTCTTAGTTGAATTTTCAATCATTCCATAGATGATAAAATATTCGATACGATTGTTCGATGATTTCAGTAATGCGTGTAATGTATTCCGTACAATTCTATTGCGAGTGCCTTACTGAAAATGCAGAACATTTGATTTTAATCACAATTGATTAAATACTGAACTATTTACTTCAGAATTCCTTGCTGATATCAATCTGAATTGAGAGAGTAACACACAAAATGCTTTAGATGGTGAAACAATTTCTGGTTTTAAGTTCTGATTTCTGTAAAGGGCATGGAGAATCCTAGACAAATACTATAAAGGCAGATATAAAGTATGTCCTCAATTCTCTCTGGAGTGTTCATTTTTGGGATATTTTTGGAGAAAGTTTTACTTGTTTTTCATGATTAGGCAGATAACTTAAAAAGGTTTCGAAAACTTTTAAGGGTAGATGAAAATTATGTTTAACAAAAACTTGTAAAAGGCGTAAAAAGAGGACTAAGTCGCCTACATTCAGTGACCTTCAAAAATCCTTTTGATTTTAACTTTTTTAAAGGCTTAACAATTATTCTTAGAAAACGAATTACGCAGTTTGAGAATTTATTACAATAAAAAAAATCAACAAATTAGTACGATTTATGGAAGAAAAGCATAAATATCAAAGTTGTTGTCGAAGTTAAGTTAAGCAGAATAGTTATAATGTTGCATTGCGTACTATCCAAATCTGGTACCAAATCCTAACTCTTCTTTGTTCTATAAATCAATTTTCTTCCCACCTACTCTTCTACCGTCGCCTGGAACTTACAGCAACTAAGCCATCACCTGTCCGAATCAGAGTTCTGTCGCGATAGCATTAAACCGGGTACTGGAGTTGTCATCTTTTCATTCTTTTCTCTATCTTTCCAACGAAGGCTTATTATTCGAATTTATACTCTAGACAGAACAGTCGACCGTAGAAGGGTGGCTCTGAGCTCTAGTTTTCCAGACAAAGCAAAATAGACCTCGCTCATAGGAGGCATAGACCTCGATCCTCTCATAAAAAGAAGGTCGTGCTGAGCGAGGTCGTTAGAGATAACCTGCAAGGGGTGGGGAACGGCAGGGCTTTGGGGGGTCGGAAAGAGCACGCATCTGGAAGAACCTGCACACCGGGAGGCTTATCCAGTATCTCTAAGCCGAAAATCTTGCGATTCCAAAAGATGACTGGGCAACTATCAATGCAGAGTAACTGCAGAAAAGTAACATTTTTTTCTCCTTATCAACGAGGAGCGGGAAGAGCCACTATTCGATTAGTAGGAGGATGTCCAAGACATCACGCTGTCTACGGATACAAACATTCAAAGTAGAAAATTGGGGAGTACGTCCAATTCCCACGTATGTTGCGCTGGTATGTTGGCCAGGGAACAGGATTGACATTGAACAGGACCCATAGTTCCATAAAGTTGGTAAGGATCCAGAGGACGGCAACAACAGGAGCAACAGCAGCCGTGGGAACATGCCCACGATCGCCGTTTATGTTCCCTTGCATCAGCCCAATCCCCCTTATGATACCTTATCAAGTACCAAGGCTCGTGCAATGCACTCAGCCTTAAGGAGTCCGGTCATAGGAACATTTTGGATTACCTACCTGAGAGTAGGATCGCTACAGCCACAGACTACCTTCACCCTACATTGATCTTCAGGCAGGACTTCTCCGTCGAAATACGCTCAAGAAGAGAGTGCAGAAAGGGAAACTTCCTAACAATATTCGATATATGGCACCTCCTTGTGCACGCTGGTATCTTTCAAGGGGAAGTGCAGGCGATCCTAAAGGCCTACCGGATAATGTTAGATACCCAAACCTCTATACAAGCTCTGGATTTAGTAATGACGCGTTCCAAGCCAGTGGAGTGGTGCTGGGCTGAGTTCTATAGGCTTGGTAGAAAGCAAAATGTTGCTTACATAGGAACATATATGGGAACGAGAAAGCCGAATGCCTAACAGGAAGTATCTCTCTGGGGCTCGGCGACCGAGATTGTCGGCAACCCAATAGGCGGGTTCATAAACGTAATTTTTCACTAACACCTGCTGCTGGCTAGCCTAAGATGAAGAGAACTGGAGGCCTGTATTATCAAAGAAATAAAAATCATCATCATCAGGAGCTCCACAGCCTATTGTTGGCCTTGGCTTCCTCCAGCGTTCGCCTCCATGATTCTCGATCTCTGGCCCGACTTTTCCAGTTTCTTACTCCCAACTGTCTCAAGTCTTCCTCGACGTCATCAATATATCTTTTCTTAGGCCGACCTGGTTTCCTTTTACCAGACGGTACTTTCCCCAGCCCCATCTTTGTCGGGTTCCGTTCCACACCTCGTTGGACGTGACCAATCCATCGTAATCTGTTTATTTTGATCACTTTGACAATATTTGGAATCTTTCTGATTTCATACAACTATGAGTTGTATCTTCTTCTCCAAATGCCATCAACCTGTATTCCTTTGTAGATCGAACGAAGAATTCTCCTTTCAAATATTCCTACCAATGCTTCGTCTGCGTTTTTCAATGTCAACACTTCCGAACCATATAGTAGGACAGACCTTATTAGTGTCGTGTAAAGTGCCAGTTTTGTCTTCCTTGATATATTTCTAGACGTCAGGTGCCTGCGTAGACCAAATTAGCATTTATTAGCCAGTGCTATTCGTCTTCTGATTTCGGCCGATGTATCATTTCCTTTTGTTATAATCGTGCCGAAGTACACAAACTCATCTACTGCTTCTATATTATAGGTGTATATCGTTATGATTTGTCTGCTACTTCTGGCGTTTTTTGTGTACATATACTTTGAAGTGAAATAGGCCTTCTAAATAGACCCCGACGAGATATTGCCAGAGTAAGGCTGGGGGTCCCCCACAATGTCTGTTGCCGTAGCTGCGGGTAGACGAACGAGAGAGAGAAGCATTTGCTCACTTCCTGTGTAAATGCCGACTTTAGAAAAACGCCAGGCAGCTCACACTAGGCAGTTTCGGTGTGGAAGACTTGAAAGAGATCTTCAAACTAGAGGTCGAATCACTGATAATTTTCCTAAACTCAATAGGATGGCTTTAGGCATCCGCCACAATCGGCCAAATTACATTGTTATATCCCTTCAAGGACCACACAACAACTAAACTTTAGGTACACAAGTTTGTAGCATCAAAACGCCGCACCGTGGTGTTTCAGTGACACTAAAGGCAGCCCTACGCTTAACCTAACTTAACCTGACAAGGCAATTGTAACTGCTCGGTCCTTAGCTATTGACTATACTCGAACTCGCGGATACCAATCTTCGCAAATTGGAAAAAGTAAATAGATAATGCACAGAAATAAAGTCTCGTCACCTGTCTAGAAAACAATATGACTGCTTTGGGCTCATTCATTTTTCTTTCATATGAGCACAATCCATATCGATTCCTATATCTTCTTCAGCAACTTTTCAGAGTTAGAGATTCCGCTTTTTATTAAATTCAAATGTAGAGGCCGCACCATAAAAGAAGGGAGTCTCAAAATCGCTTTTTCCATGGGCAGTAAGAATCGCAAGTCTCTATAAGGGAGCAACGTCACTCTGTTTAAAAACGCAAATTTATATTTTATATTCTCAATTACAATTCCACATGCGGCGCTCATTTCCATTCTTTTATGGTGCGGGCTCTTTTTTTTAATTTTAATATTTTAACAAAAACAAACTCTAAGTAAGTAGCCCTCTTCGTTTTGACAAAAATTAGGTCACTCCAACCAAGGTACATGTAGGATTAAAAATATGGAAATATTATTTTCTTAAGAAATTTAAATTCTTTGAGAAATTCTTTGAACATGGTCGAGAATATTCTTATTTAAGAAATAACCATTATTTTTTATCTCAAATATATTTTTTTTATAGAAAATTTGCTTTTGAATTCGTCTTTTTAGGTAAAAGGGGAAAATAAATTGGATTTAATAAAGTATGAATTACCTTGAAATTGAATTCTATGATCATTAATATTCCAAGAATGAAAAGAATAAACACAGAAGAGCACAACTCGGCATAATCGGAAATTAATTAGTCCAAAGCAACTAATTAGGCCGCAGAAAATTAATTTATTTCACAGAAAATCTAAAGAACTTCATTATGTTTTCGTGTATTTTTTTTCTCGTTCATTTTTTCCGTTTACATTATTTTTATTTTTCTGCTAAATCACCTAAAATCGTGTTTACATTGTTCAATTTAATTTTTTCATGCTCATTCAAGGACTATATAATATGAAAGCTATGAGACTGTGTGTTTCTGTGCTGGAACATAAAAGCTGTGCAAAAGAATAATTATCGAATTTACCCAACGCATAAATTTATCGGAAGGGAGTGGTTTACTTACTCCCTTCGAAAGGATTTTGGTATTGGAATCAATCAATTGAATTCCGCCCCCCAACGATTCGTTGTATATAGCAGCATCGACATTCACCATCGGATACACCATCGATGATTTTTTGTATTTTAATAAAGAGCTAAAAAAGAGCCTTTTTCCACCCCCTAGAGGCTATCACCAACGCCGCACGTAATTAATTATGCAGAGAATTATTAAATGTTGTTTCAACAGTTTTTGTTTGTAAATTGCGGAATAAAATCATATTGGAGCATATTATTTTATTTATTGGAGCGAATAATGTTGTATATACATATAACGATATAACGTCTCATTGCATATTTTAATTTATATTTTTGGCTGTGATTTTGCACACTTAATCCAAGGTTAAATAAGGAATTATAAAATTTTCAGAAATACCAACTGCAATTATCGAAAGAGTTAATACTACTTAGTACATGAATTTTTGCGGCCTTTCACACCACATCGAATAATTATACAATAGTTTTATACTCTTTTATATGTATGTATGAATGTGTCAATTAATCAATTAATTAATATGCCCCAGGTCCTACTTAAAATGCGCTCTTATATTCGTATATGTATACAATTTAATCTCACTGTTGAAAATTCCAATTATGCACCACTTTTGTTCTTTACACACCATTATGTGCCCTGTTGCCATATATGAAGTACTTGCAAGTGGTCGAGAGCATTAATGAATGTAATTGATTATTTTTACAACCGCAAAAAAAAACAATTCCGCTCAGAGTCCTTTATCTCACCTTGTTTACTCGATGTATTTACGTGCTTAACTCTTGACCAAAGAACACAACAGTTTTACATACATAATGTAGACATTTAATTTTTTCGCGCATACATATCGGTTCTGACTAGCATTTTGAGGGGGTACAAATGGGGCCCCTTTGAGGCTAGCCACCTTCTCATGTGGACACCATGTGGATTGCCCAATAGGACCTACAAGGGGTATCTAACGCCTTGCCCCATCACGAGTGGTAAAAAAGGCTAACAAATTTGAGAATTTTAACGTGGATATGCGAGTAATAAATAAATAACTTTCGGCGGTGGGTCCTTGTGAGCCTTATAAGGCAATCCACTCGTGGACCACATGAGACATAGCGGCAGTATCTGCACCCCCTTTAAATACCAGCCGGGAGTAGTTGCGGGCTTGCGGAGGTCTTATGGCCGCTATGAGCTCGCAAGTGGTCCGAGTCAGGTTCGATTTTTGGACCTCCTGTCTTCGGCGATCTTGCCACTCTTAGGCCGGACGCCCACTAAATCGGTGTGGCAGTGACGTGGCAGTGGTGTGGCGGCCTAATGGCAAGTGGAAAAATTTATTCCTGTATAATCAAATTGAACACATTGAAGTGGAGTGCGCGCTTAATAATTTTAATACCACTCCGCCACCATTCAATCGCCGCACCACTTTGTTTCCACATGGCAGGCCAAAACCACGCCACTGCCACACTACTTTAACGGGCGTCCGGCCGTATACTCCTTCTAATAGGGTCACTGTCGATGGCCCCATGCTGCTCCTCCCACTTCTTACGTTTTCGCCTTTGTGTTGATTGTGTATTAATCTCTATTTTTTGTTCCCACGAGTGTTGTGGAAAGACGAGTCCACCCTCATACCAGGCTAAAGCCCTTGTACCTACCGACCTGGCCCAGCCATTGGCGGGGACCGTTTGCGAAAAGCCTCTTTAACCACTAGCTGACTGGTGCCTTGACACCTTAGCTTAAAAGTGACACCCATGAAGGGAGTGTGAATGGGGATGGGGTTAGGCGTCAGGCATGGTATTAAGGAGGGAGAGCTGGGTTGGGAGGGCGACTGTCTGCTACGTTCTAGAACGCAAAGCTCAGAGTGAACCCGGGTGATGGAGTGGTCACGCATACTTGGAGGTCGGAGGCTTACCCTCTAGTCTCAGCAGTTTGACTAACGACTTATCGCTTATACTTGACTGTTCGAAGGGCAGATTCATCCTCCATAAGGCAAAGCCTGCGGGTGGGTACCTCCGCTCTTTCTATCCTCCGTAAATGATTATTCAGGGCGCAATGTACGGTTATCAAGCCAACCAGTGTCCTGACGTGAAGTCAACAAGTGTCCTGACATCTTTTCTAATGCGCACCAACAATTCCATAGCCGCGTTAAGAGATGACACAGGAAGGAGGCGCTGGGAGCTGGCCAATTCAGGCACAAACCTTCGGCGTAAAAGACCTCTTCACCAAGTTTGTTTAAAATCGATAAACATGGGACACCAATGGAGTATTCATAGAACTTTTCGAAGATTTGGAAAAGTGTGAAGCAGCAGTCTGTTGTAGATCTGTTTTTTCCTGAACACATTTCCTCAGAGATCTTGTTAATTCGTAAAGAATGTTTGAGAACACCACATTTGCACCACAGCCACCCCTAGCTGAAGTTGCCATTTTACCCCCCACACCCCAGCAAATGGTCAAACATTTCTGCCACTAGTATTTAACGGTTATTTAGCCCTAAAAGAAAGTACATAAGCAGCGGCAGCATTTTTTTTTAATTTTAACCCCTTTTTTACCCCCAAAACCCCCTAACTCGAGATGGGCCCACTTCCCGCAAAAATGTCATATTATAAAAATGCTTGAAATTACTTGAAAATCTTATATACC
Organism: Thereva nobilitata; assembly: GCA_963855945.1. NCBI lineage: Eukaryota > Metazoa > Arthropoda > Insecta > Diptera > Therevidae > Thereva > Thereva nobilitata. The sequence continues at coordinate 34,516,845 of OY979696.1, forward strand.
AAACGGCAGAAGGTTGGGACGACACGATTTTTTCAAGTGCCAGCTCCCCTACTATCAGATGGGAAAGGACCAGTAGGCAAACCACCGTCAAGGTGGGAAGACAGTGTTAACGCTGATGCAACAAAACTGCTCCGTACAAGAAACTGGAAGTAAGCTGTGGAGCAGAAAGATGTCTGCAGGAAACACCTGATAGAGGCCAGGGCTCGAATTGGGCTGTAGAGCTATCGAACAAGAAGAAGAGACATAGAGCTTGATTGATAATCAAAATCTCAATAAATAAGACGAACATTTTTAGATCTCCTCGACATTTTTATTTTGCGGCGATTTTTATTTTGTCGTCGAAGACTTGTCCTCAATTACTCAAATGACTAGAGCTGAGCCGGACTTACACCAGGTAGTACATTTGTCCCGTACACGACGGTACATTATATTGAAGCCTCATTTTTTTTAAATGTCCCGGTTCAAAAATAATGTCCTACTGGTATATCGAGATAAATGAAGCGAGGTGTGAATATAAATTTCATAGTGGAGAGACATTTCTTTCTTTTGCGGCAGTAAAATATCCAATTTGAACTGAGCCGTGGAGAGTTTGTAAATACGTACTGGAGAGAGATTTCTTATTTTTTGCGATAGCAAAATTTCCAAATTGAAATTAGGCGAGGTGTGATTGCAAAATATATATATACAATGCGGAAGCATGCGTACGACATTGTACTGGGTCAAAAGAAAAAAGAGGCACCTCTTTCAAACTCATTTTATTTTATAATTGTGACCTACCCAACACTACAAATGGCTGAAAGTCATATAATTCAATTATCTTAAAGAATATTAATGATATTTTAATTAATTAAATATACCAGTTTGCATTCACAGTGAAACCAATTTCAGTTTTATTTTATTTGAATTTTTGTGCATTCTATAACCATCTGAGCAGTAAGGCTAGAGGGTTCCTACCCCATAGGGAGAATTCTTCTATAACTTCAGGCTGCCCCAGGAAGAATTCTCCCTACCTTCTTCTTCCTTTTCATGGTATTTGTGTCCGTGGTGTGTTTTGGTGCCTGGAGGTATGCAATGGGGTTTGTGTCCGTGGTGTGGTGAGCCTTTTGTGCCTGGAGGTATGCAACGCGGTTTGGGTGCGTTGGGATGTGCGCTTATGGGTTTGCAATGGGTTTAAGTGTTTCCGGGGGATTGCGAGCTTTTTAGTCTCGGGGTGGGGTTCCAATGCGGTTTAAGAACAATATCATGTTCGAACTTGTTGATGAGTCATCGCTCATGTTGTGTTAGATTAGTGGAAATATGATTTTGCTAATGTTAGCAATATCATAGCCGGTATGACTCATAGCTTTTGTGAAATCTTAGAAATTTTACAGGATCAGCAATTATCGGAAGGGGTGTGCAATGGGGTTAAAGTGCAATATCAAAGTTTTCTCGCTTTGTTTAGGATGAGTCACCAGCGGAAATATGGTTTTGCGAATGTTAGCAATATCACGTTCAAACTTGTTCAGAATGAGTAATTGCTGTTGTGAAATCTAAGATCCAACAATCAATCTTGCCGGGATGTCATGGATTTGGATAACTTAAAGAGAATGTCTTGAATTAAAGACTAGAGCGCGTTGGTCAAGTGAATTAATGTATGTTAAAATCAAAGAAAGGTAATTACTGGGCTGGTATCCATGTAATATAATATATCCTGATACAGTTACTTGTTTGCTGTTAGATTATGTATAGTCTACACAATAGTCTAGTATAGTATGCTTGTGGGTCTGATTATATAATGTTGATTATTTTCCATAGATTTTCTATAACAACTTTGTAAGCGGGCAAAATTTGTATTTGAAATTTCATGTTTTTTGTTGAAAATTGTTCATAGAGAAAATTGTTTTAGCATATTACTTTGTGCTACACATAACAGCACCATGAATATTTAACTAACTCACTATTGACACGCAAACAAATTGAGTTGAATTGAAACATTGTATATAGTATTGAAACAGGATTGATGCCCAATATTTACTTAAACCTACTATCAAGTAGAGAACATGCATGATGCCCGTCCAAAATTACTAAATTATCCCTGTTTAAGCTAATCTCCAATAGAAATTGCAAATCACAAATAATAGAGCATTGTTATATTATCATATTAGAGCATTTGAAAATGGCACATTGTTGCTCGAATGGTGAAGTAGAGAGTGGCGTAAATTACAATTAATTAGAAATGGCTTATTTGTTGAAGTAATCGTGTCGGCTATAAAGCAGAAGATAATACCTAATTAGCGATATCAATTATTCTCTTAATGAAAATTTTAACAAGCAACTGGATATATTTTGGGGTATCCATGGGATAATTCCAACAAGTAGCAACATTTGAGTTTTAAGTGTTTACAAGGAGATTTCAATGTTGCGAGAAGAGAAATTGTGGGTTTGGGCTTCTAATGGATAATTACACAAATTTTGTAACTAAGTATATCAAATGTACGGAGTGGGATTTTATGTTAAATTATTGCTGGATTTGAATTTATAATTGTTAAGAAAATGTTCAATGGGGGATAGGGATTAGTATATATGTATATAAATATGTATATTGCTGTTAGACCGTGGTTAGGGTATACGCCTGTTAGCAATTACAGAATTATTTTTTAATGTTGGATCAGAGAATAACATTAAAAATTTTCAAAGTGAGCAAGTTAAGGGAAAATTTTGTTATTTATAACGTTTCGTTTTTTTTTTCATTGTGTGAAATGAAATTTAAAATTGGTAATGTGTGTGGGGGGCGTGTTCCTAAGTGGTTATAATGATGGATTACTGGATTACTGTCAAGAGTATTATACCCATCAGAAGTGTAGAGGGAATTGTTAATTGTTGATTAGGTTTTAGCATTTAATATTGTTGACCGTTAGCGTAAAAATGCTGGATCGTACATTAATAGGAGCTTATTAGGGTTTAAAACAAGGATTACGGACAAATTTTACTCTGTATTCTATTAATAGCTCTTCAGTTTTGTTTATTATGAAATGTATTTTTAATACATTTTCAGAAAAGTACTTCAAAAATTTTATTTGATTGGTAAAATTGTGTACGTTATCAAAATGGTATTTTCAGGTTAGTAAACAAATCAATGTTTGTTACGACAAATCGTGTTTTTAATGGTTTTATTTAGCTTCACCTCGTATATTTGTTTGTTTGGTTCAAATCTTGCGACAGCTTTTTCGTCTACTTCTACTGAACCGATTCTTATGAAATTTTGCCCACACATTGAGCTCCCGTGACAATGCAATCTGACAATTTTGTACAAAAATCAAGATGGCGGTTCCAAGATGGCGGACGAATTTTGCAATTGTGTTCCGATTCCATTAAAATCGGTGTCGGGGGGTTTGTAGGGCCACAAATGACGATTCTGTGGTCAAAATTTGAAAATTCAAAATGGCGGCGCCAATATGGCGGATGGATTTTGCCAATGTGTTCTGAATCCATTGAAAATCGGTATCGGGGGGTTTGTAGGGCCACAAATGACGATTCTGTGGTCAAAATTTGAAAATTCAAAATGGCGGCGCCAATATGGCGGATGAATTTTGCCAATGTGTTCTGAATCCATTGAAAATCGGTATCGGGGGGGTTTTATGGCCACAAATAACGATTCTGTGGTTATAAACTGAAAATTCAAAATGGCGGCGCCAATATGGCGGATGAATTTTGCCAATGTGTTCTGAATCCATTGAAAATCGGTATCGGGGCGGTTTTAGGTCCACAAATGACGATTCTGTGGTCAAAATTTGAAAATTCAAAATGGAGGCGCCAATATGGCGGATGAATTTTGCCAATGTGTTCTGAATCCATTGAAAATCGGTATCGGGGGGTTTTTAGGACCACAAATGACGATTCTGTGATCAAAATTTGAAAATTCATAATGGCGGATGAATTTTGCAAATGAGTCCTAAATCCATTGAAAATCGGTATTGGGGAGTTTTTAAGGTTAAAAAATCAAACTAAAAACTAGAAAATAAAAAAAATAGGTAAAAAAACTTTTAAGTTAAATGGTTTTATTTGAAATCATAAGCTGTACCAAAAACCAGAAAATAATTAGAATACAAACATGGACCTTCTTGAGATTCCGACGTCTAGTAAGAAATCATGCAATAGTAGCCGTGCTGTTTTCTTATGTCGTATGCCAAGGTACCCTTGGTGTCGCTGCGTCAACGGATTAAGTAATATTCTGGGACTTTTAACAGACTAAAATAAAAACATGGGGCGCATAAAAACCTGTATAACCACTGTATAATTAAATAAGAACGACTTGTCTAGAAGAATGTGTTTCCAAGCCCACCAATATATTTCAAATGCGCCCCATGTTTTTATTTTAGTCTGTTAAAAGTCCCAGAATATTACTTAATCCGTTGACGCAGCGACACAAAGGGTACCTTGGCATACGACATAAGAAAACAGCACGGCTACTATTGCATGATTTCTTACCAGACGTCGGAATCTCAAGAAGGTCCATGTTTGTATTCTAATTATTTTCTGGTTTTTGGTACAGCTTATGATTTCAAATAAAACCATTTAACTTAAAAGTTTTTTTACCTATTTTTTTTTTATGTGAAAGACTAGTGCTCAGAGGTAAAGCCCTTGTACTATCGACGTTTATATTTATTGAGTGCAATGTCGGACAGGAAGCTCTAGTCAGAAAGATAGTAGGCACAGAAAAGAGTGAAATAAATGACTACGCCGACATGCGGTTTTATTCCTTCGGCTCTTGTCAGATACTACAAGCTCCAAAGAAAGGTGAGATGCGCTCAAACAGGAGATGGTTTCCTCGTTATTATGTTTATAGACGATGGCAAAATCAAGGACAGGGAATTTTTTGAAAAGATGGAAGGCAAGAATGAAGGAAAATTATCTAGGTGGGAGAAATAGAAAGACGCACAGAGTGGATTCGAACTACGGACCTCCGGGATGGTAATCGAGCGGCTTAACCTTTAGGCTACCGAGGCCGGGATATTTAAGGATGATAATCAACAATAAGAATACATTAAATACTTTATAACAACATTGGTGAATCCTTCATGTTATTTTTACGATTCTTCTTCTTCTTCTTTCAATGGCGCTACAGCTCAGCTCTAGCCTTCGAACTCCAACTCCATCCTCTAATCTTCTCCTGCAGTCGTCTCGATTTCTGGCTGGCGTTCTCCAGTTCGATATGTGGAGAAGTGTCTTCGTATCTGCTGCAACCGCATCCGTTCACATTTTCCTCGGCCTGCCTACAGGGCTTTCTCCTACGACGATGCCAGTGAAGACCTTTTTCGCTATCTTTTCTTCTGGCATGCTTTCGACGTACCCAGCCCAGCGAAGCCTATTGAGTTTTATAAACCTAACTGAATCTATGTCGTCCTAGATTTTTGATATAACTCTTCCTGACAAATTGGGCCTATTATCGTTCTTAAAATGCCCCTTTCAAAAGAATGTAGCATGTCCTCTATACTTTGTGTGAGCGTCCATGTGTCACTCCCATAGCATAAAACAGGGCTCAGCAATTTACGAAAAAGGCTTTGTTTTGCGAGTGGAGTTCCACTACTAATTTCTTCTAGCTCTTCTTTTTTATTCGGTACGGTTGAACCTAAGTATGTGAACTGGTCAACTACTTCTAACTTATGCTCATCTATAGTCGCCAGATATCGTTAATCTATTTCCTTCAGTCTGCAGCATTACCTTGGTTCTTCTCGCTGATTCTCTTGACCCTACTTCTTTGGCTGGTTCTTTAATAGTAGAATTCCTTAGCGGTTCTGTCTGACTTCCCTACTATGACTTCCTGATCACCCGAGCGAATTGTTTCTTCTTCTTCTTTAACGGCTCTACAACCGGGATCCGGTCCTGGATTCTCGCAACTGTTCTCTCCACCGGTCCCGATTCTGAGCCGATGTCATCCAGTTTGACATCCATATGCTCTGGGCGTCCTGGTCTACGCCATCCTTCCAGCGGAGGTTGAGCGGATTTGTTTACCAGCTAATAATTTCGTTGACTTGACGTCTTTCTAATAACTGATTCCAGGGCTAGGTTGAATAGTATAGGCGCCAGCCCATCTCCTTGTTTGAGCCTATGATTAACTTGGAACGCTTCTGTTAGTTGTTCTGAACTCTTACTCGGGCATTTGTGTCGAGGTGGGTTAATTGTGTCTGGTATATGTTAACATTCTTCTTCCAGCATTTTTCTAGGAGTTGTTTAAGGATGAAAAATTAGTCTGAGGTTGACCTTGTTCTTCGGACGTCGGCTGGGTATTCGCCTTGTAGTTTATCCCCTTTCTTATGGATGAGAAAAATTATGGCTTCCTTTCAGTCGTTCGTATTCGACACATCCATATATTTGTGATCAGTTCAGGCAAATTTTTCTATTACTACTACTATGCTTCACTTTTTATCGAGTTCAGCGGCTATTCCATCGATTCGCGAGGCTTTATTATTCTTAAAGCTTTTTATTATGTCTTTTATTTCTTCAACCCTCGGGGCTCCATGTTTATAGTAATCTTGTATCTGCGCATGTTCGTTGGTATATTTGGTGTCAGTATTATCAAATTGTTCTTTCCATCTTGCTTGGATTACTCCCGGCTCTGCTATAATGGCACCATTATAATCCTTGCATAAGGTTGTCCTTGGTTTGAAGTCACTACTGATTGTTTTGACTTCGCGATAAGCCTGCCTGATGTTATTGTCGCTGTTGTCATGGATATCCTGGATTTGCCTGTTAGGTGTTTATCTTTTCGTTTTTTCTGCATAATTTAACCGTGGAACGGTTTTTTATTCTGTATGCCTCTGGTTTCGCTCTTGTTTGTCTCGACAACTATTCGATAAAGTATGTATGAATTTCTCTCTGCCATAACTCTCCTGCAATCGACATCAAACCAATCATAGCTCACTCTTCTTGCTTCTACTCCTACTGTCTGTTCATCAGCCACTTTAAAGACACGCCTAATAGCTGTCCACATTGCCCCAATATCGTTGGACATTCTTTCAGAGAGCATTCTCGTTTGTGTCAACCCTCTGTGCCGTTTTTCTGTTTCAGGGACTTGTAACTTATCCATGTTAAGTTTTTTTTTTTTGACATGCATCCTCCGTTGATTAACTCTAGTATGGGGAATAGAATATAATCAAGGGGCTGGCTCCCGGCGTAGGTGTTCCCGCTGCTCCAATTAGTTTAGAGGGCATTGACATTACAACCTAAAATTAACGACTTAATTCTTATCCTGCGGTATCCTGCACTAACTTTTTCAACTTACATAAACTTGCTTTAATCTATGATTTTGGACATATGCACCTATGTAGATAACCGATTAATTGATAGATGTTGATAAACGATTGATAAATTTTAGTGCTAAGGAGAGTCTTATTGTTGTTCTCCTATACAATAAAAATTATAGAAAACAGAAGTAAAAAAAATATGTAATGCAAGGTTTTAGATACAATTACATTCCCAGAAATCGTGAACAATATTTCCAAATAGCGTAAAAAATACTTTCAATAATTTGTAAATGATATCTCTGAATTATCTAATAATGAAAAAAAAAATAATGAACAAGTACATTACCTTGATAAAAAAAAATTAATTTATTTTCTCCCTAAAATAGGGACGGTTTCAAACGAAATTTCTCCTGCCAATTATTCCAAAAGGGATTAAATAACAATCTTTTGACTTAACATTCTCGGAATAATCAATTGAGAATATTATTTTACTTCCAAGAAAGCCGCTGTCACACCATGTATATGGATTATATTCATAGAATCGTTTTTGCTTCTTACGAGTACTTTCACCAATTGAAGTTAATTTATCTTTTATAGACAATTAATTAAATATTTTACGTAGCTATATTAATTCAGAGGTTAAAAATTTCTAACAAACTTTAATTTTCATAGAAATGGTATCGCTTTTGATCACATGATTTGAATAGCAAATTTTTAAGATAAAATATTTCACGGTCATACGAAATGATGACAACAATATCACCGACTTACAATCGACAACAATATTTCACGTCGATACATGAACGATTTTTTTTATAATTATTTTAAGAGGTATTACATTTTTTGAATATCCTTGTATCAGCTTAAGTAATTACTTCCAAAACATGGTTTTAAAAAGAGCTGAAAATCCCGACTACAAATATTTTGTTTGGACCGCTTGGGGTTTCCCTAATTCCACACTAGGGCAACATGTGGAATCCGCGTTGGGGCCAAATAATAAAATGTAACGTTTTGCCTAATTTGGACCCAATTAGGATTACCAAGTTGGACCAACGTTTGGCAAATCTAAGTATACTCTCTAAAAACGCATTAGTACTATTCACTGTTTTCCAGTTTACCATTCAACCAATGGGAAACAGCGAAATCTCGTTGCTTAAATCAGTGAAATTCACATAAAAAGTAGAAAAAAGATAACGCGGGTTTTCCCCAGCAGTCCCCCAACTAAGTACTTACTACGTCCGCTGCTGCTTGAGCCCGTCTATTGAATAGATATGCTAAATGGAACCCGTTACGGTCACCGAGATAATTGCCTAGAATATGAGTCACATATATTTTTTCCAACTTTTCTTAATAAATTGTTTTGATTTTAACAAATAACATAGAGTAGGCAAAGAGTAGTGTGAAACTCTAAAATTTGTTAAAGTTTCTCGATTTGTTAATAGTCCGGGGAAATTAGCATTTTAAGGAGACAAAATTCCAAAATGGCTGAAAATTGGACCACAGCTCCCTTGGGACTTTTTAAGAATACAATTTCGGAATCACAAAAAAAAAACATGACCGCCGGAGATATCACTTTTTGGCAAAAAAGTCACTCAAAAACTGGTTTTTTCGAAAAAAAAATTTCTTCAATCAATACGAAACGTTATTGCCTACAAAAAATCCCTCATGTCATTTTTTCGAAAATCTAACCCTTTCGAAGTTTCCAAAAATCACTTTTCGGCAAAAAAATACTTTGAATAATTCGGGAAGGTCAAGGTTTTCGAAAAAATTTCAAGAGGGGTATTTTGTAGGTAATAATGTTTCGTATTGATTGATCAAAAAAATTTTCGCAATAACCAGTCTTTAGTGGTTTTTTTGCCAAAAAGAGATCTCCGATCTATCTCCAGCGGCCATGTTTTTTTTTTGTGATTCCGAAATTGTATTCTTAAAAAGTCCCAAGGAAGCTGTGGTCCAATTTTCAGCCATTTTGGAATTTTGTCTCCTTTCGTGCGTTTTTTTGCTAATTTCCCCGCGGACGGCGCACCGTGGGAAGAGCGTCGTCTGTGAAGGCACAGGCACGTCTGTAGCGGTGCGTAGTATCCGCCTCGAGTCGGAAAATTCAGGTGTGGTGCGAGCTGGTGCGGTGCGGTCCGGGCTCGTCCGTAAATCCACAGGCGAGCATGTAAAACCAAAGCCCAGAAATAACAAGTTTTTCATCTTCATACAAATCAGAGGACAGTACCACATACTTTTGAACAAAATGGAGTAGTAGAAAGGATGAATCGTACCATTATGGAAAAAGTGCGATGCATGCTCATTGCTCATAGACAGCGGTTTGGGTCGAAATTTTTGGGCAGAGGTAGCAATGACAGCGGTGTATTTGATTAACCAAATCGCATGCCATGGCATGAAGAACATCACACCAGAAGAACGTTGGTGAAATACAAAGTCAAGTCTGTCATCTCTACGTGTGTTTGTTGCAAGGCCATTGCCTACATACCGAAAGTGCAACGAAATAAATTGGCTGAAAAATCCAACGTGTGCATATTCATGGGATACAGAGAACAAACAAAAGGATTTCGACTATACAATCCAAATACGAGAAAGATGATCTTTAGCAGACCCACACAGAACGATACACACCGTGCGGTGCGGGCCGGGCTCGTCCGTGGACGTCGGCCGTGCGTGATAATCCGCAAAACCGCGCACCGTGGAAGCCGGATTTACAGACTTGCGGCGGATTCCTACGGACCACTACGACTTGTCTGTGCCTTTACGGACGACACTCTTCCCATGGTACGCGGCCCGCGTCTGTCCGCGTCCGTCCGCAATATCGCGCACCGTGGGAAGCCAGCTTTAGATATCAAATTTGTACACCAAATATTTAAAAATTCAAATGAGTTGATTAATAGTTTGAAAGAACTAAAATGCAATATTAAAAGAAATTTTTTAACCCTTAGAATTATGAATGTCAGTCATGGATCCGTGCTAAATGAACTCCAGATACTTAGACCAGCCCGTTTGAAAAGATTCAATAATCTGTTTAAAGATTACTCATTTAGGCCGCTTTAATCAAGACGACTAAAAGGGCTTTAGCTCTACGCTCTGTCGCTGAGGAACAATTAATAAAATAAACGGTCTCTAAAATCAAATAACTGTTTTATTTAAATTAACGAATTTGTAAAAAAAATCCCATATTGATGCATTACATGGCGATCCTGCACGACAAGGACCTGGAGGAAGAAAAATTGAGAGATCCGACGACTGGAGCAAGGACCATACAATAAAGGACCATACAAGATAAATAATGTTTACAGCGAAAAAAGATGTGCGGTTTTTCTTGTAATATTATGATACAAAAAAAAACAACAACAACACACTAAAATATAGATGCACATATGGGATAAGATAGTGCAATAGTTAAGAGCACAACAGTAAATGAGAGATGCCAGAGCATGAGGCAATAGAAATTTTGAAAGAACTCCATAGGATAAAAGCGAATGCATAAAGGCGCCATATGAACTAAGAACGGCGGAGAGATTATTAAGAAGAAGTCACAGTTCAATGCTCAACGACTACAGGGCGCTAAAAGGGCTTTAGCTCTACGCTCTGTCGCTGAGGAACAATTAATAAAATAAACGGTCTCTAAATCAAATAACTGTTTTATTTAAATTAACGAATTTGTAAAAAAATCCCATATTGATGCATTACAGCAACACAAAGACAGAAGACAAGAAGGGCCGAGTGGTCCTCCTCAAGGCACAGACTGCAGCTAAGGTCTTTCGCTCTCTGATTCTCTATAGGTGGTAATTTGATGCGCAGCACCCCGTAATCCTGGTAACCAGACCAATTGTGGACCTCTAGGTTTCGGTATATTTCTATGGGGCCAAGACGTTCGCCTTTTCATTGCTCGCGAAGTCCCAATGGTCCAGAAGCCACATAAGGCTTAATCGATTCATAGCACCTAGCTCATCAAGGGCACGTTGGCATTCACAAATTAATGTGGGGTTTTACAAGGCCATTCGATTTCGAGTCCTGGATTTTATATTTATTGGAGCAATGCCCCTAATAATACTTAATCGAAGGTCTTACAAACAAAGAATAAATTCCACTATTTTGGTCACAAGAAAAAAGCCCACAACAATTTCAATGATATTTACCATAATTTTATGAAACAATGGCCTCCAAAAATAAAATCTTTTTTAATAAAAAAAAATTGAACATTTTTTTTTGAGATAACAATCTTAATACAAATTTTACTGCCTTCCTTCATGTAAATGTAAAAAGCCTGAAATGCTCCTATTGCACAATTTACTTGGAGATTTTATTGTAGAAATTGTTTGTTGTTGGTATTAGAGCGAATGAAATCAAAATGTTACTAGAGGAATGATTCCTTCCAGGAAAAAGGAAATTAAAAAGGCTGTTTATTGGATGGAAGATAACGAGATAATATCCGGATCAAAACAACAACGATTTAAGTTACGATAATCTGTACCCGTAGCAACAACAACCAGCCAACCAAAAAAAAAAGAAGAAGTAGAAGAAACATAATAAAAAGGAAAATACCCTAGGAAAATAAATATTCGATTTTTTTTTCGTTGCCTTTTTTTCTTCCGTTTTGCATTTACGGGTAGAGAGAGAGAAAATTTTCTGGCCTGATTTCTCATTGGAAACCTGGAGGCTATAATTACGTCATACGTGACGGTTTTGTATCAAGTCCCGACAGTTTTGTATAAGGAAATAAAATAACAAAAAAAAAAGAAATAAAATAAAAGTTTCTGCTCCAATATAACTGACTGAATGGGATCTTTTATTTTAAAGAAAGTTTTTTTTTTGTCAAAAATTTAACATTTTTTGAACAATTCCTACGGGGGTTTTCTTTAAAGATTATTAAAAGTTACTTTTTACCAGAAATTCTAGACTATTACGAATGTTCTTGGCCTATAACGACGAGACAAAGTAAATCGCAAGGATCCTTGATGGAACGAGACATTGAGTAAAAAGAGACCAGAAGGCTATACAACTGAATTAAGATCATAGGTCATTGCGATGCCTATAAGCAAGCAATCACTGCATTTAACGAAAAATTTAGAAGATCCAAAAGAAGGTCATGGAGGATGCAATGGGGCAGGCATACTTCTTTTGCGATATGACATGCTATGTATTTTCCGTTAGGTTCGAGGCTGTACAAGGAACTATCGAATAAAGCTGTCAAATGGCTAATCCTTCTTAGAGAGCTAGGAAGATAGCCTAAAACCCAAAACCTGGTTTCTAGGCACTATACCCTTTTATAATTCGAATACCCCTGAGCAAGCAGGTTTCGAATCACGGAAAATAAATAAAAATAGAAACTTCGGGGATCAAACACGTTCACCAGAAAAAATATAAGGTCAGCTATTAACAGTTTTAAGTCCTTCAAATCTGCAGCATCCACAGCGGACAGCATCCTTCCACCAATGTTTCAGTAAGGCTTAAAAATACTCCAATCCCTGTTAATAGTCACTTTTAAAAGTAGCTATATGTAGAGCTCTATGTGGTCAGGGTAATTTTCATTCTAAAGACTGGCAAAAGGCCTAGTTTCTAAGCCAAATTCATTAAAACTGTTCAACTTCCTTCTTCCTTGAATCCATGGAGAAAATAATTAATTTTCACATACGAAGTTTTCATAAGATCGCTACTTTATATGAAGCAATTAGCCCGCCCATCAAAGTCAGGGACATTGAGAAAAGCTTCAGCATAAAGGTATTTGATAACACCTTATACACTGTTATTGAAAGAGTTTCAACAAGGAAAGTCATGCTCACGGACAATTTTTTGTACTTAAATTTAATAAAAACTGGTAATGAAATTTACTTTCTTTAGACTTTTATTATTCTGCAGTTTGTCCATCTATATTTCCGAAAAATAATATCAAATTTGACATTAGCGACCTCGAAAACCCACCCACACCAATTTTTGTCCAAATTTAATGTGTTTTGCACATTTGGTCCGCCATATTGGATCCGCCATTTTGTTTTTTGAAAAATAATATCAAACTTGACATTTGCGACCTCGAATACACACCCACACCAATTTTTGTCCAAATTTAATGAGTTTTTGCACACTTGGTCCGCCATATTGGATTCGCCATTTTGTTTTTGAAAAAATAATATCAAATTTGACATTAGCGACCTCGAAAACACACCTACACCAATTTTCGTCCAAATTTAATGAGTTTTTGCACATTTGGTCCGCCATATTGGATTCGCCATTGTTTTTTTGAAAAAATAATATCAAATTTGAAATCCCTGATCTCTAAAGGTGAATTTGCATATCCGACATTTTTGTCTCGCCTTTCTTTTTAAGATTTCAACCAATTAGAAGCAATTTGATGCGCCGAAATTGCTTCTGATTGGTTGAAATCTTGATATCTGATATGTAAATTCACCTTTATGGACTCATTTTCAAAATCATTTGAACAGGATTTCTAATTTTGGCCAGGAAATCGAGATTTGGCATCACTGTGCTGCGTGGATAACATTCATGCGAAGCTCAGAGAAATAACTGCTAACTTGGCCTCTTGCTCTGCAATAAAGTCGTTAAAAGCTGCCCACAAGGAAGGGGGTCCTCTCCACACTCCTATGGTCCATTGTGATTGATGAACATTTTTCTAATTAGGATTTAACGTTAAACGCTACCCTGATGATCCCGACTAGCATTTAAAGGGGGCATGCCTCATGCAGCCCCATGTGGCAGCAAATGAGGGGAATACCGAAAGAGGAATTTTCCCACAGCTTCCTTATGAGGACCCCCGTGGCAAAAAATGGGCATGTGAAAAGAGGGAGTTTCGCCTAGATTCCTCATCGGCACCACACAACGAAAAAATCTGCGTCAGTTTCATATAAGGGCCCTATGAGGCAAACCTCATTACAAAACAAAGAAAGCAGAAATAGCCAAAGAAGAGAAAGGAGAAGTCGGCCAGAGAGAACTCCCAAGTTGGACACTTCCTTAACGAACTTTGGGACGAGGTAACACGCATCAGGCGAACGCAGAAGGGACACCGAGGCTGGTAGAACTGAAGGCTGGCATAAGCAAAGCGGTGAATCGGTGGCTAAGACAAATTTTGAAACTTGATCTGAAGATGTTTCCATATAAAATCTTGTTGGCCTAAGAATTATTACGAAACCAAAAACAACGCCTACAGTATGCTAAAATATTCTCACAACTAGCAACAGTTTAATTTCAAGTTTTTAAACAAACAATAAATCCGTTTAAAAAGGACTATCGAGCCTTCGGCAGCCCAGAGCGTTGCATTAGTGTCAATAAGAGACTTTCTACAATTCATTGTTTGGTGTGGAATTATATACCGAAAGAGTCATTGACCATTATTTTTCCATAGATGACGATAAACATCCACCAGTCATAGCTTACGTAGTATATCGAACCATAAGAGATTTTTTGTATTCGACAGCTTTGAGTAATCCTGATATATGGTTCCAGACGGATTGAACCACCGCACACACCGAGAGGCGACGACAATGAAAAATTTTCAAGGACTTATCGGTAATCGAATTACATTTTGAAAAATGCAAATTTCATTTGTTCTCCCTCCCATTTCCAAGATTTTAGATTGATGCATGATTTCTTTTAGTAAGGCTACTTAAAAGAACGAACCACAAATTGTTCAGGAGCCTTAAAATATTCGTGCAGAAATAACAAATTTGATGACAGAAACTTCGCGTGCCGTAATGCAAAATGCTTTAGAAACAGCGATTATTTTCGCCAACAACAAAATGGAGATTATTTAAGTGATGTTAGACATATACATAAAAAAAAGTTTTGGACAAATTACAATTTCATGTAAACATGAAAATTTAAATAAGAAATTAAAATTACATAAGAGTTTTACATAATTTTGTCTAAATTGTGGCACCTTAAAGGTAGAATATTTAATGAATTATGAATATATGTACATATGTATATCACATAAAGAATGAAATTTAAATGCTTCACTTGAATATGAATATAAATGATTTCAAAATACATTACTTGAAAAACAGATGAACAAAACCAAAGTCATAAAATGATGGAGAACAAAACGAAATTATTAAAATTTAAATGGTAGCTAATGCACGAAAGTTAATGTCGACTAATAAACAAAACTGAAACCTTGTAGCATCACTTAAAAATACACTTACATGACGGCGGTATAAACTGTTCCAGGCAAAGTGGAACGCTCTAATGCACATGTAAACAATGATGTTTTTTCCTAAGACTTCTAAAAATTACTGTTGTGCGCTTTCTCAAATTATTAGAATCTGCACAAATTTCAGATACACCACCACTTAAGCTCCAGTACCCAACACCTAAACTGGATTAGTTGTTGCTTTATACGTCAGGTACAGTAAACGCTTACACCAGGATTGTAGGTACTAAATAATTAAGGGTATCAGGGTAATCTATGTTATGTATCTATATGACTGCTATTTACCTATACTCTCTTCTATTCCTCCCATTCAAATAACCTTACTACTTGGCTTCGCATCATGGCGAGTGCAACTTGATAGACTGGTAGTATAAATATTTCCATATTATATTTACGATGGCTGTTTCTTCTTATTATTTTTTGTGAAAATTTATTTACATGTGTCAATGTATGGCAGCTACACAAAAGTCCCAGTTCTAAAAAAAATCTCAAAAATAATGGTTTGGCAGAAGCGCTCTATTTAAAACGTTCAAATGAGAGAATGTGAAATAATCATTCATAAATCATTCATTACACTTGACTATAGTCCGCCAATCATTAAAATGGTTATCTATAAACTAGGTTAACTTCCAAATCTGTTGTGTTGCGATTACCTACTTTTTGGCTCGCTTTGAAATGTGCTTCATTTGATAAAAATCATGCAGTTCAGAAAGTGAATCAGAGTAGTGAGTAGTCCAAGATTCGAGTGTGACAACAGGTACAATCCTCCGCAAGTCTAGTCACCCAAAGCCTTAAGGCGGAGGCACACTATTGAAGGCGACGCTATCCGACGTGATGCGACGCGTGTTGAGTCAAATCAAATCGTACATTTTCCACATTATTTGTTGATATGTGTCCTTTAACTAGACGATACAGATATCATTGGAAGATTTCGAAGAGCCATACTGGATAATTTTATTAACATCGAAGAAGCGCCAAAGTAAGTACCTTTATACGTTTAGAAATTAAAACAAAGTACATGGCTGCCCGTAGTGAGTAGTTCGACGATGAATGCAGGATAGCAACAGAACAGGAAAACAAGGCGTAATAAAGAAAACTAAAAGACATAACACTCGAAACGCAGAAGAAGATTACAGAAGAGAGGAAAAAAGAGTACATAAAAGAAAGAAAAGAGAATACGAAAAGCTCAAGATAGAAGAACTAGAAACCCTTCATAGCGAGGGAGAAACAAGGCACTTCTACAAGAAAATAAGAGAGTGTAGAAAAGAATTTAAACCTAAGACCCCAGGTGTAGACAATATACCAGCCGAAATATTTAAAAAATATAGTAATACATTAAAAATACATATACGCACAAGATTGTACAATACATTTGGAGGCACAAAGAATTACCTGACAAATGGAACATAGGAATAATCTGCCCTCTACATAAAAAAGGGGACCAGCTTGAATGTTTCAACTACAGAGGAAATACGTTTCTGAATGTAGCTTATAAAATATTCTCGTATATCCTGAATACTCGCTTATTGTACCAATATGAAAGAGTAATTGGTAATTAGGTACCAGTGCGGATTCAGGAAACAAAAGTCCACAACCGATCATATATTCGCATTAAGACAGGCAATTGAAAAGACGAAAGAATTTAACATAGAGACCCGCCTTTTTTCACTGACTTTAAAACAGCACGACCAAAAATCTACGAAGCAATGGTGGGGCTGAACTTTCCAGATCAATTAATTCAGCTCACTAAAACCCAGTGGCGTAGCGTGGGTGTCAGCCGCCCCTGACGGAAGAAAATTTTGCCGCCCTCTTATTTAGGTATTTCAATTTAAAAGACTTTAATATATAGTAATTCTAAAGAACTTTTCGGCAAGAA
The DNA here is from genome assembly GCA_963855945.1 of Thereva nobilitata. Classification (NCBI taxonomy): domain Eukaryota; kingdom Metazoa; phylum Arthropoda; class Insecta; order Diptera; family Therevidae; genus Thereva; species Thereva nobilitata. The sequence goes on from OY979696.1 coordinate 34,534,108, forward strand.
CAGGCATCATTATTGTGTATTATACAGGTTCCAAATAAAAAGTCATATACAGGGTGTCTCAATTTTCTGGAAAAGTTTCGATTGAAAAAATAAAACAAAAAAACACGTGTTCAATATTTTTTGAAAATCTGTCTAACCATACAGAAATTGACCCCCCCCCCTGAAATTGACTTTAAAATTTCAAATGGCATTTTTTTCACGGATTCTGATTCTCCGAAGAGAAATATGAAACTTTTATCTGAAATTTTTTTTTATCCGAAACCCCCTGCACCCCCAAAAATCATCAAAAATCAAAATTATACCCAAAAATCATTCATCTGGGCGTACAGGGAATCAGAATCGGTGAAAAAAATGGGGGCTACCATTATTCACACCCACTCCTGCAAGGGGAGGAGGAGGTGGGGTGATATGCAAAACTCTAAAAAAAACTTCAAAACGCCCTAGCGGCTAAACCGTTACCATTTCCTCCATACCATGTACCGATGTGGAAGCATGGACGCTTACTAGACAAGACGAGCAGGTTTTCGGAAGCTAGGAATGAAAAATTCTCCGCAGGATTACCGGCGCAGTAAATGAAGAGGGTGTCTGGAGAAGAAGATACAACCACGAGTTGTACCAAATACACAAAGAACCTGACATAACCAAAAGCATCAAGATATCACGTCTACGCTGGATAGGACATGTAATGGGAATGTCTGAAGAAGCGCCCCCAAAAATCATGTTCCTCCAAACGCCAGAGGAAAAAGGTCACAAGGAAGACCTAGGAAGAGATACAAAGACGAAATAGAAACAGATTTACCCACAATTGTGATTACCAACAGAGTGCTGTAACGCCAATAATGATGTTGATATGGCTACCCAGTCTATCAGACGAACCACAATCAAGGTTAAGCAGCATGAATTTGAAAAATACTATCCTGCACCTACCTTGGGTCAATAAAAGTAGCTAGAACAAGTTTTTACCTAGAAACATGCGCACTTCAAATCGAAGCATTTAACCATGCCATCCATATTGCTGCTGCATAAGTATATGGCCTTACCAATATTTACGGCATAGGTTTTAGCTTAAAATCCTTCGAAGATAGGCGTATTCGTACCTAAAGGAGTACGATAAAGGAGACTCAATTAAAACGAGATCTATAAGGGCTCCCGCGAGGTAGATGTCCTGAAGCTCTGCTCGAAGTCTTTTGAGGAAGGGTGTATAGCGTACATGTATACAATGCGACAGAGAGGTAGATCAAACCTCCACTGAAATAAAAGCGAAAACTGAGAAGCCTAAGTGGTGGCATCGATTAGAATTTGGCTCGTCGGATAGAGCAATTTCGAAAGGACAGAACTATAGTAGATCCCTGTTGTACAGAGGTCTATTTAAGCAAGTAATTATTAAATATACACATTCAAAAGTCTAAACTTATTCTATATAACCCAACCTGAGAAACGTTATTTTTTCACATTTTCTGAATCAAGAATTATATTTAAGAATTTTATTGGCAACCAAAGCTAAAACTTGTGGAACGTATGTAAGATTTTTTGCCAATGTCGTTCAAAAAGACTCTCGCACAGTTTGACTGCATAATCGGGGCAAGAACCGATACAACTATCGTTAATTTCCAAACCACGAGTTAGACTCGTGCTGCACATGATTGCCTCAAGGGAAAACTAAAAGATTTCCACAGCTGTTTTTGTATTTGGGCTGTAAAGCAAACCACTAATAACAGACGGTTTTATGGTGTATATTGATAAAAAATATTCTTCCCACTTACCAGTCAATGACTTTTCTTTTATCAAATCTCTAATGGTTCACTTATTTATTCTTATCACTTACTTATTACATTACCACAACCAAAGATTGTTTATCAATATTGTTTAGCAATATTCATACACTTAAACATACCACCTTTTTTAACTGGTAAGTAGAATAACCATTCATACAAGGCTTTGCATTTATACTCAAGTAGCTTCATTAAAAAAAAACACAAAATAATTTTATAAAATATAAATTCGATTCCCCAATCCCCATTTAATGCACCTATCAAAAATTATTTACTAATAAATGACAATTGTCTATTTACAGTTGCCTACTTTTAAAACGGATTTGATAGTGAGTAAATGAGTTTGTTATGATATGTGTACATTTATTGTTATTTTTATCGAGCATTGGTTTGAATGTAGTCAAATGTAAGGGGTGTGGGGTGTGGGATAGGGCTGAACGAATCTTGTGATTCAGGAATAATACTACGAGTACCATGTAGGCACGCAGACTTTAAGAACGGTCGGTACGAAAACAACGGGAAAGTTTTGCCAGGGCTGCCATTCCTACTAAGTTTGATAATGTCGGTTTGCAACTTGTTCCGCTGTTCACCAGCCCACAAAAACCAAGTTTTTCAAGGGTTGGTCGAATGTAGGGCTTGCAGAGAGAACACCAGGATGCAGATTTAAGGGTAGAGTAAAAACCATAAAAGAAGACGCCCGACTGTCCCATTCGCTCTTGTTGTTTGAAAGCGGAGCTTTTTCACTCAAACCACCAGAGGGAATGGAAAGCTCGTTGCCTTCTTTTATGGTTTTTAGTCTAACTCTTGAGAAACGCAAGTCTTGGGATGATTGTTTGCCGATTTGAACTCTGTGGCAATTCGCTCACAGCTCCTGAATTAATGTTACGCCTACCATGTTAAAAATTGATCTGTTGTTGTTAGATCTAGACCAAACTGCTGCTGGCTAGTCACATGCGAGTCTTTTGCCACTTGAGTGTGACTCTTGCACTCTTCACGTACTGCGCAAGTAGAGTGCAATTGAAACTTTGTGGCCCTCGAGTCTATTTTAATGTCATGTCATAGGCGGTAATAAATTTATTACCCCCTGCATAACTTGTAATTAATTCAAAAGCGATTACATGTCATGTTTTTACGTTGCATTTTAATCTTTCTGAAACACAAGAAATCATGTTTGATTCTTTTCTGGATTACCAGTAATTAAAAAAGGAATCAATTGCTTACTTAGCTATTAATTCTGAACTGATTCTTCTGGAATCAGTTCAGTTTTCACATCTGGGTAATTACATCTTTCTTCTGTATTAGTTAGCGGTGTTAAATAATTGAATCCATCCTTTAACGTCCTAAGTAGGTATTGGGGCAGTTTGGCATGTGAAAATGTTATGCACCGTGGAAGCTAAGTTATGACCTTGAAAACTAGATCAAGCTCATAAATCCTATATTTAGGTTAATCACCTGTCTCCTCACTAATTTTAAAAATTAATGGGGTGGGGGCAAGAATGCACTTGACACATGCCCACCTGTGTACATCTGGAGACAATTTAATTTATTGAAGAGTAACTTTAAAAAAACTTGGCTCTCAAAGGAAATGTGTTGTGTTTTCCGGCCACTGATCTAAACCCTTCAAAGGGTCGGAAGGAAGGTTGGTACAGTTTACATATGATTAAACCAGAGTATTTAGTGAATTCGACACGGTTTTTGTGGTTCCAATCGGGAATGTTTTCGATGCCTCGATTGATTGAATTGGACAATAGCTGACGTTCATGAAGACAAGGTGTAGCACCGTCAACAAAGGAACTGTGAGTTAGATTTGAGCGGGCTTAGTGAAGGAGGATACCAACAGAGATAGTTGGTAGATAGATAGATAAAAAAAGGGTTGAAGTTATCCAAGTTCCACATTGAAGTATATTAGAGAGGAAGAAAGAAGAAAAGTAAAATAGCAGAAGAAAAAAAGTGGTGCAGTTTAGAACGCAGAAGAGAATAAACCACAGATCGAATGCCTTAAAGAATTCCAGAAGAACCAGTAACGCAATATCAACCTTGTCGACTGCAGAACGCAGATCAGTCGTTACATATAATACAGCTGTTTCACAACTATGAGATCTAAGAAAGCAAAATTGGAATTTACAGAAGAGATTTTCAGATTCAAAATGTCGCAATAATTGGAAAAGGTTTGGCAACGCAGGAAAGAATACAGATAGGGGGAAAATTTGTTATGTCAGATGATAGGGATTTTTAAGGTAAAGGTAACACTATGACTTTCTTCCAAAGTGAGGAATCTTAAGAAGTTGTCAGGCAGCAATTGAAAATATGCGTGATAGTTTCCACAATTAATGGCCATAAGATAACGGAGAGAAAGTTCATCACAACCACATCTGTTGGAAGAAATGGAAAGCAATATCCCAAGAACTTCAAATGAGCTAACACAACGGAAGTTAAAACCATTAGAACTTAATCCCATAAACTTTTTTTTAATATTGCCTCTATGGTTTTGGAAAGAGATTAAAAGTAATTTCTATTGAGTGTCACTTGGATTATCGAGCCGCTTAGTCTTTGCCCAAAAGTTTCGCCAAAGGTGAGGCACAGTTTCGAAGATCATAGGAGATGATCAAAGTCAGTGTATTTGTTGACGTCAAGCTCCTTGAGGCACTGGTACACTTCGCGAGTCCTGAAGAAATTTGCGTTCGATGAGCGGATAGTATATTCAAAGAAGAGAGTTGGCATAGCTGCTTTGTAAATAAAAAACGGAGTTATCGATGAAGTGGAATTCTTCTCGATAAGAATTATTAAGCACCAAAAGTTTGCACTGGTGAAAATAGCATCGAATTCTTACCTCTAACGTATCACCAAGATTTACAAAAAATTAATGTGCTGAAAAAGAAGTAACTCATTCAGAGAAAGACTGCAGGCTCTAAAGGCAGCTTCATTAGCTTTAATTGCTTTCATAAACTAAACTCACGATTAGACTATGCGACAATTATTAATTAGAATGAGAAATGAACAAACGCATCCCTGCCCGTATAGCTTAAGTAATGCCGACAGCGATAGAGTTAACTCTTATTGCCTCCTTTGTTCTAAGTATACAAAAAATCGCTAGTAGAACAAAATGTCTTGTTCTGGTATTAGATATCCATAAAATCGTCCTCTCGATAATTGATGAAATTTTAATGTAAATCTCCTTCTGCAAGAGTTTAACAAAAACTCCTTTTCAAAACAATCATCCTTTCGTCGGAATCGTCAATGGCTGAAAATTACACCTTGTTCCTTCCTAGTTTCATGAATTCTAGGATTACGTGTCCATTTCAGTTAATGTCCAATAATGCTGAAAAAAACCTTGTGTCGCAGTTAAACTAAGCCCTCAAGAAACATTTACAACTGCTCGAATAAAGCTCAGCCAAAGAGAAAAACTTCTTAAACTTCACCTAAAAACCCCTTTTCGGACTGAATTCAGCCGTAATCCTTCATTTGACAAAATCCTCCCCATGGGAACACATGGCACCCTGATAATCCGTGTCAATAGGGTTTCGACATTTCCTGAACACCTAGCATCAGCAACGCCCGGGTTATTTCTGACCAAACTTTAAAGATTTGGACTGCCCTCCTCCAAGAATAGCTTGGTTCAAAAGGGCTTGGTGTCTCTATACCCAAGGTGTATAATACGACGATACCCAAGTGGAACTAGGTATGTCTCTAATTGTTGTTTACTTCACAAATGTGTGCTTTCTTGGCTGGATGCACTTCGTCACGTTCCATAGTCTACAGTGAGTTGTCTACGAAACGGATTCGGAAGTAGTGCAACTTTACTACGTCTTAAAGCAGTTTTTCCGATTAAAGAAGACGTGATGAAGAGGGGGTCACTTACTGTGCACTGAAAAGTTTTTATGCTTCCTTTCTTCGCTCTCAGTCCTTTTCCCCATTGCAAGGCCAGTTGCCAGATAGACAAAATTCTGGGAAATGTAATATGCAAACCGTGTAGAAGCGCAGACAATCGTGGAATCTGGGTCAAAATGTGCAAATATCCTCTTCCTTGTTCTCAATATACATGCCGCTTAATAAAAAGGATCACCAGTCCATGAAAAGGTGGAAAGAAAAATGACTTGTGTGAAAGATATCCCTTTTGCCGGAAATGTTCGAGCTCAGATGTTTTCGTTCTTGTTTACTGTCAACCAGTCAAATTGGGATAATTTTCTGGTTTATGTTCGGCTTCATGTGGAATATTAAAGTCGACGGGGAAGAACTTTACGGGCTTTGCAGAATGAGAATTTATCAATGGCGATATTTTAGGGGTGTTTTGACATTTTATTTCAAGCGGAAAAAGTTTATTGGAAAATTTAATTTAAAATGAAATATTTATTGTTGGGGTTTAAAACTAGTTATCGACATTATAAATTCAAAAATATTATCTTGAATATTTATTGAAATTTGGCATGATTTTTGGATTTGTCTGATTATTCCATGCGACACTGACGCGGGTAAGTTATGTGTATGTCTGGTGATTTTACGAAATGCTATCAAAATTGGAATTGTAAGATACTAAGCAATCTATTTTTGAGTTCTCGTAAAACGAGAAAATACTTGATCATGTACAGAAATTAGAAAAATAAACGTGGTACAGGAGTAGTTATCCACTACAGCAATTCATCGAAGTAACCAAAGAAGAATCTGAGATATCTGAGTAGGGGCGACATATGGATCGAAAACGTTGGCAAAAGTCGCAGTACAAAATCCTATTCTTAGAAAAGAATTGCCAAACCTCAATATTCTCATATTTTACAGGATTTCGTGTTTAACCATTCTAAACATATCACAAATTGCGGGTAATTCTTGGCTCTCGGTTAAAGGTGTTCCTCGATGTTGTTTACTGCCGCAATAGCTTAACAGTATGCTTAGGCTAGTAACAAACAGCTAAAATACGCTACAATAAGTTACTAGCCAATAACAAAGTATTTTACAGTAATATACTACTTCATAACCCGACTAGCTTCTAAAGGCATCTGGGCCCCATGCTTGGGCAAAAGAGGGGTATGCCGAAAGACGGATTTCCCCGTAGGTTCCCTTCCAGGACCCCCTGTGGTAAATATAAGGGGCATGCCGAAAGAATGCTTTTCCTTTGGATATCTCATGAACACCACACAAAGAAAAATCTGCGATACTGAAGTGAGGTATTCCTCATGAGGCAAACCTCATTACAAATGAAATGGGGCAATCCCAACACCTGCCTTACGTATTCGGAAAGTTTTTAGCTTAAGCTTTAGTTTTACTCATACAAACCTTTAGTTTTTGTTGTTGCCTTGCTTCATATTTCAGGCGATTATGTTGGTGGCGGTGAGAGTTGTCATTTAGCATACTCAATAGACCGGTTCTCTCTCAATTTCCGGGGTCAAGCAGCATTTGGCGTGATTAGTACTCAGTTGGGGGACCGCTTGGAAAAACGACACTCGCGTTATAAATATTAAGCTTTCGACATAACCGCAGTTATTACTCGCATATCCACGCCGAAATTCTCAAATTGTTTAGCCTCTATTTTCTACACGGGATGAGGCAAGGCGTTAAACGCCTCTTGTGGGGCCTATAGGGCAATCCACATATTACCAACATGAGGCAGTGGGGCTAGTTTCATAGAAGCTCCATATGCACCCCCTATAAATGCTAGTCGGGAATCAAATTAATTGCAGGACACACCGTTAGCTTATGAAGGTCGCTTTATATCAGCAAAAGCATTCGCCCGCCCAAAATACGAATCCAAAATACGATCCAAAATACGTCGATACCTACTACCTCTTTTCTATCTTCTACATTATGCAGATGACAAAAAATTTATATTCAATCCTGAAGATTATGTTTTGAGATCCAGCGCCAAGATTTGCCAGGGAGGCAAGTAGAACACTTTCGCCACTAGTAGAGAGTACAGGTGACTGCAGGAGACTTAATTCTTGAGTGTTCCCCTGTGGCGATATATATGTTAACCATTTCACTTAGATTAAATAATATCACTCAAGAACTTTCTTAACTTTGCCTTTAGTAGGGGAGCTGAAGCTTGAAAAAACCACCTCGTTTTGACTTTCTGCCGCCTGGTATATAAGCTTTTCAAGTAATTACGAAGAGTTTTTATAATATGTTATCTAGGCGGGAAGTGGACCCATCCGTGGCGTAAAAAAGGGGTTAAAATTGAAAAAAAATGTCTGCCGCTGCGTATGTAGATTCTATTAGGGCTAAACAACCGTTATATACTAGTGGCAAAAATGTTTGACCATTTGCTTGGGGTGTTTTTTCGAAATGGCAATTTCAGTTTGGGGTGGCTTGGGGAAGGTGCAACTGAGAGAGCTCTTTCTGGCAGTATTCGACCAGCTTGGAAGTTATATGGGCCGAGCCTAATGCCTGGATTGTAGCTTAGCTATCTGATAACAAGATTAACCCGACTCCTGACCTGACCTTGGGTATGACTGTATTGCTAGGAAAGCTTGAAAGATTCTGTCGAGGGGGAAAAACCTCCAGCCCCTACACCCTCGACTCTGATTTGGATCCGTATGTGTACAGGACAACGTCTTGGTCTTTGACAGCTTGGAAATCTTCCTATTCCTCTCTGGTAGGGACATTGAGGACTCTGCCAAAATTTTATTTTGCGACCGTGCCCTACTGTCATTCCATGTGTTAGAGAGCGCAATATATTGCTGTGCCGGTAGGTCTTCTCGACCCAGCAACTCGCTACCCCCAGCCTGAGGGGTGTGCATGTCGACTGCTGCCAGATGTATAAATCGAGAATTACGTTAAGCGCTTCCACTTGAGCGGAGTGGTACACAAGGGGTCAGCTATTCTTTGGACTAGACCCAGTCTGGATCTGTTATATTCTGTGGCAAGAGCGGGCTACCATACGGCGGAGCCATATGTCAGCACTGCCTTATCACTACCGTGTATAGCCAGTGCACTATGTAAGGCTTCAAACCCCATCTCTTTCGAAGGTCTGCTTACAGGCATAGAAATCAATACTGGCCTTGCTTTACCTTTCTTTGATATAGAGCCTCCAATTGAGCTTTGGGTCCAGAATGAGACCCAAGTACTTAATTGACTGGGATAGGATCAGTACTAGAGCGTTAATTGAAGGTGGACTAAAAGTGGGCGTTTTAGTCCTGTTGGCGAAAAGCATTAGTCCTGTCTTTTCCGGGTTAACGAATAGCCAAAGTGGTTGGACCATGCGCTAACCATTCCAAGAGGCATCTCCATAATCTCTTACGGGTTGAGGGGAAAAATTTTCCCGACACTAATTAATATCAACATGTTGTCCGCATAGACGACTGCATTTATTCTGTGGTTCTCTAGTATCTTTAGAATCTTGTATATCGCCATGACCCATAGCAGAGGCGAGGCCATGACCAAGCTACTGTGGATGATTCTAGTTTTCAGAACGCGGAGGATTAATTAACTGATTCCATTGTGGATCGCGAATTTCGCTTCCGAGTGACCACGGTGCTAATGTTGTTAAAAGCGCCTTTTATATCTAGGAAAGCTCCCAAAGGTCAACTGCTGGTAAATAAATATAGCAGGAGTATGAAATAATCACTGCCAAAGATAATATTGATGAAATCGAATTGTTCGGACTTTGGGAACATGTATTTCACACTTTTATTATGACTTGAGTAACTTTTTAATTTTGTGAGACTCGAAATTGTAAATTTAAAACAAAGTTGAATGATGAAAGATGAAGAGCAGATAAAATTGCTTTCAAGGAAAATGAATGGATATTAACAAGTTTCGTTCACAACTAGTTCCAAAATTTACAAAAATTTATATGTCCTTTAGCTATAGCCCAAACATTATCGGGTATTCATATTTTCGCAGTATCTGCATTCGCAGCTGCATTAAAAAGCACGTAGAATTTGTAAAAGACCCAAGAGGAAATCAAATTTTAAATTCTGCCATACAAAACTAAGTCGTCAACTGAATTAGTCGCTTTCATCAACCCTGAAAACCATAAACTTTGTCCAATCATAGACACTAAATTTTGAACCCTAGCACAATCTGAACTAATTTTGCGCATAGCTCTCTCGCAAACTCCCCCAAAAACCTACGATAGCCCGCAGTGAGAATGCAATCAACAGCCTGACATTTGTCTACCTAATGGCTTCCAATTAGAACTGGTCTATTTCCAGTTAAGCTCCAGCCGAGGCGTTCTCCACTTCACCATGGAAGTTGTTTAAATTCACGATGTGGCATCCGATTTCAAAATCTCAGAATCATCTCTCAATCAAATGAATTGCCAGAGGGGTGATGCAAAGGTTGCACAATACATCGTCATGATAGTGAGCACAAGGAACAAGGATAATCGTCTCCGATTTCACTTAACGTGATCCTTACACGTCCTACCAGCCCTGCAAGTGCGAACCGGGTCCTACGCCTTGCGGTATAGCTTGCGGCCTGAAGCTTCGGGGGTAATTTATGGTTTCTCGTTGCTATTTCATAAAAGTTCAAGAGTTCACCGTGGGTGGAGAAACATTGACAAGAGATAAGTGATGAGGTGATGAAACCAGGAATTATGGATTGGTGTCATGACAACTTTTTCATCCCAAAAGAGGGGCCCTCCTGGAGGATATTTTCATCGATTCTACTGTCTGTATACGATGAGAACGAAGACGACGTACAACGACGAGTGGATCGGGTTTTTTTTTCTACTACAAATAAATGAAAGAAATTTGTTGTCATCGATCGAAGATGTCCCTTGGGTTACCGACATTTGTCACAGAGCCTTTTAGGAATTTTCCTTAACCCGAGGTGATTTAGATAAAAGGTCGTCCCACTACATAACCGGAATGAGGGCAATGCGGAAATAATCTCTACAGACTCACTAAGTTTTAACAGATATCCAAACTGGGAGGATATAAAAATCAGATCCTACTGATGTGACACACGATTTTAAACTACAATCGCTCACCGTCTGTCCGTTCGTTCATCGGCATGTAGCAAGGATTTAAGCAGTATCCCTTCCCTTAGATAGGGTTCACTGCAGAGGAGCTGCTACTCCACACGGAGAAAAAAAATAAAGAAACACACTCCTTTTTTTGGTGACTTTCAAAGTCATGGCAAGTGTTTGCCTTGTATGATGTCAAGTTATATAAGTATGAAGGGTTTTATAACCCCGATGGGAGCAATAATTTTATCCTTTATACAAAGTGCTTCATATTTTAGCGACCCTGGGAACGGCATGGCATCCTTTTATAGGTGTAGTTTATCTCAAAATAGGCCCGCCCAGCACTTTTAACTGATGGCCACTTATAGTAACTTTAAGGGGGCTTTAATTAAATTTTCGAGCACTTGATTTACTCCTTTTAAGCGAGCGGTAATTACAATAATTGCGGGATTTATGTACACAAACAATTTCACCCACTGAGAAAGGCCCAAAGATAATCTCCTTTTGATTAAGTATTCCTCTAATGCTGCGGCCCGCCCTTCTCCTCCTATATCTACCACCGAAAAACTTCAACCTGTTACTCATAATCCTTTCAGGCTTTCTTTTAGTTAGAATTTCTTTACTTTAATCCTGTATAATTTTTTTTCGTTTATTTTAATTTTAATTCAAGGTAAAAAAAACAAATAAAAAACAAATATAAGATCGCGTGTGTCGACCTACACCCCTCCTTGCACCTAAAATACGAAAAATACAAAATCACCTCGCGTTTCCTCATGCGATGCTTAAATTAGTGTTGGCTTAAATCTAATTGTTCTGTAATGTTGGCTTTTTGTGTTTTCTCAGCGTTTTAAGCATGTGATGTGTTTCTCTTGCGGCTTTTTGATAAATTTAAATGTACATGTATATGACGGTATCTTATGAGTGTAATCAGAGCTTTGCCAGTGTTTTCCTTGACTGATGAGCGTTAATGAATATTAAAATTAAAATTTAAGAGCCTCAAGTGCGCGCCATTTGTGAGAATTCTGACGAAAATCAACAAAATTGATTTAATTAATTTCTTGAAAAAAAAATATTAACGTTAATTAAATCGTTTGAAAATTAAGTGCTTTTTGGTTTCTTCTTCTTGGAATGGGGGATTAGGCTCAAAAGTCCTGCGGCGACCACTTGGTCTGTTGTACTAGAACCCCTAATCCTCAGATTTATTGGCCAGACTGCTTAAAACCGTTCAGCGGTCTTCCAAGGTATAAATCATTAAGGCTTGACTCTTCGAGATAGGTCGTGTTAAACAACGAAATTCTGCTCCTTCCGTCACTAGCACAGTGATAGAAAGCATCAAGGTAAACTCATCTTCCTCGAGGTAAACATGCAAATGAGGTACCTGCCCGTCCTATACCCCATAGATGGTAGTTTGGGACTACGCGGTACCCGGCAATCAAGCCAATAGTACCCAGAGATACTTTGTAGGGTTCCAAGATATGTCTAACCAAATTGGGAGACGCCAAAGGAAGAAACCGCTTGGAGTTGGTCAAGCTAGGCGCGGATCTTCAACTTTAGGTATGTTTCATCCAGGTAGGTGATCCAAGAGCCGATTCTGGATTAATGAGAGTATCGAAGACCTGTCAGATCCAGGGGTCCGCCTTCCCTGCAGTCATTCTGTCAAGACGCGGGTCTCCACGACAACTTATCGACTCAACAACGTGGTTCAACGGACCGATCTTTCTCCAAAAGCCGACATCTAAGTGAACTGTTCATCCAACTCCTCTTACCAACTCAAGCTTACAGAAGTAAAGATCGCTAAAACTTCCATCATAGGAACTCATTTCCTCTATTACAGCGTATCACGAATTGGTTACGGACTTAACTACCAAACCATTTATCAACCTTGAAACAGTATGTGAAAGACGAGGATACCCAGCAAAAATTCTTTCCGACAATACGACCTTTATTAAAAGCTAAGAACGAGTTACAAGAACTCCAAGCTTCATGTCCTGCAGAAGATAACCAGCAACAAATTAGTACTCATTACGCCCAGAGAGGCATGGGTTCCGGTTCCACCTAGATCTCCACTTTTCGGTGGTCTGTGGGAGGCTGCAGTAAAGTCGGTTAAATATCACATGCGCCGGGTACTTGACAAAATTCCGCTAACACAAGAAGAATTCGGCAACGTTCTTTGCCAAATAGAAGCTGTACTCAACTATTGGCTACTAACGCCGATTTCCTCGGATCCAAATGGCTTAAGTGTCCTCACGCCAGAACACTTTCTGATCGGGGAACCACTGACTACTCAGGGGCGGATCCAGCCCTCAAAAAAGGTTGTGGGCACAGCCACCCGAAAATCGGACAAGTGTGAGTCGGAGTATGAACTCGCTCATGATCGATATAGTTCATTCGTACAAAGGAGATGTTTACAAAATATATGACGCCCTGACCAAGATTTTGTACAGTGTATAATTCCACGTGGGCAAACGCTAGTAGGTAAATTAATTACCCAGTAAAATGTTAGTTTGTTCGCTCACGAAAATTACAAAAGTAAATGAGTGTTTGTTTACACATCACAATGTCACATTTAGACTCTAAACTACTGAACCGATTTTGATGAAATTTTTACAGCTTTAATGGATATCAAATTAAATTAAACGCTAGTATACATTTTACATTAAATAATTTTATTTAGGTGCTTACTTAAATTACAAATTCAAGTTTACGTTTCTTTTTCGCGGAAGCGTTGGTAATTTCATCGCTATTCAGGTTCACATCTTTGTGTATATTTAGGAGAGCCCGGACAATCTTTCCTGTGCCATTGAGGCACGAAACCAAGATTTTACGCTTCACAGAGTAGAAAACGATCTCTCTGCGGTAGCTACGCTGACCGGGAAAGTTGCCAGTATTTGTAAGAAAATTTTTATGTTAGGGTACAAATCTTGGTCGCTTCAATGAGATAAGCTACCACCTCTGGTATAGCGAAATTGTTTTCACATTCTCTTTTCCATTTGGCCATCCAGAGTTTGATTCATTATCGTTAATGAATAGCCGGTAGGTACATCTGGAAAACTTTTTTAACTGTTTCGATATCGATATTCCAGTCGCTGACACTAACATTTGGTTTAGGTAGAAAAACTCCAAACTGAAACAGGTCGAGTATAGATCGGGCCAAGTCAATAATACACGTTGCGCGAGCAAATGACTTATTCAGCTACAGACTTCCAATTGCTGAAGAAGTCATTTGCTCGCGCAACGTGCATTATTGACTTGGCCCATCTTTTCAAACTCCGTGACATTTAGCGCATGTTGGGATAAAAAGCTCTTAAAAAGGTTTAAAAGCTTGAGACAAATTTTCTTCTTTGTATTTTACATGCTACAGAAATAATTTGTAGCAATTTCAATTAAAAAATACGAAATTTGTGTTTTTAATACTTTGATATGTACTAGGATTGTGACGTTTTTCGTCAGTCGCATGCGCGCTTCTGCCTGGGGAGATTGTGTTGCTTGCGGCTGCGGAGAACTTTCATCTTATGAATGAAAACGCTCATGTATATTTAAAAAAAATTATTCTGGATTGTTTTTAAATTATTTTAAATTTAGAGATCAGAAATATTTCGCCTAATTATAGTAAAATTATACTTATTATGATGAATAGATTTACTTTGTTGAGCTCTGCTCAATACATATAAAGATAACTTAACTTTATTCATTCGGCATGCGCGCATCCATAACCTTCTATATTTACAAGCCATAAACAAGAATAGATATTGAGAGAATCGGACTACCAAATTCTCACAAATTCTCCAAATTACACTAACAACATAACGTGACTGCACCGAGCTGTAGTCCGATTGAGCGGAAATTCGCTCTCAATATTTTCCTTGTTAATGGCTTGTAAATATAGAAGGTTATGGCACATCCCTTCCCAAATTATTTTGTTGAGTTTTTGCTGCATTTGTAGTCTTTTTAAATGAAAAGAGGGGAAATGATAGAACAAAATTTATAAAACTTGGCAACGAGGTGCGCAGAACTGTTCAAATTTTTTGTGTCACGGAGTTTTTTTTTTATGTGGAAGATTAGAGGGAAAGCCCTTTGTACTGTCGACAATCTATTTTCTTCTTTTGGAAACATCTATACTTCCGGAGACAATCTCTGCCCTAAATCATTAATAACGGAATCTAATAAAGGTATGTAAATTGATTTCCGAAAGTACTCTTCTGCCGATTTCATTCTGCCGGAATTCATACATGACAATCTTCACTTCTGAAGGTTCAATTTTACTAGTTAAAAACTTCAACGAAATCCCCATGATTTTGAGTGGCGATTTCAATATTATTTTTTCATCAGATACTAGGTTCGAACTTTGTGGATGAAGGGGAAAGTGAGGATGATGAGAGGTACCACACCACTTCTCCCTTCATCCACAAAGTTCATGAAGAACGTTCTTGGAAGCGAAGGGTCTAAACAGACCCAATATTGACAAAAGAACCACGACATAAGGAACCTCACGATTTTTAGACCAGTTTCAATCGAAAATATTTCAGTTATCCTAAAACCTTTGCTTCGTTTTTAGGTTTTAATTTAAATAGAAATTCATAGATATTGATATTCTGAAATTGTACTTGTATCAAGTCCCTCGGTAGGCTCGTCACTATACTTCCTGCATCTGTCGTTGGCCCTACTTTTCTGAAACCGTACTATATATCCGACAGACCTCCTATATCAATTGCATATTGCTAGCTGATTAATATTTTAATAATTGTGGCAGTTGTTGGGTAAAAAAGTTGTACTTCTAAAGTGTGGTCTGAAGCATATTTTTTTATTTTATTAAGGCATAGGATATAATATCATCAGCCTATCAATCTCAATAGACCGTGAAAGTGTGACGTCAAAAGTCTATTAGGGTTGTGGGCATGCCCATCGTGCCCACAACGGTGGATCCGCCCTTGTGACTACTATATCCGATCCAGGCGCAAAATCAATCAAATTAACATCACTAGCCAGATGGAACCTCATGATTGCAATACAGCGAGAATTTAGGTGCAGATGGTCGCTAGAATACCTTCAAGAACTACAGACCCGCTATAAATGGAAATACCACGGGAAGACACTCAACCTGGCACTTTAGTGTTGACAAAAGAAGACAACGTTCCTCCCTTAAAATGCCACATGAGAAGGATTTTAAGAGCAATCCCTGGAGAGGATAAGCGTGCTCGAGTAGTTGACTTAAAAATCTCGGCAGGAGAAGTACGACGATCTATTAATAAGGTCTGTCCACTTGCAGTAGAAATTGACGAGAATCAGGACAACAAACCAACAAAGACAAAGAACTCAACTCTGCAAAACCAAGGCAAGGTATTACCTTCAAGTAAGTTAACAGGAATACCGAAAGCACAAACTTCTCAACACCGAAAAAACCAAAACAAGGCCAAAACTATCCATCAAAATTAACCCAATCACCGCGCTTTTCGTTGACCTATTATTTTTTGGCCCTGGAAAACTCGCATCAGATACTCAAACAAAGGGGATCCTTCAGTAACCAGTACGTACAAATTACTGGCATTGGGCAAATATTTTATGAACATCATTGAAGTGAGTATGCCTTATCAGCTTCTCATAAGGGCCTTATGAGGCAAACCTCGTTACAAATGAACCCCGTGTTCTTTTAATGAACTGGGTTTTGAGAGCTTTTGAGTTCCCATACAAAATCGAAAACCCAGGTTTTATCTGGGTCTTCTGGTTCTTCGATTTTGTATGGGAACTCAAAAGCTCCTCAAAAGCTCTCAAAACCCAGTTCATTAAAAGAACACGGGGGAAATGAGACAATCCCAACATCAGCCTTACGTATTCTGAAAGCTTTTTAAAAAGCTTTAAGGCCCCATTCACTTACTGGCCGCGGGCAGGCCGTGGCCTTACAGTCCAGGTCTGCAGGCATGGCCCGATGAAGGCCTCACGTTACTTAGTTTGACAGAGGGGTGAGGACTTGAGGCAACCGCCTGACAGGCCGTGGACTGTAGGTTACCTCATGATCACACAGACACACTGGCGAAGAGGACAGTAAAAATGTTCCCGGCCTCAACGAAAACTTCAGACTGAACAGAAGCTCAGTTCTTCAGGCCCGGAATGACGATAAATCCCCACACGCATAAAAATTGCAGGCGCCCGTGAGGGTGTGGTGATTCTTGGCCTCAAGGCAAGAAACCTTCAGGTCATGGCCTCCCGGCGACCTTTGCAAGAATGGGTGCCTTTAAAGAAATACCCTTAAGCTTTAGTTTAACTCATACAAAACTTTAGTTTTGTTCTTGCATTGCTATTTCAGGCAATTATGTTAGTGATCGTGAAGGATTTCTTTTGGCAAACTCAATAGATCAGTTATGGTTCGATTACAGAGGTGAAGCAACATTGCGCATGATTAGTACTTAGTTGAGGGCCGCATTGGCGAATGAAGCAAAGCTTTAGACGCCCTGTATGGGCCTTCTAGGGTAACCCGCACTGCGTCCACATTAGGCAGTGCGCTTAGTCTCACATGTATATTGAACCACATGGGATAACCATGAATCAAAGTTGACCGGACCAAGGCTTGATAGCAGGTCACCTACACCAGTGGACTTAGGAGTCTCCTATAAAAAAGCCTTTTTATCATGTGAAACGCCTGTGCAGCACTTACATTTCTATTGTTAAAGTGTTGGTCCACCCAAAGTCCAAGGTATTTCACTTCCAGTTTATTTTCTAATGCTTGTCCAGCATTATTCGAAATTTTAAAATTTCTGTTTATGGGAGTCCGGAAAAGAGTCGATTTTGTTCGCATTTGCTAAAATTGATCTTCAACTTAAAATCATCGCTTTAGCGTTCGAGTTCGATTGTTTCGAAATTACTTTGCAGGAGCCTATATGCCCATAACCATCAGGGGCAGAATCTTGGCGTGTAATATTTCATAAGGAATGGCACATTTTACCGAATATTAATTAGTCAAAATAATGGAAAAATTAGGAGTTATCTCTAGTAAAAACCCTATCACACTTATTGGATAATCTATTTTGTGAGGCATCTGTATTGTAAAGTTGCGAGTTTTATTTGGTTTTCGAGATGGCCAAGCTAAATAAGTAGTTTTTGTGATGGCTGTGAATTAGGCGAACGAGAATTATGCAAGTTATTCTCTCAAGTACAGCTTAACTTTTACAAAAATCGGAAACCTTTATGTCTTCCACCAATAACAAATGTAGGTTCGATTAAATTTTTTTATTGAATATAGTAAATTGGCCAGAAGTATTCCCTTTCGCAGAAAAATCGGTTGGTACATGGTAAATCGATTGTGAACAGAAATTTTATCTTTTGTTTTCTCTAGTCAAACTCTCTTGAACTATGATTTGGTTGGAACTATGGTATGGTTGAAAATTGCACTTATTAAGTTACCAAACGATACAACTGTCGTAAACTGCTGTAAAAACTGCTTATCTTCTAAGTAATGAAATATTAAATTACAAGAACGTCTACACTCTACATAAACTAACGCACTCAGCATCAATCCAATTCTTTTGTCACAAAACAGTCTAAGATGCCCATTACTTGCTTCAGACACTCTCTTATTATTTAACCTTTATAAATGACATTTATGCTACGTCAGAAGAAAAAAAACATCTTTCCTTCATTCGCCGATATCATGTCAAATACTTACTCTTCATCAACCATTTTGTCTCAGGGATGGAGGAAGGCCTAAATATTTTCCTTGTGCAGCATCTGGTGCTCAAGTGTATCATCATCGTCGACAATAAAAATTCGGACTGTAGAAATTGCTACAAATTTACGGGGCAAAATTCCATTAACTTGCAATCACGTTTGAACTAAAAGCTCTATAAAAAGTTAATTTGATTAAGTTAGATACATCATGGGATGTGTTAGTTTCTCAAGGGTTATTAACTTCGAATTTGTTGAAGGACACTGTGTATTGTTGCTTAAAGGCAGATTAGACTACGATGAGAAGTTTGGATGTAAGTGCTTTAATCAGACGGAGTAAACAATTGTTTTTGAAGTCGATTTATATTGGAGTAAAATTGAAAGCAAATCAATTTTGTGTCTCATGCCATGGTTCTTAAGGTAAAGTACAAAAGTATTGATTTATTCTATCATTAGCCAAGGACTAAATGTGAAGGTGCATTGCAAGAACGATCGAGTCGTATTATAAAAAATGTGAAGATTTGCTCTTATAGCTTGGCACATCAAACAGGAATGACCTATATGACTCCGCTTTGCTACTTTGATATGCCCCTTATTTTGCTTAAGGTTGTTACTTTGTTACTTCTTCAAGGGGCGCCCTTGCAGGCACTACTAACTATTTGGCCTATGGTGCCAAATTGCGCCAATAAAAACCTGCGAGGTTAAGGCTTTTGATGTAGCCTAAAATTGCTTTAGGATTCATACTCCAGATAAGTATAAATATTTCTGCGTGTATACAGGTACCTGATAGCGATAATGCATTTGAGCTCCCAATTCATAGGGATCGTATTCTACTTGGAACTGAAGCCCGCGGATCATTTGAAGCATTGTCAATATGCATAATGAATGTGTGAGCAAAGGTGAAAATCATCATCTTCAGCGATGAGGCACACTTTCAGCTCGATGGATTCGAAAACAAATAGAATTTTTTTTATGTGGAAGACTAGAGCTCAGGGAAAGCCCTTTGTACTGTCGACAATCTATGTTTTTCGTAGAGAGCGCAATGTCGAACAGCAAGCTCTAGTCGCATTTGGGCTAATGAAACCTCAAGAGCTATTGTTGAGATTGAAACAGGCACGCACAAAGTCAAAACGCCCAAATGAGCCACAGTACGCCTGAGTAAAAATTCTATTTTTCCAAATCCAGCCCGCTACAGACACGTATCAATAAAAGACGCACTCCAAACGAAGCACGGTACGCTCAAGCTTTTTCTAGACTAAAGGGAGCGAAATTGGAGCTCTAAGAAATTGTATAAGACGATGAAATTATCTTTATGACCATAAAGGGTGCCATTAAGCCACTCAATAAAGCAGTTCTAGTTCGATTGCATAGGTCAAACAGCGCTGGACATGGTTAGTACTTAGTTGGGGGACCGCTTGGTAAAACGACACTAGCGATTGGAATGGTCGATTACGAATCCATTTGTATCTATAACAGAGGCGTCCATACCTCTATAGGGGAAGATTTTTAGATTTTTGTGCTTCTAGCGGGAGCGTGAATACCAGTGTGGCAGGTGAATTTTTAATTTTTGCAGCCGCAGCGGGAGCATATCATAATAGTACTGGGCGCATTTGCTCTTTATGCGTGCTAGTTACGGGTGCATATATGCTTCGTCTGTACTTGGTTTGCGCGTGAATATACCAACTAATTATTTTTCTGGAAAATCCTCGGTCAAAGTTATGTCTAAAGATGGATCAGACATTAAGTTCGCGCCACCCAGTCAAAGGGAAGGTGTTTGCAGGTACTTCGTTTTGGAGGCGTTAAGTTCAACACGATTCTCGTGACCCCAGTAAAGAATGCGTTCAATATCAAAGATGGGCATGAGCTCACGATCAAAAGCACTAGATGTGGGCCATGCTTGTTTTAAATGGTTGAGGGCGTTGGAGTGACGAAGAGTACTATCATCGGCGAAGCTCTGAAGTGTGAGATGGGATTGAGAACAGATCATTTATAAAGATTAGGGGAGGAACGGGTGATTGAACTAACTTCTAGGGAACAGCAGCAGAGATGGTGTGGACAATAAATAATAGTAATATCTTGTAAATATAATTTTTGTTACACCTACCATTCGGACAGATCGAAATGAACACGGAATTTTTTATTACTTATACTATGACGAAATCGGGAATCCCCTTTCTTTAATTGAATGTATAATAATGACATCTTCCTCATTGTAGCGACTTTCAACACCGTGTGTACTGACTTGCAAGGATTTCCTGCTTGGATTGTTTGTGACTAATATTCAACGAGAATGACGTCTATAAAGAATAGTGTCATATAAAGAATAGTGTTCAATATTGTACGAGGGTGGTCTCAAAATTAAGTTCCACTATTTTTTTAAATCCTTGTCGTTGGCGGGAAAAGTTTGGGAGTCTCAGGGAATTTGCGTCTGGGTGTAGTGGCAGCAGTGTAAAATTTCTATGCGCGTGCGTCGATCGATCCGACAGTCAGGCTTCAGCCACTATGGAGACTCCACTCGCTCCTACCGGCAAAACACCAAATAAAGCGAAAGTTGTAGAATCCGCGGGAAAATGGGAAAGTTCTTTTGGGATTCCAAAGAGGTGTTGTTGATCAATTACCTGCCCCGTGGGACCACGATCACAGCTGCACGCTTTTGTGGGGTGTTGCAACAACTCAGAAAGGCGATCCAATACAAAAGGAGAGGACATTTTGGCAAAAAAACGGTCCTATCGCTCTGCTGAATCCAGAAAAAAATTTCATAACAAAAAAGGGCTTGACCGAATGTTATGAAATTTTTTTCAGAGCATGTTTTCGTTAATATGCGCCGATCGGCACCTCAACAAAGTCGGTATCATATTTGGTGCTCGCTGGGCGGTACAAAAATCACGAACTTCGTTCAAACACAAAAACGGCTCGACCGATTTTTATGAAAATCGTTTCAGATTATAATTTCGGTAAGATCGTGCAGGAAAAAATTACCACATGCGTTCGCACACACACACACGCATACTTCTTCTCAAATTTTTCCTTAAAATGCTATTGGGACCTTGAAAAATGAAAATAAGTTGAAAATTACGATTTCGATTTTCGGACCGATTACAATAACTTTCCTATAAACTGGGAAGCTAATAAGAGGACGGCAAAATTTTCTTCCGCCCCGGGCGGCTGACACCCACGCTACGCCGCAGCCAATAGGTTTATTAAACAGAACGGGATGTTATACTCTCGGAGATATCAAGAGCAACCAGACCAGACCCACCAAAGGAATGAATGCTTTGGTTGAGGTACTTTTTCAGACATTCGAAAAGTTCACCGGCAGAATTTGGTTAGATACAAGATAGTCTAAGATACGTAGAAGAGCGACCTTCACCGATCGAGTAACCGAATGAAATTTTTTTTCATGATAGATAATATGCTACCAAAAGTAACGATGATGGCTTGCCTAACGAAATATGTTCAAGGCTATATTTAATAGGCGTTTTTCGCCATTTCCCGCCTTTGTCTCTATTTTGAGGAGGAACTATGCATTTTGGAAAAAATAGCAAAAGAGCAAAGTTGTAGAGCATAAAATTTCCTACAAATTTGGTCTTTACTGTTTTTTCGAATTCCGCATAGTTTCGCCGCTAGCGGCCGTTTATCACCTTTTTTTAGATTTTGAGCTAAAATTATGCATTACCCTTAACTAATTCCAACAAACCATTATCAATTACACTGTAAAATCAACGAAATCATATTCTTACATTATATTTAATTACTCCAATGCCCTTTCGACACCAAACACTCCTACAAAACAATCGTTAAAAGATTTTCAAAAAAACAAAAACTCATGACCACAGCCAAATATAAAATGGCAAAAAAAAATAAAAGTGTCCCTCCATTGTTTCCGCCAGAAAAACAAACAAGAAAAATATAAAAATAACTCTAATCTAACGATAATCTAGGGTCTCACATGCAATATGCGTTACTTAGCGTAGATGCTACCATATTCTTTTATTATCCAATCGAATTGCTACAGCAGTGAACTAATTAAATTTATTAAGGTCCACTACGTACACCAGAATCCACTACCGGACTCTCCTTTTATTATTTCAATTGGCTTTTTGCCGATCCATAACGGACCCACATGCTGTCAATTTCGATAAAATAAATCGTCTTCGATTTATATTTGTGATGTTCACAGGCAATACATGAAAAGGATGAAAGGATTTTCACATTTTGTGCCTCAGAAATATATATATACGACGAGTATATATAATTTTTTTTATCCTGATTATGTATTATTCATAGAGATAGAAATTTGTACATCACCCTTATCCGGCGGGGGAACTTATGTAGTAGATATAAAAAAACAGATTGTTATATTTTATTTTAGTGCATATTATTAGATAAAATTTCTTTAGATAAAAAAAAACTTTAAAAAAAAATTTAAGATAAAATATCCTTTTTTTTCTACTTAGTAAGCAATATTCTTAAATGCCTTCATTCCTTCCGTTCTAGACTTAAATCTGTGCTTAGCATGAAACTCATAAGGAACACTATCCGGACTTAAAGTTTTTGTTAATTTTCTTTATGCAAATTTTTCCCATTTTTAAAGAAAATCTTATGATTTCCCCAAGTTCATATTATGACAGTGTAGTTGAAGCTGTGTTTTTGTATCCCACCCACAAACCTGAATACTTATGAGCTCTTTAACATTTAACGAGGACGTGCCTTGGTGGCTTAGTTTTTATTATTGGCAGCTTTCCACAATTTCAAGAAAATTTTCGTGTATATTTGCTCATTTGAAAAACTTGTAAATTTGTATTTTATTAAAGTGTGCGAGCTTACACAGAGAGTGCAGTATACCATAACACAAAAATTTGTTTTTGTTGTATAAAATGAAAATTAATTGAGGTTAAATTAAAACTCATCTCTAAATAATTACCAAAATACAAAAATAATAAATTAAATAGCAACTCTCCTTTAAAACAACTTGATTCTAATTTGTTTCACGTAATAACCTCAGAATACTCAAATTATTCTTAAGCCCTTTTAATTAATTTGTATCAAATCATGACCTAAAAAAAATTTCAATTAAAATATTTAAACTTTTACATTAACTTTGAGAGGATTCCTGCCCTGAATAACAAGTGATTACGTATTTTATGAGAGTGCTTCACGAATGGAAAGTGTTGAGATGCAGGCAACAGGTAAATCTTCCTATTATCGATAGTATTTTCAAAGAGTTTAAGATCTCCGCTTAAAAATTTTTAACATGGCAAAAATTAATTGCAATTTTTGCATTTGCATGAAAATGAATGCAATGAAAATTAATAATTAATATGTTTATATGAAAGTACTTCACGGCATCGGTTTTAATATAAAAGGGCAGGGTTTAGGTGAAGTTATTAATCAAATTATTTTTCGAGGTTTTTTCATGTACGCAAAGTAATTAGCAAATTAATTATGTTTTATGTTATATAAAAGTGTAATGATATCATGGAATATTTTACTAAAATTGTTTAGTGTACAAAAATTTGCAAATGAATTTTTTGTTAGACCACCAATTCATTATTAATTACTAATTTAAAGGGTATGCTGTAAAGGCCCCTATACACGGTCAAATTGGATGTACATCCAGATTTTCATCAAACCCATGCGTGCAACGAGTTTTGATCGGCCGACCGGCTCACAATCGATAGCCTTGTTTGTACATCCGCACTTCGATGTATGTACTTCCAATTTTAGGGTATGGGGACCTTAACTTTGATAGGATTGAAACATGATAAAACATTTTCTTTATTTTTCTAGTTTCCTTACTGATTTTATCTCTGTATGCATGTTTTAGGGTCGTAGCGATTGGGCAGTTTGTATCGTCAAATTCCACATGACCACGAAAATTAAAACCTATGCAACTACAGATCACATGAAATATTTTGTTTTTTTTTTCATTAATACTAAAAATAATACAAAAATGGTTTAAAAATATTTCAAAAATTCAAAATAACAAGCGACGAGGATGCTTGGGAAATTCCGTGAGTATTAATTAATACAGACAATTCGTGCTCAAAAGGGCCCCTAGCAGGAAAGAAAGGAAAAAGAAGAAGAAAGGTAAAAAAATGTCTTTTTTGGCGGTATTTTGCTTATAATCCGGAAACTAAGAACTTTTCTTATAGTAGGGGAGCTGGCACTTGAAAAAATCGTGTCGTCCCAACCTTCTGCCGTTTGGTATATAAGCTTTTGAAGTAATTTTAAGCATTTTTTATAATATGACATTTTTGCGGGAAGTGGACCCATTTCGAGTTAGGGGTTTTGGGGGGTAAAAAGGGGGTTAAAATTGAAAAAAATTTCTGCCGCTGCGTATGTAGGTTCTACTAGAGCTAAATAACCGTTAAATACTAGTGGCAGAAATTTTTGACTATTTACTAGGGTGTGGGGAGAAAAATGGCAACTTCAGCTAGGGGTGGCTTGGGGAGGGTCCAAATGGTCAAAAATGTCTGCCACTAGTATTTAACGGTTATTTAGCCCTAAAAGAACCTACATACGAAGCGGCAGAAATTTTTTTCAATTTTAATCCCCTTTTTACACCCCAAAACCCCTAACTCGAAATGGGTCCACTTCCGCAAAAATGTCATATTATAAAAAATGCTTAAAATTACTTCAAAAGCTTATATACCAAACGGCAGAAGGTTGGGGCGACACGATTTTTTCAAGTGCCAGCTCCCTTCTATTAGGTTTCTAGGTTTTCTCTCCGACAAACCATTCGGGCGCAAGCGTTAGTTGAAAATTGGAAATGTTTGTTGTCTCCGCAAAGCCCACGTTATCCACTACAAAACTCTTCTAATTTATTATTAAAGGCTGTCAATTCGTGAATTCGTAGGAGTTATAAACTGTGATGTGGCACGTGGATTGATATGGCGATTGAACAAACTCGAATAAAGTCAATGAAGACAAGTAGTGGTCTAACTTAAGGTCAAAACATAATTGCAACTGCGCCAGCCGACTGCAACTGCGATTTATGTCATAGTTGGACGGCGCAGTTAATGTATAACGAAATTGCAACGGCAACTTCTATTGAGACGTGATGTTTTGCATATCCAAAAATTGTGTTTGAAAAAAATTATGTTTTGTATATTGTTGCAAAATTCAAGAAAAAATGAATATATACAAAATTTTGAGGATTATTTATATAATTTATATATAACACATACACACAATATTTAAAAATTCGGAGACACAGATGGTGGGTGAGGGAACTTAATTTAAGTAGAGACAATTCCGAAATTAACCTCAAGAGCCGATTCCATTTCTAAATATTCAGTTCAGTTTAGTTTTTCTATTGATACTACATTTGGCAATACGTTTTTTGTTCATAAATCAACTTTTTGATATTGCTTACACTGCGTCGGCGACGGCAATTTTAGAATTTTGCTCCAACGCCGACATCGACTTCGCGGCGCAGTGCCGCTGAAGTTGTAATTTCGTTATACACCGTTGTTTTACATTTGCGCTAAACGACCGACTTCGCCGTCCGCGCGCCGACGCAATCGCAATTCTGTTTTGACCTTTTTGGCCGTGGAATAACTTCAGGCGTTGTTAAGGTGGACAAACAAGGAATGGCAGCACTGCATAATGTTTGTCACTTTACGGGAATGGGACTAACTCATAACGTCAAAACAGTTGACTGCAGAGATACTATGCAAAAGCGAGGCAACACTCAGTGCCGGTGCTTGGGACTTTTGGGCTCGGTGAACTATGCCATACTATGCCATTGCGCGCCATCAGCTCCTCATGTTTAAAAAAAATGGAAAAATAAATCGTGGTAATAAAAATGAACTCCTTTAATATGAAGTCACGGGAACACTTTTTCATTTTTTTTTTGAGTTTTAATTTTTTTAAAATCTTAATTTCTGAAATTGCGCCCGGTGCAAGTGCACCATTCGCACCTATGAAAGCGTCACTCATAAGTTGCTGAATTGGTTCCACGAGCATCCTACTTTGCCAAAAATACCACTGACTTAATGTCCTAAGTACAGATGTTGTCGCAGAAGAGATGATCAACTGGCACTTGTTCAAGAAGATGAGCATGTAAGGTATACAGCGGATTGTTAAATGTGATTTTCAAGCTGTAAAATTCAAACGAAGCGAACGTATGCAGCCTCTTGCAATCATGAATAGCTCTATTTAGATACAAAACAGAGCTGTAATCATCAATGCAACCACACTTTTCCAACGAATGACCATTGTGAAACCTTCAGATGAAGAGTTGAGAGAATTATTGCGTTACGAACTTAGCCCCTAACCAGATGTATTTTTTCGATGAGCATGGCCTTTTGCATCGACTTAACAGGTGGAATGGAACGATACAAAATATGTCCTCGACGGAAGGATTTTGTTACCACCGGGTCAAATGGCACCCGATCATAAAAATTTGCGGCAGTTATGCATGTATCATATATCAAGTCATTCTCGATGGCTACCCCGACGAAGCCTCTGAGACGAAGACATCCGATATCAAAATCCTATCAGACCCAGATATTGTTCCTACACGCGATGAGTGGTTGTGACACCACTTCTGCTATCTTCAATCAGGGAAATTTCTCAAAGTTCTGCAGAAGAAAAATGACTTGCAACCAGTCATTTATTCTTTCAAAGAACCTAAGTGTACGTTCACACCAATAAGTGGCAGGCTAAGCGGCTAGTGGCTATTAGGTGTGTCTAGTCGCCAGGTGGCTATCCAAGCGAACAGGCGTGTTTGTTCTTTCCTAGGATACATTCAGGCAACGACGACCAACTGCAGTATTTTCTAATATCCTAGCCAAGCAGGTATCCTCTGGTGCGAACAGTAGTATATCTTAGCGTAGCACCTATCTTAGCAACCCACCTATCCTGTCACCATTGGTGTGAGCGTACACTAATGCACAGTAGGACAAGTTTGCCGAACCAGAAAATGCATTTCTCATGGATGTGAGTGTAAAAGAACCTCAGACTAGCCTGAACGATTTGAGATACAGGAAATATGTATCTTAATCGTACAAAAGTTGCCTTATAAGGCTCCACCGAAGCTGCTGCATGACACCATTCACTGATAGTTAACCTTCAGGTGGATGAGTGGATATCCGGTCAAACCACAAAAAAAAGGAGCAAGGAATTCTTGTAATTGTAAAAAAAGGCTGCCAACGCAATTATGGATGCAGGAAGGAAGGCTTCCATTGCCCCCCGATCTCCACATCGTGCGAAGCACTGTGTGATAACGTCGAGCCTCGACAGCATTGACATAGACGAAGAAGAGACCGAAGAAAGAGACCGGCTGAATATCCAAAGAATTTTATAGAGAAAACCCCAAACAAAATTCCCGGCTACGCCCCTGACATGTTTTCAAATGTTCAATGACATTATATAGAGAACCACTTTACAAAGAAATTTCTAATGATAAACGGCACATCCCTCTTTTGTTAAGCTTTTAAAACTTAACAAAGAAAGATGTTTTTTTTAAAAGGCACCCTGTGTACTGTAGTGTTTAAGCTCCAATGACACACTTTGTACAACCGGTCCGTCATGTTATTGGTTATGTCAAGAATTCTAGATATTGTATGAATTAAGAAATACTATTAAAAGGTATTTGAAATTTTGAGTAGTTCCCATGATAGTAGTGAACTATAAATTTTTGTAAGAGCTGTTACATTCTTACAAACTAATATCGTTTTCATCGTACAAGAGATGTGTGACAGAACCGCCTATAATAATTACAGAGGCATTTAATTCTGGTGAATGTTGCCTATAACATATTTTCTAAAATAACATCAAACATATTAACCAAGTACCAATGTGGTCTTAGACTAAGCAACAAACAACAACAGCAACCGATAAAATTTTTACCCGGCGACAAATCTTAGAAAATTGTATGAATTTCATATAGATTTGAATATCCATATTCAAAACAATCATATTCCATATTTTAAACAATCTAAATTCCATCGGTAGAGGCAACATGCTCGATGCTTACATGGGACTAAGTATACTCAAAAAACAGCTTTGGCAATGATGAACCTGCAAGAAATAAAAGTAAAAATTGACTAGTTAAGATGCCAATGGCAGAAACAAAAGCCAACATTGATAGCTTCATATTTCGAGTTTACCGCAGAGAAGTTTTATAAAGGACGACATACGTAGACGCATCATGGTTTCAATTAAACCATATTTTTGACTAATTGCAAGTCTAAAGAACAAAGAAACCTCAACGAAATGCAAAGTGAGAAGATATAATACATTTATCCGTCCGGAAGAGTACAATCTCCTCTTAGTAGACGAAGAAATGGGCTGATGGATGACTTGCTAGAAGATAAACAAAATCTCTTGTAAATTCAATTGCAAAGAAGTAGAAAAGAATAGAACAAGAGACATCAAGAGGCCAGAGTCCAAAAAAGTCAATGAGACTGAGTAGATCTGGACACGTAAGCAGAATGTGTAGAGATTAAACTCACGTAGCGATTTTGTATACACAAAATTGCCTGTTTTACGGTATTTAATGTTTAGTGAATAGATGATTTAGCCAAATGAAAAAGCCATAAGTTATTCGCTACCAAAACGAAAATACGAAATAACGAATAATGAATCATGTACGACAATTCCCGTAGACTATAGAACTGTCACAAGAGCAGCTGATTTTGTTAGCAGGAGAACCAATGATCATTTTAAAGAAGACTGCCTCATAAGAAACTTCCCATTTACCGGCAACAAAGATTTGGCGTTGGTCTAAGGCTCCGGTCCTATTTATTTCGTCGAGGAAACGTTACGGTCGGAACAATGTAAAGGTGTCCGATCTGTAAATGAATTTTTCATTTCAAAAAATAATAATGGTATTCTTTGACCTAGCAATTCTCCTGATCTTAATCCTATTAAGAATTGTTGGGCATTTCTTAAATGTAGTATCCTCGATGTCAAATAATACAATCCAAACTTTAAGTAATAATATCGAAGATATATGGAATAACGAAATGAAGAAAATGATCAACAGTTGTATTGAAAGTATGAAAGCGAATAGAATGATTCATTAGAAGCAGTGCTGTTTTCCATTATGACCATGACAGACCACACACATATTTGATGGTCCCACAAAAATACATATAGATAATTTGACTAAAAGGTTCTGATGTATCCAGCTTATAATCCTCGTTTTGTACCATGAGACATTTCTCAATATCTCTGCAAAAGTTTCTAAACGGTATAAAGTTGGCTTCAAAATGCAGTTGGATTTCAATCAAAACCTTCAGATAATTCTACCAAAAATGGGCTCAAGTCATCGATCACAGCAGTTCATTTTCAAGTTAACAAATTTCAATAAAAACTATTCGTTCTTAATGCCAATAAAATATACGAAATACTTAATAGTTTCTATCTATAAAATAATAGTTGGTCCTTTTATCACTTATGCATGTGAAACATGGACAGTAAAAACAGGGTGAAAATAAACTCGAAGTATTTGAAATAAAAATCATTCGCACAATTTTGAACCAGGTCTTACGTACTGAGAATCTGCTGAATCAATATCAAGTTTGCAATACCACAACCTGGATTAAATTTTAGCAACTTCGATAACTAGGCCCTACTTTGAAAGAACTAGGAACTAGCATAGATTTATTTTTATGCTCCAAAGCGAGTTTGAAGACTAGGAAGACCTAAAGCTGGGTAGCTGCACAATATACTTAAACCGATCAACGTAATCAGCATAAGATATTGGCGCTGCAGTAAAGCAAGAGATCAACTATTTCTGGCAGACAGGAGTTCAAGCAAAGAAAACGAAGAAGTATCTAAAAGGAATAAAAATAAAAACTCTGAGAGACAAAACTGCAGGAAAGGAAGAAGGCTATGTGTAATCCTTTCGATAAGGAATAAATGCTTTTCCAGCTCAATCATTTAATATGGATGATTTTATTAAAAGAAGTATTATCGCTTTGTCTATATCTAAGTCTACTAGGCTCTGAAGAATTATATTTCCACATCATGGTCAAATATTTGGCAGTGGTGCAACATCCCATTGGGAAGATACAGCACGAAATTTATAAAGAAATTTGCAAGAACAACCAAAACCAATTCAAGTTCAGTTAAAGAACACTCAAATTATTCAATCGTTTATAAAAATAAAATATTGATTACATCGAAACGATTGTCGATTTTCATCAATCTCGTACAAAATTTTCTAAAATCTTAAAATTCCATCATTGATTTTCTTACAAATTTATCCTTTCCCATATCTAATTTTATCCAGTCTAAAATTTCCACTTCCTTCCAGCTTGTATCATATACCAATGCATCCTAATCCCATGAAACGGATTTCCACTCTCAAAACAAACTTTAATAGCTTCCACATTCTGCTCCATTTTTTTCTTCTTAAAAGTTATAAGTTTCCAAAACTCACAGAAGCATTATTATTCCCAAAACGCTAAAACACATATGCTTCCTGTGTGCATCCTTCTAATTTCATCTTTTTATAAAGAAGAAACAAAAAACCATTTCAGTAAAAACTTTAATTCCGAAGACATACTTCCTCAAAACAATGAAAAATACTTCACAGAAGAAAAGTTTTCTATTTTAAAAATGTTTTAAAGTAAAACAAATTTCTCTCAACGAAAATCTTCATATACAAGAACGAACAAAAAAATCACAAGCTAAAAAATTTTCGCGGCATGTGTGAAAAAGTTTTTCCTCATAATCTTCATCATAGCCGTAAGGGAAATCATAACCCTTTTAGGGATTACACATACCAAAATTGCTTCAACAAAAACAGCACAATACACCATCACCACCACCCAAAAAAAAAAGAAGAAAATTCACCAACAAATAAAACATTGAACAAGTAACCCAATTTCAAAGGATAAACTCGTTACCATCAGATAACTGAAAGTGAATAGAAATGCAACGAGGTGCCCCCGTACGAAAAGAAATTTATCTGCATATGGGCCCCAAGGAGAGATGGCGTTAAATTTCTCCATAATATAGTAGACGTAAACGTGAATGTGTAAGGACGAGGAAAAACGTAAGAAGCTTTTACTTATTCCCGGAAATTGCGTTATCAACATAATCTCATAAGTTTACATCTGCTCAGCACTGTAATGTAACGGAACTAGAAAATCATCAAGTGCATACATAGAAGAGGATCCCAGCACTAAGGGTGACAAGGACAAGCAAACTGGAAGGAGTAACGAGATTCAATTAAGTTGCAAACTGCTTAGGTTCCCATGAAACTTGTTATGGGAGTTTAAGTTAGAAAAGTCAAAGCTGACAAAAGTTACGTTGACGATATCCAATTTACCGCAGATATGCAACAGATGACAGAGAAGAAGGAACCAGGAAGCAAAGGGCGAGGATAGTGTGCGCGAACAAAAATAGTTGATGAAGGCATATTCGCAATCTGCAATTAGGGACTGCTGATGTGACAAACAGAAGAAAAATAAAGGTCCAGTAATGTCTGCAAGGAAATTAAAATGAAATGAAATAAAAGCTATGAACAGACTAAGTGTGTCTTATATGGGAGCCCTACCACACGAAATCGCTCCATCAGCACAATACATCATAGTTACGATCCGATCTATGAACCCTTTTTGCTCATCGCAATAACAAAACATTAAAGGACAAATCGACAAATCGTTCATCCCATTTAAGACCCTGCGAAGTTCCGAATTTGACTCCTACAGTACATATAAGAACAGTTCTTGCCCTCTCCCCCCATCCGCCCGCTCAAATTCTTCGGATCGCATATATCAAGCCAGGACTATATACGCTACGCTGATGCTGCTCCTTTAATTAGGTTTGCCGTAGACCTAAATGAATTCCTGATTGGCTTGAGTTTTCAAAGTTCCTTCTAACGACAACGAACACAGAATGGAATAGATATTCTGATAAAGGGTATGGGGTATATGGCGACATAGAAGATCCTTCAAAGTACACCTTTCCCTTTACATTTATGCTATTCCCCATACGTAAAAGGAAACTCTTTTTCAGACAGAGTTTTCCTCTTCCGTTATCTCAAGCACAAAAGAATGAAAATTGAGAAAAATAGTTCTCAACTGTGACGTGAACCCACGGGGTACCATCGTATTCCCTATCTTATATATACATACAAACATATGTATATATATAAACGAAGGAGTTTGCAAAGGAGTTCCCTCTTTTGGTACTCTGCCTGTGTATGTTACAAGAAAGACAAATTATATCCCATTGCCGTATATTTAATTAATCCGACCATCCGCAGCGAGCTGGGACCAGCAAAAGATCCTTTTCCTGCCAGAAGTTCAGTTGTTTGTATCGTTTTCGCTTTAAGTGAAAAACAAAACCTTAAAACTCCATCGCTGACTGGATGCTCCTCCAAGTATCAAGCTCTATCTATTATTCTTTAATTAAAAATTAAACTTACACTTAGATCCTGCCTAGGAGGTACCAAAGAAGATGCTTCTAGTTTCTTTTTTTTTATCGAAGAAGAAGGAACACACTTTGCTGAAATTACTTTTGCTTTTGTCTAATCCGATATGTTTTCCCTTTGAACTTATTTATAGTTAAGGAAACTATCGTACAAAAATAACACACCTGGTCTAGGCTAATAACAGACCTACACTTCCGTTTTCGTTGCAAAAACCTTATTATTATTTCTTTATATTTTTTTTTGCACTATATATACCCAAAGTATTCACTAAGAATCACTCCTTTTTTCCAAGGGAACTCCTCCGGCCTATTTTGGATCTCTAACACTTTAAACCGAATCCACTTAATTATTCCCTTTCAATAAATCCTCGAATCACAAAATCAGAATTGAATCTCGCGTAACATCCTTATCGGCACACACGAAGTATCCAAATGAAAAAAATCCAAAGCACACACAGCACAATACTGGAAAAATTTACGCGCTCAAAATTAATCGCCCGGAAGCACCGCACGACTTACGTCTGCTAGGTTCTGCACGCGACTGAATTCAGCACTGAACTGTACTCTGAACAACAGTTAACCGAGGCCCGAGCTGATGAAGAGGACTAGAGAAAAAGAAGGCTCACAAAACGGGATTCTAACGGCTCTAAAGAACTGACAGCATGGCACCACGACAGAGCGCACAGGGATCCCGATCCACACACAGCACACACCAGACACCAAGAGACACCAGACACCAGCACCAGAGGCAACAGCAGAGAATATAACGGGAACAGCAACAGCCCATTCCTCTGGAGAGAGGGTAGAGGTGGTTGAATAGGACAGTACCGTTACCAAGGTGCAAGAGCGGTCGCGAGGGGTATAACGCAATCGGGACCAAATGTACAGAGTACACAAAACTCTGTTGATTCAACCCCCCTCCCACGAGCACCATCAAAAGTTCCTGGGCACATCCAACATCCCCGTACCAGGGCTCGAGAGTGGCCCCCTCTGCACCCTGTTCTCACCCCTATTCAGCAACGTGCAACTATCGCAAATTCTCTCTCCCCGTTGGCAATTCTCGCTCTCGCTCTCTATGTGGCTCTCCTGCTGCGAATAGTACCGTTTGTATCTGTTGATATGCCGCCCGCCGGTCGACCAGGCGTATTCAGGCGTAGACGCTAAACGGTAATAAATCAACCCTGGTTTGGGTAAGGGTGGTGCGATGTGCATCCATTGTGCATGAAATTAGGGTTTGGGGACAGGCATGCGCTCAGGTGGAAAGCTCAACAAGTAGAAATGTAGGTCATGATATTTGTAACTATCGGGCGACAGATGGCAACATAGGTTTTTCCCTTTTCAGCTTTAAGTTACTGGCATCTAGTGCCCTGGTGCGAAACTTAGAGACAGCCTGAGAATTGCGAAGCAGAGTAACCTGCAAAAGCTTCCTGTTTCATAAAAGCTCTCGTCGGATCCAAACCTTGCAGTAATTGATTAAATCTGCATGCTGTAGCTTGTCAATATTTATCGCGAATGATATCGTTACTTAGGGACGCTAATTTCAAAAGATAAGTACAGTAAAAGTAAAATGGATATTGGTACGAAATAGAAGCTACTCTGGGATACGTAAACATTTCCTAACAAGAAACATATCAAGGAGGACTAACGTTAAACTATACAGAACTCTTATACGACAAATACTACTCTGTGGATCCGAAACCTGGACATTAAATAGTAATGAGGAACACCTCCTGGGGTGCTTCCGAAGAAAAATCTTTCGCATTATATATGGACGAGTGAATGAAAATGGTGTTTTAAGGAGAAGATATAATCATGAACTGTATGAGGTACCAAGTTTTATAAAAACTATAAAAATGAACAGAATTCAACGAGTAGGATATGTTCAACGTATCAGTGATGACAGCACAACAAAAATTATTATGAACAAAACACCTGACAGCCAGAGAAACTTGGACGCCAAACGAATATACAGATGTCGTAGAAGAAAATCTACGAACCCTAGGTACAAGAAATTGAGAAGTTCAAGCTACGGGCCGACAGTTCTTGAGAGAGGGTGTTTTAGGCCATTCCTACTGGAGGGACCATGGTTCTGAGATCACGAGCTTTTTTTGGGCAAGGGGGAGGTCTCGTCTAGGAATAACATTACGAGCCAAAGCCAATATCAGGAGATGGAGCTATTGATGAAGATATCGGTCTGATGTTCAGTACATATCCGTACATCGCCTTCATTTCAGTACATCTCAATCAAGGAACTAATAATATCCCTACTGGCATTAACGGTGATCAGCGAACTAAGCGAATCCTCCTAAACAAGGTCAGCGAAGACTTTGTAAAGCTAGACGAATTATGGCTATATCACAATCACTGGAAAGTTTCTACCGAGATCGACCTCAGCGAAATAGACAACCAAACTACTGAACATGCGGAATACTTGGTGTTAAGGCTATGCATGGAGGAGGAAATACGACCCAAGAGATATTCCAAACACAGTAGCGGCATATCCACTCCATAATCGAAACTATCAAAAGACGGACGGGAATAATATGCGAGCTAACAAACCAACCGCTATAAAAGCGGTCACTATTGAACAGAATATGGACAACTCTACACCATGTACTAGAAAGCAACTAACCCACCCAACCGCAACTTCTGTCGGAAAGTATCAAATAAGGCCAATTTTAACATCAAAATTGTTTATAACTTCAAAAGTTAAAGCCGTAGCATAAAAAACATTCTTCATAGGAAATATTCCAAGCTTTCTAATTTTGGAAAAAAAGTATAGGTTAATTACGTATTTTTTGGAGGACAAGGTTGTTGAAGGTGAAATAATAAATAATATACAATAAAAACAAAAAACCACAAAATAAAACTAAAATAAACACTAAATAAAACGATTAAATCAAAATTAAAATATTGAAAAAAAATAACGTCGCAACTTGCCTTTTTCAATTCAAATCAAATAATAGGTCTGTTCCAATAGAAAACCTGTCCTGTCGTAGCCTGCGAAAAGTTACTTGATTGGTGGGGGAAAATTTAGTCAAAATCCCGAAAAGTGAAGGAACGCTTTCTGGGATGTTTCATGCCTTTCAAGAAGACCATAACCTAAAAATCACTTGTGTCTTCAAAATAATGACATAAAACTATTGAAATTAATAAATTATTTATGAAATTATTCAAAATCTTGTAGTAAGGTACCAAATGAAGAAATTATTTTCAGCACATCGCAATCGTTTTGGTTTGACATGACAAGTAACAGCTGTTTTCGACATGTTGAAAATGTCGTAAGATTTCACTCCACCTAAAAATCTCCTGCGGTTTCTTGGTCGAGGGGAAGCAAAAATTTCCCCGCTTTTCCGAGCATGAGATTCTATTGGAACAGAAATTGGGCGATTTCTTGGTCCCGCGGGATCCCGCATTCTCTATTGGAACAGACTTAATAAATGCATTCTATCACTTTGCACTTAACTTCACTCGCCAAAAAAACGAACGGCAGCACCCTACAATACACAGTCCACAAAAGAGAATAAAAAAATGCGCGCACAAAGTAAGAGAGTTTTTTATGTCAGTTATGCCGCCTAAAATCCACACAAACAACTGTTTTCTCGGTTTCTCATTCGCTTCATTGAAACGGCGTTTGTGTCTATCGTAGGCTACTGAGCGCACTGACATATAGAATGGAAATTTTCATGGCACCAATTTGTTCCATAGTTGGCAAACCTTTTTTCACTGACATGTAAACACGTCAGTTACTTTTGTAAATTGAAATTTTTTATATTCGTTTTTATCGATGGGAACAAAATAAATTTTTGTTAAAAAAAATAACAAATGCAATTTTGGTGTTATTTCCCTTTTAAAATGCCTTTTTTCATTAATTACAAATATTTATGTTAAACCATGCGAGGTTTTCTACTCCTGTTTCAGCTATATGTCAGTGATTCCGGGGCTTATGGCGAAAAGAGACAGAATTAAAAAAAATCTCTACCCATCTATTTTTTGTAAATATTCGGACATTAGTTCAAAGGAAAAAATGAAATCAGGTATGGCAACTTTAATATAGTGCAACCGTTGTGGCAGTTTTATTTTAAATTTCACTTAAAATCAATCCAGAATTTTATTTACCGTTCTTATTTTACTGCAAAGATAAAAAAGTTATCGTATTTTGTGGTTTATTGAAAGTCAAGAGTAAAAATATTCAAGAAAATGGAAAAGTGTGCAGTTTTTGAATGTCAAATTTTATTTTTTCAAGTTTGGCACTATCTGATTACATTTCTGCCAGTGAATGCACTGAACTCTTAACACGAAATTTAATAAAATTTGAGTTCGGCGACAAAGGGGGCTTATGGATGAGCGAGAGGACTATAATTTTCTATACTTTTTGGTGCCATGAGTTTGTATGGGAACAATGCCTGATGAGCAGTCCATTTATTATGTCAGTGGTTCTGCGCTGATGCTCACAAAAATATTCAAATTTGGCAACGGCTTTTTCAAATACGAAAAATTGAAATGGCTTTAACTTTTTTATTCGTGAATCGATCTCGTTCAAATTCCTTATTACACAACTATTCCATAAAAAGGACATTTCTGAAAATTTAAACGAAGACTGTTTACGAACAAAAAAGCCTTAGCGTTTACAAACTTTTTGTTTGCGTATTAATATATAAGAAGATAATAGTTGCAGCGAAAAATAATAGAATACACACACTCCTCTTCTACCCCGAACCTTGACCAACATTCTTAAACGAATGTCGAATTCTTGCGAGATGCGCCTATCATCAATAATATAAAAAATAGCTAAATCCG
Organism: Thereva nobilitata; assembly: GCA_963855945.1. Lineage (NCBI taxonomy): Eukaryota > Metazoa > Arthropoda > Insecta > Diptera > Therevidae > Thereva > Thereva nobilitata. The sequence continues at coordinate 34,571,632 of OY979696.1, forward strand.
ATTCACACCTGCTGCAGAATAAATTGGTGATCAGAATCAGTCTGCCCATTTTCAAACTAGCGAAATCACGCTACTATAATATATTGCTACCCAGTTTACACACGAAAGGAACATTCGATATTGGACGAGGTCGAACACTCCCATGTAGCCATACATTATACCACTCAAATTTACACACTACTAAGTCACCGGATTGCACACGCCATTACTAAAATAGCGAATAGACTAAATGGTTGTACCTATGTCGGTGAACTGAGTACACCCATGTCACAGGCAATCCTCACTGAAGAATGTACCGTTAAGATGGTGCTAAACCCTTTAGGAGACGAAGTCTAATGCCCGCTAAGAATCCAAATGGCACTACAAAATTTACTGATCAAGATTGTTAGACCCAATATGTACATGACTTTACTCAGTTACTAATAAAAATCAGTCTAAATAAAATTCTATTATTATTGAATCACCGGCTCAAATTCAAATTACTAAACCTTTATTACAATAAAAACGATTGGGTGAACGAATTCATAGAACAAATTGAGATGAACAGAACTTAATCTAACAAAAAGGCTGATAATATAATGTTTTAAATGTATGCGTGACAATATAAATTCTTACAACTACATGTGCTGATTTGGCGGAATTTCCTTCACATTTGTGTTGGTTCTTAAATACGCAACTGCCCCATATGCATGTAAGCTAGCACCCGCGAAGGTATGAAGCTGCGATTGAGAAATATCCTCTTTAGATGAGACAGATCGTGATATAGCTATTTCTCGTAATTCATGCATATCCGCGGAACATGTAGTCCATACCGCCAGAAGGTCTTTGGGTAGTAATTCGTCCCAGTTCAATTTCTCCCGCCAAATCGATTGAAAAAGTAGTTTCATGCGCACGATCCAAGGACCTAAAATACCAAAGGGGTCAAAAATTGTAGCCATTACCTTTAATACGTTCCGTTTCGTTCCTTGCAACTTTCCAGACGATAAAAGATTTTCAGCAACTTCCAAATTTACAGCTAATTCGTCGGTAATAACATGCCAGATTAATCCTAACACCTTTTGAATCCGAGGGGGCCTCTCTTCTCTAGTAAACTGCTTTCGTAAGTTGCAACTATTCGAGTTCCATTTATGTAGTTTCATTGAGGCACCCTTCAGTATAAGAGTTGCTTCCTTGTAAATTTTTGATGCTATTATATCACTATCAGTGATGATAATTAAGTCATCCATATAGAAGCTGGATTTAAGAGCGGCAACTGTTTCAGAGTAGCGATAGAAAGCCTCGTCAAGAACCTTCAATAGAGTAGCTCCCAACAAATACGGGCTACAAGTGACGCCAAAAGTTACACGCGTCATACGATAATTTGGACTGGAGGAAGATTTCGTTCATTTCAGTTATTTTCCCCGCAAACCAGAAAAATCGGTGGCTATCACGATCCTTTGGGTGAAGAGAGACCTGTAAAAAGGCTTTCTCGATGTCCGCCACTATTCCGATCTTGCCACAGCGAAAATTCAGAAGAATCGCTAAAATATCCGGCAATAAGTTTGCACCAGTTTCTAGATGTTCGTTCAAAGATTTTTGATTTTGTTCATGTGTAGATGCATTAAAAACGATGCGCAGTTTTGACGTTTCTTTATCGTCCCGATAAACTGCCCTATGTGGCAGGTAATAAACATGATCACTATCGGAAACTTCCGGTGCCCTTTCGGCAATACCTTTACATATGTATAAAATTGGTCACAGCCTCATCGTATTCAATAATTTTGTTTGTAGCGCACAACTTGCTAACCAATGATTTCATTCGAACCAAAGCACCACCGCGGTTGTCATGCAAGGTACTTTTGTCTTCTTTCCAAAGGAGCGATGCCTCGTAGCGGGTATCTTTTTTGATGGTATACGCACTAAAATCTGTACCGGCTCGTTTTTCACTTTCACTATTGATTCCTCAAGTTCCCAAAAATTTTTAATTTCCTTGCACGCACATACATTAAGAGAAGCAACACAGCTGAGATTAACACTTAACCTACAGTTAGGTGAAGGGCCTTGCAGTGTCCATCCAAGAGCCAATCCACATCCGCGCCAATAAGTACACTAATGCCCTCCTCGAGTCGATCTCCAAATATTCGAACGTCTGAGTGATAATTCGCTAAAACAAGATTCATTAGTATTAGGCACAGAAAGAACATCAAAACAGATCTCCGGAACTTCAAGGGCATCCAAAATTACAGCTCTATCCCCATATTGACTGCGCAGAAAATCAGTCTAAATAAAATTCTATTATTATTGAAACACCGGCTCAATTCAAATTATTAAATCTTTATTACAATAAAAACGATTGGGTGAACGAATTCATACAAAGAATTGAGATGAACACAACTTAATCTAACAAAAAGGCTGATAAAATATAATGTTTTAAATGTATGCGTGACAATATAAATTCTTACAACTATATGTGCTGATTTAGCGGAATTTCCTTCACATTTGTGTTGGTTCAATACATATATTGTTACGTCTGAACAGATTTTCTACAGTTACTAACCTGAAGCCATACGCATAATGTGCGAGGATCAATTAGCAATAGTAAGAACATAATAACTAGGTATCCTAACGCTAATTCACCCTTGTAAACTACATATTCAGGAGTAGGTACTACTATTTTCACAAACATACTACTTCCGGCTATAAAACCCTAAAATAGCAGTCCCCAATATCACAAACCTAGGAGCAGTAAAACCAAATTGAAGTATGAGTACGACCCAGTCCAGTGGGTTGGTTGGTGCATGGCCATTAGAAAGTATACTAGAACAGTTAGATAAGCTGAAATATAACACGCAACACCCAAAACACTATAACTAGCCCCTAACTTCACTATCGCTCAGTAGCCTAACATTCCTGCTTCGAATACTCCAGGTAATTCAACAGAAGCTCCTAAGGAACGACACCAGAAATGATTCCGTACAAGTAGGATGGCTTGAAAAATAGGCCCTTTAACGTTTAAAACTCCGATCACTCACAATAGTATGTTGATAGTGCATTTATATAAAAATATTTCTGGTGACAAAAACCACGGTTATAGTTTTATTGGAAACCGAGAAATTACTAGAAGTATAGGCTTTCATAGCTAACATACCTAAATACTCGAGGATTCATGCTTCTGGAGCAAAACATTTTTTTGGGTAAAGAAAATGGGCAGAGATGAAAAAAGTCGATAGTTTCGTTCTGCAAAGGAGACCATAACTATGGCATATGTTTGTCTTAGGAGGGCATAGGAGTAACGCAGAGTAACATCATCGTATTACTACTTCGGAAACGCAGGTCGCGAGTCAGCAGGATTCAATATACTCCAACTGGTTGACCATCACTGTCACCATATATGTCACAATCCCAATGTTTCTTCGTTTTTTTTCAGCATTTTGCCCATAATTTAAACCTACATATCTTCCAAACGGAGTCACTCAACTTTTTGATCTTTATATCAAATAAAAGAATACACATTTACCTAAAATATGAGTCTAATTTTGTTACTTTACGATAATATAGTCTAGGAGTAATTGAGGTTTAAGTAAATATTAAAAACATTAAATTTTTTTTTGTTAACAACCTGTAATTTAGTGGCGTTATTTCCTTTCAATTGATGAACATGTGGTACTTTTTTTTGAGTGCATCCATGTGTCCATAATACATTTCTGAATTGACCCTTTATTTGGATTTGAGAAAGCATGACATACACTGAGATCCTTAGCAAAGCACGACTGCCACGACATAGATTCACATCACAAGTTTTGGTTATATAAAATGAATTCCCAAAAAACGATTATATTAAATCTCGCTAAAAATTGTAATTGAATATCGGTCCTTAAAGTAAAGAATATTAAAGTCATTCAATTTTGCTAACACATCATTACATATCTCCATTTGATCCTTAGTAACTGTGAATGCAATCTACGATTACAGGTTTTATCTCGAAGTAATTAGTCATATTAAACTTAGATTTCTCATATAAAAATTCTTATTGCAGCAAATACACCATGAAGAAAATAATTCTTTTATAAAATATTACCTTATGATAAGATTATGACTTCTAACACCTTAAATGGCGTTGAAAATTTGTATTAGATTTTTTTCTTAAACGTTTCATGTTATAAAAATAAATAATTAATAAAAGTTGCACGCATTATTAAAAAATTCATTGGTCGTGCCCTTAATGCCCTCACTAATATGGTCATAAGTTAAGAAAAAATTCATAATAGAGTTTTATCACGATATTGTTTTATCCTTATGGAGCGAAGCCGTCTCGTGTGACTTTTATCCTCCTGTTTATTTAGTTATGTGTTCTTATCACGATTGACGATATTTTTCACCTGATATGGACACCACATGTAAATTTTGCAAAACTGAAAATTTTTGATTTTTTTTAATCATTATTAAAATGGTAATTGTTGGTAATGGATTTTAATTCAAATAAAAGTGGTTTTATAATTTAAATTTTTTTTCACATAGTTGAAACATAATTAGATGAATAAAGAAAAAAATTGACCTGAACTTGGTTGCTTTATAAAATATACTTTGATACCATTGTAGGATGGATTGTAGAAGACGTTCTAGTTTATTGTTTGACTATGAAGAATACATTACAGTATAATACCAAAAATTTGAATTTGGAAATTGAAAAAATGCAACAAATATGGTTCCTTTGTAGGTTTCACAAATACAATTTCATCAATTCCGAAGTTGGTGCAATTTTCGAAGTTAGTGCAAATCTACCAATGCAAACAGAAAATCTGGAAACACCATTTTGGAATTCAATTGCATCTAAAAAAATATGAAAAGTTCTGCATTACCGGAATATACATATAAATAAATGCTTAACTTGCCAAATCAATTAACTCCACTTTTGAATTTTATTAAATCTTATTGTCAAAATAGTTTATTGACTCTTAACTGTACATATTTAAAACAAATTGCTCTGTTAATAGTCATTTAGAAGTGTTAATACTTCTTATTATCAGAGCAATTTGTTTTGAATGTGTAATTCAAAAGTGGAGTTAATCGATTTGGCAATTGAGGTGTTCAAATTTTACCCTTACAATTCAAAATAATTACACCAAGTAATTACCAAGCTTTTCAAAAAGAAATTCAAAAAATTCGACTTCCGATGTTGCAAAAGTTTTTTGGTAACAATTCACTGTCCAGATCGATGCTTTTGATTGGTATAAGTTGTTTAAAGAAGGCATAGGAGCGCGTTGAAGACAATGAACGTCTGGCCTTACTTCGACGTCTACCATATGTCATAGTTTCTTGGTTAAACAATCTAGAAGGCCTTCAATATCTCCTTTATCTGTTTTATGTCATTTACTGCTCCAAATTTATTAAACAATTGTGAAAATGTGAACAGATTTTTGGAATAGCTAACGGATGCTAAGGTTTTGTGCCCTTCTTACAGCACCCGTACGTACGATTCAAGAATTTAACGAACATTCGGCAAGTTCATTGTCAATTTAGGTTGGTGCCCTATGAACACTCATGTGCGTACGTTAGGGTACGTACGGTTACGGTACGGCACGTCATATCTAGTTCAGGCTTTTCTCTCCTCTCCTTCGTTTCTTTCCTATAAAACCGGTTTTTTCGTACTTCTTGAATCTCTGTGTAGCACCCCACAATGAACATCACTTCAAGCAAGTTAGGGATGTGGTGCTCAAAAATCATCAATCGAATGTCGTTTCGGTCGATGTGGATACAATAGAATTAATAATGTTAAATCCACTCCGAAGACCATATGGTAGATTGGGACATTTGGCTTGCCCTTAAGTAGTCTCTTTACTACCTCCGAAGTAAGTATAAGCTCGAATTGAGTATTAAAGAAAAAGAGAAAACTTACCCAGCGGGGAATGAAGCGCTGCACTATTAATGCTAGAATGCTCTTTAAAAAGCTTGGGGCGTTCCCCTTCCCATCCCAGTCCTATATATTTTTTAGCATTACATGATCGGAGATGTGAGCATCCCTTTTACTGCTGCTTTCTTTAGAAGCGTTTTTAAAGCAGTCACATAAGTAACTCTCTAACCCTCCAATTTATGTTATAGTGCCTGTGGATATAATTAGTTTTAGTTTTAAAAAAGAATTTATTTATTACCTTACCATCTATCTTAATATAAATTTAACTAATGTTTAAAGTTAATTATTCTAGGCTATTCTAATCTGTCTAACTTACTGGCCCTCAGCAGGCACTCTAAATTAATCTATATCTTAAATTAACCTATGCCTTACGGCTAAAACTTATCTATTTTTTCATTTTATTTTATATAAAAAAAATCATTATAATGTTAACTCTAAGAAAAATTTGAAAAGAACTTAGAAACTATAACCATTTTATATAAAAAAAAATCTTAAAACTATCTTAATCTACTTAATCTCATAACTTGCCCATAAAAAACTATCTGGGCGGGGTGCAGCGGAGATAAAAACGTCTCGAGTGACCCCCGTCCAGGCTCGAGTTGCGAAAAATAACAAAAGTTCGTGAAAGCATCCTTAACCTAAAGTCCGGGAGGCAGCGTTGCATTTTGGTTGGTCATTTCTGGTCTCCTGATTTTTTTTGTTATTGATAGCTTGGATATAGCTAATAACCGAAACAAGAGTCAGACGCCAGTATCGTGCTGGGGCTGGTCGTGGGAAAATAAAGATCTTGTAAAAAAACAATTTCCAAAAGTGATTTCTGGCCGCTTGAAAATTTGCATAGTAATTGTTTAAGTGATTATAATAATAATAAAAAAAGTCAGCTGCGTACGTAGTGGGGAATTATACGTCAGTCGCTTGGATAAACCTGTCAAAAAAAAACTTATGTAAAGTCATTTGAAATTCAATGAAACTTATTTATCAAATTTCTTATATAATTAGAAGAATAAAAAGCACAATCAGCTGGCGAAATATAAGTGCTGAGTGGGTTTTTAGCCTAAGCATTTTATAATGTAATCATTGCCCCGTTATGTCGACAGCTGACCACCAGTTTTAGTTAATATAATCTGTAATCGCGAGAAGCTTCGTTTAGAGGAGTCCGGAAAAGGATCGATTCGAATTTGCTAAAATTGATTTTCAACTTCCAATCATCAATCGCGTTCGATTATGTCGAAGTCACGTTGCAGGAGCATCTGGGGCCGTATTTGGTTTCTCGAGTCGATATCGACTTCTGTCGATAATTAAAAATTGGCATTTGGCGACACGATATCGACAAACTTCTCGTCTCGATAAAGACGTTTGACGTTTATTAAAAGGCTCAATTTATGCATACAATAAACTTTTAACAGTTTCTTTTTTAATTAAATATACGTGGTTTGGTGCACTTGGAGTAATATGACACAATTTGATGGTTTTCTATGGCAGCGCTTATCTGTCGATTTGGTCGTGATGTCAAATGTGAAACTTGGAGAAAATCGAGAAGCTTTTTTTGTCGAGTCGATCCATCGACTCGAGAAACCAAATACGGCCCCTGTATCACTCCATACTGTATCGAATGCCTTCACAACATCGATCAGGCATGCCCCGGTACACTGGCCTTTCATGAAGTTCCAGGGTATGTTTGATACCAATTTCGACACGGCATGAATAGTATCATGCCCTACCTGGAATCTGAATTGGTTATCGGGAATTATCTTTTTTTCCTCAACCCATTTGGATAATGATCTATTAATCACTATTTCAAACACCTTACTGATATTTGGAAGAAGGCTTATTGGGCGAAGATTAGCAGGGTTACTTTTGTCTTTACCCTTCTTGGGTATTGGGTCCACCACTGCCGTCTTCCAGTGTCTTGGAAAACGCATTGTTAAACAAACTGGTGTATGTGTCTATAGCCACCAGGAACAAATGCTTTAAGACGATGTTCGGAATATCATCCACCTCAGGCGACTTCTTATTGTTTAGATGAGGAAATATTAACAAGAGAAAGTAGAATTTAGTTGGGACGCGGGAATGTCATTCGCTGGGCAGTCCTCACTGATTTCGATGATTGACCGATTCTCGCATTTCCAAGTTTCAACTTCATTATATAATCTGTCATGGTTTGCCTATGGATATGTGAAACAACTCAGGTGTCGAAAAGCTTTATAATTTATTCACCTTTTGCAATTGCCTTTTTCTCCTTCCAAACGCGAATGTCGACAGCGGTTTTACCAAGCGGTCCCCAAACTAAGGACTAACCACGTCCAATGTGCTGCTTGACCACCGCATCGAATGAGAACCGGACATTTGCCCGTTTTCTTGGTCCCATATAATTCCTTAAAGCTCCAATATTGCTCCCATCGGAGCATATTAGCAGCGATCCAAATTCGCTGCCCTTGGTAGAGCTTCGAATTTTTTCAGCTGGGATAGCATCCGGATTGATTCTGCCAAAATAAAGATGAATACTAAGCACCAAAGCTAAGTACAAGGGCCTGTCTACGTAAGATCTGTTCCACTGTAGGCTGCACTATGTAACTTTCGCATGAAGAGCGGGTATCTAATTTTAATGCTATGAATGAAATTATTCTTACCATAAATTAAAAAAAAAAATTTATTGCAAATTTTGATATCGTTATATACTCTCCATTTATTAATTGTAATATTTTTATATGGTCACGCTTCTTTCTTCTTGAGAGTGATAAATACTGTATTACAAAAGGTATTGCTTACATCCTTGTAACCTTACAACAAAAATAATTATAAAACCTTAAAAAACTTAGGTAATATGCTTCCCTTCCATAAACGCTTGGATTGGTATTTGGTGTTTATTCAATAAATCCAAAAAATGCTCGATTGCCTTTCGAAAATTCCACTTCCCTTCTTCAAAGCATCTATAAAAATAAATTTCGTCACTTAAATATAATTTAAACAAATAGAATTTAAACAAACCTTGTACACCAAAGATTTTTCAAACCAGTCATTTGTTGAAACATTATTATAAATCCTTCTTTTTCTTCAGCTGTCTTTGCATCTACATTAAAGTTACTTTCAGGTTTGGCATATTTAAACGAGCTACGCAATTGGAAATGAGATGGATTTGTAATAAGAAGTTGCTCATTGACTATTCTATATTCCGTTGTATTTTTGAAGAAGCCCTTTTAAAAGAAATATCAAAATTATTATTTAATAAGGACTCTTTATGGTTTTGAATGTAATTACCAATTCAGAAGCATTTGGATGCAGTACAAAAGTACGACTAAAAGCAAATTGCAAATCGTTCTCCAATAAGCTTGATCCAGGCTCTTGAAAAACACCAGTAACTGTTATAATTACTAATTGACGCTAAAATTAAATTGTTTTAATTTGCTACTTATAAAATAATATAGTGTGTACGAGTCTTACCGTGAACACTGTTGTATCCACTGTAAAACTGTAGAAATCATGTTCACTTTTAGGTATAGTTTTAAAAGCACTCGCAATATCATCTCGTCCTATGATTAAGCTTGACATAGCACGATTATAATTACTGAACTTTAAAAGATTTCGTGAAAGTGCAACATATTTATTAATTCTTTGTCCATGGAATGAATTTGTTTTGCCCTGATCGTAGTTTATGCTTATAGAAAATATCGCGTCGCGATGGTACATATCTAAAGAAAATATTTAAAAAAAAGATTTGTTCTGGTAATAGTAAAAATACTAACCAACAAGCTGTGCTCTTTGATTGGAATCGTATGCCTTAAAGTAGTTAAGGATGAACTGCTCTGTGAAATCATATGCTTCCATTGTGCAAAGATAATTCTTTTGCGTGGTGACTCCACCTTGATCATTGGTTAGTATAACTTCATCCTGTTGAGTATTTTAAATACTTTAAATCTTTTAATCGAGGAAAATATAAAATTATACTTACAAGTTTCATTAATGCCGGAAATATTTTCTTTACCTCCGCTATATATTCACTAGAAAGTGTAAATTTTCTGCACAATGGATTACCATCAAGTCTAAGTTCTTTAAGGCTTCCTTTTGGTACAGTATCTAAGTCAGCGATATTCTCCATTTTATTATCGCTTAGATCTAGCATCTTTAGATTTTTCATATATATTAAAGGATGCATTCCTTTTCCAGATATTATATCATTATTTCCTAGTTTCAAATTCATTACATTTACGACATAACGACGAGCACAATGTAGTAATAAACTTGAAAGTATATTTGAGTTGCTTAGAGATATCGCCATGTTTTTTAAAACTATAACAAAATAATATTTATAACAAATATTATAAAATAAGCCATCAATAAATACCTTCACAGGAGCAAAAATTCTCTAAATTAATCGCACGATCCATCAAGTTGAATCTTTCTGCTGCAGCAGCAGCTATAAGTTCAGATGGTTCTACTTGTCCAGTTTCGAAATTAGCTACATTCATTTTTATTCTTATCGGTACGGTATCTTCTGATCCTGATATTTTCAATGAAAGTCCACTAGAAAGTAGAAACTCCAATGCATCATATGCATTACGTACAAAGAAACTATCACAATTGGTTTCAACCTTGAATGAATAATATTAATTTCTGTGGCTATTTATGAAGTTCTGAGCTTACCTTGTAATAACAGGGATAAAAATCATGCGGTTGATTCGTGAACATTGCCATTATTGAGTCAACAATCTCTGCTTTTGTGTAGCGCCCCATATGATCAATCTGTTGAAAAATTATTGTTGTTAAGTTTAGAAATCTAGCTTAGTATCTATATAGCAGTCATAGTCAGTTTCCGTTGTTTAAAGTACTAGTAAATGGTCTACTTCTATTGAACGAACTTGCTGGAGAATATAGTGGAGTAAATAACGGTATTTAAAAATGAGTTTTCCCGCCCAATTTTGGGCACGGCCCAGCCACGTTAGGAAGGCCCCATTCGCTAGGACCCGATTGCAATAAACGAGTTATATTCAAGATATAGCTGGACAGAATGCTTATTAAGACATATGGAAACGTATTCGTTCCAACGTAGAACCTTGGTCAATATTCAGTCTTTTCGTAGAGATGACAGATATTTTGGAAGTATTGAAATTGACATGATTGTTGTGACCCCGACCAAGAGCTATTTCTATAGCCCCTGATGAATAAGCCAGTCTGAAAATGTAGAAATAACACACACCACCAACAAATCTATGGAGTGGATAGGAGCGGACAGAGTAGTCAAGAGGGCTCTGTGGATATCGCCAAAAAAGGATCAAGGTTTAGTTGCTGCAAAGACGCTGAGCTCATCGCAGACATTAATAATTTATATCAAGTTGTTAATTATCTTAGGAGAGTCAATGACGTTGCAGACCAAGGAACTCACATATAGGTCCCTCTCTTCACCTCGGCAACTCGCATCACTGCCTAGTAGAGTCAGTGCTGCCGTTTGGTCGTTTTTGAGGCGTAAAATTCGTCCTTTCAGGTGAGTATTTATTCCTTCAAGGGAGTACTAACAAAATTTTTCATTGAAGCCTCTATTTATAAAATTCTCAAGAATATCAAGCTCAAGTAAAAACACTACATTAACTGTAGCGTACTAAAGCTTGTAATTTCGCGTCTTTTATTCTATTCCCGCAGTACAAAAAAGTATAATATCAGTCCAAAAATCTACCTTCTTTGGCAAGTTTGGAAATATTGAAATAAAATTTACTAAAGGGAGTAAAATTTCATTGTCAGGAGTATGGGAGTATAGACGGCTCGAAATGAGCACAAATACTCCGATTGGAGTAACTTCGGCAGCCCTGAGTCGAGTCCGAACCAAAAGAGATGAGGTTCTCAAAAGTCGCACTTTCCATGAGCAGTGAGAATGACAACAGATTTCGAAGGGGAGATTTGAAAATACATAAGCGCACATCGAGATAAGACGTGCTATCTTGATGTGCGCAATGTGTATTTGTGTGTAATTTTCATTACCCCACATGCGCGAAGAAACCTCAACTGATTTGGTTCGGACTCTAGGTGCTAATTTCCCATATCCATATTCTGCCAACCTGGGAAAGCCTACTTCTTCTTTGACGTATATACAACCGGGATGCGATCCTAGCTTCTCGTAATTGTTCTATTCACCGGTCTCGATTCTGAGCTGATGTCATCCAGTTTGGCATCCCTAAGCTCTGGGCGTCCTGGGGCCGTATTTGGTTTCTCGAGTCGATATCGACTTCTGTCGATAAATGAAAATTGGCATTTGGCAACACGATTCGACAACGTTATCGTCTCTTTACGTGTCGATAAAGACGTTTGACGTTTATTAAAAAGCTAACTTTATGCATACAATAAACTTTTAACAATTTCTATTTTAATTAAATATATGTGGTTTGCTGTACTTGGAGTAATATCACACAATTTGATGGTTTTGTATGGCAGCGTTTATCTGTCGATTTGGTCGTAATGCCAAATATGAAACTTAGAGAAAATCGAGAACCTTTTTTTGTCGAGTCGATCCATCGACTCGAGAAACCAAATACGGCCCCAGGACGCCTTTCTTCGAGCGGAAATTGGGAGCCTACCGAGTTTTATTTTCTTCAAAACATCTATGTCGCGATAGTGCGCGTAGATCTCGTCTTTGGAGAGTATCCGGAATCCTCCTTCCTCATATATGGGCCCAACAATTATCCGAAGCATTTTCCTCTCGAACACAGCTAAGAAGTTAGAGTGCTTTTTGCTAAGCACCCATGTCTCGGATGCATATGTAAGTAGTGGTAAGACCAGTCTTATATAGTAGAAGTTTAGAGGTTATGGTTAAATGCTTGGATTTGAAGAGCCTTGACAGAATATAGTAGGCTTTGTTTGCTTTAAGGTGTCGTGCGCGTATTTCTACTTCCACGCTATTGTCAGTTGCTACTATTGACACAAGATTTTACTTCTTCAAACTCGTGTTTCTCTACCTTGATTGTAGGACCAATGTTTGGTGTTCTTGCAGAGGAGGCTACCATGTACTTTGTTTTGCTTTCGTTGATGTGGAGTCCCAGCTTTCGTGCCGCCTCTAAATCTGGTGGAAAGCTTCTTGTACAGCTCTTGATGTTCTTCTCAGGATGTTAATGTCGTCTGCATAAGCCAGTAATTGGGTGGACTTGTAGAGGATTCTGCCCCTTGATGTCACCCATCTCGAATTACATTCTCCAGGCTGAAAAGGTGACAGGCCAGCCCGTCTCCTTGTCGGAGTCCATTATAGATGTTGATTGATATGGACAGTATTCCAGATACCTGGTCATGGTCAACTTACATGGTGGTGTCAGCTTATTGGGGATGTCGAATTTTCTCATGGCTTTGTAGAGCTACACTCTGGCTATGTTATCATAGGCGGCTTTAAAGTCTATGAAGAGGTGGACATTTTCATTCAATCGCGGTAGTATAATGGGAAACGGTACAGAAAAACGACATATTGGATTTGGCATTTCATTCTCTTCTCCCCACTATCTTTCAGACCTCTGAGCTTTAGTCACATCATAATGAATTTATCTCACGATTGGACTTGTAAATCCCACCCTAACTTTCGGATCCTTCCTCCCTCAGGTACTGGGACTATAACTCCCTCAAGGATATTCCTCTCGGATACGGCTAAGAGGTTAAAGTGCTTTTTACTCAGTACTCAAATCTCGTGAGCCGTGACCGCCTCAAGAATCTTCTTTCATCGTTCTCAGTCTTGCATCTTACTCTTCTAGTTGGTAAGCTCAATTGTACGTAAGGATATTAATTTGTCGGCTTATATCACCGTCCTAGGTCTCCTTTGTGGTCTTCTTCCCTCTGGCGTTTGGAGGAACAGGATTTTTAGGAGGCATTCCTATTACATTTCCTATCCAGCGTAGGCGTGAGATGTTGATGCTTTTGGTTATATCAGGTTCTTTGTATATTTGGTGCAAATCGTGCTTGAACTGCTGAATTTCCCTCTCGAAACTTCCAAGCACCTGCTCACCTAGTAAGCGTCCATGATGCCTACCCGTACATAAGGATTGGTTTTATTAAATTTATTAAATTTTATACTCCTGCTTATATATTATACTAACTGATACCAGCCACTTCATCCGCGTGGAAAGATGTCGTATTATGTCCTAATCTAAGTCCCAAGTTGATGAGTTAGTATACATAATCTCACGCCTGTAGTCCGTTATGGGTAGATAGAGCTTCGTGAGCAAGGCAGAAATGAGTTAGTAAAACTATTCTTTCAATACCTCATATTAATATTTCAATACCTCCCTATAAACATTTCTAGTTTTTTTCTGGTTGGAGAATGGCCAGGCTGTCAGATGAATAAACTCTTAAGCCACATACATTTGGTCATGGGAAAGCAGTCCCTCCTAAGATCCACACCAGCCACTTTCAAACTCTGTCCCTGTGCCTTGTTGATGATCATGGCGTAGCAAACCTTAATCGGAAATTGCACACATTTGAAGTCGAAGTGGTAAATTGATGAGATCAAAATAATTCGGGTTCTTCGGAGCTCTTCCCTCAGTCAGTATATTCAGTCAGTCACGCTAATCAGATCTTCCACAATATCGCAAAGGTTGCTCGGAATATTTAATCTTTCTCCTTCCTCCAAATTATTTCCATCACCAAAATCTAGTTATAAGTTAGAAAACTCCTCTGTCCTCAAATCACGTTAAAGGTGAACACGCATGTTAACTCCCAAGGATAGCACTTTGTTGTACGTTGGTTCTTCGCTAGGGATGAATTTCCAAAAATCATTTCTAGTTGAATAAGTAACCTACCTGTCAAATTCCAAGTTTTTAGGCTTTATAGTTTCGGAGATCTCGTGATGAGTGGGTGTTATTTAACTTTTAGATATATAGATTTTTATTCTCCTTTTTGACTTAAAATATTTCAATAAATTGTAGTACGTTTTGTTAGCTAGTAGTATTCTTTTAGTTTTCGCCGTAATATTGTATTTGTTAGTTTAAATTCCTCGTTGACGGACTCTTTATTATATCTGTCGATTGTTATCTTTTTTCCTGTTCTTCCTCTACTATTTTCATTAGGGATCCACATACGTTTCGTCTTATATTCATTGATGATAAATCCAGACTTTGATGCTGCTTTTTCTACCGGCACAACGGATTCTTTTGCTACAGCCAAAGATGACCAGACCAGACTTGTTTAGAATTGTCCCTTTGTTTTCAATACATGCATCTCGGACCGCTTTTTCTCATAATATGTTAAATAGAAAGCAGGATAGTGTCTCTTTGTCTGAGGCCTCCGCTCGTTTCAAGTAAAAAATAGAACGAAAATGTAACTTGCAATGGCGAGCATTTCCAGGTAGAATTCAATTTCTCATAGCCTTAGTAAGAATTTGTGTACATTTTCTAAGCCTGGATTTGCGAGTGGAGTGGCAATAACATACTTACTGTAACCTGATGCCACATTTCGCTGCCTTTGAATTTCTTAAAGTTCACCGTGTCCCTCGAGCAGATAAGTTCTCCATCAAACATAACCTCTAACGTATTCTTCCCAGTATTATCCTTATCTGATTTTTTTGTGTGAATCCCATCCTACAAATATCAAATCATAATTAACGAAATCCCATCTGCGGTTACCTACTAATTTAATTAAGTTGGGCAAAGTATCCATAATTTGTTTGATAAAGCCTCGAGTATTGGTAACAGGATTTCCAGCTAGATACAGTTCATTCAGTTTGATGCATTTGAGGTACTTAAATTGAGCTGCAAATTTTACCTACAAAAAAATATTTATACTTCCAACATAGTTGATAACTAAGTTAGTCTTACGTTGTTCAGTCGTAAATCAAGCATTTGCAGATTTGTGTTGGCCAATGCTGAAAATGGAGACAGCAGTCCGATGTTATTGTTGCTGAGTTTCAGGCCGTTAATCGAGTTGAGAATATCGTGGTTCATGGTTAAAACTTTGAAGAGAAGATCCAAAGAAGCTTTGTTACCAAGATTTATGACTATATCAGCGAGCTCTGGAAGAAATAATTCAAGAAACTTGGAAGGAAAATGTCTTTTTATGCTTACGCGGATGAGAGCTGAGTCGATCCAAATTAAGAACATTTGAAACATCCTCAATAGTCTCCAAAGTAGCCATCTGTTTTTCAATAGCTTTTTCCAGTCTTTTAGCAGGATAAATTTGTCCAAATTTATAATCGGCCACATTCAGCTTCACCGTCATCTTGATCGTAGATGAATTGGGCAACGTAAGCGTTAAATTTGTTTCAAACAATTTCTGCATGGCATTTCGGCATTGCCGTATTAGGAACTTATCACTCAGTTCATATTTCTAGAAGATAAACCATAGCAGATTAGGATTATGTTTATGCAAGCTTCCTGGTTACCTACACTATATGCAACTGGATAAAACTCATACTCCCCGACTAAGTCGAACAGTGCATTCAAGATATCCTTCTTCTTGTACTTGCCCCGATGGTGGATGATTACTTGATGCCAAGTATAAGCCGCGTTTAGTAAATTTTTATCATAATTTGAGGTTGCATAGTACGAAACAGAATTGGGAGCATTCATTTCAATGGGGGAGTCCCCGGCTTGCATGAAGATCACGGGTTCTTCTACAATACGAAATTTTTATTTAATGTTAACAACAAACTCACTTCAATTTACCCTTTTCCGTGGCGTTAGACATTTTAAAGACAGAATTAGTGCAACCTTTTTCAAAATAATTAAACCGGCACGGATTTGTTTGGTGTCGAGATTATTTATGCCTAGAATTTGACACTTGAAATTCTTCTTCTTTTGATCAAAGTTCAGTACAGAATGTTTATTTGAAAACTGAAAAAGGTATTGTACTATAATCCAGGACTGCAACCAATAATTGGATGCTATAACTTTTCGTATTGTAGGCAAGCAGCGATTTTCAAATGTATTTTCAGAATATTTCCATGAAATTATAATTATTCCGTAGAAATTCATTGTAAATATTTATTTCTAAAGTAATAAAGATAATATGAAAGCAATATTTATTAATTTTTATGTCAAGTACGTTCCTTTTAAACTAAAACAAAAATCGTAGCGTTTTCTACAAAGGTTTTTATTGTAGATTGATGAAAAATATGTTTTCAATTTGATAAAATACAAATTTCACTGCAGAAAATTATGAAGGCATATATTTCTATTGAAAAACTACGTAATTACTAGAGTTTCTAACATTATTTTTAAATTGTAATTTCATCCTGGAGTTTAATATTTTAACCATCAAACCTTCCGTTTAGCGTGGAAAATTTTAGCTCAGCTAAGAACCCAATTTGAGAAGTTAACCCAATTTTTTTGGAAACTCCTTTAATTCTCGATTCAAGTCCACAACCCCAATATATTTCATCAAGCTCCACAACTTTGGTTTTTATTAGACACCTACCTACTATAGCCAAGTCACCTTATACATGAACCCATAAAATCCAGTGGCGTCACAAAAGCCCATAAAGGAAAGGCTACAAAAGTTACAGAAGGCCAAATTTCACGAAAATCTTCTCAAATATCTCGTAAAATATTGGTCTTACGTTAATTTTTGGTTATTATAAAATCTGTTCGTGAGATAAAAAGCATAAAAAAGTCATATATAAAATTTGCGGGGAGAACCAATAGTTTTGGAGATATAAAGCTGAGAAAACTCGGGAATTGCACTGCGTTCGGTACTGACAGATCGTTTTGGCGGCGTGGGTAGTCAAACAAACACAGCCCCACCAGCTTTCCGAAACTGTGATTTGGTATTTTACATAAAAAGGAAAGAAGGGAGGCCACTTCATCGTGAATTGGAAAATGGGCCGACGGTGTATAGTACAGAACAACATGCGGAGTACGGCAGGGATCGGTCCCTGGCCCTCTCCTGTGGACCACAATACCAGTGGACCAGGATCGGGTTCGCGGATGACATGGGGTACTGCTCGTAGGACGATGTCCCGATGAAATCGAATTGTGCGCGAACGAAGTAATCTGGGAGAGTGGCCTCAAAGCGGTGGTCTGCGTCTGACTCTTGCTAAGCACGAAACTGAAGCTGCACAAACGGAGAAAACCAGTGTCCATAAGAATCAAGGTATGGGAACAGATCATACACTCAAAGCCCGCCCTGAGGTACCTGGGAATGATGATCGACCGCTGGCTAAAGAACCCCACAGTTTTTGATGCGGAAACAGCTTTCGGTCCATCTCTTCCAAACCTACGGGAATTTGTTCGTTATCTCATCCAGATCAAAAGTGTACATGGGTACAAGTCTCGAAAATGGGCCGATTTCGAGATACAGCGAAAATAAACTGGAATGTTTGCACCCAGAATCCCGTGTTTACATTTGTGATGCTGAGTTAGTGCCCAGTTATATGGCTCGGTTGAGAGGATTTTGGTTCTGCAAGAGAGTTAGTAGATTCGCCCTTCTCTCATTTCGTATTAGCGAGTTGACGTTCACCGATATGACTTTGATCGTGTCCTCTCCGAATAGTGCCATTGAAGCAATTTACCCGG
Organism: Thereva nobilitata; assembly: GCA_963855945.1. Lineage (NCBI taxonomy): Eukaryota > Metazoa > Arthropoda > Insecta > Diptera > Therevidae > Thereva > Thereva nobilitata. Next base: position 34,589,992 of record OY979696.1, read on the forward strand.
AGATGGTTTCTGTCGAAAACAGAGCGTTATATACAAGGTCTAAAGGAGCTGTTTGCTCGTTTAGTTGTTTATGGAGCTGCGCGATCTGCCCTTGAATGGACAGGAGGACCGCCTTCAGCTCACTATCTCCAGGACTCGCTGCCGTGGCTGCTTTTGGAGCTTGCTGTTTTGTAGGCTGGGCTCCCGCTCCCATTTGGGCAAAGGACATTCCAGGCGTTACAAAATTGTTTATCATTTTGCTCTTTTGCGCTTTCTGAGTCTGGATTTGCTCTTTACGCACTTGGATTCTAGCTCCATCGTTTCGAGCACGATTACTCAAGCTTTCCTAAAAACGACAGGGAGCCAGGTAGGCTATGGCAGTAGCTACCTGGTCTCCCATATTAAATAATAAATTAGCAGGCTGGAGATATTTCATCGTCTACTTTAAGTAGGCGACGAAATATCTCCAGCCTATATAAGGCAAATACTTAGAATATAAATTTTGTTGTAATACAAACTCATTTGTATAAAGTTGTAAATATTGTAAATATATAAAATATAATGTAAATAGTCTTCATCCACTTCAAATCAATTTTTGGTTAGTGGCCTTAGAGGTCGATGCAAGACCAGGACGTGTTTTTTAGTGAGTTCGAGTCCGACATAACCGGCCTGAAGGAGCGTGTCGGTAACATGAGTAGCTTTTCACCTTTAAATATTCTAAAGGTAAAGTTTTTGACGAGACTGTGTCAGACGCGGGAAACAACAAAAAGTGAATCGTGACGTAAAACTTTCTGACGTTGCGGTCTTTGGAATCCGGGAAAGAGTAACAATCGAAGGATTAAGGGCCAAGATACTTTTCCGAAACAGTGTTGATGACTCCATTTCTCGATTAGTTGATCATTGCCTGCATATGAAGGAGCATGGTGTGATATTCATATTGGACAGTGCTTTTTTTGGTCGCAATGTAGGTTTATTTCGTGTGCAAGGAAACTTTAAGTGAAGGTGAAGTGAGAACAGTTAAAGAAAAGGGGCTGTAATCACTTTTAAAGAGAAGTTGTAAGAAAAGACGAAAAGAGTGACCAATTACTGAAAGTCTCGACCGTCAACATGCACGTGAAATTCTACACTCGTTACTGCGACGGAAGGGGCGATGGAGCATTATCTCACAAAAGAGGTACTTATCAGGTACTTATAAAATATTTCATATAACAAATTTTTATAATGGGGCCATTCCATGAAAATTCGACCAACGGCTTGGACACGACCTTCTCCGATTTCCTTCATATTTCGTACATTTGGAGTACTAGTGACTAGTATTACGTAGGTGCAATATTTTGCCAAAATGTTAGGTGGTTTCATAAATAACGGTACTTAAATATTTCGAAATTTGCATAATACAAGTTCCTTTAAAAAATCGTACAAAGTTCAAATATTATCCTAGCGCTATGATATATACATCATTTTGAAGAAAAACCTTCAAGCTATTAAATAAAAATGCCAAAAAGGACATTCGACGAAAAAAGGATTCAAAGGACATCTTAAGTATCCTTTATCCTTGGGGATCTCAAAAAGCCAACGCGGGATTTTCTCCAAATTTTTATATGTTTTGACTGGCAACACTAAAGATAAGTTGCCTGAGTCTCATGCTGGGGTCGAAGACCGTTTGGGAAGGAGAATTTTTTAAAGCATACCCTGTCAAACGCCCATCATATATAAAACAGTTTAATGTATGCCCTAAATGCATTTTACGTTGTCTAGATAAGTGGGTTGCGGCTTAAATTGTACTGCCAGTTAAGAAAAGTCTCCTAACGCAAACAATGGCAACTTTTAAATCACTTTATCACAATAATTATTGGTACAAAGGAATTGTACTTGTCTGAAAGGAACTTTTAAAACACATTTGCTGTAAGGTTGAAAATAACATTTATTGAGCATTTTAATTATGGTTACATGTCAGATTTTAAAAATATGACTAACTTCCTCTGTAAACGGTTTTACGAGTATTTGGCCTACAGCAGTTGGAGCAACATGGTGAATTTTCTGGGTAGACGGCACAGGCTTAATACTACTATAAATTTGCGTCATCCGATCTGCTGCTTCATATTCAAGATTAGATATGTATTTGAAATTCATATTTTTAATATTTTGGTCGGCCCATTGAAAAAGTAGAGTAGGGGTTGTTATTTGTTCCGAATATGGTCTTTGAAGACTGGCTTTTGCTGCTAAACGTTTTAGTGTTCCGCCCAATCCGTCGCAAGGGCTTTTCCCATGAGAAGTAGCAAAGAAATTCCATTCAGCCTTGATGCCAGTTTCCTTCTCGTGCAAAGTTAAATTGTAAAAGTTTTTCCTATTCTTGTACTGCGCAGCTGAGGCATCTGAAAAATAAAAAATTTTCTTTATAAAACCAAGTTTTTCCTGTAAAAAGTTTATAAGATGCCTTTGGTAAATGCAAACCGCAATAGTATCATGATGAGCAATATCGCTAATTACGATAAAATTTGTGAATTTCAATTCCTCTTGTTCTGCCGTACGGTAGTATATCGCAAAAGGATGAATTGTGGCTTGAGAATGAGTCCAGTGGTATGCTTGCACTTCGTCCTGTATCACAGATGAATAGTTTTCTGAAAAATCCATTAGTACTATAACCTCTTCTGTAACCAGATGGGGTTTCAACTCATTTAAATACCTTTTTTGTTGCCTCGCAAGGAAATCGTGTAGCAGTAATGCAGGTAAACGTTCCAGCAAGTGATCTATAAAATCTTCTGCTGACTGAATCACCGTTTCTAAATGCGATCTATCCGTAGACGTCCATTGATTATATGTAATGCTTTCAACGCTATTGTTTTCAAAAGTTTCCTCAAATACTTTACGAAGATTCTCATAGCCCGGGCACGTTTGACATTTATTAAAATAACACGCTATATTTGGAGGATTGCACATACCTAATGCTAAGCAAGTTTGAAAGCTTTCAATGTAAATATTTGAAAACCTTGTTAATCGATCGATCTTGCAAGATTGTAACATTAACTTAACGTTTTAGTGTATCGTGTATCGTAAGCATCTTTAAAAACGCGGTATATCTCCTTTAAATTCCCTAAAATTAATCGCTTCTGTAGATTTTCCTTTTTGCCATCAACCTAAAAGAGCCATCAATCAGAAACTGCTATAAAATTGTCTTCTATGTTACTTACTTTCATAGCAATGGCGTCCTTTTTTCCCGGCATTACTCGGCTTATGTCATCACTGTTGTAAAATTCAATAACTGTAGATATAACATCAGTCTTTATCCTGCTTCCATGCGGTCCAAACGTAGTAGATGAACTTTGCTCTATTGGATATACTTTTTTACTTTTTTTAATTTTGTATAAAGAGGTAAGACTTTCAAATTCTTCCGCTGTTCTCTTTAAGGTCCATTTCTCCGGCACTAATGTTAAAATGAACTCTCGAAATTTCTCGTCGCTAGTGTGCTGGTATGCTTCCTTAAGTTTTTGTACATAATTCTTTTCCCACTCTTCCGGCGATGATGGGTTAATATCTTTTAAATTTAGTACCTTTTCACTAATTTTTATTGAACTTCGGCTCCATTTATTGCGTACATATGTAGGATCATTCATCCTTTTTTTATAAAAGGTTCTTCACCAATATTCAAAAGACACTCATTCAAAGATTTCAGGGCAAAGTTTGTTAAATATTCGTCTGTTTCACATACTTCCGGTTGCTCACAGTCTTCACTTTGCTGCACTTCTTCTATATTTAAATTATCCCACTCACTTGATGTTCCCGGCATTTAAGAGCGCTAAACTTAGAGTAACCTCGCAATCGTAGCAGCACATTAAGAGTGTGCAGTTCTTATAATTTCCTCAAATATATTTCTTTATGTATAATATAAAATATGGCTACCTGCATACCTGAGCAAAAGGGGTTTTACAAGGTATCCTTAAAATAGTCCTGCCAAATTGTTTTAAGAATTGAAGATAATTTATTACCATTTTATGGCTGCAGGCAAATTTCCGTGAAATACAAACAATGCACATTGCACATGCAGGAAAAATTTCAAAATGTATGCTAATCAAACTTTCAGATTTTCTTGCATTTGCCTTAAAAACATTTTTTTTACCTGGCAGTACAATTTAAGCCGCAACCCACTTATCTAGACAACGTAAAATGCATTTAGGGCATACATTAAACTGTTTTATATATGATGGGCGTTTGACAGGGTATGCTTTAAAAAATTCTCCTTCCCAAACGGTCTTCGACCCCAGCATGAGACTCAGGCAACTTATCTTTAGTGTTGCCAGTCAAAACATATAAAAATTTGGAGAAAATCCCGCGTTGGCTTTTTGAGATCCCCAAGGATAAAGGATACTTAAGATGTCCTTTGAATCCTTTTTTCGTCGAATGTCCTTTTTGGCATTTTTATTTAATAGCTTGAAGGTTTTTCTTCAAAATGATGTATATATCATAGCGCTAGGATAATATTTGAACTTTGTACGATTTTTTAAAGGAACTTGTATTATGCAAATTTCGAAATATTTAAGTACCGTTATTTATGAAACCACCTGACATTTTGGCAAAATATTGCACCTACGTAATACTAGTCACTAGTACTCCAAATGTACGAAATATGAAGGAAATCAGAGAAGGTCGTGTCCAAAATTTTCGTTTTTTTGGTCGAATTTTCATGGAATGGCCCTTGAATAAAAGAATTACAGTGTCAGCATGTACATCAGATTTATCTACACCAGGAAAATCTACGCCAAGCACACCTCCGTCTTTACCGGAGTTCGACTTCCTGAATAATTGCTCATGTGCTCAACATACTCCTGACGTCTCATCAGAACAACAAAGAGTTTGTGAGGCAACAAACAGTCGATACAAAACATAATTGCTGCACTTGCTGATTGACCGCGGAGATGAATTCGCCAAGAAAATTGTTGCGCGCATCAAAAATGTGCCTAATTTAACCACAATTGGCGCAAAATATCATTGTGAATGCAGTAAACGCTTCTACTCTCGACAACAAGCTTTATCCCCAGAAACAATGAGATTGACGCGGCCATGGAATGCGTGTATACTAATTGGTCATAACATCCTGAACAACTTTCTGATCTCGATGATGCAAGTTACACTATCCATCACTTCGTTTATTACCCCCATACACAAACCGATTTTTTAGGCAAGGGGTCGCAGTGATAGGTCCAAATTACACGCATGACATATACTTCCCTGCGAGTAAAGATCGAAGAGATCTCGCATGCTATTAAAGTAGTATCAAAAAAGATACGGAAATACATTTGCACTATTAAAATTTATTTGGAGCATGGAAAGTTTCAGTTAGTCAGGAGCGGATCCAGCCGTCAAAAAAGGATGTGGTCACATCACAGCCACCCGAAAATCGGCCAAGTGCGAGTCGGAGTATGAACTCGTTCATGATCGATATAGTGCATTCCTACAAAGGAGATGTTTACACTGCGAATCTGAGCTTTTAAAAGTGTTTTATTTCAAAACGCTTAAAACGTTTTATTTTGACGTCACCCATTTGATTAACATTGTCGACAAGCGTTTAAAAAATGTTTACAATGTTAATCAAATGGGTGACGTCAAAATAAAACGTTTTAAGCGTTTTGAAATAAAACACTTTCAAACGCTAAAATTTCCAGTGTACAAAATATATGACGCCCTGACCAAGATTTTGTACAGTGTATAGTTCCACGTGGGCCCAGCCGTGGGGCAAACACTAGTAAGTAAGTTAATTAACCTGTAAAATGTTAGTTTGTTTGCTCACGAAAATTACGAAAGTAAATGTGTGTTTGCACATCACAATGTCACATTTAGACTCTAAACTCTAAATCGATTTTGATGAAATTTTTACAACTTCAAAGGATATCGAATTAAATTAATCGCTAGTATACATTTTACACTAAATAATTTTATTTACTTAAATTACAAATTCAAGCTTAAGTTTCTTTTTCGCGAAAACCTTGATAATTTCATCGATATCCAGGTTCACATCTATGTGTATATTTAGCAGAGCTAGCCCGGATAATCTTTCCTGTGCCATTGAGGCACGCAACCAAGATTTTACTCTGCGAAGAGTAGAAAACGATTTCTCTGCGGTAGGTACGCTGACGAGGAGAGTTTCCAGTATTTGTAAGAAAATTTTTGTTATGGTATAAATCTTGGCCGCATGCTTCAATGAGATGAGCTACCGTCTCTGGTATGGCGGAATTGTTTTCACATTCTCTTTTCCATTTGGCCATTCAGAGTCTTCTTGGGAGCCAAGCGTCTAAACAGACCCAATATAGACAAAAGTACCACGACATATGGAACCTCACTTGATGCAGTTTTAATGCGATTTTTAGACCAGTTTCAATCGAAAATATTTCAGTTATCATGCTTCGTTTTTAGGTTTTAATGCTCAGGAATTCATAAATATTGATATTTTGATATTGTACTTGTATCAAGTTTCTCGGTAAACTCGTCACTATACTTCCTGCATCTGACTATTAGGGTTGTGGGCATGCCCATCGTTCCCACAACGGTGGATCCGCGCTTGTACCCTAGGGCCATAGGGGCCATGGCCCGGTGCGGTAGGTTGCGAGGGGCGGCTTACGTGATAATCTTTGGAAGCCTTTAATAAATCAGTACTTAATACAGTGAAAGAAAAATAACTTTTTGGGGTTGCTGCAAAATTTATACATTTTTCTTTCACCATCATTCACAAAATTACTGTACGGTAGCTTTTGAGCTAAGCCTGAAAATGTAACTGTAGAAAAATTCTGGTATACACGGTGGTCAGCTAGGTACGATGCCTGTGCAAGCTTTAACAAAAATTGGAACGAAATAATAGTGGTTCTTAAAGCTGTAAAAAGTGACGTGGGCCACCAAAAAGCTTATATAGTTTCCAAAATTCTTGAAAGTTTCGACACAGACGTAGAGTAGTTTCCAGATTCTACGAGTCACTTATCACTTTCATAGAGAACAAACATGAAACTTTTGATGCTTTTGAGGAGGCTGCGATCATAAGAGAAGAAAAAGAAGCTGCACCATGACTGTCGTAAGGTGAGGAAGAAGTATTGTTACAAAGTATTGTGACCAAAAGATTAATACCGTTTTACCAATATGCGACCAATTGTTGGACGAGATGTGGAGGATCAAATTCGTATGCAAGTTCTATCCTATGCTTGATGGGGAAGTTAGAGTTAAACCCATAAAACTCCAAAAATTTTACCCTTGATCTTGCGGAACATCTACAAGAATGTGTCTTTTAACACAATTCTTGGCGTCACATTAAAAAAAGCAAACAAAACCTATTTCTTAAGCACGATGAATTGAAGGAAGTATTTCCATATACAGAAATAGCATTAGGTATCTCAGTAGGTATTGGGTAACTTGAGCCTGGGAAAATTTCTTGTCGCCGCAGTGTAGAACTTTCGTTTTCCGTATTAAATAGAATAAAAAATTGCCTACGTTCCCGGATTAGCGAAGAACATTTGAAGTTAAACTCAGCATTTAATTAATGATCTTTTGTAGGACCTAATTTATGCGGCTGCAAATCTTCTAGGCCCAGGGTGCCAAATCTTAAAATACGCCGCTGATTACACAGGCCCACAAAAAAAATCTTTTAGTTTGAACTTGAGGTATGCTACCTTATGTTTTTCGGTGTGCTGAAAACGAATCCGAGGTCAGAATTTGGCCATCACGCTCAGATTTTGCCCCACAAGCCCCCCACAACCCCAAAATGGACCAAAATTTGAGCAGCATAAAAATTCAAAATCAGCATGTTATTGCCCTTTTTTGGATGTGCAGAACAGATGATTTGCTCTGAGAAGAACAGATGATTTGCTCCGAGAAGAACAGTTGAGTTTGTTCTGAGAAGAACAGATGATTTGCTCTGAGAAGAATAGATGGTTTTGTTCTGAGAAGAACAGTTGGTGCTGTTCTAAGAAGAACCGTTAGTGTTGTTCTGAAAAGAACAGTTGAGTTTCTTCTGAAAAGAACAGATCAACGAAAATGTGTGAATTCAATATTTGGAACAGCGGATCGTTGATTGGTGACCTGACATTTGCCAATATTGTCCCGAAAAATTCGACCAAAAGAGAATTACAATTTAATCTTTGAGGTGAATGAAATTCGATTCATTCAGGGGAGGGAGGCTCGAGTGACTGGGGCGAAGACTGAAGCAGATTATGACCTCGGTTTGTTTTCTAGCATACTGAAAAACGGACGATAACACCCCGAATTTTTATTTTTTATGCTGCCCACATTCTCAAGAGTTTCAAGAGTTCAAGAATAACATGCTATTTTGAATTCTTGAGGCCCTCCATTTTTGTGTCACATTTGGTGGTTGGGGGGGGGAGGTTTCGGGGGCAAAATCTGGGGGTGATGGGCAACGACTGACTCCAGATTCGTTTCTAGCACAGCAAAGAACGGAGTGTAACAAGCTGTTTCCCACTTTCGTGTTTCTCGAATTTTGTTCAAGTTCGGGGTGCAGTGCCGTAGCTACTCTGTTTCGCGTGGGGGGGGGGCAGACAAATTTTACTAAATGTAACGTCTATTTTAAAAAATGTTGATATTCGCCAGTACAGTCGGTAGTAGGTACAGATAATTATTAGAATAGAATGAAGTACAAGCTCTCAACAATATACACCTTAACACATCATCTGCTTTGGGTACGATATCCTTAATGGCCCATCCACATTACACAATCTTCGATGCGCACTCATCTTAGTTTTTTCTCAGAATTTCAGAGAATTGTAAAAAAAATCCTTCAGAAATAGGGTCATTCCACTTTTTTATGGCCTTTTTAAAGCGCCGCATTCTAGTGTACTATCAAAATTGCGTCATCATTCTAAGAAAATGACAAAATATATATGGGAAAAAATAGTGCGCATTCCAGGATTGTGTATAATGGCGGTGTGCATGGATTGATTCAAGACGATTTGAAGCCAATCATCTTTGATTATGAATGTCTACTCTGCTTAATGCAAAATTTTTCCGTCGCCACAAACAATTGAACCAGTAACAAAAGCATTGCAAGGTCGAGCGATGGGATACAAAAATGCGATGGCACTTATTAGAGCCGTTTATACAACGATCGAAAAAATGAGAACAAAAGATATTTTCGAGAAATACTACTCTGAAGCAACAAAAGTTTTGAAGAAATTACACCCTAGAGAACCAGCTCTCGCTTCAAGGCGCCCTCGCCCATTCGAAATCGACGCCAATCAACAATGGTAAAGGATTCTGTTGTCGAAGAAACTCGGCGCGAACGAAACGAATCGTCCGTCAGCCTGAAATCGGCATTTTACGAAACGATCAGCATTGTGCTAATCGAATTGACAAAAATTGGTGAAGTGGATTTGAAAAAACTGCAGCATTTGACCGAGTTGGACATCGAATTACTAAATGGAATTGAGCTAAAAACGAAAATTTGTCCAAAGAATGAGAAATTGAACGATTCGAAAAGGCCAGAGGTTATAAAATTTGAGACTGCGGTACTGACAGAGCTGTATAAGGTGCGCCAGGGAATGGAAAACGTGTACAACTTTCCCGCCCGGAACGGCAGTAGGCGAATCATCGTGCTCGGTCTTGACACAAATCATGCGGTCTCAACGTATTACTACAATGTCGACTAATAGATTAAATAATTTTACTGATAGATTAAATTTTTATATCTGAACACCGTTCTTTTAAGATTCGATGAACTAAAAAATCACAACGTGCAATTATTTTAAAAAAATGATTAAATGTTATTATTTAAAAAAAATAAACTACATATATAAAGTATGAGACGCGTGGGGGCTAAGCCCCCCTAGCCCCTGGGTTGCTACGGCCCTGTCGGGGTGGGGGGTGATGGAGAACGGCTGGTCCCGGATTCGTTCCCAATATACCCAAAGACGGAGAACAACATGCTGGATTGAATTCCTGAGCCCCTGAATTTTCGGGTCAAGTTCGGGGTGGGGAGAGGGCTTGTGGGGCCAAATGTGAGGGTGATGGCCAAATTCTGACCTCGGATTCGTTTTCAGCACACCGAAAAACATAAGGTAGCATACCTCAAGTTCAAACTAAAAGACTTTTTTTTGTGGGCCTGTGTTATCAGAGACATAATGCAAGAAGTATCGAATTCTGTATAAATCAATAGGAGGCAGTATACATAGCTACATTTAAAAGACACGAAAGTGAAAGTAGTGAATCAATAGAGACTACATGTGTCGAGAACAGTAGCGTACGCAGGATGAAACCATGGGGGGGAGTTCACAAAACATATTTTGTACACATATTGGGTAAAAAAAAATTTTTCTCATGTAATAGGACTATGTACTTATATTATATTTTATGTTATTTCACTATAAAAATAATTACCTATGGGTATATTTTTATCGCAATTTTTTTATTGAAAATTGTGAAGAAACATAAATAATAATTTTTGACCATTTTTCGAATATCACAAAATGTCTTGTTTTTCTCCAAAAATCATGGTCTCGTGGTGTGCGCAAGACTTTAGACTTTGATTTAGGGCATTTTTACTATTCTGAAAACTTGGTGGCGCGTAGTTTTTGAGTCAGAACATCGATTGGTGACATGAAAAAAAATTTAAAAATTCCGTTTTTCAAATTTTGGCCAAAAAAGGCCAAAAAAATGGCCAAAAATGCGTCCAATTGTTTTTTGCGTAATTTCATCTGAAAAGACGGAAAATTTCCTACAAAAATCTATATGGCCATCCCGAAACTCAGAGTTTGTCGAGAACTATAAATAAATAAGAAATACGTGATTTTTGAAAAATCGCGTTATTTTCAATAACAGTTGTAACTCCGAAACGGCGCACCCAATTGCGCTAAAAAAATTTTTTGGTGTATATCACATCGAGTTCACGAACATATTCCCAAAGTTTGAGAGATATTTATTTTTTTGCTATCCCGTTTGAAAAGAACCCACCATATATTATACATCGTTATTCGGAATATTTTTTTAATTGTTTAATAAGTTGATATATTTATTAATTATAATTTTTCCTATTATTATTGGAATCATGGGGGGGGGGGGGTTTAACCCCCAGTAACCCCCCTTGCGTACGCGCCTGGTCGAGAATAGAACTAATTACAACACTGATAATAATATTCTATTCAAGCCCACATTATATTACAAGGAGAAAACGAAGACTTCAATGGAACTATAAAGCAGCTGCGGATGAAGAATGAATATAGAACTACATGGACATGGAAGTAAATTCTTCAGTAAGTTAAGCCTCACAAGGAATGATAATACTAAGGATGGATCCAAAGGTAGAGTTATATTTCCTCACTCATTGCAACGTTACTACTTCAACGTTTGAATAATGTTTTCGATGCGAGCTTAAGGTTTTTAACACATTCGATACATGGTGCTTTGCAGAATTAATTTTAAGTCTCCTATTGATTCCTAAGTTCAAATTCTTATTATTAAACCCATCATACACATGTTTGTATACATACTTTCTTCGACCTATCACCCTTATTTTTACTCCTTTATTTCCAACCTCCTGAAATATCCTTTACTTATCTATTAAATTTCTAAATTTAAAATTTAAGACGCACAGGCTCCATTTTAGACCACATTTTCATACTACATAACTCAATTTGGGCCCAAAAGATGACATATCACCTCCTCCTTCAGGAGGTTAACGTTCTACCTTAAACAAACTTGTTCAAAGATTTCTTGTATTTGGTGTATGCTATATCTGAAAAATCCATGAAAAGGTGTTCCACAATGATAAAAGGCAACCATTCAACCTCCTTCCTTCGAAATGAAGCCAAAGGAACGAGGATTAAAGGTTTGAGTAGCCTGTAAGTGGAAGTCTATTGATTGCCCTAGAGATTTTCACTATGTGTATAGATATTTATTTAAGGAAAAGTTAGAGGCAGTTTGATGAAGTCCAACTAGTCATTCAATTTCATGATATACCTGCAAGGAATAACTTTGCTTCCTTAAATGTAAGAAGGATAATCTTTGTTAGGGATTTCTTAGATGGTTTGTTGTGACTGTTGTTGATAGATAGAACGAATTTTAGCCATGTAAAATTGCTGTTTAAAGTTAACGAGGTGTGGCCTATATTTCTCTGGTACATTCTGTCGTGCATATTACTATGTTTAGAATTAAGATTTTGTTTAGAATTTACTCTTTTGTTTAACTTCGTGTACGAATTAAATTACGACAAAAAGGAACGAATTTGTTAGGCTTCGCTAGTCCGGAATTTTGTTAAAAATTTCAAGGCATTTTGCTTCCATTCTAGCTTTATAGTTATTTTCAAGCCGAAACACAATCGAGCTGGTTTTAAAACCAACCTCTCAAGGCCTTTCTTGAAAAGTGCTTCGGAGTTCGTTTAGTACCTACTCAAAACCCAGGGACACCAGGTAGCTAGAGTACTTTCTTTTTGGGTAGAGTACTTTCTTCTAGGCCAATTGTGGCTCTTGTTGGTGCTTGTTAGTACCTACAAATTTACAATATTATCATCATAATTCACCTTAATTATGGTAGCAAAAGGAAACTAAGAGATTTTTTGAACAATTATAGCACGCCACAGTACGTGTAAAATAATACAGAAATGATCGTGATAATGTAAAGTTTCGTATGTAAAGTTCCAACTAAAATTGACCCAAGTATGGAAAACTTCCCGCACTTTCCATAAAAAATAAAGAAAGTTGGCAGAATTTTCCATGTAACTTTGAAGCTTAACCTGAAATTATTTTTTCACCATCTTAAATTTCTCGAAAATTGTTCATGCAAATTAAACTTGTACCAAATTCAGCTTGGCAAAAAATGCTATTAATGCATAAAGTTCGAATTGAAACTCTTTCAATAAATGAAACTGTCATCCAGTTACCAGAACAATAGTATCTGCACAATACGTTCCGCTTACGTTGCCGCATATCATTTATGTTTGCCCAAGCAATTTACGAAATGGACTTCCCCAGGCACAATGTCACAAGCGATATGTTCCGATAAAAATCATTTAGTGGCTCAAGGACTAAGGACTTGATGTATTAATCGAAAGCGGGTTTACCTGCAGCCAGAGACACACACTTGCAATTGAGTTTCTGAACTTTTCATGTAGTAAATTTACATTCACGGTTCATTTCCATATGAAGTGGCTTATGCAAATGCTAAGCACCAGATAAGAGAGAATGTCGGCAATAGTACTACGAGCATGCTGAGGCTTATTATTATTTGGTATACCTCAATGTAAGTGGTGCAGTTAAAGGTGCATCCTCTTCGGGGTTATGCAAATACATATGCTGCTGGTGGAGAATCTTTTGGGGCGTGGAATTGGTTCGGGTAGTGTTGATTTTATGAATTGAAATTACATAGTAACCAGGAAGTTGTGGGTGAAAGGCACTAAGCGACACATTTTACAGTTAAGGATATGGTGAGGTGGCAGGTATAAGCTGTAAGGATTTAATTATGTAATAGAAATCTCACAGGATAATATCGCAGCAATATTGCTTGTGTATTAATTATTACTATGTAGTATCGCCCATTGGTCGAAATTCGACCTTTTCTCCCTACTCTTCTCTCAATCCGTCCCGTTAAAGTTTGACGTCTACGCATTTCAATAACTCAATAACAATTTAATTGAACTATTACCACTTTTTAATTTCTCTATCAGTTCTAAAAAATAACAAATAAAATTGTGTAGTGAAATTAAAAACTACATTATCATCTAAAATCGCATCTTTGAACAAAACTTTCTTCATTTAAAAAACACCATCGCTTACCGTGATATATATTTTGATAATAACTTCCACTTTGTTTTATTATTTTTGTTTATTTTTTTTTAATTAAAATTTTCCGGGCGTTAAAAATTTCCCCAGAAAGAAAAACCTTTTCAACATAAGCATAATGACGCTGACATACATACATATATCGCACTACGCCAAGAAAAGTGGCACAACTCAAAAATAGGCTGTTTTGAGTTATTGCCGCCAGGTGACTGTTGGCATTAAATTTTTTTTTCAGCTCTGGCTCATGAGACTTAGTCGATTCACAAACCTTAATAATAAATTTTTATATTCGCCTGTTTATATGCTAACCGTAATTTCTACTCATTTTATCATTTTATATTGGGAAATGCAATACTCATTTCTGATTGACAGAAATGAGATAAATGAATAATTCTTGTTTTGTGCACACCTTTACGACGCCGAGTTCCATATAAAATCAGTTTGAGCAAAATCGGTTTAGTAGAAGTCGGTTAAAGTGCTGTACAAAAAAAGTGCTTGCGTATTAATATATAGATTATTATGAAAACTCATAATTCTATTAGGGGCCATCCATAAATTACGTCACACGAATTTCATGATTCTCTGACCCCTCCCCCGTCCTTGTCACAGCTGGTCACATTTGTGAGACTCCCCCTCCCTAGTGTGACGTCACATATTTTAAAATTTTACATTGAAATTTTTAAATTAAAACAGCAGTTCCGAAATAAGTTTTATTTCCATTTAAATTATTTTTTAATAAAATCAACATCAAATCAAACATTTTAAAAAAATTAACAAAATAAAATACGAATAATTATAATAATGGAAGATACAAACTTAATTATCTTGAGTCCGTGGACTTTGAACCTACTCCTTTAAGTTATTTATGAGCATGTCTACACGTTCGACTTTTCATTCAACTCTTCGAAATTAGGAAGTTCCTTCTCTTTCGCTCGCATGTAGAGTTAGAAAGAGACTCGTCGTGATTCGAAAATTGAAGGCAACTAAAAGTTGGCCAAACATTTTCATTCCAGTCCTGGTTTTTCTTTCAACTTTATTTAAAAGTGTGGGTTTTTATACGATTTTTTATCGGTTAACCTTAAGTCATACTGTAAAAAATGGAAAGAATTTCGTTTTTCTTTATTTTTCCTCCATTCCTCGATCCATTTTCGTTTTGCTTTTGCACTTTCATTAGTTTCAGAATTTTGGAGAATAACACCACAACTCACGAGTTCTTCTTCCGACTCGGATGAACTCATTTTTTAAACTGTACTTAAAAGTTGAAAGAAAAAGTTGAACGCGTATGTAGACACCGGTTTCGTTCAAGTCAAGAAATCTGACAGTTCGAATATCGAAAAATTGTATGAAAAAAGTTGAACGTGTAAAACCGGTATATAACTGGCATAGCAGTTGTTCTCTTTTGGGTTGTTAATGTCAGGAACATTCGTTGTGTCAACATCTTCTTCATCCAACCATATAACATAATCGTCATCATCCAAACAAAGAATTTCTCTGGCACGCCTAGCAGCAATTCTTTGAGGACGAATCAAATTGATTTGGATTTTGTACTGACTTTTGGCTATGCTTAAACGCAACTCCCTATACGAGAATTTCATTTATAGCCTCGACAGACGGCAATCAAAATATGACGAAAATTCCTAATTTATGACGAACGCCCTTACGGGGTGACCCACGTTAAAATACTTCATTATATTATGACAGTTGTGGTGTAGTGAAAAATGTCAGAGAACGAAAAATAAAAAAATATTATATCTTTGGTACGTTGTTGCCTCAATGGAAGGGAAACAAGTAATATTTAATTTTTTAATATGGAAAAAAGTAATATTTTTTATTAATTTTCAAGGAAAATAAAAATAAAAATCAGCTGACTCTGGAAAAACGCCTAAAAGCGGGCTTTTTAACATGATCTATCGTTCGAAAGATGGCTCTCTTTTGAGATTTCGTACCAGATTAACCAAAATTTGCCTAATCGGTTTTCCTAATTGATGATATTCATATTCCTAATTAATGATGAATTTTCGTCATAAATGCGTGCGTGTGTCGAGGCTATTAACGCGAGTTTTTGCGGAACGTATCCCTTGCGTAAAGCAGGGTATTACAGTACTTAAATATATGTATTAGATTTTGAAATGTGACGTCACAAAATTTACGACCCCTCACACCCCTTGTCACACAATGTCACACTTCTTCGACCCCCTCCCTCCCCTTAACGTGTGACGTAATTTATGGATGGCCCCTTACTAGTGTTTTTTAAGCGTAATTTTACAAGTATATAGGCATATTTCCGTAATGGTGATTCAGGCTGGACTCTTTGCCATCTCCAGTTATTCAGTCAGTAGCAACGTTACACGATTATTGCATAAAAATATACTACAGTTCCACTCCACACAAAAGGTGAATTGATGAACTAAAACTGCAGACCAATCATGTTGTTGAACACAGCTTATAAAGTATATTTTCACATTTTTTGTTAAGTAGACTTAAACCATATATGAGGGGTGTCTGTTCAAAAGGTCGTATTTCCATCATAAACAAACTTTACAGAAATCGAAAAAAACTGCCTGTTCCTATAAATAAAATGCTAAAATATATTTAAATGCACATTCATGTGAAGGTTAAGACTACAATGGGTTTTTTATTTAAAAAAATACACATTAAAACTATATTTTTTTAATTATTTGTTTAGAAATAGGCTTTTTTGATCGGGATTGTGAGAAATACGACCTTTTGATTAGTCACTTCAAGAAATAAGCCTTTTGGAAATACTTGCAGTGAAGTTTTTTGGAGTTCTGTCAAAAGCAAAAATCCCTTTAGCAAGATTTTTATGTCCACCTATCCACTCCTAGAGCGGTTTTAGACGGTGCGCTTCAGCGCATGTGCCTCACGTGGGCGCTAAGAATATAGGTAAAGAGTCCCACGCTTTTTTACATATCGAAAGGTAGGTAGTTTCCATATACTGGCTAGAGCAATAAAAACTTTACATTCAAAATTATTTTTTACTTTTTAGTTCATTTTAAAATAAAAGCGTATTTTTTAGTTTTTTTAAACTATATTTTTTATTTTCTATTTTTTAGTCTATTATATGTCTTCCGCCATTTTGTAATGGCAGCCATATTAGAATTAAAAAGACGTCACACAGCTTACTGTACTATACTCGTCATGCACTTTCATTTAATACTCATACCGAGGGCGTTGTAAAGAAAAAGATAAACCGCCATTTTGTATTGGCCGAAATTCATAGTATTCTAATTGTCTCACCCTTTCATTTGATACCCATACCGAGTGGGCTGTGCAGAAAAAGGGAATCCGCCATTTTGTGTTGGCCGCCATTTTGAAATTACAATGACACCACATAGCTAATAGTATTTTACTTGTCATACTCTTTCATTTGGTACCCATATCGAGTGGGTTTTACAAAAAAACGCTAATGCCGCCATTTTAGCTAATTGTCTTGCCCTTGTCATACCCTTTCATTTGATACCCATGTTGGAGAACCCAATTGCAAAATTCACCCGCCATCTTGATTTTCTCACAAAATGGTCAGATTGCATTGTCACGCGAATTATACATATGTGCAAAATTTGAAGTTGATCGGTTATATGGAAGAGGGTCAAAATCAAGTTGCAAGATTTGTTTACACCAAGATACCGACTTCGTTAAGATGCCGTTCAAAGCGTGTTAAAGGAAGTATGATCTGAAAAGATTTTCATAAAAATCGTTCGAGTCGTTTTTTTGTTTGAACGAATACTGGGAAGTTAATCTTGTGGACCGAAAGGGTCAAAAGCCACATCCCAACTAGTTTTACAAAATAGTCAGAATGCATTGTCACGTGAACTATACATATGTGCAAAATTTTAAGTTAATCCGTTACATGAAAGTGGGTCAAAATCAAGTTGCAAGATTTGTTTACATGAAACATACAACATACAGCATACAGCATACAGCATACAACATACAACATAAAACATACAGGTCAAGCTAATATAAACCGTATAAGCGGAAACAAAATTAATCTATATAAAAAGTAAAAATTTGTTTTCCATTAAAAGGTTATAAAAAATGTCATTTCAAGAAATCGTTTAAAATTATTTTAATTCCTTTTCATTTGTTAGTTCGCAATGCATTTATATTTTGATAATAGGTACTAATAGGTAGTGGGGTGATGAGAGGTAGGACTGTTTAAAAGTTCTGTTAACTGATTATTCCAAATTGCCACAGAAATAATACACAAAATTATAAAAATATGTATATAAATTGTTACTAGGAAAAGTGTCATACTTGTCTTAAACAATATATGAAGAGGTAAACGAACTAATGGCCCATAAAATTCGTTCTATGATTTTGGAAGAAGTAAAAGCTGCTGGGTATTTTAGTATATCTGTCGATTTTACACCTGATCTGTCTCACATAGATCAGTGATGTGTCATATTGAGGTACGTGTCACCTTCAGATGGAATCGGTATAGACTCGGTGTAGAACGATTTTTAACATTCCTCGATTTGGAAAACCACACTGGGAAACAAATGGTCAATCAAGTTTTAGAATATTTATGTACAAATTGTGGTCTTGATTTCTCCAAGTGCAGAGGACAGTGTTACGACAATGCGGCCAAAATGTCAGGTGCTTATGAAAGGATGCAAAGCAAGATTTTGGAAAAAATAAATTCTCTAAATCTGGTTGGTCGTAGTGCGGTTGATTGCTGCTTTGCAGCTGTGGATTTTTTCTCAATCGTGCACTAGTCTTTACTTTTTTACGGGGTCATCGTAACGATGAGGAGTGATTATGAAGTATTTTGGCAAGGACCATCACACTCTGAAAAATTTATCTAAAACGCGGTGGGAAGCACATGCTGCAGCAACTGAAGCCATTGTACGATCTTACACAGTTATAATTAAAGCATTGCATTCTATGTATCTATCGCTGAAGTTGATCGACAGAAGGCTGAAACCAAACGAGAAGCAATGAATATTGCGAATAAAATGAAAGAATTTGAATTAGGGTTTTTGTTATCAAAATGGAATGAAATTTGGCAGCATTTTCATCGCACTAGTCAGGCTCTTCAGAGTGAAGAAATAAATTTAAAAGTATGTGCTGACCTTTATCAATCATTGATTGATTATTTACATAACTTACGAGAAGATTTTGAAAGATTTGAGAACCTTGCAAAAATTTATTTGCCAGATACACGCGTTCATCAGATGCATCAGAAGCCTTATTAAGCACAAGGGACAAATTTCGTATTTCAACATATCTACTGTCATCATAGATATTTTTTCAATCGAAATGAAAAGGAGAGGAACAGTTTATAAACAAGTTTTAGATAGATTTTCTTGCTTGTTAGAAGTAAATTTAACTAAAAATAGGGGCAAATCCAATGTTGAAAAACTTATAGAATCGTATCCTGAAGATTTTAATATTATTCTTCATGACGACTTAGAACACTTTCATAATTACGTGCAGTCGAAAATGACAGAAGATAAAGGTATAAAAGTCAGAAAAATTACATGTCTGACAATTGCCTGACCCTGGATTCTCATCTGCAATGTCACTGACTCTGACCCATGTTTTATTTGCTTACCCAGGTGCCAGCCCCTTCCCGCAGAATCGTACATAGACTTATACTTAAAATTTCGTTTTACCCATTATATATAGATCCCAAATTTCCGCTTGTCTTTACCATCTTTCCAAAAAACCTTGTTGATCGATTCTGAACCGATTGCTTAGAGAGCCTCAGCGGTACATTGGCAAACTGGGTAAAAATGGCTGTTCAGGAACACAATTAGCAAAATTCATCCGTCATATGAGGCCCGCAATTTTAAGTTTATAAGTTTTGATCATAAATTCGTTATTTGCGACCTTAAATAGCCCCAGATACCGTTTTTCATTGGAATCGGAACACAATTGGCAAATTCATATTCTCCATTTTGAATTTCCGTCCTATTTCGCGGCCATTTTGAATTTCGAAAAACGGGCTTGAGGTGCATCATGGGAGATCCCCACGGACCTTCGTGCAAAATTTCGAAGCCCTGCGATGACTGGTCCGCCCACTATACCGCACACACAAACACTTACATACCTACAGAAACTTTCTTTTCTGAATATAGATTATATACCTATAATATATTTAAATATATAAAAAGGAGGCCCCCAAAATTTCAATTGCTTAGGGCCCCGTAAGTTGTTAATCCGGCCCTGGAATTGAGCATAGGATCGGTTAATAGGAGTTCTGAAGTTGCTGAAGGAGGCGATGAATCTTGCATTTGAGCTCCTGGATGTTGTAGGAATCCCCACAAAATAGATAAAATTTGCACGAAGCCCACGGATGCATGTAACAAAAATCATTACAAAAAATTCGGCTTCGAATTCGCAAAGTTGCTATCTTCAATTGCAGCTTGCTAAGCCAAAGACGTAGTCATCGGCGTTAGCGGGAGACAGCTTTATCGTAGTGTAGCTACTTAATACAAGAACCTATTTTACTGTGCCCTTGGGTATCTTGTTGGGAGTCTTGACTTCTTTACATCGATTTAGTTTGTAGTAAAGATGATTTTCCTTCCATAACGAACCTACTCATAGACTTTCTGCCTTGATACAATCTACTTCAAGCTTTTCTATCATACTTTGTAGACTATACAACTCTTTCCATTACGTTACACCTCGCAACTGCACTTTACCACCTCGGTGCTTTGTGCTTATCTCTTTTCAGCCATGCACCAAAAGAATTTAAGAAGCTTAAACCTTAGCAAAAACTTTTCACCTTTGAAAATCTAATAGCTTCATTTTGTCAGGTGTTTTTCTGCTTAAGTGCATTTTAAGGCATTTAAAATTTAAAATTCAGCGGCCCTTTTTAAAATGACTCCATTATTATGTAAAAATGGAAATAAACCAAAGAGAAAAAATCCATTTATGATGGAATCTGTTTACAATAGAAATTCCCACATTCCGCATTTGTTTTCATCCAGGATTTTTTTTTAGTACAATAGTGACTCTGGGGCCACCATCGGGGGGAGACATAAATCAGTTAAATAAGAGGTTTATCGTCTCGCTCGCGTGGTGCGTACGGGAGTAATATTTCACAGGTTTACGGGAGCGACTCATGTAAAGCGGATGTTAATCATAATCGATTGACGATTCCTTTTTCGGTAGCGCTGCCTGCTTATAGATGGCACGTTTGTAAAGGTCCCCATGATTTATGGGCCCATTCAGAACGTATACCTATAATCACCCACGACATACAGGTTTTGCCACGTGGGTGGAAGAAGAAGCCTTAAATTTAACTTCTTTTTTTTTTTACTAAATTTTCACCTTAAAGTTAGTGCTAGTCGAGAAAATTATGTGTAATTGAGAATTCAGTATCAGTAGATGATACTGATTCTTTGTTATACTTTTATGGCAGCCGCAGACCAAAAGAACGAAACCCAATTTTGAAATTCTTTGTAAGGATTTTTTATCACAGTCTTTTATCATGTCCCCTTGTCAAGTTTCTTAAAAAAAGTTCCTTACGAGTTGTAACTTTAGTCAATTGCTGTTTTTTTAAATCCTTCCAAAAAAAAGAGTGGCCAATCCTGAATAAAAAAATACTGAATACGTAAGCAAACCAATATCAGAAAACCAGGGAAGATAGCATCGAAATGTAATTTTGTCCCCGTTGATCAATTGACAAAGTTTTTCCCTTGTTATCATGATAACTGCGTAGTATCAGCCAACGATTGGGGACGAATATCCTTTTCTATGTCAGGGTTATCATTTATCCAAAAAGTTGAGGGTTTTTATGGCGCCAGCCTGTCTTAATACTTTCACTTTAAGCTGGCTGGGATGATTTTCCGTGCGTTCAGTTATAAATATGTCGTTTGGAATCCTTTTGATAAAGTTGAATCCTGCCAAGAGCGAGTGAGAGAGACATTGTTGTACGAGTATTTTACTCTGGGTAAATTTTATATCATTACAAGGATTATAAGTCTGCTTTTGTCAGGAGATGAGAAATTTTCAATTAAACTTTTTGATTTAGATAAACAAAAATAATAAAACCAGAGAGGAGACTTCAATCACATCGACCTTGGAGGGATTTCACGGTTGATAATATTTTATATCTGTGTACTCACCCAACTGGATGAATACTGCTTTGTTACTTCTCCTATTTGCATTTCTAAGTAATTTTAAGATATTTTAAGAAATTTTAATTTTAAATAAAATGATTAAATTCTAGAGACTAAAAACTTACTTAAAAAAATACCGTTTACAAAGACCATCTATTTTATAGACTTGAGTTCTTTTTGAAAAAGTTTGCCCTTTGAAGTTTCCATATATTTTCTAGTACCTACACCATACTTCCACCTATTTCTTGGCCGTACTTCCTTTTGTTTCAGTCAATGAAAACTGCTACAGTGGAAATGAAGTCTAATAGAGCACAGAAGTAACATATGGTAGGTCCCTTGAGCAGTCTCAATCTTTTTGGTCAGTTTTCTTTTTCTATCCTTTTGACCATGGAGACTATATAAGGAGTTAAAACTACGTGTTGTCAATTTTCGTTTGATTAATGGTGGCGCTGCAGTCAAATGTACCCCAAAAAACACGGCCGATTGTATTTATCCGGTTCATGGCCAAGTTCGCTTATTACTAATATATTTTATGTTTACCAGATTACAGCTGTTTACCAGCTTCTAAATTCAATTTATATCAATACGATTATTCGTAATTAATCAATTTTTGATGTTTCCAATGAATTTTTATTAATTTCATGTGGGGTACAACGGAGAAAGGTGACATCTGTGGCCAAAAATGAACTAGAAGTATAGTTTCTTCTACCCATCCATTTCCTGTCATTTTCCCCATAAGAGTTTTACCTCCTTGTATAGTCTCCATGATTTTGACGTTCGTCCTCTCTACTAAACCGATCTCATAGAAATCAGAAGATTGGGCAGAGTCGGGGTGGATCGTCTTGGTCAAAATTGCCTTTTTTGATGGCGGTGCCTTATACGCCGAGTGGATAGCGTTTTCGAAAGTGTGGATCCTATCTTCGATTTTCTCTAAAAGCTCCTGTGGGCGCTCTGCGAGACTCTCTAGCTCTCAGGACTTGGCCGAACTTCTTCCAGTCAGTCCTTCTTAGGTTTCTGTGTAGTTGAGGAGCTTCGACCTGCAGGTTTACCCTGAAGCGTATCCATCGGTGATCGGAGAAACGCACTTGATCTGATACCCTCCAGTTTTCTATCTATAATAATATTCTAGTTGTGCCACTTTCAACATTTTTTCCAAGAAATCGAATGAGAATTTTTTTATATTCTGTTGTTTGTTTGATCGGAAGAGAATTTTTTACAGAAGAGAGTTTCGTTTTGTGTTTGATTTTTTTGCTATTTTACGTTTTGGGTTAAAACAGGGGCCCCACTAGTTTTAAATGTTTCCGTGCCTGTAGACGGCTTGATGTCCAGTACTTCCTCCGAAACTTGGAAATTCTCCGTGCTTGGCAATACGAAGGCTGGGGTGTAGCCCTGATTAAGGGGCCCATACACGGTCGAACAATCTGCGCAACGGAGCCCTTTGTGCAAACATTTTCCCCGTGTATGGGGTGGTTTGATGTGTAGCGCAACTGTTTGATTAAAATCAAACGCGTTTGAAAATTTTTGTGTAGCGGCAGCGCTGCGCAAGTTGTTTGCTGGTGGTGTTGGCGCATTAAGTTATTAAAATTTTACAAATTAAGTGAGAAAATGGCAGTGAGGAAAGCGGATGAAGAATTCTGGAGGGAATTTATTGAAATGTATCGTGTACTTCCAGAACAGAACTGAAGTTTGAATTAATGATGAAATCCAATAGTGACTCTCCCCGCTTCCCCAATGCCCGCAACTCTACAATCAGATTGGCTTCATTAGTGCTGTTGTCATCTGCATGAACTCCCCTTAGAGTGCAGGCAGGTCATGAGCCATATAGGCTGAGGCTAAGTAAAAACACTTCCCCCTCCGAACTCCAATCTAACTACCGTTAAATCGGTTGGACTGAAGTTCGGGCAGAGGAAGGCTTTTATGTTCCTTTTAACAGGATCTTGGCTTACCTTGATCCGAGCGTTGGTAAATGGTTTTGTATTGCCGGCAGGAGAGCTCTTTTATGTTCCAACCTCCGAGGAGTCATAGCAGGGCGTTGTTCCTTCCTTGCTTGAAAGGATATGGTCCAACATCATCTGCGATAGTTTGGCTTCCACCTTCACCCAGGTTTCGGGGATGACGCGTCTCCCCAAAACCCCTCGTCCATAAAAGCTGCTTGCTACCCAAAAAGTTCACAATAAATTTTTAAAAATTTGATCTTCACCAGCAGGCAGTATGCCGCAGTATATCCCAGTCGGATTTTAACATTTTTTCAGGTGAAAATGGCGAAAATGCTGCCAGGACGCAGGAAACCATATGACCATGCGCTTTTAGTAGTCAACTTCAACTTCCCAGCTATACATAAGTGCCAATAAGCGGAGCTTCTCGTGACAATTCCCGGCTCGTCGTGTACGAAAAAATATATAAAATAAATAAAACGACTGAAAAGTTACCTTCGGACGACGAAGGGTCAACGAAGGTTGAACAGCCTTACAATGCTGCATATTTATCAAGATGAAGTTGATGAAATCGATCTTGAATTGCTAATGAACGAATTTATTTCGCGAAGTTAAAAACGAGCTGCAGTCTTTGCAACCCTAGTCAAAATATGCCATGCGCATTTGTTCGCTTTGCGTGCTAGCTGTGGGCGCCGTGCAGGCTAGTGCGTACCTGATGCTAGCTGCGGTCGAGTTTTACTTTTAATCAGGTTGACACTCTACGTGCGTGCAGAGTGCACTTTTACGGTGCGTGGCAGCTGCATGCTAGGTGCGGGCGAGCCGTATATTTTCTCAACCGTGCGTGCTAGTTTCGGGCGCCGTGCAGGCTAGTGCGTACCTGCTGCATGTGCACAGTAAGACTAATGTTTTTGGAGATCTAATATATCATTTTTCCCTCCTCTTCCCCACCCCATTTTTAACCTTTCGAATTCAACACATTGCTTGCACCTATTCCGCCGCCTCTGGAATTATGAGTATCCAATGTCAAGCGTCCAACGTTCGTACACGTTCGCACTGTGATGGGGGCATGCGACACGTGTCGAGCTTACTGCAGTCGTTGAACGAGTTTTGGGGCAAAGGGTGCAGAGGCGCTTAGAGAAGAAATCAACGCTTCTGGATACTATTTCTCGCTTTGATTTCACATACGCACTTGCATTGACGTTCGGTGGGATGGAAAACTTTAAATTCTAAACAAGCAGTCATTCTTATTTTGTTTGGCGAAAATACACATACATATATAGATAATCATAGTATGTACAATAATTTGGTGACTGCAGTAAGCACTCATAGTGTCGTATCTCTGTGCGTGCTTACTGCTGAGCTTACTGCAGTAAGCTCGACACATGTCGCGTCCACCATGGGTATCACTGTAATGGCTCCTCTACACGTTGGCTCATATGTGTGCCAATGGTTGTGGCAAAATGGCCCAACGTGTGGACGCGGCGGCCATAACTCTGCCACAACCCTTTCATCACACCACACGAATCTCGCGTCAACGCAACGTATTGGTCAAAAAACCACATCACATTGGTCAAAAAACCACATTCCAACACTTACCAACGTGAGCCAAAACCCCCGCTCTACACGATGGCCAAGGTATTGGCGGCAAACATATTGGCCAACGTGTAGAGGAGCCATAACGTTGGAAGCCTGGACTCTCGAATGAAACGTTCATCGCATCGTGTAGAGCCGGCTTTAGAAGAAACAATTTTTCGTGGACGCAAACATAATTTAAGTAATGTATCTCGACTGTATTATTACCGAAATTAATTTTCTGCAAATTTAAGCAACATGTGTTTGCCTTGGTCTATTCAATACTTTCATTAAGGAGCCGCATGTGTGCGTACGTCTTAACTTTATTGACATACCCTGTCTGAAATTCAACATCCATGAATTTCACTCCCACACGTCTGGCAATCAACCAGGTATCAATAACACTTTCTTTGTTTTAAATTCACCATATATTAACATGAATACCTAATGTTGGTTTCTAGTTGGAAAATTGCTTCAAAAGTTAAAACGATTCTCAAACATTTGCTTTTAATTTTCAAACAAATTCACAATGTGTAAGCATAGATTACGAGGGGAATTAGTTTCATTATTGGAATATTAATCTCTGAGCACCGAGCACTTTCCTGAAGTGTGATTTAATTGCTTTCCACCAGGGCTGTTGCTCCGGTATACTCGTTCTTCATTATGAAAAGAAAACCATATTGCTAAGAGTTTGTTTTCTTATGAAAAGTTATTCCAGCGTAGCACGACCAGCAATAAAGCAACCATTTGTCTTGCTCCAAGTGTTATCCCCTTACCTACCAGCACCCCTGGCCATACGTCAAGCCAAATATTTTCTCATTGTCGCTACAAAGTGTGTGGCAAAGAGTTTCTATTTTCATACAGCAAAAACGAAACGTGAGGATTTAAGGGAGTAAAAAAAATTTTTTTTCCTTAGTCTTCCGTAGACTCCACCCACCCTCAAACCAACCATATTTCACGGTTATGTTGAGCATTTATTTTTCAACATTTGTCTGTGTATTCCGACCAGCCTCAAACTCAACATAAATGTAGAGGGATGCGTACTCTTTGTTGTGCCTGAAGCACCCTAGACGTTTCGTTGGTTTTATATATGTAAAAAAAATATTTAGGTTAAAACTTTCACAGATCATTGAGCCTTAAATAATTTTAGCTTTCACCAACGAAATGAAATTTACTAGAAACACTTTAAAGGATTCCCATTTTCGCAAACAATTTTAAATGGGTGAGAAGAAATCAATTATTGATAGAATGGGTTGTCAATTTTTATCGCATCTCCTTTTATAGCTTTACAATATAACGGCGAAAGACAGCCTCAATATCAAAAAGATTCCGTTTTTATTAGAATTGTGCGTGAAAGGAGATACGAGTATAAAAATTTTCAACAAAAAATATAATATCACTTTTTATAGGACATAGTACAATAATTTCTAAAGAAGAAGAGATAGTATACCATCTACAACGACCATCTACCATCAAAAACTACCCTTAATCCTAAAAAGACCGGCGGTTGCTATTCAGTGGAAAGAAAAAGTTTCATTTTTTTCATGTTTTGTAATTTTGTACATGCAAAGGCCCATTCTAGTGAAATTTCTCCCTAAAAATTTCTCATCATATAGAAATATAAATAAATCGTTCCTAAAAGTATGCAGAGTTCAATATAAATAGGAATTTAAAAAATGGTCCTAAAAGTATGCAATAAAAATCGGCAGAGGATAACCGGTCCCCAGAGACGCTAAGTCGTTAATAGATTAGGCATTATAAAGTTTCATGTAATGTTTTATAATTATAATAAAAAGATTTTGAAAAATTATATATAGTTTAAAAAGAGTGAAAAGGACAAAAGAGGTTTAGGTGGCATAAAGAAAACTATTTAATATACTATACTAATATTTACGCGTTTTAGTTCTTCCTAGTTAATTTTATTAAAACATGCCCATATGTGATTTTCTTAGAAGAAATTACTTTCAAAACTTCAAACTAAAATCATCTCAACCATTAAGTTCTTAAGATTAAGATTATACACCGAGTCAACAGTATCGTGAACAGTATAAACTATAAGGTTTATTGTTTGACCTTGGATATTACTATTTCCAAGTCGCATTACGAGCAAGCTCAAGAACAAAGTTCGCCAGACCATGTGTGGTCCTCCAGAACTCGGGTCCAACCGTCACAGGTCTTCTTCATCAACCCGTGGATGTACGAATAGCTTGTTCCGGATTAATGAAAATAGCGACATAGCCCCGTTTTCTTAGAGCATCCGCTATTTCAATGCCTTCAAAGCCTAGTACGAGTCTACTCTTAGGTATCTTAGAAAAAACCCAGGATAACCTGCCTACCTTTGACATCTTCACAGGCATGCAATTCAATAGTATTCCCACTTCTGAAATCTCTTCTATAATATTGACGATTGTATATTGACCGCACTGAACTCGTTCAGAATTAGATTTGTTCTCATCCTCAGAGCAGGATGAATGGAAGGATTTTTCTATTACAAGATAGTTGAACGGTATCAAGTTGAATAAAGCTAGTCTCGATGATGGAAAGGTTGGTTGTTCTTTGAATCTTGTTTAATTTATTTGGTGTTAAGCCCGGTGATAGGCCACCGCACCAAGGACCCGTATTTTATCATTGGCCGTATTGTGGGAAGCACATATATCAAATACATGGTTTTTGTCTGTAAAGTCCATATGTATTCCCCTATGTTTCACCGGTTACCACGATGGCAACGTCGTTTGGACACCGATTTGACTAGGAGTGAGCTACAGCAGCGCTTTCCGTAGAGAAGATATAATTCCTTCTTTTAGACATTTTTTCGGCTGGTTAGTGGAAATCGCTTGCGAGGCTGTCCCCGCTAACCCCGACGGTTGCGTCTCTGGTTTAGCCGGATATCGACTTTTAGAAATCGAAGCCCTACTACAACAATTTTTTGTTTTGAATTTTTGTTACATCCGTCTCCGTCTTGTTACTGTAGTGTCCTCCAGAGACCTCTCAACCGTTAATTTGGGACTTCTCCATATTAGGTTCGATCCAGTTCAAAAAAGGGTTGCCTAGACCTTGTCTTCGTAGAGTACTTGTTATAATGGTACGGATTTTTTGTCGAAGACTCTTTCAATATAGAGAAACGTAAAGGTACTAATTTCGATTGTTCCATATTCGAGTATACATATCTCTGATTTGTCAGAAAAAATTAAATATATTTCGCATCTCTTTTACAAAGATAACTTAAAATAGGGTCCCAAACTGATATATGCATATCGAATCTTAATGTATTGCAAGGCTGATGAAACATCAATTAATGCATGAATCAAGGTGCTGTCCTTGACGAAAAGATAATTTTAATCTGCAGTTCGATAATATGTTCAAAGACGATAAAAACAATTATAGTGCTCTGATTTATTAATGTACTAGCTGGAACCTGGTGCGCTTCGCTATCTCCATAAGCCAATAGTAACTTACGTTTATTTTGCAGTTGAGGTAATATGAATTAGGAGACTTTGTAAAGGAATTTTTTCGAATTTTTGATTCCAAATAACAAAATGTGAAACTATTAGTGATCTGATATTTTGATCGAGCCAATAAAAACCATCCATTGAATTGACATTTATCGAGATATGAATTTTCATACACAGATGATGTGTCTCAAAGAACCACTACTTTTCTGTATTTAGGATTTCATATGTTATGTACTTTTAATCATTAACGGATACACAATTTTTTTTGCTTGGTATATAAATGTATAAATTTGTTGGTGTGCCGACTCGCGAACAGGCAACATACAATTGGCAGTGTGAAAAACAAAGGGAACTGAAGCCGTTTAAACTAGAAAGGTACATCGTTGAAAATCATTGGTATACCTAAAATAAGGACGTCTTCCCCTTTTTCACTTTTCATTCACACTTTTCTGCACTTATGTTTTTAATAACTATTCTATAAAGATTATTATCACTTTTTATTCCATTACCAAACAAATTCAACATTTTTTTCCTAAATAAACACAAAAAAACAACCGCGAATGCAAACAAAATTGGTCACCTTCACCATTAGCACACTTAAAAGACACTTAATCACTTATTTTTTTTAGTTTTTTTTAATTAAATCACTAGTAAAAGTAAATCACTGTAAAAAGTAATAAAATACAATGTTTTATGATTTTTTACTGCAAAAATATTCCTCAAATATTCGCAAACCTATTCTGTCACATATAAATTCTTACAAAAGTGAGAGATAATAGGCCCGGCACACAACCAAAAAGTCTGCTTCCAGGCCTGTAGTTTCGACGGGCTTGGTTAAGTTCTTCTGCAGGCGTTGATCGACGTATAATAGCCAAAGTTTAGCAAAAATCCCCCGCAAGTAGTATTAGAGCGCCTCCCATCGGTTGGTTTTTTCCTCGGAAATGTCGCAAAGTCCTGTCAAGCGCTTCGAGCGAATTTTTAAGAGCCATGGTGCATTCGTCCCAAAATAATTTTTTGCACATTTTAAGGACCATGGCAATACCGGAGTTTTTACTAATGTTACATGTAGTTGTTTCTATGTGGTGCAAATTAAATGGGTGCAAATTGACTGCTAAATGCGCTGTACGTCGAACATCAAGTAGAGTTGATGATATTCCCATTGATGTCACTGCGAGTTCAATTTCATTCTGCATTCGAATCGACACCAAAATCAAATTGCTATTTGCGCTATTTTCTTTGGCTACACGTTGCATGATTTTGTCGTACGATTTTTTTTTGAAATTAGGTATACGGCAACTACCCGTAAATCACCTCCGATCGATCTGAACTTTTTTACGGATATCAGTACACTACAGCTACCCGAAGTGTTCGAGATAGAGATAGAGAGATATATAGAAAAATTCATGCTAATCGGATGAGCGGTTTAGGAGTCTATTAAACATTTACAGACAGACAGATAGACAGATAGACAGACAGACAAACTTTCACTTTTTTTTACACTGAAACAACTAAATAGTATGTGCTACTAAAAAAAATTTATTTCGCACAAAATAGTTGACACATCATTTTTTTACTATATATAATTTAAACTACACTACATAAGAATAGTTATGATAACAAGGAGAAGCCTAACTAAAAATAATAGTAAGTGACATTATATTTATGTAACTAAAAAAATTAATAGTTGGAACAAAAAAATTAATAAAATAATTTTGTTGTGTGGCAACCCTTTACTTATTATAAAATTACTTTTCACTGATAAAAAGTCCAGCAGCAGTTAGTAAATACTTCCACAACGGTAGAAAAAATCATTACAAAGTCAAGAGTCCTAGTAGTACTGACACCTGATACTGAATTATTTAATGTACACAACTAAACGAACAAAGTTGAAGATCTAGTTTTTAATAATTTTTTTAGTAACTCCAACTATAAAAAATATATTTGATGTCATATTTCACTAAAAATTTGGTTATCACAACTAGAAATTTTTTTCAGTGTACAGATATGCTTTGAACCTTCTGACCAGCAAAATCCGAGAGAAATTACACTGCTCTTTAGAATATGACATTTTATCTTAAGTGCTTTAAAATTAGCGTTCCTTTCCCTGGGATAGCACTGCGCTTGGCTTATTTTTATATCACACAAAACTATCAAGAGAATCTAATGATGAAAGTTCCTAAAAGTCAATTTTATTGCAAAACTTTTATAGCGAACATTACGGTCTTATTATATGAAATTTATTGGCAAAAATCTCGTATATCTTACTTTAAACTATTTGCCTTAAAATACAACCTCAAGGTGATTCCTTATGACGCTCTTAACTTAAACATCTCCGGGAAAGTATCGATCCGCTTTTAAGTCCTTAATCAAGATTAAAGATCCTTGCCGCGATACTGCGATACTTTGTGGGTTTATTAAATGTCCCATGCACATTGACAATAAAATTAACTTTTATGGCCCCAGTTTACTGTTTTGCGTTATTCCTGGCAATTTTGGTTTTATGTTATATGGCGTCTAGGTCATAGGATACTATAACATTTTCCTGAAAGGAACTAACAAATATGCCGCGGAGAATTTAATTTTCTAAAAGTTGCGGTAGTTTCTCAAAAAACCTCCGGCAAGGATTAGAGTTATATGGCCTTAAAATGTAGAAAATTATAATCCACCTGAGTTATTCATATAAAATGGAAAATTAAATTCCATTGCACATGACTGACTTTAATTCTTGCCTCAAGTCGGTCCTTCCATGAAAAACTGAAATTCAATGCTCTTTTATAGTCACAAGTCATGGTAGCCCTGAAAAGGGGTCAGTTCTAAGGGTGAAAATCAAATTCTCGTCCGGTCACCACCTAACCCACACACTTTGGCTCTCGGTCCTTCTTTTATATTATTTAATCCATGTGAAAGTGACTGAATAACTTTAGAGCTTTTATTATTTTAGTAAAATATCCTGAAAACGAGAATTCATAATGTATCTGCTGGTATCCATTCAACCCCAACGGATTTCTGCTGGCCTGGTCCCATGTACACACTGAGAGAGCCTGGAGGATGTAGAATTGGAAGTTGTAAAAATGTTTTTATTACATACTCATCCAGCATCTTTACATGCAGTCTACCACTAACAGGACACAAAAACCGTTTTAATCCAATTTTATGTAATGACTCTCTACTGTTGTTTGCCAGGCTATGGCTGCCATGTCCCGGAATCCTGTGGAGCTTGGAAAAACTGGGACACATCGCTCTAGTTATTTGTGATTCACGATTAAACAAACGGAAAATCGATATTAGAAAACTGGAGACTGTGACGGTTTGAAGGACCTTTCATTGTTCCGCAAATGTAATTACTTTATTACAACAAAACAAAAAAAAACAGTTATTGAAGATGAAATGCAAACAAAATTAAAAAAACAAATTCCGTATAAAATGCACCTAGGATCAACGGGATTACAGGAGTTGCCATCGAGTAATTGAATTCGGAGAGTGGAGGAGCATCCTTGTATTTGTTTTGCTTTTGAAAAAAAGTACCCAAAAAACATTTTGTTAGGGGTTGTACCTGGGAACTAAGGGCGCTGTACGAGTATGTTTTATTTGTTTTCATTTTGCTAAATAAATTGTCGATATTTGCTTTGTTTGAGAACAAAAATAGTCGGTAATTTTAGGGAAATTCAATGTTGGGTATGTATGCAAGTAAAAGGATAGAGTTTCTGAAACTAAATGCAGATTTAATGTGGTATTGTTGAAATAATGAAAATATAACATTTTCTAGCGTTATTTTAGTTTAAGGTTGATATACCTAACACCCTTTGTAGGTACTATCACTATCAGTCTGTCAATTCGTTTAGCTCATCGTGCAATGTCTAGTAGTAAGCTCAATGTGAACTAGTGCACCTTGTATGCAGGAGACTGTACTGCGCGTCAGTTTGTGAGGGAAATTTGCCCAAGGCACCGCCCTAGGCCCTCTCCTTGGATTTCCGTGTGCGATGAAGTAGTCACATTATGTTTCTCGCAAGACCCGTCGCTATAGGAGCTATGATTGACTGAAGACTCAACTTCGAGGTGCATTTGATGGGCACGGTGGAAAAAATTTTCGTCATCACAATAGCACTCATGAGGATGCAGCCTAATATAGGGGGCCCCAGGCCAAGCCAACGCCTCCTTGGTTAGTTAGGTCCTATTGTATGTAGTGTCCGACCGAAGGTTCGACTTCGGCTTCGGCTTCGGCCAAAAAAACAACTTCGGTCGCACATTCGGCTTCGGCCAAAGAAGCCGAAGCCGAAGTTTTTATATCCAGCCGGCCAGTCACTGAAAACGAAAATAATTGAGAGTGTGATGTGAATATGACATTGAAACGTCTGGTATTGTTCAAATAAAAATAAACAAATCTGAGTTTATTACTTTTGGAAAGCCGCAACTTAGTTTTTTAAAATGCATATTGCAATCATTTTCAGCACTATGACAACAAAATAAAATAACAGTGAAGAATTTTCATTATTATGTATACTTTTCAGTCAGTATACAAAGGTTTCTGTGTATGATTGAACCTTCGGCTACGGCTACGGCTACGGCTTCTGCCGAAGGTTATGCCAAGAGCCGAACATTCGGCATCGGCTTCGGCCTAAAACTGACCTTCGGTCGGACACTAAAGGTAGAAACAGAATGGCACGGCGACCGTGGCGGAGTCCGCCGCTCAGAGAGTTTCCCATACATTTAATTTGTCTGCGCCGCCTGGGGAGAAATTAAATGTATGGGAAACTCTCTGAGCGGCGGACTCCGCCACGGTCGCCGTGCCATTCTGTTTCTACCTTAATTGTATGCAGTTCCAGTGTGGGCAGTGGCTTTTGGTAGAAAGGGCAACAGGCGGAAAATAAGCTCTATGTATCAGCTAAGTGCCTTCAGTACATCGTACGTTGAAGCAGTATGTGTCATAGCAGGAATGACCCCCATTGGCCGAATACCAGTGCCGCCCTAGATTAATTTGTAAAACCAGTTTTGCTGCTGCTGAAGGAATACTAGTGTAAATACCCACATTGATATTATGGCGGAGGAGAATAAGAGTTGGTACCACCTGGAATATGTAAGAGAGGAATTCAGAGCGTTGGGACGGATTCTGTCGTGCGGCCAGTCCATCGCAGCAAGGGACAAGGGTGGGAGTGGGACAAGTCTACCAAAGGCCGATGGACCTATAGATACACACCAAATATTTAGAAGTGGGTTTTAGGGGAACATGGCGAAGTCAGTTACTATTTTACGAAGCTCCTGAGTGGACATCGAGGTTATAGGACGTAATTTTATTGCTCCAGGTTGGACGATTCACAGTTTTGCGCAGAATGTGGATAAAGAAGAGAGAATGTCCTCTATAAATGCTTGCGGTTTGCGGAGTACAGGGCTCTGCTGGAAATAGCCGCCGAGGTGCAGCTAACACCGGAGAACATCCTGGACATGATGATGAGGTCGAAGGATGTGTTGAGAAAGGTGGAAGTGACGATGAAGGCCATCTAAAAACCTTCAGCAATGCGAGGCTCAAAGAGACAGAGAAAGGCAATTGTAGGAGAGAAAGCAGCTAGATAGAACCGATAGGCAGGATCTTCTCGTTAAGATGCTGTACATCTTCCATCTATGTAGTCAGTGAGTTGGGTAGCGAGCTTCGTTGAAGTCGCCTTTCTCATAAACACAGCCGAGATGGTAGATTGCTGATCCGTATACCCCCTTCAAGGAACCATTTCAAGGGTTACGTTGGTGACGCCAGGCCGAACAAATGCCTTCACGGCTTGTGCCGATCTGGACTGAAACGCAATGGAAAATTGTTGGTGGGTTTAGTCAGTAGGAATCTGACAATACCACCTTGGTGCGGAACCCCCGGCGGTGTCTCCTGCTTTAGGAATGGGCGCTATAGGTGGCCAAGCACACACCCTGCTAATCGAAAGATTCTCATCACTCCTTCATAAAATAACTTAGTTTGATAGAAGAGAAATTTTATGCTCTACAACTTTGCTCTTTTGATATTTTCACCAAATGCATAGTTTCTCCTCAAAATAGAGAAAAAGGCGGAAAATGGCGAAAAACGCCTATTAAATATAGCCTTGAACATATTTCGTTAGGCAACCCATCACCGTTACTTTTGTTAAGCCTACTTCACACTATCTGAGAAAGTCATATGTCTTCACATTAAGTCAAAAACGAGAACAATGACAGTGTAAACACATATGCGGCTGTGTTATGCGTTCACATATGTGAAAGCATATGACTTTAAAGAAATTAGATCTGCTTCTATTTTCGTTTGAAGTCATACGGAAAAGCTGAGTGTGGAGGTTTTTTTATATGAACATAATTTTATATATGGGTTTTATATATGGGTTATATATGCTGAATTTTTTTTTACTGGTTCTATGTCGAAAAAAGAGATACCTATTACAGGATTTTTTTTTTTTCAATAATTTTGGAAAATAGAGGGAAACGAAAATTTGAGAATTTGGTGATTTTTCGTTTGGAGATTCATTTCCAAATTTCATAACTCTGGTTCTATAGAAATTATGAACATTCATATTGTTATAAACAATTAAAATGTTTAAATGGTTTGTAACCATTGTCCCCACCTCGGAGCGACTGTTTAGTATAACCATTTTACTCTACGTCAAATTTTCTATTAAAGACGCATTTTTAATTGATGAAGAAATTATTTGTTTAAAAAAACGCATTCATTGGGCTTCAAAATGAATAAAAAATTAAGTTTCTAGCTCAAATAGAACCAGAGTTATGAAATTTGAAAATGAATCTCCAAGCGAAAAATCAACAAATTCTCAAATTTTCGATTCCTTCTATTTTCCAAAATATTGAAATAAAATAAAAGTCCTCGAATACGTAACTCTTTGTTTCCGATATAGAACACTTAAAAAAAGTTCAGCCAAATCACAAATGTGTCGGTCTATTTTTGTCCAAATCTGTCCGGTTTGTAAAACAAAGACCCATTTGTAAGATTGTCGCTTAAAAAACCCATTTGGCGACATTCTGTCCAGACGCAGTTATTTTTATGACAAGGTTAATAACTTTCTTAACCGTACGGTACAATACAATTGTTGTTGCAGGTAGCTATTTTTTAAGGATAGAAGGAGTTGTATTTATGGACATTCTCGTAAAGTTTTGAAAACTGTTTTCGTCTTCAAATTGTAGCTCTTTTAAAACTAAACTTGCCATTTCTCTACCAGAATTTCTCCTAAGAAGCCATTGACGACTCCATATCTTTCTTTTAATTTTTTTATTTCTATTTTTGCACTTTCTATAGAATTATAATAATGAAAATGTTGATAAAGCAGAAATAACACCAGAAACAACGTTTTCATACATTTTCTTTTTTGACAGCTAAATCACACATAAAGTCAAAAGGTTTGAACGTAGAACTATAAGAGCTGTGATATGTTTAAATCATATGCTTTCACATATAAAAAAGCATATGTCAAATCATATGACTTTCTCAGATAGTGTGAAGTAGGCTTTAGCATATCATCTATCATGAAAACAAATTTCATTCGGTTACTCGATCGGTGAAGGTCGTTCTTCTACATATCTTAGACTATAAGCAAACTTTAACTTTCACGCTCATCGGAGGGGTACCTTTATACCAAGGTCGCGCATTCCCCATGTGATCTTTAACACTGCTTCAGTAGTTACTAGTGCTGTGTCGTTCGCGAATGATCCGTTCGAACTGAACGGAACAGTGTACTGAGCCAAATGAACTGGTTCACTAAGTAGTACAAGTTCCGTTCACTCGTTCAATGGTACTGCACTGGTTCAGTGATACTGAACTGTGTTATGAACCATGAACGAAGAACCAAATGTACGGGTCTCTAATGAAATGACCTGAACTTTTGAATGATCTGAAAAAAGAGCGAATGAATGAATCACAATGAATACCTAAGAGGTGCGATATATTTCTCAGAGAACTTGTTTTGCTTGTATTGATGATATGTAAGATGTGAGTTGCAATTTCTTTCTAAGCAATTCCAATTGGAAATAGACATTTTGAAATAGATGAGAGTTAAAAAAGTTTTATGAAGAACATTTAAGATTTAGGAAGAGTTCTAATTAGAATTTCACTCGTATTATTCG
Organism: Thereva nobilitata; assembly: GCA_963855945.1. NCBI lineage: Eukaryota > Metazoa > Arthropoda > Insecta > Diptera > Therevidae > Thereva > Thereva nobilitata. The sequence continues at coordinate 34,626,885 of OY979696.1, forward strand.
AGTGTAGGAGGATTATTTATAAAATGTAACGGAAAAGAGATTTTAAGAGGAGATTGTTTTTAATTTATTTGAATAGAATATAGTATATCTTAAGGGGAGTGAATTAGTTCGAACTGGAAATTAAGGGGAGTGAATTAGTTCGAAAAGGAAATTCATTAATTCTTATCAGTAGCAATTTTTTTCAAACGTGGCTGCATGGCTTGTCTAGTTTTGTATTGAACTGTATATTTGTTTGTAATTGTATTTAAGGGCACTCCATGTTTTGAAGTTTTCACCAAATTTACGACAAATGAGCCAAATGAACCGAATGAACGGATCTTTTGAATGGTTCTTTTTAGTGAGCGGAACCAAACGAACCAGTTCACTGAAAAGAGCCATTTCGCCCACCACTAGTAGTTACGGCTTTGCCTGCATACTCTACTTCGTTAATCATAGTTGAGTTGCCTTCGGATGGTCTGAAATCGGTTATCAAAAACTTGCTGTAGTGAATGTGCTTATAAAGTAATCATTCAGACAAGATATCGTGCTTTAAGATTTTAATTCTTGTTCAAAAATACTTTTGCAGCTTACTACTTAGTGAAAGATCTTCAGCCATTACATTACAGGTCAGAAGACATGGCAGTCTAGATATTTTTTTCCTGTATGTAGGAAGTCTATAATATCCAGACTTGACTGACCTGAAGGGCTTACAGCTTCCTCTATATATAATTTGCTACGGGGTTATATGTTATCGACATGTATTAAATATACGCCTCTTCTACACAAAGTAACAAAGGATGTTAATGGAAATGTTAAAATCCCACATCTTGTACCAGAAAATTTTCCAGCAATTAAGTCACCTTAAATAACATTTCTGGCTGAGAATTTAAGTCAACCAGATGTTCACAGATTAATGCTCATTCCATAATAATTATTCTACCTCAAAAGTCATTCTGTTAAAGGACTCTGCAAAATTTAAGTCCCACAAAAGGGGTTTTCAAGGTTGTCGTGTCGTCGTCGGCGGGAATTCAATAACGTCCTTTACACAAAAGCTGTCTAACAGGTTTTCACAGGCAGAGGCTCCAATGGTACCTTAAGTAAATTGAATTACAGTCAAGCTGTTTCTATACAATTGATATAAAAGGCCACCACCAAAGAGGGACCTTGAAAAATTTTCGGCAGAAAACCGCTAGTCATTTTGACAGGGAAACGAATGAATGCTTTTGTCCCACAATAGTTAAAGTCGACGACGAGGGAGATTTACTTTAAGAATGTTGTCAAAAGAATCTTTAGTACGTCCTTAAAGGCGAATATTAATGAGGAAGGTACACGCCCTACTTAACAGCCTTCTCCTTGACAATTTATGAGCATGCCCTCCTATATCGCAATCAGGATACAACTGATTGCTCTCTTATCCAGGATTTGATGTGATGTCCTTCACCGTGGTGAACTCGGTAATATTAAGGGACTATCTGTGTGGGCAGGTATGGTGAGTTTTTGGTGTACTATCTCATATCGCTCTCAGTGTTGGCAGTAGTGAACAGGTTATGATAAAGTAGTACGTTGTTCTCAATTTGGGTAATAACGTTCTTATAAAAATATGCTATAATGTTTAAGTGTCTTCCAAAAGGAACATAATTTGGATTATATTTACCGGCAACACTGTGTTCCTTTTATTGCTGTTTGAGGAAGAGTAGAACCCAGAAAGAGATTAATGCGCGCTCTCTTACCTGAGAGCACTGAAGAGGATCTTTTCATAAGAGAGAAAAAGTTTGTCGTCTAGGATTTATAATATTTAGCGGTGGGATTTTGTAGAATAATGATTGCCAAAGGTAATTGTGGAAAAAACAAATAAACCGCATAAATTAAGCATAAAACTTTATCTCAAACATTCGACACAGTTGGTTCCGGTTCTCCTTTTTCTGTGGGATGTGAAATGATGAATATTCTTTTTGCCTCACATGCTATAAGTTCGTATGCATATTTTTTCTGCTTAAAATTTGCTTTTTTCTTAGAAAGAAAAGTTTTTACAGATATTATATTTATTTATTTCTAAAATCATCCACATGAGCTGAATTTCTCATATTTCTTCTAAGTCGTGAATTCCTAAAGGAAAGTTTGTTTTATTTTTTGTTTTTTTTGGTTGGATGTTACAAACCATGAATTTTTTACGACATTTGCCGTCACATAAGCGCATTTAAGGTTTAAACGATTTGGAGAAGTCGGGGTCTTTTCTGTGCCTATTTTGTTATTCTATGGTTACTGAGTTTGATGGTAATGTTATACCACACACCACCAGTGTTCCAGGTGCTTCAGAGTTTTTTCCACGTAATGTTAAGGGCTTTTTCTGCGTTTTCTTTTAATGCTCTAGAAAAAAAAAAATTTTCTTCTTTTCGGAGATTCGCATTTTTATATTCGGGTTTATTGACGAAGATAAAAGTGAAGTGTATAATCGTGGAAGTTCAAAGTTCAAGGAATTGGTACACATTGGCTATAAGAAAGAAATTAAAATGGAAAAAAAATGAAAAGAAAAAATAATTAGTTTTCTAATAGTATTGATTAAATTCTTAATTAAAAGTACCCTTTAAGTCTACCCAATTTTGTTAGTATCTTAAAATCGTTCTGTTATGTTTTTATGGATTAACACATTCATAGGATTAAAGATGGAATACATTTTTAAATGTTCACACAAAACTTCTTTATTAACAATTCAAAAACTACAAACAGAATTCTTAAAGTAGACTAATTATCCCTTGGACTTTAATATCTCGCACCAAAAACTCCTATTTATCGCCTTTTAATTCACTACTTAATAACAACTTTTCACGTTAGGTCACTTTGGTCACTTTGAACACTTTTTACCTGTATTTATATATCTGAGCCCCTCTCTTATCCAATCTCTAGATCTTTCCACCTCAATTTGGTGAGCCCTCTATTTCTCGCACGTTCGAGACTTCCTTTCGCACTATTTAGAAACTTCGAGAAGCTTAAAGCCTTCAATTACAGTTCGTTGAAACTCTGAAACTATAGATGGCGCGACCTAAACTTAGTACATAGTTTATTCAACCTCTAATAGATAGCGCATTTTAATCATCACAATTCTAACCAAATTTCATAAAATTGTACTTTTCAAGAATTCTTCAAATAAATTTTTAGGTATTTTATATTTTAGGAATTTCTGCTTTAATTGCATGAAAGTAAAGAAAGAGAAGATTTGGCACGTGCCAAATGGTCAAATGGTAAATAAGTAAAAAATTTCTTCGGCCTAAACATATATTGTTACTTCTAGCAAAATTCATGTGTCGCTTGAAAGGTTCGTTAATCGGCCTACAAAAATTCCTGCGTCTAACTGCGAAACATTATCCTTTGATTGCGGTTTAATTGAGAGAAGGAGGGGCTTTCCGAGCAAAATCAGAATTGATTAATTATTATCGTAATCTTTATAATAATATTCACTGCAATTCCAAGTGTCTAGCAGGTGTTTAGGAATAAAACGGATGGGGGACTAAACGCTCTAGCGTTTTATTTTTACACGGTAAAGTGTTTAGGGGTGGGAAGTGTCTCTAATCGACTAAATTTCATGAGCCTAGATTGCTTAGCGAAAGTTTTCCGTACTTCCTTTTAACTACGCTTTAAACAAATCAAATTGGCATTTCAAAATTTTGTTTGTTTTTATTTTGGTTTCAACAAATTAGAAATATATGCTATTGTAGTATGGCAAGAAAAGTGACACATCAGGAGAGCTGAAAACAAAATTTAATGCCAAGTCACCTGGCGGCAATAACCGAAAACAGCCAATTTTTGAGTTGTGCCACTTTTCTTGTCGTAGTGCGATTGCATGTCAGCGTCATTCCGCTTGTGTTAAAAAGGGTTTTCTTTCTGCGGAGATTTTTACCGTCCCCGCAAATTTTAATTAAAAAAATAAATAATAAAACAAAGTGGAAATTATTATTAAAATATCACGGTAAGCGATGGTGTTTTTTAAATGAAGAAAGTTTTGTTCAAAGATGCGATTTTAGATGATCATGTAGTTTTTAATTACACTTTTTTAAAACAATTTTTTTTGTTTTTGTTTAGACCTGATAGAGAAATTAAAATGTGGTAATATAGTTCAATTAAATTATTACTGAGTTATTTGAAATGCGTAGACGTCAAACTTTAACGGAACGGATTGAGAGAAGAGTAGGGAGAGAGGGTCGAATGGGCGATACTAGTTTTTATTATCATACAAAAGAACTAGAATTTCAAGAAACAAGGAAGTTATTGCATTTTGCATCTAAGCTTTGTGGTGACCGCGTACAAACTTAATTACTAAGTTTTACGCAAAGTCACACAACATATTCCGAAATGGTAAACACGATCAATAACGATCAATCGGAACATTTCATCGATCACCGAACTCAAAGTTCAGTGATCTAGCCGCTTTCCGTTCCGTCCCTATCGTCCCTATCGATAGAGCCAATTTCCGGCATCTCCGCTAGCACTCGAGTCCTACGGTTCTTCAAAGAAACTAGTTCCTTAATCCTAATCGTGATAAACACTAGCTAAATATAATTATAAATTAGCCAATAGTAAAACACTATTTATAATTTAATTGACAATAAATTATTTAAACAAAATTAACATAAAAGTGCGAAGTTTATTCATTTGGCGAAACCCACAGCTTTATGAAAAAGACAAAAAAAAAAAACACTCAATGAATAATACTTACATTAAAATGCTTGAAAATAAGTTAGTATAAAACTTAAAAATTTTTTGAACTTATAACATGAATAGTATAGGTTTCAAAGTAATACAGTCCAAATTATAGCTCAAAATGCGTATTTGTTATTTAACAATTGGCCAAAATACAAATAGTAAAATATCTCGAGTTCACGTTAACAAAAATTAACTTTCTTTTTTTAAATTAAAGGTCCCAAAACTCTACGAGATCTGAAAAAAAATTTTAAAGTGTTTTTTTTTCAAAATGGCCAAAAGAATGCAATTGTTATTTGAGTAATAAACAAAAGTAAAAAAGTAACTAAAATTACATCCAAAATTATTTTAGAATATACCTATTCTTCATTTTTTGGCCTTTTCTTACTTCATTTGTTGTTTTCATTTATTTAACTTAGTTTATCTTGAAATTTGTACGCCTTTGTTGACAGGTATTTTGTTAATATGAAAATAAAACCATAAAGCTGCTTAAATATTACGAATTTAAAATTATCATCCATTAGGGTACCATTTAGCATATTCAGTAAAGCGCATCTCGTTCGATCACGGAAGTCAAGCAATATTGGAAGTGGTTTGTACTTAGTCGGGGGACCGCTTGGAAAAATGGCGGCACTTGGGTTGGAATTTTTTTTTGTTTTTTTTGTTTTTTTTTTGTTTTTTTTTCACTTTTTGCAATGATAGTATTATGTTTTAATATAATATTGATTAGTAGTTCTATCAACATAATTTGTATTATTCATAACCAAAAACACTCTACAAATGTTTACTAATTAAACACTTAAATGTTTACTCATAAAACGCCGCTAAGTGTTTAAATTTCATTTACAACGATATAAACGCTTTAAGTGTTTAGCAACTAAACACTTGAGTTTGCAGTGTTATTAAACACATTAACCTTATGTAAAGGACGATAATCCCTACCTTGATATAATTAGAAATTAATGAATGCAACTAATGGATAGCAGCTAGTTATAAATACTTATCATATCACTGGTTAATAGTTATCAATCAGCTCATTAAAGATTAGTAGTTACTGATTTAATAAGCGAGCTATTGTATTGTATGACGCCTAGTGTAGTTTCTGCATAATATGCTTAATTCGTCCAAAATAGCAAAATATTTTATTGTCTCAGATTCCGTCTGCCATCCATTAACTGTCTTCGTTTAAATTTTGGATGGATTTGTGGTATGAGAAATAATAAAAAAATACTAGCTGTAAGGTCAGGACTGTAAGGAGGATGAACGAACTTATAGGCGGTTGTAGGAGCTATTTTCTCACTAGAACTAGCCATATATTTATTTTACTTATTAGTCGAATCAATCTACAATAGCCCGATGTACCTTTTGCGTTAATTGCCAACAGCAAAACAAAAAATATGGCCATATAGAAAAACAATTCTAAGAAAGATAGCGTTTTTGTTTTTTAAATTTGGAATGGCGAAGCTAACCTAAAAAATCCCGGAAAGTGAGAAAAACGATTTTTAGCGAATAAAAGAAATACGTGAGCCCGGATCGAAAAAAATCAAATTATAAAGTTGTAGGTATTCAAATTATCTTTCGATTATTGATGTATATTGAGTTATAGATTAGGGCACGGACCTCATTTGCATAATTTGGTTCCCACACTAAAGGGACCCAGTACCTACTAGCTGGGCTTATGATGGTACTTTATGTTACTATGCGCTTATGATTTCTAACTTATATCCGACTCAATTATTAGGGGCATTGAACTTAATACCGACAGTAGTCCCAATAAGTGTGTGGGCGTCAATGATTACAAAACAAAATACTATCTTTCTCCAAGAAAACCTGCGATGCCTCCCTGCCCCTTTCAGTAGACGATGCAGAGCTAAAGGGGCAAACAGAGTGAGGCGGCGGGCCGTCACGCGCCCCGCGTCAATCTTTTTGTGCCTTAATAGCTAACTCATCCCTTAACCTCCTAAGTGCAACATTGACTGAAAGCTTGCGATGGAACGCATTCATATTCCAGATCGTTAAGCAACAATCTGAATACCTACTTATGATAAATAGATCTTACATTCGGCCTCTGCTCAAATGCGATTCCTTTATTTGGGTGGGGCTTCAAATTCCACTTCGAATCAGCTACATACAAAGAATCCGTTCATGAAAATAACAACTCGACTGGGGAACAACCTTTCAACAGCTCAAAAATGAGATTCGTCATCATCTCCTTCATACCCTCCTAATTTCTTATAACAAACCTTAAGATACTGTCTCTTTCAAGCTAAGTTTGTTACTTTACATTGCACCATGGCCGTGATGATTGATAGTTCAAAGGGTATTTTTTAGCTTAAAACTACCACGTAAAAAAGTGTCAAGAAACGAAGAAGACAGTATTGGATGGCTTGGTATCTAAACCTCACAACATCTCGTCCGGTATTTGTCAGCCGGAATAGATTCTAACGCCCAGTCTTTTCCTATTATTTTTACTAATCTGCGCCCAATCTTCTCCAACTCACGACATACCTTTTAGGCTAATCAGTGAGGCAATTTTATTGCAATTTTGGCCCATAGACGAGATTATGGTGGGAATCGCTTCGTTTTAGGGTGTAGTTGAACACCCTAAGTCTGCCTACAAATTGGTTGACCGCATAACTTTTTAATTAACTTATTAGCCGTGTTCCTTTTCTATTTTTAAGTACTCGCGAGTAAAAAATTAAAGGAACGCAAAATTTGTCGATTTGAATAAAACCTATGAATTCTCTGTGAGAGCAGGAGTAGTTCCAAGTAAATACGAGTAAAAAATAGCAGAAAAGGAACACGGCTATTGTGAATAAAATAGGCACTTCTTTATATTTCTTTCAATAGTTCCGTTCCTGCTACCTTTTAGTATAACATATGCATTGGGAAAGCTCTTCGTTATGAAATTCTCTAAAAAATAAGCCCTGTTAGAGGTCGCTAGGTGCAAGGGTGATCTTGCAAATAGCCTCCAAAGTTATTTTCACTACTTGTTTACAGGAAAACAACTACACGTAGAAGGCTGAAAATTCATGAAGATGAGGTTTTTTAGGCACATACCTTCATTTTTATCATTTTTTCCTTCTCGCCGACTAGCCTATTTCCTGATGACTGTACTCTCTATTATTATGCTTTTGACAATATAAGACAAGCACGTGCCAGACCTCTTTTTAGATCGTGAGCTCATGCCCAAGTATACCAACGTACATTGAAATTATTTTTACTTGAGGAAGCAAGAACTTCGTAGAGCAATCATGCAATCCCGAGTAAAAATAAATGATGGCCTTAGAACGGGTAAATACCGACTGTGATTGAAACAGTCCTCGGCGATGTGGCGGTTAAACAGAAGGCTCGTTGCAGGACAGTACGGCCGTACAGTGGACGACTGACGGTGATACAACGGCCTTACAGTTCCAATAACGGCCACACGACGGTGGTACGGTGGCCGTAGGTTTGCTATTACGGGTATACGACGGTGGTACAGTGGCAGCAACGTGGATATTCGACCTCCTATAAGAAAATATCCTCCCGAGTAAAAATAAAATATGGCCTTACAACGGGCGAACTCCAAACACCGACGACTCGCGAGCTCGTTTCTCTTGTGCATCGATATCTTTAAGAACGATAAATCGAAAGAACCATTCTACATAACGAAAATGATGAAGTTCCCATAAAACACATTCAACAATACATTTGGTGCAGATCCTTTTTTTGGCTCAATTTCCCGTCGAATGCCCGTTTCTACAGCTTAGTACTTGGCCTTTTAAATATTTTGGTCAGATTTGGCAGTCGTAAGGCCGTATATGCTCCCATTAAAAATAGTTAAAAACTCTACGTCCATCATATGCCCTTTAAAAAGCCAAGCGGCCGATGTTCGCCCTTTGTAAGGCCGGTTTTTATTTTTACTCGGGATTTAAACGAATAATCGTCTCATCTTTAATAAAACCTGAATCGATCATCCTTCTGTCTTATTTGGACGGTGTGAATTGAAGGCTGAGCCTTTGAGCCTCAAAATCTGCTAAAAAATGTCAGAGTTATTCATGGTTGAAATACCGAAGGTCTAGAAGGCGCACCCCATATTTACAAAATCTTTGAAGGCGATTTTGTCGAAACCCATATGTATTTTGCACTTATGCACTTCTACTACTGTAGTGGTAGTTCCAGCTCATTTTTTTCTTGGTTATTATTTGTTCGTTCTACTACAATTGCCTCGTTATTAACATCATTTTCCTCTGCCCTGTCATTTTGCTTTTAGTTGACACTAGATTGTTTTGTGTCTGGGGTTTTCTTTTGTGTATTTCTTTTCATGACACGTGTATGGTCTCCTATCAGTCTCAATGATTTCAACAAAACTTGCTCCTCTTCATTTTTGGTATCCCTTTCCTGAAAACAAGTATAAACATTTAAAGCAAAGCGCTACCTGTGATAAGATAGGAATTGAAGTCTTATAAAAATAATGTACCAACAGTGCCAAAACAATAATTTCGCTCATAGTTCTTTACTTAATGTTTCCATTGTAGTCCATAAAATCACACCAATTTCAACTCGTTAGAAACATTTAACGCTTTACTTAATTTCCACTAATAATTTATGTGTGAATTTCCATTTCACAATTGTCTACTTGAAAATTGTAATCTCTCTAATGATAACATTGGCTCTTGGAAACTTATTGTTAGACTTTCCTTGCCAACATTCTCTCGCACGGAACGTTCTGAACATTGCCTGTGATTGGCTCCATAATGTTATAGAGGAAGTTGAAAATCAACTATAATGTATTGAACATGTTTCCTTTACTACAGGATATGCTCGAAAGTTTTACTTAATTATGCACACATGTTCGTCATGCGGTGCATGTTTTAGCTCATTATCAAATCGATGATGACTAACTTTCGAAAAGTTCGAACCAATTTAACCACTTTAGGCAACAGGGTTGAGAGCAAATTTTCGCTTTTATGTTTAGTAATGATTACAAGTTAAGCGTGATAAATTAGAAGCAATCAAGTCGAAATGTTGACTTGAAAGTTTCACGTTTGTTTTAAGAGCATTTGTTTATTTGTTAGATTATTTAGAGACGATATTTGCCGATTTAAAGTAGGAAATTATTATAAATTTTATTTCAATTTTTTTTTAATTTAGATAAGCTTAAATTGGCATAAGAGAGTCATTCTTATTAAACGAATCAATAATATTCATAATAGTGGAGTTAGACAACCAAAACATAAGGAATTGTTTCCAGTCTCCCTCTCCAGTCTTTTTAACATGTGAGTTACATTGAATACTATACGAAATGGACTTTTTCTACCTCCAGCAACCGCTGCTACGCAAGTTATCGGCCATTTTGTGAAAAATCTACCATTTTGTCGTTCTTTTTAAATATAGATGAGTATACCTCGGTATGTTTTAGGTCCTAAAATAGCGAAAAAAATTTATTCTATTCGTTATGATATTGGCTATTAGCGGTTACAATAAGAAATTTTTATCTGCAAGGGCGGCGGAGCATAATCATTGTGGGTAGGGAGCACGTGAGCAGTCAACGTTAAAATGTATAAAGTTAATCGGTCAATTTATTTACCAGCTGTGTATTGAGTAATGTGGTTTTAAATTCTTTTATTATGGGGCTATGCCCGACTTGCATTTCGCGGTAAGGGGTACAGATATGACGCTGGACCCACTGCCTCATATCGATCCCGTTTGGATCACCCTATAAGACCCGCACAGGGCATCTAACACCTCTCCTCATTCGCGCCTCCTCATAAGGAATGCTCCATTTGGCCCCATTGAGGAAATATCATTGCTACCCGGTCCCGAGTGGATTTTGAGAATTTCAGCGTGGATATGTGAGTAAAGGCCCCCATACATATCCATGCTGTACCATGATTTTCATTAAACCTATGCGTGCACCGAGTTTTGATCGCCGACCGGCTCACAATCGATAGTTTTGGTTGTACATCCGCACTTCGATGTACACCCAATTTGACCGTGTATGGGAGCCTTTATAACTGCACCGGTGTCGACAGATTTATATTTTTAAACGCGAGTGCGGTTTTATAAATAGGACCCTCTCCCCCAACTGAGTACTAATCACATCCAATGCTTGACCTCTGTTGACCGAGTTATTGAGTATGCTATATGACACCCTTCACTGTCACGAACAAAAGTCCCTGAGAACCAATGCGACAATAAAAACTAAAGCTTTGTATGACTTAAACTAAAGCTTAAGGGTATTTCTTTAAAGCTTTTTAAAAAGCTTTCCAAAAACGTAAGGGAGATGTTGGGATTGCCCCATTTCATTTGTAATGAGGTTTGCCTCATAGGGCAACTAATGAGAAATTTTAAGGCATACCTTATCGCTGATTTGTTTTGTGGTGTTCATGAGGGATTGCCCCTCATTGTGGTGCTCATGAGGAAATGGTCCTTTCGGCATGCCCCTCATTTGCCACATGGAGTCCCCTTGAGGAACCTACTGGGAATCCATTTTTCGGCATGCCCCTGAGGCAATCCAATTTTTAAATGCTAGTCGGGTAGGGTTTAAAAAGCTCAGGTTATACAGTTATAAGTTCTTAATAGCTCTAATAATACCCAGTGGGAAAAATTCGGAGCGCTGTTCAGGGGAGCTTGTTTTGAGCGCTGGAAATATGCTCCCAAGGGAGCATTACTGGAATTTTCAGAAGTTTTATAGAACGAGCAAAACTGGCAATTATCTTAATATCCATAAATCGTGCCACTAGTAGACTGGTTTTCGTTCGATTGAAGAAGCGAAGCAGCATTGGACCGTGGTTAGTACTTAGCATGGGGACTGCTTTGAAATCGACACTAGCGCTTGGAAAAAGACAAAAAAATAAATGCAAAAGACGAACAAAAATAAAAGCTTTTACACAATCGGAGCTTATTCACATATCCACAGGCGTCCATGAATATTATTTATTAAAAAGCTTTTTCATAATGCTCCTAGAACACTTTTGAAGGGGCATAAAAAGGTATGCTTCCGCGCAGTGACATGCAATGTTAAAAAGTAGAAATGGAACTGGTATGGGCACGGGAGCGCTGTAAGCTTTTTAAGAAGTGCTGAAACATGGCTATTGGAGCACTTCTTTTCCCGCTTAGTATATTTAGTTTTCATATGAAAAGCCTTGCTTGTGTGTGGCCCTTCGACCACGTTCCTTTGTTGCCAGCGACCGAGACGGTCCTGCAACGTTCTGTCATGAAATAGGCCTGTTCCAATAGAGAATGCGGGATCCCGCGGGACCAAGAAATCACCCAATTCCTGTTCCAATAGAATCTCATGCTCGGAAAAGCGGGGAAATTTTTACTTCCCCTCGACCAAGAAATCGCAGGAGATTTTTAGGTGGAGTGAAATCTTACGACGTTTTCAACATGTCAAAACAGCTGTTACTTGTCATGTCAAACCAAAATAATTACGATGTGCTGAAAATAATGTCTTCGATTGGTGCCTTACTACAAGATTTTGAATAATTTCCTAAATAATTTATTAATTTCAATAGTTTTATGTCATTATTTTGAAGACACAAGTGATTTTTAGGTTATGGTCTTCTTGATTGGCACGAAACATCCCAGAAAGCGTTCCTCACTTTTCGGGATTTTGACTAAATTTTCCCCCGCCAATCAAGTAACTTTTCGCAGGCTACGACAGGACAGGTTTTCTATTGGAACAGACCTGATATAACAGTCGACAGTACAAAGGGGCATTACCCCTGAGCACTAGCACTAAGAATATAACACAAAGAGGAGTCACGTAGAACAAAAAATTGTGCACGGCATTTATCTTCTTCTTCCCTGGGTAGCCAGCGCGCCTGCTACTATACACCAGAATCTGCTTCAGAGGGCTAAGGTGGTAGCAGATTATTGTGATAGAGCATTCCGGTGAGGTAAGGGAATCTGGGGGGAAGTTTGTTCTGGGTCCCAGACGTCTGAGATGCGTGGATTGAGTTTTTTCCTTTTATGCGCATTCGAAGAAAAAAATCAAAGTCGTCTGCCCATGAACAAAATTAAATTTTGGTGGATAGCAGAAGAAATGTACTTTTTTGTTTTAGCTTAGGAATATTCTTTCGGATATTGAATTTTTTTTGTTGGAATCATTGTAAAATTTAAAATATGAGATTACAGATTTTATTTAATTTTGTAAGTAATGAGGGATGGGGATCTAGTTACTAACACCAAACATGGAAAACCGCACCCAGTAGGAGTTCTAGGTAGCACTTACCGATGGAGCACTGATATAAGTAGTCATCTGATAAGGGGTACTCATATTTTCTTAGGTGTTAGAAGAGCCCTTATATAACGCATTACAAGAGAAGGCAGATGGTAAGGGGTAATACAGAATTAGACCCAAAGAAGTTAGAAATTTGCCCGATGACTCAAATACCATTACAAAAATACGAAAACAAATGAGCCATCGGGTAAATTTCTAACTTCGTTGGGTCGAATTCTGGATTACCCGACCATCTGCCTTCTCTTGTAATGCGTTATATAAGGGCTCATCGATGTAGTAAAAAGTAAGGCCTTACCTCCTATGACATCGTGTGTAAAAATAAGTACTTCTGTAAGGGGTATGGTAAGGCCTACCCCTTACTAGTGAGGGCTCATTTCAGTACTTCTGTAAGCTTACAAGTCCTACTGGGGTGGCACTAGTCTTTCACATAGAAAAAACAAATGAAAAATCGGTGTTTTATGACGTAACATCATTATCATATCGCATTGTATAGTAAGCATAGATTTGCAGATTGTGGTAGCATAAATCCACACACGAAAAACCCTTTCAGCTGTAACAATTCTCAAATAGCATAAAAAAACTTAAAAATAATTCAATTAAATCCGCAAAACGTGATTTTGAAATACTAAAACCTAATTGATTTCACATCGCCCAAATTTTTCCACCCTCGCGCACCGCAAAGGTTCGTTGATAAAATTCATATAATTCCAACACCCCCGAAAAAAGCCACAATTCGTTTATTTCTGCCCAATAGTGAAGAATCATTTACCTCAATTTGTATAAATTTTGCATAAACGGGTCTCGTGCCATCCATTCCGTATTGGAGTTTGGTTAAAAAAAACGCACATCCGGAAGTCATTAATTTTGGCTAAAAATGCAGAGAATGTGGCAGTACCAACTGGTTTTGCCCTCTGCCGGAATATGCTGACAACTCTTTGGGGAGAGCTCCTACGTGATTGCACGTTCGAATATTCTTCAGGATTTTGAATTATTGATTGCGAACTAAGTGGACTGGGGATCCATGAACGAAAGGAGATTCCTTATGGTTTCCTTTTGTTTTCTGAACGTCCTATTAGGGCAGACGTGCGTTACAACCTTAAAGGGGAAGTTATATTGCTTCCGGTCTGATAAGTGTGGTGTGCTTTTGACTTTTTTGATTTATTATCAGGGTTGAAGGAAACTATTTAATGTAGGAAATTTAAGTGCGGTTTCAATTCACTTAAAGCAGATGATATTATTTTTACCGCTTGACGTTCAGTTTGTACATATGTAGCACACAGAACCGGGTAAGCATAATTAGAGTTCTTGTATAGAGTAAGTAGTCAAGTTGTATTCAATTTTATGAGTTGATTTTCAGGCTTCCCAGTCATGATACAAGTAGTCGAACACACGCACTAGCAATTATGCCATGGCGAATTTTAATGTTTTCTGCAAGTTACGATATATCATTACATCGTGCGTGCTACTTTTATTTACGTGTGTACAAATTTTAGAGTGACTGCGTATCTTATTACAGGTACTCCTTGATTTATATTCCATAAGGTTCAAAGAGATTAGTTTTGGATCGATATTTTCATCGATTGGAACAGCTTGTGGAGAGTCTTGGAAACTGAACACGTGCCATTGAAAATCATCCAACTTCTCCAAGCGTCGTACGATGCCTCAACCAGCAGCGTTCGTATTCGAAGCGACTTATCCGAAGAACTCCCGATTCAAGCAGGTGTCCGACAAGAACACGTCGCTTCGTCACTTCTCTTCAACGTTGTGATCGACGCGATTATGCGTGAAGCATTCGATGGATGACGCGGAGTTCCATACGACGACGACAACTTCGTAACCGACTTGATGTTCGCCGACGATAGCGCCGTCATCGCCGACAAGGATGCCGAAGCAACGGACATCTTATACGACATTTCCCGGTCATACGGGTTAAAAATCAATGCGGAAAGGACCAAAGTGCTCACAACGGACGGATCGAAAGCCAGTGTTCACTTCGATGGAACCCAAATCGAACAGTTTCCGATGTTCAAATATTTGGGATCATTGGTTGAGGAAAAGAAAGTGGCATCGACGGCTGACGTTCGCAGCCGCATCAGCCAGGCAACAGCAACATTCGCCTCGCTCAAGTGGTGCATGTGGAAACGAACAAATATTACCATCAAAACGAAAGTACGCCTTTACCGGATGTTGATCCTTCCGATTCTTTTTTATGGATCGGAAATGTGGACACTGCTCAAGCCGGACTTCAACAAGGTCGAGATCTTCCAGATGCGATGCTTGAGGCAGATTCTCAGGGTCTCACTCCGCGATCGCCTTCGAAACGAGATAGTTAGACAAAGATGCGATCAACAGACACTGATCGAAGAAGAAATACAAAAACCTCGGCTACGATAGTTTGGACATGTTTGCCGAATGGATGATAACCGCTTGCCATGTAAACTTCTCTGGCAAGACCGTCCGGCAGACTGGAAAATTCAGCGACTTAAGAGGGCGACTTAAAGAAGCAACGATTATTATCAGTTATCTAGGCTCGAGACGTGTCGCTAAAAATCATCAAGAATGGAAACGAATCGTGAATGGAGTTCGAGGCCCAGCGGCACCGACAGCAGGGTATCCGTTGCGGGGACACGTCCCGCTCGGACCGCCAACTGACGGATCAAAGAAGAAAAATAATCCTTTGGTTGTAAAAAAGAGACTGTATATGACGGCAAGAATTTTATGGGTTGTCCATTCTGATTTCAACAAGTTATGGTATGTGTTCATCAGTAATGTAAATCATTTCTTTAAGAAACTTAATTGGTATCTTATCTTAATTGTATTCTTGCTTTTTCTTTATATTGGCACCGGATCACGTTCAATAACTTTGAAAGGGTTAATCGGGTCAACATCTTTGTAAGAACTAAAGTTGTAGAGAATTTCATTGTCAACATTTAGGGCCTTTGTACGGGGTTGTACAACCTATAGAAACCGAGATACAAGGAAAACACCGGAAAACCGGTATATTTCCGGCGGCCATGTTTTTTTTGTGATTCCGAAATTGCTTTCTTAAAAAGTCCCAAAGAAGCTGCGCACCAATTTTCAGCCATTTCCGAATTTTGTCTCCTTTCGTGCGTTTTTTTTGCTAATTTCCCCGGACTAAATTACAAAATCGTTTTTAATGACTATCTGATTTGCTGAAATATTTGTTATTACAAAATACGGTAGTTCAGTTCAGTTTAACCGAGGCCTTGAAATTTTAGTATGTTCTAGTATTCGTCATAGTTTCTTAATGTTGAAAATTACTCAGCTCAATTTTTAATGGACGATTGATAAATTTAAGGGGGGCGGGATCAAAGAATTATCCAAATTTGAAAAAACTGTTACGAAACTTGAATCATTTTTCAACGACCCCCCCGATCCTATAAATGTTGATAAATGTATGTAATTCCAAACTTGTAATGGCTAATGTGGGAATAAACACATGTTTAAGTTAAAAAATATATTTATTCTGTTTTGATCTTTTTCGTAGGTTGATAAATTGCGGGCAGGATATGGGGGCAGGGCAGCGGGAGGCGTTATTGATGCAAACGAGCTTGCACCAAAATTGACGTGAAGGCTAACTTTGGATCAACAATAACACGACACCGCGTAAAGAGAAGAAAAAGGAATTTCTCTTGCGAAGCCCGAGATGAACCGATCGAGGATCCAAAAGAAAAATATTAATTAGACCTTTTTTTATTTCACAATCGATCCAGCACCGAATGCACTAGGTGCTAGATTTGAACAGCTTAGTAATCATAACAATTATTTTAAATTCTTATATAATATATGATTTATATACCATCTCCAAAGAAGTGCTAGAAAAACACTGTAACAATTTCGAATGTATTTTAACTGATGGCGATTCTGTGGTGATTCAAGCAATGTACAGACCTTAATTACAAAGTTAAACTTTACTCCAAATATTACCATTGTACAAAGGGATCACTTCCTTACACCAAGTGAACTTTCTTAGAGTTTTAATGACCCATTTTCAATGAGCACCACTTGCCGCTTGCACTGAAGAAATAAAATTAAGCTCGCACCTCACAAACGAAATGTAGCATTGTAGAATAGGACTTTATAATTCCCTAGTGCAGTGCCATGCCCATCGAGCTAAAAGAATTCAAATCACCAATGATATCAATACTGTATTGTTAATACCCACAAAGGTTTTCTTGTATTAAATAGAATTTGTATAAATTTGTATGTATTTATATAGGAATCAACAGATTGAAAACGATATCCTTGATTATGCTAAACACGACTACCAGAATTCACTGGCCTTGCTGCAAATATGATCAAACAATTTAAGATATCCATTAATTACTATTTACTCTTAAGCAAACTCTGATAACAAGGTTGACTGAGCCTTGATAACCTCATTGTAAGTGTGCAGCACAGGTCAAGGAAGCCAAGTTCATAAATATCCTATCCTAAGGCCATACCAAGTCGTGTAGAATGATGACTGATGAATCTATTAATCTGGAACAAGATATCTTCTCCGTCATTTTACTGTGCTGGACATGAGTAGCTGTTTATGTACTTGACTCTGATGTTGTGTGAGTTTTCTCCTTGCAAATTATCATTTCACGTGGTAGCATATATAGGTAAATTCTCATGTGGTTTCTATCGTATATGTTGGACTTGGTAAATTATAGTAGCTTAAGATGATGGTTTGGGATGATCACTGTTTAAGTACATCATGAAATTTCTGTATCTGGTCACAGTGTGCAGTGTGTAATAAACTGAAATTGGATATTTTCAGAACTACTCAGATTGCATAGAAGTGGATGTGTTTTATTTTATAATTTGATTCAAATCTTTTTTGGTTTTTTAAGGGCACATTGTCCTGGCAAATATTCTGTTTTAATAGTACAAACATGTTAATTAGATACAATTTGATTCAATATTTATATTAAAAGGACCGTCATTTTAAATTAAGTTATACTGTTGGCTCACAAAAATTGATTATTAAATGAAAGTAATGTTGGCATTCCATCGACCTTAAATATGATATGTGCTTAAATATCAGCAAACGGCTAAAATTAATTATTTCATCATGTTGGGTAAATATGTTAAAAATTGAATGTAAACAAATATTAATTTTATTTTGTAGACTCACGTTCGTATGTGGAGCATAAAACAGCAAAATAAATTCAGGACATGAATCGATGTTTCTGATAAAACAATAAATGGATGACCGTGCGTAATTGGTCTGATATTTTTATATTTAAATTCTATACTTAATTAATGCATTTTTTTTAATTGGATAAGAAATATCTTTTAAGCTAATTGCTACAGAGCAAAGGTCCTCAAACTGGGGTGTTCGGTCATCTATGGAGACCGCAAAGGAATTATATGTAGCGGATCTTGAAGCTGAAGACAGACACTCGCGCCGCGCGCTTGCGGTGCGAGCAATGACAGATAGAAAAAAAAAGTATGTGTATTCAAATGGGAGCTAACAGATTGTTGTCTGAACGCCGCACGCATCGCGAAAGTTTCTCTACTTTCAACTTTTTCCGCTACGTAACCTTAAATGTCAAAAAAGTTGTTTATGATTACAGTCGTGTTGTGAGTGTTTGTCATGATAGTTAATTTGTGTTAAAAAGATTTATTTTCACACATAAAAATAGATTTCGATGAACTTTTATTAGATGAAATCAAAAAACAAAGAATTCCTTTAATAAGAAGCTCTAGTCATATCGAAATGTGAATTTGAGAGTCCGTGAGTGGCTGGAAATTGCGGCAGCTACCAAATCAGAAGGTTTGTTTTATTAGTTGTCCCTGAATTTCTTTCTTTTATTTAATGTTTGCAAAGTGGTTTGGAAGACCTTAAGAGACCGTTTTTGCAAGGAAGCGGCAAAACGACCCAGTGGTAGCAGTGGGGACTTGATGTGAAGTGGTCACATTTTTATAATCTGTTATTACTCAAGAAGGAGAGCTTAACGATCAGGCAGAAAGTGCGCAATCACACAAATGTCGTACAATGGCATTGCATTATTGCAAATTTTTATTACATGACTATCTTTTCTACTATGCCTACCTATGCACGCATAGTTGATGAACTTTAGGAGACTCCACCAACTGAAGCACTGGAGACTGTTATATAATGAGTAGTTATAAAAAGAAATCTGTCAACTGTTATATAATAAGTAGCTATTATAAAATGAAATCTGGCAACGTTCACTCTTCATAGTTAATCCGTGTATCTCCACGAGTATTTTTGTCACATGTGGTAAAACCAGTTTCCCACCTTACTCTCGGTCTACACGGCAGGGAGTACACCAAGTGTAATTTTCTTGTCTTTACAAGGAGATATGAAAGTGTATGTAAATTTCAGAGCCAAGAAAGAAGATTAGAAGTAACCCAGCGGGAAATTAATCAAGCGCTGCCAAAAGAAGCAAGAATGTAGCGCTTACCATTCATATGTTACGGAAGCTCTCTGGAAGCACACAATCTATACTCCCATTTTTTCTTTGTTTTTCTCAAGTTTTATATTTTATTTGGGAAATATGTATGTGGTTTTTATAATAATCGCGTCAGTTGTGAAATACTTTTTATGGTGAAAACAATAAGTATGTAAGTGAAATTTTTTTTTCATTTTAATTAAAATAATTATATTCTTCCGATAAATATTTAAAAAAATTCAACTAAACAATAATTATTCAAAATGTATGTTTACGATAAATTTATTATTTCAAAGTTACTTTTTAGAAGCTGTAAAAAATGAACATTTTGGTTTTCTGGACGTCTAACAAATAAGAAATGGATTGCGATTTATTTTGTTTTTATTAGTAAAACAATTGTGTTGGAATAATTATTTTAATAAATGTATTTCTGCTATTAAGTTGTGTGAAAATTAATTGTTTAAACTAAAAAATACAGGTGCGTTCATTTCATTAAGAAGGCATAAGCATCTATTCTGGATAATGAACAAAGGAAAAAGTCTGCATATTCCTTAAGTGGCCCCTAGACTATCAATAATATTGTGCAATAATATTGAGCAAAATACTGACGGTTTCCTTCTTTGCCCCAGACAAGACAATCTTTCAATATCACCCACAGACCGTCAATAATATTGCGCAATTCAAAATATTGCACAATATTATTGATAGTCTAGGGGCCCCATTAGTGTTATAAAAGCACAGTGGAAGCAGGTTTCCCGCTTCCAGGTAGTCGGCGCCGATTCGTGCTTATAAGCATTTTGAATTAACGTATGTTTTTAATTGGGCAAATAACACAGTTGCGGCAGGTTGAGACTTGTCGGTGCAGGCTGTCGGAGCTGATGAATTTACTGGAATGAAAATTTAGTTTTTCCGAAATTCATGAATTAAAAGGTGCGTATTGAAAAAACACGATTTTTTTAATTTTTTTCAGTACATTTATTTTAATAATGACCATTTCAGAAGACCAATTCATTTGCTTTTACCAATTAAAAGTTATAGTCATTTTTGTACGGAATGCGCTTCAATTTTTTGCTCATACACACATACTATGCAGCTCATGTATTAGACCTTAATTAACAACAAAAGATTCGATCGTACGAAAGAAAATCTTAGAAACTATTTATGTAAAATTGCCCCCTCTTTCAAATGGCGTAAGCAGTTTTTTCGGGAAAATTATATTTTAATAGTTATTCGTGAAAAAGCGTAATTTAACACTTCTTTTGTTTAATAACTATTGCAGCGCATCTTTTAGGAAGCGGACTTTTGATAATAGTATTTTTATAATTTTAGAAGAGACTGAAAAAAGTCCACCCCATTACAAAGGATTCCGAAGTGAATTCCTTATTTTATTGGACTATAATCGATCTTTCCATTCTTTGTTATTGCCTGTCTAATGTCTTTTTAATATATATTTTCAATAAAAATTGTAATCATATTTCTAAAAACTCTGTGTGCTTTGAATAACGTGTTAAATTAGAATAATTGACAATAATTGTATCAGAGAAAGTTTTCATGTCTCCTGCAATTCTCAAGTACAATTAACATAAATAAATTCTAAATACACATAAATATTTTTGCTACAATCGAGCATTCTGTGCCACAACGATGAACGTTACTTAAGATGATTCTCTCAGCGACAACGTTCTAATTCGAATAAAAGGCACAATTTCCATCTTGTCACATTTCACATGGGAACGTTCCAACAAAATATTCTCTTTTCTTGACGAATTTCCCCAGAAATGAAAATCAAAGTCAAAATGTGTCATTTAGCACCCTACCACCACCACCAACAAGAATGCCACCCACAGCATAATTTCAACCACTCTTCAATCTATATGAGCGGGCAAAAATAACTCCTAAAGACGCCGCATTCATTCGGAAGACATTATCCTTCCGAAAGGAGACAAATTAAATTTTCTTCAAGGAAACATTTTGTCACACACTGAAAATATACGTCCCTTATCGTCGATTGCTCGTTCGTTTGAACCACACACCGTGCCAAGCCCACCGTGCACACACTTTACCCCAAAACAATTAATTGACTTACCGCTAAACTTATCACGCCTTCCAATTAAGAAGAATCCTCTTCCTTGAGAGATAATTTGCATTTGAATGCGGAGACGTGTATGGGTAAACATACGCATTTATGCGGACGGGATAAATAATGGTTAAAGCTTTACGCAAGGAATTCCAGGATAATTTGATTGAATGGATGTAATATAACCCAGCTTCCGGTATGGATGGGTGTTGGTTCCCAGCCACCGGCAGAGATTTTGTACGTTGCCTTTGGGGAAAATCTCTCCGCACGTCCCCGGGTGACACCCCATGCGATCCGACAGCATATCCTGTAAATCGGGAGCATCCTTTAAAGCTTAAATAACAGAAGTTCTGATTTCTCCGTTTGCAGTGTATGCGGAGGTGGTGGCTATGGGGTATACGACGGAAATTTATTACCACTACAGAAGTAACGTGTGGGATGTGCTATTATCAGCATCGATCAAAATAATCCTGATTTATTGCGTGAACGATTGGGGTTAATCCTTGTTTAGATTTATCAAAAGCGCATTTCTATTTACCATCATATTTCTGCTGTGCATTTTGTCATGGTTTAGTCTGTTAATATAGAAATATTTTTATCCTGTTGAAAACGTCTCTTTAAATGTATGGGATTTTTTCCTGAATATCCTTTTGCTATTTAATCATGAAGCTTAAGAGCTGAGCATTTAAGTTCAAGATCTGCGTGTGACTCAGTTACGCCGCGTGATGAAGAGACGGGCTAGAGTGTTGTCTTCATCCGAAGAACAGGAAGAAGAGATCATGAATCCGCGAACGACTATAGACCGATTAGCCTAACATCCTTTGCCCTCGAGGCATTGGAGAGAGACTCCCATATCCACCAATCAGTATATGTGACTTTACTGTCTTCACCGCAACAAGCCTATCTCAGAGGTACATCCACTGAGACAGTTTACGGGAACTATCAAAAGCACCCTACATTGCAACAATTTACACTGGAGGCCTTCTTAGGCATAGAAGCGTTTAACAAAGGACGCACTGAATCGATTCGAGCACTAAACGCTTCTACATTATGCCTTATGGAATGGAGGCCAACTGATTTCCAGCCGTTAAATCAAGGTAATACTGAATGGCGTCAAATCCGAACTCGACTCATTTTTGCTGGCACTCCCAGGAGCCAAATCTGTCACCTGCTCTATTTCTATTTTTTTATAAATGATCTACTTTCAATATCTTCCAGCCCACTTCAAGAGCTTTGCCAGGAAAAGGAGGAAAAATAAGAATCGCCGTTCTTAGCTTGAAACAAGCACGCATAGCGTCAAAACGCTTGTATGGCACCCAAACCAGACACGGTACACCTGAGCAAAAATTCTGCTGTTCCAAATACAGCCCACTACAGCCATGTATCTATGAAAGACGCACGGAATAGTCCAAACAAAGCACGGCACGGTAAGAGGTGTAGAGCAAAGAAAATGGACAATTAACTTGATAAAGGATGCCATTAGCATACTCAATAAATGGGTTCTTGTTCGATTGCGTAGGTCAAGCAGCATTTAACGTTGTTAGTACTAAGTTGGGGGACCGCGTTGTAAAACGACACTCGCCTTTGCAATAGTCGATTACGAATTTATTGATATCTCTAACAGGCGAGGTATGCACGCCCGGAAGCATATTGAACTCATTCTTGATTGGGGTCGCAAGAATAGTGTCGTATTTATTTCTACTAAAAAGAAGTACTTTTTTATATCCAATAAATTCTACGACCCCTACCCATCCGTCCACTCATGTAAGACTAATGGCTGACCGATCTCTTAAGGCATCGTACATCGAAATGCGGATGTACAACCAAAACTATCGATTGTGAGCCGGCCGATCAAAACTCGATGCGGGCATAGGTTTGATGAAAATCATGGTACATCCATGCACATCCAATTTGACCGTGTATGCAGCCTTTACCATCGTAGGCTAACCAAGAATCTGCGATGCAATCACGTTTTCCAAAATAGCCAGAAAAGCTTCCCAATGCCTGCGATTTCTTAAGAGAGCAAATCCCTCCTTGATCCATTGGCTCAGGCTGTAATATCCAAATCCTATATTCAGCTACGCAAACTGCATTAGCGTGGCTAGATAAAGTACAAAAAGGGCCCTCAAACTAATCGATGACGACGCTATCTGCTCCATCATCGACAGTTTGAGCCACCACAGTAGGAATGTATCAGTTTAACTGGTTTAACTAAATGTTATCGCTACTACCATAGCGACTGTTCTATTGAAATAAACGCTCTCCCGCCTCTATGACAATATTATTCGCGCAACTGTAGAAGTGCCTGCGCGGCTCACGCCCTCTGCCTACGACCTCCAATTCTGGCACTCTACAAACTAGGAATTCGTTTCTAAATAGAACAACTTCACTGTGGCTTAATCTTTCACAGTCAGTATTCCCGAACTCCTACAACATCCAAGTGTTCAAACGCAGTGCTCATCGCTACCCGCATACTTCAATACCCTTTTGGCCGGTCATAACCAGGGTTGCCACTCAGCAAAATATTTTTGAGCCAAATTTTCCGAGAAAAAGACCCAATGCTGATAAAAAAGAGCCAAATAAAACACAATTATATAAACATACCGCTGGTTTGCGAGAATAGTGACGCAACTAAAAATGATTGATTTTAGAGAATGACGTTTTTAAATTTTTTTATAAATTACTCGAGAATGTTTTGTCTCAAATGAATAATGACCATATATCTTTCTAACGATAGTTGACGCGAAATCGGCGTTGCGTGTCTGTTTACTATAAATTATCAAAGATTGTTGGTCATTTGGCATATTTAGTTTAATTTTACAGAATTTTGAATTGTGTCGTTATTCTCGCAAACCAGCGAATGTTTATTATACATATGTTAGTCCGGGGAAATTAGCATTTAAAGGAGACAAAATTCGGAAATGGCTGAAAATTGGTCCACAGCTTCCTTGTGACTTTTTAAGAAAACAATTTCGGAATCACAAAAAAAACAAAATGGCCGCCGGAAATATAGCGGTTTTCCGGTGTATTGCTTGTATCTCGGTTTCTATAGGTCGTACAACCCCGTACCCTAGGCCCTAAATGTTGACAATGAAATTCTCTACAACTTTAGTTCTTACAAAGATGTTGACCCGATTAACCCTTTCAAAGTTATTCAAGGTCAAAGTTTCCAAAAATCACTTTTTGGCGAAAGCATCACTCAAAAACTGGTTTTTTCGAAAAAACTTTTTGATCAGTCAATACGAAACGTTATTGCCTACAAAAAAACTCCTTGTCATTTTTTCGAAAACTTAACCCTTTCGAAGTTATTCAAGGTCAAATTTTCCAAAAATCACTTTTCGGCCAAAAAATCACTATTGATTTTTGCAAAATTTTTCGAAAAGTTTTCGAAAAATTGGCAAGGGTCTCATTAGGGTAGGCAATAATCTTTTGTATAAATAGAACAAAAAAAATAATCTCAATAATCAGTTTCTGAGTCATTTTTTGACCAAAAACTGATTTTTTGAAACTTTGACCTTCAATAACTTCGAAAGGGTTAAGTTTTCGAAAAAATTACAAGAGGATTTTTTGTAGGTAATAACGTTTCGTATTGACTGATCAAAAAATTTTTTCAAAAAAAACAGTTTTTGAGTGATGTTTTCCCCAAAAAGTGATTTTTGGAAACTTTGACCTTGATTAACTTTGAAAGGGTTAATCGGGTCAACATCTTATAAGATCTAAAGTTGTAGAGAATTTCATTGTCAACATTTAGCGCCTTTGTACGGGGTTGTACGACCTATAGAAACCGAGATACAAGCAAAACACCGGAAAACCGCTATATTTCCGGCGGCCATTTTGTTTTTTTTGTGATTCCGAAATTGTTTTCTTAAATAGTCACAAGGAAGCTGTGGACCAATTTTCAGCCATTTCCGAATTTTGTCTCCTTTCGTGCGTTTTTTTTGGTAATTTCCCCGGACTATGTGTATACAAAACATAAACATATATTGTAGTGAAGTGCCGGGGGGTTTTGGCCTCAGACTTCTGTAACGGTGAATGAATTTACGTGGTGGAGGTGGGATTTTGTTTTTTATACTATAAAGTGAAAAGGTTACCAAAAAATTTTTTGTGCTTCTACACTGAGGGTGAATGCCACCCCTTCTCGGGGGTGAACATTTTTTCATTGAAAATAAGTCCGTTAATAGATAGATTGGCTAATTATAAGCAACTTTTGTTCCATAAAGTTTTTTCTGAAAGTCAATACTTTTCGAGTTATTCGCGAGTGAAAATGTCAATTTTTCAACCAAAAAAACCACGTTTTCAGGGGGTTTTTCGCGAATAACTCAAAAAGTAAGTATTTTAGCGAAAAAATTATTATTATTAAAAATGTAGCTTATAAAAAACAAAAAAAAAATGGTGGGTTTATGGTGCCTGTAGACCAAATACAAAAATAGTAATAGCTTGTTGAAGGTGGGTTCTTATTTGTCCAACGCCAAAATTAAAAGTTTCAACTGGAAATAAACAAAAAACAATGCATTTTTCCGGAAAAACTCATTAAACATTTTTTAAAGTGCTTGAAAAAACCTTTATTTTTGTTTGTTTATAAAAAACTAAGCGAGTTATGACGAAAATAAAGTTGGTCCCTATTTTTTCGGCGACAAAAAAATGTGAAAATCACCCCCTAATTACCACCCCCCCCCCCGAAAATAATCGGTATGACTATACAATTCACTTTATTAATGTGCTTGTAATATGCTTTAGAAGTTTGACAGTTTTACAGTGCTTAGTTTGAAGTGAAGAGAGCATTTTTGTTATTTTGCAAAATATTGCCTTTTCTCCAAAATAACTCAAAAACTATTAATGATACGCAAAATTTTGTAGAGTACAGAAGCGTAGGTTTTGCTTTTCTGAAAATTTTGGTTATTTTTTTTTTGGATAAAAATTGAGTAAGATATGGCCGTTTACAGTTTTCATATGTTCGTAAATAGTAACTTGTTCAACCCCTTTCAGCTCTAACCTTTTCAAAAATAAGGGGTGATAGAAAGTTTAATTTATATGAGCTTATAGCTCTTGAGAAAACCTACAAAAAAACCATTTGGAAGGACTTGACAGCTTAAAAACTAAGCGAGTTATGGGTAAAAAACCAATCACATATTGTTGCAGATATGAGAACACGTATATTGGAGCATTGACGAATACACATTATACCTTCATTTTAGGCACGGACATACTTACACCTATTTACATACGTCACACACAATGATATTGCAACCGTTGAGGAGATTTTACAAGCTGGTCAGTACTGTACTGTCATGTTGTACGGACTTCCGAAGAACACTCAATTGAATATATTGAAAAAGGTGGAAGACTTACCATTTTGAATTTATAAGTTCTGAATATAAATTCGTTATTTGCTTCCTTAAAAACCCTCAGATACTGATTTTCATGGAAATCGGAACACTATTGGCAAATTTGGGTGGTCTTTTTGAATTTCGGTCATTCAAATCAAGATTACAATTTTTTAATAGGTGGTTTCCGTCAACCAGAAGAGAAGTGGAAAGGAAAGGCCCTTCTTGCCCCCGTCATCCTGAACACCTCCTTAAAAGCTTGGGGCCGGGCTTAATTTTCAAGAGTCGCTGCTTAAACCAGTTGTTTTCGTCTATTCTTGAGTTTTCACGAATCGAGGTGTTTAGTAGCCACCTAACTCTTGATGCAAGTGCTTAGTAGCTGTGCGGAACTCTATTCCCCGACCTGTGGAAGTGCCTCTTCAGTGCTTGCACCCAACTTCTGCTAAGCCTAAACAGCTTGAACGTAGATGTTGTAAGGAATCTATACCTTAATTTCTTTACTGGGACAACTTTAGCGTGTGATTCTGCACATTCCAGCAGGGCAATGGTAATGGCAAAAGAGCCATTTAAGTTGAAAAAGAGCTAAAGGGCCAATTTTAAAAGTTTACTTAATAAGGAGCCACAAATGGCTGACTCATAACTCGAAAGCTTTTCTATCCATCGAACTAAATTTACACTAGACCATAACCTAAATGACATTGCAGACTGACAGAGTGATTCCGAAGCTTGGTTTTGCCAAATAAAAACAAACCGCAAAACCTTATAAACTGCGACAAAGCATTTGAAGTTAACTTCCGTTTGGACAAATGCCATCAGGCGGTCGAAAGTCCATCTTTCATATATCTTTTGAAATTAAATTTAGTTCAATTGAGTCCTTAGCTTTTTCGTTTCATAACTTCCTGATTAAATTGTTTCCTTAAAGCAGAATATTAAATTGTTTTCTAGATTCGGATAAATTGTTTGATAAAACATTTTAAACTTATATTTTACTTTAGAAGAATAGATGAAAACTCCCATTTAGACTTCACAATAAAATATTTAATATAACACGCACAACTAAATTAGAAGCAAAAATGAGTTGGTTTCGCCACACAAATCGCATTTAACCAGAAGGCAATTTATTATTTCTTTAACATCCACCGAGCCCAGCTGAGCCACATTTTTTTTGCACAATACAGGACCGACGTGTCTTGTGAATTAATCCAACATTAACTCGTTTCCTTGTGAAATTGCCAGGAACGGCTTTAAGACCTCCTTCACCTTCATGAATAAATGCGAATGAAATGTGTTTCCAGATCCTTCTTCATCCAACTTTACAAGAAGCACAAGTTTTTAAAAATGTGTTGAAGCAATTATTTTATATAAAAAGGATAAAGAATGTTTGTTACCCGTTTTCTATGGTCTCATAAATCAATTAAGTTTAACAAAGGTACAATATTTTTTTTAAAGAAAAGAAAATGGTATCCTTGCTTGTGTATGTGTATATCTTAAAGGGAAAGAAATCGTTCTAAAAAGATGATGGGGTTCACAACTAATAAATTTTTCAATGTTCAGCAAAGTCAACATTGTTCAAGATTTCTAGACGTCTCAAGTGAAATTGAGTATACACATCCTTGATTAATGAGAATTTTCTTGAAAAGAAGAGAGAAAATATTTAAACGGGATTATATTATCGTTTTAAAAAATAATGCTAAGCTCCTGTAGGTATTTTATTCTGTATCACATAGTGTGCATTGTTCAATATTAAAACGCTTCCGACAGTCTCGCCGTTTTTGTTAACAAAGTCATACAGGAGTACTATTTGAAGCATTAACCATTTAAAGTATGATAATTTTATAAAATATACGCAATTGTTTTGTTTCAAATAAGTTTGAAAGTGTATTTTCGGGTGGTGTAAGTTATTCTAAATATTCCTTAAAAATAATCTTTCATATCCTCCATAAAATACTTGTAAATATTTATGGGTTCTGTCTACTAAATATCGGAATATAAAGTATTAAAAAAATTCCGTTTACTCTAATTCCCAGGCCCATCAGTCAATCACTTTTTACGGAGCTGTTTGTTTTGTTAGTCATCCTTAAGTGTCATCATCAATTTTGAAAACGAATGAAAATATCGACGAAAATATCATATTGAAAAGGATATTTCGGGTACTGTCACATTTTTAAAGAGAAATTATCTTATGTCAGCTTTATAAGTAATATGAAGATTCGGATGAATAAAGACAGTTATGAAGTAGTGAAAGATTTGCGTTTAACCTTCAACGCCTAACACTAATCGAATCATCAGTAAAAAAAATATAGTTTAAAAAAACTAAAAAATACGCTTTTATTTTAAAATGAACTAAAAAGTAAAAAATAATTTTGAATGTAAAGTTTTTATTGCTCCAGCCAGTATAAGAAAACAACCTACCATTCGAAATGTAAAAAAGCGTGGGGCTCTCTATATTCTTATTTTATTAACACCGGAACTTTTAGCTAGCGCCCCACGCTTTTCTAGATTTCGAAAGGTAGGTTGTTTTCTTATACTGGCTGGAGCAATAAAAACTTTACATTCAAAATTATTTTTTACTTTTTAGTTCATTTTAAAATAAAAGCGTATTTTTAGTTTTTTTAAACTATATTTTTTATTTTCTATTTTTTAGTCTATTATATGTATGTGTTCGGCCATTTTGTAGTGTCCGCCATATTAGATTTAAAACGACATCACAAAGCTTACTATACTATACTCGTCATACACTTTCATTTGATACCCATACCGAGTGGGTTGTAAAGAAAAAGGTAAACCGCCATTTTGTGGTGGCCGCCATTTTGAATTTGGAAAGACGCCCCACAGCGAAAAGTATTCTATTATCACATCCTTTTATTTGATACTCATACCGAGTGGGTTGTAAAGAAAAAGATAATCCGCCATTTTGTGTTGGCCGCCATTTTGAATTTGGAATGACGCCACACAGATAATAGTATTCTAATTGTCACACCCTTTAATTTGATACCCATATCGAGTGGGTTGTAAAGAAAAAGGTAGCCCGCCATTTTGTTTGCCGCCATTTTGAATTTGGAATGACGCCATACAGCTAATTGTATTCTACCTGGCATGCCGTTTCATTTGATACCCATGTCGGGGGGTCGGGGAACACAATAGCAAAAATCGACCGCCATATTGGAACCGCCATCTTGATTTTCTTACAAAATGGTCAGATTGCATTGTCACGCGAACTATGCATATGTGCAAAATTTGAAGTTGATCGGTTATATAGAAGTGGGTCAAAATCAAATTGCAAGATTTGTTTACATAGAACATACATACATACATACATACACACATACATACAGGTGAAGCTAATATAAAGCGTATAATAATAGATAAAAAGGTGGTAACAAATTATCATTTAAGTTAAAAATGGATAGATTCGGGTGCAGATATGTCCCTTTAAAAAGATCTTCAAGCAGCAAAAAACTTTCTTTGATCAACTAAAATAAAGTGCCGCGTCAGAGCTAGTATCCGTCATGTATTGTGGACCTTCACGAAATGACTAAGTACACTACTAAATGCATGATCGATTTTCGTAGTGGATGGAGTCATACCTAAATCAAATATAGTATGACACGATCGCAGCTATACGTAATCTACAACATGACTTCAAATAATAAGATCGCTCGATTCAAAAACGGGAACTTTTTCACATCAAGTAGAGTAGAGCCTTCTACATCATATAACATACACACTGTGCACAGTTTATACAGTTTGCTAAATATTGATTAAGGTACTACTACCGGAAAAACGACAAAAAATAAGCACTTTTTTAATAATTTTTTTCTCAGCCGCTATGTTAGATATTATCAAGAAAAATTTTTTTATAACATTATTAGTCCTTAAAGGTTATAAAAAAAAATGTTTTGGAGCTTAATTTGGGATCACCAATTGCTCTAAAACATAAAAACGCGTTTTTCTCGGAAACGGTGCGTCCTAGGCGGTTTTGGAGCTTAATTTGGGATCACCAATTGCTCTAAAACATAAAAACGCGTTTTTCTCGGAAACGATGCGTCCTAGGCGGTTTTGGGGCTTAATTTGGGATCACCAATTGTTCTAAAACATAAAAACGCGTTTTTCTCGAAAACGGTGCGTCCTAGGCGGTTTTGGAGCTTAATTTGGGATCGCCAATTGCTCTAAAACATAAAAACGCATTTTTCTCGGAAACGGTGCGTCCTAGGCGGTTTTGGAGCTTAATTTGGGATCACCAATTGGTCTAAAACATAAAAACGCGTTTTTCTCGGAAACGGTGCGTCCTAGGCGGTTTTGGAGCTTAATTTGGGATCACCAATTGGTCTAAAACATAAAAACGCGTTTTTCTCGAAAACGGTGCGTCCTAGGGGGTTTTGGAGCTTAATTTGGGATCACCAATTGGTCTAAAATATAAAAACGCGTTTTTCTCGGAAACGGTGCGTCCTAGGCGGTTTTGGAGCTTAATTTGGGATCACCAATTGGTCTACAATATAAAAACGCGTTTTTCTCGGAAACGGTGCGTCCTAGGCGGTTTTGGAGCTTAATTTGGGATCACCAATTGCTCTAAAACATAAAAACGCGTTTTTCTCGGAAACGGTGCGTCCTAGGCGGTTTTGGAGCTTAATTTGGGATCACCAATTGGTCTAAAATATAAAAACGCGTTTTTCTCGGAAACGGTGCGTCCTAGGCGGTTTTGGAGCTTAATTTGGGATCACCAATTGCTCTAAAACATAAAAACGCGTTTTTCTCGGAAACGATGCGTCCTAGGCGGTTTTGGGGCTTAATTTGGGATCACCAATTGTTCTAAAACATAAAAACGCGTTTTTCTCGAAAACGGTGCGTCCTAGGCGGTTTTGGAGCTTAATTTGGGATCGCCAATTGCTCTAAAACATAAAAACGCATTTTTCTCGGAAACGGTGCGTCCTAGGCGGTTTTGGAGCTTAATTTGGGATCACCAATTGGTCTAAAACATAAAAACGCGTTTTTCTCGGAAACGGTGCGTCCTAGGCGGTTTTGGAGCTTAATTTGGGATCACCAATTGGTCTAAAACATAAAAACGCGTTTTTCTCGAAAACGGTGCGTCCTAGGGGGTTTTGGAGCTTAATTTGGGATCACCAATTGGTCTAAAATATAAAAACGCGTTTTTCTCGGAAACGGTGCGTCCTAGGCGGTTTTGGAGCTTAATTTGGGATCACCAATTGGTCTACAATATAAAAACGCGTTTTTCTCGGAAACGGTGCGTCCTAGGCGGTTTTGGAGCTTAATTTGGGATCACCAATTGCTCTAAAACATAAAAACGCGTTTTTCTCGGAAACGGTGCGTCCTAGGCGGTTTTGGAGCTTAATTTGGGATCACCAATTGGTCTAAAATATAAAAACGCGTTTTTCTCGGAAACGGTGCGTCCTAGGCGGTTTTGGAGCTTAATTTGGGATCACCAATTGCTCTAAAACATAAAAACGCGTTTTTCTCGGAAACGGTGCGTCCTACGCGGTTTTGGAGCTTAATTTGGGATCACCAATTGCTTAAAAAAACATAAAAACGCGTTTTTCTCGAAAACGGTGCATCCTAGGCGGTTTTGGAGCTTAATTTGGGATCACGAATTGCTCTAAAACATAAAAACGCGTTTTTCTCGGAAACGGTGCGTCCTAGGCGGTTTTGGAGCTTAATTTGGGATCACCAATTGCTCTAAAACATAAAAACGCGCTTTTCTCGGAAACGGTGCGTCCTAGGCGGTTTTGGAGCTTAATTTGGGATCACCAATTGGTCTAAAACATAAAAACGCGTTTTTCTCGGAAACGGTGCGTCCTAGGCGGTTTTGGAGTTTAATTTGGGATCACCAATTGGTCTAAAATATAAAAACGCGTTTTTCTCGGAAACGGTGCGTCCTAGGCGGTTTTGGAGCCTAATTTGGGATCACCAATTGGTCTAAAACATAAAAACGCGTTTTTCTCGGAAACGGTGCGTCCTAGGCGGTTTTGGAGCTTAATTTGGGATCACCAATTGGTCTAAAACATAAAAACGCGTTTTGCTCGGAAACGGTGCCTGCTAGGCGGTTTTGGTGCTTAATTTGGGATCACCAATTGGTCTAAAACATAAAAACGCGTTTTTCTCGAAAACGGTGCGTCCTAGGCGGTTTTGGAGCTTAATTTGGGATCACCAATTGCTCTAAAACATAAAAACGCGTTTTTCTCGGAAACGGTGCGTCCTAGGCGGTTTTGGAGCTTAATTTGGGATCACCAATAGGTCTAAAATATAAAAACGCGTTTTTCTAGGAAACGGTGCGTCCTAGGCGGTTTTGGAGCTTAATTTGGGATCACCAATTGCTCTAAAACATAAAAACGCGTTTTTCTCGGAAACGGTGCGTCCTAGGCGGTTTTGGAGCTTAATTTGGGATCACCAATAGGTCTAAAATATAAAAACGCGTTTTTCTAGGAAACGGTGCGTCCTAGGCGTTTTTGGAGCTTAATTTGGAATCACCAATTGGTCTAAAACATAAAAACGCGTTTTTCTCGGAAACGGTGCGTCCTAGGCGGTTTTGGAGCTTAATTTGGGATCACCAATTGCTCTAAAACATAAAAAGGCGTTTTTCTCGGAAACGGTGCCTCCTAGGCGGTTTTGGAGCTTAATTTGGGATCACCAATTGGTCTAAAACATAAAAGCGCGTATTTCTGGGAAACGGTGCGTCCTACGCGGTTTTGGAGCTTAATTTGGGATCACCAATTGCTTTAAAACATAAAAACGCGTTTTTCTCGGAAACGGTGCGTCCTAGGCGGCTTTTGAGCTTAATTTGGGATCACCAATTGGTCTAAAATATAAAAACGCGTTTTTCTAGGAAACGGTGCGTCCTAGGCGTTTTTGGAGCTTAATTTGGAATCACCAATTGGTCTAAAACATAAAAACGCGTTTTTCTCGGAAACGGTGCGTCCTAGGCGGTTTTGGAGCTTAATTTGGGATCACCAAGGGGTCTAAAACACAAAAACTTGTTTTTATCGGAAACGGTGCGTCCTAGGCGGTTTTGGGCCTTAATTTGGGATCACCAATTGATCTAAAACGCTATGCACAGGGAAATCTTCCAAAGTGCTTCTGAAGCGCGACAAGGGAGCACTTCCAATTTGATTCCAGAGGAAGCTGCTTCCACTTTTCCCGCTGGGTCGTCGGTCTCTCTGTGTATATTTTTCAATTTTTATTTCTAGCTTTTCATTCCTCGCCATTTCCTGGCTCCTACGGTATGGTCTTTTCATGAGGTATTAGGTAACTCTAGAGTTGTGGTGGACGTTCTTCCTTGGTTTATTTAAAGTCGTAGTAAGACTTTATCAAGTCTAATCGAGTGAAACTATTTCATTTTTCGAAATAAAACTAATGATAAGCATATATCTCGTTCTATTAGTATTGATGCGAATGATGGCCGACATGAAGGAGTGAAATAGTAACAAAATATTCAAAGTTGTTACAGAATCATCCACGCATGTTCACTCATTGTAGACAATACGTCGCCCTTTCCTCTTTTTTTATCGAAATTGATCATCAAGACATCTAACATCTTACAATGGCGGAATTCACCTTCCCGACTGAAGGTCGCGTTACAATAAATTATGTTTATTTTTTTATTCTACGGGCGATAAATATATAACAATAAAGACAAGAATACTCGTTTCTGCTTATGTAATATCTTTCAGTTCGCTTACATAAATATAGGACGACTACTTTTATCTCATAATCGTAAAAAGAAGAAAACGGCGCCAAACTGACTTAGTTTCATCATACGCCTACGAGTCAACTTTACGATATGATATTCCTCCTTCACGAATCTGGGTCCTTTATATCCAAGTTTTGTTGTATGTTGACAAGGATGTGTGTGCGAGTTATATTTGTTCCTTCCCACTTCTAGGCCATGAAGAAATGAACATATTAAGGTTGGAAACTTTCGTTCCTACTTATCTAGGGGGGGTAAAAAGATATCAGAACAAAAAAAAGAAATTTTTCCGAAGAACATTTTTTTTTCGAGGATTTATGTTGGCATTGATACAAGTTGTTTACGCCTGGATACTGCTGATAATAAGAGAATTTTATGCATATTAGTTGTTATTGAAATCTCCAGGACCATTATTTTTACTTAAGAGTTCTGTTTTCACTCTATAAAAGATAACGAAAAATTATAACATGTCTTTCTATCTGGCGATGTCGCTAGAGAATTTTAGAACCATTAAATGGCGAATAAAGGGGTATTAAGTCCCACGAAAATGGATGTTCAAGAAACTTTGTCATTAAGGGAAAAATTATTTCCCTCCCGAAATGATAAATTACTGTCATTTCAAAAGTCATAAAGGAGCAGATTAATCAAAAATAGCCCTTGTACGGTATTCACACAGAAATTGAAGTAAAGCCGCCCTCATATTTTCCTGGCAAAGTGTTAGAACGATACGGTGAAAGGGGCGAATAAAGGCGATTAACATGTTCTCATGTTTCTGGCTAGAAATGCCAACAATTTGGCATTGTGTGCTTACATATATACAAGGGTCTATCCGTTCCTTTAATATGTCCTTAAACTCCTGATAAAATTTCACTTCCGTATAGCATATCTGACCGTTTCCTATACCCCGATTTCAATCAATATTAAATAAAAATGTCTACCACAAGGAAATGACCGCTATGTAGTATATATGGCAATCGAATTGGGGATAAATATTGAACCATATGTGCATGAATTTGGGTCAACGATGAACTGACATGACTTCCTGAAGATTTTTGTCATTAGGAATCCTTAATGCGGGTTAATATGGAATTGATATAGGTGTATACACTCGTAAATGTTACTGAAATTTAATGGTGACAGGTGGACAGGTAACAAAGAAATTAATTCTATTCTTAATGCATTAATAATGCAGTAACATGACAATTGGTAGAATGATGATAAGTTATGGTGGAATGGTAAGTGTCGTTGTCAATGCGATAGGTTGAAGTGTGAAATGAAGTACGATTATAGTTACTTAAATCCATTCTTAAGAGTTATATTAAATAAATGGCGCTAGGGCGACTTGTATATGTGTAGTCATTCATTCCTTCATATTCGGTGGTCACAAGTCATTCTAAAAGTAATTCGTTGTTTGATAGAAACTTAAATAAAATACGTCATCAGTTATGGCTTATCAACAAAGTTATGATTTGGTTTTAATAGACAGACGAGTGACTGGATTTTTTCATTTATACATACAATTTTAACATCTATAGTATATTTTATATACATAGAATTTAGTTAACTAAATTCTTTCTAAATTTAATTTTCTTCGTCTAGTCCAGACCAAAAAACATTTAGTTAAATTTTCTTATCTGTATCGTGCCATAAGAAATACGTATGCTTCTGTATGCTAAAAAGAAAAGACAGAGTAATACGCGGTTTCTTCAAGTACGGTTTCTGAGCCAGTTTGGTAACTAAATTTTGAATGTAGTAAACATATAATTAAAATATCTCTTAAAAATTTGTGTATCTTAAGTGAAATTAATGAAATAAACCATCCTAAATTTTTATTACAAGGATCCCACCGCTGTCACCATTTGTTTGTCTTCTTAAATCTGCAATCTTCATCATCAAAAAATCTACTGGAGCCGACAACATACCGCGGTGAAATTCAGAAATGTGCTTTACATTTGGTTAAAAATCTGTGTAAGCTCTTTGTCGGTTTATATTTTTCGCCAAAAACGCAACTTAAAAGTCTCTCTAACTATCGCACACTGGGTATAACTCCCATTCTATGCAAAATCATGAAGACAATAATCAACAAAAAAAAAATATACATAATATCTAGAATCCAACGAATTTAGAATAAAAAGCAGTATGGCATTTGATAAGCAATATTTAAAGGTAACCTCCTTTTGACTGAGTATGTCACCCTTCCCTGTCGACTAAATAGCTACCAAGCTGTTGGCCATGGAGACTATACAAGGAGTATAAACTCCGTGTAGTCAATTTTCGTTTGATTAATAAAGGCGCTGCAGTCAAACGTACCCCAAAAAACTGGGCCGATTGTATTCATCCTGTTCATGGCCAAGTTCGTTAATAAGTAAGATAATTTATGTATACGCCTAATTTCAAAAACCAGCTTCTAAATCCGATTTATATCAATGCGATTATTGGTATTTAAACAATTTTTGGATTTTCCAATGAATTTCTATTAATTTCCAATTTTTTTGCATTGCCCCATTTCGACTAACTTAATTTTGAACGAATGGTTGAAATGGGTGAAATTCAGCTAACTTCATTTGGGGTACATCGGAGAAAGGTGACATCTGTGGCCAAAAATGAACTAGTAGTTTAGTTTCTTCTGCGCAACCACTTCCTGTCATTTTCCCCAGAGTTTATGCTCTTTGTATAGTCTCCATGCTGTTGGCATTGACTCAGTTCTAACGAATTACAATAAGATTTTTCTCTTGCTCCTTCAAACAAGGTAGTATTGGTTGGCTCCGAAATTAAAACCCACTCCATCCCGGTCGGCTAAGGATCAATCCTATCTCCCGTTCTTTTCCTAATCATTAATTGATCTTCTCTCAATCTTCTCTAACCAACTCCATGCCTTAGGTCAGTGGTCGGTAAACTTATTAGCCAAAGAGCCAAATATGAACATTGCAACAATTTTAAAAAAAAATTGGGAGCCAAATCTGCTTATTTAGTAAACTTTTACTACACTAAATTAGTAAGTAGTACACCAAATAAAACTAAATGTCATACTTAATAAATATTTATTAATGCGAACAATGTGCTTGCA
Organism: Thereva nobilitata; assembly: GCA_963855945.1. Lineage (NCBI taxonomy): Eukaryota > Metazoa > Arthropoda > Insecta > Diptera > Therevidae > Thereva > Thereva nobilitata. The sequence goes on from OY979696.1 coordinate 34,664,384, forward strand.
TCTCCTTGGAAAGTTTGAATAAGTCAGGTTTGTATGGTGTTGTTTTTAATTTTAGGCATGATTCCAAGTTCTCATCAATAAAGACGACTTCTCAGTTTACTCTTGATAATGTTCATGCTTGAAAAAGATTCTTCGCATATATATGTAGAACCGAAAAAGGAAAAAACAGCAAACGCAAGCTTTTTCAGCTGATCGTAAAAGTCAGGAATACTATTCCAAGCGTTGAAAATGGTCATGTCTTCCTTCTCTAGGTCATTCAAAGCAGACCACTTGTGCTGTGAACTAAGATCACATTTTTTTCTTCTCCAATATTTCCAATTCAACACAAAGACGTTCGAATTTAGAGCGCCATATCTCCTTGTTTTTTAAATCCAGCAATTGTATTTCAAAGCTACCAATGTCAATATCAAAAGGTGAAAATTTCAACCCGGTTATCGTAGCATTTTTGACAAATGCTAAAGTTGCTCTGCTGTTTTTAAATTCCTGAAACCTGCTGAGAAATGCTTCCCTCATATTTAAAATTATTGTTTTAAAATGGTGTTGATCAATAGAGGAATTATTTTCTTGGCGATTCTTCAGCAGGCTCGGAAAGGGAAACAATATACATATAAAGATAACTTAACTTTATTCATTCGGCATGTGCGCATCCCTTCCCAAATTATTTTGATAAGTTATTTCTGCGTTTGTTGCCTTTTTAAATGAAAAGAGGGGAGTGATAGAACAAAATTTATAAAATTTGGCAACGAGGTGCGCAGAACTGTTCAAATTTTTTGTGTCACGGAGTTTGAAAACATCTATACCTTTGTATCACACCGGAGTACGCCGAAAACATACGAACAATTTTAGCCGGTAGTTTGCACATGGTTTGTGTTTACGTTTACGAACACTAATAAAATTAAACTCAATTTTCGTTACGTTTTACAACAATATAAAATTTTAATTACCTAACTATCTTTTAGCTTAAACAAAAAATTATACCTGTTCTCGATTTATAGAAGAATTTTAATTTATCAAAATAAGATGTAATTTTTTTTTACCAAGTTTTTTTTTAAATGAAAAATTATTGCGCCTTCCGTGGATATTTGTGCCAGAGCCGCACTTAAGGTGTCAAAGAGCAACGTGCGGCTCTGGAGCCGCACTTTGCCGACCACTGCCTTAGGTAATAACAATTATTCTTAGGCCATCGACAATATCTGAGGACTTGCGATAGAATGATCACATATTCCAAATAGCAAAACAAGCATCTCAATGCCTAGGTTTTCTTAGGAGACGCGAATTTCTTCTTCCACCAGCAGCCAGAGCTACAATCAACAAGTCCTCCTTCGTTCCCGCCTCTAGTATAACACAGATTTATAGTAAAAACTTGTAAAGTTTAATTAATTCATAAAGTATACTATACAGTATAGGGTTATGTATGGAATAAAATATCAGGTAAATGGCCTGCCCATGCGCTCTGTTTTGAACAAAGTCGTTTGTTAGTGTTTTGAACAAAGATCCTAGTCTGACCAATTCATCTGCCTTTTAGTGACCCTCAATGAGCCCACTGAAAGGTGATCCTGCACCTCCTATCCAAGAAAGAAAGCTCCTTTTGGGCGATCTAGATTAGCTAGTATGTTATATAGACTTCACCAAGTGCCTTGATAGCCACTTGGCTATACGATAACGGCATTATCCTGGGTTCGTTTGTTTGTTGCTTTAAAGATCGCCAGCTATTCATACTGGAAGACACTGTCATCATAAGTCGGACGGTTGTGATTTTAGTGGTCCAACCACGGCCGTAGCCGCAAATTTGGTCCGTGGGGGGGGGGGGGGGTGAAGTAGTTCAAAATCTTCGTTGCGGGGGGGGGGGGCGGGTTACACAATTTCGTGAACATGCTTTACTGCTGATGCCAAATTACAAGATTTTTCTTGCAGTTGAACTGACAAAGGAAGCGTGAAACTGAAAAGTCTGTCACAAACCAAGAGGATAACGATGAACTCGCTTTTCTGAACTGCTGCAAGTAAGCAGACCGCTGTTTTTGAGATGATCCTAGATATTACAGAAAGGACCCTGCACTTTTCCTATGGAAAATAGCTTCCGGCTAACTTTCTTGAAATTTCCCCGCCCAAAAACAACCTCCAAGGGTCTAGAAGAGGGATATAACAGTTTTCTGAATGTAAAACAATTTATTCTTGCATACTACCCAACGACTACCCAAAACCAAAACAACTACCCCTTTGACTCTTCAACCTCCGAACATCTGACCCCTCCTCTCCTACGTCCCCTCAACAACGTCAGTAAAGTCAAAATGCAGAGTACTCACCTTTCAATTCATTCGTTCTTGATTTTTTGAAAAACCAACAATACTTTGTTAGCCTTGTGCGCGTTTCATTCCGACGATTCGATTCGTTCGTAAACAAGCACGGCCCTTTTACATTCCAAGCGCAAAGTGCAAACGCGAATTGGAGCTCTTTTATCGCACAGAAATTTGTATGTTTTTCTCTTTGTTCCAAGAACGTGGATTCCAGACAAACAGAAAGCATACAAATTTCTATACGATAAAATAACTCCAATTTGCGTTTCCACTTTTCGCTTGGGATGTAAAAGGGCCTTAATATCTAAAAATTGAGTTGGGGTTCGCGGGTTTTGGCTATTAAAATGTGAAAAGTAGATATCCGCGTATTACGAATTTGAAAATTTTTAATTTGGAGTTGTGGGCATATTGGAAATTTTAAAAATTAGGAGAACGGGAAAATTACGAAAATGCAAATTTAGGAATTTTGAAATTCAAAATTTCCCGAACTTTTGACATTCACAATTCTAAAAATTGAAAAATTTACAATATTGTTACTCAGAATTTCGGGAGGGGGCCGGACCCTATAGCTGGCTACGGCCCTGGGTCTAACCGCTTATACCATACTTTAATTTGGAGTTATCTATGTACGTACACCATCTATGGTGTAGATATTGTCCGACTGGAAGTTTTCCCATTTCCATTCCTGGTGGGAAAATCGACATCAAAACCTGAGTTAACGCGCACGCATTTTCCATGACCGTTTGCATAAATGTGACTGAATTTCGATGGGATTTGTTGGCATAAAACTTAGACTTCCATTCTGATTACAACGGGATATTACACGACTAGGAAATTACTCATGCAGTAATTGAATTTTTACTGTGCCATTTGGAACTGTCTTCAGATATTGAAATTTAGGCTCAATAAACTGGATTATCATGTCTCGATATCGAGCATCAGTAACTGTTATTTCTCGACCAGGCCCATTTTCGAAGAAGTGTGTTCCGATGATGATCGCAATCCAAAATCAGCAAACAGTGACCAGTTGTGGATGCATTTGTTTCCTAACAATCACTTGTGGATTTTCTGAACCTCTAATTTGACAATATTGTTAATTAACCAAACCATCAAGATGAAAACGAGCCTCATTGCTGAAGATGAATTTGTTCAAAAAATCAGTATCCACTTATTGTTGCTGTTCAACAACGAAAACGTGTTGTTATTTTGTGCAGCCCTCCATTTTTAATAATCCTGAACTGTCAGGTTGTTATCCTGTCTTTTTTTTCCTTGGCAACACTTCATCACCCAAATTTTGCAAATGCGTGAATTTTGGGACACCCTTTAAATGTATGTTTGCTAATATTAACACTTTTTTAAATTTTAAAGTAGAAAGGGTTGTTAAAGTTGCTGAGAGTGCTTTATCCAATAGCAATACTATAATAATTGTTTTGTGCTATTACGCCTCGTCTCTTAAATAATTCTGCTTTCCTTAAACGATGGAAGCCTCAACACTTCTCATTATCCCTGCAAGTTATTCAGAAATAAAATGTTTATGTAAGATGTCAAGCGTAATTATATCTTGTTAAAAAGTTTTCACCAAACTTCCATTCCATTAAAATAAAACAAAAAATATGACTTTACTTGACATTCTTTTTGGTTAAAATCTCTCAACCATGTTGCTATATACGAGTTGGAATGCAAAATGTCGCCGCACACGCACGACTGTAGTAGGGCAGGTAGAGGTAACATATGTATTCCATTTCGACTAGAGCTAAAGAAACACATTTCAGGTGTCTTCGAAGTGTTGGAATCTGAAGTGAAATGTAAATCACCAACACATATTGCACCCACGTCAGTACTCCTTGGTCATAAATGATTCAGAAATCAGTTTTGTCACTATGGCACGTCGGAAGCGTTATCTGCCGTCTGTTATGGTTCAACCCTCGTACGGAAGATTTATTTCTCTGTGTTGACAAATTCATGAGATGGGAGTAATGACAGCATTTGGTTTGCAATTTTACTGAATATTTCAGGGATGTGATTTAAAGCCGAAATCGTTTTCCTTCCTGGATTTGTGCTTTATATGTACACACAGGAAAAAAGAATTAAAATATATTTCGGGCTTCATTCGAATTTGTTACATTTCAGTAAATTAGTTTTGCCATGAAATTAATTTCACTGGGGTTAATTAGAAAATTATATACGCTTAATTTTGTTCGTATATTAGAATGTCAAGTAAGGACTTGATACGAACACGATGAAATTGGAAAACGACAGCTACAGAAACTATCTGAAAACGAGGGGTATACGAAGGCAATATGTAAGATACAGTTTTGGAGACTGAATTAATTCTACATATGAACATATATAGAGATCTAGTAAGCACCAGCAGTTGTCACTAATTTTTAGGGCGGGTCTCTGGAGGAAACTTTAACAAAAGAATGGGTAGGTTCGAAAATGTATCACTGCGGTATTCAGGTACAGAGTCCAAATCATTTGCTCGAGTGTTACGCAGACAATTTCGTGATCGTGACACCTGGCGGTATATGAATTCGTGTCAATCCCGACAAAACCTCTTTAGTAACATTTACCAAGAAACGAATTCTGCGAGATTAACAGAACTGATCCTTGCAACAAAAGCTTAGAAATCTCACAGCGATCCAAATAAGAATTGACACTAAATGTGAAAATCCATTGGAACTCGCTAATTTGATGATCAAGCAGATCTCTGTGGATCCATATATTAGGTTTAGCATGAATCTGCGCTTCATATTCTCTGACTGTACTGAAATAACAAGAAGCAGGATTTCTTTGTTTAGCGCGACCTGACTTGGACAGCCTAATTTGAAAGACAAATCACTCGGTAAATCATTGAACATGTTCAAGTGGTCTGAAATACAAATCTGAGGTGTATGGCCTGTAGTTGAAAAGGTACAAGTTGCCTACGAAAAAAATGATCATATTGCCTTTGATTCTAATCCCTGCTAATCCCTACTAATATTATAAATCCGAAAGTAACTCTGTCTGTCTGTCTGTTACGCTTTCACGCCTAAACCGCTTAACCGATTTTGATGAAATTTGGTACAGAGGTAGATTAGGCTACTTTCTCTCCTGAAACAAAGGCTTGAAGGGGTTGAAATAGCGGATGAAAGTTTGTATGGGAGTCCGTCATTATTGTGTAGCAAATTATTAAAGCCCCCCACCACTTGAACCCGATCAACTTCAAATTTTGCACATATGTGTAGTTTTCTTGACAATTCAATGCGACCATTCTGTAAAAAAACAAAGACGGCGGTTCCAAGATGGCGGCCGATTTTTGCATTTGTGTTCCCCGACCCCCGACATGGGTAGCAAATGAAAGGGTATGACAGGTAAAATAAAATTAGTGGTGTAGCGCCATTCCAAATTCAAAATGGCGGCCAACACAAAATGGCGGCCAACACAAAATGGCGGAAGACATATAATAGAGTAAAAAAGTAGAAATTATAACCGATTAACTTCAAATTTTCCACATAGGCATAGTTCGCCTGACAATGCAATCCGACCATTTGGTAAAAAAATCAAGATGGCGGTTCCAAAATGGAGGTCGATTTTTGCAATTGTATTCTCTGACACACCCACATGGGTATCAAATGGAAGGGCATGACAGGTAGAATACAATTAGTTGTTTGCCATCATTCCAAATTCAAAATGGCGGATTTTTTTTTTTATGTGGAAGACTAGAGCTCAGGGATAGCCCTTTGTACTCTCGACAATCTATTTTCTTCGTATAGAGTGCAATGTCGAACAGCAAGCTCTAGTCGATAGATAGTAAAGGGGAAGAGAGAAGTAGGAAGGAACTGCCACAACCACCTAACCCCAACCATTTCTATCGCGACTCTGGTATCGGGGCAATGAGAAACAACTCGCTGGAGTGTTATGCCTCCTGAAACAAGTTGAATCCCATCAACCAACCGATTACATGCGCTTGGTGGAGCGGGGCAGTGCTAGCGGAAGGCTATGACAGGAGGAAAGTTGGGAAGGGCGAAGGACCGTGGGGCTCTGCCGGGACTCGAACTTGGGACCTCTGGGATAGTAGCCAGGCGCCTTACTCCCTAGACTACCAAGGCCCCCTTACCTTTTCTCCAAAACGCTCTCAGTAAGGGCATCAAATGAAAGGGTGTGGCCATTAAAATACAGTAATCTGTAGACGTCATTTTAAATCTACCTAATATGGGGGCCACCACAAAATGGCGGAAGACATATAATAGTCTAAAAAGTAAAAAATAAAATGTATGTGATATATTTTATCAAATCAATATAAATCAATATATTAGTAGAGGGAAATTAAACAAAAAAAGCGAAGTTATGATGTAATTGGGAAGTTGGATATTTTTGTTTTTTTCTTTACATATGTTAAGATAAAGCGAAAAAAAAATTTCTGCAAAATCGGTCCTGTGCTGCAAGAGATATTGCATAAATGTCCATTTTTGATGCATTTAGAATGCATTGCTACACTATTTTTTTAATTTCTCCAGTTCTGTTGGTCGTAGAACAATAAAAAAATTGGAAAATACTCGTGAATGAATAGACTATCGAACTGATTCGGTATAAATACTTTAAAAAAGAATCCTAACCTCAAAAAACCAAAATGTATGAAATTTTGTTTTATTTTACTAAAAATGCAATAAATAACGGGAAAAAGGGAGGATTTTGATAAAAATTGGAGAAAAGATGTACTTTGATGCTATAAATACGTGGTTGAAATTTCAAAAAAAAATTCGATTTTTACGGCAACAATTGGCAGTTTTCGAAAAAAATTTAAAATTGCCGCCATTTTATGCCAAAACATCGCACGGTAAATTTTTTTTTTAAATTGTAGGTTTTTTATGTACTTTCTTGTGAGCATACGCAATACATCGTTACTTTATTTAAAATGTCTATTTTAGGACTTTGAAAAAACTAAAAAATTTCAATTTTTCAATTTTTTGCCTTTTTTTTCATAGTTGGCAAGTAACTTTTCATAGTTGGCAAAAGGCAAAAAATTGAAAATTGATTTTGTTTGATACTCCGTTTGGAGATTTGTTCTTTTTTTCATTATACCTTTTTCCTACCGACTTGTCCCTACAAAATCACGAAACACTGATCGCAGCGACGCCACTAAATGCTCTTTTAAAATGTGACAGATCGAGTGTTACTTTGTGTGTATAAACACAAATTGGTGCAGAGGTTGTATAGTGTTTTGCATTTGAAAATGGAAGAAAATAATATAAAGTTTATTGCCACGGTTCCCACTTTTCTTCGCCCTGGTCTTGGTATCTAATGTAATGCCTCCTTTACCATTGATAATGTACTGTAACGAACCACAATATTCGTCACTAGGGGAATCTCTCTCCAAAAACTCTTGCAGCAATCACTAAAGCTCTAGGCCTGAAAGAGATTTTGATATCTTCCTTTAAAGCTGAATGTTTCCTGCCACGGAAGCTTCTCAAAGAAAAGCTTTCGCCGGCTATAAAAGAAGCTCGTTCATCATCCGAGGTGAGTTCTTTGCTGGCCTCGTTCCGGAGAAGTCATCTTCTGCGGTCCTACGAAGCTGACCTGTCAAGGTGTATACCCGACAGCCTTTGCTGAAACTTGTCGAGGTGTTATAGATCATCTCCTTTCGCCCGATCTCCGTCCCAGTACCTATTCACAACCGTCAAACTCAGCTTGCTGTCCCTGCTGCCAGATTATTACGAGGCTATACGTCTCTCAATAAAGCTTTCTGGAGCTCTCCATTTCCTCGCTTCGAACTCGCGACGTGCAGTTAAGGCTGAATCAGATAGCTCCGTTCTGCTTCGTTCGTTCGTTCCTTTCGTTCTTTCGTTAAAAGAACGGAAAAGAAAGAAAGAAAACACTGTCCACATAGGAGCTTTCGTGTTTATTATTTTAATACTCACTATACACGACATGCTCGCTTGGATTTTGTCTCTCTTGAACCCTGATAAAAAATCAAATTAAACATAACCGTCATGAAATAAACACTCCAAAAGTGTGGTTATGCTGTTCTTTGCTTTCCGTTCGTTCGTCATTTTCAAAATTTCCCAAAAGCTCTCGCTTTCGTTCGTCTTCATTCCTCTACGTTCTTTCTGATGTGGACACTTCCATATGAAGGGTACAGCATTGAACTCGAAGACTGAAAGAATGAAGGAGAACGAAGCTATGGGATTCAGCCTTTAATCTATTCGCGGTTTTGCCCAACACATACTTTAATTCGGCTAACTTGATGTGATCTCGTTTGGAGTGTCGCAAAGATTGATTCTTGAGCTTAGTACTGCCACATAGAAAAAAACAGTTGATTCGTTGCGAATTTACAAAAAATCATAATTTCAATAAAATTTTAATTATTTTCTAGAAAAAAATAAATTTTTATTATTTTTAAAAAATTGTGGCGAACTCATAAAAATATATTCAGACAGGACGCGACATAAAATGCAACCACTTACGAGATTCTCAACATATCTCGTTTTCAAGTTTCAAAAAATGATGAGAGATAATGTAGTTTATTTTTAATTATGAGAAAAACACTAACGAAACTTGTTTGCTCTCCTCAAATACTTGAAATATAAACAAATGTGCAAACAGTTGAGTTCTTTAAAACTTGTCGCAAATATAAGCTTCTAGAAATTAAATTTTCCCAAACAAGAAAACTTTTAAAACTTTCCGGTATTTATGAGAAACATAAATCTCACTTTATTTGAAAATGTTTCGAGAGCCACTTAAGTGCTTTGGTAATTGGCAATTTCTAGCTTTTGCACATAACGAATGCAGCGGAAATAGTTGGAGCATTGTGCAGAGAATATACATACTGCAACAACTACTGCACGGCTACAATTCAGTGTAGAGCAAATAGCACTAATTACTTTCTTGTTATAGCTTAACATACTACACTCCCTGTAATTCCTTTGTTCAGTCGAAAATGATGTTGAAATTGACTAGCAGAATTTAGCAGAGCTTGCTTGCTTGCTTGTAGGGCATTCCTAGATGGACTTTGAAGTCAATTTTAAAATCATTTCAATTCATCTACTCAAATCCGCCTTCGGTAATCTTTTAATCAACAATTTATATCTATTTCAATCTAGGCATATCCGGAACCACTCCGAACAGATTTTGAGTCAAAATCTAAAGCAATTTTCTTGTTCGTCGTGTTTTCGTTTGAAAGTAAATCCATCGAAACATCAATAATAAATTTATGAGAACTCTGAAAGCAGCCGTCAGTTTGGAATCTATATACGGGAGGTTGCCTAAGGAAGGGGGAGTTTAGGCGGGGGTTGGAACCAGTATCGAGTTATGCAAATCAAATATAGATCTGCTCAAAATTATTTTCCCATATAAAGTGAATGTGGGGTCTGTAATTTTGCATTTATACCAGTTTCGAATAAAGTACACGTTTTGAAATTGTATGTTCGTCATTACAAACAGGGTTTAACGCTTAAGTAGGGTGTGATATTTGGGATGCATAGAGGGGAAAACTATACTAACAAATTAATTTTGAAACGTTTACATGGTTATATCTGTAGCGAAGTCGTACTATATCACGATATATCCGTTGCAATTGCATAGTATGTTGTACCAAATAGTTTTTACCAAATAAATTTATTTAAATAATTACTTCACTACTCGCAATTTTTGACAGATCATCAAAGAAGTGTGTAGTCGGGCGTTGATGTGATGGAAGACAGCTCGGGCAGTTTTCGTTTAATTGCTTTGCGTAATCTCTTTAGTTGTCCATAGTAGGGCGGTTGAGTATCAATCGCCAGCTTTTTAAGGCCCTCGTACCGTCTGCGTCTCCAAAAAATTTATTTTCGAAATTTGTTTTTCATAAATGTCTTCATTTAGTCCTCAAGAAGGTTTTTTTTACTTTTTTCTTTTTACTTGTTATTAGTTATTGTAAACATTAACAAGATAATTTTATAACTTTTTAAGTTTTATATAACAAAAACCTTATTTTTAAACTTTAAACTCATTTAACTCGAATCATGATTTTTGAAATTGGCGGGCGTGATAATTCAAAATATAATCGCCGAATTTATCCTGCATTTTTTGTTTGGGTTTTTCTAACTATTTTTTATGGAACATTTTGCTGATAAAGTGTCTGAAAAAAAATTTACATCTTTCTTTAGAATGAAAAATGTCGACTTTTTTTGGACTTTACTTTAACTATCTGCCATTTTCTCAAAAAAAATTTTTTTTTAAAACCACTCGTCATTCCCAAATTTCAAGTGTCTAATTTGTAGTGAATTTAAGTCGAGATATCACGCCCGCCAATTTTTTCATATTTTTTGCAGTGTTCCAGCATTTTGTATGGGAAGCGGAAATGATGCAACAAAAAAAATAAAAAAAATTTTATTGTACAATTTATTAATCTTCTAAACAAATAAAAAAGTTTTATCGCGATATCTGTTACCATTTTCTCATAATCCTTCTTTAAAAATCTCCTAAAATACTCGCTCCGAGGCGGTACGAGGGCCTTGAGTGATTGGACGACCACAGCCAGAGAAAACCCGAGCAGCCCAAGGAGTGAACGAGCGGGATTATGAAATCAAGTGGCCTAAAGCCGGAAATCCAATTGGGATGGAGAATACCACAATGACGGACGGAGACTGCATGATTAAGAAGTGGGAGCAAAGGCTGAAGGGACTAGGACTATTAAGAAGATTAGGAGATCACCAGACCCGACAAGACTATGAGCCGAGTGCACTAAATGAAGGAGGCGATTCTGAGGAGGACGATGTACGATGTCGGCAGCCCCTAAACAAATTGGAGTAAATAAGACGTGCGCGTGACTTACTATTAGGTACTAGAGAGGAAGCTATTGAAGAAGGAACCACAATTGGAGAGAATACAACTAAACCGAGAGAGTGAGAAGCTGATGGCGAGCAGGTCCCTCATAAAGGAAATGATCACTCACAAGTATAAACGGAATAGCTCACAAGTAGAGACGGAATGACACATATAGTATCAGTGATTATGTAATGAAGATCATCGTGCTTGAATCCTTGGTGCAATGTGTAACAGTAAGCTTAGTACATCGGATAGGAAAGTTTGGTGGTATGAGGAGTCAAGAGGGTGTTGAGGAAGATGGCGATGATTAACCCTACGTTTGTCCTATTGGATTTTGTAGGAGTTCGGAAGTATTCCCTGGAAAGATTGTTCCAGAGTCGAGTTGATATATTTATGAACGAATTCCTAGTCTGCATAGCATACTATAGTGCGTTAAAAGGGGGGCTGTAAGTAGAGGGAATGAGCCGAGCGACCTAATCTGCTGTTGCAGGTGTACGTTGCAGTGGAGGCTGTAGGGCGTTTATTTCGATGATAGGAGTGATATAATTTTGTCAGAGTTTTTACATTTCTACAGTGGCTTAAGGAATCGATTGGGGACTAAATGGCCCAAAATGGCAGATTATCTTGTAGGCCCTTTTTTGTACTTTATCTAACCAGGCTAAGGCAGTTTTCGAAGACCAGTCCCAAAAAAAGGAATCGTATACAAGAGAGGCCAGATGTAGGATTTTTATTATATTACAGCCATAGTCGATGGTTGAAATAGGAATCTGCACTCCTAAGAGATTCCAGGCACGGGAGGTTTCTTTGGCGATTTGCAATATGTAGTCATTCCATCGCAAGTTCTTGGTTAATTTCACGCCTAAGAAGTTAAGGGATGTGTTCATCCTGAAACCATAAAATGAAAAATATTTATAATTACGAAATCAAAAATATTGATTTAATATCTGGTGCCTGGGTATACACAGGCACAGTCCAATAACCAAGATCTGAAATGAAAACTGAAATTAATAAACGATCTTGTAAAGGAGGCAAAATGTCAACAAAGATAACAACAACAATACAGAACACAATTAAACCAAACAAACTTGAATTACATATTTAATCTAAACAAATTAATGAATTATAAAATGAATTACACATAAATTACTATGATATTGAATTTTAAATTGAAATGGAAAGAAGTAAAACGAATTTAAAAGGGTTTTGAATAAACATAACCCCAAAATGTAAAAGTTAAAAAATTACACGAAAATGAACGTATATCATGCAAAATCATGCTAATAATAATAAAACACCACCAACCTAAGCTGCGCTTACCTGAAACGTAATGAGTGTGCGCTAATCACCACAAAACAGATACACTACACACTCGTGACACGAACAACTTTAACACCGCGGAACTTTGACATCTCGCGACGTTTGAGGTGTCAAAACAATGTAGAATTTTCCGGCGAATTGAACGGTGACGCCAGAAATGCTGTATATCACCTAGAAAAGTAATTATTAGCAAAATTATGTTTTCACCTTTATGGTTATTAGATAGAAAGAGACTTCAGGTAAAAAAGAGATGACAACAATTTTATGAAATTAGTACAAAAATTGGAAGGATATCCCAGTTTTTCCAGGGATTTTGGAATTTCCCTAATGGATACTCTTTTCGCCTATAAAAGTGCGACATCAGACAGTGACTTTGCTTTTTTTGTTTCGTACAAGTTGAGATAAGAAGGTGAAAATTCGAGTGAGCGGCAGTGTGTGAAGAAACAAAGAAACGATCTTCAGTTGTCTAAGGAAAGGTAAAAAAGCAGGTAGCAGGTAATTAATTTGTTGTTCAACAATTCGCAAACATGTTATTAATTGACATCAAGCCATCACAAAATATATTATTAACCATTAACATTTGAAGCGTAAACATGCAATTTATTGGATCGCGTCCAAGCATGTTAACATTCAAGCATCATATCAATGTCAATATAAAAGGAGGAAAAAAAGTGTGTGAATTTTTAGAATAAGGTTTATTTGGATTACTTAATGTTGTTAGTGCTAAATTAATAAAGAATTTAAATGCTGTTAAAAATTTGTTAATAGGGAATTGTGCAGAAATTATTTTTATCAATAAATATAAACAAACGGAATCGTCATTCTTTTTTTTATTAGATACAAATTTATATTGGATTGTTCTTGGCAATTAGTTACTTCAAAAGAGATCTCGGAACAAATATAAATTGCCGTGTTTTTAAGACCGCTACACCAGGCCACCCATCGTACAGGATGGGTCAGCTATTAGTTATACACCGTCCACTGACACGGATTGGAAGGTGTTTCGGTACTTCGTTTTGGAAGTATTGAATTGAACACAATCACAGGGTGGACGCGTATGGTACAAACGGCATGCTCCAATGGCGTTTTATGGAGACTGATCTGCAATCTGGTGGCAGATCTTTGGATATGACGCCTAACTCCTCTCACTCCGAATCTTCTAGTACGATCGTGGTTTGACTGTTAACTTTGAATGGATGCTGGGAAACCCCCAGCGGAAAAGAGAAGAACGAATGCAGTAGGTGAGAAGCAGCACACATTTCAAAGCATACCAAGCACAGGTGTAACCTACCTACCATACTCATACCGTTTCTTAACCCGGCTAAGGAATTGTTAGGACGCAGAAGCATGTCGGAACACTTGTTGGTTTGTTTGTCGGATACTGCACCCTGAATTTCCAATTATGGAGCATAGGAATGTCGGAGGATATAACTTGCAGAGTTGCCTTGAGGAGGAATGAGTATGCCCTTCATGTTCTCTGTGATTGCCCCGCGATAACTCGAACCGTCGAGCGACAAGCCAGTAGGAAGTGACCTGCACCTGTGGCCCCAATCAAAAATAAGTTCGTTTGAGTTGGACATAAGCCCGCGATCACAGAGAGAAGGTCTTGCACGTGCTTGTCAAGCGAGGAGCACTAGTAACGCGGAGTATCGTCATCAGCCAAGCTGTGAAGTGGGTTGAAGGGGATTGAGAATAGAAAATAGAAACGGGTGACAAAATTGACCCTTTGGGAACCCCTCCAAAGATGGGATGCGGCTTTATCTGTCCCGAGTAAAAATAAATGATGGCCTTAGAACGGGCAAATGCCGACTGTGATTGAAATATAGTCCTCGGCCATCTGGCGGTTAACAGAAGGCTCGTTGCAGGACAAAACGGCCGTACAGGGGGCGATTGACGGTGAAACAACGGCCTTACAGTTCCAATAACGGCCATACGACGGTGGTACGGCGGCCGTATGGTTGCTATTACGGGTATACGACGGTGGTATAGTGGCAGCAACGTGGATATTCGCCCTCCTATAAGAAAATATATTCACTGCAACTAAATGTTTGATTTTTTTTCGGTTGTGTTTTTTTTAAAGCCGTTAAAAACAAAATTTCCCACTAAAATATAAATCAACACGCACCACACACTTCACGTACAACAAACCGACGACTGGCGAGCTCGTTTCTTTTGTGCATCGATATCTTTAAGTAGGATAAATCGAAAGAACCATTGTCAATAACGAAAATGATGAAGTTCCCATAAAACACATTCAATAATACATTTGGTGCAGATTCTTTTTTGGCTCAAATTTCCCGTCGAATGCCCATTTCTACAGCTCAGTAAAACTACAGCCTTTTAAAACTTTTGGTCAAATTTGGCCGTCGTAAGGCCGTATGTGGTCCCATTAAAAATGGTTAAAAACTCTACGGCCATCATATGCCCCTTAAAAAGCCAAGCGGCCTGTGTTCGCCCTTTATAAGGCCGTTTTTTATTTTTACTCGGGTAGCTACCAATAGCTTGGAGTTTAGCTAACAGAGTAGGATGCCTCTTTTTTTTGTTTGTGTTGAGATATTGGGTCCACAAGTACCGCGGCCATTCGGTTGACCTATTTTACTACACCCCTATACGTCATATTTATTGGCCAGACAGCTGGCAGCCTGCCAGTAGCTTGTCGTTTAAAGCGGGCTCCAATTCCACTCCGGCCCTCCTTGCCTTGGGCCTTTAGTGAGTCCAAAACCTTAGGGCAAAACGGCGGTGGTCTGGATCGGCTTGTTGTCCTAGTAGAAGGCTAATTGCGATACCACGCTTTACTGCCATACTCCATCGAAAGGCTTGGACATAACTAGAGCACGAGACTAGACTTACCAAATCGATACAGACTGTGGTTGCGTCTGTAAGGCACACTAAAAGTTTTGCTAGTGGAAAGTTCAAGACTTGTCTTAGGAAGATAAAAAAATACATCTGCTCACGCTTCCGATGTCGAAACGGAACTATATATTTTAGAACCTGCCAATATCTTGCAAGTAATCTATATTAATAAAAGAAAGTTTCTGTATGTGTGTGCGATGTGTGCGCTATAGCGGGCTCACCAGTGATCGTAGAGCTTCGAAATTTTGCACGAAGATCCGTGGGGGTCTCCCATGATGCACCTCGAAGCCCGATTTTCGAAATTCAAAATGGCCGCCACAAAATGACCGAAATTCAAAATGGCCACCCAAATTTGCCAATTGTGTTCCGATTTCCATGAAAACCGGTATCTGGGAGCTTTAAAGGTAGTAAATAACGATTCCAATGAAAGTGGATATCTAGGAGTCTTTAAGGTTGCAAATAACGAATTTATGATCAAAACTCATAAATTTAAAATTTCAGGGCGAATTTGGCGGACGAATTTTACCAAATAAATGTCATTTCCCTGTCAGCTGTAGGTTGTTCAAGAGTTGGGAAATCTGAAAATCTTCACATCCTAGGTCCAGATGGAAGAACATTGAACATAGTATATCTTGGCCATTTCCCCTATTGCCTTGAAGTTTCCACGCGATCGAGTGTACCTATAAAATCCTCGACGAATAAAAGGTAAATCGCCAAAATTACAAAGAAAAGGGAAGGGCCCTCCACTGCCATCACGAGGTTAAACGATGCCATCTATTGCATCCAAAAAGTTCGCTCGGTAAGAACGGGACGGAAGCTGTGTTCGGGACGAACACTAAGTAAGAAGGGGGCAGTGTAACGGCTAACCGAAAAGAGAAATACAAAATTATAAACCGTCCCCCACTCAGGTTGAATTTTAAATGGGATTTAACATGGGTTTTCGTTTTTATAGGTTCAACCGAGCGTTGAGCACTTGATTTCCATCGGTTCAAGGTGAAACTTGGCATCCTTAAGTTTTCGATACCGCTTAATACGAATATCATGTCAAAAACCGGTCTTGACTAATGACAGCTGTCAAAAAAGCTGTCAATAGAAATTAACCATATAAAAGGTATCCAAAATCATTTTTTCCAGATTTGTTGTTTCTTTCACTTTTTTCCTACCGCGGACAGTGCACACATAAACTTTTTTTATATAAAGGCGTTGCAACGCACGCGGGTTTTTTGCTAGTGCAGAATAAAAAGCAGATTTTTGAAGCCGTAATTGCAGATGTAAAGTAGTCACACAAGGTGCAAAGTGAAGAGAATATTAATCAATAGACTTCGATACCACCTCCGACACCTAGTTGCCATGTTGATAGATATTTAAATTTCAATTATCCAAAAGTCCCTTTTACCACATGAGTAAGCATCACTGGAGCCTTTTAATAGTCCAGTATTGATTTCGTCCTTCAACGAAAGCGAACGTTTATTATCGCTCTAACCAGAAATGATGGCAATAAATCAGAGGGAAATTAGACCTCTGATAGGAAGTGGAAGATTTAGTAGTTGTCGTTAATTTGTATTTGTGTCCGTCAGACTTTAATCACCTTCCAAGAAAACAACTTTCACTCGTTAAGATCTGACAAGCTTCAAATTCGCAAAAGTTTCCGAAACTAAAGCACTAAACTACTTTCGTCCTTTTGTCGTATATAGTCAAGAAAATCAGGAAACTTCTATTGTATAAATCAGAAAAGCATTTTGGAGAAAGTATATTGTTAAGTAGTTTACCTAATAAAGTCCAGAGGTGAAAACAAGTTAATAACATCCCACACGTCCACACCAGCAAGAAGAAGCAATTGACATGAATTTATTAGAACGACTCCTCTATCGCCTTTGCCCACACCACGGGACTTGAATAGAACCAGGGAATAGTTTGTGGCTAGTCAATTGAGCAACTTCATTAGGAAGTTTTCTCCCTTTTCCCTTTCGGAATTTAATTAAGCCGAAGCTCATTGAATCCGTACCGCACATCGTCTCGCCCGTTCCCGCCTCCGCACCGGCTTGTCATTGAACCAATTGAACGGCAATATGTTGTACTTTAGAAAGTTTGGCCGAAACTCTCGTACGCTGTCAATTAGATTTAATGCGAACATTAATTAGAGAATCCTCCGGGTAATTGTATCCTCTTCGGCCAGTTGTAATTCCTCTTCATATTCACTACAGTTTCAGTTTATTTCCCAAAATTTATTATCTATTTATTTTCTTCGGCTCGGCTAGAAGAAGACCGGCGTGTAGCGGGTCATGGCAGAGTTCTTGCATCAGAGATATACACACAGTAAAAAGTTACAGGCCCGTAGCTGATAATCCCCGAGGAATCTGCTCAAACAGACTGCGGTAAATCTGTTATTGATTTTTATATGGAGGCAAAATCTCAATATACAATATATATATTCGAAATATTCCAGGATACAGAAAGGACTCAACAGAATCCTTGGAGGAGCGACCCTTTTCGTATTTGAGCGAAAAAGTTAACTGGAATGACTTCGCCTTAGTGGCTGGATCGAAAAGAGGAACCAAATCCGTGAAGGGTATACCGCTCAATGTAAACATCCCCATATCCCGTGATAAAGGTCCTTCGAAGTGGCGAGATAAATTATCTAGGCTGGGGGAGCCGTGCTATACAAGGAAGCTGTTTTGGAAGATGTTCAAATGGATATCCTTTATCCCATGTCTGTTTTATTTCATTAAAGTTGATAGAGTCGGCTAGTCATTGCGTGCTTGTGGACGGTAAAATTATATACAACCCATGAGTGAAGCTGGTCTCGTTTATACAATGGAATTCCGGATAAAGGATGCCCCAATTTTATCCTTACAATCTGGATGAAAATAGTCTCCTACAACATTCAGGCGGTATAAATTTCCTTCTGCCGAGTATATACTAAGTTAGGGATGGGTTAATACGTTATGGGTTATTGTAGTAATTAGGACAGAATTTACTGGTTTGTCTCTTTTATACATTTGTCATGCTGTGAAGGATGTGTTTGTTTCTTTTGTCAAATTGTCATGGTTTTAAACACAATTTACCAAATGAGAGAGTGTAGACTGTTTATGCTCCTCTTAAGGAGTTAATTTATGCTGGTGTAGCTGTATTACAAATAGGTGAAATCTGTAAAATTTATTGTGTTTTTAGCTAATTAAAGCTAAAGTTTAAGGCCAGGAAAGAACTTCAGTTTTCATAGGACTAAATTTTAATTAAGAGTTTTCATAGAATGTGGAAGGCACTAGCTTAAAACCAATTGAAATTTAAGCTTGATTTATGGTGTTGAAAGTTTAGCTGGTAAAAGGTAAATATGTACGTTTAAATAAACACAAATTAACATTGAAATTTGTTATTAGCAATGTAACAATGTTTCAAAACCAAGATGGTGAAATCGTATCTACACTGAGAGCCAGGGGAATTTTATTGCAATTCTTACTTGAGAATAGTATACTCTGTAACAAGTTTGGAATGATGCATATTCCGCACAAGTGGAAGTTTGGTGGTCCACGAGTGCGGAATATGCCATTCAAAACGTGTTGCAGACTATACTTTTTCTACGCCTCTAATTAGTTTTTATTAATATTTTGTAAAGAAAAACGTACCTTATGTAAAGCTAATGTCAAAAATATAATGTATAAGGCACGGCAAGATTTTTTAACGCTAAATAACATATTAGTATGGAGTGATCATTCATAACAATTTTGTAATTTAATAATTTGGTAATAGATGGCCGCCGCAAAATTTATTAAAAAAATGCTATTATTTTCTGCAATTTCACAATTGAATAGTTTATTTAAAGCAAAAAATTTCTAGCGGAACATCATTGATTGTTTATTATTGAAACAATCCTTTTCTTTCTTTAATTAATAAATCTTTTTTTTTCTTTAATTAATAAATCATATTCTTGGATTACGACGAACAGATGTCGCCAATAGTAGTCATTCCATAACAAGTGATGGAGTGAATATTCCACACGGGTGTGGAATGCTGCTAATTCCGTAACTAAAAGTAATATCAGAATGCCTGTATTCTAACAGAGGGGTTTTTTAAATGGTTTGAACAAACAATAAAACGGCCTACGAGTATCGGAAAAAGTGTTTGCGACTGCTCCCTCCAGTATTGGGAAGAACAAATGAAAAAATAGAAGAATCAGCAAGCTTCAATGATGCAGGAAGCTTCTACAAAAAGGTAAGCCAACAGCGGAAAGAATTAAAGCCTAGATTGACAATGTTCAAGGATAAAAGTGGGGAGATATTAAGTAATAAGGATGAAGTATTGGCTAGATGGGCAGAGCATTTCGAGGAACTACTACTAATGAAGCCAGAGCAGGCGCACATTGGTACCCGAAATGTACAGAACATGAATGCGGCCGATGAGAATGATAGCACAGCAGCCCCTACCATAGAGGAAGTACGCCAGTCATTGCGTGCATTAAAAATAGTAAGGCATCAGGGTCTGACAGCATACCCGCAGAACTCATTAAGCTAGGTGCAGAGGAAACTATCCAAAAACTACATGAAGCAGCAGTGAAAATCTGGAGACGGAAAGAAATGCCTGATGAGTGGAAAGAGTGTGTCCCTTATACAAAAAACGAGACCCTCTATCTTGCGACAACTATAGAGGAATAACGATATTGAACACAACATGCAAAGTATTTTCATGTGTACTCTATAATAGACTACGACCATACGTAGAAAGAATATTAGGAGAGTATCAATGCGGTTTTCGTCCTGGAAGATCCACAACAGACCAGCTATTTGTAATCAGAGAAACCCTAGAAAAAGCTGTTGAATTTAACATAAACATCAACATGTTATTCATCGCCTACAAATATGCTTACGATAGTGTGAACCGTATTGAGTTATTTGATGCTATGGAACAGCTCCGAATACCTAAACACCTAGTAGAACTGACGAAAATTTTGATGAAAGATGCAAGGTGTAGAGTCAGAATAGATGGTGAATTATCTTCATCCCTCAGAACAAATGGAGGATTAAGGCAAGGTGACGCACTCTCCTGCTTGTTATTCAACGTGGCCCTAGAAAAAGCAGTGAGAGATGCATCGATTAACACTTCAGGGTGCATCTTTGATAGGTCAGTGCAAATATTAGCCTTTGCCGACGATATTGCTATCCTTGGAAGATCATTTGAGAGCATGAAGCGGGCCTTTGTAGCATTTGAGCAAGCCGCTAACAAAATCGGGTTGGAAATAAACGAGCACAAAACAAAGTATATGTGCACAAAAAACGCCAGAAGTAGCAGACAAAACATAACGATAGACACTTACAATATAGAAGCATTGGATGAGTTTGTGTACCTCGGCACGATAATAACAAAAGATAATAATACATCTGCCGAAATCAGAAGACGAATAGCACTGGCTAATAAATGCTACTTTGGTCTACGCAGGCACCTGACGTCTAGAAATATATCAAGGAAGACAAAACTGGCGCTTTACACGACACTAAAGGCCTGTCCTACTATATGGTTCGGAAGTGTGGACATTGAAAAACGCAGACGAAGCATTGGTAGGAAGATTTGAAAGGAGAATTCTTCGTTCCATCTGCAAAGGAATACAGGTTGACGGCATTTGGAGAAGAAGATACAGCTCAGAGTTGTATAAAATCAGTAAGATTCCAAACATTGTCAAAGTAATAAAAATAAACAGACTACGATGGATTGGTCACGTCCAACGGGGTGCGGAATGTAACCCGACAAAGATAGTGCTGGGGAAAGTACCGTCAGGAAAACGGAGACTAGGTCGGCCTAAGAAAAGATATATAGATGACGTCGAGAAAGACTTGAGACAGTTGGGAATAAGAAACTGGAAGAGTCGGGCCAGAGAGCCAACAATAGGCTGTGGAGCTACTGATGATGATGATGGCTCCCTCCATCGAAGAAGGTTTATTCCCTTTTTGCACCGCTACATCTCGCCTGCCAAATGTCCTGTCGCTTAGTGTGGAACTTTCGAGCAGGGTCTGACCGAAAAACGAGACCCCGCTCTACGCTATCGCGGGGCACTCACAGATAACATGAAGTGAAGAGCAGGCTCATCCTCCTCAAGGCAAAGCCTACAGGTGGGGCTTCCGCCCTTCCTATCCTTCATAAGTTGTGATTCCGGGCGCAGTGCCCGGTAATCAAACCAACAATATTGCCCCGTCATCTTTTCCACTTCGCCCCAACAATACCTTGGCGCGTTCGGAGACGGGACAGGAAAGATGCGCGGAGGACCACCTCTCCTGATACCCATGCTGCGAAAAAGAGTGCAGTTGTTGCAAATACAAGTGCCTCTTCTCGCTTTGTGGACAGCTTTATCAATTGCCTTCAATCAAAAGGCGAATAGTGATTCAGCCTAAAGGATTTAGCCAGGGTATGATTAGAAACCCTTGGCTTCAATAAAAATACAACGTTAACATTCCTCGAAATCATCAGACAGCTTTTGTTGCGCTATAATGTTAGATTACACGCTCTATTTTAAGTAAGAAATTGCAGCTGTGGTCTTAAAGAAACGCTTCAAGTTTTTTCCCTCCTATGAAAGAGCAATCGGTTCTCTTTGGCGTGCGTTTCCCAAATGGTTTGTGGAGTTTTGTCGAGTCAAGAATTGTGCAATTTCGCTCCTGATAACAAATAATGCACCTAAAGAGACGCACAAAGTGATGGGTATTTTGAAGAATAAAGTTTTTATTTGAATTTAATCAATAATGTACCTATACATTTCAGATTGAACACTTCTTTTAAAAAACCCTGCAATTTTTATTTTATTTGGTTGGACTTTATTTTATTGGGGGGCGAATGGCTAACAAAGACCTCGGAAGGTGGTGGCACCCGATTTGTCACTTCTGCCAAAACCCGAGAAGAGTCACTGCAGACGAACACCTAGCAGCTCTGTTAGCAAGTCCTAATCCCACCTCCCCGCGGTGCCCCCTGGGGTACTTCTTCGGAAGGAGCTAACGGGAGACGGTCGAATGGCGAGTTCTCTGCGCCACAAAACAGAGTTTTAAGTCGGTTGGGCTGAGGGTTAGCAACCCGCTCCCATAAAACACACAATTGCTACGAATCGGCAAACATTGCCTCGGAACCGGACGGACAACACGACGACGGCCTTTGCTTTTCGAAACAGGACACGAATCGGATCATGGAATGTGAGAACTCTGCTTGCTGATGGACGGCTGGATGAAGTGCTCAACGAGATGAACCGCTATAAAATCAAGGTCATGGGTCTCAGCGAGACCAGATGGCCCGATGCGGGGGAACATATCTGCCCAAACGGTGAGTCCTTCTTATATATTCTGGGAGAAACGAAACTGAAAATCGTAGGAATGGCGTTGGCGTAATACTCACCAAGGAAGCCAGGTCCAGCCTCATTAGCTGGTCACCAGTTTCTGAGAGGATTATTACCGTGAGCCTACGTACCAGACTAAGAAGTACTACGATAGTCCAATGCTACGCTCCAACTGAAGACGCAGACGATGACATCAAAGACGAGTTTTATATGCGACTGAATGAGGTTTTTCGCTCTATTCCAAGGGGAGACATCATTGTTTTGATGGGTGACTTAAACGCACAGATCGGCCCCAACAACACCGGCCTTGAAAACACAATTGGAAATCAAGGCCTAAGCCAAGTTACCAATAACAATGGTGAGCTTTTCGTTGACTTCTGTAGTTCCCATCAACTCATGGTAGGTGGAACCTACTTTTGTCACAAGAAGATACACAAGGAGACCTGGGTATCGCCCAATGGTAGAACGAAAAATCAGATAGATCACGTGGCCGTCAACCGCAGATGGAGAACTATTCTGGAGGATGTCAGGAGTTTTAGGGGAGCAGACACTGGAAGTGACCACCATTTGGTAGTAGCAACTATCCGTCTAAAAATCGCTGCAATCAGAAACGCCCAACACGATGCCATAAACCGTCGACGGTTTAACGTAGACCTTCTGCGTGAGAGCACCAAAAAGCGAGAATTTGCTGGCAAACTGCAAGAAATCTTAAACCAGCAAACCTTTTCTGACGACACAAATATTGAAGAGCTGTGGAGCACAACAAAGGGCGCTATAATAACAGCAGCGGAAACAAGCATCGGTTATGTCCAAAGAAACCAGCAACACTGGATCTCGGACACAACCTGGCAAAAAATTGAACGCAGAAGGGCCCTCAAAAATAACGTGAACTCTACAAGCGACCCGGAAAAACGACAACAACTTGAACGGGAATACTCCCAATTGCACCGGGAGGTAAAGAGAAGTGTCCGGCGTGATAAAAGGCGGCAGATAAATGAGCTCGCAGAGAAAGCGGAAAACGCGGCAAACACAGGCAACAGTAAAGTGCTGTACCAAATCACTAAACAGCTCTCGGGAAAGCACTCTACTAAAAAGCACGCCGTAAAGAGTGCGGATGGAAGGCTGCTGTGCAGCGACGAGGAGCAACTCCAAAGATGGAGAGATTACTTCTTCGCCGCCCTGAATGGCTCATTTACACAGGAACCTCAGGAAAACAACAACAACAATGCACAGCCAATAAGAATCACCACTCGTGCCCCATCCAAGACTGAAATAGTAACCGCAATTCATGCAATGGGCAATGGTAAAGCAGCTGGAAAAGATGGCATCCCGCCAGAATTGTTGAAAGCCGACTCAAGCCTCATAGCAGATGCGCTACAGCCCATCCTGGAAATAGCATGGAACACCTGTACCTTTCCGGAGGATTGGACGGAAGGTATCATAGTCAAAATACCAAAAAAGGGGGACCTAACAATATGTGACAACTGGAGAGGCATCTGTCTATTATCTACTGTGGGCAAAATCTTGTCCCACATATTACTATCAAGGATAAGAGAGGCAGTAGATCGAACGCTTAGAAGACAGCAGGCTGGATTCAGAAAGGGCCGCTCCTGCATAGACCATATTAACACCTTGAGAATCATAGTGGAGCAGTCTACTGAATTTCGATCCCCCCTTTACCTTGCTTTCGTAGACTATGAGAAAGCGTTCGACTCGGTCAATAGGAGCTTTATATGGCGAGCTCTACGGAAACGTGGACTGCCGGATAAAATAATAGAATTGATAAAAGCTCTATACAACAATTCCAAATGCAGAGTTCTTCACAATGGAAAACTATCCGACAGCTTTGAAGTGAGCTCAGGAGTACGGCAAGGATGCCTACTTTCGCCATTACTATTTCTCATAGTAATAAACGACATCCTTGTCAGCGCTCTAGATACTAGAACAGGTGGCATATAATGGGGATTGTTAGACCGCCTTAAGGACCTCGACTACGCGGATGATATCTGTTTGCTGGCCCACAGACACCAAGACCTCAAAAACATGGTAAACAATTTGGCAACAGAAAGTAGCTCAGCAGGCTTAAGGTTAAATCCGACTAAAACCAAAGAAATGCGGATAAATGCAAACACCCTTGAACCAACAGCGCTAAATAACCGTGACGTGGAACTGGTAGATAAATTCTGTTACCTCGGTAGTATTATTACCGAAAACGGCGGTACAGAATAAGACGTCAGTTCCAGAATAAATAAAGCAAGAAGCGCATATGCATGCCTGTTTCACATATGGAGATCGACGGAGATCTCAATTAACACCAAATTGCGGCTGTTCAACTCCAACGTTAAGGCAGTTCTTTTGTACGGTTGCGAAACATGGAAAGTCACCCAATTCATCACAGGGCGCCTACAAGTTTTCATCAACAGATGCCTACGTCGTATCCTAAAAATCCGCTGGCAAGATAGAATTTCAAATGAAGAACTATGGCGTCGTGCCGGCCAAGAAAGGATAGACGACCAAATCAGGCGAAGGAAATGGAATTGGATTGGCCACACCTTGCGACGCGAAGACGATAATCTAGCCAAACAGGCCCTCGACTGGAAACCGCAAGGAACCCGTCGAGTCGGAAGACCTAGAACAACGTGGAGGAGAACCCTATTAGCAGAGGCCGCAACAACCGGGAGATCCTGGTCAGAGCTGAGAGCTGTCGCGCAAAACAGAGTCCGCTGGAGGGCAACTGTTTCCGCCCTATGTCCCATGAGGGATTAAAGGAGCAATTAGTTAGTAGGACTTTATTTAATATTTAAAAATAATTTCTCACAAAAAATTTGAGAATACTCCATAATAATTTAAATCGAATAAAAATATTTTACCCTGCAGATTTGGCACAACCTTGTGCTGTGCCCTAAATATTGAGACCCAGCAAGAATTCATGTACTGCTGTGAATACAATCACTAATGATCCAGTGCCTAAAGGTTTCTAGTCATTCATCTTCCAACAAAATCCTTGATAAATATCGACTCTTAATCACATTCATATTTCGAGAATTGGGATTTGGCAGCAACTCGAATACATTCTAATGTTACTCAGTCGTTGAGTTGAAATTAATCCAAGTCTCAGTGGTCTATTGAGAGACTCGATTGAGATGGTTGAAGCTATCCTATGGTCCTACTATAATTGGAAATTCGTCTATAATCTATTAATCTTTGTGAGTAGAAATTTCATAATTAATTGGATATACATATCTTGGGATTAGTCGACCATTTTCAAATTATTATTATTCATGAGGATAATGAAGTTTTCATATGAATTGTCCTTTGTTGCCTTTTTTTATATAAAATTTTACATTTAATGTTTTAGGAAAGACAACAAGACTAACTTACAATTTATTTGCAATTAACTACAATTTATTTGCGGGTGCTTTGTAAGACATACTGGAAGGTCGCTAGTGCATGTTTTGTGTTGAAAGCCTTGGTTTTTCGTTTGTCATATATACTATTTGATTGGATTTTAGATACGACAGAACTTTTCTACTGATTAATAGATATTAACATCTTCATAATGTTGGAGACAATAGAAGTAATTGCTGTTGAGACGAAATCTCAGCGGTTCTTGGTGTCATTGTTCCGGTATGGGCTAAACATAAGCTAGCTACCAATAGTCTGGATAAACTTGCCTTGTCACAAGTGTGAAAGGACAAAAACATTGCGTCAAAACTGAGATATTTTTGTTAAGAGGTATATTATCGGGACTAATGGATTCATTAAGGTAGAGTTCTTTGAGACATCTTTGGATTTTTCGATTCCTGAAATAAGCTCTGAAACAAGGCTGTTTATCGTTACCGATACATCATTCATCTCAGCGGCTATCAATCTACTCCTAGGAAGTCAAGTGATTCATCTTGCAGTAGGGGTTCAGTGCCCTTTTATGCTGGCGCTTCATTTATCCCGTCGAAGGTTCGCTGTAAGAGCCTCTCTAATATGTCTAAAACCTTATCCATAGATTGCAGGAGAAAGGAAGAGAAGCTGCTGGATCGAAAGGATTTTACTCCCATGTTAGATATTGTCCCTAGATATAAAAATAGCACCAGCCAGCACTCCAGAATAGTGGCAGCAGGATTGGTAGGATATCTTCCAGGTCCCTCTAAAGGAGTTCCTGGAATGTTTGATCTTTTCCAGCAGTTTTGAAGGCCTTGAAAGTACCAATGGTCCTTCCAATTTCACGTAAGGATCGGTAGGCAGAAACTACCTGCGATCCACTGTTAAGTTCTAAGGTTGCTTCTGGGTCAGTTACTAGAGAACCCGGAAATGAGTGTTCATTAACAGCTCCATGGCATTCCTGGTATTTTCCGACTCCTTCAGGAGTCTTGAAGGGAGCACTGTCATTTGGGTGATCGTTAGACGAGACTTTTTTTAACCTCATAGAGACTTAAAACTTGTAGAAGGATTTCATGACCTTCGTTTGGATTGTGTCAGCTCTTTATGTTATCCGTTAGGGCTTTCTTGTAGGGGCCCAGTTACCGGAGACCTTACTCCTGTTGAATTGTTTTCTAACTTCTCTCTTCCTTCTGAAGGGATCACTGGTCCACCATGCAACCCTTGGTTACTGTTTCACGGTTTCATAGGACAGTTGCTTTCAAAAGCTTACAGATAATGTGCTATCCCGACTAGAAATTTTTTGCTGAACATGAATGATCAGGAATGCCTGGAACCAGGAACTGACCAGGATTACTTGATTTGGAATCAATTAGGCGCTTTTAATCTGAAATTATGGGGTTAAAAGCAGCAAAGCAAAAAAATTAATATATTAATCTAAGATGAGTTGATTTGTTTTTTTGACTTTGGATCGGATGCTATGGCGGCTTGAAGGCTTCGGGAAAAGTTTTCAATATTAATAATAAGAACTATATTTCATTTATGCCGGATCCGGTGTGGGGATTTAGTCTGGGTTCCAATTCTTGATGGAGTTTGCATATTAGTTTTGGTGTAAGCATACTTTTAAGGATGCGGATTTTTTTGTTGATTTTCCGCAACGATAGCGCTACGTAAAAAAGTTTAATGCCATTTAATGGGAAATATCGCGATCTTTAATTTTGATTATTACCACTTTCCTCGAAAAACCAACGGTTTCCGAGATAATCGTGAAAAACTGCGAAAAACTGACATTTTCTCCCTTTTAACCAAAATAGCGCTAAAACTACAAGTCCTATGAGAAAAAGTATTATTACCTTTTTTATAGAGAATATCGCGAGCTTTAATTTTGGTCCTAACCACCTGCCTCGAAAAACTCAAGGTTTCAGTAATAAGGGGAAAAAACTTAAATTTCCTAATTTTCCTAAAATTTTCGCTACTTTCTCCATCTAAAAGAGCACGATGTCGACGCACTCTTCTTAACGCCGATTAAGTTGTACGCCTTGACATTTTCGGCATTTTCCACTAATTAAAAAACACCAATGTTTTCCACAAACTGTATTAAACACTGAACACCCAATTTTTTCACAGAAATTAAAAAAGAAACACAAAATCCAATGTTTTATACAAATTGTTCACACCTTTTCAGAACGTCTTCTTTCTTGGTTTACAAAAGTTCCACCTCCAAAAACTTTCAATACTTTTCCATTTTCGACTAGAATTTATTTTTCATAAGATGAGGATTTCCTGATCTGGACCCGACTAGAAAAATCTGGTGTAGCATGCCTTACCGCTGCCTGATCAGGACCCGATATATATGTTAAGGGTTTTCCTCAGCGGGATCTTGCTTTAGATTACAAATAAATGTCTTCAAATTTTGTTGAAACATTTGGATTAATGTTGAGAGGACAATTCCGTCTTTGCATTGATTATGAAAATAATAGAGCATTGTTTGTTGTCGTTTTTTCTTAATTATACCATAAAAGAAATTTTCAATTTTGAATTTCATCTAACAAAAATTAAAACTCTTGGCGAAATATGTTTAGTATCCCAAAAACCGTGGCTAAAGCTTCATAGAGATTCTTTCAATTTATACTTGATCTTTATCAAATATGCAGGTTGAATTGTTACCTGTAATATATTTAAGAAGGTATCTTATTTCTCGACATATATAAATTGGCACGACAATTGTATGTTTTTTACCACTATACCCTACAATTTGTCTTGATAATAGCCATGACACTGCTTGGTCTTTTTCTCCTATTTACTCAGCATCGCCATGGAAAAAAACCTGTGAAAACATGGAACAAATTTAAACACAACTGCAACTAAGTCCCAAAAAACTATAACCATATAAAGTGCTGCCGTAACTTTATACACTATTACAGAAGCAATAGAGGAACTGAAGCCAACTGCGGTTGTGCCAGTTTTAACGCTTTTGTAGGTTAAATGGATAACTGCCAAGGATTCCCATGTCCAGAAAAAAGAGGAAAACTTGTTTGCAGAGTTAAAGACTTTCGTTTATCAGTAAAGAAATATCCTTCAAGAATAATTCATGCTTTGGCTTTCTTCTTTCTTTCTGTGTACGACAATAGTTCAAGGCGAACTTTAACGATGCATTTTCAATGAGACTAGGAGAACATCAGAACACTTCAGGATACACTTTTTCCCTCTATCCGTTCCTGGCTGCATTTCATCGTCTTTTGTTTTCAATCTAGCTGCTGATATCGTTCCTTCTTCGCTCGTGATGAATGCATTTTCTCTAAAATTGTCACTTGGGGTGAAATTCAATGAATTTTCTTTCAAGCTTAAGTATTAAGTTATCTGCATAATGGCTTTGCTTGTGTTCTGACAGAGGATGTAGATTTTATTTGGTTTTATATATACTTTTCATTACGATGGAATTTTAATTTTGTTTTCGTTATTGAGGCGTGATAGTATGTTGAAATTGTATGGAGATAATATCCTGTTAAACACTAAACAACATATATTTATGGATACCATAAGGTTAAGTTAAATAAATCATCTATGTTGAGCTTGAGACACAAAACGAAGAATTGTTTTGTTAGTAAATGCTATCTGTACCTGCATATATGCCTGCTGTAAGCTCGGAATCACTTTGTAATACCGGGCCCTTAGTGTGTTGCATAGTACCAGTTTCAATAGATTTACTATCAGAATAAATCTAGATTAGTATCGTATACAAATTTTAAGTTTCCCTAACTCTACCAGTGCTATCTCCAATTGCACTGACTCAGTCTCGTTGTGAGTATTGAACTTTCGTCGTATGAGAAGGGCGTCCCAAAATAATTTCATGCGCCGAGGAATAACATCAAACCGAACCGAATCAAGAGGCGGAGCAACTGCCAGTTTACATGCAGATATCATTCTTGTTAAGAACGGACACGAATGGAAGAAAAACTCGTGCAAAAAATGATGCTTTTAGAAGACCTGGTCCTGATAGCCTGAGGTTTAGGCTGCCCGACTTTCAAGCAAGAGGTCCGTGGTTCGCTCCTACCCAGTGCCATGGTGCTGTCTTCCCCTCTTACAGGAATACACTCAGCGTCGGCCTTAGCCGTTGACCAAGGTAGAGCGAGATTGTCTTTCGGCGCCCTTTGGTCATTTCAGTTTATCTTCTCCATTAATAGAATAAGAAATCTGTGATTTCGAAATAATTGTCATTTTCTAGTGCCATATGGTTATGTACATGTTAATAAAACAAATTCAAGTATTTTTAAATTTTTGTCTGTCTGTTTGTCCGGGTTAATCTCGGACTTTCACGGGAAGAATCAGTAGTATTGCGTACGTTTTAGGCTACTTTTTCGCTCTGATCCGACTATCGGATCCGGCTATCGTATTCGACTATCGGCTTACACCGAAAACTTGACCCGATTATCGTAGGAGAGCGAGTGGAAACTTTTTTTATCATTCCAATTATAGATCTCAAAGTTCTAATCGGATTTTAGAGCGGCTAATCCGATTCTCAGGCTACTTTTTCTCTCTGGTCGGACTACTGGGTTAGACCGAAAACTTGAACCGATAATCGAAGGAGAGCCTAATAGAGTGAAAACTTTTTTTTATCATTCTAATTGTAGGCCTAAAAGAGCTCTATCTGCATATCTAAGTTTGCCTAAGTGAATCGTGATCGTACTATAGGCAGCCCTGTTCTTTTTAGTCAGATTTTCGTGGATAGCGTTACCTGTAATGCGATCAATATTAACTTGGGATTCAGCAGTAGTTTTAACTCTATCAGGAATATACTTTTTCCGATTAGGTTTTTGAAATGCATGCCTACCTCTATTTTTGACGGCAGCCGCTCCTGCTATGAAGGATTTTTATTGATTGTAATAGATACGATGCCTTTCTGTCATTTTGTAGGGACTAATCTCTCAACCGGCTAATCCGGTTTTGATAGGATTTTGACGGGCAGTATTTTCTCTCGGCCTTTTCTCAAAAACTTGTTTTATTGACAGAGACGGACTAGCCATAATGGGGTGTATATTAAGCCGGCGCCAGACATAGCTTCAAAGATTTGAAGACTTCTGTGAAGACTTTGCAAAGCTTTAAAAACACATTTGAATCGATATTGTCGTAACCTGCCAGACATACTTTGCAAACGTTTTTCTCCATAGTAGGCTGGTAGACGACAAACTTTGAACACTTCTTTGAAGACTTTGCCGATACGTATGGCAAAGTGCACATCTTTGTTCAAACTTTGAACACATATTCAAAGTCCCGTGCCACACATAACAATCAAACAAGTGTTCAAATGTTTGAACCTATATCTGGCGCCGGCATTAGGCCAATACTGAAGGATTGCGTATTGATTGTGTAGTAAACAAATTTTATAGAAATAATCGTGCACTGCTGCCACTGCAAGATAATGTTCTTTCAATAGGCGGAAATACTACTGATCATTTTGGTGTGCCATCTCCGCAAATAATCGATGGGTCTGATAATAATTTAAACAGAGAATATATGGAAAAACACTAACCTAACACTAAACCTAAGTTAAACAATTGTTAATGAACAAAAATAAGTTTACCAATACATCATCAACAGTGTCAATAGGGGTGTAAGTCGTCTATATTTTGTAGACGCTCCACGCGGCACTGGCAAGAGTTTCTAAATCCATATCCAATCCTTCCTTCCAATCGAAGAAGATTACATGGAAAATCCTGCGTGCAACATATGTAAAAACAATCATAAAGCTAAAGTTTTACAATACTACATGTTCGTTGCCTGGGATGAATGTACCATGCGAAATAAAGTATAAAAACAGACTATCTGGAAAAGTATACGACTTAGGTCATTCTTGTGTGTTTAATATTTTTAGGTAATTGTTTGGTGCAGCAGAAACGAAAGAAAAAAATATGGGTAATAATAGATTTTTCTGAGAAAAATGTTAAAAAACAAAGAATCACAGATGTAAAATATCGATTTTAAACCTAAAGGGAGCCACTCAAGTTTCTGTTCTTTATACTGTATTGAAGAGTACAGAATTAGGTACCTATAAAAAAAGCCTTAATATGTTGCTCTACGATAATCGGTATAGCAGTTATTAAAGTTTAAGTACATTAAAAACTTTTTAAAACGTATTTTCGTAAATACCCTGTATCTCAGAGAGTGTTGCCGATAGGCCCCCTCCCTAGAACAATTTCAATTTTGGAATCAGCCCTTACGGGGTTGCTCTGATTTTTGAGGCAAAAAATGGACGATTTTTGGAAATTTTGTTCAGAGAACCCTTATTATTTTTATAAAAGAAACTTTTTGCAAAGTATTAGGCAACTCTTACAGTATACAAAAAAAATTTTTTTTTTTTTGTTGCCGTCATAAATAAATGTGCAGCGCGCTGAAGTTGACACCTCAAAAATAACATGACAAACGATTCCCGCGATAGCTCCGTCCCCACTGGTCCGAATCATAAAAATCAAAAACGGTCTAGTTAGAAATTATATCCTTTAGTTTGCTAATGTCGATATTAGTCAAAATTCCAACGAAAAAAAATTCCACGCGTATTTTAGTGAAAAAAAAACAAAAAAAGTGCCACCTTTTCGGCCCAAAACGGGTAAAAAAGGGGGGATAAAATATAAATAACATGCTTTTGAAAAAAAAATTGTACATTTGCGAACTCGCCAACATTATTTTTGACAAATTGCCGTAAGATTTAAGTCAATATGTTAAATAGCTTTTTTTAAACCGCGGGAACCGTTTTGAAAAATGACATTTTGAGAAAAACGCGAAAACCTGTTTGCACACAGGGCGTCAACACGAAACGACGAAATACGTAAACGAGAAACAGCAGCGGCCATTTTGAAGATAAAAAAAAGTGTTAGTAGTGTCGCCTCGATAAAAACACACATTTTTATTGTTGGCGTTGTTCGTCTCAAGCCGGAATGTATTTATTCAATTTTTTTAGGGACACCAAAGTGTGAATTTTTGAGATGCACAGTAGGAGCCAAATTTCGCAAAATTAATGACCTTTTTTGGCGCTTTTTTTTTGGGGAAAATGGGAAAGTGTTATGGGCGAAGTTCTGCAAAGGCCCCAAATTTTCCCGGCACTGCAAAATCGACGCGGGCGAAGGCTAGCGTTAAATAAATAATAAAGAATTTTTACAAAAATCATCTTTAATTGCAAAAGGCGCCATCAAGATTTTATTTTTCGCTCGCAATTGTTTTTCACGTTAATTTTGGCGCCCCTTTCCACCTGGCGCCTAGAGCGACCGCTCCACTCGCTCTACCCTAGGGCTGGCGCTGAATACACTGCACTTATTAGCTTGTAAGCACAATTAGCAAAGAAATCATCTAGTTTGCGATCGATGTCCTGGTTGTACTGGAGGGGAGCCGATGGAATAAAACCGCATGTTAGCGTTGACAATTTTTCATTCTCCTTTCAGACTAAAGCTTGCCGTCCGACATTACACTCCAAGTCAGAACCGTGGAGAGCACAATGGGACCTTACTTCTCTACTCTTTCACTTAAAAAAACCTTGGCATTATCTAGGTTCAGGTTAATGGTACCAGGAGCGTTTTAACGAGATTGAAACTGAGTGTTGCACTAGCGCCTAAGGCTAGTGTGAACAGGTTTTGGACACCAAGAAGTTCTAGTAGTTCATCCACAAAAAGGTACCACCGGAGATAACTTCTTCGTACAGACATCTACTTCTTCTTCTTCATTTTGAGCTTCGGCTTTCTCAACAATATTTCTCCAGTCAGATCTGCATTTGGTGTTTTCTTTTCAGTTGTGCACTCTCATCATTTTTATATCTTCTAACACATCGTCTTTCCTTCTCATCCTTGCTCGGCCTTCGTTTCGTGTTCTGTGTGTTCCCAACATGATGGAGTCCATCCTGTCTGAGGAAGTTCCTCCTAAATCTAGACTTTTTAAAGCTATAATGTCAACGGATGTGTTGTCAAAGACTGACAGCCCAATTTTTTTTAACATTGGTAAATAAAATCAAAAATATGCTCGAATTTATTTTTATATTTACTATATCTCTTCAAATAATCCATCTAAATGTTCAACCAAAAACAGAATGTCATGTTAAATGCTGACAATGTCCTTAAACTAAGCCATCCTTAAAGGGAATGGGTTATACTTTTATTTTGGTTATTTATTTTATTACTCTAGAAACATTAACTTCTAAGCACATAAGTGCTTTTAATAGAAATCAACCCTAAACATAAATAAGCTTTGAAAAAATCCTATTATCAGTCTTGTTTAAACCCCTCTCTCTCATAACAAGGACATTCTAACTGAGCATTTTTAAGGATGCCTACAGGACCACAACAACAGCCCCGACTGTTGCCCATAGTAACAGCCTATCTTTTGTTATTAAAGCGCTTATCATGATTCGAATATCCCTCATCCATTATTCAGTTAATGGCCCCAAAAATACTGCTTTAAAAAGCCAAAATCAGAAAATGATTTGCGGTGTGTCTGACAATTTTATGACATGGCTTCTCTCCCACGAGCAGAAAGGATTCGTACCAATTTGAGATGTTTTATTGCTGTCATCAGCTTTTATCTTATCCTTGCCTTTAATGAATACAAATGAGGGTTTCTACATAAAAAAAGAATCCTAGACTCTCGAGCTATTCTATGTGTGATAGATAGCTGCCTAGATTCGTTCCGTTTAAACTTCTTCTAACAAGCAAAATGTTAAATCAATTCCGTTTCTGTTCTCTGTGTTCCCTTTACTATCTGTTTGCACAATAAACTCGGAAAAAGTTAATGCCCAAAGATGTCCTCAATAACGAATAGCACTGATTCGGAAAATATATCCGTTTCGTCGTAACTTTGGAGCACAGTGGCACAAATCCTAACTCGATGCAAGTATTTATCAAATACGTACTATCTTTACAAGGCTGGATGGTATCTGCTGGGATTAAGTATTCCGGACGTGCCTTGAGTTTCAAAAGGACTCGTTTTGCCTTTCAAAGAATTTTCAACTCAATCGGAGATAAAATTGTAGACAGTTGGAACATTTTGTGAACAAGATAATATCGTTTGGGTGCGTTATAGCAGTTGAAATAAACGCTTTTCGAGCACAGGAGAATATGGGCTTTTCATTTTAAGCATAGATTTGGCTGATTTATGACGTAAATACAAAAATTTGACAGGATGTTTCAAATAATTTTGACAGTAACATTTTTACTTTTAAGAATTTTTGGGTATCGTTGGTTCGCGTTTATTTTACATATCTCACACCATTTTGTCCTTAATATTTTCACGTCGCACTACAGCTTGGTACAAGCCGTGACTCATTTTAACACGTAAGGAAAAGAGTCAATACTTTTGAAGAAATTGAATAGACAAAGTATTGTACTGTGTTCATACATTTTGATTGGAATCTGTGAGTATTTAACAATCTTCTGCACTCCACAAACTTTGTTTTTATTCATTACTATCATCAATGTTATTTAAAACTTAAAAACAAAACTCGTGTTTTTTTATATGGGCAACTTCGGAATCACCAATTGTACTACCAGCCTGTCAGGTTATTCAGGTCACGGTGCAATGTCTCGTAGTAAGCTTAGTTTGAAGGAAAGAAGAGAAAAGGGCATGTTTGAGGGGGCCTGAAGAGTGCTCGAATAGATATCGATAAACCTTTCGTTTGAACTCTAAGATATTGTACGAGTTCGGAAATACTGACTGATGTGGGTTGAAGGGGATTGAAAGCAGATCATTTAGGAAAAGTGCGGGTGATAGAAGTAATTCTTATTGGGCGGTATTTGGATTCAAATTTTTCCAGAACGGGCTGAGCTTGAGCTAGTTTTCAAGAGTTTAGATATACTCCGGAGAAGTATGACTGGTCAAAAAGTTTGCGAATGGGTTTAGACAAAGATGAGGCACATTTCTTAAGTACCATATGGGAATATTGGCGGGCCAGTGGATTTATTGATGTCAAGATCTTATAGACACCGAACGCAATTCCTAGCAGATGGTATCCAGATTGCGTTTATTAGATCTGCGTGTCCAGGTTTACCCGGAGGTTTGGTCAACCTCGCTCACGCATTCCGTAAAGCCTACCATAAAACACTTTCACTCATACGAGCTAGATGATCTGTCCACTTTAATTTAGTGAGCCTTATGCTATGTCCAGACACAAAGTTAAGTTAAATTTTCAGTACAAATTGCCATTTATTGATTTAACTTTCCAATACAAAACTTAACACCGGAGCACAGTGGGTTAAAGCTAACTTCAACGACTTTCGCCTAAATGCATGCAACATATTAGTTGGAAATTCTGAATTTTTTACGATATATCATTTGACGTTTACGTTATACGATAAAGGGACAGCTCAAAAGTCAACAAAATAATTCTTATTCATATTTCAAAAAATGAAAAGGGCAAGGCGAGGCAATTACATTAGATAAAGACTCTTTACGAATTAATACAAACATACTAACGCCCAAACTCTACGATTTGGTGGTGTGGTTTCTTTCATAAATGTTGCAATCACATATGTAAGTTTTTCAGTACCATCAATTGATTATTTACTATAGAAAAGTATGTAGCAATAAATAAAAACATTTTTTTCAAATCTTCCAAATTGCAAATAAACAGCAAAATTAAATCAAAACAATCAAAGAAATGTCAAAATCTGATGGCTTTAACTTAACTTTGTGTCTGTACATTCAGGGTTAACTTTTTAACTTTTTTAACTTAACTCTGTGTCTGGACATAGCATTAAGGTGCGTGTACACTTGTAAGAAATATTGCTGAATATAGTTGAATCTGTGTTTACACTACAATAGAAGTTTCGCAAGAAAATTTACTGCAAACGGTTTTCAAATCTATTGCAACATTACTTGCCGCATTTTCTTGCAGCACTGTTCACACATGTACAAGTAATCTTTCGAAATTTCATTTAGTCACTTCATTACCCCGTCTGTGGTTAGGTTGAGTCGAAGTTGAGTTGAAATTTCGACCACCGTATATGATGTCGAGTTGACTTGATTTGGGTTGAAATAGAGTTGAACTAACATCAAAACATAACCTCAAATTTTTGTGTGAAATTCTGATTTATAGATACGATAGCTCCTTGTTTTTAAATATTTCTGATTTCCTATAGAGCATCCATCACAATGATGAAAGCAATTTTGTACCTGCATTATCTCTAGCAAAGTTTTTGTTTCCTGATGCTCCCAAACATTTCTCTTAACCATTATCAAAATTAAATTTCCAGTGTTATTATTTAGTTAATATAAAACAAATACAGGTGCGGTTAGGGGACCCCAGTGAGGAACGAAATCTTGAAATCTTTCAAGCTATATATGGCACCGGCTGTAATGTAATAAGAACACAGTGGAAGCAGGTTTCCTACTTCCCGGTAGTCGGCGCCGATGCGTGCTTATAAGCAATTTGAATTAACGCATGTTTTTAATATGACCATAAGACAGTTGCGGCAGGTTTGAATTTAATGAATGAAAATTTAGTTTTTTCTTGCCGGTTGCTTGCTTAGCATCAGACTGGAAATGGATACTGAAAGTTTAAGAATCTGTCGTGATGGTTTCTTAATTTTTTGAATTAATGATGATATTCCCCCCGAACTTTTCTCTCCCGATTCAGAGGATGAATACCCCATTTCAATGCGAAATCTTCATCGGATGAAGCCGACATCATGTAATAGTTCCAACGTTACGAGCACAACAGATGAGTGATTTTCTGCTTGCACCGGATGTGTTTTAGGTCGCCACTGTGTACGACCTAGGCTACCGGCTACCACTGTGTTTTTACCCTTATGCATGACACTTTGCATTAATATTTCTTTCCATTCCAGTAGGGAAAGCAAGTAATTTCCAATCGATTCCGAAAGTAGTTCCAAGAAGTAGCAACTAGCTCTCGTTCAGATTACAGCCAGTGGAGATAAGGATTTACATTTGCACGGCGATACCATAGGCGGTAACCAATCGCCTCCATTCTGCATTACATATAACTCTCAAACTGCATTACATAGAAAGTTCAAATCATTACTCCTTACATTACTTTTGTGTGGAAGTAATGCAGCAAGGAAGTACTTTTCAAGAATAAAACGCTCTTATTTTCTGTAATAAGACCTACAGAAATGTGAAGCAGTTCTAGAATTATTTCTGCAGGCAATTTATTGGCAGTTTTCCTACTGGGATAGCTATCGGTTCCCAATTTTTACAAAGAATCACTGCATTTTGATTTTGTGAATTCATAAATTGTCTACTGGGAAATTGCCTACTGGGATCGATTCTCGCACGCATACACACAAATCATACCGCATTTTCTCACGTGACGATTTCTATGAATCCACTCTACCCGAAACCCGCGTTAAGGAACTCCGTTCCAATAAACCCGCTAAAAAAACACCGAACATAAAACTAACGCCGAAGGCAGAGTTCACGGACAGGGGGGATGGAAGGAAAAGTGCACACGCGCTTTCGTTTTGGGTGGGGAAATCCAGATCCAAAATATTTCATCCCAAAAAGTTACAGGGTTGTCTCGGTCGCTGCCGACGAATAAACGTAGTCGAAGGCCGCACACAAGCAAGGCTATTAAGAACTTATAACTGTATGGCCTAAGCTTTGTAAACCCCACCCGACCAGCATTTTAAAAGGGGATTGCCTCAGCGGCATGCCGAAAGAAGCATTCCCTGTAGGTTCCTCATGCGGACTCCATGTGGCAAATGAGGAGCATGCCCAAAGGGGCATTTCCTCATGAGCACCACAATGAGGGGTATTGCTTCATGAACACCAAACATAAAAAAATCAGCAATGAGGTGTGTTTTATCAATTTATCATAAGGCGCCTTATGAGGCAAACCTCAATACCTCAATGTCGTTTAGCGTACTCAATAGCCGGAAGTGATTAGTACTCAGTTGGGGGGCCGTATTGATAAAATCTCACTCGCGTTTAAAAATATGAAGCTTTCGACACCGTCACAGTTATTACTCACATATCCACGCCGAAATTCTCAAAATCCACTCGGGATCGGGTGGCAATGATTTTTCCTCAAGCGGGCCAAATGGGACATTCTTTATGACGGGCGCGAATGAGGAAAGGAGTTAGATGCCCTGTGTGGGCCTTACAGGGTAATCCACAGGTTCACATGAGGCAGTGGGTCTAGCCTCATAGGGGCCCTATCTGTACCCCTTACCTCAAAATGCTAGACGGGCGTAACCCTATAACCATAGGCAAAGCAGCTGGTAAATAAAATGACCGATTACCTGTATACATTTTAACGTTAGCTGTTCACGTGCTGCCCACCCACTATGATTGTGCTCCGCCGCCCTTGCTCACGGATGATAAATAAACAAAACTAGTTGGGATGTGGCTTTTGACCCTTTCGGTCCACAAGATTAACTTCCCAGTATTCGTTCAAACAAAAAAACGACAAACGATTTTCATGAAAATCTTTTCAGATCATAATTCCTTTAACACGCTTTGAACGGCATCTTAACGAAGTCGGTATCTTTTTTGGTTCTCGCGAAATCGTGCTGGTACAAAAATCACTTACGTCGTTCAAACAAAAGAACGGTTCGACCGATTTTTATGAAAATCTTTTCAGATCATATGTCCTTTAATACGCTTCGAACGGCACCTGAACGAAGTCGATATCTTTTTCGGTTCGCGCGAAATCGTGCAGGAAAAAATGACCATATACGTACGCACACACACACACATATTTCTTCTCAAATTTTTGCTTAAAATGCTATTGGGACCTTGAAACGTGTAAATACATTGAAAATATCGAATCCGATTTTCGGACCGATTACAATAACTTCCTACTGGGAAGTTAACAAATGTCACTTCAACCCAATTACAAATCAACCCGCGTATATGAGGCGAAGTTTTTCGACCCAGGTAGGAGAGCTGAGTTGAGTTGAGTGGACCC
Organism: Thereva nobilitata; assembly: GCA_963855945.1. Taxonomy (NCBI): domain Eukaryota; kingdom Metazoa; phylum Arthropoda; class Insecta; order Diptera; family Therevidae; genus Thereva; species Thereva nobilitata. The sequence goes on from OY979696.1 coordinate 34,704,210, forward strand.
AGTTTCCCCGTTTATGACTGGGTTGAACTTGGGTTGAACTTAGTCATAAACGAGGTACATGTTAAAAATGTCTTGCCAACAAATAGGGTGTGCTGCGCTATAGTTGTGGTTATTAAAGAAAAAAATTAAAATTAAATCACCTAAGCGAAAAGAATGGGTCAGAAACTGGATTAGCCGCAGGATTCCACCAACTTTTATTCAAAGAGTTGAAAAGTGAAGATCCTAATTTATGAGGATGTCTCAAGAGAATTTCGATTATCTATTTAACTGTGTATTACCTTTAATCGCGAAAAAGGTCACGAAAATGATAGCAGCTATTTCAGCAAGTGAAAGACTACTATTGACTCTCAGGTTTCTTGCTACAGGTACATACTAATAAAAGCATAATTTATAAATCGTACTTGTTTTATTTTAAAAATATAAAAATTAAAAAATTAAATCATATTTTACTCGTACCACTCGTTGAGATATGTGTTCCGAATCCCTCCAAGCACAATTGCTTTTTTCCTTCCATCTTGTGCAAGACCGAAATAGTTTTCAAACTGATTGAAAGCCTGCAATACTATTGCGCAAGTCGGAATTCTCTTGTACACACTGGCAACAAAATTCTCTCGGAAGAACTTTTTGCAATATTGCGTACACTGGCAATTTAAATTGCCGAAATCAACTTGCGCAATATTTTTTGCAAGTGTACACGCACCTTTAGTCTCTTGACGACATCTTTATCATGATAACGTTAGTGATAGATGTCAGCATTGTATAGTCTCAAGAATACTCTTCTCCTGCATATACTTAGCCGACAATTGTCCGAAGAACTTTAGTTTTAAACAAGGTGCTGGTCACGGGACTTAAATCAGCTAACGACCCGGCACAGTCTTCTGGCATTACAGCGAGCTTACATATTTCCGCAACTACATATTTCATAAACCAGTGGTTCTCCATAGATAATCAGTTGTGTACGTACAGGTGACATCATCGTCACCGTGTCAAGATTCAAACTCATTGCAGATCGCATTATCCATAGACTTAAAGCGATAATGGAAAAATTATGACAAAATGGGAAAATTAGTAATAGTGCTATTGCCGACCCCTAGCTAGAACACTAGACCAGTAGCATTGGTTTATCCCTAATACCCTCATACTAACAGCTATCCTTTCCGCTGAAAATTAATTTAAGGAATTTTATCATGAATAGAAAGTCATGACTAGAATATCTTTCAACAAATTAGTGTATCCGAATTTTAAGAACTTACAAGTATTCACGAACACGACTCATTGTTATCTCCTTCAGTACTTCAAGAACGTGGCTAAATCCACTCCATCGTCTATCTACTACCACAAAATATCTACCACCAGAAATTGCACAGTAGCCAATAACATGACGGATTGTTGATATGAAGGATAACTATAAAGCTTTGTAATACATTTTTATAAAATCCGATAATGGTGACTCTATCTCTTCTGATGGACTCACTTCGTTACGAAAATTGTGAGTATCAATAGTCTAATTTTTTTTTTATGACATCCTTACACCTTGCTTGTGTAGTTGAGTGTTATTATTGCTTTGTTGTATAGAACACACTAGAAATTAAAGGGGTAGACTACATCATTACTTAACTATTATGTCCTTAAAGTGATTATTAACGTTCTGAAGCTTATCGCTTTCATGCCAAATACCACTAGCTTCATGAGTAGGGTTGCCAGGTGTCCGGATTTAGCCGGACATATCCGGCTTTTTACAGTCGTGGCGGCCAAATTTATACATGTCCGGCCTGTCTGGCTTTTGCCCGGATTTTAAGCGATTGTCCCTCTGATCACGTAAGAGTAGCTCCAGTGCACAAAGATTTAAGCAGACCAGGTAACTTCCAACGCTGCATCCCGGACTAATAAAAAAAGTAGTCCCGGAGTGAGCGTTGCCATTGACCTGGTCATTTCGTGCCCATTGATTCATTTTAGAATTATTCCTTTCGGGTAGTAAGTTGATGATGTAAACGTCAGCTGCGTGAGTAGTGGTGGGGCTGATCGTGATATGTACATTTTCTCCCCACCACCCCCACCACTGGTGGCCTTATCTTAACTATCAATTCCAACAAAAATCAAGCGACCTGAAAAGATCATCCAAAGTGCAACGCTGCCTCCCGGACTATAATGAAATGACCAGTTTTCCGTCCAAGGAAAATAGATGATTGTTTATTTTGTTTAATGAAGAATATTTAGTCTATTTTGAAATAAACGATTGAAAATACCTAACTGACTCTATTTCTATTCAAAATGGGTAGTCCGGATTTTGGGGCAAAATGTCCGGCTAAATGTAACGACGTGTCCGGCTTTTTTATTTTTGGACCTGGCAACCCTATTCATGAGGAAACACAACCACAGAAAACGCTGCACAACTGACTAAAAAACAAAAACAAATTGCACAAAATATAATTATAGTAATCAATAAACCAATAACAAACAAAAAACGTCTGATTTGTGGCATGGTTTATTAATAAATCATGAAATCGAGTCCTGCCCTGCTGTCGCCATAAAAATGAAATGAAAACAGAATACACCCTCTTTAAAAGTCGTTTCTATGTTTTCAATGCCGACTTGAAGCCCCGAAGCACGTGCTTCGCTTTTAATGGTCAAGAAGAAACTTTTCTCCGTCAGGATCTACTTAATATTTTCCAGGACTGAAAAGCTACGTGAGATGAAATAAATATGAAAAACTTTCAGCGGGGCCAAAGGAAAATTTTGCGAAAATGATTTCAAAACTTGTAATTAAATTGGAAAGTGTATGCTTTCTGTTTGTGCTTTATGATAATAAGGACCTTTTCAGACGGACCACCACAAGGGTCGGATCATCTCTAGTGTTTTATACGAGAAAACTCGTAGAAAATTTATTTCATCTGCGACTTGGAAATTAAAATTCGGCATAGGAAAAAGAAAGTTTTTGGGTATTTTTTTTATCTTGACCTTTGGGCAGATCAATTGGGCCAAAGAAAAAAATTTTTTTTTTTCGGGATTAAATTTTCTAACAAGGAGAAAATGTTTACATCGGGGAAAAAATAAAGGAGAAAAGGTAATAATCAGAAACACAATTCGGGTGGAATTGAAGTTAAAGGTTTTGTTTTTTAAAAAAAATTATATAGGAAGAAAAAACTGATGTATGCTATGTGCATGTAAAGGCTGCTTGTAAAATTTAAGGAAAAAAGTTTTTAACTGTGAGAGAAAAAAAAACCGAGAATAATATAAAATGTATGAAGACGTGGGTGAGCTAATAATAACTGTGGCGGATTCATAACAGGATGCCTTTTCACTTTTGAGTTCGTGTATCCTAAACCATTTCGGCCTTTCATTTACGCCATTTTCTGTTTTCTCGTTTGTGTAAAATTTAAAAATTCGTGCTCGAGTAATTTTTTAATTACAATTATACTTCAAAATTCCTTTTAGTTGGAAAGTTGTTCTTATTCTCTCAGTCGAAAGATTTTTAGTTCAATAAGTTTTTGAGAGTCAAAATGCACATGAATGCAAAATATGTAATACGTGAGAAATGCATCGTAAGCAAATTACCCATGTGTCTTGTTACTTTTGGGGTGGCTCAGGGCATACGTGTTGCTTAATGTTGTTTGGACGTGAAAGCCGGAAGGTGTTTTCTGAAAAACAGGGTGACTTAAAATATCGGCGGATGTTCTTTGATCCGGAAGAAGCGATCTTAGAGTTTTGTAATTTGTTACGACAAAAAATCGTTTGATAATACAGGGACTGGCAGCAGGTATTGACAGTTTTTATCGTTTTATTGTCAGCTTAGTAATTGAAACACAGAGATTAAAACGAAACATATTTATTCTATACATAATGCAATTTTTTAAATATGCTTATTTTTTAAAAATTACATTAGACAAATGTGCTCCTTCATGTCTTTCGCTTTCTTGGAGCCGGCTGCAAAAAGATTGCACGACACGGTGCAATATATCTGAGCCGATCGCTCTAATTTCGTTGCTTATGTTATTTTTCAACTCTTGTAAAGTGCTGGGCCTGTCAACAAACACTTTGGACTTCAGATGTCCCCATAAGAAAAAATCGCTGCGAGTCAAATCCGGAGATCTGGCCGGCAAGACATCACCATTTCGAGATACGAGTCGTCCAGGAAACATTTGCCTTAAAATTATCATACACCTTTTGCTTCATCTTGTTGGCACCACAATTCATAATTGTCTATGTCTCTTCTAATTCAGTCAAATTAAACATTGAGCAATGCTTCAAAACAGGTATTTTTGGTTTTTTAATATGTTGTATATAAAGGAAAGTCAAAGTTAAATTAAATTCAAGTTTTCGACCTTGTCAAATATCAAGAAAATCTCAAAATTGTTGGCCTTTTTTCAGTTTTGTCGGTTTTGACCTGAAAGGACTGGTTTTTCATCAAAGATTGTTATATTCGGGCAATTCCATGAAAATTCGACCAAGAAAAAGACAATTTTGGGCACGACCACGTACTAGTGACTAGTATTACGTAGGTGCAATATTTTGCCGCCCTATGTCCCACGAGGGATTAAAGGAGCCGGATGATGGATGAATATTTTGCCAAAATGTTGGGTAGTGTCATAAATAACGGTACTTAAACATTTCGAAATTTGCATAATACAAATTCGTACAAAGTGAAAATATTATCCTAGCGCGGTAATCACCCCTTTTGGGGCGGAGTATTGGCCGGTGGAGGAGTTGGAGGGGGTCGGAAGCGATATCCAACACCACCATCATGATCAGTACCCTCGAAAAGGGGTGTTTTTTTTTACAGGGAAACGGTGTAAAGCGCGTTTAACCCCTCTTAGGGGTGGTTTTTGGGCGTTTTGGAGGGTTGCGCAACCCCAAAGAAAAATTCTAACAACGCCATCGTGTTCAGCACTCTCGGGGGAAAGGGTTTTTTTTTACAGGGAAATCGTGTAAAGTGCGTTTAGCCTCTATTGGGGGTGGTTTTTGGCCGTTTTGGGGGGGGGGGTTTCCGAAACCCAAAGAAAAATCCTAACAACGCTATCGTGTTCAGCATCCTCGAAAACGCGGGGGGTGGAGTTACTTGTTCCGGCTCAAAATATTTACATGATCGTCCGATTCACACACGCCACTACGACTGACAGGGTATGCTTTAAAAAATTCTCCTTCCCAAGCGGTTTTCGATCCCAGCATGAGACTCAGGTAACTTATCTTTAGTGTGGCACAAAGCATATAAAAATTTGGAGAAAATCCCTCGTTGGTTTTTTGAGATCCCCAAATATATAGGATACTTAAGATGTCCTTTAAATCCTTTTTTGTCGAATGTCTTTTAATAGCTTGAAGGTTTTTCTTCAAAATGATGTATATATCACCGCGCTAGGATAATATTTGCACTTTGTACGATTTTTTAAAAGAACTTGTATTATGCAAATTTCGAAATGTTTAAGTACCGTTATTTATGAAACTACAAAACATTTTGCAAAATATTGCACCTCCGTAATACTAGTCACTAGTACTCCATATGTACGAAATATGAAGGAAATCGGAGAAGGTAGTGCCCAAGCCGTTGGTGGAATTTTCATGGAATGGCCCATTCATTTTTGAAGTAAGCTAAATTTGCAAGAATTTGAGCCCAGAACGGTTTTTATAAGACCAATAGTTTCGGAGACACAGCTTTTCAAAATTTGGCTAACTTTTCAAGTTATACGATTTTTAGCAAAATTTCATTTTCAGTACCATTAGCTTTTCTGAAGGCCTAGCATATTGCTTGAAAACCCTCTCCCAGCCTCTCAGTGCACTCTTCTGGGGTATCACGGGACTCCAAAGTGACCACCCTCAACCACTTGACCAAAAAGTAACATTATTCGTAGTGGGTATGTAAAAAAATCAAAGTTCTGACAATTACTTAACATTATTATTATATTAAAAAAGAAATAATGGCGTAAATACATCGATGAAAAATATCTGAAAATCTGACATTAATTTTGAGAATGTGTTTATTTTAATCAAACTTTCCCCTCCTTGATGGACCTGGTTGGTCTAAGACGTCGCGACGTCTTCTGAGATATCAGGAGGGTTTTCAAGAATATCCGAGACGGCCACCCATAATTCTTCGTTTAGTTCATCTTCGTGTGGCAGGTCATCTGTGGATGAGTAATCCAGGTTTAATCAGTGTCTCGGCTGGCATATGTGCAGAGTGTGCAACTGCACAGGGCCCCGCTTAATAGGGGCCCCGCGAGCAAGACGAGCGAAAAAAATTTTTGTACTAAAAATCATTTCAATTCATTATTTGCATTTTTACTTCATTGAATGGGCCACACAAATCAGCATAATTCTGTTGAGGGTACGAGTCTGTATAAAGGAAACTGCGCGAGCGAAGCGAGTGAAAATTTTTGTTGGACTCCCTGGGCCTCTCGCAGAATTTTTGCACAGGGCCCCCAATTGTCTGGCCGCGGCACTGGGTTTAATACGAGCTCAGGGACGTTGTGACATGAAACTCCTTCGCAGTGGTTGCAAACTACGGAGCACCTCAGTCCAGCCTTCTTGCAGCTGCAGACACTACAAAGCCTTTTTTGCAGCCGCAGGAGATAAGCGTCAAGAGAATGTTGTGGCGCCGTGTCTTTTGTCATTATCTTAGGGCTGAGACCTTGGGAATTGCGCAGATACCCCCACTCAAGAGGCTCCTTGTCAACTCCTAAACACTTCAGGACCTGTAGAAAAAAAAATGCGTACAAATTAAGTTAAATCATCAATTTCTCACCAAAGCAATCAAAGAGCAAATATGTAGGTAGCTTAATGGTATTCAAAGGTTATCTTACCTGATCATAGTTGCTCAGCGAATGAAATCTGATTGAATTCTGGGTGGGAGCCAATCTCCCTAGGTTGAAGTTTGTTTTTGCCGCAGCCTTTGCGAACAAATTGTATCTCAGATCGCCCAGGTTCTGCGTTTTGTGCAGTCCTCCATAAAGAGCAATTGTGATACGCTCGCCTGCAGCTGCAATCTCCACATATAAAACAGTATTCTCTGAAATTAAACTTTTCACCCACCGATCAATTATCGCTGGCTACGGCCCTGATTCCAGCGTTGTAGAACGATTTCTGGTACAAAATATTGATTTAAGTTATTTTAAAACAATAAATTCTGCCTCTAGGCATATAACAAAATGTTAATTTTTCTTATAATATCATTCATATTTTTAAAACTGCCTGACAAAATTTTTCTTTCCGCTTCGGTGGTTATAGCACTACCTAAATGCAAATCCCAGAAAAAACACCAAAGTCCCTCATTCTATAAGCATTATTATGTTTCTTACGCAAAGTGAAAAAAATTATGTCATGGAAAATCGAAGGGCACTGTAAAACTTGCTCTCTGTTTCGTATGCACAGTCAGGGGTGGTAGCACGTAAGTTGTTTCAATCGACCTCTCCATACAAAAATTCAGAATTTTTATATGAAGAAGTCGATTGAAACAACTTACGTGCTTCCACCCCTGGTTTCCGCAAAAGGAGTAGTTGTGAAACTGAACTGTTGATGGTGTCCACCGTCTATGGCGGCGTTGCCTAATTTCCTAAAAATTCAATTTCGGATCTTTTACCAATCAAACCTGGGATTAAACAAGGTTCCATACTAGGACCTTTGCTTTTCAACATGTACAAAAATGATCTCAGCAGTTTAGTAACAAATTATAAACTACACACGTATGTAGAGACGATGTCAAAATTTATTTAAACAGTCCTACCGAACCAGTTCTACACCATAATCTAGGTCTAGACGAGTATTCTTTCACTACGGCTAACAGTTGAAGGAATACCAGTATAGATACCCTCATTGGATTGGTAGAGAACTGTTCACATAACATTTATGCCTATCTTGAGCGTAACCACAGTGGTTTACCTACGTTGGAGTATTTGATCAACCTGGTTACAAAATCCGCTGGGATTATTTTCGAGCTCAACATAGATACAAGATGTACTAACTTACTGTTAATGATTCACGTTACCTGGAGCAACCACAATCACCCAATATTCACTTCCGCTGCAATTCATTCTCCTTAATGTTTTCCTTTCCCAAACAGTCATTCGTACTGAGTTTTCTGACAGGAAGCACTCTATATTATGCAAGAATTTCAATTTCATAACATATCAGAAGTTACCTCAATTCGGCCTAGAATGTACGTTCTGTTTAAATTTATGTGAAACTTCCAGTTCTATTAAGTGAGAACAATGCTCGCTTCCAATTTAAAGATTGCTTCAACGGTGACTCCGTGGGCCGCGTCCACCATCCTCTCTGAGTACACTTAGTACCTAACCTACGCAAAAAAAATTAATCTTTTCCTGAGCTAAGCCATGCATGAACCTTTTCAGGATTAAATCACTTTTTATAAAGGACGTTGAGAAGAAGCGCCCCGCTATTATTGAGTGGTTGGCTAATAAAATCTGAATAAACACCGTTGAAAGCACATTTTCGTGTCTCTTAGGGTGTTCCTATATCACTTCGATATACGACCCCCTTGGCTCCAATGTGCCAAAGATGATGGCACTTCAACACCTCCCAAGGCCGCTGTACGGGGGTGCTTATGGGTATTACATGGAATATTTGTCTTACACCTTGGAACAGCGGAGAATATGTTGCCAATGCTACAACAACAACAACAACAGTATTTAATCACCTTGGGGGGTTATTGCAGAAAGATAACCTTCACTCTCAAGTTTACAGTTGCCGGAGTTCTTTTTGCATTATAATTTTTTCATTGTGTGTGTGTTTGAGTGTGTTTCATTGCTGGCAATTCTTGAAAATTGATTTAAGATTCAATTTCGTGCTTCGCTTATTATTGATTGCCTGGTGCCGGTCTGTCGCCATGAAATACCCCCTGGATTATTTCCGCTATTTAAGCATGCTGCCATGCTTTGTTGAAACAATCGAAATGGATACAACGGGGAGCAAGTGATATTGTCTCCCCATTGTGTCCTTTCATATAGCATAGCCCTCCACTCGATAGCTGTGAGCAGCGAAACATCCACTGGGAATGATAGCCAATCATGCAGCAGACAACATTGGTCCTTTATGGAGGACATAAAATTACAATTTTACTTGCATATTTACACAAGTATCTGTCATTAGCAAAGTAAAGTGTTTGCACTGCAATAACTCCGTCATGTTCAGCTTGTCTGATAATAATATACCCGTTTCGGTTACGTTGGCTTTTCACTAGCAGAAAGCCCCATGTTGGCCGAGTCCAGATGCTTCCTGTAAATTGTAAATATTTACATCAGGTGTATTTATTTATTAACGGTCGTAGTTCAACATTTTCATATACAAATATAATTTTAGTTGCACTTGCGTACGTTTTTTCGCTGGCTATGTAATTTCACTTAATTAATTTTTTTTTTGATCGCAGACCTTAATGCACATGCTGCTATCGACAGGAAATACATTGGCCTTTTTTATTTTCATGTAATTAAAAAACATTGTAACTGGATTTAATTAGAAAGTTGATTATGCTAAAAGTGTTGTGGAATTAACGAAATATTTAATTTAGCACTAATTGTGACGATGGTTACTTTTGTAAATAAATCCTACCTCAAAATACTTTGCACCAATACACGTATGTTGGTAGGCATTTTTAATCATCCTGGCAGGATTTTCGGATGAGTTAACGAGGATTGGATAATCGTCGGATACATTATTGTTTGCTTTTATCGTTGTTCTATTCATGGCTATTCTTTATTGTGGTTTTTATTGTTGTCCCTTGCTATTGTTATTGTTAACATTGGCGGGTAATAATGCTTCATTATCATCAGAGTCATCATTTTCTCCAACATCTGTTGAGCATGTATGTACAAGTACATACGTCCAATGTAGTCAGAGAATTCACTTTAGTCTCGTTGTTGTTGTTTTTGTTTTATAGTCATAGCCAAAACCATTGTCCTTTTTTGTATGTTGGCTCACTATTCAATTTACTAGCTCACAAAATCTTCTTTCAATTTCCTTGTTCTTTGTCTACTTTGATACTTGTTTCGTGTTTGTTGTTGAATGTTGATTCTCAACGTTAAGGTGCGTTTCCACTGCGGTCTGCAGACAGTGCGCGCACATAAAAATCCACACAAATTGAGCAAAAAACGAAAAATCTCAAACTGCGCGGAGACAAAGCTTTCATTCCGTATCCACTAAAATCTTGCACGAAGCATATGAAAAGGCTCAAACTATGTTCTAAAGGACTGTGCGCGCACTCTACAGAGACAAGAATTTAGGTGGATACGACCTGACCGATAAAATTATTGTGTGCGCGCAATGTTTTATGTTTTCCGATTTAAGTTTCTAAATATATTACCATAGTAGAGGAGCTGGCACTTGAAAAAATCGTGTCGTCCCAACCTTCTGCCGTTTGGTATATAGGCTTTTCAAGTAATTTCAACCAATTTTTATACCGAGTAAAAATAAAAAAACGGCCTTATAAAGGGCGAACACCGGCGGCTTGGCTTTTTAAGGGGCATATGATGGCCGTAGAGTTTTTAACCATTTTTAATGGTAAAAAGGGGTTAAATTTGAAAAAAAATTCTGGCGTTGCGTATGTAGGTTCTAGTAGGGCTAAATAACTGTTAAATATTAGTGGCAGAAGTTTTTGACTATTTGCTGGGGTGTGAAATGGCAACTTCAGCTGGGGGTGGCTTGGGGAGGGTGCAAATGGTCAAAAATTTCTATTTTTATTTTTATACTCCTTTATTCGGCATCCCACAATAACATATTGTGTTCGTAGAATTTAATTAATTCCATATTTCATTTGTCCATTCCATCGTAAGAAAAAACTATCTATTCAAAATAATACCCTTGTTTGTCCTAAGATGTTTTGTGTTTTCCATATTCACTGGAAAACAAAAGATAGGCCTCAACAAGCAACTCAAGACTTTTCGAAGTCTTTTTTCAAGTATCCACTGCATTTACTTATCCGCGCACAGTCCCCGCAGAAGTTCTCCGCACCGACACAGAACATTTTTTAATGGATACGTTTTGTATCCACTGAAATATGGGTGTGCGTGTGTAGTCTCCGCACTTCTTATCTCCGCACATTTCTTATCTCCGCACATTGATTTTGGTGGAGACACTTCGGCGGATAATGTATGGAGATAGTGCGGAGACAAAACTCTTGGTGAATACCCACCTTTAGCGTGCACTGTCCAATATTATTTGAGTGTTGCCCTTCTTTATCGAAAAGGATTTTAGCTCCCTCAATATCAATCCTGCTCTTACAATCAAATCTTGATATTGCCTTTACATGTTTGTCTGTTTTATATTTTCAAGTTATGTTCTTTGTGTATTCTCTTTCTTTTCATATTCCTTGTCATTTCTTTTGTTTACATATGCATATACACGTTTTTTTATGTGGCTCAGGAATAACCCTTTGTAATACCTCTCCTTTGCAGTGACCTCGTTGATCACATCATTTTGATATGTAGTAGTAAACTTAGTACGGCGAATGAAATAGTTTTGGCGTTATTAGAAGCAAAAAGGCTGTTGAAGGAAAAGTCAGGATTGTACACACGTAAAAGGACAAGGATTGGGGTAGGAACTGTAAGCTCCACCAAAAAGTTAAAAGAATTAGAAAATCAATGTGACAGAAAAATAGGTGAGTATTTCTACTTAATAAACTCAGCGACTCAGCCGCAGTGTAAGGAAACACCACTCCTAAAGAAAGTGACATGGACTGATAAAGAAACTCAAAACATACATGTTATCATGTGAAAATAGTAAAATAATAAACTTTGGGAGAAAGTCCCATGTGAACTCCTTCAATAATTACATACATAGGTCGCAGTAGAAAATATCCTGGACTAACATGTGATTTCGATATAATGATAAGAACATCATGATAAGCAAATGAACTAAGTAGTGACAGATATTGTATATGATATTTTTATACACTGTAAAAAATTTCTGTGGTAATTTTACAAAAAAAATACTGGAAGTTTTATTCACAAGCAGTTTTGTAAATTTGCAATATATATTATTAAGAATATTCCTAATTTACTTTACGCATTTGTACCAACTATGTAGTAAATATACATTATTTGTGAGACGTAAAAATACAAATCAGTATTGGAGCTTTTACTTCATAGTTTTGTAAATTTCCAAAACTCTTGTGTTGTAAATTTTTACCCGTGAGGGGTACAGGGAAACACGGCTAAAAATTCCCGCCCTGTGCCAATGTGCTTGGCCCTGCTTGAATTATTTTCAAGCGTCAAATTTTATTCCTAGTTTACCCCACTCCCTATACATAAAAAATAGCATTTTGCTCACCATGCCTTGTTAAGCATGTACGTGAGGCAACGCCTATCAAAATTTCTTGGCTGTTACAAAAACTGCCGAGACCCTGATCAAAGTCAAAGGTCTGACCTTAACTTAAGAACAATCGGGTATATATGCTTAGTATTCCATTGTTACCTGTGAATTATATCCATGAGAGGGAAAATTTAAACCTTACATTCCAATAACCAATTTATAATTTTACTGAAAATTTATGTTCTGAAACTACGCCTCTTACTGTAAAATTACAGTATAAATTGTATAAAGTATAAAGATTTTTTTAGTACGTAACATTGATAAATATAATAAGAAATATTGTAATTTTCCTAGATAAACGATTTAGAAAAATTCACAACACTGTGTAAAATATACGTCACATTCATGTAATCAGCATTTACGTCATGCAGTATTGGAGATTCCCAATTTCTTTATGTGAAGTTACAAAATTTATAGTAAAATTACAATAATTGTGTAGTAAATTAGTATTTCATATCACGATTTGTAATTTTACTGTACATTTGCACTTTAAATTTACATATTTTTTTTTACAGTGTAAGTAAGGCTAAGTTAAATAAAGCCAAGATAATTATTTTTTAAGCTAGTAAAAAACTGCGTCTTATAGGACCACCTATAAATGATCGAAAGGACCCAATCCTTACAGATTTACATCTACTAGGTTTAGTGTAGCCCTCATGTACTCTGTAAATGTCCCCCAAAAGCCTGGAGCATGGTCTTGTTATTTAGCGTAGCCCTGCTCGATAAAACTAGGTTGTAATTTCCTGCTGTCACCAGTTGCTGGCGGTTTATCCTCCACTATGACCAAGTCATCGACTTGATAAACTCTGAACGCTTTCTCTCGTTTTAAACTCAAACTGGAATCTCAATCATTACATTTCATTCTTTCTTGAGCTCTTGACTTGAATTTTTCTTGAAACTCAAGTTGCGTTTTCGGTTCACATTTGACCTTTCCTATTATAACATAAAACAGCTCCATATGATACATTTAAATTACTTTAAAATATTGTACCAAAAATATACATTCACTATATCAATTATAGTTTCTACCTCTTCTTGTTCCAAGTAAAAAAAAGACATGCGAAATTTCAAGTATCGAAGTAGCGTTTACAAAGCCAACCAAAGAAGTTTTTGTGATTTACTTGACTCAAGTAGGTATAATTGAAGTCAGGAAGAGTTTACATGCATATTTTGTTACTTGAAAGCTACTTCAAGGACACTTCAAGTATAAGCATGTAAACGATCATCTTTATTGTCTTCCCATTGTACTTCGGCAGTTAACCGGTTTCGGTTTGGTGAATGCTGACGTGAGTTGACGAACAAAATTATCGAGGGGTGTCGTATCATTTTGTCGTGGAGTGTAAGTACTTGGGCGACCATCCGTGATATATGGATGAAGCATTGCGTCTCCTAGAAAATTGGATGCAACTGTTCTGTTGTGTTGGTCTGACTGTTAGACAAATGTAAATTGCTAGCTACTGAGATCACTTACCTCTGAAACATAGTGAATGTATATGACATTACTCCTTGGAGGGATCAGTACAAACAATAATTTCAATAGACCTCTTAATATTACAGAAGCAAGTCGGGATTAACGAGATTTTTTAGGTAATTTGTTCCGTATTAGCTTCATCTATGACAAATTTATTAAGAAAATCTGTGCAGACGAAATTTATTTTGGAAGAAAACCCCGCAAACCGCATTTAAAAAAATCAAAAGCAATTTGTGGGTGACGTAGACCGTATTCGATTACATATTGACTACCTGGGTCCGTTTATTGGTAGTTCTACTAAAAATATGCATTCACTAGTCATTACTATTTGACCTTAAACTAAGTGACATAATATTCTTCTCAAAGAAGTAAAATACCTTCGATTTTGCAAAAGCGTTTCTTCAATTGCAAAGATTTAAAAACTAAGCTAAACTAATTTTTCCCCCTTTTTTGGTGAAACTTTTCTCGGTTATCTATACACATTACACACGCACGGATAAGGACTTTTAGCTTCACTTCACTAAAACTTTTTTTACATATATTTCTCCCTTGACTAGGCATCTTCTTCCTTAAACCTTAAATCCTTCAACAAACTTTCATCTCAATTGGATTAAATCTTAAAGCAAAAGAACTCAATTATAACTACGAACATTTGTAATAATATTACAGAAATTTTCCGGTTGCAATCATATTCTATTTGAAAAGGATATTCAGCCATTCACACAGCTTTAAATCGAGTTAAAAAAAATCCACCCTCCCTCAAAAAAAAATGTAATTCGCTGATAGAAGTTCGCATCAGCACTTCCACCTCAAGTCGTTCACCAAAAAGCATGCGAATAGAAGCAATGATGTTTTGTGGAAGTACTATATATATTCCAGGATCCGAGCAAGCAAATGACACCTTCAATCATGTTGACACATTCTCCATGCTTTCAATGAAGTTAGCAATTTATTCCCATTGTGTCCTGGCGTATCCTGCTGTCGGTTTATTAACTTCTTTATCTTATCAGGATGGGTATTTGTCTAGAAATGAGTAAATGGGAAAAGGCTCACCCGATGAGATAAATGGCTGCCAAGTCTGTAGCTGTCAAATCTTTCTGCAGCGACATATTTAGCAAATTTCTAGACCGATTTGTTACAAGTCACAGTGAGCAATGGCAAACAATAATACACAAAACACACATACAATACAAAAAGCATTCGATTATCGACTCCTGCTGAGAAGTCACTTTAGTGAAATGTTCTTATGTTTTTCGGTGTAACGTTCATCGTCTTTAAGTGTGAAGTTTTCGTCTGAACGAAGAATTGTCGAACGTGGTCAATGACCTCTACATATAGTGAAACATTTTCTGTTGTTTAAGCGGCAATAAAGTTAGTTGACATAAAGCAAAAGGATTCATGCATTAAGTGTCGTAAACTTAAATTATATTTGGTTTTCACAGCGTTGTTGGCTAGACACAGTTATGGTTAAGAATTAACCATGCTACATATATCGAATCGTCTCAGAGTACACAATCTATTTCTCCATCTACATCCACGATAAGGCGAAAGTACTTTCGGCTGGACGTTTTAAATTGTTAATTCCATGGATGAAATCGATATCTTGAGACTACTTTCCTTGAAAACTCCATTACTAATAATTTCATCAAGTTCAATGATAAAACCATAATTATTTATTATCAAAGGTTAAATAAAAATTAGTTTAAAAACAACATTTCAGTATTGACACCAAGCTTTCAACAGTAAATAACTCACATTCTTCTTTGTTTGTTTATCTGACCGAGTGCCTCAAATATCTCCTTAATGTAGTTCGACAAGGTGAAGTCATTTCATTTCATTTCTTATTAAACTGAGTGCATCAAGATTACTTTTACCAGGACAGACAACCCTTTTAAACTCTCAATTAACGCTAACCATCGTTAACTGGCCTGTGCGTCGTCTTGAGTTGTTAGTTAATACCCAATTCAAGCCTAAATCATCAAAATAGAATAAAAACTGAAAAGAGAGAAGTGTCAAATTCTCTATGTATATTGGAATGCAACAGGATTTAGAGCCATTTAGCAGTACGTGGTTGAATCAAGACCACTAATATGTAGATACCTATTCTAAATTACCAAGCATGAAGAATTCTGTGCTAAGAAACTCTAAGATTATAGATGGCAATCTGATTACTTTCAATAACAACCCATATGTGCCAAAAAGTAACTCAGCAGCGCTGAATTGAAACATAATAATTTAGTCCAGTCATTTTAGACTTAAAAGTGGCTTCTGATCTAAGAAAATATATCCTGCATTTTTTTTCTTGGAATCCGTTTATTTTGGTGTTTTAATAGAAATGTTAAAAATCGAGAACAATATCACCAAGGCATAACAAATTCTTCAAGGTCAAAGGTCACGAAAATGAGATTTTCTCAAATAGCTCGTAAATTATCGGTTTTACGTAAATTTGGGCTAGGTAAACTTTGTTCGTCTGCATAAAAATGTCCTACACAAAATTTATGTAGAACCAATGGTTTTCGAGAAATTGGGGTGACAAGCTGCGGAGCAACGCATACGCGACTAGTCTATACGAGTGCATCTATTTGTTGTGTATGCTTGTGTCAGCTTTATGAATGAGATCCCGCCCAGCAAACCAAATTTTAAGATATCTTACCGAACTCGTTACGAAAATTCGTATATTTCTCCCGAATTCGCAATCGATTTCTGAACAAATTCGGAACGAAAAATATATGAAGGGGTTGACACGACATTGTTACAAAAATTCTTTTCGAATTCGTTACGAAATTTAGTAAAGATTTAGCAAAGCTTTTTACCCCTAATAAAAGCTTCAGATTCATAGGTTTTTTTGCTTTAAAATAAAATAACAAAGGACATGGCTAGTGAAATTCATATAACTCCATGATAATATTTTAATATATTTATTTTATTATAAATTATTATTAATTATTATAAATTATTATAAATATATAATTGAATATATAATAAATTCATAAATGCACTTGCGCACATCACCTAAAAGACACAGGATTTCACATGGAAGTTGTTTTCCGAATTCTTTTCGAATTAGTTTCGACTAATCGCCACATACAAAGCTTTAGTTTTGGTGGTTGTATTTCCGAAAATCTTCCGACTTGTATGAATTCGGAAAGTTTGGTTTGCTGGCGACGCGGGAATTCTATAGGTCCATTCAGATGCAGCAGCAGCAGCGGCAGCAAGCTTAGTTTTACTAGCAATCGCTGCTGCTTTAGTTGTCAAGTGACCGCCATTAGCCAATAGGAACTGTTTGCTGCCGCTGCTGCTGCTGCATCTGAATGGGCCTTATCTTATTACAAGAAGAGAAGACAATTGGAGCTTTTCTGACAGCTTGAGCTTTTGGCATATGGAAAACCACGCATCTGGTCACAGTAACAGCTTCAGATTTTCGGTCAGCCGAAAAGCCGATTTCGGCCAGCTCGAGCTTTAAAAAATTTTAAATTTTCAGCTGGCTGCTGCCATTATCTTTTATTGATCTGTGCTTCGCTAAACAGGGGAAAATGTCGTCGCGTTTTGTCTGCAAAATTTTATTTTATTTACAAGCCAGCCGAAAAGCTAGCAGAAAAGCTCCAATTGTGTTTCTCGCTTAAGCCTTCTTTGATTCATATAAAAGGTGGGCCATCTGCTGGTTTCTTTTTGAAATTGTTATTGAAACTACACCGTTAAATATTTTCTATGTTCTTTTATTGAAGAGAGTACATATTCCTATTATTTATGTATATAAAAAAATTTCAATCAAATAGCCGACGCGGCTGGCTAGCCAGTGGCCATTTTGTTAACCAAATTCTGTTTGTGGCCTTATTTCATGAATAGCGACCTTTTTAAGCAGGCTTACCTCACGAACAAATTTTACTTAGCCATTTACGTAAAACCGATAATTTAAGAGATATTTAAGAAAAAACTCATTTTCGTGATCTTTGACCCTCCTTAGCTTGAGTGTGTAGTATAATGTTAATTGAGTTCCCACTGCACTCCCACTGTACTTTCATTGTTTGTATTTAACAGTAACAATATCAATGTAATCGGAAGCAACTGGTCCAGCAGCCAGTCTCCAATTAGATCTTGAATAAAGAAGACTCATATAAAATATATCGGCTTTTAAATATATTACATGGCGCTGCGGGGAAAAAAAAAGTTTTAGATAGTGTCACGAAAAGGAAAATCGTTTGAGTGAAGAAAGTGATATTTTTAAAAAAAACCAAAATTAAGTGATATGCAGTAATTGTAAAAAAAAAAATTTTTGTTTTGATAAATGACTCGAGCGAAGTCAAAATTACTAGTGTCGACACGTGAAAAGGAAAAACGTGGCCCAGGACGTCCACCGAAACAAAGGACAGTTATTGTAGAAGAAATATGGAATACTTAAGGAAACCGGATGACCTTAAACTAGACGGGAATAAAAAATTTGCCAACACTTACAACTTTCGATGAGAATAAAGAAATAATCATACAAACTGATGCCTCAAAATCGGGATTAGGTAGTGTATTATTACAAGAAAAGAAACCAATATGCTTTGCGTCAAGAAGTTTATCTGAAACAGAGAAAAGATATGCACAAATAGAAAAAGAGATGTTGGCCATAGTGTTCGCTTGTAAAAAATTTCATTACTATATATATGGGAAAGAAATACGCATATTAACAGACCATAAGCCTTTATTGGGAATATTCAAAAAATCTATAGATAAAATTGGGTCCCCACGGTTGCAAAGAATGCGATTACGTCTACTAAAATATAGAATAGTGTTAGAGCACATACCTGGAAAGCAAATGTTAATCGCAGATTTTTTGTCCCGATATTTTATGAAGAATGTAGAGAAACCCGAAATAGAAGACCTCTCCGAAGTAGTTCACACAATAAATGTAAGTGAAACAAAGAAATATCAAATTAGAAAAGCCACAAACGAAGATTCAGTTTTAAGAAAGTTAAAAAATATATTGATAAATGGATGGCCAAAAACGAAAAAAGAGCTAGATAATGATATAAAAGGATATTGGAATTTAAGAAATGAATTATATATAGATGATGAGTTAATTTTTTTTAAAGATAGAGTCATTATGCCACAGCAGTTTAAAGACTATATGTTGAAAGCACTACATGAAGGACATTCAGGTATTGAACGTACGAAGGCCCGAGCTGGACAATTGATTTATTGGTGCGGAATAAATGAAGATATCGAACAAATGATTATGAAATGTAATATATGTCAAAAATTTCGCGCTACAAATCAAAAGCATACACTATTACCGCACAGCATTCCCGAATTCCCATTTCAGAAAATCGGAATGGATATTATGCAAATAAATTCAAGAAATTATTTGATTGTGGTAGATTATTACTCAAAATATTTTGAGGTAGTAGAGTTAAGAAACAAATCAGCAAGTGAAACTATAAAGAAGTTAAAAGCTTTAATGGCAGTCTACGGGATTCCACGGGAAATAGTTGCTGACAATAATCCATTTGGTAGTTGGGAAATGAGGAATTTTTGTAAAGAATTAGATATTATTTTAAATACTGTTAGTCCTTATCATTCTCAATCTAATGGGCTTGCTGAAAGAACTGTGGGTATAGCAAAAAATATTTTAAGAAAATGTAATGAAAGCAAAACGGAAATTTGGTTAGCTTTATTGGAATATAGAAACACACCTTTGAAGGGGTCTTATCTATCACCAGTAGAACTAATGATGGGTAGAAAAACGAGGACACTACTTCCAGGGAAAGAGAATCTTTTCAAATTTAGAAACATACCATCAATGAGCCAGTATAACAAAAATAAAACAAAACGCATGAAACATTACTATGATAGGACAGCAGGCAACTGTCCTGAATTTCAAGAGGGAGAGAGAGTATGGTTCCAAAATAATTCCAAATGGGAAAAAGCTACTATTATTAAAAAGTTACATATTCCTAGGTCATATCTTATTGAAGCCGAAAATCATACTGCATATAGAAGAAATGTGAAGTGGTTAAGAAATATAACAAATTAATCTATGGAACAAGTAATTAAAGGCAAGCAGCCAATTTATAAGTGTTGATAGAGCAAAAGCAAATTGAAAAAAAAGAGAATTTAGTATTGTGATGAGCATTCTGAAATTGTATTATATTATTAATCAATAAAATGAAATTGTATTATATTATTAATCAATAAAATGAAATTGTATTATATTATTAATCAATAAAATGAAATTGTATTATATTTTTCTTTAATCAATAAAATTAAATTGTAATTTAAATTTGAAAGAGATGTAGTATACACTGAGAGAAAAGAAATAGTAAATTATATTAAGCAGTCAGTACTTCCAACTGAACGTGATAGTAAATCCTCGTCGGACTAGTCGGATAGTAATATTAACTAAACGGCTGTTTAGTAAATCATACTGACCAGGAATAGTCAGAGATATGAAGCGGATAGTAAAAGCCACAAATCTGGATTTTCTAAAATTACTATTCGGTCAGTGAGAAGTACTGACGCATAGTTGTTAGAATTACTATTCGATCAGTGAGAAGTACTACGCTCAGTAATCAGAATTACTATTCGATCAGTGAGAAATACTAACGCGTAATTGTCATAATTATTGTTCGGTCAGTGAGAAGTACTGACACTATAGTCAGGAATCACTAAACGGTCAGTACAATTCTCGTAATTTAATTTTTTTTATTAATAATAAAAATACAAAACTATCATTTTATATACATTTATATATATTTTATATATTATATATTAACCTTAGACATATGTAATCAAATATTATAATCCTATAATCGCTGCTTAGGAGTTATTATTTGTTTGCCGCATTCAAACTTATGATAAATAACAAGGAAGGGCTCAGTAAATCTGGTAACAAACAACAATGGATTTCATTTGTTGTGGATACCTCGTACGCGTCTAATTCGTCAGAAAAGTAGTCTGTGTTCATTACTTCCAAAAAAAGCAAACTTTTTGTTCTTCGTCGATGAATATATCAACAACGCACACTGAATTTCCACACCAACTAATTCGAATTTCCATCGTATACCAAATGATTTCATCAGATTTTATTTTCTCAGTAATTTTCTCCGTCGCACTGATTGTTTGGCTCTGCTTTACTGACCGAATAGTAATTCCCACTGCTCTATCGGAGATACTTTAGTGGAGCGATAGAATTACTATTCCGGTCAGTTGAAAATACTGACTAAATTTAAGTATTTACTAATATTCCGTAAAGTATATTTTACTATACGAAAAGGAATAGTAATAGTAAATTATACTGCTCGTTTAGTATAATTTACTTTACGGATAGCAGAATTTTTGTACTATTCTGGTACAGTAAAATTTACTAAACCTTTTCTCTCAGTGTAATAATACTTGAAATTGTAAATTGAATTTGAAAAAGGGAGATGTAGTATAATGTTAATTGAGTTCCCACTGCACTCCCACTGTACTTTCATTGTTTGTATTTAACAGTAACAATATCAATGTAATCGGAAGCAACTGGTCCAGCAGCCAGTCTCCAATTAGATCTTGAATAAAGAAGACTCATATAAAATATATCGGCTTTTAAATATATTACAGAGTGTCCGGTCAGTTAGCTTTATGGACTTTTGGAAAATTATTTGTGACCCCAAAATAAAGAGAATTCCGCTGTAAAATCTCCAGTTGGATTTTTTTAGAGGTTTATGTATAAAGTGACTGGACTAATATGCACATGCCTTGTGCGGAAACTTTGAAGCACATTTTTGCCTAATCTGTTCGTTTCATGTAAAAAATGAAGGATTTTTTTTCGGGGGGAATTTAATTGTCTTTCATTTTCATAATAACTTTAATTGGCCTCCGAGCTATAGAAAGCGCGATATTCGCAAAAAACTGTATTTTATGAACTTGGACCTTGAATAATTTTTTACGCCTTGGTGATATCATTTTCGACTTTTAACATTTTTTTTAAAACACCAAAATAAACCTATTTCAAGAAAAAAAATGAAGGATATATATTTTTAGATCAGAAAATACTAATTTGACTGGACGTAAAGATCCCAAAAAAGATGATCCGTCCAGAACAGTCAGAGCTGGGATAAAAAATTTGACTGTGAGCTCGCATTGAAGTTGTGTGAACTAAGTAAACAAGCTTCGAATTATTCCTGAGCAACCAATCGAATGAAGTAGGTCTTCTCTTTTGTAGACTTTTAGAGAGCCTTCAGTACTACATACGTCCAGATAAGTTGCATTTTTCATCTCAAAGCTAGTACTGAGGAAACCGAACACCTGAACGCCTTTACCACGCTGATGATATCTACTTACTTTCGCATTGCCAAACAAATATGGTTAAGATGCTAGAAGCACTGAACCGATATGGCGCTGAAGTATATAGGTTTAGGAGCCAAGTCAGTAATGCACGTTGCGCGAGCAATTCACTTATTTAGCTACAGAGCAATTCACTTATTTAGCTACATTCCAGGAGTCACTCCGCGGCATGTTCCTTCATTTTTAAATTTTTCCGACCTAGATAGCCTTCCTTAGTAGGTACTCCGGCACTTTGGGGTGGGAAAAAACCAGTTTGACCGGTTTTGGGGGCGTGTCAAGGTCACAGAACTAGGTCAAGGCCATTGACCTTGCCTCGTGGGAACTAGGTCACGGAACAAGGCCAAGGACTGGGTCGCTTGGAATTGGGTCAACGGGAACTGGGCCGAGGTCATTGGCGGATGCGGCATCTGTCGCCGCGTACTAATGGGGACACTTCCCATAAGAAAGTGTACTAATTGCGGTAGAGACAGGATGCTTGGCTTGCTGTGTGTTAAAAGACTGGTATTTTGCAGGTGATTAAAAGATCACACCGGTGCATTGGGCTAGAGTTGTTAGAGTGAGTGAGCAGGCTGTTGCAAAGTGCTGGATGATGCCTTTTCTCTTCTTTTCTCCGGTTATACTGGTTTTTTTCCCACGCCAAACTGCCGGAGTATCTACTTTCCTTCTTTCTTGTCTCCCTCTTTATAAAAAATTCCCGTGTTATCGTTGTCAGTTCGTTCACTCTTCGTTCTATTAACTTTTTGACTAGTGTTTGCTGATGCTCAATGATAAAACCGTCGACAGTATAAAGGGCATGACTTTGGGTCCTTCATATGGAAAAAGGGTGGAATAGATCGGCTACATTTAACGACGTCAAAAAATATATGTAAATAATACCACAACACAAACACTCGGTTGGAATCCCTAAGAAAAGTTTGGCCACGACCGACATGGAGGAGAATAGATGTAGAGAACTAAAAAAGATCAACGAAACCTGAAGCTAAATGAAGGCGATAACTCAAAACAGAGTCTGGTGGCGTGCTTAATTTGAGACTAAATGCACCTATGATGAGCCAGTTAGATAGTTGGTATATTTTTAAACTGCGTGGTTTTGATCACAGACTGCTATCAGTTTCTGATTACATGTAATTCACCTTTACCTTGAACAACTATAAAAATGAACCGACAACGGTTTGACTACTAATCATGACTATCGGGTTTCTCGATGAAAGATAAAATATTGGTAAACTCATTTCTCTTATGCTAATAGTTCTGATAATTGATTTTGCACCATAGTCTATCGGAGTCTATCTCATTATGTCTAGCACTTCAAGAAGATAGCTAAGAACAACATAGTACTTAACTTGAAATATCTGACCTCATAAAACCCGATTTTCAATTTAGATTTTTTGATAATAAGAAAACATTCAAAATGATAAATGTTTTTTTATATACGACATAATTCTTTTTAATTGCTTTATATGATCCTTTTATAAGAAAATTTTCACGAGCAGACCCCTAATAACCAGGAATACATTGGTGTGCTTATAGTCAATTAATTTTCCTCATATAAATTTTATGTGGACACATTTTACCATTAAAAAGATGCCCAAACAGCTGGAAAGTTTGATATGGCTCGAATCCAACAAAATTCGCCATGTTCACCAGAATGTCAGTAATATCCTGTCGTGATTAGACACTATAAACTTGGAACTAAATTACATTACTTTGCTGAATTTGAAATCATTTCTTACACTTGTTGACTTGTTAAAATCGCCGTGGACGATTATCGCCCTTATTTTAATATTTAGCCATTAAGGGGTCTTTCTGGTAACATTTTCAAAAAAAAATTTTTTTTAAACATTTTTTTTTTCATAGAAAGAAGAGAGATATCGTTTTGAAAATTTGTAGGTATGTTTATTGACAAAACAGTATTACAAAAAAGATTTTTTTTGATTTTAAAAATTTTTTTTGTTGACATACGGATTTTTTTAAAAAACATCAAAAAATGACGGCGGGCATGATTTTGGGCGAATGGATGATTTGAAAAAAACAAAAAAAAGGCAAATTATTCCTTGTTGAAGTGGCTATGGCATGAACCAGAATAATTTGTTTTTGTCAAAAAATAAAAAAATGGCGGCCATTTTTCGAAAAAATCAATTTTTTAGGGTGGAAAATCGGCTGAAAATCAGACAATTTTTTACCAATTAAAACGATTCTGGTTCATGCGATAGCCATAAATGTGTACAATAACATATTCAAAAATCAGAACAATTGGTCAAGTAGTTTTTCTTAAATCGTGCCCGCCACCTTAAAAAACATAGTTTCTAGATAATCGCGTTTGAAGTTTTGTTAAAAAAAATTTTAAAGAAAAACTATATACCTTTTTAATCTGCCATGCCCGGGCCGTAAATAAGTACTTCCTCCTGCTCATACTTCTCTTGCAGCATACATCGAAACGTTTGCAGGGTATAATATAATACTTCATAGTATAGAGTGTATCAGATCGAAGCAGATGTTAAAAAGGGGGGGAGTCGAGATTATCGAAACACAGCCGAGCGTCGAAAATTCTTTCTCACAGCGTCTCACTGTATACGTTCAAAAATAATTTTAGAATTACGATATCGCTCTAAAACCTTTTGTATCATGTTTTTGAATATATTTGTTAGCAAAATGCGTAAAAAAAAAATTTTCAATTTTTTGAAAATTTGTAACCAGAAAGACCCCTTAAATCAGAGCGGATTAGTTGAGGTGTAACTTATAATTCTAATTTGGTGTTGATGGTAAGATAAACAGGTTCCTATTCCAGTGAGGAAAAGCTTCAGTAATTGTTTTTTTAGTTTTGCTAATGACATGGCGGCATAATAGGCCAAAAGAGACAGGTTGGAACATGGCGAAGGAGATATAACAGCAAGTTGATTGAAATTTTTGACGACTTAGAAATCTCAAGGCTTACAAGAACTAGCTGGGTTGTGGGTTTCAACACGACCAATTTCCCAGTTTGATGAATGTTGAATATTATGAATATATAATTTAATGACAAATGAACAACCAGTATTATGAATGTGGAATATTATTAATGGATATTTTAATAATAAATAAACAATAATCAATATATAATATATGAGGCTATCAGTGCAAAAGTGGTGTAACCCACAATTTAATCTGGTTGCGGTTTTGGTGTAATATACATCCCTTATTTGCATATTAGACCAAAACCGCGACCAGCTTAAATTGTGGATTAAACCACTTTCGCGCTGATAGCCTCATATTATACCTAACATTTGTCACATTTGTTTATCAATACTTTCGCTAGGTTGTCAAATGATATGTGCATATTAACAAGATTAGGAAGACGAAGTTGTAAACAAAATTAATGTATTACTTTTAACACTGACACTTGGATGAAAAATTAAGAATATCTTGTTATTCCAAAACTTATTTAACAAGTATATTGTTAAATTTAAGGGACCTGAGTTACGATCTACCAAAATAATGACCACTCTGCTAATTCTTTAACAACTCATGCGGACGTTACGTTACAAAATACTTAGTTACGATAAATCACATATTCGTGAAGTGTGTGTAGGCAGATGTATGGCAGAAAATGGAAAAATGATTGAAAATTTCGTGGGAAGCTATTGCTCGGCTGAATCCATAAAAGTTAACCTCATTTGGAACGGGTTTCATTCCAACGAGTATATTAGACAGTAGCAAAACTAATTAATTTAAGTTACTTAGCACACTTGCCGAAGTCTCTTGATTTAAACACAAAAAACGCCTTGACCGAATGTTTGATAATTTTTCAGATCATATCTTCGTTAATACACTTCGATCGGAACCTCAATGAAGTCGGTATCATATTTGGTTCGCGCGATACTGGGCAGGTACAAAAATCACGATCACTTCGTTCATACAAAAAAACGACTCGGCCTGATTTTAAGAAAATCTTTTCAGATCATATTTCCTTTAACACGCTTTGAACGGCACCTCAACGAAGTCGATATCTTTTTTGGTTCGCGCGAAATCATGCAGGAAAAAATGATCACATACGAACGCACACACACATATTTCTTCTCAAATTTTTGCTTAAAATGCTATTGGGACCTTGAAACGTGTATATTTAGAATCCGATTTTCGGACCGATTACAATAACTTCCTACTGGGAAGTTAATAAAGTAACAAAGAAACGGAAGCATTTAAATCATTAAAATATAATAATTTATTTTTATCAAAATATAATATATATATAAACTTGTCACACTTGGCCGAAGTCTTTTCATTTGAGCAAAAAAGCGGCTTGACCAAATATTATGAAATTTTTTTCGGATCATATTTTCGTTAATACCCTTAACGAAGTCGATATCATTTTTAGTTCGTACGATATCGTTCAGGAAAAAATTACCACGTACCTACGGGTTTATCTATGTTTAAAATGGAAGTATGTTGAAATTTAGACAAGTATCTTCGTTGTAAAGTTTTAGTAATAAATCAGAGTTCCCCGAGTGAATCTCTCCGTCGAAAATATATAAAACTAAGAAATTCCTGTAAATCCACCATCAGGAAAGTCAATTCCTAATTTGACAATAAGTTGAGAAGAAAAATTCTTAGTGCAAGCGGTGGTAGCAAAAACTTCTAGTCCTTGGTAAAGTTCCATCAAGAAGAATTTCACTACATCCATAACCCCTTCCTTTATCCACAAGGACAAGGTGATAGCAGACAGCAAAGCCAAGGCCGATTTATTAGCATCTCTGTTCGCCTCAAATTCTTCTTTACCAGAAACTGATACGCTACCCTTGGTTCTCCAGCACAACGCCCATTCATTGGAAGGGGTATTCTTCCGGGCTCGCGAGGTGTACAGGTGCCTGAAGGAGCTCAATGCCAACAAATCCACTGGACCCGATAATATACCCCCTATCGTTTTAAAAAAAATGCGCCTCGCCTTTAGCTTAACTTCTGTACAAACTTTTTGCCCCATCATACCTCTCCGGAGTTTATCCATATTTTTGGAAACTTGAACATGTTCAGAGCGTATATCGAAAAACGATGACTCCAGCATTCCCTCCAACTACCGCCCAATAGCAATTGCTTCCATTCTCTCCAAAACCATGGAGACGTTAATCAACGAAAAGCTTATAATATTACTAAGACCTGACACTAAATCCAATAGAAATGAAGAAATTTCCTTTAATATACCGTTTAGTTTATGAATTTTCGACCAAAAACAAGGGAGTTACTGCTATTTTAGTGGGGAGTCCGGGGTAAATCTTATGATATCCCGAATTATTCGCGCGGAAATATCAATTAGAGCTCATATCTCTCTTAGGAAGCAATTTTCGAAAAAAACATGTAGAGACCTTTTTTGTGAAGATTTTCACGCTCTACAAGTTTGTTCTATACATTATATCGAAATTTTCAACCTCTTCCAAGTTATTGATGGAATTTTCCGAGTTTTCCCGGGAATTTTCCGAAGTTTCCCTAGGTGTTCGCATGCAGAACAATTTTTTTTTCTTAAAGTACTCTTCAAAAACTGCCCGTGCGCCAAAAATCATTTCTATTGGATTTAGTGTCAGGTTAAAACCCCTGGTTCCTGGACCATTATGAGATATCTAGAATCCAACCAACTTAAACGACAAACAGTATGGCTTCCGACAAAAAAAATCCGATCTTTTAGTTTGACTTACAGAACACCTCAACCGAAGTTTGCATCGGTTTGGTGAGTCTAGTCTGGTTGCTCTGGATATCTCAAAGGCTTTTGATAGAGTATGGCACTCAGCCAATGTTAGATAAACACAAAGCTATTGGTGTTGACTCACTTCTAGAGAATTGGATTAAGAGTTTCCTTCTCCGGCCGTTCAATCAAAGTAGATGGCGTCAAATCCGAAAACCACCGGATCCCGGAACTCTGCGGGGGTTCCCCAGGGATAAATTTTATCAGCTGCTCTATTTCTTATCTTTATAAATGACCTACTGTCAATCCCCTCTCACCCCGGGTGTAAATAAAAAGCCGAAAAGACGCCGGAAGACAGCCTAAAAGTACATTTAAACCCGAAAAGATACCGAATAAACACCGAAATATTATTAGAGGCCGAAAACAAGCCGAAAAGACGCCGATATATTGTTGCTTAGATGGATCGACACCAGAAACAGGCCGAAAATACACCGATATTTTCGGCAGTAGCAGAATAAAACTTCAACATACATTACCAGAAAATTTATTTTTATTTTCGTAGAAAATTCGGCTTGTTTTCGGTGTCAATACATATATTGAATTATTTTTTAAAATAACTTAGAAATTTCTTAACGTCTGGACTTAAGAATATTTCGATAAATGAAGACTTTTAGCAAAACAATTTTCTAAGGTACTAAGGGACTTATGCATCGGCGTTTATTCGGTCTGTTTTCGGTAAATATTTCGGCGTCTTTTCGGCCTTTTTTCGGTTTATGGTCATTCACAGGTCGGCGTATATTCGGTGTCATTTCGGCGTTTTATCGGCCTTATGTTCACTACCTCGGCTATTTTTCGGCGTATTTTCGGCTCTTTTTACCATTCCATTTTTGAGCCTAAAATACGCCGAAGTTCTCTTATTTTTCGGCCTCTTATTTTCACCCGGGACCCACTTCTCAGCTTCGCTGACTACGGTACCCTGCGTTACTCTTACGGCTTCGATAATGCAAGACAAGCATGTGCATGATGATCGCGAACTCATGTCCAACTGAATAAACAAACTCATTGAACTCAGTCTACATTGCGGAGCGAAGAATCGTGTCGAATTTAGCGACTGTTTCACCGAAATAAACGCTCTCCTGCCTCCAGGGCAATCTTATGCCCACAACACCAGATTAACCCAGCCGACTCATTCTTTCCACCTGCAACTCCCCCTTTCACGCACTCTACAAACTAGCAGTTTAGCTGTGGAACAACTTTTCCCAGTCAATATTTCCGACAACGCAGGGTTCATCGCCACCTTCTTCAACACCCTCCCGAACTCTTATAACCCTTAACCTATTCCTCTTTCGTACTAAGCGTACTGCTAGACATTGCACCATGACGTGACAGACATAACGGACTGGTAGTACAAAGGGTGACTCCTGAGCTTAGAACTGCCACATAGAAAAAGCTACCTTTTCCGGTCATGACGTAAGTTTATTCAAACCAGCTCATATTTTATGAAACTTTTATTAAAAACCTACCATTATTAAACGCTGTAGCTTTGGACAGAGAACAGTAAAAAAAGCAATCATAAAACAGCAGGAATTTATTAATCAAATTAAATTATTTATTAAATAACCATAATAAAAAAAAATTCGAAAAAAAGAAGATAAAGTTACAATTTTATCATTTATTCAACAAGAGCTTGGAGGATCTATAATTCAATCGAAATATGATAAATTATATTTTGTGTAAACTGGTAAATATTTATGAAAGGACAATATTGGTATTTCAGTAATCGTAAATAATACAATGTCAAAAAAAAATACAATTCCCGCCGGACTATAATTCTTTTTGATATAATTTGCAAAAGTGAATATGTTTGGTATCCTACATATGTATATAAGCCGGAAACAATGCAATCATGTTTCATTAACTTTAAATTTCATCTTCCTTGGAAATATTAAATTAGGTGTTAATGCCTCATATCTGTGTCAATATTTTTATGTGTACAGATACGGACGCACGAAGTCCGAAAAATGTATTGGAATAAAATCTTTGGTTGGTTACCAACCGCATCAGCGGGATTCTTTAATATTGTATACTAGATTCAATTAATCGTGCCCTCAACACATAATACGGACACAACACACAACACAGGACGATTTAATCCCTTTAAAGCCCTCCAATTTGACTTATGAGTTTTTACTAGAAACAATCCCACGTCTCACTCTGCATAATCAACTGAACTCTCATTTTCCCATTATGTGGCTTTACATGGACGAAAATATTGATTGCGCGCAGAGATTGTGGCCAGGAACCGCCATTACCATTACCGTCCTCCACGTTTTAATTCCGCATCAAACTGGGTCATATTCGTTCATAGCCGTACGCCATTTAAGGTTATAAACGGTCCTTGTGCACATTCCACCATGGCCTTGTTTACGTCGTTATGTTCGATTCGATTAGACAAAGTCTTTTCGTAATATTTTATGAAAGTATCGAGCTGACATACGAGAGAGTCGTTTGAAATTTCCGTTCAAATTTTATATAGGGGCTAAAAGGGACCAAACAAATAAGGGTAGCCATATCAAACTGTGCACAGGAACCTAAAGTGAAATATATATATATCGGGACGCAAGGAAGCGAATTATTATAGGGCTGTAACAAAGTTGTTAAGTGAGGGGGTGGAGGGGGGACCAGCTTTAATGACAGTAATGGGCTCAGTATATACGTTTAATGGAACCATTAAAATTTTTTGACATAATCGATGTTGGTGCTTCTGGGAAGTATGTGATAGTGTCATTATTGCAGGGATTTTCACCAAAAATTTTATGGATGGTGGCACTTAACGTTAGAAAATCTGTCATCAAGTTTTCTAGACAGTTTTATGGCAATATTAAATCCTTTTAGTGAATATTTTTGGTCGTGTTATAAAATAATCTAAATTTTTGATATATTATTAGAATTTATTAAAGGAGTTTTTAGATTAGCCAAACAAAATGGCTAAATTGAAATAAAAACATTTCCATAAGGCATATGCATTTTCTGTACAAGTAAGACTTAAGACTTTTATCCATGTGGCATATTATGAATTTTCCATCATTCGGTGGGGTTTAGCTCGGCCCTGTGCTCGGCAAATCTAAGACATGGAAAGGGGGCAGCTCAAATAGCACAACGAATCGTTATGCCGGAACCGAAGCTACAGAAGATAGTAGCCCACTCTCTCAACTTTGATCGGGATCTACTTTTCTATATTCGATATAAGTCTATGGATCTATCTATTCGTAGAAAATTTCTAAATCTTGTAAAGTGCAACTCTACTATAGATCCATCGACAGTGCAAAGGAGGGTCTACCTCGGAGATTTTCCATAAGCTTTTTATTGATTATTGTCTCCATAGTTTTGCGGAAAACTTGGATTTTGCTTTATGGTTTGGGGTATACCCCTATAGGAAAAATCTTGCTTTCAAACTATTCTTACTTCTGTAGGGTTTTAATAGAAAACGATTTGTCATTGATCCACTAATAGTATAACAAAGTGCTATCAGGGCTGCTAAAAGTCTATGTTGACTATTATCCAAGAATGTCACCATAACCAAACTACTAATTCCAAAAAATGGTTGTAGCAAAGCTAGGCTGCTCAGCGTAAGTCAATCTAAACTCTAAGTTCAATAGAAAAGTTTTTTAAAATTTTTTTATCCTCTTATTAAGGGAGGACGATTTCTGAGCCTCTGAAATAACAAGTAGGCCTGCAGCCAGGGCGGCGCGTGGTTTTTTTGCGCCCGGTGCATTATGCTATATTGCGCCCCACCAGCTGATCATATGAAAAAAGCTTTTTTCGTCTGGATCGCAAGGACGAAGAAGCGGGAAATACACAAGGTACTTCTAACTATACACAAGGCACTTCTAGCTTGGCTTTTTCAATAACTTCCTGAAATTTTGCTCTGATCGCAAATCTATCAAAAAACCATTTGTTGAAATTAATAAAAATATCAACTGTAGCAGACATTTGGGCTTTGTAAGTATATATTGGTTTGTATTTATTTTTCTAAAATATCACACTAGATTACTATGCCCCCTTTTAGACGGGCGGACACCGAACAGACACCGAACAGACAAAACGAACGAACAAACTGGGTGTATAGGGAAGAGGGTGAGAGAGAAAGATGGGGAGGGCAGACAATTTTCATGGACACTTTCAGCG
Source organism: Thereva nobilitata (assembly GCA_963855945.1). Lineage (NCBI taxonomy): Eukaryota > Metazoa > Arthropoda > Insecta > Diptera > Therevidae > Thereva > Thereva nobilitata. The sequence goes on from OY979696.1 coordinate 34,736,138, forward strand.
AACTCTGAACTTACATTTTGACATTTCCTGCGTTGTTGTTGTTGTTAGGACAAGAAAGCAAAAGAGAATTTCAAAAAACAAGAGCAGCAAGCCATGAAGTTTTGAAATTTTGTTTGAAATTTTTGAAATTTTTCGGTCGTTTGTCCGTTCGTTTGGTGTCCGGCCGTGTAAATGCCCAGCCGACACTTCACCGGGCTTCAAAAAGAATTAACGATGACAGTTAAATTTTGTCTGTTCGGTGTCCGCTCGTCTAAAAGGGCCCTATGGAACAAATAAAATCTTAGTAATTTTATTTCGTAACTCTGCTGTATGTTTCGATACGGGTTCCCTACCTGAACGAGTTGTACCAACGCCTCGTAGACACCATCTAATTGACGAACTAATCGTTTTAACGCGTCTATGCTACTTTCACTACTAGTCTTACTAAGCTTTTTAGTGTCTTCTTTTTCAAAATAATAATCTTTTAATCGAACTGGAGAAATAATGTTTAAAGTTCGTATAACTTCAATTTAACTCACGTTTCATTTTTTAATATTTACCGGCACGCAGCCCCACAATCCCAGCACCCAGTGGCCAGTAAAAACAAAAATGTACAAGCAATACAAATTTAAATTTATTGACTCTTTTTATATGGTAAACAATTCATTAATTTTTTAATTTTACTAGAATTCACATTTATATACAAAAGAAATTCAAATTACTCAAATAAATTCTCTTCAATTATTAATTTTTATTTTCGTCAAAATTCACTCGGCACTTTGATTTTAAAGAATAAATTTTGATAATAAGATATAAGAACTATAATCACCATACCACTCTCGATGCGAAGTAAGGGTAAGAAATATGAAATATACTCAAAATAAAGAAAAGCAAAATGTGTACTCACCTGATTTTAAACCACCACAGTTGAAAGGAAAGTAAGGTAAATAATGGGTAAAGGAAAAGGTGAATACTCCAATATTGTTGGGTTAGTAACAAACAATCACACCGTATATCAACCGCTACAAGGTGTAATTGTTAATTTAGTAATAGAAAGTCATAACCTTGCATCAACCGCTACAAGGCATAACTATTAAATAAATACCTTGAGTCAAACGCTTCAAGGTATTTTAATGTTAGTAAAATGAATCGTATCTTATATCAAAACGCTATAAGATACAATTAGTAAAGATTATTATAGAAATATCTTGAATCAAAAACTCTTCAAGATATTTTAATGTTAGTAAAATGAATTGTATATTATATCAAAACGCTGTAAGATACAATTAATAAAGTTAGTACTAGTATATAACTATGTCTTACATCAACCGCTATAAGACACAACTAGTGAAAATGAGTATTAATATTTAATTATGTCTTGTATCAATATTCGCTACAAGACATAACTAATAAGTACTTAGGGTCGACTTCCCAAAGTACTAAAGTTGTTTTAGGAATAAAGGAGTAAAGGGAGTTAAGCAAGGAAAAACAATTACCTGTTCGGCTGGTGGCTGGAACCCAAGAGAGCTCAAAAATTCATCAAGTAACACTTTTGTTCACTTGCCGACTTGGATAACGGTGTAAACCGGTTTGGCTGATAACAACCGAAGTGGGGAACATTTGTCTGTGTGTGTATACGTGATTGATTGGAGTGACCATATCTAATTTTTGTTTGAGTGAAATATTGAGTAAAAAAAAAGTAATTTTTTTTCTTCGAGTGAATTTTGAGTTTGCTCCAAAATAAGGCTAACTTTGTTGATTACAACAGTGTTGGTGCAATAAAATAATATAAAGTAATATTATAAATTTAAATTAAACAAATTTTACGCTGGGTGTCATGCAGAAAAGTTAATGTTATTCGTTGGTGATGTTGTATGTTGTATTCTGTTGATATTGGTACTAGTCCTCCATATTAGGCAGCTTCTGGTTATCCTGCTATCATAGCGTTAAATCCTCCTTTGATTAGCTTCTTGTTATCCTGCGATCACAAAGCTGCAATAAAATAGTATTTAGGATGCCCTACTGTGGTATGGTGATAATCGTCCAATCATCATTAGGTTTTCAAACAATAAGCATATAAATTTTGAATAGTATCAAAACAAGAAGTTGCCTTTAGAAACATACGTTTTTTTCGAAATTCACACCTATTATCAAACGATGCATCAATGAAGTCTGAGTTGAAGAGGTAGTTAATGGAAAATTGTATGTACTATTTATATTTGCCCGGTACCATTTTCATAAGCACAGTACAGTAAAATATTTGAATTTTCGTAACATAAAAACAATAAACATTATTTATGATATTTGTACAGGGTGTATTGCATAAAGTTACACAGCGGACGGCTGTGGATAGGTTTTGGGTAGACGAACAAAAAATCGTATGGGTGGGTGGGGCAAAATGGTAACGGTTTAGCCGCTAGGGCGTTTTGAAATTTCTTTTCTAGAGTTTTACATATCACCCTGTTTTTTTGTAACATTACAACCTATTTTCATTCCTAAGCTGGGCTTTTCCAAACAAAAAAATTAAAATCTCCGAATCGTACAGCACATTCAAAAGTAATCAAAACAATAGTCTTCAGGACAACAAACATCAGCTTGAAAATTATCATTTGAGATAACTATCCACTAACACTTTCCTATCTTTGTATTTGCAGTGCATATTTCACATTTACACTGGTTACATGACGCTCGAAATTGATTTGAAACATATTTGAAATATATTTCGATCTTATGTAAACACAGATCGATTTGAAATAGGATTGACTCGATCCGATACAAAAAATTTCCTTGATCGAATTGAAATTGAATCAAAAATGTGCATGTAAACACAAATTGAAATAAGATCGAATTTAATTTTGAGGTTTTTAGGTTACTTGGTTTTTTTTTTGTTTGGAAAAGTATTTTGTGTTGTGAAAAGTGCTTTTAATCATGACTAAACGAAATATATGGACAAATGAAGAAACAACATGCTTGTTTCTATTAACATCCAAAATCTTTTGGACTTCCTCTTAGGCTTCCATGCTTTTAAAAAGTTTTAACTATTAATTTCCAACTTTTTGGATAAATTGAAATAAATTGGATAAAGTCTCCTTCTTCTTATTTTCACATGCTGATTATGTATTTTCAAAATTAACATTAAATTATTAAAATAAGCAGAAAAAGCTTGCAAAATTAAATAATTTTCTTCACTGTATTCCAATATTCCAACTTGGCATTTGTCATCTGTCAGTTTCAATCCTATTTGGATTTAATTTCAAATCAGAAACTCAATCGAACAACCGAAAACACAGATCGTATTTCAAACCACTTTCAAGTCGAGCTTTCGATGGCCTCATGTAACCACGATAATTGTTATTGAAAAACATCGGCAAGCATATTTGGAATGACATAATCAAATACATATACTCACTAGACTCACTAAAGTGAAAGTGTGTTTTAAAGAAAGATTTTTTTTAATCTGAATTCCCTTTTTTCAAAAATTTTACTTTTAGGCCGTTGCAATTAATAAAAAAATGTGATTTTCAAAAAGTTTGATCTCCAATCGATTTTATTGCATAGAATGCAACTTTTACTTGAAAAATCATAGACTTCATAAGGGAAGAGACTAGGACAAAAAAAAATCAAAAACATTATCTTCATCGACAGTTACATAATCTTAAAACTATAATTTTATTATTTTGCTGCTTAAGTCTCTTACCTCCTAAAAAATTGTCAAGAATTAGAGCACATTGTTTAAACAACGAACAGGATTAATCTAAATGCTCATTTACATTTTATCTCGTTCTGCAAAGTACACATACTTTATCACCTTATAAAGTACCAGGAAAATACGGCTTTCTCACAATAATGCCGCAGCAAGGACTTTCATTACTCTTGGCTCCTTTGTGTTAGATCTATCGAGTCTGAGTTGCTCTTAATCACGTCCACAAAAAATACCGTGGAGTGAGTACTTTCAAGTTTCTATAAAACGCCCTAAAAAATGATCAAGTTGCTTTGGCTCTTTCAATTCAAAAAAAAATGGTGCTGGTAGATAGAACTTTGGATCGAAAGGGTTGAATTGTTACCCCTCCAACACTAGAGACATTTTCATCATCAAAGAAGAAAGTTCTTGAATTGAAGCTCTTTATCACGCGTCATTGATGACACCTTAACGAGATGTGCGAGTGTTAACACAATGCCAAGACGTCGCTTTGTGTCATTCTCCATAGATCGACAACGATAAGAAGGAGAAAGTTTATCTCTAAGGTGGAATCATCTCTCCACTTCTATGGTGCTCAGCTGTCGATAAAGTCATTAAGTCACTTGCAGAGTACTCAGCCGGGTATGCAGATGATGGCGACATACTTGTGAATAGTAAAATCTGTGACACTCTTTGCTATCTTCAGCTGAGAGTACTTTCTCGTTTGGAAGGAAAATAGTGCAAAAATTGGATTTTTGTATGATAAGGGTTATACTCTTACGGTGAGTGTGAGGATTGAGATTGATAGTTGTGTTTCTTTTAGAAAAAGTACTTTTTAGAAAAACACGTTTAATCTAAAAATGTTTAGGGTATATCATTTAAGGTTATCTAAACGTTTTGCAAAACGAAAAATTCTCCTTTACACACATAGAAAGTTTGTCGTTGAACCCTATATTTGGCTTTCAAAAAAAGAGAAGGTAAGAAAGAAAGGATGTTATTCAAGTTAGAGAAATGGAAAAACGAAAGACCATGCCTCGTGGAATCGTACCACAGACCTCTGGGATGGCACTCGGGCTTGGCATGTTGCAGCCAAGTGTCTTAAATGTAGCTGGCTAGAGCGTGGCAACTTTTGGTCGAAATCCAGCAACACAGAAAAGCGGTGCGCGAAGCAAAATAGCTACGAAGAATGTGAGGGATTGACATCACTATCAACATTCATTTCCTTCTGTGTGGTACCCACTCCCACTTCTCGTAGCTATTTTGCTTTGCAGCCGTAGCCTTGTACGCTGCGGTCTCTGGCTAGAGCTCGACGAAAAGTTGCAAACGTCTAGCCAGCTACATGGCTGCAACATTTAAATATTTTGCTTGGATTAATCACTTTCGGCAACATGGAACACGTTTCATCTTATCTGTGCTAATGGTCTATTTCCCGGAATTTCTGCTACAATGAGTCCTTGTATTCCATCCTGATTACGTGGGCAGCTAGTCTTAGTCTGTTAGTAACTTCCCAGTTTATAGGGGCGCGATCAACTCTCCTGCACAATATCGCGCGAAACAAAAAAATATCGACGTCCCTGAGTAAAAATAATTTAGTTGATTAATTTTCTTATAAGTACGCACGCGCCCGCACCTAGCACGCATAGCGAACAAATAGGCATGCCACAAAAGTATGCTCGCTCCCGCCACAGGCATGCACGCTCCGCCACAGGCACGACAAACTAAAAATTTCTTCACTAGAGGCACGCACTCTCGCAAAATTGGGGCGAGCGACGTGCAGGCTAGTGCGTGCCTGCTGCATGCTAGGTACATGCGAGTTTAATTTTTACTCGGGTCGGTCGTTAAGTTCGAAGTGTATTAACGAAAATTAGACCTAAAAAGTATAGAATTGAGAAGTACAAAGTTAAGTAGATTCAGATGGGTAGTAAACACATAAAGGCTTGACGACAGCGATGCGGTAAGACCTATGGGGTGCGACAGCCAGGGAGACCCACCCTCCGCCGGAAGGATGGCGTAGACCAGGACGCTCAGAGCTTATGGATGCCAAACTGGATGACATCGGCCCAGAATCGGGACCGGTTGTAGAGCCGTCAAAGAGGAAGATAGCGATCCTACTAAAATAGTGATAAATCGAATCCCTAATGGAAAGACAAATTCAAGTCGACCAAAGAAGCGATACATGGACTTCGTTGAGGAAGACTTAGTTAAGTTAGGCGTCCGTATAATTGGAGGGCATTAGCCAGGAACCGAGCGGCATGGAGAGAAATGCTGGAGGAAGCCAAGGTAAATAATAAGTTGTAGTGATACAGTTGATGATGATGATGATGATGATGATGATGATGATGATAATGAAGGAACTTTCCAGGATTACTTGATTTTGATTCAATTCTTCTCTTTTAATCTGAAATTATTGGGTTAATAGCAGATAATTTAAAAAAAATAATATATTCATATAAGATGAGTTTATTTGTTTTTTATGACTTTGGATGGGATGTTATGGCGGCTTGAAGGCTTCGGGAAAAGTTTTCAATAGTAATAATAAGAACTACATTTCATTTATGCGGGATCCGGTGCGGGGATTTAGTCAGGGTTCCAATTCTTGATGGAGTTTGCATATTAGTTTTGGTGTAAACATACTTTTAAGGGTTGATTTTCCGCAACGATAGCGCTACGTAAAAAAGTTTAATGCCATTTGATGGACAATATCACGAGCTTTAATTTTCATTATGACCACTTCCCTCGAAAAACCAACGGTTTCCGAGATAATCGCGAAAAACCGCGAAAAACTGACATTTTCTCTCTTTTAACCAAAATAGTCCTATGAGAAAAACTATTATTACCTTTTAGATGGAAAATATCGCGAGCTTTAATTTTGGCCCTAACCACCTGCCTCGTAAAACTCAAGGTTTCAGTAATAAGCGCAAAAAAACTGAAATTTCCTAATTTTCCTCAATTTTCGCTATTTTCTCCATCTCAAGTTGCACGATGTCGACTCACTCTTTGCCGATTAAGTTGTACGCCTTAAAATTTTCGGCATTTCACTAATTAAAAAACACTGAACACCCAATTTTTTCACGGACCTTATTAAAAAGATCACAAAACCAATGTTTTACACAAATTTTTCACACCTTTTCAGAGCAAGGAAAACTGATGGTTACTTTCCTGATCTGGACCTGACTAGGTCCCGACTAGGAAAACCTCATAGATTTTATTTTCATAAGATGAGGATATACTGATCTGGATCCGACTAGGTCCCGAGCACAGTGGTCTGAAAGGTTATAAAGGTGGTATTTAATACTAAATCCTATTTCTGACCTTGAAAATTTGTATATAGGGTGTTTTCACATCGCTGAAATCAAATCTGCTGTCGAAATTTGGAAATTTTCAAAATCAAAGATGGCGGATCAAAATGGCAAAAAATAGGATTTTTTATCGTTAAACCGTGTTTTTTCATACAGTTTCATATAGTCCGGGAGCAGACCGTAAAAATGCTTGGCTCATAGGAATATTGATGAAACTTGGCCATAAGACAGCATTCATTCGGGCAATAGCAATGCCCCGTGGCAACCCTATGAGACCAGTTGCAAAACTGAATGAGAAGGGATTTTGAAATGAAAATTTCACTCATTTGCTTGGCTCATCGGGATATTGATAATTCTTGCGTCAATATATATTAGTTTTAAACCCCTTGTTACGAAAAAAATTGGTTGCCAGGCGAAACCGGTTGCAAAAGTCCCGGCAACTCTGATTTTGCAATGCAAACTTGAGCTATTCACTTGGGTCTTCGGGATATGGTGCAAAAAGTTATTTTCTCTTTTCTTGCAAGGAACTGGAACAAGTTGAAATATAATATTGTTTTTAATAACGAATATTTAACACAGACGCGTTGAAACTTACCTCTGCAATCAATTGCTCGAAAAATATAATATCTCGCAACCTTTGAGGAGGGTTGCCTGGACTTTTGCAAGCGGTTTCGCCTGGCAACCCATTTTTTTTCGTAACAAGGGCTTTGAAACCTATCCATTAACGCAAGAATTATCAATTTCCTGATGACACTGCATATCTTTGTTAGTAGCAGGTAGTTGCAGCTAACAATGCATCGAGAAAATTCTATATCTTATATTCTTCAAAACTGTTGCATTGCAAGAGCCTATAAGAGCCTGTAAATCTTAAAATTTCAATTTTCAAATTTTCAAATACGCGATTTAACGACGAGAAAATCCTGTTTTTTAAATTACAAAGCATTGCTTTTAATTTTTGATCCGCCATTTTTATCCGCCATCTTGGATTTTGAAAATTTCGAAATTTCGACATCAGATTTGGATTCAGCGGTGTGAAAACACCCTATATACAAATTTGCAAGGTCAGAAATAGGATTTAGTATTAAATACCACTTTTATAAACTTTCAGACCACTGTGCGACGAGGAAAACCTGGTGTGGCATGCCTTACCACTGCCTGATCAGGACCCGATATATGTTAAGGGTTTTCCTCAGCTAAATTCTAGTCGAGAAGTCATTATACTATTTTTGCAAACTAATTAAACAAATTTTTTTCAATGGTTTATTTTACATAAACTTTAATTCATATTAAATTTGGTAAAGGAAGCTTAAATCACCTTTAAATCACTAATACCCCATTGACATATTCAAATATCCAATAAGTCATTCAAGTGTCAAATAACTTGAATTAATATCCGACAACTTCCTATTACACCATCTATTATATACGCCCACCGGTCCTTGAGAGAGAGGATGATTTCCATAATTGATTTACTACCTGTACGAATTTTGCAAAGGACAAAAGTTAAGTATGCGATTTGATATCAATTAATTTATAGATAAGCTTCGTTTTGCATAGTTTAAATGTATGTAGGCATAGAAAATATTTTCTACCCAATGTCGCCACACCATTTACTATAGTTCATTCTATATATCCTTACGATAATCTGAAACCATTTTCATTTCCGCACTAAGAATTTTTCTCTTGAATGAGAATAGATCTGTGTGATATATTTTTAAAGGGCCAGTTTCGTGAAAGGCCCGGCAGCAGGATAAGAGATTTAATATTTCACTCAATCTGTTTTATGGGCCCCGTGGGAGAATATCCTGCTAGAATTCCTTTTGCTTTTTTCTTTAGTTTATGAGAAAATCCGAAGATGTGTTGTTTCTACATTTCTTAAGGGGGTTCTTATCTGATTGGTCTTTTGTTAAACTTACTGACAACGATTTTGTTTACCACCGGAATTTTTCTCATAAATGGGTTTATATCATATTTATAGCCTTAGCACTTAGCAAGACAACGCACTATTATTTATTACTCGATCCATGATATCTATACTGAATTTAAGAAATTGTAACTTTAAGCAATGTTAGTAGTTTGCTGAGTGTTTAAATTTTGTTATGCATTTTAATTTCACGAAAACTATCTTTTTTCGCTCGAATCTCGGTCATTTCGACCATTAGGGCTGCTTGGGGACAAAAGAACTTTCAGGGCAGTAAAGTAAACTTCACGGAACTCATTGCACACATTTAACCTATTTTATGGCTATCGATTTAAAGCATACGGAGTCTCTACAATATATCCCTTGAAAACGAGCACAGGAAACACGCTCTATGATCTTGTATAGTGCTGCACTCGTAGAATAAGTTCCCGTAAAGTTGTGATTTAAAAAAAACAAGACTATCGACTATCGGGGATTTAAATAGTAGAATGTCTGCATCCCTGTGCTTTTCGACTAGCTTTGGACTTATAAAGAGATACAAGCTGCAGGATGGTATAATTTTCATTGATTAATCAGTGGACGAGGGAATTGCAAGGAAGGGTAGTGATTGTAAATAGCTACATTCTGCAGCAGAGGACTTAATAATTTTTCAGGGGTGTTTTAACGTGCATAAATAAGCACATTAGATTGAATTATGGTCAACAGAAAAGTATTATGCTGTCGAATTTTATTTAACTTGAATTTTGAATGCTCTATAAGAAGCAGTGTGGAAAAAGTATAACGTCATAAAAACTACGAAACATATTCATTCAGTTGTACAAATACAAAAATTGGGGTAGGGAGGGAATTATTCTTCATTAAAAAATCTGCTTTAATAAGAGCTTTCGATATCTGTTATTAAAAGAATGGGTGCAAGAAAACCATAGAGACCGCAAAGAAACGGATATAGAGGGTATGGACGAATTGGCGAAGCCTAGCAGGAATCTTTCTACATTACCCTGCCAACCACTATATGTCAAGCAAGGAGACGGTATGTGGGCATGCCATGAGTGAAAAAAGGAAGTATATTTTATAAATGCTCAATAGAGCAGTTTCCTCCCAAAAGCCATTCCGAGAAAAAATATGCCGTTGGTATATTCACGCGCAAATAGAGAACAGGCATACTTATATTTTTAGAAGCATATATGCGCTCTCAGCCCCATAGAGGTATTTACACCTCTGTAACAGATATGAATTCATTCATAATGGACCATTCCAAACGGGAGTGCCGTTTTACCAAGTGGTCCCCCAACTAAGTACTAACCACGTTCAATGCTGCTTGACCTATGCAATCGAACGAGAACCAGTATAATGAATATGCTAATGGCACCCTTGCTTCCGTGGCATCTCATGGTCTAACTCCAAGACCTTGGTAGAGGTCTGCTTTAAAGGGCTGGACCTAGCTTATTGGGAATCGGTCCCAGGTCTTAGACAGGCTAAAAGCTAATAAGACCCTTTGCCTATAGGGGCGTTATCACTCTAAACAAGGCCCGCCAAAAGCAAAGACGGTCAGTCGCTGATCTGTAAGCCTTACTATTCCGGCTCTGGTTATAACTTTCTAGGGAGCCTTTGAAGGGACACTTCAATGACGCCAGGTGGAAGTAAAATGCCTTTCCGACTTGTACCGGTGGAAAAGGGTCGGTGAGTTTAGTCGGAGGAGGTACCCCAGCCGTGTATACTGTCTTGACATAGTCCTTAGAAAGGCGGTCGCCCATATTCTCTGCTGCTAGACCGATGTAAGATGCTCACCAGTCCGACAACAATCGGGGGTTTTGAATGGGATCTTGTGGGGGAATTTGATCCAGGTTGTAATTCTTGGGTGTGTCTTGGATGAGCTTTTAGGCTGGGTGAGCTTTCGCGCTGGGGATCGATCTGTAATTCAACTTCGCCGTTTTTGGATGGGATCTTGTGGGGAATCTATTTTCGCTATTGGGTGGGATTTAAACTGATATTTTCACCCTTTTAACCAAAAAAATCATATAATACCCGAAAAAGTGAAATGTGAGAATAGTTTCCTTTAGGTTGCCGTGATGAGCAGTTATAAGGATTCAACCAAATATAATTTCTGAATATTCCAAAGTTTCTCATCGAATACTCCGCATCCCGCATCGTATACTCGAACATTTTGCTAGAGGAGCATAAAGATAGAATAGAAAACTCCGCAAATATGTTCGGCAATATGAAAATGCTGGAGTAGTTAATTCTATACATGGAGTACATTACAAGAATTTTGAATATTGCAACGTATAGATAGAACACTTGTGGAAGATGCCTTGTAGAGCGGTATAAACAGGAATTTCAATGCTCAATAAATTTTTATGTAAGGATCACCAAAAACAACTATAGGGAATGCAAAATTGGGATTTATACTAACCCCAGAAGTATACATCATGCATGTATGCGATTTTGCTTACAAAGCCACCCGCATGGGGCGGTGGCATAAATGTGCAATCGATTTAAACAGGGAATCATTAATACAAGTAAAACCCTGGAACCTATATTAAACCAACATCATCGGGAGATAATATGTAATGCTATATTTGAAAACAAACCCAGGTTTTAATATTTTATAAAAAACGTCTTACAATACATCTTGAACATTTACCCAAGAAATATGTTCTGATGAAAAATCAATAACGCCATTTAACATAAATCTCCACTCTTTTTCAATATTTTTTCAACAAGGTAGAGATCAAGATGTTCAACTTTCAGCAATTCCTTTTCATAAAATCCTCCTTTTATTAGGTTGACTTGGTAATCCTTAAGTTGATATGTTTCGGGATTAGTTAGTTGAACCTTAGAGATTTTGAAAATTTCTATTGTCCAGTTTGGTGTGTAGTCTTTTTCAAACACATGTTTATATTTGCTGGCCGTGGTCACCTATTTTATATTCGGCTGAATCAGCAATTTTAATGCGATTATAGGCAGTAGCAAAAAGCAGCTTTTCATTTGCTTTATTGACGTCCAAGGGCACATTTTTATTGATCGATGTTTTTTCATATTGTATTGTGAAAACAGTTTTTTTATCATATGAAACTATTTGTAGAATCCTGTCATGCTAAATTCTTTCCACATTAAAGAGTTCGATTGAATATTTCCGCTATTGCGATGATAAGCGATATATTTGTTGAGTAGTGGTTAACTTCATATTTGCTCATTAGCTTTAGTGGGATTTGTAGAATTCCTTGCCATCATCCGTTTGCAAATTTTTAGGTATACTTACGTCCATTTTTAAATATTGACTGCCGCACTTCTGTAACTTCTGGACCAGGTTTAGTTGGTATAGCCCAAGCATATTTAGAAAATGTATCAATTACAGTCAGTAAATAGTGGAATTCATTGTTTACATGTTTCAAATCATCTATTTCCACATGGTGTTTCCCGTGTTTCCCGTGTTTGTTTGTGTTTTTGTTTTGTTTTTTGTTTTTAGTAGCACAGCTGATGTTATCGGTTGTGGACTCGGGTGTAAGCTTGAAACACGGGATAGAAAAAATACTGCGAATTATACTCCAGAATATCACACATTATCGGTCCATGGTTTATGGCAACCTATAAGAATAACCTGTTCAACATCTATGTTACTACTTGTAGAGCAGGATCAAAGTGCAGGTTAACGCGACAATGAAACGAAACGATTATAGGTTGCTTAACTTGTTAGCCTTTGTCCTGAGAGTCCTAGGACATATGCTAGATCTATACCTCAGATATTTTACAAAAGAGGTCCCTATGCTTTACTCGGAGCAAGCATATTTTTTCACTAGGAGAATCTTTGCTCATGCGAAAGATAGAAGACACCGGTACGGGTTGGCATCCAGACGGTAGTGTCACATTCCTACTCACTAAACTCACCAACGCTTTTGCATAACGTTTGAATCCAGACCGGCAAGCAAGGCTATAGATGATGCAAAAGGTCTTCGGTGGTGACCACAAGTCGGCGTGAATATTCTTTCTATGATACTATAGAGAGTCTTCTAAGGATTAAGTTTAAATTTTTAGATGCCGTCAGGACTCTTGTCACAAGCTTTCGCCCATGATTTTGGTCGTGATTTTGTCACTGACAAAATTTATCATATGACAGCTCCGATTCTTGTTTACATTGTTGTGATTTTGTCAGTGACTTAACTACAGAGTCAGAAGAGACATAAATTATTTAAAATTAAAATGGACATCGAATCCAGGAACGATATAATGATTTTATTACACATTATGAATATTTAGTCAGTTTTGAAACTCAAAAAGAAAAGAAGGAGAAAAAACTGAGAAACATGTAGGCTAGGAATTGGCTCCTGAAAAGAGGAACTGTTCGAGACGTTTCCCACATTGTTATGAACAAAATTCGTATTAATGATGTACGTTCATTTCAAAATTATACGAGAATGAAGGCAGATACTTCCAAAACTTTATTGAATCTAGTCACACCTTTAATTGCAAAAGAAGATACTCTATTGCGTGAATCGATACCTGCTTCAACAAGGTTCCTAAGAACAACTTCTATTCTTTTACATAACTTTTTTGAATTACTCAATATTCCATAGATTGCTTCTCACTATGAGGTTTTTGGCGACGGGATACTCATATAGTAATTTATCATTCAACTTCAGAATTTCAATTCCATCGATCTCTATAATTATACCTGAAAGAAAGTAATACAAGAAAGAAGTTTCTGACCAATTTGAAATACAGTGGAATTTCCTCATTGTAGAAAAAACCAAGGCCTTCTGTTGTCACACAGCAAATCCTCAATAAAAAATTTAAAATTTTTTTTTCAAAATTTCTTGAAAAAATCAAGGCCTTCTGTTGTCACATACGAAAACCCTATGCTGATCATAAGAAAATAGAAACTGTTCTATCTTCCAAAAAATCATGTGAGTTTGTCATAAGCGAACTCACAAGAAAAATCATGTGGTGTGAATTGCTGAATATCGAACCCAGGACTCGTCTAGTGTCAAATCATGTGACAAAATCATGTGGTGTAAACTGCTCTTTACTTACATTGCACCATGACTTGAATGACGTAACGGACTAGAGCGGACGGAATAACGAGCAGTCATTTACACTCTACTAATCCAAAAAATTGACAAATTCAATAATAAATCATTTTTTATCTAATATGTAATGGATGAAAATGACTCTTCAAAAGTCGTTTACTAGTCCAATGTTTCTTGTAACAATCATGTCCAAACACCGGTGATTTCTGACCAAGAACCCTTCTTATGCATTGAAAAGGATATTCTTTAGAAATACAAAAAATTCCCGAAGGAGCAAAAATCTAGTGAAATCACGTCTGTAATTTACTAGCAATCTGCAATTTAAACCATGTACGAACTTTTATTATTTTTTCGAAAATCCTTTCAACTCGACATGAAATAGAAACTCAAATATTCAAATATATAGAAGAAATCCTTCAGATATTGAATTTGATTCAAGAGTCAATTCCTTAAGGTAACTTTACCACATCCTAAGAAACTCCAATACCTTACAACCCAAAAATGCACATCTTGTCTACCATTGTATGAAAGACCTTTGTTCCATTTTTTGTTACGATCTCATGCATTTATGCAATTTTTGAAGGTGCACATACAAATATGCAAATTCACCTCAGGCATCGGCTGCAGATACATTCCTCCCCCCTGCTGCACTTGTATATCTCACCATAGATTGGATGGCGAACACGAAGGCGAACTTTCTGAAGACCTTTCACTATCCATTACACAATTCAAAGGAAAAAATTCAGGAATGGTGTAATAAGAAGAAAAAAAATAGGAGGAAACAGAGCCTGTCGATAGTAAATGGTTCCCACTTGTGACGGATTTATTCGTATTACTTTTAAGTGCCCCTGAGATTTATGTTCACTTGACTCTAGTCAGTTAAAATTGCGCTCGCGATTTATTTTCCATTCAACAGGATTTTTGTTGAAAGGACGATGTTTCCAGCCAAACTGAAAGAGTTGGAGGTAAAAGCTTTTTTTTTGCTCTTTTTTTTACTTTTCTGAGGGTCCTTTTAAAATACTCCAGCTTTGATGATCGAACTATATCGATTTATTGTGAATAAAAAATGTTGCTTTGACCTTGGCACTCTTTGTAGGAGACTTTTGTCGTTTAATTAAAGAAAGGAATGAGAAATTGCAATTTAATCTGTAAAAAGTTAAGTAAATTGGTAAAATGGTATAAGGATAATAGAATAAATTGGTCACAGTATCAGCCACAGATTTGTATGTAGAAACGTAGGTACTCATTTGATAGTATACATAGGTTCATACAGGCTACGTAACGTTTCCTAAGCCCTGCAGGAAGAGGTTTCTAATTGTGCTGTGTCTTCCGTTGTTCCGTTGTCTCTCCGGCTTGGGATAAGTTCAAAAAATATGTAACCTGGGCTAGAACTATTAGTTTAGATTAGTGAAACGCGTTTGGTTAAAAGGTCGGAATTCAAAACAAAATATAAACTGGTCAAAAATTTGATCATATTTTGAAGATTATAAAAATTGGAATTCCCTAGTTGTATCCTCCAATCCTGAAATCATTGTTGGTGATTTCAATTTTAACAATGCAAACTGGCTGAGTTACTCAAATGGCACTAGTATTTTTCACAAAGACGTCGAGCTTGTCGCAGACACAAATAATCTACATCAAATTGTGGATCACCCTGCGAGAGTTACTGACGGTGCAGGTTAAGGAACTTATCTGCAATTCGGACTATACTACCTAGTCCTAAAGAAATACGCCTCACCTTTAGCCAAACCTCTGCAAAAACTGTTTGCCGTATCATACTTATCCGGAATTTATCCAGTCTCTTGGACACTCTCAATGTTCAGCCCATACCGAAAAAAAAGACCCCGACAACAAAAAGCTGTTATCCACAATGGCGCAAATGTGCTTTAGTTGCGAGTTTACGTCATTATGCTAGTTTATGCTCCCATATCGGTCAGAAGCCCTGAAGAAACTAACTCAGGAAGCAATCACCAAACAAAAAAATTCATCTAAATACCTGTTAGGGGAGGGGGTTATGCCAGTCACACGGTAAACGCTAGCTCGCCGGAAGGGGTAGTGGGATGTGTAACCGGACCAAAGCAGGGTGGTTCACCACTTGCAAACAAAACAACCGACAAGAGAACCCCGGAGAGAAACCGCCCAACCATCCTGGAAAACAATTAAAAAATTTAGGTAAACATGCCTAGTAATAAATTAGACCCAAATAACATGACAAATCCAATATATTAATTAAAATCCTCGTTAACACAGTTACAATCAAAAAGAAACAATACCTAATGATTTCAAAAAAAATAACTTGATAAAATATTGTAAATAGTGTATCTCCACGAGTATTTTTGTTACATGTGGTAAAACCAGTTTTCCATTCACGTTCACCATGCGTAACTTTCTTGTTTTTACAAGGAGATATGAAAGTGTATGTAAACTTCAGAGCCAAGAAAGAAAAAGAAGATTAGAAGTAAGGAAGCACATTGTGCATTTGTGTTAGTTTTCACGTCGAAAATTTTTGTTGAAAAAGTAACAAGACTCCCCTCTTGCCGTTTTGCCCCTCTTTTCTAAAAACTCTGTTTTACCACAGGTAACGAATCATCGTGGAGATATGGCCATTAAATGCAATCGACAAACCAAAACAAATGATTGCAACTTGATATTAATACAATGGCAAACTAGTGTTAGTGTTATCAACAATATCAATCTAAAGGAATATAATTAAAATTGTAAACGTTCTTAGTTTACTCAATATAATAAAAATTGTGAATATATCTAGGTTAGTCAATATAGAAAAAAACGGTCAATATAGTCAAGCTAATTAATATAGTTAATAATAAAACAAACAAAATGTTATATTTAAAAAAAACCGTACAAGACCTCTTCGCGGTCCCCAGGCTCTTCCTTAACACAGGCGATTTCCCAACCCCTTGTGACAATAAATAAGCTTTGTTTGGACAAAGAAATTGATTTGTTATAAGCACTGCCAGCTGCGATGCCAGTAATCAAATGGCTTGTATGGTCATTGAAGTCTCTCTGAGCTCGACCAGTGTAAAATGTTATAAGAGCATACAGAGTATGAAGAACATCAAGACCAACATTAGTAAGTGCAGCAATTACTTCCGAAAAATAGTTTAGAAGCGTAGCCTTTTGGAGGACAAAGTCGACCCAATTGTGCTGATGATAAGATCCCGTGTTCCGTTACAGGTATGACGTTGTATAAATCAATAGTTAAACTTATTTCTTCTTCATTATAATTTTTACCACATATTAAATGGGTAAAAATTTCTAACATATACGGACGCTTTTCTTGTGGCGATGAAAAACTTAGTTAATCATAAGACGAACGCCATGCAAATAGATGAAAAAAATTTTTGCTTCGTATACTAGAAATATCTCGATGTTGTCACTTATTTGGGAATGCAACACGGTAACAACACTCAGCAAAGTTTATAACATTAATTATTCTAACTAGGATCTGTAGATATTAAGTGCTTTCTATGTTTTAAGCACCAGAAATCCTGTACCAAAATTATCGGCGGTGCACTTTTGACGTCCCAGCGAGAAATAAAAGCATTCACTGATGCATGAAGAAGCTATCCTTGTGCATCTTAGAAGTGCTTCCCTTCCGTATCCCTATCCATATCTATTTTAACATTGCATGTCATTAGCAAGAAGCAGTTTCTTCGATTTTCTTCTAGTTTGCTTCCTGGGAAGCTATTTTGAAGATTTAAGTTTTGCAAGCAGCAAAACATTCATTTTTGCTTTTTTGTGGGCGGGGAAAATGGTTTCGCTCTTCGTTTTTGAATAATAAGGATCCCAGCGGGAAATGGAATCATACCAAGAAGCATGACGGTATCCTTTTTTGGAAGGCAACAATTCCTTCCTTTTCGCATTCCGCTCCATATCTTTTTTGTGCAGCCATGTCATTAGAAGGAATGAGTCGAAAAGCTCTAAAAGCTCATTCACCTTCCCCACGCATTCCCGGTAAGGTGTTTGTGATACGTTCTCTTTTATTTCTTCCAAGGAAGTACAATTTCTTACACTTTCTAAATATATTAAGATCCTTGGAAGACATTGCTTTAATCCTTTTATAATAATCTTTTAGATACAAATTTTTATACACAATTTAATGGTAAATTGTATTAACTGAATAAAAACTGTACATTAATTACATATCCATGTTTGACCCTTCCATCCTACTTTTGTGGAACTACGAATACGAACTCCTTCCTAAAAGCTTCTTGAGGAAGGCCTTCAAACTTTTCCCGCTGGGATGCAAATAGCTTTCAAAAATAAATATTTTTATTAAATTAAAATTGCATACACACACAAAAAAAATAAAAAATTCAACACTTTTCACTGGACTAATCAAAATTAAAATTATAAAATCACAATTACTATACCTAATAAATTATAAACCGCGAGACTTCTTTTACTGAGCGCACAACAATGGATATTTTTCAAAAGAGAATATGTCACAATAAAGAAAACCGTTACGAATCGAAATGCAGAGAATCTCTTAAAACAGAAAATTTACCAACAAAGTTGAAAATGACTTATTTGTAGCCACATGCATAGGAAAATCTTCCACAATGCTTCTGCAGCGCAACCAGGAAGCACTTCTAATTTGATTCCAGAGGAAGCTGCTAGGAAGTTCTAAACACAGACCAAAAATACCAAGCAGTATTGGTGGAACCAAAGGAAAACTCAGCGAGCTGTCAGAAATTTACGCAATCGTTTTCTCCTTCTTTCCCCTTGGCGGAACTGTTTCTCCTAAACTGAATGGTTGTATTGGACGAATGTATCGCAAATTACCTGTACCGCAGAGTCCGGAGCACTAGCGACATTTACTGCATATCCTACTCTCGGTCAACATTCAATGTCTCATTAAAGCGCCTTCTTAGTCACTCTTCACGTGTAGCTGATAGCTGTTCGATTGTAGTAGAATCTCGGCTAATTTATTTACGACGTCCCTCAAATGACTCTAAATACTCTTGTGAATCTCGAAGAGATGCGTGCAAATATGGTCAGTCACCTTTATCGGGCAAATTCTAAAAAAAAAACTTTGCACCAGCCTTTCTCGAGCAAGTTCTCAAAACTGACTCTCAAAAATGTTCAGTTTTTCATTCTCCAAAATTTGTTTTTTTCCACGCCTACCTGACTTCCAAATTTTGAATTATCCCCCCTGGAAGTGATTTCATTAGGAACTTTTTTAAATTTCCGCGAGAGGGATAGAACCGACCGTTATAAGGTTTATGGCGTATCTACATAGAGTCCAAACAAACCCTGAAGGATAAACAACATGGCTTTGGCTAGATAAAGGACCCTCGCGATTGTTCCAATTGTGCTCGGCTTATTCCCTCTGCCTGCAGACTCCCGTTTAGCGCATGATACAAACAAGGAATTCTTTAACAAATCGAACAACTCGACTGTGGAACAATCTTTCTTCTTCTTTCTTTACGCTCCTTAAATCCCTCGTGGGACGTAGGGCGGAAACAGTTGCCTTCCAGCAGACTCTGTTTTGCGTGACAGCTCTCAGCTCTAACCAGGATTTCCCAGTTGTTGCAGCCTCTGCTAATAGGGTTCTCCTCCATGTTGTTCTAGGTTTTCCGACTCGACGGGTTCCTTGCGGATTCCAGTCAACGGCCTGTTTGGATAGATTCTCGTTTTCGCGTCGAAAGGTGTGGCCAATCCAATTCCATTTCCTTCGCCTGATATGGTCGTCTATCTTTTCTTGGGCGACACGTCGCCATAGTTCTTCATTTGAAATTCTATCTTGCCAGCGGATTTTTAGGATTCGACGCAGGCATCTGTTGACGAAAACTTGTAGGCGCCCCGTGATGAATTGGATGACTTTCCATGTTTCGCCACCATACAAAAGAACTGCCTTAACGTTGGAGCGGAACAGCCGCAATTTGGGGTTAATGAAACAATCTTTAGCAGAGAGTATTTCCGAACTTCTACTACATCCAAAAGTTCAAATGTATCTTTTCATTTCACAGTCGAAACTCAGTGGTCTAGTTCAACGATGATTTATTGATCTAAAATGATAAAGGAAAGGACACCAAACAGTGTTTCTTGTATTCAGGCATGTTTAATTCAACGGTTTTGCGCAGAATTTCACAACAATTTGTTTCTTCCAGATGTGTTGATAAGACAGAAAATTCCGATTAACTTGATAAAAAATTAAGTCAAAACATAAGTATAATACGTACGCCTTCAACTAGAAAGAACTACAATGGGCCTCTAGCAATAAAAGAATTTCGCACGAATCTGAAAAAGGTATAGAGTTTCCTAGAATCGAAATCAAAACACAACAACAAAATGGTGAATACTTGAGGATTTATTTATTTCGTGAAAGTAGAAAAAGAAGAAGAAAGAAACTTTTCGACCTGGCAAAGGAATTAAATAGGGAACGAACGTGATAAAGGTATCAATTCCGATAATAATGTTGAATTTTCGTAACCAACAAGAGGGAGCACTCTTCGGGGAACTAATTAATTGGGATAAAAGTACGTGAGTGAATTTATTTCGAGTTATCTACGAACCTGTTAAGAGACTGACACGTTGTAAATTGGACTACGAATGAATAAATTTTCTGCTTCTTGCTTCGATTAATTGAATTTATTGGGGAAGTATTTCAATAAAATTTAGGTTCAAGGTAATTTCACAGTTTTTTAGTGTAAATGAATTTGTTTTGATACTAAGAAGATGTATAGTTTGTAATGAAATCACAACCACAATCATTGCATTACAACCCAACTGCACCCTTGACAATACCAAATATCCATCGACATGCAAACATTCCCTTTATAGTAATTGAATTACATATACCAATAATACAACGTTCTTCTTTATACGAATAACTCTAGTTCAAGGGATTTAAGCAGATGATAACAGCTACAAGAAGCCATTAGGGTTTAAGGTCTCCGTAAACTCCAACGATAATGTAGTATCATATATGATAATCGGGTTTTTTTCAAGAGTGTTAAAAGGGGATTTTCAATTTTATATCAACCCCAAAACCTTGAGAATGTTACATGGAGTAGGTTAGGGTATTTTTCTAAAAAACTAGGGTCATAATATGCTCTTTTAATCGGGTCAGCTTTAAGGAGATTTAGGCTTCATTTTCTGTTAGTGAAGAAGTCATTAAGGCTAAAACCAACAGTAATTGTACGGACTGAGTGGTGAGTTGTTGTAAAGCACGGCCAAGGTAACACATTTTTATGAAGAAAAAACTTCCGAGTATGTATAAAATCGATCGATTATTTTTAGACAATTTGCAATCGAGCGCAATTCAGGGCCGAATACTGTAGATTTTAGTTTACAATATAAACCTTACGCAGTTAGAAATTTCAAAAAATTGATTTTATTTTTATTGCATTTTCGGAATGTTGCTGATGATGCAGAGGGTTCATCTTATGGCTCAGAGTAGAGGACTCCATGTAAGTTGAAAATCGAAAATGTGCAAAAAACAAAAACGTGTTCAAAGTTTCAAAAGACGTTTACACATAGTTAAAACGTCTTTTGAAACTTTGAACACGTTTTTCTCGAAACGGTGTCGGTGAGCATGATTTATCAAAAACGGCTGAACCAATCGGTCTGAAATTTTAACACAACCTTCTCAATTATATTCTTCAGGGATTGATCGAAGAAATAAATTATCACAACCGATGGGTGTCGCAGTTTGACAGGAAAAAACATTGGATTAGTAAAATGAATGTGATAAAATAAAGCGTATTCCAGGAAAAGAAATAATTTTTTATATTGTACTATACAACAAGAAATACTTTGTAAAAAAGTTCTGAAACTAAAGCACTTTATATCCGTTGTTACAAAAGTAGTTAATTTTAGTCGTGGAAGAGCGTTAAGCCACCGTTAATACGTAAACTTTTTGAAAGAAATTGAAGGTGATTTTACTGATATTTCTTATTATACGTTAGCCCATTCAATCTGTTCTGGCCCGTATCATTATAAGAAAATTTAAATTGGCTCGATGATGAAAGAAGTTGTCCACCCCTGCTATAAGGGGTGACTGCCTGTCTTGTTAGCGCACATGTGGATGGCACAAAAGATTCAGTGAAGGTTGTAGGAATTTCGAACATGATGAACGCCCTGTTTTACCTTACACTTCAGAAACCGAGGAAAATGTAGAAAAATCGCTGGCAAAAGACCGTCGACTCACTGCTTGAATGATAGCGGAATCGATTAGTATGACATAGACGAGACGCAACGCACAAGTACGCACCACAAAAGAAAATAAAACTAAGCAAAGCATGCTGTGTTGACGCTCGAGAGCAACACGATGCATATCCAGAATTTTTTATAAAGTCGCTTCTGGCAAAACTTAAATATTCAAGAACCACAAGACAGTCAATGCACTGAAGAGCACTGTCGTCACCACGAATGATAAAAGCTGATGAAGGCAAATCAACATTTTACGACATCTATATTTTCAAATCGTATAAATTCACCAAAGGTATCATTTTGGAAGAATCTGTTGGAGTATAAAAAGTAGATGCTGCAAGTCAGAATTGCCGATTGGCTATGTAAATGGCGTTTTTTGATCGTGGGGGTTATTTACAGTGGCATACGTAAACTTATCGGTCGAGTTGTAACATTGTGGCACCCCGCACAAGTTACCCAGCATTATTTTACGGAAGTTTTAATAAAGCTGAGTACAACTATGTGAAAAAAGTTTCATTTTCACCAGGTCAATACGCCTGCTCACATTGCTTTCTCCTTTCTTTGGATCTGTTTGTTAACGATACTGTAAAATGGAGAATGTTTTGAAATATCTAACTGCAATTATGGTTGATTCCATAACTTTGACCAGGGAAAAACAAAACTGCAGCGATGAATTAGTGCATATTGCGAGTATATTAAAGGGGAACAACCTTAACACGTAAAGGCGAGTAAATTATTTCGTTACATTATTTGATAAGGCCACCCTGTATCCCTTTTCCTTGAAATTGATTTATAATTTGCACGCAATATAGAAGCTCTAGTTCTAGAAGCTTCTAGTTTCTCTTGCTGCTGCTATTAAGATTTATACATGTGGTTCTCAAGAATAATGGGACAAGCTAAACTCCTACATTAAAACAGTTGTGTAAAGCAAAAACATATATTATTTCCGATATATGATACATTAAAATTCTTGGTATTTTGTGGTATTTCTAACATTTGTCATCACATTTACAAAAAATAATTCCGTTAAAGAATTATTCGTTAAAAATGAAACTAATATGGCGTTTACATCGCCTCGAAAACACGTGTTTTCGTCAAAAAGTCGCGTTTTGGGCAAAAACACAACCAAAACAAGTGTTTTCTCATAGAAATCGAAAACAACTTGGGAAGCTGTTTTCGATGAAAACGTCCACGAAAACATGAAAAGTGTGGACAAGAACCCAATTCAGCGTTCAGCATTTGTTACACGCATGTCATTTTCCGTATCACACTTTTTTTCATTCTCAGTTTGCCATGGAAAAAATTTAAAACAAAATAATTAAATCAAAATTAAATTAAATAGGCATAACTGTCACTCGAAAACAAGCAATAGGCGATGTAAACACCAAGAAAGAAGAAACTCTCTTCACTACGAATTTACAATCACACCTCGCCTCATTTATCTCAATGCACGCTCATATACCAGTAGGACATTATTTTTGAACCAGGTCATTTCAAAAAATTAAGGCCTCAGTACAATTTACCATCGTGTAAGGGACAAATGTACCGCCTCGTATAAGTCCGGCCCAACTCTAGTGGAGAGAGTGTACTGCATTCTATTCTAATTATCTGTACTGTCTGTAATAGACATTAAATTTAGTATTTCTTTTCTCTTCCATGCAAAACAGAGTAGATAGGGCATTGCATATTTTACAGCATTTTGTAAATGCTATGAATTGCGGCTTAAGGTGATCTTTTATTCGAAATGTTGCAAAACTCCGTTGATATTGACGGGCCTAAATATCCAAGGCACAGTCTTCATGTAGGATCAACTGTGGGCTTAGCACATATTATACAAAGCTTTATCAAAATTTCGGTGTTATTCTATTGATTTATTGGGCTATGGTAGCGGTAGGAATATAGCAGAGCAGCATCATCTCGCTGCTCTACTATGGCGGTTAATCTAAAGCAATTATTGATCTCGTTCCATCCCAAACAACCAGACTGGTCACACCTTACTTGAGCCCTTAACTATGGGTTTCAATTTAAGAATTGATATTTACCCTCAGCGAGCAACTTTTCACAAACGGGGATTTTATTGTGATTGCTTTATGCAACATACACATGTGCAAGACAATAGCCTTACCTGTTTTCTTCTACATCCAAGCTTGGTGCCGGGCATTGTAATATGAACTTACAATAATATGACGGACTGAAAGCATGTAACATGAAGTAACAATAATATGACTCCTGATACTTCGGACGCCTTAAATAACTTTGACAATAGTGGAGATGCAGAATTAACAGACCCCTGAGGTAGCTCCAATATTAAAGTTAAGATTGCATAGATTTAAAATGATGGCACAACAGACAATACTAATTACCACGAAAAAAAACAATGGTCGCTAAACAAAACATATACTAGAAAATAATAACACATTTTTCATATATTTAATTCGTTTTTGTAATTGATCTACTAGAACTTTACCCCTGTCGTTCTTGCATTCTTGCGTAGTTTGAAACGATTCAACGGATTTTTCTATCTTTCACCCCTTATGAAAGTACCGCCAACAACCACAATTAAATTCAATTTCGATTTCAGGTGGTCGACTACAGTATACCACCCCCGACTAGAAAATTAAGATACGGTTTGACCCTCCATCGTTCAATGTTTAACTTTGCTGGTGGCATTCGCATTCCCGTGCCAGAAGGTGTACGAGTATTTCAATGGAGGTGTCAGCCATCACGTCTTTCTGCACCGATGTTGATTAAGTCTTGTCTAGTTGTTCAAGGGAGATAATGGTTGGGAATAATTTCAGTCCAGGGAATACTACTCGTAGCTTGTATTTCGAATGCAAAATAGAATTCGCCAGATTGTTGCGAAAATAATTTATGCAAGTTGAGATTCATTGAGGCGGATGTCACCTTCACAGGGACCACTATCCATTGACGTTGTGGCTATGCAAATTTTTCGAGTTTTTCAATTTGCTGTCCTGGAAGACAAATTTCCTGGCTTATGTGGATAGTTTTCGGAACATTAATTTTAATTCCGGCATTTTCGATTTTGTGTCGGTATAGCTTCCATCAGTTGAGCTTTCTGACTTGAGCGATTGAAGCAGAGGGAAACAATGCCATCGCCAACGGGGTTTCACATGATACCAAGAGGGGTCGATTGCCCAACACTTAATTGACAATCAAAGCCGATTTAGTATGTAAAGTGCAACCCTTGTCTCATCTCACTATGATTTTCAATGGGCCTCGACAGTTTCCTTTTAAAAAGGATGTGACACTTGGCTGTAATGCACTTAATTCTGTGGGAGGTAATTATTGTCATCGCTTAAGAGTTTAGAAGGTTTTTTTCACTAAATTTTACCAATTGATTTGGACAGTTTTTCGTTAATTTCTTTATTAAAGTAAGTTACCTCAAAGCGCTTAGTGCTCTTATATTAAAGACGAACTTCGTATTTAATTGGACATCATACCGTCCACGTTCCTAAATCATATCTTTCTGTTTCATTCGAATCTCCATATTGGTCTATCTGCCAGACAAGACCCCTGGCATGTTTGAGTTTCCATCCAGCAGCAGTCCCAATCAACCAAATATAACGTAAGGTAATTGAAGTACTCAGTGTAATACATACTTAAGTTAGGAAAACGTTTCATATTGGAAATAAGTCTATTAATTCCCCTTTCAAACCAGGAAAAACATCCTCGGGTTTATGTTTACCATTTTTAAAGCGGTTTTCACACCCACATTACGTTTTATTTTGGAAAGAAGTGTATGAAAACACCTCTAAATCCGAGAAAAAACAACATGGTGTTTGTGTTCACCGTTTTGAAACTGCTTTTTACACGACAGGGTTCTAACGGTTACAAAGTAACTGGTTAAACACTTAAGTTTGGGTGAAACCCTGTTTTGTTATTATTAAACACCGAGCACGCTACTTTATTTCTAGCATTCGTTGTTTGGAAGTGATTACGATAACAGTGAGTTTGACATGCGCAGTGGAATTTTTAAGTATTTGCATATTTTTAATAATAAAAAGGTGTGTAAATTAAAAAAAAATTAATTTAAAAATTAAAATTACTGAAACGATATAAAAATAAAATCAAAAAAAGTGAAAATATTAAAATAATTTATAAATTAGAATTTTATTGTAAAAAGTTACAAAGTCAGCGGTGTTTCTGTAAGTATGTTTTCATTTTTTTAGTCAAAATTTTACGATAATTTCTTCAATTTCAATTTCTTCTTTTACATGTACGAGCACCGCACAAGATGACCTGACCCCCAAAACATAAGAATACAATAATTTACATTAAGTTTTATTTGATGAACATATTTATGGTGATGAACATATTTTTGATTTATATATTTTATATATTTTGATTTGCCTTTTGTTTGCGATATTTTGTGAAAATATAATATTTATTATATAAAAATGAACATAATCCTAAATATTACTGCTTTTTATTCTTAAATTCTTGCAAACAAAATGCCAAAATACATTGGCCGGTTTTACACGACCGGACACCGAACAGACAAAACGAACGAACAAACTGGAGTTTTTGGGGAAGAGGGTGAGAGAGGACGATGGAAACCCGGCCCCTCTCTTACCCTCTTTCACATAAACCTCAGTTTGTTCGTTCGTTTTGTCTGTTCGGTGTTCGGTCGTGTAAAAGGGCCCATACTAGAAAACACCAATAAGGAACCGCCAGTTCTACACGGTCAAAAACAAACCTAGAAAGAACCAAAGCGTCAAATTAGTAAAAAGGAAACGTAAAAATGACCTAAGTTACAATATTACTAAAATTTACTATAAGTTTATTTTTAACGTTAAATTCACGTAAATAAAACCACTGTAAAAAACGGTTTTCTTGTCAGCCAATTTTTACCACGGTAATTAAAAAACGTACCAAATACATGTGTAAATCAAGTTACCGCAACGTGAAAATTACGTTTTTGACACCCACTAAAGTTAAAACACTTAGGTATCAAAAGCGTTCTACACACCGTGTTTTAACTCGATTTGGTTGATTGGGTTATTCAGGCCTATTCTGAACTCCGCTGGAATTGATTCCGCAGGAATTTTCTTACATTGGAATCGATTCCAGCGGAGTTTAGAATAGGCCTGATTATTCCTATATTTTGGGATCAGCAATCACCCATAGCGCTGCCAGTACAGCAGTAACCTTAGTCTAAAGAAGGAAAGAGGATTGATAATTTAGAAAGGAATGTGTCCTGAATACTGCCTAAGTATAAGTGTTTTCTGAAGTTGCTTAATACAACCTACGAAATCTAGTCAACCATTGGTCTTCGTTAGTCCGTAGAGATTATCATTTCCTCGAAGATATCATTCAAACCAAGATCAACGTGTTCTCTTTTTAACAAGCCTAGAAGGATTTTGATATTTAAAATTATACAAATTTTTACAGCTTCACTAAATCATTTTTCTGAGTTATCTTTGAATGTGAAAACAAATAAAAACTTGGTTTCCGGGACACACCTGTCAGTTCGATATTATCATTAGTTAATTTCGCAGTTTTATTTCAAACAAAGTGTAAGAAAATATCAGCGAATGACTTTTTTCTTATCTTTGTACGGGCGTTTTACTATCCTTTAAGAAAAATAATAATGAGTTAACGAAGCGTAAAGATAACACGCAAAATAGATGGACAGAAATTTTTTCGCAAGAAAAAAAATGGAAATAAATTGATGAGATTCACTGATTTAAGGAGTAAAGACGTCAGTATGATTGATGATGGTATGCGACCGTCATAATTTACTTTGTGCTGATTCTTGTTTACTGGCAGAACATAAATAATTTGTAAGTTGATTGGCATCATAAATTAATATGGTTTTCTTGGATAAAAATTTATTAACGTGTCCGCAAAGTAAGAAAAATCAATCCCGTTTGTTTTTTTAATATGAGAAGGATATTAAGGATAATCGACTGAAATTTATTCACATTTTCTACCTCAATTTTCTACAAAATAAAGTAATTTCACTTATTTAATTGCCCTCATATGATTTGTGCTAAACTTTATGTAATTGAAATTATCGTCATAATTTTATTAGCGTATTTACATAGTAAGTCCCTCGTTGGTACGAAGTTAAAATAAGTTCGGTTTATTTAATTCTGGTTCATTGCAGGTAGAAAGGCTGGGTTTTCACCTAGAAAAGCGCTGCAACTGCAATTCTTAATTAAGTGTAACGAATTCTTATTTCCCCCCAAGTACGAACGAACTTTGTGGAAAGCGCTAGTTCCAAACAGAATTGCATCCAGGTCAAATTGTCCTTTTCCCGTCGCGGTTGTCATTCTTTGGTGGTGGTAATAATTTATGAAAGACCACAAGGCTCAGCTGAGCCCCAACTGTGTTTCTGGTTAACTTCTTAATTTACAATGCAGATACCAAAGTTTACTCGACTTTATTATTTATTCTTGCTGAGGTAGACTTGGATTTTTTCCATCTCTTTGTGCTTAATTGAAAAGGAATGAAATTAATTTCAAAGTTTGGCAAAGTTTTCTTTTTGTATATTTTTTTATTGTTCATGCAAAATGGAAATTTTTAACCATAATTTATGAAATTATGCAAAGAAGGACTTTTACAAAATATTAAATAAAACTATTGCAATCCCAAAAACAAACATTGTAAACAATGGATAATGTCTATAACATCTAGGACATTGCTGCTACACATACTAGACTTCAAACGAAACACTGAAACAATGCTAGCTTTACTCTAGATAATACGTGTTTGCGCAGTTAGTCGACGTCGTGGGTATGAAACTGACAAAGTTTACAAAAGCGAAATGGATATGTCGTTCTAGGAGGGCTGGTAGCTGGTTGTTTGGAATAAAAAGTGTCGGGAACGCTGTCTGGGGCTAGCTAGAGAATTCTGGGTACCAGGATTAATATTCTTTATCTCTGTAATGGAAGTGCCTTCATGTACTCCTGGGACGTACTCTACACAGATGATAAATATAAAAAAGTGCAATAAGAAAGTGCTGCTCTACTTAACTTTGCATGTAGGGTATGTAGAGTTGCAGAAGTTGCAAAGGAGCAAATTGCTTTGAACTAATTCGCACCCAGAATGAAGCGTTTTTTTTAAATATGTTATATGAAATTTGCAAAAGAAGGACATGCTTTATTGATTACAGAATGACACGAACCCTGTTTAAATTAATAAAGAGAGATGAAACGGAATGTCTTGTCCATGTCGGAGCGAACACCAGGTGCGCCAATAAAAGAAGTTTTAATTGGTCACCTGTCATATACTTGTCCTATACTTTATTATACATACATCAATGCTGAAGGTGACTCGCCCGTAGTAGTGTGTTCTGTACGTCGATATGTTGACAGTTGATTGTTTTTAACTTATTCTTGAATGTGCCTGACTATTTGTTGCCGGACGATACGGAGCGCTGCGCTTGTGGATGATTCCGTTCATCTTCATGAAATACTGGAATATATCTGATGTGAACTTAGTCCCATTATCGCTCACCAAGATTTCCGGAATGCCCAAACCTAGATAAGATCTCACAACACTTCTAAATTGTAATTGGCGTGGTTATGTTTGGAATGATGTAGATTTCTGGCCATTTGATGTACGCATCGATGAGAATGGAGAAATATTTTCCCATGAATGGACCAGAAAAATCAACATGTACTCGTTCGATACCAAAATGTGCCGTATGTAGTTCGTCCAGTACTTGTCTTCGCAGAACTCTTGGTATATAAACACGTTGTCCACGGAGTAAGCAACCATTTTGTAGGGTGAACTCTGTTTGCTCGATGTTGGAATGCTGTTCGGATTTTACTGGAACACCCGAATGTAAACCACTAATTAACGCTTGAACTGCGTCATCCTTCATTGTAGCATTCCGTAATTGCTCTACCGATACTGGTGGAACGGTCGGTTATTTGATTATGGCCCCATTTCGCGGAAGTTTCCGAAAGCATTAATGAAATCACTTCCCGAACAATTTAATTCAAAATTTGGAATGAAGTAGGCGAGGAAAACAAAAATTTTTCTTGGTATAGAAAAAATTTAGAAATTTTTGACAGTCAGTTTTTCGAATCGGCCGGGATAAGACACAGTCTGTTGTGCCCACGGTGCCTGCCGTAAATTTTTGAAATAATTGTTGTTGGTCGTGCTTTTGAGTAGAAGTATTCTTAACCTTTAGTTTCGGGTTAAAACATTCGAAAAAGCCGGACGCGTGAACGATACTGTGGTTAAAATAAAAATTTAAGCAACATTTTCTCTCGCTGTGTGTTAGTGAAGAAAAAAATTCTATCTAGAATTAAAGCAATCTTGCAAGGGATTCATTAGCTAAATTCTAATTGCTCGTAAAATATATTCTGCATTAGCACAATTTCAGAGAAACGTGCCAAAAAGTATATTTAAGCCTAATATTTAGAAAGGTTTATTAAATTTATCTCCCGGCACTTACAGAATATATCTTTGTCAAAAAAACTCAATTTCCACTGCAAATTGTAAAAAATGGAATATATAAAAAATCCGGCTCGACAGATCGATAGAGAATTGCACAACGAACATTTTTAAAAAAAAGCGAAGTTGATTTGATGAAAATGGACGGCTCTACCGATTTTTGAACGGTATTTTTTTTATGACCCCCCTGTGATAACTGGACTAGCATCTGTTGCCAATACTAATGGTAATTTTAGGTCGTAATGCGCGAGACGAACTTTCTTCTGGATTAGTTTTTGTACTGTACGAAATGCCCTCTTGCATTCCTTGTTCCAATCGAATTTCCCGTTGTCCTTTAAGCGGGAGCCATATAGCACACGTCTTCCGTTCTCCGTGTTCCGTTTCCTGCCAAAGTTGATTACAATGTTTTAGTACTGTTTGACCAGATAAACAAAAAAAACAGAAACGATAAAAACTCGGAATCGGAGAAGATAAACAAATATCAACTTTTGAACGGATTGACGGAAGCGTTAACTCACTTTTTGTAGATTGAGTAAATAGAAATCGCAAAAGCTCCCACTTGTCAATAAAATCAAGGATGCCATGGTAATGAACGCTTATGGCTCACTTAAAAATAAATATCGGAACACAGAAAGACGGAGAGACAGAAAACGAATAATTGTGGCTGACATAAAAATAAATATCGGAACTCGGAAAGACGGAAAACGGATAGACGGAACTCGGAACACGTATGCTATGTGGCCCACGCTTTAGAAGGTTGTTCAACGCGTACAAAGGTGGAGGTGGTAAAATAAAGCGATTTATAAATTTTATTTATAATGCTGTTTTTAAGGGCTGTACCAAGTTTCAGCAACTTCCGAATTATTTCGCAGTCAAATATCTATTTTGACTGGACTATGAATTTATATTTTGCTTTTTTGAGAAGTAAAACGTGACTGAGATGATTATGAAAGAAAACGACAAGCTAGGAAGAGTGCACGGTCACCAAACCATTACTATTAAGCCATTACAGAAGTACTTCTTTGGTATTTAAGAATACACTCAATAAAGAAGTACTTCCAAATCTACTTCCCAGAATAAGTATTTGCGATTTTCCCTACTGGGCTAATGTCGTCCAAAAATACAGATACACCATCGATGTCCTTTAAAATCTGCTCGATTTCACGTTACCATTTTTCCGGCCCCAATGCAATGTCATACATCAGCCTTGTCGGGTAATAAAACCCACGATGAGTGCTCAGAGCTAAAATTTCAAGGTCATCCGGATGAACTTCCATTTGCAGGTATCCTTTGGTGAGATCGATTTTCGTAAATTTTTCTCCATTGATGCAAAAAGTTCTTCAATTGTTGGGAGGGAATAATTCTCCACTACTATGCGCGGATTTACTTGTTTTTTCACTGGAACAATGGGTGTAGTGAGTCCATCTGGCTGAATCGACCTTTTTGATGATACCGTTTTGTTCCAAACCGTCCAACTCTTTTTCACCTGCATATCGAAGTGTAAATGGTAACTTTCTTGCTTTTACGAGAATCGGTTCCACATTTGCTCGTAATCGTATTCGTGCCTGTCTGCTCTCGATTCTCCCCATGGGTTTCTCGAAAACGGATTTGTATTTTTGTTTGAGTTGAGTCAATCCTTCCTATTTGTTGCTGAATGGATGAAACAATTTGAGTAGTTTCCTCTACAGCCACACGTTTTAATCATTCGTATTTGACAGACGGACTGGCTTTTATTTCATGTAATACTAGAAAATTTTGCCTGCAGGAAAGGTATGCTCTACTAGTAGTAGTAACTCAATGTTCCGCCACTTTTCCCAATTTTTTATAATTCTATTGGAGTAGGCACATTAACCGAAGATCTGCGATTAAGAGACCACATATTCCAAGAGCCAATCAAGCTTACCAAGAATTTTTTAGTAGGCGTAAGTCCCTAGTTTAACCAGCAGCCCACGCCACATTCTACAAGTCCTACATTCGGCTTCGAATAAAATTTTTTCATTTTGGCTGCCGCTTTGAACACTGCCGTAGTGTGGCACGACAAGGTTAAGCTAAGGCGCACATTGAGCTGTGTCACGCAGTAAGCGCAGAGCAGAGCAGCACAGAAAAAAAACGACCTCACATAGTCGTCTAAGCACATTGAGGAGCAGTTTTGTTCGACAGTTTGACGAAAGTAATTTTGAAATGGAGGAATATCTAAATTTATTAAGCTCTAAGTCAGATTCGGATGAGGGATTTGAAAATTTATTAAAATCGATTAATTTTTCTTCCATTTTTTTAAAAAAAAAAGACCGTACGCAGCACGTAACGCACAGTTTCTGTGCCCCATCCACAAGTGTCGTGACGCCTGCGCCTGGCGCAGTATTCGTGTTACCTGCTCTGCGTTGCAATTCGCGGTTCTCCCTTAAAAAGCATGGGACACAGAAACTGTGCTGCTCTGCCTGTGTCGCCTGCGTCTCAATGTGCGCCCGGCCTCATCAAAATCGGGCTGCCAAACAGAGCGTGATGTGAACAGTTGAATACTTCGGAAAGGTCAAGGTTTTCGACAAAATGACAAGATGGGAATTTTATAGGCAATAATGGTTTGTACTATATAAGTAAATGAAAAAAAAAATTTGCTAAAATCAATTGTTGAGTGATTTTTTGGCCGAAAAGTGATTTTTGGAAATTTTGACATTTGACCTTGTTTGTAGGCAATAACGTTTTGCATTGACTGATCAAAAAAAATTGTCGAAAAAAACAGTTTTTGAGTGATTTTTTGGGCAAAAAGTAATTTTTGATAACTTTGACCTTGAATAACTTTAAAAGGGTTAATCGGGTCAACAATTTTGTAAAAGCTAAAGTTGTAGAGAATTTCAATGTCAACATTTTGGGCCGCATTTCGCACGGGGTTGTACGACCTATATAAACCGAGATACAAGGAAAACACGGGAAAACGCGATATCTCCGGCGGCCATGTTTTTTGTGGTTCCTAAATTATTTTTTAAAATGTCCCAAGGAATATGTCGACAAATTTTCAGCCATTTCGGAATTTTGTCTCATTTCGTGCATTTTTTTGTAATTTCCCTGGGTTATAGTCCATTCCTCGAACAATCGTTTCCTTCTACGTTCCTCGAAATCGAATTGGACTGTTCACATTTTTCACTGATATGTTTGCATCTCCAGCTGCTGTCGTAAGACGACCTTTTAATACACCTGAGTATTCTACAACATTTGTATTATGTTTTAACCAACATCAAATCGCTTGCTGTTCTTTCGGTGCGTTAACCTTGTGTCCTTGTTATATGCTGCCTTTGCCAAAACATCTTGGGATAAACGAGATATTATAATCAAGTCATCGCTTTTCCACAAATGGGCCCTTTCCTGTATATTGTATTATTCTTAGAATTTGTGAACAAAATTTTCTTTGTATGTTATCGGGAAATGTATAAATAAACAATGAGCATTCCTTTTACCATGAGTTCAGCGACTTTTCTACCTGTACCTGTGCATCATGATATCTATGATGTACGAATTCACACCCAAAGATAGCGGCGTATATGTTACCAGGAAATTCCTTTAGGCCGAATATTTTCTAAAACAAGCTGGTGGTTCTCACTTTGTGTGTTATTCAAATAAACCCACAAAAAAAACAAACAAATTGAGTTTGTAAGATTGGCTTTGATAAATAAATTTTCCTGACTTCCAAAATAAGATTGTTTTTCCCTCTTATGCTAAACAAAAATATCAACATTTATGTAGATTTAAATTTTACTTATTTAAAATCCAAATAACATCAAAAACTTGCTACAAGAAAAAAAATTGGGTCACTTCTATACAATATCCTACTTAAAAACGCCTTAGCAACTGAACACTTCTCTCCCCTCCATTCTGTTTATAAAAAGCTCTTCATTTGAAATAAACACTCGAGGAATTATTATCCTGACAATTGAATTCAGGGATCAAGTATCCATGCAACTGTATAAGGGCGAAGCGACAAGAGGCGCTGATTTTGTAAATGGCCCAAATTGGATTATCTTAAGAAGCGCCTAAGCTCTAGCTCAAAACAATTGTCAAGGTGAAAAATGAAGCTCTTTACACTTCATTAGGTCTATCATTAATCCTCATCAAAATATTTCCTTCTGCCCGAATAAACGGTGAAAATGGTTTGGGGATGTTATAGAATTCCTTTGCCACCTGGGAAAAATGAATACTGGGCTTAGGTTAGGACAGTTCGAAATTTGTCATTTTTTTTCGTTGTAATGTTTTCTTAGGCAAAAAAAAACTTTTGTGTGCTTTGTAATTTCTTCAACTGTGACACGCTCTACTGTGCCAAAATAATCTGTTATCCTATTTCTCACCTATAATAAAGAGAAGGTAGGGTAGTAATTGATTTGTAGGGGGTTTATCTATAAAACGTAGAATTTTATGTTAGTTTAAATGTAGGTGGATTCACAGGTTTTGGTGCTCCCAGCGTGAATTATTGATGGGCTTTCCGATTTTGTTTTATTCATGGATTTTATATGGTATATGAAGAGAATCTGACCTTTAAAATTTAATTGTGTTTAGGAAACTTGTTTATTGATCTTTTAATTGGTATGTGAAGGACAAGATGTATTAAAGGATTGGAAATCGCATAAGAACTCGAGCAGATGTTGAATAAGGAAATGATTAATTTTTTTCTTAAAACTATGGTTGCTACACAAGTTCAGGATCGGTGACCACACCTCACTCCCCACAACATCGTCCTTGTTACCTTACTCGTCCCTATCCCAATCCCCGACTGTTAAGCTATGGTGTAAAGTTATCATGCCTAGCCAGTGGTTAAAAAAAGAGATTGGAAAAGGTACCCGCCGATTTGCGAGATTATGCATGAACGTAGAGACGCCACACTTTGGAACCAACATTAATGAACAAAAACAGAAACAAAAAGTACGAAGGTTGCGAAGGAGAATTCGAAGAAGATACACATAACTTGATCCGTGTGGGTAGGGCAGACAGGAAAGAAAAGGTAGAGCCCGCACCATAAAAAAGGGAATCTCAATATCGCTGTTTCCTTGCGCAGGGAGAGTCTCAGTCCCCACAAACGACGAATGTCATTCCTTTTGTTTAAAAACGCAAATAACCAGCTCATTTATATTTTGAATCACAATTCCACATGCGCGCTCATTTCCCTTCTTTTATGGCCCGGGCTCTACAATTGCGCTCTCTTTTTTCATGGCATGATTGACCAAAATGAGGATGCAGTTAGCTCCTCTGAGAGGGCCACTTCCGTTCCAAGTCTTGTAGGAAAATCTTTCCAAATGAACGGTGTCTGATCCTAGACAGAACGGAACAACTGGAAAGAAAATTTTCGGTTATCTTGTCTTGCTGGTTTGTCCAGCTAAATGAATGACCAATAATTTTGTGTGAAGTGTACATAGTAAGAGGGGTTTCCAATAATGACGCTGGAAATTTTACAGTGTATAGCTGCCATGGTGCCCAAGCTAGTAGACTACAGCTGTCAAATGTGGAGTATATAGTAATTAACGTTGGGCAAATCATCGTTGAGTTCCTTTCCAGTTGAGCAATGCGTGCAAATCATTAAAATTTACTAAGAAAATGAGTGTCAGTTCGAACTACGTTCCGCGCAGTATGTGATTTTTATGGTGCACATGATTGTCTTGTAACGTTGACTATTCGTCGTTTGGTGGAAAAATTCGAATTAACCGATTCAGTAAACAATCAAACGACACCAGCACGTCGTCGTAACATGAGGGACTGCAGAAAATTTTCCTACGATGAACAAGAGTGTGCAGGTTAGATAACTCAAGGCAGTCAATTCCTCGTTGTGCCTAAAATTGGGCCTTTCGTAGCTTCAACTTGGAGTATTTTGCGTCGTGATTTGGGCCTGTGCCCGATCAAAATTAAATTTACCCAGAAAACTAAAAGTAAACGACCCAGGGTTGAGCATTGGATGAATGGCTATGTGAATAAGCAAAGTGATCGCATTTCGGTATACAATAATCAACTTGTGACCCATCAGTTGCAAATCCATCCAGAAAAAGTCTAAGTTTGGTGTGAACTATGAATGGCGGCATTCTTCCAAATGGAAGTTGGTGCCGCACAGTGGGCCAAAAGATTCTTGGGTGACCAAAAAACGTTTTCGTCATGTCATAGATTTTAAAATTTTTTAATGCCATTCGATAGTAAACTAAATATATTACCTTATGGCAACATTTTTTTTGTAATTTTTAACCCCGTATTTGTGCTTGGAATGGCTAAAGTCAGAGAAAATTTTGAACAGCTCATTTTTTTAAAAAAATGTTCGAATTTTCTATGATTTCCAAGTTCTATTGAAATCACTATACAGGAGGAGGTATTATTAGGCGAAGAATTTATGATAAAAGTCAAATAGTTTTTTTAATGATAGCATTTTAATTTAAAAGGGCGATTTTTCGCTCAAATTTGTATTTATTTTTAAATTTTAAAAAAATGGCC
Organism: Thereva nobilitata; assembly: GCA_963855945.1. NCBI lineage: Eukaryota > Metazoa > Arthropoda > Insecta > Diptera > Therevidae > Thereva > Thereva nobilitata. The sequence goes on from OY979696.1 coordinate 34,773,107, forward strand.
AGCGATGTCCACGTTCTAATTGGCATCAAATTAAAGTAGAAATCCTCCTGCATCGATAAAAAAGTTTGGCTGCGATCACCTGCGATCTTCGGAGAAAATGGTATTTGAAGTAAAGTCTACCTTGTTGTCTTGTGCGTATTTCCAGACAATGTTCCTTATGCCCTATGTCACACTGTCACATGAGGGATTAAAGAAGGCGGATGTTCCCAGGAATTGCACAAAATGCAGGAATTTTATGACTTTTATGACTTTATGACTTATTTAATTTGTGCTTGTGTTGCTATAGTGAACAGATTCAGAGAAAAGCTCACCTTGAAGTCACTGGTAGAGGTATTAAGACAATCGTCTTCTCGCGGGGCGGTGAGCAACTATCAGGATAAGAAGCATTTAGTAAAATGTAGCTTTAATTAGGCAAAGTGAATACAAGCAAAAAATTTCTGGAAATAATGACGAAAATATAACAGACGCCAATTTATTCGTAATGTCATTGGTTCATCTTCGTTTAAAATGCAGTACTTCCGAAAAATTAGTGTGGTGAAATCCTCGTCCATCATATGCACACTTCTGTAGACCTATTATATTTAAATATGTAAAGGAAACAAAAGAATTGGTTCAAATACCCGGAAATACCCAATACCCGGATGGCCGTGGAAATTACAAAGAGATTTAAGACCATATAGTCCGCTCAAATTAGGAAAAAATAAAGAAATTTTTCCCACAGCTATGAGACCGGTGCCAAATGAAAGATTTGGGTTGTCTAAACATGATTTTCACAACCCACAGTTCGAAAAAGGGTTGTTTTTGAGAAATATACCAGTACATGATGGTTTTCGCTTTTTTTTCTAATTTGAGGAGAAACTATGCATTTTGATAAAAATATCAATAAGGTTGTAGGGCGTAAAATTACCTACAAATTTTGTCTTCACTGTTTTTCGAATTCCGTACAGTTTCGCCGCTAGAGGCCGTTTAAGTAAATTATGTAAAAATGTAAAAATCTTCTCATAAAAGTTTGCATTAAAAAAATGAAATCTCTTCACTAAAAATGATGCATTCATAAATTTTTATTCAACTCATGAACATTTTATACATTACATTAAACAAACTATTTTAAAAATCCCCCCCGGCGCCACCAACTTTCCCTAGTGAAATATGTACACATATGTTAACCAAATCTTGTAAATATTAGGCTAAACATAAATTACCTACTGAGATTTATGTAAACAAATCTGAATGCAAGTAGAAGCACCACTTTTATACCAAATGTTCGGCATCATTTCATTTATTCAAAGTGTATTCATATTTCATCAGCTTTTAGCTCTATGGCCTTAAAACTCCGCAGAGATATCTACCGAATACTAAAGAGCAAAAAGGAGTATTTTGCAGGAGTTTTTTTCTTCGTTGATAAATTACCTGAATTTCTACATTTGAATGGTTAATTTATAATATCGCGGAAAGAAATCATCTGTGAAGTTTACCAAAACATTTTTGGGGTTAATGGGCCATTTTGCAAAGTTAATAAATATTCTTGCTAAATTACGTTAAAGTCCTTTAACAAATATTTACGTTTGTGTTTTATAATAACATTGAAAATTATTTGCTTCTTTTCTATAAGCTATACCTACCTACCGCTACCTCAACAAACACATGTAGGTCGGAATATATATTCTAAGAGAGGTTCGAGTGTAGTAGTAGATACTAAATTAGCACTTACTAGGCAGCCATCTGAATTATAGAAAGATGTAAGCAATATGTGAAAGAAGTATCGAAATCACCCGCAACAATGATTTCACCCTATGGATGGGAAAATAAGAATCCCTAAATCTATTCGGAGATAACATCGAAAACTAAAGTGGAGACTTCTTAGGAGTTCCGTATAGAAAACAGAAAAGTATGACGTCTTAACAAAAATATTTTAATCCAAACAAAATTGAGATTAATAAATCTATGATGATATATACAGGGTGCGGCAAAAGTCCGGCAACGATCCGATATTTCCTGAAGGGTAGGTGAAAAGTTTGGAACAAAAGTTGCTCAATTTGGAGGGTGGAACTTTTTCTCAAGGATTATGATTCTCCGAAGAGATATATTAAACGTTTGTCCAAAAAATTCTTTTATCCGAAGCTTCCCTGCACCCCCAAAAATCATCAAATACAAAGTTATCCCCAAAAATCATTCATTTGGGAGTGCAGGGAAGCTTCGGATAAAAAATTTTTTGAACAAAAGTTTGGTATTTCTCTTCAAGGCGGTGAAGGGGTGGAGGTGAGTGAGTTTTGTATGGAAACGATTCCACTCTCCTAGTTGAGCCACTTTTGTTCGAAACTTCTCACGAAAACCTACCCTTCAGGAAATATCGGACCGTTGCCGGACTTTTGCCGCACCCTGTATAGCCGTGATATGCTGTGGTCCTGTTTTCATACATAACTATTTCTATTTCTAGTTTTGGTTACCTTGCTGAAATGTATACGGAATCGGTGGAAAGTACTCGAGTAAATACTCATGAGCAGAATCGAAAGAAAATTACTCAATGAGCAGTTTTTACTCGTCCAAAAGTACTCGATCCCTTGAGAATCGATGAGTAATTTTTTTGTCATTTTGATTTCGGATACATGGGGCAAATTGTCATCCTTTATTTATTTATTTTATTTATTTATTTATTAACAAATTATGTACAAAGACTTAAAGTCTTAAATTCATGTACATTAATTATACAGAAGGAATATAAGAATAAAAATTATAAAATACAAATACAAAAAAAAATTACATATAAAAAGGAGACTAGATAAATTATTTAAATTAGAACAAAAAAAATTAATAAGAGAGAGACAGATATAAAAAAAGAGAATACACAAGCTAAATTTTCTTTATTTTCCTGTATTCATGCTCTTACAGTTCTGTTAACTAAAAGTTAGAAAAGACGCTTCCTGAAAATGTCCGCTGAATCGGTAGGTTGCAATTCAACCGGGAGAGAGTTCCATAGTAGAGCAACGAAGACGAAGAAAGAGCGTTGTCTAATTAAAGTGCGAAAACGCGAAATAATCAAATTATTATTTCTAAGTGAATGTGAGAGCTGCACGAACTGATTGAGGTATGCGGGTTTGCGCTGGTTCAAGATATCGTGAAGGACACGCAAAAGCCTATACTCACGGTAAAGGCTCATGGAGCAACCCAAAACGGAATTCATATAGGGTGAGATATGGTCAAAACGGAGTAACTTATATACAAAGCGTATGCAATCGTTAAAGGCTATTTCAGGCTTTCTCGCACAAGACGAGTCTAAAGAAGGAAAAATAGATAGGCCATGCATTAGATGAGGAAGGAGTAAGGATTTCACTTAATTCATGCGAACAGTCCATTTGAGCAAACCACAATGGTACCTAAGTTTTGACAGAAGCCCATATGTTTTGCCAATAATGAGATTGATATGGTCGCAGCAGGTCATACTGCTATTCAGAACAACTACTAGATTTTTTACTTTTTCAACACAAGTGAGAAGGACCCCATTCAAAACGGTTTCTGGTGGAATAGGACGAGTGATGGGAGTGAGAGAGAGAAATATACATCGGGACTTCGATGGATCCTTTGCTTGGGCATTCTTCTTCTTCTCTTTTGGTGAGGTGCTGGGTCCATATACTTGCTTTGGCATTACTGATAACTTCGAACGAAGGGTGGGGTTATACCTGCGACCAGCCTTAGAGTATGCATTACTCGATTTCCAGGTGGGACAGATTACAAAAACTTATATAGCTTACACGGCATATAATCGTGAATTCACAACCCGTTTACATTCCAAACGTAAAGTGGAAACACAAATTGGAGTTATTTTATCGCACAGAAATTTGTATGCTTTTCTCTCTGTTGCACGAACGTGAATCGGAATCATAAAAACTTCTATGCGATAATTTGCGTTTGGAATGTAAACGGCCCTAACCTAAATTCCTCTTAATTGAGGCAGAAAAATAGATATAATGTGTAAAGCGTTTACATGAATTCGTACCCTTTCCGTATTCTTATGGACCTCATAGTATGTTAAATGAATAATAAGACTGGATTTTTGGAAGCTCATAATGATGAGTCATTCATTTTTCATGCAGTCTTAATAAATTAATAATAAATTATGTATTTCTTTTTTTTAAAGAGATTTTGTATGTAATTTATGCTTAAAGTGCAAAATTAAAATGAGCTGTCAAGTTTTATAACTATATATCGCCCTTAAATTATGCAAATTGTCAGATTTTAATGTTAATCGGAAAGATTAGTTGCAACCGACTATGGTGGTATTATCAGAACAAAAAAAAGTAAGTCGAAAAGTGAGGGGCACCTTACTATGCGTCGTGAGTTTTATTAATCCAAGCTTACCTTCAAGTTCAGTAAAAAAATACTTTTTTAATCCAAATCAAAATTTCTACGGAAATTACTTCATTGAAATTTTCTAGCCTTAATAAAAAACGGATACGAAAAACTATTAGCAATTTTTGCAAAAAAACTCTTGTCGTGAGTATAAAACCAGTTAAGCCATAAAAAAATAATTTTTGCAACACAATGACACTATTAAAAATATCTGACCAACATCGCACATATCTCACACGAAAATCTTTTGTAATATCCTATAAAGTCCACGTGATATGAAATTGGCTGTTACGAGGGGCAATTTTCCCTTTTTTCATACAACATTTTAAAATTGAAGGGTGTTCTCAATCCTGCACACGCAATCAAGAGGACGAAGGTTGAAGGCTTCAATTAGTGAACAACTGTCCGTTTAACATCACGCGAACCTTAATGAACAACTCATGGAGGAGAAGTCGCTAATGAAAGTCACACTTAACGGCGATAACTTGGATTAGCGTAATTAGCTGGAAGAAGGTGGGACTCATAATCAACGTGGACAAAATGCTTCAGTTTGGCTCAAAATCAGATATCAGTTCTAATTGAAACACGAAAAGAAGATCCCTTTTGTTCTCCTTACACATTAAGCATTCCCTCCCTTAGGGTAGCCGTGATTGAGATAAGGATAACCATTGGGGGTAACAAAGGCTTCTGACGGTGTCTAGTACACCTTTGTATTTACATAATTGTTTCATAATAGGCCATTCTAGTCCCACCGTTAAGAGTTGAGTGTACGAGTATAGTATCAACTTGTGAGGTTATTATAGAACGACCGCCGGCCTATGTTGGGGGGTATACAACACGCATATATTTAAGGATAAACATTTTCACTCTTACTTGATACTATCTAAAGCACCATAAAAGGCCTCGTGCGCTCGTCTAGACTTGGTGTGGTCAGACAACAAAAGATTTTATGCTTTTTAGTATTTTATTTTCAATCCTACGGTTTTTGTGGTTAGTCTCGTTCTTTATGCACGTACATATACCAATCCTAGGCAAACTTTGTGCGAATCCTTTCTAATTTAACTTTACTTTGCTTTTGCTGATGGATGATGATTTAAAATTTTGAACACGTTAAACATATTGTATGTTCAGATTTACGTCACGGAAGAGGTGCCTAATTTTTCAGGGTCGAAAAAAAAAGTGTGGGTGGAAATTTTAAAAGGAAATTATAGAAGTAGGATTATGGTATTTGTCTGTTACTTGAAAATGGCTAACCTTTGCTACGTAAAAGATTTGAAAAAGAACGTGTAGGTGTAGTAAAAGCGTAACATGAGGGTCATCCAATAAGCAAAAAGATATATGGGTTTTAAGAGGAATAGCCTTAATTAGAAAAGTGGGAGAGGCTCAACTTTGAAGGATGTGGTAGAGGAGCTCTTTAAGTAAAAAAAACTATTGATCTTATTATGAATGTTTCGCTATTTAATGTGATTGTACGGTAATAGAGCAGCATAAGGACAATATTTTATCGTTGTGTGAATAAGAATTGCATGAACATGTTTGTTTTGATTCAATTTGTTTCCAATCTTAGATATATTGGATATACAAGATTCCAAAGTATACAGATTCGGAACTTTTTGCATCTGTAAAAGGCTACGTTCAAGTTGTGCAGCTTACTGCAAATTCAATGCAGCAGCTGCTTGTCATCAGCATTCGAATGCCGAGTATTGAAGGAATTTTGCAGCGGTTTTCATATTTTGAACGCATAAATGCAATATTTTGCAGTCGGTTGCGTAACTTGAACGCAGCCATAGCAGGAAACAGCATTTTCTATCTTTTGAGACACATAAACAATAGGTTTAAAAAAATATACTTACACTAATTTGACGTGAAGTTCAATTTCCCAAATCCATCTACTATTTCCCAAGTGTCGGACGAAAGAAAGTAAACAACTAAAATTTAACTCGGTGCGGACACGGAAGTAAAATTTTACGTGTTTACTTTCTCTCCGTGTGGCGTCCGACACACGGCCGTCATGCGGTGTGAATATGTGTTTTCCGAGCTGTAGAGTACATCCAGTATGCAGCGTAGATGATAGAGTAGAGCATAGGCTCGCATACTCGCTTATAGGCGTATGCGGCAGTGTGCGGCAGAGGAAGCGATCTACGTTATGCACGCCGTTTAAAAGCCATTCAGAGTTCTATAAGCGAGTATGCGAGGCTTCTGGCAGGATGTTCTTCGCTGTCGCACCCATACATATTATAGGTAGAACATAACGAAATCCATAATGTTATGCAATAAAGACTCTAGCATGTCTTACATAGCACCTCGACAAAAGCGTAACCGCTCGTGGTGAATTTAATCTGATTGATCTAGATATTTGGGAAATCTTGTTAGAGTATAGCATCCTTTTATAAAGAATTTAGAGAATTTTATAATTATTAATGGTTCAGAGAGAATGATTGTAATTTTACATTGCATGCCTGTAAGGCCCTATTTTTGGCGCTGATTAATTCCAAAATCCTACCAGGCGCGGATCTAGAATTTTATTTTGGGGTGGTCACGGAACTAAAAGTGGCGAAAAAAAATTTCTACTCCTAAGGGCCTATTTAGACGGTTCGCTCCCAGGAGCATTCCTCACGAACTTTGTGGATGAAGGAGGTAGTGGGGCAGTGCCGCGGCTGTCATATGTGCAGGATGTGCAACTGCACAGGGCCCCGTGATTTTGGGGCCCCGCTAGCGAAGCGAGCGAAAAATTATTTTGGAATAAAAATCATTTGAATTCATTATTTGCATTTTTACTTCATTGAGAATGGGCCATACAAATGAGCATGGGCCACAGAAATCAGGATATGGGCCATTATTCTGTCGCGGGGACGGGTTTGTATGAAGAAAAATGCGCGAGCGAAGCGAGACTGGACTCTCCCGGCACTGTAGTGGGGTTGATGAGAGGTACCACCCCACCTACCCCTTCATCCACAAAGTTCGTGAGGAACATTCCTGGGAGCCAAGCGTCTAAACAGGCTTTTTAGGGACAAAAACAAAATTAACAAAACGTGCAAAACTAACCGAATTTTCTCGTGGATTAAAAACAAACGTAGTCCGCTCAAATTAGTCAAAAAATCGCTGTTTTTAGGAAATTTTTCCCACAACTATGAGACCGGTGCCAAGTGAAGTCTCTATTTTGTGGAGAACCTATGCATTTTGGTGAAAATATTAAAGTTGGAGAGCATAAAATTACATACAAATTTTACTTTTACAATTTTTTCCAACTATGCATATTTTCGCCGATGGGGGCCGTTTTGCGCCATTTTTAGATTTTGAGCCAAAATTATGCATTTGTAGGAAAAATTAAATGAGATCAAATTAGTAGTTGTAGTTTTTCAACGGCCTTTCTTTGGACGCTTTGATTATCAACAGAGTCTAAAAAAAGGCGCAAAGCGAGCTCTACCGGCGAAACAATGCCGAATTCGAAAAAACAGTGAAGGCAAAATTTGTAGGAAATTTTATGCCTTATAACTTTGCTCTTTTGATTGATATTTTGACCAAAATGCATAGTTTCTCTTAATAATAGAGAAAAGGCGAAAAAACTTTAAAATTCACATATTTCTCAAAAACAACCCTTTTTCGAACTGCGGGTAGTGAAAATCATGCTTAGACAACCCATATCCTTCACTTGGCACCGGTCTCATAGCTGTGGGAACAATTTTTTTAATTGTCCCTAATTTGAGCGGAGTAGGGCAGAAAACGTGCCCTAATGTGTTTTTGATGAAGACGCGCCCTTTCTTGTGAGTGCAGCTAACTTCAGAGTTTACAAATTAAAATATATAGAAAGAGTATAGATCAATCTGTAGTTGACCTTGAAGGTCACCCTTAAATCCGCGCCTCTTCTCGCGCAAACTATGTTTTAAAACTCGTTCACTAGAAATTCAGAACTCTGACAGCACATGAGATTGTTCAAACGCAAAGTTCGCCGCCATTTTTCCGCAGCATCTCTTCACATAAAACAATGGACCCCACATAACCCATTCCATCCTCCCGTTTTCTTTGGAACTAAGCATACTAGCGGCCATTGCACCATCGCACCTTTAGTGGTACGTCGGATGATTGCGTACCTTAATCTTACACATACAAAAGCTAAACAGAAAATTAAATATGCAATCTTAAGCAGAGTTAAGTGATTCGAAAATGCGCGACACGTTTTACATCAGATGAATATGTAATAATCTCCCAAGAGGGTGAATTCAATCTAATAATTCCTCGTTGCTAATTCACAAGTTCTTGTGTTAATTTATTCATACGTATACCGCCCTGTATGAAATATAACCTCAAAAATAAATCCTTGTGCCTCCTCTACATATAATTAGCGTCTACCCAAGTACTATTTGCATACTTGACTTCAATCAATCATCCCACGACCTCCAGTATCCTTGGGATATCAAGATCTTTTTACAACACTTGTTCAGACTACTAAAAAGAGGGCAGTCCTCTTGTCTGTAAGCGACATCACTTTGCTAGGTGTATACAATCAATTAAACGTCCCCATGCAGCTCGTAAATATGGAATAACTGGAAATCATTCAGCACAACATTTTCGAATAAACCCACTTCGCCGTAATAAATGTGTCAATAAAGGTTTTCGATACCAATTTCAATGACTCCTTGCGCCATTCTTGAAGATCCTTATCCTCGTCATTGAAGACAATAACAACCTGTGATAAGCAACATCTCTTCGTTTTGTATTCCATTTACGTTTTCCATTCCAAATGAGGTTCGATGGCTCTTTTATTCGCAGAGAAGGTGGGGATATCCCATAAAAGGAATTACACATCCTGACAATATTCCGGGACGTTTGCGATGCCAAAGGGGGTGAAGATACCGCTTGCCTACGAAAGAGAGAGAGTCCTTCCGTAACGACTTGGGAATATTTAATAGAAATTGAGGTGCGTCCTTAAATCTATATCCTTATCAAGAGGCACTAAATCCCTGGATGCGGTGTTATTATCATAGTTAGTAGAATCCTGTTTTTCTTATCAATATTTAAGGAGAATGAATGCTTTTTAACCATAGAATTGAGAATGTTGTTTTGGTAAACGTCAGGACCTGTTTTTTAATATTATGTTTTCCTTGTTTCACTTCAAGGCTTGTTTATTTTATTGGTGGATAAACATTGAAGGCCATCCCAAATATTTATTGAAAACAACTTTATGTTGATCCTGATGATTTTATGGGTGGGTGTTAAAAATTTGATGTCAATTTCAATAAATGTAAGCAATTGGTCCTTGCCAGATGCTTTAGCAGATTAATAAATTTTGTTTTTTTTTTTTTCTTAAAGCATTTGGAATACCACAGTCAATTTATTGGAAAAGGAATAAATTATGGAAAAGAGGCAAATATATTCAGCAAATTTTTTTCTGTGAATGGATTATCAAAATTTGCTTAAACTTTATAATGTTTTCATTAGTAAATGTAAAATGTTGCTGAAAATGTACAGATGATCTTCTAGGAAATGTTTTAACGCTGACTTTCAATAACATAAAGGATATGAACATATACACGTGCCGTAAAAATTTGGGACTGGTGGAAGCGTTATTATAACCTCGAGGAAAGAAAGGATAGGCTTAGTAAAGTTGCCGTGAAGCTAATAAAAAAAGTATTACGAAGCGAGTAGCATACATGTCTCGCATACCAGAACAAATGACGCCTACGGCAAAGAAAACGTCTCAACGATATACAAACATATTTTCTCATAGAACGTTCCCCTGCAAACAATTTCTCGGAGGCTTGCTTTCTCGGACCATTCTCGATTCGAAAAATGCTTGCGACGGGTACGAGAAAAAGATTCAAAACGCAAAATGAAAGCTTTCCTGGTTGATTTGTTTCTCAAAAAGCCTTCACGCTGTAGAAAAATATTGAGAGCCGATTTCGCCTGAATGGGACTTCAAATCTCCAAATTACACTAACAACATAACGTCATTTCACCGATTTGAAGTCCTATTGAGAGGAAATTTTGAGAGCTTTTGGTTTCTCTTCAATGATTTGTTTGGAAAGTTTAAGCTTTTGACTTGTTTTGCTCGGCGGAGTGATTTTCGGCGCAGAAGCGATTTGCTATCGATACGAGCATGGGATTCGTTATCAGCACGAGAAAGCGATTCGATCTCTTGCTCCGCTTTTATTGCCTTCGAATTCGTTTACGAGTCGTTAACGAGTCCGAGATCGAAGCAAGCTTTCGCTTTTGGCAAATCGTTCTCGAATCGTTTCCGAATCGAAATGTTTGCAGGACGTTTTATGTTCCAGGGCAATGTACATATATAATATGCATAGCTGTGTGTGATGTGGCGCCGTCCTGGTGGAACCACATGTGCTCTAGGCACATAGGCTTCTAGAAGAAAGTTTCTCAAAAAGAAACGGCAGCGATCACTAGTAACTGCTTCCAACTAGCATATTAAGGGGGTGCAGATAGGGTCCCTGAAGCTAGCCCCACTACCTCATGAGGATCCCATAGGGCGTACCCGAGTAAAAATAAAAACCGGCCTTACAAAGGGCGAACACCGGCCGCTTGGCTTTTTATGGGGCATATGATGGACGTAGAGTTTTTAACTATTTTTAATGGGAGCACATACGGCCTTACGACGGCCAAGTTTGACCAAAAGATTTAGAAGGCCAAGTACTGAGCTGTAGAAACGGGCATTCGACGGGAAATTTGAGCCAAAAAAAGAGTCTGCACCAAATGTATTGTTGAATGTGTTTTATGGGAGCTTCATCATTTTCGTTATGTACAATGGTTCTTTCGATTTATCCTACTTAAAGATATCGATGCACAAGAGAAACGAGCTCGCCAGTCGTCGGTTTGTTGCACGTGTAGTGTGTGGTGCGTGTTGATTTATATTTTAGTAGTTTTTAGGAGTTATTTAACGGCTTGAAAAAAAACACAACCGAAAAAAAATCAAACATTTAATTGCAGTGAAGTATATTGTCTTATAGGAGGGCGAATATCCACGTTGCTGCCACTGTACCACCGTCGTATACCCGTAATAGCAACTATACGGCCGCCGTACCACCGTCGAATGGCCGTTATTGGAACTGTAAGGCCGTTGCTTCACCGTCAATCGCCCCCTGTACGGCCGTACTGTCCTGCAACGAGCCTTCTGTTAACCGCCAGATGGCCGAGGACTATGTTTCAATCACAGTCGGCATTTGCCCGTTCTAAGGCCACAATTTATTTTTACTCGGGTAGATATGTGAGTTATAACTGTGGCGGTGTCGAAAGCTTTAGGCTGGCCGCACATTGGATACGAATTTGTATCGTACGTAAACGTACATTATTGGACGTCCAAACTGAGCTCACACACTGGTTGCGTTTTTCTCCGTTGAAATCCCAGTAGTGCCTCTGACCTGTGGCCTGTGACATCGTCGCAATGAATAATTTATATCTGCTAGATAATTCTTCGCTGATTCGAAGACAGCGGCGACGTCGCAATAGCTTTCGTAGAACCCAATGGGTGCGTGAAATTTATTTAAAAAGAGATGAATTTGACGAATGCCATCAATAATGAGCTCGGCATATTTCATGGTTATTTACGCATGAATAAAGAAAAATTTGAATATATTCTAAGCACTATACGATCTAATCTGACTAAATACTGTAACTTCCGCAAGACCATATCCATATTTCAATATCCATATTGAATTTTTAACGCACAAATGCATAAAAAATTCGAGCATGCTGTGATTGATTTCGGACGTCAGAAGTATACGCGTACGACTAGCTTGCATTTAGTACCATAGTACTCGGAGTATCGGGAGTGTTCCTGCGTATTCGTACAAGAGAAATACGTAAGGCAGATGTTGGGATTGCCCTATTTCATTTGTAATGAGGTTTGCCTCATAACGCCCTTATGAGAAACTAATAAGGCATACCTCACTTCAATATCGCTGATTTTTGTTGTGTGGTGCTCATGAAGAATAAGAGGGAAAGCCATCTTTAAGCATGCCCCTCGTTTGCCATACGGGGTCCTCATGGAGAACCTAGGGGAAATCCGTCATTCGGCATGGCCCTCATTTACCACATGGGGCGCACACGCTGCATGGGGCATGCTTCTTTAAATTCTAGTAGCGTCTACTCTAGCATCCTCGAAGAACGGTCCCTTGATGACGCCGGGCCAATTGGGGCCTCATTCTACAAGGCTGTAATGGTGAGGATTTCCAATGCCCAATAGCGTCTATTTTGTTTATTAGCAAAGCGAACCAAGTCAAAATGCGTAGAATGGGTACCTATCTGGCCTATTTCCAACTCATCTTAATGTTGGAGTTAGTGATCCGAGATTCGTATATTACATCAAGAGGCCTAATATTTCAAAAATTCTACAAAGTGATGCGCTACGCAAAAGACGTAAATATCATTGAAAGCATATCAAGGGCCGTACAGGACGCGTTCAACCACATTTAACGGGTTGCATGTAACTGAAAGCAAAATGAAGTACCTAGTGACCCCATTTAAGAGACGATTTAACATTGGTCGATCAATGAAAGAAAAGGAGCATGCATTCGAAGTAGTGCAATTAATCATCTACTATGTGTCAATATTAGCAGCCGACAACAGTATGGACGCAGAAATACGTGGGCGACTGCTAAAAGTCCTCACAGTCTACTATGGTCTGTCAAGTCTCGTTAAACCCTCTTATCTTACCACGCTATCCAAACTTCTGCTCTATAAGATAATAGTCCTACCAATATTGTATAATGGATCCGAAACATGGGGCTCAGCAAAAAGCAGTCTTGGTCATATTCGAAAGGTGAGTTCTTCGTGTATTCACATGCATCACTAACTGGAAACAACTCGAGGTGCATAGGCTCTACAATACAAGACCTATGAGGACTTTCGCGACATTGATATCATGAGAACTAAGCTCCGGTGCACGGCACATATAGCTCGTATGAGAGAAGAGTTCAAAACTAGGACTTAGAAATGCTAAAATGGATGATATAGGACGGTCAGGACTTGATCCCGGTTGTAACACCAACTAAGCAAGTAAGAAAACAATGTTCGAAATACTCTTTAATGAATATGTTAGCGTCGATCATAATGATGTTTTATTACAAAGTATGAAGGAATTTTATTTTTTCTACATGGATGGATTTTATTTGCAAGCAGACACGAAACATGCTACTACAAACATAGATGTTTTAAGAAGGTTAAACGGCAACAAAATTGGTTTATTGACTTCTAAATACTTTGTACGGGACATTTTCAATCAGTATTAAGCACACTATAAGTGCCTATTAAAATAATTGAAAAATGCAAGTCTGAAAGCTATTTATTATCTATCGATAAGTGTTAAAACCTCGTTAACTATTGCCTTTAAGATGCTTCTTACTTTGTTCGTTTATTTAAAACGTCCTTCAAAAGTCCTTAATTAGAACCTTTTCAAAAAAGGCATCTTTCATAAACTCGAGTACTTAAAAAGTAATGACAAATAAACTTTTCTATAAAATTGAATTACATTTAAGTACCGCCAAAGTAATCCATACAATTTCAACTTGCTCCAAAATAAAAAGGAACAGCATCCAAAGAATCCTTTGTAAACTGATACAGAAAAGTGCCGTCAGCAATTTCAGGAAATGTATGGTTTTGATGTGCAAGACGACGACGACATTTTCAAAGGGACAAAATGAATTTAACACTTTTATCCTGTGACGATGACGATGATGATGATGGTGATGGAAGGGACAGGGACATGTCCTTTTACACTCATAAATAATTAGACCTTCCTGGCTGGAGTTTATGATAAATGTGAGACATTTTGCTCGTAATTGAAAAGGATACGACTGATTTAGGATGGAATTGATTTACGGATGAGTCCAGATTTATTCTCCTGTTTGGATGTTAATTGCTTTTGAGAATACTGGTGTGATGACGTTTTGATGAGTTTTTGATTTAAGGAACAGTCGCAACTTTTGTAATTTGATGACGTGTAGTCTTGCCTAGTGAAATAATGAATATGAATACGAATTTATTTCGGAGCATTCAATGTGATACTATTTACTAAATACTATTATTTATTATTTTTAGGAGAAAGCCATCGATGATTTCATATCAGTCAAAGGAAAAGTGATTCCTGCTCAATATGAATTATAGTTCTCTTCATAAGTGTCCTTTTTATTAGAGACTAACGCTCAATTTTTTAAACGAAAAACACCGAATTGTTTTTAACCCAGTTGTTGGCTACTACTAAAAGAGCCCAGGCAACTGCTGAAGGAGCCAATAATATCAAAATAGATGATATTACTAGAAATTCACAAAAACTACCAGTTAGATATCCATTCAATACTTAGAGAAAATCTACTGGCCTTATACTGCTGATATTTCAAGTGAAATAAGAAATAAGTTAAAAACAATATTTTAGATTAATCAGTTCAAGTTTTCTCCAGGCACGATAGAGTTGTTTTGAGGCCCCGATCGAAATAAACGAGTTCGTATCTCACTGTCAAAAAAGTACAACAATTTGTAATTCAAAAGGCTCGCGCTAATGATTTTTTTTAAAAAAATCCATATGTTGGTAGCACTGTGCTTAATAATTATGCAACACGAGCGCGATCGCTCAAGCAGTTTGTTAACAGCAGCTAGTAAAATTAATTTGCTTCAGGAGTCCTTTACTTATTTTTACAACGAACAAAATTGTTGAAAAAAGAGTTTGCCTTAAATTTTGTTATGCGAACAAAATTTCATGTTTAGCTCGCTAAAAATGTTAGAAAACTTATGGTGAATCAGTTTTATCTAAAATACGGTCTTACGAGTGTTGCAAAGCATTCCAGGAAAGCTGAAAGATCGTCGCGGGCAAGCCTCGTTTTTGGAGGACCTTCGACTTCTTTAACAGATTAAAATACATCGAACATCGAAAAAGTGAAGGAAATTGTCTCACCATTTAGAAAGATAGCTCGTGACCTTAACATCTTCCATGAGTCTGTTCCTCTAGATTTTGGTGAATTATCCCCACCCCCACAGAACAAATAGAGGATTCAGGCAAGGTGACGCACTCTCTTAACTCGTTATTTAACGTGGCCCTATAAAAGTGGTAAGAGATGCATCGATTAATATATCAGGGTGTACCGACACCGACGATATTGCTATCATTGGAAGATCATTTGAATGCATGAAGTTTGTTGCACTTGAAAAAGCACCTGAGGTCGAGAAGGAAAAGAAAATACACAACACTACTAAGGCCTGTCTTACTATATAGTTCGGAAATGTGAACATTGTATTGGAGAACGCAGACAAGGCATTGGTAGGAAGATTCGAAAGAAAAATGGTTCGTTCGATTTACAATAGAATACAGGTGGATGGCATTTAAAGGAAAAGATTCAACTCAGAGTTGAATAACAGCAATAAAATTCCAAACATTATTAAACAACGATGGGTCATGTCGAAAGAGGTACGAAACGGAACCGAGCAAAGATAGTGCTGCAGAAAGTACCGACAGGAAAACGGAGAGCAGGGAGTGGTGAGAATATTACATCGATCTAGCAGCAGGGAATGTGTGCTTGCCGGGGGCCTCGGTAGTCTAGGGAGTAAGGCGGCTGGCTACTATCCCAGAGGTCCCGGGTTCGAATCCCGGCAGAGCTCCACGGTCCTTCGCCTTTCCCACCTTCTTTCTTCTTCCCTCCTTACATTCCTCATTCCCCTGTCATAGCCTTCCGCTAGCACTGCCCCGCTCCACCAAGCGCATGTCGTCGGTTGGTTGATGGGATTCAACTCGTTTCAGGAGGCATAACACTCCAGCGAGTTGTTTCTCATTGCCCCGATGCCAGAGTCGCGATAGAAATGGTTGGGGTTAGGTGGTTGGGGCAGTTCCTTCCTACTTCTCTCTTCCTCTTCACTATCTATCGACTAGAGCTTACTGTTTGACATTGCACTCTATACGAAGAAAATAGATTGTCGACAGTACAAAGGGCTTTCCCTGAGCTCTAGTCTTCCACATAAAAAAAAAAAAAAATGCCTAAGACAGGAGACACCGCTGGGGGCTTTCTTTTGAAGAAAGATGACTTCGATGATTCTCGCTAATCAGGAAGCCAAGGGCTACAATTGGTTGTTGGTAAAATGAGGAATAAACAAACGCATTCTTTCCAGTTGATGGCACCGAGAGTGACAGAGTTGGTGTTCTTTCGACTGAAACACTACACGGGTATTCTTTCAAGTGTTACCGAACCGGTTTTTTAGGATCGAGGTATAGAAAGGACAAGAAATGTATAAAAACCCGGTTCGGTAACAGTTGAAGGAATACCAGTGTAGATTGGAGGATCACGAGATCTCGACAAACTAGATAGTCTCGTCTTGGTCTCGACTCGAGAAACGAGACGAGAGTAAAGTTCGGTCTCGACAAACATATTCTCGTCGAGACGAGATTATTCGCTCGAGATATCGTCGGCAAAATAATAGTAAACAAGTCTGGTTAAATAAAGTATATCTGATGAAGCGCGCACGCTTCACGGCTGGGATGTAGTACTTATACACATTTTTGCCTCTTGTTTTCTCTCGCCGGTTGAGTCTATAAGTATAAGAGCCGTGATGGGCTCATAAATTTATATTTTAGTCTCTGCATAGAGCTCGACGTCTTTTGCAGAAACACTGATGCCATTTCAGTTATTAAGCCAATTTACATAATAAATGCTGAAATTACCAGAAAAAATGATTTCTTACTCCAGGTGGGAGGATAGGAAACTGAAGACCGTTCAAATCAGAGCCGTAGCAAGCGTTACCGGAGCCCAAAGCCAGTGGAAAAACTTGTGCCCCCTCCCAATACGGTGGTAACCATGCTTTTCAAAGATTCGCTAGACAAAAATTCGAAATCCTCTACAGCTCCCATTAACTTCATTACTTGGTGGGTTATCAGAATATTAACTGCACTGTTTAAATCAATACGAAGCTTTTTGTTTCAGGAATATTAGGATCATCATCTTGTCCTTCGTAAGATTTCAATCTTTTTTTCTTTCTTGATCCTTCGCACTCATTTTACATTTCCAGAGTGGTAGCTATGGGACCCAGGTAGGCTATGATAGCAGCTACCTGGTGTCCCATAGTAAATAAATAATTAGCAGGCTGGAGATATTTCATCGGCTCCTTTAAGTAGGCGATGGAATATTTCCAGCCTATAAAAGCGAAACATTGCGATACAAAGTTCAGTTGTAATCTTAACTCAACATGTAAATAATGTAAATATCAAAATAAATCTAAATATAAAACAAATACAAAACTTTAAACAATTTTTGGCTAGTGGCCGTATGGGCTACTACATAGCTAATGTTTGTTTTAGTTCCCAAAGTGAATTGTTCAATCTCTTGATCAGATGTGCAGCTTTTTACAAAGTTAAGGTTTTCATCTGTAAAGCTTTAGGGCGCTTTCAAAAATTCAGCCGACTGCAACAGTCAGACGAGCATGCGCGTTGTTTTTTTTAATTTTCCCAAGTTTTGGCGCCTCCTTCACCTCCACACCCTTGCTACGACACTGGTTCAAATAGGTCTCTAAAGAAGAGTTCTATCGTGGGCTATCGTTTCAACACAAATCAGAAACTTGCTTTTCCTGGCGTTAGACCCCCGCAATATTTGCTTGCTTTAAAAAGTTGATCACTTCCTGTTTAGATGTCCAATGACCTTGTAATAATAATCTTAACCTGAGCTCTCGAATCTTTCACATAAAAAAAAATTATGATTTGCACATTTTCTCCCTTTCGTTTCGATTGAAAGGTTTGCTACCAGTGAGAAAATATATTTTTCCTTTTGAGATATTATAGAAAATTTTCCTGGAAGATTTAATTGGGTAAAAATTGGGGTGATTTGACTTTTCCTTTTTATGAGAATATCAATGCAGTGAGTTTTGACAATCATGAATTTTTTGACAAGGATTCTTGCATTAAAATTTGAACCCCCTGTAAAATCATATTCTATTTTCAACATGAAATTAAGACGTAATTAAGATGAAATTTAGATTTATGTTTTAATTATGTTGTAATTCTCATTTTTCCATAGCACGGGATTGTGGAAGGACGCAGTGATAATAAATATTTATAATGTGTCCACAAAAATGGGTGCAAAAGGTTTTGTCCGGTAATAATTCAATGTCCAGTTATTTTAAGATTTCTCAATTGGATAATCTAATTGGACCTTGAATTTATTACCCAACTGCCTTAAAAGTCCATATTCTAAACTTAATTTAATTTGGCCTTTTTTTGTTATATTTTGCCTTCCGAAGGACATTTTATAACTTAACTAGACATTCTTTGATGTAATTTAAACATTTCTAGAGCTTAAGAGTATCCCATTATATTTTCAAGTATCAACAATGTTTAGGCTTTAAAGGAAAGTTGACATTTTGAACTTTCTGACCCATCAACGTTAACTAACGAAGGATTTTTGCAATGTTCCTTTAATACATCTACACAGTTATACATCCGTAAAAGCTTCACTTTAATGAGTTAAGAGGGATGAAATCGTAATCTTATACTGAAGATGGGTCGGTTAAGTAACTGCTTATTATTATGTTCCAGCAGAATCCCTTTTGGAAGGCCTATAAGCTCCTTATCATGTTAACTCTGCCGTTAAAAATAAATCGTCTGAGTGATTTTACGCTTTATGGGCTGCTCACGTAAATTCTTCATCATTTTGATATTTTGTGGTATTTAAAACGAGATTAAGGGATTGCTACCGAAACTTATTTCTACTTTAGGATCCTTATCTTGCGTGTCAGCTGTAATTAGAGATTGAGGCTCCTAGCAAGAAAAGACACGACGCACTACACAACCGTGGTACATGTGCTATTTGATAAGAACAAACCGTCGGTTTCTGGGGTGATTTAAGATTATATTAATGAATGAAAATGGTGGCGGTGTATGTGATAAAATTTGATTGATTTATTTTTAATGAGGAAATTTTAAGTGATGCGCAATTTTGTTGCCTATTTTTAGTTTTGATATATTATCAAAATTAAATGTAGTTTTCCATTACAGAGTATCCACACGAAAAAGTTTCTAAAAGTACTAAGGTACAGGTTTGAGAATTTAAGAAATATAGAAATTTAGCTTCTACTATAGCTGTTAGTTCAAGTGCTTGGATACCATTTCATCTTAATTATTTTCTTATATCGCGATTGCATGATTACTCTGCAAAGTACATAACTAACATTAGTAAATTGAGCAAAGATAATTTTTTTAAAAATATTAAAAATATTTTTAATGTAAACAAAAATGGTGTAAATATTGCAAATATTGAAAACTCGGTTATAGTAGAGTAGAGTGGGATAGCACCGCGGTAAAGTTACTCTACCGCTTAAAAGTAGACCAGTTACTACTAGTAATTCTACTAGTGAAAACCCGGCATAATTCTCCTTCAGTGGTCTCGATCTCTGGCTGAGGATCTCCAGTTCGATATATCGGGAAGTGACTCCGGATTCGCTGTAACCGCTTCCGTTCACCTTTTTCTTCTCCATGTCTCTGACAAATCGGGCGTCAGACCTTTTAAGGGAGTTTAGCATGATGATGTCATCGGCATATCCTATCGCATGAGCGGATTTGTGTACCAATGTGTAATTTCGTTAAACTGACTAACTTCTAACGCCAGGTTAAATAGTCTAGACACCATCTCTTCCCCTTTTTTGAGCGCTTGATTAAGTTGAAAGCGATCTGAGCTCTTACCAACTTACCCGGGATTTTGTGTGGAGGTGGTTTAGCTCTTTCAGCCATACTAGTTTATTTGCAACCCTTAAAGGTATCTTTTGCCCAAGCTTCAGCTTCATAGAAATTTTTTTGTCAAAGAAAAAAATTAAAAACCGAAATAGCGGGTTTCCGCCTTTTTTCGAAAAATTTTGAGGTTAGGGTAAAAATGGCATGGTCAAAAGTTGTAGATCTTTTTATATCCTACAACTTTTACATTTAACTTTTTTCGATAGGATGCACAGTTTAGCCAGAAATCGCGAAAAACTGTTGTCAACCCCTAAACCCCCCCCCGCATTCCACCACGGATAGCAGCTGTCGCTTCGATTTATTTTTTCCTCTTTTACAAGAGCTTGTTCGAAAATATCCCGCTATCAGATTGCTGTAACGAATTTTTTTGTTGTTCGAAACCTATTTCTGCTGGACTAGAAATGTCTCTCTACTCGGAGATTCAAAATTTATACTATCATCTGCTATGTCCGCGTGGTCATCATTTGGCATTACATCACCATTTTCATTGAGTAGTGCGGAGGATGTCATGTCCAAAACTATCTCGAAATATATGATATTTTTTTTCAGTCTTTACATGAATCGGCGTCGAATATAACCAATCACCTAACATATATATGTTGAATGATACTTTTATAAATGCTTGTACGCTTGCATTGACAATGTATTCAGCCGTTCACCCTTGTGCTCCAGATTAAGCTGGGGCAGAACGCCGAACAAACCTACTATATCCATCTAGCATTCTTTTTGCTAAATACGCCTTTCAAGAATTCAAATATCTGCAGTCATACTACATTTTCCTGACGGTGCTGATCAGTTTTTTGGTCCGCTTGTAAAATTTATTTTTTAAATTCAAGGCGAAATGTTGTCAAGTTATTTCTTTGCCAGAGATATTTAATCGTGTGTATTCTTCTGAGTAAAAATAAAAACTACACGATCCTCTGTATTTATTACTTCCAACCCTATATTATTTACCACCAAAAACGTTTTCATTAACTTTGTTCTCCTTAAAAGTTTATATATATGTCATTGCAAAAACCTACATCTTAGATAAGCAGGTATCCAATTTTCATGTGAGGGTACAGGACACGAGGAAACTTTCTTGTTGAAAAATTTATTTTACGGTTAAAGTTGAGGTTGAACTTTATAAACTTCCATAAACAAGTCAAGTGAGTTATTTTATTCTCAAAATTTCCCAAGTGGATGGTACACGATAAAACTTAAAATTCTCTACTGGATGTTAGGGAGTGCATTTGTGGCTGATTACAATTTCGGGTGCAATTTTGCATTCAAACACATTTACTGCATTAAAAACTTTTGAAAATTTAGCATTAACAGGACATTTGTATAGATATCATGATGATATATTTTGAAAGTTTTCGCTGAATAGAATCATAAGTTTTTATTCACTCTTAAGTTTCTTAAGTTTAAAAACGAAAACGAATTGTTTGAAATATTTTCCAAAACAGTGCTGGAAGGCTGTATTTATAAATTTCTTTAGTTTTGACTGTTTCAGATCTTTCAACTTATTCCAGTTGAGCACCTGTACTAAAGAATTAACAGGATTGACTTTTATTAATACTTATCTCGGGATCAAAAGTACCTAGACGTTCACAATTATTTCCACAAGTGCCCATATTACATGACTAGTAGTTGGCACCTGTGTGATAAATTGTTCTCTGATGATTTGAAGTCATTGGTCTGAATGATCTAAATGAAAACAATGGGGCGTGCCTCATGTGACCCAGTTGAGGATTGCCCTATAAGGCCCACGCCTTGCCTCATTCGCGCCGGTGTAGAAAGCTTTATATTTAAGCTTTAAATTATGCGTGTGTCGTTTTACCAATGCGGTCCCCCAACTGAGTACTAAACATGTCCAATGCTGCTTCACCTCTGTAATCGAACCAGAACCGGTCTATTAAGTATGCTAAATGACACCCTTCACGGTCACCGACATAATTGCCTGAAATATGAAGCAATACAACAGCAAAACCTAAAGCTCAAGGGTATTACTTTAAAGCTTTTCAAAAGCTTTCCGAATACGTAAGGCAGATGTTGGGATTCATTTGTTTTCCTCATAAGGCCCTTACGAGAAACTGATAAGGCATACCTCATTTCAGTATCGCTGATTTTTTTTGTTTGGTGTTCATGCGGAGCCTACGGGGAAATCGTTCTTTCTGCATGGCCCTGAGGCAACCCCCCTTTTGAATGCTAATCGGATTGGGGTTAAAAAGCTTAGACCGAACCAGCCCTTCAACGTTCTGGGTTATTAGGGGTACATGAAATATTTTGTGGGTGGATTTCCCCACCCAAAAGCGAAAGGGCGTGTGTACTTTCCTTCCATCCCCACGCCCTCCCCCGCCCCTGGTATCCTCTATCCATCTTTCCAATTAAGCAAACAACTAAAACTTGCGACTTGCGCAATAACCTATAGGACATAATGGACTGGTAGTACCATAAGCTTAATTCTGTCACATAAAAGAAACCGCGAAGTTAGCCATCTGCTGATTTATTCTCTCGAGTAGCTTTCCGACTAAAGCATACTATTCGACATTGCACTCAATGATTAGAACCGTCGACAGTACAAAGTGGCTTACGTCAAAGCTAGAGTATTTCATTTAAAAAACTTTTCCCAGTTTGGTCAGATTTTGAAGGTGTCTTTCCTAGTTCCTGCCAGGGAACCAAACTATCAATTGATATGAGTATTGTCGGTGATTGAACAGTCTTATTGAATACATCTTCCAGAGTCGGTTTCGGTGTTCGTAAGTCGTAAAGGCTGTGTCTCACTACGGCACGCCGCGATCAAACACAAATGTGATGCTGACCCTTCAAAAAATTTTAGTGTACCAACCAAATTCGTCCGATATTATGGAGTCAAACTTCCAAATATTTCGCATTCTTAAAAACTCCTTGCCTACTGCAATTTTTAACGTCCATGAGGCAGTATTCCAGCACGATGATCAGTTCTTCTTTTATATAAACAAATATTTCCAAGAACGTGGAATGATGAAGCTAGAAGTAGGCAAAACGCTTTCGAACAAAACGAGAAACATATCATTAATTGATCTTTGTTAATACAAATTACAAGCATAGAAAAAAAGTCATATCTTTTCCGATATGGAGCTTAAATACCCAGCGGGAAATAAAGCAAGTGCTTCCACTGGAAGCTTTAGTGATGCGCTTCTAGAGTATTTCGTATCGGAAGTAGGTTTGATGCAAGCTGCGAATTCTCTTGGTACATGACAATTCCCTGTGGATTTGCTTTGATTTCAGTTTTCATAGGTCTGAGGAACTAATGAGTAGTGATTTGTGAAGGAGCATAACTGGAAATTTTTGTGTGAATATCAAAATGTTCTTTCCCAGCGGGAAAAGTTTGAAGGCCTTCCTCAAGAAGCTTTTAGGAAGAAGTTCGAGTTTTTATTCAGTGTAATCAATTTACCATTAAATTGTGTGTAAAAATGTGTATCTAAAAGATTATTATAAAAGGATTAAAGCAATATCTACCAAGTATCTCAATATATGTAGAAGGTGTAAGAAATTGTACTTTCTTGGAAGAAATAAAAGAGAACGTATCACAAACACCTTACCGGGAATGCGTGGGGAAGGTGAATGAGCTTTTAGAGCTTTTCGACTCATTCCTTCTAATGACATGGCTGCACAAAAAAGTTATGGAGCGGAATGCGAAAAGGAAGGAATTCTCGCCTTCCAAAAAAGGCTACCGTCATGCTTCTTGGTATGATTCCATTTCCCGCTGGGTTATGTCTAATGCTCACAAATGCTCTGTTTTTAAGTATGAAATATTTACTCTCTCTTCAGCTCTTTTCCTTCCTCTTTAATTAAAAAATAGCTTAAAAGCTTCGCATATCCAAACAGAACCATAATCGCAAGTGCTTCCCGCTACATCCATTTCACAAGCTTCAGAAGCGCGTTTAAGGAAAGAAAGGGGAAGCGCATCTTTCTGATGACATCCCCATGTAAAATTGCAATGAAGTGGAATGGAACAGGCAAGCACTCCGTGCTTCCAAAGAAGCGCATTAACTGCCGTGTGGAAGCGCTCTTCTTCCCCGCTGGGTATAAATTGTATACTAAGAAAGCGGAATAAGATTACAGATTTATTTACAGATTCTCAGATTTGCGTCTTTAATAATAAGATGCTCTCACACAATTCACTTTGCATTGACTAAACCATAATAAAAGAAAAGTCATCTTTTGGAAGTAGTCTTTTCCTACTCATGTAATTCCATTAAAAACATACTTAACTGTCCTTTTAATCTTCAGTCATTCATCCATACTCACATACATATGTAATTATATATAAAATCCCGGAATACGTATTTCCAAACGAACGTACCACAGTCAGATCCTTACAGCGTAAAAAAACCCATAAAGGTATATCAAGAGTGAGCTTTATATTATTAACATTTGTCTCCTTTGAAATAATAAGCTTCTTACTCAGTGAACCCACCATAAACCATTCGAATCTCTTTAATAGAAGAATTCCTCAAAGGTGTGCTTTCAGCGATTTCTCTTTAGCTTCCTTGATGTAGACACCTGTTGAAATTCAAATCTTACCTTGGATTACAGGTCACGGTTCTAAAATCGAACAAAAGAAGCGCACAGAAGTAACAAAAAAAAACAACCAAACAAGATACAAATCAGAAACAGGTGGTGAGGAAGTTAAGCGCAGATGAGGTCCTCTGTCCTCCCAATGTAACGTATTTTATTGCACGAACATAAGGAGGTACTCAAGCATCGGCAAAGGAGTTCCAGGAGTGGCTTCCAGCAAATACCACATCACCTCCGTGCAGGCGCTCAATTTATTTTTATAGTAATTCTTTTTTTTTTCTTCTTCCTTTTTTTTCGGAGATCGCATATGAGATTTCGTATATTCCCTGCCTTATCATTCGGTTCCAACCTCCAAATTTGTTTATTTTACGTTAAGCTGTAACTCGTACTTGCCGTAATAAGGTCGTACATTACAAGGGCGTATCTGATCAATCTCCAAGTGTTGCTCGTGCGAAAATAAGCTTTATTTTTGAAATAATGGCGCCAGATGGTGAATGACGTACTGTGCAAAGAATATAAGAATAATTAAATTTTTATTTACTGTATAAATTTACTTTGGCATCATTATGTGGTTGTATATGGCCTCGTAGTATATCCATGATTGCGGAAAAGCTTTCACATGCATGACTGATGAGGGGCTGCCTAAGGATATCTACTTTGAGCACTGGCGTAGTAAAATGCCTAGCATGGAATATGGTAATAAAAACAATGATTTATCTTTGAATTTCAGATGGTTGGGCAAATTCAGTTGAAACTCCAAGGCTTACTACTGCTGGTGAAAAATAGAATCGGGTTTACAATAACAGACATGCTTGCCTGCCTACTAACCGAAACCGCATACACCAATTTAACAATTAAAGTAATACGTAGGATTCGTTAGAATAATTTCATCAAGTAAAGAAAACATTTGATAGCATTACTTCAAGACCAATTCTCAGAAGCATCCATATCTGGACAGATAATAATCTCAATGTATGGCGCGATAAAACTGCCTAGAAAGACTCAAATGCCGAAGTTGTCAGAACACATGAAGTTATCTTTCGGCACTTATCTGTAAAACGTTAAAGCTATCACCCCACCATCGTCTACTGCTTCCAAAATAATGGACAAATTGTCCATAAGGAGATAAGAGGCACTAACTGAAAGGCAAACTCAGTGAATTGGTCCTGCTCAATGTGGCCCACAAGGTAGAGGGAGCAGTTTAACAAATTGCGCTGATGGCTTTCCACGAGTATAAAGGGCTATAAGAGACCTTGAGAACTTGCAAATCAATTCTCAAACATTTTGAGTGTCTGTGGAAGCCACTACACCAAAAAGGATGCCTAGAGCTACTCGGTGGCCAAAACTTGTTCATGCAAAGTAACGCAGATGATGCTGTTATTATGATAAACATTGAAACAGGTACCACATTAAGGAGCATGAAGCCAGCACTTCACTTTTTGTCCAGTTAATCCTCTAGAGTAGGACATAATATCAAACCCAACAAAATAATTCTAGAACCATTTGCCAGGAAATGAACACTGCAAATATTGACGAAACTTGGCTTTGCGAGTAAAGCTTTAGGCTTTTTACAACCAGTCTCAGCCAAAAACTTAGGGTAGCAGTAGATTCCAAATTCCATTGAAATAAGAACATGGACAATCTGACGAGCAGGACCACTGTTGTCCAGCTACAGAACCTGGAGATCATATAGGGTCCAGCACCAAAAGGCGCATGATAACTTACGAGACCTTAATGTGGTGGCATAGAATCAGGCGTTATAGTTTTATAAACAAAATACTAAGGAAATGCAATCACAAGTGTATGTTGAGTCGCAACTTCGAGGTGCTCGGACGAACACATACACTAGGGCGAATTCTAAAACGTCAAAAGACAATCATTTGAGAATAGTCATAAATTCTAAAACATCACTGACAACAATGCATGCAAGTGGTAAGTTGCGAAAGTCAATCTTTTGACCGCCAAATATTTTCTGCGATGACTTGATTGCAAAATCATTGATGTTTTAGAATTCGCCCGCCCTGCCTCAATATTTTCTGGCCAAAGTTGGGTATATTATCGCCAAAATTTTGCTTTATCTCAGTACCGAAATACAAATTCACCATTAGAGGTAAATTATTTAAGATTTTCTTTGCCTGGTTACTTAGAATACCAAAACTGCTTAAAGAGTCACAAGAATAGTCTCAAACTCTCAATGACAAGCACGAGTCTCAAAAGCTTGTGACTTATGACTGATCACAATTTAGAATGGGGGGTAAATTACAAACAGTTATAAATAAAAGATGTTACATTCCACGTAAGTCGTCCTCCCTGTTTTTCAGGGCCTGGAATTGCCGAACATCCTCAGATTCTTATCAATCACTATTCTAAGGTCTGGGTAAAAGTTCGTGGAGTTTTTCCGATAGATGACCTCAATTACAAATAAGTCATCACAAATTACAGTGACACCCCTAAACGCTCAGTTAAAAGGTGCCAGTTCGAGTGTTACAAATCTAAGAAAGAAGGACATCTATGACCATGTCCATCTTTAAGGCAAAACAAGCAAGCAATCTTCGCAGGCGTTAAAGACGTGACGGCATCATTAGATTTTTTCGCCTTGAATTTAATAGGTGGACGAGAAGAAGCTCGACCTTGACTCTTCCAATTCTAAATTTTGACAACTTCTATTTAAGTTCTACGAGCACTTCGTCCACGGTAGCACCGATACTTGCGGTTAGATCCTTGCCATGTCGCGAAATGTGCGCGCATTGTTACTATCCAGACTTATTCATAAAATAGAGGACAACATTCGGAAACCCTATATACATAATATATACTTCTGGACAGTCAGAAATTGTTTTAGATTGGTTATAACATCATCCTCCAACTTGGGATCGTGTCTCGGAATTTCAAGAATTCAAGTATGAGTTATGGCGACATGTAACATCCAA
Source organism: Thereva nobilitata (assembly GCA_963855945.1). Classification (NCBI taxonomy): domain Eukaryota; kingdom Metazoa; phylum Arthropoda; class Insecta; order Diptera; family Therevidae; genus Thereva; species Thereva nobilitata. The sequence goes on from OY979696.1 coordinate 34,800,635, forward strand.
AAATAATCCGGCAGATATTATCTCGAGAGGGACGAGCGTAAGGGATCTTGTAAGTTCAATTTGGAACCGCGGGCCCCGATTTCTATATGAACCCTAGAACACCAGAATCGTCCTTTATCCATAGAAGACTTAGGAGGACAATCAAATCTATTTTGGTTTGTTTCATTTCGGATTCCTTTCTGGAAGAAATTTATGCTTGTAGCAACTTTCAACGAAACTGTCGTCGTTTTTCTGTCGTCCTCCGATTTCTGAAAACGTCAAGGCGGCGAGGAATCATAAAACAAACATCATTGGGGAGTTAATTGCTGGCGAAATTGAAGAAGCCTTCCTGCGGATATTATGGGTTGTCCAACAAGCGGACGCAGACTCGACCAGGGCTTTGGAAAAGGCAAACGAACTCAATCGCAAGAGCCGTCTCAGAAAACTTACTCCGTTTCTCGATAAGCAAAGAGGAATCAAAAAATTACGAGGCCGAAGCCGTCTAAAGCAGAACTACTCTACGGCTGTTAATCGTCCAGTCACGTACGGCTATCGGCAGTTTCAAAGATTGTAGACAAGCCATGGCGAGCCGTCACCAGCAGCGTTCGCGAGGCCAGGATTGACATCGAAAAACGCGATGCTGGGTGGCTGGGGGGACGGGCAGTGAATCGTCAACTATGAGTTACTTACAGGTTGGTAGGCGTATGATTCTCAAATCTACAGTGGATAATCAGAGATATTACCCCAGGCAATTAATGATCCCTCAAAAATTGGGAGAATTTGTTTGGGAAGTTTCGATACACCAACCGAATAGCCCAGATATAGCATCCTCTGATTATCACTTGTTCTGCAGAACTAGTAGGTACGGGGTCGGTTGAGCTTTGGAACAAAATATGCAAATGTGGCGCATATTTGGTTCCCATGCTCAACCGACCCCATACCTACTAGGATTCCCTTAATGAAATGCTTTGCTGTAACGCAATCAAATGAAATCATTTTCTGAAACGTTTCATCCCTGCTGACGAATAATGGTCACTTAAGGCAATCAGAATCGTCAAATATAGTGGACAATGATCGGCCGTCACAAGCCTTGGCGAAGCCAATATTAATCTCGAAAAAGGTAGCGCTGTATTTGTGGTGCGACTGAAAGTCTACTATGAGTTACTTCCAAATGGTAGATAGAAAAGCTGTTGTCTTACATCCCCACAATGCCTGAACTTGGTTGGGAAGTTTTGATGCATCCACTGTAAAAGGTCTTGACATAGCACCTGATTATCACTTGTTCCGACCTGTGTAGAGGTCCCTCAATGAAATTTAGCTAGCTTCTTTTGAGCCTGTGAAAACTACTTGATTCAATTTTGCAAACAAAACCACCGAAGTACACCGACATGTATGAATCTACCCGAAAAATGGCGAAATATTGTCGATAATAAAGGAGAATATTATAGTTTAAATAAATTCAATTTCACACTTTGTTTGTTTAAAGTGATCCAATAGAAGAAGAGAATTTTATGGCCTTGTATTACAGCCATTTATGAACGCTGTATGCGAATCCTCCAACAGCACTAGAGTAAAGTTTAATTAATTTCATACCACATACATAATTATATCATACACACTCTATTAATTCATAAGAGAAGCAATTAACTACTTCCTACTATCGGTGATTGTCTCCTTCGTTCCACACGTTAAGCATCAGGTGCCAAAGTAATTATATACGAGCAGGAAAGGGTGGTCATGACCTTTCAATAATTCAATGACTTTCAACCGCTTTCACATTTTTTTAATCTATCTCCGATAAATATTCCAATCAGAATGTTGATCGAACTCCATTCCTTGTTGTATTATGTTAGTCTGGAATCAGAATTGGAAATTCCATTCATTCATCTCAGATTACACATTTTTTAAATCACAATAATTTTCCCTGAGTCATTCGGCAAAATAAAAAAATTAGATTTTATCATGAAACATTTCCTTTGAAACCGCCCCAAAAATATACAAAACATTTTCTCTAGAAAAGCAATTCATAATACAAGAACTGCGAGAATCCATTATACATTTTCCGAATTTCCCCCCGTAGCAGAATGAGATTACAAAACAAAACTTTGGCACAAGTCCAGTAACAACGTAACTCTTTCATAAATAGGTAAGGCACACGCTTTGTAACAATGTATCACAAAACTGAATCCAAAGATACATCTACGGAAATCCATGAAAATAAGGACTAAGTCAAGAGAAGCCTCTTAGGAAAATTCATTTATTTCGATGGACCAAATTGAAATGAGCCAGGGATACCTAGGAGCTTTCCTCCTCTCCTGGTATTAAATTCCGGAAGTCTGGCCTTCATGGAGCCACCCGCAAATTTTCTGCAATATTCCTTCGGGTGGCAAGCAGCCAAAACCTATTTGTGACAAAATAAAAAAAAGGTTCGGATTTGTCACAAGTCATAAACTGTTAATTCCAGATTTAGTGCTGGTCAATAGTTGCTTAAACTTGGATTGGTCATTCTCCATTAATTTTGAAAATTGTCGTTGGTTGAGTTTTATTACTTTGGAAAGTCGTTGGGAAACAATTTTGCTGCAATTTTACTTCTGAATTAATTTTTCGATGTAAAAGTTATAACACAGGAAAATATTACATGGCGGGGTTACTTCTAAACGTGATTGTTTGTATTTAGAAAGCTTTCTGTCAGAGTGTAATAGTTTATATTGAAGGATCATAAAGTTGTTAAGACTTTCACAAACGGGGTCTCATTACAAAAAAAAATTGTTTTGATTTTTATGACATGCGTGGGCTTCAAGCGATTATTTAAACATATCACTCTTCTTACACCAAGTGATACCCAAGCTGCCTACGATGCTGACCTGGATCGATACCAGGCTCCCGAGTATAACTTAGTGCACAACTTCTCTGCACAAAGAGGCATATCAATTTACATTAATAATGACGTCGCTTTCCAGAAGCCTGCAGTAGTACCTACATCTTGTTTCATATTTTTACTAATCAAGAGCGTTGGCAGTTTCTTCGAAACCACTATAAGGCATTGTTCGCATTTTTACAGGTGCAATTTGAGTATAGAACTTGCTTCATTTCCCTGCATTTGAAATAGCTCATGTTAGATGGCTTGTTAATGGGTATGTTGGTATTCTAGCTTTTAAAATCCTTGTGGGTTGTTCTGAACACAATTTATTGGATAAGGCTACCAGGCAAAATCGTCGGTTATTTTTGGGTATGTTGTTTCCCATGGAAATAATTTGTTATCATTGTACTTCAATATGGTTTGTGATATCAGTGTTATGAGCTAACCGACTGATAGTGCAAATTCCTATTTATAACAATGTTTTTTCCGTTTAAAAAAATTGTTGCACAAATAAAACTGGACAAGCTATAATGATTCTATTATCCTCTGAAGTAAGAATGCTAAGGTTTTCAATGGTAAGATAACAGAAAAAAGAATCGTAGGAAAAAGAATAGGTCTGCACACAGGCCAAGTTCCTAACACAGGCCAAGTTGCAGTCAAATTAGAATTCAAGACAGATTCTGGGTTACAGGTGAGATCTTTCATTTGCAATCAAGATATTTTACGGTAACGGCAAGAATTTTCTGTGAGGAATATTGCAATTACACTGTAAAAGGTGTAACACACTGAAGTGTGTTTTTTAACACACAAAATGTGTTGCTTAACACACGAAAGTGTGTTATTCAACACACCTAGCTGTGTTGTCAAGAAAAAGTGTGTTGTTTTAACACACTTTATCTAGCAATTGACACGCTCTTCCGTGTAAAAATTATAACACACTTTTTGGTGTGTTAAAAATAAGTAGTGAATTATGACCTGAAATCTAAACAACACACTTAAGTGTGTTGAAACAATACGTTTTTGGAGTAACAACACACTTTTGGAGTAACAACACACTTTTGAGCTATGAAAATAGAACACACTTTTTGGTGTGTAGAATTTAGATAGCTTTGATGAGGAGATGAAAAAACAAATTAATAAATACTATAATACGATAATTACGAAAACTCTTATACGTGTTTTTATTGCAATTTATTTTGCTATTTATTTATTAATATTAATATTATTAATATTAATATTAAATGAACTTAAATCATGTGGAAAAATCAATTTTTCAATATCAATTACAGACTTATTGTCTACGGCCTTAATAACATAATATGCGTTTAATTTTGCTTCGTACTTCTGGGTCGTTAATAATAAAGAGATCAAAATGAACTTTTTATTATTCCAGATAAAGATTTCATCTATTTCCCCAAAGACTGGCATACTATCCTCAATACATTCTAATAAAACAATACTTTTTGATGCATATGTAACTCCATATATTATAATTACCTTTACAGACATTTTGTGATTTCGCTGCTTCTGCAAAAAAAACACATGTTAGGAATTTACATTAAGAATAATTATGACTTACCTTTAAATACTTTATTTATTGAAGCAAAATCACACTTTGTAATTAACACGCTTCCTGTCATCACTGCAAACCCAAGTGTATGATTTTAAAACGCATTTCGCGTGTAAAATCGTGTAGTCACTTTTTACACGTTTAAAATGTGTTAATTTTTAATACTCGAAAAGTGTGTAAATTTAACATACTTAATGCGTGTGTTTAAAACACACCAAATATGTATTGCTTGGAAGCTTTTGAGTGAAGCTTTTTTAGCGTCGTTTTGCGGGGAGTAAACTTACAAAAATCGTCACCGTAAGTTTAAAATTCTTGATGTAAACTGCAACGACTTGTCTCGATGCCCTTCTGTTACCGACTGACTGTAAAGAGAGGTCGTGAAGCTCTCTGGTCATTGAGCATTTAAATAAAGAATTACAACTGTCTAACTTTCCTTTAAGTTATCCTCTCATGTGTGTTAATATAGTGAAGTGTGTGAAATGACACATAATGTGTGATTTTCACACGTTTAAGACGTAAAACGATAAAGCGTTACAATTTCTTTAGCGTGTAAACAATATTGTACGCTGAACGTGTGTGATTTTTACACGTATGTCTTTTTATCCGCATTATTTTAACACGGTTTATTCCTAAAACGCTTTATTTTAACACGATTAGGCGAATTTACACGATTATGAAGTGTGTAGTGTGTTAAATTTACACGGAAAAAATATTCTGGGGGTTTGCAGTGATGTCACTAAGTTATCTGAAGGAAAGAAGTGTTCAACTACAACACACTTTAAGGTGTGTTATTACAATACACTTAGGCGTGTTGTTTCAACACACTTAGGTGTGTTGTCTCAACCCACTTAGGTGTGTTGCTTCAACACACTTGGGTGTGTTGCTTCAACACAATTTACGGAAAAACGTGTTAAAACAACACGCTTTAAAGTGTGTTAAGAAAATAACACACTTTAAAGTGGATTAAAAATGACTACAAGAAAACAACACACTTAGGTGTGTTATTTCAACACACTTTACATTTGCAGTGTAGTTTAGGGGTTTGCAAATATAATTTCAAGAATCTAAACTAACCGATAACAATTTTTTTATCTTCAAGTCCATTCATACCAGAGTTACGTGCCTCAATTTAAAAATTTCAAATTTAAAGTTCAACTCAAAAAATAAAATTTAAGGATTTAAAATGAACCACATTTTCCTCGTTAATTGACTTTTTCGTCGTAAAGACTTTTGTGTGCCGACAGAGTATTAAAGAACACCAAACTATACTAAGTATTAAATTTCTATTCATATTGTCTTCTAAAACATCAACGAAGAGAAAAGAGAATTCAAAAGACTAAAGCAATTAAGCTCTACTTAATTATGAAAATTTAAGCATCCTAGAAGCAATTACGTCCCATAATTTCTATTTAAGGCAGTTAGTGGCAAGAAAATAGAAAAATTAAGTTTAACTAGATTATGCCTCCGTTGAGGTGAAGTTATCTTGGATGGTGTAGGTATACGAGGACATCCGTTTCAGAAAGTGTTGTATGTGCATTTATGAAATTCGATTTTAGTGAAAACTACAGGAATTTAATCGTTATTTATGAAGAGTTAAGTTTAAATAATATTTTATATTTAACAGTTGCTTATCGCGTTCGTCTCTATCCATAACTAAGAATGGTTAGTGGGTGTCATAACATTAAAAATTAAAAAAAAATAAATCCTAGAAAAATTCAAAATTCTTTTCAAGTATGCAGAACTAAGAAACATACCAGGACGATTTTCACCATTCACATTGCACAATGACTTAAACGACATGACGGGCTAGTAGGACAAAGGGTGACTCCTAAGCTTCATCATATTACAAAACAAATCACTCCAGCCTCTAATTGACCCCAAAATATGGATCTGTGTATCCTAGGTATAACTTAACCAAAGACCTGCTATGGGTGATATTCCAAATCGCTAATCAAATATCTCAGTAATTGTGTACGGTGCGCCTTAACCAAATTTAAATGAAATGGTCTTACACTTATAAATTTCTTTTAGATTTTGATTTTACAATGTCCACAGGTAATCAAAAATGAAAAATCAAAATCATCGCCGGATAGCTTCTCAAAAAAAACGATTTTGAATATTTTTGCGTATGAAAAATGATACTTTTAGAAAACTGGTATGTCGGACGAACATGTAAATATGTTGAGTCGGAACAAGAGTACCTCCCCCCCCGGTTTTCGAAGATACTGAACACGATGGCGTTGTTAGAATTTCTCTTTCGGGTTGCGCAACCCCCGAAAACGGTCAAAAACCACCCCAAGAGGGGATAAACACGCTTTACACGGTCTCCCTGTAAAAAGAACACTTTCCCCCCGTTTTCGAGGGTGCTGAGCACGGGGGTGGTGTTGGATATCGCTTCCGACCCCCACCAACCCCTCCACCGGCCAATACAACCCCCCACAAGGAGTGAAATTTTTTTGTAATATCTGCGCCAAAATATATTTCCCCCGTTTTCGAGGATACTGACCACGGTGGTGGTGGATACTTTTTTTAAACCCTTCCAATCCCTTCCCGTGAACGAAACAAAACGGAGACGAGATGATTGTAGGGCATTGCAGGGATTGGAGGGGTTTAAAAAATGTATCCTATGCTAGAAAGAACTAGCGAATGAATATTTCAATTGCATTCATCCAGCATCATGATTGCCACTATGTAATTACAATTGTTGAAAACAATACATTCCTTGATATCATTCCACCACTAGAATTACACCTGATGCTTGGTGTAGTTAACACTATCTTTACGCACTTGCTAAAAGAGTGCGCAGACTTGGGCATGTCACGCTCAGCGTGAAATAAGACAAGGAAATTCCGGATTTAAGGGGAATGGGTGTAAAATTCTTTTAGACATAGTTTATCTTCTACGTAAATCTACAAATCTAGCAATACTCAAATATGTTCAAGTATTGGACGACCATAAAACAGTTGTCTCCAAATGCTTTGGAAATAATCTTGACAAAAATTACAAAGAATGCATAGGAGCTTTTAAAAGGAGCTACATGGCCTTAGGTGTCTGTATTACACCAAGTCTGCGCACTCTTTTAGCAAGTGCGTAAAGATAGTGTTAACTACACCAAGCATCAGGTGTAATTCTAGTGGTGGAATGATATCAAGGAATGTATTGTTTTCAACAATTGTAATTACATAGTGGCAATCATGATGCTGGATGAATGCAATTGAAATATTCATTCGCTAGTTCTTTCTAGCATAGGATACATTTTTTAAACCCCTCCAATCCCTGCAATGCCCTACAATCATCTCGTCTCCGTTTTGTTTCGTTCACGGGAAGGGATTGGAAGGGTTTAAAAAAAGTATCCACCACCACCGTGGTCAGTATCCTCGAAAACGGGGGAAATATATTTTGGCGCAGATATTACAAAAAAATTTCACTCCTTGTGGGGGGTTGTATTGGCCGGTGGAGGGGTTGGTGGGGCTCGGAAGCGATATCCAACACCACCCCCGTGCTCAGCACCCTCGAAAACGGGGGAAAGTGTTCTTTTTACAGGGAGACCGTGTAAAGCGTGTTTATTCCCTCTTGGGGGTGGTTTTTGACCGTTTTCGGGGGTTGCGCAACCCGAAAGAGAAATTCTAACAACGCCATCGTGTTCAGTATCTTCGAAAACCGGGGGGGGAGGTACTCTTGTTCCGACTCAACATATTTACATGTTCGTCCGACATACCAGTTTTCTAAAAATATCATTTTTCATACGCAAAAATATTCAAAATCGTTTTTTTTGAGAAGCTATCCGGCGATGATTTTGATTTTTCATTTTTTATTACCTATGGACATTGTAAATTCAAAATCTAAAAGAAATTTATAAGTGTAAGACCATTTCATTTAAATTTGGTTAAGGCGCACCGTGGTGCATTCTTATTGCTGGACACAGATGCATGCGCACTTACGATGCTGGCAGTGGCAGATAGTATAGAAGTGCGTCTATTGTTGCCTAAACGCATCGCACAAAAAGCAAAAGTTGGTCTACTTTCAAGTTTTTCCGCGTTGCCGCGTAAAATATGGCCGTCAATACTGGTTATGTGTGAAAGCCGAGACGGAACGTAAGACACGCAATTATCTGTCACCACACGCTCCAGATTGGAGGACAATCGTATTCTAAAACAGTTCATGGTAGTAGAAATTTCGGGTAATGCATCTGTAGGCAGACCCAGGAGGAGACGCAGAGGCAATGCTCAACATCTGAAACGTGAGGCATACCGCAACGGACTGTCAAACTTGGAGAAAAATGCCCTAGAGTAAGGGTGGCCAACTTTTGTATACATAAGAACTACTTTTTATCACAAAAATGAGTCGCGATCGACTTGTCATACCTGTTGTCTAAGTAGGGGAAGAGGTGTGAAATACATATGTGGCTTCAGGGTAAATGCAGCCTAAAAGACAAAGAATCCAGACGGCTCACAAACTCTTCAGGTTCTCGCATAAAATGACGCAATAGGTGCAACAATACAAGTAGTGGACGGATTTGCAAAACCTTTCGGTTTTTCCTTGGAAGCTTAAAAGTATTACAGCATATATGATAGAGCACTAGGCGATGCATCAAGGAGCCATCTTTCGGAACGAGGCGAATTTAGTATCCCCACCACCATTTACTTTCGTTTTTAAACAAAAATCCGAAAAAGCATCACCACGTCAACTTCGACAGCTCGACTTCATCAGCTAGATTTCAACGAACACATACATTGAAGGAAAGCCCACCAACGTAGCAAATCTATTATCCAGAATTTAGGAAATAAATGTAACAGCAGAGACAATAGACCTCAAGAACTTTGCAGAGGCCCAGTCAAATTACGACGATTTAGTGGATTTGTTATGAGACCAAAAAGGAAGCTCGTCCTTGCTGCTCAACGAGTTTGCTGTTCTCAACAGCCCGTGGAAACTCTACTGAGACATCAGTCAAGACAAAATTCGACCTTACGTTCCAAAACCTTTCTGACAATTAGTCATAAAAAACCACACTACGGATGAAGTTGTGCACGGAACTCTAAAGGCAGCGATCATGTGTTACTAAACAAATGACTGGTACGCAGTCTTGCCATTAATATTGTTAGGATTGCGAGTAGCAATTAGACTAGGCATACGAGCAACCGCTGCAGAGTTGATTCGTGGAACATCAATGCGCTTTCCAGGGGAATTCTTCGTTTAAAATGTGAATTTGTAAAGGAATTCAGAAATAAAATTAACGAGAGCAAGCCTAGAGCAGGAGGATTTAAAACTTGGCAGTTCGTGTTCAAAAGAATAAAATAGTTTTACAAAAACCGTTCAGCAGGAAAACCAAATAAGTAAACCACAAAACAGGTTAGTTCCCAGACATTAAAACTAACCGACTTTTGCAAGAAACTAGTGCCAACAGAAAGCGTCACAGAGCATGCAGCATCAAAGCAGACGAAGGGCGGAAAAGTTGCATTTGTGCGTTACGTTCAGTTGCGTGCAGTTACAATTGTAGCACGTTATATAAAGATATCGCGAGCGATCGACCAAAATTAGCTTTGCGATCTACCGGTCGATCGTGATCTACATTTTGCCCACCCCTGCCCTAGAGGAGGCCAAGGCTCGATTTGGCTTGTAGCGCCATTGGATGGATGGATAGAAAACACAATGCAAACTGTGGAACCACTGCCAGCACCGCACATACGCTTTTATCTGTTTCCAGCTTAAGCAATACTAATTTCTCTTTTAACCAGCAGCTAAGCTTTCCGCATTCGTACCCGCCTTGAATGCAACTCCTTTATTTGGGCTGGAACATAAACAACTACCTGGCTCTTAAACTGATCGGTAAGGAAACTATTTGCGCCTTCATGGGCTCATTGTGCCAACGAAGGAAAGCTGCAGTTCTGGTAATATTATATTGCTAGTACTACAATATTTCCACAGAAATTCATACTCCCCTGCCTCCACAGCAATAATTTTCCCGAAAACAAGACTCCCGTTCATCCCACTCAGCACATTTTACAGCCTTCAGGCATGATCTTCTGGCAAACTGTAGTCAGAATTTCATTTATGAACAATCTTCCACAGTCAGCATTTCCCAACTCCAACAACAGCCAGTAGTTTAAACGCAAGGTTATCGTTTCCCCCTTCAGCACCATCCGGACTCCTACTAACCGGTCCTATCTCCTATTCTATTTTCAGTCTATTAGCATCGCGCGTTATTTTTTTTTGTGAAAGTCCAAGCTGGACTCACAAGGAGTCACCCTTTGTACTACAAGTCCGTCAAGTCGTAAGCCCGTATGTCCGTCTGTCCTTGATTGTGCAATGTCTAGAAGTAAGCTTGGTTCGGAGGAAAGAATAGAGTACAGGATATATTGATAATAATCTGGAGGGTGCTAAAGAAGGAGGCGAAGGACCTTGCGTTTTAACTGCTGGATATTGTAGGAGTTCACAGCAAAAGAAGAAATGTACGCTGTAACAAAAATCAAAACAAAAATTTTTGTAACAGGCTTCGATTTGGCAAAGTCGATAGTAGCTGATCCAGAGATGCAATCGTCGGTGTTAGAGAAAGACAGCTTCGACGGAGTGTTATGCCTCTGTGATGCCGGCAGTACCAGACTACCAGATGAACAACGAGGAGAGGTCATCGTATTATTAAGTAGAAAGTCGGTTTTTTCAATCAAACGTATATTTTTTCATTATCAATATGTTTTTTGGAGGGGCCATTCTGACCATTGAAAAAACTTTAAATATACTTTTTTTTACCTGTACATGATAGTACAACTTTTGAATAAAATTTTAAGCTCTCGAACGTTGCCCTAAAAAGAACGTCTTTTTTACAAAAAGTGAAATTTCAAAGAGAGTGTTCAATATTTCGCCACAAAAATAAAACTGGTTCTTCAGCTAGCAAAAAGCAATGGTTTTACCAAATAATAGATATCTAAGTTGCGTTAAACAAAAGTAATTAACAAATTTAAAAGCGAGATTTTTTTCATTTTTCTCTATGTATTGTTCCCTAACCTATAACTCAATATACATCCATAGAAAGATAATTTGAATACGTACAACTTGATAATTTGATTTTTTTCGATTCGAGCTCGTTTTTTTGAATCGCTAAACCCAGTTTTTTACACATTCCGCAAAATTTTAGGCTAGGTGCGCCATTCCAAATTCAAAAAACAAAAACGCTACCCTTTTTGGATTTTTTTTCTATATCACCATATTTTTTGTTTCCTGTGGGCAATTATTACAAAAATAACATTTTCTTTTTGTAGATTGATTGGACTAAACCTTTATTGTAAGTAAGTAATTGACACTAAAGCAAATTGCAACTAACCCATTTTCCCAAGGTTTTTAATTTTAATAAAATTAATATTACGTACATATTCCCATTTATCAAATTCCAAATTTTTCAGCACTCCTTCATAATTTCCTCAAAAAAACATTTTAAAAACCGCAAAGCCACACATAACATTCCGAAATGATTTCAATCATTGAGATTAAATTTATGACTCTCCAAAGTGGAAGGAAGGGTGGATCGTGGAAGGTATTTATGGCTGATTACTTGCAATTCTCAAACGTGGCCATGATGTACAGTACATATAGCAGGAGATATATCCCTACAATTTATACTTGTACAAAAACATATATGTGTATATGTGCCATATATGAAAGAATGTGGAAATGGGAGTCATTTTTTAAAAGTTATATAGAAAATATCAGAAAAATTTCTTCCAATTTTATATATGAGGCAGAAAATAAGATATCAGAGTGGTAATGTCAGTAGCAGTTATGATACGGACTTCATTACATTCCCATATAAGGATGCTGAAGGTCCTTTTAGGTTAGCAGGTGAAACGAAGGTAGAAAAGAAATGTTTATTCAGTAGGTGGTGGAATGATGTGAACTGATGTTGGGGATCCTTTTTTTGTTTCTTTTTTTATGTGCTATTTTATTTTTGAGGCGTATTATTTACCTTTTGATTTGTATTTGAAAACTTAACAAATAAATTTACTGGACATTTACAGCATTTTGTATTGAATTGGAAATTTTTTCTCTTTAACCTTTCCGTAACTCAATTTGTTGTGAATGGAGGGTTCGTTTCTACTACATAGAGATCTGTATTTATGTCTAGTTAAAAAGGTAAAAGAATTTTTCAAAAAGGTAGATCTGCTTTGATGTAACCAATGAGATTTTATAGAAGACTTAACAACTTACTTTGTAACAATAACTCCTAGACAACTAATTAACATAACTATGTCATGACCGAAAACACGTTTATTTCAATTTCCATATAAAAACTAATTTCCATATAAAAACTGAAAAAAATTACCAACTGCACTGTACTACTATACACTACCAAGTACAAACTTACATGGTTAAACTTTTGGAAGAATGTTTTACATCTTATGTATATTGCTGTACATTTCAAGGACATGAGGAAAACATTTTTCAGCTGAGTAGCTCCACTGCAAGAACTAGATATAAAAAAATGTATGAACTTTTTAATGAAATCTTGTTACATAAGTGTTGGTACTTAAGAACTTAGATAAGTTTTCCAACTAAATAATCTTGATAATGTCATTGAGCTAAAAAGTTTTGGAAACTTTGATACAAGTTTAGCAATTAGTTGGCTTCATCTATAATGAAATCATATGCAATGGAGCCAAGGACATTAATGTTTAGAAATGATCTGTTTCAAATAGATAATGTCTTTAATAAACAAATTTCCAGGTCAGTTTTTAATGCTATAATTTTAAATTATTTTATGTCTAATTATAATTTATCTTACTTTATTGGAAAATAAAAACGGAACAATTTACTGGATTACCTTTGAACTATTAAAACCGGGAGGAGAAGTTTTACATTAAAAACTCCATGAGCTCATTACACTATCACCAGAATGGTGTTATAGTACCCATTTACAAGAAAGGGGCAACTTAATTAACTATGGAATTATATCACTTCTAAGCACAGGCTATAAGGTGTTCTCCAACATTCTCTAAGACAGAATCAACATGATTTCTGAGGAATAATTAGGAAAAATATCGATCGGCCTTCAAAAGAATAGCAGATCTAGATCTACAGAGCACTGCTTTACATTTTGTCAAACCTTCCAAAAGTTCGATGAGTACACTGCTTGGTTATCGGATTTAAACAAAATCAAAAAGGAAATACATGGGATACTAAAAAAGTATGTCTTTCCCCGAGAACCTCACTAATCTTGTGACTTTGACTTGACGAAACACCGAAGCAAAAGTCCTAGTACATGGAAGAATGTTAAATTTAACAGTAAATTCGTGTCTGAAGCAGGGAGATGACCTCTCCACGCTTATCTTCAAGCTCCTGCTATATTCAGTTATTGACGAACCAAACCCTGACGGCAATCTGATAAATACATCTATTCAATTATGTGCACACGCTGACGGTATCATCATCACCCAGCGGGGAATTGAAGCGCGTCTGAACAGATTCTGAAGAGCTGGAGAGGAATGCCAATGCGCTTCCCAGCGGGAAATGGAATCATACCAAGAAGCATGACGGTAGCCTTTTTTGGAAGGCGAAAATTCCTTCCTTTTCGCATTCCGCTCCATGTCTTTTTTGTGCAGCCATGTCATTAGAAGGAACGAGTCGAAAAGTCTAAAAGCTCATTCACCTTCCCCTCGCATTCTCTTTAAGTCTTTGTGATAAGTAATCTTTTACTTCTTCTAAGGAAGTACAATTTCTTACACCTTCTAAATATATTTCCGGTGAGATCCTTGGAAGATATTGCTTTAATTGCGGAAGCACATACGGAAGAAACACTGCCCTATTAGTATGAACATTTTATTAAAACGTAAAAACATACTTATCCATATTTCGCCCTTCCATCGTACCTTTGTGGAACTACGAAAACGAACTCCTTCCTATAAGCTTCTTGAGGAAGGACTTCAAACTTTTCCCGCTGGGAGAAGACTAGGCTTGATAGGTTTTGAAGGGTGTGTTTCCCACAAAGATCGTTAGTTATGGTTACCCAGGGGCACCAAGACGAGTTGACGGTTCGATTTTGACCCCCAAATTTTAGGAAAGGGTCTGCTGAATTCTCAGCCAGTAAGCGTTGAAATTTGCGTTTGAGCTCTAGGACGTTGTATGAGTTCAGGAATACTGGCTGTGAAAGATTGTTCCACAGTCGCGTTTTATTTATACCGAATAATTTTTTTATTGCATTGTCGTGCAAACAGGAGTACCTTAACCTCAATCGAACAGTTGGTATGGTAATTTCAGGGTTGGTAACTTCAGGGTTGCTACCTGTCTGCGACGATTCATCACGAATGAGTTCGATGGTGGTTGTCTGTGTCTTGTGTCGGTTTGGCCTATGTGGTCATTCCTGCGGCAGTCAGTACGGCGTATGTGGCCATTCCTGTGCAGATCATCGGTTAATGATATGCCTGTGATATTAAGAGATGGATGTGTATTTCAATACCACCCACTAATATAAGAGAAAGGTCGGTGAAGGTTTTATCAGAGATGAAAAACTAATTCGTTTTGGAACTGTTGAATTTTACAGAGTAGTTGTTGCGAATTTTACACAGATGTCTCTTGTGATAAACGTTAAAGTAACCTAGAGTACCATATTCAGCAAATCTTCGAAGTAAGGTGGAGGAGACTAAGAGTATAATATTTATGAAGATTAGAAATAGAGCAGGTGATAGAATTGACCTTTAAGGAACCCCAGCAGAGATAGC
Organism: Thereva nobilitata; assembly: GCA_963855945.1. Taxonomy (NCBI): domain Eukaryota; kingdom Metazoa; phylum Arthropoda; class Insecta; order Diptera; family Therevidae; genus Thereva; species Thereva nobilitata. The sequence goes on from OY979696.1 coordinate 34,815,750, forward strand.
AGCATCGATTTGAAAAGATTCAATGCAGGTCGTATTTCCTTGATTAAAGGGTCAGAAAGAAAATTATCAATTCATTTCCTTACAACTAAATCGATATCAGTAGCTTAGAGTTGTGTCAATAGGGGCCTCAATCAGTCAAAAGTCTTGAGTTTATCTGGAGAAATCATACAAGACTCACTAAAGTGATGCATATTTTGACACCCAAGGAGGTCATTAATAGGCAGTAGCACTATTTTGCTTAAAGTCGCCCTGATTCTCTAGTTTGATTCGAGATATTCAATAAGAGAAAATGGAAGTGTTTCTATTGTTGGTAATTTGGAGCTGTTGTTGAAGCCACCTTTGTTTGGTATGGAAAGAACATGAGCAAGTTTACATGAAACATTGTATCCCAAAAAATCAAGCATATTTTTGATGGCGTCAACACTGGTACATGTAGAGAGGAACGTGTGAAGGGCTTATGGGCAAAAACGAGGTTTACTAGTAGCTACACTTTTTTAAAAGTTCTTTATAAAACTATTTGAATTTCTTACGCTTGCGAAAGTTTTTCAATCATTCTTTCATACGAAATTGACTTTGAACCAATTTACATTTCCAGCGCATTCCGATCTTTTTTGTTCTAAGCCTTTTAATATAATTAAGACCGTCTCGTCTTCGTTTTATTTGTAAATCGACAACTTCAATTAATTTATCTTGTGAATTGAATTCTTTTGTATCATTCTTAGTACCTTTTAACATCGCATTAAGCAAAATAAAGGAAATTTTTATTTTAAAAGATTTTTACCTTAATCAAAAAACTTATTTCACTTTTAATTATTACGATATACTTCGATTCGTGTTTTAACTGAATTAGTCTGAGAGTCAAATTTAATTAAAGTAAATGGATCGATTTAATTAAATTAAGCTTTATAAAAACAAATTGAAATTCATAAAAGTAACTAAACTTTAAAGAAATCTTGAAATGTTTGATGTTTAAATGGAAAATTTTCTTGTATTATGGCAAAAGATATATGTAGATATAGAGTTCAATGGTATATCATAGGCCTAATTTTGAAACCTCGGAAACCACAAGCCACCACACAAGGGAAGGTTATGATTTATAAGATGTTCTTTTGTTGGAATCAAAGGAATGCGTATGGTAGTGTGAAAAGTAGTCTATTATTTGCATTTGATTTCAATTGAGGTTTAGAATTTATAAAATTGTGCTAGTCATGTTAAAAATAACTTTTCTTTCAGTCGCATTCTAGAATACACAATATACTTTTTTAATTTTGAGGTTATCATCATCGATAAGTAGACAGCCAGGGGTTAACAAAATACATTCTTCATTCCCTTCTGCCGATGTGTTTCTATTCGAAACTACTAATTTTTTTTGGCTTTTATAATCTCTTCTACAAAACTCCGAGTTGCAGAATGTGGTTCGCTGAAAATTAATTTCCCAGTGGGTATGGGTAGGTTCTCCATACATGCTCTAAGTAGTTTTGTAAACAAGAATTTACAAAAATCTTTTCGATTATATTTATCCAAATGGACTCAACAAAAACAATTTTTTTCATAGAAAAACAATTCTTTTCATAGAAAAGACGATACTTGCGTTACGCACTGAGAGTCTGGTTTCAGCTGTTATCGTCTGGGAACAGTGCCGGATTTACATAAGGGCACTTGGGGCACGTGTCCAGGGTCGCCACATAATTGGGGCCCCCGAATTTGTGAAAAAGTGATAAAGTGAAGTGTTAAATTTCGTGTTAAGAGTTCAGTGCATTCACTGGCAGAAATAAAATCGCCAAAATTGAAAAAATAAAATTTGACCTACAAAAACTGCAAACTTTTCCAATTTCTTAAATATTTTTACTCTCTACTTTCAATAAACTACAAAATACGATAACTTTTTTATCTTTGCAGTAAAATAAGAACGGTAAATAAAATTCTGGAATGATTTTAAGCGAAATTTAAAATAAAACCGCCACAACGGTTGCACGGTATTAAAGTTGCCATACCTGATTCCATTTTTTCCTTTGAAATAATGTCAGAATATTTACAAAAAATAGATGTGTAAAGTGATTTTTTTATTTCTGTCTCTTTCCCCCATAAGCCACGGAATCACTGACATATAGATGAAACAGGGGTAGAGAACCTCGCATGGTTTAACATAAATATTGGCAATTAATGAAAAAAAGCATTTTAAAAGGGAAATAACATCAAAATTGCATTTGTTTTTTTTAACAAAAATTTATTTTGTTTCCATCGTCCAAAAACGAATATAAAAAATTTTAATTTACAAAAGTAACTGACTTGTTTACATGTCAGTGAAAAAAGGTTTGCCACCTATGGAACGAATTGGTGCCATGAAAATTTCCTGATGAGCAGTCCATTCTATACGTCAGTGGTACAAGGGTTTAGAAGTAGTAAAAGCTTTATTCAGTGTTGCAGGGTTTTAAAACAAAGTAAACTTAAAGCAAATTACATATTTTTAAACTTACTTTGCTGTAGACCGTAAAAGCTGTTTATTTCATATTGCTGTGAATGCTGTTGCTTTCAAATTACTTTAAAGCTTTCAGGAGCATACTGGTCCGGCTGCAAATGCTTCGGCTTTAAAATACTTTGCTGTGAAATGCATTCTGTTTGCTTACAGTTTTTCAAAGGTGTGCTCTCCTCCTGCGGCTGTGAAGAACTTTGCTTTCCTTCAACATTTTTTTTCCTGGTCTAATTTTATACAGTAAAACGGTACTTTGTTTAGAGAAGAGAAAACTTTTTAATGTGTATGTGAAGCATTCGCAGCCGGAGCAGCATGCCCAGCATTTGTAAGAAGCAGCATTCGCAGCTATAAGAAACAAAAAGCTTTCACAGCCTACAGCAAAAAGTTTGAAGATTTTTTATTCGCTATGAATTCGCGACCTACAAATGACCCTTAAAAATAAGTGTTCAAGGCTTACTTAGGTTTTATACTACACATTTGTACGGGGCCCCCAAATGAAAAGTGCCCAGGGGCCTCTCAAACGTAAATCCGGCCCTGTCTGGGACAAATTTCAAGCGATAATCCGTTATGCCGAGTTTTCATTAGTAGAATTAGCGGTAGAGTAACTGGCGTACTTTTAAGTGGTAGAGTAACTTTACCACGGTGCTATCCCACTCCACTCTACTATATAGTCCGCTCAAATTAGGAAAAATTAAAGAAATTTTTCCCACAGCTATGAGACCGGTGCCAAATGAAGGATTTCGGTCATCAAAACATGATTTTCACAACCCGCGGTTCGAAAAAAGGGTTGTTTATGAGAAATATACAAATACATGATGGTTTTCGCCTTTCTTTCTATGCATTTTGATGAAAATATCAATAGAGCAAAGTTGTAGGGAGTAAAATTACCTACAAAGTTTGTCTTCAGAATTCCGTATAGTTTCGCCGCTAGAGGCCGATTGCGCCTTTTTCAGATTCAAAGCGACCAAAGAAAAGCCGTTGAAAAACTGCAACTACTGCCCCAGTTACACGAATGACATACTTGTCATTTTTTCTGTCATAATTTGTCATTATCATCATACACGGTCATAATTTGTGTCATTATTTCTGTCATAAAAAATAAACAACAACAATGCCATTAATTATGACCAGAGATTATGACAATTGTCATTTTTTGTCATTCGTGTAACTGGGGCATACTACTTTGATCTCATTTAATTTTTCATACAAAATCATAATTTTGACGCAAAATCTTCACATTTCACATTTCCATTGGTGGTCTGGCACGTTCATTCTTGAATCCGTATATCGTGACCATAATTCTGACGGTATGAGCAGAAGGGAGTATTTTGCTCTATTTTTATAGATAGTTTCTAATTGACAGCGTTTTAACTTATTTGCACTGAAAAGCCTAAAAATAATCAATTTTACAAATTAAATTTTTTCATTGATATCGTATCGTATTTTGTATATTTCCAAAGCTTTTATAGAGAATACCTGGTCATATGTTTAGATACTAATCCCAAACCCAAATCTATTAGGGAGCCACACACGATTATTCCTCCATAACTATTAAAATTAAACGCATAAGCTTAAGTCAATAAATTCCCTAAAGTTTCCTCAAACAGATTTGGCCAATGGCCATTAATAAGTTCCTTTTCTCCTTAATTGCACTCTTGAAACTTTTCACATTCTTTAAAAAGGACAAAATCGATTAACAAATTAAGGAAATTTGTTTTTAATTAAAATGAGATCAGTTTAACTTAAAAACTGTCAAATTCTGCGAATAATATTGTAGAAGTACTTCATTTCCTTAGTAAAAGGGAGATTACCTGCTGGCGCTCTGCTGCTGCAACTTTCAGTCGATTTCTGAGAAAATACCATTTCGGAAAATGTCCTTTGAAAAGGAAGCTTAAGTGATTATAAAGGAATGGCAGTAGAAACGAAATTAAATTTTCCGGACAGAGATAATGAAATTGGTAATTGTACATTTGTTCAATGATCTTTAAAATTAAAGAATGGAAATTGCCTTTTAATGTCGTTTTTCTATCATTTGATTGATGTTTGTTCTCTAGGAGAGATTTTTCTTTTGTAAAATAGAGGATGTATAAAAGATACAATAGAAATTGTAGCATATTTGTGCTTTTTATGCAAAAAAACTGGCGTCTTGACAATAGACTCATTAAACTGAGTTAAATTCCCATACCACTTTGCTTCCTGCATTGTTGTGTTACGATAATGCAGGTTGACCCGTCCGATCAAAATTAATGAGAAATTTACTAAGCAATTGTTTTATTATTGTTGATCAATGATTGAGTACTTTTCATTAGTTAAACTAGCCTAGCGCAGGTGTCAATAGCCGTGTTCCTTTTCTGCAATTTTTTACTCGTATTTACTTGGAACTACTCCTGCTCTCACAGAGGTTTATATGGGTGATTGTCACGAAATGGTAGTTTTTCGAATGTATTGAGCAATGGATAAAAAACTATTTAAAGAGCAATGTTTCTCAGGCTTTAAATATCATTCAAGCATCTATATAATGGTTACCACAATCTACACCGGTAGTCGAGAGTAATATGTTTATTTAAAAATTTCAAATTACAGAACTTGGGAGGCGACAGGAAAATCCGAATTTTTTTCTTCATTTTATAGCCGGTTTCACTCTTGAAATCAAATTGAATGGAGAACATTATACGATCTGAAAGTCCAAAAAATGAATTCGGCCCATTTCAATACATTTTGTTTTAACAATCAAGTAAAGCTCTTTTTGGCTTTCAAAAGTTTTTCTTTAAGCATAATTATGAGAAGAACTATGTGTATAGGTGTAGATGTGTTTATACGTACGTCCGTAGTAATTTTTTCCTGTACGATATTGGGCGAACCAAAAATGATATCGTCTTCGTTGAGGTGCCGATCGAAACGTATTAACTAAAGCATGATCTAAAAAGATTTTCATAAAATTCGGTTGAACCGTTTTTTTGTTTAAACGACGTATGTGATTTTTGTACCCACACGATATCGCGCAAACCAAAAATGATATCGGCTTCGTTGAGATGCCGATCGTATCACATTAACGAAAACGTCCTTTGAAAAAAAAATTCATAACATTCGATCAAGCCCTTTTTTGAAAAAACTTCGGCAAAGAGCCACAAGCACCATCTAATAAACTCGATGGAATGAAACCGGTTCTAAATGAAATTAACTTTTCTGGATTCAACTTCCGATAGCTTCCCCATAAAACATCACTTGTCAACAAAATCCGAGCATTCTTTAAAACCCATGCAAAAATTACGTTACCCTTTTCCAACATCACTATTTTTTTCAAACCTTAGATCACCACTGAAAGGAGTACTCCGGAGCAGAAAAGCAACACAGATAATGGCATGTATTTTGGTCTGGAAAACAGAGGGCCACCTACCCATTGCAATCAGGACCTTGTAGTTGAATCCAACTCCATCTTTGAACTGTCGGTACACAGTAGAGATTTTTTGAAGCCGCAGGAAGGACAAGTTCCTCCCACTCAGAGCGATTCGGAATAATCGCCCTGAATTCCCTTGGAACCGCAGTTCACCAATAGTCCAATAAATAGGCCGAAAAAGGCCTTCGTAATGCGAAAAATACCGCACGCGATTTTTTCTTACGAAATGATTTTATATATTTTTATAAGTTTAAATTCAAAATGGCGTCATCCCCACCTTGTTGCTAAACTTTCAGTGAAGGGAAACGCGTTTAATTCTATATCTCAGAAACTATGCAATTTACGACAAAAATGAATATAATCTTTTTTGTAGATAAATAAGTGATTTAACTTTCTTATTTAGAAAGTTTTTTTGTAACGTCAATATGTACTGAGCTATGGTGTTTCAAACTTCATATATCACTTTCTTTGCACTATATTTCGGTAATGGTTAATTCTAAATGAAAAAATTCTGCGTAAGACTTATAGAACACACGATTATCTATAATTTGTGTTATTATCATTTTTTACGTAGGGCTAATATTTCACGAGTTATAGCGCTTTAAGTGTCAAAAAACGTAAATTCAAAAGTAGTTTTCTCCCAATATCTTTTTAATTACACGTTTTATTGCAAAACTGATTATAAGGTTTTTGTGCGCAATTTCAATCCCACATTTTATGTTTTAACTTTTTTCTGTGGAAAAGAGTTTGTGCGCCAAAGAAATTTTTCAATTATTTGTATGAACATTTATATATATTGCATATGCAACGTTCGGCGCTGAACAGCGGCTCAAGTAACAGTGCTAGAAAAAAATGTTTAAAGTAAAATTTCTACATAATTTTATAATTCACATATTTGTTGGTTTAAATTTTCGTCGTAAATGAATAGTTGGCGAGATATTTGTAAAAAACCATCCTTAATAAACGTTTTATCATTTTTACAGAAAAAAGTTAAAACAAAAAATGTGGGCAATGAAATTGCGCACAAAAAACGTTATAATCAGTTTTGCAATAAAACGTGTAATTAAAAAGATATTGGCAGAAAACCACTTTTTAATTTACTTTTTTTGACATTTAAAGCACCATAACTCGTGAAATATTAGCCCTACGCAAAAAGTGATAATAACAAAAATTATAGATAATCGTGTGTTCTATAAGTCTTACGCAAGACTTTTTCATGTAGAATTAACCATTAACGATATATAGTGCAAAGAAAGTGATATATGACTTTACAAAAAAACTTTCTAAATAAAAAAGTTAAATCACTTTACTTTACTTTATATTCTTTATCTACAAAAAAGATCATATACATCAAAAGACCGTAAAATGCATAGTTTCTGAGATATAGAATTAAACGCGTTTCCTTTCACTGTACGTTTAGCAAGAGGGTGCGGATGACACCATTTTGAATTTAAGCTTATAAAAATATATAAAATCATTTGGTAAAAAAAAATCGCGTGCGGTATTTTTCGCAAAGAAAAAGTACCTATTTATTGGACTACAACGATATGGTCAAAATCGTGCAAATTGAAATATTTGAAATACTGTTAAGGATAACCATATGTCGTTGGACTGTGTAGAACCTAGGTCCAGAACTGTGTGAAACTAGTTGAGCTCCGCTGGGGTACGTTTGTGTGTCTTGGGTGGGCTTTCATGCTGGCTTAGTCTTTGGCGGGATCTCGTGGGGGCTTTGAGGTTAGTTTGGCTTGAGTGGAGCTGGTCTGCCTGGTCTATCTAGGATAGCTGGTCTATCTGGTCTGTCTGTCTGGTCAGCCTGGTCTATCAGGTCGGTCTGGCCTATCTGGTCTACCTGATCAATCTAGTTTATCTGGTCTACCTGATGTCCCGACGAGGGCTTTAATTTAACTTATAATGTTTCGTATACGAATTGATACAATTATACAGATAACCAGACCAGACCAGATAGACCAGACAGACCAGGTGGCGCTCACACCGTAAGCTTAGCATACAGGTTCTTGTCCGGAACAAAGCTCACGTTCGAGACTGAGTCTGGATATACAAGTTTCTTAGACTAGGTAAAACTAATTGAATTGGATTAAATTAAATTAAATTTATTTATTTTATGATAAAAGATTTCTGCCATTAGCTAGATGCTGCACGTTTACATCGCTGTGTACTCGGTCGAGAGGGCCTCTTTGGTTATAATCGAAGTAGTTGCGCCGAGAGGCTGTGTGTGACTTTCATGGATCTTAGCTCCCTTTAAATCGAAATAAATATATCAAAACAAGTTCCATTAGTTCTATTGATATCTTGAAATATATGCTCAGATAACAAATTCTCTCACAAGTTTTAAAGCAAATATTTATAACTGGTCAACCCTTGACAAAACATAACTATGTACGTACACGTATGTACATACATATATGTCGCTATCCTTTCTAATATACTTGTAAGCCACTGATGTACCTATATTTCAATTAAGTAAACAAACCCCTTTTGATTGAAATTTAAGTCTATTACAGTGTATTTACTTACTTGGCATTTAAATGAATTCTCCTCCCCCGCCCCGATACATACGTATATATATGTAAATCAACCCTTGTTTACTTTAAAGGAAGTTTAATCATATTTCGCCTGAGCATATCAGCAGCGTTCGAATATTTATTTTTTTTTCTTTCATCCTTGAAACCGTAAAGGAGTAAAATTTCCCATTTACGCTTGAACGTATGCTCACACGAACGAGCGCACACCATCGTTATATTTGTAGAATTCCGGAAAATATTTACTTTCGACTTTTTTTTGGGGGTTAGAAAATTTATGTACAAATATATTAAAGTCAACCGAAGACATGTCGCTCTGGCTCCAGAAAGTTTTGATTAAAGTATGATTTTTTTTCTGCTTCTTCCCACACCTAAAGCTGTGCGTGTGTGTATATGAGGTGAAATTCATCTGAATTTTGATTTTAGTCAAGGTCAAAATTGATATATCATACGAAGAAAGTTGATACTGACTTTTACACACACCCATACAAATAAAAGTTACCTCATTTAATATTCTTTCACATTAATGCAGAAAGTCAAACCCAATCGGAGGATCTTGCGCTTTTTTCTCAATTCCGACATTGAAAAAGAGGCTTTGACATGAACATAGTACAGACTTAGATAGGTCCTGACAGCGAACGAGGCTCTTTATATTCTCACTTTGCCAATTTAGCTGCTTTTATATATATATGTACATATGAGCCAGGGTACATGCCTCCTTCCACAGATTCACCCTCGGCATGGATACTATGTTGTGGCAAACAGCAAATATTTGTGGAACACTCATGTGAGCTTTGGTTTTTGCTCGTTGAAAGCCGTATAATGTTCAATAAACATTCACCCCCGGTCCATGCTCCTATCTCTGTATACAACTAGAAGAAATTCATTCTGTGCCAGGATATGCTCTTTTTTTCCTCGGCCCCAGAACAGGAATTGCAAAAGGATTCATGAGAATTGAAACAAAACCTTGGATATTCTTGGGAAACGGCTTTTGCCCCGGGCTAGAATAGATTCGAATAAGGATTCGAGTACGAAAAAAAAACAACAACAACAAAAAAAAATTGAATTCGCCGAATCGCGTTTTCATCAAGGAAATGTTTTTATGCCTTTGTCAACGCTCGCTTTTGGTTTGAGGACATTCAATTTTCGAAATTCGCCTTATCTCTGAAGAAAGGACATCTCATACAAACATGATATTTGGTCATTTTGTTTTTGTGGGTCGGGGGGACTTTTATGAGAGAAGTTTGCATTTGGTTTTAATATTTCAATAGCAAAGGTTTAACCTTTTTCTGTTCAAAGATGTCTTCTGAAATGGTACACAATTTTTTCATATATCCTTTATTCATGAGATTGTGTGGAAATTCGATGGGAAAATTGAAATGTTAGATCAAATCCATCCTTTGTTAGATCAAAGTATGAGGTTAGAGGTGGTTTACTTTTTTTTTGTGAATTATTTATTATAAGTAATTTACTCTTTCAAATTTTGCCAATTATTAAGTGCTACTTGCATGAGTTTATCAAGTCTGCACAAAAAAATTTAGTATAGCTTGTAGCAATGTCTTGTTGGAAGGCGAACCTGAATTTGGTGCGATAAAGCAAACTTCTTGTAAATTACGTCTGTTAAAGATGTTCGTATAGTATGAAAGTTTCTCCTGTTAATCATATTAGAAAATACTAAAATAACCGTAATGTTGACATTTGAGGTAGAACGATGTCAAAGACTACCGCTGTCATAAAGGACAATGTTAGGTATATCTTGCCTTAACCTAGATGTGTCTTAAACGGCAATCTCAAGGACAGTTTCTGTCAGATAAAATTAAATTCAACAATGAAATTTGACATAAGCTGCATACGAAACTGGTTAAAGAATGGCGGCCGGCCTCGGTAACTAGAGGTTAAGGCAACCGACTACCATCCCAGGGGTCCGTAGTTCGAATCCACTGCGCAGCATAGTTCTTCGTCTTTCTGTTTTTTCGCCTTTCGTCTCTTTCTTTTTGTTGTCTGATAGCGTTTTCTTTATAGATAGCTCCACAGTACAATTGACCTTACCTGTGAACTCTAGTCTTTCACGTTTCTCGCAAAAAAGAGCTATATTAATTTACTTACAGGGTGGGGCAAAAGTCCGGCAACGGTCCGAAATTTCGTGAAGGGTAGGTTTTCGTGAGTGCACATACAAGACAGGATATATGGGCTTTTATTAAAGTACCGCAGGGTGGCTCTTCTGGGTTCTCGGTTATAGGAACGTAGATGGGAACGAAAAAATCGACTACCTAGCCCAGCAGGGAGTGTCTCTCCGAGCCTCGGAGACTAAGATGGTCGGCAGCCCAATAGGCGGAGTCAAAAACGCTATTTTTGACTACCACCTGCTGTTAGCCAGCCAAAAGTGGAGAGCCCTGGAGACCTGCACTATATCTAGAGCGACTTGGCTAACTTATTAAAAAGAAAAAACAATGGATCTCTCCCCGAAGAGATATTGCCAGAATCACGGCAATCATCATAGGACATTGGCCCATAGGAGACCGCTCTACCAAGTTGGACATCCCGTTCAAGGTCTGCCGAAGCTGCGGGGAGACGTACGATAGTGAAACAATTGTTCACTTTCTATGCAAATGCCCGGATTCAGCTAAAGCCAGGCAGCGTGCAATAGGCAGTTAAGCACTGTTAAGCTTTTTAAATTCCTCATGATGGCTTTAGGCATCCGACACACGCACACCCGACCGAACAATCACTGACCACAAGGTGCACGAGTTGTGGCAACAGAACGGCCCGCAAACCGACCTATCTTCAACTTCTTTGATAGGAGACCAAGTCAAAACTAGTCTGGGACTCCCAAGGTTCCCTTGTTAAACTGGGTGTTCTCAAGGCATTACTTCGGCCTGGTTTCATCACCTTGATCCTCAAAAGAAGACCCTTAAGGAGCCCGGAACAAGGGGCCTACGTATCGGCGACCTCTCGTCTCTGATTTCCTTGCGAGAAAGGTGACTTCGTCGAAACTCGCTACACAATTCACTAGCTACATAAGTTGCCGCAGGCAATTCGGAAGGTAGACGCCATCCTACTGAGGAGCTGCTACTTCTCGGTTCTGTGGGTCTCTAGCCCAGTCCAAGAAAAGAACAACCCCCTTCTTAACCCTCATCTCTGATATGCTTCACGTCCTCCTTATTAGCTTCCATGCCCGCTCAAGTACTGGGTGAAGTAGTAACTCACTTTCCCTCCTCAATATTGGGTAAGAGTCCATGAGTTGACCGGTCCTTAGTAGACTCGCTCCACCTCCTGGCCTCGCGCCAGAGTCTGTCGCACTTCCTTGCACTCTCCTCTTGCATAATCCGGGTCGAACAATCTCTTGCCCTCCGCTGCCAGAATATCAGTGGCGATCATTCCTGCTACAAAGTATGCTGCTTCGTCAGACGTGGTATTATATGCACAGCATGCTCGAAGGGCATACGCAGAGTTTATTTTCCAGATTTTGCCCTTTCTGTATAATGCTGCTGCCACTCGCGCTGCACACATTAGGTCAGAACCAACAACTCTTTTGATAATTAGTAGTTGGCTTGGCCTGAAACTCTCTATATTAGGAAACTTGTTCGCAAGCGTTGCGCTGATGGCGGAAGCCTTTTTCGTCGTGTCTAACAAGTGCACTCTAAAGTTGAGCCTCCGGTCAATCATTACTCCCAAATACCTAAGGGATCATCAGGGCTTCACAGGCTAAACAGTGCTCTGACATTGAATTCCGTCATACCCACTTGTTTGTTGAAGAGGGCCCTTTCCGGAAGGAATTTAATAAAACACACCGAACGCTAGAGATTCGCGTCTGAATTGGCTAACTTTAAATGGCTCCTTCCTGTGTCGTCTCTTAGGCCAGGCGCACATTGAGACGCAGGCGACACAGGCAGAGCAGCACAGTTTCTGTGTCTCATGCTTTTTAAGGGAGAACCGCGAATTGCAACGTAGGGCAGGTGACACGAATACAGCGCCAGGCGCAGGCCTCACGACACTTGTGGATAGGGCACAGAAACTGTGTGCCACGTGCCGCGTACGAACTATTTTTAAAAAATGGAAGAAAAATTAATCGGTTTTAATAAATTTTCAAATTCCTCATCCGAATCTGACTTAGAGCTTAATAAATTTAGATATTCCTCCACTTCAAAATTACTTTCGTCAAACTATCTAACAAAACTGCTCGCCAATGTGCTTAGACAACTGTGTAAGGCCGTTTTCATTCTGTGCTGCCCTGCTCTGCGCTTACTGCGTGACACAGAATTTTTTTTCCTTCAACCAGCGTGGCGGCGCGGCCAGTAATATTCTGTGCGCGCGTTTTTGCTGGTCGCGCCGCCAAATTGGTTGCGCAAGCTGTATATACATTTTGTTAGTGGTGGCGACTGGTTACGCCGCCATGTTGTCCCGGTGAAATACGGCTCTTATCGATTAGTCAAGTCTAAGCATTGGCCACTAGGAAAACTGCTGAAGCTATTAAAGCAATCTGGTCTACAAATATGAAGTATAGGGGTGTAGTACAATATACCAGGCGAAGTGGCCGCGGTGCTTCTGCACCAAGAACCTCAGTACAAAAAAGTCAGTACATGGTTTTACTATTTATAAAAATAGTTATAGTTTTTTCACAATAAAAAAGGATTCACAGCCTTAAACAATCTCTTCTTATTAAATATACGAGAATATTGAGCGCAAACAAATTAAGAAATATTATTTTACAGAAATTAACTTCAACTGTATACCAAAAAAAAGACGCATTTACACCAAGAACGTCTCTTCCCAAAACCTTTTTCACATCAATCACCCCTAACTGAAAGTGTTCCAAAAGTGTTTTGCTGATACTTTGTTAATTAATACATTTCTTCCCCCGAAATAAAAAAAAATTTCTCACATGACTTTAAGCAAATTGGTCAGATCCCTTGGCATTTACACTTGGCATTGTGTTGAACTGACCTACAAGTTTCTACCTCGCAACAACGCCCAAAGGAATCCCATTGAAATTTAACGCAAATTTTAACCTTGCTTTAGACAAATTTTTTTTTTTCTTAAATCACTCAAACTCGTTAACTGCGCATGAGATAAACAAATTGCAGAGAGAATTACTAAAAATTAATTATAATCCTTGTACGCTCTCTTCGTATATAAAAGGGCATTGCTTAAGAAGGGAAACTCACCACGAAAAGAGAAAGTAAAAATTTAGATAGGGAAGGAATACGACTCCGAAATTTCGGAGTGGCAGCAGAAAAGCTTGTGGGTTTAAGAGATATCCTTGAAAAAGGATGCCAGAAAGCTTGCAGGATAACAAGCTGGAAAATGTTAATAGTTTACAATTAACCTTCGGTGGGAGTAGGCAGTTTTTTTTCATTTATTTTTTTTTTTTGTAAAAAGTTTTCCGATACGTAAAAGTCACACCCTTTGACTTATAAGTAAATACTTTGTATGTGTTAAAACAAACCTTTAGGTTAAGCTTTAAACTTAAAAACTCTCTACACGTGCTTTACATTATGTTGATGGACATGGAATATGTTTTTTATTGAATTTTTATAGTATCTGGTACCTGCTTGCTTATGACATGGTTAAAGTTGTCTTTTCAGCCCTTTTTTGTGAATTAGGACCGAAGGATTTTTGTAGCACTGTTGAAGGCGTAGAAAGGTTTTATTTATCTCTACTTTCACATTCCTGAAATTAGGACAAAGAAAAGAACTATCCAGAATTTTTTTTTCCTTCCTTTCTTTCGATAAGGAGTTACATGATTCCATATAAAAACTTCTGGTGCCTCAGAATTTAGAAGGATTCCTTTAACCTTACCAAGTCGCTTCAGTCAGCAAATCTCATTGGTATCCCGGCGGGGGATGGAGGAAAAAAATCCCTGGGACTACCTAGCCTGTGTATCCTTTGAGCTTATAGGGATTTTTTTGCCTGTGAGGTGATAGCCTGACGGGTCTGTATTTGGGAAAATGGAAACGGAAACCTGTTTGTGCTATAACATCCGAACGGGATAGTTGCCCCCCTTCGAATAAGTCAATCATGAGACCTTAAAGGGTACGAAAATTTAAGCAATTACTGAAATTTTTTTTTGCTCCTCCGGTGAAAAAGGAAAATTTGAATGGAAGGAAATAATTTGATAAATTTTAACTCCGACTGTTTAGAAACAACTGGAGGGCAAAATAAAAAAAAATTTCAATCCAATTTCAGCAATTTAATTTTGTTACAATTGAAAATATTTACAGAAGTTTTAGGTATTGTGAACTTTTACGCATTTGTTTGATTTTCAAATTTATTGTTAGCTTTCATTAAATTGCGTATATAAATTACGGAAGGAAGATCAAACTTTGGAGTACGTATTGTAATTTTATGAAAAACCGTCGACAGGGAATATTTTGTTTTGATTTGCGTTTGTACAATACTTTTTTTTGTTTAGTTTTAAAAATCGATTTTTAATTTACAAATTGGGCAGAATGTTTTATAGTATTTAGTAGAATATTTTCATAGTAAAAATTACTGATACGGACTTAAATTGTCTTTAGATATTGCAGCCAATTAATTGATTATGTTCAGCCTTCCTTACCAATTTTTATTTAACAATAAAAGAAACAAATTTTTTGCTCATACCTATTTGCACAATAAATATTAAAATATTTTGTATTTACTATTTTTCATTGTAACAAACCGATAATATCCACACAGCATACATGAGTAATGACACGTATATTTTGGTGCCACCTCAAACATAAAATTCACTTATTTCCAGTATAAAATAATAAATACTATGACATGGCTGTTACCACATAATCGAACCTATAACCAGATTGATCGTGTCCTTATTAACGGTAGGCATGGCTTGAGCATATTAGATGTCGGAATGCACAGAGGTGCGAATATTGACTGTCAATTGCAAGAAGCAAGAATATCTAATGCCAAGAAAGATAAGCACGCACGCAAGTTCAAAAGATGAAGAAAACATAAAATAATTTGAAACAAACTAGACATTTAATGCGATTGCCAATTATAATCCTCATAATTTTGAAGACATCGTTGATATCAGTTGTAAGGAAGACATATAGGTCACTCATATCAATTTGTGAACTAAAATAAGGACCATAATCAAGGGCGCAACGAGCAAACTAGGATATGAAAGACGAGTAAAACCTGAACCTAATATGATGTAACGTAACGTAACTGTACGTTGCCTAAAGTACGAACATGAGTGTTCATATGGAACCGACCTAAATTGATGTATAATAAACTTGACGAATATTCGGTAAACTCTCGCTTGTTACGTACGGTGCCGTAAGCAGGGCACAAAACGTAAGCATCCATAAGCGGCAGCAGTCTCCAAACAATTTTTCGATTAAATTTTTTCCTTTTATTTTGCTGAGCACTACTGCTATTTCTTCCACAACTTAAATAATAATCAAATATTCGTAAATCGCTTAAATCTACATTTACGGAATCCATTTTACATTTCTTACTTTATGTTTTCTTTTAGGGCCATGTTCCAAATTGCCGTAAGTAAGTTCAAATTCGTGCAGTTTTCTTACGGTGCAGTAGGTCATATTAGGTTCAGGCTTAAGACGTCGAAACTGGTTCGGTGAAGAGTGCGTTAGAGGAAAGAAACAATGATAGTGCAAAGGCAATGTCGTTACGATGAGAACTCGTGGTTACGACGAATGCCATATTAGGGGGTGACACGGTAAAATTCTTCGTTATCGGTAAAATTCTTCTTTATGTTTGGACAGTTGGAATAAGTTGATGTGTATTGAAGAATGTGAGTGAACGATAAATAAAAAAAATGATTTCCTTATTATACTGTTGTACACTCGCCGGTCTCTCAATCGGCCAATCTTGAAACAAGTAATATTTTTTTTTAATTTTTAAATAAAATTAAAATTAAAATCAGCTGATACTTCATGGCACTGGAAAAATGCCTAAAAGCGAGCTGTTTGCAATAATGTATCGACCGAGTTTGAGTGTTTGAGTTTTCGTAAAGACTTAAAACTTGCATCGTTGGTTTCCGTCGTTATGACGCTGAGTATACGTCGCAACGAGTGAGGACAAAAAAGGGAATATCCTTAATCAAAAAGAAGAAGTCTTATAAAGCTGGACCTGAAACTGAGGTGCCGACAATGGACGACGTAAACGATGCTATGCGAAGCTTGCAACTGAGATATGAAATATTGAGGCCATGAATTGATGAATGGATTACACAAGCTTATATGTAGAACTGATCTGGCATCAAAAAAAGATCCCACTTGAATGGACGGCAATTGTGATATGCCCCTGCACAAAAATGAGCCCAACTAGTGTATGAAAACTATAGATGCATAACCTCATCTCAGCGTACAAAATACTGTCCACTATTTTGTACAAGATACTTCTACCGATCAAAGAAGTCATAATAGGTATAAATGTGGATTTCGGTCAGGAAGGACCACTACAAACCACATTTCCAAGCTGAAAAGATTTTTTTGGAAAAAATCATGGGAATGCAACATCGATATTCATAAGACAGCTTGAAGGGTGAGAAATTAGTTAAAGCTATGGAGTACAGTTTCAAAAACTTCGGATCGAAATAGAGTAATCGCCAAATGAAAAGGAAAATCAGGGCGAGTTACGGCATTACACCGCATCAAAATTTTTCATCATATTTTTACTATTCTGCAATTCTCACGAATCGCAGAAGATAACAGCATAACATAACAGCATAATTGTGATTGAGAATATAAAATAATGAGCCGGAAATTTGCGAAGATGAACAGAGTTGCTCGCTTTTATCATACACTGCCAAAAATATTTGTCATTCGAGAATATCATGTTGAAGTTAATATTATGTTCCAGAAAAAAAGGAGTAAATATGCACCAAAACGGTAACAAATTCTTCATTAAGTTTAATATTTTTTATAAATACGTATTTTCGATATAAATATTAATTCCATTTGTTCCGTAATCTTTCCCATAAGAAAGGTGATCAATTATTTAAATTTTTCAGTATAATTATTCGCTATGAATTTTAACAGTCTACCCAGCAGGAAATGTAGTGGTTACCGGATCGATTCTGTAAGATGTTACTAGTAAGGTCAATCGATTACTTTCCTTATTACAGAACCGATTACTTTTACATGGGCATGTCCTAGGCTGGTAAGAGCTTACTGTCTCCCTTACAGGTAAGAACTTACTTCATGTAGGAAAAGTAATCGCTGAAAACAGCAATTACAATGTCCTGAGGATGTAACTACTTACTGCCTTGGCCTTATTGAAAAAAGTTGAGCTGAAAAAATACTTGAGGCTTTACCTTTACTAATGAGCAGTAAATGAAAGGGTAATGAGACCGAAGTAAAATTTAAATCAAATTGAAATACCTACAATGAGAGCATCCACGTTATTACCCTTTCGATTACTCAACATTACTTGAGGTAAGGCGTTACAATTTTAAGCTTTTCAGACAAGAAGTAGTCAATTACCATGGAAGGGCTGACCAATTTTCCTACTGGGTATGGTTTATTATCTACTTACGTCCACATAATGCGCCACTAGAGACTCTCCCCTGCAAACAATTTCTCGGAGGCTCGCTTTTTCGGACCATTCTCGATTCGAAAAATGCTTGCGAAGGGTACGAGAAAAAGATTCAAAACGCAAAATGAAAGCTTTCCTGGTTGATTTGTTTCTCCCAAAGCCTTCATGCTGTAGAAAAATATTGAGAGCAGATTTCCCCTGAATGGGACTTCAAATCTCCAAATTACACTAACAACATAACGTCATTTTACCGATTTGAAGTCCTACTGAGAGGAAATTTTGAGAGCCTTTGGTTTCTCTTCAACGATTTGTTTGGAAAGTTTGAGTTTTTGACTTGTTTTGCTCGGCGGAGTGATTTTCGGCGCAGAAGCGATTTGCTATCGATACGAGCATGCGATTCGTTATCAGCACGAGAAAGCGATTCGATCTCTTGCTCCGCTTTTATTGCCTTCGAATTCGTTTACGAGTCGTTAACGAGTCCGAGATCGAAGCAAGCTTTCGCTTTTGGCAAATCGTTCTCGAATCGTTTCCGAATCGAAATGTTTGCAGGGTCACTGCCCATGGAAAGAGCGAAGTTTTCCTTTTGATTTGGCGATTACTCTAAAGCTGCTGACAGATACAACCGCAAATCCGGTGCGCGCAATGACAGCTAGAATAGACCCTGCAAACAATTTCTCGGAGGCTCGCTTTCTCGGACCATTCTCGATTCGAAAAATGCTTGCGAAGGGTACGAGAAAAAGATTCAAAACGCAAAATGAAAGCTTTCCTCGTTGATTTGTTTCTCCCAAAGCCTTCATGCTGTAGAAAAATATTGAGAGCCGATTTCTCCTGAATGGGACTTCAAATCTCCAAATTACACTAACAACATAACGTCATTTCACCGATTTGAAGTCCTATTGAGGGGAAATTTTTGAGAGCGTTTGGTTTCTCTTCAACGATTTGTTTGGAAAGTTTGAGCTTTTGACTTGTTTTGCTCGGCGGAGTGATTTTCGACGCAGAAGCGATTTGCTATCGATACGAGCATGCGATTCGTTATCAGCACGAGAAAGCGATTCGATCTCTTGCTCCGCTTTTATTGCCTTCGAATTCGTTTACGAGTCGTTAACGAGTCCGAGATCGAAGCAAGCTTTCGCTTTTGGCATATCGTTCTCGAATCGTTCCCGAATCGAAATGTGAAGCATGTATATTCAAAGGCGAGCTCTCGAAATGTGGCTTGAGCTTTACGCACACACCGCGTAATTTGCTCTACTTGCGCGTTGCCGCGGCTTAATTGAAATAATTGTTTGTGTTTTGAGTCGTGTGTTGGTGTTGATGTGGATAGTAAATTTGTTGAATTTCCTAGTTAATGCAAATCTTTATTTAATGAAATTAGCACCTAAAATAAAGACAAGCCCTGTAGGATAGAAAAATAATACGCAAATCATACAGCTTTTTCAAGTTATTTCCTCTCACGACCACTTTCCACTTTGATTTTTAGGTTGCATCAAAGTCGGAACGCGCAGCCGACTCCGCAAGAATATGTCAGTGAAAAGTCCGCACATACCGCGAAGCCAATGTCGGCGCCGCAGTTGCGCTTGCATCTGTCAGTAGCTTTAGGGTCTGATTAGCTGGAGCTGCGACAGATGGTAAGAGAGGTGTGACAAAAGCTGTGACAAAGGATGGGGCAAAATCTGTTAGTAGCGCGAATAAAGCAGTCTTACCAGTTTCTGACAGAAGCGCAAACAGAACGTTGACAATATGACTGCGGAATCAACACCCATCTTGATACTAACGATATACGAGAAAAGTAGCTCAAGCTTTATCGCAGGTCTTCTCGTTGGTCGCGAACAAAGCGTTGGTCACCGCGTTGCTCCAATATAAATTGCTCTTTTGAAAACTTTTTTGTATTATTTCCGCTCCGCTAGTATTGCCGCTCTACTCGTTTATCACAGCTCCAACATAATGAAACCCTAACAAAAGCTACAACAAGTTAGAAAGCAGAGTAAGGCCGGCCGTATACCAAAGCTTCATATGCAACTTTTCGTCACTATTGCTTGGAGATAAATGTAGCAAAGCGTGACGGCGGACAGCGGAACGAAGATTTTGACAAGAACTGTCGTGTTGTTGCTGATAGGACAAGAACGCAAAGAAAATTTCAAAAAGCAACAACAAAAATCCAATGCTTTTACTAGTTCGTTCGTTGGAGTTTCGCTCGTGAAAACGTTCATGCGACTTTCCATCGGACTTCAAAAGAGAATTAACGATGACAGCTAAGTTTTGTCTGTTCGATGACCGGTAGTGTAAATCCAGCCATTGTGGCAAGCTTAAAAAATCAATGTTTCGGTATTAAATAACAATAAAAGTAGCTATTCTTTAAAAATGCAGTAGGGTAGAAGGGTGAGGGTTTGTTAGGCATACAAAATTACATAAAACTAAAAACACGTCAATGAACGATAACTATTTGATTACCAGTTGGAGCCTTGGAGTGGGTCAGAAATTTCAAGCAATTTTTGACGAGGTTAAAAAAATTCAAATAAAAAGACCTTAAGGGCATTCTTTTTGATAAAATACAATAAAAATTTTTTCATATTTTTTTAAATATAACCCCTTTTTTTTGTATTTTCCCATCATACATCATGATTCTTATTAACGAAATGAAAGCCATATTGCTTATTATAATAAAGATATCCCATTCGCTTGTTTCGCATTGTTTCGTGAACTTTGTATTCTAATTCATTAAAATACATTTTTTCCTCAAAAATAAAATTCAAAACACTCTATCTCGAGAACGAGCAGAGGTAGCCCCCCTTTTGTGTTTTTGTGTAACCATAAACCATAAACATCCAGTCTCTCAATAAGAGATAATAGCGTATCAAGTTTAGTGGATTTTTTGTACTAAATAAATCTTATTATTACATGTCCGAATCTACAGCATACTTTGAAATTATATTTTGTTAATTTTTGTTACTTTTATGTAGAGCTCGAACGACAAAGAGAACCAAAATGATTTCACGATATTTTGGCTCGTATATCACATCATATTAGCCAAACCTTGCTCTCTGTACCACACTGCTTAGATTTTTCTTAAAGACACGTCTTGCTTTCTATTTTAAATTAATTTATCTTTGAACTCATCCTATCATAGGGTGCTCTTAATAGCAATTTTACTTATGCAAACTCATCCCCTTCTGCATAGGAAACAATGCGTGTGTAATTTTAAATTGATTGGTTTGTTCGTTTAGGCTCCATCATGTGACGAACAAATGGGAATGTGGGATCGGAATTAGGGGTATCATCCCTTTAAAAAAGTTGGTATGCAAGGAAACTAGGGGCTGTAAAACTTGAGGGTGTCTTAATCATAAGATCGAGTTAGTAATGATCCAGTTTCTGTTATTTATTGTAATCCGAACAGAGGAAGACTAAAAGTTTATACTTGTAATTAATCTCTATCTATTTTGTATCTCAACTGGAACAATATGTATCAGACCTATTAAAAACTTCTAATAAAAGGACGGAAGAAATCACAGAACAAAAAACTGGAATGAGGCACAAGACCCCTGTAAGAAAGAAACAATTACTAACAAGGAAGTTAATTAACAGGTGCCTTGAAAAGTTTCAGCAAGAGTCTTAATTTCCTTCAAGGAGTTCCGCTCCTTCCATTTTTCACAAAGCAAACTAGAAAGCTCCTTAGAAGTAAATTTAAAGGTAAGAGGAAGCAAAGGATGTAGCGTCAGCCAACTGTGAAAATAGATAAAAGTCAAAAAATATGTCAATGTGTGTATGTGTGTGTGTGATTTTTTTTATTTACTTAAATAATTCAACAAACTTTTCCACCGGAAACCAGAGCAAGTTTTCTCCTTATAAAGTTTGCAGTCCTTAAGTTAACTTAGTATCAAAGTTGCTGTAACGAGGACAAAATTGACTTGTGTCATCAGAATCACATGTTTGCCAAGTCCCATGTGAAATTTATCAATCGTAACAAGAGACTCTCAGATTTTGTATGGAACAATATCTCTAAACTAGAGGTTCTCCAAGGCTCCAGAAACAGGACTTGCCATCGAAACTAACGAGGTGAATCCACTTTGAAATGCTGCTCACGTTCTGTTTTTCCCTGTTAGTCCAGGTGTCGGATAGTTTGGTTTGGGTTTTGTTGAGTGATATTTTTTGAGATGCTGTTGTGTAGGTGAGTAAGATGTGAGAAGGAAAATTTTCCTTATGTGTGTGTGGGTTGAATTTTGAATGGTAAACAATTTATGCGGGTTTTTTTTAAGAAGAAGTGTCTTTATCTGAAATTCACTAAGCGGATTATGTATGGTTATACTTCAGACTCCTCTTAGCTTTACATATAACTTTATAATTTACTTTACTACTAGTCTTTGAGATATGAATTATAGAATATGAAGGTGTGATAGTTCAAATAGTGACTACTGCAAAATATGTTCTTGTAAAATCTGATTTATATGCCTTAAAAATGATGATTTCGATGTGAATGAAAACAAAATTCAGATTGAAAACCAACAGTTGGGTTAAAAGATGCATCTTAAATTATAAAACAACCTTCAATGGAACAGAATTTTCTACCGTTTACAAGCAATGTCAAATTTTTTAAAGCAACGAAAGCCTACCGAATAGTCACCAGTAAAATATCAAGGGCACGAAAGGGGTACTTGTGCATCGCATTACTACTGGTGATGAAAAATTTAGTTGTATTAAGAAGCACTTATAATAAAATTTTATCTGAATTATTAAATTAAAGTTAAAGCCATCACCAGAAATAAAAAAAGTTTGCATCACAAATTGTTAATCAATGTTCCAAGTTGGCATGTCTCTTCCCACGCCATGCTTAAAACAAACTTATTAAAAACTCAAGATTTTGTGGAAGGAGTAGTATCAATATAACATTACATACAAGGTTGCTTCAAATAATCTAAAGATTTCTGGAAGTCTGAACAGAGAAAAAAAAGAGATTTTCCTTATTTTTTGAAGTTATATTTTACGTTTATCTTTAGGTTTTGTAGACACAAAATAACATCGTTAAATTGTATTTAATGAAAAAAATTTAATGCTACCTTATCTACAGAAATCTAACAAGATTGACTGAAAAATGACTCTGCAGAAATATGATTTATGTTTAATGACCACGTAACTGCATAAAAATATTTATGAAAATTGAAACGTTTAAAGATTTATAAATTTTGAGTCATCTATAAGTACAAGTCAGTAGATGCTCCCAGGAGTATGAAAAAAATTCGCCGAACTAAAATGTTGGCAATAGAATAGGAATAGCACTTCTATTCATAGTAGCTAAGATGTACATCAAAATATCACAAATAACTTTGTAGAGTGAGAAAGTCCATACTCGTGCTATGAATTACCTCAGACTTGAGATTATATGTTGTCCATGTTATGCGAGTACATTATTATAAAATCGATAGCTAAGAGGAATCCATGATCCAACAGGAATAAATTTTTGTTAATACAACATTTTCTGAGGAAAAGAATTTAAGAATCGGAAGAAGGGTATTAGAAGATAATATGATTGAATTTAATTTGGTTCTTTTTAAATGGCGCTACAAAAAACCAACTTCAACTACCTTTTTCTCCAAAAAATACGTAACTAATCTATACTTTTTTTCCAAAAGCTAAAATTGGCGATTCATAACTCCATAAGTTGGTAAGATAGAACCATCGTTTTTACCATCATCGATAGATGGAGGAATTCTGCGTTCATTGGTATCTTATTCACGGAAATAGGTTATACGGTTACTCTATAAAACTCTATCTTTCATTTTTTGTACAGTTCTGACCGTATTACTCCGAAAGGACAAAGATTTCGAACAAGGCACCATAGTAACTTATATTTAGCTCAAAAAAACCAATCCAACGACCTATTGGAGTTGGGTAGCAAAATTTGCATCCTCCTTTGAAGAATAGAGAAGGTGGTTGTTCTCATGGATTCCGTAAGAAATATGGAAACAAGCGGTAGTGGTGTAGTTTCACTGAAGCCAGTGTACGGACAAAACGAAAAAAAGCGGAAGAAATGCGACAAGAACACTCCACGGATGAACTTGCATTTCTTATCCAATTGACTCCGGCCTGCAGTGGGAAAGTGACCGATTAAATATTTTAGCCGCCATTTTGTTTTCGTAAAAAATATTGTCAAATTTGAAATCTGCAGCCTCCAAAAGCCCACGAAACCAAGTTTCGTGCAGGAAAACTGATTTTCAAATATTTTTGGTCGCCATTTTGAGACCGCCATTTTTTTTTTTTAAATTTTTTTGTAAAACTTTAAATCGGTCGATGTTGGTTTGATACAAAGAATTGCATTATATAATTTTTACAAATTTTCTGTCCGTTGACCAGTATTTTCGAAAATTGCAAATTCTGATCCTCCGAATTGTACTGACGATTCATCTTTCTGAAGCAGCATGATCCAATTCATCTTGTAACGACAAATTTTGGTTTTTATCAGGATTCGGCCATTGTTGAACTACATCGTCCACCTTTGCCTGCAAAAATTAGTGTGGTTTTTGAGGGGAGTGGCTGTGGGATCCTTAAGGCTTTGCAATAAAATCACGACATCCTCGTACATTTTTAAATTTTGCATGAGCTTATTAGTAATTGTGCTGTTAATGTCTGAAAACTTCTTAAACATGAATTGTAAAATTTTTTCTGTGATGAAACCTCACGAATAAGATTAGCCACAGCTAATTTTACGAGCTCCATTGCCTTGACAGCAGAAAAGTCCAATGACATATTCAACGCCTTAAATTCGCGAATTGCTGTTTTCGTCTTGACCAGTGGCTAAATCATTGATGGAATGGAGCACATCTGAAGGCATTTGCAAAAAATGATGGTACATTCACATTATGACATTACTTTTGCGGTACCTTGTATAAGAGCCACTCTGTTGGACAGAAAAACTTACATACTTTACATCAATATGCATTTTAAAAGATCATTCTATATTTAAAAATTTTTCGGTCGAAGTACATATATGTAAAGAATACAAGGATGCTAATATTTTAGAGGTTTCCAAATCTTCACGAAATTTTTTATTTTGTATATAAATTATATGTTTCTTAACTGGTGTGTTTTTACGAGCTCCGGTAGTTAAAGTACCTTGCCGCATATCCAAGTAATTGTGCAGACAGTGTTACTATTGACTAGTGACTTCACTAGACCCACGTTTTCCTTTCACTCATTCTAGGGACAGGTTAAAAAGTATTACGGCCAGTCTAAGAGCTTGTCGTACTCCGAACTCTTCTGTTACTTCTTTTTGGATCCTTACTTTCGCTAATGAGCTATTCGCTGCGCATTAGATCAATCGCACCAGCTTTGAGGGCCCTTAACTCAACTGAACTCCACTCCACTCAACTCAACTCATAATGCATCTATGTATAGTTGCGACATATTTACATAATACTTAATACGTAGTAAAGAGCTCATAGTAACACCCTGTACACAGTACACTGTTCACACTGTACACTCACTGTACAATTCATAAGTTGTCACTCGTAAAAATCGGAGTGCTTTGTTAAAGTTAACTGTGATGATTTTTAAAAAGTTAACGGTGACGATTTTCCAGGTTTACTCCCCATAAAAAATCGCCATAAAATGTCCGGAAAAAAGCTTCGCTTCAAAAACTCTGCATTAGTGTTGGTTATACTAATATACAAGTTTATATTATTTTCATAGGGCGTTGTCGTCCTCATATTCCTTTGGGTGCTCTTACAAGAGCAACAACAACGCAAGAATTGTCAAAATGTATGTTCAAAAGTTCGCTCAGTTCGCTGAGAGTGTCCATTAAAATTGTCCGCTATCCCCATCATTCGTTGTCACCCTCTTCGTTCGTTCTGTCTGTCAGGTGTCCACCCGTGTAAAAGGGCACTTTGTAAAAAACCAAAACAATTTATATTTATGTTGTTTTTTTATTTCTTTTATTTTTATTTTACACCAAATTTTTGAACCAAATTTCAAAAACAGTAAAAACAGTTAATAGAAAAACAGCTGTTTGCTGTTTTTCGATTTTAGCCAAAAAACAGTTGTTTTACTGTTACTGTTAAACAGTTTTGAAAAACCCTAGTACACAGTTGTGGTATACGTCATATTCTCATAAACGTTTCGCTGGTGTTTTGAACAGCCCTGAGCAGGACCAGGTCATAAAGCTCTGGATTCTCTCGGATGCCAGGCTGGTGGAGCGATGCAGAACTGAGCTAGATAGGCTCGATAAAAAGCACAACGTGACTCTCCTCTGGGTTCCCGCACATATTAACAGAATCTCTCTCCGGGGCTGGCCGACAGCCCAATGGGCGGGGTCAAAAACGCTAGCAAAACCAAAAGTGGAGATCACTGGAGACCACGGAACCTTAAGTTGCAGCACCAAAGCTCTAATTGGGCCCTCGGTCGCTACTAGTTGGTTAATTTGGTTATTGTATCTGCCATCTGGTGACATTCATATCATCTTTTGTATATTCATATGACTAAACTAGGTGATAGCTATTGATAACCTTCTTGCGATAGCGAATTCAGCCATTGTGCACCCGTTATCGTTTGATTTTTCGATCAACGATAACTTGCCAGCGTAAGGACAAAAATATCGTACCTTATCCACTTTTACGTTGCAGCCGCCTAATACGTCTTTCATGTCATAGGGACTTTATTATAAGTCACTCTGAGTGTTTCATATAAGTCATTTAATTTACATAGATTTAATTAATTACCAGTACCTACTGTCTTAGACCATACATATTTAAACCTTTTCGCTTCGGCCGTATAGTGAAAAAATTAAAGTAATTAGATTTGCATATTTTCAAGCTCATTCATAACTTTTCATTATAATTACAGACGAAAATATAATATCAACATTACCACCTGTTATTAAAACTTGTAGACGGAAATAATTTTACATCTGCAAAAGTAAATTTTGAAGCCATTATAACAACTTATATTTATACACTTCAAATCCAAGCTAATAAGCAATAAAACACCAAACCATAAACCTTAAATCCGTAGTTCACCTAAGCACAATTAATATCACAAATTAAGCGACGAGTGACAAGGGGTCCTGCATTTTAACCAGGATTCCCATTTCCAAAGAATTTATAACCAAAAACAAATTCCTCCGCAGGCAGCCAGGAGCACCACTTCTAATGTGACACCAACTGTAGTACAGTAACAACTTTAGTTGAAAAGAGGAACTCCTCCAGCTCCCCACTGTTGCTAATCTCAAAACTTAATCCTCTGTATATAGTAGAATTAATGAAGTCTGTAGTACAGCAGCGAACTGGTGGCAGCGGAGCAGGAGGTTCTGGGGCTCTGGCGTCCATAAATATTTACGTTCAAGATTTGCATAATAGATTTCGTCGGATATACAAATACCAACTAGA
This sequence comes from Thereva nobilitata, assembly GCA_963855945.1. Taxonomy (NCBI): domain Eukaryota; kingdom Metazoa; phylum Arthropoda; class Insecta; order Diptera; family Therevidae; genus Thereva; species Thereva nobilitata. The sequence goes on from OY979696.1 coordinate 34,843,032, forward strand.
AATAATTACTCTTTAGATACAAGGACACAACGTTGACTTCAACAGAGAATGTTGACGAGATATTTGAAAAGTGTGATTTTTACCCAGGCTGTGTTCCTCCACCAAAAGTTTCCCAGGCTTGCCCTTGATGAGGGGAGCCTACTCTCTCGCCAAATGAAAGAGTTGCGTTGCTGGTGTAGGATCCTGTACGAGACAACAAAAATCGATGGTAAATATCCTGGGGTTTGGGTGTTTTGATGCTGAACTTGATATTAAAATTTAATGGTATCGCTTGAAGCTAATAAAGGAAACGTTGCTCTTTGCTAGAGATGTTTACGATTGAGAAGAGTAAATCAAATAAGAGTAAGCTATTAAATCAAAAAAGGATCGTAAAGGGACTAAGGGAGGAAGGCGACCCCACGATTTTAATTATACAGCATTGAATATGCATGCCTTGTGCTAGTACACATTACTCTCGCACAGGGAATAAGTTTTTGGCAACTTATTCAACCGGCAATCACTCAGCAGAAACTTTTCAATCACTTTAGGCATTATTGGATGTCTGTAAAAACTCTTTCTTCACAACATTTCGTCGGAACTTATATATGTATATGTACATTTATTGCTTTAACTAAAATTGGTTGGGTCCTGGAACCTCTAACTATTGCCTTACTCCTCCTTCCTACTCAACCCGGAATCCAAGAACCATTTTCAATCAGCAAAGAGGGAAGATGTTTGCTTCTGATCCGTCTACCAGACGCACCCATTAAATCTAATTGACATCCTAATAGTGTTTCTGCCAAACTTTTTTATTGCGACGTATTGACCCCGAATTGCTTCTGTCGTGCCAAGCAAGCAACCGACCCCAAATAGAAGGAGCACGACGAGGCGAAAATGGAAGCTTGTTCGTATCCTTGTTGTGCTTAATCAAATTTGAGGGCAAAAGGGAAAACTTCCAGGGACTGGAATTTTGAAGGTTAGAAATCCATTGGCGAATACCAAAAATTCCATCGTCTCAGCTCTGCAATGTCTAGAACTACCCGAAAAGCCTAAGGATACTTAGCCACTAATACTGATGGTACCTTTCGTCCTTACCGCAGGAGAAACTCATTTAATTAATATTTTCCGTTTCTATTTGGGTATTGATTAATTATTCGGAGCGGGAAATTGAGATATTGAGGAGGGCCCAAAGGTTGTATCAATATCCAACCTCTTCCTACTTACCGATGATGGCATAACAAAACTGAGGCCGTTCGGTTGTCAATAAATTTTGTACAATTTTCCATTTGTCTTTAAATGGGATGTTTTTTTTTTGTTGGAGAAAATCAATTAAGCTGTTATATTTTGGAAAACCTTTTGTGCATTGCCATAATTACGGCAGTGATGATGAGGTGATTCAGTGGGGTTGAAGAGAAATATTCTTGTGAATGGGTTTTAAATTGTAATTGTCGGCTTCTGGGAAATTTTCTATAAATATGCTTGTCAATAATTTATGGTATATTGGAAAGCAATTTAAACTTTGCCAATTTAGAAATTTATTCCATCAGAAATGTTGAATTTGATGATTTTTCTTGACACGTTGCTGGATGTTTTTTTGAATTGTTATAGATTGGTTTCCATGGAATTGGGGTCATGGTCACAACCCTTATATCAGAATATGACTCTTTGCATTCAAATGGCGCTTTCCATTTCTCGTATTAAAGATTTAATTTTGGGATCGTTTGTCGTTCCACCGGTGCCTTATATGTATGTACTTGGCTGGTATGAGGCTGAGCGCCACGTATCAGGTTAAGAGATTCCCTTCGGCTATAGGTGAACGAAATCGCCTTTCAAGCTTTGAATAGCGTTATTCTGCTCCTGCGAACACAAAATTCTTCTTTGGTGATGATTCGATCCAAATCCTTCGATTACAGCTTAGGTTATACATTCCCTATCTTCACCAATCTTTATTTCCTGGGTGTGCAATCAAATGCCTTCTTCTTCTTCTACTTTTTATGGGGTATTGGGTTCAAAAAAACCACCGCCTATCGCTTGGCTTATTGTACTACTTATTATACCTTATATTTGTAGGCCTTGTAGTAGCTTTCTTCAGCTCCAGACTGTGCCCTCCTAATTCTCGTGACGCTGGTTCCTAAGTCCGTCAACGAAAAGACCGTACGTCCGGCCTACTCTTCTTTTGTAATTAGTCTTTCATTCCATCTTGGCCAGGCAGAGCCCTCATTACGAGCACCTCATTGGTGGCCCATCGGTTGGGTGATTTCACTTGATGTTTCATTCCACTTTAACGTTGTTTTCTTCTTTTTCGTTTTGATGACACTTGCCGCAGCTACACCTACTTGTTCAGCTTCCCCGGCTTTTTTAAAATTTTATAGTAGGCTTCTTTACATGTACCTACTACTCCTGCTTGGGGTACCGCACCGCGGGAACTATTTACGCTGCTGTTCGTACTTGGGCCTTTGTTTTTGTCTTATATTCGCCTCCTCACGTACCTCGGTCGCTAGCAGATTTCATCTGGCAATCTTTGGTGACAATCTTGTTGCCAACAGAACGCGGGCACTACTGCCAGGTACAGCCCCATCCTCCGCTGCCACAAATCCTGATCCAGGTTTCGAGCCGGCATGCCATTTTGAAATCAACGCGGTCGCCATATTTACAACACATGTTGCTCTTACATACCACAAGGAATGGAATTGAACGAAAAAAGTAGATATCACATGTGTAATATCACATCTTTAGGTGGAAATGGAACCCACTTCTCCTGGTATTGTGTCTATTAAGGTTCATTCTAAAGTGGACATGTAGGGATTACCGGCTTAAACAGTTATGATTACCACGAGAAGACTCTATGAAATGTATAAAAAAGGTCATATTGGGCCTTGGTATTGGTGCAATTTTTTAATAATATGGTTCTAAAATAGATACCATAAGGACGAGAGGTTATACATTCTTGTACGACGTTCTAATATACTTGTTGCCGGTAATTACCATGTCGGAAAATAGTATCCTTTCTATTGCTGATTCTATGAATTTAGTTCATAAAAACTGTTTGCCTACCAGCCCTGACAAATATAAAGGGTACGATTCTTTGAATGTGAACTAACTTTTGTGTAGCTCTAAGGCGGATCACTACTCCTGGTCCTCGATCTTTAACGCACATTACTATTATACACAGGGGCGGCGCTTTCATAGGTGCGAATGGTGCACTTGCACCGGGCGCAATATGAAGTTGTTGAAAACGCCTTCTCGGTTAATGGCAGAAATTTTTGACCATTTGCTGAGGTGTGCGGGATGAAATGGCAAGTTCAGCTAAGGGTGGCTTGGAGAGCGTGCAAATGGTCAAAAAGTTCTGCCACTAGTATTTAACGGTTATTTAGCCCTAAAAGAACCTACATACGCAGCGGCAGAATTTTTTCTCAATATTACCCCTTTTTTACCCCCCAACCCCCTAACTCCAGATGGGTCCACTTCCCGCAAAAATGTCATATTATAAAAAATGCTTGAAATTACTTGAAAAGCTTATATACCAAACGGCAGAAGGTTGGGACGACACGATTTTTTCAAGTGCCAACTCCTCTACCAATACTTTTGCTACTAAATTTCTCAATGAAAGACAGCAATCCCCAAGATATCGCGCTTTCAATGCTACCCCTTCGTATATTTTATATAGAAACTTAGTTATTCTCGAGAGAAAAAATAAATATAGCTGTAAAAGGAATGTACTATACTAGAAGTAGCATCATTTTCATGGGACAGGTCCTAAAAGAAAAAAAAAACATTAGCGGAAGGTTTCAAAAGGTAAACTTTTTAGTTTTTAGTATAAGAGATTCAAAAAATCCAAAAACATTTAAATCCATTCATTATAACTGGGTTCCGAGGCATAAACCTAATTGCACTGGACTAAAAGTGTTTTAAGCTCCATGCAAAGTAAAGTAAATACTATCATCTCTTGGTAATCATCATTGAGTGCAATATAAAAATCTTGGATCAGTCAAACAACAAACGAAAAAATGGAATATCTATGAACAAAGTATTCAAAGGGTGGTAATGAAAAAGCAAGTGGAGTTACTTCCTTATCTTTGTAAAAAAATCTTTAAGGCAACAAACATCTTCCCTTTAATATTAATGTAAAGAACCTGTAGCCTAGGTCACCCAACTCAGGTATTTTCCCAGTTTCCTGGTTGCCGTAACGAGAAATATCTAAATCTTGTAGTATTTCAATGTTAATCCTTTACAGAAAGATTCCTTCGTTGATTTCAAGTTAAGAATTTTCTTTAGACATTTCAATTCCATTTTCCACAATTCAATTCGACGGTGTTTATGAAGTCTTTCGCTTTTGGTATTTTAACTTTATTGATTATCATAAAGATTAATATCTTATTTCGCTTGAATTTTCGGGAGTTTCAGGTTCAAGGATGGATTCTGCTGTTTCTATGTTTTTTTCAGGTCTTTTCATGTCGTACGATTTTAAATTCAGAAACCTCCTTTTATCACTAAAGGCTAAGAGAGAATTTAGGTTCAAGGTTATCTTTTCAACCAAACTTTGTGTTGCCCATCTTTATCCTCCAAGAATATTTCTAAGCGTAAACGAATATCTTTATTAATATTGAAGAATATAGGCAACTGATAATAATCATAGTCCAAATATCGAATATTATAAAACAAATAAAATCACTTCACTGTTCAAGATAAAGTTTGTGGTATTCAAGAAAGGCCGGACCGAACTCAAGCGATCATACAATATGAGCTGTTTTGATCAACGATTTCTTGCAAGTTTTCTGGGGAAAGCGATCGAACTGATCAACAATTTTCACAGACATTTTGTGAAGCCAATGTTATAGCTGAATATGTTATAGCAGAAATTAAATACTTGATGGACTGGGGCACAAAATGTTGCTACTAAAACAAATGTGAATATTTCTGTTATTTTTAATTACTTTTTATTTTTTTTCAAAATGAAAGACAATATATGTATATTTTTTTTTAAATAAACTGAATTGAAGACGCAGATAGAATACTAGTAGTTCAACTGTATTATGAACCACAAAGTCTCCAATTTTGGTACAGAGGGTATTTAAAACTCCAAAAAATCGGGATGCCCTCAGTCGGTGGACCATAATGCGTAGAAGGATTCAACGCACATGTCACTGTCCTTATACCACAATTTTGGTTGTTTACATTTCCGTTTAAATCTAGTTTTTACTTGTCTAATGTCATCGTAATGACATTTGTATGTTAAAAATGGCGCAGGATTTATAATGACATTCTTGTTGAAAAGACCCTTTACGAGTAATACCAGTCCTTGATGTCGTACAGGTAATGGCGCAATGTCTAGTTGCTAGTTTAGTTTCTAGGTGGTAATTGAATATTGTTTACTCTTCTTTTTTCTTTTACTTTCAGTAAGTTATATCGGGTTCAAGAGGTACCGCGGCCAGTGGCGTACCCTCAAATATGAAATTACTTTATTTTATTTTCTAAATAATAAAAAATCATCACTTCAGCATAGGCCCCTGAATGTTAGACAACTATGTATATCTACATATATTATAATTGAAGCGGTCATTGGATATGGAGCGGATATGTAAAAAATATCAAAATGTTGGGAAACTCAAAAAAACTGTCTGAAAAATGGCGTGAGAAGTTTTTTAGTGGAACAGCGGCACACAAATTTTCTTCAAATGCAACTGGAAGTTGGGTTTTGCCTGTTTTACTATAAAAAAATTAATTATGAATATTGTTTTGCTATTTGAAATTGAAATTGTAGGTTATGCCTTATGCACATGTCCCATTTCAACAAGGACCGCTTCAATTTGTACAAGGAAAGCATATTTTAATGGACACTCTTAGCGAATTGTGAACGAAAAATTTGAGAGTTCCTGCGTTTTTGTTGTTGCTATGCTAGGCCAAGAAAATAAAAGAGAATATCTATTCGTGATTTCTCGTGAAGTGTTCTGTGTTTTAATGAAAACGGGGAAGCACCTAATTAAAAGTGAAATAGTGAGATGACTCTTATGTGCGGATTCGATTTGCGTGTTTTTTCATTGTTGGTTGTTCGTGTCTGATTTTTCCTTAGTTGTTAACGTGCCTCGATGTGCTAATTAATATATAAAGTGGTTAAATATTTTTAATTTAAAATCCAAGTAATTTAAAAGTGCATTTAACGAATAGTATGTGCCGAAGTTTTGGGTAATCATTTTATAATATTAATAATATTTTTTCATTTAAGCAACCTGGTGATAATATGAAACGAAGCTATCCCAGTGGATGGGAAAAGAAGAAAAAACAAAAAGCTAGGGAACAAGAAATGCAGCGTTTGTCGGGTTCACTGCTGAAATTTACTGAAAAGGCGTCATCCCAAGCAATCAATGAAGCAGAGCCACTACAAGGTCCAAAATCTATAGAAAGACCAAGTACAAGCTATTATCAACGAGTAAAAGATATAAGCAATCAAGAGAAAGAAGAAAAAGGAGAAGAAGAAAAGGATGTAGAAATAGAAAAAAAAAGGGACGAAGAAAATGGTGAAGAAGGAAGAGAAGGGGAAGAAAAGGAAGAAGACAAAACTTCTTTGATACGTTCTGAAGCAGACTCGGATACATCAGAAGAATCGGGGGATTTATCATTAAATTTTGATGTTGGAAATTGGCCCACTCCAGTGCCAGATGGTCTTAGGACTGATATTATTAGACAAGGCAGTGCAAATTACCAAAACTTGGATGGACCATTTGAGTCAGTTCAGAAGCCTGGAGAAAATCCAAAAGGCCAAACCCGGCAGTTGACCAAAAATTGGTTTTATAAGCAGCTTCCTAGCGGAGAAAAGATTTTGAGGAAATGGATGGTTTATTCTCATGAAAGGAAATCGCTGTTTTGCTTTTGTTGCAAGCTCTTCGATATAAACGATAAGAACACAACGACATCCAGTTTTATTACAGGATTCAACAGTTGGTGGAAATTGAATCCTAAAGTGTCTGATCACGAAAGCTTCGATATCCATATTTCCAACTTAGAGAAATGGAAAACGCTTGAAGCAAGCCTTCTTCAAAACAAAACCAACAGCATGGTAAGAGAGGAAGAAATGGAGGGACATTTTACATCGGCTCTTAGATATTACACTTTTTTTGACTAAGCAGAATTTGCCTTTTAGAGGTCACAGGGAAGACATTGACTCTGGAAATCGTGGTAATTTCTTAGAACTAGTGAGCCTTCTTTCACATTATGACCCTGTTTTAAAAGAGCACAGTATTTGGCTTCAACAATCTTTGCAAGCAGGAATGATTCCAGTCACCTACTTATCGCCAGCAGTGCAAAATGAATTTATTTCTCTGTTGGGCAACGCTGTAAAAAAAGAAATAATCACTGAAATCAAGAAAGCAAAGTACTATGGAATATTGTTCGACAGCACACCTGACATATCTCACATCGAACAGATGAGTGAAGTTGTGAGATATGTTAAAATTGACAACAGGAAAGTAGAGGTAAAAGAATCATTTCTCGGTTTCATCCACCTTAGTGGGAAAAAGGCAAACGACATTACAGAAGAGATACTTCAATTGCTTAAAAAGGACGGTTTGGATTTAAGACTTTGTCGTAGTCAAGATTATGACAATGCTACAACCATGGCAGGCATTCACACCGGAGTGCAAACGGGGATTAAAGAACTAAATCCAAAAGCGGTTTTTGTCCCATGTGCCAACCACTCTCTAAATTTGTGTGGCGTACACGCTTTTGGAAGTGTTTCTGTTTGTATAACATTTTTTGGAACTTTGGAAAGTGTGTACAAGTTCTTTTCGTGTTCAACCCATAGATGGGATGTTTTAAAAGAAATCGTAGGGGTGATTGTAAAGAGACTTAGTGATACTAGGTGGAGTGCTCATCATGATGCAGTTAAACCAATCTTTAAAAATTTCGAAAAATTGGTTGATGCTGTAGACAAGTTGTGTGATGCTTCTGAAAATCTAGATACGAGAGGGGCAGCAGAGGTGTTGATGACAAACATTTGTAATTTCAATTTTCTTTGCTTCTTGCACTTATGGTACCACATTTTATCTGAAGTGAACCATGCACAAAAATACCTCCAAATCGAGGGTATTAGTTTGGAAAAATGTGTATTGAAGCTGAGAAGCTTGAAAATCTTTTTAAAAGAGAGTGGGGAAGAACTGGTCAAAAAAGCCTTAGAATATGCAATCACAACTTGTGCTAAATTGGACATTGACATCGAAAGCAGACACCGCACACGAGTTAAAAAGATGATGCCAGGAGAAAAAGCTAAGGATGCAGGTTTGACTCCACAGCAAGAAGTGAAGCGTGTTATGTTAGAGTGTATTGACAACTTCCATGTAGAGCTAGAAAAGAGACTAACATCAATGAACAATGTGTATCAACAATTTGCTGTTGTACACTCAGAAAATCTTGTAAATGCAAGTGATGAAAAGATATTAATTTATATTCATCAGTTCACAAATTTTTTCAATGATTTAGAGGAAGAAGAAATGTTACCGGAAGTGAAGAGGTTAAGAAGACATCTAAAGGCTTCTGGAATAAAAATAGATGATGCCGCCTCATGGACATCATTGCAAATGCTTAAATTTATTATTGAAATGGACTTTTGTGAATCGTTGCCGAACATATCTGAGGGACTTAAGCTGTTCCTTACTATGTGTGTGTCTGTGGCTTCTTGTGAGGAGTTTTTCAAAGCTAAAATTAATTAAAAACTATCTGCGTTCTACAATGAGCCAGTCTCGTTTGACAAGCTTGGCTATATTATCAATTGAAAAAGAGATTGCAAAGCATGTGAATTTTGATGATTTAATCCAACAATTTTCAGAAGTCAATGCTCGCAAAAAAACGTTGCGAACAAATCCAAGAATAACCCGCTCGGAGTTTATCATGTCTGGAGAGGCCCTCCATTATTCGGTGTATTTCAACAGAGCCCACTTCTCTATGACCCTTTTCACCAAACTTGTTGATGCCCCCAATAGCCAGAGACATTTGAAAACTGTGACGGAGTCCTTATTGACCGTGACCTTCATAAGGGTAACTCGATTGGGACTACGTAGTTCGTCACAGGTTCTTTGGCAATCAATACTATGTGTTACCCATTTTTCAAATTCTTTAGAAATTCTAGTATTGCTTTTAAAGTAATTATAATGTTTTTTTTAAAAACTTGCGCCTCGGTAGCCAAGCATTAAGACGTCCCACTAGTATACCAAAGGTTGACGTTCGACCCCTCGCTCTGATATGGCACTTAGTCTTTACTTCTTCCACACCACAGTAAAAATAAAAGATGGCCTTACAACGGGCGAACGCCGGCCGTGTTTGGAGCATCGGCCATGTTTGGGGAATCAGAAGGTTGTTTGTCGGACTATACGGCCATATATCACGGCTATATGACGGCGGTGCGATAGCCTTACAGTTCCAATGAAAGGCATACGACGGTGGTACACGGACGACGGATGTATAAAAGAAGAGAAAAAAAATGTTTTCTTATTTACTACTTTTTACTATATTTTTGCCAGACTACAAGAGTAAATAAAAAAATGTTGTTAGAGTAAACAAAGCTATAAAAATTAGAGGAAAAAAGAAAATGTAAGAAAAATTCGAGAATTCTTGCATACAGAAAGAGAAAACAATCTACGACTCAAGAAAAAATCATTTTGGGGAGCGAAAGTCACACAAAATTCACCGCGTATTTATTAAGAAAAACACCATTCCCACCAAAATATAAATCAACATCAACAACCAAGTGTGCGCGGTGCCTTCACAAACCGACGACTGGCGAGCCTGTTTCTTTTGTGCATCGATAGCCTTTAAGTATGATAATCCAATTGCACATAACGAAAATGATCCCACAATCCACACTCAACAATACATTGGTGCAGATTCTTTTTTTCGTTCAAATTTGCCGTAGTATGCTCGTGTGTACAGCTCAGTACTTCGGCCATTTAAATCTTTTGGTCAAGTTTGGCAGTCGTGGGCCCATATGTGCTCTCGTCAAAAATGGTTTAATACTCTACGGCCATCATATTCCCCTTAAAAAGCCAAGCGGCCGTTGTTCGCCCGTTGTAAGGCCATCTTTTATTTTTACTCGGTCATAAATACTTCTTCCTTGTCTCCCCTCTTCACAGCAATTGCAAGATAAAAAAAATTTGATTCATCAAGGTGGTTTCAAAGTTCTTTGTTTTAAAATATATGATGAAATGTCATCTACCGCTATTACAAAATTTACTCCTCTTTGAATGGTAAATATTATCATTATTTTTATATCTACATGCATACTACAATAACATTTTTAAATCGAATATGAAATTTGTATTTTTTAAATTTTGCAATCAAGTTCAATAAACATGAAGGAAAATTGATAACCTCTGGCAAATATCAGTTTTCATTACCTATTATTATTATGCGAAAGCATCGATACGTTTATATACTGTTGGCTGAAGTTGTGGAGTTTACAAAGTACTTAATATTTTTTCACTAGCGTAATTTTTTCCAGGTACCTGATTTACATAATTGCTATTATGTAATATCTACTCTGGGCCTCTCGATTTTAATGGGCTAGAACGGAATCAAAAGCCAATTTATTTGGAATCAATTATCATTATCCATAATTTTGCGAAAATAATGCTGTAATCGCCTTCTAAATGGTAATGATCCGGATACATTACATGAGGTATTACATCTACATTATACATTACATCTGGTTTCAATAATTTGCACATAGTTTTTCTGAATTAACAATAATTGTCGTAATACAAATTATATACAACTATTGCCTTTTTGCTATTTTATTGGGTTTGTTATTAATATGATCTATTCAAAAATTTCTCCGTTCTCTTCCTGCCTCGAAACAAAAACAGATTAAGTAATTTTATAATTCATAAATAATTGGACATGAGCAAACTGATTTGATCTAATTTCTTCAGTTCTTTAATAAACGTTTTTTACCAGCTAATCTTCAAGATCATAATCTGCTTTAATGTACTTAAAAGAAATTCAACATAAAGTAACAAATATTTAGGTTTTACTAGCACTTCATAAACATCCCTTTTAAATATCGAATAAACTTGACTAAAGTAAATAAAACCTTTTTTTGATGCTGGGCTTCAATTAAGTTCATAAGGCTCATTACAACCAACAAAAACAATGTACAAAGGATCGCTAATGGAATTTTCCGTTTATCATCATAACCTGGTGGTGTCTGAAAGCTTTTTCGCATATCCAGTTACTGTAATGTCCTTTTTCCTTGTGGTTTTAATGTATAAAAAAATATCGAAATTTATCGACTTGCTTCCTACATTGATGGGCGACTTGTATGTGCTCTGCTCATATAATACATTTTCCCAGTATTCAGGCGTCACTTAATGCAAATTGAACTTATCGATTTTATATTGTTTAAAATAACTTTAATATATTTAATGAAATTCGTTTTTGTAAAAGGATACCAGGAATAATATTTAGTGGAAGGCGTGAAAAAGTTTCCCAATGTTAACTTTTATGTAGGCATTCATTGAACATCAATGCGTGTATTTAACATTATTTATGCGGGGCTTATAATTAAAAGGGATTGTTAGCATATGGTTTTATTTCATTTTTCTTGTTTTAAGGAAACCTGAAGTACAAAATACGGAAATGAGTTAATAAAGAAAAAACAACAAAATTTCTAAGAAAATATTTATTATTGCATGTACGAATCGACGACGGGACCAAGTCTGGCTCTTTACAGTCCTGGGCCAATTTCCAATATACCATCAGTGTCGGATTTATATGTTACGGAGCCCCCAAGCACAACATCGTGATGGGGCCCCTAAAATAACTCTCCCCACTATATATTTGAACATCTTGTACATTGAATTACTTGACATAAATAAATCAGTGCTTTTGGTTTGGAGCGCGTTCAAAAACCTTACTATGGTTAACCATGGTTAACTATGGTAAGCTTTTGTCGTTCAAAAACTCCCGTGGTTAACTATGGTGGTGATAGTTAAGAAGAAGAAGAATAAAAACAACTCTCTGACAGTTGTTTTAATGTTAAATACATGAAAAAATCAAAGTGGGTTTTGTGGGATTATTGCAAATAAATAATAAATAAAATAATTGAAGCAATTAGCGGGGACTATTTCATGGAAAATTTTGTTTTTATTTTTTTTCTTCTTCTTTAACCTGTAGTTGACCACTGTGCGTTCAAAAACCTCCATGGTTAAACATAAACTTTCGTGGTTAAGTGAAGTGATGCAGCATAACCACAGCTTACCTCGTGGTTTACCATAGTAAGGTTTTTGAAAGCGCTCCGGGTAATTTTCTGTCTACTATTCTCTGCAGAAAATTGGTCGATGATCATCTGGAACTTAAAAGATCGCAGCTTATCATGTTCCATATACTAAGGTTACATGTCGGATGGAGGACTTGGCTTGAACTTGAACTAACAGTTTAATCCGCGGCGACAGCTTGCCTACTTGAGAGCTTGACTAATTGATGGAAGAAACAATTTTATGTGCAGCTTATATAAGTGATATAAATTTATTAAGTGAATTGCAATAGGAAATGAATTTCACAATCAACGGAGAACTAATTTCAAAACTCAAGCGCTGAAGCAGGGGTTACATGGCTAGTTCAAGTCGATCCGACAAATTTTTTGGACCGACTTGACTGAAGTAGACTTGAAGTCGATCTGAGGTTACATGATTTTCAAATCTACTTGAAGCGGACTTCAAGTATGCATGTAATCATAGTAATACTCCTAACACTCAAGTCTGCTAACATTTCCTGGGACATACATAGTTGTTCGGAAATAATAGTTTGAAATGTTCGTAGTTACGTTTAGTTTTACATTTAAGGCCCTTTTACATCCCAAGCGCTGTCGAAACGCAAATTGGAGCTCGGTTGTATATTATGCAAACATTATGGCCAAATTATTTTTTTAGTTCCCTTTTATCTAAAGACCAACCAAACGAAAAATAAGAGGCGCGGGACCCCCTGAGGGTGGGGGCCTACAAGCAATTGCTTGTTTTGCTTCTTGGTAAATCCGGCACTGTATACCAGAATGTGTTAAATAAAGTAGAACAGCCTCTTTTACTAGAAGAGAGACTTGTTGTGATTATCAGATAATTTAATTATTGTTTTATTATACATAAAAATATTCCAATCAAACGTAGCCTGACTGAATCTGCGCGAAAAAAAATCTAGATTCATTTCGGTAAAGTTGTCGGCGCGGTCAGCCAGCGCCGATAAGCCCGTTCCTGCTTTTACTATGCACATACTCATTTAATCGCATGGAAACATTCTTTGTGCCAATCGGCGCCGGTAGATGCTGGCAATAGGCAACCTTTGTGTCTTTGTGTCTTCAGCCTTACGCAAGAGCAAGTTTTATGGTCAAGTTTCAAAGGCAGTAATAATTTTTAGACATTTTAATAATTATAAGATTCCAAAACCAAAAATTATCCTACTCATTATTTTCTTAAATGTCATGTGGCAGACTAATATGTTTAATTATATAGGGCTTAAAAAACCGCCAGACTTGTATGTAAATATTTATCTCTGGTTGAGATTTGGCTGAATATTGTTGGACATTAGATAAGCAAGTACACTTGAGCAGAGTTTGTCCCCAGCTGGTTAGCTAAGGCTAGACAGCCAATCCCAAGCTTGGCCCAATTGTCCTCCAGCCCTCGGCCTGTGCTGTAATGTATAAACCTTAAATCCCGGGTGAAAATATAAGACTGAAAACAGATTGAAAAATTTACTAAGTTTTTCAATGTTTAAGAGCAGTCGGAAAACGAACGGAAACTAGACTGAGATAGTGAACAAGAGCCGGAACGTGATTGACGGAAAAGAGACTGAAAACGCATTAAAAATGTTCTGAAAATTAGGTAAATTCGACTGAAGAATACGGAAATCAGGCCGAATTTAGAAGCAAATATTTAGACATTTGGATGGATGGAGTAACAATTAAAAATTTTCCAAAAAAATTTATGTCAAAAAAATGCCGAGACCTTCCTAAGAATATTCGAAGTCTAAAAAGTATAAAAATTTCCGCCTTGTTTCCGCCTCTTTTCAGTGAAGGGTAACTGATAATTTATTTTTGATTCAGTCTGTTTTCCAACACAGCTATGTTAATATAAAACTTTTAGTCGCATTTCTGTTTTACTACAACTACTACTAAAATATTTCCGCGTTATTTCAGTCCGAATTCCGTCTTCACCTTCTCCATGTAATGCGTTTTCAGTCTATTTTCAGTCTGTTCCGCCTTATGACAGACAGAATTCCGTCTAAAATTCATTTTTCAGTCTCTTTTCAGTCCTTTTTCAGTCTTATATTTTCACCAGGGAATTCAGCCTCCTCCCGAATACAACTCCTTTTATTTGTGGTGGGCTTTCGAAAACCTCTACGATAGACCCTTTGAGCAGCCGTAGGAATTTAATAGCGCTGACAAAATTCTATCGCTCCACCAAAATAACGTATTCTATCCTTCAAACTAGGGTTTCTACTAGAAATTGCCGTGACCAACAACATGGCGGACCGGTATTATAACAAAGTATGATTCCTGAGGTTGAACTGGCACATTAAATAAACTTTGGCCTATTCTACATGCAATCGGCAAATGTCAGCTAACTAGTAACACGGCGACAGATAAATACATTGACTGAGATACTCAACAAGACTTCCTGCTTTCACAAGACAAGTATTTTTTTCTGTTTTCGTTACATTTAGTCACAATCCATTATGCGTGGTTGTAGGGATAGGGGACACCAATGCTTTATATTATCTAATGTAATCGTAACAATGTTTGGCCTCTAAGTCCACGGCGACTCAAGTAGAACCGTGAATACATACCTATCGTCTGGAAGCTCCTTAGTTACCAGGTATGTACCTTTGGAATTCTGTTCCAACATATTTAATTTTCAGTTTTTCAGTTCAGTTTTTGGTCCAGAATTAAACGCCAGTACTTAGCTGATCGGACAATCTCAGTGCTCAATCATTAATTGTTAGTAGACTGAAATTGGGATTTTGGATCTATTGGTGAAATGCAACCGTTCTGTGTTTTCCGAATTTTCCGGTTGGACAACATGCTAATCTTTTCGAAAATCTTATCCAGAAACCTAATCCATAGCAGCCCCGAGAGGACTCTTCCCTGGGCTGTGCCACAACCCGTCGTCTTTACCACTCCACAGCATGCGAAGGATCTAGTGACTAAAACCATTATAGATCCCGAATTTTAACAGGACCAGCTGGAGAAAAAAATTAAGAACAGCAGTAATTTTAAGTAGCTTTTAAAGATGTGAACAAATTCAGGAAAAGGACTTTAATAAGCTCCTTTTCGAATTACAGTGAAATATATGTTGTGAGTTCGAATCCCACCGCTGCCCCCAGTATAATGTGCTTGACTTCCCGGACTTTCTGCGGTTGTCCGGAGAACTGTAATTTGAAGTTACACACAAAAACACTTCCGACGTAATGTTCCACGGATGTCAAAGAGATAATAATAATAAGATAGAAAGTCTACGAGTCGATTTAATTACTTGCTACTTTATTAAAGGAAAGCTTTTATAACAAAAACGTATACTTAGTACAAAAAAGTATATATTATGCGCCTTTTTTGGGAAGCGACTGTTCTGTTAGAATATCTGACCTGGATCGACTTTTGATTTCGATCCCCAATGTTGAGATGATGGAA
Organism: Thereva nobilitata; assembly: GCA_963855945.1. Lineage (NCBI taxonomy): Eukaryota > Metazoa > Arthropoda > Insecta > Diptera > Therevidae > Thereva > Thereva nobilitata. The sequence goes on from OY979696.1 coordinate 34,858,672, forward strand.
ACGGGTGTTTTTATCATATGTCAATTCAATTAAACGCTTGGGTACCAAATAGATATGAACGATTATTCATGGGATATTTATATTAAATTTCGCAAGCGAAAGTTTATTCTTTTGGCCGTTAAAGTATTCATGGTATGCAATACGATGTCATGAGTTTCGAGAAAAATGCTTCGTTTGTATTTAGGCAGACTGCTTAATTGTCCATTTGTGTATACTTGTGGTGGGATCTCATATATTTAAGAAAAAGCAATGTTTGCATTTCGGTAAATGTTGTTAATTACTTTTTCCGGTAATTACTATATATAGATTGCATAAAATATTAGAATATCAAACTAGTAAATCAAAATACTTAATAAAAAATATATTCCATCTTCTAATCTTATCAGCAGCAATCGTTTTTTCATGCTGCTCTAAAATGACTTCTATTTCGCAGTACAATTACACCATTTATCTCCCTGTAAATATCAAATAACATAAATTCCCTCGCATTCTCCTCTAACATTCATCAAATAATCATTTTCCAATTCTACGCAAAAGTGACTATCATAGTCCCAGGGAAATTTTCATATCTGCCAAATTCCTCTTATTGCTATGAAATATTTCTTAAGGAAAAATTTTAATACCGAAAAAAAATTTGCTTAAATTGTTTGCCTGAACGCGAAAGAAGCACCTTGGCACTGGGAGTAAACACCATTAAAGCCAGGAGAGACATCAAAGTATAATGGTTCACTTAGCCTCCAGCTCGGACCATTTTACCATACAAAGACGACCGAGGGTCATAATATAATAAATTTTCGCATAGCGAATTATGCAAACAGGTCGTCAGCCATGAAATCATATTAACAGTCGTGGTCCTTGAAGAGAACCCTGCGGCTCCTAATGGCAGCAAGTGGGACGTGAATATGACATCATCTACCGAGCGAGAGTTTGTTTTTACTGTTTAAATATGTCGTAAATGGAAATGTATTCGGGGTGGTGAATGAGGGACACAAGATGGTCAGACAAGGTTATCTCAAATTCACGCGTTTTGATATCTAGATACTCTCCTGTCCACCTAGATGCGGTATCTTCAAGGACACGAACGGAAAATGGTTGTGTGTATATTCTGGATCAATAACAGACAAAATCGAACGTATGGAAGGACAAGCATTCATTTTTCGTTATTTGGTAACAATACGGCTGTTAAAAGGAATGACAAGGATAATTGCGGGAATACTATCCATTTCGTGCTGGTCGAAAAGGATATGACGATTACAGGTCTAGCAAAAGGAGGCATTTTTACTGTAGAATCAACGAGCAAACGGATTTCATGGGGAGTTCAATTTATTTTATAGCCAGAATATCCTGTAAGCAGCCAGAGGTGTATTCTCCCGGGGAGGGCGGATGTGGATATCACTTCTATCGAAACATTTAATATCCTTAACCACATAAAACGATCTGTGTTGTGGCGTATCCTTAAAGCTTTTGAACGATTTTCTTTCATGTTGTTTTGATGTGTTTCTCGTTTCGCCGTTTCCATTACCATCGAATATACCAATAAAGTCATTATATTGAGTCAATAGGGTACTAGCTGTATATTTGAAAGAGGATGACATTTAGGATGGCGATACCATAAAATTTTAAAGCATTATTGTTACGTTTCTTATGTTTTTTGTTTTGTATAATGTTGAAGTAGCGAAATGATGAGGATATAGTTTCAACATTTGATGATGGGGATTTTGTTTTTGATATTTTTTATTATTGTGGATTTTTTGTATTGAAAATTGTTGAACTTCTGAATGGGTGTGAAATTAAAAATTGTTGTTTTTTTCAATAAAAAGTGAATAACCTCTTCTTTATTACTAACATGAATTAAGCTTGGTTCTCTGGTAAATTTTAATAAAAGCCTGTGGAAAATTCATAAAATTCATATAAATACAACTTAGTGTCGGAATAAAATTGTTTCAAACAAAAATATTCAATCCAAAAGGTTTTAGTTCACAAGCATATACAATTTTTACCATAGGAATTAATATTATACCAATCCCTGCACATTAGAAGATTGCTCATTAAAACTTTTTCTATAGCGTTTCATACAGTGACCCCAGTGACAATGAGAACTATTAAAGTTTTTACAAAATATTTGAAACTAAAACTAAGCACACGAATTATAAACGAAAACTTAATTTGGTTTTATCAGACTATGACGGAAAGTTTTGTGCCACAGTGGAAGGTGGTGACCAAGTGAAATATTCTTGTTTGAAAGGAAATTATATTTTTCTTTACTGCTCCTGGGCATAAATCCATTCTGCTTTAGACAAACTGGACCTCTTCCTCACTTTAAAGCTAACCAATGCGACTGTGCTTCTTTGTTTATGTTTTAAAATGTTCCTAAATTGATACATGGAGCAAGCCACAACTACAACTTGTTAAAATTTAAAAAATATCTAATATTCTGCATAAAAAGTTTCCGGAATTGCTTTCCCTGAGCTCTAGTCTACCACATAAAAAAAAAAATTTGTTCATCAAAAATAAATTTTGTCGCTTTCAAAGTACGCCTCTTTGAGTGCATTTATACAAATAATGTAATATGGCCTTGAGATCCTTCAGAGAATTTCCATTCAAGGCCTGTACGTATGGTTTGAGGAAGCAGTTTCTTCGGAGAAGTGGTTTCGAATCCCACCGCTGCCACCAATGTAATATGTGAGGTTTTTGCATTTGGCTCGGAATATTATGAAATAATTAAAAGATATTTTCATCTCTTCAGCAAGCGAGGCGAATCAACTACCACTTCTGCCCACTTAATGCTGTATTCTATACATATGCCTGCTTTTTTGACATTCATGATTAACTGTAGTTCTTTTGCGAAATTTGCAACGGTTTGACATTCGAAATTTCGTTTGGACGACAAGATTTTAGACAACCTCCTCATGTTTCAGCTAATTCGTGAAGACTTTAAAAGCGAGGTCTGTGAACACACTAAGTGACAGATGAGATTCAAATTCAGGGTTTTCAGCTTACAAAAACAAGTTTATCAAAACATCCTAATACCTTATACGATAGATACCGGATAGTTTTAACACAGTGATTGTAAAAGCATCATCGTTCCAGAACTATTGCTATTTGAAGTCGCTTTGGCAGCCATCCTAATTGTTCTCCGCCATTCCTCTTTGAGATCAGTAAGTACCTATACAGTGTCTTCCGCAAAGCTTGTTTTTTTTCAGATTAAAAGGGCTCTGATATTGATCCATCCCTTTGTATTAGTGACTGTTTTGTCATAGAATACAATGTTGAACAGCAAGATTTATTCGGGAAATTGGCAGAGGCAAAGGAGAAATGCCAGTGTCTTTTGTAAGCTAACGACCATTTTAGTATTATATTGCCAAATGCTAGCGTCGGGGTTGGCAGGAGACAGCCTCGTTGGCGCTAACCAGTCCACGAAGGCTGTGACACCGGCAGTTCAAAGCTACCAGGTGAACAAGGAGGAGTAACATCTGCTAGATAAAGACCTGACCTAAGCGGAACATTGGTACCCTATTATTAACCGGGTAAACCAGCGAGATGATTTATTTGGGCTACCTAAAACTAGTTTTTCGCCGAGGCACTGCTCTAGCAGTCAATTCTAGGCGACAAGCCACTAGGCATATTTCTGAGCCTGTTCCAGCGGTCTGGCCTACAAATATTAAGTGTAGAGTGTAGTGCAATAGTGTATTGGTACTGTTGACCCAATACCTCAACAAAAGAAGAAGAAAAAGAAGAGGGTTCAGCACTATAGGCGAAGACAAGAAACTGATAAATTTCTGTGAAGAGTAAAAAGATTTGTGTAGGGATAGCGATAAACTAGAAAAACCTGATGGAAACAGCATCATGTACAGGTATGAGAGAAAGTACTCTTGGGAACTATCAAGGCCATATATGCATGAATTTATTAGTAATAATAATAATAGAGTAAACCCTTCTAAGGAGCCATCCAAAAATTATGTCACACGTTAAGGGGGAGGGAGGGGGTCGACGAAGTGTGACATTGTGTGACAAGGGGTGGGAGGGGTCCTAAATTTCGTGACGTCACATTTTAAAATGTAATATGTTAACAACCAAAAGAGAACGGTGCCAGTTATAAATAATTTAAAGTCGTGTGTTCAAAATTCATGGACTCAAGATGATTAAGTTTTATCTTTCATAAATATAATTAATCGTTTTTTGTTTTGTTAATTTTTTCAAGTGTTTGATTTGATGTTGATTTTATTAAAAAATAATTTAAATGGAAATAAAACTAATTTCGGAACTGCTGTTTTAATTTAATAATTGCTAGATGTAAGATTGAAAAATATGTGACGTCACACTAGGGAGGAGGGTTTCACAAATGTGACCATCTGTGACAAGGGCGGGGAAGGTGTCAAAAAATCATGAAATTCGTGTGACGTAATTTATGGATGCTCATTCTTCCAGTTTCATTGGCCTTGAATGAAAATTCGAATTCCAGGTGATACACGGCAGTTCTTTTTCACTTTATTTATTAAAAACTGTCAAAATATGTACAAAATGGATTCAAAAGCGTTTTTAATGAATATTATTTAATTAAAATGAAAATCTAAAAAATTAAAGCGATTGACATACATAAACAATCCGATTCTTTTAATAATTTTTTTACAGTTTTTTTTGACGGTTCGATTATTTTTAAATTTTATGAGCGTAATGGAAATTTTATGAGAGTAATGGAAATTTCATGGAAAGTTGATGGAAATTTCTTCACTTTCAGTTTCATTTCTCATAAATGAAGCAGATTTGACTTCATTCTTTCGAATGATAAATGAAGCTATAAATGCTCTATTCATGCTTAATTTCTTGAAAGAATGATCATCCGATGAAGCCCGTGTATCAAGGGTATAACACAGAAGGCGCACTCTCAGCTAGGCCAAGATAAATTTACCAACTCAGCACATGAAAGCATTTCATCCGAAATCCACAAAAAAAACGAATTTGTATTTTCAAAGCCATCAAAAACAAATTTCGTGTTATACCATACTCTCTTAAAACGAATAAGTAACTATTCACTGTTTTCCGGGGAAAATTCACTGGTTGAACCATTGCTTAGTCAAACAATAGGAAAACAGTGAAATTTTATTGGTTTAACCAGTGAAAGTCACGTAATTAAAAGAAAAAAGCTTTTTCTAAAGCTAGTGTTGTTTTCACAAGCAGACCTCCAATTTTTTGAAGTTTGAAGCAACCTCCATGGGTTCTATTAAGATAAGATAATAAGGTGACTAACTATTTTTTGTACAAAGGAGTACGAATGGAGTTTCTTTGGATATAGTGATTAGGGTTGTGAAAAAAACTGAGTCTTCACCCGATTATATATTTTTAAAATAATATAAAAATTATAGTAATTCTAAAATTTTAAAAATAACTTCTAACTCTTAAAATCATGCATGAATTCTCCTGGATAATTTTGAATTTTCTTCCAATAGCGCTCTTATGTAAAGTTTTGAAAGAACGCTATCAAAAGTGTGGGACATTTTTCTAAACTTAAAAAATACGAGCGAAGCGGATGGTTGTAAAATTGTAAAATGCGCCTATGGTTGGAGTCGAACCAAGCCAATATAAATACATGTTTGTCATTATGATTTCCAACATTAATTGACATGGAACTAGAAGCTGTATTATTGGCAATCGATAAAATGAGAGCAATATCAATTCCTAAAATATTTCTCTGGAGTAGATTTTGTGTGTAAAGTTCTAAGTGGCTACTTCAAAAGCTCTATCTGCAATATTCAATACAATTTTGTACAATAAATAGTTCTATCACCTCTTCGGTTACGTCTACCAAAATTCGTATAATCTGCCGATAACGCTAAAATTTTTGAATTCACGGTTTTTCTGATGTAACACGAAACGCGTAATTTCATAAAATTATTAATAAGTTTCTCTTTCAATAGACTGCAAATTTAAAATCTGAAGACGAATGCCACTTTTAATATCGAAATATCTTACTAAAATTAGGTATAATTTTATTTCTTTGTGGTTCTTCTAATGTCCCGGCTTCACCAACCTCAGTTCAATAATGATCAGTTCAATCCACATGGGTGATTTCACTGGCTAAAGTTTAGAACATGTTCAATTCGTGCTTGAAATTGTTGTTGCTTTTTCGCCAAAAGTCAGAAATGCAAAAGTTCCCTGGAATGGCATTCCACTATTCCAGTTGATTACTTTCTTTTGAGCGAGCTTTTGCGTTCAACTTCAGTTCTAGTCCAGTTGGAGGAACTGAGGTTTATTTTATCCTGAGTTGAATATGTGGAAATTGTATGCGAACTGAGGTTAATTTAAAGTTCAGTTCGCCAATTTGCTCGAACTTGCGCAGTTTGAAGCCAGGGTATAATACTACTTTCTTTTAATATTCATTAAAAACTCCAGTTACTTATTGCCTTGCATTTAGTTCTTGAGAAAGAAAATTTTGCATTTTGGGATTTTTTTTTAATAATTTCGATATAAAGGGTTAGCCAATTCGCGTAAACATGGCCATTGTCAAGCACACACATTATCATAGACAACTATACGCATACGAAAGTATAAAAGGTTACATAACATAATCGTTATAGTTTTTATATTTTTAGGAGTACAAAGAAGTACAAAAGAATGCAAAAAAGTATTTTTGGAGTAAAGGTTAAAACGGAGTACTGTTCACTAAAAAGGATTATAAAACTCCCTAAAGGAGCACGGTTGGTCACCTTACTATTAAGGACATGCACTTCAATGTGATAAATTTTAATCGGTACAGCGCTCATGTAGTACGCTAGTACATCATGCATAACAAGAAGATACCTCAATGGCAAACTATTTTGTTGTATTCCTTTAGATTTAGTGCGAAAACTTGCTTAGTTACTCAAGTCATATTATCATTGTTCTGCTCAATTCTAAATTTTTTCATCACATTATTTCCTAAAACACACCGACTGCCACAAGACCAGTTATGTGGTTTTTAAGGCATAACTGTATAGCAAAAATGTCTGCTTGTTCTTCATTGGTTTTATGGCGTTTACACAACGACTAATTATGCAGCGAATTTATCTGTTTGGAGCGCTACTCAAACTAATTCCAATTCTAAATTATTGTGAAAAGATCATTAATTTTGGTCATGTTTTCGTTGCCAGGTCATGGTTCCAGTTTATTAATTTCATTTGACTATTTGTGCAGTAACCTTCCGAAATATAACTATTCATAACCATCAAGCTAACATCGTATCTACTTAATTATACTCAACGTTTTAGTTTATTACCCTTCTAAATTTCACAAAAATATAATGATTGCTAATGTTCAATAAAATCTCACCGAATTCAAGGTTAAAATACAACGCAATAAATTCTCCTTCCAATTCCAATTACTATTCCGCAGGCATCCCTCAACGAATGAAATATAAAAAGAAAATCGACACAACAAATTGGATTGTAAAACAGGTGGAATACTAAATGAAAACGGTGAAATAAATTCAACCATAAATAAAGTACACCTTTCATTTCATTTAGATAATGACTTACAATTGTCCGAAAAATATATTTCCCTGGAAAATTCGAATAGAATAATTCGCATCACGTGCCAAAAACATCTAAATAAACAAAAGCGTTGAGCATCGAGAGCTAAATTTATCACATCACCTGACACAATCAAAATATTAGATTATGACTTCTATAGCAGGTGAGAGTTGGTTGGGTGGATGGCGTGTAAGAAGGTCTTTTCTGGATTGTAGGTGGGAGTGTTGGGTGGTGGCACAAATTTATGTCGCACAGGGCATAAGACTACCCTGAAAAAAAGTGGTAAACATCTCTGCCTCAGCTGGAAGGTAAATCAGGAGAAAAATATTGGGCGAAAAACGAAACATTAAATTGAATTGTGAAAAAAAGATGACTTTTATTTTTCACCTTTTTATTTTTTTCCAGGTAAAAAGGAATAAAAACGATGAAAACCATGAGGCATTGTGTGGCATTGGTAATCTTTTGCGACATGATTTTTTCTAGTCTTCAGTATTTTGGCAGTTGTTTATTTTTCAGAATCTTTTGTATTATTTACAATAATAGAAAATTGAATACGGAGGCGGTTTTAGAAGCTGTACAATTTATATTTTTTAACGCGAAAATAAAGTGTCACCTTGTCAAAGACGTCAGCGCATTAAAGGAACGTGCAACATTAAAGAAAAAAAAGAAAGATTTAAAACAGTTTTTTTGTTGTTTTTGTTTGGCTTAAATTTTTATTATTTTAAGTATATCAATATTTATATTACTGCAGTTGTTTATACACTTCGGGTTAAGTTCTAAGTAGAATAATAAATTTAGAGACCTTTCATTTCAACGAATCATTGTTTCAGGGATTTGCAGACTCTGCATCACCATCATAAATTTTCTCAGTTTTAACTGTTATACAGTAAGAAAATCGCGTCAGTTAAATGTTGGATGTACAATGCGTTTTGGGTAACCAAGTAAGACATTCTAGCAGGCGCGGATCTAGAATTTTGTTTTGGGGGGGGGGGGGGTCACGGAATTAAAAGTGGCGGAAAAAAATTTCTACTTCTAAAAAAACAAAAACAAAATTAACAAAACGAACAAAACTAACTGAATTTTCTGGTGGATTAAAAACAAACGTGCCCTACGAAAACGTGCCCTAATATGTTTTTGAGGAAGACGCGGCCTTTATTGTGAGTGCAGCTAACTTCAGAGTTTGCAAATTAAAACATATAGAAAGAGTATAGATCAATCTGTTGTGGATCTTGAAGGTCATTTTTTAAGGTTGTTTTTTTAATTTGCAAAAAAGTTGGGTCGGTTTTGGGCGTTTGGTTATTTTTTGTTTTTGTTTTTTGAGTTGGGTCAATTTTGTTTTTTAAACAGCGAGCGCTTTTGGGCGGTGCCGTTGCTGGCATATGTGCAAGGTGTGCAACTTCACGGGCCCCACGTGTTTGGGGCCTCGCGAGTGATTGCTTTGGCAATAAAAATCAATGTTGCAAGTTACACTTTCCATCATTTCGTTTATTACACCCATACACAAACCGAGTTTTAAAGCAAGGGGTCGCAGGGAAGTATATGTCATGCATGTAATTTGCACCCATGGCTGCGACCCTTGCCTAAAAAATCGGTTTGTGTATGGGGGTAATAAACGAAATGTTGGATAGTGTAACTTGCATCATTTGAATTCATTATTTTCATTTTTACTTCATCGAATGGGCCACATAAATTGGTATGAGCCAGACAAATCAGCAAAAGGGCTATAATTCTGTCACGAGGATGGGCCTTCGCGCATAACAAGGTGCGAGCGAAGCGAGCAAATTTTTTTTTGGACTCTCAATGGCACAGGGCCTCTCAAATGTCTGACCGCGTCACTGCTTTTGGGGGGGGTCATGACCCCCGTGACCCCCCCCCCCTTGAATCCGCGCCTGCATTCTAGCAACCATCACAGGAGTGTTTGGTTCGAGTCCCTCCGATTGATAGTTCAACATCTTCACACCTCCACCAGATTTTCCTTCTGACTTCTCCTAGAGACGTACAGGAAAACTTAACCAGCATTTATGGCACCATGTGATAAAACGTTGACGTCCTTTCTTTATTCCCTTTTGATTTAAGCTTATACTGTCAAATATTTTACTCATGATCAAAACTACCATGTCGGCCGGCAAAAAAAAATCGAATTATTATCTTCTGGATTAACTTGACGCAGGCAGTATTATCGGCTAAAAGCAGATAAAAATATTTAAAAGAACCAGAAATGGTAATAAATTACATTCATTCGTAACCACAAAAATATATATTTTTTGGTTTTAAAAAAATATATTCAAAAGTTTTTTTTTTGAAGTAATCACATTAAAGGATTCCAAAGCTACTTTCAAATTTGCTTAAGCCCCACCCGACACCGATGATGGTAGATATACATGAATTTCATTTAATCCTTTTTTTTCATTTCTCTGTAATAAAGAGAAAATTTCCACACAATAAATGTATTGAAGATAGGTGTTTTTAATTCGAAACTTTTTTATTAGCATTTCATTGTTTTGGGATATGTAAAAGATAATATTTCAATAATATTTCGACCGGGTGCTAGCTTCTCTTGCATTATGAGTAACGTAGAGTACCGTCATCAGCAAAGTTGTGTAGTTGGTTGGAAGGGACAGAGAGTAGGCCATTTTTGATTATGAAAAGAAGGGGTGAAAAAATTAACTGCTGAGAAGCACCAGCTGAGTGCGGCTGAAATTTGAGGCCATCCAATGGTACTCCCTTCATTGAACTGCCGGAAATAAAACTCTCGATCCAGTTCATCAGAACCAAACTAATAGCTTGAAGTTTAGCTAAAAAAGCAGGGTACCAAACTCTAACAAAAGCCGTGAAGATATGCAGTACTTCCATAGCTGCGCACCAAAGTGGTGCATACTTTTTGGTCTGAAGCCTACTGTTATTTAGGATTTGGTTAGACTTTAGGTACTTCATAAGCCTTTGTTGATAATATTCTCCATGCTTTTTGGAGAGAATAGAACTAATTGCTATTGGGCGGTATTTGGAGAGATGGCTTGAGTGTTTTTTTTCTAGTATAGGTTAAACATGGGAAAGTTTTCAACAGTCTGGATAAACTCGGGAAAAGTAGGATAGGAAGAGAGTTTGCGCAAGGGTTTACTTTTACTATAGAAATTCAACTGCCAGTTTTCTTTAGATCTCTGTTTCTGAATTCGATTTCCGTGAGCTTTATTTTAAAACATTACTATAAATAGTTTTAAATGAAACCCAATATCCGAAAGAAACTTCGTCAGATGGCAGAAACAATGCACAATGCTTGATACGTAAGGTTGTATTATAGAGGATAATTCCATAAGCTTAATTATATCATTTTTTCATTTTTCGTTACGTCATTTATTTTATAGATCGAATTACTCGAGTAAGAATTAATTTGTAAGCTATTTTAAATTAGTTTAAGCAATTAGTACATTCAAACTAAATGGCGTATTATTCAGAATATTTAAAAATTCCTGCAGATGTAATCCACGTCTCTCAACTGAAGCACTGAAGAATTCATTTCAGATTATTCCATAAAAATCTTCTTAATTTACTATAATACACTCAACGTGCGCTTAATGCGCATTAATTAAAAAAAAATTCCTTAAAGAATGCGCTTTGATAAACTTTCTCCATCAAGGGTGTATATTTTCTTACCCACAAGGAATTCTTAAGATCCGATTACGAAATAATGAAATTCTTAAAACTCTCATAATTTTCCCTGTATTATATTTGCCGAATTATTGCACTAAAAACAAGTCAACCGAGCATCATTAAAAATTTAAACCGTTCAAAATTTATAACCCGGAAACATTTTCCGTTTTCCTTCAAAGAAATAAAATTACAGTACAATTTTCTGTTCAAAGGTGTGCTGAAGAGGAAACTAAAGGACGGCTAAAAAGGACTTTTCTTCATGCAACATTTTCCTCGCGATATAAAAATTTTCTTGCTTCTGGGCTAGGGAAACTTACTTTCTAAGATCTCTCCTCGTTCACTTTTTAAAGGGCCGTTGTAATTCAATTAATTCAACGAGAGAGAGAGATATCATAATTGCAATCTTCCTTTTTATAAAATATCCCTCATTAAATATTCCCCGTTTAAGTATGAACTTAAGATGAATTTCTTAAATACTTATTTAAAGAAATAAATTAGTGTTCGTCGTTTTCGTAGCATCTCTGGTCTTGTGTAAACTGGATATTTTTTATTATGATAATAAGGAGGGAAACTCTTTTTTTATGTTTCCACTTTATAGACAAGTTTTGCCCATTTCGCAACAATTTAATGCTGCTGCAAGTCGGTAATATTTTGTTATTTTTGTAAATAAATAAACTTAGTTTCAAGAATTATAAGTTTGCAGCATATCCTCTAGAGTTCGCTCCTTCAGAAGTTTGTTGCTGGAATTGAAAATATATTAAATGTTATCGCTACTGATGAACTATGTTCAGTTAATTTATCTACAAGTTGGTACTAAAATTTTAACAGCATCAATCTAAACTCTGAGCTTCTGTGCTTCATTCTAGTTTTCGACAAGCGGAGAATCCACTGACCCCTAGTGTTGTGAATATCGAATTCCGAATGTTGCTGAAAGCCTTATACACATATGTCCAGGAAGGCTGGCAAAGTAAACTGTTTGTATTTTAGGGAGTACTCTATGGTACGCTACTCTTCGAGCAGTGCGGTGTCCAATGATTTTACCTTCTCTTGGAGTTATAGGTCTAGCCTGCGTTCTGAGGTCCTTAGGACAAGCGATAACCTTGGCCTATAATCTTTTTCGTTTCGGGTCCGCCTTCTGAACGAAGATTACTTTAGCCCTTCTCCAGAAGCGGTGCACGACACTGTCACAGAAACTGTGACATAAACCATCGAACATCGACGCAATGGACCTTGCGTGTAACGTCCTGGATGTTATAGGAGTTCACACAAAGGAAATAAGAGTTCACACAAAAAAATGTTGTAACGGGGCTTCGTATTTGCAAAGTGGATATCCTGATGAATAAGGAGGTATACAGTCCGCTGGGTGAAGACCCGACCTAAACCGAATTTTGGTACCCTATTATTAACCGGTTTAGCGGGTGAGATGTACGAGTATACTGCCACTTACAAGGATAGAATGGCCATCTAACTGATATCGAAACTCAATTTCAACTTAGGCCTGATAAGAACTATGACAAACAAACCTCTATACACAGATGTTTGCAAATCAAAGAAGGACGGACTATGGAGTTTTCTTGCCCAAGCTATACTTCCAAAAATGCTACTGCTTACACAACTATGGCGGTGTTTTCCAAATGGAACGGATCGCAATCCTTAAATTCTGCACTTCTCTACAAAAAGTTTCATATAAAGTATATTGAAATTTTGCTTCGTTTGCGAGATATATTCAAAAAACTGAAAAGTGCCCATTTTCATTCCTATCTCCAATTTCCACTCCCTAATTTAATAGCACTCCGCGGTTTTTCTTCTTAAATAACCCATTGACCGATTCCTGCAATAAAAACTCGTATTAGTTCCTTTCTATATGACATAATCAATAGCCTAAATCAACGTAGGCTGGTTGAAACCTACCAAAGGAGTTTTTCTCTTGGCTAGGATGTGCAAGATCACTCTTCGCTAGAATAATGGTCACAGAGATATTAAGACGAAAACAGATCAACAGGCACTTTCTTTTAATGACAAATTCCGAGACTATAAAGGCTTTGGCATGACTACATCAAGAAGAGATTACCCCTCCTGATGATGCTGCCGAAGAACATCGCTAGAATCGTATAGCTTATCACAAACTAGTGGCCAATTAGCGGGTGGCTTGATTGAAAAGTCCGCTGTAGCGTAGCTGTGGGGAGGAGCGGGCCAGAGAGACACCAAGCTAGCACAAATTAGTAGCAATGGAGTTTATCTAAGAAGTAAAAGAGTCGCAAGATAAGATATGTAATGCGACTGTAGCTCCATTGCGACTAAAAAAGCAGATTTTTAACGTTTATTATGCAACAACTTTGGTTGTAAAGAGGCGACAAATGTGTCTGAAGTTGCACGCAACAGGATGAAAAATGATTGTAACATCCAAAAAAGTTATTGCTCTTTTAGTCGAACAAATTTAATATGTGTTTGTAACAAAATAGAACAAAAAAGTTTAAGTGTGTTTAAAAGTCAGAGACATTATGGAATGAAATTTGAAAGACAAGGCATTTCTCAATATGTACTTTTAAATTTTATGATTTGTACAATAAAATTTTAAAACGAATGCCATTTTGTCGATGAATGCGGGTAACTTACATCTGGAAAATTCACGCGCCACCCAAAAAATGACAATTTGGAAAATAATTGCCAATTTAGAAAATTTTCGAATTTGTAATATCAGCATGGAAATATCAAAACTATAGCTAAATACATTTTTTAAGTTGCTAGTGTTATAATCTACTGAAGATTATTATAGAAAATATAAAATAATATAGAAAAACGCATTTGTTCTTTTTTTTTCAAATAAAACTGCATGGTTTAGAACGACGAAAAATATGGCGAGCATAAAGCTTTTTGACAGATTTTTTGCAAAGTTCTTGTAAATGAAAAAAAACCTCCCTAACTAAATGAATTCTATCAGTTCGATCCGCTTTTTTCTTACGTCATTGCAACACAATAATAACCTCACTGCATCGTTTTGAACATTTAGTTGTAATAGCTACTTGATAAAAACATATACCAACTTAGTCACATTAAGGTTGCTAACTTGTTACTCTATTTGTGACTTTTACAATACAATAACATTTTTGAAATGTGCTACAAAACGAAATGTTTTATTAACGTTAATTTAATTTAAATATGACATCTTTTTTTGCAACTTTTATGGAACATTTCTACATGTTCGTTTTTCCGTAACAAAATTAAAACGGTAGTGTAACTGAACCGGATGATTTGTTGCAAAATGCTAATTTGAAACAATAAAGGAGACTGGTCACAGCCCATACAAAATTACCCCAGGCCCGGCGCAAAAGAAAAGTATCTCAGATTATCGGTTAAAATGAGTATTGAAATTCTGTATAATTTCTATATCCGGTAAATGTGGCAAAGGTGTTAATATTGGCATTTCTGTTTATTCAGGCGAAATACCTAATATCTCCCTGTATTTTTGTAACGCTATAACCTATTTTCATGAATAAGGTATCAGTGTACGCAGAATACCTATCTAAAACTGTCAAAATCAAGGGTCTACCCTATAAATTTCCAGAGCAATGAGTCGTCAAATTCAAAACTTTGGTTTTTTTCACTAAAATTTCAACTAAAACCACCTTTTTCTGCAAGAAATGCGTAGTTAACAGATTTTTTTTTGCAAAATTGGAAAGCTTGGATAATTTCCTATGAATAAGGTCCCGACAATTTTTATGCTACGGCTTTTACTTTGGCAGTTATTAGCAAGTTTGATGTTGAAATTGGCCTTATTTGGTGCTTATTTGGTACTGATACCTTATCTGCGTACACTGATACCTTATTCATTAAAATAGATCATAGGGCTACAAAAATACAGGGTGATATGAAAAACTCTAAAAAAAAACTTCAAAGCGCCCTAGCGGCTAAACCGTTACGAATTCCCCCTCCCCCCAAAGATTTTTTGTTCGTCTATCCATAATATATCCACAGCCGGCCGTTTTGTCACTGTTCGTAGGAAACCCTGTATATTTATAGTAATAGAGCCTGAACAAAAAGACTAGGCAATTTTAATGTGTTTGCCACTGATTTCGAACATGAGGACTTTTTAGATTTACTTGACCTAATTTTATGAAAATTCTGAGATAAGCTTCATTTGCCCCGGGCGTGGGGTAATTTTCTATGGGTCATTTTTTTCCCAAACCCAAAATTCAAAACGCCCTATCTCGAAAACGGGCAGACATAGCCCCCCCCCCCTTGTGTTTTTTGTCGATCATTTTTTGTCTAAATTAATTGCTTGGCAAGCCAGGACGGACACCCTGTACAATTGGCTCTATTTCGTACTTTTTTAGTACTTTTTCACCTAAGCTTTGTCGAAAAGTACCAAATAGAGTCAATTTTAACATTAAAATTGCTTATAATTTCAAAAGTAAAGGCCGTAGCATTAAAATTGTACGCACATTATTAATAGGAAATTGTCCAAGCTTTCTAATTTTGGAAAAAAAATATTGATTAACTATGTATTTTTTGGAGAAAAGGCAGTTGAAGCTGATATTTTAGTTAAAAAAACAAAATTTTGACTTTGATGATTCTTTACGCTGGCAGTTAGTAGGTTAGAATCTTCATTTTTACAGTGTTAGATAGGTGGGAGTATTCTGCCTACACCGATACCTTATTCATGAAAATAGGTTATAGCGTTACAAAAATACAGGGAGATATTAGGTATTTCGTCTGAATAAACAGAAATGCCAATATTAACATCTTTGCCACATTTACCAGATATAGAAACTATACAGAATTTCAACACTCATTATAACCGATAATCTGAGATACTTTTCTTTTGCGCCGGGCCTGGGGTCATATGACCAGTCTCCTTTAACCTATATGTGACTAAATTTGTTTAAAAAACTGGATTTCAACCCAAATGTAACATATTTTTGTTACAAATTGAAATCTGGGCTAGCTGGGCAACCATACATTTTCTTTGCAGTTATCCATCTCTGGCTAGGATCAGGTACAGTGCAACTTTTTCTTTTAGGTGTGGTATCTAAATATTCCAAGCTGGTTAAAAAGTCACTCCAAAAACACACTTCCACATCACATATTGCCTAAAGGTTTTTTACGAGTGGGGTTACAAAAAGGTGCCCCTCCAGGGCCAATTGTGTCCCTTCCACAGTCCTTAGAGGTGGTTGCTGCATGGACCTATCTACCAACTACCACTGATAGGACTGATATTCATCGAGAAATATTGAGTTCATGGTTGAAGACTTCAGTCATATCCGGAATCTGTCTTGAATTTGCTGGGAGAACGAAGGTATTGTCGTCGGATATTCCTATTAAAGTGACCACAATGCAAAGATTATTCTATAACACCATCAAATGAACTATCGATCGAAAATATTGAACACCTTTCACGAGTCAAGGAACATGAAGTAAAATGGGCAGCTTCACATGCCAAGTTGTGTGCATAGTGATTCGGAAGTTGATTAAGTCACTGCAGAAGCCATTTTAACGAGAAACAGTCTGCTAATTCATTCATTGGAAGATGATCCCTTTCAATCGCTGTAAACTATGCAACCACTGGTAATTTGGTTATTAGACCCTTGCTGTTCACTTGTTCTCCTCTGCTCCATGGAAATCTGTTGGTGTACATTGCTTTTGTTAACTTCATCTTGTCTCTGGGCAAATACACATATTTATCAGGTCGTCCATGAAATATGATGAGTTCTCTTCTGGCATAAAGTGCAGCATCCTTCTGCTTAATGGACCCCTTAATAATTTCTTGAAGGAGAGGTTACTGTGAAAATGAATATATTCTGTGGAGAAGCCTGCAAAACGTAAGGGCATAGTTTGAAGACAGACACACTGATGTATGTATAAATATTGATGTCATTCTTTTGTGTAACCTGTCTAATATGTAAGATTCGGCGTTTCGTTCCAACTTTTCAAAGAAATTTATTTTTATCAAATAGTTGAATTGTAATTTATGCAAACAAAGATGATAAATTTTACACCTTTTGCATTCTCTTTTGACAACCCAAAAGTCATAAAAAGTCACTGAAAAAAACGAACGAAGAATGACTTTCACCCTCACCTTATATGCATATAAATCACAAAAATCAGGCGAATTTTATTATCTACCGTAAAAATTTAATTAATTGAAAGTTATATTCAGCTTAAGGGTTGCTGATTTGCAATGTTGGCACTTCGTGGTTGGAGAACTGTAAAATGAAGAACTTCCCGCCATCAGGACCAGAATAAGTTCTCTCCTTTTACGATCTAATTTAATTTGGTTTTTTAGTGCTTAGCATTTTAACTCTGTAATGTGAAAAGGTCCGCCGTGTTGAGGATGTTGCAACTCAAGATCTTGTTGGGGGCATAAAAAAAACTTTGTTTTACTTTTAAGATTCGCTGTTTTTACTTTTAAATGAAAATGTAAGATTTTTGTAATTAATGTACATAGATAAAAAAAGGAGGAGAAAATGCAATTATTTAAAGTTAAACAAATTATGGTTTCTTATTTGCACATTGCAGTAAAAGCTTTCATGCAAATATATGAAACAATTTAACGATGTAAAATTTTATTTAAATTTGGTTGGATTCTTTAACGTACTTAAGCTCGAATTCCACATAGAATTAATTTCTCCGTGCCGCGCCTACCCTCTGTGTTAGCACATTATGGTGGTCTGTTTATTTTAAATGTTTTTCCCGTCACCGTCGCCGCCGCTGCCGCAATCTGTTTGTGCCCTAACTCAGGATATCTCTGTGATATGGGTGGGCGGGTGACCAAAAAAAATAAGATATCGGCCATTTCACGAAACGGGGTAAAACGTAGAGAGCAAAACCCAAACCCCAAATGGACACTTTCAATCTCATTTAGACAAGATATAAATGTGGATCGTACAGCCCAATTCGCTAGAAGCTAATAGCCGTGTTTTTTTAATGAACTATATAGGTCTTCGATCCAGTTCATTAAAAAAACGACAAGGGAAATTTTACTAAGCGCCATCTTCAGTGCTTTAAATATATTAAAATTAATCCGAAGTTGCGTTTCAGTAAACAACTGTTACACGAATTCCCCTCTAGAAAATAATAAATAAGTTTCTAAAAAATAAATTATTTGTTTCCTCCTGCCTTCAAATTTGCTCTCGTCACTTCTAAGTTGTTTTTATTTTAAATGACGTTTTTCCGACATCCGGTAAGTATGCTACATTCCGAAAAGAAAGGGAAATTTTGAAATGTCCCAAGACCTGGATAAAAACCTCGATAAAACCTGGGTTTTCAGATTTGTATGGGGAAGAACTATATAGTTCATTAAAAAAACACGGCTAATTTTTCATCTCCAGAGGTCAGTCGTGTAAAGAGTTTAAAGGCGAAACCCCAATGTGCGCTTGGCTTGCTTTCCTTTGACATAATAAATAAACCAATGTATTGTTATGAAGCAAAACCAAATGCCCAAGTGACTTTCATAGCCCACGGCTTACGGCGGGCATTGTGTAGTAGGGGAGCTGGCACTTGAAAAAATCGTGTCGTCCCAACCTTCTGCCGTTTGGTATATAAGCTTTTGAAGTAATTTTAAGCATTTTTTATAATATGACATTTTTGCGGGAAGTGGACCCATTTCGAGTTAGGGGTTTTGGGGGGTAAAAAGGGGGTTAAAATTGAAAAAAATTTCTGCCGCTGCGTATGTAGGTTCTACTAGAGCTAAATAAACGTTAAATACTAGTGGCAGAAATTTTTGACTATTTGCTAGGGTGTGGGGAGAAAAATGGCAACTTCAGCTAGGGGTGGCTTGGGGAGGGTCAAAATGGTCAAAAATGTCTGCCACTAGTATTTAACGGTTATTTAGCCCTAAAAGAACCTACATACGAAGCGGCAGAAATTTTTTTCAATTTTAACCCCCTTTTTACCCCCCAAAACCCCTAACTCGAAATGGGTCCACTTCCCGCAAAAATGTCATATTATAAAAAATGCTTAAAATTACTTCAAAAGCTTATATACCAAACGGCAGAAGGTTGGGACGACACGATTTTTTCAAGTGCCAGCTCCCCTACTAGTGTTCCTGCTATAAAATCTGAAAAGCTCCCCAAGTTCAAGCCAGTTCAAGCAAGCAAGCGTACATTGGGGCTTCACCTTAAGGCCGGCCGTATAGCAAAGCTTCATATGCTTCATATGCAGCTTTTCGTCGCTTATTGCTTGGAGATTTATCTAGCAAAGCGGCTTGTGACGATTCTCGAATTATAAAAGCAGTACCAAGTCACAGCTCGATCACAAGTGTGTGTTTAGTCATGAGCGCATATGTAGAATTGTAATTGAAAATATAAATAAGCAGGTTATTTGCGGTTTTAGACAAACAAAGTGACGTTGCTCGTTTGTGCGGACTTGAGACTCTCACTGCCTATGGCTACAGCGATTTTGTGATTCCTTTTTTTAATGGAGTGAGCTCTCTTCTTAAATTTCAGTCACAATTTTGACAATCTGCAAACAGTTACAACGGCTATCAAAAATGTTACTGATTTCTGGCGTACTTTTCATAATTTCTCACAACACAGCCATCTTCGATGTGAGTGCTCGGACGTTCACATACACTCTGTCTTACTGCATCAATATTTTCTGGCGTTCGATGGCTACGTGTCGGGCCAGACTTTGCTTTATCTCATTACACGGAATACAAATTCACCATATGATGTGAATTATTTTCGATTATTTTTTATGCTTATAATACCAAAACACCTGATAGTCACAACAATAGTCGCAAACTCTCAATAAGGACTATGGTATAGAAAGGACAAGAGGGAGGTAAGAGTGTAGTAACATCTTCACCAGACAATTTTTGGAGTGAAAACTTAACACTTAACTTACTCTTCTTATTCCTGGGTAACAAGCATAATTTATCGGCACACACTTGAATATCTCCATGTAAAAAGAAGAAAGTTACTCATGAAGAAGGAAAACCCGTCTAGACCTAGATTATGTTGTGGAACTGGTTCGGTAACAGTTGAAGGAATACCAGTCTAGATACCCACAACGACAAGGACTAGTCACAAAAGCTTGTGACTGGTCACAATTTAGAAAAGGATGAATTTCTGATGAAAGTTCAGTTGAGTTTCAATGGTTTAAATAAGCGCTGTGTTTTTCTTATAGGGGTTTGAAAACTCTGAACTAGTTTAATTATTTAAAATAATAAAATACAAGGGCTGGCTTGCGAAACTTTCTCTGCTCTCACCCCTATCGCCTCCTTTCTAAATTAGCCTTTGGCTCAGAAGCTTTAGTCAGCAGAAGATGCGTCCAATTTATAGATATTAGATATTTTTCCTCCCACCACAGGGAAACAAAATCCATTTGAGGTAATAGAACTCATGCGAAACAATTATAAATTTGTTTTAATAACATAAGATAATGTTTACATCTGTTGCAAGGGCCAAAAACCGATACATATTAATTTAGCTAAAAGAATCACCAGTGCCAAAAAAAAATAAGAAGGAACAAAGACCAGATCGCTTAAGAAAACCTTTCCCTTTTTTTTATATTGATGCGAAAAGTTAAAGTGAATCCACATGATTCCCTTCATTTTTTTCAGCGTTTTATGAGCCCTTGGTAACGACCAGTTACTCTTGTATAAAATTCAACCTTTTATGTTTCAGAAGAAAACATCGTAAACTTAAACTTTATGACTGCGGAGATAATTCTGGGAAAACGTGAGAATTGTTGAGAGCATACATCATCCGAGAAATTCTGTTGATAAAGCATACATGGTGCCACCCTCTAGTTCCATTTTTTTCTTTTTTGGGATGAAACAGGAAAAAAAAATTTGAGAAGAAAAGGAAACTCTTACATCCTTACATCGTAATACTAGAATCCTTAGCCTCATGTATCCTAGTCAGGTAGGACATGTTATGGTGGGATTTTAGGATGGGGATTTTGTCTGATTGAAATTATCTTCAGGGTGATTAATAGGTTAGGGTCGGAAACGTACTGTGGTAAGGTATACAACACTGCTAGTAGCCCCAATGTCTATAACCAAATGTAAGAGAATCGATCTGGTTTTATCGAATTTGGGATGACAACAGATTTCTTGAACTCCACATGGACCGTTGAAACACCTTATTTTTTGGTATTGATGGGTATCGTAAACTTGTGATGATAATTGAAATCGATTGTAAATTTTTATCGAAATTTAAGTAGGGTATTATTCGATATATCGAGGCTGAGCAGAAGTGATTTTATGTGTTTAATTAATGTCATACAACACGATGATACTTAAACACATAAAATTAAAAGATTTTTTAATAACGATTCACCCAATTGAGTTTTATGTCTAAATTTAATAATGACAAGACGAAATAAAATGAAGCTTGAAATCAAAGAGGCAAATTTTCATTGAAGATATTCATAAGGAAGTTTACTATTTAACTGTTGGATACTAATTCTTAAGAAGGACTTTTACCCGACTAGCATTTAAAGGGGGTGCAGATGGGGCCCCTATGAGGCTTGCCCCACTGCCTCATGTGGGCCCCTATTTCCCTATAGGGCCCACAAGGGGCATCTAACCCCTTGCCCCCTTAGGGAATGCCCCCTTAGGGAATGCCCCCTGTGGCCCCGTGAGGAAAAAAGATTGCTGATTGAAAATTTTTTTTGGGAAAATCAATTGAAATATATGAAAAAAAAACAAATTTAATCAAATTAGAAATATATTTTAACAATGAGATGAATTACATAGAGATTTATGTAGTAAAAAAACAACTTAATACTAAATTATAAAGGTTTTAACAAAATATAGATTCAGGTTTTTATAAGTTCAAATAAAATTTTTTTTTTGAAACAAAATTTAATTTTATCGTCATTAGTATTGGCAGAGCCACTTCATTAAGTACCTACTTTTCGTACTTATTATTTTTGGTTAATTTCTTTAATTATGTTGGTATTACTTGAATTGTGATATATTTATTTAATTTGAACTTTAAAAAATCGAATTTGGGCTTTAAAAAATTGAATTTGAACTGGAAAATATTGGATTTGAACTTTACAAAATTTAATTTGACTTTTAAAAAATTGAACCTAATTTTAAAGATTTGAATTTTAGTTTGGTAAAATTGAATTTGGTTTGAAACAAATTCAATTTGGTGTTTAGAAAATCTGATTTGAACTTAAAAACCTATAATATAAATATCTATGTTTAAGCATGTAAACTAGCACTTAAATTTGAAATGTTTAAATACTTCATCTTGCAAAACTTTTTTAAAGATAACTGGCCCTGCATATAACAATAGAAATTTAAATTTGGTAGCTTTGAATTTATGAAATTCTGTTAAAGATATCGTGGCTCTCTGGAATTCTTTAGGCACTTTTATTTTTGATGGCATTTCATTCAATCGTGACGTATACCTGCTATTAAGTTTAACACCTCACCATCTATCCAACATCTCAACAATTTCTTCATTAAAGGCGATACGCCTTGATGATGGCCTGGAGTAGTTTGATTTCTGAAAGAATCGTTTGTTCTTGCTTCAACACATATTGGAAAAATTCTTCTATTAATGTAGTGTTGACCCTTTATTGAGCATCTTTCACATGCCCAGTATCCACCATGACCTACCATGCATTTCAAAAAAGAGCGAGCATGAGTGTCACAAATGCCTTTACAGATACAATTAATTTGCGATTTATGATAATTCCTGTTCGCTGCAGACTGTTGAGTTCTTCTATGAATTTCTCTAAATATCTCTGAACACTTCGTGGTTTCTAATCTCCACAATCTACAGCAACAGGGAACGGTTTGTAAATATTAGGATCATGATGGATTTTACATAGTATTGGCCACAGTTTTTTCCTACTACATTTGAACAATGGTAAACCATCAACATTGAAAATATCAGTTCTATATTATCTAACGGATACTAGGATTTAATTGAATTCTCAGAGTTTTCTCTATGCCAAAATATATAAACTTGCCAGAGTCCTCAAAAACTTCAATCTTATAGTTTTCCGACGTAGTATGCAAGAAAGTTCTTGCACTTCGTGGTAAAACTGGGTAAGACCTTCTTCTTATAAAAACCGACTTCAGCAAAACCAAAAATAATGCACAAAAAACCAAAAATAATGCACAAAAAAGGATAAAATAATTGTTTGAAATTCTTTACAACATTAATCCAATCAGAATGGATTTAATAAGAAGAATCACTTTTGAAGACGGTGCCAACACCTGTTTTCGGGGTGATGTATTGAGGGCATAAGGCTAACAAAGAAATGAATACAATTTTCGCAGCAATAGTTAATGCAATGAAAGTCAACTACTACCTGGCACCGTCTTCAAAAGTGATTCTTCTTATTAAATCCATTCTGATTGGATTAATGTTGTAAAGAATTTCAAACAATTATTTTATCCTTTTTTGTGCATTATTTTTGGTTTTTTGTGCATTATTTTTGGTTTTGCTGAAGTCGGTTTTTAAAAATTTATTTTATTTCGTACTTTTTAGTCCGTTAATTTTTTTTCGGGGGTAATATAAAAAAAATTATTTATTACGAGAAGTATGACACTCAGCCGCGCGCCGTCGAAAAGAATTGAGGCAGTAGCTAGCTAAATAGTTTTTGCAGTAATGAATTTGCGTATTTTCGGAGGAATTTAAAAAAAAAACTTATTTAATATGAAACAAAATTCCCCAAAGGAAATTAAAAGGAAATATTTATTGTGTCGATTGAAAAAAAAATTGCTCCAGGTCAAAGAATCGAACTCGCAACCTCCAGGACGAGAGGCAAGCCTCTCAGTCGTTGTGCTACGGGAGATTGTTATAACAAGATGGCTAAATGCGTAAATAAGGCTTTTCAGAAACTGCTTTAAATAGAATTTCATTCCAAAGGAATACTCTCTTACAGTCTGCATGAGTAGAGTATGCATGAAATTTCTCACCGAAGAGTTTGTAATTCTTTACAACATTAATCCAATCAGAATGGATTTTAGAAAGAGAAAAAAAGAAAAAAAGTCGAACTACCCTCCGGGGTTTGAACCCGCAATTTTTATTTGCAGGTCAACGCCTTTGCCGATTCATCCACCGGCCTCTTCTCGAGCACGCGACAATAAAGTAATTTGTTCGCTGCCTTTGAAAATACTTCTATCCGTTCAAGGTGTACTAATTTTACCAGTTTTTTACGCCTACCTTCGAACTCCTTTATCAGAATTTAAAAAAAATTGTACGGGACCACCGTGGGAAACTACCCTTTCAAACAAAAAAGAAAAAAAGGAAAAAAGTCATTGCGTTACAAAGTTATGCGTGAACAGGACCAAAAAATACCTACGCGTCGAATTGATAACCTCCTCCTTTTTTGAAGTCGGTTAAAAATAGCCAATAATGATTCTAAACGACTATGAGGTATAGGTGGAACCATTAAGGCCCACTTGGGAATATCCTCTATATCGTAAATCGATTTATCAGTATCATTTAACTCGTCATCTGCCGCATCATCAATCTCGTCTTCTAGTCCATCATCTGAGCTAACACCTTGAAATAAAGAGAAATCTTCAAATTCTCCATGATGACTGCCTTCTCCACACTCCACCATTAGCTTCCTCTTCCATCCAGTTTGCCATCAGCACTAATTCCTGCCGAAATCTAAAAATCGTTCCGATGTTAAACGTCTAAGCTCGCGTTTTTTGAGACTGCCCATTTTATTTTTTATTAAAATAATACTTTTAAACAACAGTTAAGTGTACTTAAACACTTAAATATCAAGACGTTTTTCACAGTTTAACGATAAAACAAGCGGTTAAAATTCAAAAAAAAAATTTTAAACAATAATTAAGTACTTTAGATATGTCAAAACTAAAGCTTCAGAGCTTAGTAAAAAGCTTCCTGAATACATAAGGCAGATGGTGGGAATGCCCCATTTCACATGATTTGTGGGGTTTGCCCCATAGGGCCCTTATTAGGCATACCTCACTTCAGTAAGGCTGGGATTTTTTTTGTGGGGTTCTCATGAGGAAAACCCTTTTTGGGCATGCCCCTCATTTGCCACATGGGGTCCTCATAGGGAACATACGAGGAAACCCCCCTTCGGGAATGCCCCTCGTTTGCCAGATGGGGCCCACACGATGCATGAGGCATGCCCCTTTTAAATGCTAGCGAGGTAGGTTTGGAAATTTATTAAGGTTAAAGCCTAAAACCTCTTTACTTTTGTTCTCGTTCCTAAATTTTAGTAACATCACGATGAGCGTATTGTTAGTCATTGCCACATGTATGTTAGCTCTTCAAACTGTATGCGAAGTTCAGTGGTAATACTTGCAGTTTTCTAATGTTGATATGTATTTTGACTTAAATTTCCTCGAAAGTAAGGAAAGTTTCCCCCCTATCCAATCTGGCGATGGCGATGATATCTGCTGGTAGCCCCTTCAGAATAGATTTTGCCAAAGCTTCCAGATCGTCAACTCCACAGAGCTTTGCCTAATTTTTAGATGTGTCGCCTCTTCCGACTGCCACAGCCTCAGTTTGGGAATTTTTAGATGTGTCGCCTCTTCCGACTGCCACAGCCTCAGTTTAGGAACCATAGCGAAGACACAGTGAACTGGAGATTCGATCCCCAGGGTGAATGCTCATCTCACAGCGAAGTTTAACCAAATTTCCCAGCGCGAAACGTCATCCAAAACACCGCAAAGTTCAACTAATCTCACAGGTGGCGCTCACTCACACCCAGGACCACATCCACACCCGAATCCACAACCTATGCGGTCACTGGCCCCGCACGGCCATAGCTCTTAGTTCGAGAGCCCAGGCCCGTCAGTGAAATTGAAAAAATTTCTGCCGCCGCCTACGTAGGTTCTACATGGAGACATATCATCATGCACTTCTTCTCAACCAAAGAAATAACCAAACTCTTACTTTGCAGTTGTTCGACTCTGGCTAGAATCAGACACAATGAATTTGAAAACTTTTTCTTACATTTGGAAGAGGTTTCGAAGCTTGAAATGGTAGATATGATCGGATACTTGAATAGGGCAGGGTGGATTTAGTTATTCCAAGTCACGCAGGGTTACTTACATAGAGGTTTTTTACGAGTACGGTTACAAAGCGGTGACCCAGTGGGGCTACCGCCTTTACCTACCGTAAACTAGGTTTTTGCGCGCACATCCAAGAGTTTTAAATTATGCATATTGGCCGGCCTCGGTAGACTAGGGATTAAGGCGTTGAACTACCACCCCAGAGGTCCGTGGTTCGATTCCACTTCACAACGTGCACCTTCATCTTGCATTTCTCCCACCAAGATAATATTCATTCTATCTTTTTTTATCTCTTTACAGTAATTCCGTGCCCTCACTTCTGCCATCGCCTGTTAGCCCAATAAGCGAGAAAGCAATCTCCAGTGCGATGGCCGAAGTCAGCTTTCTGTGTCGGTAGCATTGGTTGCAAGCAGTGGGATAGACCCGCGTTTTAAGATTTGGCAGTTCTTCCACTTTTATCTGTACTAACGACTCCAGCTTTGTACAGTGGCAAAGATAGTATTCAGGGGGTCAAGGTGAAACGGAAGAACAATAGGTAATACTTAGTTATAAAGCTAAGCTAAAAAGTGAGAAAAATATATTAATAAAATGTTAAGGACCAATTTCTCTATACACCATATCAATTTCGATTCAATATTGGCCTTGGTTTAAATCAAACTTTATCTGATGCCGCATCCTGTTTAAACATAACACAAAAAAGGAAATAATTCAATTTCAGCATTGCTGTATTTTATTAATTTATAAATTGGAAAAAACGAGCTGATTTTTCGGTTTTTATATATAAATTTCAATTTTATTGATAAAATAATTTCAATCCATTTTTATGTTAATTAATTTCGACAGTTGAATGTTATCCCACAATGTGAAACCTGCACAAAATCTGCATTAACACTGCATTATTGAATGGAGGAATATACACAAAACATATTGACTCCATAGTAGCTTTGTTTGGATGTGACCCAAATTCTTACGAGCAAATAAAATGCAAATATCATGGTGCTTCCAGAGAAATTTTCATGCAATCAATATTTGCAGCCATCATGATACCACACAATTGATACTAAGGAAATGTGGTATGGGTGAAATTATTCAAATCTGGACATGACTGGAATGCTTCCTGGGTTTGCACCAGTAAAATACAGCAGGACTCGCCAAACTTGAGAATCAAGGCCATTAAATCTAAATTAGTATATATTTCGAGGACAAAATGCTTCCACTTGCATATTATTAGGTCACCGAGTTCTGGCTATTTCGGTTCTAGAATGATCTATTTTCTTCTAAGCAAAGCTGCATTTAAAGACTCATTAACAAACTCCTAATTTCAGTAGCAATTATTTCGACTAAATGTACTAAAAATAATTTAAAAAAACCACAAACAAAATATAATTATGCAAAACCCACAAAAAAAGTAATTTTTTAAAGAGCTTCAAAGACTCCTAAAAAACTTTCAACAATTTTCCCCCTTCAGTCAATTGAATCCCTTTTGATTTTATTATATCCTTGAATCCTCTCGAAATTAAAACGGGAAAACTCGAGATTCAAAGCAGGCAAATTGCCACGAAACTCCCCCCTCGGAATTAAATCAATGTCCTTAGAATGATAAACGGTTGAGGTGATGTACTAAGAAGGAAGATATTGAAAAAGTTTATATTCAAGTCGTTTTGTTTTGAAAGAAAATAAAACTTTTCCTCGAGATTTTCTTTTTCGAATGAAATTGCCCCCGAATCACAATAAATAAAAAAATCCCCATAATTGTTGAGACCTAGGTGGTCTAGTTCATGGTTTGTTGTTGTTAGCAAGGAGAGAAAAAGAGCTTCATTTGTGGTTTATTAAATTTCAGCTTTTCGGACAACTTAAATGGTTTCTCATTCTATCACTGTAAGTAATACTTCTTGAAAAATTGATCGAGGTGATATTTTTCATATGCTTCTTCTTCAAGTAGTACCGCGTCTGCAGCCCCTATATCTCAGAATTGTATAATAAAGCGCTTTAACAAGTTCAACAGTCTTCACTCAGACTTATTCGATAAAGCACCGGATCCGAACGGAATAACGATATTCTGGTTCGCACTTGACCCTCTAATAAACCTTATGAGTCCACTTTTTCGTGGACAATTTTCTTCTTCTTAAATGGCGCCACAGTCCTTGCAGGACTCGAGCCTCTCGAAGTCTCCTCTTCCAGTCGTCTCTACGTCTTGCTAGGTCTTGGACAGTCAATTGGTAGTATTCTGACAATTGTTGAATATTGCTGCCTTAATACCATCGCCTAGGTCAGTGGTGGCAAACCTTTTTATGTGCGCGTGTCAGAAAATTACAAATATTGCTTGTCGTGTTGCTGGCGACGGACAGTTTTTAATTTTGGTGTCTCAGAATTTTATTTAGACAATTTCAAAAATTAATATACAAAAATAATATATTACCAGAATCAAAATTGACAGAACCATCGTACCTTTTAAATTGCAGAAAAATCAAAAATTGTTAAAATTAAAGAAAAATTTAATATAATATTGGAATTTTTCATCAACGCCTATTTTCACAATCACAATACTACTAGAATTAAAACAATAGATACTTGTGCTAAAGAAAAACAACTCAACAAGACTTTAAAGCAACTCAATTGAAACAATATTCTGGGAAGCCGCAGTTTTTTTTGTAAGATAATGAGCACGTACGACATATAGTCAGATTAGCTATTAACAAAAATATAAAACATTGGCACTAGTCCAGTGGTTGCGCGCGGGTGCCTTCCTGCACAATATTGTTATAAATATGTAGGAATTCTGGTTCAAATGCGAAATATGAGCAGCTATGAAACCTTTACAGTATATAGTTTCTGGATAACTAATAACGAAAAACCATTTCTTACACCGGGCGGGAGGTGCTGATTATGTAAACTTTCCCAGAAAATCCGAAGTCTGAGCACCTGTAAATTCGACAAAAATAATAAGCCATGTAACAAAGGATCTGAAGCAGCACAAAGTTGTACATAGTAACAGCCACAAAAATTCCTTGTTATCAGCATTTAAGCAAACGTTCAATCCTTTCATGAGCGATATTTATAAAAATATGCTATTTCCTATTTCGACGGGAGCGATTAATCGCAGATTTTTTGCTCAATGTTGATCAAAAAGGGAAGAGATCAAGTCAGCATTTATTGATGAGTGTGCTACCAATGAAAATGGTTTCGAGCGCCCTACACGTAGATTAAAAGTACGTACATTTTCTGAAATGATCGCCAAAGAAAAGTAAGTCAGTGGACGGAAATGTCATCGAGTTGAAATTGCAAAGCTCTGAAAAAATTTCATAACATTCGGTCGAGCCGTTTTTTTGTTTAAATGAAAAGACCGGCTTAGAATCACAAGCACTAGTTTAGCATTAGTTTTTCTAATATCTAATAAACTCGTTGGAATGAGACGCATTCTAAATAAAGTTACCTGTTCTGGATACCGCGATAACTTTCTAACAAGACATCACTTGTCAAAATTCGAGCACTATCGTGCAAAATCGTGCAAAAATTACGTTACCCTTTACAAACGTCAGGAATTTTTCAAAGCTTAGATCAGTACTTTTTGGACAGGGAATTGTTTTCCACCATCGAACATGCGCTCTAGTGTCGCGAAGGAAGTACGAAGGAAATGTTCTTTTGCTAACGTTCAGCAAAAACAAATTCTCTAGAAAAGTCCACTTCATAATATTAAACATTCATCATACTGGGAAGTTGATCGTGTGGACCGAAAGGGTCAAACCCACACCCCAACTATTTTTTTTAGACTTGTTTCAAAGCAACACGAAGTGCAAACAAAGCAAGAGAGAAAGTGAGTCAGCGATACCATCTATAGATGTATTAGTCATTAAGATTAAGGTTTCACTAGCTGAGGCCGGATTCCGCAAGGAAATTGCCTTTGTTTCGTCGTGTACGCAGTCGTGTTCGCGCTTGCGGAATCCGGCCCCTGGACTATATGTAAGTTACATGATTGCACACTTTGCAATGACTGGACGGGTTCATTTTAAAAAAGCACACGCAACTTCATCCAAAACACGGCATAATTTTAAAATTAATCTACATTAAATCCAATTTAATAACGTTCACGTGCCAGCAAAATTTTCATACGTGCCATCTCTGGCACGCGTGCCTTAGGTTCGCCACCACTGGCCTAGGTGACGATCGTTCTCAACCTCAACGCAGCGTTTACAACACCGTTTTGACAGACATTTCTAGCAAAGCTATTAACCTTGCTTCTATACCACCACACTAATGTTCCGAAATCTCCGAGACTTACTCATCAGATTGTGCATGCGCTGTTACCAATGGAATTTGTCATTTAATGCCACTGATTTGCCATGTTATGAGAATCCTAAGCTTTGCATCCAAGGACTAGACCAAGCGATTATGAGCCAAGATTCTCAACATTCGCTTAACTTCATGCAGATCGGACACTATCAGGGCCAATTTGCCATAAAAATCTTGCACCCTACAAAATCCATCTGTATATGACTAAAAACCCAAAAAAAGCCAAAAGCCAAAAAGCTTGGGTAGCGCTGATTCGTTTTTTCAATCCGCTGATGGTGATACTCGTTCCCAGTAAGAACAACCGTCTACAGAGTGTACAAGTCATTCCAAATAGTCAAATATATTTTTTAAGAAAGGTGGGCACCGTGCCCAATTTGGGCACATTGAGCGCACACCCCACTTACGGAGAATACCGGCAGCCGCCGTTTCCGGACGAAAAGAAACAGGTTTTTAGTTGAGGACCAGACCTAAGCGTGGCCTTGAACCCAGCAGGCGAAACACTCATTTTTACTGGCCAGGTT
This sequence comes from Thereva nobilitata, assembly GCA_963855945.1. Lineage (NCBI taxonomy): Eukaryota > Metazoa > Arthropoda > Insecta > Diptera > Therevidae > Thereva > Thereva nobilitata. Next base: position 34,889,607 of record OY979696.1, read on the forward strand.
CTGGAGCACGTCAAAGCATCATTTTGGAGGAAAATAAGCTGGCAACTTGACTGTGCGAAAAAATTGTAGTGTTGACGCCTTTCTAATCATTCTCAAGGTTGAGTCTAGTGCATTCAGTTTAGTAAACAGAGGGCCATATTCCCATTGCAATTGAGATTTTTGGAGTTGAGTACTGTGACACCAGCGCACTGAATCTGATTACTCAACTGATTGAATACAAATAGGAGAAAGGTCCAATTCGTAATGGTTAGTAAAATGGACCAGGATAGCCTTATTTGGGTTGATTGATTGGCCCCCGTGGTCCACCATATTCTTATGATTTCGGTAATGGTTAAGTCAAACTTCCCCGACACAATGTTGGCAAGGTCATTTGCATAGGCGATGACATCGAAACCAGATTTATGTAGTTTAGTCAAAAGTTCGCCGACAACCAGTACCAGAGTAGGACAAAACTCCACTTTGCGGGTAGCCATTTATGGCCTTGACACGAATGGTGGAGCCACCCATCCATCCATCCAATGGCGCTACCGCTGAAATCGAGCCTTGGCCTTCTCTAGGGCATTTCTCCAAGTTTGACGGTCCCTTGCAGCATGTCTCAAGTTCCGGATGTTGAGCATTGCCTCTACGTTAGCCATCACAGAGTCTATCCATCTCCTCCTGTGTCTACCTAATTGCCTATTTCCCGAAATTTCTGATACCATAAGCCGTTTTGGAATGCGATTGTCCTCCATCCTTATAATGTGGCGTCTTAGAATGTTAATTTTTATTAAAGTTGAGAGTTCTGGGTCGTCAAAAATTTCATATAGTACAACCTGCTGTTGTTCGCCATATTCCATCCTCTCTCGTTCGGCCTATTATGCATCTGATAACTTTTCTCTCGAACCTATTGACTCGTTTCTCTATGTCCTGGATCATAGTCCAAGCCGAGTTTTCTTTCTGGGCAGTTCACATAATAAATTTTTATTTCAAAACTTTAAATTTTTTACACAAAAACCTAATATTTGGAAACACAACTCCGTCGAAACTCGGATCGATTTGTACAACAAAAATTCCAAAGTAAATTTATCTCTAATTATGAAAACCACAAGCAACATTAATCTCCCCTAAATTAATCCTAATTTTTATTTTTATTTTAAGAGATATACTTTCCAAAATGATAGAATTACCAAATTTCGTTACCAAAGTGCCTACTAAAACGAATGAGCCATAAATCGTTCATGGTGTCAACATTGCAGGCATTTCAGCAATCGGGAAACTTTTTCCCTCAAGTTTTTCCATATTTCAATCTGCTTCAATGAAATGATTTATTGCGCCGTCGTGAAACTCATGGCAAAGCAGGTATTGCGGAAGAAGAATACCCCCAAATGGACCAGGAGCATTTTTTACAACTTTTTTTTGCTGCTGCTATAAAGATTATCCAAAACTTTGGATGTTAAACTTTGAAATTGCCACAACATTTCCAAAACCATCGAATCAATAGAAATCAGAGCCTAGGGTCTACACACAAGTAAATACGGGATAAGAATTTGTTAATCTTATATGGTCTTTACTTTACCTTCTTGTAGTCTGAAATTAAGATAGTCTTTGATGTTCTTAATTGAATAACATCGAACTATTAAGATCGGAAGGGTTAAGGAATTTCCAGACTAAAATACGAACGAGCTTCGATTAAAGTGATTAAATCGAGTTTTGAAAGGGCGGGGAATGTTATTAACCAACCCTGGCTTATAGACAACAAAATAATTCACAATTTACAAAACGCCATACTGACTGCTACATCCTCAATTAAATCCGTATAATCTAGGGAGTTGCTGTCATCAGGACATACATCAAAGCCGGTATGAATGGGCGAAATTTAATGTTCGGTTCCCTTTTAGATTAATACCATTTGGGTTGTATCCGAAAAGTGATTAAGAGTTCGAATTTATTACACATTTAGGAATGGTCTATGAGAATGAATGATGTATATCCCTAAAACCTTGATTAACGTTCATATCCTATATATATTATGTTGCAGAGGATTAAGAGAAAATTGATCATCATATCCGAAAATTTTCCGAAATGGTTTCATATCGTTTTCTTTAAATCTTTAATTGAAATTGAAAGTGATTAGCTTACGAATGGATGGAATAATAATAAATAGAATTTTTAGTGGAAAATTGGATTTTTACAAATTATTATTCTAGTTGTAACTACCAAATAATTAGAAACTCGTATGTTTCTCAATTAAAACAAAAGATTTGTATTCACACCCATTGTTTTAACATTATATAGTTAGATATGTGATAGTTTACTAATATTGGTTCAAAAACTATTTGTTTTTTAAATCTAACTTTCTATGAAAACATGAGTTCAATTTTCTAGATAAATATGCGGACGATTTCAAGAAAATATCATTGTCTTTTGCTTTTCTGCAGTCCCCAACCAGGGGAGGGAGCACTTTCAGTTTCGTATAGGGTTCCTCAGGTTGATTAAGGATTTCCATCCCGACGGGCTCCTCGTGTTCTTCAATCGAGAACCTATGTGGTGATCAGTTTTCATCTCCAAAACTACCTAGCTAAATAGCAAAAATTACGTGCTATATCTCAAATTGTAGATGTCGGTTAGGAAGATTAAAACTGAGAAAGTAAACCGGAAGTAGATTTAACGCAAAAAGAGTCTGTCCATTCAATTATTAATATTACAACTGGAAACATAATACAATACATATTTTGTCAATATTATTCTTGTTACCTGAGCCATGGTATTAGAATATCTTATTTTTTTTCGGCAAGATGTATGAGTAGAATTACTTTCTATGATTACTTTTTAGTTGATTCATCATATTTCAATTATGATTCCCCCTTTTTTTCATGTGGAAGACTAGAGCTCAAGAAAAGCCCTTTGTATTTTTCCCTGATCTTTTTTGACTGTTTCTAAAGGAATATTGATTGCGGTTAGTTTCACCATTGTCAGCCACGTTCCCGTGCCAACTTGGATTCGTTATTCAACGGAAAGCTTGCTGGGAAAAACCTCCAGCAGGGCCGTCGCGTCGAGGGAAAATTGGGGCCCGGTAGAAAGTACCTTACAAACTCCGGCCACTCTTACTACTTCTGTAGTATTTTAGTAACTTTACGTTAATTAATAATTTTTGATTCTAATAACATTTTTATCTACGCTCAATTAATTCTTTTACATATAGGCCAGTCAAATTAGATTTTTTCGTGCCAACCGAGCCATCCGAAAAGTAAAATATGAGTAAAATATGAAACATTCCGTAGAATTCGATGAACTACTTTTGGCATTCGTAGGCCTTTGGGAAAGTTTCCAAAATGGCGTCAAAAGAAAGCCAAAACCAGATTTTCACGTTTTTAAAAAAAACTACACATTGTACAAAAAAAAGGTTTAAATAAAGTTTTGTAGATCTTCTTCATACTAATAAATTGACATCAAATACATAAACAAATAAAGGAGTAATTGCAAAAAAAAACGCTAAAAATCACGTTTTTTTAAATGCTCATATCTTTTACCAAAAATATGATTTTGTAATGAAACTCCTAGAAAGTGTAGCCCTTGGGGAGTGCAATAAAACGTTTTTGTAAATTTGCAAAATATTAAATAATTTTTGCAAAATACGGTTTTTTCGAAAAAAGACCTTTGTTGTCGAATTCGAATAGCTCATAGCCATCAACACCTACAGAAATGTTTTTGGGCTCAAAATGTTATGGAAAAGTTGTGCTAATAGTTGTGTTTTGTGCGCACAATACTACTTCATTGGAAACATGCCAAAAGATGGCCGGAAAAACGAAAAAAACTATTTTGCTCACGAAATTCGATTCATTGAATATCGATAGGCAAAACAAAAATATATGTGATCAGTTCAGAGACCTAAACAGTTTTTTGCGTTTCCTGAACAATTTACAAAATTGGACATGTGCCGTTTTGTTCGCGCACTCCTCATTTACTTATAACGTTAATTTCAGTAACATTCAAAAAATTTGAACTCCATCTTCTAAATTAACCACAAAAATGTCCAATATTAAACCTTTTATTATCATAACACAAAAGTTTTTCGCAACATTTCATTTTCTTCAAGGAAGATTAATTAAATTCTCACACTAGCGACACTTCTGTAATCCCATTGATGGGTGGTCGTTCTTAAGAACAGCCCAAAGCATTTCAATTAACTGAAGCAAGAAAAATTGTTATAAAAAAATTTTCCAGGCTCTGGCTGAGATGGATTAAAAAATAATTTCGAAAACACGAAATGTAAAATTAATATATATACGAGTATATACGAGTACATAATACCCCATTTCATGGGTAAACATTTTTATGCTAATGAAAGCTTGTACCTACGTCTTATAACCACTCGAGCCCTACTTAAATGCCAAGAGAAAATTAACAAAAATACTTCCACACAGACGAGCGGCGAAGCGAGTGAAATTTCTGCACTTTTAATCAAACAAGTTTTTTTTTTGTTTTTTGACCTCGAGTTAAAAAAATTTTCGTAATTAATTTACAAGAAAAAATCTACTTGTGGAATGAAATGCGAATAAATTAACAAGATATTTTTAATGCAGGTGGGAATTGTATCTCAGGCATTTCCTTCAATTTATTAAGCGAGGATAACGCAAGGCCGATGAATTCTTAAATTAGAATTAGCTGTCATAGTCTAACCAGTCAGATTTAAGTGTACTGTTGCTACAAACCCAAGGATAAACAGGGATAAGGCATGATTTATAAGATGGATTAAACATTTCATTGGTTAATTTGATGATCATTAAAGCAAGGTCTGGCACGAAGGCCTTGGAGTAACGTAATGCTTTAATTTAGGAGATTCCTATGCTAAGAAGAATCACTTTTGAAGACGGTGCTAACACCTGTTTTCGGGGCGATGTATTAAGTGCATAAGGTTTACAAAGAAATGAAAACTATTTTCGAAGCAAGATTAGTGCAATGAAAGTCAACCTGGCACCGTCTTCAAAAGTGATTCTTCTTTCTAGATCCATTCTGATTGGATTAATGTTGTAAAGAATTACAAAAATATTTTTTCAAAAGTGATTCTTCTTTCTAAGTCCATTCTGATTGGATTAGTATTGTAAAGAACTACCAACAATTATTTCATCCTTTTTAGTGCATCACGGAATTGGTTTTTTTTTGAAGTAGGTTTTTAAAAATTAATTTTATTTCGTACTTTTTAGTCCGTTCATTTTTTTTCGGGGCCAATTTAAAAAAAATTATTTATTACGATAAGTATAATACGCCGTCGTCGAAAGGATCGAGGCAGTAGCTAAATAGTTTTTGCAATAATGTTTTTGCGTACTTTTGGACTTATTTAATAAAAAAAACTTATTTAGTATGAGTATGAAACAAAATTCTCCGAATGAAATTAAGAAACAAAATTTAATCAAATTTCTTGTGGGAACATAAAGTCGATTGAAAATAATGCAACAGCAACAGCCCGGAGAATCGAACACGGAACCCTTGGACGAGAGGCAAATATTTACTCCCTGTGCGGAACGTTCTTCACATACTTGGTTGATGAGGGGAGAAGTGGGTGGTACCTCTCATCATGCCCACTTCCCCCTTCATCCACAAAGTTCGTGAGGCACGCTCCTGGGAGCGAATCGTCTAAACAGAACCATAAAAGTTTCCACGGAAGCCTGAAACTCTCTACTTTTTCCACCTCCGCACGCATCTCTTCCTCAAAAAAGCTATTCCTTCTGCTCCGCGTATATTTAGGCCCATTTGTGCAGTAGTTAATCTGCTAACAAATAGTGCACGCATGCGTGAGTGAAAAAAAAATAACGTTATAATTTTTTCAAGTTGATGAAAAAGTGAAATTCTAAAAATTCATTTTTTTGGGGAATTTAAAAAAATAACTCATAAATTCGGTTAAATAGTTCTCCAATTCAAAGGATAATACTCTTACAGTGTACATGAGTATGAATGGAATTTCTCACCGAAGAGTATGTAATAATTCTTTACAAGATTAGTCCAATCAGAATAAATTTAGAAGAGAAAAAAAGAAAAAAGTCGAACTGTCCGATCCGGGGTTTGAACCCGCGATAATTAGTTCGGTAGGCTTTTACGTAGACGCTACGCCAAGTCCCTCTTAAGTATTTGGTGACAATAAAGAATTTTGTGATACCTTTGAAATAATTCTATCTGTTCAAGGTGTACTAATTTTACCAGTTTTTTAAGCCTACCTTCGAACTCCTTTTTCAGAATTTAAAAAAAATTGCATGGGATCACCGTGGGAAACTACCCTCTCAAGCAAAAAAGAAAAAAGCAAAAAAGTTATTGCGTTACAAAGTTATGCGTGAACAGGACCAAAAAAATACATACCTACGCGTCGAATTAATAACCTCCTCTTTTTTGAAGTCGGTTAAATAACCTCCTCTTTTTTGAAGTCGGTTAAAAAATAAAAATAAAATACGAGTATTTTCTGTGAAAGAAGAACGTTTATCAGAGAGCTTATGAGACCTGCTCAAGTCCGGTCTTCTTCAACTAAAGACTTTCTTTTGCCTTAGCTCGGACTGCCGACGGTCTTTTCCGTTAGTAGGGTACGTGCACAATAGGCCTAACTTGGCCGCAGAGCTCCCCTTATACACTCAGAGTTCCACCATCCCATCAGTGAAGCTGAAGAGTTAGTATTGATTGGTACCAGCTCGTCATTCTAGGAATCTTTTATCAGTCTATCTAGTCTAGATCAAGGGTGGCCAACCTTTTTATAACATGGGCCAGAATAAATGTTTTTTCCGCGGGCCATAGTAGTCAATTGGCAAATTCTTGTGACCTGTAATTTTTTTTAGAGTTGAGCCGGACTTGGACGAGGCAGTACATTCCCTTACACGATTGTAAATTTTACTGAGGCCTCAATTTTTTGAAATGTCACGGTTCGAAACTAATGTCCTACTGCTAGTATATGAGTGTGTATCGAGATAAATGAGGCGGGATGTGATTGTAATTACGTAGTGGAGAGACAAGAGTTTCTTCTTCCTTACTTCTTTTGGGGCAGTAAAATTCAACTTAAAATGAGGCGAGGTGAGGTGAGGTTGTAAATACGATACAGTTTTTAATTTTTTGCGGCAGTAAAATATCCAATTTGAGCTAAGGCGAGGTGAGATTTTAAATACGACCTGGAGAGACATTTCTTACGCCTTTTGTGGCAGCAAAAGTTCCAACTTTAAATTAGGTGAGGTGAGATTGTAAAATACAAATATTCATTGTGGAGGCATAAATTTCTTACCCCCGAGAACGATGTTATAATTCTGTTAGTGCGATGGATGGGTGAGTCTGACAAATTTTCTGAGGCAAAATGAATAAAAACAAACTTTCCTGCGACTTCTTGTCTATAAAACCGGTTTGTGTATGGGGATGATAAAAGAAAAGATGCATAGTGTAACTTACCCCAAAGGATGTAATATTCAATTTAAACTATACGAAATACATCGAAAAATATTTTTTTATAATTTCTTCTAAGCATCTCGCGGGCCGGATAGAAACTTTTCGCCGCCGGGCTGGCGGTTGCCCACCGTTGGTGTAGATTATAGTTATTGTAGTACAGCAATGTGTATCATCTAAGTTCATTTATCATTTCAGCGATTAGGTCTCCTTGGTTGACTTTTTTATTACATAACCGGAATCACCGAAGAGCGGATGCCAACCTCTCTCCTAACCCATCATGAGGATCAGTCCCCGAATAAACGAATCTTCCATCCTTCATAAAATATATCCTTCAAATATTTAGTAAAAATCCTTCACATATTTCCATATCACATTCATTTTCCACCTCGTTAAATCACTTTCTAACTTTTTTCCATTGACTTTAAAACCAAATGCAATAACTTAAGATAAAGCTTAAAACCCAGCAGAAAAAAAGGTCCCATAATTTGTGTAATCATCCCTTTTAAGCTAAGTGCACGCCCCCGAGTGTTAAGCAAAAATGCTTATGCATTTCCGACGAATAAAAAAAAATTGTTAAAATCCAACATTAAAAGATTAGTACCCTTTTACTTCTTTAACAACCCGCTAAATATCCTTATCTCCCCCGCCATAAAACTGCATGTCCGTGTTATGCTCTTTGTGCAATTTACAGAGTTTTCCCTTTTTTATTGCAAAGTTTTTCTTCCACGTCCTCAGCTAGAAGCACTATGGGAAGAGATTACGTGCATGGGTAGTTGCCGGAGATGTAGAGAGAGAGAGAGTGCATATACACCTACGTACATACATCCATATAATAATATTCTTATAGTATCGTTGTGGACGGTAATGTAGAATTGGAAAGTCCTTTGGCTTTCTGAATTCGTAAAAATATTCTAGAAAAAGTTGCATTTTCTTTAACAAGTTTTCTTCTTCTCAAGGGAATAGAAAGATGCACACATTTTCAGCAAAGCGATCCGATCCGTTCACTTAAATGTGATGCATTCTAGTTTTTGGAATTGAAAGGACGAGAAGGATTCCGGAAATTATTTGAATCTAGTTTTGAGTTTTTCCTTTAATAGTTTTGAAATTTCTACTTTTATCAAGCACAAATAGTTGTGGAAACTGTAAAATTTATCCGTGAAATATGTTCTTTTATTGGTCAAGAAACGTTGCGAAATAATTGAAAAAATATCGTATTACAGATTTTTATATCGTTTTCTCTAAGCCTGGCAATAAAATTGAGAGCTTTAAAGTGTCGTTTCAAAGAAAATGTACAAGGAACTATGGAGGATGCGGAAAATGTCAACCCATAATAACCTGGATTTGTGGCAATATTGTCTCGCAATGGAACAAATAGGAGAACGTGTTTTTCTAGAAATATATAATGATTAATTGAAAGTAGTGTTACTATTGATAGGTCATGGAAATGTGCGGTGACCTGTTTCTCCACGTATAATTTTCCATGTCTGGATAACATGACAACTATCCTCCAGAAGACGCCTGACAGTATTGGTCTATAATTCATGTCACAGTTTTTGTGTCAGCTTCTGGAGAAGGGATAAAGTGATATTCGTTGAAAAGGCGGGTACACGCGGACGCGAATCGAAAAAGGATTTATAGGTCGAGATTGTCGCTTGTCCTAAAAATGTCAAAACGCATGTCAGACCTATACCTCCAAGAGAAGGTAAAATCATTGAATACCGCACTGATCGAAGAATTGCATACCGTAGAGTACTCCCTAAAATGCAAACGGTTTGCACCTTCCTGGACATAGATGATACTTTCAACAATATTCGGAATACGGTATTCACAACACTAGGAGTAAGTGTACAATGGACGGACACACCCGTGGGCGGAATCCTCCTGCTGGATAAGATTGTAAAAACATTAGGGAACTAAGGCGGAATCATGCTTTTCGATAATAGAACAAAAATCTCCGATGCTGGTAAGACTTATGACAATAGACAGATAATATTGTTCGATACTTAACTTTAAAGAGCTTTGCCAGTTTATAGCAGGCTTTGTTGACTTTTAGCACTAGTGTCCGTATTTCTGGTTCTACGTTGTGGTAAGCTGCTATAATTAATCCATATTAGATAAAGGGCTGCACTATCTGAAATTCATATTGCTCTTCATTGAGCCACGATGTACTTTTTTTAATTTTATTGATGTTAGCTCCAGCATCCCAGGCAGCCGAAGAAAACGGCGCCACTACCAACCAAGAAGAATTGGACATGCCTACGGGACCCGGCCATCGGGCGAGAGTTTCAAATGGCATCCAACAAATTCGCGGCGTTCGCAATACCGGACGATATCGATGTCGAAGAAAGGCAATTATCGGAGTCCATTGAGGGGTGTGCAATGGAGTTGTATCCATCAATCCGTAAACGGACGCAGCCATGGATCTCGGACAGCTGTCTGGACCTCGTCGATCAGCGGAAACGAATGAAACACGTCGATTTCGAGCAATACCGACGATTGAACAAAAAAGCTCGACAGAAAATGAAATGGAAGAAGCGGCGTCGAGGCACGAGTACTGGACGCTGTACCAGATAATCCCGCGCTTAGGCGGCAAAACATCAACAAAAGACATCAAAAAATCGGATGGAACTTTCCTGACCTCTCCCCATGAGCGCCTGCAGCGTTGGAGAGAATTCTTTCACCAGCTGTACAACCACGTTCCGCCACAAGGTCCAGTACCCGAACCGCCGATTATCGAACAGCCTACGAATCAGTTTCTCGATACCGAACCGACAATTATCGAGGTGAAGACGGCGATAAAATCGCTGAAAAATGGAAAAGCGCCGGGAATAGATCAAGTAACCGCCGAGATGATCAAAGCCGGAAGTGATGTCTTATCATAACAACTCCTCATAACACACATATGGGATTCGGAGCGTGTCCCGTCGGCGTGGAAGAAAACGATCGTTGTGCCAATTTTGAAGAATGGCGACAGTCGGGAATGCAAGGATTATCGCGGTAAGCCTCCTTTCGATCGTCGGCAAAGTATTTACGAAAATCATGCAATCGACGCTACAGAAATATCGAGAGTAATCGAGCCGGAAAGAACAAGCAGGATTTAGACCACATCGAGGATGCATTGATCCAATTTCCGCTCTCCGTCAGGTAATGGAAAAAAGAATTCGTTGCGGCAAACGAACTGTCGTCGTTTTCATCGATTTCAAATCCGCTTTCGATTGCATCGATTGGAACTTATGGAGAGTCTTGGAAACCGAACAAGTGGAACAATTATAAAACATCCAACTTCTCCAAGAGTGGTACGATCACTCAACCAGCAGCGTTCGTATTCGAAGCAACTTATCCGAATAATTCTCGATTTAAAGAGGCGTCCGACAAGGAGATGTCGCTTCGCCACTTCTCTTCAACGATGTGATCGACGCGATTATGCGTGAAGCATTCGATGGACAACGCGGAGTTCGATACGACGACAACAACTTCGTAACCGACTTGAAGTTCGCCGAAGATAGCGCCGTCTTCGCCGACACGGATGCCGAAGCAACGAACATCTTATACGACATTTCCTGCATCGCCCGGTCATACGGGTTAAAAATCAATGCGGAAAAGCCCAAGTGCTCACAACGGACGGATCGAAAGCTAGTGTTCACCTCGATGGAACCCAAATCGAACAGGTTCCGATGTTCAGGTATTTGGGATCGCTGGTTGAGGAAAAGAAAGTGGCATCGACGGCCGACGTTCATAGCCGCATTAGCCAGGCAACAGCAACTTTCGCCTCGGTCAAGTGGTGCATATGGAAACGAACAAATATAACCATCAAAACGAAAGTACGCCTTTACCGAACGTTGATCCTTCCGATTCTTCTTTATGGATCGGAAAAGTGGACACTGCTCAATACGGACGTCAACAAGCTTGAGGTCTTCCAAATGCGATGCTTGAGGCAGATTCTCGGTGTCACTCTGCGATCACCTTCGAAACGAGACGGTTAGAGAAAGACGCGGTCAACAGACACTGATCGAAGAACAAATACAAAAACGTCGAATACGATGGTTTGGACATGTTTGCCGAATGGATGATAACAGCTTACCAATTTCTCTGGCGCGACTGTCCGGCAGACTGGAGAATTCAGCGATCGGCACCGAAGAAAACCTGGCTAAAGAATATCGAGGGCGACTTAAAGAATTAACGATTATCAGTTATCGAGGCTCGAGTCCTCGCCAAAAATCGTCAAAAATGGAAACGAAACGTTCGAGACCCAGCGGCGCCGACAGCAGCGTATCCGTTGCGGGAAAGTCCCGCTCATACCGCCTTCTAACGGATCAAAGAAGAAGAAGAAGAAAAAGTAGCCAACCAGCAGCCAACCGTGAAGAATAAGACGCTACCTAATATCGAACCTTTATCCCATTTATGCTTTCATTGAATATGTTTAACTGGTGGGTGCATAGCTCCTTCTAGTATTAAAATATTACCACTTATATGCAGGGGCGGTTTCAGAGGGGGTAATTACCCCCCCTAAGAATTTTCGTTCGCTTATTTATTTTTATTCTTAAAAATTACCACAATTTCAAACAAACAAGATAAGTTATGGTGAATCTAGTCGGCGATATATGACGGTGAATTTTTCCAAAACTGCTGGAGAGTCGTGGAAGGGACCGATACCCGAGACTCCCGCTAATATGGCACGCTATGGCTGATTCCACACGAGCGTACACAGGACACGACAAGAGTCGGCTGCAAAGTGGTTTATGAAGAAGAGGGCGAGAGAGGACGATGGGGAGGGCACACAAATTTGAACCATCTTTTCAGCAGATTTTTGATCTGTGTTTGCTTCAATATCTGACCATTTTGTAAAAAATCAGGATAGCGGTTCCAAAATGGCGCCCGATTTTTGCAATTGTGTTCCCCGACCCACCGAAATGGGCATCAAATGGAAGAGCATGACAGATACAATACGATTAGTTGTGTCGCGTCATTCCAAAATCAAAATGGCGGATTACTTTTTTCCTCACAACCCCCTCAGAATGGGTATCAAATGAAAGGGTATGACGATTGTAATGCAGTAATCTGTCTGACGTCATTTTGATTCTAATATGGCGTCCACCGCAAAATGGAGAAAAACATATAATAGACTAAAAAGTAGGAAAGAAAAATTATGTAATATGTTTTATCAAATCAATATAAATAAATATATGGGTTCATATTTGCTTCCTTTGCCTATCTATACTATTATATAAAGAGAAAAGATTTGATTGTTTGTTTGTTCCGGATAAACTCAAAAACTACCGAACCGATTTTAAAAATTCTGTCGCCAATAGAAAGCTCTATTATCAGCGAGTAACATGGGGTATACTCGTATATGACCGAAATTCAAAATGGAAGCAGAAATATGGTTGAATTTGCCAATTTTATTCCGATTCCAATGAAAGTGGGTATCTAGAGGTTTTTAAGGTCGCAAATAACGAATTTGCAGTCAAAAATTATAAATTCAAGATGGCCGACGAATTTGCAAATTGTGTTCCGATTCCAATGAAAATCGGTATCTGAAATTTTTTAAGGTAACAAATAATGAATTTATGATCAGAAATTATAAATTTAAAATGGCCGTGCCAATATGGCGGACGAATTTTGTTAAATTTGTTCCGATTCCAATTAAAGTGGATATCTAGGGGTTTATAACGTCGCAAATAACTAATTTTTGATCAAAACTTATAAATTCAAAATGGCCGACGAATTTTCAAATTGAGTTCCGATCCCAATGAAAATCGGTGACTGGGGTTTTTTAAGGTAGCAAATAACGAATTTATGATCAAAACTTATAAATTCAAAATTGTGGGACCAATATACCGGACGAATTTTGCCAACTAAGAGTTATTTCCCGGTTAACTGTATGTAGGTTGTTCAAGAGTTGGAAAATCGGAAAATCTTGACATTCTAGCTACAAATGGAAAAACATTGAACATAGTGTATCCTGAAGCTCTCTAAGCAATCGGTTCAGAATGGATCAACAAGGTTTTTTTGGTGAGATGGTAAGGAGAAGCGGAAATGTGGGGTTTATATGGGTTCCAGCTAGTTGTATATAATTTAAGACAATCGTCGGAGCTGACACGCACTTTTAATTTTTTTTGATGTTGATTGTTTTGTATTTATGGAATAAAAAAATATTTAAGTTTTTTCTTTTTTTAAAATTACCCCCCCTAAGCCAGTTGGCTGGAAACGCCCCTGCTTATATGTGTTATAAAAGTTGGGGTAATTGATGCAAGTTACACTATCCATCATTTCGTTTATTACCTGCATACACAAACCGGTTTTTTATGCAAAGGGTCGCAGGGAAGTTTATGTCATGGGTCATATGTCTCCTCACTTTTGAGCCAGAAAATTTGTCAGACTCACCCATCCATTACACTAACACAAATATAACATCGCACTCGGGGTCTGCTTAAACTATGAGAAATTCCCATTCTCATTCACGTTTATTGTTACAACTACAAAGGCATTACAATCGTTGCGCGAAAAAGACGTATAAAAATGAATGCTTAGTGTAATACCCGCATCATACACAAACCGTTTTGATGTGATGTGATGTGTGATGGATACTGTAATTTACACCAATAACCTTCGAAATTACTCAGAAAAATATAACAAAGTAATCAAGGCTCCTTAGTAGTCATGATTGCTATCTTCGTATGGGATTGTTTTATAATTAGTGATTAGTCCATAATCAAATTCTTTAGAAATCTTATTACTCGTACTACTTATTTTCAAATAAGCTTTTATATCACTTGTTGAGATTATAATTCAGAGAAAAGGAAAGGTAATACTGGAAAGTGTTTAATTTTTTTCTGTTCTTCTGTCACTGTCATATATTAGGAATCAGGTACTTTTTTGCCCAACTCTGGCAGATATCTAAAGGACCAAAAACCAACTTTTTCCTAACAGAAATATTCAATTTCGTTTGATGACAAAAATGTGAATATTTTTAAGCGAAGTTCAACAAAAATATTTATTTTCCATTTTCTCTACGTATAAGTTTCTATAGCCATCTAACCGCTTAGCAAATGTAGGTTTTAAAAACACAACAATTTTCGTACAAACTAAAATCGTCTTGCTACTATTAAATTCGATTGCGTTATCATAAAAAGATGAAGACTAGTCTATAGAATCTTTCCACATCAATATTCCTTCTCAATTATCGTAAGTAACAGAAAAAATGTTACTCTCCTCTAGTTTCCTTCTGCCAAAGGAATAGTTTCATTAAGCTAAGTAGAAAGAACGAATCCACGATTAAATAAAAACGCAAGACAGAAATAAGATTATAATCAAAAACTAGAACACCTTTCTCTTGAGTAATCGATGCTCCAGGAGCGATAATCTTAGTCTGCTTTTGTCTTCTTGTACACCCAATAGTGACTAAATTGTACGGAAGTAATGGATGTCTCTTATCTATAATGATGGATATCTATATCACGAATCGTAGCTATCATAATCGTTAAATACAAAACAACAGCCTCCAGGAACTGGGTAACTTGTGTAATTAGTGACCTGGAACTACTTGCTCAGACTTGCAAAATGTTTATGTAGCTTACAAATGCCTATAGTGGCGCACACCTCGGGCCTATAACCAAGCAAAATGCTTGTGCAAATATCGAAATTATGTTGGGGAGAAGCGATGAACAACATTCCATTACAGTGTCATACTCACACCCACGGCTGCACAGCACATAGACTTACATTTTATTTGTCGAATTCTATTGAAAATTTCGCCGAGTCCTGGGATTGCAGGAGTTGGTATTCTGACGGGACGGAGTTGTTTGTTTCAAGCTAGCACTCAATAGTTGAATATGCTTGCAAACAAACCTATCAATGTGCACCTGTAGGTTGTTTGGTAATTAAAGCAAATTATTTCCTGGTAGAGGTACCATTTGGAATTAAAGGTGACCGATTTTAAAATAAGTAAGTAATGTGCAGAGGTTGCATTCTATACGTAACAAGCACATTCATGTGACTTAAATTTAAAAACTCGGTGAAACTGATTTGCTGACTCTGAAAGACTGAAAGAAGATATTGATCGACAAAATAATGTGCACGTCATTACATAGTTTATTTCGATATTATAGAATATAACTGCCTGTACGAGTTGATCATGAACGTCTTCGCTAGTAGAAATTGTGTTTTGAAGTATTTATAAGGTATATTTATTCGGCTCTAAGACTAATCTCACACTGCAAAAGGTTCGGCCGAATTTTTTACGGCCTTATTCAACCGAATTTCAACTTTAAATTCGGCCGAACTTTAAGGGTTAGTTTTTATCTTAAATGCTAGTTGTTTCATCTGAAATGGTCACACATATAAATATATCCTAAATAAAATAAAAGGAAGATTAATAAACATCTTTATTTGAGTGCACTTCCATTATCAACTTTTCGGTATCCATTTCGGCCGAATAATCAAACAAATCTGATCAGAGTAAACCTACGGACGTCAACGGCCGAAAACAACGGGTGTAATGTGCGAATGATAATAGCAAAATAATTGTTTGAAAACTTCGTCCGAATACGGCCGTAAAAAATTCGGTCGAATCGGCTGCAGTGTAAGACCAGCTTAATACTGGTATTCGGGTCATGGGTCTCGAAACTGCTTGCTCCCTTTACTGGTCCCAATTTCGTGCCAATGCCATCCAGTTTGTTCTACCAAAAATCTGGACGTCCTCGACAAAGCCAGACTTCAAGAGGTAACTACACCGCTGTAGCATTCCATAAATCCTACCGAAGAAGATTTTCGCCGCGGATTTGTATTTCGTGTCGTTTCTGTTTTGCCTGCCGGCGCCGGGAGGAAAGTCCATGGTTTTGTTTTTATGGCATCTACTGTAGAGTATACCCACTTACTATTGAATTGTAATAAAGGCAGTTGCTACTCAGAACTTGACGAGTGCGTTTCGCTTGGCTACACCGAATATCACATGGTGGCAGCGGTGGGATCCGAACCCACGCCTCGGAGGAGACTGGTCCGCGATCTCAGAATACCAAATCTACATATGTTGCGATAGTGCTTGCATAGTAGAGTTTTCAAAATCGTCCTCCCTGACATAAACAATTCTCAAAGGGAATGTAGGCCAACAATTCTTTGAAGGATCTTTTTAACATTACTTACAAATCGAAGTGCTTTGTGATCACCGGTAGGCAACACCATCGTCTTATAAAGCAATACTTTGGATATCACGGATTGATTTTTAGATTTAAAAAGCCATGATAAATTATAAAAGCTGCTTTGTTGAATTTTAGCAGTGCGCGGATATTCCTGATTCTATACTGTTGCAGACTGATATTAATGGCTCAAGATAAGTAAAGGATTGTACTACTTCGAACTCATTTTCTCCTAAATTGATTTCGGTCCAATGTTTGATCGTTTCCTACACGGGAACATGGTATACTTTGTTTTTCTTATATGTACAATCCCAGATTTGTGACGTGTGACCCATTCAATCTGGGTGAAAATGTCCTGAACTGCACCTAATGTTTGACCAATGATGTCATGTCCTCTGCGTAATCTAATGTTTGGGTGGATTTGTAGAGGACTATGCCGCTTGGTTTCATACATAAATCTAGGATATCTTTGCCCAACAACAGGCTAAATACTGAGGAGGGGAGCCAGACTATCTTCTTGTTGAAATCCATTATAGATGTTTATTGATCAGTCCAGTGTTCTGAATAGTATGCTCCTATATGCGGCTTTAAAATCTATGAAGAGGCGCTAAATTGAGTTTTGAAAGTAGATATTTTTGCTTCAGTGGAAATATAATCTAACAAACTTCTTGCTTTTATCAAGAGGAGAGACGAAGAATTCGGTCACAAAAACATTCTTCTGTTCTCTAGTCCGCCCTATCTTGGAATATGCGTGTCCAGGGGCGTAGGAAAGAAATTTTTGCTGGGTGGGCAGGTTTGAAATCTTTACCCCCCAAAACTTTTCGATGATAATAATTTTGTATGAAACATGTTTGTGATTGTTTATTGGTATTATACTCAACAGTTTTTGTTGGTTCTAAATAATTTTTTCAACATTTTGAGTTTTTATAATTCAATTTTATTTACACAATTTATCCAATTACATTTTCAGTTTTTTCAAACTTTTGCACTTTACATTTTCTTGCTAAAATTACAATACAAAAGTCTTAAATTATAATTCAACTTTTCTCAACCTTAAACCTAGAGTACTACAGAATTTTGCCAAACACAGATTTGCGTTTTTCTGACCGTGCCACAAATTCTTTCATTATAACATTCAAATCTAAAGCAACTCTGAGTTCTTTATGTACATGTAATAGCAAAAGGTGTGTGAGGCGCTTTTGGGACATCGAATTTCTTAAATAAGTTTTTAACCTTCTTAAAGCGCTAAAAGATCGTTCAGAAGTCGCGGCGGACGCAGGTACGGTTTGGATCAAAATTATCAGTAAAATTACTTCATCCAACATATCCCTAGTTGTCGTCGGTAGCTTCGCGAGTTTGTCACTCAATTCGGAACAGTTGGAGCTCGCAATGTCGGCACACTTTGGAGCAGAAAAAGTTGAGCATGCAATCTGCTAATATTGAAATCATCAGCAAAGACAACAAGTACATCCGCGAGCTTTGCTTCGTCGCCAACTAAACCTTTAGTCGCGTTTAACAAGATAGTTTCGAGTGACACTAGAATACACAAACCACTTTGGTCGAACCTTTCACTCAATTCTGATATTTGCAAATCTAAAATTTCGAAATAGGTTTTTCTTAACGAATCTTTGCCTGAAAGTCGCACCGGGGCGGTGGAGAAGATTTTGAAGTATGCTCGTAACGTTTGTTCGGTTGTCTCACGCGGGGTTTTTTGAAAATGTTCAAGTCAAACTGGTTCGATTCTTCAAGTGTTTTTTCAAATAAATCGTCGAACTCGGTATCTGTGCGCAACAATTGCAATCTCGAAGAAAGTAAATCAGCAGCTTGTTTCTCACATGTAGCTGTTAGACCAGGAGCTTGAAGCGCTCGCGCAAGTTGTTCGCAAGGAACAAAAATTTGAATGCTGACGTTGAGAAAAAATAGGGTCTCACTAGTATAAATATATGACCACGGACAACTAATTAGAAACAGATTCATAAAAATTGCATTTATACAGTTGTTATATAGGAATCAAATTAAAGAATTCCCACCACCTCCTCTTAATTTTTTTTTATAAAATGATTGAAGGAAATCAATAACAATATCATAATGAATTCCTATCAGGATTGATACATAAAAAATAAAAAATGCAATTTTTATGAAACTGTTTCTAATTAGTTGTCCGTTTCTGTACATTGTGAAGGCATAGATTTCTTACTTACTCTAAGGCAGTTTAATGAATATTAGAATTAAACTTGTAAAAAAGCTCTTCATTGGTATTTATTTTCTTTTTTTTTTATTTGCTTGTTTTGTCATTTTGGCATTACAATAGCACGTCGCCTCATTTGAAGTATGAAATTGTACTGGCTCAAAAGAAAAAAGAGGCACCTCTTACAAACTCATTTTATAATCGTGTCCTACCTAACACTAGTCTAGAGGATTATCGATGAGTCGTCTAATCCGGTTAGACTAGAAAGGTCGACTTTTTCGTGAAAAGCGATCTTTTTGCCCCTAAAATGGTCTTACACCAATTTGTATTTAAACAATAAAATTTTTAATCCCTTTAACAAAGCAGGCATGGTCCACCCAGGGAAATTCCTGGGTGGGCAGCTGCCCACCCTGCCCATACGGTGGACAGGCTCAAAGTGCTTGATCTCATGCCGTTATCTAGCAGCAGAAAACTGCTCATATCTTGCGTTGCCTTTGACGTCCTAAGCGGAAAACTTAAAGTGCAGTTTCTGTCGGACAAGATCAAATTCAATGATGAAGTCCACACACATTTCATACTAAATTACTTAGGGAATACCTTCATCGCACCGATTACGCTAGGAACGAGCCCGTAAACAGATTTTTGTTAACATCAAACTTAATAATAATTGTCCAAGCTTTCCAATTTTTCAAAAAAAATATATTAGTAAACTAGGTATTTTATGAAGAAAAAGGTGGTTTTAGTTCAAATTTTAGTTAAAAAAACCGAAATTACTCTGGAAGTTGATTTTTAGGTTTTAGATAGGTGGGAGTATTCTGCGTACACTGATACCTTATTCATGAAAATAGGTTATAGGGTTACAAAAATACAGGGTGATACGTAAAACTCAAAAAGAAAAAAATTCAAATCGCCTTAGCGGCTAAACCGCTACGATTTCCACCCTCGCATACTATTTTTTGCAATACACCCTGTATAGTAAAATGGTACTTTGTTTAGAGGGGTGAAAACTTTTTTTTATATGTATGATAAGCAGCAATTGTAAGCAACAGCATTTGCAGTAATATGAAATAAAAAGCTTTTACAGGCTACAGCAAAAAGTTTTCAGATATGATTGCTATAAAGCCAAGCAAAGTAAATTGCTATGGTCTTCTTGGCAGCAAAGCGAACAGCAACAGCATTAAACTTGCTGCAGCGATTTAAACCCTGGTTTTACTCCACCTGATTCTATTCAATACTACCATGACTGACGTTGACTTCGGCGATCGAACAGGATAATGTCTTTCTGGTTTATTATGCTCAGTGACGTTGGAACGGACCTCGGACCTCAGAGTGGATTAAATTTACATCAACATCAATTAATTAAATTTACATCTGCATCAAATAATATTGTAAATCTATTTCAATGGGATGAAAATGCCATGTTCATGAATGGATAGGTCTGCTTCTGTCTCAATATCAAAATGTATACCTGATAGTACCATAATACATAAAAAGAATAAAGTCGCTTATAGAGTAAAACCCGCCTTTTGGATTTGATAGTATTTAAGTTGTAGTAATACTTAAGGCTGGTACAGACTATGCCAGTATTTTAGTCGAGTGGCGGGTAATTTACTTACCACTAAACGTCTTAAAACGTATTAGTAGCTAAAAAGTGTCCGATCACAGTGCATTAGTAAGTAAAGTGTCAAAATGAACAGACGACAAGATAGCAAAGTAAAAATTATTAAATTAATCAATTTGCATGACAAAGTCATGGCATCCTGCTGCTACTCGGCCGAAAAAATAGAACAGGAACGGATTGACTCGACTAATACTCGACTAAATTTGTTTGTCCATACTGGTTTACTCATTCACTCGACTAAAATACTGGCCTAGTCTGTACCAGAATTTAGAGATTATTCATAATTAAATCATTTTCTGGCAAAAATAAGTTCATAAGGAAAGCAACAAATAATACGAAGCAATATAGGAGGGTATGGAAGATGAGAAAGAACTTTCCCCAAATGGGGTTAATTTTCTATAGTGTATTGTGCTGTATATAGTCTGGTATTGTCATGTTGACGAATTGCCACCCCATTTTATTTGAACAATTCAGACTTCGTTTGCATTAAAAGTTGATGATGTCCCTCAAATCGTTGACAGTGGGGATTGTTTGACTGAAAATTATTTACGAGTCTAATGCACCGACATAATTCAATGTGGAGACTCATCTGTCTCTAGTCACTTTGGTTGTCGATTCAGATGATTTTGACTTGAGACGAAAGGCATACAATTTCAGACTAAGTTTGTGTCAGACAACGATTTTTATAGTACAAGTTATACCGAATAAAAAATATCATAAAACGATGCTTTGTTTGTTTGACCTTTCCAATTGTTTCAAAGCTTAAAGTTCCACTAAAAAACAATTTGAAAACCATATTGATTTTTTTCAAAGATGATTGTGGGTCTCTGTATTGGCAAACCGCCAAAAAGAGCAAAAAGCCCATTTTGGAACTAAAAATGAGATTGTATAAGTTAATGGTCTAAACTCCGCAAAAAGGCTAAAAGGACCACCAAAAATACACAAAAAAGGTTATTATTAAAAAAAATTAGCCTCAAATTCAAAATCAATAGGTAGTATGCTTACAATGCTCCCAAATTTCAAACTTATTTCTAAAATAAAGAAACCCTCATCCTTTTTGATAACAAAAAAAGGGGAAAAATACCATTGCTTAGACCGTAGAGTCCCATTCTATTAAATCCTTGAAAAATTGATAAATATGAATGACAAAATTAATGAACTGTAAAGCCCTCCATTTTTCTCCTTGTCGGCAATTGGCCCTTTGTGTGAAAAAACGTTGCCGTCGACTTCATCCGAAAGAATTTAATTTGCACAGATCACTAAATCTGCCCTTTTTAAGTCAAGATAAACCCAAAAGGAATTAAAGGATAAATTCCCTTCCTTCAGGTAATTAAAAAAATTTTCGCGTTATCCTTGATACTTTAAAAAAAAATTTTTTTGTCAATTTTGTAAGTAAATACTGCAACGGAACAGGATTTTCGTTTCCTTTTTAATATGCTGCAGTGAAATTCTGTAACACTAAATCAACAAACAGACAAACAAAAGTGAATCTTTTGAGGATTTAATTGCAATTTTTCACCCATGGCCAATCCAAGGCTGTGTAATTGAATCCCTGTTTTCCCTGTCGCTCCGTTCAAAGGGTATATACCTGTGAAAAAGTGTAATTATTCGCGAAAACATGCCATTTTGATTTCAATTTTGAATGAATGAATGCTAACCTTTGAGTGCGCTCGTTCATGTGGACATTTTTTAATGGCAATATTCCAATTGTTTATTCTCAAAGGATCGTAAATATTTTTGGAAGAAGGGCGAACATTTTTGCTGGTGGAAAAGGATGCCTTTTGGGAGAAGTTTTTTTTTAAAGTAATGGGGTATAATTTAGTAAAAGGTTTACGATTTACTTACAGAACAGATTGGCGTGGAAGTTGCAGTATCATCACAGGATCAAAATTCCGATGAGGATTGCACTGTCTATGGTCTTTTGATTTTTTGCGAAAGGACGGATGCTTACATCGATTGCAGTATGATGGCCCAATTAGTGTTAATGGAATCGAGAAGATAGAATTGGAGCAATCAGAATATACGGCAAAGACCTCGGTAAAGTCCCAGGACTTTTGTATTAAGAGACTATACTTTATAAAATTCGCCACATGGAATGTCAATTACTTATATTGACCAGGAATAAAGGCAGAAATGATAGATGCCGCTGCTGCTGGATCTGAATGGGCCTTTTCTTATGAGTGCACCTAACTTCAGAGTTTGCAAATCAAAACATGTATAAAGAGTATAGTATAGATCAATCTGTTTTTGACCTTGAATGTCTTTTTTTAACTTCCCAGTATATAGACAAGTTATTGCAATCGGTCCGACAATCGAAATCGTAATTTTCAACGTATATTAAATGTTCAAGGTCCCAATAGCAAAAATTTGAGAAGAAGTATGTGTGGTTGTGTGTGCGTACGTATGTGTTCATTTTTTCCTACACGATATCGCGCGAACCAAAAAAGATATCGTCTTCGTTGAGGTGCCAATCGAAGCGTATTAACCTAAATATGATCTGAAAAGTTTTCATAAAATTCGGTCGAGTCGTTTTTTGTATCTTCACGATTTTGCGCGAACCAACAATGATTCCGACTTCGTTGAGGTGCCGATCGTAGCGAATTACCGCAGTTACAATCTGAAAAGATTTTCATAAAATACTGTAGAGCGAGCGGTTTCTTTGTTTAGACGACATATGCAAATGATTTTTGTACCTGCACGATATCGCGCGAACCAAAAATGATATTGACTTCATTGAGCTGGCGATCGACGCGTATTACCGAAGTTATAATCTGAAAAGATTTTCGTAAAAATCGGTCGATCCGTTTTTTTGTTTGAACGAAGCTCGTGATTTTTGTACCTGCCCAATATCGCGCGAACCAAATATGATACCGACTTCGTTGAGGTGCGTATTAACCAAAAAACATGCTCTGAAAAAAATTTCATAACATTCGGTCAAGCCCTTTTTTTGTTTAAATGAAAAGACCTCGGCTAAGGGTCACAAGCACCTTAAATTGATTAGTTTTTCTTATATCTAATAAACTCGTTGGAATGAAACTCGTTCCAAATGAAGTCACCTTTTCTGGATTCAGCAAAGCGATAGCTTCCCAACAAGACATCACTTATCAAAATCCGAGCACTCTTTAAAAACCGTGCAAAAATTACTTTACCCAAACGCCACAAACACCACGAAATTTTCACACCATAGATCAGCACTTTTTGGACGGTTAATTGTTTTCCGCGTCCCACAGTTTCTAGAAATTGAAGTTCATCACGGACTTTCCATTATTTACCAATAAATTTGGCTTTTGCTATTATCTCCTGAAATCGTTCGAATTTTCAAATTAAGTCATTTGCTTTCCAGTTTATGAGTGGCGCTTCAACACGCTCAGGGCTAGTTCGACCACGCGCTCTTGTATAGCGAACGAAGTACGAACGAAATGTTCGTTTGTTTACGTTCAGGAAAAACAAATTCTCTAGAAACTTTTTGTGGATTTACCACTATTATCGTTATTTGAACTAACCTCTCTCAGGATTACTTTGACACCAATTCTGGTACTAGTCAATTTCCCACTAGTTACTAAAACTATTACTATTTTCGAAGTAGTCAGTTTATTAATATTATATTATTTAATATTACGAAATTTGTGCTATTGTGGTAACGTATACTAGTCATGCTTACTATGCAATTTTTAAGAAGAGAGGGGTAGAAAGGTAAACAGGAAGTGCAGTAACCAAACCAGTTACTTTAACCCAAAATTTTTGGCGTTAACACTAACCCATTTACAATGCGCTTCTTCCTACCTCTCTTTTCCTCTTCTTTTTTGCCTTAAACAAAAATGGCAGAAACAGGCAAGAAATTTTAGTGCAGTAACCAATTTTCAGTGTACGCCGTGAGTATGTAGTAATATCAGTTTTACTACATGTTGAAGTATGACTAGTCTACGCCGCCCCATTGGGTATAGGAGTTGTGTTAGTTTCAAGAACCGTGTATGAGTTTTCTTACAATTTGTTGTAATCATTGTTCATTTATTATTAAAATATCCATTCATAATATTCAACATTCATTATATTGGGAAGTTGATGGTGTGGACCGAAAGGGTCAAACCCACAACCCAACTAGTTTAGGGTGGTTTTTTAATTTGCAAAAAAGTTGGGTCGGTTTTGGTCGTTTGGCTATTTTTTGTTTTTGGTTTTTTAGTTAGGTCGATTTTGTTTTTTAAACAGCGAGCGCTTTTGGGGGGGGGGGCATGACCCCCGTGAATCCGCGCCTGCTTGGCTTCCACCTCCACACAAGTTTTGGGGCTATTGCGTCCACCCAAAGCCGGCTCGGGAAAGTTGGCTTGATTTTGTGTAAGCCGTTTGTGGCATTCCTCTACAATCGCCTGGAGCTTCTGACGGGTCTCGCACTCATGCACTGTACCGGCCTTCTCATTAATGGCAATGTTGCCAAGCACGAATAGACTGGTACTGCTTCTGCATGCCTATACCGACCGACCTCCGCTTTCCTGGATTCTGTTTGCTCAGGTGATCCAAAACTGATGTGCTATGATTGGCACTCACCGAATTGATGGTCGTCTTAATTAACGTCTCCTGGTTGGAGGCCAGTAACTTTTCTCTGACGAGGTTGACGGTATTATTTGACCAGGTGTACTATAGATGGTACTCGCTGCACAACTGGAGATTGCCTGCACACTATAGGCCAGCATTTTTTTATTTTTATAAGTTTGTTTTTCTTTGTTATGTATATATGTAGATCCCACTGGAAACCTTTGCTTAGTTAAGTGCGAACTCAACATTTTTATCCTTTCGAAATAGCCGGTAATAAATTCTTAAAGATTTAAATTCAGCATAAAAGCACAACTCATGATATTACCTCTAGTATACTAATATACATAGCCAACATGTCTCTTCTCTATAATAGAATCCAACTTCTAATTCTGAAGACATAAATTACCAAACGACTGGAAATGTTTTACATAGAATAGAACTACAGAAACATCCGGTACAAGAACTCATCTACTAAGCTGAAAGTGATAAAGTTCTTTTACAAGTTTACCAAATGGCACGCAACAGATTTGAGTACATTCTACTCTGTCAAATTATCATCACATCACAATTAAATATAACGAGCTTAGTGTTATTCCAACATTCCCGAAATGAACAAGAGCAAATCCAGTAAGACACATTTAAGTGGCGTTCATGGAAATTATATAAAGATTTGACAGTCTAAATCGAGTACTACCAAGAAGCCGTAGACGTGTTCCCGACATTCATATACCCAATTTATGCTGCTTGTGTCGACAACCGGATTTCGAGTCATGAGGGAATGCAATGGCATCTTTGCATGAGTACTCATATAGTGTAAGTCAACTGGAAAACAAGAATTCCGTAGAAACCCTATATAAATTTTAAGAACAAAGCCTTCAACAAAAAACAGTAAAAATTTCAAGTATCCTTAAAACTTGGCTTGTATTCACATAGCTTCTTGCTTTCTACTTTTCTAATGTGGCAAGAATTTTCCACAAATTACTACTACTCCTTGAATATTTTAAAACCACAACCTATCTCGGAACGGTGCACACATCCATACATATACAGGATAATGCTGTTGAAAATGTAATGGAAGTTTCCTTACCCTAGTCAACCGCACTTACGCCAAAGAAGGAGAAGAAATTAAATTTTCTTAGGAACGTGCTCCAAGACTGACAACTTAAATTATGTACATCCCGCAGGGAATCACTCTAATGGTCTTCAGGACGAACAGGAGACAATGTGCAAATTAAATTACCGCGAGATCTGAACATGTCTTCCTCTTCCGTCAGGTGGCTGAACCCGGCAATTTTGTGTCGACCGAAAATAGGGAAATTATTTCTTAAAGGACCTGTTTACTGTCCTAGACAAATTTCGTTAAGTAAATATGTAGCTCAAAGTACAAGGATACTATGAATAACTTGCCAGAAAATTAATTTCATTTTGAAACGATATCAGCAGGAGTAAAGTTTACTGCAAGGTTAGGAGATATTTGTGAAAGGTTGAATTTGGTAGGTCAATGTTGGGGTATAACTTGTAATTTATGCTATAAATCTTATAATAGACCAGAAGTGATGAAACTATGACTCTGTACGTTGTTAGTCATTGAGAATAGGTTCTGGTTATTGAAGTCACCTCCTTTGAGAAACTGCATCACTTGCCTTAAGCCTTTCGTTGCAAATATAATAATTTTATTTATCCAGAAAGGACAGACTCTTGTCTTTCATTTATTAAATTTAAGTTTAATTAATTTCATCTTACCCATTTTCAACTCTTAATTAAGTTTAATTAAAAACTATAATCTCACATTTTCCGGCTTTTGCCAAGGTCATCTTTTTTCAAGAGCAGAGTTTTTATTATTAACGTTTTCAAATTAATTTTTTAATTGTTAAAAAGTTAAAGATGAGTTTTGCATATTTGATCCAGTTCCTCAAGTGCAGGCCTGCGACATAACCTTGCGGGGCCTGGGCCAAAAAATATTACTGGGGCCCTTTCAAGCTATATATACAGGGTGTATACGCTAAGTTTACAAAGCGGCTGGCTTTTGATAGGTTTTGGTTGGACAAAAAAAGTGGATGTGTGTACTTATGTACGCGCATTAGAAGTTATACTTCTTTGGCGTGATTTAAGACTAATTTTTAATTTGCATGCAAATATTTTATTGGATTTTTTATTATTGGCGTGCGTTGCCAGGTGGAATCAGCATGATGCCGACACGTTCCAGCCTGTCGGTTATACCGGATTCTAATCCTAACTTAAATCACCTACTAGTCAACCCATTCTTCGGCAGAGAGGAAACAGATTTTTCTAGACAAGTTGTTCTTATTTATACAGGTTTTTATGCGCCCCATGTTTTTATTTTAGTCTGTTAAAAGTCCCAGAATATTACTTAATTCGCTGACACAGCGACACAAAGTTCCCCTTGGCAAACGACATTAGAAGACAGCACTCCTACTATTTATATACTCCTAATTATTTTCTAGTTTTTGGTACAGCAGATTTAAAATAAAACCATTTAACTTAAAAGTTTTTTTTACCTATTTTTATTATATTCTTTTTAGTCTTAATTCAGTCATTTTTGGATTTTACTTTTTACACAATTCTGGTGAAGTGATTTGTTATGCATACCATATTTCCAGCGCCATTTTGAATTTTCTAATTTTGACAACAAGTTTAGTATTTCCGACCTTAAACACCCCGAAATAGCTGTTTTCAGTGAAATCGAATCGTAATTGCCAAAATCGTACCGCCATATTGATTTTTTTTAAATTTTGCCCACAGATTCGTCATTTGTGACCTTAAAAACTCCCCGATACCGATTTTCAATGGATTCGGAAAACATTTCCAAAATTTATCCGCCATTTTGAATTTTCAAATTTTGACCACAGAATCGTCATTTGTGGCCCTAAGAACCTCCCGATACCGATTTTCAATGGATTCAGAACACATTTCCAAAATTCATCCGCCATATTGGCGCCGCCATTATTAATTTTCAAATTTTGACCATAGCATCGTCATTTGTGGCCCTAAACTCCCTCGATACCGATTTTCAATGGAATTGGAACACAATTGAAAAATTCGGCTCGTATGAAACTGGCCCTTAGAAACTCGCGCTTAGGTGATGAATAGAGCACGGATCGGATTTCCCTCCATAGCCTCGCGACAGAACCCCTCACCCAGCAACTACGAATTTTCTTATACCTACAAAAAGCCCAAACCTTCACTTGGCTGATGAATCGTACATGAAATTTATTTCCCTCCACAGCCGCAGGATAAAAACTCCTCACCCATCGACATCGTGAACAGACATCAGCTAAAGAATGGGAGTTGAAATGCTTGCCCTCCATACCCCTTCGCCTATATTCTCCGTTGCGTCTCGCGTTGCGTCTCGATTCCTAAAAATTCACTCATAATATTTTCCAAATGCGCCTAAAGAAGTATAAATTCAAAAATCGTATAGAAGGGGGCGGGGGAGGGGGGAAATCGTAACGGTTTAGCCGCTAGGGCGTTTTGAAGTTTTTTTTAGAGTTTTATATATCACCCTGTATTTTTGTCACCCTACGACCTATTTTCATGAATAAGATATCAGTACACGCAGAATACTCCCACCTATCTAAAACTGTAAAAGTCAAAGTTCTATCCTATCAACTTCCAGAGGGAAAGTATTTTAAAGCCGAAGCATTTGCAGCCGGACCATTATGCTCTTGAAAGCTTTAAAGTATGTAATTTGAAAACAACAGCATTCGCAACAATCCCCGTGTTCTTTTAATGAACTGGGTTTTGAGAGCTTTTGAGTTCCCATTCAAAATCGAAAACCCAGGTTTTATCTGGGTCTTCTGGTTCTTCGATTTTGTATGGGAACTCAAAAGCTCCTCAAAAGCTCTCAAAACCCAGTTCATTAAAAGAACACGTGGAATATGAAACAAAAAGCTTTTAGTGTAGTTCCTGGAGCGTTAAAAACATGAAAACCTCGGATTTTAGTTACGGTGAATGAAATTTAAAAATTCAAAATGTAATGTTTAGCTAATAATATATATAAAAATGATTACCTATTAAAAAATTGTTATCTTGATTTGAATGACCGAAATTCAAAATGGCCACCCAAATTTGCCAATTGTGTTCCGATTTCCATGAAAATCAGTATCTGGGGGTTTTTAAGGAAGCAAATAACGAATTTTGGTGGTTTCTTTTCAACGATTTGTTTGGAAAGTTTGAGCTTTTGACTTGTTCTGCTCGGAGGAGTGATTTTCGGCGCAGAAGTGATTTGCTATCGATACGAGCATGCGATTCGTTATCAGCACGAGAAAGCGATTCGATCTCGATCTCCGCTTTTATTGCCTTCGAATTCGTTTACGAGTCGTTAACGAGTCCGAGATCGAAGCTTTTGGCAAATCGTTCTCGAATCGTTTCCGAATCGAAATGTTTGCAGGGTATGTCTGTGCCTAAAATGTGGGTAGAATGTGTATTCAACAATGCTCCAATATACGTGTTCTCATATCTGCAAAAATATGTGATTGGTTTTTTACCCATTACTCGCTTAGTTTTTAAGCTATCAAGTCCTTCCAAATAGCATTTTGTAGGTTTTTTCAAGAGCTATAAGCTCATATAAATTAAACTTTCTTTCTCCCTAATTTTTGAAAGAGTTTGAGCTGAAAGGGCTTGAACAAGTTACTACTTACGAACTTATGCAAACTGTAAACGGCAATATCTTACTCAATTTTTATCCAAAAAAAAAACAACCAAAATTTTCAGAAAAGCAAAACCTACGATTGTGTACTCTACAAAATTTTGAGTGTCATTAATAGTTTTTGAGTTATTTTGAAGAAAAGGCAATATTTTGCAAATTTACAAAAATGGATCTCTTCACTTAAAGCTCAATTTTTTTCAAAACTAAGCACTGTAAAACAGTCAAACTTCTAGAGCATATTACAAGTACATTAATAAAGGGAATTGTGAAGTGGTACCTATTATTTTCAATGGGAGTGGTAATTAGGGGGTGATTTTCACATTTTTTTGTCGTCGAAAAAACAGGGACCAACTGTATTTTCGTCATAACTCGCTTAGTTTTAATGCTAGGGAGTTTTATAAAAAAACAAAAATAAAGGTTTTTTCAAGCACTTTAAAAAAGGTTTAATTAGTTTTTCCCGAAAAATACATTGTTTTTTGTTTATTTCAAGTTGAAACTTTCAATTTTTGGCGGTTGACAAATAAGAACCTTCAACAAGCTATTACTATTTTCTACTACAGACACCATAAACCCGCCATTTTTTTTGTTTTTTTATAAGAAACATTTTTAATACTAATAATTTTTTCGCTAAAATACTTACTTTTTGAGTTATTCACGAAAAACCGCCTGAAAACGTGTTTTTTTTGGTTGAAAAATTGACATTTTCACTCGTGAATAACTCGAAAAGTATTGACTTTCAGAAAAAACTTTATAGAACAAAAGTTGCTTAGAATTAGCCAATCTATCTATTCCCGGACTTACATATTTTCAATGAAAAAATTTTCACCCCCGAGAAGGGGTGGCCTTCACTCGCAGGGTAAAAGCAACCTCCCGCACAAAGCCAACTTTGAAGTAGAGGGTAAGTAGAACCTACATTCAAATTTTTGTGCAAATCGGTGCTGTTTCACAGAATTATGAAAGAAAACGGTCATTGACTGGACTATTTGTATGATTTTGTAAAGGAACTTGTATTATTCAAATTTCGAAATATTTAAGTACCGTTATTGATGAAACTACCTAACATTTTGGCAATATATTGCACCTACGTAATACTAGTCACTAGTACTCCAAATGTACGAAATATGAAGGAAATCGGAGAAGGTCGGGTTCTAAATATTCTTTTTTTTTTGGTAGAATTTTCATGGTAGGTATTGGCCAATAATGGTAAAATCAAAAGCACAAAAAAAATTTTGGTAAACTTTGCAGTATAAAAAACAAAATCTCACCTCGACCACGTAAATTCATTCACCGTAACTAAAGTGTGAGGCCAAAACCCCCAGGCACTCCACTATTTCGCAGTCTACAGCAAAGTAAATTTAAAAATATGTGCTTTGTTTTAAGTTTACTTTGCTTTCAAACCCTGGTGTAATTCTTGTTAATAGAGTTGTACATGATCATACGATTTCTCTACGGTAAGATCTATTATGTGCGACAGCGAGGGAGACCCAATCTCCGCTGAAAGGATGACGTAGACCACGACGCCCAGAGCTTAGAGATGCCAAACTGGATGACATTGGCTCAGAAACGGGACCGGTAGAGAGCTCTTGCGAGAGGTCAGGAACGAATATCGATTGTAGAGCCGTTACAGAAGAAGAAGATGATCATACGATCAAAAAAACAAGATCTAGCACGTGGTTGCCCGATATTGTCGAAGGCAAAGTGCCACACAGAGCGCTGTTAACGCTGTGAAGTCAGTTAGAAGGGATTGGATTGATTTTAAGATTTCTTTGACGCCTTGTTCTGTTAGATCGAGACTGTATCATATTTTGGTTTAGTCCTTATTAATTTGAAGTACTGTTTCCACACTTGATATTCTCAGCTCTTCCTATGACCGTTGTACTGCTTGTCATGGTCTTAATGGTTGGATTGACTTGTTAATGATATGTCACTCCTTTCCTATTTGTTCTTCTTATAATTCATTCTAGCGTCAAGTTGAATATAATTTGAGATTTTTTGTGATCAATTGCCCTGAGACCAATTGCCAGCAATTCTGCACCCAATTTATCAATTAAGACTATTTTATTTACCATTATAACAGATAAAATTACATCGCCCTGAAAAGAAAATTTGTCAATATTACTCGCTACTACTACTTCTATTACTACTTTTTTAGTTGTTTTCTGTGAATTCACCGCTAAAGAGTAGATCAAATAGATAGATCTACTCAATAATAGTTCGATCAAATATTAGTTGTTCATTTCAGGTTCAGTTAGTCGTTCTCCATTAAAGAAACCCATATGTAAATATCTAATAGCATAAACCTCTTGAAAATATTTCAAGATTAAAGCTCTAAAATCTACTTTTTAAAAAAGGGTTTTACAAACATTATTTTCGATTCCATTTTACCTGAAAACCTTCCATTTCTGTCTTAAATCAACCATTTTCATTTTCTATTTTCCCTATTTTTTTTTTGTTATCTTTGAAATCCCGGAACCTCACGGTATTAGGGATATCCAATTCTTATATATCTTGCACAGGAACATCAAAAGCATGAGAATCTGCATTATTCAAATTCGTGCGCCTCCCTTTAGTTGTAAGATTATGTCAAAGTGGAAGAGGGATTTTCCCAGTATAGTTTGGTTGCGCGGCAAGTATTTGTTGTAACCATGTAAAAATTTTCGAAAGTAAAATTGCATTTTCCCAGCAGGATCCACGGATGCTTGAAAGGACGTTAAGATGCAGAAAGCATTTCGCTGTCAGGCAGACTTTTCATAGTTGCTTTTAAAACTTTATTGGCTTCGAGATGGCTTCATGACTTCAATTTATTTTTTTGACACTTCACTGTTCTGGTTGTGGTGGAAATTCTTTTCGTTGGGTTCAATCAGATGGATTTTAAAGGGTTTTTTATAAGTTACACGGGTTTCTTTTTTTAAAAGGAAATTGTTTGAATTATTATGTATACGCTTGTCAGAGTTGATATAAATGGATAAATTTGTTCGTTTATTGGCAGTTTGACGTTAAATGTGAAGATAACTTTCGATTTGAATTGAGTGTTTGTGTAAGAATGCTAATGCGACGCAAAAAATGGTTCAAATTCAGTTTGTGTTTTACTTGGAATATACTTTCATTTTATTTATGATGTTGAATGGGTTCCATTATTTATTCTACTTTACGCCCTTAAAGGTCAGACACGTTCAGAGAAAGGTAGGTACCCTATCCGCCATATGCTACACTGATTTTTTTCCCGCCTAACTCACAGTTTGCTTCACTCTTCAATCGTCCTAAAATGTTTCCCTGTCATGTAGCACAGGCATTCCATTACTATAAGGCGTCAAGAGGATGGTCAAAGCAGATGGCAATTATCCCTACTTTTGAACTCTTGTATGTTGTAGGAGTTCGGAAACGCTGACTGGGCTAAGGAGCTTCGGCAGGGGGATCAGCAGACCTTTTAAAATGTGATTCATTTAGAGGCACTTTTTTCAGTATGGATTTAATGAGAAATCACGCATAAGTTGTGACGTACTGTCATAGTGTTCTTCTTAAGCATTGTTTGACATTTCATCGTGGGTAGACTTAGGTTTATTCAGTCGTTTTACGAAAATCAGCGGTCTACAAGGAATGGGCCTCGTGCGCTTAGACCCATTTATGCCCCAAATTCATCCTACCGAATGCACAATTCGCTTACCATCGAACAATTTGAAGCACAATTTAACACGCGAGATAGCACGCGACCAAATAGACCCACATCCAGCACGTAGTGAAGGAAATATAGCGGCTGTAGCTAAGGGTGTAGACGATAACCGTGGCGAATCGATTCGGTGCCGTTCTCATCAGTTTGGCTTGTATGGAAGAACTTGGCGAAAGCTTAGAAATTACATGGTCATGGTACAATGTCGAGAATTAGGATAGATTTGGTCAGTCAGTTAGTTGTCAGTCACCAACGAGATACGGGAAGCAACATTTAGTATATGTAAATACGATTATAAAATGAGTTTGTAAGAGGTGCCTCTTTTTTCTTTTGAGCCAGTACAATGTCATACTTCAAATGAGGCGAGGTGCTATTGTAATGCTAAAATGACAAAAACAAGGAAAATAAAAATGAAAGAAAATAAATACCAATGAAGAGCTTTTTTACGAGTTAAGATCTAATATGCATTAAACTGCCTTAGAAAGTAAGTAAGAAAACTATGCCTTCACAATGTATATTTATATTTTGCAATTCCACCTCGCCAAATTTCAAGTTCCCACAAAAGAAGTAAAAAAAACATGTGTTACGTATTTACAATCTCGCCTCATCTCATTTCATGTTGGAAGTTTCACTTCTTCAAAAAAAAGTAAGAATTATCTCTTTAGTACAAAATTTCGCTTCCTCGAAAATTGTAAGAATTGTCTCTCCAGTACAAAATTTCACTCCATCGAAAAATGTGAGAAATGTCTCTCCAGTTCGTATTTACAATTGGATAAATAGTTTAAATTGGATATATTACTGCCGCAAAAGAAGTAAGAAATTAATGTCTCTCCAGTTCGTGTTACAAACTCAATCGCCACAGTTCAAATTGGATATTTTTCTGCCGCAAAAGAAGTGAAAATGTCTCTCCGCTACGTAATTTATAATCACACCTCGCTATCTCGATACACCCTCATATACCAGTAGGACATTATTTTTTAACCGGGACATTTAAAAAAATTCAGGCCTCAGTACAAATTAAAATTGTGTAAGGGACAAATGTACTCCCTCGTGTAAGTCCGGCTCAACTCTACTCGGAAGTAGGGAAGATGTCCTGAAAGTGATCGGGCCTACCAAGCCCAGATGTAAAGTTATAGTGTGGAGAGCTATAGAGGTAGTCTCCACTGGAAATAAATTATTGCATGCAATTTCGAATTGCATTGAAATTGCTCGTCGAGATACCCATATTGCAATTGCACGCAATATTCCTGGGCTTTTTTCAGAAAATTTTGCTGTAATCTCCTCTGAAATATTTGTTGCAATAAATCTTTGGAGTTCGATGTCTGATTACTTTGAATAGAAAATTGAAAAATTATAACGCAACATTTTTGGTTCGAGATCAGGTTTGGTCCAAAAGTACCGCGGCCACTCCTTGGGCTATTGCATTGGTTCGAGATACGCAAATTTATTGTGATAACGCTGACCAGTGAACAAATATTTTCAAATTTTTAAATATTCATTCGACAGAAGTTTTTATTTGCAGCATCGTTATTCCACAAAAATATCCGTTCTTTTGCACAAAACCGGATTGATCCAAAACGAGATCTTCTCCCCAACCTCCTAGTACTTGCTATTTCTTCTTGCTCTAAATTTTCTAATTCTTGTAAACGGCTTAATATAATAAACTTCCTGACCCTAAATGCCTCTTCACTCATTGCGTGCATTTCAACAAATGAAATTTCATGAAATAATTTTTTTTTACGCCCAGTACGTAAAATTTAGAAAACATCTTGGTGGCTTTCTACGGCTTTTTTTTATAAGCAAGTGGAATGAAAGTTTTATTTTTGATGGCTCTGATCTGAAATATTAAACTTTTCCAAATCTTTTATGAACTATGTAAATACATTGCAATAAACAAAATTCGATAAAAAGAATCATAGAATATTTTCCAAGAAACTAACATTAAAACCAACCATTTTCTTACACGTTTAGTAGCAATAAAAATATTTTACAGCGTGAGTATGAGGTTTACCTCACATCGTTAATATACAAAATCACTTCATCTAGGCAAAAAACTAGAATTTCTATTATCCATAACAAAACTCCATGTACGAATGAACTTCCATTCTTTCCGCCCATCGCTACCCTTAGAACCCATCACTGTTGTCAGGCTGAGGGAAAAAATAATAAAATATATTGGCCCGGGGGTGGTGATGAGATTTTTTTTTAAATATTCGCTGAAAAACGTTGATTCCGGCAAGAACCACGTTCTACAACATCCTGCATACCATATATACTCGCATGAAAAAAACCAATAACCATTTCAAGTTTTTATGAGTGTTTACGACAGAGGAATATAGCCCAACCCTTTGTTTGAAAGTATCAAACACCCCATGTGAAAGTGGTAAAAATTCCACCCAGGAAACTTGGAAGTCTGCCATTGCCATTAAGGTGGGGAAGGGATACTTTTAGATATTTTACAATCAACCGAGGGAATTTTTTGCGTTATTTACGAGCTCGATATAAACCGAAATTGTGCTTGAAAGTAAGTTGGAATAACGCCAGCGATAAAACTCGCTCAAATCACTTATGATCTCTGCCTCAAAGTTGCACTAATGGTCCTTGCAATTAAGAATATTTTCTCCACGTTTTCCGATAGATGGTTGGGTTAAAAATTTTGAAATTTTCCGAATTTCAGACACGTTTTATACATAACTTCATAAATGGCGATTTTAGAAAAGTTTCAGTTAAGAATTTTCCCTGAAGGAAATATGCTGCCGGAAATGGAAAAGGATGCTTTTTGGGTTAAGGCTGTATACCTCAAGGGCACACATTTTTTCAGACGCAATTTAGGACTTTTTAAATTTATTTGAGTTTTGCTAAATTAAAGTTGTAATAAATCAGATCATACAAATTTCATAGCTATAAAAATTCTGCAAGTTATCTTAAAAATGAACTCGAATCTCCTTAAAAGTTTAAATCCCATGCGATTTCATAAAAATGCAACGCATTAAAACTCGTTGCCATTTATGGATGACAGTGCAGGAAAACTTTATGCTTTTGAACAAAAGCACGAAAAAAGAAAAAGAGATTTCCTCTTTTACCTCTGCAACCACGACGACAAGTGAGTAACAAGATTTTGCATTAATAAATTGGATTTAGTCCTTCAAACATGGCGCAAAATTGTTGATGATGGGTAGGTATAGGTAGATAGTTTCAGAAGGCAGCTCCATCCAGAGACCGTAGACGTGGAGACAATTCGCACTGATAGGGCACCGTTTTGTATGCGCATTCATGAAAAGGTTTACGTAGTTATATGGCGGTATAGTTCGAGGAACTTTAGATCCTACCTGTCAAATTCACGTATTGGATCATACCTCCTATTCTAAGTTTCGAAACACCTCCCAAGCGAAGTAAGAAAAGGTTTCCAAATGTGTCTGTCGGTCTCTGAGCCAGACATCTGCAATGAAAATGTTTTGTAGTATCTTTGACTTGTTTCTCCGCACAGGTATGGCCCTCTTCGGTGGATCACAATGTATAAAAATATTTTGATACAGGCCTCCCAAAAAGATCACTTAGGATCGGCTTCGCGGATGATATTGGAGTACGCGTGACCGTAGTGAACCCGAAAATTAAAGTGTGGCTCGAAAGCTCTGGTCTGATGGTTGTTGAGCACAAATGATTTCTGAAGCTGTGCTGATCATAAACTGCGGAAAACCGGTGTCCGTAAGGATCAAGGTAGGGAAATAGATCAATCATTCACAGGGCGCCCTAATATACCTGAGAGTAATGATCAACCGGAGGTTAAATTGTAAAGCACACTTGAAGGGCATGGCGGATAAAGTGTCCGCTATTTGTGCATCACCTGCGAGAATACTGCCCAACTAGGGTGGTTAGATCAGTTCTACTATACGCAGTGCAAGTATGGGTAGCAGCGTTGAACAGGAGGAGTTCTAGCAGAAAACGGCGTGCTAGAAGCTTACCAGTTCTCTAGTGGCGATCTGGACATCAAAAACTGGGTTGAAGTTGAGTTTCAATGTCCTGTAGTCCGATAGCTCATAGAATATATAAAATATTTGTAGGCCCGCTTGGAAAAGTTTACCAGTCTGCTTAGGGGAGTTAGGAGACGGCACAGGAAGGAACTGATTAGAGTTGGCCAATATGGGCGCGGACCTTCAGCGTTTGGTATGTTTCATCACAGTCCGATCGATAAGGGCCCTCTTTTAGGACCGATGAATACAATGGCAGAGCTCGTTCTTACCAGGGCATTCGCCTTTTAATTGGTCCATAAAAGTCGCAAAAACATGGTAGAAAAGGGAAAGTCCATGCCGAAGTGCCAAACTACCCACCGGTATGTAAACTTTCCGGATATACTAGGATCCAGTTGTTCTTCAAACCTTTTTAGAATTGCATCCATAATCATAAGCCATAAGTGGTCAGAGGTTTCCGCCCTGAGGTGCCCCATAATTTCGTCTTTACCGCTCTGCGACCTAAGTTGATGCGGATTTAGCCTAATTTTCATCATGCAGATGCGCCACTGACTAAAACAATTGTGAATCTCCAATTTCGGGAAGGCCACCTGGATCTGGATCGCGCTGATGTTATTGAAAGCGCCTTCTATGTCAAGTAAGGTTGCCAATGTAAGCTGTCTATAGTCTATGGCACGCAATACTTTATGCAGTGCGGTGTTAACAGATTATCCATTGCAATATGCATGCTGCACGGAGCATCTAAAGACCTCATGGAATACAGGAGTTAGAAGTCTAGCATACATTCTAGGGCCTTCAGAACAAAGGATAACAAGCTTATCGGCCTACAATATGTTGCCCTTTCGTGCCCGCGTCTAGTTGCCTTTAAAATGATAAGTACTAAAATAGTACAAAATGGACCAACCACTGAATTTATGCATAATTGTATGCCGGCTACTTAAACAGGCGCAATAGTATTTCAAGTAACAGAGAATCGTTGAATACAAAACGATCCCTGAAATCAGGTTTTGAAGTTTTTCGCGTTTCCTGGCAAATTTATCCATAGTCATGTTAATTTTTTCTACACCATCTGAAACTAGATCTTTCAACAAAAGAAAAAACCGTTAGATTTTTTGAAAAAACTGATTTTAGAACATGGGCATTTTCGGTTGAAAATGAGGGCTCTTTTTAGGTTTAAATTCAAAATAAAACGTAAAAATAAATGTTTTGATTCAAAAAAAATTACAGCGTGTTTGGGACATAAAAAGGTAAGTTTCCAAAAAATTTCGTGAAAAAAAAATGTTTTTAAGGAAGATAAAAATCAAAAACAAAAACACTAGTTTTTTCGATTTTTCTCGGAAATTTGAGGTTATGTTAAAAAATGGTTTGTACAAAAGTTGTAGACCTTTTTATTACCTACAACTTTTATATTAAACTTCTTTCGATAGGAGGTCTAATTTCGGTGAAAATCGTGAAAAACCATTTTCACCCCTTAAAGTTACCCCTATTTCACCCTCGTAACTCAGATCGACATGAATTTATTTTTCTGGTTGACTGCGCTTATTTCCTTCACTTTCCAACATTTGTCATGCTGTTAATAATTTATTTGTTTCCAAAAATTATTTGCACTGGTCAATTGTAACAATTTTAGTTTGTAATTGTAACACAGGTGTTTATAACAACTT
The DNA here is from genome assembly GCA_963855945.1 of Thereva nobilitata. Classification (NCBI taxonomy): domain Eukaryota; kingdom Metazoa; phylum Arthropoda; class Insecta; order Diptera; family Therevidae; genus Thereva; species Thereva nobilitata. Next base: position 34,928,440 of record OY979696.1, read on the forward strand.
CACATTCGCTTGTTACAAAATTCGAGTTCTACTTTTCGTATTCTTGCCAAAATGGCGTTTATAACTAAGTATTTTTTAAAGATTTTTTGATTTTTAATAATAAAGCATGGAAATTTTTGTTATGTACTTTTGGGGGATAGCATTAGAATTCTAAAACCCTAAAAAACTCATTTTCGAAAAATTGGCGCTTGCAACAATTTCGCTTTCCAGTATCGAAATATTGAAATTTAGAAATGATTTAAATCCGAAACAAAAATCCGAATTTGTTTATATTAGGTTAAATACATAGACATGTCCAAGATAGAACTTTTTTTTTGCCCTTGACATTGTGTCCTTGTGTCGTTAAATTACATCAGGCAATATCAATTGGTTTATTATATCAAATATTTATTGTAGATAGTTATTCAAATTTGTCATTGGCATATGTCCAAACAAAGGGAAAAGGTTAAAAAAACGAGACATTTATAGACCATAAAAGCTACACCTTTATAAATTTTTGGAGGATGTTTGCAGACGGTAACCGTCCATAAATCGAAACAACTTCAGCATTTATGCAGAAGGACATGAAAGGTCACAACAATAAAACCCGAACCTAGATCCATGGGTGATGTGCTGTTCAAAAAAAAGGAAATAAAAATCTGGAATTATTTATGTATGTACATTTCGGCTGTAAAACTTTCTCAATAACTATTGAAAATATTAAATCGATAATAATCTGAAATATACCAAAAACCCTTGCCTAATGTCTAGAAATGAAGGAAGACCGAGCTGTAATCAGTTCTAGGATTAAGAGGTGTGCTTATTGTAGGGCCAGGCGAAATATAAAATCTTACCTTTTCACCCAATTTCTCAACTTCACCACTCAATTTGTTCGTGTGTAAGGGGTGGAATATTAAACAGGTTTCAGGTTACCCAGAGGAGGGTTAATCAATTTAAGTCGTTGTCAATCGTACAAAAGGAAAATTGAAAACTATCGTCAGGTTTTTCTTGCTTACTGACTTGCACTATTCGATTTTCATTAGTTCGTCGTGTTTTAAGGATTCCCTGGCACTGGAACGCCCAATGGTTAACAAAATTAAGGTAAAAGTTGTGATCAAGAAAAAAAAACTAATCAGTGTAATCAAAACTCCCCGATTGTGGTTGAGTTACTCCGTTTCTTCTTGAGAAAGAAAGAAGACTTTCATTCTTCTCCATCAGTTTGTTTTAACTTTATCTTTTTTGTTCCCAGTAAAAAATTGAATTCTACGAGTTTGAACTCTGATATTTTAACTAATTAAAAAATTGTAGCGAATATTACCATATTATCAGTTTCAGTCTGATATTAACTTTAATTATTGTTCATGCATACATTTAGCAGAAATTCTCAGTGAAAGAGCACACCTGGTCGGCAGATGGTGTGTTTCGCATGTAAAATATTTTGTTGTGTTGAAAATCATACTAAAAAATATTCCAAATTTTTATTCTATTTGCCAAGAGCTCTTTTGTAACATTCAAACAATTTCTCAGTATTCTTTGCACATACAGAAACCTCCAAAAAAATTGAAATTAATTAACGTAGAACATTTTTTCTAAAGTGCATCATTTTTTATATTTACAAATAATGTATACCTCTTTACACCCTCAAAATTTTAGCGCATATGAACCATATATTGAGAGCTACTTTGGAAGTTTTTCAACTGCACAAAAGGGAGTAATGTATATTCAGCAAACAATTTTCAAAAATAAAAAAAAAACTCTAGTGTTTTTAAATTAAATTTAATTTTTTTTTGTAACAAGCACAAAACTTTGCCATTGCGGACATAGGTGGTTGAAAGTTTATCCAATAGGAAACATGTCCAGTGGTTTTTTTTTTGAAATATGTATAATTTATGGAATAAAACTTTAAATTAACTCCAATGGGAGAATAACTATCTTTTAACCAAGTTGAAAATTAATTTGCTCCATGCACGGTTCGGCTTTGCGTTTGACTATTCATAATGCTGAAATTGCATGGAGGCGCTGAGGGAGTACGAGACACAATGGAAGCAGATTGAATTAAATTATATTTTTTAAGATAAAGTTTTTTTAGTGGAAAAGTTGTTAAAAGAAATTTATTTTCATACTTCAAGATTCTATTTTTGTTCTAGTTAGTTTGGTAAAATTCTACATAAATTTATTATTTTGCGTGTGATGTGTTTTATAAATATGAGAGTAGTTTGATAATAAACTTGGCCCTTATATTAGTAGACATTTTGGAAGTGATTCCTTGTTCTGAAGATATTTAAATGGAATTGCTTTGAGTGCAGAATTCGATTAAATTGGGGTATGCGTGGTAGATTTTTGGAAAGGAAAACCAAGAAGGGAAAAATGTAAAAAAATATTATGTAAATTCACAGTACAAATGTACAGTAAAATTACAAATCGTTATATGAAATACTAAGTGCCTGTTTAGACGGTTCGCTTTGTCTCTCCTTTTGAGGCGCCCCAAAGCGAAAGTTTGTTTAGACAGTTCGCTTTGAGTCCAGTCGCCTTTAAGACAGGCGGAACAAACGAAACGAGAACTGGGGTGGGCCAAAAGAAGCAATATTTCTTTTTAAGTGATATTCGAAAAATTGTAAAAATGGGAGTCAAAACAACTGCTCGTTTAAGGAGGACCTGGCAAATGAGATTTAAGGGTGCCTCATTATTGTTAAAACAATTTTAAATTAAATAAAATTGTTTTAGTTTATTTTTTTTATAACTTTTTTAAATTTTCCCGACAGAAAAACAAAAAAAACAATATTAGACTATACAAATTTCTTCCTTTGATCTCTGATTTATTCCGACTGACTACGAGAGTGTTTTTTTTAATTGTGCAAAAAACTAAAAAATTTGTAACTACAATAGAAAAAATAAATTTGGTTTCATAGCAACTGACATAATTAAATTTCTAAAATATGTAATTAGTTCCTAACACTCATCGAGCTTTTAGATTTTCCACAAGAATAACATAGAGAAAACTCCACGTGCTGTTAATTGTTACATATAGCTCTTCTAAAAAAAGGTTTTACGAAGATGCAGAGAATCGTACGCTTTACAAAGAAGTCTTTATAATGATTTCGCCAAATTCAATAGTTTACATGTTATACGCAATCAAAATTCATTTTTTTTAACTTTAAATTTAAAATCGTTTTTTTAATGTAGTGCTTTTACTTTAAAAATTGCTTCTTTTGGCCCACCCTAGAAAACAATAGACAAAACATTGGCCTCCCGAATAAAAAACACTTCTGCTTATCACTGCGGCTGAAACGAAAATAAAATGGAACATAAAAATGATACAAATAGAAATTGAAACAGACAACTATCAGAAAAAGCGAACGTGAGTTGTCTTAAAATCGAGACGCACTTCCTTCCCACCCGAATCCTCTCCGCATCTACAAATTTCGTGTTGAAAGGTCGCGGAAGCGAACCGTGTAACAGGCACTAAGTAACTACACAATTATTGCAATTTTACCATACATTTTGTAACTTCACTCAAGAAATTGAGAATCTCACAATACTGCATTACGTAAATGTTGATTATATGAATGTGACGTATATTTTACACAATGTTGTATATTCTTCTAAATCGTTTATGTAGGAAAATTACAATATTTCTTAGAATATTTATCAATGTTATGTACTAAAAAAATCCTAAGTAATTTTACAGTAAGAGGCGTAATTTTAGAACGTAAATTTTGAGTAAAATTACAAATTGGTTATTGGAATGTAAGGTTTAAATTTTTCCTCTCATGGATATAATTCACAGGCAAAAATAGAATACTAAGCATACATATATACCCAATTGTTTTTAAGTTAAGGTCAGACTTTTGACTTGACGTGTGGGCAGTTATTGTAACAGCCAAGAAATTTTGATAGACGTTGGCTCAAGGCTCACTACATGCTTAACAAGACATGGTGAGCAAAATGCTATTTTTTTATGTATAGGGAGTGAGTAAACTAGAAATAAAATTTGGCACTTGAAAATATTTTAAGTAGGGGCAAGCATATTGGCACAGGGCGGGAATCTTGAGCTATACGTTTTTCCCTGTTCCTCTCTCTGGTGAAAAGTTAGAACACAAAAGTTTAGGAAATTTACAAAACAATGAAGTGAAAACTCCATTACTGATTGTATTTTTACATCTCACAAATAATGTATATTTATTACACAGTTGGCAAAAAAGCGCAAAGTAGATTAGGAATATTTCTAATAATATAATATTGCAAATTTACAAAACTGCTTGTGGATAAAACTTCCAGTATTTTTTTTTGTATAATTACCACAGAATTTTTTTACAGTGTAGGAGATCGAGCTCTCTTAGAACATTTCCCTAAGTCTATTATAGGTATTTATATGTGCTTTTAACACTATCGTATAAGCGACTTAAAAACTACTCAAGAAATCTTCCAGGCGGGGAAAAGATTATTTTCATACGCCACTTTCAGGAATTGTTAAAGAAAAATTTGTCAAAGTTATATATCTTAGCTACACTGCAAAAAAAACTTCCAACACACTACTGGAAGTTTTATTCACAAGCAGTTTTGTAAATTTACAACACATATTATTGGTAATATTCCTAATAAACGTCAAATTCTTCATCTGAAGTAACAAAATTTATATAATATTACAAAACTTTATAGTAATATTACAATAAGTGTGTAGTAAATCAGTATTTCATATCGCGGTTTGTAATTTTACTGTACATTTGCACTGTAAATTTACATTTTTTTTAACAGTGTAAAGCCAATTTAGTTCTTATAAAATTCTTGGAGGCTTTATAAGAGAGAAATCGTTCATTGGGAAGCCTATAGTGGTCAGGATAATGAGTGGTATTAAAACGTCGCTAATGAGCTAATTGGAGGCCAGCACAGAGTATGTGGGCCTTGCCACTTTAACCAAGCAACCAATCAGAGCTTTCTGATTTGAAATCATGTAAGGATGCCTGAACAAAGCTAGCAGCTGGCAAGCAGACTGCGGTCTGGCAGTTAGTTCAGAAAAAACTGAAGTAATGCTATTCACAAGGAAAACGAAAATTCCCACTTTCGAGCTCGCCAGAAGGCTGGATGGGATAATATACTTCTATTCTTGGACGTACAGGAAGCCTAGCTTTCTTGCCTGTAAAAACGCTTTCGGCTCAAGATGAGAAAGATGGTCCTGTGGATGTGAACACTCTGTATTCGCCACAGCCACAGACTAACTTTCCCTAGATTGAATTTGACGTCTTGAAGAAGTTTGATCTACGGATATTTACCAAAGAGATCTCCAGACTAGAGGTCAGATCACGGGCTCCACATGGGTTTAGATGTCCGCCACTGTCGTTCTCACAACCACCTAACTTGAGGTACACGAGTGTGTTGTAGCAAAACGGCGCACAATAGATTAAGGTCGCACTGGAGTCAGCCCTATCCCTAACCTAGCCTAACGAAGGTGCTTACCTCTGAGCTTTAGTCAAAAAACCGTTCTGCCTAAAACTTATACAGGGTGTATCACGAACAGTGACAAAGTGGCCGACTGTGGATAGGTTATAGATAGGCGAACAAAAAATCGTATTGGTGAGGGGGGGGGGGGGAATCGTCAAAGTTTAGCCGCTAGGGCGTTTTGAAGTTTTGTTTTAGAGTTTTACATGTCACCCTCAGAGCAAAAGCGGGCTATATTTGATGTTGCAGCAAAAGAGGAATAAAAATATTTCAGAGCAAAAATGGTTCAACTATTATTCAGAGCAAGAACGGAACGGAAAAAATCTTAGAGCAAAAGCGGGTTAACTTTCTAAACCGTTTTTGCCCTCTAACGAAAACTTAAACCTCTTTTGCCCCAGTTTTTATTTATGCCGCAGTTGCTTACATTATTACTTGGAAATCTATATTTAGACAACATTTCCTTCACTTTACTAGACAAGACAATGCAACTCAATTCATAATTTTGAATTTTTTGGAATTTCCGCGTTTGTAACATAAATTCTTTGTATGTGTGAAGTGTTTGTAATTATTATAAATTTTATGTTTTTGCCATTTTCCCATTTATGACTACTGATTTGGGGATTTTTGCATTTCTGACATAAATGTTTGTCATTTTTATCTTTTATCTTTATAGTAACAGGTAAAATAGGAAACATAGCGGAAAAAATTAGGTACAGGCTGAAATTTGGCAGAGAGCTTCCTTTTAGGGTTACTAATAAAGGAAGTCCTCTTTTTAGGGGGTTTTAGACCTCAAAATGGGTATTTTTCTGTAATTAAGTCTCACGTATTAAAGTCTCACATATTAAAGTCTCACGATTTTCCACATCGGGAAACCCCTTTTCTAGGAAATTTTAGCCCCCAAAATCGATCTGTTTCGATTTTTTTTCAGTGTTTTTTTTATCCTAACGATATTTTTTGCAATTTCAATCTTAAATCTTATGAGAAAACGAAGATTTTCTCTTTTCACGCCTTTTGTTAGAAAAATTGTATCTGCTTGAGTTATTGAATAAATAAATATATAAGATACACATCTGTTGGTACATATAGTTCTGGTTCTTGTTGAGTTTTTATAGGCTCGTAAAATCCATTTTTTAGTTCCCAACCCCTTGGATTTTTTTTCATTCCCAAGCTAACATTTCACCTGTTGGTATGCCCTAAATGAATGAAACATTGCTTTCTTTTTCCGAAGGGACTGTTTAAATGCATTATATCTTTGTTCATTCAATGAATGCTTTCCAGTTTTATAATAATCAAGTTTCACCGGCCTTTTGTAGTACATCGTAAGTGGATTCGACATTATTGAATACATCTAAATTTTGGTTGGACTTTACCACTTCTTGGCTAAAAAAACAAAAATATCATTTTGTGTTGGAGTTAATGCAGTTAAAAGAACAAGAAGATCAACATCCTCTCCTAAAATAGTTGCTTGCATTGCATACGATTTTTCAATTGCAGTAATCACAATCAAAACCTGCAATTTTGTCTGACATTTTCTCCATGACTTTCGGCCAAAACCAAAAAAAACGAACATCTGCAGAAACGTCGAAAAATTTTCATTTTTAGAGCAAAACACCAAAAGTGGGGTTTCCCAGGGTGGAAAATCGGTAGACTTTAATACCTCTTATGGTGTGGCCACACTACGCGGTCTTGGGTCGTACGCGCTTTTGCCTTTTTTTTTCATATAGAGTTTTATGACTTTTTTACGACTTTTTTACGACTTTGTCCATGGTAAAGGCCGTGCGGCAAAACTACGCGGACAAAAGGCTTTGCTTAAAAAGGTACATTGTACGTCCACACAATATGAGCTTTTCAAAAGCGCTCATGATTCAGAAAATTAAAAGATCACGCGCGCTTTTGCCTGGCGGTACGGCCAAAAGCGCGTGGGATCTAAGTCCGCGTAGTGAGGACAGGCCTTTATTGAGAACCCTAAAAGGAGATCTCCGCCCATTTTTATCCTTTAACTAACAAAATTGCAGAAATATCCAAAAATACCCATTTTGCAGGCTACAACCCCCCCCCCCAAAAAGTGGGCTGCCCTGGGTAGAAAATTGATACAATTTATAACCCCCTAAAAGGAAGCTCTCTGCCAATTTCTAGCATGTATCTAATTATTTCCGCTTTTTCGGCTTCATTTACCTGTGCTATTATTACTACATTCAATTTTTGTAAGGTTTGCATTTTATGAATTTTTTCAATTTACATAATAGAAGTAATAGGAAAAATGTTCAATGTTTTCAAAAATTCCGAATTTTTAACTACATTTAAAATATTGCGAACATCAAAGTCAAAAACTGCAGATATTATTGTCAAAAATTCAAACTTATTAATATTAAAATGAAAAGGCAATCCTTTTGAAACTGAAAGTGTCAAAACCAAAAATTAAAGAAATATAGCAATTTTTTTAGAAATTAAAGCCATACAAAAATGGCATGAGTGAACGGAAAAAATGTAGAACATTTACCCTAAAATTAAAGATAAAATTTCAGAAAGTGGACAAACTAGAACTAGAGACAAACTATACTATCTATAATTTCGAAAAATATGGAAAACGAAAAATTTAAATATAACAAAAATGTTTATTGTTGCAAAAATTAACCTCAGAAATGAAAAACAAAATAATTATAAAAATGCAAAAACTGTAGTGGAACCTCATTAATTGCAAGTGACTGTAAAAAATCTTCGAGTTATGGAAAATTCGAGTAAAGGAGGTTGACGCTTTGGTTAGGCTTTTATTGGGAAAGTATAAGCAAAAGGATTTTTATTGAAAACTGAGAACAAAAGCAGTTCAAATTTTAGTTTGCGCAAAAGCGGTATAAGTTTTCATTAAGAGCAAAAGCGGAATAAAAAGTTAGCCCGCTTTTGCCCTCGGGTTTTTGATATACCGTTCTTGCGCTGAAGTATAGTTATACCATTTTTGCTCTAAGAACACGATGATATTCCTGTTTTGCGCTAAAAAAATTAACGAACCGTTTTCGCTCTCTTTGTTATTTTAATCCGCTTTTGCTCCGAGGGTGTCACATATCACCCTGTAGGTATTTTTGTAACCCTATGACCTATTTTCATGAATAAGGTATCAGTGTACGCAAAATACTTCCATCTATCTAAAACCGTCAAAACCAAGGTTCTAACCTATCCACAGCCGGCCGCTTTGTCACTGTTCGTGATACACCCTGTATAATCTGAAATTATATTTTCAATGGTGGCTTTCTCACGTTTGAAAAAACTAAATGTACGTTTCTAATTAAATCCTTATCGACAACACATCCGATTTCTGTGATCTAATCCTTGATTCCCAAATACCGCATTCTGCTCCATTTGTCTCTTTATAATTATTAAAACTCGCTTCGTCTAAACTTTATATTGCATTGTCCACTAACAAAAGTCCCAACCATCCAAACATTTTATCGCTAGACATCCCTTTAATCCTTTTTAGTCAACATTTTCACAAAATAGTTTTAAATTTTCAAATTATCATTTTATTTTCATAATTCTCTTAGGGGTGTTGATTCTAACAGAGTAACACCTCCACAAGCTTATAAAAGCATCGTTATTATAAAGACTGTTAACAGTACTTTAAATCTCCTGTGCATAGTCTTAAAAAGAAGTTTTTTCTGTAGAGCTTTTTATTTAATTTGATGCTTAGTATGCATACCGAGTCCTTAAAAATCACTGCATTTAAATTCAGTTTTTACACCCTCCGCCTTCCCCTCGTATTTTTCCCTTTAAAAAAATGAAGAAGAATGACTAGATGTTGAGCCTTGGAATAATTGTGTTCGCCTGGCAGTAACACGTTATTTCATTACAGCCTGGAGAAACCTCTGGGGATCTGCTAAAAAATAATAATAATGGAGGTCCCTGACGCCTGCCAGCCCCAACACCGTAGAGAATGCTTGACTTTAAATTTGTGACATTTTTCTGATATTTGCATTTCGTTTTGCATTTTTACCCCCTGAAGGAATTTCACTGCATTAAATTTGCAGGAGCCACCGTCATCATCGTCTCTGTAGTTAACAAACACACGGGAGCTAAAAAACAAATTTCCTAGGATTTTGTTTTTGTGTTTATTATCATTTTCATGATGTATCCTTTTTAGGACATACGAATTAAACGAGAAACAGGATATCCGTCATTATCCTGGCTGAGAAATAACTTCGCAGCCAGAGCACTCTCGTAGTATGGTCTAACATGTGTTAATAGCGTAGATTTTTATCTATGTGATATCTTGTATTCTTGGGCATGAGACATATTTCCGACAGTAAATTATGGAATCCTTTTGCGGGGAAAATGACAAAGAAATGTCGGTAATTCTGAACGGTCATATACAATCCAGTCGGAAAAACACATCATAAAAGTCCTTTGAGCACTTGTACAACAAAAAGCCTAATGAAAGGGAAGCTAATAGCGGGTGCCGTTATATCTTACGGATGACATTGAACGTGCATAATAAAAACGGGAGCTGGCGCCAGTTACTTGCTAGCTAAGGAAATAATCCCATCTTATTTCTGGCTTCGCCTACCTATTACATAACGTATGCTCTGTGCTCTTTTTATTATCCTCCGAAAGTCGCTGATATCCTCTTCGAGAATCAAGATAATCCTGTAATAGAATATGATACATGACGGTTTTATGTGGGTGGGTATTTCCCCCAAAAACATATTTCAGCGAATGATAATCAAAATGGTAATTACATGTAATTATTTGAAATGTGTGAATTATATTACTGAGAAATATTATTCACTTACTTCACCAGATGATATTTGCGGTTATGCGTGGCTTTGAATATTTTCGGTAGAATTAATTATGTTGGAAGGATGTTAAAATCTATCATTAATTAATTAAACTTGTTATGAGCTGTTACAAAATAATGTAATTGGAAAATTTCAACGAAATTTACAAATAAAAGTAAAATCTTCCCGAAATTGACGAGAATGATAGTCCATTATTTTCCCATTCAATGTTCGTTCGTTCAAATTTAGCCTTTAAAACCGATCCTGCTGGTAGGGGGTTGGGCGGGAAAAAGCTTCGAAAGAGACGCTGCCATTTTCTACAACGGAAACAATGACTCCAGAAAGCACTTTGGGGTAGGCTTCTGTGTGGTCTCCTCTAATAAAGAACGTCATAGACGTCACCCTGATTAGCTGTTGGATCGCGACCTTGAGATACGATCGCGACCTCCCGATTTCATAAAATACCGTTATTCATGGTGTAAGCGCCTGCAGAATAAAAGCCAGAACCACAAAAGGATGACTTTTGTGAAACTCTCAGAGTGACTTGTGATCAAGTCCCTTTCTACCACATGAAAATCGTCCTAGGCGATTTAAATGCAAAAGTGAGTAAGGAACCATATGATCACACCAAGTTCTGGCAAGTTCTCACTGGACGAAGAATGAAACGGTAGCGGCACAACAACTGAATACGTTTCAAGCAGAAATCTATAAAGCCAGTGAAGTAATCCATCAACCTGAATCAACTGCACGACTATTCGGGTTAACCATTCCCATGAGGCAAGCGCAGTATGAGAAAGCTTGTCCAGATCAATCCAAACCTATAATGGACTCCGATGGTCTAGGTCTCCTCTTAAAAGTACCGTTGGAGAAAGTGATCCGAGATATGGATGTGGTACCCAGAGGCACAAACCTCCACACATTCGCTAAGTCCTGGCTTACGCAGATTTCGAGTCCATAAAAGGCTGAAGTTAATTCAATCAAGGGCTCTGCAGGACATTTTAACTCAGATTTTGTAGGCGACACCGACACCAAAACTGCAGCTAAATAAAGCGCAGAGTTCCCCGTCTGTGAGGCGATCTAACAGTGGTGCGACCATCAATGTGAGAATAAACCCTGGCAATAATCCTTAGTATACGCAATCTTTCACATACCTTGGGTCACATGAGCAGTGGCGTATCGAGGGTGGGGCGGTGGGGGCGGTCCGCCCCAGGCCCCGCGTCGGCATAGGCCCCCAAATATGAAAATACTTTATTTTATTTTATAAATAATAAAAAAAATCGGCCTAGGCCCCGAATGTTAGACAACTATCTATATTATAATTTTACAAGGAAAGCATAATTCAGTACCCTTTAGGAGCCTTTTTCCATATTGAAAAAATGAAAAGCGTTTATGTATATCATCTATACCTACTTATGGAAAACTTTGCAATTTCTCTCATCTCTCTCAACGTAAGGTTTTGTCTTTTCAATCAAAGTTTTTAGTGCCTTGTTACACGACGGACACCGGAATAGACTAAACGAAGCGTTGGGTGGGAGGACAGGCAATTTTAATGGACACTCTCTCAGCGAACTGTGAACGAACAATTTAACAGTTCCTGCGTTGTTGTTGTTGCTATGATAGGACAAGTAAGCAAAAGAGAATACCACTATTCACCATCACTACTGCGAGGGGGTGAGAAGGCGGGGGTGAATAATGTTTGTATCCGAAGCTTCGCTGTACCCCCGAATGATTTTTGGGGATAATTTTGATTTTTTATAACTTTTAAGCGGGCAGGGGACTTCGGATAAAAAAAAATTTCAGACAAAAGTTTCATATTTCGCTGCGGGGAATCATAATATATGAAAAAATGAGGGCTGCCATTTTAAATTTTAGATTTAACCCCACCCCCCCAAGTGTGAGTGGGTGGATGTGAAACACTTCCACATGCAAACGATTCCACCCTCCAAGCTGAGCAACTTTTGTTCAAAACCTTTTCCACGAAAACCTACCCTTCAGGAAATATCGGACCGTTGCCGAACTTTTGCCGGACTCTTGCCGAACCTTGTATACATATACCTTGTTTATGCGTAAGACGGTTTTAAGCTTAAAATCGGTTTAAGACGAATTGCCTGTATAAATAGATTCGGATTCTCTCTCGCACATTGAACATTTAATTTATTTCTATATTAACATAAGCTTAATCACTAACCGGAATAGAGTGAGATTGTTATACGGGGCCGGATTCTATCTTAAGCCGAAATTAGACTTGCGTATAAATAAGGTAATAGATATGTACAAAATATATATAGGCCCCTTCACCTAGTGCCGCCCCAGGCCCCCAACTGTGTCAGTACGCCACTGCACATGAGCAACCGACAATAACAGAAAGAAATACTTGCATGGCTGCTAAAGGCAGACAAAATCTACTATAATCAATAAGTGTCGTCAAATCCAATCTTCTAACTATGGCAAAAAAGCTGCTGCTGTAAAATATGATAGTCTTACCAATACGCACGTAAGGAGTGGTTGCGAGAGGCTGGGGCAACACTAACTTCCATTCCGCAAGACTGAGTTCTAATGCACAAATCTACCCTGAAACATTCTAACGTGAGGTCTGCAGAAAACATTGTTGCAGTGAAATAAATTCCCCGTCGCCCCCATACACTTGGGCCTTTCGAAGGATTCAACTTGGCGTATTTTGCGTCAGGACTATGACATGCACTCGTACAAAATTGAATTGACCGAGGAACTGAAGGTAAAGGACCATAGCCATCGATCATTTGCTGGCTGGTCTCTGAAGCAGAATTGTCGCATTTGGGGAGATAACAATCCACGTGAGACCCATCAGTTGCAAATGCATCCAGAAAAAGTCACAGTTTGGTGTGGATTATGGTTGGACGGGGTGATTGGGCCAAATTTTCCTAAATTCGAAAATATGGATCTCAAAACATGTCGTTCCAACAAGACGGCGCTATGTGCTTCACGGCGGCGTATGCAACAATGGGTCTTCTGATGCTCTAAAAATTCGATGGCATGCGTGGTTATCTCTTGTTTCGGGGACGTCAACTGGCCACGGAGGTCGTGTGATTTAACGCCATTCTTTTGGGGATATGTTATAACGAATAAGTCGCAGTCGTTTGAAGCCTTAAAAGTCAACGTAACCAATGTCACCATTAATATCGAATCCGATGTAAGTCCTCTAAAATTGCCACTTGCTTGTGCCAATTAGCTTGCGCAAGTCAATTTGCACAAGTGAATTGTTGCGTGTAAAAGCAAATTTTGGGATTACGCAAGCCAAAAAGTTTGCCTTGTGCAAAATATGTGTTCTTAGGCCCTCCGCACACGAGGCAACTGATTTGCAATCGCAGTTGCAAACGCAACTGCTTAGAGACCTTGCCGTGTACGCAAGTGGGAACCCACACACGGGTCGACAGAAACGACACCGATTAGAAACTAGTTTGGAACTGGTCGCGAGCGACTGTTCCTGCCGGTCGCGAGCGATTTCAGTTGAGTGGTTGCACTTCATCTGAACTACTTGATATATTGCCAAATGTTTGTGACTAAAAACTTTGTGGGCACAGAACACCGATTGATCAAAAATTAGTTGCGCTCTTGTGTGGACAAGGGTCTTTTTTTAGTTGGAAACTGGTGGCGAACGTCATTATTGTGAAACCAGTTGCAAACTTGAATTACAAAACAGTCGACTCATGTGCGGAGGGCCTTAGAAAATCGACTTGAGGTTGGTGTTTTGGCATGAGCGTTTAAACGGTGTTCAAGCCTCAGCTGCAACCCTCAGCATGTCCTTGGGTGAATGGTGACGTTCGACCACATTCTCGTCCGACCATAATCACTATAATATAAAAATCGTGTCACATTAGCAAAAGGGTTTCAAGAATTACCTCTTCCTCAAAATTGTCAATTTTCAAAGCAAAAACTTCCGTTCTTCACTTCACAATTGTTCACTGGTGACCGGTTCATTTTCACTTAGTATATTTGCACCAATTGACTTGCGCCAGTCAATTTGCACAAGCAGATCGTTGCGTGTAAACCGAACTTTACACACTTGTTTTTTTTAAATTTCAAAAGCGTGCTTGATAGGAAACCCTTTAGTAACCGAAAAATTACCTCGGAGCTACTGATACTACATTATGTTGTAAAAAATGGTTTGTGAAGTGAGAAATTAATATTGCAAAATATTTTCCGTAAACATAAATAAAAAAATCGCTCTTGGGAATTATATTTCCAAAAAATTTTCTTTGACTCCAATCGGTTTAATATGAATCCCCCCACCCACAGCAGGGTCAGGGTTAACAGAGTTAAAATTTCCATTCTTTTGTGTCTGAATTGAAAAATTGTGAATGCCGTTCGTCCCTTAAAGCAATCAAGATATTGGATAGAGTCGTTTTTTATCTGTGTATTGAAATATCCAAAGTCGTCAGAAAGTTAAACATACAAAAAAATGATGAATATAAAAATTAAACGGTTAATGCGTCTCTCTTATTTTTACAAATGATATTTCTTTTCTTAATATTTTTTTCATCGCGTTTTAATTCTGTTTTTGTTTACTGATTGTCGTCATTCCTTAACTTGGATCAAGAAAGAAATATTCCAATTTGTCAGTGTTTTGCGCAATTTATACAGTTAGCTGAAATTTTCAATTAATTCTTGTGAAATTTAAACAAAAGGAGAGAAAAATACATGAAACAAAGAAGAAGGAAAAACGCTGTGCTTCTAAAGAAACAACAATCAAAGCATGAAATATGAAAATATTTTCCCGGTAAATTTTCAAGAACTAATCAGAGGCAAAAGGCTGTTGTTTTCCTCAATTTCTCTGCCTTCATTTGATTTAATTGTGCGCCATTAATTTTCGGCTCGTTAAGGAGCAGAGAACAGACGAAAAAAAACTCAATAAACCCCGAACTAGACAGGGCGGTCCCGCTGCTCCTCCTTTGTAGTCCTTTCCAAGTCATGTAAATCAATTCATTTTCTGACCAGAAAGAGTGTTTTTGGCACTGGTTCACTGTTAATGAATTACTGATGAGTTGACTGAAATTTCGGCGAAGGACCAGCCTCTCGTGTTTTGATTCCTTAAGTACATGACACCTGAACGAGCGACAGCGGCGGCGGCGGCGAGACGACGATGAATTTATTTATGGTTGTATCAGGACATTATCACAGCCCCCGAAGCGCCAAGTCATTACACAGAGCAGCTCCAAACGCGAAGCGTCAACTGTCTAGTGACAGCATAGTGGGGAAGAGCTCGCTAAGTACTTCAACATTGCTCGCACACTGATATCTTATTTTCCGCTCCATAAATAATAATCGATAAAGAATATCCTGCGGGAGGGCACACCGGGGAGAAGTTGACTTTCGTACACGGCGGAGTAGAATATACGCCCAGGGCTATGCTGTAAATGTGTATCTCTCATATCCTGCGAAACTCTTATAATCCTGGACACATGAAATCTCAGGCATTCAGCCATAAAATTTCGTTCTTGACATCCCACAGGATTGGGCCATAAATTTAAAGTTTATGACTGATACTCTGGTGCCGTGTGATGAGATGGCACAATGGTGTCTCCAATGTACAAACGATGTCAAGAGCGGTTTTGTCCCCTTTTTTATCCAATTCATACCAATAAAACATAAAAACAACCCCCCACGATAGGGGTAACGCCCCTGAAACTGCACGGCTACAAATCTGAATGAATTTAACCCAAAGTCAAACAACTTTAAAATGAAATTGCGAAACAAACTTTTTCGGCGGTTAAATCTGGAATCTAAGAAATGCATACTCTTATACAGCCGTGCCGCCGCCGGGAGATGGGAAGTAGTTTTTAACAAAAGAACTCAACTTGCGATTGTGACTGAAAGGAACTTTTCACCATGCAAACATTGAGGGAAAATCAGCTCCGAGTGTCGTGGCAACTTTAATTGAATTTTGTGAAAGTTTCGTCGTGTTCTCAAGAAAAGTATCAGCAACTGCTCCCAGTTGTACTTGGATTTGGTCCCCTTAATATATACCCCAACTTCATTCTTGGAATATGCTCAAACATATCTTCGGTGAATGTGGATAGAAAGAAGTAAGACAATTCTCACGTTTCAACGAGTCCAAAGAGGTATCTGGATTGTTTTGTTGTTTCTAGTGTCTTATATGCAAGCAGAATATCTTAAAGGAAGCTTAGTGACTAAATCCATCTGGATCTTGGATTGCACTCCCCTATTTGAGGATAAATTGCACGTTGAAAAACTGCAGTCGTTCGTCGATAGCGGGTTCATTAGTGAGGTGCATTGCAGTTCGATTTTTTGGAAAGTTGTTGTTGATATTGGATTTCACCTACTTCTAGATTTTGTTGATTTAAAGTGTGTAGAAGTACTGCATATTAACATTAAGCTTAATTGCATTGATGGAGTTCTGCAAAGATTGGAACAAGTGGTGACATATCCAAGCGTACATGCGTTGCATTCGGTGTCAGATAATATAGAAGTGTGTGTATTCAAATGCGACTTGACGGAATATTCCGAGAAATGGAATGCATGCCACCCAAATGTCGGTGTACTTTCAACTTTTTCTGCCAGGCCGCATTTGACATAGCACACACAACAAACACATGCAACACGTTACTTAGATTTTTGGGTTAAGTTTGAAAGCCGGAACGGAACGCAACCATGCAATTATGTGTCAGTGGAAAATCGCCGCATATCATGGAGCCGCTGAATGCAATGCACTTAAGCTTGTATATGTCACCAGATAGAAGGTACTATGCCCGGACGTTACGGTGGATGTATCAAAATTACGCAACCAAACACTCCTAATTTTGTATGGGTCATCAAATAAGTACAACACCGTTTTTTAAAATTAAATTCGCCCCCTTTCATCCAATTGCCTGCAAAGTTGAGAATTAATCGTCTGATCAACAGAAGTATCTCACAGTGGACGATTCTCTTCCATAATTCTCCCACATACGCATTCAATCCGAATTCAATCCTGACTTTGCGATCGCTTGTGACGACTAGACATCTCTTGCCCACGATGCTTCAAAAATGGGTTGGTTTCATTGCGTTTCAGTAGTGCATCGCAATACTAATTCGGTCTATCATGTTTTTTGTGCTCAACTCAACTTTGAGCTTCTTTTTGTGTCTAGCCATCTATCGGGAAAATCCTCGAAATTTTTCCCAAGCCTAGAGAAAGAAGAGTTGTTTCCCATTTCTATTGAACTGAGTTGATTTGCTCTCCTTAGAATATCTCGATATAATTCTTTTAGTATTAATCACCCGTCATCACAGTGGGCTAGATTCTAAAAAAAGTGGAAAAATTAAAAAAAAAATTGTTTTTAAATGCCTTTTTCTAGGACCTATCTTAAAGAGGGGGATCCCCTTCATGTTTTACCGAAAGATGGGGCGAGTAGCTTTACAGCCTGCGGCTCCAAGGCATTCCGAAGTTAGGTACTTTCGACATATCTGCATTTGCGTGTCTTCGCCGCGAAAAACATTTCTTAACTAAATTACCAATAAGTTTGTATTTAAGTCTGTAATATTAATTCCGTTCAATGGAGGGTGATATTGAAGGTATGTAGAATATTTCTCTGTGTTTTGCCGTTATTAAATAATAATCCATGCTAATGTAAAAGAACGATCAAAAACCACGAAAAAAAATTTTTTTTAAAAACTTCATTGACCTTAAACTGTAAAAATAGTTTAACCCCCACTAACCCCCAGGATAGTTTTAAGGTTGTTTCGTAGGAAATACTTTATGCAATGAGAATTCGAAAGATTTGGGTGCCAAGACTTGCCAATTCATATTTTATACGATGTTAAAATTGGTGAAAAAGTACTAAAAAAGTACTTAAAGTATTTTAACTTCAAAATTGCTTATAACTTCAAAAGTAAAAGCCGTAGCATTAAAATTATCTAGACATTATTCATAGGAAATACTTCAAGCTTTCCAATTTTGGAAAAAAAGTATAGGTTAACTATGTATTTTTTGGAGAAAAAGGTAGTTGAAGTTGAAATTTTAGTTAAAAAACCCAAAATTTTGATTTTGACAACTCATAACTCTGGAAGTTGGTAATGTGGAACCGCCACTTTTACAGTTTTAGATAGGTAGGAGTATTCTGCGTATACTGATACCTTATTCATGAAAATAGGTTATACGGTTACACAAATACAGGGTGATATGTAAAACTCTAGCAAAAAAACTTCAAAACTCCCTAGCGGCTAAACCGTTACGGATTCGTGATCAGAGATGTGAAAAACCCCTGAAACCTAAATTTCGAATGTACGGGACAGCTCATTATATTTTTGTCCACTTTTTTCCTTATCTAGCCCACTGTGCGTCATCGGAAAAGATGAATAAAATATAGTATAATGCAAACAGGCAGATGCGTTAGTTTTCCGCACTTGTGGAAGTGAAATCATAACCTCCAAGCTGCAGCCAGTGCTAATGGCACTAGTAGAGAGGATACTGATCGGGTTAGTCCCTTCTAAGTAATATTAGTGTGTGGCTTATAGCTTTATATTACGGAAATTACGATTAGCCTATACCACGACTGCGACAACGAAAACGGCCATTTAAAAATGTTCTCTTCGAACTTCCCTAGCTTTTACCTACAAAGTTGGCATTGCATCGCTACTAACCGATACCCTGTCCAAGATAATACTGGCTTTACGGTATTCGATAAGGAAAGACAAGCACATGCCAGACCTTTTCGATGTGAATGCGATCGCAAACTTACTTATATCCAACTAAATCAACGGAGACATTGAACTCATTCTGGATCGGCGCCGAAAGAATCGAACGAATTCAATGCTTCTAAAACAAAGTATGACTGTCTTATTTCGAATAAAACCTATACCTGTCCAGTCTCGTGTACACCCCAAAAACTTCAGGGACAGCTCTCTCATGAACAAGTGCAGCATGCACTACAAGTTCCACATGGACAAAAATATAAGTATTTCGGCGAAGGGCATAGACGCTAAATCAAGTTGCAAAGGGAAACGTAAAAACATTAGCCTGGTATTGAATTTTATTTTTCGGCCATTTTTTCGCATATGAGAGTGCTACAAATTTTATATTTAAAATTTTTTTTTGAACAAAGCAAAAAATTGTTTTTGGCCCTATTTTCACATCATTTTGGAAACGTTCCCAAAGGTCTACGAGCGCCAAAAGTAGTTCATCAAATTCTACAGATTTTTTCCTATTTTTTTCATATTTGACCTTGCAGATGGCTCGGTTGGCACGAAAAAATCTAATTTGACTGGCCTAATTACACAGATAGCTGTGCCATCGGTCTTTCGTTTTATAGCTTCAAGAGCTCCGGTTTCTATCGTGTATTTCTTCGTCTGAAACCTAGCTACAGCCAGGTTGCATCTATGTCGGCAAACACCAGCTCTGCTCGCGATTTTGAATCCACTCGTATAGCGCAGTTGTTATCCCGTTTTTGTTTTCAAGCTAACAGATTTCACAATCTAAATATCTCAGATTTCGTGATTTTATAGAGGTCGAATTGAATTTTCTCTTCTATTTTATGCGGGATAAGCTAGGTTGATGTTCGTGATAAAATTACGTTTAAGGATCAAATCCATTGTCGTATACGGTATAATCGCTTTAAGTAAGGGTGTTACACAACACTCAAATTTCTCTTGGGCTAAAGTTAACAAGATTATTATCAAAATATATTTTTATAATATTCTTGCATAAGAGCATTACACGTCATTTTAGAAGCATGTTCAAGTTTAAATAAGATTGTGTGTGTCTTGTGATAGTCACGGCAATTTCCACTTTTCAATAGTGAACTTAGTCACTGTACTCATGGTTTTTCAAAATGGGAAAATGCTTTGGATTTTTCTTGTTTTCTTCATAGTCCAATAATTTGTTTACATCAGACAATTTGTTGGCTACATGTACTAATGATCGATTTCCTTTACGTAAATTACTGAACATATGGTCAAACTGTCATAATGTTTTTAAAATAATCTGTTTCTTTTGCATGATGTTTTGAATGGGATGCCCATTATCGATGCATAGGCCAGTGACCCGTATACACAGCTATAGCTAGGTTTGTGCGGGATAGTTTTTGGAAGTTATCAGATTTGTTTTTGTTGTAGGACGACCATATCCTTTTGGCCGTTTTGCATATTATAAATTCATCCATCTTGCTTTGGCCAACGAAAGGAAGTACAGATTGATAGGGAGGACAACCTCTTCCGCTGAATAGGCATCCATACTCGAACCCTCCCTTGCTAGTTCATCAGCCCTCTCATTTCCTTGTATATTCCTATGGCCTGGAATCCACAGTTGGATGGACGTTTACATTTCTACTTATGAGTTTGAGCTCAGCCGAGCATTTCTTGACTAGTTTTGATAAGCTTAGGGTGGAGTTCAGGCCAAGGTAGCAGCATAGTTGTCAGTTACCACCACCAAATTATCTTTTTTTCTAACGTTGATTTCTCTTCCCAGTCTTTTTTTTATGTGGAAGACTACAGCTCAGGGAAAGCCCTTTGTACTGTCGACAATCTATTTCACTATTTTCGCATGGAGTGCATAGAGTGCAATGTCGTACAGCAAGCTCTAGTCGATATGGCGAAGGGAAAGGAAAGTGAAGTGAAGGAAGGAACTGCCGCAACCACTTCCAACCATTTCTATCGCAACTCTGGCATCGGGGCAACGAGAAACAACTCGCTGGAGTGTTATGCCTCCTGAAACGAGTTGAATCCCATCAACCAACCGATGACATGCGCTGGTGGAGCAGGGCAGTGCTAGCGGATGGCTATGACAGGAGGAATGAGGAATGTAAAGAGGGAAGAAGAAAGAAACGTGAGAAAGGCGAAGGACCGTGGTGCTGCGGGGATTCGAACCCGGGACCTCTGGGATGGTAGGCAGGCGCCTTGCTTCCTAGACTACCGAGGCCCCCAGTAGCCGCGGCTTCCAAATTGTCAGCATTTCTGCTTGGAATACACTGGATCCATCCGGGACCCGACAATTTTTGGCTCTATCGCATGATTCAAAGAGTACCTTGGCACATACTCCGCAGTTCATTTTTGAACCGTCTGTGTAGATTACCATTTCCTTATCTGCTAAAATGTGTCCGCTTTTCCACTTCCGTTTGAACTTCTGGCTAAACTCCAACTTGGTGGTAATGTAGTCCGTGATGGTTGGGATCAGCCCTCTGTTTAACATTCCAAGTATATATCTTGGAGTTTCACCGCACTGCAAGAGGCCAGGTATTTAGTGTGGAGGTCCAGTAGAAGAAGGCAGAGGATAGTATTTAGCGCATCCCTTGGCGTTGTGCGTAGTGCTCCTGTGGTCTCCAGTTCAGTTAAGGGGCAAGTATAAAACCTAGGTACTTGACCGTCGCAGCTAGATGTAACTGTACTCCATCCAATCTTGCACAGTTGAAAGTTGGTTTCTTTGTTCTTGTAGTGATCGGCATCAGTTCTGTCTTATCACTCATTACGTGTCGGTTTAGCAGAAACTAGAATTACTAGATCGTCAACATATGCAATCACTTTAGTTCCTTCTTCTTGTAGTTTCCTGAGACTTTTGTCCATTAGCAGCAGCCTTACTAGCGAGAAAAGCACTCCTGCCGGTGGTGTGCTTCTTCTAACCCGTCTGGTAATTTTACAGCTTCCAAGATCCGCAAGGAATCTCTCTGGTTTGCAGTATGATAGCTATCCATCGGCCGAACGTTACCAATTTATAAGTTGTAGTTTTTTTTACGAACAACGCAATTTTAAAATGAGTATTTCATTCTGTGAATTCTAGAATCAGCTTAAAAGTACATATTTATTATTTTATTATTTGTGCTCCTTATGTTTTATGCATAAACATATCAAAATTACACTTAAGCCTAAAGCTTTAAAAACAGTAAAAATTAATTGATTTTTAAATCAGCCCTTTTAATACTAATACAAAAAATACAAGTATTATCATATTGTTTTCCAATTTCGTTCGATTTTGCTCAACTTTTATCTCAACACTTGACCCACATTTAATGTACCCGTATTCGAAATAAAAAAATAATAAAACCCGAATCGGATACCTCGTTTTCTTATTGATAAAAGTGTATAGAAAAATTCCATTCTAACACATACTTAAGGGTTAGAGAAGCAGCAATACGCCTAAACTCCTTTACATAAAATCGAATCCTTTCAGGGAATACTCTGAGGAAAGTCCTTCTACTGCCGAACATGTCTGTATTCGGTGAACCAAAAGCACATATTTGCGAGAGAAAAAAAAACGGCAAAAAGTTTGGTAGAGAAAATGTTTATCGAAGTCGTGATGGGGGAGGGTTGGAAGGGTGCAGCAGGTGTTTCCCTGTGAATTTTTAATATACCTGAACCTGTCTGAAACTTGCTCCCACATCCCTTTTGTAAAAATCTGTTTAAACTGGCGTTCTTAGATTCTTCTAGGTTATGCCTGTGCTTAGCTGGTGATTTCAACAAGTAGATTCCAATATGCAAAACTGTGGGGGTGGTCTGCGGCAGCGGCGGGGGGCAACGAGAATTCTGATGAAAAATTGGAAAATGCAAATTTCACCCTGTCACAGATGTTTTTCCTGATGTGGTTTGAATTTAAAATATCCTCAATTTCGAAAAAAAAGTTACCAACGAAGAAGCTCATTGATGCTTGAATAGCCTTGGATTTGTATGTGCGTAGATAAGTATCTAAAATATCCTTTTTAACAAAAATTATGTGCCAGTAATTCTTGGTGAGAAAAAGTGGGTGAAATAAAAGCCAACGAACGTAAAATGCTGATCTCAATGGACCACCAGCATCTCGGGAAGTTTATCTCTGGGAAAGTGTCAATAAGCACTTTGTAGCGCAGTAATGTCGTCAGTTTACTACTTAGGGGTATACTTTTACTGAAAATTATCAGTTCATTCGCGTTGACTAAAGCGTCCCTCCTTTACGCTTTTTTATTATATCATAAAATTCCATTCCTTATTGCAAAACTTTTCAGATCGTTGAGGTAAAGTTGGCTTTCTTAAAAGGTGCTTAATAGGAAATGTAACATGCTCGTAAAATTTTACTTCGAAAGAAAATTTCGCAAGCTTTTATGTAATTGTCAAGTATTTTCGTAAAGATGGTTTTGTTTACCTCCGTAGTTTATAAACATGTCAATATTGCGATAAAATTTGATAAAGGTGATTGCAAGATGATTTTTTAAGTCGGTTTTTTAGTGTTGTTAACGAAGTTTAGGATAGCAGAATTTAACTTACTTATACAAAAGTAAGAGGGGTGCAAGAATACTCATAAGTAAGTAAAGTGTGTTCGAAATACTTTCCTCAATACAGAAAATACCATTTGAAAACATCTTTAAAATATATAATTAAAAACTAACACTATTGTTTGTTCAAAAATGGGTCAAAATTATTTCTAGATCGCCATTGAAACGGAGGGAAAAGAGTTTATTCAAGATAATGGTGTACTCAGTGGCGTATTTACTCTAGGGTTGGGGGGCCATGGCTGCGAGGGGCGGCGCCAGCCTACCGCCGCACAGTGGGCCAAATCGAAAAAACCCGGACAAAAGTCCAAAAAATGAAAGTGTCTGATGGGGATTTTTGTACTTAGAATTGACTAAAGCAGTCCCTAGTGAATTCAAATTCACTCATAATAGGACCGCAACTCTACTACAGTCGGGTAGATGTCAATTGAAACATAGCGTTCGTGAGAGCAGTCAGTTGCACGTCTAAAAATAAGCAGATGCGTGATTGAATACACGAGAATCTTTGAGGATACCATCCATTCCACTGAAATAAAATGGAATCAACTGCTACAACTAAGTAAAATATTATAACCATTTATTGAATTATATTGTCTTACGCAAAAAATTGGGTGAAGGAAAGTAGTGCATGTGATTTTCAAACTAAAAAATTAAAAAAATAGGCGTTCGAAGTAAAAAAGTAAAATGTTCCACATTGTTCCGCCTTCAAACCAATTGCAGGTTGTAGATAAACGTATTACAAATGAAATATCCAAAATTCAGCTGCCCATATTTGCCCGCCTAATTTTAATCGAACTTTTCGTGGAAATGCATGCATCGCTGCGGTATACTAGACTGCACAAAAGACCTTTAAATACAAACATCTGCCTCTCTCTCTTTCTCTCTGTCTTTGTTTCCCTCTCTTCCCACTTCCCTCTCTCTCTGCCCCTCTCTCTCTTCTTCTATCACACTCCACTCTCTCTTAAAATTGTCTTTAAGATTTCGATGAGCCAAATTTAAATGGGTTATCTAGAAAAGAAATATGTGAAGAACTAAAAAATAATTTGAATGCACCCTCTGCAGAAATATATCATAATATAATAATTGCTCACTAAAATCAGAATTAAATGGAATGAGTGTCATAGTACAGAAATAAGATTTTATGAGACAAATGATGAGCTGATGTTAACTGTTTTTTGGTTTCAAATAAAAAATTAATTTCACATTCTTACCAATAAAGCTAAAAACCGTCATATACCAATCTTGAGCAGAATCTACATACATTTTAAAAACCTTTTCCGCCATATTGGATCCGCCATCTTGAATTTTGCAATTCTGAGTTTAGTTTCGTAATCAGCGACCCCAAAAATCCCCATATACCAATCTTGGACAGAATCTACATACATTTTAAAAATCTTGTCAGCCATATTGGATCCGCCATTTTGAATTTTGCAATTCTGAGTTCAGATTCGTAATCAGCGACCCCGAAAACCCCCGAGTCATCATTTTGAAGACAATTGAAGACGATTATTTACTTTTTTGGAATTTTGTCCGGGTTTTTTCGATTTGGTCTGTGCCCCGTGATCAGCTTTGGAACCTTTAATAAATCGTTACTTAATACACTCAGAGAAAAATAACTTTTATAAAACCAATGACAAATGTTAGCTCAATTAAATTCCGTAGAAGCAGCTTATTACCAGAATTTTGAGGATCTGTACTAAAACAATTAAATATAGTTTCCAAAATGCTTCAAAGTGTCAACAACGTGTTTCCCGTCTCTACGAGTAATTTATCACTTCCATAGAAAACAAATAAGGAGCGCCAGAACAAAAACCGATAAATCCCATTTTGACATTATTTTTTTTATGATGGCAATTGGTTGTTTTCGTACATATTTATAACCATCGTTCATCGAACCTGTTCAGAAACGGCTAAATCTGCTTCAAAAACCTTCCCAAAATCACTGACCTAAACATAAACCGATAAATCCCTTGAGGGTGTCAACACTAGTATTCCTTCAGCAGCAGCAGAACCGGTTTTACAACTTAATCTAGGTCTATACTGGTATTCTTTCATCGCGGGTAACGTTCTTGTCTTTACGCGGAGATATCTACGTGCGTTTCGATGATTATATTTGGTATCCACGAGTAATAAGAGTAAGCAGAAGCACATTGTGTATGGGTTAAGTTTTTAGGACGAATTTTTCTGGTGAACATGTTACTACACTAACCTCTTATGCTCTTTCTATACCACTCTCATAAAAAACCGTTTCTGCTGCTGCTGAAGGAATACTAGTGTAGATTGGGCCAAGGGTATCCAATTATATCCAATGATATATCAAATTAGTCTGATTAAAAACCGATAAATCCATTTCGTTTTTTATAATATCTCAACAGGTACCGCACACAGGAATGTGGTATTTAGGTTTCCACACTGTGTTATCAACACCAATAAATTGGTAAACTTCGTTCACCTCTAAATTATAAAGCCATATACTTGCACAGATTTTTTCAATTTCCCAAAAAAAACTTAAATGTGATTTATCGGTTTTTGTTCCGACGCTCCTCAGGAATCTTTTGATGCTTTTGAAGAGGCTGGTAAGAAAAAATC
Organism: Thereva nobilitata; assembly: GCA_963855945.1. Classification (NCBI taxonomy): domain Eukaryota; kingdom Metazoa; phylum Arthropoda; class Insecta; order Diptera; family Therevidae; genus Thereva; species Thereva nobilitata. The sequence goes on from OY979696.1 coordinate 34,954,415, forward strand.
CATAGAAGAGTACACGAGCGATCACAAGAGAATTATTAAGAAGAAGAAACGACACTATTAGTGTCGTGAGGGAGGAATACTGTTACAAGGACGTGACCCATTTCAAGTTTAATACCTTTTTCCCAATAAGACGAGTTGAGGAGACAGAAATCTTCATATGGCACGATAACCGCTAATTTCGCATTTTTAAGACCCAATTACAATGAGAGCAAGAAACTTTTTCCAGGCAAGAAACTTGATTGGAACCTACTGAAGTAAATAAGAGTGGACATAATAACTTTGAACTTTTGTTTCTTGCTATTCCATTTTCGTTTCATTCTCGTTAAATTCCCACTTGGAACCCTTTTGATTATAAAACGTTCCGCAGAAACTTAATGTTCACGAAAGTTTCTTGCTCTCATTGTACCCATTTTCCAAACGTTCCGCAGAAAGTTTCTTGCTCTCATTGTAATTGGGCCTTTACACAAATTGGATACAAAGCTTGAAGCGGAAGTTAAAATTAACCGCACACCTGACAGCACGGCACCGATGATTTCCGTATCAGTGGCTTCCGTGATGATTTTTTTTTAATTTTAAAATTTGGACAGTGATCTCAAGTGCATCATGGAAGTTAGCGTGAAATATTTTGCTGCAATAGCACAGACACAGGTTTGAGTATATTTCAAATAAACTTTACCTAAATTTCTGTTGAATTCTTTTAAAATTTTCCGTTGAATTTAAAAACCTTTGTTTCCCGTCCAGGATAAATTAAAAAATATAGGTGGCAACGTATTTTGTTTTTGTATTTTTCACGAACGCTGGAAAAGTACTGAGACGACGGTGCTGATCTGCGTCGGATGTGTGGGAATGGGAACATGGCGCGCCTTTCGCAATTTGTTTCCATGCAATAACGTCGTGCCTATATTTTATTTTCACTGATGCTCCCGGTACTGCACTGAAGTCGCCGTCATGACACGGATATGTGTGGAACGACCTTAAAACTCAAAAAATTATACCCGATTGCTCTTATGGATGATGTACAATTCCTGATGTCAAATGACAGCAAAATGAGTTTAAGTAAATCAATTTATTAAGCAGAAGGATTTGAAGGAAGCATTTCCATATAAAGAAATTGCTTTACGTATGTTCCTCTGCACTGGACATTTTCGGTTTTTTCCGTTAATTTATGGGGCGGCAAATCTTATAAGCCCGAGGCGTCAAATCTTAAAATACACCACTGGATGTACTTCGTTTTGGATAATATGTAGAGAATAGATTCTTTTTGCATTGGGATGTCATAGGACGGAACCATATTCATTCCTCTCTGCATTCCCTAGAATCGGTTCGGAATTGATTCCTTAGAATTGATTGGAAATTTTTTTACGCTTAGCAACGAACTGCGAATACATTCGATTCTCTTCTGCATTCTCCAGAATCAGAAAAGGAATCAATTGGTTCCTTCGGAATGCATTCGGAATCAATTCTTCTTGAATGGGTTCTTCTTTTCCCAACTGGGAATGAAAGTATGCTTGTGTTACTGTAATGGACGGTGAAACTAGAACATGTTTGGGTGAACAAATGATGGAAGAAAAACTGTTTTCTCTGCGACCGCTTGCCTATAAAACCGGTTTTTGTTCTGAAATGATGGACAAGTCTGCGGAAGGCCTATGAGTAACTGAAAGTCCAGTCATCAGTGAAGCTGTGAAGTGGATTAGAAGGGGCTGAGAGTAGCTCACATAAAATATTAGAAACAGTACAGGCGATACAATTGAGGAAGCCGGGGGGGCCTGGAAGATATTTTGTAGGGTTTAGATTCTCGATTTTCTCGATTGAATGGGCAGAAATGGAGTTCTCAATTCAGGTCTTAAGAACTTAGCCGATTCCAAGAGTTAAGAGCAGGGATGTCATAGATTGTGAAAAGCTTCGGAGGCAGAGTTGAGCCGGACTTACACGAGGCAGTACATTTGTCCCGTAAATTTTACTGAAGCCACAATTTTTTTAAATGTCCCGGTTCAAAAATAATGTCCTACTGGTATATGAGCGTGTATCCAGATAAATGAAGCGAGTTGTAAATTATGTAGTGGAGAGACATTTCTTCCTTCTTTTGCTGTATCCAATTTGAACTGCGGCGAGGTGAGATTATTGTAAAGACGGACTGGAGAGACATCTTCTTACTTCTTTTGCGACAGTAAAATTTCCAATTTGAACTAAGCCGTGGTGAGATTGTAAATACGAACTGGATGGAGAGACATTTCTTACATTTGTCGAGGGAGTGAAATTTTGTACTGAAGAGACAATTCTTACATTTTTCGAGGGAGTGAAAATTTGTACTGAAGAGACATTTCTTACTTTTATTGCGGCGAGACTGTAAATACGTACTGGAGAGGCATTTCTTAGTTCTTTTGCAACTTGAAATTAGGCGAGGTGGGATTGTAAAATAAAAATATATAGATTGTGGAGGCCCACCTTTCTTACTTACTCTAAGGCAGTTTAATGCATATCAGAATTAACCTCGTAAAAAACTTCTTCATTGGTATTTATTTTCTTTTTTTTTATATTTGCTTGTTTTTGTCATTTTGGCATTACAATAGCACGTAGCCTCATTTGAAGTATGACATTGTACTGGGTCAAAAGAAAAAAGAGGCACCTCTTACAAACTCATTTCATAATCGCGTCCTACCCAAAACTGTCGGAGGTATCTTGCTACCAGACTCATCCCAAGCGATGTATAATTCTGTTAATGTGTTCCGCTAGAAGCTAGATACACAAACTTAACATTAGATATTTGTAATATGATTTCTTTTACGGATCATTAAATGTAGCAATCGCTGAAAATCTGTTTAATGTCCGTTCAGCACCATGTCTACCCCGTCCGCAATCCATAGGTGATGCTGACGCCTTTGCTTTCCTACCTGAAATTTTAGGTCTTAAATATCTAAAATTAATCGGAAAAACTGCTTAACACACATTCCCGAACAAACAAGACGAACACGAATATTCTCACAAGGGACCAATAAAAGGGGACAAATTTTACACTGAATCTTATATCAGGTGTAAACTAATTACATTATAGCGTGTAGTTCACTGTTATCACAGCAATTTGTAGTAAATTAATTTACCTTGTACAACAGACATAATGATGGTGGTGCCCTATATTGATTATTCACTTCTAATTCCATGTGTTATGGTCATAAATACTCGTAAACCGATTTTGTTTTCACCGCAAAATATACCATCATAAATACAATTTTTCCTATTCAAATGTCATTCATTGTTTTTCCTGATACGAATAACATCGCTCAAGTAATCTTTGGTTTTTCATCAAAAACGGCACTAAATTATTCTATCAGCAAACAGCACGTTCATGTTTTATCCAGAAATCCGAAGAGTTACATTGGTTATATCTTTTCATTTTGAAAATCAGAGATCGTATATCAGCAAGGCAATGTCATGCCAAGGAAAATAATTTCGTTTGTCTTCGAGTGCTTATCGCAGCAGCGGCAATGCCAAGGAAAACATATCGCATTTATATATAAAAGGCAGCCATGCTTCCGGGCCCCATGCCCTTACTATCCCGGCCGGGCCGATGTTGCCCATCATCCCACCCATATTAACAATGAGTAGTCAGTCAGTCGGCTTAAAGGACTAACTTCTGAAAATTATTGACTCAGTTATATCCACTACAAGAATGGATAACAAAAAAACAGAAATTTCTACATATCTCTCTCGGCAGCGAAACAACATTGGGATCATCGTTATGTGAAGAGTCCTTATGACACATGCCAGGATGAAAAATTGCTTTCGGTTATCTGATAAATGAATTTCCTTTTTCGGAAGGGCGGAGTTTTCTCTCAAGGTACTATCGTGAGTTGAATGATAAGTAATTCCTGCGAGCTCCCGACAGAAAAGGAAAAGCGGGAGAAATTTATCATAGGAAGTGATCAATCAGCTCATTCCTTTTTTTTTATATATCCTGCTCCTCATGCATAGGTACGACAAGTGAATTAATAGGTTCAAGGCTTGAGTTTAATCTGTTCGAATCCTCTGATATATCCCCAATCAAAATATTTGTACAAGAGTTATCTAAAATTACAGACGGACTGGCGGACAGACTGTGCCTGAGCTTAGGTTGTTGAGATGTGCTGCACGAATTGCGGCTTGAGAGTTTTTCGTGTATTCTTTTTTTTTTGGTTTTGGTTTGGTTTTGGTAGCTGGGAGCTCCTTAGTCCTTTGCCGTTAGTTCTTCCGCTGCTGTTATGCTACCGAATTATGTAAGTTGTGCAGGGAGCCTGGTATGCCGTTGCGGTTGGTACCTTTCGGCACATTAAAATTCTTAGCCATCCCTGAAATAACCTAGGGAGCAACAATAAGAAAAACTACAGAAGGAAACTTTTCCTAAATATGATTTGCAGTCTCATCACGAGCCTCAACTTCATTTCTATTCTAGCGTTTTCGTCGCAGCTCATGCAGCAAGTACCCCACAAACACATGGCGAACGAAATACAGCTCTCCCGTTCAGAATAATTTAAAAGGACCTGGTAGGGTGTAATTGATGTTAAAGTGTACGCAATTCGTCCTGATCCCATTCATTACAAAGTAATTTTGGTTCCTGGTAGTTTTAGCAGGTATTTTATTTTTTTGTAAAGGAAGAATGGGTTTTCTCCTGCAAGCCATATATTATTTTGTCCCTGCTTAATGTCTTGAAAAACTTAGCTTTAATTATTATTCCTGTGCATCGTATATAGGTAACAAAGGTCTCAAATGCAACTGCTGTTTCCATTTAGTTCTTGTGTCCCCATAGAAATGCACTAAGAACAACGATTTATCAACGGTTCGGGATACTAAGCACTTCCTGATTTATGTGAATTGGGAGCTCCAACGTTGTGCTTCGGTAAGAAGAAAACGTAATTTTGTTACAGGACCACCTGCTGCAGAGAATCATTGGTAGTTAGACAAATAAACTAAAATATCCATTCAACAAATGAGTCAACTGGTGAAGGGCATTTGAGTAATTATTATTTTACAAGGGAAATTTTGCTCAGCAATCTTTAACTTAAGACCTTCTGTCAATATGCCAATCTTAGAAACAGTGATGTGAGACGAAAGGATCATTAGTTAATGCTGCTGTAAAAATGTTTTTCTGGCTCCAAAATTAGAAAGTCGCGTTAAAATTTTGGCATACGTCATTTCGTTAAGTAAACATTTCAAAAAATTAAAGTTGATCTTAATCGTAGTGCAAAAATTAAACTGCAAAAAGGTTTCACGTCATGCAGCAGTTCTACTTTCAAGAACCAACATTTCCAATATCAGTCCGTCATGTCGTTGGTCACGAATTTGTATAACTTCAAGTAATAAGATAAGCTCGGAAGAGAGAAAAGCGTACAGATTATGAGAAGTCGGGAGAGTATTTAAGGAACTGTCGATGAACCCTGCACTTGAACTCTTAGATGTTATAAGAGTTCGGAAATACTGACTGTGTAAGATTGTTCCACAGCTGAGTTGCTCTATTTCTAAGATAATTCCTGAAAAGTTTTGTCAACTACATTCGATTGTCGTAAAACAGGGTTTCCATTTCTTAAAAAATCCCAGAAAAAGGCATGCTTGCTTAGCGATCAGCGCTGCTGATGTTGCTATGCCTCATGGCGATGGACAAGATCCTAAAGACACTAAAGAACCACAGAATAATGCCGGGTTTTCATTAGTAGAATTAACGGTAGAGTAACTGGCGTACTTTTAAGTGGTAGACTAACTTTACCACGGTGCTATCCCACTCTACTCTACTATAACCGAGTTTTCATTAGGTGAGTTCCCGGAATATTTAGGACTCGACCAGTATACTCTACCACTAATTCTACTAGTGAAAACCCGGCATAATGGTAGTCGCCTATACCTACTTTTAATCCACCTTCAATTTACGGCCAAGAATATCCCAAATCAGCTAAGTACTTGGGCCTCACTCTGGACCCACAGCTGAATTGGTGGCTCAATATCTAAAAGAGGGCGAGAAATGCCAGTATGACTTTCTATGCCTGTTAGCAGACCTTTGGCAAGAGATGGGGCTTCAAGTCACACATTGTGCGCTGGCTATACACGGCCGGAATTATACCAGTTCTGACGTATAGCTCTGCCGTACGGTGTCTCGCTCTTACCAGATAACAGATCCAGACTGGGTCAAGTCCTAAGGCTTGCCTCGGAAAACATGCTCTATGTGTACAACTCAGACGAAACCATATTCAACGTAATTCTAGACCTGCTGGCACCTGATTTATACGTCAGGCAGTAGGCAGCCTGCACGGCTCTTAGGCTCCAAGAAGCGGGATGCTGGGTCGAGAAGACCTGCGGGTACATGAACATACTGCGCTTTCTACCACAGGAAATGGTAGTAGGACCTAGCGATTACATGGTCTCAAAAATAAATTTCGGCAGAGACCTCATTTACCAAATCTCTACCAGAGAGGAATGGGAGGATTTCAAACCCACAAGGACCATGACGTTGTGCTGTGCGCCGATGGATACAAATCAGAGTCGGATGTAGAGGCTGGAGGTTTCCCCGTCGCTTAACTTCCAAAATTAGACCGCCATCCCAATTTCATCAGCGCTTTCCAGGTTGAACTTTTGGGGCAATATTTCAAGCCAGCCTAGCAATACGGTCATACCTAACACCGGGAGCCAGGGTAATCCTGTCATTAGATAGCCAACGGAAGCGACCATCAAGGCATAGGCTCGGCCTGTATAACTTTCAAGCTGGTCGAAAATTATCAGAAGGAGCTCTTCCCTGACCACGACATAGAGGCTCGCTCCTCAGCAAGTACCGGATCACACGAATATCGAGGGAAACTAGAAGGCAGATAAATTGGCCAGAAGGGGCGACTCTCGCAGGCACATCGGTGGAAACGCTATAAAAGGCGCTGTGCGTGGTAAAGCGAGACATCTTCGTGCACTTCAGTATCAGATGGAGGAGCCTATCATCATGCTCCAAGGCTAGGAAGACTTGGCCTTGTTGCAGAAACCAGAAATCGCGAGACTATTGGTGATGCCATGCAAGGATATCGCCAGAATCGTGTCGATAATTACGGGATACTGGCCAATTGGGCCTCATGCAGCCATATTGAGAATTCCCTATAACACTTATTGCCGTAGCTGGGAATAGGAACAGGCAAACACTTTCTCTGCGGATTTCTGGGTCTGACCAATTTCAGACACCGTGTATAACTTCTTATTAAAGGATTTTGGGGAAGGTTTCGAAGCTTACGGTACCTAAATATGTATGACTAGCTGTATCTAAAATCTTTCCTAGTTTACTGCCTCTTTTTACACAAAAGTTTTTCAGGAGTGCGGCTACAAAACGGCAAACCTCAACCCCAATTGTGTCCCAGCCCTCCGCTTGCAACACTTGTTTTGAAGCTTAAAGTAGAAAATTTCATCTTCGGTATAGATGTTTTCAAACTCCATGACACAAAAAATTTGAGCAGTTCTGCGCACCTCGTTGCCAAATTTAATAATTTTTGTTCATTTAAAAAGGCAACAAACGCAGAAAAAACTCAACAAAATAATTTGTGAAGGGATGCGCGCATGTCGAATGAATAAAGTTAAGTTTTCTTTATATGTATTGAGCAGAGCTTTTAAATACATGTAAAAACCCTGCTTAACCAAGTAAATCTATCCATCATAATAAGCATAATTTTATTATAATTATGCGAAATATTTCTCATCGCTAAATTTATAATAATTAAAAAAAAATGCTGAAAAATTTCTTTTTAAATTCATGAGCATTTTCATTCATAAATTGTGAACTCTCCGCAGTCGCAAGCAACAGAACTTCCCCTGGCAGAAGCACGCATGCGACTGACGGAAAACGTCAACAATCCTAGTATCAAAGTATTAAAAAACCAAATTGCGTATTTTTTAATAGAAATTGCTACAAATTATTTCCGTAGCAAATATGTAAAATACAAAAACCTGAAAATTCAAAAATATATAAAAAGGGACGCTTTTCATTCATAATTTGTAACATTTTTAAATAATCATTAACCCGCCAGAAAAATATACCTCCCCAAGTCGAGTACGCAGTCGTCACTGAATGACAGCAAGTGATTTGATAAGGAGGAGGAGTCAATTCCCGCTCACTTTTTAAAATATACCATGGTTCACAAAATTATAAGAAAAATAAAAATTCAATTTTATTTAGAAAAGTATTTCCTTTTGAATAAATTATGTTTAAAATAGTGTTTTATTTTATTAACGTTTAAGTAATATTTATCTTCAATCTTCAAATTTCTACCAATTATTAAAACTAGTATCGCCCATTGGTCAAAATTCGACCCTCTCCCTACTCTTCTGTCATTCCGTTAACGGGACAGTTTAACGTCTACGCAAACTCAGTAATAATTTAATTGAACTATTACCACTTTTTAATTTCTCTATCAGTTCTAAAAAATAACAAAAAAAATTGTGTAGTGTAATTAAAAACTACATTATCATCTAAAATCGCATCTTTGAACAAAACTTTCTTCATTTAAAAAACACCATCACTTATCGTGATATTGATAATATTTTTCACTTTGTTTTATTATTTTTGTTTATTTTTTTTAATTAAAATTTGCCATGGCATTCAAAATCTCCCAGAAAGAAAAACTTTTTCAACATAAGCATAATGACGCTGACATACATACATATATCACACTACGGCAAGAAAAGTGGCACAACTTAAAAATAGGCTATTTTGAGTTATATTGCCGCCAGGAGACTGGTGGCATTAAATTTTGTTTTCAGCTCTGGGTCATGAAACTTAGTCGATTCACAAACCTTAATAATAAATTTTTATATTCACCTGTTGATATGCTAACCGTAATTTCTACTCATTTTATCATTTTATGCAATACTCATTTCTGAGTGACAGAAATGAGATAAATGAATAATTCTTGTTTTGTGCACACCTTTACGACTCCGACTTCCATATAAAACCAGTTTGAGCAAAATCGGTTTAGTAGAAGTCGGTTAAAGTTCTGTACAAAAATAGTGCTTGCGTATTAACATATAGATAGGAAAATATAAATTTCGTTTTTCGGTTGAGATTTTTTAAGCCACTGTGGTATATACAGAAGCTCTAATAAAAAAACAGAGTCGTCGTAATATTTGCAACAAGTTCTCAGAAAGTATGTATATAGGAAATGGAGACAATTCTTTTGCGTGCGCCTTTGGCTTCCTTTTTTGGAGCTTAATTTCTCAATTAGGGAGGAAGAAAAATTATCTTCAGCTTTTAAACATTTTTAAGAGCTTTTTACCACAACATGCCATACTTAAGTAAAGGTTTTTCACGATTGCGAATACAAAAACATGCCTTTGCCTTTCTACCTACAACAATTCCGACCAACGTTTGCCTTTCGAAATTGAATGTTGGATTGATAGTTGACCTCACAAACGGACTTACTTCTGAGCTCTAGTCTTTTCCATAAAATAAATGGCTTGCTGACTTTCTTGACGATCGATAGTTTTGTATATTTAATGTTCCTCTTTTTTTTCTTCTTTTTTTGGCGGCCAAGCCTATTGTACTACATCCTATATCTTATACTTGTTCGCCAGACCGCTTGAACCAGTTTAGAAGTGTGCGTAGTGGCTTAACGCTTAGACTTGACTGTTCGGGCTATTGCGAAACAGTCACGGAGAACATAAAGGGCAGGCTCATACTCCTCCGTTTTCCGCCCTTCCTTTTCTCCAAAAGTCAGGGCGCAGTGTCCGGTAATCAAACGTCCTGACATCAAGCTAAAAAGTGCTCCATTAAGGAGTATCCACACACATCAGGGACGTGCCCGGGACGTTCGATCTTTGCTCCGGCCGGGACACGGACATGTGTGAACGAGTTCGTATAAAATGTACGCATCGATATTTTTTGAACCCCTGACGGAACACTAATATGTGTGGATACTCCTTTACTCGTTCACACATGTCCGTGTCCGGGCAGGGGCTCGTTCACACATGACAGAACTCGGCCCTGTGACGTCCCGGCACGGCCCTGATGTGTGTAGATACTCCTTTATCCTTTCTACTGGGCCCTCAACAATTGTTAAGCCGCGTTAATAGACGGCACAGGAAGGACCTGTTTAAAGTTGGCACATTCCCATGAGTATGGTAGGGAAGAGAAGGTCCATCCTGTTAAGGCATTTTGCAACTGGCTGCCCTACATTCCGTACATGAGTCCAGCAGTGTTTGACTTATTCCCAAAGCTGAAGCAACCTATCCGTAGGCCAGAGCCTTTCTAGAAATGATTTCTGCCACTGTAACTAACGCAATACGCCAAAAGAACAGAGGATGAATAGTAAAACTTCCATTACGTTGGAACTCGGTCACTGAAAGCATGGTGAATACATTAAAGGATTTAAAGAGAAAGTGAATAATAATAAGCACATAAAAAATTATGCGCATTACATAATCCCAGTATTTTAATAATCTGATTGAGGCCACAAGAATCGTGTTGAATTCAACCACACCAAAAACGAAGTACTGTCTCATAAGTAGCAAAACCTGCACCACCCTTCCCTTCGTTTCCGTGGAAGGCCTAGAACAAAAGATAGAAACTTCTCTTAATATCCTAGGTATAACATTAACCGATCTCAGTCACACAGTCTACAACCCTTTAGGTGGATTTACATATCTGACATTTTCCGTCGCGCCGGTCTTTTTTTTAAATTTCGACCAATCCGAACCCACCGTCACGGCGAAGAGTTAAATAAACTTGAACTTTTCTGTCGCAGGACGAAAATGCAGCCTACTGACTGACAGAAAATTTAAATTTAACTTGTTTGGTTCTTTTTTAAAATAAAAGTCCTTGCCGAGTTCTTTTTTTAAGATGATTGTTCACCCAACATATTTTCTTATTGTCACTTTTTTTTTAAATATGTCCATAATAATAAGATTTTGAAATCTTTTTAATTTATATTTTTTAGTTTCTTTCATTTTTACGTCAGTTGTCAAAAGTAACAACTGCTGCGACAGAATTCGTCACAAATGTAAAACGCGTATTAAAAATCTGCGACATAAATGATCAGTGATACGGAAAAATGTCACATATGTAAATCCACCTTTATTCTTATTCTACAATTATGAGATTCCCGAACTGATACAACATCCAAGAGTTCAAAAGGAAGATTTATCGCTTTCTTTTCACACGTCCCCCAGCCTCCCCTTAACCTATCCTTTCCTTTTTCTATCCTTCAAGCTAAGCTTACTACATTGAACTATGACTTCTTAAGACCCCCATACACGGTCAAATTGGATGTACATCGAAGCGCGGATGTACAACCAAAACTATCGATTGTGAGCCGGTCGGCCGATCAAAACTCGTTGCGGGCATGGGTTTGATGAAAATATGGATGTACACCAATTTGACCGTGTATGGGGGCCTTTAAACGATATCACGGAATGCTGGTATAAAGTGTGGCACTTGGAGGTTATACTTCCCATAAAAACACTCTTAGAAGCTTGCAGATTTTAAGCTATTCCTCGTCTTCGCTCTTGAAGAATTCTGACAAAACCAATTGCGCAATATTAAGCAATAACTGTCCAAGTATTTTAAATCGAGTGCCCGGGTATTTTCATATTGATATTAAAAGAATACAATAGTTTGTATTATAGAACCGTAGAATTAGATAATAGAAAATAATGGAGAGTTTCCTAGAATGTAAATATAGAATTTTAATTTAACAAACAGAATATTCTATCGATTTCAGAAATAAGGAAAAATTAAGGAATATATCCAATATTTATCAGACGATCTTGGTTGAATTTTCCAGGTTTTTAGGTCGCAAGCTCAACTGCCCCAATACCTACCTTATGTTAGGTCGGTTACTAGAACCTAATTTCGGATCCATTTCCCAGCGATTTTGAAGGTCATTGCCAGTGATCAAACATGATCAATTGCTGCCCGAAATCGTCAAGAAATTTGGTTCATTACATTATGGACTGCTAAGCTTTTCCATAGTTGAACGTATTTAGTTAAGAAATTGGAGATAAATTCTAAAAATAAAACGTAAAAGAGACAAATCGTCAATACATAAAAAAAAATTTGACTTGCAAATTGAACTTAGAAAAGGCTGTCAAGAGTAAATTTGCGTACTGGAGTAGCTGTACTAAGTTCCAGGACGATGTTTCACAGGACGATTATTAAAATTGTAAACAGGATATAAAGGCAAAAGTTGTTTACGTTAGGGCAAGCACAAAATTGAGAAAATTTAATGTGAACGCCAGAAATAAAGTCATTTGAATACTGTCGAGAAGAGTTTCTCCATGCTTTTTTTCGAAAGCCAACCATAGAAAGGAGAGCATAAGAATTTTTTACCCCGTATTTTTATGATGTTCGGTCGCTTTTAGCATGATAAATTTTTCAGTTAAGTGGAAACAGAAATGTTCACGTGACGAGGGATTTCAATTCCAGTTTTTCTTGCCAAATTTATTCGTCTCATAAATTTCTGAATTTTTTCTTCTAAGATTTTTTTTTTACTTTTTTGTTACTTCTCCAACAAAATGTCTCCTTATAAGAATTTTCCACGATGGAAGGTTTATTGAAAATATTAACTTAACTGGAATATGTTATGGTTTTGTGTTTGCTGGGATTTTATTATAGCCGGCAAGATTACAAGTTAGAACCAACCAAGTTTATTGGAAATTGTTTAATGGCTTTTGTTTGGGATTTTATGCTTGTGTGAGCAAAAAACGAAAATTTGTTCGTTGACGGAGAGTTTGTCTAGTCAAAATAGTGTAATAAATAAACGCCTTTATTTTAAGCCTAATAAATTGAGCGCGATTTTGGACACATGAATATTTTATATGTTAATTCCATACCAGGATTTACCGTAGTTACTTTTGACTAAATCTTCTTAATAAAAACTAAACTAATAATGTGAACAATTTCCAATTTTGGAGCCTGGAGCACTTGTTTTTAGGATAATTCTTATCGCTAAGGAAAAATATTTTAAAACAGTCATCCCGATGATAAATTGATTAATTTTCATCTTTTAAAAGTTGGCTCACATTGTCGAGCATAATTCCGATCCTCGGATACAGAAGTTCTTAGAATATCATTGTGCTAACAAATGAACTACCAACAAAAGCACATATGTCTAAGGTTATCCTATGCCCAAGTAGAATTGAATTGCACAGATTTATACACAGTTGTGCAATGTTCTGTCCGTATAACCATATCAACAAAGCTAACCCTGAATTTTAATTTTATCAGAAATATCGACCAAAATTATTTCTGACAAAATCTAGGGTTAGGGCAAAAATAATGATTTGCCGGGCTTCATGTCATTAATGAAATTAATTTTGATCGTCTTTATTATAAAAAGGTTTTTAGTTTATACATTATCTAATAATATAGAACCAAGGAGACATTCGCCTTGTTCTTTTTCTTGACTCGATGACTAGAGAAAAGTAATAGTCTAGAGATGCCGGAAGATTTATATGTCTAGATCACCGATCGTTTTCGTACGCGGTCCTAGTCTTAATGCGTCCGAAGACATAGTCGGAGTCCTCCAAAGCCCGTGGCCGATAAAAATCCTTTTGACGAGGTTGTCGAGGATGCGTTGTCTTTAAGTTTTGCTTATGTAAACGAAGACGAGTGAAAAATTCTGTGTTCGATTTGATTTTCACCCGACTGAAAGCTGTTATTTTCCATACCAACAAGCTTTAAAAATATATATGAGTGAGAGCTGTTCATTGAGAAGTAGGAGAGAAATATCCATATGCGAAAACTTGGGCCAAAGTTGAGGTACAAAATCCAAAAGATTTTCGAAAAGATTAGAATAAGAATTGTCAAGCCTCTCAAGTCATGATTTTCATGTCTTACACTATTTGATGTTTGAGCATTTTAAACGTACCACGCATTGTAGGTTTAGGTAACTCTTGACTCTTGGTTGAAGGTATCCCTCGATAATGTTTACGACTCTTAGTGTGTCTCATCACTTTGGGTTTGTGGTAACCGAGACAAAAACGAGACTACTCATTGCAGCCTTTGCTATTTCCCAGCCAGAAGTATTTCCTAAGTATCGCTCGTCGTGTAGTGTGAATACTAGGTGCGATAAGTTGTGTTCGGAATTGAACGCTATCTTGCGCAAAGTGGCTGGTATGTAAAAACTCGAAATCCCCGTACAACTTTCTCACCAGACCTGAAGCCTTCGTAAGTGGTATTGGTGAAAGAACTAGCTTTACTTGAGAGCTTTTGCTGGGGTGCTGCAGGAGATTTTGGACCTTTTTGTTACCTTTTTGGGCCTGAACTAATGTAAGCAAGTCGAGGGAGTCAACGTTGCCGATCGCTAGCGAACGTGACAAATAGTCTGCGACCACGTTTTGTTTACCGGACACATGAGGAATGTCAGAGGTAAACTGAGTGATCAGATCCAGATGTCTGCTCTGCCGAGGGGATCGTTCGGTATTTGTATGAAGTGCTCCTAAGTACTCCTAAATGATGCTCCTGAATCTCCTGCAATTATGTACAAAGGTCATTTGTCCCGTCTCCTATCTATCTGAACTCTTAAATCGCGAGTATGATTTAGCTGCCGCGGTTTAGTATATACTTCACATGTTCTAAAAATCATTTCCAGGTGTTGTTGCCGTTTTTCCCTTCCGTTCCTGGGCTTTGATTCTGGTTTCTTAACTGGTGTGGTTTTAAGAAGTCCGGTAGTTAACTCAACGCCCAATCCCTCTACCAGTAAGATCGGATTTGTGAATTTTACCTCATCGGATAAGGAGACTCAGCTCTACCCTCGGCCAGTAGGTAGGTCCTTCTGGGTTGATTATCCAGGAGGGACCAGCGACCAGCGGTGTCTAGGAAATGAGTCCTTCCTCTGTTAAATCTTTCAGGATTTAAAAAGAAAACCATACAAAAATGACGATTCCTACATTTCTTTTTTTAATTACCAATTTATAAAAATACATACAATACATACTTGATGAGCGAAAATAGCCTTGGTCTTGCAGTTTTGTCTTGTCTTGTTCTTGCACATTTAGCAAGACCAAGGCAGAGGCCAACACTTAGCTATGTTTGTAAGAACAAGACCAAGAACAAGACTTAGCTATGCTCGCAAGACCAACAACAAGACTGACTGAGCAAGAACAAGACAAGACCAAGACGGTATTAGTCTTGTCTTGTTCGTGCGTTTGCTCATCACTAGATGGCGGTACCAATTAAGCCCCACTAGTTAACCTACTCAAAAAAATTTAATAACCACAAACAGTGCCGGATTTACATAAGGGAACTTGGGGCACGTGCCCAGGGCCCCCACATAATTGGGGCCCCCGAAATTGTGAAAAAAGTGATATAGTCACATGCGTTCAGCGTGGTGTGCGCTCGCACGAAGGTGCTGTCATAGGGAATAGCAATGACGGCATAGTGCAGGCACCTTCGCTTCGAATGAGCGAACGCCATTTGCAATGCTGATTCTGCAGATTCTGCACATCAATATTTATTTTGATGCAATATTCAAAGACTCACACTCCGAGTGTTAAAAACATCGTTAATACCAAAATATATTTCAAAATTGTGAAAAAAATATTTTTTTTAATAATATAAAGTTTAAATAAAATTAACATTTTTAAAAAGTTATTAAAGATTTTTTATTCGCTATGAATTCACGACCTATACAAGTGACCCCTAAAAATAAAGGGTCAAAGCTTACTAGGTTTTATACTACACACTTGTACTTCAATTCTGTTGAAATTGGCAGCCTTACAAGGGCCCCCCACATGAAAAATTCCCTGGGGCCTCTCAAACGTACATAAATCCGGCACTGAACAATGTATTTAAGCGCGTAGGTACATAATATTCAAAAGCAAGAAAGCAGTTGATTTTAGACTGTTAGTTCATCTAGACTATACCTAAAATTTTCGAATATGTTAATTTCCGTCAGTATTTGAATATAGATTTTTAAAATTGAACCATTTTTTTTCCTGCAATCTATCTATAAATATAAAATGACATATTTTGTATTCACGGAAATGGAGGAGCTCTGAATTGTTACTTGAAAGCGCATTGGTGCTATATTTTGGTGTAGCCCTTAAAACTTCAAGAATTACGAAATTTAATAACAAGGTCAAAATATGTCTACCCTTTCTCCTTTCAAATTAAAAAAAAAATGTGTACAATTTCTATAATCGGCTTAGTGCACACTTTTTGGGTTCCAAACAACCTTTGTATCAAAATATTAATGAAAATAACCTTGTTGAAGTTCGATGTCTTGTCAGTCAGAAATATCTGAATACTTCATTCATTGAAATATCAATCGTCATTCATCGTTTGGAGTAGATTTTAAAATTCTGAAAAGACCCCCTAATTCCCTCTAACTTCACAATCTTTTAATTACATTTATTTTTTTAAATCTATTTGAATACTCTAAAATGATGACTAATTTATCTTATAAGGAAATGTAACAACATTCAGTAATATTACCTCTACATGTCAAACTATGAGGACAGAAAAACGCATCACATGCTCCAGTTACTTCCTTTCAGCTTAAGTGTATATTTCCTTGAAACCCTCCGATTCCTTCCAACGACGAAGCATTCTGAAAACGTTAAAATCTTTCCCAATCACATTAGAGGCCATGTAATAAAATAAATCTTTGTCCTACTTTTCGCTCAAGTAAACAAATACTAAAATAAATATATTCCCCAGTTCCCAAGCAAAAATGCCTTTAATGTGTCGAAAGTTTGTCTAGAAATAATAAATGGGCATTTAGCCCCCACCACCCCGTCACCGCAAAAAAATAAGCCGACTAGGTAATTATGTCAGAAAGCGGTAAAACAAAGGGAGGGAATATTTTTGAAAATACCCCATGAAAAAGGATGTGCTAATATCAGTGCCACGAACGTCATCAATTATACACGCTTGGAGTAGTTCTCCTTAAAGATTCCCACCCACCGCTTTTCGTCCTTCGAGCTGCGCCGCTTCAATACTGAGAGGCATCAGAGTCTCTCTCTTTGACATGTAGGGAAAATTTATGGATTCCTACAACGAAATCGTATCCTTGGCGCTTTTTTTCCTTTATACATTTTAACATGGAAGATGAACATTAAAAAACAACAGCGCCTAGATTACGGCCTCGGCTGCTTTTAAGTTCCCGTTTCAAAGGAGCGATTTTCATGAATTTAAAACCTTAGATCGAAAAAGGGTTTTTATGCCGGGACGTGTCACAGGAAAGGTTGCCAGAACTCGTAAGAGGTTGTTGCTTTTTTGAAAAGGTATTGAGAAAAAAGAATTATTCCTCGAACATTGTGTAGGCAAAGCTGTCTAGGAGCTTTACATTAGTACAAAATAATTGAATTTCGAGTAGTTCTTATTTTTAGTATTCGTAGTAATAGGGGTTTTGTTTAGAATATATAATTCCAAAGACGTGTTTTTTAATTTAATTTTATTTCTTATTTCCTTTAATCCCTTTGGTGTAAATAGCCAAATTTGGCGCTTGTTCCGGTTGCTTGGAAGGCTTAATCATGCATACCATGGTTAATGGATGTCAACTTCACATCTTCAGTGGGCAAGCTCGATGAAGTCGCCAAGAAACAGAATTGCCGCATCTGAAGAAGGCTATGCATCCACGAAAAGCCGCCTTTGGTGCAGTTTTTGGAACGGCGGAGTAATCGGGACATACTACACTGATAAGCAAAGTTATGTCCATCATAAACAACAATTTTTTCCCGTTTTAAGATTGCTCGGCGGAAAAATGATTGGTCTTTTGAGACTATCCATGAATCGAGCCATTTGGGCTATCTTCAAAAGTACTGCGAGGAAAAGTGATTTTGCGTCGACAGAATCTGGTTTAGTTATAACAATAGCTACAAGATGACATGGGCATCACCAGATGGCAGATACAATAACCAAATTCGCCAAGTTCTAGTTGAGACTAGGCATGATAGTAGTATACTGAACCTAGTTAGATACCAATGACCCAATGTGGACACCAATTACTATCGAAATGAAGGCGAAAAAACTATCTACACAACTGTAGAACAAAGTGTCACATAGAATAATTAAGAAATCCTTACTAATATTATAAATGCGAAAGTAACTCTGTCTGTCTGTCTGCTACGCTTTCACGCCTAAACCGCTGAACCAGTTTTAACGAAATTTGGTACAGAGATAGATTAGACCTTGGCGAAGGAGATAGGCGAGAAAAAGGCTTGAAGGGGTTGAAATAGGGAATGACAGTTTGTATGGGAGTCCGTTATTATTGCGTATAAAATTATTATTGCCACACACCATTTGAAACCGATTAGCTTCAAATTTTGCACATGTGCGTACTTTGTTTGACTATGCAATGTAAACATTTTGTAAAAAAACAAAGACGGCGGTTCCAAGATGGCGGCCGATTTTTCCATTTGTGTGTTGCGTTGTGGTGGGTATCAAATGAAAAGGTATGATAGGTAGAATACAATTAGCGGTGTAGCGTCACTCCAAATTCAAACTGGCGGCCAACACAAAATGGCAGAAGACATATAATAGATTAAAAATTAGAAAATATAACTTCAAATTTTGCACCGATGCCTAGTTTGCTTGACAATGCAATGTGAACATTTTGGAAAAAATAAAGACGGCGGTTCCAAGATGGCGGCAGATTTTTGCATTTGTGTTCCCGACCCCCGACATGGGTATTAAATGAAAGGGTATGACAGGTAGAATACAATTAGCAGTGTAGCGACATTTTAAATTCAAAATAGCGGCCAACACAAAATAACTGAAGACATATAATAGACTAAAAAGTAGAAAATATAACCGATCAACTTCAAATTTTGCACATACGAATTGTTCGCCTGACAATGCAATGCGAGCATTTAGTAAAAAAATCAGGGTGGCGGTTCCAAAATGGAGACCGATTTTAGCAATTGTGTTCCCTGACCCACCCACATGGGTACCAAATGGAAAGGCAAGTTGCGTGGCGTCATTCCAATTTCAAAATGGCGGCTAACCTTTTCTTCACAACGCTCTCAGTATCAAATGAAAGGGTGTGACGATTGCAATGTAGTACTCTGTATGACGTGATTTTAAATCTAATATGGCGGCCACCACAAATTGGCGGAAGACATACAAATAGATTAAAAAGTAGAAAATAAAATGTATGCGATATATTTTATCAAATCAATATAAATAAATGTATGGCTTCATTTACTACCTTTGCCTATTGTATATATTTTAAGACAATCGTTTTTCAGGAGTAAACTCCAGTCACGCGTCGGAGCTGACACGCACTTTCTTTTATTATAGGCAGCTCTAAATTTTTATATGTATCCAAAATCAATTTTTGCAGATTTGTCCTTTTTTCATTATAGCCTTTTCCTACCGCGGACTGCGCACACATAAACTTTTTTATTTAAAGGCGTTGCAACGCACGCGGGTTTTTTGGTGGTGAAGAAATAAAACAAGAGTATGCTAGAATAACGAAAGTATGCAGGAAATACCAAGGAGCCTGGATCGATCAGAAGCTGGACACCAATGTATTAGGTACACAAAACAACCAAAGAAGGAGGCACTGGTTGGATGATCAATGTAAGAGAAGCATTGAAATAATAAAACAGGCAAAACACGTGTACGCGGCTAGCATTTAAAGGCGGTGCAGATAGGGCCCCTATGAGGCAAACCCCACTGCCTCATGTAGTTCCCGTGTGGATTGCCCAATAAGTCCCACAAGGGGTATCTAACGCCTTGCCCCATCTCGAGTGGAAAAAAGAGGCTAAAAAATTAGAGAATTTTGTCGTGAATATGCGAGTAATAAATAAATAAGTTGCGGTTGTGTTGAAAGATTTTTATTTTCAAGCGCGAGTGTCATTTTCCAAGCGGCCCCCCCACTGAATACTAGCCACGTGCAATGCTACTTAACTCCGCGATCGAACGAGAACCGGTCTATTGAGTATGCTAAAGACAGCTTTCACGCCCATCAACATAATGAAATATGAATAACAAAAAATAAAATTAAAGCTTAAGCTTAAAGCTTTTTCAAAAAGTTTCCGAATACATAAGGCAGACGTGGGATGGCCCCATGGGGCCCTTATGAGAAACTGATAGGGCATACCTCACTTCAATATCCCAGATTTTTTCTTTGTGTTGTGCTCATGAGATATCTAAGGCATGCCCCTTTCGGCATATCACAGGGGGTCCTCATAGGGAACCTACGGGGAAATCCCACTTTCGGCATGCCCCTCATTTGCCACATGGGGCCCACACCCTGTATGAGGCAGGCCCCCTTTAAATGCTAGCCGGGATGTCTTTGAATCTGAAGTGGAACCACTTAAAATGTACTGGAATCAATTCTGAATTCATTCTGAATGCATTTTGTTCTCAACTGGGCGACAAAGCTACTTCGCTGTGCCTGCACCCCAGCACTACTACATAGGCATTACAATCGTTACACGAAAATAATGGAGAAAAGTGAGTTCAGCTTAAGCTCATATTAAAACCTGTTTGAAACGATGGACAAATCTGCGAAGGGCCATACCCCTTCGATAATGCAATTCAAGCCCGTACCAGATTGTAATCATTTCACTATCATATCCAATTCATCTAACATGTATATCGAACACGTTCTTGACAGGGGCCGCAAAAATTGTGTCGAATTCGACGCCTAAAAAATGAAGAACACTTCTGTATCTATTGAAATCTGTGGGTATCTTACTTCCGTTTTAATGGACGGTGTGGAAGTAATGGCTGATACATCTTTTAACATCCTTGGCGTAATATTACTGGAGGATCTGCGATAGAATGAAGACAGGTCCTATTTTTAAACCAGCCTTAAATTAAATTCCTTTTTTGGTGCTGGGATCTCTGAAACTACCTTGTGGTGACTAGGTGAGATGAAAAATTGCGGACTTAATCTTATCGGAGATGACTTGATTTGCTCCTCCTTAGACACAATATTACCCACAGTACTGCCTTATCGAAATAAGCGTTTCCCAGCCTCCACTGCAACACGTCATTCGAGAGTTCAAACAAGGTTCGACCACATTCACATCAACGTTCATCCTTAAACACAAAAATATATTACGTCATCCGAATTACATGGTTTTTAGAACATAGTTCTGGGGTATATACCCTTTTCGGCCGTTTCTCTTTTTTAGCCACTAAAACTGCGACTCCTTTATCTAAATAAGGTAAAGACTAAACGCTGCAGATCGTGGACAAGCCTACTTCTGATCATCCGTAAGGTATTTGACTTGATGATTGACAAGTCGCTCTTGAAATAGGTAGAGAACAAAAATGTAATTCAGATTCCATGTGTTTTTTTATGTGAAGGCAATTGGCCCTGTATTAAAAAGGTTCAAAGCTAAATGCTAAAAGAACATGTCTACGGTGTTATAGTCTATCATCTAAATAAAACTTTGAATCCTTTAAAAACTTCTCAAGTTAAAGCACCATAAATGATTCTGCAAAACTTCTTTCATTCCTATATTAGATGAATACTTAACAGCTTATCATGAAGCTGAACAACGTAACAATTTACATCCAATCCACTTCATAAAATTTACTCATCCCTTTCCAGCACTTAAGAAAGTTTTTGGGGATATTTAAAAGCATCAACTTAAATCCGCATGAAATCCTGATGGGCTTTCATTTTTACGCTTGTCTTGCAAAACTGTCTTTTTGCTCTGGTGGGGGGCTGAGAAATGAATGCAAATAAATCCTTTACTCTAAAGTCAGACAACGATTTAAGTGCAAGGAACAGTGAGAGTGCAGCAAGGATCCTGCTGGCAAAATTTTCATAGTGCTCTAGTTATGGTATGCAAACACGCTATACTAAAATCCGCCCACCCAGGCTCTATCCAAAGGATATTCGAGATATAGCCACAGTACTTACTTGCTCATTCTTGACCTGAAAAGTTTCATTCCCATTCCTCAAACGTGGCAAACTTCTGAATTATTAAGGATAAGATATTCAGTCCTATCACAAGGATTTTGGATAGACCGAAGTTTTAGCAAGGAATTTTCTGAATTGAGGCATTGGAATGGGCTTCTTGTTGTAGTGTTAACATATTTCGGATATTTAAGGAGCTTTATATTTCGCAAATTTCGTGCACGGAACG
Organism: Thereva nobilitata; assembly: GCA_963855945.1. NCBI lineage: Eukaryota > Metazoa > Arthropoda > Insecta > Diptera > Therevidae > Thereva > Thereva nobilitata. Next base: position 34,976,453 of record OY979696.1, read on the forward strand.
TTTTTCTGTTTTTAGGCAAAGAGTAGAAAGAAAATTTGATTTCGTGAACTTTAAAAGAAAGTTTTCGGCCATGACGCTTTAAGCCAAGGTAATATAAAAAGAAATGTGTGAATTTTAATTCTTATCAAAATAATATTCTTTAAGAGAGTTTGAAGTAGCGTTGGTGGGATATCCTGTGTTGGTCATGGTGATACACAGTGCCCTACTGTGTCCTAAATGGATAGCACTCCTTTACTCCTGTAGAGCAACTGGTTAGCATTTATATCAAGTAGTACTTTTTCTTCTTAAATAGCGCTGCAGTCCATGTAGGACTCGGGCCTAGTAGTACTAAACCTGAGTTTTATTTGAAGAAGTCTAAACATATATTCTTTTGCAGTTGCTGATAAGCATTTCTCGACATGTGTCATGCGGGGAAATGCTATTGTAACAAAATATTATTCAAGTTAATATCGTCGGTTAAGGCTCCCGACTACCATTTCAGAAGTCAGTGTTTCGATTCCACGTTGCGCTTACGTTTCGGAAAATTGGTTGTACGTTACCCCCAAAAACCACCCCCTAAAAACAAAAAAAATCAGTTTTTGGCTAATATCTCTTAAACGGTAAGTCTTAAAGAAAATAGTGTTTACAAAGTTTGTAGATTATGCGATTATCTACAAAAAAAGATATTATACATTTTCCCGTACGAATTGCCATTCATGAGATATCGCCGTTTTAAAGATTTAAAATAATCATATCCCTCATTCGCAACTTATACAGGGTGTATACGCTAACTTTACAAAGCGGCCGGCTGTTGATAGGTTTTGGTTGGACGAACAACAAATCGTTTGGGGGGCGGAAATCGTAACGGTTTAGCCACTAGGGCGTTTTGAAGTTTTTTTTTTAGAGTTTTACATATCACCCTGTATTTTTGTAACCTTATGACCTATTTTCATGAATAAAGTATCACTGCACGCAGAATACTCCCACTTATCTAAAACTGTAAAAGTCAAGGTACTTTTCGACAAACCTTATGTGAAAACGTACTTTTTGGCAAAGCTTAAGTGAACTTGATGACTCATTACTCGAAGTTGATAGGGTATAACCAAGGATGCAGAGCTGAGCTAGATAGGCTAGGTAGAAAGCACAAAGTGATTCTCGTCTGGGTTCCCGGTCATAGGAACATAGAGAGGGACGAGAAAGCCGACTACCAAGACAAGCAGGAAGTCTCTTTTCGGGGCTCGGAGACCGAGATGGTCGGAAGCCCAATAGGTGGAGCCAAACACGATATTTTTGAGGTGAACTACTTTATCCAGCATTCGTCCATCACATCCAACCGATTTGAATATGAATCCGATATTACACTGGACTCACTTTTGGGCCTCTTTTTTGTGTAATGATTGTAATGTTTATGTAGTTGAATACGAAGCAAGTCATTCGCAAAGTGCAAAGTGTCATTCAAACGTCAGAGAGGAATCAGAATATATATTCAGAAAATTCATACGTTTTATTTTTGAAATTACTTTCTCTTTGCGATATAAAATTTAACATATATCTATAATCTATAACCTAGTAGAGAAGCATATAATTTAATCTCATTAGAAAAAGTGATGCATGTGTTTCATGAATGTAGTAATTAATAAATTAAAAGTTCAGGTACTTGAACACTTACATCATTATATTATTTAGTAGGTACACACAAAATCAATCTACAAAATATGTGAATATTCCAGGGTCTAATTAAAATATTCAATTTTTCTTTTACACGGATTGCAGAATGGAAAAATTTACAAATTAAAATATATCTCACTGATTTACGAAAAAATTAATACATTACAAAACTGCATTGTTCTAGTGGAAATATGCATATCTCAAATAAAAATCAGTCGAAATATCTATATTAAAAAATAACAATATTAACAATATACCAATAATAATAATCACATCTGGATTTTGTTTATCACATTTAATATCATACTGAAAACCTGTTCACTTGCTTAAATCCATCTCTTAAAGATAACTATGATAAAACTGCTAAAATAATTGAAGAAATATCAACACTAGTCAAGATCTTTATTAATACTTCCCAGAAAGGCCCTCTCAACTACAGACCTTCCATAAAATCTTCGTACTAACCCAACTAAGCGCAAACTTAGTCTGAATTTTTGTTGAGCAAGGTTGGCAAGTGATGGGATTTTTGACATTATGAATGGAATTATTTCCATAACAACAATTTTTTTCAGTATTTTTGTTTTTATATAAATAAATTATACTGTAATTAATTATAAAATGTTCAGTAATCAAATAATTTCTTAAATAATAATTTAGAAAGACATAATAACTATGCAAATTCATTATAAAACATGCACATAAATGCATTATAAAATTTTAGTACGGAAGTGTTGTGTTAAGAATAGTGTTAATATAGAATAGTAGTTAATATTAAATTAACTAACTTTTGAGATCACAAGAAAAGGATTCAAAGATGCTTTTGCGAAAAATCTAAAACAACTTTTCTTAGTGTCACCTTTGAATGGAAAAAAGATATTAGGAATTGATCCAAGATTTTCAAATGGTGTAAACTTGTTCTCATATTTGAAACCACAGAAGTTATAGATACCGGTGTTATCTATCCTCAAACTGATTTATCCGGAATGTAAAATTCTATACAGTTTTCACCAGCGCCCCGTTACCCACTTATAGCGTTTCCAGCTCCTACGGCGAGGACGAGGGGTTGGGTTTTAGGAGCCACATTATTGTTAGCATTTCTTTAACTCACTAGAATTTAACAAATGTTTCAAATAAGTGAAATACTAGCCCTAAAATTTAACAAAATAAATATTTTTCAAATAAATCAAAATCAAAGACTATTTATAAAATTGGCAAAACTAGAACTACTTAGGATATATAAAAAGAGCTTGTTAGTTTCACTTACGTACTTCCACATTTAAATAAATTATTCACAATGCAATTAATTATTACTACATTTTTATAAAATTCAAAATTTTGTATATGGAACCCGACGAAATTCCATTTTAACCAATTTAGCGCCTTCACCATAACCTCAAAACTTGCGATTATATTCTGTAAAAAATAATTCTGACTTATGGTAATTTAACCACTTTAACTAACCACTTCCCTATTTAATTTTAAAATAAGAATATTCTTATTGTAAATAAACAAAAAATATAAAAAATATTTTTACTAAACTGAACAAATATTTCAAATTTTCACATAAAAAAAGGTATTTCGGTAGCACTTTCACTATATAACTTTATTATAACACCTTACCACTATTTATCTTTATAATTTCACTTTTATTTTACTTTATTAATTGAAAAATATCTATTTATTTACTTACCGACACATAAAAACCGCCCCGATTCGCGCACTTTTCATATACTATAAATCTGACAGCTCTTCAGCAAACTTTCAGACTACTTCACACATATGCAAAAATTTACAGCACGGCCTGTAGTTGAGAGGGCCTTTTTCCCAGCCAAAGATTATTACAAATACAACCACAGCTCGAATGAAATAAATTTTCACCCCATAAATGGAATGGGATGACACAAGTTTTCTATTAAAACCTAAGGAGAGAAGTACGTGAACATAGGTGTGTCAATAAAAGCAGTAATCTGTTACCACTCATAAAGTGTGCTCGTATCTCAGCTCTATAATCTGTCATTAATACGAGGACTGGACTGAGCTTCATAAATCTAGACTTTTCCAACACCAGGCCACAGAGTCCAGCCATAAAGCTGTTGGAATTTTCTTCTATTTTCTTAATAAACTTCAAATTGATGGGTAAGAAATGTATCTACTATATAATTTTAGAGATAAATTGAAAATATTAACGACAGATAATATTGATTTTTTAAAAAGCAATATCACATTGTTCTTTCCCAAAAACAACATCTTTCTCAAGCCGAAAACAATCATCTTCCGATTTGTGTTACTTGCTTTGAAATGGATGTTTCAATTGTATTCCCAAAGTTGACTGGGGCGTTGCAATTTTGAAACAAAAGCGTCTGGAAAACTATGACCCATCGACGAGCTTTGTGAAGGAGTAGGTCATTAAAGCAACGTTGCAAATTAAATAAAATCATTGGACAAGAAAATTAAGTTCCCACTTTTCACAAAGAACATCTTAAGTGCATGACACTTCTGCTAATGAACTTAAAGCTGCATTGTGCATAATTGGAAGCTGTGTTGTACATTCAAGGTATTTTAGAGGAAAATATAATCCTTTCTTTAAATTATTTCCAAAATAAAACAAACTCACACATTTTGTTTGGATTGGAATGGAATAGTCAAATTATGTAGAGATTTTGATATTTCACATTGTTTGGATTGCTACACTATTTCCGTTTCAATAACACCCAGTGTCTATTCTACAATTGAAATCTGGCTGGAATTAAATATGAAATTTATGGGTCTCTCATCATCCCTGAATACAGTTTGGCCTGAAAAGTGAATTTTAAACATTCAAGCAAACTTTTTAGAATGATGGATATATTTTTCAGTAGCGTAGTTAAAAATACGCTAAATAACGGAATAGATCAACACTCTTAGGGCCGTTTTCACCACCTTCGGTTAAACGTTAATTGAAACTTTAACCTGCAGTTAGTTAAAAATGCGTTTCACAATCTCTGGTTATAGTCAATCTGTCAGTTAATTTTCATTTAACTGGTAGTCAATTTAACCGAGAGAATTTCTTCTGGTTAATTAATTTAACTGAAAGTTTGACACTGGGATTGACATTTTTGCACTTTGGTTTTAATATGGAAAATATGAATTTAATTTTTAGTCATGCTCAAAAGATCAATAGAAACTATGTGTAAATTCGACGATTCAATTGATGAAGATCAAAAATATATAATTGTTCGAAGTTTTCTTTTAATAAATATTGACACTTCTGACATTTGATGTACTGTAACTATCAAAAAACTAGTACATTTTAACTTTAACTTCAAGTTTGTTAATCATAGTTGGCGAAAACGAAATTTTTTTACTGGCACTTTACGGTCACAGTTAAATTAACTACAAGTTTAGAAACTGGAAGTATACTGACAGTTTAACCGGAGATGGTGAAAACGGCCCTTAGATTCTTATTGCATGTCGTTACGGTGGAGTTTTAATTAAACAACAAATGAAATGCATTGATATTAAATGCATCAAATCCACTTAGTTGGGGAAACATAGCTGCATTATGAGTGTTTGCCTTTGAAACGTAATGCTTACTGTACTAATTTACTTAAGGCTGTTACATACCAGTATTTTAGTCGAGTAGCAAGTAAATAATTTGATGTAAAGATGTCGACTTGAGTGAAGAGTTCATCTTGACACTCCACTCACTAATATATTGTGTTTGGAAACACACATTTTAACATGTTCAGTAATAACTAAATTACTCGCCACTCCACTCTACTGATAATCTGAACCATTCTCTACTGTATCAGCTTAAATTTTAAGTTTCTGAAAAACGGTTTCAGTTGATTCTAAATTTTGGTTTTAATTTAGTAAAAAAAATAGGTAAAAAAACTTTTAAGTTAAATGGTTTTATTTGAAATCATAAGCTGTACCAAAAACTAGAAAATAATTAGAACACAAACATGGACCTTCTTGAGATTCCGACGTCTGGTAAGAAATCATGCAATAGTAGCCGTGCTGTTTTCTTATGTCGTATGCCAAGGTACCCTTTGTGTCGCTGCGTCAACGGATTAAGTAATATTCTGGGACTTTTAACAGACTAAAATAAAAACATGGGGCGCATTTGAAATATATTGGTGGGCTTGGAAACACATTCTTCTAGACAAGTCGTTCTTATTTAATTATACAGTGTTTATACAGGTTTTTATGCGCCCCATGTTTTTATTTTAGTCTGTTAAAAGTCCCAGAATATTACTTAATCCGTTGACGCAGCGACACAAAGGGTACCTTGGCATACGACATAAGAAAACAGCACGGCTACTATTGCATGATTTCTTACCAGACGTCGGAATCTCAAGAAGGTCCATGTTTGTGTTCTAATTATTTTCTAGTTTTTGGTACAGCTTATGATTTCAAATAAAACCATTTAACTTAAAAGTTTTTTTACCTATTTTTTTATTTTCTAGTTTTTAGTTTGATTTTGGCTCGTATCATTATGCAAACTCCTCATCCTTTCCAACTCTTTCATTGCATCTTTATTGCACGGTTTCTTACCTTTTAATTTCTGACAATCAAGCTCCTCAATACATAGCCCTTCCAAAGCCCTTACGCGACTCAATGCTACATACGCTTGACCTTCCTCAAACAGTTTGGAGCCCAAATACACTACATCATGGTCAACAGTACTACCCTGCATTTTATGGACAGTGGAGGCCCATGACAAAATTATTGGCAACATCCTTCTCTCGGCCGTTCCATAATTAAACTTTGCTGGAAATTGTATGGCTTTAGGATGAATAAGGTGTACGCCGTCTCTTTCAAAATCAATTTGAACAGATATCTGTTTCATACATTTGCGTCGTACGTAGAGGGACAAGGCTCTTATACAACAAGGTGTGCCCAGCCTTGAGGCTGAAACGCTAACGACATATCATTTTTATCCACCCTAATGCCACACAGTCCTCGGCACGTTTCTAACGTTGACTTGGGTGGTGTATCACTAACGACGTATCATTTTTAACCACCCTAACGCCACACAGTTCTCGGCACAATACAGAAACCTTAACTTGGGTGCATTCAAAGCATCAAAAAATATTCCAATGAAATAACCTTATTGTATTCCTTTTAGTCTTAATTCAGTAATTTTTGGATTTTACTTTTTACAAAATTCTGGTGAATTTTAAATTTTATAATTTTGACAACAGATTCATTATTTCCCATTTTGAATTTTTTAAAATTTTGACCACAAATTCGTCATTTTTAACCTTAAAAACTCCCCAATACCGATTTTCAATAGATTTAGGACGCATTTACAAAATTCTTCCGCCATTTTGTATTTTCAAATTTTGATCACAGAATCGTCATTTGTGGTCCTAAAAACCCCCCAATACTGATTTTCAATGGATTCAGAACACATTGGCAAAATTCATCCGCCATATTGGCGCCGCCATTTTGAATTTTCAAATTTTGACCACAGAATCGTCATTTGTGGCCCTAAAACCCCCCGATACCGATTTTCAATGGATTCAGAACACATTGGCAAAATTCATCCGCCATATTGGCGCCGCCATTTTGAATTTTCAAATTTTGACCACAGAATCGTCATTTGTGGCCCTACAAACCCCTCCATACCGATTTTCAATGGATTCAGAACACATTGGCAAAATTCATCCGCCATATTGGCGCCGCCATTTTGAATTTTCAAATTTTGACCACAGAATCGTCATTTGTGGCCTTACAAACCCCCCGATACCGATTTTCAATGGATTCAGAACACATTGGCAAAATTCATCCGCCATATTGGCGCCGCCATTTTGAATTTTTAAATTTTGACCACAGATTCGTCATTTGTGGCCCTACAAACCCCCCGATACCGATTTTCAATGGAATCGGAACACAATTGCAAAATTCGTCCGCCATCTTGGAACCGCCATCTTGATTTTTGTACAAAATTGTCAGATTGCATTGTCACGGGAGCTCAATGTGTGGGCAAAATTTCATAAGAATTGGTTCAGTAGAAGTAGACGAAAAAGCTGTCGCAAGATTTGAACCAAACAAATATACGAGGTGAAGCTAAATAAAACCATTAAAAAATTGGCCAAATTGTGAATTTTCTTGCAACGAAATTTCTTGCAACATAGTTAAAGTGAAGTAACAATACACTATATACTATATATACTATCTACAATACTTCCAAAATTTTCTTCTGCCTACTTAAAGTAGACGATCAAATATCTCCAGCCTGCTAATTAATTATTTCATATGGGAGGGGTCTGTTCAAGATTTCTGCTATAGCTGCTTTGGTAGCAGCTATTTTCAACCTGTCAAACTCTCCAAAGCAGCAAGAAGCTGCTATGATATCTTGGGCACAAAAAAGCTGCTTTTAGTGAAACATATGTATGAGTGTATCATCATGATGTCCATTCCTATGATAAATAAAGGAATATTTACCACTTGCAACACATTTAATTAATACTATTAATTTATTAGCCCAAACAAAACGGCATTTGAACCAGTCATTTTAATTATTTCCAAATGCCAGTTAAGCACACATATAAAGCCGCGTTCCCATGGGCTGCATGCCGCACGGAAAAAGCTCGACTTCGGCTTGCCTTCGTGTAGTATTCGGACATTTTCGTGAGAGGCTGCAAAAAGCTTGCCGCATGCCTGAATCTCCTCGTTCACATGGGTGCGTCTGCTGGTTGTCAAAAATCAGCTCTTTTGTGATTTTGAAAAGTGAAAAAGTGAAATGGATTACTTTAAAAATAAAAAACAAATTTTGTTAATTAAATATAAAGAAAGACAAAGTGACAAAAAAAGAAAATATAGAAAATATATCGCTAGAATTGTCAACTTGAAAGTTCGGTGATTTTGCAGCACGTTCACATGGGCTGCATGCAGCACGGCAAAAGCTCGAACTTGACAGTTCCGTGATTTTGCCGCATGGATAAGAGATTTTCTCTTTGCATGATTTTTGCAGCAATGCTGTGCAAGAGAGAGAACATGTGCCGAGACAGATATTTTTTCCTGGCCAATCAGAGAACATTAAGAGCTTTTGCCGTGCGGCATGCAGCCCATGTGAACGTGGCCTAAGTTTTAAAATAGCTGCTTTCTTGCTACACTCGAAACTGCGAGCAACAAAGAGCAGCTACATACATGAGCAGCTTTTTTCAAATTTTGAACACAGAAAATGCAGCTTTTGTAGCAGCTTTTATTCTGTTTTGAACAACGAAAAGCATAAAAAAAGCTAATTAGCAGGAACACAATGCTCGCCATAAGCCGTGGGCTACGAAAGCTTCATCGCTCTCAAATCAAGCCATCGCTGTCAATCGTAAAACTAAAATCATAATAGAGCAAGGCCCTTCGTAGCCTTGTCCATAATTTCAAACCGGTTTTAATATGAGTTCAGTAGTACACCGGAACTCACTTTTCTCCATCATTTTCGTGTAACGATTGTAATGCCTATGGAGTAGTATGGGGTGCAAGCACAGCGAAGCAGCTTTGTCGAGAACGGAAACATGCTTGTGTTAGTGTAATGGACGGTGAAACCAGAAAATGTTTGGGGGAACAAATGATGGAAAATTATGGAAGAAAAATTGTCTTCCCTGCGACCCCTTGCCTATAAAACCGGTTTTTGTTTTGATGTTATGGACAAGTGTGCGGAAGGCCCAAAGCGATATCGTAGGCGATGAAAGAAAAATTGTTCCTGTCAATTGATTTTCAAATTTAAATTGAAGGTAATTTAAATTAATATGAGAAAAAAGAGAGTGCAAAACGTGCCTTTTTTAATTTTAAAATATACCACCCTCAGACGCAACAGAATATGTCCAAATATCACTTTTTTGCTATACTAATAAGGTTTTTTTTGTTGACAGCGGTGTTTTTTTGTATGGGGAAATTGGTAGAGCTGTAAGGGTCAACCAGAAAATAGAAATAGGTTCTAATTATTTTGGTCGTGGTTATGGTCGCTTCGCCGCTAGTTTCATTTTGTTCGTTCATATGTAAAGCCCGATCCAAAAGAGATGAGGTTTCTCAAAAATCGCATTTTCCATGCGCAGAGAGAATAACAACAGAAAAGTGAGAATAACAACAGACTTCGAAGGGGAAATGGGAAAATACAAAAGCGCATGTCTTATCCCGACGTGCGCAATGTTTATTTGTGTGCAATTTTCATTTCCCCGCATGCGCGAAGAAAACCTCAACTGATTTGGATCAGGCTCTACATACATGGTGTCTATTATTTGACAACGAAAAGCTTTCATAGCCCGCGGCTTATGGCGAGCATTGTGTTCCTGCTAAATAGCTGCTATAGCAGAAATCTTGAACAGACCCCAGGTAGCTACTGTCATAGCCTACCTGGTTCCCCATAGTTCCTTCCACTTTGGCTCCTTATGTTGTCATAACCATAATCTTATCATCCCGAGCCAACTTTGAAATCCAGTCTTGTCTTAAGGGCACAATACACGAGAGCTCCATTCGACCACGCCGCGCCAAAACAACAACAATTTGTATGCGCTCGGAATTTCGAGTGCATACAAATTGTTGTTGTTTTGGCGCGGCGTGGTTGAATGGAGCGCTCGTGTATTGGGCCCTTTAAGGCCTTACATACGTCTAGCAGCGCCAAAAATGAGCTAAAAGAAACATTTTTTTTAGCAGGGATAACAATAGAAATTAATAAAAATTAATAGTACACATTGTTTATTGATATTTAAACTTTATAAAAAAAATTATTCCACTTTATTTTTACAAAAATAACTAGGGTAAAAGATCACGTGATTCACAACACTTAGAAAAAAAAGTTGCTCCACGGTCGGCATCATATCTCCAGTAAATGTTGATCGATCTGCAAATTTCAAAAAAATCCTGTAAAATAAAGTTGTAGTTATAGTATGTCGAGCCGGAATTTAGATATTTTGATTTAAAAATTTTATAAAAATAATTAAAGTGTAAAATTTATGACGTAAAACGCATATTTTTTTTAAACTGCCATAAATTGCTAAATTTTTCGAAATTCATGCTCTTTTTCTACGCATAGACGTCAGATGATGTTTGTTGATGGTAGGTATTTTTTATTTCATTTTGATTTATTTATTAACTTTAATTTATATTTCAGCGATATTCGATATTAGTGGGGATCTTTGGGAGGCGGAGCTCATCCTCAGTGTTGGCAGGTAAGTACTTCTGTGGAACTTATTTTGATGTTCACTAATTGTTTTAATTTATTAGAATTGCAATTTGCCAACGGGATTTGATGTTTTTCGGATCTGTCAGATATTTGAGGAGGCGCCCTTATTAAGGGAAGTATTTTTGTGTATTTAGTTAATATTTATTACAAGATTTATTTTTCAGACACGATGTCGACATTCTTTTAGGAATTAAAGGCCTTGTTCGTGATTCGGGTCCTTGATGAGTTTAGATTTAGTTTATTTTTTTTTACTTTGTTTACCTTTTTCGCATGTCCAAACTGCCGACGGCTTTTTTGACAATTTTAGTGAATTTTTGGTTTTTTAGTGATTAAATTTATGTTTGGCGTACATTTTTACTTTGTGTATATTTGGTGTTTAATAAATTATGCTTTACGATAAATGGGTGTTTTTATTTCTTTTGGTTGGTTTTTATTGGTGAAGTTTGTTTTTTAGTTTTAGGTTCGTCAAGGACGGAGCAACATTTCTGCAGAATCTCCTACAAATCTATTGTTTTTTGTGTTACTTACACGCGGTAGTTTACGAAGCTCGTGCTCAAATAAATGAATTTTAAGAAGAGATCAACTGTAGGATTAACTGTACCTCTAACATCGTTATTTTTTCGGACAGTCAAGCTGTTCTGCCTATAGGCTCTCTTCAACCTCTGTCCTGAATTCTCTCCTATCTCTGAAATCCCTAAACAGGGGACAACAATTCAATTTGTACTTTTTTTTGTTCGTTTTGTTAAATACCAATTTTCAGTGGAATCGCGACGCAATTGAATAACTCGCCCACCCTGAAATATATCCAAATCTTCACAAACTTTATACATGAATAAACAATCAGGCAAGGATTTCCATTAAATCATAAATAACATAAAATTCGTTTGTATGCAGAATAAAGTGGCATCGAGGACAAGCTGTCAACTGGGTTATGAGCTTATAACCCAATAGCCGCGATAAACAACTCTTTTCACGCTTCTGATAATTTAGAATAGCCGCCAATTCTGTTCAGAATATTTCAAATTATTTCACCTTTGCACTACCAAAATATTACACATAAATTCATGTCACATCATTTCGATTTTAATTTGCATAGATGCACAATTCACAGTGTTTATAATGAAACCTCCACTGGACCCTTGCAGCATTATAGTCGATTTTTTGGGGTGGTATAATACGCGAATCACGCTATTTTAGACGTGACACTTTTAACAAAAACTAGTTTCTGTTATTAATAATTTGAAATGCATTTAATAATAAAAATTTTACCTAAGTTTAAAGATTTATTTTTTATTTTATTTAAAATATAATGGCCACTAAAAGATTACAAATAGGTCGCCGTAAATCAAGTAGAAATTTCATATTAATATTAGCGTAAACGTCCATTTTCATCAATTAATGGCGGCCTAAAAAAATCAAGGTATTTTCGGATATAAATAAAAAAAGGATTTCTCCTCTGTATTTTTATTTATTGCCGGCATAATAGACGCGAAACCACACAGCCGATCCGATTTCAAATGTTATACATTTCAGAGCTAATGACCGTTAAGGAGTGCTTCCTTTCGGCATTTTTCGTTTCAGGATATCTTTGATAGGTTAATAATTGTTATTTATGTAGTGCGTAAATTCGGATAAAAAGTGTTTTATTGCGTATGAATGGCCTTGTAGGCCTCTAATGACTTATAACAAATTGAAAACACATGCAAAAAGTTTTTTTTGGGTTTTAGTATGAAGATATAGAGCGTGAATTTTCGGTAATATCCGAATTTCATTGTATTATTCTTCATAGTGACAAAATGGGCGACATCAGAATGGTGTTCTAATTCATTAAAAACCTGGACTTCCGAGTAAATATGCTGCTATAAGAAAAAAGAAAAAGATGGCAATATACTTACATTAGAGCAACTGTGCAGATAGAGCGAACATTTTAAAAATGTCCTTGGCCCAAATTGAATGCATCATCCGAATACGAGCGCAGAATTCAAAGGATCCAACGGAGGCAACGGAGAACACTCAAACATCCCGCTATCCGTGAGATAAAAGAATCAATTGAAGCGGCCGAAAAAAGGTAAAGGTATTGATAACATATAGAATGATTTAAAACTGATTCGAATAATATTGTTCCTGATATCCGTGAATAAAAATGATCGCAATTGGAAAATAATATTATCGAGCCACCATCCAAATGAAAGCCTTCGAACCTGTGAATTAAAATATTGATTGGGCCATCAAATGTTTGCTGAGTGTTATTTAGAAATTCATAAATTGCAAATATTAATACATAGATCAAATTTTAAGGTCGTTCTATTCTGCGCAAGAACAAATGGTTAAACAGCTCAAAAGCCCTCAGCAATCTCTCTTGTTTTGAATGGATCTTCTTGTAATGATCTTGTAAGTCATTATGGTCAATACCTTTTTTCTAAATTGTGCAAAGTTCAAGTTGTGAAATTTAGCAAAGCACCTATATGCCCCATACATTTAGACATAATATTCAGGGTGTACCGGTCTATACATGCAATATGAAACATGTTTATATGGGCCCGCATAAAATTGGAAATTAATATCTGATCAATATTTAAAATAGGTACGCGTGAAAACAAAAGACTCATAATATAATTGATCGATTTCGCAATTGAGAAAAGTTGCTGATATTCGGTGCACTTAATAAAAACTTTTGACAACTATAGGTACTCATTTTTATCAAAGAAATATGTTGGACACATAGCCAAGCCCTCAATACTGAAATAGAACCATTAATCAAAAGTTAAAAAATCATGTCATTAAATTTACTGCATTTTTAGAAGGCGGCTAGATGGATGCAAAACTAAAGGATTAGACAAATGGCATTCAGTTGTGTACGTCAAAAATTAAACTTTCGTACAAAGTGTTTATAATATGGTCTAATAAGTGTGCTTCCAGGGCCCCAAAGTTTTAACTGCCAACGAAAATAGGAATCTAGCTAGAAATAGAGGGTGCCTTCCATTTAGACACAGAGAGACACAGTGTTACACTGTGTCCGACACAGAAGTGTTCCATCAACGACACAGCTAGACACAGCCGGGCACAACTAAGACAATGCTACCAACCCTCGCCAATTGAAATGTGATCGTTAATTTATAATTACAACAATATTGTTTCATTTTTAAGATACCCAGCATTTATAAGATGTCGGGTAATTAATTTAAAGAAATTATCAACATAAAATTTACGATTTACTTGCCAAACAAAAATAAAAACGAGAAAAGTGCGCCATGGCGGATTTTTCATGAACTTATGTGTTCCATTTGGGCTTACACAGAACGACACAGAGCGACACGCTGTGTCGGACACAATTGTCTTTCTGTGTCTAAATGGAAGGCACCCAGACTTACATATGTATGTTCTGAACCTCAAATAAACTACCATCACTGATATCTTGGCCTTCTTTCTTCTTATTTTTTCTTCCTTTCGAACAGGTATTGCGTCCAACCGCGGACACATCGCTTGGCCTGTTGTTCTACTTCCTAAACCTCATATGTGTAGGCCACAACGCCAGAATAGGTGCAGCCGGCTATCTAGTAGATTCGGTTAGACTTGACTGTTCCACTGTTAAACAACGAGACCCTGCTCCTCGCTATCGCGGAGCATTCGCAGAAAACACGAAGGGAGACTCATCCTTCTTAATGCGAAGCCTGCAGGTCGTGCCCTACGCCCTTCCTATACTACACAACCGGTAATTCAGGTCGCAGGGTAGGTAATCAAGCCACACAAGTATCCTGACTGTCCGCGTTAAGAGACGGAAGAAATCGCTTAGATCGGACCTCCAGCGTTAGGTTCCACCAAAGCCCGATCGAACAAGGGCTAGTGGATGCCCCAAAATCCGATGAATACAATGCCAGAGTCAAGTCTAGCCAGAACATCCGCCTTTTAATTGCCTTGAAGCCCCGATGACCCGGGAGCCAAACATGGGTAGCTTGATTGAGAACGTTTAGCTCACCAAGTACGCTTGGCTATCAGAAAAGATACAGATCTCTTTTATTTTTATAGGTCATTCTTAAGGTTTCGTGAGTGCATGCTAGGATAGAAACTAGTCTACATCGAAATTTCTTTCAAATACCACTCAAGCCACCGAATGAAATCAAAGGCAGCTGATTATGTAATGGAAGCTTTAAAACAGACTTCAAATTTGAAAGATGTAAAGTGACAAGCTAGTTTTAATGTTATGCATCGATTTTGCCTAAAAGATTGATTATTGCTAACAGAATGGATTATTACATTCCGAAGTTAACAAAAGACCTTCTCTCCCGTTTTATCGGGTCGTCTGTAGTGACTATAAAAATATTTTTACAACCGAAAAGACTTCTTTAAGTTATTTTCTAACTTTCCAGACTCGATATGACGAAAAGATTATGGAATCGTTATTACTCCTGTAAAAGCTCATATTCTCCTCAATAAACAAACAAAACTGACTCTGTATCCCTCGTGAAAACTATTCAATAAAAGCAAAGGTTGCATTTAAATTTCACTTCTCGCAAAGGGGTGTTCCCACAGTTAATCATAAATTTTTTAATAAAATTTGAATATACGACATGATCATGAACGAAACGGCTCTTCTGAATGTCCTTGCTACCGAAAACACAGAAACGAAGTAAAATTTGGAAGAGAAGTCACACCCGTCGTAGCCTAAAATTCAAAAATAAGGAAAATCCAATTCCACGTGAATTTATGCCGCCATTTCTCCTCGTTAGTGTCGTTCGGCAGCCGCCCACTAGCACCATGACAAACGTATATGGTAGGAATTCCGTATCCTTGAATATTTCCAGTTAGCTCGTTTAACAGACATCCTAATCTAATATTCCTTAAATAAGGGAAAAGTGGCGCCAAGTTTGTTTAGCTTTCAGGCTTTGAATCAGGTTTAGATGGTTTCCACTCCTGCCTCCGTCCGTTTTGGATGTTTCGTCGGATCTCGGGTAACGACATCCTTTCTTTTCGTTTGGCGTCCTCAGCGTCATGTATCTTCTCTGTTGATAAGTTATTTGTCAGAAATAAACAATTCACAGCCACATTAGTACCCCCACTCTACACCCTCAAGCCATTTACCAACAAGGCAATTGAGGATGTGCACATAATTCCAGTGATTTGTTGGTACTTGAATTTGAGGTTTGCTGGATTTTGGACCAGAGTAAGCCTACCTCCTTGTAGAGACGAGCATGGGAGGGGCTGTGAGGCGCTAAGTACTTTGCTGGCTGGGTGTGAAAAAGGAAGCCATGAAGAAAAAAAAACCTAACACAACAATCAATAAATCTGAGCTTATTCTGGCAATTTGGGAGTTTTGTGGGGATCAAGAGAGTAGCTTCCAAGAAAATATTCGTTTCTTGAAGAGACTAAATTGAAAATTGTTTCCATATGGCATACACTGTTACAAAAACGAATGTAGCACATGTATATATCACCTGCTTTATCACCTGGAGTTTGTTTTGGTTTTTGGTTTCCTAAAGTAAACTTCGTCCTGACAGGAAGCCTTGAATTACGACTTTATAGAAGACAACTTGCAGACTTACACTTGGTTGTTTGCTAAGCATTGTTAATGACTCCCTCACATTATTCTCGGGGTTCGAGTTATTCTCTAAACATTTTCTCTTGGCAAACACCAACCTCATTCCTACCGCAGTCACGTTCAATACAGCTAATCTCAACAGATTACAATGGACGACAATAAAAATACATCATTCTAGTAATTGTTTGTGTTTTGTTGGGAAATATGCTGCGGTGTTTTTAATAACTTAGCAGACTTTTGGTGGTATTAGAAAGAAAGTTTTGTAAACGCCGCGATTATATGTGATAAACAATCAAAGACTTACAAATGAGAAGGAATTATTATTTTATCTTCTAGTCTCTTTCTATATTAAATCCGAAAATGGGATTTCCGAAAAGAAAGAAAATTTTGCCGGAAATAACTTCTTTCTTTATAAAGGCGATGGATGGAGTTTTTGAAATGAAACGACAATCAATTCAATTTCTGCATAAATATGGCAATGCCGGATTGATTTGTAAAAAAGATAAAAATGCAAACTAACTTCGAAAAATTCGCAAAATGCTGTACCAATCGTGCTTATAGTCCGGGGAAAATAGCAAAAAAACGCACGAAAGGAGACATAATTCGGAAATGGCTGAAAATTGGTCCACAGCTTCCTTGGGACTTTTTAAGAAATTCGGAATCACAAAAAAACACATGGCCGCCGGAAATATAGCGGTTTTCCGGTGTTTTCCTTGTATCTCGGTTTCTATAGGTCGTACAACCCCGTAAAAAGGCCCTAAATATTGACAATGAAATTCAAAGATGTGGACCCGATTAACCCTTTCAAAGGTTAAAGTTATCAAAAATCACTTTTTGGCCACAAAATCACTCAAAAACTGCTTTTTCGAAAATTTGTTTTGATCAGTCAATACGAAACTTTATTGCCTACAAAAAAGCCTTTTGTCATTTTTTCGAAAACTTAACCCTTTCGAAGTTATTCAAGTTCAAAGTTTCAAAAAATCAGTTTTTGGTCAAAAAATGACTCAGAAACTGATTATGGAGAAATTTTTTTTGTTCTATTTATACAAAAAATTATTGCCTACCCTGATGACACCCTTGCCATTTTTTCGAAAACTTTTGTTAGTGAGTTTTTGACCAAAAACTGATTTTTGGAAACTTTGAACTTGAATAACTTTGAAAGGGTTAAATTTTCGAAAAAATGACAGGAGGCTTTTTTGTAGGAAATGACGTTTCGTATTGACTGATCAAAACAAATTTTCGAAAAAAGCAGTTTTTAAGTGACGTTTTGGCCAAAAAGTGATTTTTGATAACTTTGACCTTGTATAACTTTGAAAGGGTTAATCGGGTCAACATCTATGTAAGACCTAAAGTTGTAGAGAATTTCATTGTTAACATTTAGGTCAATTTTTGAAAAAGTTTTGGTTATTTCAAAAAAAAATTTGAAAATTTTTGGGTTGAGTAAAAACATTTGAAAAAATTATGACAAATGCTTTTGATAGGGTAAAACGAAATTACAAAGTTTCAGCCAAATCAAAAAGGGTCAGGTTCAATAGTGATCGATTTAATGTGGAATGACCCATATCCATTTAGCTTGAAATGCCATTTCCTCTTACTCTCCCAGAGTTTGAATGGTGAAATGGTACTCCATTTTTTTCTATATTTTTGTTTTCTCTACTGCGGTGTTTGCTTTCCCTCTTAGTGATGACATTTAATATTTAAAAATAAAAAATGCGACTCAATTCAAATTATGTACCAGAATGTTTCTTGTTTAAAGAAATAATACTTGAAATTCCCTACAAATAACTAATTTTCAAAAAATAGTCCCTACGCGAATTTTAGCGTCAAAATTCCCTACTGTAGGAAAAAATCCCCACGTTCGGCAAGACTGATCTTGAATAACCCTAATGTCCTTCTAATGATTTCAATGTCTTTTGCGTAAACTGTATTTGGGGATGATTTTACTATTGCTGTCAGACCCGAATCAACACCGCCAGGGCAAGGGAACATCTGAAGAAATTATTATGATTATGTCAATGTATGATTAGGCAAACAAAGGTCAGAGAAGCAAAGGTCGGCCAACAAGACACGGAGAAGAACAATAGAATCAGAGCCAAAATAAATCAATATTTTTTGCAACGAATGAATAAGGAACGAACGCATTGCTCCACGCAATCATTCATTTCCGCTATTAAAAATAATTAATATTCCTCAGTTTGTTACTACTAAGTCCACATATATTTAAAAATACACAGTACTTCCTCCGCCATAACTAATTTTTATCCTTTCCCTAAAAATCAACAAGACCATTCGATTTTTAACAAAACAAACCATGGCGGTTATATTTTTTCTTTAGAGTGTTTCTTTGAATAAATTTATGGAAGTGCAATTTAGCAGTTAATCTAGTGCAGGGGTCGGCAACGCGGTGCCCGCGGGCTCTAGGGCGCCCGCGAAGCAATTTTAAAGTGCCCGCCCATCCAGAAATGAAATTTGTTTAGAATTAGAACAAAAGCCTTGGTTAATAAAGCTTGGGTTTCTAACTGATTTAACAGTAAAATTGAAGGAATTAAATTTGAACTACAGGGTAGAACTCATCATATTGCTGTTATGATAAGCATAATAAATGCATTTAAATATAAATTGGCGCTCTGCAAATCGCATGGAAGAAGACAATTTATCACATTTCCCAAATTTAAAAATGGTAATAGTAAATTATTGCGATGAAAATACTACCACTCATCAGTTTGCCAAACATTTTGATTCCTTACTTGAAGAATTTAATTCCAGATTTGAAGAATTCTATGAACTGGAGGCATTCTTGTCCTTTTTTTATTAATCCCTCTCTCTAATCTCTCTCATACAGAGGATGATGTGACCGATAAAATAGCAAGATATTTCGATATTTCCAATAAGGAGGACTAAGAATTGGAAATTATAAAAACAAAAAATGACATTAAATTAAAATCCCATCATAACGAAGAAAAAGTCTGGAATTTAGTCGATGAAAATAGCTTCCCATTGTTGAGAAAA
The DNA here is from genome assembly GCA_963855945.1 of Thereva nobilitata. Lineage (NCBI taxonomy): Eukaryota > Metazoa > Arthropoda > Insecta > Diptera > Therevidae > Thereva > Thereva nobilitata. The sequence goes on from OY979696.1 coordinate 34,995,811, forward strand.
TGTGCTCAAAAATTGAACTCTCTTTGCGCGTCCACATATGCGTGTGAATCTTTGTTTTCCAATATGAAATACCTAAAATCAAAATCAAAATACCGATTACGCCTCACTGATACTCATTTGGACCAATGCCTGAGAACTGAGAATTCAACATATGTGAATGCGCCACATTACAACGAGCTGGCCGCAGAATTACAATGTCAAATATTGCATTATTTGCACAATTTTAATATCATGTTTTTCCAATTAAAATTTTAATTTATATAATAAAATTTTATGAAATAAATTTATGTTGCATTAATATTTACTTGTTTAAATATTAACCCTCTCCGGTTCTTCATATGATGCCCGCCGAACTCTCGCATTTCTGAAATATGCCCTCCTAGTAAACGAGGTTGCCGACCCCTGATCTAGTGTTTACAACATGTTTTCATAACTGAAAGTCATAGATGTCGTGTTAAGTTTTATTACTATTTGCACGCAAAGAGTTGCATTCTTTCAGCATGAAAATATTTAAATATTCGCGAGTGCCATTCCTTCCTTGTCCTGGGGGTTCGCTTAGTAAAAGCTAAAAGGATCCCTTTTCTTATTGTATATGTCATTTTATTGTATATGTTAATTTATAATTTGTTTTATCGTTTGGAATTCAAGAAAATAAGGAAATGAAGTAGCTTTAATAATTAGGAGTACGATGCTCGAAAGGAGAAACATACATAAGGAAACATTGAAAGCACTAGGAAGAAACATAGCTAACCAAATACACCATGTCCTTATATCGAAAAGGAAAGTATCGTCAATGGTAAAGGTAAAAAGCTGCAGAGCTACTAACTCTGAGAGCGAACACTACCTAGTGACTTTAATCCTGCAGCAAAAAATTTCAAATCTAGCTCAAAAAGGGGAAGATTGAACAACACACACTCTCAGTTTTAACTGGGCAGTTGAGCTGTGTAAAAAAATGTGCAATAAACTGAACTGAAAGTGTGTGGGTTCTTGTGCAGTTTATCGGAGCAAAAGAGGGTCCAGAAGCTCAGGTCTGAAGACTGAATGAAAATAGTTCAAAACGCACAGTTCACACAATTTATCGCTCAGACATGACGTCACACGTGATAAACTGCGCGGTTAAACTGAAAGTGTATGGGTCGCTTAATACAAGTTCATTTAAATTATCTAGTAAACAACTATCGGCTACTGTATTACAAGTGGATTTAATAAGGGAATAATTATGTAATTTAAATTTCATAAGCGAAGTAGGATAAGTTAGGGGAGTTTGTGGGTATAAATAGTTGTAAGGATTTTGTAAATAATCATTAAATTCCCAGTACTCAGTCCGAGTGAACGCGGCATTCATTTGCGCAACGGGAATACAAGTTGACTTTAATATTAATAAATATTTAAAATTAAATAACTTATTCCATTTATTTCACATCCTACACTAAAGAAGGCGGCAATAGACGCCACGCAGAAAGGCTGGTCACTAGCCTGGAAAACCCTTAGCACCCAATAGATCCTCACATTACAAATTCAAGACCCGATGACTGATGAATTCGGTATCTACAATGGAGTACGTCAGGGTGATGCGCTATCAGCACTCCTGTTCAATATTGTTCTGAACTATGCAAATGGGAAACTAGACACTATATTCAACAGGGCTGCGGAGTCCGTCACAAAAATTTGCGACTCCGACTCCGACCCCGAATCCAATGTTTTTAAGTTTTAAATCCGACTCCGACTCCAACTGTGGCTCTAATAATGGAGAATATTTAAGTTTGTAACGAAGAACAAAGAAGAACGAATTTTATTGTGTAGCGTGTTCTTTTGCAACGTTCATCTTTCTTTATTCCGCAAATTCCGTAATTTTTTAAAATATTTGTTTTAGTTGACCCGCATTAAGGCGTAACCACAATGAGTTACGCACATTATGTGTAGTTCATTTTAAAATATTTACTTCATTCAATAATTAATAATCTTTATAATTTGTAGTTGGGTCTTTCCATATCAAATCAACCAATGCTTTATACCGATAGTTATAATTTTTTTATATTTCGTCGTTGCGACCTTAAGATCTCCTATGTGACACTTTTATCGAAATTAACTTTTTTAATTGAATCTAAACTTCATGATGTCCTCCATCGATGGCAAAAACTCCCATGTTTATACTTCAACTCATTTTGCAGTTATAAAAAATACTCCTATGTAGTCCTAAAAAGTTGGCAATTTTAAATCTCTTATGTGAAAGTGATAATTACTTCCACATGAATGAAAAAGCAAAAAAATATCTTATGTCCACCTCAAACGTTTAGTTCATAACATTAAATTCCATTGTTAGTATACAACTTAAAGCAAAACTAGTTGTTTAAGTAATTTTTTCACAAAACCATTTTCCTAAAGTTTTACATTTTGCACATAGGAGATCTTGAGGTCGCAACGACGATTTGTTCTTCTAGTGGAAACTAAGAACAAAACCAAATCAGATTTTTTGGACTTCTAATTTGAAATCGCAAAATTTTGATAAATTTTGAAATTTTTGAATTGGTCTATATCAAAAACTATTTGATATAGAAAGCTGAAAGTAGCACCCTTTTCTTCTGCTTTAATTTGATATACAACATAGTATTATTAGTAACAATAGAACATTTTCCAGCATTTTGGAAAATTCATTTTTGAAATATTTCAAAATAATAATAAAAATATAAGAATATTTTGTACATACACTCTTATGGTACGTATATGCTAAAATTTAGGATGGGACGACATTGGGAACATATTGAAATAAAATATTTTAGGTACTTGAAGAACCTAACTGAACCTTATATTAAGTTCAACGAACTTAATATAAAAACAATTTTAGCTACGGGAGAGCTGAAACACTCAGCTGATAATACTGGTCATTTCATGCCAATTGATTCCTTTTGGAGATTATTCCAGTGATGGGATCCGAAAAGAACCTTTATATCGGCTCTACTAACTTAAAATCAATTCTGGAACCTTTTTTAAAAATTCTTATTGTGGTTTTTCCCCAGAGCCTTTTTTTAAGCATCAAAATATTATATGGAATTCTTAAATGATAAATTCTCAATTTAAAATGTCGGTTCTGGTTTGGTAACCAAGCCAAAAAATGAAAATTTTCTGGTTCCCATTCCCGACTTCACAGTTTTTATTTATTTAAATGCAGCCTAAAAGGCACTCTTGGTTGCAGATGTACGGAGAATTGCTTTTGACAGAGAGAAATAACCGTTATCATTATATGGATGATATGAGTTCTTTATTGCTTTACTGGAATTTGAAAAAGAATGAATTACCTTGGCTTGGTAGGCACGCTGAAATAGCACACGCCGTTCCAGCTACTCAAGTCAGCGTGGAGAAGGGCTTCTCTGGTCTAAAATTTATATTAACTGATCGAAGAAATAAGCTAAAAATTATATATGTACAAATACTTATATGTTTAAATACTTTTGTACAACTTTATATAAATTTTAATATTTTGGTTTCAAATAAAAATTCGTTCTTTGTACCAAAATGAAAAAAATTCCAACTCTTACTTGAAATGGGTATGGAACCGATATAAAATTTTTATTCGGTTTTGGATCCGAAAACGGAATTTTCATAATCTGCAAAATCGGTTCTTAGCGTAAGTGAAACCGAAAGGAACCGTTATACCGAAAAAAAATTTTTTAGGTTCTAATCACTAGATTATTCCTTAAGTTGATGTTCTAAGCGTCAGCTGCATGAGTAGTGGTGGGGCTGGTCGTGACAATATGTACAGTTTCTCCCCACCACCCCACCACGATCCTGTTGTCTGACTTTTGTTTCTATTATCAGTCTTATCTGAACTATCAATTACCAAAAAAATAAGCGTCCTGAAATGACCATCCAAAATGCAACGCTGCCTCCCGGACTAAAAAGAAAGCGTTAAGGCAGGTTTACATCGGAATAATGAAATTAGTATAGTTAATAAATAAAGAGCAAATCTGAGCTTCTTTATCGCATAGAAGATAGTATGGTTCTATCTCTGTTTCACCAACGTGGCAACACAAAACCGCAACTTCAAAGTAGGGCTCTACTCTACTTAACGAATGCGTAGACCGACAAAAAGCTTTTAATTTCGTTAAATTTCAATATTCTAACGCCTATAAATATGCCATTTCCCTAGTTTTTGCATATTGACCTTTAGTCCAGTAAAATAAGGCAAAAAACGGGCTTAACTTCGGAATTCCGTGTAACAGGTCGTATCGTCTTCGAACTTTTTTTAAATTGTTGTAAAAGATCTACGTATAAAATCCCACCCTTTAAAAAATGCCGCTACTTCCTTATTGTTGCTATTATAAACAATTAGTGCAAAATTAAATGCGAAATTGTGTTGTGCGCTAAATTCAAAAGAATTAAACCGGAAAAAATGCTAGTAGGGGGTTTTCGAGGTCGCTGATTACGAATATAATGTTTAAAATTCAAAATGGCGGATCCAAAATGGCGCAATGATGGAACTTCTTAATGATATTGAGTCAGCCTATCTATAACTCTGCTTGCTTTTTCGTATCTATAAATTATCGTTATCCAAGTTTTCGATGAAGCATTACTGCAAAAGTAACTTGCCAGGCGAGTAAAAAATTTTTGGTCGAATCGCAGTCATAATAGCATGAGCTATAGAATTTTATATTAGTACGATTTTTAAAGAATTCCCATTTTTCACAAAATCTTGTTATAAACAATGGTTAAAAATTATGTAAAACATCAGAGCAAGCCTACATTAAAAGATGTAGACCCCAGTGACAATTTTTTATTTGTTTAAAAGGAAATTCTGCTCAGTTTTACATGATCTTCATAGAACTCTACATTTTTTATAAGATAATGTTATAAACAATGGTTAACGAATTATTTAAAAATTCTGAAAAGCACATATTAAAAGGTACAGATCTCAGCTACAACCTCTATATATTTAGAACATTAATAAGAGTTTTTTCGCTTAATAACAGGCGGTTAATTGCACTTCAAAATTCCATATTTTTAAGGAATAATCATTTGATTGTTACTATTTCATAAATAAATCATTAAAATTTAAATATTTTGATAAAATAAATTATTCTATCGTAAAGTATGGGTTTCCAGCTATAAATTGACCACCTACTAATTGTCAATAAGTATGTTGCACCTAATGTTATTATTGTTGAAGTTACGCATGGAAAAAGTAAAATGCTCGTTTTCCCGAAATTCGTGGAATAAAAGGTGCGTATTGAAAAAATACGATTTTTTTAATTTTTTTCAATACATACATCTTAATTAGGACCATTTCAGGAAACCTATCCACAAATTAAATTTAAAAATAATTTTGGGTTTTAACAATTTGCAGAAGATTTACTGAAACAAGTGATATTTTGCCAATTATTAGTTAATAATAATTGTTTAAAAAAATTTTCTATCATTTAAGTGCATGGATCGAGTAAGAAAAGTTTTTTCTTCAATAAACACTTTGGTTTTTTGCATTTGCTTTTACCAATCAAAAGTTATAGCCATTTTTGTACGGAGCGAGTCTCATTTTTTGCTCATACACAGATACTATGAAGCTATGTATTACACCTTAATTAACTAATTCGCATCTCCCAGGGATTTTATCGTACAAAAAAGTTTCTTAGACATAATTTACTTAAAATTTCCTCCTCTTTCGAATGGCGTTATCACTTTTTTCGGAAAAATTATTATTTAAAAGCTATTCGCAAAAAACCATAATTTAACACTTCTTTTGTTTAATAACTATTGCAGCGGCACTTTTTAGGGAGCGGATTTTTTACCATATATTATTGATACAATTTATAAGAGAATGGAAAAAAATCCGCCCCGTTACAAAGGATTCCGAAGTGAATTACTTATTTTACTGGACTACTTGTTTTCGACAGTTTGAAGAATGCATTAATTTTTTTAAACTCTAAAACGAAGTGAGAAAATGTTTAAAACTAATAAAATTGTCTTTTTTACTACACATTTATTTAATATTACTTATTTAATATTATTAAGGCTTTGGAGCTTATTAAATTGTTTCCTCTGCGACCGTGTTAAACATCTTACGTTTGACAGTTGTGAAAAGTTTCGAGCTTTCGACGAAACTTTGCGCTTGAGTTTTGTACAGGGCCACTTTGTTCTTCCACTTTATTCTTGGGATGTAAACTCGCCTTTATCGTCCAAGAAGTACGTAAATATATGACGTGCTTGAAGATAGAACTCTGTATAAAGAATTGGAGAGAGCTAGGGAACCGTAAAGGCGACTGAAAAAGGAAAGACCTCAAGAGTCTATCCTACAAGGACTATATCGCCATTTAAGAAGAATAAGCCTATCTAGAGATACTCTTTTCAAGCCCAAGTGCTTCATTTTAAACCAGCTGCCTACCTACATATATACGAGGGATCTATCAACAAAATATGTCCCTTATAAAAAACTTATTTTAACTTGGAAAAAAAGGAGCAAAAAAATACAAAACAAAAAAAACAGAAGAAAAAAACAAAGGGGTACTTTTAATAAAATTATAACAATTCATTGACCCCTTTCAAAGGATCTAAATATTCGCCATTATCTCCCTCCGAAAAAAAGCACGATGAAACGCAGAGGCCTTTGAATTTGCAATTTTCATCTAATTTCAACTTTCTGTACCCAGCAAACAGCCGTAAAAATATAAAAATTTCCATAACTGGTTCAGAAAAGCAATATTTCCCCATAGAGACAGTGGCACAGACACAATCCGAACCAACCCCCGGGCATTCGAGATCTCCAGCAAGCACCCTTCACCCTTGTATAAAATTTCTGGAAATTCGTATCCTGGCCTGGATACAAATAAGTTCTCCGCCGTTTTTTTCTCTGTTTTTGTTCTGCTAGAGGGTGGAGCGGGAACGGTGGACAAGCTCACGATTATTTCGAGTCTGATTAGTGAATTGCCCATTACCTTAAGGCTAGAGTTTTTTTTGCAGATCGTTGAGTTTTAATTTAGTCACCGAGCTCCAGTAGATGGACAGATGGGGCGAAGGGCGTAATTGAAAGTTCATGTCCATGAAAAGTTAAAGCTTCTTTCCCTTTAATGGCGCTGAACCTTTTCCATTTAAATCCGAAGGGTGGGTGGTTTTGTAAATTAGTCCTGCATCTGTAGGGACAGGATAAGAAATACAGTTAATTTGTAGATGTAAGCTTGCTTAGAGAGTGTGTAAAAGTGAAAGAAAGAAAGAAAGAGAGCGTCCAAATGGGACACAGTTGTATAAACGACTTAACTGAAATATGGCAGCCATAACTCCCTGGACAGTATTAGTAATATGCCACGCTGTGTAGAAATGAATCAGAAACCGTTGAAGTAAGACGTTGCCCAATCACGATTTAATCCCTAAAATATTAGGGTAACGGTATGACAAACTTTTATTTGCGAACGAAATGATCTCGGGGAGAGAAGTGATTTTGCAAATTTCACCTGCCCGAAATCAAACCTTACGAAATGGGATTGAGGCAATTTATCAAGTAGACAGATTTCGTAAGCCCTTCCAACCTTCGCTACGTTTAAGGATGCCCCAAAATTTGTCTTCCGTAATTGAATTCAGATCAGATAGCATCCTTACAGTTGTGTCACGAAAGGACCTTTACGTTCTTACGACTTATCTTGAAGGAAAAACGGTAACGACAACTACCAAGACAACGGCAATGTAGCGTACTATATACCTACTCACAGGAGACTAAGAAGACATTCACTAACGACGTTTATGGTTACGGTTACGTGCGGCACTTACCCCTCATTAGGTATATCGCAATTTCAATTAGCAAATGAGTCGCAAAGTTTCATTATCTGCTCATTAGTTTCATGGAACAAGGATCTGTCTATTTATCCAAAAAAGACTTTAATATCTAGAATTTTAGGATCAGACGGCGCCAGCTACTGGCCACCGTGTTTAATAATTTATCTTCCACAGCTGCTTCGGCTTCAGGATATTTTGATTTATCGACTTGTTTGTCGAACAAAAAAAAAAGAATGCCTAAAGTTGTGTTACACGACTATGGCAGGATGTTGCTTTATGGCCCCAATCCAAGGACAGATTAGCCAAAAGTTAGTTGGGACGTAATTAACGGCATTTCTTTTGTGGTCGGCAGTGATTCCTTAACACTTGACATCTCAATTCGCGTCCCCAGGACTACTTTCGGTAATTTATGCCAATGGGATGTCATCAATCGTCCTCTGTCAAGATGAGAACGAGACAAGAAAAGGATATCCTTACAAGTTTTTGGGAGATAAAATATATATACTCGTACACATGCTGTTAATATATGTATTTGCGGTCCCGACACCTTGTTCAAGTTTATGATGTAAAAATAAATATAGTTAAAATGTTGTTTGTAAAAGTTTATTGCGATGTTTTTACCTTTACGAGGATAATTTCCATTAGATTGTATTTATTTTAATTTTATTTGTGGGGAGGAATTCATAGAAAAAGGTGAGAGTAATTTGTATGCAGCATTAAATAAATCCGCATGAATAAATTTTCCTGGTAATTTCACTACAACGTGTACAAATGTTCATGGTAGAGAAAGATATAAATCGTTGTGGCTAAAATGAGTTTTTTTCACAACTTTACATAATTAGTTTTATTAGCATACAAGGACGTACGTTTTTTACAATGTTTCCTGTAGACAAAGAAGTGTCACTATTTTTATAACAAATTCATGACTGCAAAAATAAATGTCTCTTAATGTACAAAATTATCAACCATATTAAGTCAAGATCGTGATGGTAGGCAAATTCGAACCGTCACCTTCTCGTGGGGCCCGCTGCATAGCCAATTAAAGGAGCGACGGTAGTAGCGAGTGTCGAACGCATACTAGCGACCAACTGGCACCAAGTCTTGGCTTTCGCTTTACCACATTGCAAAGACCTACAACAGAGCCTCGGATAGGATTGACTATTCAATTCAAACCCAGATATTGTATCAAGGACTATTATTTACGACAATTTTCCTGCAATATAAGGACACTTTATTTACCTGGCACACTAAAAGTTATACTACATGAATTACATAAATATAAAAGGGATCTAACATCAGTGCAAGAAGTGTGGTGGATCCTAGAGAAAAATACAATATATTTCATTGTTTCTCAACCTTTTTAGTGTCGCGACCCCTTGAAAAGCCAGAAAATGAAGTAAAATATCAAGCGACCCCCTCACTATTGGCTGAAAGATAATAATCCAAGCAATCGGAGCGATTTTCTCGGTAGGAAACAAAAAATTGAGTCTAATGGAGACGACAGGAAAAACAAACAAGTCTTGTTCCATCTTCTGCCGTCAAATCGGTCGTAAAATTGAGTTATTTAGGTCGATTCACACATATCCGTGACGGCACGGAACCGATGCTTTCCGTGTCAGTGGATTCCATGATGAATTTTTTACTGACATTCACACAGCACCACCTTTTCCGTATCAGTGCTCAATATTCAATGGCACCTGCAATTACGTTTTAGTTTTGAAATTAGGACCTTGATCTCAAGGGCATCATGGATCTCAAGTTCATCTTGCTGCAACACTAAGACGAGGCGGAAAAGAATAAAAAAGAGAGTGGGTTCATCCCATGTGGACTCTTCGGAAAGTGAAACTAAATTCTACGAATATTTTGGAATGAGCGAAAACGCATTCAGTGATTTACTAAAAACAAGTCGAGAAGTTAATCCACACGAGTCTGTACATCATATAGTAGGAGGATGAAATACATTTGGGCATTTAAGCAACCCTACATCAAAACAATTTCTACATTTCTTACTTGTATCTACGTATGAACTTTGCTATTCAGTATAAAAAAATCCCACAAAAAAATCGCACAGAAACAGGTCATACCTAAATTTCTGCTGAATTCTTCTAAAATTTTTTGTTGAATTTAAAAAATATTTTTTTCACGTCCGCAATAAATTAAAAAAATTGGTGGCAGCGGATGTGTGGGAGAATTCCGCGTGTTTCTCAATTTGTTTCCATGGAATTTGCCGATATTTTTTGTTTCACTGATGCCCGGTACTGCACTGAAGTCGTCGTCACGTCACGGATATATGTGGATGGTGGATCGACCTTTACCGGAAAAACCATGGCTAAATTCTTCGATTTTATACGGTTGTTTTTTCATGTTATATGTGTAACACTTGATTATAATTTAAAATACATTCTTTATTAAAATTTATTTTTTAACGGATTGCGGCCCCTTAAGGGCTCACGACCCCCAGGTTGAGAAACAATGTCCTATAGCTCTAACGAGAGAAATTATACCTTTGGGACGGCATTCATTGTAAGAAAACAAATTAAACTTCTTGTAATGGGGTTTAATGCTCTCAGACACTTGGAGAACTCTTGAACATTAACGCAAATTTCTGGATCCTTATTGATCCCTCTTTTTCAAATATGGAATAAAGTCTTAGTTTGTTGGTAAACCATCAGATCAGTATCATCATCAGATTAATAATGCGGTTTTTTATACGTCATTTATTATTCGAACTAATATTAATCCAAAGTGTATTATCCATCATTTTCTGCAATGCTTGTCCTTCTATCTGTTGGAGTTTAAACGCTCCTGTTCTGAAATTCACTTGCCCGTAACGAAAAATATTCCTCAAGTACCATTCCGATATGTTCTATTAAATCCATAGTTTTTGCATTCAGGTGATTCTTTAGACTACGGAACAAGAGATAATCCGATGGTGCAATATCTGGTGAATATGGTGGATTAGGCACCGTTTCCCGAAAAGATGTTTGCTTTTTTCCAGCCTTGACTTAAGCCGCTCAAGTTACTCGCAGTATACCAATGTCTGGTTATAGGGTTCAAAAGCTCATAGTGTATGAAACCCTTCATATCAGACCAAACACATAGAATTTGCTTAGTCTTGGGTTTCGGGGTGTTTTCTTTGTTTAGAGAATGTTTTCTACGCTTAACATTATTTACTACAGGATTCACTTTTCAACACCAGTCACCAATATGTCCAAATGGAACCCTTTACAGTCATGAAGATAATTGCTTAGAATATGAGAAACATATATTTTTCACTGGTTGAACCCAACTATTTCATTTTTGGAGAGAACTTTTCACTGGTTCAATCAGTTCACTCGATAACTGGTTTTCCAGTCAAATTATTGCTTACTGGTTGAACCAGTAAAATTTTCCCTGGTTCATTTCTAGAGAGTAAGCGAGAAGCCACTAGGTAGACTGCTGAACCTGTTCCAGCGGTCTGGCCTACAAATATGAGGTATAAGGGTGTAGTACAATAGGCCAAACGAGTGGCGGCAGTACTTTACGGCCCAATACCCCACCAAACTAAGAAAAAGAATTCGCAGGACCACTGTGTCATGCTCAACACTTTTCCCAGGACGAGGCATATCTTTTAAGCTGTACTTTCCGGCTCGGAAATCAGCGTTGTGATTTGCCGTTGTGCCGACCTTTAGTTCATGGATATTCACCTGGATAGGTTGATTATGGTCAATATGACAATCCAAGAAAACACAGAACCCAATTCAGATCAAACATAAACTAAGACCGACAACATATATAACACTCCTTTAGTCCTTCACGAGACATAGGGCGGAAACAGTTGCCCTCAAGCGGACTCTGTTTTGCGGGACAACTCTCAGCTCTGACCAGGATCTCTCGGTTGTTTCGGCCTCTGCTAATAGGGTTCTCTTCCAAGCTGTTCTAGGTCTTCCGACTCGACGGGTTCTTTACGGATTCCAGTCGAGTGCTTGTTTGGCTAGATTCTCATTTTCGCGTAGCAAGGTGTGCCCAATCCAAGTCCATTTCCTTCGCCTGATTAGATCGTCTATCCTTTCTTGGCCGGCACGGCGCCTTTGTAATTGCCAGCGGATTTTTAGGATATGACGTAGGCATCTATTGATAAAAACTTGTAGGTCCCCTGTGATGAATTGGGTGACTTTCCATGTGACCGACAAGGCAATGTTTTTTATGCTTCATCTTCTACCAGCCGTGGGAGAAAGTGATCGGAGATTCAAATGTACCATCAACCGCCACAATACTCCAGAAATCGAACCAAACAATGCTTGATGGCGGCGACATAGACAACATAGGAAAAACATCACGGGCCTATACCATATTTTCACCATGGGACTGCAAATCAATGAAAACAACACAAAGTATATGGTGGCCACATTGGTAGCATAATCAAGGTAGTGGAGCATGAATTCGATGTAGTACACGTACACCTGCCTTGGGTCAAGAATAAACGTAAACGACATCATGGAGTCAAAAATAGACTCATGGATACAAAAACTTAAGAAGCCCCATTATGGCCCATGAAGATGCTTTAAATGGAACGATCTAACCATGAAATCCAAGGATCAACAGTGATAAGATCTACGAGCGCTAAAGAGCTACTACTTCTTTAGGAAGCACATCTAGCTCGTTAGAGTTAGGAGGAGCCTCATATGCCTTATATATGAGGATAAAAGTCTTATATGATACTATTAATGAGATACCACCGGCCAAACCTACACTAGAAGGATTGCGTGGACCAGGATGCTGAGAGCCTAGGAATGCTAAATTGGAAAAGATCGCTTCGGAATCGGCACCTGTGGAGGTTATAGTTACGAAAGAACAAGATCAGTTTCCGAGTGTTATAGCTGAATCATTAAAAAAGTAAGTAAGCTCTACCTCCTTGTTCTCTTTATGTGTCTGTACCCGGATGCATACGGAAGAAACCCATTTTGTCTTCAACTTACAAAACTCTATTTTTCCTTAATTCGGGGCTCATTTACCTGTAGCAGTTACCAAATCGGCTCTGGTTTACTAGTAATCCACGAAATCAATTTACGTAACATAAGTCCAATTTCAATTCACCCAAAAATATTCCCAAAAGTAACTTTGCTTTTCTAAATTTTCTTCTCATAAACTGCAGCCTTTTCATAAACTTCAATGCTATTAAAGATCAGAATATTTTCAAGTAATAAATTACCTAATAAATTTGGCATTAAATCAATTTCAAGACAGAATCCTGTAAAATTTTGATCCTTTCATTTCATTTAAGTTCCGTTTGAAATGACTGAGTCCAAATGCTTAAAAGTGCAGTGAATTGGTTAGTGAAATATCTCAAATGATCCGTAAACCATCCCCTAGAATATTCTCTTTTTCCCTCCTTCCATTCCGGCTTATTGGAGCCTTCCACATCAGCTTTTAAACTATCAAACTTTTCCTGAGCTTTATGGCGAATTTCCAAGAAGCCTTCAATTCAGGATAATGAACAAATTAAATAAGGAAAACTAAAAACTTTGAAAGACGGATGTGCTGATACAGAATGCAGGAGAAATTAACTTCAGCAAAAGGAACCCAAATGCAGTCGGAATCTTTGGTGAATTCTGGATGCAGTGATTCAGCAATAAAGTTTGATTTTTGTTTTTTAATTGACGTAAATTTGATTTTTGTGGAGCTTATGCAGTGGAACTTCGTCAATAATTCGGTTAATATACTTACACAGGTAAAAAATTTATGTACACCAGTTTATAATACTCACAATTAACTCACAGATTTTCTCATCTCCTGAAAGGCTTACCGTGTTCTGTGAACAATGGATACCAGTCGTTTAAATAGTTTTTACTAATTTTCAATTTCATTAAAGACTGCGCTGAAAAATAAATTGATTTAATCTGTTTAATAAAGGTTGTACAATTTTATATAAGAAAAATGTTTAAATGCCAACAGACAACTGATAGCTGAACATTTTAGATGATTCGAATCATTAGGAGAATGCAGGTTGAATCTCACTACATTTTATGGTCTTTTGAAAGCGCTCCATAGTGGCCAACGGGTGGTATATATGTGTATACTACTTTATCTAAGTCCCCCAAAAATTATTGCTACAATCAATTGACTCTACATTAAGCTTAAGTACCGTACTCCACTTGATAGAAAACAGGCAGATCCATGTGAAGTGCGATGCTAGACAATGTTCGTACAATGCTTTGATGTTTCCAATTACACATTAAGTAGTGACAAACAATTGAAGCAATATTGAAAGTAGCTTTGGCTCGTGTTCGTGGTATATGTCTGCTGTTAAATAACGCGACCAAAATAGCTTAAATTGTTGAAACTTAGTAAGTAGAATGTCGTTCAAATCTACGAGACCCTGTTCCTCGAACAGAGAACATGAGTAACAGAAGGAGGATGCTCAACACAAATCCTGCAGGTAGGGTGAACTGCGATTTTAACCTTCCATAAATAATAATTTATAGTACACTGTGAAATGGATTGCTCCTGGTCGAGTTGTGCGAAATAAATTTAATTTTTTATTTAATTTTTTCAGTGTAACTGTCACAATTCTATTTGTATTAAAACTTACTTATACTATTAGTCCAGTGGATAGCGGTTTTTGGCTCCGAATTCTTTCGGACGGCATCGATTGACGTGAAATTTGGACAGTAAGTAAGTAGAAGCTCAAGTAACAATAACAAAAGTTATATTGTTTTGACGTGTGCATTTTCCCTGGGGGGGAATGCCGCCCCTTCTAGGGGGTGGTTATTGGCACACACAAAATAACTGCAGAAATCGATAGAGGAATGGATTGAAAGCAAAAAATGTTATATGAATGTTTTTCTTTAAATGAATATTTTCCGAGTTATTGGCGATTGAAATTGTTGATTTTGCATCTAAAAAGTGGTTTTTCACGAATAACTTAAAAACCTTACGTTTTTTCAAAAAAAATAATTTTAGCAAAACTGAAGCCTTTAGAATAACGAATCGATTGGTGTTTTATTTATTTCTGTAGATGAAACACAACTCTCGAGTTATGAGTCGTTAAACATTACCGTTTGCTCACCGAAAATCGAACTCGCGCCATAAATAAAGTCAAAACGGCGAATTTTTGGAGAAATACTTAATAGAGCATATTTAAAGTACTTGAAAAGACCTATAAAATGAGCTTTGGTACAACTCATTAGCATGAAAACTTACGAAGTTATGATGAAAATAATATGCTTGTCGCCATTTTTCGTCAAAAAAGCAACAATGACACAAATGGCTTCACGACAGGAATTGGAAGTAAACAAAACCCTTGTACAATTAACTTTGTTTAGGTATTAACAATATGTTCTGAAAGTTTGAACGGTTTAGAACGCCCATATTGGAAAAAAAGTTAGATTTATGTTAGTAATAAATTTTGAAATTTTTGAAAAAATCCTTTTTTCCGCAATAACTAAAAAACTAAGTGAGATACGAAAAAAATGAATAGGTACCATATTGAAGGGCTTTTCTTGAAGAAAATTTTGGTTATTGTTTTAATTCTGTACGACGAAAAGTAATTGAGTAATCTGGGTTGTAAGTTCGCAAGTTAGGGCGAAGACCATCTTTCCCGAGACATTTAAACTTTAAAATCTCAAAAAGCAATTTCCCACGTCGGGGATCGAGTCAGCACAAATGTACGTATAGTTTCTTTTGGGGTGGACTATATGAAAAATTTGGCCTGACAGGAGGAAATTCAGCATTATTATGAGTTACAGAAATTTTAGTCGAGCGCCAGGTAAATCTTATGACATCCCGAATTATTCCCTCGGAAATCTGAAAATATCAATTATAGCTCATATCTCTCATAGGAAGCAATCTTCGAAAAAACATGTAGAGACCTTTTTGTGAAGATTTTCACAAGTTATTGATGGAATATCAATTTTCCGAGTTTTCCCGGGAATTTTCCGAAGTTTCCCTAGGTGTATTCTTCAAAAACTGCCCGTGTGCCAAAAATCATTTCTATTGGATTTAGTGTCAGGTCTTAGTAAAATTTTGGCTACAGCGCCTGGACTATGAATAGAAATCCACACCATATTCCACTTCCCCTTCGCCCAAAGGTGTTTTTTCTGAAAATCAAGAAAAGTGCCTGCTTTCAAACGCGTTTATGAGGTATTAACTCGAACCTCACCAACTTTTCATGAAAATGGGTTGGTAGAGTAAATCTTCGAAAATAAATAAGGCTTTTCAAAATAACTCTAGCACCACTGTGGGGCTTGTTCAAACTTTTTTCCTGAAACGGCTGTTTTTACATTTTTGAGATTTACGCGAAAAGTTATAATTATTTTTGCCTGAAATTTTTATTGTAGGTAGGCACTAATAGAAGCCACAATTTCAGCCCTGAAACAAGGTTCTACGATAATTACAGTCCCGGTAATTAAATGTCAAAAAATTGCCATATTTCGCGGTTTTTATTTTTTTGCAAAAACCTGTTGACCGATTTCAATTGTCCAAAACTCATAATTTTCTTCTTTTTAAGCGCTATTACGTACTATTTTTTGTTTTCCAAAAACAAAATTTTTTCGCACCTAAAACGTTGAAAAACGTGTTTTCGCTACCATTATTAGCTTTTTTCCATCTGTTCTCCTGGACCGATTTTTTCCAAAACACATTCATTGAATTCCTAGGATTTTTCTCTTAATCGTAGCGTCCAAAAATCGCAGGGTAGATTTATTTCAACTTTCTTTTTATCCCTCCTGGACATTTAAATAAGGAACTAGTTCGTTAAAGGTATTTTATTGTTTTATATGTTCGATTGTACATTAAAAAAAATAAATCCTATTAAATCTAGGGTTGGACTTTTGAGAACGGAAAAGATTGATCCATTGTTTAGTTTTTCAACAATAACTCAAAAACTATGCATTTTTATAAAAAAAAACATAAGATTTTTTGTAGAGAATCGAATTTCCTGTGGAATGAGCACGTTTTGAAGTAAACAACAATTTTTTCACCGAAATAAGTCAAAAAACTCTATTAAAAAAACCGAACCATTTCAATTTTTTTTTTTTAACATTTTTGTGTATAACTTTTTTCTAGGTGGATTTAGGAATAGGCAGCACCGAACAAAAAAGACAGCTGACGTAATTTCCGTTAAAATGGTATCCAATTGAAGAATTTTCGATAAAAATTGACCGAGACACAGTCGTTTAAGGTTACCTACTTTTTAACGATAGTACTACTTTGTACTTTTATACCGCTTTTCTACCATGTTATTTTTAATTTTTGAACGCAAAAATTATTTTTACCTGTGGCTTTACAATAAGTTTTATGAGATCACTAAATTTATATCGTCATATGTAGTTGATGTTATCGGTATATTCGATCACCTGGAATCCTGGTCTGTTCCTCTTCAACCTGACTTTGGAGAGAATTATCTGAGATTCAGGTGTAACAGTCACAGTCACAATACTCCCCAAATATACAAAATACAAATATTGACTTAGTCTAAAATGGTTGCTAACAATCCGACAACAATTAAGAGAGTTGTGAAGAAGTGCCTCCATATTTTCATGACTTTCCTCCTATTGTTTCGATATCTGCAGAATTCTATTTATTAATGGTACAGGGTGTTCCGTATCTGTAAAACCGTTACCCGGAAGAGCGCGAGCGGGGTATGGTTCGTTTTTCCCTGGTAAGTACGGTCACGCTCACATTCACTACTAATGTCAGTAGCTGACTATCGAGATGATACGACATAGAGGCGATGGTTCGGTTTCGCCCCATCGGTTGCAAATCACTAACGAAAACAAAAACAAATTTTAAAGGCTGAATGCATCACCAATAATTTTTGTACTTTCTAAAAATATCATCCACCATGTATCAACTGCAGTCTCTAGCCCATCACCTAGTATACTATCTCTAACTTAATTTACTTCATTTAATGGGGTTCATACTGCCATTTAGTATATAAATACTACGCTTGCTTAAGATACTGTGTCTAGAATGCCTTTAAAAATAACTATTTATGAACTTTAAATTCCTCTGACACTAACCACATCCCAACACTCTCCTATCCACCGCAGTCACCCTGAATACCTATTTGAATAAAACAAGGGCTCCACTTTAAATCTTGTATAAAGTTGAATTTATTTCTGAGCCATTCATAAAAAAAATGTTTTAACTTTCGCGCAGCCTTTTCCAAGGCACAGAAAAACAGTCGGACGGTTTACAGAGCAAAAGGACAAAGGATATATGTAGTATTTGGACAAGGCGTGGAAACAGGAACAAACAATATGAAATATGGTCATTTGTGGAGAGTGTATGCAGTAAGCACGATACAATTTATTAATTCGAGCAATGAATGAGCGCCAGGACTACACGGGAAATAAATTTAATTGCGTTCCTCTTTTGTTCAACGTTTTTGCAAAACTTTTCTGCAACTGGAATTAATTTGGCGGGGCGCACCATGCCCAACAGATTGTATGAAAAATAAACTTAATAAGTCATTTTTGTATTAGTCCTTTTTTCTGTTCACGTGTCCAAGGCCCACCGTAAATACTCGTATGAATTCAGTCCAATTAAATTTTCCGAATCATTTCGAAAGGCTCAGATTTCTGGGGCCAGTTCAAGCAGGTCCTATTGGGGATGATATTTTTATGGTCAGATTTTCCTTTTTTTGTAATATTTTTTTTTTTTTTGGGGAGAAAAATAATTTTTTTTCTGCTATCAACTAGAAGAAATACGGATAGATACGTACACATACATGTATGAACATCTCTACCGAGTCATCCTCAATTTAACCAGAAGGAGGAAAATTGATATCAACATTTTTTTTCGGGTGTCCTCTCAGCTTAGTTCTCTGTCATTTGAGTCTAACGGGACTGATGCTATTTCTGGGTGAATCACGTATCGAAGGCCTAAACCTCTTACGTTATTATGAAACCTTTCCATATGAATGGTTATCTTCTAGTAAATCATTTGAATGTAGCCTGTCCCCGGGAAATTGGAGGCTGGCTAACATAACAAATGAGACAGACCACATCATCTTGCTCCCTTGTGTCCTTGTTTCATTGGTTTGAGAAAGAGCAAAAGATTTCCCTTAAGGACTTGATCATGAAAATTTATCACTGGATTGCTACGGTTTATGGTGAAATGTCATTTCTAGTACCTAAGCTCCTTTAGTCTGCATAAATAATAGGTCGGACATGATTTTTGCAGTATATTTTTGATAAATTTCCATTTGTCCCTTCATTATGCAAGTAATGCGCGTCCAGAATGAGATGTTATCTTTCATGTCATCTTAAGAATAGGCGAAATTCCATATTAATGAATTGTGTTGGAGGAGATATGTGATGAGCAAACAAACCGAGGATTAATGCGTGTGCTGTATGCCTGTGTACGGATTTATTTTCTTAGAATTGGGTCATGCCCGAACAATACGCACCATGTTAAAAGTTCAGCATTTGCTTCTAATAATTTATTGCAGTCTATATTTTGCTTTGTGGAATATACGAAATGGTTGATTAGCATAGCCTTGACAAATAGGGTACTGTGATACCAAAGACACAATAATAATGAAACCGAATAGCCGTAATTGATATCCAAGAGCTCGGACGTCAACATTTTAACGAACAGAGTTATGCAGGGGTGGAAGCACGTAAGTTGTTTCAATCGACCTCTTCACACAAAAATTCTGAATTTTTATATGAAGAGGTCGATTGAAACAACTTACGTGCTTCCACCCCAGGTTTAGTTGTAGCGAAACAGGGGATTATATTTAGTTGACAGTGAGAACATTTTAAACTTTATGAAACGCTTCAATGTAATACTGTTTTTGCAACTTGAAATACAGTCATCAAATTGATAGAACTGTATTTTGAAGTGAAATTAAAAATGACTTTTTCTTTTAAAGTGTAGTGACTATGTGTAGAACTATGAATGGCGGAACTACAAATACTGCAGAATACACATCATCAGATTGTCTGCTACAGAGTTGGATAAATTTCCATTTTGTTGCGGCTTGGCTCTCATTGACTTCAATAACACTCCAACAGATGACCTACATCTAAAGCTGACAGAGATGATGAGACAGAATTGGAATACAAGCCCATTGTAAGTATCCACTCAGCGTATTGAAATTTTGGAAAAGTCAAGTATTCAAAACATATTATTTACAGAAAAAATACGATAGCCCTCTCACATAAGAGTTTGTAAATCTAAGCTCTTTCTTAAATGAAAATCAACTTATCAGCGCAGAGTTCATACTTGTTTGACTTTAAACTCTTGAACGCCGATAGTTATAATCTCACTAGTAATCATCAGTTTCTTCATAAACTCAGTTTGAACCATAATGTTGACGCAACATCCTTTGAATGAATGAATGAAAATTTTGAGGATAGTATGTATGTATATGTTGAAATCTAGTTGAACTCATTGGCAGCGCCCACCAATACAAATAAGTGCATTTATATATCCCAAGCATAATATTGTAATAATTGCGATTATTATCACTGGATCTTACGTTTTCGAGTCTATCGTTAACAGATTCAAGTGCAGCGGGACAGGACAGTACAGTATTTTGTCATATAGAATGTAATGAAGGCCAAAAAAATAATTTAGTGGAAGGAAAGTAATTCCATAGCAGAATGAAAGGCGTCAACAACTTCAAGTTCGGTAAGTTTGTTCGTTATTGAATAGTCCAGTCAAATTAGTATTTTCTGATCTAAAAAAATATATCATTCATTTTTTTTTTTTGGAATCGGTTTATTTTCGTGTTTTAAAAAAATGTTAAAAGTCGAGAACGATATAAAATTATTCAAGGTCAAAGTTCATAAAATACAGGTTTTTGCGAATATCGCGCTTCCTATAGCACGGAGGCCAATTAAAGTTATTATGAAAATGAAAGATAGTTAAATTCCCCAAAAAAAGATATATTTAATTTTTTACATAAAACGAACAATTTAGGCAAAAATGTGCTTCAAAGTTTCCGCACAAGCCATATGCATATTAGCCCAGTCACTTTATACATAAACCTTTACAAAAAACCAACTGGAGATTTTACAGCGGGATTCTCTTTATTTTGGGGTCACAAATAATTTCCCAAAAGTCTATAAAGCCAACTGACCGGATACTCAAGCTATGGAGGGTCAAAGGTCACGAAAATTAGTTTTTCTTAAGGTAGAAACAGAATGGCACGGCGACCGTGGCGGAGTCCGCCGCTCAGAGAGTTTCCCATACATTTAATTTGTCCGCGCCGCCTGGGGAGAAATTAAATGTATGGGAAACTCTCTGAGCGGCGGACTCCGCCACGGTCGCCGTGCCATTATGTTTCTACCTTTAAATATCTCTTAAATTATCGGTTTTACGTAAATGGCTAAGAAAAATTTGTTCGTGAGATAAATCTGCATAAAAATGTCCTGTCGAGCTATTCGTGAAATAAGGCCACAAACAAAATTTGGTTAACAAAATGGGCCACTGGCTAGCCATCCGCGGCGGCTATTTGAGTGAAAATTTTTTATATAAATAATCGGAAGATGTACTCTCTTCAATAAAACAACATTCATTGGAAAATATTGAACGGTGTAGTTGCAATAACAATTTCAAAAAGAAACCAATAGATGGCCCACCTTTTTTATGCATCAAAGAAGGCTTAAGGAGTATCCACACACATCAGGGACGTAGCCGGGGCGTTAGATTTTTACTACGGCCCGGACACGAACATGTGTATACGAGCTCATATAAAATGTACGCACCGGTATTTTTTGAACCCCTGACGGAACACTAATATGTGTGGATACTCTTGTAACTCGTTCACAGATGTCCGTGTCCGGACACGGGCTCGTTCATACATGACAGAACACGGCCCTGTGACGTCCCGGGCACGGCCCTGATATGTGTGGAATCTCCTTTAATCTTGTAATAAGATAGAATTCCCGGGTCCGGGATCTCATTCATAAAGTTGACACAAGCATACACAACAAATAGATGCACTCGTATAGACTAGTGGCGTACGCGTTGCTCCGCAGCTTGTCACCCCAATTTCTCGAAAACCATTGGTTCTACATATATTTGTGTAGAATATTTTTATGCAGATTTATCTCGCGAACAAAGTTTACGTGGCCAAAATTTACGTAAAACCGATAGTTTACGAGCTATTTGAGAAAAACTCATTTTCGTGACCTTTGACCTTGAAGAATTTTTTATGCTTTGGTGATATCGTTCTCGATTTTTAACATTTCTTTTAAAACACCAAAATAAACCGATTCCAAGAAAAAAAATGAAGGATATATTTTTTTAGATCAGAAGTCTTAAATTACTGGACTACAAATACTAATGAGGTAAATCAACAAAGAGTCGCCCATCCAAATATTATCACGGCAAATGTTTCTTTTCTTTTCATTTGCAAAACCCAAGCTTAGTAGTCACTCTGTACTACCACTATGTCACGTCGTTCAGGTCATGGTGCATTATCTAGTATGTAGTAGCTTAGTTTGTAGGATATAAGATAATAGTCTGGGTTTCTTGAGATGATAATGAACCCTACTTTTGAACTCTACTTGAGGTGTTATAAGAGTTAGGAAATACTGACTGGGGAAGGTTATTCGAGTTGTTCTCTTTATAACGAACTTCTAGACGGTAGTGTAAGCGAAAGAAAGGGTATGAGAGTAAGCTGGGCCGTTTAGTCTTGTGTCCCGAAAAAATATTGCCGTGCACGCAGGAGGGTGTAATTTCAGCGGAACAGTCGCTATAGTAATAGCGATAACGTTTTGTCAAAGCTTTTGTATTCCTACGATGATGGCTCAATAAGTCAATGGAGAAGAAAAAAGTGCCATCACCGATGAGTTTTATGGCGTGGCCAAGATAAGGTGTTTTTTGAAGCGCCAGCCACAGATAAAATAGTCGATTAAAAGGCGGCCGAATGTAGGACTTGTAGATTGAAGCCCGCGTTGCTGGATGAAGAAGGAACTTGCATCTCTACAAGAAACCTAGACATTGAGATCCTTGTTTGGTGATTGGACTATCTGGATATTCCATCGCAGATCTAAAGTTAAGGTTTTGTCTAGAATTTTAAAAGATGAGTCAGCTATTACATGCACTCCAGGGCCAGTCCATTCGCAATTAAAATCACATACACGATAGCACCTGAGCCGGTAGGAACGTTTTTGTTCATTAAATTTTTAATTAAATTTGGTTTTCAAAAGCGTTGCATCTCCGTCCGACAAAGGGGTAAATGAATTTTAATGTTTTAAAGCATCAAGTTATGTAGAAATATTCCGCAAAAAGAAAAACGAAATACATAAGCTGAACATCTATCAAATGGGTCACAGTTTAAAATGGCCATTATTGTTGCATCGTACACTCTATACGAAAAAGAAATTATATTTCAGCACATTGACCTGACACCGCGTCATAGATTTCAAATCAATTGAAAGTTCAAATCGATGGCTGTAAGTTACGAGTACTTACGAATTTCCCAGTCAGTGAAGCCCTGGGCACCAGCAAATTGGATTGATTCTGTTTATTCTTCACGAAATCGACTATACCATAAGTAATGACTAAAACTGGTTCATCGAAGTCAAGAAACATCAGGAAAATCGAATCATCATTTCATGATAGGTTGAGTAGTAAAATTGTCAATACCACTGCAGGCAGTAAAAACTTCTTCTAGTCCTTGGTAACTTCCGTCGAGAAGATTTTACCTCTTCCACAACACCTACTTTCGTTTGTAAGGGGGAGGTGATGCTAGAAAGCAAATCCAAGGCAGGTTTAGCAGCATATCTATTTGCCTTGAATTCTTTTTTACATGAAACTTACCTTTACGGATGGATTTGTACTCTTTTTTTTAAATGTATAAATTTTAACTTTAGAAGCTCAATACAAACTAAATTTCAGTAAAATGAGGTTAAGCTTTCTTAAAATTCATAAGAATGATAAGTCTCACCTTCAGAGCCTTCATTACCTTATCGCCTGATTCGTTTACAAGAATAGAATCCTGATAAAGCGTACCTTTACACAACTAATAATAGATTTGCTGTTTTGGAAAACCGTGAAAGGAAATGAGTTCAGGGATGACATGTACAGGAGCATCGTAAAATCTTATAAAACCGAGTTGTGCTGTGATAAAGTCCCAAATTGAATTTTCCCTTTATGTCGGCGTCTTTTATGTAGAACTCGTTGTAAGTTTTCGAGTATCATCAGTTGGGGCTCTCCGTTGCCTAAATAGGTACATTTGCCAGCCATGGTGAAAACAGTCTCATCTTAGTTTATTTTCTGGACATAAATTTTTCCATGCGAATCACTTTACTGCCTTCTCTTCTTTTCAACAGAATCCTTCCTGACGTTTTCGTCTTTTACGATGTTAGATCCCCCATGCTAAGGAAATTGGATACTCGAAGGGATATGAGATGCTTGCCTAAGAAATCTGGTACATTAAATCTAACCGCTTAATCCAGAGGCAGACAACTGATTCACTGCAGTTCCAATCAATAAATCCCAACTTAAATTACAACATCCTGATGTCCTGGCTGAAGGATAATTTGCATATTACAAACACCCACCTCTGGATAGCCCACGTCCCCCATTTTTCATCAAAGATAACGAATGCGTTCCTTAATATCGCGTAAAAGCGTCCCTGGCTCATTCCGACCGCAATTCGTCCTAAGTCCTTGCCAAGGAAGATTCCGTATACGTCGTTACAGAACCGTAAATAATTTCATAAATAATGACAGGACATAACTCACGATAATTGGCGTCCCTATTCTTGCGCTGTGCTCTACGTTCCAAAGCATAAATTATAGCCAGTACGATCCGTCGGCGTGAGATGTAAATATTTCATTTAAAAAATTATTAGCGCAAATATTTCAGCTGAAATTAACTCATCTTTTGGGAAACATTTTAATAATTTCGTTTTTTTCGCGCGCTCTCTCTGCCGGGGGTTTCCTTGGGGAGTTAGGGCCTTGTTCGGTAGGGACTTGGAAGGCGCCGTGCCGCTCGCGAGGCATTCGCTCGCTCAGAATTGGAGTCCTGGAATTTTTGGTCTACAGCAACAAATTGAAATTCTGTAGCCTAATGAAAGGCGATAAATTTTCAAAATTTACTCTTAATGACTTCTGATGCAAGCATAACTTTTCAGATAAATTCTCTATGGGAGCTACATGAGTTTTCTGTGTATTCCCTAATAAGGCAGTTGATTTACACATATTTTTCCAGCTTGGTATTTTCGCGAAGGAAAGGGCATTATTTTTTTCCGATCAATAGAAAGAAATTTGATAGGAGAAAAAGAGAAGTGCTTCAAGTACTAATTTGGTACGAAAGTGTGCGGATTTACCTTTTGTATGTTGTTCAGAATTACCAGTAGATTAAACACAGAGTACCTATCCTGGTCTTCTGGCCTAAGCCGGATTTTGGTTCCAAGCTGAAGGTCGTAATAAACAAAGCAAGCTCGGAATTTGATTTTAAACAGAATAATTCAAGTGTGCAAGAACGTTGCTACATTAGCCGTGTTCCTTTTCTGCTCATTTTTACTATTTCTTACACGCAAGTACTCATAGCTACTCACACTCGAGTATTCTATTGTGAATTATTTTTGGCACATAGGCTTTTGATTGTTTTGAGCTTTTTTCATATAAAAACGTCTATAAATAAAAATAAAAATAATATATTTATAAATAAAAATATAAATAATAAATTTACCGCATTAATTAAAATTATGTTGTAAATTACTCGAACCTTTTATTGGTATACAAATACAATAACCTCAAAAATTTGAGGTTAGGTTTTACTCATAAGCACAAATTTCGCGTTCCTTTTCTGCTTTACTCATGAGTACTATAAAGCAGAAGTGGAACGCAGCTATTAATGCTCAGCAAGATATTGAAAAGACAAAAACCCTTCTCTGCAAGGAAATCGTAATTCAAATAAAAATATCATATGAAGGTTTTAATGGGTTGATTTTTGAGTTCGCAGCGTTTAGTATGTTAAAAAGTTTTATAGTGTGTTCCTGTGTAGGTACCTTATATTAAGTTAGTAGCGCTTTACACGGTTTCCCTTTAGGAAACAACACTTTCCCGCGTTTTCGAGGATGCTGAGCACGGTGGTGGTGTTGGATATCTGTTCCGACCCCTACCAATCCCTTCACCGGACAATACTGTCCCCCGAAAGGGGTGATTTTTTTTTGTAATAATACCAAAATATATTTCCCCCCGTTTTCGAGGATGGTGAGCACGGCGGTTGTGGATAAATTGCTACTGTTGACTCTTTAGTTAATGTCTCCAAATGACGTAGATATGTGCAACAGATAAACATGGCTTTGCAACGATCACTATAGCCTGCACTACTCGTACCTAACTTTCCTAATATACCTCAGGCGGTGTAACCGAAAAAAAAGTTTCAATCCAATTTTTACCTTTAAGACTTTCGAAATAAAACAAGCTGCAGTAAATAACCCCGAGTACAATGAACCAAAATAGTTTTTCTGTGTAAAATTCACAAAATTACCTTGTTACTAAAGCATTATCTTAACTTCCCTAATGGAACTACATAGTTAAGCTTTCAATGGCTGCACAACCACCTTACAATGGGGGAATATGCAGACAGAGACTTCAAGCATATATGCTTTGGGCAATAATTGAAAGGTACTCAGTGATTCGCTTTGTGCATGGCATCTGTATTATTTGTATACTGAAAGAAACTCGCATTGTCACTGGTTTGAAGCTGCAAGTTTCACCTGCTGTTGACCTGAAAGTCTAACAAGAGCAATTTACACGCCTTCAGGATTGGCCATTGTTGGCTTGACTCTGTTCAGAACAGTACTGTATTGTTCACTTAATCTCTTATATCATTTAGAATTCCTCTCAAGGAAACAAATTCACAAACTTATGGAGAGTGTCACGTTCGGAAATGGTAATCCTACAGAATTGCACTAAATCTAGATGGAGTTGCTGTGCGGTAAGCATTTTGTTTTGTAGTAGTTTAAATTGCTTTTGAGTAATTCATTTAGCGGTTAAATTATAATCAAACTAATTTAAGTTATATGCTAAATAAATTAAAGAAATCCTTTGAAGTGTTTTTATGGCTAACCCTTTATAGAGTATCAACTGTTTTCTAGGACAACATCAGCAAAGAGTTTTAATGAAGGCTTTAATTATGTTAAACAATTTTGTACTCTTTAGTTATCACTTTTCCTTTGTAGTCAGAATAATTCACGGAGTGAAAATTAAAATAAATTCTCTTTTTGCACACTATTTTTATTATTTTAAAAAATAGGAATAAAATGTGAATTTTCACAAGTTTAAGATCCGGGTTTTTTGAATTACTAGGTAAGTGCAATGAAGTTTCATTGACCTCCTAATGCTATTGAACATATAGGTAGAGTTTTTTTTCCAATTATTAGAAATCGATTCTTTTTAGCCTATGGTGTTTTTTCTCCTACAGTCCTAAAAAACTTTAAATCAGTGATATTTCGCATTCTCGTATTTTACAAACTAAGGATAGGTCAACTTAGTAGCCATCCTTAATGTCGTCTTTACCTGCCCTTTGGTATGCTCTGTTCAAGTAAACAAAGCTCAGTCGCCCTGTAAAGGAAAGATAACTGGGCCAACCTACATCATTAGCGATCCCGGCTCTTTAGTTTGGAGGTTAGGTATATAGCTAACAACCCAATCACGGAATAAATTCCATGTTATTGAATTAATTTTACGTTGTGTTAGTTTGGATCCACGGCTATGAACTGACATACGTTAAAAAAATGTACTACCTTGGAATTTCATGGATGTGACAGTTCTTGAAATGCTAGATTTCGGTATAGAGGGGGAGAATAGCCGCAATTAGTAAAGAATCTATAAAATTATAAGTCTAGTAGGACGGGACTTAATATTAAGATAGTACAGCCAATGAGAAATGTCAATGCTGCAGGTAGTTGCCCTCCTTTAGGTAGGTATAGGTCGCACTTAGAAATCATCATTCGGTAGATCCAGGCCGTTCACTTAAAAGGAGGAAACAGTCGTGTATATTTGTGTATGTTAGTAATTCGATAGTACTTCATTTTAAATGCATTAAATTCAATACGATTTTTGCATCCCCAATCAAAAAATAGTTCCAGGATGCTGTTGATTCGACTGGATATCATTTGGTAATCGTGAAGATCTGGAACTTTTTGGCTTCTGTAAGGGTGGTGCATGACCGCGTCACCTGTGAAAATGTAAATTGGTTCAAAGGAGATTGAGTGGAAGTAGTAGGCAAATATGGTGTAAGTTTAGATTCGGTAACATCCAATACCATCTTGATTGATGCAGCTCTATAGAACTCTACAGATTTTGTTGATCTCGCTAGATACCATCCATTTAAACCCCAGCATTGGCCAAGTGGGGTACTAAAGTCCTTCATCACTTCATGCAACATCTCGCGTTGGGCCGTTTTCAGCAGTTCGTACGGATTTTGATCTTCCAGGCTTTTTCTTTGTTGTATGTTGTCTTTCCAAAGTTCTGAATCTATGCTTTTTTTACATAAGCTGGCGGCACTGAGTGGATCCGATGACAGTTAAAACATACGCAAAAAGCTAGACGTGCATATTCCTAAGAGTTACCGATACCGAAAATGTCATACCCACACCGACAATGTCTTACCGACACCGACAATGTCATACCGACACCGACACCGACAATGTCATACCGACGTCAAGATAACAAAAGTCCACAGAAACAACATAAGCCTGTCTATAATCGACAACTATAGATATATTCACAAAATGACCGAAAAACGAGAGACCTTTTGTTCATTGAGCGGTTATACCGAAGAATTCAAATTAAATATAATCAACCATCCCCGACAAAGCAGCAACATTTGCTATGGAAATTGTCGGTGTCGAATCAGAAATTACGGTACAGCTGCCTTTCTTCATATTTAGATTTTGTGTTGAGAAATAATGACAAGACCGAGTAAAGATAACATCAGTTTGGTTTATTAAAAGAAGTTGTTTTGGTGTAGAGATATCGGAAGAAAAAAAATATGATATTCAATAAAATAATATGGAGGCTTCGAATTGTGATCCTCTTTGCAGGTAAAATTCCTCAGTCACTTTTGACGGTCCTTGATAGAGGCCTTGAATTGAGAAATGAAGTTGTATAAAATCTTGAAAGTCGTTGAGTATACTTAGAAGTCCTGTTAGATCAACATTTTAAACCTAATCGCCGCTGCAATTTTTAACCGACTTCAAAAAAAGAGGAGATTATCAACTCGACGCGTAGGTATTTTTTTTGGCCCTGTTCAAGCATAACTTTGTAATGCAATAACTTTTTTGCTTTTTTTGCTTGAAAGGGTAGTTTCCCACGGTGTGGTCCAATGCAATTTTTTTTAAATTCTAATAAAGGAGTTCGAAGGTAGGCATAAAAAACTGGTAAAATTAGTACACCTTGAACAGATAGAAGTTTTTCAAAGGCAGCAAAAAACTACTTTATTGTCGCCAAATTCTTAAGAAAGACTTGGCCTAGCGTCTACGTAAAAGTCTACCGAAGTAAACATTGCGGGTTCAAACCCCGGGTCGGACAGTGCGACTTTTTTTCTTTTTTTCTCTTCTAAGTACATTCTGATTGGATTAATGTTGTAAAGAATTGTTACAAACTCTTCGGTGAGAAATTTCATGCATACTAATAGCTGCGTTCCATTGGGCAATATTTTCTACTCCCGAGTTCTAACTACCCCTGCACTTTTACATTTTACTCGTATTTACTTCTGACATCAAAAAATCGCGTTCCATTGGTGATGTATTCCGGAGAACTCCGAATCGCCAATTGGAACGCAGCTAATGTAGATTGTAAGAGTATTATCCTTTGAATTGGAGAACTATTTAACCGTATTTCCGAAAAGGCCTATTTACATATTTAGCCAACATATTGCAACACTCTCTCATAGCACAGCGAGTTAAATACCTGCCTCTCGTCCGGGGGTTGCAAGCTCGATTCTTCGGGCTGTTGCATTATTTTTTTTCAATGGACTTTATATTCTCAAAATAAATAATGTTTTTTAATTTCCTCCGGGGAATTTTGTTTCATATTAAATAAGTTTTTTTTTTAAATTACTCCGAAAATACGCTGTTCAGTCTCGACACTGAAAATCTAAAATAGAAAATTCATTTAAACTTAAAAACCAGTTTTCTGTGAATTACCTATGTTTTTCTTCGAAGATGATCAAAGCTCCATCAAAAACTCCGGCCATCACAACTCCAAAGAAATCTTAAAAGAGAAAAAAAAAACATAAACAAAACAAAATTACAAAAAAGAAATTAATTCCAGATGAAAAATACTCATCTGACAACACATGAAAATCCACGAACATCTCCATTCCAGCAACAACTAGCCCTCCATACCTAAAAACATATAAAATATAAATTAAAATACAAAATAAAACCAAATACAAAAATTTAAATCTTACCTCTAAAATTCAGCTGCCAGAACTGACAGCCAATCGTCAACACTAATACACAGATAAATTTTTGATTCACAATGCTAAATTCCCCACCAATTTCCAGGGAGCTATTGTGATGAAGCAAATAAATATCGCAGCACGTCGAGCAGCAAATTCAGATCACAATCTGATCTTCTAACTGTTATGAGCTAGAAGAACCAAGCTGAGGCTAGTGATCTCTACCCAGAAAGGTCGGTTATTTGACGCCTTTTCGAAAATCCTGTAGGTTCTTTGACTCAGGATTTCTCTAATAATAAAAAGTTCCCTATCCCATACAGAAGGTCGGTTCTTTGACGCCTTCTCAATTATCCCAGACACATCCTGAAGGTTCATGACTCGGGATTTCTGGATTTCCTTCTGAATTAAAATAACAAATTATTTAATCATTCTGAATTACAGCTCAAAACGTCCAAGCCAAACGCACGGGAAAAGTATACAAAAATCGGACTAAACGACCAGGAGTACACGAAAATTGAATGTAAGATTGAGTTGAATCCCCATTGCCCATAAAATATTTGAATGAAGAAGAAGATATTTATTACGAATTATATGCTTAAAAATTGAGTTTTTTTTTAAGTAAATTAAAAATTGATATTTTTACGTAAAATTTATATATTAAGTTTAAGCAAGAAATTATATCGGTAGAATATTTAATAGAATAAAGATTGAAGTGGAATTAGATTGAATTATTTTTTTTCTAAAATATCACGTTGTAGCCATCCACTGAGTTTCCCGAATAGGCATAGTAAAAATAAATTTTTAAAAACCGACTTCAAAGAAAAAAACCAGTCATGCACAAAAAAGGATGAAATAATTGTTGGTAGTTCTTTACAATACTAAATCCAATCAGAATGAATTTAGAAAGAAGTATCACTTTTGAAGACGGTGCTAACACCTGTTTTCGGGGCGATGTTTTAAGTGCATAAGGCTAACAAAGAAGTGAAAACAATTTTCGAAGCAACAGTTAATGCAATGAAAGTCAACCTGGCACCTCGAACTTGGCGGGCCGAAGACTAGCACCTACTTCCTTGATTGAACGGCCGGAAAGAAAACTCCGTTCCAGATGTGCAGGACTGAGTATAACAACCAACTATGGTTGAAGCTTTCTGTTAAGGTCCGGTTACACGCAACGATCTTCTTGTGCAAATTGACTGGCGCAAGTCAATTGGTGCAAATAAACTGAGTGAAAATGAACCAGTCACCAGTAAACCATTTGGTTCTACTTAAAAACAGTTGGTACCCTTTTGCTAATTTGACACGAGTATTATATTATATTGATTATGATAAGGTGGGAGGAGCGTCATAAAATTTTACCATTCACCCAAGGGCATGCTGAGGGTTGTAGCTGAGGCTTGAACATCGTTTAAAAGCCAACCTCAAGCCCATTTTCTAAGAACACATAGTTTGCACAAGGCAAACTTTTTGGCTTTCGCAAGCCAAAAATTTGCGTTTAACGCAACGATTCACTTGCGAAAATTGGCTTGAGCAAGCCAATTGGTACAAGCAGATCGTTGCGTGTAATCGGACCTTTAGACATACTAAAAAGTCCCAGGTTGACCTTTTTAATCTGAAGCTCTTTGTCATCTAGGATTTGGTTCGACTCTAGGTACCATATAAGCCTTTTGTTGATAATCATATCCATGGTTTTGAAGAGAATAGAGGTGATACCATAAAAACAAAATAAGCACCGCTAAAACTTTGTGAAAAGTTTCTTTGTGAAAAGAATAAAAAATAGAACAGGAGTAAAAGTGAAGAACTAGTGCAGTAAGTAACCGTTTAAAAATTACATACAGTTTATCTCTTCGGAACTTTACTACATTAGAGGTTGGTTATCTTGTCTCAAAAGGTAAAAGGTATTTAAATAAATTATTCTGTGAGCCTTAGTTTAAAGGATTACAGTGAAATTATGTAGTAAATATTACCACGAAAACTCCCAAAGCGAAACTACTTTGTGTAGTAATATTAGTGTAAAAGTTAGAACTTCCATGCTTAAAGTTTTAAACAAAATTTTTAGTACGGGAAAGTGATTCTCTGTAGTAAAGCTTTTCATGTTCTATATTGAATATTTTAATATTTTCATTTCCTACTAACTTTTATGAAAATAGTTTTTCATAAAGCTAATTTTCATACAAAACCACCACCAAAACAATGCGGTTTTAAACAGTTTGATTCAATCGCGGGTAAAGTTCCTAAAACTAAATTCACTTCCATCTGGCGGTCGGAGATAAAAGACCGATAAAAACCTCTCTCGTGTGTGTTGGGCTCACATAATTTTCCAGAGAGAATTCACATCCGAAAACCAAACACTAAAACGTTTTCGCAGTTGTATAAACTTTAGTCCCGAGGATATTTTCCGGAGTATTTTATCGCATTTATTGTATCCTTCCGGCAATGTATTTTACAATTTGACCCAAGTCCAGCGGGAATGAGGTTGTTAGTGCGGCTAAAGATTTTATGGAATTATGTTTGGATAAAAATTTACAGCTTGCTACATGGGCGCAGATTGCTCTTTTGCTGTAATTACATTTCGAATTAATAAATCGAAAGCCAGCTCAGTTGCAGCGAATGCAATAATCCCGGGAACCGCCAATTTATTACTGATGAACGTGCATGAGGGCGCTATGGCTGCAATGGAATTGTGTAAATATGGTTAATTGCGTATGGCGAATTAAAATTTATTGGACATTTGCGTAAATAAACACTAAATTTTGCCGGCAGCCAGATTTATGTTGTTGTGCGTTCTGAAAGTAAAAGTCAACTAAATCCTATCGAGGAACAATATCTCTTATGGTGGGTCCACACGATTAGGAGTTTTGTCTGTACGACTTTACATGCGACTTCTGCAGAGACTGTGAAATTTGAATGCAACCGTCGACGGAATGTCTCTGGGGGCTTTCTCCAGCGATTTAGCAGCGACTTTGCTTTGTTTCACAGAGAAAATCTTATAGAAGCTCTATAGACAGAAATCTCTACGACCAAAAGTCTCTATCATTGTGTACCCACCAATAGTCCAACAACACTGCAAACACAATTCATCAAGGTTAAAGTTTTCATGGTAATAAAAATGTAGAGGCTTTATGTTTGCACAGCAAAAGAAATCCATACCTGTTGAAATGCTTTGCTTTGCAGTACCTGCGGCTAGATACAAACCCGCAATGCCAAAAAATACTAGAAAATCGAACAAAAGTGTCGAATAACTTACTACCATCAAACATAGGGGGAGAAGTTTGATATGCGGCCCGAGGAGCATTTCTTCAATTTCAGGTTTTATCACCGTAACATAAGCACAGGATCTGGAAACTCAACGACAATGATCCAGGAAAATACTCGTACATACATACAACAAAAAATATCGCAGTGAGGTATTGCGTCTGCAGGTGGGGTATAGTATTCTGCCGTGTACGACCGCATATGGGGATTTTTGTTTATTTACTGCCTTATCAGCTCAGCGAAATCTCCCTGTTTTGTTTATTTTACACCGTCAAAGTTGTAATTTGTTTGTGGAATAAGACCGTATATTTTCTTTTGTAACATATCGAAATCACGTTTTACCTTGAAGGTACCTTTTAGCAACATAGTGATTATAAAGGATCTTTATGGAGAAACGAATTTTCCCAAAGCAAGGTCGAGGAAATTTTATTTATTTTCAATTTTTTTTCCTTGTTTTCCATCTTTGTTTTTGTGTATGCCTGTGATACTTTCTGGAAAATTTAATTTATAAGGCTCCGATCATCGATGACAGAATTCTCGTGAAAATTGATGGCAATTTTAGTTAAACCATGACGACATTTGCGAAATGTGATTTGAAATTGAAAATTGGAAAATGCAGATAATGTAAAATTTTGTTTTTTTTTTGTATTAAATATTTCCAATGAATTTTAGACCGAAAAGGCGACTGCATGAATGACTAAATCACCGAACTTTGAAACAAGTTTGTTTAGGCCCGGTATACACGTTCCGGTATACCGGTAAGGTTTGCCGTACAGATTACCTGTACAGGCAAACCGGAGCGTGTGTGCCAGCCGCTGCAGGCCAAAGTGCACAGGCATAGCGACCTGCGCAGGCGACCGGAGAAGAATCGAAATTCAATTCTTTCTACCTGCACGGGCGTGTAGACCTGAGCGTATATGTGAGCCACTCCGGCATGCCTGTACAGTTTTTAGGTTAGTTGTGGCTAGTTTTTTGAGTAGAGAGCGTCGGTCGCTTTTGTATTTACGTGTACAATAGTGTTAACTAGTGACTACGCATACGATAGGGCTAGAGACTTTGGTGATCATCATGTCAATCCGAAAACGGAACGAAGTGATAGAAGAAGAGTTCATCGAAATATATAGGTCCGAACCTTGTCTGTGGCGGGTAAAAAGTAAAAAGTACTACGACCCCGAAAGGAGAGATGAAGGCTACGAAAGACTTGTGATTAAATTCGAGGAGTTAGAACCCGATGCTACAAAGAAATCTGTAGTTAAAAATATATAGTATAGTTAAAAAAACTAAAAATAAACGCTTTTATTTTAAAATGAACTAAAAAGTAAAATATAAATTTTAAACCTAAAGTTTTTATTGCTTCACTCACTATATGGAAACAACCTAACTTTCGAAACGTAAAAAAGCGTGGGACTTTACCTATATTCTTATTTTTTAACACTGGGTCGGAGAACACAATTGCAAAAATTGCCCGCCATCTTGGAACCGCCATCTTGGTTTTCTTACAAAATGGTCATATTGCATTGTCACACGAACTTTGAAAATGTGCAATATTTAAAGTTGATCGGTTATATCAAGGGTGGGGCAACATTTTTATAACATGGGCCAGAATAAATTTTACGTTTTTTCCGCGGGCCGTAGTAGTCAATTGACACCTTTTTCTGACCTGTAATTTTTATAGAGTTGAGCCAGATATACACGAGGCAGTACATTTATCCCTGACAATAGGTAAATTGTACTGCGGTCTCAATTTTTTTAATTGTCCTGGTTGAAAAATATTGTCTTACTGGTATATCGAGATAAATTAGGCGAGGTGTGCCTAATAATTACTAATTACGAACTAGAGAGACATTTCTTACTTCTTTTGACAGTGAAATTTGCAACTTGAAATTAGGTGAAGTGAGATTGTAAAATATAAATGTACATTGTGGAGGCGTAGGTTTCTTACTTACTCTGAGGCAGTGAAGCTAATATAAAGCGTATAAAAATAAATAATTTAAGAAGTGATGTACGTAAAGAGAAGAAGAAAGGCGAGTTGATAATGAAATCCGGAGCTTCAACAGACAACGCCTGTACATCAAAACTGTGGTACTTAGATTTGTTCGATTTTCTTGGCGATCAAGATACTCCTGGTGCGTCCGTGCTGAACTTGGATGACGAGGATGGAATTGAGATCGATGAAGTAAATACATACTGATTTGAGTATGGAATATACGAAATTTGGATGCAAGTAATCCAAAACTATTTTCGACAAAGTGTCTTGCTCTAGAAATACGGTAGTTGTAAATTGGTTGCTTGCTCGCCATCTCGTGACTGAGTTAAAATCTTCCGGTTTACCGTGGCGGGGGTAGTGTATGCCTTTCAGCCTGCACAGGTATACCTTTCCGATTTACCTGACGGGTTTATCTTAACGTGTGTACCGGGCCTATGTAGAAATACTTGACAACAAAATATGCTTTTAGAAATACTTGTTTCCCAGTATGTTTGGATTTCAGGGAACAGTCCTCCGTCAAATTTGTTTCGCCTCACAGCAATTCGTACCACTGCCTAGTTATTGCGTTTTCCTCGTAACATTTTTCACCCCAACCAACCCAGCTCCTAAGGCTGGGCGCCCACTAAAATGGTGTGGCAATGATCTGGTTTTGGCCTGCCAAGTGGAAACAAAGTGGTGCGGCAGTTGAATGGTGGCGGAGTGGTATTAAAATTATTAAGCGCGCATCGAAATGGGAAGCCGTATCGCATAAGTGATTCAACAATATCTTATTACAAGAGCTTCCACTGCCACTTACCACTCAAAAATTAAACTTGTCGAATACTAGTGGCAATCAAGTGATGCCACCCCACTTGCCAGATTCCACACCATCGCCACTCCACTTCAATGCGCGCTACTTCATTTGATTTTACGGGAATAAATTTTTCCACTTGCCATTAGACCACCACGCCACTGCCACAGTACTTTAGTGGGCGCCCGGCCTAAGGGAATTGTCTGGCAATATGGGAAAGCCAACCGGCTGTAGTTTATTCCAGGCTGCTGATTCTATATTTCCGGAGTAGTATTATTAACTTTATAGCTATCTGGATCAACATAGTTAACTGGTAGAATTGCGTTTGCTCATTCCCCATTCTACAATATCTACATATAGAGCCTAGGCCGAGTAGATGGTTTAATCAGATGATATTATAATTTAATGGGAAGTGTCTGTGACTTGCTTTGTATTGCTTTTGGTCTTGGTCTTGTTTAGTTATACTTGGCCTTGGGCTTGCAAGAAGAGCTAAGTCTTGGTCTTGGTTTTGCTAAATATGAAAGACAAAGACAAGACTGCAAGCCCAAGACCATTTTTGCTCAACACTAGTGCCGTGGCCTATAAAAATAGCGAGAAAACGGTCGCCTGTTCAACTAGTAAAGTCAGTCTGGGTGGAAGCCGGAGAGAAATTGTTTGTTGGCTTTAGTAGTCCATTTATTCTTCTCTCTACTATTTTGCCGACTAAAGATTTCTGTTCAACGTTGAACTCTACAATATAACAGATGTGCCTACTGTATAAAGGAGCGTACTTTTAGGTTGTTGACTTTCACAAGATATTTATAGATTCACCATAAACCAGTATTTGGGTGCATTTCTAGCGGTTTATCGCTCCTGCTGTGACACTTAAATATGTCCAAATTTTATAAGAATCGGTTGGTGCAGTGTAGGCCCTCCATTTTTTACTACCTTCGCAAGAAGGCCTTAGCTCTGCCCTTTGGCCTTTTATAGCTTTGCAAACTTCTTCTAACCTTAGTGCCGACAGATATGACTGGCATCTGCAGTTCCTCAGTTTGCTCGTTATTAACGAATGAAAATACTTTTTCCAACGCTTCAAAATGCCTTTGACTATTGATAAGATTAATTTCTTTTTCCTTACACTATAAGAAATTCCCGCGCCAGGCATTGTACATATTTTCTTTCTACAATGTAAATAGAATTTTTGAGAAAATGTGAAGGAATATTAAGGCAATTACTCAATCGTTCATCTTAAGTGACCCGTAATGAATGAAAGTTGTTTTCTAAGAAATTGTACTATCGAATAAAACTTCTAACCAAAAGTAAGAGAAAAATCCTACGTAAGAGAGGAAGCTTACAAAAACGACGATTGAATAAATAATAAACATGAAAATCCTTGACGTAAAACGACAAAATGAATGAATTTCCATCAATGTCTGTCCACATTCAATTTCCATTAGAACAAATTAGAAATATTTGCTCGGATAAGTTATATCCATTAGATAAACACTCAAATTTCCTTCAGAGATAGATATATACTTTGGAAAATTTTCTTCATTTCGACACCTGAGACCCTTCGAGAGTTCACGTGTATCATCCGCAGGCATCCTTAGCCCACTCTCTGCCATCAGGCTCATTCTGGAAATGATGGGAAAACACTTGAGCAGTTTTTCGTTTCCACCAGATTATGTAAAAAGCCCAAAGAAATGCGATACAGTCAAAACAGTTTTTGATTTCCCTCGTAATTACGGATGTGATTGACATAACATAAATCGAGTTTTCCGTCCTGCCCAAGAGATAAGCAAACATCGACCATTGACCAGTATCTTGTGAGACACTTCCTCTTTGGGGCATTAGGACCCTGTTGTTTCGTTAAGAGGGGATTAAATGATATTTGCTCAATGATGCAGAGGGAATTTATTGTGTATAAGTGAGAGAGTCCGATGAAGGATCTTCAATCCAGCACCACCATTACAGTATTTAGTGGTGAAACAAATGGTCTTGATAACATAAAACCGTAAAGGAATGGGCATACAATATTTAACCTGTTCAACAATGGTTGGACACTGGGACTTAATCAAGCATAAAATATTGAAGCCCTTTTTTCGAATTAATGTACACATTTTGAATATTTTTTGAGTACAAAGTTATGTTCGAATAGAGTTTCAGCAGCATAATAATTTTTACCACCGAAATAAAATATTTTCAAAAAGCCTCCTATGGAGCACCAACGAAAAGCCATTAATGATCGAATGGGTTACAAAAATCCTTTTATTAAACGTTTCCAATGCTTTACAAAATATGACAGGAAACATCATATTATTGAATGCAGGGCATCAAAGTCATTAAAATGTAGATTTTTGATACCGGTAAACCGCAGTGTCGAAAATAGATGGTAGCATGCAAATTTATCCTTTGTAATTTTCATACAACGCTTTTATGATAAAGTAGTAAACGGATGAACATTTTGAACAGTTTTTGGACAGGTGAAAATTTCGAAAAGTTTAAATTGGATTTATTACGTAAACATTGATGCACAGTGAAAAACGGGACGCCCTATCTAGTTCATGAAGCAATTGAATTTGCAAATGCCGTATTAAATTGTAAACTGAAAATCTACAGCTGGGAGCAGTAGTTATGGCAAAAAATTTGTTCGTATGTGATAATTTCTAGTTATACCTTTTTGTGACATATTAGGTGGGTGCAAAATTTCCTTTCGTATTTTTGTTGAAATAATCATGGTTGGGTTATTTGAATTTTTATTGACTATTAAAATTAATAGAAATTATCTAGACCTGTTAACATATTCTAATTTCTTATTTTAGAAAAGGTTAATAATGCTTTAGAGCAGTAACAGAGGGAAAGTTGCACTCCTGTGACATTATCGATTTAATGTGTTTTAACACTCATGTGGATACCCACCGTTACTTCATAAGACACCAAGGGTCAGCCTAAACCAATTAAGATATATAAAAATGAAGGTGTGTAATTGAGAAGATTCAGGTAGAAAAATAAGAAAAATTTAAATAAAATAACGGTATCCATTCAGAATCGATTATAATATAAGTTTAATACCACACCATTTCTGCCGGTCCCTTCGACAGCTCAATCTTCTACTCATAATGTACTAATGTACTAAAAGTAAAAATCTAAATATAAAAAATTGTTAAAAATAAAATTTTTAACTTCCCAGTAGGAAATTGTAATCGATCCGAAAATCGATATCGAAATTTTCAATGTATTTTCATGTATCAAGGTCGCAGTAGCATTTTAAGCATTTTAAATTATTTTTTTTTTATTATAAAAAAAATTTTTTATTGGTCTTGTGTTCCTTTTCCAAGTACATACAATAGTGAATTAATTGCTGACTCCATACATATGTCATGCTAACAAATCCGTTTATGTAATAAAATGGACCTTGATCCAATATTCTACTAGCTTACAAGTCTACTAAAATTAAATTTTACAAAAGTGTTATGGCTGCCTTGCCACTACCGCTACCACTTTGCCTTTTTGGCCAGAGTACAAAGTAATGTACTGCGTACATATTAGTGTTTTGTATTAAAAGTTTGTAAAATGACTTCTAACTTATATATCAAGTACTACCTAACTTCTATACATCTTATTAAATGCTAGCTAACTTCTACATATACAGCTTATTAAATACTAACTAACTTTTATACTGCTTATTAAGTACTAATAATATACATATGTATATACACTTTTTAACTTAAAGTAATCATTGCACTTCTAGTTCATGTACTACACTAAACTTACACTATGTTTGTTATTCCTACGTTCGGTAACATAAAACTTTTCCTTAAGGTTATCTTTTTCTTTTCCCTTGCTTCGGACTTCTTATTACTTTTATTATTATTCTATTTATATAATATTTGTACATTTGTATTCCACTATACCATAGAAAAGAAGAATAGATATTCTTAGATTATTTTAACGTATTACAATTAATTACAAGCAAACCTTTTGTTCAAAATATTAGTATTATTGACTCTATGCGTAGGTATCTGATAATAGTGCTCAGAAGCTTCATTCGGGGTCTATCCCCTAAAGTATACGTTAGTGTTATTGTCATAAAAGGGTAGAATGCCGTCCATGGACGATTGGGCTTCTACGCCTAAAAATCTGAATGGGGATATATATGAGGTCTCTTGCGACCTATCTACCAAGGCTAATTCTCGGACTAGCTCATTTGGGTGTGCATTCAACTTCTCTAATCTTTTGACTAGCAATTTCATCATGTACTCCATGATAGGTGTGATCTTGGCTATTTTATAAAGTGATTTATTGGAATACCACTTATTTGGTACTCTCATATACCTAGATGTGCAATGCCTCAGAATTTTCCTTTCTTCAACCTGTAGCTCTTTTGCTGCAGTTGCCGAACACGAGAACCAGATAGGAAATGCGTATGTTATCATCGGCCGGATGATTGCCTTATACATGAGAATTTTGGTGTTGGTGTATAAAGAACTAGAGTTTATAAGAGGTTTTAGCATTGCCGTAGCCATTCTTGCTTTCGTTATTCTGTTACGAACATGAGGATTCCATTTCAGTCTGTGATGGAAGTTCAACCCCAGGTATTTCATTTTTTCTTTTGGGTGAATTATATGGTTATCAATATTAATTTTAATTTGTTTGGCTTCTTTGGGCGCGTTTCTATGCCCCCTCCCGGACGGATTCCTGATACAGATGAGTTGGGTTTTTGACTGATTGATTTCAATATTCCAGTCTCTAAAGTACTTAACGACTTTATTGACATGTAGTTGTAGAAATTCAGTAGCTTTTAAAGGTGATACGTCATTGGCCCATAAAACTGTATCATCGGCGTATTGTATACTCTGTGAGTTATTCATCCTGTGAGGGAAATCATGTATGTAGATATTGAAAAGTTTTGGCCCTAGTATGGACCCTTGTGGGACACCAGAAGTAATAGGAAAATTTTGTGAATTGCATTCACCAATATTAATAATTCCGGCTCTATCTGTGAGGAAACTCAATATTAACTTGATTAGTGGAGAAGGAAAGGCTAGGCTATTTAACTTAAGGATCAGAGCCCCATGCCATACCTTATCAAAGGCCTTTCTTAGGTCCAACGAGCAAATCACCGAACATCGTTTGTTCCTCAAATTTTTAATAATACTGTCCTGCAGAACCAATAACGCATGTTCAGTCGAGTGGCCTCTCTCAAAGCCGAACTGAAATTTAGGTACAATATTGTTACTATTACAGTATCTTTCAACGTCCGACAGTATTATTTTTTCAAAGATTTTACCAATATTCGATAATAGAGAGATAGGTCTAAAATCTTCAAGGTCTGTTGCACGAGAGTGTTTAGGTATCGGAATAATTTTGGCGATTTTCCAAGTTTTAGGGAAGTAGGAGTTGTTTATGCAATTGTTGATGAGTATGGTAAGATACTTTATAATTGAATGTGAACAATTTTTTAGAATATAATTGGAAATGTTGTCCAATCCAGCCGACTTTTTGTTTTTTAATTCAGAAACTATTTCTGTTACTCTGAGACAAGTCACAAACCCCACATCCGTTGGTGATGAGGCCTTGTTGGTTGTAGAAAATTCAGTTATTAAGTTGGAACTGTCATTAAATAATGAGAGTGCTTGCTCCACTCTTTCTTTATTTGGGTTTGTGATCTCCGGATCTGCGTTGAAAGTTACTTCGAACGCTTCCTTGAATTTCAAAGTTTTTTCTTCGTTGTCTGTAATCACAACTCCGTCTTTAGTGATACCCATATTCTTAAGATTTCTCATCCTTTTTCTGCCAGTCAGTCTGTCTATTTCTTTGAAGGCAAATGGTGAGGGCTTGATTTTCATGAGTTCCTTTTTGTACCAATTGTTAGCATCAAGTTTGACTTTTTCCCTAATAATTACGCTCAGACACCTTATTCTGGCTTCCATTTCTATATATTCGTCACCACGTCTGTTACCCAATCTATGATAAATTCTTTTTAAAGTTTGCAAGCATCTCTTCCTGATGCGTATGAAGTTTTGAGTAAGCTTTGAGATGAATTTATATTTATCGGTACCGATTGCAACTACTTTGGAGTGTGCAGTTGAGCACTCTGCAATTGCTAAGGCCAAACGCCCAGCGTAATCTTCAATTTCGGATGGCGACAAGCTTCTGACATCAGAAATTGGCCAAGTCGACAATTTATTATTGATATCATCGTTTACATTGTCCCAATTTACGTCTTTGTAAGATCTTATCAGCAGCGGTTGAATTAGTTGCGGTACAAAGTGGGGCTGAAAAACTAACGAGACTCCATAATGATCCGAAGGATATGCAAATGTTTTACAAGAAATTGTTTGGTTAAAAGTTAATGATGTGGAAATCCAAAAAAAATCCAGATACGACCCTCCTCTTGGGAAAGTGGGTGAATTCGGAAAGATTATTTCAGAATAAACAGAGGCTGTGTCGTTATACCATTTGTTTAGCTTATTGCCGTTTGCATTGTGGACGGAGTCGCCCCATTCTGGATGTCTCGAATTGAAATCTCCCCCAATAATGAAAGCGTTAAAAGTGCTGGCTAGATTATCCAATCTATCCAGGTCAGCTGTCCAATTACCTTTCACATTACACGGCACATAGATAGCACCAACCAGTATCTTCCTAGGTCTCCCATTCATTGTTACATGCCATTCAATTAGTGTAATTGTAAAATATTGTGACGTGAAATCTATTTTTTTGAATTTGAACCTTTCCTTAATAGCGATTGCTGTACCTCTGCCCTCATCATTCCTGATTAATTCATATCCTTCAAACCTTGGTTTGCTATTCCTTCTCAATCTGGTTTCGGATATTAAAGCAATCTGTGGTTTGGAATTTTTTAATTCTTGTAGTAGTGAGAATGCTCTCTCTCTAGCGTAGAGCGAGTTTACATTAATATTCAATATTTTTAAGCTGAACATGTAAGACTTGCTGCAAAATTCAAAAGGGCTTCTGCCTTACATTCTTCCTTTAGCAATAAATATTTCGGCCAGAAACTGGACGCTTTTCTTATTAATGTGGGGAGAGCAACTCCAAATAATCTCATCGACTCCTTCATGATTCCGCCCAGACAATTGTCATCTCCTTTTGTGACCTGCGCAAACGATAAATCCTGTTTAGTGAAATTGTTATAAGATGCCGTCTTATTCTCCCTGAAGGATTGTAACCTTTTTTTATTTTCTTCTCTTTTCTTGAGATAAGCTTGAAGATTGGCACATCCTCTGAAGTTAGCAGGGTGTTCCTCTCCGCAGTTCGCGCATTTAGGTTTTCTTTCTGGTGAACCTTCACCCTTTTTTGGACACACATTTTTGCAATCCAACCCGCATCTAACACATTTGGGGTTATTAGCACAATTGCTGGCAACATGCCCGAACGCCTGACATCTGAAACATTGGGTAAAGGATTTTTTGTGTGGCCTTTCAAAATGAACTACGTGGAAAGCTACAATACGGATTTTGGTGAGCTCTCTCCCGGGTACGCCGTGCCCCAGTCTTATAAAGAAGGAGCCAGTTTTTTCCCCTAAAATATGTGATCTTTTCGAAAGTATGGGCTTGACCCATTCTATCTTTAAGTTGTTATTTTGGTTTAATAAGTCGGATTTCACTTCCGCTTCTGAGATGTTATTGGATAAGCCTTTCAGGACATACGTTTCGCCTAACATACCTTTTGGGGTGAAGGTGAAAGCTCCAGTTTTTTGGGAATTCTTTGCTACTTCCATAATCGTTGCGTGAAGGAATTCATCGTCTACTAGTATTTTGTACCTAGATGTACTTACTTTAACGACCTTGAAATTAAATTTATCCCTATGTTCTTTACATAGATCAAATACAGTTGAGGGATTCACCATTGAAATAAAGATCGGAGGGCACCACTTTATTTTGCCATTTTTTTCTGGTATCTTCCCTTGGTCAGGGTTCAAGGTCTTTTCTACCACGCCTTTCGAAGACAAAACACTATACCTGTTTTCACTCATTTTGTTATCATTATTTGTACTATTCTCTATAGTACGCAATTTTGCGCCCTTTTTCACCTGAATGAAACCTTCTGAGTCACTATCAAATTTATTTGAGAAATTATCATTTATTTTGGCTTTTAATTTATTTGAGACTGAATCTAATTCTAAATCTACATCTAAATTAATCGTGTTTGACTCATCTTTGTTTATGTCTGCCTCCATGTTTGCGTCGTCTGTATGCGCCTGTATATGTGATGTCAATACTGTGCTGTTAACACCGTTATTTCGGTCAGTTGATTTGCTTGAAGTTTCTG
Organism: Thereva nobilitata; assembly: GCA_963855945.1. Lineage (NCBI taxonomy): Eukaryota > Metazoa > Arthropoda > Insecta > Diptera > Therevidae > Thereva > Thereva nobilitata. The sequence goes on from OY979696.1 coordinate 35,040,231, forward strand.
GAACCTGATCCAAGCTGCTGTCAACATATTTACAACTTTTTACTGCTCCCTTGTTTTTTCTTGGACGGGGATCCGAGGGATCCCCGCCGTCATGCATCTCTTGTGCCGCCCTCTTCAGTGTCTGTATGACTAAATTCCGCAGGTACTGCGCATTTGCTGCAGCAGAATTTCCTTTGTTTTATGTCAAAAGATTAACTGCACAATATATATAAAATCGAAAACTCGCTTTGCTTTAACTTAACTAGAATTAAGAAAACCAGCTAGCTCAACACGTCCGACCCCGATCGCAATCACAATCGAACTCCTTAAGCATTTTAAATATGAGAAGAAATATGTACAGTATGTGTGTGTCTGTGCGAACGGATGTGGTCATTTTTCCCTGCGCCATTTCGCGCGAACCAAAAAAGATATCGACTTCGTTGAGATGCCGTTTGAAGCGTATTAAAGGAAATATGATCTGAAAAGATTTTCATAAAAATCGGTTGAGCCGTTTTTTGTTTGAACGACTTAAGGGGGTATCCTGCTTTAGGAGGCTCAAAAATCGATTTTTTTTATTGCTGAAATCTATTCTATTCTATCTAAGAATATGTCTATTTTAGGACTTTGAAAACACTAAAAAAAAGTAACGAACTATTATGTATACTCACAAGCAAGTACATAAAAAATCCTACAATTTAAAAAAAAAATTTACAGTACGGATGATTTGGCATAAAATGGCGGCAATTTTAAAATTTTTCGAAAAGTGACAATTGTTGCCGTAAAAATCGAAATTTTTTTTGAAATTTCAACCACGTATTTATAGCATCAAATTACATATTTTCTCCAATTTTTATCAAAATCCGACTATGTTCCCGTTATTTATTGCATTTTTAGTAAAATAAAACAAAATTTCATACATTTTGGTTTTTTGAGGTTAGGATTCATTTTTAAAGTATTTATACCAAATCAGTTCGATAGTCTATTCATTCACGAGTATTTTCCATTTTTTTTATTTTTCTACGACCAACAGAACTGGAGAAATTAAAAAAATAGGGTAGCAATGCACTCAAAATGCCTCAAAAATGGACATTTATGCAATTTTCTCGTGCAGCACAGGACCGATTTTGCAGAAATTTTTTTTCGCTTTATCTTAACATATGTAAAGAAAAAAAAACAAAAAAATCCAACTTCCCAACTTATCATAACCTCGCTTTTTTTTGTTTAATTTCCCTCTACTATGAGCGACTAAATTTGGGCACTTAAGCCATGTGAGAGAAATGTCATTAATTTTAGAGAAATCACGGTGAACTTGTGTTTATTTATTCATTTTATTTATAAGTTTGAAGTTTGATTTTTCAATTGTAAAAAGAAGAGAGCTTTTTATTAAAAGGCATGCCGTACAGAATGTTGTGTAACTCTAAAGATGGAGAGATTATTTCTTTGCCGCTCTGAATGCTTCATTTTTACAGGAACCTGAAGAAAAGTTAACAATGCACAGCACGGGGGGGTGGGGTACCGAACGCTTAGAAGACAGCAAGCTGGATTCAGAAAGGGCCGCTCCTGCATATACCATATGAACACCTTGAGAATCATAGTGGAGCAGTTTACTGAATTACGATTCCCCATTTACCTTGCTTTCATAGACTATGAGGAAGCATTGGACTTGGTTAATAGGAGCTTTATATGGCAGGCACTACGGCAACGCCGATTGCCTGACAAAATAATAGTATTGATAAACGCTCCATATAACAATTCCAAATGCAGAGTTCTCCACAACGGAAAATTATCCGAAGCTTTGAGTTGAGCTCAGGGGTACGATAAGGATGCCTACTTTCGTCATACTCTTTCTTACAATAATAAGCAGACATATTCTTTTCGAAAATCCTTACAAATAAAGATTAAAAACTAGAAAAATCACACAATTTATCAACCAAAAGCAAAAATTTCCTGAAAATTGGCAACTGATTCAACCACAGTGGCTTGCAAAATCCAGTGAACTAAGTTCAGCTGAACTGAGCACAAAAACAAACTGTGAAACGATTTTGACTTGAACTAAAGCTCAAAATTACTGCTCAGGTTCAGCTGAGCGAAAGCTCAAAACGACACTGTGAAACCACTGTGATGCCACCTAATACTACTTTGATTGAGCAGCAAGGAAGCAAACTATCGATCAAGTTCTGTACAACTGAGACGATATCAATAACTTGGAGCTTAGACAACGCAGCAGGATTCCACCTATCAAAAGCCTTGTGCATATCTAGAACAACTACACTAGGCTCACCAATGCGATGTATACTTTGGTTGAACTCCTCTGTACGACGCACAAGAAGGTTGCCAGTCTGTATCTGTTAGTCCAAAGCCGCACTGCCTGTGGTCTAACATCTTATTCGATTGTAGGTATTCTATAAAGTTTTTATTGGCTGTTTGATTTTGGAGATTACAGAAATAATTGCTATTGGGTGGTAATTGTACTATAGATAATTGTTTTAGTCAGATTTTCCTTAAATGGCCTGAACATGTTTTAATTTCCAAGAGGCTGGGTAAACTCCGGAGGAGTTTCCGAAAAGAAGGATTTTAGATAGACAGAAATGTTAGTAAATCGGGGTTGAATTTGCTTTCATCATCTTCCACTTACAAATAAAAGAAAAAATTGTAGATATTTTAAAATTTTTTGATGGAAGTTTCCAAAGACCACAAGTTCTTATTGCTCGCTTGTAAGAAGCCAATAAGGTGCAACCAGTTGGCTTTCCGATAAATTTACACAGTTCTTTTCGTGGTCGTGGAAGGAAAGCAAGGATTTGGAAATTGTGCTGGTTCGAGTTGCCGAGGAGTGAGTCGATATCGACGGAGTACCGCGTTGGGTGTAAAGTAAGAAATGGACTGAAACCATCCGCAACAATGGTTACGCACTACTGTTGGATGAATAAAAATCGATATATTGATAGGCGATTTGCGGTTTATCCTGTTGGGGCACAGTCAAAAACTGGCAGTACGACATTGAACAGATACTGGTTTAGTTATGTATATAAGGAGAATTGTGAAATGAAAGTAATATTTTGCATTAGGCATCAATATATTCTAAGTAGAAAACAAATTCCAAGAGAAACTCTAATAAGGCATATCGGCGGCCTAACCGGTACCAAAGCTCTGCTTTGTCGGCCGGTTAGAGGAATATACTTATTTCAGGAGGAATAGTCCTCCTGCTCTGACTCATGCTAATTCTCACGGTTGCGTGACTGGCTCACCCGGCTGTTTTTGAAGATATCGACTTTGAGAAATCGAAGCCCCTTTAAGCCTTAAGCGTTTAAACCAAGCCTAGCTTTTTCTAAATAGAATAGCAATTGTTCGATTTAAAAATCTACTTTATAAATGGCTTACCAATTTCCAAAAGTTATTTCTTCTGATGGGAGAGGTCATTGGTAAAATCCCGGTATATTATTTGATAATTTAAATTTTCAAAACCTGCTAAATTTGAAATTAGGTTTTAGAAAGTGTTTGATTCTGATAAAAGTTCATCTGTGCAAAAGTTCATAAGTGCATCTGAGAGAGTAGTTATGGAGTCACAGCCTTTTTAGGGAAAGAATGCACACAGGTTGTAGTCAGACACGTGATCTTATAGGTCAAGTCATACAACTATCATCCCAGTGGCCAGGGTTTAGTTCCGGGCAGAGGAATAACCCACTTACCACAACTAGATAACATTTCCACTTACTTGTTTCTTTTTTTTACAGCAATTCCCTACATACACTTCTTCCATCGTCTGTAAGGATAACAAGCCAGGAAGCCTAAACTTTTCGATCTCCTTTTCGATGGCCGAAGGCATCGTTTTACCACGGTATTTTGGATGAAAGCCAGTGCAGTAAAATCGAATGTTGACGTTTTCGTTCCTTCATATCATTTTGAATAGAGCTTGCTAATCGACATCGGATTCTGTGATGGTCGACAAAACTAAAGAAGTTTACCTCGCAGATTTGGTCTTGGACATTAAAACGAAACACGATGTATTCATATCCACAACTAATTAAAATTTTGAATGAAAATATTATATGAAACATTGTTGAAACTGGGTCAAATTATTCTTGTACAACTTGCCCACTTCCATACAGCACTAAATGTCTATAGCTGGACGTGTCTTGAATTGTGAAAAGTAGTTTTGCTTGTTTTCAAAAATTCTAAACTAGTTGACAAGTAACAAAGTTGGACACAAAATACATTTAATAACATCCGTTTCCACTTCAATTACCAAAAAACATAAAATGTAAATAAACAAATCAAAAAATAACTTAGTGAATAAATTTACAAAAGAAAATATACACAAAATATCACAAAACCGAACGAAAATAATAAATTAGTGAAATATCATAAATTTTTATTCGACTATAAACTGTCGTTCAGAGAAATATACCTCGTCCTAAAAACAAACTTGGCATCAATTCAATGGAAACTTTTAAAAGCAGACTATATATGAACCAACCGAAATCGATTTTGAAAATCTGGAAAACTATGCCCTCCCACTCGACTAAGAAAAGCTCTAGATGTCAAAACTTTTTGCACAAACTAATCTTTCAGCAAAATGCATTAAAGCATACCAGAGCCGACATACGGAATATTCTAAAGTACACTGAAAGGCGATTCGGGTACCCGCCGGAATGGAGCCCCGTTTCTGCCATGCACTCTCTCGGAGATGTCCTTCGTCCTGAATGGCATACCGCCAAATGTTTTCCTATAAAGCCCACAGATAACACGCTTAAGGATGCTCTTTTTCTAAACATTTCTGACCAACGTTAAGGAGGAGCTAAAATCGAATCATTGATAACCGACAAGAAAAAAATTCAATCTAACACAAAGGAAAAAAATTAATAAAACTTTCTAAACTATGAAAAATAACACTTCCTGGATGGTAGTTGTAAGGTGAGATTGGGTAGAAACTTTTTAGAAATTCACAGGTAATAAAAGTGGTGTGCTGGGTCCAAGTTGGTTATCAAGATATTTTGAGTTTATTTTTCAGAAGAAAGGTTCATGATGTGAAAAGTTTATAATAATAAGTTCACAATTAAAGTGTTATATAGTCTACCCTTACACCTACATAGCTTCAGAACAATAGCTACCCAAAAGTATTCTGGTACTTTACCTTCAGTAAAAAAGAATGTAGTTAAAAACTTGTACCATCTGGCGATAGAAGATCGGTGAAAGAAAGTATTCTTATCCTTTCAAAATAAGTTTTATCGTTATGAATTTTAAATTAAAGGGCTTGGAAAAAAACTTACTTTGCTCAGAAGCTTCATTTGTTAGCTATCGAACTTATAACCGTAGATTTCCAATAAAGTAAAAAGATAAATGAGTGGCGTTTTTAAAAAGTTTACACAATTTCTTTTATCAAGAGTAAAATCATTAAAAGCTTCTTATATTATAATACCGAAAAGGTGCAAGGATAGGGAATTTCATTGTGGTTATAGAAAAAAAAATCTAACAATAGTTTGTTGGCCAATTTCAGATATGCTCCGTAAAATAGACTAAGAATTTAGTATACTGTGCTCTCGTATGTTTTATATTCCTTTTAATGCTTCTTTAGAAGCGTTTTAGAAGCTTTACAAAAAAAGCCTTTTAATGAAGGATATGTGAATAAGCTCCGGTGTCGAAAAGCTTTTATATTTGTTCATCTTTTTAAATTTTGCCTTTTCCTTTCCAAACGCGAGTGTGGTTTTACCAAAGCGGTCTCCCAACTAAGTACTAGCAACTTCCACTACTGCTTGACCTCTGTACCGAACGAGAACCATTTTATAGAGTATGCTATTGTCCTGCAAAATTTCTGAAAACTTTAGTAATGTTCCCTTGGAAGCATATTAGGCAACGCTCAAAATTAGCTCCCCTGAGCTCTCAATTGGAAGAAGTGGCGTTAGACTTTGGTGTAGGTGAAATTGCCATTGTGTTTATCTGGACTAAAACAACATCCACTCGCTGCCACCTGCACCTCTTTTGCTGCTGGTGAAAATATCTTAGAAAGTGGAGTGACAGAAAATGGCATGTTGAGATAGTTTGGACAGGATGAACGAATGGAGATAGACGAAACAAGTATGTGAATTTGAGAGTTGGAAGCCGTCGACTTCAGCGGATTTCAGATTGGGTATATTTTCAGAAAAGGCCAGCTTATAACAATGTTCGTACCTGTATGGTTTAAAATAAAAAAAAATGGCGACCGGCCGAGGTCGAATCTATTGCTGGACAGCTTTAATGCTGCGCAGGGAGATTCTTCGTGTTCCTAAAATGTTCTCTTTTTGGCAACTGCTTCGGGATCGGGATCTCTTTCAACAATCATATATTGATCTCTGGCGTGTCCCGAGAACCAAGGTATAACATGCTATGTTTAAGATTCAAAGCAAGCTTGCGCAGAGAAGCATGTATCGCTGCGAAATGCCTGTGTTAGTTTCACAACAAACCTTATGAGGTGTCCAAGATAGGTATGAGGACTAATTTTACAGCTCTGATGCCCTTGGGTATTTTGTGACATAGGGTCATTTTTCGGGACCTATGGCGCTGTAATTAGGTTGAAAGTGACGGAGTCGGCCGCTAGAGAGCGACGCTATTGGTCCACGATGAAGTTAGGGCACGCTTACGGCTTACTCAAAAGAACAAAATGATACCGAAGCCTATAAATACTGTAAGGTACCCACAGAAACCACAGAACGTCCTCCGTATTTGTATTGAACTAGAATGACGTAGGTTTCACCACAGAGCGATTTACGCGTAAAGAAGTGTGGAACACAAATCCAAGAGCTACTTTAAGGCCGATTAGTAGCCCACCCAGTGGGAAAAATTTGGAGCGCTCTTCAGGGGAGCTTATTTTGAGCGCTGTTAAATATGCTCCCGAGGGAGCATTACTGGAGTTTTCATCAATTTTTTAAAAAAAAGAAAACGGGCGATTATCTTAATGACCACAAAATGTGACATTGGCATAGTCAATGGACAGGTTCTCCCTCGATGCGGAGGATAAGCAGCTTTGGACGTGGTTAGTATTTAGTTGGAGGCCTGCTTTGGTAAAACCACACTCGCGCTTGGAATCGAAAAGGTAATTGCAAAATATATAAACAAAATAAAAGCTTTTCGATCCCGGATCACATATCCACAGGCGTCCATGAAAATTCTTTATGAAAAAGCTTTTTTATAATGCTCCTAGAAGGCTTTTGAAGGAGCATAAAAAGGTATGCTCCCCTGCAATGACATGCAATGTTAAAGAGTATACGGAACTGGTATGGGAAAGGGAGCGCTGTAAGCTTTTTAAGGAGTGCTCAAACAGCGCTATTGGAGCACTCCATTTCCCCCCGAGTATAAATAAAAAACGGCCTTATAAAGGGCGAACACCGGCCGCTTGGCTTTTTAAGGGGCATTTGATGGCGGTAGAGTTTTTAACCATTTTTAATGGGAGCACATACGGCCTTACGACGGCCAAATTTGACCAAAAGATTTAAAAGGCCAAGTACTGAGCTGTAGAAACGGGCATTCGACGGGAAATTTCAGCCAAAAAAAGATTCTGCACCAAATGTATTGTTGAATGTGTTTTATGGGAACTTCATCATTTTCGTTATTTACAATGGTTCTTTCTATTTATCCTACTTAAAGAAATCGATGCACAAGAGAAACGAGCTCGTCAGTCGTCGGTTTGTTGTACGTGAAGTGTGTGGTGCGTGTTGATTTATATATTAGTGGGAAATTTTGTTATTTAACGGCTTGAAAAAAACACAACCGAAAAGAAATCAAACTTTAATTGCAGTGAAATATATTTTCTTATAGGAGGGCGAATATCCACGTTGCTGAAACTGTACCACCGTGGTATACCCGTAATAGCAACCATACGGCCGCCATACCACCGTCGTATGGCCGTTATTGAAACTGTAAGGCCGTTGTTTCACCGTCAATCGCCCCCTGTACGGCCGTACTGTCCTGCAACGAGCCTTCTGTTAACCGCCAGATGGCCGAGGACTATGTTTCAATTACAGTCGGCATTTGCCCGTTCTAAGGCCATCATTTATTTTTACTCGGGCCGCTGGACAGGGTCTCAATAAACTGGTTTTGTGGGGGAAACACGAAAGATATATTACAGGCCGAGGTGTGCGACGTGTTAGGTATGTAAGATGATAATTCAGGTTTGTACAACGACTTTCACGGAACGGTGCAGTGTCCAATAATACGCTTAGCTCGAAGGATAGATATGGGAAGGTAAGGATAAGATTCCACGTGGTGCAAAACATTGGCAGGAAAAACATTGGCGTGTACGACGAAGGCTTTTAATTCGGTGAAATAGTCTGTGTGTTTTGAGGAGGAGTGTTTTAACTGGGAGTGTTTTGCAAGGTAGATCAAATCTCCACTGGAAGGATGACGTAGCCCAATTTATGCAGCCTCTCCTTTAAAAACTAAAAAAACAACCACTACATCTCAATTTAAATTATTATATCCGACCAGTAGGAATTATTACTTCCTATACTCCGCAGTAGGTAAGTAATTAAAATATTTTTAATTACCCGAAACACCTGAAAAAATCCCTCTACCTTTAAAAAAAACTCTTTTCCGCTTAATTTGAAAATGCAAAACACCTTAATAAGTTCCCAAGACCTGTTCGCCTTTCTCCGTTTTTATTTTGTAGAAGTAAACAAGAAGAACAATTATTATTTCTTAAGCCGGCGGGCATAAGCAAAGTCTCTCTGTATTCTCCTAGGAGAACTCACTTCAAAGTGAAACCCGGGAAGCGGAGTCTACAATAACCGTCAGAGAAATTGCAAAAGTTTGAGCCCTTTAAGCAGTCAATTAACTTCACCGCATCAATAGACCTGCCAACAAATTTCGATGAATACGACAATCTTGAAATGTTGTTCTGAACCTCTTAAGGAAGTCAGCATATCCTTGAGCGATTTTTAACGGAAGTCAGCATGTCCTAAAATGTTGTTGGTTTGTTCGATTTAATCCCAGATTGCCCATGTCTTAGATACATAAGTATGAAGGCAGGTCCCTTAATGAATTTCGGCATTATCTAGCCTTAATGATCTCTCCTATGAGAGGCCGAGGACATCCTAGTGGAAATGGTGTCAGTTATGGCAGTCTCTGGGTCTCAGGTGAGGCATAAAATCTAAAGTGAGCCCCGGAGGCATCTTCTAAACTAAATGAAGTTTGATTTGAATCGAGGCCTCGCCTGCGACGGAAATTGAAAGCGGCACCCGGAATTTCAACTAGGATTTGTCACTCGATGCTGACGACTTATCTGGCAGAGATTTCATATCCGTAACCACATGTGGATCAGTTTCTGTGGTGAATCGTGAGGATGTGTAATCCTTTAGTCATGAAAATGTGAATGCGATGTGACAATCCTTGTGGCAAGTTTCGCCTTTTGCATAAAAGAACATATTTGAATATCTGAAAATGACTGCGCTGTGATTTTATGCTGAAAGAGTTTTCGGTGTCATAAGGTTACCTTTGAACGAAAATGAACTCATGTTCTCGTCTCTCGTCTCTTTTTGGCTTCCAAGCTGCGAAATGCTATGAGCGGCTGTTTCCTGATGTATAAAATGATAACAGAATCCCAAAGGAATCATATCGGAGTGAGGAATCTGTCCTTGATGCAGGAATTGTTAGCATTTCGCTTTCAATCTTTCAAATATAATAAGTTTTTTCTTCATTTGAATTTTAGTGGAAATTTGAGATTAAAATCGATTTTTCAGTTTTTTTTCTAAATTAAAAATGATACCATTATCGTTGAATTTGGGCTGTATCGTATTTTTCGGAAGATTGCACGAACTTGATGCCGGATTGAATTTTAAATTAAATCTCATTTTTTCTTGTAAAATGAGTTTAAATGGGTATGAGGTAAAAATCTAGGAATCTTTGAATAAGGCTAAAACAAAAGACCTGAAGAAGCGCTAGGAATATGAAACGATTGTTGACAGCGGAATTTTAAAAACGCAATTGTTTATTGAGTCACTCTTTGCAGATATTTTCATTTCGTTTAATTTATTTAAAAATGAGTACATGAAGCTTGCTTTACCTTACAACACAACACAACTTTTTTATTTGTGAATATTGAATATGAAATTCATTATTTTCCGCCGGTAAATAAAAATTAACACTCAACTTGCATACGGTCAATTTTATGGTGTTCGCAATGCCCCAATAGCTCCTGCAATTCATGCTGTGGTGCCCAAATTTGAGCAATATGGGAATACTGGAGATGTGAGACATGCGGGCAGATGTCGTTATGTACTATCGACTAAAAACATACGACCTATATGTTTTCAGCCGATCGTGGTGAAAGTTTTGCAGCTGGTCCTGAAACATCGACAAGACTACATTTAACACAGGTTGCTATATCGCATAATTCGCCAGGTTTTGAAGAAATATCTGTACAACTAAAAAATCTAGTTGGTCCAACAGCTCAATCCTAGTACCCGGCTTTTCTTTTGGAGTACTGCAGAGCTGTGCTAATTTTCACGAAGAATGACGAAGAATTTTTGGAGAATTTAATTATGACCGACGAGACACATTTTCATCTGATCGGGTTTGTTGTTTGTTGATCGGGAATCGGGATCGGGGCACACATAATCCCAAAAATATCCACCAAAGTCCATTATATCCACTACGTGTTACTGTTTGGTGTGGCATAACCTCGCGCAGGATTTGTGGACCATATTTCTCCGAAAATGATGCAGGTGCAAGCGTTACGATCTTAGGAATCCCTATAAAACAATACCTCAGTACTCTCTCTTTCCCCTCGTTCTATCAGACAAAAATAAGAACATTAGGTTTCAGCAAGTTGGGGCTACAACTGTCCGCAACGCTGATGAAACAATGAGCTTGTTGCAAGAACAATTTCCAAAACATTCAATTTCAAAAAACGACGATTTGAAGTGGAAGTGGAAGTGAAGAACGCCTGATCTGTCGGCTTCCGACTTTTTTCTGTGGGGCTACCTGAAGGTGAAGATCTAGATTGTGGGGCTACCTGGAGCCGAAAATGCCATGAAAGGAGGCGATGCGCGAATTCCAATGGTGGACACTTAACCGATATCGTTTACCACAATTAATGTAAAAAAATCCTTTGATATTAACTTTGATTTGCAATTTGTTTCATTAGTTTTCATCACTTCGCTAAAAAGTTATTACAGATTTAAATAGGAAAGGGACTTTAAAAAGCTCTGAAGAATTGTTCCCAACAATTGTTGCAATTGTGCTCAGAAACCATTCATTTGGCCTCTTTTTGCTTCTTTATAGTTTACAAGTGAGACTATGTAAGGCTTGGCGTAACTTCTCCCCACCATTATTTAAGATTTTTGTGGATATACCATCTAGACCTGGAGCCTTCTGATTTTTGAGTTTGAGATTTTAAACTTCTTCTATTGTAGGGTTTAGTGCTATATTTCCTTGGTCATATGTACTTCGGTTGTGTGTTTCTCTATGTATTAGGGTTAAGTACTCTATGAAAAGGTCTCTAAATTATACTTCGCCATACCTCAAGATGCCATCGATTCTACTAACCGACTAGAAATCTTAGTGGGCATGGCTAAAATAAAGTTCGGCCCGCAAGGGGGTTTTCTGAAGTTTGCCTAAATTAGGTCATCCTAATAGATACCGCATGAGGCCGTAGTGCCAAAAGAAAGGGCAAATTTAACTTAGTTTCCATTGGAGTTTGCCTAATGAGGGCCTAATGTTCCAATTTCTGGAGGTGCCTCAGTTAGGCCATCCTAATAGAATGCGCATGAGGCCCTAATATCTGAAAAAGGCGAAAATATGTAGTTATATTAGGGGTACTCATGATGTGTGTTATTTTTGCTATTCATGTTATTTATGTTAAATCGAAAAACAAATTTAACAAATAGAGAAACATTAACAAATTTTAGATTTTCACTAATAACATGCCTACTAATATGTTATTTGTTAAAATCGAAACAAATATCATTTGTTAAGAAAATTTGGAAAAAGTATGTGACTCATATTCTAGGCAATTATCTTGATGATCATAAAGAGTTCCATTTAGCATACTCAATAGACCGGCTCTCGTTGTCCACGGGGGTCAAGCAGCATTGGACATGGTTAGTCCTTAGTTGGGGGACTGTTTGGGAAAACGTCACTCGCATTAACTTTTTTCTACTTTTTACGTGAATTCCACAGATTCAACCAACAAAATTTCGATGTTTCCGATGTTTGGTTAAATGGTAAACTGGACAACAGTGAATAGTTAATAATTCTTTTTTAAGAGAGTATTTAGGTTTGCCTAACGTGGGCCAAACTTGGAAATCCTAATTGGGCCCAAGTTAGGCAAAACGTTTTATATTTAGCCTTAACGCGGATTCCACATGTGGCCCTAATGTCGAAATTAAAGAAATATTTCTAGTCGGGTATCTATAGTCTACCATATACCATCCTCCTCTCCTCCATCCTCTCTTCCTACATAGTTTGTTTCGATTATTGTTTCTATTAACCAGTATCACATCAGATTCAAATCTTCTAATTTTCCTGTATATTCTTTCATATTCTTGTGTTGTTTTTTCATTTGCTGATTTCTCTATGTGCCACTTCTTTTGATTGTTGTTGTTTTGTGTGTGTAGTTTTTCGCCCTCATCTTCCCAGAAACTAGGTAGTGAGCGGCCCCCAAATTTGCTTCTCGGTAAGTCCTCAAATCCAATGTACTATCACCATGCCTATAGTATTAACTAGAACAAGGTAAATTTATTTATGGTGTCTGCCAGCTCGTGAGGTCTCTGTCATCTCATATATTCTTGTGACTAAACCAAGTGCTATCTATTGGGAACCTTGAAACCGCACACCTAATCCTCATAAATATAGAAGCTGGAAAATAATTTCTGGCGATTCATTTTTTGTTTGAAATTTATGTTCAAGGTTCTATAATAAAACGTAAACAATATTTTAAGGATTAACCAAAAAGAGCACAGCCATTGCTAAAGGACAAAGAACTACTTACGCTATCACACTTCCGACAGAATAATGTCCACCATCTACCATCTGGTGTACACTGCTTTAATTTTAACCCGAAAATACACAAAACTGGATCGAACACACTTTAGTTGGCAACCACCTGATGTCTGGCTAACAGACAGGAAAATTTTTTAAGCCGCACGTGGTATCCGGTAAGCATAAATAAATCACGCTTACGGCAATCATTCCAGAACACAACATGTCAAAGATAAAACATATATCACAACCAGTGGCCCTGTATAAATGAAATCATTACTTCCTTCATCACTTTTATTAAATAAAATGATTTAATTAAAATAAATACTCTAGCATTTCTGTTTTATATGCCTTCCCCTTCTATAGAATCCTCTCATATTTTATCAGTCCTGAGTTAGGAAAACCTTGTTCTGCTTTGAAAAAGCAATTTTAGCTACAGGCGGTAAAACTTACTGAAATTGATTTGATCCTAATCCTACAGTACTCCATCCGCAATCCCAACTACATATATAAGTTAGTCCTTTTATTCAATGTCCTTCAATCCTACGCTCCTAGACAGATTGTATTAATTTCAACTGAAAATGACATGCTATCCAATCCACATGTCTATCAAAATCTTATCTCTCGATTGAAGGACCTGTGTGTACACCAAGCAAAAGGTAAAACACAGGTGCCCCAGTTGCTGTGTGCGCAATGCTGTATCCTGTCTCCCATTTGATGTGAATTTATCCTTGGGGCTTTCGCCTCTCATGTTATAAATAAAATAGCTGCAAATTCAATGATATCCCGAAAATCTTCATAATATCTTTTGGTTCGCTTGGAAATTTTGAACTGATAGAGAGTTACAAAATGTGACGGTTGCCGGTAAATTTTTGCACGGGGACTGTCACATGGAAAAAAAGGAGAGACAACAAAAAAAAATACTTTCACAAATGTATTTTATTTGGCATTGGGTAATAAGCGATAACGAGGCTCCTGATGAGCTCTTTAAAATTTCGGCTTGGTTTATTAGGCCTTCTCGTAAATTTCGTATTTATCTCAGGCATTACAGCTCACAGGGCCCACCATTTTTGCTGCTATATCGAGCCGCTTAGCCAGATAAACTGAGTTTAATGATGTATTAACATCGTGTGAATAACTTATCGTGAATTTTATCTTTAGCCCTAATGGTGAGGATCCACTGAATTAGGGACCAGCAATGGAATAGAGTTTAGCCAAGGTTAAGAAGTTTTTAAATACCGCACTTACCGGTGTTCTGCTGGTCGTTTACTTCTTTGCTGGGGGAGCTCTATTCGATAAGAATGACTTAATGCCGCGATAAATAAACTAAAGGAAAGAATTATGCGATTCTTGATTATAAAATGGTGTCATTTTTTTTGGGGGGATTGGAACTAAATATAATCTAGTCATTTTAAATGGCTTTTTGCTAAGACGCGAAGTATTTTTAGAATCGGTCATTTTGTAAAAGAACAACCTAAGCCATTGGGCTGATATTTGGCATTTCAGGACTACATTAATCAAACTTTCTGTAAGACAATGAAATGGTTATGGTTGGTACACGGAAACTTTATGAAGGTGAAAAAAGAGAAATGATTTATCTCTAAATAAATTTTTTAAAGCAGGATAGTAAATAGTCCAAGATCCCAGGACCTTACTTATTTTCTCAGAAACCAAATGTATGGGATTAAGTAGTGTAAGTACATATTTTGAGGGTATGCGTACCTGCTAGCTTGGGCCGACGGCCAATTAACAGGTGCTCGGTGGTAAAGGTAAGTAAAAATAGTATTCACATTTCTTAAAGTTTCAGTGCTGATTTTTACGTATGTTTTAGGGAATATAGTTAAAAATTAATAATCAATACTGCCAGACACTTTCCGTCGGCGGTAACTTTTGAACTTTTAACTTGTTTTTACTCGCCTTTCGCCTTACCAACACGCCACAAGCAGCAGCTCGCATGTGACTCGGACGTCAACTAGCACGGTATTGGGAAATGTCAGTAGCTCGTAAACCAGGGACTATGCCATTTTCATGGCGTTCTTCGATACTACTGAAATCTTTGAAAGCTACTTACTGACATGCGAGTACACAAGTGCATCCACGGTTCCGCCTGCAACTCGTACTTGTGTGACCGGGCGAGGCGAGCCGAGCTACTGTCATGCGAGTACATAGGTGCAGTAGCTGTCCACTGTCAGGTCAGAAACTCGTATTGTGTATCCACGCCTTAAGTAAACAAACAAATTTAATCGAGTAATTTACTAAAATCATTTAGTCGAGTCAATCCATTCCTGTGATATTTTTTCGGTCGAGTAGCGGCAGGATGCCATGACTCTAATTACTTGATACGAAAATGCCATGCAAATGCCATGCCATTTACTAGCTGGGACCCGGTGCGCCTATGCTGCACCCATAAGCCAATAGTAGTAATCAGGTGATATGAATTTTAATATACAGTAGGAGAGTTTGAAAAAGGCAACTTTTTGGTATTTTTGATTCCAAATAACAAAATTTGAATCTATTAGAGATCTGACATTTTGAGCGAGTCAATAAAAACCATCCATTGACATGGCATTTTTCGAGATGTGAATTTTCATACACAGATGAAGTGTCTCAATGAACCGCTTATTTTCTGTCTTTTGGATAGCTGGGACCCGGTGCGCCTCGCTGCACCCAACGTTTAAACATTTAAAATCAATCCAAACCTTCAAAATTCAACTCTTCTTAACCATTAACGAAAAACCAATTATTCATATAAAAGTTCGATACATTAGATTCAATATACATTTATAGTATATGATTCATGACCAAAATTACCTATTTATTCTTTAAAAACCACGAACGTTAAAACATTTAAAATTAACCCAACTCTTCAAAATGCAACAAATAGCGCCGATGGTTTCCCTACTCTCGAGTACACCACGTATAACTGCCCATGTGAAAAACATAGCAATTCAAGGTTTATTCCACACACTCCGAAAGATTGGCCTTGTGATTGAAGAACAGGAAACTGCACACGCTTAAATTCAAAAAAGGTTTAAAAAATGGCACTCGAATTTCGAGAATCTCAATTGTTTTGCAGAAAATAGTCGTTCCTAATAATTGCTATTGGACGGTAGTTGGAATATTTCATTGAATCACATTTTCTCGGCATGGGCTGAACAGGTCCGGATAAAATCCGAAAAGTATGATGTACAAAACTATTTGCACTAATTTGCACATGTCTTTAGTGGGTATATTGTCGAGTCCAATGGATTTGTTGACATTAAGCTCTGCTTGCTTCATCTGTACACCTCAAGAGTCCTTAAGAAAACTCTATCTATTGAGTGTGTAGGATACTTGGAGCAGGGGGCGGCAGAGCAATGCCGGGAAAAGAAAAACTCTACGCGAACAGAGATGATAGTAGGTCGGCCTTGGACCAGAAGATTTTGTTGTTGTTCTTTGTTAAAGAATTTATTTTTTCAACATTTTACGGATACCGATGGAATTAAAGTTTCTGCTACGAAAACACGGGTCCCAGTCAGCGTATTAAAAAAATGGGTAAACCCCAGCCAATTTGCCGTTTCATAATGTCAAACAGCAAAATTTGGTTGGGGAAATTCTTGTGTAAAAAACCATTATCGCTCATTCTATCCATTAATAGATAGATAGTTAAAAAATTGCTGGTTTGGATGAGTTTTTTAATCTTCAGAAATTTGTTTGAACAAAATAAAAATCAGACCATAAAACTCAATCCTCTGGTTATTGTCACCAAAACTCAACTCGATCAAACCCCACATCCTGTAAGAAGTTTGTCCATTAGTACTCATAATATAGCTACAAAATCTTACTGCTGCGATTATAGCAACTTCATCTAACTAATAAAGAGCAATAGATTTTCAGATGAACCCTTAAGCGTCGACCAACCGGATGGATAAACTCATAAAAGTGGATAAAATCAAATGTTGTAAGCTGCAAGTGATATCCATTCGCCCCCCATGTAGTAGTAGCTGGGTACCCATCAGGCACACCAATTCAATGGCATTAATCTGTTTTGTCTGCATAACCATCAGCAACTATTCGAAGTGCACTCCAATGTGAAAGTGCTCTGACCCTTCAAATGGTGGAGATCCTTTTTGTGGAAGGAATCCTAAAAAGGAAACACCATGAAAGTTCCGCTATTCCCGAATATCCCGAAATGCTAACAAAAAATAAATTGCGCACTATGCGTCTAAACATGGAGCAGTTCATTCATAAAAGGCGAACATCTCAGCTAGGACGAGTATTTATTTAAAAAGCTAAAAGGACGAAAGTTTATGGTACGAAAGAGAAAGCTGCTATAAAATTTTGAGAATACGGCAAAGAGATTGCTTTTCGGAGTTTTGTGGCGTAGGTACTGTATGTATATGGTAGTTGAGGTAGGAATGCAGCAGTCTCTTCGACAACGCCTTTTTGGATATGGTCGCCGCCACGTGAGTTTTATTGCACGTGCGCCGAATATAGTTTTGCCTGTCCTAGGACAGTAGATATTTCGGAAGAGAAAGCTTTCTCTTTTGGCAGCTTTATGTGGGCGCCGCACAATCAATGAGGAGGCAAAATCAAAATGAAGGAAGCGCCAGTAGTGATCCTGATTTCTCGGTATAACGACGGCCTCGTGAATTTATGCCTAAAAATCAAGCGATGTTCTTGCTACAAATATAAATAAATCTCGTAAATGTTACGTAAAAGACGGTATGAAACGGTATTTTTTAAGAGTGGGTGATAATTTAAATGTCTTTTTCGTGTCTTAAAATAACAGAAGAGGTCCTACGGTTACGGATTTTATGATCGGTGGCAGAGAGTTGTTTCTTACTTTGTTGTTCTTATACTTTTTGGTAGACAGTTGGACAAGGATGCTATTATAATTCTTAATTAGGGACCACTTCAAGGCCCCACAAGTCCCTATAATAAGCGAAGAGAATTCTTAATTGGATTCTGTTGGGATGAATACATATATATATATACAACACATTTTTATTCTTTGTATATGTTGTTGAAGACTTAAGGAGATGTGAACCGAACCCGTTTTAAGGGTTAACAAAACAAGGAGCCAAAAGAAGATGTTCGATGACTCTACAACATTCCTTCTGGACCATGTCCATGGTGTAGTGTTAGGATAAAGGGTTTTTTTTATTCTTGATGGAAACCTTTAAATAAAAATCCCTTTAGTTTTTCTTGTGTAAACATGCTAAACTCGGGTCACTGGCTTAGGGAATGCGACCAAACCAACAAAAAGAACTCTATCGATTCTGTTATCTTACGATTTCTACTAGCTGCCTTTCCCGCCGCCGTCGTCGTCGTCATCTTAGCCGCACCATTTACAGGATAAAGTGAGATTTCCCGAAGGAGTTTAAGGTTTCTTTTTCGTTTATTTTATTTTCTCGGTTTATAAATGTGTAAGTGTTTATCTTGGGGAACAGAGGTAACGATTTTTATTAAGTGCTAAGCTTGTGATTGTGCATTTTTATTTTTTGGTTTTTTGGGGTTTTTTTTTGTTCAAAATTTTACTGAAATCGGTTGGCGCATAAATTGTTCGCTTAAACTGAAGTAAAGACGGCTAAAAATATTCTCTTTATTAATAAAAAAAATAAATTAAGTGATGTTACATTCATATTCGTATTCAATATCGTACAATACAAGGCATTCGGGTCTTAGTTAATACTTGTAAATGTAATTGTAATTTGTGACACCGATGCTGTGCTAAAATAACCATCAGATAACAACAACAACAAAAAAAAATTATATGTTAAAACCGTATGCGGTATTCTAGGAAAAATGCTAAATACCAGTGACAACACCACTCATATCAGTGAATTTTTGTGACGTAATCAAAATGCAGAATACTGCCATAACAAATTTGGTCATTCAAACGTTATTTGTTTTACTTATGTCAACAATGGAATACAACAGCAAGGACACGAATGCAGCAGTCGCTACTGAAGAGAATGGCAGGATAATACCAACGCAGCAAAGTGTTGTTGAAGTTTCTGGTACTGACAGCCCATCCGATGGTAAGTTTTGTCGATACATAACCTTTTTTGGTATATACTAACGTATCGTATATATATGGATGTATATCCTCTTCCTCTTGTATCATCAAATATATGTTAGTCCCTCACAATCCCTTTTTCATATTTTGTTGTAAATACCCTATGATTCCTTTTGGGTATAGTAGCTAATACATAAATATATATTTGTACGTACATATATAGTTTTGACATGTTATCGGAGAAACTTATTTGACATGCAACCATTTTCTTAAAGTTTTCATAACTACTATGGTTTTTCGTTTACGCATATAGAAAACCGGAAAGTGGTAAAACTATGGAATGGGGGAGTTAACTATTAAAGTTTACGAAGATAGTGATAAGTTTTCCCTGACAATTTTCCCACTTCGGTACACACGTAGTCTATAGTACGTGAGTGAAAATTTTCTTGTTGTGGAAAGTCTTGATTTTAGCGAATTTATGACAGATTTGGGTCAGGAAATTGAGGGGAAGAAAATAAACTTTCATAAATATGAAATTATTACTTAAACAAAAGTTTTTGAAGTGCTAAACAAAACGCGATAAATTCCCTTAAATTGTTTTAGTTTTAGTCCTTTTTCTTAAAGGGAAGGAAGTTCTACAAAAGGTTATTGGATGATGTTAAAGTTTAGATATTTGTGAAATTGTAAATTATTCCTTGAAGACAGACTATGGGATGGTAAGATGTTGATTTGTTGAAGAGTTTTGTTTGAAAGAATTTAGCTATTTATAATTTTTTGTTTGTTATACATCTGTATGAAATGTTCTTCAAAGAGTGTTCATAAAACTGTATACAATAATTGATCTATATATATATATATGTTTTTATTGAGCTCTTTTCTTTTCATGATATTAATTTATTTCAATATTTAGATTATTATTTTCGCAATAAAGAAGTACTTTGTTTCTACATTTTTTATATAATTTATGTTTAGAAAATTAAGTTCTTAGTCCTGAATTATGTTAATCTTTTCACTTCGTATTCTATTAAGAGAATCATACTACTGTTGGAAGTTTTTTTAGAGGATAAAGGTTCTTGAATAAGTTCATTGACAAAGATTAGAGAATTGTTTCTGTTAATTTAATGAAAGTTTTCTTGTTCCGTTGGGCACGAATTGATCGATTAACAATTAAAAAACCATGTATGGAACTTTCTTCTCATTTTAATGAAACTGAACAGGTGTCGTTTGATATTGCCTCTGCGTGATAACCACTTTTCCCTATTATGGTTTTAATTATAAGAGTTTGGTCGAGTTCAGTCATTTTCTGCCATGACATTCAGAATTCGTTTTTAAATAATTTATATACTTAAAATTTGGGCTTTTATAAATTAATGATGAACCCAAAACTCTGCCACAGTTTTATGTGGAACCTAAGATCAGTAATTGTTTTTGGTTCAATTTAAGGAAGAGCGAGTGACCAACAATTTTTTTTAAAATATTTCAATTTTTTCAAAAAATTCTGCTGATTTTTTTAAATATAGATATGTAGAAAGAGTTAGTTTAGTGCAGAAAGAATTTTTGGTATCTGGCTAGTTCTTGTTAAGAACTAGAATTAAATTGAATAATTATTGGGCCGTCAGTCAGTTAGTCAAAATATTTGAAATTTTTCAAATTATAGGCATCTTTCAGTTTTTTGATGACAGCGAAGTGAGAGTAGACAATGGGAAATGACTATAAATCTATTTTTTTTACTTAAAAGTGTTAAACATTATCGTAAGTATTGTGATAAGTCAATGAAAATTTCTGAAAATTCAAAGCTAAATATAAGGTGTAGTAAAAAGAAATCCATTAATTTTGGTTGAAATTTTTTGCTACATTGAATGGAATTTCATTATGCATCCCTCATAAAAGCCTTTGTACCTATTGACAAAAAACTGCGATAGTGGATTTTCCCAAGCCTTTCTGTAGGGGAATTTTTCACCAGCAAAATCCTTCGCCATAGCCAGGAACAGGTGATAATCACATGGTGCCAGGTTTGGACTATAAGATGGATGCATAAGAACCTCTCAACCAAACTCCCGGAGCTTCTGGCGAGTCACTATCGATGTATGTCGCCTGGCGTTGTTCTGGTGGAACACAATTCCTCTCCTATTGGCCAAAGTTGGCCGCTTCTGTGCGATTGCTTCCTTCAGACGGTCCAATTGTTGACAGTACAGCTCCGAATTAAGAGTTCTGCCGTAGGAGAGCAGATCATAGAAGATGATTCCCTGCCAATCCCACCAAACCCACAGAAAAACCTTCCTGGCCGTCATTCCTCGCTTGTCCACAGTTTGCGGAGGCTCACAGCGATTATACCACGACCGTTTTCGCTTGACGTTGTCATAAGTGACCCACTTTTCATCACTAGTCACCATCGGCTTCAGAAATGGGTAGATTTTGTTGCGATTCAGCAGGGATTCGTGGATGGAAATTCGGTTCATGAGGTTGTTTAGCCTTCTAGAGCTTGGTGAATCTTTGACATCGAAATTACCGGAACGGAATCGACGAAACCAAAATTATGCGTGATTAGCTGATACAGTATCAGGACCTTAAACACTATTCACATTTTCATCCGCCTGGCTTGCGTTTTCGCCTTTATCGAAGAAAAACTGTGTAATGTGGCGTATTTTTGATGCGCGCTCAAATAAAACCGAGTCAAACAATCACAAAACTGTCGGAGAAGTGTTTTTAGTACGAGATCTCATCTTTATAATGCCATTTAGTGCTAGCAGATTGGACTTTTACAACGGAGATACAGATTGCTAAAGCCTTCTATTGTAAAAATAATGGATTTATTTTTACTACACCTTATGTGTGACAATAAAGCCCACCAGAGAAGTGAGGAAGGTACAGAAACATACTGGAGCAAATGTTAAGTTTTCTTTATTTAAAACTTTTTTTCTTCCAAGTTAGTAGAGGGAAATTGTCATATGATAGTGATGTAATTTTTCATAGTTGGCAAAATGCAAAAAATTGAAAATTGAAATTTTTTAGTTTTTTCAAAGTCCTAAAATAGACATTTTAAATAAAGTAACGAAGTAGCGTATGATCACAAGAAATTACATAAAAAAACCTACAATTTAAAAAAAAATTTACCGTACGATGATTTGGCATAAAATGGCGGCAATTTTAAAAATTTTCGAAAACTGCCAATTGTTGCCGTAAAAATCGAATTTTTTTTTAAATTTCAACCACGTATTTATAGCATCAAAGTACATATTTTCTCCAATTTTTATCAAAATCCGACCTTTTTCCCGTTATTTATTGCATTTTTAGTAAAATAAAACAAAATTTCATACATTTTGATTTTTTGAGGTTAGGATTCATTTTTAAAGTACTTATTTATACCGAATCACTTCCATAGTCTATTCATTCACGAGTATTTTCCAATTTTTTTTTCTACGACCAACAGAACTGGAGAAATTAAAAAAATAGTGTAGCAATGCACTTTTGCTCGTTGATTTGCACAATATTTTACAAATCCCATTTAGAAATGCTACCATACGTCTATGTAAATACAAGGAAGTGATAAACAGGGACAGGGTTTTCTGTTCTGGCAAACAAAAACTTATGATTATTACCTTAAAATAAGGTTCCAAAAGTAAACTGCTTGTTAAACATCAGTACAGGGAATGACTATTTCGCGGTATTTTTGAGGTAAAAATATTTGCTTGAGATAACTGCGTAATTAGAAACTTATTAGAATTTACCATAAGGGACATAACTTTAAAAGTGAATCTACCTCCTGAACCCACCAAAATTCCTTGATTTGTAGAAATACCCATATAGTAATAGTTCCAAGCTGAATTACTAAAAGATATTGAATTCTTAGCGTTATTCCAAGGTTATAGACGATATTGAGAAGTGCGATCGCTTTTTAATTAGTACATTGTACGCCTTGTCTTACTTCTCTTGTATTGGCATTGTTTGACGGGCCACAATTGAACATTTACACAAAAATATCTGATTTAGAGATTTTGGTAGCTGCAAGTATAATAACCTTATGAATTGTGGCAGCATATTTGTTACAAATTGATTCGACAAATTAAAAAAATCTTCTCCGAAATGGTTTCTTGGTACATCCTTTTTTTATGTGAAAGTCCAAGCTTAGGAGTATTACCTGTTTGTACCCTTTTACCAGTCTGTCATATTGTACTCGTCATTGTGCAGGTAGTTAGCTTGGTTTAAAGGAAAATATAGAGGACAGGATAGATTAATAAAAGTCTGGAGGGTGCTAAAGAAGAAGGCGATAGACCTTGCGTTGTAGGAGTTCACACCAAACAGAAGGAATTTGCACATAGCCACTGTCACAAAATTCAAAGCACAGAATTTTTGTATAGGGGCTTCGATTTTACAAAAGCGATGTTCTCAATAGCAGCCGGCTGAGCCAGTGACAACCGTGGGGGTTAGCAGTAGTTTCATTCATAAGCTCTTATAAGAAATTGAAGATGAAACCTGCACAGAAATATTCACATTGCTGTTCTTCATTAATTATGACAATAACGTACTCCCGTAACCATATAAACTTTTTCATATTTCGGATAGGTTAGGTTAGATGTGGTTGCCTCTAGTGCACCTAGAGACCCAATTAGCACTTTGTGGTGACGTTTTGATGCCTTAACCTCGTGTACCTGGCTGTTTGTTCATTGAAAAATATTTAATGTTGTTTGGTCGACTGTGGCTTATTACTGATCATCTGTGGAGTCTGGAGATTTAAGTATTCCATAACCTAGCCTAGCTTTAGTTAAAGCCATGTAAATGAAACAGGAAGTGAACAAGTGTTTCGCTCTCGTTCGTATCCTCGCCATTGACGATAACAGACTTTGCGTACACAGCTTGGCAGCTATGGGTCAATGCCCCGGACACAAATCTTTTTTTTGTACCAGCGCAATTAAGTTTTTCTAGTTTTCACAATTCGTATATCACTCATTTTCTCTAATTTCCATTCGTTGTTATGTTTTTACTTGTAACAGGCATTTTTGTATATCTCTTTTTAAATTACCATGCAAAAATATTTGAATTTCATGAGAATCAACTTTAAAATTTTTAACAACTTTAATTCAATTTACATACATATATTCCATAAAAACTGCATATTTCACAATTTTGCTTAATAAATACAAAAAAAACATAAAAAAACGACAACCTTTATTGTTCATCAGAATTTTTGAAATGTAAAGTTTGTTCTCCTTTTCGTTGAATAACATCATCAAAAAAGGTATTACATTTTGCCGTAGGTAAAATTTCAACAGTTGATTTGCTATATGCATTTTCGTTTCAATCATTTCATGGAATCCCTTTACAAAAAGCGTGTGCATTTTCATAAACAGTGGAGAAGCTTTTAACATTTATATTTGCAGTTAAATGTTCTACTGTGCTGTTGCTATTGTTACGGCAATCATTGTGAATTTTGACTCACGAAGTTCATTAACTCTCAACAAGTAGTTTTATATGAACAAATCTTAAACTTCCGAAATCCTCTAAACAATTTCTAAAAATATCCGATGCAATATCAAAAAGCGTGATAACACCTCAAATTTTCGTATCAATGCGTTTTTATGGTCGTTCACTTGTAAAAAGCGTCAAAAATCATGTTGTTAGTGCTAAAATGTTAATTTATTATATATAATTTTTTGTGCGTCTATCCAAAATCTGTCAACATTTTTTAACCTTTTACTATTTAAAAGTTAATAAATTTCGTAAAAAAAATTAATTTATGCATAAATTGTGTTTATATTATTTAAACAATATAAATATTTAATTGCGTACATTGAAATATTTCTGATTTCAAATAATATATAAAAACAAATATTTAAAAAAAAATCCTCAAAATTGGAGTTGTCCTTCACTTTGGTGAAGAAGTTCCTTGCCAATCGGACTTTGATGAAACTCTAAGCGGTTCCTTCCTGTGCCGTCTCTTAACCCGGCGAAGGAATTTTTAGGGTGCAGTAGAAAGGATGTCAGGACACTTGTTGGCTTGATTACCGAACACTGCGCCCTGAATTACCACTTATGAAGGATAGGAAGGGCGGAGGACCCCACTTGCAGGCTTTGCCTCGATGAGGATAAATCTGTGAGTACCTCTCGATAGCGTGGAGCAGGGTCTCGTAGTTTAACGAATAAGAAAACTGCTGAGCCCGTTCAACGGGTCTCGCTTACAAATATAAGGTATAGTGGTGTAGCACAATAGGCCTAGCAGTGGACGCGGTACTTCTAGACAAAATACCTCACTAAAGGAGCAAGAAGGAGAAGAACCTTATTCTATTAAAGAGTAAAAGCAGAAAAATTATACCTATGGTAAATTAAGGCCATCAGGTGACGACGATGACATGTTTCAATTTTCTTTCTCATCTTCATTTCAAAGGCTCCTGATATACTCAAGAGATAATTGATGTTGAACCCGCAAATGTTGTGCTTGCTGTCAGAAATTTCCCTCTATGACACAGTAAGAATGTTCTACTAAAGATTCTCCTTTAATATCTATGCTTTCATAAAAAATAAGAAATTATTAATTGAAAGTAATTTGTAATCTCTTAATAAAGCGTTCGTTCTACATACTTATAATAGGCAATGCTTTGCTAGACTCCGGAAAACATTATCCTTCGTTGATTCTACTTTTCTCGGAAACAGAAGCATAATTAGTTAATACTGTGGCTGTGAAATTAGTACTATGGTGTTATTTTTATTAAAAAAATTAATAATAATCGTACAATTACTAATATTACTGGGTCCTTGCGTCTAGTGAAACATCTACACAAATTAATTCTGGACGGGAATGACATATCTCTTGAAGCTTTGTAACGTTTACTTCTTGTATAAAAGGACAAATTAGATTTCTATGTTATATTGTTACATGCCTAATTAAACAAATATTTGGAGTATAAAACAAATGTTTACAATTCATCAAATGTTTCTACACTTAATTTGCCTTGAAGCAGAATAAATTAGGATATAAATCGAAAATTAGTTCAGAAGAATCCGTGCGTGTTTTCTTTATACTATTGACCAAAAATTGTGTTAAGACCCAAATACACGTTAACAAATCATAAGAAATTGAAAGATAAATTATACTCCTAAAACTTTTTAAACCTTTTCATTCCAAATCACATTGTGACAAAACACCTACGATTTTCTTTATCACAAAATATTTCTTCTCAAAAAATAGAAAATTAAATAAAATAAAATAAATAAAACACCAAAAAATATCTTTTATCTAATCATCCATATTCTCCTCAATTTAGATACGGAAAAAAAATCTAGAAAATCGAGGAAAAAAAAAGTTTTATAATTTTCTGCTCCATAAAGTTTCAATGTTATATCGGTGATAAATTTCAGCTTTTCAAGTTTCTAAACTGAAGTTTGAGAAGAATCAATATCAACAAGATAAAAAATTGGGAAAAGGAAACTGGAGTCTGTTTCTATCCAGAAAAGTACAAATTCCTCAAAGTGGTATGGCGAAAAAAATACTGAATGCTGGTGAAAGGACATTTGAGCTAGGATAATGATGATATGAAATGGGACAGAAAAATTTTTAAAAATAAATTGTTTGAAGCATAATGAAAATGTAAGAGAATGTGAGGCTATTATAAAATTTTCTAGTTAGTTAAATCATAATATGTTTTAAATTGGCTCATTGAAAATTGGAATGTAATTAGTACGAGGAGCCTTGTTCCTGCGAGGGCGTCTAACCTCAACCTGTGAAGAATAGATGTTAGGATATAAATTTTGCAGTACAAATTATGATCATGCTAAAGCCCGGTAATGGAGATAAAAAAAATATTTACATTAACTAAATAATATTAACTTCTACTAGAATGAATAAGATTTCTATGTCATGCCAAATTTTTGTTTATACTGCAGTGTTCAGGACATTCTTTTTTCGAAAAAGTCCGAAAGCTTCATTCTTCACAATATGCTTTTTATTTTCAACAATACTAATCTCAGTCAAGGCTCTATCTGATGATAACCATGAGCGAGGGCTCTGACTGCTTCATAGTTGTTTGACCAGAGTGTTATACTTAAATTCTTCAAGGCATAAATTTTATATGTTGTATGCAAAGTTGTCAGTTTTTCATTCAAAATTTTGTATCGGGAAGTGGATGCGGCGAAGAAAACGAAAAGCTCTTTAACGAAAATGGACAGCAGCAGGGCATGCACTAACAGCTGTTTTCCCAACCAAATTCAAAGAATGTGCACAGCATGGAACAAAAATTTCGTGTACCTCCAGTATCGAAGCTTGCACGCCTTTATATTTCCCAGGCATAATGTGCGAATTGTTGTACGATTAATTTTTGGCAGTTTTTGATTTCTATTCCAAAATCTTTGAAACACTTAACAAGAGCTGTTGCCATTTCTTCACTAGCATGCACACAGTTTTGTATCAGCGTTAGGAAGTGAAGCGTTCAACTGGACAGATTCCTTCCACGTTTCTCGCAATCACTGACAATTGATCTGTGTGATCAGGAGTAGAGTCGACCGACACTAAATAGTACTTTGCTTTCGTCAGTACAAAATAGTACAAATTTCTGTCAATACTTCTTTGGCCATGATTACAATAAGTTCTTCGCAAATTGTAGAAGATTGTAATTAACATATCCGCTTCCCTTGTTGCCGCGTTTGGAAAGTTGCCTGGCAAGAAATGGATTATACTTAGAAATCAATTCAAGAAACTCGAGGTAATTTCCATTGTTCCGTGAGTTGATGTTTTCATTATTACCTCGAAAAGTCAAACCAGAGTTGAGCCTGACTTACACGAGGCAGTACATTGGTCCCTTATACTGTGGTAAATTGTACTAAGGCCTCAATATAGCCTATATATCCAGGTTCAAAAATAAAGTCCTACTGGTAGGTATATGAGCTTGTATCGAGATAAATAAAGCGAGGTGCGATAGTAAATTACGTAGCGGAGAGACATTTCTTAGTTCTTTTGCGACAGTAAAATATCCAATTTGAACTGAGGCGAGGTGAGATTGTAAATACGAACTGGAGAGATATTTCTTACATTTTTGTAGGGTGTGAAATTTTGTACTAGAGAAACTTTCTTACATTTTCGTAGGGAGTGAAATTTTGTACTAGAGAGACATTTCTTACTTTTTTTGTAGAAGTGAAATTCCCAACATGAAATAAGATCAGTCGGGATTATAAATACGTACTGGAGAGACATTTCTTACTTCTTTGCGGCAGTAAAATTTTCAACTTGAAATTAGACGAGGTTGAATTGCAAAATATAAATATATATTGTGGAGGCATAGATTTCTTACTTACTCTAAAGGCTGGTACAGACTATGGCAGTATTTTAGTCGAGTGAGTAAGTAAACCAGTATGGACAAACAAATTTAGTCGAGTAATTTACTAAAATCATTTAGTCGAGTCAATCCATTCCTGTTCTATTTTTTCGGTCGAGTAGCGGCAGGATGCCATGACTTTGTCATGCAAATTGATTAATTTAATAATTTTTACTTTGCTATCTTGTCGTCTGTTCATTTTGACACTTTACTTATTCTAAAGGACTGTGTTCGGGCACTTTTTAGCTGTTAATACGTTTTTAGACGTTTAGTGGTAAGTAAATTACTCGCCACTCGACTAAAATACTAGCATAGTCTGTACCAGCCTTAAGGCAGTTTAATGCATATTAGAATTAAGCTCGTAAACAAGCTCTTCATTGTTATTTATTTTCGTTCTTTTTTTAATTTTCTTGTTTTTGTAATTTTGGTATTACAGTAGCACCTCGCCTCATTTGAAGTATGGCATTGTACTGGCTCAAAAGAAAAAACAGGTACCACTTACAAACTCATTTAATAATCGCGTCCTACCCAACACTAGTAGAAACGACTCATAAGAACTAAGTGGCTCCGTTTAAAAACGATATTTTGAATCCGAACAATTTAAGGGGACCTTCTGGTCCAGATTTTTCCAAAAATCAATTTTTTTTAATTGATATTTCAAAAGTAAAGGCTTTTAAAAGTATATTGTTAAGTTTGCGTATAAATATTTCCAGCATTTTGACTTCTACAGCCTATTTAGCAGGTCAGCGCGGAAGCAGGTAAAAGGGTCAACCGGTCCGATGAATAGATCTATTGTTTGTAGGAATGCAGCTACTCGGATTTACTCCTAAATATGAATAAGTCTCTACTCTCCTAAATATGAATAAGTCACACATATTCCCTAAATTTACTTAAAAGTTTAAACTCATTTATCTCGAAACTATAATTTTCTTCACGGTGCGAGGCAAAAAAAACTACTCGACCGATTCGTCTCAAATTTTACTACGCTATTCAGTAAACCAGTGCCTATCGTTGGAACTAAAACCCCCGTTTTCCGTTGAATATTTCTTATTTTTTTTACATACAAAAAGTAATGAGAAAATTGTAAATTTTAACAACGCGTCATTTTGTCAAATTTTTTTTTCATTTTAGTTCTTGCGATAACTACACTTATACTAATTAGTGGAAAATTTTTTTTTTCGGTTTCGGATCAGTGGAAGAGTCAAAACATCACGCACCACCAAGATCCATTTTTTTTGAAGAGGACACATTCAAAATCTATTTTAGTTTAACTAAAAATTTTTTTTATATATTTGTATAGTTATATTGTAATAAAATATATCTGCAAAGTTTAAATATTATTGCTCATTATTTTCATTAAAAAAAATCCTAAAAACTCGTCAAATTTAAGGACACTAGACCAGAAGGTCCCCTTAAGACAATAAAGTATTAACTCTTCACAATAATTAGCTGACGGGGTGCTTCCAAGAAAACTGTGAGGAAAAATACCCTCTCATATTTACGGTCGATGCAAAACTAATAAAAACTGAGCTCCTTAGCGAAAATAGATTACTTATGTGTACCCGAAATATACGCTCGTTGCGTGCGTGACTGGGGCACATGAGTCCCTAGGTCAATGAAATCATTCCCAATATTTACATTCAAGATTTTCGCTTTAATAACAACCAGAAAAATTCTATGATATATTAAAGTTTTCCAATACAAAGTAGGCGTAAGAGGAGACAAATTAAATTTACAAACCTATGCTCCCCCACATCCTTTTTTGGTCCTCTTTTGATAAATTTGAAAGGAATCTCCAGTAAAGAGGTACGGGATGAATTCAATTATAAATTTACTGGCTATTGACGCCATTATAATCCAGCATGAATTGACTGATTCTATTTTGATTTGAAGGCTTCCTCTATTTCAAATCCATAATTCGGGTGAGGGTCGGATGGGTTATGGGCGGATGTGCTGGAGATAAATTTTAGACAAGCAAGGCAGTTTACGACGTTGATTTTTTCGCTTTATGAAAAGTCCTCGGTATTTGCTGTTATATTTTTTTTAAATTATATTTTCCTAAATTAAAAGAGGCAAAAAAAAATGAAATATGAAAGCTTTAGGAAAGTTTGTGTAGAAAGGGAATGAAATCATTCCACTACAAAAATTATTTTCTAAAGAAGTTTCGGAAATTTTAAGATACCTATATATATTTTTTTTTACCTTTTTACACCATAAAGCCTGAGGGTGAAAACATTTTCTTTTCAAATTTTTTACAAATGTTTTTACTTTGGAAAGATGATGACGGTATAGTAACATGTAAAATTTTGTGGATGAGAAAAATCGATGCTGTATTCATAAAAAAGTGTTTTTGGTACGCGCTGTTATGACGTCATTTTCTTTATGTAATTCATTAGTTTAATCCCAAATATCGAAGTTATTAAAGACACATCATCTTTACTTGGCTTATCAAATTTTTCGTTACTTAGTTAATCGTCTTTTCTTCCCCAGAATTTTCTTTGTAGAGTTTGACTGATTTTTTAATAGTTGGAGCTATCCTGTTTTGCAGACATCTACACGCGAGACTTTATCATTTTTAAGCCGGTATATGAACTTGCAAACTTAGTCTGAGCTAAGTAACTCTCGTCTGGGAACATTGATGGGAACGAGAAAGCGAACTACCTAACCAAGCAAGGATCTTCTAGCCGGAGGAGTTTGCCCACTTACAACAATGGACTTTCTAAACAAACCCCGAAGAGAACGGCTGCGGCCAAACGAATTACCATTCACTCCCTGTGTAAATGCCTTGCTCTAGCCAAAGCCAGGCAGTGCCCACTATACAGTGAAGTTGTGGAAGACTTAAAAGGGCCTGTTTAGACGCATAAGGGGAGAAGTGGGGTGGTACCTCTCATCATCCCCATTTCCTCCTTCATTGACAAAGTTCGTGATGAACGTTCGTGGAAGCGAACCGTCTAAACAGAGCCAAAGGGATCTCCAGACTAGAAGTCGGAGGGCTGATAAGCTTCTTAAACTCCACAGGATGAATTTAGATATCGATCAAAGTCGGTTAAACAACCACCATACCTTAGCTAAACGAAATTGTCTTATCAAAACGGCGTGCCAAAGCGCTAATTGGTCCCACAGTCGCACTAGGCAGCCCTAAACTTAACCTATCCTAGTTTAAGTTTGGAGGCGGCAGCACTTAACCACCATCATATATTGGTCTACCCTCCTATTACTAACCCTGACAACTTTGTGAATAATCTTTCAAGTAATCCTTTCAATCGCAAGCATATGTCAATACTGGTTGGAATTTCTAGAAATTGTTTTTCATTGTAATTAATGGAATCTGTGTATGCAGACGGAATCTTCCGTAGGGGGAGAATCTTCTATCTTCTTCTCCAACCTTATATACATGGAAGCAAGTTTTGCGACCATATTAGTGTTTGCGCTTTTTTAGCACAATTACCTATAGCCACCACTTGGAGATTATTATTGCATTACCATCACTAGGTACTGCAGTACTTGGGCGTGGGAAAATAAACCGGTCTGACGGAACATTAAAAGGTGTGCTAATTGCCTATTTAATGACTTTTGCCACTTTTATTATTGTTAGTTTGTTTCAAAATAGAATTATATATTTCATCTTCTAGGAAAAAGAAGTTATAAATGGTCAATGCAGCGAATATGCATAATTACACCATTCAAAAGAACTTAAACTCTAACTAGACATGAAAAGAAATTTAATAATGTTCATATTAAAAAGCAAGTAGTATTATTGAATTTGCTTTTAGTCTGCTATAATTAAGA
Organism: Thereva nobilitata; assembly: GCA_963855945.1. NCBI lineage: Eukaryota > Metazoa > Arthropoda > Insecta > Diptera > Therevidae > Thereva > Thereva nobilitata. Next base: position 35,072,250 of record OY979696.1, read on the forward strand.
TGAAGGTGAATTTTTAAAAAGCGTCTAGAATTTTCATTGAATAATTCAGCTGTTGTCTGTCACATGTGTAATTCATAACATTTGTTTGAACGAGGGCTTTGATCTTATGCAAGAAGTACAGATTAAAGAGTCTGATGATGCAAATGATTGCACTTTGATTGACTATGCCGGCGAGGATGATTCGCAAAGCAATTAGTCTGAAAAGAACGCTGATAGAATAAATGATAAATGTGTGGTAGCAGTAATAATAATTTTTTCAATAATTAGAAAGTTTTTGTTACATTTTTAATGTATTGTAAATTATTTTAATAAAAATAGCGTCAACATTTATGCCCATCCTTTCATAAAATAAATACATAAATGCCAAAAAAGTAGAAGCCTTTCAAATTTTTTATTTTTTTATTTTTATTATTTATATTTGTGGGCGTTTTTTTAAACAGGGAACACAACCACCCCCCCCCCCCATCGCCTCCACCTATTTCTAAAAGCAACCAAGTGAACTCCAAGGGCATTTCATTGACATTCATTCTTTTATACACCTGTAATTTTATGCTCACATTATACATACTCATACTAGCATAGATTGTTAGAATAGCATGTAGTGCTCCCATCCCATGAGTTTTTATTATACGCATTAAAACAAATAAAGAAAATATTCTTGAAAGCACAAAATTATCGAAGCTATTAAATTTCATGTGCGCTATTTGGAAAAGGGTGAAGGAGAGAAAACCGAAGTAATTGTCTATGTTGGAATTGAATAAGCCCCCACCAACTGATTGCGTGGGAAGCGCGATACAATCGCGCAATTACTATAAAAGCTAAGAACAAGAACACGCTCGTAAAACAAAATGTGAACAGGGAATGTAAAAGCTTTTCACGGTAAATTAGAAGGGGGTGTTCAGAGATATTGAACGTGCAATTTTATTGAGGTGCAAAGTTCAATAGAAATTTCCCTTGATTGGGTCTTCACATTATATTATTAATTATGCATAGTCGAGAAAGATGGATTTCGTCATTATTATGCATTATGAGTATTTTACTTAGATTAATATATGGTTTTCGATGGAGTCATGTTGAATGAAATATTACGATCGTTTGTTTTATGGTAGAGATTGTAATTGTTTCCTCAATTATGGAAACGAGTAAATAGCCCAAAAAAGTGCTACATGTTTTGCCTAAATTAAACTAGTACCGCCTGTGGTCGAAATTTGACCAACACTGGCCCAATTGCATGAATGCCAAAGAAAAACTAGGTTAATTCAATTATTATTATACAGTTCGACACGAAGTGTCGTTTGATTTTGACGAATGAAATGTAATCGAGTGTCTTCACAGAACATACATATTAACCACCCATTGTAAAAATAATTGTTGCGATTATTGCAAAATATTGGACTCATCATCATCATCAAGTAAGGTGAGAAGAACCATTCTGTAGCATTGTAATTTTTTCGAAGAGCAGTAGAAGAAGAAGTAGAAGCTAGGCTGTGTGCCTTGTTAATATGTCAGCCAGTATCACCATTTGAAAACAATAATTGATAAGCCAAAGGATCTAAAGATGAATCCAATACATAAATGTATTTGATAATTTAAAAAATACGACCATAGTTCTCTCAACTTGCTTCCACAACAGTTAGTACTGCTCCTAGAGATTTCTTCTGAAAAAAATTTGTAAGTTAATGAAATTTGGAATGGTGGGAGTTCAGCAATAGGAGAAAAGGTAACCGTTGAGTTCCGAGCCGTACTTTGTGAAAATCAAGAGAAAATTCGATTGAACTTATTTTCCGACGGTTTCCCGGCCGTAACTCGGGAAAACGTCGAAATTGGAAAAATGTCAAGAGAAAAAAATAAAGCTATGAAAACTCTCGGCAAAAAAGGTCCTATAAGCTTTTTCCAGAAAACGTCACGTTTGATCGGAAAATGGAGAGTAAGGAAAAAAATTATGAAAAATTATTTCGAATTTATATTGTTTTCTTTATGCAGGGTGTCCACCTAAAGTTACAAAGCGGCTGGCTGTGGATCGGTTTTGGATAGCCGAACAAAAAATCGTATGGGAGGGGGAGGGAAATCGTAACGGTTTAGCCGCTAGGGCGTTTTGAATTTATTTTCTAGAGGTTTACATATCACCCTGTATTTTTGTAACTCTATGACCTACTTTCATGAATAAGGTATAAGTGTACGCAGAATACTCCCACCGATCTAAAACTGTAAAAGCTACCCGACCAACTTTCAGAGTTATAGGTAACCAAAGTCAAAATTCCAGTTATACTACAGTAATGGCTGCAGTAATATCCCCGTCATGAATGAACCTGAAAAGAACTCGGACTAGGAAAATGAAGGTGAATTGGACAACTCCGGTGACCCAGACCCCGGACATCTAACGATGAAGAATGAATGGAAATAAATATAGCAACTTTCTCAATTTTTTCAATATACATACTAAATTTTCAGGCTGTCGAGAGTATTCAGCCATTGGTCTGAATGAGCGAACGACTTCTAATTCAACAGCCAATGCACGCATTAACTTTACGCCACAACCAACATTCGATCTTTCACGCAATCTATGTTTAATTGCGGTGTCAACATCATAAGAGTAAAGCCCCAGTAGGAAAAATTCAAGTTCTTTGCGACAGAGCAAATTTAAAGCAGTATGCCCGAGATACACGAGGCTAGTTTTTCAAGCTAGGATAGCAAGCTAGTGCTAGTAAGCTAGCAAGGTAGTAGGTCTGGCTTCGTGTAAACACAACTGGCATCATTTTTAGGCTAGTAAGCTAGTGAGAAAGCTAGTAAGCTAGCGTTTCAAGCTAGGAAAGTTTAATAGGATGGGGTTCTATTTTTGAGCTAGTAGTGAAGCCTCAAGCCTCAAGCTTCAAGCTTTAAAAATTTAGGATTTTAGGATTTATGTACAATGATTCACATTCAAAGCCTCAAGCTGCCAGCTTCAAATGAACTTGAAACTAGAGAAAAAAAATTTGAAGCTTGAAGCTTGAGGCTTGAGGCGTTCATTGTGAATAGGCCCTTAGAATTGAGGGAACGAATATTTTCGAAATACTTTTTGGAACAGCCCTTGTAGGACTTGGGCCTCTTGAAGTCTCTTCTTCCAGTCGTCTGTACGTCTTGCTAGCTCTCTCCAATTTGTTATTCAAAGTTTCCCTATATCTTCTGGCACGTCATCCACCCACCTATTTCTTGGTCGTCCTACTCTTATCCTTCCTGATGGTCAACTATTAAAAACCCTTGCCTGAAGCTCGTAAAACATGACCGAGATCATAGTCTATTCAATTTTATGTATGTAGCTATATTTATTTCGTCATACACTTTTCGACTAAGGATAGCTGAATTCCAATTTATTGCTATCGACTCAGGTCTGAAGAGCTGGATGGAGGGGTTTTTTCGAACCGTCCAATCAAGGTATAATATTGGATCGTCGAATCCCAAAGATTTTTCTTTACTTTACTGAAAGACCTAATAGTCTAATTCAAACGTTTAAAACAGTAGAATAAATTTAATGTTGCTTTGTAAATCATTTCAACAAAAAAAATGTCCTTGTTAAAAACCCCATATGTGATTTGGATACTAATGAAAATCCTTGTTAGGAAATTAAATTCCTTCCTCCACAAAATCCGCTTACAAGTTTCCAACTGCAAAATCTTCCATGAACTTTAAAAACTGTGTTCGTAAAAAATAAAAATTTCATACCACGTTTCATTCATTTATTATTGTAGAAAGTGGCCTTATCACGAAACAGCGACGACGGCGACACTTCTACGACGCATTACTCATCATAACGAAGTGGCTCAACGCGAGAAGGGCCTGAAGGTATGCTATCGCGCGACCCTGAATAAAATGCGTCGGTGACATATTTCCAATATTTTGATTGTGTCAGGTGATGCGATAAACATTCGTCCTGACTGATCCGTACCTTCGTCCTTTCGTCCTTTCAGATGTCATTTTCCAGTCGAGTTTAAGGAACGTGACTGGGATGCTCTAGTGCCTCCGGTTCGTTAGTTCCGCTGATGTAGCACAACGCCGTAAGCGGGGATGTTGAAAATTTCCTTGACGTTCTTGAAATTTCTCACCGATTTTCGTTCGTTTTTGTTGAAGACACGAATACGAGAATTTTCGGCGGGATTTAAAAGGTGAGTGAGAGATTTCGTAAGGATATTGTTTACTTGATGAAATCAGGCTTTAAGGAATTCAAGATTGTGTGTGGTGTAAACAAAGGGTTTTCACCCGAATGCCAAACACTCTCAAGCATACATACATATATCCTGAAGTATTATGACAAAGGCTCTAAACGTTGATCTTTGCTCAGAGAACGGTCCTCTGTCCAAAAACAATACCCAGAAAATATGAACCACATGATGACTCCCTAGTGACGGTGGTCCCTTTCACGTCCATCATGCATTTGGAAAGTTTTGAAATAACAAAAAGAGATTGACAAAGCTCTTCCCTCAGAATTTACGGCTGGCGATAAAGCTGGCTTTCGGGATAATTTAATAGTCCATAGTCCCGCAGGACCCCGAGTGGCAATTATTTATGTATGAGGTTAATGGGGCCCACATTTTACCAGAGCAGCCGCTCTTTTCGCCACAGTGTGCTTTAGGACAGCTACAAAATACTTGAAAGACTACTAAAATTCCATTTCACATGATTTATTTTCCCTTATATTTGGCTTGAAATAAGGGAAATTGTTGCTAATTTCACATCGCAGCCTCTCTCTGTTCTAACTAATTACAGGGTAGCGCTTGATGAGGGCAATTTGATGAATAGGTACCGGGTAGCTCCGCATGAAAACTTTCTAGTTATGCGAGGTGTTCTAAATACGAGATTGAGTACGTTTTAACTGGGTATATTTCTTCATCCTGTATAAGGTGAGCCTATAACCACGTCAAGCATTATTTTTAGATGAAAAATGAATCTCAAGTAATTTTTAAAATTATTGTTGAAATTTCAATGCTAACAATGAATTCTATTCAAAATTTAGAAGGTTATACATAAACACAAAATGTAGCTGGACTGAATGTAAATGAACATAGTACCTGTCAGCTGAAGCTGAGGTCATTAAACTTACAAAGCGCCGATATAAAAATTCCTGTTTTAATTTTTCAAATATTCGTAGGCTTTATACGAATTTATTCCGTTGCGGGCCATCTGTTCGTCCATGCCCTCAGTGTTCTTGCACTGAGAGAAACTCAAGTCTTTCCTGATCTTGATTTAGATTGGTGTTGTCAGGTGACAGGGTACAGCTTAGTGTACAATTTTTTCTGCCTATAGGGTCTTAGCAAATTATATTGGCAATGCCGTGGTGTTCCACAGGGTGTACAGTAGTGCATCCTCTAATTCTAATTATCTCTGGCTTAAAATAACTCTTCATAGCCACTTTACATTCTTGTGTTTTCTAAATAGAAGTCCTAATATTAGTAATGAAGCTGATGTTTTGAGAAAAACTTTTGCAATTTTTTCTATTTTTTAATATGATACAGTAATACGATATCATATAAAAATTCGTGCCTGAATGTTGGTCTTTATAAATTATAGCACAGTTAAGGTAGCTCCAGAATTATAACAAACCTTGTCCTTTCTATAAATATGACTGTGATATAATTATTTCAAACTTGTTACAACAAAGCCCTTGTTATGAATGCTATTACTGTTTTGTAATATAAGTTTTACCAACAATATTTTGATCGTTTCAAATTCCATCCCTCCATCTTTTGACATCATTATTTCCATTATTGGCCAGTTTACCCAATTCTGCCTTTTCAATATCACTTATAACTTGAAACAAGGCTTTTTGTCCAAAATTACCGGCGGCAGGTGTTTTCCACCTCTTTAAATCGATTAATATTTCGACGTAATTTTAGCTTTGGGTGACATAATAAATTAATATCGAAGCTTTAGAATCCCGATAATAAACCCTGAATGTAGGCGTTGTGTTTACTGGTAAAATGCTCCACCGGCGCTATCCTATCGAGGTGGAAATTTTTAATAGGAATTTTTGCATTTCGTATATCGTGAAATCAATTTATTTCGCCCGGTTTTTTTCATATACACAAAAGCCTGCTAAAAATAATGTTTTTTTTCTGAATATTTATGTACATTAAACAGTTTTTTCTAAAATTACAATATCCCTGGTGAAGGGCGTACCTTTTCTAAAATTAGAAAATCCCAAAGAAATTTTTGCATAACAAAATTTTTTTGTTGAAATTCAAATTTCACTGGGTTTTCTCATACCTGTTTGCTCTTGAAACCTACACAAAATTGATTCTATGTAATATTTATCACAATACGATATTTTTGGGGGTATCATAAGTGATATTTTTGTAACATAATATCTCAGTTAATGGTATTATACCTTTCTCATTTTATAATTTTTTTTTTGACGGCATAACAAGGTTTTTTTTGTAGGTGGAACAATCAAGTTTAGGAATAACCCTTCATACTACCAGTCTGTCACGTCGTTCAGTTCATGGTGTAATGCCTATGTTTGAAGAAAAGAAAAGAAAATAATAAAATAGGTTAGGAGAGGGGATGTTGGGGCAGATCTCGATGAACTTTACGTTTGAACTCTCGGATATTGTACAAGTTGGGAAATACTGACGCGGGAGATTGTTCCACAGCCGAGTTGCTCTATTTATAAACGAAGGTCTAGACCGTATTGTGAGTGAAAAGGAGGCTGCAGGGTATGAGGGTACAATAATTTATTTTTGAATTTTTTGAAATTAGTTGGCTCAAGCGAACGAGAATTTGAAAAATCAGGGCAGAAATTATGTGGTAAGTATGAGAATGATTTGTCCAATTGTGTTATTGCTGTGTTCCTCATTCTAGGCCTAACAATAAAATTCGACACAAAGCATACGTCGCGTCGCTTTAAACTTTATTTGGCTTGCCCTCTAAGGAATCTCTAACTACCTCTAAAGTTGAATTGAGTAAGGATAAAAGGAAAGCTCGAATTGAGTAAGGATAAAAGGAAACTTATACTCGTTGCTCTATCCATCCAACAGTTGTTAGATAGCTTTTGGATTCTTTCTGCCAAAAGAAAGGTTAATATAGAGCTAAGCACCGGGGCCTTTTTATAAGAGCTGTTCCGCTCTAGGCTGCACTATGTAACTAGTGGTACAGTAAAAATAGGAAAAATCTAACGATTTTTGGTAAGGTGCGTAATTAGTTTTGTTTATTGTCGAGTATGTTAAAGTGAAGAAAAAACTCGATTTGCGGGATTGAGGGGGTTGTGGAATCGCTGCCATCTTGAAAAGAATGGTGAAAGAGTTTTTATCGATTTAGTTAGACACCACTCATTTTTTCGGATTGACCTCAAACAGCTGATTGCCCGCTAACATCCATATGCTTTTTTACAGAGCAGTTTTAAACACACGAATACATATAATGTATAATTCAATTAGGCAGGAGCTTTCCTGTCCATTGTGAAGCATTCGGAATTTAAGAGGGTCGATTTACGTCTGGGCTTGTCTAAAATCCACTTTGTAGGGTACAACCTATACTTTTACAGTTTTAGTTAGGCGGGAGTATTCTGCGTCCAATGATACCTTATTCAGGAAAATCGGACATAGAGTTACAAAAATACAGGGAAAATACGCAAAACCCTAAAAAAACTGATAGATTTGTGATAACTAAAGTAGGATATCAAAGTACGTGAGTTAAGTTCATTCAAATATCTGCAAAATACACCGTCAATCGTTGTTCCAGCTCTTGTTGCTATTATTTGGCTTGGCGAAATTTACACTAAAATCACCGCTCATTGGCACTTCACTGCACTTTTTGCTTATTAAAGTTGGACCTTCTGTTGTATATGACAGTATCATTTCGTGTATAAAATGTATTATTTCACTACTTCCTTTATTTGGTGTCATAAACTCCCAAATTCAAATTGTTCCTACAGAACCACCTTTGGTCCTTACTAAAACCTCAAAAGTGGATATGGCAAGAAAACCACCTTTTACTCATACTAAAATCCACAAAGATTAATTTTCTTCACATAACTACCTTTTGCCCAAACTAAGCCCCCAAAAGTTGATTCGGCCAGAAAATCTTCTATTGCTTAAACTCAAACAGAACCAGCTTTTGCCCTAACTAACCCCTTATGAGCAAATTTTTCCTACAGAACCCGTTTTGCCATAACTAAAACTACAAAGTGGATTTGGCGGCCTCAGCCTGCCTACTCTGTCAATTCCCCTCAATTCCTTACATTTTTCGTGACGGTCCCTCCGCGTTACTCTACCGCGAAAAAAAAAGTTTCACTTCAAAATTTCATAACGCCCTAGCACCTAAACCGTTAAGATTTCAGCTAATCCTAATCCCCTTCATACACCTATTAACACTTCGTTGTCTTACAGAATCATTTTGAACCCAGCGAGTACGAGCAAAAAGTCTTGTAGTGATGAACAAAATTCTTGCGGTCTTGTCTTGCAGTCTTGCGCTGTTTTAATGTGCAAGACGTGCAAGACCAAGAGTGCAAGGCTTTTGGCTCATCACTAATTGCAGAGCATTTTCTTCAAATTTCAGAATTTTTAGAACAAAAAAATCTGTATAATATAAAAATGAATGTGTGTATGTATGATCGCTATAGGCTCCTACACGGTGCAATCGATCTTAATGAAATTTTAACCATGTGCTATTTACATTCAAACTTAGAACATAGGCTATTTTATTACTTTCTAAAGCCACTCCTAGATGGCGCTATCATGGAGAGCTTCGTTGAAAATCATCGCAGAGCTTTGAAATTTTTCATGAAGTTCCGTGGAGGTCTCCTATGATACACCTCGAAGCCCGATTTTCGAAATTCAAAATGGCCGCCGAAATATGACCGAAATTCAGAATTGCCGCAGAAATATGGTTGAATTTGCCAATTTTATTCCGATTCCAATGAAAGTGGGTATCTAGGAGTTTTTAAGGTCGCAAATAACGAATTTGTGGTCAAAACTTATAAATTCAAAATGACCGACGAATTTGCTAATTGTGATCCAATTCCAATGAAAATCTGTATCTGAGGTTTTTTAAGGTAGCAAATAACGACTTTATGATCAGATCGCTAATAGTTTCACATTTTGTTATTTGGAATCAAAAATACCAAAAAATTGCCTTTTTCAAACTCTCCTACTGTATATTAAAATTCATATCACCTGATTACTACTATTGGCTTTTGGGAGCAGCATAAGCGCTAGTACTTTATACAATATTTAATAAAAAAAAGCTTACGAGTGACTTTTTTACCAGAATGTAAATACGAAGGAGGTGCTTATTAGTAGGGCTCTTTCATAAATCTGCGGCACGTTGTGGGGTTTAGATTCGACGCCGTTCAATGCTACCTTGATGGAACGGCCGGAAAGATAGCCGTATAGGTAGTTGGTCTGTAGAAGCATCAGTCTTGTTATTTTGTAGGCTCACCTCGTAGTAATTCTACTATGGAAAATCGGCATTGAAAATCCGTAATTGATACACCCTCGTAGAGTGACATGAGTGGCATCATAGGCCCGTTCTTTGTGATCGCTACCTTGACATGCTGAAAAAAATTTCTTGTGGCCGAATTGAATTATTTGGTACATGTGGTTCCAACAGGACTGTGCCTTATCACATACAGCTCGTGCTACGATGAAAAATGTTAAAATGTAATTCCTACTTTCAACCTCGAGTTAAATACATTTCGTTTGTCTTGACAGAGGCTTGAAACCACCTTAGCGAAGCTGACTGATTTTCAAATGTTCAGTAACTTACCGAAGATTGTACTATTATATCCAAGGCAACCCATACTTAAGAAAAAAGATTTATAGAATGAACCAAACTAATAGTATTGACAAAGATAAATAGTAGCAAAAACCCGGCCTAATGGACCCCTATTGCACCGTTTAACACCCCCTATATTTAAAAATTTCAGGCTAGGCCTTTGGCAGCAATCCCACCTGACTCAGTGTCAGAGGTCCTTGCAAATCTATCCCGACGTGTATCTTCTCGAATATACATGATATTAGAAATCGTCCAATGTCCCCCTGAAAGCAATTGCGTCCAGGTGGTCATTCATTTTAGCCTCCACGACTTTCTTTTGGCGGATTTCTCTATTTCAAAGTAGATCAGTAAATAGTTAAGCAGTCTCTGGCAATTGGAAGGCCAAAATAACGACTAAACCTAAAGGCAGGCCATTCTTTGAACTTTACTTAATGTGGTTGCAAAGCAGCCGTGTTCTATATTGAATACATGGCTTTTGGCTTCAGAACCCATATGGATCCACAAGCTCTGCCTGCAGTAGATTCTATGGATATCTGCCCTGGCTTCCTGCTCATCAAATTATCCATATTTCTTATGGTTATGAAGCTTAGCATCTGCCATCAACTCTAAGAATTTGGCTTGTTGTGTGAAGCTTAAATCTTTGCCTACTCAAATTCTGTCGCCCCTGGCAGTGTTCGCTTCAAGATAAATGGTGCCAGAATTGTATTATCGGGATTGATACTGGAGATTTAATCAAGTGCACTACAAACTCTTAAGACCATCTATTAATCCCGCTAAAAGAACTGCATAGAGCATTTTGTTGAATAATGATTTGAAATATTCTTCTTTTCCAGCCATTTACTTAACAAACAAGAAAATTTTCTAATTTCAACAAAGGGTTTCAAAATCATATTACGGCGATCTAAATTTGAATAGAAAACAGGTATTTTTTACCCGACCAACAAAGGATATCCAATCAAATCTTCCTCTGTTACTGAAATGTCTTCCTTCTGTGAGGTTTACCCCTACAATAAAGCATCAATGTTATTCCTGTCGAACAGCATTTCTACGAACTTCCACGCCAAATCTATTGATTCTGCTGAAATATACCTGTAACTCGGTCTAATGTTTCACCTCCGCCCCACTCCTTTCAATCGGGCATATTACATGATACATGTTCGCTACAACTGCTGCCAGGCATGACGGGACATGCACATGCATGTTTAATACTTACTGACGTCTGTTACTATACAAGCAGAGGGGATGTATGGAGAGGTTGACAGGAAGGTAGGTATTGGGGCGGTTGGGTTGGGTGTGCAAAAGTTGTTTTGTTACTTAGAAATTTAATTAAAAATTCGTTTTGCTGAAAGTTGATTTTCTTGAGTTTTTTTTTACAATAAAAGTAAAAGTCAAAAATTAATATGCAAAAATATACATAAAAAACATTTTTCTTATTTGATAAAATAATTTGAAAAAATAAATTTGAAATTCATGGGAAATTCGTATTTTCTCTCGTTCTAGGTAGACAAATACATTAGCATAGATCTAAAGAAATTATATTTACATAAATCGCCCTTTCAGATACATCCGTGCAAATATCTAAAGGCCCTTCAAAATGTAATTCTATAATGCTTGAATTAATTTCTGTCAGCGCGCGCTCCCACGAATGTTTTCTTATTTTATGTTGTTTTTTTTTGTGTGTTCTATACAAAAAGAGTATAAATGCAGAACGACAGAAAAGTAGCAAGAGGCAAAATCCCAGCCTTTAGGGTAGATTTCAATAAGAATAAGTGAATTACATTAACCTTGAGTCTAAGGTTCAAGTACAGGGATTCAAACGAATTTTATTTGAATAAAGACCGGTTTTGCGAATACAGTTTCAACTTCAAACCCATCTCGAAAAATGCTAAGCGACGAAGGCTTTTTGCTAGCAACTTTAAGATTTTACGGAGGTAGTTTAGAGAGACAATCCAAGCCTCCGTAATTTAGCGCGTTTTCAAGAAGGTCATTCTAGCGAGTGATTCTAGCCTAATGAAACTCATCACGAAAGAGAGAAAAGTGGAATCTCTCTACATTTGTTTTTTCCTGGTGATTTTATTACTTCCGCAAATTCCCAATGAACCAAATGAAAGGCCTCTTAAGAAAATTTGGCCGGAAAGTTATTTTTCATCCAAACCCACTTCGAGGCGTAAATGTTAATTAATTAGGGACAAATTCTGCCTGCGAAATGTCCTGGTCTATATATATACATAGATACAGGAGCAGAAATATCTTGGGTTTATAACAATGTACGCAAGCATGCTTACCATCTGTTAAATGCTCGTATACAAGACCAAGCCAAAAACTTAGCAGTACTAATCTTAATTAAGGCTGCCTATCACGAGGACTGCTTCTCTTTGACACCTTGAACCTTCCCATAGGAGCTTATTCCTTAAATATTAATAGAACGGATTTGCATAATAGATGTTCTTCTGTCAGATATTCTGTCTGTGCCTCAAAAGTATACGATGCAAGTAGATGAGGCTGCCACTATACACAAGACACCTGATATATACCTGATGTTCGCCAAAAACAAACAAATTGTCCGGATTTTCTTTGGGGCAGAAAATTCCTGGTCTTATTTTAGAATCATTCTCAACGCAAAAGGATATTTCCTCGTTTTGTATCTGTTCGGTTCTAGTTGGATGGGATTTAATCTTTGAAATAGTTTTGGAATAGAAATTGGTGTTTTTGGTAGCTTAGTTAAATTTTTGATTTAGTTTGAATGGTGTTTATTCAATCCGGTGAAAGTAGTCGTATAAGCGGAAGCCCTTTCTAAAAGATCTTAAGAGGTACAAAATTAATTCGGGTATTTGCAGATTCATGTTTAGCTTTATAAATTACTACGCTTTCCCAAGTTCTTTTATGACGTCTTTGAACTGAGCTCCGATAGCTGGATTTAATTAGGTTTTTTTGTAAAGTGCGTAAAATTTCTTGGGATTTTGTGTTTTTTATATAAGAGCTTAGAATCTAGAGGTAAAACCTCTTTGTACTGATGCTGGCTCTCATAAGAATTAAAGGGAAAAAGTGTAATACGTACATATGTGTCTAGCCAATTTTAACGTGAATTTTTAAATTGTCATTTCCTTATTTACACTCATTTTTAAGATTCCGAAACAATTAAACACTTTGCTAGTTTCAGTACAGTTTCGAAGTCAGACTTGAAAACTAGTTGGGATGTGGGTTTTACCCTTTCGGTCCGCACGATCAACTTCCCACTATTATAAATTTTGAATATTATCAATGGATAATTAAATAAAAATAAACAATAATCAATATATAATATATAATACCTAAAATTTGTCACATTTGTTTATCAATACTTTCGCTAGGTTGTCAAATGATATGTGCGTATTTACAAGATCAGGATGACGAAGTTGTAAACAAAATTAATGTATTACTTTTAACACTGACACTTGGATGAAAAATGAAGAATATGTTGTTATTCCAAACTTCAAGTATATTGTTAAATTTAAGCGACCTGAAGTTGCAGCTTTTGGAGTTACGATCTACCAAAATAATAACTACTCTGGTAATTCTTTAACAACTCATGCGTCCACGTTACAAAATACGCTAGCACTTAGTCACGATAAATCACCTATTCGTGAAGTGTGTGTGGCAGAAAATGGACAAACGATTGAAAATTTCTTGAGAAACTATTGCTCGGCTGAATCCATAAAAGTTAACCTCATTTGGAACGGGTTTCATTCCAACGAGTATATTAGACAGTAGGAAAACTAATTAATTTAAGTTACTTGGCACACTTCCCGAAGTCTCCTCATTTAAACACAAAAAACGCCTTGACCGAATGTTATGATAATTTTTCAGATCATATCTTCGTTAATACACTTCGATCGGCACCTCAATAAAGTCGGTATCATATTTGGTTCGCGCGATATTGCCCAGGTACAAAAATCACGAACTTCGTTCAAACAAAAAAGCGACCTGACAGATTTTTATGAAAATCTTTTCAGATCATATTTCCTTTAATAGGCTTCGAACGGCATCTCAACGAAGTCCATATCTTTTTTGGTTCACGCAAAATCGTGTAGATACAAAAATCACTTACGTCGTCTAAACAAAGAAACCCCTCGACCGAATTTTATGAAAATCTTTTCAGATAGTAACTTCAGTAATACGCTACGATCGACACATCAACGAAGTCGGTATAATCGTTAGTTCGCGCGAAATCGTGCAGGTACAAAAATCACTTAAGTCGTTCAAACAAAAAAACGGCTCGACCGATTTTTATTAAAATCTTTTCAGATCATATTTCCTTTAACACGCTTCGCTCGGCATCTCAACGAAGTCGATATCTTTTTTGGTTCACGCGAAATCGTGCAGGAAAAAAATGACCACATACGTACGCTCAGCCCCACACACAGTCACACACACACGCACACACACATATTCCTTTCAAATGTTCGATCAAAATGCTATTGGGACCTTGAAACATGAAAATACATTGATAATTTCGATTTCGATTTTCGGACCGGAAGTTAATAATCTAATAGAGAAATACGGGGTTTCCCAAGTTTTTCGAAAATGTATTATTGTTTCTTTCGGAATTTGCTAGGTATTCTGTTAGTGAAAGAACAAATGGGTGAATTTAAAAAATTTTGTGTTAAATAATGGTTGATGGAAAAACTAAACAAAGACGGACGAGCCTAACGCCTGAAAGTTTAGCAGGGTCACACTACCCTATGGGTTATGGATCTACCGCTCCTCCTAGAGAGGTGTAGCTTTATGCGAACCAGTTCACCTTCTAAAACACTTGAGTTAAGAATCCAGAAAAGAACTGATCAGTCTGGTGGACTAGGTCAGAGCACTGTGTTCGGGCGTGTGTTGTTGCTAGCCACTTAAACATTCACCCACGTAAAATATAAAGCCATCTAATTAAAAAACAATAAAAAAAATTTCCTTTTCCTTTTTTCTATACAGGAGTCCTAGTGCAAGTAATGAAGAATTACTCGAATGTCAGAGCGTTTCTGGCGAAGCAGCCGAGTTTTTTATTGATACTAATTACCTGCATCAAATGGTTAATCATCCAACTAGGGGTAACTGAAAGTTATCGGAGACAACACCTCCATCATCGACCCTTTGCGCCAACGAAGGAGGAGGAGTTCTGACAAATTTCTTTCGCTACTATCACAGCATAAACGGCGATTAGGCTGACTCACACTCAAGCAGGGAATCCCTGACACTACTTATGGACACCCACTACCCTAGTAGTACTACGGCTGAGACAGCTATCACGTTAAACCCTTCAGCCTCACCACAGCTGATCAAATCTATCATAAGTAGAGCAAGAATTGAATGGGCTGTAAGCAGCTTCCACCCTTATAAATCACCAGTGCAGCGTACCCTTAGTTACATCATGCCCTGATTACAGGCCATGTTTACCGGGTGCCTGCAAAATAACTGCATTTCTGCTATTTGGAAAGAGGCTAAAGTAGTTTTTATACCTAAGGCAGGAAAAGCCTCCCACGCAACACCCAAATACTTCAGGCCAATCAGCCTATCGTCCTTTCTTTTAAAGACTCTTGAAAGGCTCTCAACCATTGAAAAATCACTCGAGCTCAAGGAGTATACATTAGTGACATTCCTTGACATAGAGGGAGCGTTTAACAACGTACTCCCGGACGCCATTACCCTGGCCTTGAGAGAACTGGGGATCGAGGCATCACTGGTGTCTTTCATCCATCAAATGCTTACTGGCAGGATGGTAAGCTCGATCCTAGGCGACTGCTAGGTCCGAAGGGCCGTAAATAGAGGCACCCTGCAAGGAGGAGTACTTTCCCCGCTCCTTTGGGTCGTAACTATGAAGTAGCTGGAACGCCTGGAGGCAGAGGGCCATCACGTGCTGGCGTACGCCGATGACGTTGTCATCATCAGAAAAGGAAAATTTCCTCAAGTCCTCTGTGATCTCATGGAGGCTGCGTTACAAACCTTTTGGGGCTGGGCTGGAAAGCGCAACCATTGCAGCCCTTAGAATAAGATAATCTGGATTTTGGACCGGAATCAGGGGAGAGCACACGAAGGTGCTGAACTCTGTTATCGTCCCCACTAAAACCGGCTTCTGTATACCCGAGGTTTCCTTGTATGTCTGATGCATGCGACCTTAGGCCTTGAGACCTACGATTTTTGCAGAAGCTGTAAAAATCCGGACGGGGAGGAAAGTGTACTGCATCTCCTCTGTCAATGCCCAGCCCTAGGCAGAAGGAGATTAACCACATTTGGCGAACCCTTTCTAAACACGATTGCGGAAATCTCGAAGATTGGGATACCGTAACTTAGAAGATTCATTACTTCCTCGAAATGGTTTAGCGAAAAAACGACACTTTAACATCCGGTTTAAAGTGGGATCACTATGGCATCACAATGGGCCTATCCTTTTCGCCTAAGTGTATGAGCTTAGCCCAACAGCTCAGCCATATCTGACCTAACCTAACCTATCATAGCAATTGCTCAACCGGAATAAAGGCTCTCCTTTCCTTCCTCCACAGCAATCTAATACCCTAAAAACCAGATTGGTACATTCGCATATTCCCTTTGCTTGCAGTCGCTGTTTTGACGCACGCTGCAGACAAAGAATTCGTTTCTAAATAGAACAACTCGACTGCGGAACAACCTTACACAGTCTGTATTTCCGAACTCCTAGAACATCCAAGAGTTCAAAAGTGGGGTTTATCGCCATTTCCTCAAACACTCTCCTGACACCAATTATGACACCTTTATTAAATGGGGCGCCCATCTTAATCAGTATACCAACTCCGTTACCGAGTGACAATTGAGGGTCGTTGAATTCTTCTTGATAAAAACTAATATACAGGAACCCGCTGTGGACTTAAAAGTATTTTAGTTGTCTTCTAAGGAGGACAATTGCAACGTTTCACCAAAAGTTTATCTGCATACTTCCCCTTTCTAATCCTAATCAAATACCTTTGACAATTTACTTCCCCTTTCTAATCCTAATCAAATACCTTTGACAATTTATTCATGCAATAAAATGCACTTATTCACTGAAAACAAGAATATGTTTTACTTTACAACAGAAATAAACTGAATAAATTAGTTAAAGCTTCAATTAGCCATAAACAAAACTCCTTAAATGCAATGTTTCTAGAAATATATTCATAGCAACATTTAACCACAGACTTTCAATGTAAACTTTCCCCATGAAAATAACCAAAGTACAGAAACAGTTTTACGCCTGAATGTATCCAGCCATAACATTGCACTACCATCCATTACCAACTACAGCTCAATCTAACAGGACACACAAGACAACTCCTTTTCGTAGCTCTAAATTCCATTGCTCCTTATAGTATATACAGAGGGAGCAATTTCATCCTTATCAGAGGACCAAAAATGCTGCCCCTCCGGCATTGCTAAATATTGATTTTCCCTTATAAGTACTAAATTGACCCCAATTTTATACTGGAAAACAGAGAACGGAATTTTCAAAGAAACTTTAATTCTCTTCCATTGCCGAAGGCCCTTGGCAAGGAGCAAGGTAGCTTTGTTTACTACACAGGACCACATCCTTCGGGTTGGGTAAGGGATCCACGCTTACACGATGAAATTCGAGAATATTTCGGAGAACCACTGACCACAGTGCTTCAAGCTCTGGGAAAAATTCCAAATACTTGGTGTTGTACAAGTTCTATGAAACCGAAGACTTGTTTCATTTTATGGTTGGTCTGGAAATGCAATAGCATGGGTTTGATGTTAATATGAGTTTAACTGGGATATTTTATTACCAGACTTTGTTTTAACTTTAAGCGAAGATGATATCAGAAGCATTAGATAACATTAAAAAATATAAAGAGAACTTGAAATAATGTTAGGTGCCAGGTGTAGTGGGTGCTTCCGGTTCGTATCACTGAAAAGTTTGTGCTAATGCTTTCAAAACGTGCTTTTTATCCTTATCAGAATAATATTTTTTGTTTTATTTTATAAGAATGCTTGTGAATTGCTTCAACGATCTCTTGGTAGAACAGCAAACAATGAGAGAAGAAAAATTCTGACGATGAAATAACCTTTTCAAATACACCAACAGAAGTTTAGAAGAAGGGAGCCATTGTTCCAACTAATATTGATGATAAGAGTTAGCAATGACGCAAATTAGATAAATTCATTGTGGAAAGATCATTGCTACTTGACGATTTGAAAAGAAGAAAAAATTTTGGACACCAGCTGGAATTAAGTTCCAAACAAACTTTGCGATGATAATAAGAAGGCTAAAAGATTTCACACCTTGAGCCAACTGTTTGGATGAAATATAGAAAGTGTTTTACCGGCAATGACCTAGCTTAGTCCAAATGAATTTGAACCGAATAGTTCTCCGTTTCCGGAGAAATGCTGTCGTATATAGGGGAGTGAGTATTTCCATGAAATAATTACTTAAGAATAGTATTTTGTCAAGGCTGACACTTTTATACGCTGGTTAACTCCGTGAAAAAAATATGGTGCATTTCTTTGATACTATAGGGGTATATTGTCGCAGTTGTTTACGCATCACTTTGGTGAGCTTAGTTTGGTTTTCGCCATTTATCGAAGGCTTTTGGAAGACTATGGCACCTTGATATGTATGTATGTTATCTAAAATATTTTACAGAACTAGTTTCGGAGTTTCCTTTCTGAACGTTCAATTTGCCCTGGTGTCCCTAGGGTTTAATTATACCACCCGCATTTATTCTTATCTTTATATATGATTCTATCTCAATCCGGTTGAAGCGGGTTTTCTTGGGATATGCAGTCTAGCGTTGTCATGCAAAATCATACAGCAAATATGGAAGTTTTTGCGCTGTATTTCTTTATTCAAAATATCAAGTTGCGAAAATTCCCGTTCAGTATCAACCGTTTCTTTTTCCTTGAGCGATTCATAGTCTGCCATCTCTTCCCTACTAGCAGTGACAAAAGTGGGTTTGCATTCCCTATTTGCTAGATTTGTGTTGTTCACAACAAGAAATTCTAGGAGATAGGTACTACCCCTCTCGTTAACATCTGTAGGTACTCCTTGTAAACATTTGCATCAAGGCTCATGACGAATTGTCGGTTTGGCCTGCGACAGAACGCTAACAGTTCTTGAACATTCTGGGTTGGTACTATTGCTACATCCCCCTAAAGTAAGCGAAGGCAAGGGCGATTTCCTGGCAACCGCTATCGATATCACCACTAAATCTCTAGAGATAAAGTTAGTAATGTGGAGATGGGTGACACGATTGTCAATTAAAAGGGCAGTGCAAGGCTTTTCGCATCTCCGATCTAGTATCTGCTATTGAATCATCAGTTACCCAAGAGCAATGGAAAGATGCTTCTCCATGAACGTCTTGCACAGGGTGGAGGATGCCCCTTTAGCATGGCGCAAGTTCCAGGAGTGTTCCTTTTCCGCCCCGCTGCTAGCTCCGCCACAGGCTCCTAGACGGATTCTACAGCTGCTGGGGCCAGATGGTCCCGGAGTTGGTGCGAGCGCGGCTCCGTTGTAAGATGGCCCATGGCCAAGGTTACGGCATTCCTGTAGTCCTCGTTGTTCATGGAAATATTGGGAGGTGCCATTTTAGACCCTGAGGCCGGCTCGTCACCAAGAAAATTCCTGCCCTTGTGGCAGCTTTATGAGAGGATCCTTGAGGATCAGCCTGATATGGGAGAATCGGTAGGCAATTTTTCCTTCAGACTAACCAACTTAACCATGGAGACGCTGTCCACTACTATGAATAAGTGGAGAATATTTTCATTTCCCCCTCTGGACCACTTTGCACTTGTCGGCGGGAACCGAGTTTTATGCAGCGATAGTCACCAGCACTTTCTCGTCGGTTAGGGTAAAATAGGCTCTGATCACATGAGTCTGAGGGAAGTTGAGTAATATCAATAGCACTTTTGCCCTTGATGCCGGAGACGTTACTCCTAACCCATTCTGCTGGGGCAGGGTTTGATCAAACCAGTAGCAGCCAGGGAAGCTTCCCTCGAAAACTGGCTGTATTTCCACGCCTGCCTTTTCAATGACGACGTCAATGATCGCCTCCTGCAGCTGTGCTAATTGCTCAGGCCTAAGGGGATGGTTAACTAAATCAGTCGAGATGAGGCCAATCTTGACATTGCTTACTGGCTAAAGGTGGAGTGAGCAGGAGCAGCCCCTTTGCCCATCTTCGGTGAACTCTTTTGAACGCTTTTCCCGGGCCATTTCCCTGGATTGACCTCTGGGCTGAGCTTCTTTAAAGCATTTCCTTTGTCGATTCGAAAACTTGAAAACCCAGCTCTGTCAAGCTCGATCTGTTCGAAGCCTCGGGCAATTGTTGTTGCTCCAGATATAACCGGACACACTGACCGAGTCTGTGCTGCAGACGGATTCTGCGTCTTAAGACTCATCTTCAAGAGCCGACAACTCGTCTGCACAACAAGCTTACCCAATGGCTCCGCTGGTTGAGGCAGTTGCTATCTCTTGTGCCCTACTAGTCACTTGAGATGAGGAGGCCTTCGTCACAATTGACAATCTTGATCTTGCCACGAGTAGTCGGGAAAGTAGGTCACCCGCAGCGTACACGTATACTGTGGGAAGGCTAAATAAAACTGGAGGGCGCCAAGTACCCGAGCAAAAATGAAACTCGCCCGCCCTTAGCATGAAACAGGCACGGTACGCCTAAGTAAAAATTGTACTTTTGCAAATACCTACCAAAAAATACGCACGGAATAGTTCGCTCACATTATTTAATACTAAAGGGAGCAGAATTAGGGCTTTAAAAAATTAAGGCAATTATCTTGGTGGCCATAAAGAGTCCCATTAGCATACTCACACTGCAAACCCAAGTGTGTGGTTTTAAGACGCATTTCACGTGTAAAATCATGTAGTCACTTTTTACGCGTTTAAAATGTGTTAATATTTAACACGCGAAAAGTGTGTAAATTTAAAACGTGTGTTTTTAACACACCAAATATGTATAACTTTGGAGCTTTTGAGTGACGCTTTTTTAGCTTCGTTTTGCAGGGTGTAAACCTAGAAAAATTGTCACCGTAAGCTTGAAGTTTTTGATGTAAACTACTTGTCTCGACGCCCTTCTGTTCCCGACTGAGAGCTCGTGGAGCTCTCTGGTCATTGAGTATTTAAATACTGTCATAACCTCTCATGTGTGTTAATTTAGTGAAGTGTGTGAAATGACACATAATGCTTGATTTTCACACGTTTAAGACATAAAACGATAAAACGTTACAATTTTTTTAGCGTGTAAAAAATATTGTAAGCTGCACGTGTGTGATTTTTGCACATATGTCTTTTTATCCGCATTATTTTAACACGGTTTATTCCTAAAACGCAATATTTTAACACGAATTTACACGCTTATGAAGTGTGTAGTGCGTTAAATTCACACGGAAAAAATATTCTGGGGTTTGCAGTGCAGTAGTACGGTTCTCGTTCGATTGCGTAGATCAAGCAGCATTGGACGTGGTGAGTACTTAGTTAGGGCACCGGTTGTAAAATGACACTCGCGTTTGAAATGGTCGATGCCGATGTGGGTGCATTTGTAGATGTTCATGCTTGAAGTGGGGGCGTGCATACCTCTGGGGGCGATTAGATTCGATTTTCATGCCTGCATCGGGAGCATGCATACCAGTGTGGCAGGCGTATTTGTTCGCTATGCGTGGTAGTTGCTGGCGCGTATAAACTTTTCATAAAATGAACCAACTAAATTATTTTTACTCGGGTGTGTATCCAGAGTTCAAACATTTGTGACCAAGCACCACCTTGGCATCTCTCCCCACCTTAAATTGGGGTAAATTTTTCTTACAGAGAAAACCTTTCTCCTCTGCGCCATTATCCAGCACAACTACCATTATCCAGCACAGCAGGTAAATACATGATCTTGCCAAGAGTTTGTTTGCGGTCGCCTCCACGAGGAGGGTGTAGTCGCACTTCCAACAGTGTTGCAGGGTTCCGAGACGATCACAGAATAATCTTCTTTTGATGAACATTAGCTTTTGACGTAAAAGCTGTAGTTTGCGCACTATAAACATATGCTAACTATTTTTCATCACCAGTTCCAAATAACAATTCGATTTTCCTCACTTAATTTGCGTGCACCCATTTGCGTTTTGACTCCAAACCACGCCTTTTCATGCAATCCAAAGCTGTTGTCTGTCTGATGAATTCCATGCACAAAAGCCACTTAAGAGAGAGTAAATATGAGATTCGTCCTGACCAAACTGTATAGCACTTCGTCATTGATGTCGGATGACCTTCCTTATCTTGGTTTATCTTTCAAAAGAAAGTCTCCCAAACAAAATTTCGTTAAAATCTTCGACATGTTCGAGAAGCTACTTTGGCTTGTCCAAACATTTGACACAAGTTTCTTTTTCTTTTTCGTTTTCGTAACTCATACAGTATGCAATATCTTAAGTGCACTTTCTCTTCAGTCATGTAGAGATCTCTAAAGATTTAAAATAAACTGACTAACATACGGAACAATTTCCGAAAATCATCTACTACATTATTATGCTAATCTGTTTGTTAAAATCAGCATAGTCAGATCCGAATTCTTACTAAGGACCGACAATGCATACAAGAGCACTTGTTCGAAAACGACAGAACTTTC
The DNA here is from genome assembly GCA_963855945.1 of Thereva nobilitata. Lineage (NCBI taxonomy): Eukaryota > Metazoa > Arthropoda > Insecta > Diptera > Therevidae > Thereva > Thereva nobilitata. The sequence continues at coordinate 35,094,602 of OY979696.1, forward strand.
CCTGGCACCTTAAATACTATAAACCTGTTAAAAGACACAATGTCATCTGACTAGACTTGAAGGGCTATAAGGACATTGACTGTAGCTTGAACTGCTGGCGGTCACGTAAAAGAACGAAAGATTTATTTCTAGAATCCGATTAACTTTTTACTGCAGCTTTGCTTTGCAGTGTTTGCAAAGGCTTTTGTCATTTCATCGATAATAATCACATGCGTGCCTAGTAATGTCAGATAAGTATTGTTTTATGGGTTCGTTTGCCTTAACCTATAATATTACTGCCAACACACTTTGCACAGTACATAAAATCACTTTCCAATGTGGCTAGAAGGACCGCGCACCACTTCATGATATCATTGTATTTTTTTTTTCGTTAAAGATTCCCATGAAAATTTCATTTCGCGTGAAACAAAGGGGTGAAATCATCAATACATGCCCCTTTTCAAAAGTTGATCTCATAAAAACGAGTTACGCAAACAACTGCCATAACGATTGCAACATCAACGCAATTTTTAAAGCAATTTTTTGAGAAAATTTTTCGTTTCGTTATATTTCTTCCGCCCCCACATGAGTTCTCGTATGTGTATCGTTTTATGATTGCTATTCATATTTTACTACCCCCAAAAAATTGGAGCCCTCTCTGCCACGTAATGGTTTTGAAATGTTTGCTGCTCTCGCATCCAAAGTTCTCCACTTCATCGATTCGCGTTGGCATTTTTTATCGATATTACGAGCGATTATTCCGCGCATAAAACTAAACAGTTGGGAAGTATATTTTAAGGCACTATAAAACTTTTTATAGGCAACAAACCATGTTCAACGACGAATGTCATGTCGTGAATTGTGCGATGGCTTTTTACTGTCGCCTTCTATTGATTATACAAACAAAGCTTAGACCAATTTAGAAATACATATACAGAAAGCCACCTATTGCCTATGGCTGTTGTGAATGGCATGGACGTATCCTTTTTATGCTAGTGTACATAAGCGGGATGAAAAACGATGGCCCGATCCGATAATAATTTATTCCTTTGGTAATTTTACAGCAAATCATAAAAAGAAATTTGACAACCGTTCGTTTTTTTTGTTCATGATGAAAATCCTAGCATTTACACCATCAATGTTCAGTGGACGCTGTTAAGGGCAGTTTCTGAAAGTTTCTCACTAATTGTGTACTTTTTAGAACTTTTATCAACTCCAAAGGCGCCAAGTAAATTGTCTTCGTCGCGATGATAAAAAGGAACGAATTTGAATTCATTAAACGAATTGAGTTAGTCCTCTCACCCCTGGCTGCGATAGTAATGCTTAAAAGTGTGTCATCCTGGGGTGTAATGAATGGCAGCAATTTAGGTAGTGCCGAAGAAGAACTTCTCAAGTTAAGTTCAACTTTTCTTTTGGTGAACTCGCTTTTAACTTTGTTTGGGATATCGAATTTCACTTTGGGCTACCAATTTATTGAACTATTTCAAAACAACATTGAATTTAGTGAATGTAATACAGAAATGCGGTTTGGATAGTCTTCAGAGTTCAGATTAAATTACTAATTACATAAAAGTAAGTTTAACAAGTGTTAAAACTTAACAGAGGAGGAGGAGTCGTGTTTTGTCATCAAGTGTTGAAAGTAGTGATAAAAGCCTTGGTAAACTTTTCACCATCGAATGTGAATAGTTCTATCGATTTTCAAGTGGTTTTGTTAACCAATCGCGAACGTGCATTCCGGAATAGGAAAATTCGATGGTGGAATAACGAGCTTTCTAAGATGAAATCCTTCACATAGAGAAGCGGAAACTCACCGATAATAGACTCTTCAAAACTCGTCGAGGCAATGAAGCACTAAAAAGGCCAAAAGTTCCTAATTGGTTGGGCGCGGACGGATCGGAATGCGGTTTTTTGCATTCGCTTCCAAAAATTATTTGTAAAAAATGGCTCATTTTTTTTCTGAACAAACCGGAAATTGCACCTGTTCACCTGTATGTATGTTTGTATGTATGTAGACAAATCTTGCAACTTGATTTTGACCCACTTCCATATAACCGATCAACTTGAAATTTTGCATATATGTATAGTTCGCGTGACAATGCAATCTGACCATTTTGTAAAAAAATCAAGATGGCGGTTCCAAGATGGCGGCCGAATTTTGCAATTTTGCTCCTCGACCCCCGACATGGGTATCAAATGAAAGGGTATGACAAGTACAATACAATTACCTATGTGGCGTCATTTCAAATTCAAAATGGCGGCCAACTCAAAATGGCGTATTACCTTTTTCTTTACAACGCGCTCGATATGGGTCAAATGAAAGGAAATGACAAGTAGAATACTATTACCTATGTGGCGTCATTCCAAATTCAGAATGGCGGCCAACACAAAATGGCGGATTACCTTTGTCTTTACAACGCGCTCGGTATGGGTATCAAATGAAAGGGTGTGATTTAAATCATCATCATTTCCTTTCATTTGATACCCACACCGAGGGTGTTGTAAAGAAAAAGGTAGTCCGCCATTTTGTGTTGGCCGCCATTTTGAATTTACAATGATACCACTTAGGTAATTGTATTGTACTTGTCATACCCTTTCATTTGATACCCATGTCGGGGGTTGAGGAGCAAAATTGCAAAATTCGGCCGCCATCTTGGAACCGCCATCTTGATTTTTTTACAAAATGGTCAGATTGCATTGTCACGCGAACTATACATATATGCAAAATTTCAAGTTGATCGGTTATATGGAAGTGGGTCAAAATCAAGTTTCAAGATTTGTCTACATACATACAAACATACATACAGGTGAACAGGTGCAATTTCCGGTTTGTTCAGAAAAAAAAATGAGCCATTTTTTACAAATAATTTTTGGAAGCGAATGCAAAAAACCGCATTCCGATCCGTCCGCGCCCAACCAATTAGGAACTTTTTTGCTTCATTGCCTCGACTATAGTGAAAGGCACGATTTGGCTCTATAAGTAGAACCTATCGTTCTTTCACATCAACAAAGAAAGAAACATTGACAGCATTACTTAAAGCACTTCTGCTGTCCAGCTAATAATCCTATTTTAAGGCGCGACCAAGGGTGGCTCGGAACAGCACATGCCACGTTCAATCACGAAACCAGGGTTTAAATTACTGAAGCGAATTTTAATACTGTTGCTGTTGACTTCGCTTTGCTACCAAGAAGACCACAGCAATTTACTTTGCTTTGCTTTACAAGCAATCATATTTCCAAACTTTTTGCTGTAGACTGTGAAAGCTTTTTGTTTCATATTTCTGCGAATGCTGTTGCTTACAAATGCTGGGGCATGCTGGTCCGGCTGCGAATGCTTCACATAAAAAAAAGTTTTCACCCCTCTAAACAAAGCACCATTTTACTATATAAAGTTGGAGCATGAAAAAAAATGATGAACGAAAGCAAAGTACTTCACAGCCTTGGAGATCAAAGCTTTGAAAAACTGTAACCAAACAGAGTATTTCACAGTACAGTATTCTAAAGCCGAAGCATTTCCAGCCGGACCAGTATGCTCCTGAAAGCTTTTAAGATATTTGATAGCAACAGGATTCGCAGCAATATGAAACAAAAAGCTTTCACAGTCTACAGCAAAGTCAGTTTAAAAATAAATCCTTTGATTTTAGATTACTTTGCTTTCAAACACTACATGAAACTATTATGGAAGCATTTCAATCATTTAAACCAAAAACGTCGCCGGAATCGGTCGGCAAATATCCCATTCATCTGCACGAGGGTTATTACTAATCATCCCCTTCCTCTGCAACATATTTGGGGCTTACGACGTACATGGTTATAGTCCATCTGTTTGAAGGTTCCTTTGTCAATCGTTGCATTCATACCATTTTTTTACGAGGGAGTGGTGAGAATCAGTTTTCGACCTTCTGTCCAAAGCAGGAGACACCGCTGAAGGTCCGAACTCAGATCGGTTCTTATTAAACTGATCCCTCGAAAAAGTGCTCACCAAAGCGGAAACAGTGGTGAATACGGATCAGCGACCTTCCGTCTCTGCTTCCTTTGTGAGAATGGTGGCTTCGATGAAGCTCGCTATCCGATTCACTGGCTACAAAGTGGTTATAGGTACCTCCTGCCTATCGGTTCTAAGAGTCTCTAATCCGACCTAAACCATCTCCTTACTTCTTACACGCCTCCGAATCAAGGGGCTGGAAGAGCTATCTGACTGCTATCTCTCCCGGCATTTCTTTGCCTTTCTCTGCCTTTTTGAACCACGCATTGCTTAAGGTTCTTGTGGATGACTTTCCACATTTTTTACACATCCTCCGACCTCATCATCTGGTCCAAGGTGGTCTTATTTGCACCTCGGTGGTTATTTCCAGTAAAGCTCCGAAAACCGCGGGCATTTATGCATTCATACTCAAACCAGCACGTTACACCCTGCCGAAATAATTCATGGCGACAAGCCTCTCATTTTTCGCTTTACAGACAATGAAGAAATTATCAACAAGGAGACAGAAAGCTCATACTTTCTGCGCCAAAATTACTGCCCCACCAGCACGAGTACTAGGAATGGAAGTCCATAGTCCACTGGGACGCCTGTTCACAATATGGTTCTTATGATGGAAAGGCATGAGCTAAACAAATTATTTTTGTTGGCGAGATATCGTTACCACTCTAAGTAGACGAGGTCAAGCATATTTTTGACTAAATCGTTTACCATGTTGTGGATGGACTCCTAGAGCTAGTCAGTGGCGAAACTGTTTTGCCAAGAGTCACGCAGAAGTTATTGTTTCATGATATCCTGTGAAATAGAGTATATAGCGTGAGAATGTATGCAACACACATAATTTGGGCTCTGCGGGTAAAGCTATAAGTTTGTAACAATAAGCCAAATGCATTGAGGTGTTGCTAGTAAACTGGATTTGAACCATCATATCACATTGGTAAACTGCTGAGCGAAACCCGTAGATTTCAGTGGGCTTGCTGCACAGCCTGTGGACCCTTATGAGAACTTCGTTCAAAAGCCAGGTATTGAATAAACACCACCATTATTAGGCACATGGTAACTTGGCGTTCAGCGAATACCTTCTTCAATTGTTAGTGTGTAAGAGATCCCACAAGCAAGAATTCTATCAGTTTGCATGCTCCCGAAGATCTCAAAGTTTAAGTGAAGATTCAAGATAGGTCGGACTTCCTGGCTTTTCCTTAAGATATGGAAAGGTGGACTTGTATGTTACACGGATGACGTTGAGGCAGAGGTAGTTTTCGCTGATCTGGGATAGAAGCCACACGTTTATCAGGCCGTTAAGCTTGGACGATTTTTGACGATATTTTGAACCCCGAGCCCAACATAATCCCCTTCGCAAATTCCATCTAGAATCAATATCCGCGAAAACATAAAATTTCTTATATCTCGCAAACCAAATCCCGCAGGCTATTTTTGACGATATTTTCTGCCACCCACCCGACATACTTCCATTCCTAAATTCTATCCCCTTCGGTATCCTTCCTACAGTATTGGTGAACTAATCATTTTTACCCAATTAGGGTCCCGAGTCAAAGGGTACCAAATGCTGTGAAAAGGTGAATGCCTTGGATAGACAAGGCCTTATTACTGTATTCATAACCGGAATCTGCTATGGGGCATGTCATCATCATTTGTAGCACAGCCTATTACTGGCCTTGGCTTTCTCCAGCATTTCTCTCCATGCCATTCGGTTGCTAGTTAATGCCCTCCAATTACGTATGCCTTGAATTCAACTCGTTTATCAGGGCCGGGGCCCGGGAACCGCCTTGAAGTGGCTCATTGAGCCACAGCAGGAATTCAGCAGCACTGCAACAATTTATTATAAAGCTGTTACCGCAGTAGTAATAGCTAAACCATTACTGGGGCGGTGAGTCTTCGTTTGTGGCCTTGGCCTCGGGCGTGGTTTGGGATGTGTGTGAGATTTCGGGAGCTTCACTGTATCTTGGGTGAGCTTTCCCGCTTAGGTGGTGGGTATGTGCCTTGGGTGAGCTTTCTCGGTGGACTTTTGGGTGGTTTTTAGCTCTAGACCACTTACTTTCTTTATAGTACACAGCGATATTGATTTCATGAAATGAAATAAAAAATTATATGTTGTATATGCTTTTTCTGCCAATTTTAATAAGGTTTAAACAACACAATATATTTTCTACTTTTGAAATTTTGTTATCGTCATAACATTTTTAAGTGCGATACCACGTTAAGTGCCTAAATTGGAAGAACTTTTGCATCAAGTTAATAGTGTCGAAAATTATTGAATTTGAACGGTTCAACTTCAGCTATACTCGTTCTTTCATTTACAAATATCTATAGAAAAATTTTAATTTTAAAAGAATTAACAAACTGGTTTTTTTTTAAAAACAAACACAAAATTTAGTATTTTTGAATCAATTTGCATACACCAATAAAATTGGTTTTTGCATATCAATTCGGAATAATCTACTGCTCATCCGTAAAATCATAGTACCTCCACTAAAATTCCACAACATTCCACTGAACCTTTTTCTTATTACCCTTTGTACATGTATTGTGGTGGAATGTTTACATTTTACTGGGCAAAAAATTCCGAACGCTAATTGAATTTTATTCGTTTTCGATATTCTTCCAGATTTTAAAGCGCAATAACTGTTAAATAAAAATCTAGTTACAAATTCCAAGTGCCGCACTAGTGATTGGTAGAAGTATTTATAGATTCTAGAATACCCTATACACACTGGTGGAGGAACATAAGAGGATTATCTACTCCCGGCCCGATTTTTCGAATTGCATTGCAATTTGAATGGAGGTTACCATTTGAAGTACCCCAATGCACCAGGCAGGCATATTCCACAATTGTTGTGATAGTCCAAGAGCTAGTGACAGAATTGCAAAGTGATTTTGTAGAGGATGGGCCTTTGATATAAGGTAGATTAGGTAAAGCACAACCGATTAAAAATATTCGCCAGTTCGAGTCTACTTAAGTTTTAATTTTATGAATTTTTGAACTTGTCGATTTTTTGACCATGAAAAAAGTGATATTGCAGAGGATGGGACTTGGTATATAGGTTAATTGGGTTGCCCCCAACACATATTCCGCTTCCCATCTCGTTTGGAGGTTAGGTTTGACTTTTGGGAATTTTTGAACATGTCGGTCTGATCAAGATGGACAAAGTGATATTGGAGAGGATGGGGTTTGGTATAATGGTGAGATAGGCCACCAAGAACCCTAATTCAGCTGCCCAACTCATATGCAATCACGGTTGCGATTTTGGCGGCTTTTAATTTTGTGGCCATTTTCGGTATGACCCAAGTGATTTTGTAGAACCCAAGATTTGGACCATAGGCTCGTGGCATCTGCCAAATGTTACATTTTCAATCCCATCTCCGTTCCATCAATATTTTCTGTTTAATTGAGAAAAATTGGTTGATGAAAAAAAAAACATTTTGATGATTATACAGGGTGTATACCTTTAAGCTTACAAAGCGGCCGGCTGTAGATAGGTTTTGGATAGACGAAGAAAAAATCGTATGGGTGGGGGGGTAAATCTTAACGGTTTAGCAGCTAGGGCGTTTTGAATTTTTTTTGTAGAGGTTTACATATCACCCTGTATTTATGTAACCCTTTGAGATATTTTCATGAATAGGATACCAGTGTACGTAGAATACTCCCACCTATCTAAAACTGTCAAAATCAAGGATCCAGCTAGCCAACTTCCAGAGCAATGAGTCGTCAAAGTCAAAATTTCGTTTTTTTTAACTAAAATTTTAACTAAAAACAACTTTTTCTCCAAAAAATACCTAGTTAACTGATATTTTTTTTGCAAAATTGGAAAGCTTGGACAATTCCTATCAATATTGTCTGGACAATTTTTACGCTACGGCCTTTACTTTTGAAGTTATTAGCAAGTTTGATGTTAAAATTTGCCTTATTTGGTGCTTATTTGGTACTTTTTGGCAAAGCTTAGGTGAAAAGGCACAAAAAAGAGCCAATTTTAGCGTTAAAATTGCTTATAACTCCAAAAATAAAAGCCGTAGGATACAAATTGTCCGGACATTATTGATAAGAAATTGTCCAAGCTTTCCAATTTTGTAAAAAAAAATATTAGTTAACTAGGTATTTTTTGGAGAAAAAGGTGGTTTTAGTTGAAATTTTAGTTAAAAACAACCCAAAATCTGACTTTGATGACTCATTGCTCTGGAAGTTGGTAAGGTGGAAAAAATGGTTTGTACAAAAGTTGTAGATCTTTTTATTACCTACAACTTTTATATTTAACTTTTTTCGATAGGAGGTCTACTTTCGCCGAAAATCGTCCAACGTTGGAAGCCAATATTCGAATGAAACGTTCACCGAATAGTGAAGAGCCGGCTTAAGCCCGGGACACACATTTGCGCACAGCGTGACGGCCGTGTGTTGGAAAACACACGGAGAAAAAGTAAACAAGTAAAATCTTACCAGTCAGTCCCCACATTTCCGCGTCTCCATGTCCGCACCGCATCAAATTTTACTTGTTTATTTTCTCTCCGTGTGTTGTCCAACACACGGCTGTCATGCGCTGCAGGCACGGTTCGGATATGTGTGTCCCGGGCTTTAAGAAGCAAACGGAGCCCGCAGCATGAGTGAAAAAGCTGCGCTTTTAAACAACCAGAGCGAATGGGAAACTCGTTTTCTTTTTATTTGGTTTTTCCTCTACATGGAACAACGGGGAATTCTCTTTAAAATTATCTTAAGGAAGATCGATTGAAGGAGCATATTCCAAATTAAAAATCTGAAATTTGAATACGTTATTTATTGATATCTCATACATTCAATAAAATTTTTTAAAAAACATTGGACGTCTTGCATTCGAGTAATTAGTATTCAATATTCAAGTAAAGGTCGAGTAAAAATGATATTAAACGTGGGAATTTATTGCACATAAAAATGGATAATTCTCCATAACTAGACGTCAAACTGCTTTAAAATTTTGTCAATAATTATAATCAGATTAGAATGTCAACTTTTATTTACAGAATAAATTTGACTTCTATCATGGGAATTTAATTTTACATTCTCTGTCCTTATATTATATTATTTTCAGAGATCGATCCTTCTTAAGTGGTTTGAACGTTTTCGGTTTATCGGTTTATTTTTAAAGGAGATCAATACATGTAATTGTTATGGCATTCTAAAAAGAACCTAGGTGCAAATGATGAAAATGAGTTCGATCACGAGATTGTTGTGTTTGCCGCCCCCTGAAAGTGCCGCCCGCGTGCGGTGCACACTCTGCACGCCCGCACCCAGCGGGCCGGGTTATAATGTATGATTGTATATACAATACACAACTACTCATAATATCTGAAATATATAACATAAATATGCCACTAGAGGGGTATATACATCCATTTTAACTCAATTTGCTATATAAAACTAGATTTTACGATTTTTCAACTTCAACTGGAGATGGCAAGGGTTTCTACAACTGGGAAAGAGATGGGCAAGTGGATATGTATTGTAGATGTTGTAACGAACCCTAATATTCAAATCCCATCTCCTACAAAATCACTTGGGTCATACCGAAAATGGCCACAAAATTAAAAGCCGCCAAAATCGCAACCGTGATTGCATATGAGATGGGCAGCTGAATTAGGGTTCTTGGTGGCCTATCTCACCATTATACCAAACCCCATCCTCTCCAATATCACTTTGTCCATCTTGATCAGACCGACATGTTCAAAAATTCCCAAAAGTCAAACCTAACCTCCAAACGAGATGGGAAGCGGAATATGTGTTGGGGGCAACCCAATTAACCTATATACCAAGTCCCATCCTCTGCAATATCACTTTTTTCATGGTCAAAAAATCGACAAGTTCAAAAATTCATAAAATTAAAACTTAAGTAGACTCGAACTGGCGAATATTTTTAATCGGTTGTGCTTTACCTAATCTACCTTATATCAAAGGCCCATCCTCTACAAAATCACTTTGCAATTCTGTCACTAGCTCTTGGACTATGATGCAGCACAAATTTTATCGGAATGGCATTTGCATGATTTCTATTTCACGGTCTCAGATATAGGACAGAAGATAAGCACCCAAAAGTCATTTATGTTGTTTTTGGGGAGATTCTATCACATAAAATGCGAACAAACCGAAATTTGCTCGTCACTAAATCTAGCATTTAGATAATATCATCAGTATCGATAACATCGAGCTTTTACATCTGAGGTAGACCAACTAAGCAAAAACTAAATCTAGGTAGATGGAAAAAATATGTAATAACAAAAATCGATTGGTTTCCTCTTCAGATTGGAAAGTTTGTTTTTTGCCATTATGTGGTTATTGTTGTCAATTGAACTCTGGGTACGGAGAAATTGAACGGATTTAATCATGTGGAATTATGATAAAATTCGTACGAAAATGTACAAAGCCTTGAAACACGAAAAATATTTAGTCCCTTCCTTTATCAATATGCAAGTAATTAGGTGTGTGTTAAAATAATTCCAGAGTTATCACGCTACGGGCGGATGACAGGACCCCGTTTGTGGCAGTTGATTAGAAATATTCGCTGATTACATTGTTACTTGTGAAGGGTATGCATTTTAAAGAGAATTCGTTAAAAAACAAATTTTTCATGCCCATGATTCTTAAAGGCAGAAAAACCACGCAAGTAATTTTAAAGAAATTTGTCCCACCAAGTACCAAGTGAAGGATTTTGGTTGTCTAAACGTCATTTTCACAACCCGCAGTTTGAAAAAAGGGTGGTTTTTGAGAAAAATGTCAATTTTAGAGTTTTTCCGCCTTTTTCTCTATTTTGAGAAGAAACTATGCATTTTGGTGAAAATATCAAAAGAGCAAAGTTGTAGAGCATAAAATTTTCTACAAATTTTGTCTCCACTGTTTTTTCGAATTCCTCATAGTTTCGCCGCTAGCGGCCGTTGTGCACCTTTTTTTAGATTTTGAGCTAAAATTATGCATTTGTATGAAAAATTAAATGAGATCAAAGTATTGGTTGCAGTTTTTCAGCGGCCTTTCTTTAGACGATTTGATTATCAACAAAATCTTCAAAAATGACACTAGAAAGAATATTAGTTCGCAATTGGACTGGAGAAAGAAATGTGCAGGACAGCCAAATATACGACATATAACCTTAGGCAGAATTGATAAATATTGTTTTTTTAAAAATTAACCTAGCCTATGTTACTCAGACTCATTAAACGATTCTAACGGTACCCCAGTCATCTAAATCCGTTCAGGGGTTTAGAAGTTATGGTGGTAGAAAACAACGTACATACACACAACAAACCTAAACACATTACACTCCTTTTTTTGGGGCAGTCGTGTAAAAAAGGATAGAGTAGGCTATGAGAAGAATGACGATTAACTTTACGTTTGATCCCTGGGATTGTACGAGTTCGGAAATATTTATTGCTAAAGATTTTCAAGCCCCCCCCTATAATGAAACAAAAAAAAACATTGCTCATGGCCGGAGATTTAATTGCAATACCAACTCTAATCCAACTCAGGTTTAATTCTACTACCGTCAACTCTAAGCTCTGCCATTTCTTCCTGCAGTTTGCAAAATGCATCGGCATTCTGTCTTGATTTCTCACACGTTAAAAATTGAAAGCTGCAAAAGTTCATTTAGTGTCAGATCCGGTGACTAATTCAGTGAAATAGAGGCTTTATAAGTAATTAACCGTAATCATTATCTCGTCACCTATACACATTTATTATAAAATTAGCATTTTAAGGAGTCAAAATTCCAAAATGGCTGAAAATTGGACCACTGCTTCCTTGGGACTTTTTAAGAAAACAATTTCAGAATCACAAAAAAAACAACATGGCCGCCGGAGATATCAGTTTTGAGCAAAAAAATCACTCAAAAACTGGTTTTTTCGAAATTTTTTTTGATCAGTCAATATGCCTACCCCTCAGTCAATATTGCCTACAAAAAACCCCTTTTGTCATTTTTGCCTACCTAACCCTTTCGAAGTTATTCAATGTCAAAGTTTCCAAAAATCACATTTCGGCCAAAAAATACTTTGAAAAATTCGAAAAGGTCAAGGTTTTCGAAAAAAATTCAAAAGGGATATTTTGTAGGCAATAATGTTTTGTATTTACTGATCTAAAAATTTTTCGAAAAAAACAGCTTTTGAGTGATTTTTTGCCAAAAACTTATATCTCCGGCGGCCATGTTGTTTTTTTTGTGATTCCGTAATTGTTTTCTTAAAAAGTCCCAAGGAAGCTGTTGTCCAATTTTCAGCCATTTTGGAATTTTGTCTCCTTTCGTGCGTTTCTTTTTGCTAATTTCCCCGGACTATTAAACAACAGTATCGAATTGGCAAATCAAAAAATCACTGTTATATGCGCATCATTAACGCTATGCCGCAAATGGATTCTACTATTCTATTTTTTTATGTGAAAAAAAAGCTTACGAGTCACGATGAACCTTACCTTACCTTTTACCTTAAACTATAGAGAGGGTTGCCTATATAGGCGCGAAAGGTGCCATCGCCAATGAGTTTGATGACACGATTTTGCACCTTGTCCAACCAGGCCAAGGTAGTTCCCAGTCCCAGTTAGACGAATTGTATTCAAGGCGGGGCCGAATGTAGGATTTGTAGATTGCAGCCAGTGAGTGCGGCTGGCAGGAGGAGGAACTTACATCTCTTGAGAAATCGAAGGCATTGGTAGGCTTGTTTGGCGATTTAGAATATGTGATCATTTCATCGCAGAACGTTTGCAGGAATGTTATAATTTTTTGACTTTTTTTATACATTTATTGTAATTATATTGGTGGTAGATGATAAAAATGGGCAAACTACCATAACTAACTACCTAAAAGTATTAAAATATATCAGATATATATTACATTATGCCATAGACAAATTTTTCTATAGATGGCAAAAGTAGCACCATAACTATTTCTACTTGCTTTTAGAAACTAAAGCCTAATGCCCCTGATCTTACCACTATAACCATATTTCGTGTGTTAATAAAATTGCACGCAATTTCGCCAACGATGAGTTTGATTTGTTAGGGATTTATAAAGGAAAAGACTAAAGTATTCGGCAACTTACAAAAACTTTTTTTTGTTCGCGAGTCCGTTTAATCCTGGAATATGCTTGCCCGCCCTGAGATCCCATATTTCAAGTAAATAGTAATATACGTACCTACCTTTTGTCTCCTTGAAATTATCAGGACAGGACGAATCAGTAATGTAAAGAGGGAAGAAGAAATAAGGAAAGTTATGTAGGTGGGAAAGGCGAAGGACCGTGGTGCTGCCAGGATTCGAACCCGGGACCTCTGGGATGGTAGCCAGGCGCCTTACTCCCTACATCACCGAAGCCCCAGATCACCAAAAAAAAACAACAACTCAAAGATTGCGAGGTGCTTGGAATTTTTTGCCTAAATAATGATAACGGCTGAACCCTGACTCTTGTTTGGAATTTAGTGGTAACAAAATCGGTTAGAAATATGAATATAAAGAATTGAGTATTTTCTTGTTTATAACAGTGGCAGTATATGATCCTATAAAAAAACATTCTTCTCTTTGCCCATTTCTGAAATTTCACAACCTTCCAAAGAAGAAGAAGAATTCTAGGTACAGTGAAATCTCCCTTGGGCGGACACCAACGGGGCCGACTGAAAGTGTCCGTTCAAGAGGGGTGTCCGACTAAAAGAAATATGAAAGAAAAAATCGGGTTTTTTTAAAGAAAACTCTAATTAAAGAAATTGGGACATTTAAAACGTATATGTATGTAAATGTTTTTAAAATAAACAAAAAACTTAAGGAAAAAATAATTATTAATTTATTACTTTATAAAATACGTTTTCTACATACATACAAAATATAATGGAATACATTTGTAGTAATACATAAAATGAAATATCAGTTTAATGGCTCAAAAATTCATATATTGTTGTTTGTCTCCTCTTTTTCCTTAAAATCGAGTCCAGAAATCGTATTTCTAATTTGGAAAGAAGCTCCAAAGACTCTGTTTCTCCGTGATCCTCGGCAAAACGTTTAAGCTGATTGATTAGGGTAATAGCGTCACCATAATTTGAGATAGCCTCTGTTGTTATTGGAACCTCATCGACATCAGAATCTTCGGAAAGTTCTTGTATTTCAACTGGATTTTCAATTTCTAGTCCTGAATCTGCATCTTCAACATACAAATTTTCATCTAGGTTCAAAAAATTATTAAGGTTTTCATTATCAGTCAATTCCAACAAATTCTTATTTTTGAGGATATCTGCAAGTACGTTCAGTGGTAAGTCATCTTCTGGATCAGATGTAATAGCCTCAATTAACTGGTATTCCCTTTGGATATTTTCATGCTTAAATCCTGCTTTACGGAAGCAATTTTGCACTGTTTCCTTGGTTACTTGGTCCCAAAAGGTTTTTGCAAAGTAAACTGCATCCAATGGCGTAATTTTCTTAATTAATTCAAAAGCTGTACCAGCAGTTTCAATGTTTACTAGCAGTTGTTTTAATATTAGACTTCGGTAAAAAGTTTTGAAATTTTTTATAATTCCCTGGTCTAGTGGTTGACAAGCTGATGTACAATTAGGGGGCAGAAACAAGATTTTTATATTTTTTAATTGGATGTCTTTTGGATGAGATCCCGCATTGTCTAAAAATAACACAATGTTTCTTTTTTCTTTTGCCATTTTCCAATCTAGGTCTTGCAACCACTCTCTCATAATTTGCCCTGTCATCCAAGCTTTCTTATTGTTTTTCCAAGTTACGGGCAGGTTATTTATGTTAATATTTTTAAAAGCTCTGGGTTTAGCTGCCTTACCAATGATTAGGAGTTTTTCTTTTTCTCCCGCCATATTTGCACAATGCAAGATTGTAAATCTCTCTTTGGGATACTTACCCCCAACACATTTTTCTTTTTTTAATGTTAGCGTTTTATTTGGCAGAGCCCTAAAATACAGCCCTGTCTCATCGGCATTATAGATATTTCTCGGTGAATATCCCTTAATTAAAGAAGGGAATTTTTCCAAAAACGATGAAACATCTTCAGCAATAACCGCAGCCCCTTCTCCCGAAATCGCCCTAAAACTTATGTTGTGGCGGATTCGAAATTTATTGAGCCAACCAGAAGAAGCGCTGAATGTAGAATGTCCCAGAGATTCGGCTATTTCTTTTGCTTTGCATCGTACTAGCAGACCTGAAAACAAAGCATTAAAAATATGTTTTTTTTTTGCATTTTTGTCATGACAAGCCTACTGATAATAATCTCACTCCTTTTATCTATTTTAGAATTGATATTAAAAGAACATATGCAAATGCACTACAACCAGAAAACGTTATCTAAAAAAATTCATGTGCATACCTGTCAAAGGAATTCCCTTATGGCGAGCTGCTATAAACCAGTTATAACACAACTTGTCAATTGTGGTACCATCGCCCGTCAAAAAGCTTCTTTTTTCATCCAAATTGCTGTTCGACATCCACTTGTTTAGAAGGATTTCTTTATGTTTAATTATATCAGCAGATTGTGTTTTTCCGATATTAAAACGTTTGGATAAGTTCCTTACACTTAACTTTTCCTTATTGTGCACTTCAACAATCTCAATTTTTTGTTTAAGTGTTAGAATTTTTCTATTTGGAGCCATTTCTATAATGAATGTGTCACAGAACCTGTACCGAAAGAATGAAAATGGTAAATCGCCGGTTTACTCGGGGAAGTCCTTCATTCAAGCCAGGCAGAGTTGCACGACGTACGCTGCGCTTGTACCGAAAGATTGAAGTCGGTGAATCCCCGGTTTAACTCGGGAAAGTCCCGCAGTGAAGGCAGGCAGCGAAGTTCGTATGCGGCGCTATTGAGAAATGCAATAGCGACATTATAGCGATAGAAAAATTAGTTTTTATTTTGTTTTTTGACATTTTCTTGCGTGTCCGCGTCCGTTCAAGAGAATGTCCGTCCAAGAGGGAGTTAACACAATGCGAGTTATATGAGATTCATTCGGGACCGATGAAAACCGTCCGTCCAAGGAAGGTGTCCGTGTAAGAGGGGTGTCCGCGAAGGGGAATTTCACTGTATACACTTTCACGTCATATTGTA
The DNA here is from genome assembly GCA_963855945.1 of Thereva nobilitata. Taxonomy (NCBI): domain Eukaryota; kingdom Metazoa; phylum Arthropoda; class Insecta; order Diptera; family Therevidae; genus Thereva; species Thereva nobilitata. The sequence goes on from OY979696.1 coordinate 35,110,614, forward strand.
ACTGATATATGTAATTATTTACATTTTTACTTTTCTAAGTAATTAATTATAAAAACGATTGGTGAATTTAAGCCGGAATTACACTTTTGTGTTGCGGTGTGTCGTGGCTCTCTGTGCCGTGGATCTAATTCATATATTTTATATGGGGCCGATTACATTATTATGGTGTGTTGTGGTGTGGCGCGTCCCGATTTGGCGTTTCTGATTGGGCACAGAGCGCTACGACACACCACAACACAAAAGTGTAATTCCGGCTTTAATCCTTCGCTCACTCTATTAATGTAATAATTTCCATCACAAAATGAATTGCATTTTCAATCAGTCGATAATGGTAAGCCAAATAAGGGTGGGTATTTTGGGTTATAATAAATTCATACATTCGTTGAAATATAATATTTTAGGTAATACTATGTGTCACATAATTTCATATTAGTTAGGCTGGTCAAAATACTTTACAAAAACTAATGATATTCAAACTAAATTACTTTGTGTTGCATTATTTAAATATATTCACAACTTCCAAAAGTTTCTGTTATTTCCAATTATTCATAAATAATTTAATTGCTTAAATAAAAATTGTAATTTTTAAATAAATAAAACAATTTTAACACAAATATCGGTTCATTTAACAGATATGAATGCCATACTAGAGGAAGACCACAATGGAAGGATTGAGAGCAAGTGGATGACATCATTACAGTCGAGCACAACATCACACCCAAAAACCACAACAACAGTACCTGCTAAACTTCCAAATGCCTTAACCGTAGCAGCAACCACAGTTAGAACGTACCTAGGGATGCAGAGTAATGTCACATCAAAATCAACAAAGGAAAGGGGTGACAACAATAAGCTCAGTCTGCCGAAACCCCAAAAGACAGACGCTCCCATGTTGAACTACATCTTTGATTCGTTCTCAACTGCCAATAAACACCATCATCATGACCAAAGGTAAGCAACAGAATTCTATTAGTCCTTGCCCAAGGACCTTCTCGGGTCAGTGTAATGTTGTATCTTGTTTCCAAAATAATTACATCCTACCACACACTCTCTCTCTCTCTTCTACTGCATGCACACGTGGCTGTAAGGTGCTCTTTATTGGTTTATGTCCTTGGGTTTATGCTCTAGTGAAAAGCACTTTGTGGCGGAATTTCTTTTAATAAAACATTCCCCCCGCCATAAAGGAGCCCCGCAAACCATTGCCCTCGCATTGACAGTGTATTTTTTCTCAAGTGTTATAATTCGTATGTTATGAGGTAGTTACCCATTTGGGGTTTAATCAACCCCGAAATTACGTACGTATCATTGGGTGCGTATTATGTGTCATATAAAGTTGTACGTGTGCAGAGAGGCAACAATCCAGAATTTAGGATTGTGTTAAATTATAGGATGTCACAAAAGGTGAAAAATAATTCCTATCCGTGTGTACAAAAGGCTGAAATGAAGACATTTATAACTGCTACATTATTCTCGGGTTTTATTTCATGCTTAATGCAATGATATAAATGAGTACTATATCTGGTGAAGTTGGTATATGGGGAAAAAAATGCAAAAATTATGATCCTGCTGTGAAAGCAAATGGACCTTTATTACTAAAGTTACTTAAGAAATCTTTATTTCGAAAATATAGAGTGAATATATTAATAAAAAAAAAATAACGTAATCAGTGCGATCATAAACGGTCTAAATAATGATACATAAAAAAGCACGACTGATTGTATCAAATATATACAAACTTGGTCATAATAAGATTACCGATCTAAATGAACATTATATTTTTTAGGTTCTTATTGTCGCCCGGATTTAAAGATTTAAGCAAATGCTAACATGTATTATTCGACTTTACGAAGGCTTGGCTAAGTTTTAAGATAATACTGAAGACGTATAAAACAAACGCATTACAAAAAGTTTTCGTGATTTTATACTTAACACATTTCGGATGACCCTTCATTGCATTGCATGGCAAAATGTCGTAATCACGTCATATTGGTTGATGAACATCCCTATTTTTAAGATCGTACATTACTCATTATTACCTTCACGTTATTTTGCCATTACTGTCCAATAGTTCGAGAGAACTAAGAATCGAAGGAAGAACAGGATATTTGAGTCCAGGTCAAGCCAACTTTTTCTTATTTTCTACTGGGAAATTTCTTTTCTTTAGTTAAACTGTACTATATGTAAATAATGGGAGATCTGTTCCTGCCCTATTACTAGTGTTGGGTAGTGCGCGATTATAAAATGAGTTTGTAAGAGGCGCCTCTTTTTTCTTTTGAGCCAGCATAATGTCATACTTAAATGAGGCGAGATGCCAAAATGACGAAAACAAGCACATTGAAAAAAGAAAAAAAAATTAATGCAAATGAAGAGCTTTTTCCGAGTTAAATTCTAACATGTATTAAGCTGCCTTAGAGTAAGTAAGAAATCTATGCCTCGATAATCTATATTTATATTTTCCAATCCCACCCCGCTTAATTTCAAATTGGAAATTTTGCTACTGCAAAAGAAGTAAGAAATGTCTCTCCAGTACAAAATTTCACTCTTTCGAAAAATGTAAGAATTGTCTCTTCAGTACAAAATTTCACTCCCTCGAAAAATGTAATAATTGTCCCTCCAGTACAAAATTTTACATCCTCGAAAAATGTAAGACATGCCTCTCCAGTTTGTATTTACAATCTCACCTCGCCTCAGTTTAAATTGGATATTTTACTGCCGCAAAAGAAGTAAGTAATGTCTCTCCTCTACGAAATTTCCAATCACACCTCGCTTCATTTATCTCGATACACGCTCATATACCAGTAGAACATTATTTTTGAACCGGGACATTTAAAAAAATTGAGGCCTCAGTACACTTTATCATCGTGTAAGGGACAAATGTACTGCCTCGCGTAAGGCTCAACTCTTCCTATTACAACTGAATCCTCCTCAAATCCCGAATCCAAACTGTTGTCACAAAGTTTAGCATCCTTAAGATCTGGACGTACTGTTCGAAGCCATCCTACGAACTCGAAATTCGCATTTTATACCGCAAAGGACGAGCAGCTTCCTTTTCACTCGTACAAACTAAATTTCCTGGCCCGCGGAGCTTACCAAAAGTTTTTCTCTTTACGGTATCTCCTAGTCTAAGAGCTAGTGGCCTCGACAACATACCCATTTGAATAAAGCTGGCAAAATGTTAGTTTAGGTCCTCCCAAGTAAGAAATGATCGGTATGGCTAACCGGGGGTGGTGGGGTGAGCGCCCTTAAATTTTTGAAAATGGCGTAAAGATGAAAATGTTTACTCATTTGAATAAAGCTAAAATTTTCAGGAATGATAGTTCGTACTATCCTAATAACGAAAATAAAACAGCAATACCGCTGAGCTGGTGGAAAAAAGGGGCCATACCGGGTCAAAGGTTACATTTTTGGGGGAAATTGTATTCATTAGTCCATTCAAAACGCGCTTTTGGGTGTCGAAACATAATACCGTTTTGAAGCTCTTTCCTATGTTTTTTGGGTCGCTGATTACGAAAATAGTCATTTTGTTAAGTATCACACAACTATCGTATATGTATAATCTGTATTTTTGCAGTCGGGGTACAAATGTTACAGAAAAACTAATTAAAACGGTACCCCGACTACAAAAATACAGATTATACATATACGATAGTTGTGTGATACTTAACAAAATGACTATTTGAAGTTAATATTTTCTACAGTAGTTAGACAATATCTTATATATTTATTATACACACATTGACTATACTAAGAGAACAATGTCTTCTATATCTTGTTCCTGTCTTACATTAGTACTTAAAACTTGTTTTTGACTTTTTAGTTAATTTTTTCCTAGATTACTTTTCTTGTTTCTTGTCTTCCTCTTTACAAAAATTTCCCTGTCCTTTCTCCTGCTATTGCCTAGAATCATGATAAGCGAAGAAGCAATCTGCTGTTCGATCACAGAAGACAGCGATCTATCACGGTAGTATTGGATGGAGACCTGGCGGAGTAAATGTTTGTTAGTTCTTTCACTCTTCTCTCTACTATCTGTCCGACTAGAGTTGTCTGTCTTAAATTGCATTCACTGATAAAACTGTCTATAGTACAAAAGGGCTTTACCTCTGAGCGCTAGACTTTCTGATATTGTTTAACCCAATTTGGTCGACAGCTCGGTGCTGACTATTTAGAAAAGTCATATTCTTGTGTCATGGTGTACAGTTTCCTTCTAATAAATACTAAGCATCACCTCCTCGGCCACTTCTATGGAGTTTGCTAAAGGCTCTGGTAACTCACACATGAAATTTCGGTGCATCAAGGAAAAGAGAATTATCCTTCATGAAACATATTTTGTAATAAGGTTTGCGCAGAAGGGTTAATACGGTTTGTAATGAATTTGTAGTAATTTCATATGTAATTACTTGCTCGTCGATATTTCACAATTTGGCTGTGCATTGTTCCCACATCAACAAAATTCCAGAGCATTCATCGTCAATCTGTAACCCGGAATCTTAACAAATTTTTCAGGAGGTTAAATTCGTTTAGTGAAAAAGTGGTTCTAGGATAAGTATTGAAGCGTGAGTCAAACCTTCCACCGTCAATGTTAACCCGTTCAAAGACTTCATCAATTTCCTGTAAGAGTTTGCAGTTACTGTAACATTCTGTTTATAACATATTTACATTTTGATACAAACTTGGTTTACAATTTTTTCATTTAAAGTTCTTTTAGTCTAATTCGTGTGAACATATCATGCATCAGTCAATCGACGATCTCTGTGAGCCAACGTACGGTCAATGCTTTCATCATGTCATCTCTCTGACCTGCAATCGTTCGAAATGCCATCAAGAACGTTGTTTCTGAGCTGGTGCAACAACTGTTAATGAGAGTAAATTACTCATCACACTTCTCCAAAAAAACAAATGTATCACTCACTTCCCAGAATAAAAACGAGGCCTGGTTCGTTTCCATTTTTGTTCAGGTTCTAGGTTCTTTGCTGAGTAAAAATGTATGTTCCATCGATACTTCATGTAATCCGCAAAAACCGTTTCAAAACTGTTCGGGTTCTCATCTTTAATCGAAAAGTAATCAACTCGTATAAACTACTGATGATAGATCTGTAATCTTGAACAAATAAATAGATTGGATGTTATTAAATTTATCTGTTGATTGCAAAACGAACTCATTTATCGGAAAGACAGATTCATATACCAATTCAGTATCTGTTTTGCCATCATCATACAGATATATCTTTGATCCACCTACAATTTCATTCATTGCCTCCATTCAAGGAGCACCATTCCCTACGACGCTCAAGACAGGAAACGTGTGTTAATACCTCGTTAAGACGCTTAAATTCTCATTAATTTTAATTAATCATTAATTCCCTTACATCCGAAGAAGCTATTCAAATATCAACTTGATACAGCATGGCAAAATTAATCTTTGCGTATGACGTGCAAAAGGTTAAAGGTTGGGTATTTATAAATAAACATAGTTCACTGATTTTCTTTTACACCAAGCAAATAACATTTTTACATGTCGTTACAATTTTGAAATTTTATACAAACATAATTGAATTTGGCACTAGCAAACGGTTAAAATTTTCCAATCCTCTAGATAGCAATTTCTTTACGCTTAGTTAAGCTGATTAACATCAATTCTCGAAATAAATTGAAGTGATGGAACTATATTTACTCCATTCATAAAATACACGAAAACATCCTTAGCTCTATACAAGTATCGATCGGGTCTAAGCATCTTGTGTAAATCTCGCAGGAGTTTTTAAAGCTTCCCTAGACATGAACTATGTTATAAAGTTGAAATTTCTAAGCCGTAGCTTTAATAACTTTAAATCCCTCTGGGAATCATGATAAATTTACATTAATTATGTTGAAAGTCAACGAGCATGTTGTTGCAGGTTTAGATTGTCCCAGGATGATTCGAGCAAACACTTTGCTTAAGCATATTTTTTCAAGTGATTTTAGGAAAATATCACAACATACTATACATAAACATGCTGGAATAATAGCTTTAAAAACATCAGGTGTTTATATTATAAAGTGTTGATTAAAGAGGTGGGGGAAAACAAAAAGCAGTTTTATTTATTGTAACTCGATAGAAACAACAAAAATACCAAATGCATCACAGTGCATTTAAAACAAAGATCTAACTAATGAGGCATATGTCAGTCTTTTCAAAATAACAACTTGTTTAATTGTCGTACCCTTATCAAGAAAAAGCATAGATTGAAAATGTCTTCGTTTCATCCCAAATAATATATTTTCACTTGACTCTTCCAATTGTGATACTTCCAATTTTAGGCGCAATATATAGATAGGGATTATCGAGGTAGATATCGGTCTCGAAAGGTTTGAAGGCATTACTAAATAAAGCCTGGCTCACACGATGATACTTTGCGACGGTACTTTTAGTCGCTTTGTTGCTGGCTGCGTTGCTTTTACTTCCAGTGTGATGTTGACTGCATTCGATGGTTGGATCTATTGATTATTCCTTTGTTACGGATGAAGTGACTGTTTGGGAATATGAGTACTTCGTCGTAGACTATCCACCAGTACCGATAATTTTTGAGAAAAAAAATTCTTAGCAGTATAGGGATGGCGGCAAAATTTAGGATAAATTGTACATAAACGGGGAAAAATCGAGAGCCCCGCTACAGATGACCGGAAGGGGGTGCGGTGCCAAAATGTGTGTTTTAGTGGTGAAACGTGGTTTTTTACGATTTCTGGCAAAAGTAGACCTCCTATCGAAAAAAGTTGATTGTTGATGTTCATTAGTTGTAGATAATTAAAAAATCTATAATTTTCATTCAAACCATTTTGCGCCATAACCTCAAAAAAGTGGAGAAAAACGATAAAAAACATTAAAAACGAATTTTTTCATTTATCATTTTTCTCTTTCACAAAAATGATTCTATTTTAATGAAATTTGGTGAAAATGTTCATTTTTATGTTTTGTAAAATCTGTAATTTTTTTAAAGCGATGGATAATTTTGTTTCTTTTTTAACGAATTTAATTTAAAAAAAGGGTCCAATTTTTAATCAAAAAAGTTGACGGTTTTGCCTAAAAATGTTATTTTTTTCTCGATTTCGGTTTGTGAAATAGTTGCTTAAACAATATTATTTCAGCAGTCCGAACCTGAAACAGTTACATGAAGTTCCGTTATAATATGTGGCATTAAATTTACAGTTTACAGAACTTTACTTCAAAGAGAGATAAATAATCAGTGAAGTTTACGGAAAAATCGATATTTGAAAAAGGAAGATTTTGGTTTTTCGAATTTTTTCGATGTTTTTCTATTGTGACACTATAATTTTTTACACCATCTGAAAGTAGAGGTTTCAACAAAAAAAGCCGTCCTGAAAAGTTGAAAAATCGAAATTTTGTCCGTCAACTTATTTGATTGAAAATTAGACCCTTTTTTTAAATTAAATCCGTTAAAAAAGAAACAAAACTATCCATCGCTTTAAAAAAATTGCAGCTTTTACAAAACATAAAAATGAACATTTTCACCAAATATCATTAAAATAGAATCATTTTTGTGAAAGAGAAAAATGATAAATGAAAAAACTCGTTTTTAATGTTTTGTATCGTTTTTCTCCATTTTTTTAAGGTTATGGCGAAAAATGGTTTGAATGAAAATTATCTAAATTATCTACAACTTTTACATTCAACTTTTTTCGATAGGAGGTCTAGTTTTGCCATAAATCGTAAAAAACCGCGTTTCAACCCTAAAAACACACATTTTGGCACTCCCACCCCCCTTCCGGTCATCTGTAGCGAGGCTCTCGATTTTTTCCCCGTTTATGTACAATTTATCCTAAATTTTGCCGGCATCCATATACTGCTAAAAATTTTTTAGTTTTTTGGTCTCTCAAAAGCGTTTTGGCACTGGTCTAATAAGCAATTGACTTGTTTGTATTGATCGAAGAAATCAGGCGAAAAAGTTCGTTAATTCTAGCCTACGTCGTGGGTTCGAACGTGGGTGCTACGTGGATGTGGGTTCGTACGTCGGCAATATTTGTACAAAATGAAAAAATTTCATAAACAAATGTTTATTAATTAAATCTGCTTTACCAACTACTCTCTATATTATATGTAAGTATAATACTCCAAGGGAATTCAAATCTGGACTGGTAGCAGGACAGAACTCCTTGGAACGAAAACAAATCAATATTGTTTGAAAGTCAGTTTTGGATCAAATGTCTCGTGTGGCCTGGTGCAACAGTCTTGGTTGGATTCTGACGAGCAAATCCTCCGGATAATGAGTAAACTAGTGGTCATTTCAAGGATTGATTTTGAAATGCACTGTAAAAAATCCTCAGATAAGAAACCGATATGACTGGCTAGTGATCGTTGGCGTGACATGTTAAAAAACTTTCAATTGGGCCTGCAGCACATGTGGTTCCAACAGGACGGTGCTACATCACATACAGCTCGTGATTCGATGCAAATTGAATACATTGGCCTGGAACATAAAGCACCCTGTTTTTACTTAACGAATAGAATTCGTGGATCGAGTGAGATCAACCCTTTTAAACATACTATAAAAAATCTGCTCACGACCATATTAATAATAACTGATGGGTCAGGTTAAAGGTAAAGTTAAGATACAACGGTTTTAAATAATTCATGAATTACAAAATACGGTAAAAGCTAATATCAATTTAATTCTTGAATTTAACGTAGTCAAAAATTTTCTGAATTTTTTGCAGTGTCTAATTTTACACTATAATCAAATAGCCAAGCACAATATCAGTAACTCCAAAGAGAGATAGCAAGGTTCCATAAACGATCAAAAGTTTTGGAGATATCCAGCAAATTAGACTAGACGACTTAATACTATCGTTTTGTACATAAAAGTATCATCTGTGGATTTAGTGAGTTTCTTGTTGATAGAATTAGTTTTCCGGCTTTGCTTAGTTAGCTTGTTACCCTAGTCATAGTCAACGTCTCCCTTAGTGTTGTTGTTGAGTTCTGCTCTGTCTATGCTAAAGCTTCTCGACGTCGTGACCAACACTAATAGTACCATACCAATAAGTTGGTGATCCGAATCGACGTAAACACAGTCGCATGCGTGGGTTCTATTGTGCATTTTTCTTCTTTTGTAGGTTGAAAGCAATAAATCAATAAAACCATCTTTCGTAATATCCCTACGCGCGTTATAGCCATACGGCTTTTTGTCACGTGGCTGCATCACTGACTCTTACCATGACGGGTCTCACTGCCTTAGCTTGTTGTGTGCCATAGTACTTGTTTGCATGCACCTATGGCGAAGCACCAGAAACGAAATAATATACATTCAAAAAACACTATATACGTACACTATGTAACTACTGTACAAAACTACTGCACAAATCACTGTACAGTGTCACTGTAGATACTGTAGCTAAGATCATTTGTTGTAAATAATTCACAGTTAGATTTAGTTTTGTTGTATATAGAGAATTGTAACTCGTTTATGATTCACGGGAAGATTTGGATATAATTGTATATATCCACTTAGAAATTAATTAATAAACAGTGAGATATCGAGAGAATCAGTACTACTCAGTCAAGCATTTTATATTGTACCGACAGAGGTACAGCCCCTTTACTAGTTTTCAGGTCCGGATTCCCGAAGGACGACGCAGCATCTCTCAGGTGCAAGAAGGACAGCACGGAATTCTCCAAACATCCTCCAATTACTTCGTTACACGGAATACTTCCACCTTGGTCCGATGCTCGGTGATTTTCGGAAATTTTCGGTTTGCCCTATTAGTCCAATCAATCTACGGAAATGCTCCAGACAATTGAAGGCAGGAAACAAAAAATATGAGCTTGTAGAACAATCAATTTTAAGAAAGATAGCGTTGTTTTTTTTCCGGAATTTCGTTGGCGAACCTAACCTAAAAAATTCGCGAAAGTCAAAAAAACGGGTTTTCGCTAATAAAACAAAAAGTTGAGCTCGAATCCGAAAAAGTTAAATTAGAAAGTTGTAGGTATTAAAATTATCTTTCGATTGATGTATTATGACATATTGATTAGTGCCTTATAAATGAATAAAAACGCAAAATACCGTTAAAAATCGCGTTTTTTCATTTATTTTTTACTTTTTATTAAATCATCCTAGAAACTTTTTACTTGGTAAAACTATTGCTTTTGGCTATCTGAAAATACATTTTTTTTTGGCCCGAAATTTTTAAAACTATTCGTGAAATTTCAATTTTTGTAAAAAAAAGCGTTTTCGTAAAATCGTTCGTGTACAGCTCCCCGACATCGTAAAGCATTTTTACGAAGCTTTATTTCTTCGCTAAGAGTTGTACTATCATTTGAATTTTTAAATTTTATATGCAAAAAAGCCACCGCAAAAAGACAAAATTTTCAGGTTGGTTTTTTTTGCTGCAATTTTTTTATTTCATTACTTTTCGACACTAAACTCCTATTTAATAAAAGTTTAAATTTTTTTACTAATTTAAAAATAAAAACTTTAGCCGCACGACCGTCTACACCGAAGAAATTTTTGTTTTTTTAATTCTCGTGCCTTTTTACTTCATTGAACGCGACTAAACCTTGATAGAACTGTTGACAGTACAAAGGGGCAATACTCGCTAGATTATCGATTGACCTTCGACTATATGCGTATCTTAATAGAAGAGGACTTAGTTGATATGCAGGACCTATTTTTCTCCTCCTCTCCCGCCCTGTCTAATCGCGACATTACCTCGCAGAACGTTTCGTTCGGGTCTATCTCGATTGCATCGAGTGGCTCCCTCGAATCGAACCAGATGCCGCCGGAAAATCCAATAGTGACACGGTTTCTCGCTGGAGCCGAAGTTTCAGTCATGATGATTTCCAAGAGAGATCCTAGGAGGGATCCTTAGGGGCGCCACAGGACAACCTGTACTCTTCTGGGTTTTTTACCTTTATCACGTACTTAGATCGTATACTTAAATTTAGGAACGTCCGGATATTCTCCCCCTTCGCCGCTTTGAAATTATTTTTACGTCGGGATTTATCACTGCATAGCATTTACTCTTCTCTGCAGTAGTCCCTATCAAGCTATTTCCCAAATTGATGATCTATTGGATTGTAAGTAGCTCCATCAGGGGATAGCTATATGGTCTTCTGGAGAACACTTGCTCCCCTCTCTGTTTCGCTTTGTCTTTTTCCTATAGCGTTCGCATTCAAGCCATGGGAGCCGACGGTGCCTTTATATGGAACCCTTTGTATAGCTTAAAAGTGCCCCAATATTTTTCCCCAGGCCCAGCAAAGTTATATGGCGGACTGGTACCTTGGACAGACATTTCTCGTTTAACGTCTTCAAAGAATTCTTTTCTCCACTCGGAGACTCTTCTGTGGCTATATGAACGTTTTCCTCGCGTGTTTAATAGTTGTGGCTAATTATTCGTAGCTGCTGTAGATCTTAGATCGTTTTAACCGCTGGCGCTTCTCAGGATTTATCTCTTTTGTGCACCGGCAACTAACGCTGTTACTATCATAGATGGAATACACATTTAAATAAAAATCCATACATCTTCAAAACTGCATAGAACTAGGACTATTCCTTTTTTATTAAAGCCAAAACCCTGCATTACTAATTAATAATCACATTTACTTCTTTATATGTATAATATCATGATTGATTTTAAAGCAATATCCTATTTTTACCCAATTATTTTTCAAGTAAAAAAATTCATCAATTCTTGATGTTCTACCGCAATAATTAAGGGAAATTCTACAAAATCAAAAACTTTTTGACTCCACGAAAATCATTTCAAGCCGAAAACCAATCGAACCCAGAACATAATTCGTATTAATTAATTTATTTCAATTCGGCTAAGGGTCGGCGGCAATTTCCATGTAATTCAAATTCAAGCATTCAAGATTTCCCGAAAAGCCACTTTTATTTTCAACAAGGGCAGGTAAATTTTTATTTCCCCACTTCTAATGAAAACCAGAATTTAATTATAAATTTTCAAATGACACCAATGACCTCAATAAATTCATGTTTTTCGTTAATGTAATGTGGAATATTTTCATTTAAATAGAATCTGTTCACAGGTCACGTGTCCTTATTGAACGGCGGGCGGTGGTTAGGAGAACAACCAAAACATACATTTAGCATAATATACTATGATGATTCGGATGAAAACGGAAATGGCATTAGTCCAGCGGTTGATTCGGATCAAGTCCTACTTTGCTAGATCTGCCTTTTGTAAATGGGTCATAAATTGTTCAATATTTCAAATATGGAGTCCCATTCGTTCTCTAAAAGCGCACTCTTAACTCTGTTGGAGGCTTAGATTATTCCACATTCGATTCATTCCCAGTTTATTAACGATTTGCCCGCCGATATTTATTGCCCACTAAATCAGCATTTTTTGAAAAATATGGGAAATTGGTTAAGTGCCCTTTAAGTGATATATGGCTGGAAAGTTTTATAGTATTCTGTCCTATAAATCCACAAAATTTGAATTTCAATGCAGCCAATTAATTTGGTATTGATATTAATGCGGCAGAAATACTGAATAAGTGTCAGGAGCGAAACGAGACTATAGGGGCAAAATTGAGTTACAAGTTGACAAAGTGGTTTCTATAAATTATTAATAGTAATCGAGCTTAGCTGTATACATCGATATATGGAATTAACACCAGGACAATAGGACATCGAAGCATTGGTCTTTGAAAAACTGATTTAATCTAGCTTTTATGAAACTGCAGAATTTTTTATAAAGCATATGTTTTTAAGTTTAAACTAATTATAGTTATAACTTTGGAATATGCTTATTTTTTTAAGCTCAGGGGCCATTTTTTATTCAAGTGTAGTAGTGAGATCAGGTCGAAAGAAAAAGTATCAATAATAGCACAATATGTTTCATATCCATGAAAAAAATGTACGATTATTAACTAAACCAAAAAAATGCTAATATATCTCGAGAACCGTTGGTCGTAGGAGATTTTTGATGAAAATTTTACACCCCCCTACCGTACACACCCCCCTTCAGGAGCAGCCTTCTAGAGTCCCTGAAAAATGTACTATTATTAACAAAAATAGAAAATTAAATCTCCTGGACCGTTGCACAGTGGGGCCAAATCCAAAAAAGCTGGCCAAAAGTCGAAAAGTGTTCTAAATGATCTCAAATTGTTTACTCGGGGGTTTTCGGGGTCGCTGATTACGAATCCGTTATCAGAATTGAGATTTTCAAAATGGCGGATTCAATATGGTGGACATAACCTCCCCAAGAAGTCGAACACTTTAGTAAATAATACCCAAACATATTAATGGGGGTATTCCGGGACACTGATTACGAATCCGATATCGGAATTGAGATTTTCAAAATGGCGGACTCATCATGGTGAACATTACCTCCCCAAAAAGTCAAAATCTTGACCGCTGATTACGATTGGTTATCAGAATTTCAATTTTAACAATTGCGGAGTTAATATGGCTACATGAGAAGTTTGGAAGGCTTCAAAAAGGACTAAAATATGTTTTCCTTATAATGTTGTCATTATTTTGTATCTAAAATGTTATTAATATTATTTGAAACGTAAATTTAAAGAGTAATGCAAAGATTTAATGATAATATCTACATTTCTTTCTAAATGAACAAAATGGCCACAGATACAAAAAACTATCATGGGAATAATATAAATTTAAATGAACCAGTTGAAGAAAGTATAAGATACGTTAAACCTCTAATGCCGGATCCACACGTTTGTCAAGGCTTGGCAAGCGTTCGCAAATTAAAAACCCTTGCTTAAAACAAACGTGTGGACGCATCACAAGCGCTTGCCACAAACTTCCTTTGCAAGCATTCGCAAATTGAAAACGTTTGCTTTGGTTTGGGGAGCATCCACACCGGATCGGCCACAAGCGTCGCCAAGCTTACACAAGCCAAGCCAAACGCCTTCTCCACACGTTTGAATTTGCGAATGCTTGCCAAGCCTTGACAAACGTGTTCATCCGGCATAAAAATCATCGAAATAGTGTATGTACATAAAAAACGAACAAATTTAATTCTCACAAAAAAAGTTTGTCAGTCGTTAGGATTCGACTTTCTAGAAATATAAATTTTTTCAATATAAAATATGTCAGTACATACATACAAACCCATACATATATTGATCTTCAATGTATGCGTATATAGAGCTAGCTAAAGTATACGTGCCTTCCCAGTTCAATATAAGCAAACGAGTTGACAAAATACCTTGTTTTTATTTCATTGGGTTCTGGTCTCTTATAACGATCAAACCAATTTTATTTAAAAAAATTAGTAAAAAAAGGCTAGGGGCAGCTATGGGCAGCTATTTTTTTATTCATTTTATAGCTTACATGTTTACCTAACACCTGATATGCGTTAAATCATCGAACACGACAGAACACCATAACTTTTTTATTATAAACCCTCTTTTTTTTGTTATTTAATTTTTAAAAATCAGGAACAATCCATGATTTTTTAACAATAATTCATTCATGAAATTTATCTTTGATAACCATGGTTTTATTGAACTCACCTCCAGGAGTTGATTCCATTTTGTCTGATCTCAATCGGTGATGTTTTCAGACTTCCACGCCTTTTTTTGCAATATACCTTTTTTTCAACTAACCGAACAAAGAAATGCACCTTAAGCAGAGGTGTATTGCAACTGAAATTTCAGAGCAGATAATAGGTTTACGATTCTTCTGTATGTATTTTCTGACACTTAGGGTATTACTGTTGCCAACCCAATATAGAAAAAAGTCAAGCTAAAACATTTTTTTTTCGACTTTTGGCCAGCTTTTTTGGATTTGGCCCCACTGTGCGTTGGTTTGGAATAAAATTATTGTTTAAATCTTAACGTTAACTTAATTATATTGCATATACTTAACGGACACGAAAACTAAAACTCATGCAACCTGGATCGTCCAGGTCCGCCCAAAGCATAGCGAAGGTGAACTGCAGATTCGAACCGCCACCTCGAAAGCTCATACGAGGCACCTCTAAGTTCAACCCAAGTTCAGCCAAGACCCACCAAAGTTCAAAAGCTCATCCGGCAAGAAAGCTCAGTTGTATCCTTTACGTTACCCGAAATCCTTATATTTTCTATAAACTTAGGACCGGCTATGATTTCATCAATAGCTTCATGAATGTTCTGTTTAAGGCCGTCAATATTTTGTGGATGATTGGAGTAAAACATGCGTTTGACATAGCCCTAAAGCAGTGATTCCCAAAGTGGGAAGATCCAAGGGGTCCGTTGTAATTAAAAATTATGTAGAGGGTGCGCGAAGAACTACCGGGGGTCCGCGAAGATCGAAAATTTTCATAAATAAGAAATTACAAAAATTACATAAATAAAAAATTACAAAAATTTAAAAAGCGATGTTTCCCGCTTGACCAAGCATGATATCGATCATGCATACATAGTCTCATCATAGACAAATTATTTTACACAGGATGTTTCAGACTTAAATGGTAATGCGTTAAGGGGTGATTTCTGGGTATACTTGGAGAAAAAATTAGTCTAAGCCTAGGGAGAGGGCCTATCGGCACTATCCACTGAGATACAGGGTGTTTACGAAAATATATTTTGAAAAGTTTTTAATGTGCTTAAACTTTAATAACTCCAATACTGAGTATCGTAGAGCAACGTACATATGTAGTTACTATAGTCTAGGGCTAGGCAACGGTGAAAAATATTGGGAAAAACGCATGTTGAAGCGAAAATTGGCACAGTTGTAGATCACGGTGTCCTTAAAAACATATTAAAAGTACTGATGGTGGATCTAACGGGATCTAACGGGTCATTAAAATTTAATCCCTCATTAACATAAAAAATTAAAAAATCGAGAAATATGTACGTGATTCGAAAAATCAGGTGTTCGGTTTTTCTTAATTTTAAGCGGTTAAATGAAAATAAAGTATCAAAATGTATAGAGTCTATACTATAGACCATTTGAAACTAGACATTTCAATGGCCAAATGAGCACTTATTGAACATCAAAATTCGAAAAAAACATCAATAAAGTTGTCCATGCAAGCTAAGGGTATATTTTTCGAAAAATGTTAATTTCTGGGAAATTATCCGTTTTCCAAACAAAAAAAAATCATGCTTATTTAACGCAACACAAGGTATACTCCTACAAATTTTCATGTAAATTGAATTATTTTTACGGGAGAAAAAAAATTAAAAACTGAAAAACCGATTTTCCTCCATTTTCTTGGAAAATTTGAGGTTATGTCAAAATATGGTAAATACAAAAGTTTTAGATCTTTTTATTATCTACAACTTTTGTATTAAACATTTTTCACTAGGAGGTCATATTTCTCCGCAAATCGCAAAAAATCGTGTTCAACCCCTAAATAGCATCCCCATTTTACCATTTCCCTTTTTTTAGTTTAAAATTATTTTTTTTCTTTTAGTTATAACCTTAACGACATTTCATAGCTGGTCCCTCTCTGCTATTAATTTGTTTTTTCCAAAAAAACTATCGGCACTAGCCTATTATGCGGCGTTCATACTGAGGCGATATACGATAAGCGACATATCGCTCGCGATATGTCGCGGAGATATATTTCTAGGAGGGTTCACACCAGCAGGCGATATATCGGCGCGACCTGAGCGATAAAAATGTGGTGGAAGCACAATTCTCATTACTTCAGTTACAAATATGAGTTCAAGTGAGGAAGGCGTTGTAGTGGCTTATTGGTTCTGGCGTAGAATGAGAAGAAAAAGAAAATACTGGGTCCATCCCTACAATCTTACCAACTTGCACCATAGCTCGGCTGTTGTTTCTCGAGAGCTGTCTCAACATGAATCAAATTTCAGGGAGTTTTATCGAATGAATCCTGAAAACTTTCAATTTCTGAAAAGCCTAGTGTCACGAACCATTGAAAAAAAGGATACACAATTCTGACACGCGACGACCAATCTCACGGCCAATACTCACGCCAACTGCAAATTTTTCGATCCACACGTTGGACCAGTAGCAACCATGGTACCAACGTGTGGAGCCGGCCTAAGGAGAAAAGGAACATTGGTTTACCTAACCTCTGCACTACTAGTAAGGCTGAGGTAGCCGTACGTTTCAAATTATTTATTTACTTTGGCATTACTTACTACACAGTAGAATAGAAGCATTGTAGTAACTATTTTGATATTTTAAGAGCAAGATTTTTATATTTTCAGACCTTTTGCCTTTTTTCAATTTAGTGATATAGACATCCACGTCCAGTTTGAACAGTTGATCAATCATATCGTTTACATACATCATTTCATCATAAGTGCGTTCATCAACCAAACCTCGTTAAAATACGCGTATATACAATGTGTAAACTAAGATACACGTATTCATGAATACCCTTAATATAAAGTGTATTAATAAATTTCTATACTTGGATATATTAATATCTGAATTGTATTTTTTTTAAATAAACTTGTAATAATACAAAAAACTGCGCCAGCAACGAATCGCTGAAGCGACCGGCAAAGAACTCTTTTCCCACCACATTTTTATCGCGCCGATATATCGCCGAGGCGAGCAACAAGTCGCACTTCAAGCGATATGTCGCTTACGATATGTTGCTCTATCGCGCCACTGTGAACCTTTTTTATCGCCTCCTTTTAGATTTCAGGTATTTTTTTGTGCGTGTCGCGTATCGTATATCGCTCGCGACATATCGCTTATCGCATATCGCTCCAGTATGAACGGGGCCTTAGGGTTGCTACGGGTCATGTGATGCAATCTGGTAGAAACCAAATATTGGTCTTGTCAATTTTGTCTTTCTCGCACTCTAAAAAAATTTGAAATCGATAGTGTTCGCCATAGACGACGTTTTCAAAGATATAGTAGCTGTTTTCGATTTGCCACATTTATCTGATATTCATCACATATTCCTCACATGTCAAATCTCGTACTCACTTTTGCCTCACTTTTGTTCTGTCAAATTGTAACTGATTGCAAAAAGCAAATCGAACAGTCACTTATGTGATAAATATTAAAAATTTTAAAAATTTATTTTCCATACACTGAGATCAAAGAAATTGTCTCTTTCATAATACTTCCTCTGCTGAATATGAAATTATTACAAAATAAGATATTCAACCACAATAAATACATCAGTGCATAACTTCAAAATCACTTACTCAACTGATGTGATGAAAAAATATTTTTATCACATCACTTGGTTTTGTATCAGTTGGAAGCTGTCGCCATCTGTTGTAAAATAGGAACTGAACCGCCAAATCGAACAGACATTTTCAGTGAAACTGAGGAAAATGTGAGGCATATCAGATAAATGTGGCAAATCGAAAACAGCTAGTGACAAATGATTTCTTCTGAAATAGTTAAGTCTTAAAACTTCATTGGTTTCTATGGAATGACTTGCGAGTTTACCAAACAACAGTTCAACAATTTTGCTTATAGTTCGTATGCTGAGCTGCAAATTGCCTTCCATTTCTTTTTCGATTACAAACTGAAACCACCAACCAGTCTCACAAAATCAGCTTTCACGATGCGAATTTTTTTTTGTGTTTTGGACGGAATATTTTATTTTTGTTTAAACGAGGAAAGGTGTAAATATAGTAGAGTGAAGTTATAAGGACTCAAGCTGTTGTAGCGGTATGTGAAACAAGTTTCCGGTTTCCGAATTTAATATTCCTCGAGTACCTTGATAATAATTAGAGTACATTTCCGCCATTTTCACTGCATTGCGGGAAAATCCTAAAATTAATAAATTAAAAGGAAGTAAACAAATTCAGATATAAAGTCACTCCTTAAATGTGAAATTAGATCCATTCCAAGGTGAATGTCTCGTTTTGACTTTATTCCGGATGTTTACTGATGAATTTTTAATTACCGCTAAAAGTGTCACAATTTATTAAACCTCAGCGTCATTACCGTTACCGAGCAACACTTTGATGCCATTAAAAAATAAGCCATGAGATTCAGCAGGAGCCATCATAACCCACTCCAAGCTAAGTCACAAGATATTACGAATGTGGATGTGCGTGCTTTATGCTCACCAAGGATTCTCTCAAGGATATCAACACTTTCTGAGATAAATGGAATCTCCTTGTTATCTGGGCTTCCCCGCTCCAAACTCCAAAAAAATTGCTCCATATTGAGAGGCATAAAAGCCGCTTATCATAGAACGTTGCGAATTTTTTAATCTTGATGCCGAGCAGGGTTCAGCGTCGGGCACTCAGAATTCCAGGACCAGGATACATGAAAGCTTTCAGGCTAATTTAGGATAAGAAGCTTTAACTGGGAAAAGTGGCACACCCAAAATCCTCCAAGTTTCGCCGCTGCTAGCCCGGACCTTGGGCGACGTGCGGCGCAGGAGGCACATAATAACAAAGAGTGCTTTTTACGCCAAACCGAAAATGGATGCTAATGTTCTCGAGGACGACGATATTCCGGAATACATTTGCGAGTTTAGGCGCTCAAGAGACTTAGCCAAATATTTTGATAAATCCTCGAAGCTAAACGAAAGATAATACTCCGGGTAAGCCAAAGTGCGCGGGGCCGGAGGGCGGGGCGGCTCCGCGAAAACTTGTGTTTTCCCTTCCAGTTTTAACTTGGCTCGCGACGCTGCTGCTGCTGTGTCAAAACATCTGTTCATAGTGATGAGTGCGAAAGCCGCAGGCTAATTGCGGATTCTAGGGAGTTTTGTGCTTTATTATCTGTAAATGGTTTTCGCATAAATAATTGAACAGAGGCTTCCTGGTGGATGCTAAGATGCTGGAACGCTAATGGAAAAATAATTAAACTGGAGACGTCATGTCATTAGCCTTGAAATCTTAATTTTTCCATTAGCTCCATTGCTGGATGGATGATGGCATCTGTTCTTAAGAGCCAGATACTTTGTGACTTTATGACTGCAGTCAATCATGGGAATTAAACCGAGTTTAGCTAATTGCTTTAGCATTTCACATTTGACATTATTATAATGATGTTAAGCTGGGAGTGAATGATGTGTCTTCGTCTCTTCCGGGTGTAATGCATTTCAATATTAACCACGCAGGCAAAAAATGTTTGACAAGAAAAACCTAAAAAAATATTTTCATCCTTTCATTATTTCATATCAGAAACATTATTTCCTTGTATTTTTGCTAAATGTTTTTACTCACTAAATTATTTCTACATTCACACAGTTACACAGGAAAGTATCATTTACAATTTGATACAACATTAATTCGAATTGAGTGAGCACCTTCAACTGAAGCCTTCTTAAATCCTGTTTTGCTAACTGAGCACTAAATTTACTTTCATTCTACGAAATATAATAGACTTTTTATCATGAACCAAGGAAAAGAATATTAAATTTCTACTAATATTCGCACGAATAAATGTTAATCCTACACTAGAATATTGTGGAAATCCAAAAAAAATCTGTGACTTTAGAGAGTGTTGACTAATATCCGAAGATATACCACACTAGTTTGTGAGCAATGCAGAATGCACTTATTTTGTTTGAGGTTATTTTTCTACTTTTTAACGAATTTTTTAAAAACCTTAAAATCAAATATTATTTATTCTCCACCTAAAAAAGGATCTTTCAGCCTATCATAGAATGTACGTTGTTCTAGCTATTTCAGCAGCAAAGCGTACTATCTGCCTTTCCAAGGGATATGGGTTCGATTCTGGCCTAAGATACATGGTCTCTCATTCAGACTGTGTATTTTCATCCCTTCATAATTACATTTACTTTCACAGAAATTTCTTTGAATTTCAGGACTTCAGTTTGGTATTATTAAACTCTGGATTTACTAGTATACTCCATCTTTTCAACAAACGGATCTTTGTTCAACATTGCTGTTATATCACATATACCTTACCTCGAAGTACTTTCCTTCTTCACTCTTTTGAGTTACATTTTCTGCCCGCCACAGCTTTCCGGTATTTTCAATATCTATTTCGCAATAGCGCTCATAGATCTCATCATTGTAGTCTCCTACCTCACATTCGGGGTCAGCCAAAAATTTTCCGAAGGACTTTCCACTCGTACAAAGCTAACAAGGCAAAGAAATCGTGAACGGATGCATATGAGAGTATGTACTAGTAAGCCCATCGGTTGTGTCCTGTGCAGCTCTTGATGTTCTTGGTGTGATGTCTAAGCCCTTTGCGTAAGCTAGCGATAAGGTGAATTTGTAAAGAATTGCGCCTCTTGCTGTCAGCCGAATTTTGTACCTTTGAGTAAAATGACAGGTTAAAGCTTAAAGAGGAGGCACGTAAATTGCTTGTTGGAGCCTATTACACTGTTGAACAGAATCGATTTTAAAATTTCACCCAAGGAAACCCTTTATAGGGTAGGTGGAGGACATGAAGAGGAATCATAATCTGAATTTTTTAACAATTCGGTATTAAAAATAAAAAGTTATAAACAAAAAACTGAATAATTTGAAAAATGAATTGTTTTTGGTATGAGTGTGCGTAGAATTTTCGGCAGATAACAAAAATATATTTTTGGTTCGTTTTGTCCGTTTTGTTATTATTTTTTGGTTGGTTTTGTCCGTTTTGTTACTATTTTTTGAGTTTTGTAAGCGGTAAAACCCAAAAATTTGTTTAAAAAAATTGTTTAAAAAAATATTCAACAACGCTAAACATTTTAATTATTTGTTAGTAATAACTATGCCAAAAACCAAGTAAATCGAACAACTTTTTTTTCCGAAAATTTCAAACTTTAAACATTAATAACTTTTTATTTACTACACCGATTTGCATCAAACTTGGTAAAATATCATTTCTCAATGACATGAACCAAGTCCACCAGGTCCCGACCTTGGGTGATATTCGCTGTTCAACAGTGTTATAGATAGGATATCGCATTCTCTCTTGTAGAGCGATATTCTGACTATGCTTTCAAAGGCGGCCTTAAATTCTGTGAAGAGAACCCAACAACTCTTCAGTTGTTCAGTTTTGAAACTGAAATTTTTCCATCCTCTGTCTCAGGGTGAAATTCTAATCAGATGCTGATTTTCTTGGGGCGTACGACATTTTTCTCCAAGGGCTGTTATTTCCGTCCGTTTACTCGTCTTGCCACTGCTCTGAGCCCTTTAAATTTCTTTTCTTGTGCCTTTGTTTTATGAAACTGCTGCATTTCTCTGGACGTAGCACGCTTACAATCAGTGAACATTACTTTGCTGCCATTATTGGGGGAAGCTACACGAGATCCTAATACCGGAGACAGGCTAGAAACTTAATCCGGACTTTGACGTCAGAATGACGTAGACCCCCATAGGGTTGATAGTTTTTTCCTACCCTTTTTAACAGTTTGTTGTACCGTAATACCGGGAAGTTATAATTCTCATACAAACCTTAACAAAGTAAAAGTAAAACTCTGCAGTTCTTAGCCTGAAACAGTCACGCACAGCGTCAAAGTACCTGTATGGTATTCGACATTGCACTCCATACGGAAAAAATAGGTCGACAGTACAAAAGGGCTTTCCCTGAGCTTTCCCGAAATTCTACTTTTCCAAATGAAGCCGACTACAGACAGGTAACAATAAAAGATGCACGGAATAGTCCAAACGAGGCACGGTACGCTCACATTTGGAGCGAGAAATTTGGAGCAAAATTGGAGCTTTAAGGCCCTCGTACGCATACCGTCTCGAAAAAAAAATTTCGAAAAATTTTTTTTTTCGTAAAGGTCTTCATTTAGTCCTCAAGAATGTTTTTTTTCTTTTTCTCTTTACTTGTTATTAGTTATAGTAAATATTAACAAGATAATTTTATAACTTTTTAAGTTTTATATAAGAAAAAACTTATTTTGAAACTTTAAACTCATTTGATTTGATTTTTGAAATTGGCGGGAGTGATAACTCAAAATATAGTCGCCGAATTTACCCTATATTCTTTGTTTGGGTTTTTCTAACTATTTTTTAGGGAACATCGAGCCATTTTGCTAATAAAGTGTCTGAAAAAAAATTTACATCTTTCTTTAGACTGACAAATGTAGAACTATCTGCCATTTTCTCAAAAAAAAATATTTTTTAAAAAACAACTCGTCATTCCCAAATTTTAAGTGTCTCATTTACAGTGAATTTTTTGTTTTTTCTTTTATTTGCTCTAAAGTGGAGATATCACGCCAGCCATTTTTTTCATATTTTTTGCAGTGTTGCAGCATTTTATATGGAAGGCGTTAATGATGCAATAAAAAAATCTTCTAAACAAATAAAAAAAGTTTTATGTCAATATCTGTTCTTCTGTTCTTTAAAAATCACCTAAAATACTCGCTCCGAGGCCGTACAAGGGCCTTAAGAAGTTATACATATAGGGCGGTTTTCGTTCGATTGCGTAGGGCAAGCAGCATTGGACGTGGTTAGTACTTAGTTGGGGGACCGGGGGTAAAACGATACCGGTCACTATTGCCAAAGCATTTTTAGATTTTTGTGTCCGTAGCGGGAACATTATGACTCGTTCCCGTGCGCATTTTTTTGCTATGCGTGCTAGTTACATATGTTTCTAAAAATATATGCTTCTAAAAATATAACTATGTACATATAATTATTTTGTGTTGGGTTTCTGTGAGGTTACTAGATTGATCACATTAGACTGACCTCTTTTATAGGACAACTATCTGTAGCCACGGGTTGAAAGTTTTAATCAATCCAGAATAGTTAAAACTGCATAAACTAAATGTCATTCCTCCTATTTCGCTGATGACCGACCGACCACTTTTATATATTTACTATTCGACTAAAACTGGACCAATTTACACTGCACTGAAAATTCACTAGCTTCCATTTACCCTGAAGGATCTCGTGAAATTTCCCATTAATTGTTACCTACTAATTGATTAAAATTGCTTATTCCTCTTTTGTTACATTTCAGATATGGCCCACATTTCGAGGACATTGTAACGGACGGTAATGTCACAAATATAACAGTACAAGCAGGAAGTACTGTATACCTTAATTGTCGGATAAGCCTTCTGCAAGATAAGACTGTGAGTAAAGAGTTCTTTAAGTGCATCCATCTGAACCCTAAACATGACAAAAATCCTTAAATCTCCTTTTCTTTTTTTTCTTTTTATGTAGTGCCAGTAATAATGAGTATTGCACTGATGAATTCAGGGATTTATACACAAAAAAAAATTCTTCCATCATTGCAGGTGTCTTGGGTAAAGCGTAAAGCAAGTGGTGAAAATGCTCTACAACTGCTCACCGTCGGAATGCACACATACAGTGGTGATAATCGATACACGATGGAATTTCAATACCCAAACAATTGGAGACTGAAAATATCGCTGGCAAGGAAGTCGGACGAGGGAACCTATGAATGCCAAATTTCAACACATCCACCGAGAGTTATCCAAATAAATTTGCATGTGAATGGTAAGATAACAACTTTTCTGTTTACCGATATCCTAGTGTACGCATTCTTTTGTTGTGTCTCGTCGATTTACGTCACAAAGGAATTAGCAGCACATTCACGTTATCCATGGTGGTGATAAAAGTTGTTCCTTTGTCAGGATCAACCACCTAAACCCAAGGGCGTGGATCTGGCTTTATCCCGAATCTCTTGGGTGTAAAAAGAAGAAGAAAAAAAATGACACTCTACCGCTACAATGGGAATCCGCCATCGATATGCGATGTATATACTAAGAGAGAGTATCCTTTCTACTAAACATTTTTTTTTCGTATTCTTCTATCCTTTCAATGGATAATGGGTTTTTGGTTCATCACACGCTGTTATATGCTGCAACATTTCCAGGCAAGGTCCTGTGTTTCCATTTTACGCTTTATCCTTGCTAGGAGTCAAGAAATGCTTAAGGCTGTAAGATTCCAATTTTCTTTGATATTGAAGTGTGCAAAGAAAACATCGTTAACCATTTTGTTACTGCGATATTCGTGTAAGATTGCTCGATTACCATCGTGTTGAGAGTATGTCAAGGATAATGTTTACAAGAAATTCGATTGTGATATCCTGATGTTATTGAAGAGAAAATAACAAATACCTAGATACGAAATTTTCAAGCTGCTAGAGAGCATAGCAAGCAATTTTCTCCTTCGTGTTAATATAGTTTATGTATCTATCGTGACTTTCAAAATAAATACTATTAAGGAAGGTCTTTTCTTCCTTCGTAATCCGAAAATTTAATATTTAATCATTTTGTTATAGATTTATCCATAAATTAGTGTATTACGGATCATAACTTTCGCTTTCTAATTATGTTGGAATACATTTAATTTTTAATCTTATCAATGAAATAAAAAATATTAAGTCAGCAGCGCTAAAATTTGTTTTGTATTCACAACTCACTAAAAATTAACTGGATTCATAATTCAACTGACGGTTACGACTGCTCGTAATGTTAAAAATAAAGTTGGGTTTTAATGGCATATTAATCCTAAATTCACTATTAAAGAATAACTCCACTTCAACGGGGCGCAATTAAGTGAATTTTTAATATAAAAACGTGAGTTATAGTCCAGCCACGCATTTAATTATAAGTAATGAATTTAATTGATCGGCGTGTCCTTCGCAATATTTCAAACTTGGATTATTATACGCAAAAATATAAACAAAACAATTAATTGTAGCATCGACTTTGTTAACATTTATTTATTTGAGGAAAGACCTTCGAAACAACATTATTGAACTGAATTTTTGTACGTTTTTTACTACCAAATTTGGTATGGATAGTCCAAAACTATCAAATAAAATCTTTCTGTACGTATTCGAACAAAAAACAAAAATTTCGTTTCAGATGAAAACAGATTGAACATTTCAGAGGCTATTAAGTTTGTTTACTGGGTTTGCATCTAAAAAGACTTGATTGAAATGAAAAATATGTTCCTTTTGCAGATTTTGGTGTGCGATGAAATTTTGTGAGATGAATATGCAAATAAATTTTTTGTTTGTTAATTTTCTACCAGTCTTTGTACGGCTTGACATTGCCAAGAGAGATGATACTTGACAGGGATATTGCCAACCTATCACAAGTCTAGTAGACTCTGCCAGGCTATCCGGAATCCTCTCCAAAGAACACTCAAGTTCAACCTTTATAAAAAAGAGGAACTTATTTTATACGAAATTTCAGGCCGAGAGCTACTAATATGAACACACATTTTCCTGGATGCAAGGACGAAAATTAACTCGAAAATTAAGTCGGGAATGGGCAAAGACACTCCTGGGAGGAGATTTCCGCTATTATTACAAAAGAGAATGTTCTCTGGGCGATTAAAAGCACCCGGGCGGATGGCATACTACCAGTCATGTTGCAAAAATTATCTGAGTTATGTAGTAATACCTTGGTTGGTGGTCATTTTCAAGAGCTGCTGGTGGATCAGGTACGTTCCCATAAGTTGAAGGTGGGCGAAAGATTTGGGAGCTCATACGCCAACAAAAGGACTCGTGAACTTCCCTTTACTGCGATTAGTAACAATAAACAGCATATTACAAAAACTAGACAGAAGAGGGGCTAAGGTAGTAGCATACGCAGATGACCAGCAGCTATTTTTGACTACCACCTGCTTGTAGCCAGCCAAAGGTGGAGCCCACTGGAGACCTGTATTATCTCTAGGGTAACTTGGCCTACTTACAATATGTTTCATAAAAAGACCTCGACAAGATATTGAGACAATTACTGCAATAGGCGAATATTCGTTCACTTCCTGCGTAAATGTTCGGCTCAAGCCAAAACCAAGGCAATACACACTAAGCAATTACGTTCTGGAAGACTTGAAAGGGATCTGCAGACTAGAGATAAAATAGCTGATAAGCCAACCAATCTACCACTAAACCTGTGGTACACGAGCTGTGGCAATAAAACGGCATGCCAAAACTATAATTGGGTGTTCGGTCGCACTGGAGACAGTCCTACACCTAACCTAACCTAAATCTTGTCTTAACCATGAGCCGTTCTTATAATTTTGTCAATTTAAGGTTATATAAAGTTTAGACAAGTTACATACCTAAGTCTTCTTTTTCGATGACTTTACAGCATGATTCGAGTCTTTGCTTGTCAAATCGAGCCGAGTCCGCAACTTGTCAGTTTCTAGTGTCTTTTCCCGTTTGGCAACAGATTCAAAGCTTTTGTCCTTGAGTCATTACACTAGCACAAAGAAAATGCAGTAATTTGGCCTGCACTATTTACACCCTTTGCAAGGCCATGCAATTCGTGATTGTAGCGCATTATGTATGCCTTCTTTTCACTAACAAAATATCCCCAACTTTGACACTCCGTATTTCACGTCCAGATTTGGGTGTATTTCACGCTTCCATAGGTGCGAGTGGTGCATTTACACCGGTTGCAATTTGACAGGGGCGCAATTTCAGAATTTAAAACAAAAACAATTTTTTGAAACTTTGAAAAAAAAACTTGAAAAAGTTTTCTCGTGACTCCATTTTCATCTAATAAAGAAGTTCGTTTTTATTACCAGGATTTATTTTTCCATCTTATAAAATATTCTTGATAAAATATTATTTACGTCTGCCCCCGAACTCATGCGGATCACGCGGGTGCAGGAAGTTACACAAATTTACCCAATTTCTTTGCCTGTACTTTCTCATGCAAGAAAAAGCGGTGAAATTTTACTTCCCCTCCTGCAGGAACTTACCGAGATTTTAGCTTCGAGATTTTCAAATAATATGAATAAATCAATATTTGAATAAATATGGATATTCTACATTGCAAAAAGAAAGATCTAAGGAAGTTTAGCACTGGCAAGAGGTTTAAAGGCGATTTGGAATATGCGTAGAGTATCTTGCAGAGCAGTCAATAGCTTTTAGAGGGCGCGCGGTGTGATATTTTAGATGAAGGAAAAAATGGCAACTTTCTGAAACTTGTAGAATCCATTAGCAAATTTGAGTTTTAAAGCGGCATTTATGTAGAATATCCTTACCCTATTAGATATTCTACGTAAATGCTCCGATAAAACTAAATATTAAATATTTAAGTGTTTGTGTCTTTGTCCATCCATTGTCCTTCACTGCCATCAAAAAATGAACCGCTGGTGGGGCGCAATATGGCATACTGCACCGGGCGCAAAGAACCCAAGCGCCGGCCGTGGCTGTATGTTTCATTACTGGAAACATTGAGAAGCATGTGCTATTTTCTGTCTTTGTTCTTCTTCTTAATTGACGCTACCTTGACCATGTAGGACTGGGATCTTTTGAAGTTCTTCTTCTAGTCGTCTCTACGTCTTATTACCTCTCTCCAATTTGTTATACGTAGTCTCCTATATCTTCTCGCACGTCATCCATCCACCTATTTCTTGGTCGCCCTACTATTCTGATGCTACCTTTGATGGTCTACCTAGCTAGCTAGCATTCTTTCTTCCGAAGCTCGTACAACGTGCGCCATCGTAGTATATTCAATTTTATGTATGCAACTACATTTATTTCGTTAGACATCTCTTCAAGCTCTTCGTTTGTTCTAATGCGCTAGGACCAAATATTCTTCTTAGGATTTTCCTTTCGAATATTTTGAGATGATTTTCTGTTTCTGCCTTTATTGCTCTCTCCAAATCTATAGATTGAGTTTTATGTTCCAGGCCGAGAGCCGCTTTTTATGGCAATTTGCAATGGGACAGTCAAATTGGGTCTACATCGAAGTGCGGATGTACAACCAAAACTATCTCTTGTGAGCCGATTGGCCGATCAAAACTCGATTCACACGCATGTTTGATGAAAATCATGGTACAGCATGGATGTACATCCTATTTGACCATTGGACCAGGAGCCTTTAGCGTTAGCTACAGTTAAGTATCTCTCGGTCGATGGTAAGGCTGTAGTGTGCGGGTTGTCTTAAGCCTCTGTAATTTTTTCCAGAGCCCAGCAACAAAGTTGTTCAGAATCGTCTTCCGCATCAGAATACCCAATGAAAATTTTTTTTCGCCGAAAGCTAATTTCCATATATGTATACATTGTACCGGGGTACTTTCAATAAAATTGAAAAGTTGATGCCAATTTTAATAACATGAGAACATATCCACTGAATTGACTGCAATTACGACAAATGCTACGTTTACATCGGTTCTACTCAATTTCATCGCAATTTTAGCAAAATCAGACATTTTTCACATTTTCAAAATTGGTTCTAATTTATGGTAAATTGAGAAATTATGAAGTGAATTTGAGTGATTCACTCGAAATTTACCAATTTCAGTCGGTGGAAACAGTCTAACCCAAGGGCGGCGGAACATAATCATTGTGGGTGGGTAAAACGTGAAAAGTTCGACTAATTTATTTACTTGCTGAGTTATATTGTTTTAAATTCTTTGGTTATTGGGTTATGCCATACATTTTGGGTGGGAGGGGGAGGTGCAGATAGGGCCCCTAAGAGATTAGCTTCACTGCATCATGTGGACCCTGTGTGAATTGCTCTACAGGGCCCACACACGGGATCTAACGCCTTGCCTCATTCTCGCCTCGTCATAATGAATGCCCCATTTGGCTCCCTTCAGGAAAATCATTGCTACCCGATCCCGATAGGAAAAAAGATGCCGAAAAATTTAAGAATTTCGGCGTGGATTTATTGAAAACTTTATATTTTTTAAGATGAGTGTCGTTTTACCAATGCGGTCCCCCAACCAAATACTAATCGCGTCCAGTGCTGCTTGAGCTCTGTAATCGGATCAGAATCAGTCTATTGAGAAGGCTGAATGACACCCTTCATGGTCACTAGAGTAAAAACCATAAAAGAAGACAACGAGTGTCCCATTCGCTCTGGTTGTTTGAAAGTGCAGCTTTTTCACTCAAACAACCAGAGCTAATGGAAAGCTCGTTGTCTTCTTTTATGGTTTTTCCTCTAACATGACTGAATTATGAAATAATGCAACAACAAAAACTAAAGCTTTGCATGAGTTAAACTAAAGCTTAGGAGTATTTCTTTAAAGCTTTTTAAAAAGCTTTCCGAAAACGTAAGGCAAATGTTGGGATTGCCCCATTTCATTTGTAATGAGGTTTGCCTCTTCGGGCCGTTATGAGAAATTGATAAGGAATACCTCACTTCAGTATCACTGGTTTTTTTTATTGTGTGGTGTTCATGAGGAAACTAAGGGGAAATGAGGGTATTGCCCCTCATTTGCCACATAAGGTATTGCCCCTCATTTGTCACGTAGGGTCCTCATGAGGAACCTATGGA
Source organism: Thereva nobilitata (assembly GCA_963855945.1). NCBI lineage: Eukaryota > Metazoa > Arthropoda > Insecta > Diptera > Therevidae > Thereva > Thereva nobilitata. The sequence continues at coordinate 35,140,665 of OY979696.1, forward strand.
GAAATCCCTCCTAGTCGGGTGGGGTTTTAAAAGTTTAGGCTATATAGTTATAAGTTCTTAATAGCTTCGATTACTTTACTTCATCGCCAACGACTGAGATGGTCCTCCAAAGTTCTGGGTTATTATATGTAGGTACATAAAATATTTTGGGTGTGTATTTCCCCACCCAAAGCGAAAGTGCGGGTGCAGTTTTCCTTCCGCCCCCACGCGCTCCGCCGCCCCTGCTAACATAAAAGGAAGAAGTGTAAGGACGCGAAGTGGAAGCCAAGACTCAAGTACCGCACAATTCAAGTTGTAGAGACCTGATGCCAGAGCTTAACCCAATCCATTTGAAATCGATCACGGTCACGATAACCCAAAAAAATCGTAGTGGATTTTGATAATTTGAGGTGGTCGGGCCTTACATCTGGTGGCTTGGTCGTTTAACTCTTGCTATTATAAACAAAAAACACTTACCCACTCCAAGAAAGCTTATGCATTTACTAAATTAGAAAATGATTAAAAGATTAATGAATTTCTTGAAAACTAGGAAAAAACATTCGTTTTCTGAAACGTAAATCCAATTCCATAGTTCTCTTTCAGAATACACTTAACCTCAACGTAAACACGACAAACCATGTGTGTCAAGTATTCAAAGTGTTTGACCCACAGCGAACGACATAAAACATTCCTAAAAAAGAAATAATAATAAAGTTATAAACAATATTAATAACTCAAAATAGCATACATAAATACAATATATTAAAATAAGTATACATGAAGTCTGAATGAATTAACACTAAAATTACCTATATATAAATTAACATACATGAATTATAAATAAGTACATACAAATAAATGAATCTAAAGGGTACAAATAACAACATTTTTTAAACCTTATAAATTTACTTAAAACTAAGATAGCAGCTACGAATCTGAGAAAAGAAACAATTATTAACCCTGGCACAAATAAAAATTGTGATACATTCATACTCACCTGCTCATATGGTGAAATATACCTAAAAGGAAATTAGAATTAGTAGTCTATACAATTAGAAACAAGGATACTATACTTACCTGTTTACAATCAGGACTTCAAATCTGAAAAGAGGAAAATTACTTGAATAAAAATAAAATAGATTTTACTTACGTTTTCATAATAGAACCTAGAAAGAAATACGGACCTGAATTAATAAGACAAGCAATAATTTGATTTGAAGCTCAACCCCCAATAAATATGGAACAAATCGAGCCTCAAATGCAACATAAGAATTTGCATGCAGAAATAACAACAACAACCTGTCAAACTAAAACTTGAACAAAAACCACTAAATAACATGAATTAACAACATATCATGCAACATAACATTAAAGCACATCACAATTAACATGTAGCATACTCTAAAATGTACATAATTCCACAAATAAAAGTAAAATTAGCACATAAACAAACATAAACAACATAACCTACCTTTGTGAATATTTTATCACCACACCAAGAAAAATCATAAAAAACACATAATTCTTAGATAAGAACTTAACACAACCACTGAAACGTCACTTGAGCACAAAACACGGACCCGAATTCGGCGATTCAGGTGTAAATACGCGAAATTAACCGCGACGTCGCGAACAACTTATAATAGCGCGGAACTGTCAGACTTTGTGTGCATATATACTATGATACATCAAAATTGACGTAGATTTGATGAGCTTTTTGTTGGTGGTGCCAGAATGGCAAAATTATGTGGAAATAAAAAGTTATTTAAATAATTATGTTTTTGCATAAGAGTATGCAAGAGGGAGAGAGAAGTACAAGGAGCAGGAAATGAGCGAGATGGAAATAATTCCGCAAAATGGAGGATGTAAATTGGCTCTCGCCATTTTTGTTGTGAAAATATTAAATTTATAAAAACGTAAATATCGCTTGCAAATTCATGTGCACATATTGCGGAAAAATCATATATGAATTCTTATGATCTAATTATGCTGTCCAAGCAAGCATATGACTTGAATTATGGATAAACATCAAATTTTCATATGCCGACAGTGCAGTTCGGCAACTTCCGCCTTTTTCGAGCCTATATAAACGGAGCATCAGCTAGGCTCGCTCTCTTTTCTTGGCAGCTTTCGAAGGACTCTCAACGGAAGATCATGGTATGCTCTCAGCTAGTGTGATCTCTCACGTGTTAGTTCAGCTGAAAGACATCTTGGGTAAGTAACATAAAAAACAACAACAAACAGTATAGAACCAAAAACATGCCTTAAGGTTAAACTTGGTTTTAATTATGCGTTTGCATCATATTAATAATACAAAATTTACAACAAATAGTAGAGAACCAAAAACATGCCTTAAGGTTAAACTTGGTTCTATATATGCGTTTGCAACTTATAATCAGAAAAAACTCATCGCGGGAATCATCAGCGCAACTAACACCGTGACATCACATGACGGCTAACTTTTTCTTTACATTTTTATTTTTTGAATAAAATTTTATATATTTATTTGAATAAAACAAAACAAGTTTGAAGTATCAACCGAACGTTCTTTTTCTTTACTACCCAACTCCTCAATTTGTATTTCAGAGGTACAAAATTTGGGCCTGGGTATTAATCGTAAGCTGATATGCTTTATCACGTATGCGATTAAACATTTTTTGGAGGTTCCACCGAGATATACATTCGGCATATTCAAGCTTGTTTTGTTTTGTTTTATTATCCACGTCCATTGTGCGTTAATTTCTTGTGTTGCGTTAAAATGGCGTCACTTCAACAACTATGCAATAACCAACGGACATTAAGACTTCACATGGATAAATTTATTGAAACTTGCAAAAAAACAGCAATACCTAAACGAACCCAAGGATTTTACGAGATCAGGATTGAGGGACTAAGGAAAACCTGGGCAGAATTTCGACAGAATGATATTGCAATCAACCAGGAAGCATTACAAAATCCCCCAGACACTCCAGACGATTATTTGGCATTTGACAGATACAGTGAAGCCGAACTTAAATATTATGAATATATGGGAGAATTAGTTGATGGATTAAAAAATCAAACTCCGAGTTCGTCTTCACTTCCTTCTACCATGCCACCAACAACAGCTCAACAAGATATACAATTACCTCGGATGAGCTTACCCAAATACAATGGCAATTTTGACTTATGGCGATCTTTCCACGACATATTCGTGTCCCTAGTGCACAACAATGATAAATTGCAACCGGTGCAGAAGTTGCACTACCTAAAGGAATGCCTGATTGGCGATGCTGAGGCTCTCATTCGACACGTGCCAATAACCAACTACGATTATGAACCCGCCTGGGCCAAATTACAAGAGCGCTATGAGAACAAAAGAATTCTTGTAAACCATCAGCTAAAAAGGTTCATGAACATGCCTAAATTGGCAACCGAAACTGCACACGGACTTAAGATACTCATCGACACTTCTTCTGAATGCTTGCAGCAGCTTAAGAGTTTAGATGTGGATACAACCTCTTGGGACGCCATAATAATTTACACCATGGTACAAAAGTTACCTTATGCTACCTTGAGACTTTGGGAAGAGGAGCTAGGACCATCCCGAATACTACCGAGTCTAACAAACTTCCGGAACTTTCTCAATACAAGGTGGCGAGTTCTCTCGTCTATTGCAGATGTTGTTGTACCCAAATCGCCTGCATCAGTCAAGCCAGTAGTTCATCAAAGGTTTACATACACACACCATTCAAGAAATTCAGCTAGTTGCCCTGCATGTCATGCTAAGCACTTCATAGCTACATGTAAAAGGTATCATGCCATGGATATTGATGCAAGACGCAAGATTTTGCAAACTAATGGCAACTGTTTAAACTGCCTGGCAAGCCATCACTCTACAAGGGACTGCACAAGTAAATACCGATGCTGGAAGTGTAAGCAAAAGCACCATACTACATTACATAGCAACGCTGGACAAGAGAGCCCTGCGTTGATAAAATACAAGGAAAATTCTAAAAACGAAGATATCATGCCAAACAATTCCCCAAGGAATACAAGGGTACAATCCCCTGATACTACTATTCAGGAAACTACAGTGCAAGGTTTTCTAGCTACGAAAAGCCATTTACAAAACGAAGATATTATGCCAAACAATTCTCCAAGGAATACAAGGGTACAACCCTCCGATACTACTAATAAAAACACTACAGTGCAAGGTTTTCTAGCTACAAAAACTCATTTACAGACGGAAGATATTATTCCAAGCAATCCTCCTAGCAATGCAAGACTACAAGTCCCGGATACTATTAATGAACAAATTACAATGCAAGGTTTTTTAGCAATGAAAGCCCATAAGGCCCTATTGGCCACAGCGTTGGTAGTGGTTAGTGCTACCAAGGGAAGGGAAAGGGTTGTACGATGCCTCATTGACCCAGGATCGGAATCTTCCTTCATCACTACCAATGCATGTAAGCAACTTGGCGCTCAAACGACTAATACAGATGTACGAATTACAGGCATAAACGTAAGCCCAGCAGCTACAGCACGTAAACAAGTTAGGCTCACCCTAAGGGCACGTGGTGGAACTACAACACCAATAGTGGATGACTTTTTAGTGATTGATACCATCACCGATCCCTTGCCTACAAAGATCATCCGTAAATCGAATTGGAAACATGTACAACATTTACGACTAGCAGATCCAAACTTTGGACGGACTGGAAATATTGATATGCTACTAGGAGTGCTATTATATACAAAGATTGTGCAACACGGCATACGCCGTGGAAGTGAAGATGCCCCAGTGGCAATAAATACATTATTTGGATGGATCTTAATGGGACCAACAACAACGCCGTGCGACAGCGAAGTCACGGCATGTACAGCCATCACGGGCGAACTCCGACTCGAAGAACAACTGAAGCGTTTCTGGGAAATGGAGGAAGTACCTGCACCGCCGATGCTAACTGAAGAGGACAAATTATGTCAACAAATATTCGATGCGACTTATATACGACATTCTAATGGGAAATACCAAGTGACACTTCCATTCGTGCATAACAGACCGCCAACATTAGGGATTTCAAGACCGCAGGCGTTAAAGCGATACGCAATGCTTCAACAACAATTCATGAAGAAACCTCAGTTAGAAAAGGACTATAAAAAATGTTTGAACGAGTATATTGAATTGGGGCACATGATTCCAGTAGATCCCCCCAGCAGTGATGAAACCCATTACTACATTCCACACCACGCAGTCATTAAGGATAGTACGACAACAAAATTGAGAGTGGTCTTTGATGCATCTGCCAAGACTAGTAATGGGAAATCACTAAATGAACAGCTCTTGACTGGGCCAACATTGCAGCCTAAACTATATGCTACACTCCTTAATTGGAGAAAATTTAAAATAGCCATGAATGCGGATATCGAAAAAATGTATAGAATGATCGAAGTCCATCCAGACCATCAAAATTACCAGAGAATTGTGTGGCAACATCCTCATACACAACTGCTTCAGGACTATAAACTACAAACGGTGACCTTTGGTACAGCATGCGCTCCATTTCTAGCAATCCGTACTTTGAAGCAATTAGCAGAAGATGAAAGAGCGGCTTGGCCCATGGCATCTGAAGCTATACATAATAATTTTTACGTGGATGATCTATTGACAGGAGCAGACAACATACAGGAGGCTAGGCAATTACAAAGAGAATTACTCAACATTACAGCGTCAGGAGGTTTCAAGCTTAGGAAGTGGGCAAGTAATGAAATAGAATTACTAGAAAGTGTTCCCTTGGAAGACAGGGAATTAAAGACCATGCTAACCCTTACAAAGGACGACGCAGTAAAAACACTTGGTATCAAATGGCATCCTGGACCCGATTTGTTCACCTTCAATATAACTCCGCTGCGCGAACATGAGGTCACAACTAAAAGAACTATTTTATCGGATACGGCTTCCTTATACGATCCACTTGGATGGCTAGCACCTATAATAATAAATGCTAAAATCTTAATGCAATCGTTATGGATCACTGGATTCTTATGGGATCAACACGTAACAGCCCCGATAGAACAGCAATGGCGCAACTTTAAATCAGAACTACAAGATCTCAATACCTTGCAAATCCCAAGATGGATTAATTATTCTACATCCGCAAGCATGCAGCTTCACGGATTTTGCGATGCATCAGTTAGAGCTTATGCTGCAGTTGTGTATCTAAGAGTTGAAACAGACAACGGACAAGTTACATCGATGCTTCTTACCTCCAAAACTAGGGTCGCACCCACTAAACCAGTAACAGTACCTAGGCTGGAATTAAACGGAGCTGTAATCCTATCACGACTATTGAAATCCACAATGGAGAACATGCAACTATGCCACATTCCAATATTTGCTTGGACAGATTCGATGATTGCTCTACAATGGATAAAAGAACATCCTTCCAAATGGAAGACTTATGTAGCCAATCGGGTAGTTGAAATACAGGAGTTCATACGACACGACCAATGGCGTTATGTTCCAACTAGTGACAATCCAGCAGATCTAGCCTCGCGAGGTGTAGCGGTCCCCTATTTGAAAGACGCAAGGCTGTGGTGGCATGGACCAAGTTGGCTCACCAATGACTCAAGGGAGTGGCCTAAAACACAACATACAGTGAAACAAACCAACTTGGAGGCAAAAAAGGGAGCCGTAACCAGCTTTCTTGCGCAATTGGACAACAACATTTTACTACGCTACTCCACCATGACACGGCTAACATACATCGTGGCACTCATTCAACGTTTTGCATACAATTGCAAAAATCCTAAGAATAAACGATTAAACTATCTATCATCAATTGAATGGAAGGAGTCAGAAAAAACAATATTACGACTCGTGCAACAAATGGAATTCCCGATTGAATATAAAAATTTGCATTCAAAGAAAATACTTTCTTCAAATAGTCGATTAATAAAATTATCTCCATTTCTGGATAGAGATGGATTATTACGAGTTGGTGGGAGACTAGCCAATGCTACAATAACTTACAGTGCAAAACACCCGATAATATTACCGCAAGGACATCTGATAACGAAACTAATCATTGACCAGCTGCATCAAGGAACACTCCATGGGGGTATCTCCCTAGTACTGGCCACCAGTCGTCAAAAATATTGGATTTTGGATGCCAGAAGATGCATCAACAGTCAAATACGCAAATGCGTCACTTGCATAAGGCACCGGGGTGAAACAATGACACAATTGATGGGACATTTACCGACACCAAGGGTCAATATAACCAAATCATTTACAAATGTTGGAATCGATTATGCGGGCCCAATTACAATTAAAACATCTACATTACGAAACTCTAAACTACAAAAGGCATATATTTGTGTCATTGTTTGTTTAGCGACGCGGGCTGTGCATCTTGAACTCGTTTCAGATTTATCAACTATGGCATTTATAGCAGCATTTAAAAGGTTCGTTTCCCGAAGAGGCCTTTGTAAAAATATCTATTCGGATTGTGGTACCAATTTTATGGGAGCTAAGTCCACGTTAGACAAGGATCTTAAGCAAGCAATCAAGACCGCCAGTCCAGAGGCGGCCCAACACTTTGCATCAAGCCAAGTTACGTGGCACTTTAACCCCCCAGCTGCACCGCACTTCGGCGGAATTTGGGAGGCAGGAGTCAAGTCTGTTAAGCACCACTTACGCAGAACACTGGGGAAACATACATACACCTATGAAGAGTATACCACTATACTTACACAAGTGGAAGCATGCTTGAATTCTCGACCACTTTGCTACATTAGGAATGATCCAGACGACCCATTTGTTTTAACACCTGGACATTTTTTAATAGGACAACCGCTTAATGCTGTGCCTGAAGCATTTGATAATGACAACTTATCATTATCCCGACGTTGGAGCTGCCTTCAATGCGCAATTAAGAGGTTCTGGGATACATGGACGAAAGATTATCTGAACCAATTGCAGCAAAGGCCAAAATGGCAAAAGGAATTCCGGAACATACAGGTCGGAGATATCGTTCTTGTTAAACACGAAAACCTGCCACCCTTGCACTGGCCTCTTGCAATTATTGAGAAGATCTTCCCAGGACAAGATGGCCTGGTACGTGTGGTACAACTACGAACGAAGGACAAAACGTTTAAACGACCTATCACTAAAATTTGTCGCCTACCCGTTGAGGAACCAACACAGTAACTCCAAGGAGGATCGCCATACTAAGTGTTTTACGTTTTTTTTGTCGTGTCGTAAATCCACTATTACAACCTAGTCCCACAATTTCCATACTAACCTGACTCTCCTAACATAAGAGTTCTTTGCAGGCATCCGAATACGATTACACTGAGGAGGATTTGGCTGCAGTAGAAGATAGTTTTCTATATCCACCCGGCAGCCCCTTCTTGGACTTGGATTGTGAGATTACAATTGAGCTCTGCAGCCCATCGCCACCACCCGCATCACCAGAAACCATACCCAAGCTAGTACCCAGTGTCATCACTAGACCGTCTATAGCACCAGTCCTGGAAAAACCAGCGATTATAAATGGCCGGTTTACTTACAATTTGGAAGCCTTGAAGCCAACGACAACACTAAAGGAGTTGGCAGAACGCGCGCAAAATTGTTTTCAGCGCTTCGTCACGCGCGAAGGCGAGAGTTTGTTCCTGCCTCGTAGCGTTCTCCAAAAAATAGACTTTCACGGCGTCCGCACCAAAAAACGAAAGGAAAAGACGATAAACCTGCCCAATCGGCACCAAGCCAGATTACAGGTGAAAGCCGATGGAAAAATCGTCTTTCACCACTATCATAAAAGAGGAATAAGCAAGATCAACAATTTCGAACGTGACCGTTCAAAGGGGCGGAGTATGTTTGACCCACAGCGAACGACATAAAACATTCCTAAAAAAGAAATAATAATAAAGTTATAAACAATATTAATAACTCAAAATAGCATACATAAATACAATATATTAAAATAAGTATACATGAAGTCTGAATGAATTAACACTAAAATTACCTATATATAAATTAACATACATGAATTATAAATAAGTACATACAAATAAATGAATCTAAAGGGTACAAATAACAACATTTTTTAAACCTTATAAATTTACTTAAAACTAAGATAGCAGCTACGAATCTGAGAAAAGAAACAATTATTAACCCTGGCACAAATAAAAATTGTGATACATTCATACTCACCTGCTCATATGGTGAAATATACCTAAAAGGAAATTAGAATTAGTAGTCTATACAATTAGAAACAAGGATACTATACTTACCTGTTTACAATCAGGACTTCAAATCTGAAAAGAGGAAAATTACTTGAATAAAAATAAAATAGATTTTACTTACGTTTTCATAATAGAACCTAGAAAGAAATACGGACCTGAATTAATAAGACAAGCAATAATTTGATTTGAAGCTCAACCCCCAATAAATATGGAACAAATCGAGCCTCAAATGCAACATAAGAATTTGCATGCAGAAATAACAACAACAACCTGTCAAACTAAAACTTGAACAAAAACCACTAAATAACATGAATTAACAACATATCATGCAACATAACATTAAAGCACATCACAATTAACATGTAGCATACTCTAAAATGTACATAATTCCACAAATAAAAGTAAAATTAGCACATAAACAAACATAAACAACATAACCTACCTTTGTGAATATTTTATCACCACACCAAGAAAAATCATAAAAAACACATAATTCTTAGATAAGAACTTAACACAACCACTGAAACGTCACTTGAGCACAAAACACGGACCCGAATTCGGCGATTCAGGTGTAAATACGCGAAATTAACCGCGACGTCGCGAACAACTTATAATAGCGCGGAACTGTCAGACTTTGTGTGCATATATACTATGATACATCAAAATTGACGTAGATTTGATGAGCTTTTTGTTGGTGGTGCCAGAATGGCAAAATTATGTGGAAATAAAAAGTTATTTAAATAATTATGTTTTTGCATAAGAGTATGCAAGAGGGAGAGAGAAGTACAAGGAGCAGGAAATGAGCGAGATGGAAATAATTCCGCAAAATGGAGGATGTAAATTGGCTCTCGCCATTTTTGTTGTGAAAATATTAAATTTATAAAAACGTAAATATCGCTTGCAAATTCATGTGCACATATTGCGGAAAAATCATATATGAATTCTTATGATCTAATTATGCTGTCCAAGCAAGCATATGACTTGAATTATGGATAAACATCAAATTTTCATATGCCGACAGTGCAGTTCGGCAACTTCCGCCTTTTTCGAGCCTATATAAACGGAGCATCAGCTAGGCTCGCTCTCTTTTCTTGGCAGCTTTCGAAGGACTCTCAACGGAAGATCATGGTATGCTCTCAGCTAGTGTGATCTCTCACGTGTTAGTTCAGCTGAAAGACATCTTGGGTAAGTAACATAAAAAACAACAACAAACAGTATAGAACCAAAAACATGCCTTAAGGTTAAACTTGGTTTTAATTATGCGTTTGCATCATATTAATAATACAAAATTTACAACAAATAGTAGAGAACCAAAAACATGCCTTAAGGTTAAACTTGGTTCTATATATGCGTTTGCAACTTATAATCAGAAAAAACTCATCGCGGGAATCATCAGCGCAACTAACACCGTGACATCACATGACGGCTAACTTTTTCTTTACATTTTTATTTTTTGAATAAAATTTTATATATTTATTTGAATAAAACAAAACAAGTTTGAAGTATCAACCGAACGTTCTTTTTCTTTACTACCCAACTCCTCAATTTGTATTTCAGAGGTACAAAATTTGGGCCTGGGTATTAATCGTAAGCTGATATGCTTTATCACGTATGCGATTAAACACAAAGAATAAACGGAAATCCATCAAATTCACAAAATAACAAAACTATTTAATAATTTAAGTGTTACTAAACACCCATGAAAAGGCATTTACCATTTACACAAACTACAAATCCCGCAAATGTTCGTCCGTCCAAAAATATTTTACCATAGCCCCCACCTGTCAAAAATGGTTACTCCATAAATCAATCTTCATTAGAATTTATTTGATTTATCGACAAGGGAACACTAAGCCCCGATGATTTCGTGTTTACTCACACTACAAACAAACTTTGGATTTTATACTGTTCCATTTCTGTTCTTAAGGACTTGCTATTACTCTAAAGGAATCCACTACTTGCGGCAGGAAATTGGGGGCTGTAAAAACAAACAAGAAAAAAAAATGCCTTGTATTTTTCTTGGAGAATTACCCACGTCAATCATTGGGGCAACTAGACCATAGCATGGGGGGATTCGGGATTTGTTACAGAATTGAGTGTCTTGTTTAAAACCGTGTCCTTATATCGAATGTGACAATATTGACGAGCTGAAATCCTGGAGAATCCATTTTGGTGTCATTTTTTTGTTAATGTCTGTTAAAGAGAAGGGAAATGATGAAAAAAAATATGTACAAGGACAAATATTTATAATTCGATGTGCTACTCATCCTTGAGGATTTTGAACATTGTAATAAGAAACTCCATGTTTCTCTCTGCTGATCCTGATCCTAGGATAAATGCTCGGCTACTGTAAGCCCTAGCTGTATCTTATAAACCGGAAAGACTCCAATAACGTTATCACTGACACAAAATCTCTATAAATCATTTATTTTCTTTTTTCTTTCGCATTTTTTTCAGCCCCAGAAGTTATGATAGTCGACGAGTATGGCGCTCCTCTGCAGGAGAAGTACTATGAAATCGATTCGACTCTGCAGCTATCCTGTGTCGTCCGAAATGTCGTTATGTCATCGTCTGTTGTATTTTGGAGTCATGGGGAGCAAGTTCTAAATTATGACACAACGCGAGGGGGTGTGAGGTGAGTATATCTGGTGTTTTAGTGATATTGAGTAGTGAAAGGACATTTTCGATTCGTTTACATTTACTTAAAGGATAACGCAATATCATTCTTAATTTTTCGTTAGACGGGAAAATTTTACTGATACAATCCTGGTATAAGTTGCTTGTAATGGTTTTTAAGATGTGTTTTAAATTATTTAGAAATTTTTTACAGTTTGAGTGATTCCATTTATTATACTTATATTATGTACAGTACAACCTCTGATTATATACTATAAAATTATAGTCCAGGGAAATTAGACAAAAAAAGGCCCAATTTCGGAAAAATTCCGGGAAAGCTGAATTTTGGTATGGACATTGATATCATTGCTCTAACGAAAATGTCACGAGTCTCCATCGATTTGATGCTCTCAGTATCTCAGTAATGCTCTTTTATAGAAAAATTATGTGAATAAAGTCTGAAGCTTAGGTGATTTCCTACAAAAAAAAAATATTTTATAACTTTTTCTTGTAAATTTGACAGACCAGACTTAAGGCCCGTCCTCACTACGCGGACTTAGATCCCACGCGCTTTTGGCCGTACGGCCAGACAAAAGCGCGCGTGATCTTTTAATTTTCTGAGTCATGAGTGAGAAAAAATCAATTCTCATTTGAAACGGCGTAAGCGCTTTTGAAAAGCTCATAGTGTGTGGACGCACAATATACCTTTTTGTTTGTTGTTTTGCTCGTCGTAAAAAAGTCATAAAACTCGATATGAAAAAAAAGGCAAAAGCGCGTACGACCCAAGACCGCGTAGTGTGGTCCCACCATTAATGCTTGAATGCTTTGGTTGAGGTGTTTTGTTAGAAACCCAGCAAACCAAATTTTAAGATATCTCACCGAATTCGTTACGGAAGTTCGTATATTTTTCCCGAATTCGCAATCGATTTCTGAACAAATTCGGAACGAAAAATATATGAAGGGGTTGACACGACATCGTTACAAAAATTCTTTTCGAATTCGTTACGAAATTAGTAAAGATTTAGCAAAGCTTTTTACCCCTAATATAAAAAAGCTTTGCTAAATTTCGTAAAGAATTCGAAAAGAATTTTTGTAACGATGTCGTGTTAACCCCTTCATATATTTTTCGTTCCGAATTTGTTCAGAAATCGATTGCCAATTCGGGAGAAATATACGAATTTCCGTAACGAATTCGGTGAGATATCTTAAAATTTGGTTTGCTGGGAAATTGTATTATAAAATAAATTCACAAAAAGGCCGCGCACTTCACTCAAAGACTCACGATTTCACAATGAAATTTGACAGGAACGTTCCGATTTCTTTCCTACTTCTTTAAGAAAATTTGTTACCGGCTTCTTTATGACATTGTTGCGAAATTTTTTCCGAATTCTTTTTGAACTAGTTTCGACTAATCGTCACATACAAAGCTTTAGTTTTTGTTGTTGTATTACTTCCGAAAACCTTTCGACTTGTAAGAATTCGGAAAGTTGGTTTGCTGGGAACACAAAAAGGTCAATGTTGTTTATGGTGTGTTTGACAAAATGTTGCCAGGGCTGCAATTTTTCTACCATGCCTCAATCTCAATGTATCTATTAAATTGAACATAGATCTACGATTATGAACCCAGCAGCTTCTAGCACGTGCCTGGGTTGCACTATCGACGGCAAAGAAGGGGGATTGAGAGCTCGCAGTTTATAAAGTTAAAGAAGGGATGCATGCTAGAATTGATGCCGAGCATGCTACTTTGATTAGAAATAAACGTATTGCATATTGTACCTATACCTATTGAACTTTATTCGGAATTTCTATAACACCCGGTATTTTTTTAAACCCTCCCAAAAAATCTGAACACGGATCTTGAGATTTTGTTTAAAACTGTTGTGCAAATTAAGATATAGAGCTAGATCTAACCTTATTTTACAAATGCCAAACTCGATAAACTCTTACAAAGTTGGTTTTAAGCGGTGTTAGTTATCTCGTAGAAAAAATGTATCAAAAAACACTGTCAGGTCCACACTTTAGGAGTTCAAAGTCTAAAATTGTAGACAGATAGTATTTAGCAACTCCTAGAATATTTTTTTAAGATATGTTGTTTTAAATAAAGTAACCTATTTAGGAAATATAATAATCCCAATAACAAACATGTATTTGGATATTATGTCTTGGTTATCCTCTTAGCCTCTTTTAACAATTCCTTGGCATTTACTCTAGATTTCTGCAATGCTGTGCCAAACTATGTCTGAAACATTTTAAATTCAACCCCAAACACGACATTACCTTTATCCTCGTACAATGCAGTGATACTTTTCGTTCCATTGCTAATTTTCCGGTACTCTGTAATTTTCTAGTATAATTGTGGCAGGAAATAAATTACTCAGCAATTATCGACCAGATGTAATTACAATCTTCTTCCACAATTTAGACTTGCATTGTAAAAGAACTTTGGAAGCAACAATAATTTTCTCAACCCTTTTCGAACCATGATTGTGAGAAGTATATATTTAAAACTTTTGTTTATGGACACGAATAGATATTTTGTCTTTTATTTCAGGACACATTTCTGCTTAAAATTATTAGATACCAAGTATCTAATTAAGAAATATGTTTTTAAATAGTTTTGCATTTGCATTCCATACACTGACTAGACCATATTAAAGTGCCAACTGTACAGGAAGGGTCCAAATAAAAGTTGTTAACAACAGTAGGGTTATAAGTTTGATGATTGTAAAAGTACGTGTCCCATATTCATAGATACCTGAAGCTCTGTTCTAGAGCAGATCTCCAGTCTTCAGATTAAAACTGCACAAGTTGATTAGTCTCTTTGAAATAAAGTTGCAGTAATGGGAAAAAGGACATTCTTGTTTTGTAATAATGTACGAATTTCGGAAGGACTTTTGTGTTCTAACTGCACAAAAACCATTCAGTGAGCATATTAGGGTAAAAGTTATATCCTTCGGACACGTATAAAGTGTTTTGCTACACACGCACATTTCAAAATGCTATTTTCTAGTGGGGAGATCTTCTGATCTCCTTCTGATTAGAAAAAATTGAAAAGGTTACTAATTTTGTTAAGAGTATAAACAAAATGCTTTAAAATATTTTCAAGCATAGTGCATGGGTGAGTATTCCATGTCTGAAAAGAATGCACTGCAAGAATATGAAAGCGTTTTGGATCAACTAGAAACGGGAATTGTAACATGCGATGAAAAGTGAATTTAGTGCAACAACGCATGATAATACGAACCTAAAATACAGTGGGTTAAAGGTATATAATCTGCCCTAAAAGCCAGGGTTCCTCCAATATTTGGGTTTTTACGCACCAAAATAATAGCTTACTCAGATGGATCCACAACAGGGTCCGATTATGGCATTTCGCAATATCTCCAGGCGATGTTATCCAGTATTGCATTTGAAAGTTCTGAACGTGGTGAACTACGGCATAGTGTAGGCTTCGTCTTTATCGCAGCCCATAAATCTATTGCAAACGGCTTTCCGATCAGGTTACTCTTCGCCCTTACACGATAGACGTTTAGTCCAATCAATCTACGGATTCACAATGTTAATTTCCAGACAATTGAAGGCAGAAAAAAAATATGAGTGTGTAGAACAATTAATTTTAAGAAATATAGTATAGCGTTTTTTTCATTGGCGAACCCAACCTAAAAAATTAGCGAAAGTCAAAAAAACGGGTTTTCGCTAATAAAACAAAAAGTTGAGCTCGAATCCGAAAAAGTTAAATCAGAAAGTTGTAAGTATTAAAGTTATCTTTCGATTGATGGTACCTACTATTATGAAATATTGATTAGTGCCTTATAAATGGAGAAAAGCGCAAAATACCGTTAAAAATCGGGTGTTCTCATTTGATTTTTACTTTTTATTAAAGCATCCTAGAAACTTTTTACTTGGTAAAAAGATTGCTTTGGCTATGTGAAAATACATATTATTTTTTGGCTCGAAATTTTTAAAAATATTCGTGAAATTTCGATTTTTGTAAAAAAAAGCGTTTTCGTAAAATCGTTCGTGTACAGCTCCCCGACTTCGTAGAGCATTTTTACGAAGCTCTATTTCTTCGCTAAGAGTTGTACTATCATGCACAATTATTTAAAATTTGAGTTTTTAAATTTTATATGCAAAAAATGGCACCGCAAAAAAGACGAAATTTTCAGGTTAGGTTTTTTTGATGCAATTTTTTTATTTCATTATTTTTCGACACTAAACTACTATTTAATAAAAGTTTATATTTTTTTTACTAATTTAAAAATAAAAACATTAACCGTACGACCGTCTGCAGCGAAGGAATTTTTTGTTTTTTTGATTCCGTGCCTTTTTACTGCATAACGCCTGTGAATTTGAGTCATATTGTTGTTCAATACTTACTGTACGATTAGAGTTTGTGAAGTCTTAGGTTTTAAAAGTCTCGGGTCCCGAATGTCGAGACATTCGAGATATTGTAGATTTTCAAAGGGAATATAAATAAAATCATTATTTGGAGCATACATTTTGTAATTAAACAATATTATTTTTCCTGGATAATTATTAAGCAAAAAAATTCAAGATTATAACTAGGTAAGGTTCGTAAACGAAATTGAAAAATAAAATAAAGTAGTCACTTTTGTTATGTTCGGAACTGTTTAAATAATTAATAAGTGATATAACATGTCTGTTTCTACGGTCTACGATCTTGAGTTCAAGAGTGTTAAATAGTGTCTGACCCAAAGTGTCGTTCATACTCGGCAAATTTTTTAGCAGTATGTTGACTATCGCCTCTCCTGTTAAGAAATTGGCATCCTGTCTACTCAGTGATTCCACCGCAATTTTTGTGGGTTTCAAAAATTTTGCTGCAATGTTTTCCTCTTTCCACTTGCTGCATAATTCCAAATCAATGAGCGCTTTTTTGATAGAATTTTTAGCTTCAAAAAACGCTCGATCATGGTCAACATAGAGTTCCCTCTGGTTTTAACATCATAAAGTAGGGTTTCAGCTCTTGTATCATTTCCTTTTTTTTGGTTGAAAAATTCCAAAATTAAACTCATGACTGTGTTTTGGTCTCTAGATTTCTTGTACCCTTTTGCGGCTAAACATTCCCGTATGAAATCACTGTTGGTAATGGCTCTTATAGTTAGTCCATCCTTGGCTGCAAGCATGGCAGCAATTTTACCCAAACATTTTCACGGCTGGATTTCAAAATTTAATTTTTGTTGAGTGTCAACTTTGATTTTCTTTGGCGCTCAGATGTTTCCGTTTCAGTTGGTGATAGTACTGCTACTGGTTCATCAAAATCTATCTTATGAATGCGCTATAAATGTGTCAAAATCCCAGTTGTATATGGATTTGATCCTTTGCATTGCGCATCATAGGAATCTTTATTTTTTTGTAATATTTCCAGAGCTTTGAACTTGCTCCATCCATTTTTGAATCAAGCCTCAAGCCACGATACTTTTCTTTTAAAATACATACAGGTATCGAAAACAAACGACATACGCAGAGTCAGAAATAGGGCTACTACTGGCGTGATATATTTTGTTTGATGGGACAGGGAAGTTGACTACTGTGAAATCGTTTAGTTAACTACAATGAAATGTTGAGCGGGGTTGACTACATCGGGTTCTACTGTACCGAAGGACCTCTACATACGAATCGCGCGCGCGACATACATCATAGAGAAATGTAACTACTCGTCTCGATGTCTCGAATGTCTCGAGCTATATTTCCCGACATCGAGACAAGCTAAAATCCCGGGATTTCCCGGGACACAAACTCTATGTACGATAGAAAAATTTTTATTGACGTCTTAACAACACAATTTCATCTTTTACGTAGAATGTTTACTTGGTGAGTGGCTACTTCACACTTTTCGCACTGTAGTAATTAATTTCTGCTTTAGGTTCGATTCAATTTTTAAGTTCTAAACTAGTAAGAGTACCTAGTAGTAGTAGAAAATGGTTGATGGAAGAACAAGCAAGTATAATCAAGGCCGTATAATCAGAAAAGTAATGAATAAGAATGAGATCAAACTGCAGTTAACCTCCTGTATATGGCCTTGATTACGATCGATACGCAAGATCTCGACAACTTAATTCGCCAGATATTTTTCTTCGTAGTTTACGTTCTTGTACTATTGTGGAAAAGGATGAGATGCCATGTATGCTTGCTGAAAACGGGATTCATTGCAACAAGTTTAATATTAACTTTTTAATTTTCACGCCAATTTCTTCAGTAATAATTTCTACAGTTTTAATCAAAGATAATTTTTTTGGACCATGTAATGATAGCTTTGATTGGTGTTTCCGATATACGCCAACAGTTATAGTATATGATCCATATTTCATCGTACTTTGCATTTTTTTAGCAAGCATATGAGTTGTTCTTCAAAAAAGTGTAACTGCAAAATTTCAATTTTTTTGTCTCAATTGTGGAACAAATCTGATCTATTCATGTGGACCCAACGTCAAACATAAAACCCACACCATCTTTGCTGATGTCCCTCTCTTTCCATAATCCTTATCACCTGGTCTCGGTTTCATGCAACCCACTTCATAGCTTCGCCGCTGATGGTACATAGTACTTTGCGTTACTCTTACGTCTTCGGTAATGTAAGGCTAGCTCATGTGCCAGACAAACAAGGAATTCGTTCATAAATATAGCAGCTCCACTGTGAAATAATGTTTCGTAGTCAGTATTTCCATTCATACATTCAAAAGTTCAAACGCATGGGCCTATATCGTCGTCATATGCTACAACGTCCTCCGTGCTCTTCAAGGCCACAAACCTGTCTATGCTCTTTTTCGACGGACGACAATGTTTAAGAGGAATCAGGTTCAGCAACCTTACTAACTTTTAACCGCATAAATTTTCACATAAGTCGAATTTGCGATTGATAAGAAATCCATTAATTTACTAATGCATAACACGCTTTAATATAAACTTATATAAAATTTAAAAATTCCTTAAAATATCATCCCAATAAATGGAAAGATATCCATCGATTTAAAAAAAAGCTCATCACTCAGAATAAGTAATGGAACATCACTTATACAGTCCAAAGAAGAAGAATGTCCCTGTTTCCTACATCCCACTGCTATCAATCATATAGCACCTTGTTACTTTGAATTTTTATTGAGGGTTTTCCCTCTAGATTTGTCATATTCCCCATAAACAGGAGCACCACCTGTATGACATGGCACTTTAATAAACTCATAGGCAAGCTTCTACTTAAAGAAGATTAATTAGTTTGTAAATGCCGAAGGACGGAACATTAGGTACATTTTCCTTCCTGGTTACCATTCACGTAGTTATTAAAGTATATTAGTCTGTGCTAAAAAAAATTAAGGTAATGGACAAAATAAATGGTTTTGCAACCAGCTACGGGCACTCTATATGTAACTAACCAGAATGTGTCCTACATTTACATAATCCTACATATTTTCATTATAGAAATAACGTATTTGATATTCAAAACCAGAATTTTTCTTATTATTTCAGTTTTGTTTAACAAAATTCCTTTTTCAAGAACAATCTTGTATATGACCTTGTAGCTCCCTACACAACGTTAAGGTGCAGACCGTTAAATCTGAAACATTTAGAAACGTTTTTCCATAAAAGTCTTGTTTTCTTTTTGTTTTGTTTTTTTTTTGTATTTTATTCAAGGCACGTGTGTCAAATTCCATTCAATTTTCTCAACCCATTTGTTATTGCCATTTTCTGGAAAAGCTCAGAAACACAAAAATATAATCTATTTTTGCATGAAGCACACGAATTTCACATCGACTAGTTTCCTACTTCCGAAGAGGTGAGATGTGAATGGAAATTGCATCGAAATTTCTCCGAAAATCCCATTTCCCCGCCAATAAAAGAATTGTTTCCACATTCAAATCGCTTGAGTTTTTATAAGTATTCCCGATCGGTTTGATTGAACCGTCTAAGACGTAATATCCTGAATTACACAACATCAGTATACCATCAAGAAATATATTCCTATACAATTTTCCACTTGTGAGTAAAAAAAAAATCAATAGGGGCGGAAAATGTGGAAAATATCTTTATGGAAATGTTATCACTTTATTATGCTCAACGGTTTTCGTGACACGTTATCTAAAGTTCTTGAAAATGTGCTCCCATTCAAAATCTCCAGAATGAAGGTTATAAATAATCCGCCCTTAATGAAAAGCCCTCAACACAACCTACTTGAGAGTGCAGGCACGCTATTTTTATCCGCAAGGCAAATTTTTTTTTCCTTCGTATTATTTGTTCTCTCCTTCCCCATTTCATCCACCTTCATGCCTGAATCTACCGATGCTTTGTCAAAGGAGTTTCGGAATCGCTCACTTCCAACAATAAGAGTTGATTTTCACGTCATCAGGGCAAGTGGACCGTACAAGTTCAGGTAACTAAACTTTTGTGTGGAAATTCCATCAAAAGGGCTCTGTAATAAGTATAGATTAATCATTCTTGAGCATTTTCACGCACAGGTGGTGTATGTGTATACAGGTATCACCGGAAGAGACTTTCCTCTGGAAAAGGTGAATCAGGAAATGAGAGAAGACAAAAGGGAGAAACTTGAAATTCGTCTCCTAATGACGTTGTGATTGCATGTTTGATAAACAGAAAAGTTTCGTCAGTAATTTTCCAGGCCACTCCCCAGTTGTTTTGCTCGTAACCTGCCAGTTTGTCATTAGACCATGGCTACCCATCCTCCTCCTTTGTATCCTTAAATTCAAGTCATCCCTTCGGGAGTGCCTAAATTGACGTATAATTACCGTCCTGGGTTTTTGGTCGTTTTCCATTTCAAGTTGAGATCTAATTTTAAGGACAAGGGACTTGAGTGAGAGAATTGAAGTGATTTCTTGCGTATCTTTACGTCCTATGTATGTACAAAACTATTTAATGAAGGATAAATCATGAAAAAATTCTTTATGGTAAAACGAAAAAGCCGGAAATTGCACTTTTTTTAAATCGTAATTTTTCAGGTAGGCATTATTCCAAAGTAAAGCACTCGTGGTTTTTAAAGTAAAATAAATTTATGCAAAGTGCAGCAATAAAGTGGATTTACAGGAAAATTCCAACCAAGCTGCAGAAATTTTTATCCACCGATAAAAGGAATGTGTAGCCAAGCATAGATGTGCAGTTCATCTGGTTTATGGAATAGCTCTGAAATCTATTCTTGGAAATTGCTTTAGTCTTTCATAAAAGCACTCAACAGGACTCAAATGGTACCAAATTTAAAATATTTTTATTCTACGAAATACATAATACGACCTCAGAGTACATTTTGCCGATAACTACTCATCTATGACAGGAGTAATGGGACACAGTGATTAAGGAAGAAGAAGATAAATGCCGTGAACAAATTTTAGTTCTAGGTCACTTCTCTGTGTGTCATAGCTGCCGGTGTCCCCAAGGGGTCAATTTTGTTACCTGTTCTATTTCGGATCTTTATAAATATAATCTGCTCTATTTGCTTTACTCTTAGGTCTTTGATAATGCCATTCAAGCCAGATTCAGTATTCACGATCGCGGACTTTTGCTATCAGGGACATTAAACTTATTATTGGGGGCGGACAAATTCTATGCTTCTAAAACGAAGTCCTGTCTCACCCCCCATACTAGGCGTGAAATAAACCATGAGTTTGCTGTGGAATGACTGCACCACCCCCCATACTAGGCGTGAAATAAACCATGAGTTTGCTATGGAATGACCATATATTCCAAATCGTCAAAAATCCTAATATCTGGGATTGCTTAAGAGTTCCAAATTTGTCTTACAGTCATCAGATCTGGGCTATAAAATTTAAATCCAACACTAGACCTCCCTTCGAATACAACTCCTTTATTTGGGACTAAGCCGAGAAAACTGCCCAAATATGGCTAAATAAAGTACAAAGTACAGTAAAGGGACCTAATAGGCCCATCAATTCATTGAACCACCTTGGGAATGTTCCTAGCTGCACGATAATCTTTTAGGCGCAGCACACCATATTAACCCGCTCGGCTCATTCCCTCTGCCTACAGCCCCCTTTTCAGCACTCTACAAAATCGGAATTTGTTTATAAATATTTCGTAGTCAGTATTTTCGGAAGTCCTTCAACATTCAACAGTTCAAGAGGAGGGTTCATCGCTACTTCTTTTAATATGTTCCTGACTCCATGTTACCTGCTCTATCCTTACAACAACGATCAACGGCATGACGGACTTGCACGGAGTTGTACAGAAGGTGATTCGTGACCTTAGAACTGCCACATAAAAAAATAAATCCGAGCTTCATACAAATGCCTTAGACCTCTACAACCTAGAAAATATATCATCGATTGCGAGTATATTGTAAATTATGGGCTGTGCCATAAAATAAGGGACTCTCAAAATCGCTGTTTCGTTGCGCAGTGAGGGTCTCAAGTCCTCACAAACAAGCAACGTCACTCAGTTTGTTTAAAAACGCAAATTACCGGCTCATTTATATTCTCAACATGCGCGCTCAATTCCCTTCTGTTGTTGGTACGTGGTCTTTTTCTTGTTAACAAAACTCTAAAAAATTATAATGGTTCAAAAGCTGCGCAAGCCTAGATATTTGTCGAATGTCGAATTAAGCATAACAAAATTGGGCATAACTTATCTAATTTCATTTTGAATATCATCGATCCGTTATTTTTATTCGAAGAAGCTCAAGAATCAAAGAATATTTCATTACACTAGTTAACTTCTCATAAAACCACAATTCAAGATCAAAGATTAATACAATTCGAAAGCATATTTATAGCGGAATTATTTGAAAGGTCAGACACCCAACTGTCTTCCAAACCATCACTGCGAAGTAAGAACTTCTACAAAAAGGAACCCTATTTAAGGCCTGGAGTACTCGCTTCTCCCTAGCTTGTTTTTCATAAAATGTTTTTTGTAACTAAGTGAAAATTTTGTGACCAATATTGAGGATGTTACCCCGAGTGGGACACTTTCCGTTTCTGTGGAGGGTGCTAAGCTAAACGACACAGTCATATTTTAACATAACACTGACGGCGAGGTTACGAACACATATTCCATATCGCCAAACAAGTATCCCTATGCCTAGATACAAATTCTTCCTTCAACCGGTGGCTCCGTCCATGATGCTCGTGGGCAGAAATCTTCCAGGGGGGTGGGGGGGGGGGGTCTGAACTTATATTTTTACGTCAGACTATAGAGTGGGTAGAAGCATTTAAGGACAAAAAGCATTCAAAACCTACAATTAAATTGTTAGTTAACATATTAACTCCTCGAGGAACCGTAAAAATCTCATCTAAAACCTTCTGCACATTAATTTCGATCTCACGATGTATTTGAGGCAGGCTTAACAGTTTAGTCGATCTGCGATACGTTTTAAGAGAGAAGGAGTCCTCATTTGTCGCGGTATGACAGCAAAAATAGGCGTAATTCGAAGAATTTGATGTACATTCGAAAATCCATCTATGTACATTGCAATATTGTCGAGTGCTTCAAGCAAATTTTTATGTCTTTTCGAGTAAAAATAATTTGTGCGTTAAGAAATTAAAAATAACATGGTATGAAAGTGGTATAAAAGTGCAAAGTAGTACTATCGTTGAAAAGTATGTAACTTTGAACGACTGTGTCTCAGTAAATTTTTATCGAAAATTCTTCAATTGGACACCATTTTAACGGAAATTACGTCAGCTGTCTTTTTTGTTAGTACTGCCTATACCTAAATCCACCCAGAAAAAAGTTATACACAAAAATGTTAAAAAAACAAAAAAAAAATGAAATTTTTCGGTTTTTTTTAAAAGAGTTTTTTGACTTATTTCGGTGAAAAAAAATTGCTGTTTACTTCAAAATGCTTATTCGATAGGAAATTCGATTCTCTACAAAAAATCTTTTTATGTTTTTTTATAAAAATGCATAGTTTTTGAGTTATTGTTGAAAAACTAAACAATGGACCAATCTTCTCCGTTCTCAAAAGTCCAAGCCTAGATTTAATAGCACCTTTGGATTTATATTTTTTAATGTACAATCGAACATATAAAATAGTTCCTTATTTAAATACATAGTCAATAGCCTATTTAACGTGAAAACACAAATCCCAGCTTTTATCATGAATTTGAAATATTCCATTCAAGAAATAATCCATTCACAAATGTCAAACTTTACTGAATGCACAAGTTAAAACAACTGACAAAGTAACAAGAAAATTTCATAGTTATCCCTATTGGAAAAATGGTCGCTACTTTATATGTGAAAGTTTAAGCTCCGGTGTCACCCTTTAGACTACCAGCCCATATCGCTCACATCAATATACAGTATCTGTTAGTAAAGTTAGCTCGAAGGATATGAAAGGGATACGATGAAGAGTCTGGGGGATGCATAAGGAAGAGAGGATGAGCTCTGCGTTTGAACTCTTGGATGTTGCAGGAGTTCGGGAATACTGACTGTGGATGGAAAGCGTCGCAGTCATTTCGTGACCTCAACAAATTCTTTGGCGAAAGAACAATCAAATCTGCCGACACCAGCTCGGTAGATAAGCCATTGGACGAGGGCGAAAGCTTGGCAGCTCAAGTGGTGGCCGAAGACTTCAATGTGAACCATTCAACCATCGTTCGTCGTCTCAAAAAGGTCGGATAACTATGAAAGTCGCTGGATGGTCTCGAACTCTCCGACAACAATAAAATCGCATGTGTCCGAATTCTTACTGATTTGTTGCGACGAAAGGAGCATGGTCCGTTTCTGAAGAATATTATAGTGGCGAATTCCAAATAGAAAGGCAATCGGTAATTAAACATCAACAGCGATGTCTATTTGGCTCAACTTAACTACATTGCTATCGAGACGAAATGACCGACTTCGAATATCGACTTCCACCACGACACCGTACGACCACAAGTTGACCGTCGTGTTGTCGCTGTATCGCCAATAAGAGCTGGAAACTGCTTCCGCATCCGCCAGATTCTCCCACAGAAGATGTTACGGACTGGCACGTCAATCGATCGCTGTAAAATTGGCAGGTGAACAAAGTTTATGCCGATTTGGATAGCTTGGTCTACAAAGCATGGACTACCTCCAAGCACCGTGACTTTTTTGCCCGTGGAATCAAACGAAAAAAGAAGCAATTATTGAAGTAAGATAGTAGTTTAGAGAAAGTATTTTAAAACTTGTAAAAACTAATAAACGAGCAGATGAGATTTTATAAAAACTAGTAAACGAGCTGCTATGGACTTTAGATTAGCCGCCTTACAATACTACCTTAATTTGACAGCAAGAATGGTCTACCTGAAACCTTGGAGATATATAGAGAAATCAGACCAGACTCATCCACCAATGGATGCTTTGGTTGAGGTGATCTGTTAAACAAATAAAAAGGTCGTCAGTAGATCTTTTCGATCTAAAGCCGTACTCCTTTTCATATATTATTTAGTTACATTCAAGGTATGCAAGCTTTGCACTATTAATTATTGTCTCCATGGTTTTGGAGAAGGGTTATAGGGGTCATCTTTTTCGGTGTGGCGATCGCCTACAATTTTAATTTCAAGTTTACACAAACCGCAGCAAACAAACTTCCACGATCAGAATGATCAAGAGCAACCCAACCTATGTAAATCACAGTTCAGTGATCGGAATATTCCTTTTCGGCCTACACCCGTCGTCAGTAAAAATACAAGTTCAACTAGTACTTACAATAGCTGTACGTTGTAAAAAGTAATTTGTGAATAAAAACCTAAACATAGAAAACAAAACAAATCGGGTTTTTTCTGCTATTATGGTGCGACGGCCGTATCAGCATGGGCTTAACATCAGCTGGTTTCTAAGAGTCTAGATAAACTTCCTAGAAGAATGAAAGGGCAAAGATTTTGTGCAGGCGTTTAGCCAAAGATGAGGGCACCTCTCTCATAAACCCCTTCAAACTGGACATCTACATACATATGCAAGTGAATACCGCAAAATAGCTTCATTCTCACCCAGATTATTTATGAGGTAGACAAACTGATAATTAAAATCTTCTCTGACTTAATCTTGCATTAATATTATTCGGAACATGATTTCGAATCCTGGCCACTCTCGCCCATTCAATTTCGTAACATAAATAACGAATAACGTCCTGTGGTTTACTAATTGCAATTATTCCTCAATTTAGATCCAATTACAATAAATTTTTTCAATGCCTTAGCTTACTCATTCGGATTCGTTTTACTTTTGATTTATACAGATATGTTCTGGCGAAATCTTTTCATAAACCCAAGGCATGTTCCACCGACAAGAGTATAGTAATAAACATAAAATCCGTTTTGTTGCTAATGTTCGCCAATATCATTAACACACAATTACCAAGGAGACAGCAAGGGTGTCGTTAACCATATAAGAACGAATCTTTGAGATACTACTTCAGCTGCGATGCGTGTGTAAAACAATATTATGTATATTCCCTTGACACACAGAACAACCATATTGGAAAAAAAGTGTTTGCAGACAAATTTAATTAGCAGCATCCGAAGAATCATTCATTACATTGTCTTATTTTCTTCTCATAATCTTAATATTTCATCTTTCGGTTCAGCATAGAGCAGAAGACGCAAGAAGCACGTCTTAATTTATGGTTTTCTATGGATTTTCCCACTGAATAAAACAGTAGACAACAAATTACATTGTGGAAACATTTCAAAACGATCTCTAGATAGCCCCGTTTATTATTCTAAGAAAACTCGGATAATTATATTTTGATCCCCAGTGGAACTCTTTTGCGACTTTTTCTGACACTTCTTAGCTCTATAGCGTCGTGGTGGATGCAGTGTACGAAATTTTAATGAGAGTCTAAGAACAACCTTAAGAACGAGCAAAACTTTTTCGTAGAAAACCTTAACAAAAAAAAAACAAGCCCTCGCCCTCGTAGTGGGTGTTGTTCGGGTGTATGGGGGTGGATGGGATAGAATGCTTTTTTTCAACCATATCCCACTCATTCGTCACACTCTCTTCCGTCATCCGACCCGGAATAGCAAGGGTATTCAGTGTTTGCGGATATTTATGTCACTTTTGTTAAAAATTTCATTTTCTCTCACTCGTCCTTATTTTATCGCCACAGGACAAAGGACGAGGTTTTTTCTAAGGAGAAGAAAAATAAAACAATTTTTTTTTCTTACTGCAAGGACATCTCTTACTTCTTTAATAATAATAGCGAGCTGAGAAGCACTGTTATATAGTCACGGGTGACCTATATTGGAGGGTGTTTTATGAATAAGTTTTATGGCATATACTATAGACCCGAACTTGACAATAAATTACTTCTCTCTTTTTCTTTTATTTCAGCGTTAAAACGGAACTCATGGAAGATGGAGCGAATTCAACATTATTCATCGCTAGAATAAACAAGTCGGATTCGGGCAACTATACGTGCTCAATAAATTCATCGCACGAATACAGCATAATGGTCCACATACTCAATGGTGAGTTTTTTTTTGCTTATTGTCAAACTTTGTTTTTTTGTCATATAATGCTGCTGCCTTATTTGCTGAGCATTTCTAACAACAAAAACTTTTGATAACTTTTCTAAGGCATTGTCGATTTTTTTCACAATTCTACTTTCATTTTATTGTACTTTAGTAAATGTGCAAAAACCCACAGAGTTTTTGTAGGTGCAACAACTATGCCAAACATAAAATACCAACTTATGTGTATGGTGTTTTTTCTTCCCTCTGGGTTTATTGACACAGATTATTGAAATAGGTTCATGTTGTAACACTTTTTGATTGACAGTTTCCTATACAAAAATCTAGTGCATATTAGATGCACTACCAAAGCCCTACTGGATGACGAATAACAGATCAATTTATCTTGCCATGAACTTTTGATTATTTTATGAGTTCAAAAACATCGACTGTGGAGGTTAGTTTACTAAACTTAAGTTGATTAATTAAATTCCCAAATTAATGATTTATTTACAAAAGAGAGGACAATTGTAGTTTTATAAAACATGAAATTATAGGCCTAATCGATAATTGATGAGGAAAGTTACATTTCTATTTGGAATCCCAAGCAATAATCTAAATTCCATCCAGATCGGAAAAGCAAGGTCAAGGTTTTGCGTACTATATGAATTTGGGCACTTTTACCTGGTTTTGTGTGTAAACTTGTGACGTTTTAGATGAACTTTGAGGGAACATTTTGAACTAAGAACTAAAAGAGTACGAAATACATTACAATATATTATGTTATGTTGCAACCGTGTCGATCGTGTTGTCGCGAGTTCGTAGTAATTAAATTCTTTCGCCCTTTCCTCACTGCGACCAATCTGTAAAGTATTATAATTAGTGTTCCATTCATTTCCGGGAGTGTTATATACTATAAGTTTTAACTTTATATAGCTATTGTTCAAAATTCGTAAAACTACTTTCTCGTCACAATTTAATTGGACTTTCAACTTTCATAATTTTAACTTATTTCATCACCGCTCAACAATTCAAAATGTACAAGTGCAGTAATAACAATTGCTCAGCTGATATCTCACACGCTGATGAAATCGAATGGGTATCGTACTTCGCTTCTTGTATCGGACTTTCTCGCACGGTCATCAAATGTATGAAAGACTACCGAAAAGCTTTCCAGTTCTACTGTCAGATTGTAAGTCAATAAATCTATCTCATATATTGCTAGCCATTTAAGTCCAACAACGTCAATATCTTAAATTTGAGCGAGACTATCAACAACATGAGAGCGGACTTCGAAGCTCGCTGTGAGAAAGCTCTGATTATGGAAAAAACACACATTTACTCTTTAGATAATAATTTATCAAAGTTACTCCAAAAACTTTGAACTTATTAAATCTAGATTGGACAAATTATCCATCTCCAAGGAATCGAATAATGACGCTTTGATCGACCACATATCGAAACTAATAAAGTTCGAGTTCAATTCGATCAACTCATGTATTAAAAAAATAAAAATTAATACTGACAATTATACATGCATTAGGGACAACGAACAATCACTGCCGCTCTCCAAAATCTAAGAAACTTTTGATAAGCTCTCTCTGCTGGACGACACAATGGCAAATCTCAAAACGGACCTAAACTTACAATTTTGTCATCTTGGAGCAGAATTATCAAACCTGAAGGAATTAATCCCGACACACAATAACACTGCGATAATTCTTGAAGTAAATAAACCTACAATCCCGCTCTCCGAGGAACTAGAAGATCACCTGTTAGACAGCAGTGCAACCTCCTATACCAGAGATAACATTATAAGCAACAACTGCGGGACAACTTCACTTTTGGTTCTGCTAATCTAGCTTCGGAAAATCTCCACGTTCAAATAATGTCGATCTCATCGAACCCATCTTGCCATTTACAACCACTGCACTTGCCTCAACAAACCATCCAAAAATTTGGAACAGTGTGGTCAGTGAATGAATGGGAGAATCGACTAAAAAAATCAGTGCAAGCAACAGGGTCAACACAGGCTTGAACAAATCCAGTAGGACAAATAAAGTGCCTCGAGGCGCTAAAAGACGGACGACTATCACATCCTACTCTGCGCCATCCAGAACTGACGTATCAGCATATTTCCTCAAAGGTGCCCCTTCACGAGCAGATCCATCACTGAACACTGCAAAAATTGAAATGGATGTTTCAACCTACTTCCTTAGAGGAGCACCTCCAGAGGCTGATAGGGAAATTATTCCGTCGTGGATAGGGAAATTATTCCAAAAATACTTTCGGTGGAAATCCACAGTTGTGAACCAGTTTCGCCTAACAGAAGGAAAAATCAAAAGTTTCAAGGTCACAATACCCACTAGATATGAATGGCTGTTCCTCACTTCAGAATCCGACATTTCCCCCCAATCCTGGAATATGCTTGCCCAATCTGGGACCCCTTATTTGAGGTTAACAGAAACAGGATTGAATCTGTTCAAAAGAAATTTCTCCTGTTCTCGCTGAGACATCTGCACGATCCACACGACTTCCGAAGCCTACCACCTTACGAGGACCGGCTCAAAATTATGGATCTCATGTCACTGTCGGGTAGAAGAAAAATGCTTATTTCATGCCTTACCCTGGACATTATAAATGATAACCTTAAAGTACAGTTCCTATCGCGTATGATCAAATTCAATGATGATGTTCGACATACAAGACATACGAAGCTACTTAAGGAGTACCCGCATGGCACTGAATATGCAAAGAACGAGCCCGTCAACAGATGCTGTATGGTCTTCAATAGCCATGGATCATGTTTTTCCCCTTCAATTGATAAAATATCCTTTAAAAAAAAACTTAGATCCCTACTAATAGCATGAATCCTTCCTACTTACAATTATTATTTTTTTTCTTTAAGCGTCAGTGTCATAATATAAGACTGAATAGTAAGAAAAGTCACTATGTAATGTAATTTAAGTTAGCCTTGTTAATATTATTAAAAATCAAATAAACTACTTATAGACCAAATTTTACATTTTATAAAACAGTTTCATCAACTAAATTTTTTGTGTTTGACGCGCTGCTGACGCGCCGCCGACGCGACGCTGATGCGTTGCTGACCCGTCCCTTTACAAATTTTGAAGACTGACCATATCCACATCGTTTTTCAGTTATTTTAGTATTCACAAACCAATTTTCTGATATTATAAACACATTCTTGCTCCTTTGACAGCTCTGAAGCCACGCCCACGCCAAATGTTAGGGAAACCAGCTGACTGACGGCGGGCTATTGCTCTACACCCTTATAACTACATAATTCCAAAATTTCAGCTTTTCTAAAACAGTTGCATTTTTTGGCCGCTCAGCTCCCCGACTATTAAGCTTTAATTTTATTCATACAAAGCTTTAATTTTTGTTGTTGTCTTGCTTTATATTTCAGGCAAATAAGTTGGTGACCGCGAAGGGTGTTATTTAGCATATCCAATAGACTGGTTCTCGTTTGATTACGGAAGTCAAGCAGTATTGGACGTGGTTTTAGTACTCAGTTGGGGAACCGTTTGGTAAAATGATACTTGCGTTTGGAAGGATAAAAAGGCAATTTAAAAGAGGAAACAAAAATATAAAGCTTTCGTCATAGTCACTCGGGAGCGGTTAGCAATAATTTTACTTTTGTACGCCTTATAGGGAAGGCCACAACGCTTCTTCAAGACAGTGTAACCTTATTTTAAAAATGTATTTTCTGCTGTCAGTTTTAAGTTAAATTTGTTAAAGCAATTATGCTACTATTTCTAAAAACATTATTATGAACTTACCAATAGATGGAGCTGTGTTCCACTTAACGTTGATAACAGTCTTTCAATGCATAAGGCTTCGGTCACGTCTCGCGCTTGTAACAGTTTAAGCTCGTTGCGCTTGTTCAAGCTAGTAAGCGTTTACGCTTTCTGTGGTCAAATCTCACGCTTGTTAGTGTATAGCTCAAAAGATGATAAGCATTTACCCTTCGTCATTCGTAAGTAATTTATAGTGTATATTTTTGTGCATTACTTTCCAATATGGGTGGCAAGTATACTTAGCCAGAGTTTTGCCAGAACTGGCTGGGAAAATTTTGTATTTTAATAATTTCAACGAATACTTTAAAAATGCCAATTACCTATACAAGTTTGTTGAACACGAACGGCATTGCCTAACTAAAAACATTCTATAGTTTAAAAACACGATTTGAACCAAAACAAACTTAATAACTAACGTAAATTTTGTTCCAAAAGCCCCTGAAGAATATAATTAATATTTCAAGATCTTAATAATATTACTTGTAATTTTTTAAGGCGCTTAAATAATTACAAAACTTTATTGACTTTACAAACAAAAAACTCCATATACACAACCTGAAGCATTGTTTCCATTTATCCACAAAAAAAAGAGTTTAAAACCTCAGCAAAACTTTTAACCATTTCTTGATGTTTACTAATAAAACTCGCAAGTCTAAGGAGGATATCAAGTTATCCAAAGTACGCCCCCAATATATATATATGTTTTTTCTTCTCTTGATATTTTCATTATCCATTAGAAGTTTTGCTTTCATAAATCTGAATTTCAAATGAGTTCCAGGACAATTTGGCCCAGAGCTATGTCTGGGTGAATATACCTACTTAATACACAGAGGCATAGTCATTAAATATAAATGTGGTGCTTTACATTCTATGAACTCATCCATCATCATACGTGATTGTAAAACTTCGTAGAAACTTTGTTGTATTAAAATGTTTTCATTATAAGATCTTGACTTGGTCTTCTTAGTTGGCAGTTGGTTGGTGCTCATACCTTATACCTGTTATATAGCATAGATGAGTTTAGCTGTGATCCTAATTATTTTACTTTTCTCATGTATGATGGAGCATGTGACTTTTAAAATATGGTCTACAATTGTATGGGGAGGATATATTGTGTTATTTCAACTTTTTATAGGGTTTTTATTTGCAAGATGTTTCTGGCTTTTAAAAAGCCATTATTTATGCAGGGTTTTAATGCATTCTAGTTTTACTAACATCTTCTTAAATTTCATATAAACAAAGTTAATGTTGTCTTATGTAATATAAATATTAAGAGGTTTGGAAAGTAATTCCATCTTTTTTCATCAGTGTTAAACTTGTAAGACTCTTTATGTCCTCACTTTAAAGACGCCTTTCGTCGCCACAAACTGAACTGTGACACCAAAAAATTAGCTCAAACCAAAATCTGATAGAGAAGATTTTCTTTGCATTGTACCTATGCTCCAAAGGGGGTGGGTATGGTTAATAATTGAATCTAAATTTGACAATGCTCTGTTCAATGGACATGCCTCTGCGAAAGTTTTTTGCAACGACGGAATTTCTTTTCATTTTCTGCCATTTTTAATACATACCAAACTTTTCACATATTCTTTGCACATAACCGTGAAGTAGACAATACTTCGATTTTGCACTGAAAGGATGTCACAGCAAAACTTGATTGTACATGTGAGCAAGACAAGACAAGAGTCCTTTACATTTAAAGTTGAATGAAGTAATTCTACTTGTGCTCAACAACGTTGTAAACAAACTCATTTTCTTAGCTTAACCTAACTTGAGCTTGCAAATTATTGAACTAACTTTAGCTGCATGAAAAATACTTAATCCAACTTTTTCGAGCCGTTCCTGTTCGAGTTATGCATTGATTAACAATTTTCACTTAAAAATGAATTTCCTACTTACAATTTTTCCATGAATTCAATCAACATCCCTAATATCCTTGAAATGCTCTTAAAATTTCGAATCCAAAATCTTTTTTTATTACTTCTGAAGCTGGAATCAATTTCCTTTCCAAATTATACAAAATCTTCCCTTCAACAAATTGTGGCAAATTTAAATATTGAAATTAGTCTTCACAAACAAGACTGGAGATTTTAATTACTTCTTATCGGAATTCCTCGATTGTTAGCATTTTAGCGTCTGGCAAATTGTGGCTTAACATTGAAGATATCTTCCTATCGCTGAAAATGGCAGCAGTACATATTTCTATTGGGCCCCAATACCCCCTAAAATTGGGTTAATATTGGATTTTCCTTGTTCATATTGTGACCTAATTAAATTTGACCCGATTATACCCCCTTGTATAGCATTAATTAATATCAGGTTCGAGCTTCACAAAATTTCCTTCTGTTAGTCAATGAACGGCGGCGGATGCTGAACGAAGTTAATGTTATCAACACAGAAAAAAAAATATAGAAAAGAAAAAAAATTGCTTTAGGTTAACTTAACACCAGACGTCGCTCTATATTCCGTCCTGATGAAGGAAAATTGAAATCGATTTTCATTTTCGTTGAACAAATAGAATTACTGTCATCAGTTCATACTTGCGGAATGATCTTGTTATCTTTGAAAGGATTCTTTTGAGCAACTTTGACGAGAGCAAAAAAAAGGCGAAAATTCAATTAAGGAATCTTTTAAAGTATGTTTAGCGGTGTTCAGAGATCATAAGTTAATAAAGCATTTTTTTTTTGGAAAATGAAATGAGGACGGGGTTTTATCCTAAAGTGGTTATTAGATAGGTAGCTTGGTGTTCCTATTTGTAAATGAACGTACAGAAGATGATTGAATTTCACGAGGGATTAGATGTTTTTAATTAAAAAAGGAATAGTATTAGTTCAGCTCATTACCTTTGGTTCAATGATTAGAGCTGCCTTCAATGATAGAAAGATACCTAGAACACAACTTGATATTTTTTATGAAAAACATTTGACCTTCAGTTAAAAGTCTTCAAGTCGTCACAACCATAAAATTACTTGGAAATAAGTCAATTACAACTTCATGGTTTATTTTGTGTACCACCGACAAAAACAAGCTCCAGGCAGACTTATAATTTAGAACGAATGAAAACAAAAAATTCAATTGTAGAAATTTATTCTTGGAATGATCCTAGAGCTTCGCATTCACTAACTCCCAGGGAATTCCGCTGCTTATTAAATAAGGTGTCCTAGGTGGTACTTCTGATTCTGGTTCCATTCTAGGAAATAGATTGCATAAAAAAGCACTACTACAATAAATGTGATGAGGTTTCAGACAGAAATAATTTTTAGTTTAACTATCAACTTTGACGAATTTCTTTAACATTATTTGAGGCTATCAGCGCAAAAGTGATGTAACCTGGGATGGCACGTAAAAAACTCAGCCATGTAATCTACATTTCATTTACGTAAATTACATGACGTAAATTACATGAAAAAATTGGAGTTCTCTACATGGATTTTGTAAAAAATGTAAAAGACAAAAGTCAAAGGCAAAGTAAAATAAATGCCCACGAGTTTCTTTGATGTTTCCACCGAAAGTTTGTTTCGGATGTTATTCTGACTGAACGTATTGGAAAAAAGCCGCTCGAGCTGCGCTTTTGATGCCGGAATTTTCAAAAACTTTATCGCAAATTTAGACAGCTCCTCGTGTCGTAACTCGTGACCTTGTTGAGCAGCATAGTGGGCTTGATTGGGGAATCCGGCGGATTTGGGATTCCCGCCGCTAAAGAGTTTCACTTTCACTTGTCGCTGCGATTGTTCAATCCGACGGGCGGAATTGCCATATGAAGTGGCATATTTCATTTTTGAAATTCAAATATCAATCGAATGACAGTTTGCAATGGATACACAACTCCAAACAAGTGGTTTTTTAGTTTAACATTCATT
The DNA here is from genome assembly GCA_963855945.1 of Thereva nobilitata. Classification (NCBI taxonomy): domain Eukaryota; kingdom Metazoa; phylum Arthropoda; class Insecta; order Diptera; family Therevidae; genus Thereva; species Thereva nobilitata. The sequence goes on from OY979696.1 coordinate 35,175,564, forward strand.
TTCAAAAATCATAAATTGTCACATTCTCATTCACTTTCCCACACTTCCCACTTTCAACAATCAGAACCTGTGAAATTCGCATTCACTTTCCCGCCGGGGGATTCAACAATAAGGCCCAATGTATGGATGGCAATCATTATGGTACGGAGAGGGACAGATAGTATGTTACATGAACCGCTAGCATGCAAAACGCCGGTCATTTTTACTTCTACATTCTTTGCTTTACACAGTTCGTCTGTGCACTAACAATGTAACCATAGAACGTGATCAATACCATAAATGGACTGTTTAGCCCAGCCATGCTATGTATTTTTGAAGGTTTGGGAGCTTTTTACAAAAACATAGTTATTTACATGGAAATTACGTAATTTACAGTTTTTTACGTAAATTACGTCCAAAACTCGAAAATCATGTAAATTTGCCATCCCAGGATGTAACCCACAATTTAAGCTGGTTGCGGTTTTGGTGTAATATACATTCCTTACATTATGAACTTTCAATACAATAGTAGAGTAAGCTACTTTTTGCCTTCCAAAAACGTAACTGTACATAACATAACTGTTGGACACAACAAATATAGCGAAGGAATAGAGCAAAAAGGGTGTAAGCTGACTACACCGGTGGTTAAATTGCCAGGGGTTACACCACTTTTGCGCTGATAGCCTCATTTATGATACGCAGCACATTAATATTTTGTCGTTAATTATAAACTTTGAAATAGTTTTTAGTCTATTGACTATGTATTTTAATAAGGAACTAATTCGTTAAAGGTATTTTATACATAGTTTTATATGTTGGATTCTACATTAAAAAAGATAAATCCAAAACTGCTATTAAATCTAGGCATGGAGTTTTGAGAACGGAGAAGATTGGTCCATCGTTTAGTTTATCAACTCAACGGGCATTTCAAAAACTATGCATTTTTATAAAAAAAACATTATAAATTTTTTTGTAAAGAATCGAATTTCCTATTGAATAAGCCCGTTTTGAAGTAAACAACAATTTTTTTCACCGAAATAAGTCAAAAAAACTCTTTTAAAAAAAACCGATAAATTTCAATTTTTGTTTTTTCGAAATTTTTGTGTATAACTGTTTTCTGGGTGAATTTCGCAATTTCCGTGACAACTTTTTAAGCATCCGCAAGCTATTTGCTGCAATAAAGTTTGCGGTGCAGAAGGTTTGATTGTGGTGACTGGCATTAATCCATTCTTAGATTTTTCCAACCCCACTCTAACGGATTTAAAATATTTTCTTTCCATTGTTGAATCTGGTGGTACGTTCTTAAGCCGTGATGTTTAGTGGCATCAAAAACTCTTCGATAATCTTTGAAAATGTTGTAAGCGACAGTTACTTAAAATATTACTTTTAACGCCATAAAGAAAAATCACTAAATTTTCAGATGCAAAACTGATATCATCAGGACTTACGTTATCATTAAAAAATACTTCCAAATATTTCTCCAAAGATAAAATTTTGTTATTGACATGGGTAAAAATAATTGTTGGGTTAAAAATAACATGGTATAAAAGGGCAAAGTAGTACTATCGTTAAAAAGTAGGTAACTTTGATCGGCCGAAATATAACCGAAATTCAAAATTGCAGCAGAAATATGGTTGAATTTGCCAAATTTTATTCCGATTCCAATGAAAGTGGGTATCTAGGGGTTTTTAAGATCGCAAATAACGAATTTGTTGTCAAAACTTATAAATTCAAAATGGCCGACGAATTTACAAATTGTATTCCGATTCCAATGAAAATCTGTATCCGAGGTTTTTTAAGGTACCATATAACGACTTTATGATAAAAATTTAAATTCAAAATGGTCGCACCAATATGGCCGACGAGTTTGTCAATTGTATTCCGATTCCAATTAAAATCGGTATATGGGAGTTTTTAAGATAAGTAAATAACGAATTTATGATCAAAACTTATTCAAAATTGTGGGGCCAATATGGCGGAAATATTTTGCCAAATAAGTGTCATTTCCCGGTTAGCTGTATGTAGGGTGTTCAAGAGTTGCAAAATCGGAAAATGTTAACATTCTAGCTTCAAATGGAAAAACATTGAATATAGTGTATCCTGAAACTCTCTAAGCAATCGGTTCAGAATTGATCAACAAGGTTTTTTTTGGAAAGGTAGTAAGGAGAAACGGAAACGGAAACGGATGATTTATGTATAATGGATAAGAAGGAAGGAAACCCATCACCTTTTGAATTTGAATTATATAAGTCTAGGATTGTGCAATACGCGAAGAGGCTGGCATCTTGGTAAACAAATAAAACCTGAGTCAGTGACATTGCAGATGAGAACCCAGGGGCCTAGTATTTGCAGATTTATTTTAAATGTTTTAACTTTCGTGGTTTTAACAAAACACATATAGGTAATTTTGGCCACACTTCAAATAAATGCATTTTGAATCTAATGTCTCGAACGTTTATAAGAATACTTGGTTTTTCGTTATTGGTTATGAAGAATTTAATTTTGAAGATCATTGATATTTGTAACGGGACGCGCAAACAGCGCGTCGGCGGCGCGTCGGCAGCACGTCAGCAGCGCGCCAAACACAAAAAATTTAATTGATGAAACTGTTTTATAAAATGTAAAATTTGGTCTACAAGTAGTTAATATTATTAAAAATCTAATAATTTGATCATTTGGCACCAGTTGATTATTTTTTCTGAAATGCAAACTTCAGCTGCTCTAAGCTGCTAGTTGAACTTTGAGATTGAAAAACCTATGATGTAAATAACAAAAACGAAATAAAACTAAATTGAATAGAAAATTCTCTGAAATGGAAATTTGAAATTTTTAAACTGCACTTTAAAGTAAAGCACTGTATTTTTTTTGTTAATGACATTCTAATGGTCATTGAGGTAAGAAACGGAAACTGAATATCTATAGCGGTATTTTTTAATTTACATCTAAAATCCTACAACGCTTATTGACTATCCCGTTAAATTAATTTTCCATTGTAACCGGTGATAAAACACGATTTTGAATAGCAATATTTGTTCTATAGACAATTTAACTTAAATAATTGTTAAACTTTTTCGAGGAAAAATATAGCTGAAAGTCGCTGAGATATTTAGGTATACTGCGTGAAAACACTATAAGTTCAAGGCGGCCGGCTGTTGATAGGTGTTGGTCAGACAAACAGAAAAATTGTTTTGTTAGAGTTTTACATATCACCCTGTAGTTTTGTAACCCTATAACCCATTTACATTATTAAGGTACCAGTGCACGCAGAATACTTCCACCTATCTATGACAGGTGACGGTTGACAAAGTGACGGTTCCATCTTACCATCAAAATTTTGGTTTTTTTTTTAACCTAAATTTCAAGTTTCAACTTTCAACACTTGATTGATATACGAAAAGGGTTTTTCGCAATTATTTTTTGTTTTACCTTAAATAATTAAAATACTCTGCTTAACGTTTTTTTTTTCTTTTTCATATTTTCGTCCCAACATTTAAACCATTTTCTTATTGAATTTTGAAACACTATACACATAAATTCTTAGAAATTTAAGGTTATCTAAAAAACACATTTCTACAACCTTAAGAAGCTTATAAATAAATTAGAACATACCCCCCAGAAAAAAAAGACGGCAGCATCCTGTATAGCTCTTTGAAAGAAACACCTACCAAGGATTCTCCCCCAAAAAAAAAGAAATTCAGATAAACCTAATCCACTTAACGTAATGAAAGAAAACCCCTAAGCAAATAATTCAGTAAAGGGTAGAAGCTCTCGTTTTTTTGCCTTACAATAGAAACTAATCAAAGATCCTGTCTATGTAAATTCAAAATTCATGAAAATTTCGTTTGGCAAAGGTGTTTTTTATGTATTGTACGCATCCTGTACACTTTTTTTTGCAAAACACCGGAATCCATTGCGTATGTAAGTAGTTCTTCTTACAAAAGGTTTTATGCAAATCAATAAGATTTTTTCTATGTGCCGCAGAGAAATTTACCTGTGAGTTTTTATGTAAAAAGCCTAGATTTTCTTTGCGGATTGTATGTTACTATGACGGAGGGTAAATAGTTCTAGACAAGAAAATAGAATTTAGAAATGAATTGGCAGTAGCTTGGGCAAGTGGCTGATGCTAATGCATGAATTGTTGTTGAGAGGATTAAAGAATAACGATAAGACGTAGGGAATAAGCTGAACCTTTTGTTAGGCCGTAATTATTTTAGGGAAAGAGGAGATGATATGCATTTTTGTTCGTAAGCAATAAAATTCAATTCGAAAAATCTGTATTATGCTCTCAGCTTTGGAAATACTATTTGTGAAAATTTAGCATAAATAAGAGAACTTACAGCAAGAAGGACTCTCTGTTGTTCTTCAAACCACTTTAAGGATATAAACAGGAGCAGTTCAGTTGCACTTTGTATGCATGCGTGCCATGAATTAAAAAAAACCTCTGTCATTCTATCACGCATGCTTTTTCGGCTTTTCGCAATATCAGCTTTTAAGACGAAGGTTCGTGCCTTCACTAGAATAAAAGCTTTTTTGTGGGAGGAAAATTAATCGCACCTTTTAGGTTAATGTTTTTGTTAAGTTTTTTGGTTGGCGGTAAATTTTTGCTGCGTTTTGTCATTTACCTTTAGTCTGATATATTTTTTGTCAACTGGTATCTTTTCACAACTAGCGAACATGTTTATATGATTCACTATCAAATGACCAGCGAAATTGTGTATATCGTCGTTGTCAAACCAATATCTGCTATGTGCACTTTTTGGTGATTTCGACCTTTTGACCATTATGACTAGTTTCTAAGCAATTTTTCGTATAAAAACACTTCTATATGACTCTAAGCATTATATAGTGAACTGTAGTCGCTAAAAAAAATATGTTTTGTGCAGGAGATGTCGCAGTATGTTACAGCAGAACGTTTTTTTTCAGTATCTCAAAGTTATACTTTTTGCACATAGCAGATATTGGTTTGACAACGACGAATGTATAACGTTTCAAGCATTCGAAAAATGTTTCAACATGTCCTGTAAGCGATTTTTGGTGAACTATAAAAGTGTAGCAACTCTGTTTACCTCTATGCTTTCAAGTTATATGTATGACATTAAAGCCAAGAACGCACATATCCGCACCGTGTCCGCACAGCATTACGGCCGAGTGTCCGACGACACGCGGAGAGAACGTAAACAAGTAAAATTTTACCAGTCAGTCCCTTTTTACTTTTCGCACGTCCGTGTCCACACCGCATCAAATTTTACTTGTTTAAGGAGTATCCACACATATCAGCGACGTGCCCGGGACGTTCGATTTTTGCTCCGGCCGGGACACGGACATGTGTGAACGAGTTCGTATAAAATGTACGCACCGATATTATTTGAACTCCTGACGGAACACTAATATGTGTGGATACTCCTTTACTCGTTCACACATGTCCGTGTCCGGGCTTCATAGTCTGGGTCCAAGTCAGTATCATCAGGATCTCCAGGAAATGCATCTCCATTCGCCTTCCACTTCGATATCGCCTTCAACTTCATTGCAATCGGATTCACCTACCTGAAGTTCTTGTAAAATCTTAGTTTTCGTCGGGCTTCTGGAAAACAGTCAGGCATATGTCTGAGAACGTAAAGACAGTATATTATTGGTGGTACCAATACGCCGGCAGGGCGAAAGTCTAAGCAGTTTAGCCTAGATGCAAGGCGTTGGACATGTCTTAAAATCCTGTCATTGGTAATCCATTTGAGGCAGCCTGAAGTGATGTCTTTCTAGGTAGTCAGTCACCAGCCAGATGGGGGGAGCAACATGTAGAGTATGAGTGCACGCGTGCTGTAACTATATCGGACTGGTATAAGTACTATTATAACCTCCTCGTGGTGGCCACTGGGATCTGTACTGATAGGGATGGGATAATATGAACAGGCCTACCAAGTCAAAATGTAAATTTTTCGTGTCACAAGGCAAGAAGGGCCGGAGTGAAATTGGGGCCCACGGAGTACATCCGAGCTCTGTTTTCGTAAGCACCTTTCAACAGATCGAAGGCAGGGCGGCGACCAGGAACCCGGAAAGCCAAGATGCAGACCCAGACAGCCAACAAGCTGTCTAAAATTTCTGGACCCACCAGAGGACTCTGCAGCGGAGCAGGGATCCTAGAAGGGGAGCAAGCAGACCTAAACGTCCCCCGCTCTGTCCTAAGTTTCTAGACGGACCAGAGGGCCAAGGAAAGGAGGGCCAAAGCTGAATTAGGGAGCCCCAGTGAGCCCCACTCGAGCCCTGCTGTCGTAAATTCCTTCGCCCAGGAACCCGGGAAACCACAAGGATTTCTTTTTTTAAATAATTTCTGCTGTTTTTTTATGTGATAGTTCAAGCTCAGGTGTCAACCTTTGTATACCAGTTCGTCATGTCGTACAAGTCAGTAGTAAGCTTAGCTCGAAGGAGAGAGATAGGTTATGGGATTTCGGGGGGGGGAGTGTTGGAGCAGATGGCGATGAACCCTGAGTTTGAACTTTTGGGTGTTGTGTGAGCTCGGGAATACCAACTGTGGAAGGCTGTTCCACAGTCGAGTTGTTCTTGTTATAAACGAATTTCTAAATCGAAGTGTGCGCGAAGATGAGGGCTGTAAACTGTGAGGGTGAGCCGAGCGGGCAAGTCTTGTGTTGCGGGAGAAATGTTGCCGTGGAGGCATGAGGGTACTTATTTCAGTAAAGCAGTCAAAGCGGTAAAATTTTGCAAGAGTTGCTACATGAGAGCGTGGTTTTGCACCTTTTCCAGTCAAGCCAAGGTGGATCTCGAGGCCCCGGCCTAGATATACGGGTTGTATTAGAGGCGCGGACGAATGTAGGACTTGTAGATTATAGCCCTTGCGGACGGCTGAAGGAGGAATTTTCACCTTTTGTGGAATCCCAGGGACTGATTGTTTAGACAACCATGGCTTCAGTATAAAATTGGTAAATCTTATCCATCAAACCACGAATCCTAGGATTACGGCGCATCTCTGCATGATAGCTCGCCTTTCCACTTTTCCTACATAAGCGAGAATTACTATAAATGATCAGCTTATGTCCAGCTCATTTTTAAAGCAGTGACAACAGCAAATTTTTCAAATGCTTTCGATAATACGAACCAAGCACCATCTTGACCTAATTAAAGAATAATTAGTTTATTCACTTACTTATACGGGTGGTACCACCGTGCCGGGGTTCTGGCTTCTCGCAACTACTGCCCGGCACCGGTCCTAATTGCAATCTGATACCATATATGTAGCTTTGCATCCCTAAGACCTGATAGCCTGATATATAGAGTTCGTAGAGCTCATAATTGTAGAGCAGCGCTGGACAATAGTCTCTAGAAGCGTTTTAGAAACAGTAGAAAAGAGCTTTTTAATAAAGAATTTTTGGCGGTCTGTGAATAAGCTCTGATGCCGAAAAGCTTTTGTTTTATCACCTTTTGCCTTTTCGTCCTTCCCAACTGTAGTGCCGTTTTACCAACCGATCCCCCAACCACGTCCAATGCTGCTAGACCCTTTATGGTCACCAATATAATTTCCTGTTTTATTCGTTCTATAGAATTTCGTAAAGCTCCAGTTTTGCTCTTTTAGGAGTATATTAATAGGAGTATATTTTTCCCGCTGGATGGTAGTGCCAGGGCCTATAATGCTTGTAAGTTCGAGTGAGAGTAGTATAGGTATAAAAAAAGCTGAGGGAGGTATATAAAAAACTTTTCTGGTGCTCTGGAAAAGTCAACTATTGTCCAGCATTGCTGAAGTCACGGGAATTGTCGTCCCTCACATGAGAGGCCAACATGCTTTTAGCTAAACACTGCTGTTTCTGAATTCATAAGTAAGTACTGGTAAGATCATCGTCGTATACAGGAGCAGTTTCGTTTTTTTTGTTTTTTTTTTGAAGTGCTTTGGAATTTAAAAACAGTGACCGTATTTCTGCTTCTAAGTTTTTGCCGGCCGCTATGATCTAGGCTAGGTGGAAAATTGTACTACTTCAAATACTCCATTCGAGAGATGATCCAATAAGAACTAGATCTTCTTCGTTCATTCTGGGACCAATATTAGATCATCTCTCACAGGCAGCGACCATGTATTTAGTTTTGCTATCATTCGTGCGTAGCCCCAGTCTTCGTGTATCCTGGTCAATTCGGGGGGAAACCTTTCAAAGAGCACGTGATGATATTCCTACGAGGGCTATATCGTTGGCGTACCAATATTTAATGGACTTGTGGAGGACTGAAATTTTGCTGTCACACTGCTCTTCTCGACGAGATTATTTAAATTCTCATTCTCGTTTTTTCGAGACAATATGAGACAATATGCCTTAAAATTTGAAGCTCTTTTTTATTAATAATTTATTCTTTAATAATTTATATTTTATATTTTTATCAATTAGTGAATTCGAATTCAGAGAAATCAGTTCTCGTTTTTTCTCTTTTCTTGTCAAATCATCATTTTGTAATCCCTCACGGTATACAAAATCAAGGCAATGTAAAAGAATTCTGCCGTGATGCGGGAATGATGAGTTTTTGAAGTTTTAGTACATAATGTATTGAATATAATAATTTAATAAATAATTTTTTTTTACATTTTTATTCATATTTATTATCTTTTAATTTATTTATTATCCTTTAATTTATTTATTTATATAATTTATTTATTATTTTTAAAAAATCTTGGTTTTACGAGAAAGACTCGTACGAGACGAGATCGAGACGAGACGATATGAAGATCAAAAGCTCAGAATGAGAACGAGAAAATTTCAAATCTCGCCTCGTCTCGGTCTCGGTGAAACATTAATACGAATGGACATGTCACCTTGTGATAATAAGCTCCTCATATGTTGATTTGTGCGGGTACATCACCAATGGAACGCGATTTTTTGATGTCAGAAGTAAACACGAGAAAAACGTAAAAGTGCAGGGGTAGTTGGGAGTACTCCGGAGTACTCGGGAGTAGAAAATATTACCCAATGGAACGCAGCCATTGGGTAATATTTTCTACTCCCGAGTACTCCGGAGTACTCCCAACTACCCCTGCACTTTTACGTTTTCCTCGTGTTTACTTCTGACATCAAAAAATCGCGTTCCATTGGTGATGTACTCCGGAGTACTCCGGATCGCCCAATGGAACCCAGCTATTACTGATATCTTTACTTGGTTTGCCGCATTGGTCATGGTCAATCTAAATAATCGTGTCAGTTTATTGGGCATGACCAATTCTCTTACAGGTCTTAATCGAGTTAATCTTCTAGCTCAGAAGTACACTTCTCAGCTGGGCTGAGAAACGGGCCACGCTTATGTGCAGGGACCGAATCCGGCCGAAAGCACCAAAAAAGGTATAAGAAGAAAAAAACAACGCAAAACGAGCATGCGAATGAAGATGCGGGTTCCTTCTCAACCCTCCCCGGCACTCCTGTACCGAGCCGGTCCGGTCCCTGCACACAAACGCGGTCACATTTACCACTGCACAGTGGCTCGGCTAAGACATGCAAACACAAAACAAAAAACAATGCAACATTCAAGAGCACAAAACATCAAACAGAGAAGCGTGCAAAAACAATGAAAAAGTGGGACACACAGGGAGTCACGCCACATTAAAAAGAGTCCTTTTAAGGACATCTTCGCTAACTTGCATGCTAAAAGCACTCGCATTTTTGTTAACATTTATAAGCATGCGGTTAACTGGTTCGTACATCCCATAATTGGTATTAGAGGAATTAATGTACAAGAGAGGTTGACCTCTCAGGTTGTAGTTGTTCACTCTAAATGACGTACGGGTTCGTAGGAAGCCTGAGTCAACTTTGTCATTCAACAAAAGATGAACGAATAAAACGTCAGCGACCTCGCGACGCTTATGCAGAGAGCTCAAGTTGAGCAATTTAAGTCTGTCCCCATAAGGCGGGAGAATAAGTGGGTCATCCCACGGGAGGTGACTGAGTGCAAAACGGACGAACTTCCTTTGAACCGATTCGATTTTACCGACATGGGAGGAGTAGTAAGGAGACCATACCTGGGAGGCGTATTCAAGCAGAGGCCTAACTAAAGATATGTATAAGTGTTTGGTGATGAGGGGGTTGTTGAATTCCTTGGACCATCTTTTTATAAATCCCAGGACGGAATTGCCTTTGGAAGAGATATAATTGATGTGGGTGGAGAAATCCAACTTACTTTCTAACCTAACCCCAAGATCGATAACAGAGTTAGTGCGGGAGATCTTGTTATCGAGAAAAGTATAGTCGTAAGTTAAAACGCCACGTTTTCTACAAAAAGTCATGACCTCACATTTACTGATGTTAAGAACCAGGTTGTTGTTGGAACACCAAGAATAGAAGGTGTTTAGGTCTGCTTGCAGAAGTTTGCAATCCTCGATACTCCTTATGTGGCGGTACAGTTTGATGTCATCGGCATAAATAAGGATTTTACAGTGCCTTAGCAGGGTAACAATGTCATCGATTGATAAAATAAAAAGGAGAGGACCAAGATGACTTCCTTGCGGGACACCAGAGGACGCTTCGATGTTTTTAGATTTGACTCCGCGGAATAGAACCTGGTAGGTTCTGTCGGCTAAGTACGACTGGAGAATTCATAATACATAATTCTATTCTGGATTTGCTGTCATAGGTATTGAAGTTCGTAAAGAGGGGTTGTATTGGGCTTTGAAACACAGAGCCTTTCTTAGTGAAAGTGAAAATGTGTCAAATTTCTAGCATTTGGGTATGAGATGGCGGAGATTGTATTATACCTAGTATTCAACAATACCACGATAATTTTTGCACGCTAAACTATTTCCTTTATACAAGGCACAGGATGCATTGTTATAGCCTTCAGAGACTGTTTTCTTTCTCTTCGCGTGCTCGTACTTTATGAGACTGCTACATCGTTCGTACGCAACATTTTTTCGTTCATTCGCCAACTTATATTCATCATAAAACTTGTTCTTCTGATCTTTATGACTGCTGCAGAATGTTTTGCATGTTTTTACATGTATTCAATTTGATACTGGTTAATGTACACTCACAAGCTCAACTTCTTATCGCAAATTTTGCTATCCATATGTAGTTCCATGCTTGCAAATGACTCAGCAATTGGTTCAATGAAAGAAATGAGAACAATAAGTGATTCAGCATGAAGAAGTCATTAAACCAAGTTGTTTTCAGACCAAAATTACTTCATGGTTTCCCAATGAACATAATTCAGTATGAGTTTTTGAATATAAACTTATACCACAAATGATAATTAAGTAACTAGAGCGGAAATTTTGTATATTATCTTTAAATACTAAAGCACACATTTTATATAGTTTCATAATACAACTTTCTCTTCTTCATCTCATGAAACCTGCAATATCATTTCTCCTTATCAAGAATCAACTATTTTTGTAAAATCTGCATGTTCACGAGCTTGAATAGTAAAATTATCCTCATCGTTTCTCCAATGAGTAAATTTATTCAAATGCATTCGGTTTTATTTAAAATCATCATTTTCTATTAGTCATCGAGATGCAATGAGATCGTAAAATACCTCCTTTAATTTGTCATCTTCGTTGCAATAAATCATTTCCTTTCCCATTCAGCGCAATCAATCCTATTAAAAAAAACGTAGATTGTTCCCATAGTGCTTGCATAAATCGATCCTGGCTCAAGGTAGTCACCATACCATATCTTCTTCTAATTTTACACAACTATTACGTTTACATGATTTACTTGAGTTCTTGACTTGAAATTTATTTATTAGTATATTTGAAGTCAGGACGAGTTTACATGCATATTTTGTTACTTGAAAACTACTTCAAGTATACTTCAAGTAAGCATGTAAACGTAGTAAACGTTGCATTCGATGTCCATGGTTGGCTTCACCTTCATTTATGAGCACAGATGGTTTCTAGTGCTTGCTTTCTTCTTTTTCCTCATTTAAAATTCACCAAGTCTAGGAGCGAGCTCTTCAGCCATCTACTTTTCCTGCCTAATGAAAACTTTCATTGGAATTGGTTTTTATGAAAAGTTCCTTCAGATCCACTAAATCCAGATGGAACAGTTGAGACATTAATTAATTTTATCTTGTTTCCTTGTACTTACTGTTGGGAAAATTTATACAGGAATTTGTTATCCTGGGAAAAAGGATATTAATAACGAGACCACAAGAACGTTAAAAAAGAAAATACTCTCGGAGTATCATCTGGTTTTAATATCAGCATAAAGACAGCCCAGGATATTACCTACAAAAAGGGCAAAGAATTCTCATCTAACAAGGATCTGTCATTAGTACTAATTTGCATTGAAATGAATACTTTGAAAAAAATTAAGAGCGCCAGATAATGACCGGGGCTATTGCCCCAATACACAAAAAGGACTCCCCGGAGTTTTTGGGGAAAGTTATCTCAGTTAAGATGAAAACAATTTTGTCCGTCGCAGAAGGGACAGGATCAGATCCAAATCAGCGAGTCATTAATCACATTCTTTGCATAAATTTAACGAACAGGAGCGCCCTTAATTGTTGTGGAGAAATTAACTCTCTCTTAATGAAATTGACAGAATAGGGACCTTCTTGAAATCCTTTAAAAGGTTTCCTATAAATAAAAGCTGCTAACGTTTTGAATGGAGTGGGGACTAAGCCTTAGACACTCCAACAATCTGAACATTGGACTTTTGCTGCTGGTGAGAATTGAAATTTAGTTTATTTTCTCTGAGGGACCAAAATCAGGTATTGATGGCACCGATTTCGGAATAGATAAAATTGATGAGCGAAACGTTTAGTGAAAATTCATTGCGAAAAAAAAATTAATGGGGAATTACCATGCGAATTCTGTCGAATTGTTCCAATAAATTAATGAAGTTGATTGATAGTAAAATCATTTTATGAAATAAAGATACATATAACCTCTCAATATCCATAACTACAGTTCTATAAAAAAAAATGATAACACTATGAAAATGATAAAAACTCCCACGCAAACACTGTTAAACGCGCAAAGTTTGTAACAAAGTTTCTTTATGAATTTGTTTAGGATAACTATATAAGGAAAGAAAAACTGTCTGCGCCAATGGTACTAAGACTACATCTACCAATACTCAATTTTTCATAAGATATTCTTTTGCCTTAAAAACACTTCTATCTTCTGCCTGTGTCTTCATATACCCTTTTTTTATCCTTCATCCTAAGTAAACAAACGGCTATGTACGTATTTATATTGCGTGATGTAAGATGGAAGAGTTTTTACCAGGAAAAGAACCAAGTTGTTTTATTTCTCTATTAAGTAAGCGTTGCGGTTTCTTACCTTTTAGGTGAAAGATCAATTTGTTTTTGTATACTCTGAAAAATTTGAAATTTATTTTTATTCGTTCAGTCGTATCGTATTTTTCACACTTTCCGTATTTAATGGTTTCTCTTTGTTTATTTGAGAAATTGAAATCGAGAATAATTTCATATCTGCTGTCAGGAGTACTTTTTAGTACAAAAAGTCTCAACCCATAGGGGAATGGACATAAACATTAGGAACGAGGTGCCTTTCTAGAAGGTGAGGTTATCATCGTACATGACTATCTGTCAACTAGACATTTCTGGAAAATTAAGAGTGGTATGAAAGTTTTCTCAGAACGCGATGGAATGGTACGTTTCTGTGACGTCCGCCTTTCAAATGGTAAGATTCTTCGAAGATCGATTCAGCCCCTTTACCCCTTTGAGATAAAATTGAAACTTCAGTGTCGGCCGGAGGATGTGAAAAATAAATCGGACATATCACTTCCTATGTGCCATAATTAAAGGTCCTCCTAAAAAAAACTTCTCATCTCGGACTGGTGGACGTGCGATCATAACCTCCTCGTGGTGGACAAAGGAAGGTGTCCTGAACGGGAGGGGCTAATATGATCGGGCCAACCAAGACAAGATGTACAGTTATCGTGGCGAGGGCTGCATGGCAGTTGGTAGGTTTTGCACTGTCGTTTAACAAACTCCTCTCTAATTTTTTATTCTGATATGGAGGCTCTGTCAGGATGGAACTTCCCTTCCTACCATACTCATGGGACTTTTGTGGACCAATTAATCTTTTTTTTACGAGGGTGTGATGAGAATCTTGCATAAGGAACAGGGAATGTGTGCGATCGCCTGTCTAAGGCTGCCTATGACAGGAGACTCCGGAGGGTTTGGGGGGTACGCACCGGTTGTGTGATATTCCTACTGACTAAACTCACCCACCCTTTTTTGCATGACGTTCAAGTCCAGACCGGTGCGGGCGTCATCACCATGACCCCTACAAAAAGGATCCCTCAAAGGTGCTCACCAGAGCCGGAACAGTCTAGCCATCTAGCTACCTTGCTGCGATCCCTTCTTGCATTTCTGTGCCTTTCTCTGTTTCTTTGGGCTTCGTAATGCTTACGCTTCTGGTGGATGGCCCCTAACGCCACTTCCATCCTTTCCCACACATCCGACCTTATCATTTGGTCCAAGATGTTCTCAGGAGTTAGCTGCACTTCAGCTTCTACCGCAGTCTTGTGCTCTGCAAACCTTGGACATTTAAAGAAGACTTGCTCCGCGTCCTCTTTAGCGTCCGGACAATCCTGGCAGAACGGTGAATCGCCCAACCTGAAGCGGTGAAGGTATGACCTAAACCTCCATGCCCACTCAGGAACTGTGTGAGGTAATAACTCATTTCCCCATGTGCCCTTATAACCCACTTCTCCACATTTGGTATGAGTCTATGGATCCATCGGCCCTTAGTAGACTCGTCCCACCTCCTCTGCCATATTGCAATGGTCTGGCTGTGTGGCAGAGTCCGCCGTATTTCCTTGGATTCCTCTCTTGCGTATTCCGGGTCGTACAGCCTCTTCCCCTCCAATGCAAGAATATCAATGAGGATCATTCGAGCTATCACGCATGCTGCTTCGTCAGATCAATTAGGTTGGAGAGGGCCATGGCAATGAGAGCCGGAGTGGAATTGGGGAGCCCCACGGAGCACAACCGAGCCCGCTTTCGTGAACTCTTTTCCAACAGACCAAAGGCAGGACGGCGGCCAAAAACCGGGAAGCCAAGAAGCAAAACTAGACAGCCCTCACTCTGGGCAAAGTTTCTGGAGCCACCAGAAAATTGGCAGCTCCCATATAATCTAGAGGGATCACTCGCATCATCCAGGGGAGCCGGGACCACAGAAGAAGAAAAAAAGGGTGGTATAGTAATACCTTCCTACCGTAGTAGCGTGTGTGAGTCGGACGAACATGTAAATATTTTGAGCCGGAACAAGAATATCTCCCCCGCCCCGTTTTCAGGGTTGCTGAGCACGATGGCCTGGTTAGAATTTCTCTTTGGGGTTGCGCAACCCCCCAAAACGGCTAAAAAACACCTCCTAGAGGAGTTAAAAGCGCCTAACACGGTTTCGCTGTAGAAAAAACACTTTCCCCCCGTTTTCGAGGGTGCTGAGCTAGATCCACTGTGTTGGATATCGCTTCCGATCCCCACCAACCCCTCCACCAGCCAATACTCTCCCCCAATAGGGGTGAATTTTTGTTTGTAATATCAGGGCCAAAATATATTTCCCTCCGTTTTCGTGGATGCAGAGCACGATGGTGCTGGATAATCTTCGTGTATCACACGAAATGAAGTTCTAATGACCATTAATATCTTCATACGTTTCTTTTCTGAATGAAGCTAAAAGTACTTCATTCGTCTTCAATGAAGCTGGAAGCTGGAAGTTTTCCACTATTTAAAGTGTTTAGAAGTCAAAAAATTTGTCTGTGGTTTATACCCTTGTTATAAAAAGAGGAAGAGGAACAATCTTTTGACGTTTTGAATGAAACTAAATAATTTGTTCTTATTAATATTTTTCTTTTTTTTCAACGCTAATCTTTTCAATTTCCTTGATTTATTGCGCTTTAAAAAATAGTTTAATATAACTACATTTAGTTCATCCATTTTGAAAGCTACTGTCACTCAATTATACCTAACTTCATTATTTCTTCCCCGTGTATCAACGTGTAAAACGAATTTTCATTCAGACGAATGACAATGGAAGAACGATAATTCGTTGGCGCTCGTGTATCAACCCCATTTCACACATAACAATAAAAGTGGCGTTTGCACGGGTTTATTGTTTTTGGGCATTGTTGCCTATAGCCTGAACTGAACCAAATTAGACGTAACGTAACGTAAGAATACTTAACGAATATGAGATTATTCGTTTACGTAAATTGTGTCGTAGTTTACAACAAACTAAAATAATTTAATGAAACTACTGAAAGCTGCTTACGGATGCTTATGTGTTGTGCGATTCTTACGGCAGAAAAGGTAAAAGACGTAACATTTTAGAATTTAACGAACATTAGTTAAGTTTGTTCGTCAATTTAGGTCGGTGCTATATAAACACCTATGTTTATATTAGTAACTGAGGTGGCTTTACGATAGTCATGTAACTTTTTATTTTGGTTAAAGCTATAATCGGCCGCGGCAACGCAGAAAAAGTTGAAAAACAGCGAATTTCGGGTTGTGTAGGAGACGTTCAGGCAACAATCTGTTAGCTCGCATTTTAATATATACATTACTTCTATTCTATCTGTCATTGCCCGCACCACAAGCGCGCGTAAATTTGTCTCCAGCTATAACTTTTAACTAGTTCGTTGTGAACCTTTGTAGCGTTCCTTTGTACTAAATTATTAAATTCGAATTAGCGTGTTTTATTTACTTTCAGCCATTTTTAAGCTATTTCGACAAATGTAATAGAAATTTTGAAAATTATTTAAAAACTTTATTGACAAAAAAAAGTGTCTGCAGTCGTACCAGGTTTTAAGTAAATAGCTGAATCCGACATTATTTTATTCATCTAGTTATTTCATGGAAGAGAACTGACCGCTATAAAATTAAAACAGTTTTTATGGTATGTGCAGCTATGCATATACATATAAAACACTCACGTAACAATACACCATTTTATACTTCGCCACCAAAATTTTATCGTATTCTCACAATTTTACCGTATTTTCTACAGTCAGATGAAAATTTGCATATGACTGTTACTATCCTTTCCGGGTACCCAAACCCCTTTGACGGGACTACGGTGTGCTCATTTCAGGAAAATTTTAATTAAGAAATACCAGGTAATGAATAATATCCATTTACCTCTAACATTGTTAAGCTGTGGGCGAAATGACTTCGTTAACAGAACAAAGCCCCACTACATAAACCCACTCTTGATTGCCTATTTATCTTTAACTGAAAAGAAAGGGGAAATAAAATTTTCACGACTTCAGCAATAGACCGGGCTACAAAATCCTTAAGATAACAATAAACAGAACGAGTCCTTTATCTGCTGGTAGTTGCAATAAATCTGCGCAGCAATTTTCCTACTTTATTCATAGCATAAACTTGCTTCCATTGAGGCAGGCGGCCATCAAGGTACGAATTATGCCCGCCGCTCGAATTCGAATTTAATGATAAATAACTGTTCGTTAACATTATATCGCAAGCAGTTTAATATCTCAAAGGAGGCTTATCAGAGGCATCCTGGGCATATCTTGGGCGTTCGATATCAAAGGATTCGTTGTCGTCCGGAGATGGTTCACTTTCCTATCTGTAACTATCGACGAAAAGGCCCGGAGGAGGGCTCTTGGTTTGCTGTATTATGAGGGTTGCAAAAAGATACACAATAACGATTACGAAGGGTTCAGTTGAAAGTTCGGACAGCCCGGATGGAATTTTATGCTGCTTAAAAGTGGGCTTCATAACACCCCCAACACCAGCGCCGAACATATTGATAGCGGTTCGTTTTCGATTATTATAGAATGTTAGATAGTGTAAAGGAGTGAACAAATGATTGGGATAATGACGGTTCAAGGGTTTTTTGATGGCTTCACTCGTGTAAAGAAAGTTATGTAAGTTTTGAGGTTGGCCCCGTTGAAAATGTTCATGGGAATAACCACCAGTTATTGCATAATAGAGAAGGACATAATGACAGGACATATTGCAGAAATGTTTGCTATCTTGATACTTTTAAATGTATTAAGACCTTCGGGATTTTTAACCTTTTTTTTCTGCCTGTGCGGAAGTAATCCTCAAGAATGTTCATTCATATTTTTTTGTGATTTTTTTGTTGTTATCTTTCTTCATAATATTTTTTGATATGAAAAAGAAAATTTATGTGAATGGGTTTTGTACCTGTTATAATAGACTTCTGGGGATTGTTAAATTGTTAAATGTAGGTATTTTTTTTTTTGGCTGTGTAATAGCAAATGACTCAACAAAATGGGGGAAGAAATTAAGCGGTTTGAAAAATAAACAAAATAAATTATCTTAAAATGTTCGAGGCAGTGCGCAATATTTTTGGTACAATCATAGTTCATGTTTACAGCTTAACTTATAAGAGTACTAATGCTCGGTTTCTGAGTGGTGGGGGCCAAATTAGGGCTTCAAGCGAAAATCGCTCCAAATATTTTTTCAGGTATTCAGACTCGAAACCAAAATGCTCCAAAAAATTGTTTAGGTTTTCAGAGTGATTTTTGGATGTTTATCAATGGTGTTGCGCCGAGGTCGGTCGGAGGAGGGCGGTTAATATTGTTTGGCTTATTGCAATATTTCATTTCTTACAAATTGCCCTTGGGCTTTAAATTTACTACCATGTTAACGTAAAATAAAAAACAGAAGTTAGTACATGTAATGAATAAATGGTACGAAAAGCTTACCAATATATATTTTTTCCAAGCTGTAGGAGATATTTTTAAATATAAAGGGACAACGCTTACATTTCGCAAAAAACACATGAATTGCAACGAAGAGTTTGGGTCAGGTGTTATTTTTAGCTCAAAATTTAATATTTTTGAACCTGATCGGGCCTTATTCTGTAATTTTTCATAAAATAATATTTTATGTTATGTTATGATGATAAAATTTATTCTTCATAAAATAAAAATAAAATATTTTAAAAATTCGTATTCTGTCATGCTTTCATAAAATTATTTTATGAAGTCTTTTATAAACACACAACATAAAATATTTAGTACAATCCGCTATGGGTTCTATTACTTTTTGAACAGCTGATCGGTTGAAAATGAAAACAAATAAAATTATGAATGAAAACAAACAAAATCAAAGCGTACCTTGTTTCAGTATCTGGCAAAAAAACGTTTTGTTAATGCGTGGGGCATATTAATTTCTAATTCAACTTAAAACTCAATTAAAACTACTTTCACGCAAATGTCAATTGCCGTCTGTCATTTTCATAAAATGGGTTAAAATACCTGTAAAATGTAGATTATTTTATGTTATGAAGCGTAACAGGAAATATTTTATGTTATGATCCATAAAATAAAAAAAAATTTGTCGGACAGAATAGGATTTTACAGAATTCTTTTATGTTATGACATAATGGGCCCTATTCTGTAATTTTTCATAAAATAATATTTTATGTTATTTTATGATGTTAAAATTTATTCTTCATAAAATAAATATAAAATATTTTAAAAATTCGTATTCTGTCATGCTTTCATAAAATTATTTTATGAAGTCTGTAACATAAAATATTTAGTACAATCCGCTATGGGTTCTATTACGTTTTAAACAGCTGTTCGGTTGAAAATGAAAACAAATAAAATTATGAATGAAAACAAGCAAAATCAAAGCACGCCTTGTTTCAGTATCTGACAAAATACAATTTTCTTAATGCGTTTGTCATACTAATTTTTAATGTAATTCAAAATTCAATGAAAACTACTTTCTCGCAAATGTCAATTACCGTCTGTTATTTTCATAAAATGGGTCAAAATACCTGTAAAATGTGCTGCTTAGATTATTTTATGTTATGAAGCGTAACAGGAAATATTTTATGTTATGATCGATAAAATAAAATAAAATTTGTCGGACAGAATAGGATTTTAGAGAATTCTTTTATGTTATGGCCTAACATAACATAAAATGATATAATTTTACTGACAGAATAGGCCCCAATATGAACTTTTACACAATATGAACTTTTTATATGCACCCATAACCTCAAAAAAAAATAAAAGCTGTTAAAACTGCCAAATTTTGGTTTTTTGGTTATAACTTCGGATATTTTAACTGAAATTTGATGAATTTTTTAGAAGTTATACTTTATAACGTAAACAATGCCTGGTTTCAAGTCAAAATATCTAATACAAGACTTAAAAATTAACTTCAAATTTTAAAATTGATTGGGCAATAACTTTTGTGCATCATTTCGAATGAGGTTCCTTTTTATTTTAAATGTAGGTTTTTTTATGCAGTTTATGATGGTGAACAAGAAGAAATTTTAAACTTGAAAAAAGTGAGAAAACATCGAAGAAAATCGTGAATTTTTATATTTTTTCGTCAATTTTTTCGAAAAATCCCAATTTTTTTTTGATAAATCTCAATTTTTTTTATCATATGTCACAAATGAATTATTTGTTTTCCACTTTTTCTGGCTAGATTCTCGTTTTCGCGACACAAGAAGTGGCCAATCTAATTCCATTTCTTTCGCCTGATTTGACCGTCTATACTTTCTTGGACGGCACTGCGCCATAGTTCTTAATTTGTAATTCTATCTTGCTGGCGGACTTTTACGATACGACGGAATCTGTTGATGAAAACTTGTAGGCCTTGTAATTTTCCATGTTTCGCAACCAAACAAAAGAACTGCCTTAACGTTGTAGTTGAACAGCCGCAATTTGGTGTTACTTGAGATCTCCGTTGATCTCCATATGCGAGACAGGCATGCATGCATATGACCTTTATGCTTTATTTATTTTGCAACTGACGTTTTCTTTTGCTGAGCTATTTTCGATAATAGGATGTGGTGACCGCGTACAAACTAAGTTTTACGCAAAATCACACAACACATTCCGAAACGATAAGCACGATCATTAACGATCAATCGGAACACTTCATCGATCACCGAACCCAAAGCACAGTGATCTAGCCCCTTTCCGTTCCGTCCCTATCGACCCTATGGATATAGACAATTTCCGGCATCTCGGCTATCGCTCGAGTCCTACGGCTCCTCAAAGAAACTAGTTCCCTAATATAAAACTATAATCGCGATAAACCTATTTAATTATAGTTATAATTTAGCCGGAAGTAAAAACACTATTTAGGTATAATTTAAATGACAATAAATTGTTTTAAACAAATTAACATAAAAAGTGCGAAGTTTATTCATTCGGCGAAACCCGCAAGGACGTGGTTAGTACGTACAATGGTCTATGCCGATGTGGGCTCATTTTTAGATTTTAATGCCTCTATCGGGAACGTATAAATTGGAGATCTGACCTCCACATCATTTGTAATAAAAACGAGAGTGTCACAAGGTTCTATCCTGGGCCCTAGGCTATTCAACATACTTCTGTATGACTTCCCATATGACGACCCGCACTTCACTCCGCATGCATCCAATACGCAGACGATACGATGGTGTAGACTACGAACGCTTCACCACTCAAGATCACGGACCTTAAAACAACTTTGTTCAAAAATGTACTTGACTGCTAAATGCACATTTCCATTTAGTATCACTAATGACATTGAATCTAATATAGAGTGCACAAAAATCAAATACAAAATTCATTTATCACACATACTTAATTATATAATTTCAGAATAGTAACATTAAGTTTAAACTTGAAAGTTTATCTTATAAGAAAATTGCACTGAAATGGGTTCATCAAGTCAGTCTACATAGTTGCCCTATTACTGCCAGCACGATTCTATAGAGCTCTCCCCAAGCATTTTGTGTTGAAACACTATGAAAAGAACACTGAATTTACTAGATGCAATTACTTGCTCTAATTTGAAATTCCTGCAACTCTGTGTAAAAAAAAAACAATGAAAAATACTTGGCAGCAATCCACCCTTGTTACGCCATTTCAACCTGCCTGTAAAAAAACGGAGAACAATTTTTCAGCTCTGATGCATCACAAAAAAAAACTAATTTTAGAAAAATTCTAGACTTCTATCGAACACGAAAAAAAAAAATTAACGACATGAAGTATGTCTCAATTTGACCTAGATGACCCTAGTCCAACTCGAATCCATTCCAAATCCCACAATCCATTTTAAAGTCTAATAGATGCATGCTAAAGCTGGAACCTTAACCCGAAACTGGTAAGACTTGGGCAAGTTTTAATGAGTTTGTGGCATTCAGATATCCCTTATCTGGACTTTACATTTTTACGAGTATCCTTCCTTTTGCTCCCTTTTATAACAGTTCAGGATCACGATGAAAAACTTTGTAATATCTTCAGGTTAACTTGTGCAGGGAAATTTAAAATTCAAAGAAAACTCCACCACGACAGGACCTGAATGAGAGTCCTTGACTCGTCTTCTTTCTTTTCGTTATTATGTCCAGGTTGTTGGTGGTGGTAGAGGCTGGATTCTTTTCAGGATGTTCGTTTCCTTTTTATCAAATAAAAAATTATGAATTTAAAGACAGGAGAGTGTCAGTTGATTAATTTCTTTCATTTTTCTTTAATTTCAGGTGAAAGTTTCGCAGAGTTACACCATGGCAGTTGCTCAAAATTAATTGGAAATTCGACCACGGTCTACATGCTGCTGACGCTGCTCTTCCTTCTGCATCCAGTGTCGTTTACCGGCAGGTAGAGGTTTCTTTCTTTCCGCTAGGTGAGCATCCTTCCAGAGCCGATTAGAATGAATAAAATAACATCAGTGATACCTGGGCAGCTTTGTATCGATTCGATTCCGTGCCCATCCTTTTTTATAGCATTTGGGGGCAGGAATGATTAAAATTTTTTTATTGTGCATCTCCAGTTTCGAATTTAATACAGGTGAAGTGATATTGCGAACATGATAATGCAATTTATTTTTATTGCCTGGATCGTTTCTTTTCTAGTGATTGAATTTTTTTGTTGCTTTTTAAACTTTTATTATGGTTTATGCATCATTAAAAACAGTTTAAAATTTTTATTTTATGTAAAATAAAGCGGTGCTCTACAACTTATGATATGATGAAAAATTTTAAAATTACTGAAGGCGATAAAATCTTGGTGAAGGAGAAGTTAGTGGAAAACAGGTTTTGTTGGACTACTGTCATTGAAATTATTTACTAACTAGCAAAAACCCGCGTGCGTTGCAACGCCTTTTAATAAAAAAAACTAATGTGTGCACAGTCCGGGATAGGGAAAACGTATAATGAAAAAAAAATAATAAATCTGCAAAACATAATTTTGGGGACATAACTCGACTGTAGAATGATCTCTCGCAGTCAGTATTTCCGAACCTCAACAACATCCAGGAGATCAAACGCAGGGTTCATCGCCACCTTCTTCAACACCCCCATAACCCTTAACCTATTCTCCCCTTACTAAGCTCACTGCTGCTAGACATTGCACCATGGCGTGACAAACGGACTGGTAGTACAAAGGGTAATTCTTGAGCTTAGCACTGCCACATAAAAAAAATTTAAAAAATTTAGAGTTACATACTTATAAAAAAATGAGTTACAACTTTTTTAAAATTCCATGTTTAGCGCCACCTATCGGAAAAATTTTGTGCTACATGCACAACAATCATATTCAGAATACGTCTCTCACCCTGTGCAGTGTGCAGAACTTGCCCCCATGTAGTTCTCAACATTTTGCCCTTGTTCATTGTGTTCGATATATTCTCTATTTTAATTAGCATCAGACCCATCGATCATTGGTGGAGGTGGCCTTAAGCAATAATCTTCAGAGTATTTCCGCAAATTGAAAGAACAATATCTCGCCATGACAGCATTTCATTTGCGTTCCTTCGATTATCGAGTCATGTTTTCGATCTGACGCGATAGTCGGATCAGAGTGAAAAGTAGGCTAAACGCCTAAGAAGATACTGAATCATCCCGTGAAAGTTCTCAAATCGGATTAACCGTTCCGAGCTTTGAGGTATACAATTAGAATGATAAAAAAAGTTTCCACTCGCTTTTCTCCGACTATCGAATCACGTTTTTCCATCTGAACCAATAGTCAGAACCGACTGAAGCCTAAAACATGCCCAAGAAAATACTAAATCTTCCCGTGAAAGTCCCATCGCAATCGGATTAGACGTTTCCAAGATTAGCCCGGACAAACACGCTTTTTTACATTTCGAAAGGTAGGTTGTTTCTATATACTGGCTGGAGCAATAAAAACTGTACATTCAAAATTATTTTTTACTTTTTAGTCAATTTTAAAATAAAAGCATTCTTTTTAGTTTTTTTAAACGATATTTTTTAATTTCTACTTCTCTATCACATGTCTTCCGCCATTTTGTAAAGACCGCCATATTAGATTTTAAATTTCGGCACACCGCTTACTGTACTATACTTGTTACACGCTTTCATTTGATATACATACCGAAGGTAATTTTGAATGACGACACATAGCTAATTGCATTCTACTGGTCGTACCCTTTCATTTGATATCCATGTCCGGGGTCGGGGAACACAATTGCAACATTCGGCCGCCATCTTGGAACCGCCATCTTGATTTCTTTACAAAATGGTCAGATTATATTGTCACGCGAACTATACATATGTGCACGATTGAAGTTGATCGGTTATATGGAAGTGGGTCAAAATCAAGTTGCAAGATTTGTCTACATACATACACACATACATGCATATACTTTCGCATTTATAATATGAGTAAGGATAACGGACTCCCATATAAACTTTCATCCCCTATTTCAACCCTTTCAAGCCTTTTGTTTCGCGACAAAGGTCCAAGGTCTAATTTATATCTGTACCAAATTTCATCAAAATCGGTTCAGCTGTTTAGGCGTGAAAGCGTAACAGACCAACAGAGTTACTTTCGCATTTATAATATTATATATATAGATTTTCGAGGGATATCGAATCAGACCACTGTTTGCGGGTCCCTTTTCGTCCCTCTACCTAGAGTCATCTTATCGGGGTTGCAGTGGGTTGTCCCATTGCTCCCTTGCTTCGACTCCCCTAGTTATCGCGAGCAGCTGATTGAAGGGAATCTGCCTCATGTCCTCCATCCAATGGAGTCCAGTTATGGCAGCCCTTTTTCTCGCCAGCGCCGGACAGTGACACACTATGTGTGTGGCCGTCTCGGGTTCCTCCAGGCACATCCGACAGGTGTCGTCCTCCAGAATTCCCATTCTTTTTAGGTGATACCTGAAACATCCGTGTCCTGTAATCAGTGCCACCAACCATCTGAGGGTTCTCCTTTGCATATGCAGGATCCTTCTTCTGGTTGCGGCAATCGGCAACGTAAGCACCATCTTAGCCTGCCTGCACGTGGTCATAGCGTCCCACCGTCTCCGGTGTTCTTCAGCGACCCATTTCTCGATGCGGTTCCTTACCAACCCTCTGCCAATGGCAGAGTATGGCTCCGGTCCCCAGAATTCCGAGGTTGACCCCTGTTTTGCCAGGTTGTCCGCCTTTTCGTTCCCATCGATGCCTGAATGTCCTCTAACCCAAGCTAGCGTCACGTTGTTTTGTTTCGCACACCTGTTCAGTTTTTGGACACATTCCAACGCCAGAGACGCATTTATCTCTGTCTGATTCATGCGCTTAATCACAGCCTGATTGTCCAGCGCTATGAGGATGCTCCTTCCCTGCACCTGACCATCATTTATGTGATCCAGCGCGTACAGCAGAGCAAGCATCTCCGCCTGGTAAACTGAGGTGTAATTCCCCAAAGCCAGCGAGCAGGTTAGGTTTAAGTCCTCTGAGAAGACTCCCGCACCTGCTCTGCCGTCAATCATGGATCCATCCGTGAAGATATATATGTCTTCCGGCCTCCCTTCCGGAAGCGTTCCATTTCCTATGAGGGTTTTGTGATACCTTTCGGTCACCCTCATTTTTGTGATCCCTTCCATGGGCATCATGAGCTCCCTAATCCCTTTGATACGATCTAGGATCTTCATGTGCCCATATAAGGCTCCTGACGTCTGCCATACGGCATCCCGTCTCATCCGGATCGCTGAGGCCGCCGCAGTCTTCACCACCTGGAGATCTAACGGCAGCAGACCTAACAGCGCCTCCAATGCCGCGGCGGGTGTGGTGCGGAAAGCACCGCTCACACCCACGCAGGCCATTCTTTGCACCTTGTCCAAATGCCTCTTGACGGTTTTCTGTGTGACTTTAGTCCACCAGATCACCGAGGCATATGTTATGATGGGTCTCACCATCATGGTATATGTCCAGTATGCTAACCTTGGTGAGATACCCCACCTTAGTCCACATACTCTTCTGCACTGGTGAAGCACCCTTTTCGCCTTCTTGATCTTCTCCTCAACGTGGTATTTCCAGGTTAGTCGTGAATCCAAGTATACACCCAGATACTTGACCTTCCCAGACACCTTGATCTCCGATCCAAAAAGCATAAGGGGCTGAAAATCCAGATCTTTAATCTTCCTAGTGAAGATTATAGCGTCTGTCTTGTTGGCGTTTATGGTGAGGCCTTGTTCCGTACACCACTGCTCAACCACTTGGAGTGCATTCCTCATGATATCTGCAGTAGTGCTCATAAACTTGCCGCGTGCCACAATCGCTACATCATCTGCATACCCAATGGTATGCACGCCCATTTCCTCTATCCGCCTGAGCAGAGTGTCCACAGTGATGTTCCACAGGAGGGGTGATAAGACCCCGCCCTGTGGGCATCCCTTGCTGACCCTCCCTCGAAGCCGCGAGTCTCCTGTCTGAATCCTTACTGCTCTGTTTTTCAGCATGCTGTCCACCCACCTTACAATCATGGGGCTGACCTCGCGCCTCACCAGAGCATCTTTAAGTTTGCTGAACTGTATTTATAATATTAGTAAGGATGCTTTCAATTTCATATAACAACCAAAACCTTTAATTTAATTAATAACATCTATAATGTCCACAGAAGGACTTAATCCGAAAAAAATCCAATTCCCTAAAGTTTCTTTTTCATCTCTCGCTTGATACCTTTTCCCAAAATAGCATATAGCTTTGTCCATCAATACAATTAGACTATGGTTGGGTAAATTCAAGTCCATAAAGTTATTGACAATAATAAAATTGCTTTTATACCCTCTTGGGGTGGTTTTAGTCACGCAAAGTGTCACAGTGTCACGGAATATATCAAATAATTCAGAAAGGTAATAGGCCGTGAACTTGATGTACATATGTCCATGTTAAAATTAAACATCCCCATTTAATGGAAATCTGACGTATCAAACACCCTGTGTTATGTTTTTCATTGCATTTACAATCAAGTAGAAAAATAAAAATATACTGTAGATTTTGAGTGAAATGGTGCTTCTGTAAGCGATTGATTGTTCATATGTTAAACCGGAACTGTTGGACTCTAGATACTAAAAGGTTCTGAGTATTGGGAAACATTTATTTTATTAAAATATGTAGTCTTCTATATCACATGTTAAACTGCAATAAAAAATGGGCTCTATTTTGAATGGAGTGATGCGGGGAGAGTGATGGTCCTTGCCATTTAAATTAGGAGGTAATTTATGACCTTGTATGACCGATGTTCTATACTTAACTGCCCTACTTGCATTACAAGTAATGTCCTCAATCAAAGTCCTTAAATACGCATTAACTACCGGCAACGATCCCCGGACCTTGATGAAACATTAAAAATTTCATTGAGTAAGAAGCATGCCATTCAGAGCATGGTGCAAAATATTGTAGTAATCTTAGTTTCAAGGATAGAAGAGGATGGGATAGGAGCACTCTCGGGGTATTAAAATAAACGGCGGAAAGTCTTACATGTAATCTCTAAGAGGTTGTACAATATCGAGAATACTATCTGTGGAAAGTTGTTCTATAAACGAGTTGTTTTTTGTATGAACTTCAAGTCCGTGAGTGTGTTGGAGAAGGAGGACTGCAGGATATGAGGGCAAGTGAAGAGTTTTATTCTTGTTTTGAAAGAAAAAATTATTGCCAGCATGAGAGCATTAATTTCGGTGGAACAGTCGCTATGGTACTTGCGATACAATCTTTTTCGGGCTGCTATATTCCCGCCAGTAACTCTATAAGTCTATGGAGGTGCAAACGCTGCATCCATCAATAAGTTTGATGGTTCGGCTTTTGGTTCTTGTTCATCTTAAAGTCGATTTTCGAAGTACCACCGCAGATAAACGGGTTGAATTTGGGCTTAGTCGAATGTAGGACTTGTATATTAATTCACTGAATTTGTGTATAAAAGCGCCCTAGTGGGAAAGTTGTGGATAGTTTTGATTTCTTCGGTTTCATAAGTATTTTGGGGTGTCGAAAAAGAGAGAGCAGATAGGGAGTTAGTTCGTAGCTCCAACATTCTTGCAGCTCTTCATCTGAATATTTTACGAGGATCATTCGTTGGAAAATTGTTATTGGATAGATTACAACAGCCCTTTTTTTAAATCAATATAGAGCTGTTCATGATCGCAAGAGGATGCACTCTTTCGCTCCGTTTGAATTTTAAGGATTGAAAATAACCACCAACGATTCGCTCTATACCCCTTTCATGCCTATCTCTTTGGACAGGTTGCAGTTAATCTTCTCATCTGCAACAACACCTGTACTTAGTGATATTAGTTCAGTGCTCTCTGGGAAGGGAGGATGTTCCTGAAATCAATTAAGCAGCTTCAGTGCATCAGTATTGTCCCGCTTTTGCTTAGCATCACTACTGTCAACGTGTTGCTCTGACGTCGTGTTTGAAAAGTAATCCTGGGAAACATTTCCCACGAATCGTGTCAGTAGCTGGAGGCCATTTGGACTATTGGATCGCTCGTGTATGGGGCCTTAAACGAACGTAAACATTACATCATGCAGACAAAGATTCGTTGCTCGCATATAAAGTTTGCGCACCATGAATTAAAAAAAAGCTTTCAAGAAAGCGTTTACATCTGGATACGTTCTCGTCTATGGCCATTCCTACGCGAGGGACCATGGTTCTGGGAGCACAAGCTTTTTTGGGCAAAGGAGGCGTACGGAGACACTCCACACGCTTTCCTTGCCAAAAAAAGCTCGTGCTCCCAGAACCATGGTCCCTCGTGTAGGAATGGCCTATGAGTGGCCTTAGAGATTAGACAGTCCTCCACCTTACATTCAGCACGATTTTTGCAAACCCAATCAATAATTATATTGTAGTTGTGCCACTTTCAACATTTTTCTAAGAAATCGAGCGAGCACTTTTTTCAGAAGAGAATTTTTTTATTTTCTGTTGTGTTTAAACAGGGGCCCCACTAGTCAAAAATAAGTCTGTTGATTGAATTGGACATACGTTTTATCGCCTATGAAGACAAGGTATGGTTCGGGCTATATGGCCATTCATAATGTACTAGCAAAAGAGCGAGATGCAAAGTTGGGGCTTGGTCACTAGCTGAGATGGTGTTGGGCTTAGATTCGATACTGTCGAATAAGTACTATATTAATTGAACGGCTAAAAAGAATCTCACAGTTAGGACAGCCACAGTTTGTCAAAAGCCTTAAAGATATTTAGGGCAACCAAACTAGGTTCCCGAAGCATAATTTGATTGCAGTGCTCGGTTAGAAACTCAAGAGGGCCAGGCGATCTTTTTTCTACTGTTTCGGCTTCACCGGCCTCAGTTCAATAATATTCAGTTCAATCCATAAGTGGCTTCACCGGCTAAAATCCAGATCAGTACTTGAAATTGTTGTTGCTTTTTCGCCAGAAGTCAGAAATGCAAAAGCTCACTGGAATGGTATTCCACTATTCCAGTTGATTACTCCCTTTTGAGCGAGCTTATACGTTTTACCTTAGTTCGAGTTCGAGAATTGGGCGAATTGAGGCCTGTTTTTTCTCATTTAATATGTGGAAATTGTATTCGAACAGAGATTATTTTGAAGTTCAGTTTACCAATTTGCTAGAACTTGCGCAGTTTGGCGGGTGAAGCCAGGGTATAAAGGCGTACTGCTTATCTTCTACTATGTATTTGATGAGATTCTAGATATTCCATAATTACTTACTTGCTTCTTCGAGGGGGGGCGCCTTTGAAGGTACTGCGACCTATTTGGTCTATTGTGCCAACCCCGCCATTAAAAATCTTCGAGATTACAATAGAACACCCCCTGGAGAATAGCCTTTTGCACCTCTTATTGTAACCGACTCGCCATTCATCTCAGCAGTTAACAATCTACTCCTAAGGAACGACGTGATCTATCTCGCAGTGTGGGTTAAACTCCCATTTTTGTGCTGCGGCTTCGTCCATCGTGTCAAAGGTAAATTTGTCGAACGCACTCTTGGTATCTGCAAAAGAGCAGAGAAAGGTTTCCTGAGCCTGAAGGGACCTCTCGAAATCTCTCACTAGCATGTGAATGGCTAACTCTGTAGATCTGCCTGGCTTTTAACTAGCATTGGACTAGGTTCGCAGTTGGACCTTCCCTATTATTCCTGTCTAAAACCTTCTTCATAGTTTCATGTGAAAGAACGAGAGGTTGAGAGGTTTTGCTTCCTTGTACGTAATTCTCGCCACTTTAGGAATAAAGATCATTATACACTCCCTCCAGCATCTCGGAATATGGGCCAGCGGAAAGCTCTCTCTGAAAAGTGGCGGCAAAATTTGCAGGATCTCTTCCAAAGGCCTCTGAAGGAAAACCGGGAACATTTCCTCTTTCCCAGCAACCTTGAAGGCCATGAAGGTGCCGTGCCAATGGCCCATCCGATCTTACCTGTACTGAAAATCCTGGTTTCCAGGCCTTTTTTCCTATTGTAGGATCTGTGGGCAGAAACTACCTCCGACACAGTGTTAGGTTATAAGGCCATTTCTGGGTCAATTTCTAGAAAACCCGGAATCGGAAAATGAGTGCTCATTACTAACTCTAGTATGGTGGTGTTCTCCGTACAGAATTCCTCAGGAGTTTTGGGGGAGGCAATAGTATTTGAGTGATCCTTAGATAAGAAATTGTGTTTCATCGAGGCTGGAAGTTGGTCTATTTCTTCGAAGAAGGCTTTCCATGACCTTTCTTTAGATCATCTTAGCTAGATATTCCATAAGAGTTTTATTGATTATTTTCTCCATCGTTTTGGAGAGAATAGACCTAATTGCTATTGATCGGTAGTTTTAGGGCTGTTGGAGTCACATTACAGGTTCCAATAGTATGTATGGATAAACTCCGAAGAAGTACACGGTAGGGCGAAGTGCTGCCCAGGAGCTTAGCTAAAGTGAGGAACGTAGGGTTCTTAAAAAATATAGGGTGTATATTGTAAGGTCGACTGGATTTATTTGCACCAAGTTCTTTAGGATGTCTACTCATTTCACGATTTCTAAAGAAAATCCCGTTCATTGAGTGAGCGTTTCTCTTAGGTGTATGCTTAGTAGTATTGGTCCAAAGAAGAGTTCAATATGAAGAAAAGTGCTAATAAATCGGCCTCGAAATTGCTTTCTGTTGTCACCTTTTCTCGTAAATAAAAAAGGAATTGTGAATGAATAGAAATTTTTCTTGATGGGATTTGGAAAGTGTTTATTGCCATATAACAATTCGGCAAAGTTAACCGAACAATAATTCACAAATATTTTCTTAATATCTGATTTAGAAACCTTCGACAGGACTGAACTAGGCAATACGAACCCCCTAATTGACAATTTGCAATAATAAAATGTGTGCCATTTGCAGTTTGGGCTTTATTTTAATAATAAACTTTTACTTTCACACCTGAATATGTTAAAAACTATTATTTTGTTCAGTTTTTTTATTTTTAGTCGTTTCGTAGTAATTGGAATTTTTTCCTCCAGGTTATAAAATATAAAACGATTCATATAATGACCAAAAGTAAAATTAAGTAAAAATATAAACGGCAGCTTGTAGTGTTTTTATAAAGAAAAAGGAAAAAAAAGAAATTGCTTGTCAATAAAAAACATGTATAAAAAAATTCATAAAGTCAAATAAATAATTCAAATAAAATTTCAAATTTTCGAATCGATACAAACCTGTCTCAATTATTGATTAACAAAAAAATAAGGTCAACTGTAAAATAGCTTAATTCAGGTCACTATAAAAAATATAAAAAAAATGTGATTAAATCAAAAAAAAGAGTTAAATGTAAATGTACTTATTCAATTATTGAGACAAAAGAAAAGACATGTTCGAAATTAATGCGATTAATGAAGCAAAATGGAACGAAATTGATTTAAATAATAAATAACAGGAAAACATGATGTAAAAACAAAATATATATGAAAAAGAAGAAATTCTCACAACGTACAATTTTTCGAGTTTTGTTTAAAAAGTGCATTATTCACACCCACAAAACACAAGAATATAATTAAATGATAAAAAAAATTATAAACGAAATGAATATTAAGTAAGGATTGTAATTAAATTAATTGCATGAAATGCTGCACAGAAAAATGAAATAAAAATATATAAAAAAAAAACAAATTCATTTAATAATAAAAAAAAGTAATTATTAAATAAATTTTTGTAAATAAATTATAAAAAAAAATGACAAATATTTGGCGCACACACACACATCAGAATGAAAATAAACCAATAAACACAAAACCCTAAAATAATTAATTATAATTCAGTAAATTAATGAGGAAAAATAAGTGAAATTGTGCATATTTTATATAATAAAAAAAACAAAAAAAAAACAAAGTAATTGAATAATGTATACACAGGAAAACAAGTAAACAAAAAAAGGACAAGGAAAAATTAATTAAACAAATTAAAAAAAAATCCGAAGAAAAAAAAATATATTAAATTCATTTAGCAATTTAATAACCGATAGTTTAATTAAAAAACAAGCAGGAAAATGGCGGTTTTTATCGTAAATTAATTAATTGAAAACAAAAACAGCAAAAAAACTGATTGTAGATAGTAAAATCACTCACATTTATTTTTGGACTCGATAAAACCCGATGTTTATCGTTAAGATTTTTTTTTAAAAACCAAAAAAAAATAACAAAATCCACTAAAGAGAATACTTGTAAAGCAATTTTTACAATTTTATGAGGAAAATTGCATTTTTTATGTTTTAATTAAATTAAATTAATTATAAATAATAAAAGAATTTAAATGACAGAATGTTAATTTGTAGCGCCCCGCATGAAAATTTGTTCGGGACATGATTTTTTTCATGATGTTATTTGTCAGTTTTACGAGTATTTACGAGTATTCCAAGTTCATAGCTTAATTTAATTGCGATATGTGAAAAGAGGAGTTGTAACCATAAAAAAAAAAATAATAATGAAAAAATGATGGGAAATTTGTTAATTAAGTGTTTATTTTTTAATTTTTGGGAGAAATAAATTTTGTACAAATGTTTTTACCAATGTTTTTTTTATTGTATGTAATTGGATTTAGTTATGGAATTCTCATGGGTAAGTAGGTAAATGTGAATTGATTTTGTTGGTTAAGATAAAAACAATTTCACATTAATAATGCATAATATTGTGGTTAAATCGAATTTTAATTACAATATCTGAAAATTATTTTAGGTACCCTTTGGCGTAATGTGAACATTTACTTGTAAATGCATTATGGGAGATTCACAAAAAAATGAAACAAACCAAACCGTATTAATTATGCCTTTTAAACATATTTTAATAATTATGCTTACATACTTTAAAAGTAGTGCGAAATATCCAAATTTATGTATTAAATACTTTGAATTGTTTAAGCCTGGAGTGTTATTCAATTAATAATTTGCGAGAGCATTCTGGGAGGCAAAGAATGGAATGACTTTGACTATGATATTAGTGGGACAAGTCAGCTAACTTCCTTGGATATAAAAATTTTTAAAAACCGACTTCAGCAAAACCAAAAATAATGCACAAAAAACCAAAAATAATGCACAAAAAAGGATAAAATAATTGTTTGAAATTTTTTACAACATTAATCCAATCAGAATGGATTTAATAAGAAGAATCACTTGTGAAGACGGTGCCAGGTAGTAGTTGACTTTCATTGCATTAACTATTGCTGCGAAAATTGTATTCATTTCTTTGTTAGCCTTATGCCCTTAATACATCACCCCGAAAACAGGTGTTGGCACCGTCTTCAAAAGTGATTCTTCTTATTAAATCCATTCTGATTGGATTAATGTTGTAAAAAATTTCAAACAATTATTTTATCCTTTTTTGGGCATTATTTTTGGTTTTTTGTGCATTATTTTTGGTTTTGCTGAAGTCGGTTTTTAAAAATTTATTTTATTTCGTACTTTTTAGTCCGTTAATTTTTTTTCGGGGGTAATATAAAAAAAAATTATTTATTACGAGAAGCATGACACTCAGCCGCGCGCCGTCGAAAAGAATTGAGGCAGTAGCTAAATAGTTTTTGCAGTAATGAATTTGCGTATTTTCGGAGGAATTTAAAAAAAAACTTATTTAATATGAAACAAAATTCCCCAAAGGAAATTAAAAAGAAATATTTATTGTGTCGATTGAAAAAAAAATTGCTCCAGGTCAAAGAATCGAACTCGCAACCTCCAGGACGAGAGGCAAGCCTCTCAGTCGTTGTGCTACGGGAGATTGTTATAACAAGATGGCTAAATGCGTAAATAAAGCTTTTCAGAAACTGCTTTAAATAGAATTTCATTCCAAAGGAATACTCTCTTACAGTCTGCATGAGTAGAGTATGCATGAAATTTCTCACCGAAGAGTTTGTAATTAATCCAATCAGAATGGATTTTAGAAAGAGAAAAAAAGAAAAAAAGTCGAACTACCCTCCGGGGTTTGAACCCGCAATTTTTATTTGCAGGTCAACGTCTTTGCCGATTCATCCACCGGCCTCTTCTCGAGCACGCGACAATAAAGTAATTTGTTCGCTGCCTTTGAAATTACTTCTATCCGTTCAAGGTGTACTAATTTTACCAGTTTTTTACGCCTACCTTCGAACTCCTTTATCAGAATTTAAAAAAAATTGTACGGGACCACCGTGGGAAACTACCCTTTCAAACAAAAAAGAAAAAAAGCAAAAAAGTCATTGCGTTACAAAGTTATGCGTGAACAGGACCAAAAAATACCTACGCGTCGAATTGAAAACCTCCTCCTTTTTTGAAGTCGGTTAAAAAGTACAGAAAAACATCACAAGCCAGCTTAATTGTTTCTGAAGGCTGATTTAGAACCAGATACAAATACTTAATTTACTTATTATCATGGTTTCGATACCACCAGTCATCATAGGTTTAAAGATATTTTAAAGCAAATCCATTAGCGCCGGAAAAAGACATACCTGGAGGAAACATTGCTAATGGATGTATAAAGCATCTGGGCGAATCGGTTAGACTTGGGAAGATTTCTCTATGCAACTCAACCCTGCCAATGATCTTAGGATCAGAGGGGGAGAACGCAGGTGGCAGCTTCAGAGCTTCTCGTAAAGTTGTAGTCGGAGAAAGCAATAGAGGAACCTTCACTATGGAAAATGTGCCTTGAGCATTGCACGGTTCCTCCTCCTTTAAGGTACTGCTACCTGAAAAGAAATTCAAAAAATCGAACTTTGTTTTCAATTTTCGATTCCGTGATTTCGACTCTCTCTCTTTTAAGAGGCCAAAAAAGAGTTTTAAATATCTATAAAACGCCATTTATAACTCAAGAACGGCTGGACCGATTTTTATGATTTTTGATTTGTTGGATTTGTCTCCGACCCGAATAGCAGAATAACTATTAAAACATCGGAAAAATTCACGAAAATTTATGAAGAAAGTTCATTTTCTCATATATTTTGTATGGAACGGCTTTTTTGATGATATCTCGAGGCAGGGGCGCAAGAACGGGGGGGGGGTCCAGGGGGCCCGGAACCCTCCTCATATATCGGGGAAATTTTTCAAACTCATATGACTCTAAGACGCCGACTAGTGAGTGGACAAATCATTTTTACCCTTTTTCAGGGACGTGAACTTTCTATCAAAAAGAAAGAAAGTCGTAAAATCACTAAGAGTCCTAAACATTATCGAAGAATACCTTTAACCGAGAGTCAAGCATTACCTTTACCCACAATCTGTGGTATCTTTAAAATGCACCCGAGTAAAAATAATTTAGTTGGTTCATTTTTTAAAAAACATGTACGCGCCGCAACTAGCACGGATATCGAGCTAATGCGCCTGCCACACGGGTACGAACGCTCCCGCTACAGGCATGAAAATCTAAAAATGCTTCCACTATAGAGGTATGCATACGCCTCTGTTACAGATATGAATGTATTCGTTATCGACTATTCTAAACGTGAGGGTTTTACAAGCGGTCCCCCAACTGAGTACTAACCATGTCCAATGCTGCTTGACCTTCGCAATCGAACGAGAAACGGTATATTGAGTATGCTAATGGCACCCTTTGTGGTCATCAAAATAATTGTCCGTTTTCTTCGTCCTATGCAACTTCTTATCTCAATAGCTTTATGCCCGCTGATCGAGTGTTTGCCAGATTGGAGCAGGAGATTAAAAGGACTCACGTCATTACTATAAAGCGAGAATACTATTTAATTTATGAAAAGCACGCTAATTTGAAGAAACTTGGAAGCGACCGGCCCTCTTTTAACATTAAGGGGGTAAGAAGGACATTATAAAAAACTACCAGCTATTCAGACTTCCAAGAGAATTACAATGAAAAAGAATGGTAGAGCACGTTGCAGATTTGAGTCAGGAAATGTACCGGTACACACTTTATTCAAAAAAGGTAACACCGTAAAGAACTAAGGTCTTTACCATATAGACAAAAAGAGTTCCCTGCTGCCAAAGAAGCATGTTGTCAATTTACTGAATAAACAATTTGGTGACAATTGGGCTGAGCAGTAGGAACTTACCTGGCACAAATAGATCTTATTGGATGAAAATAATACTATCAGCGATGAATCAGTACAAGATTGTGAGCCGGAATAATGTGAATGCCTGGAGCGTGATTTATAGTACCTTATAGTGTAATAAATCAATCAAGTCTTTATTAAATAAAAATACATGTTATTTTTTATTATTCTATTGATTATCTTAAGGGCATATTTTCCTTTAATCGAAACAAAAAGGAATATTTTCAAAAGTGATCAGTCGAAGGCACTATATATGCAGTACATGAACAAAAGGGACTATTTCAGAAATTTGACAATTAATATCTTTTTAAATAAAAATATCTAAATATTCAAAACCGCTCTATAATATTAGCTGTAGTATGTTCTTAAGGACTAAGCAATTATATTAAAGAAAAAAAAAGACAGACAAAACTTTACTGTTTTTACTGTTTTCCCAAAATTTGCTTTAGTCTTTTACTAGCCCCTTTTGAACATCACTCCTCATATAATGATCACACAGAAATAAGTTCTTTTGTCATTTTTGCTTTGTTTACACATTTCCAATAGTTTTCTCAAATTTACAAAACGATTACAACAAATTTATTGAAATTTGGACAGAACAAGGCATATGATAAAATTCCTCCCTACGACATGAAATTCATGTTATTATCCCTAAGCTGGAAAATAAAGTTCTTGCCAAACGAAAGTCAAACAATACACTGTAAAAAAATTTCTGTGGTAATTTTACAAAAAAAATACTGGAAGTTTTATTCACAAGCAGTTTTGTAAATTTGCAATATATATTATTAGGAATATTCCTAATCTACTTTACGTATTTTTACCAACTGTGTGGTGTAATATAAATTATTTGTGGGATGTAAAGTTACAATCAGTATTGGAGCTTTCTCTTCATAGTTTTGTAAATTTCCTACTTTTTACCAGAGAGAGAGACGAAAATGGAAAAACCCAAAGCTAAGGATTACCGACCGCCCTGTGCCAATGTGCTTGGCCCTGCCTGAAATATTTCCAAGCGCCAAATTTCATTCGTAGTTAATGCCCTCTCCCTACACATATGCCCTCTCCCTCCACTGGTCCCGATTCTGAGCAGATGTCATCCAGTTTGACATCCCTAAGCTCTGAGCGTCCTGGTCTACGCCATCCTTCCAGCGGAGCTTGGGTCTCCCTCGCTGTCGCACCCATAGGTCTTACCGCAGAGAACTTTCCGAGCAGGCTCATCTTCACTCATACGAGCTAGATGTCCTGCCCACCGGAGCCTATCGAGCTTTATTTTCTTCACAACATCTATGTCGCGATAGCGTTCGTAGATATCGTCATTGTACGAAAGCCTGTAAACAAACGCTCTCAAGCTTAAAATTGTTCTCTGCAAATATCTTCAGGAGCTTAGTCGAAGTTGCTTTCATTATCCTCGGAGCCCAATATTATTGCAGGCTTTTGGGAAGGCATATTTTTCCGCCAAACTCTGGAACTGCTGGAGCCTTTGTCGAATTTCAGCAATTTTATTTTTATTTATTTATTTAGAAAAAAAAACAAAGTGTACAAAAGAAGAACAATTTCTTAAGTGTACGCATACTGACAAATATTAGATAAAAATAGTGATAAGAAAAGTAAAAATAAAATATGTACAAAATAATAGATTAATAACAAAAAGCATGAATAATAAAAAAAAAAGTATGAATAGTAAAGAAAATATTAGATAAAGTAAGAATACAAGTGAAAATAAGACAAAAATTAAAAGAAAAGAAACAAAATTAAAAGAAAAGAAAATTAACATTTTATATAAAATTAATAAGATTAATACTGCCCAGGGTAATTGTGCTAAAAATTTGGTTTATAAGATTTACCTAGCCATGATATAAGAGAACAGTTGAGACTTAAATCTACCGATACGACCTTCTCTCTTAAGACCAGCCGGTAGTGCATTCCATAACGTAACACCATGGATAAAAAACAATCGTGAACTAACTTGGCAATGATGCCTAGGAATATTTAAATTAAGAGTTCTATTGGAAGTCGAGAACGCAATTTTAGTTTTGAGATAAGTAGGGTAATCAGAAAAAATGATTCGGTGCATAAAAATTAACATATTATATTCCAGATAAGATAATAGCGAAAACCCTAAAAATTTCCTAGTAAATGCAGAAATGTGATCGAACTTCCTCAGTCTGTATACATAACGAACAATAGAGTTAAATGCATTTGATAATATACGCATAGAGGCATAATCTAAACGGCCGAACACCGGAATACCATATTGAATATGAGGCATAAGTAATGATTTAGCTACCTTCACTTTTGTGAGCAGCGGCACATAAGATGAAGTATGCCACAGAGTTCGCAAACCACAGTAAATTTTGGAAGCTATATCAAAGATATAGTCATTCCAAGACAGAGTTTGATTTAGAACTACACCAAGATACCTAACCCTATCAACATATGGAATCGTTACACCATTAATGTGAATCTTCGGAAAAATCGCCACATTTAACACTCTTTTATAAATGACAATACTTTTAGATTTGTCAGGATTTAGTTTTAACTTATTCTCTTTCGCCCATTTGTCTAACCTATCCAAGTCACCATTGATTTTAGTAGCACAATCCTCAATCTTATCCATGGGGCTTGAGCAATAAAGCTGCACATCATCAGCATACATATGAACGTTAGCAAAGCGAACGTGAGTTACAATATCATTTATAAATAACGAAAATAATAACGGTCCAAGTATGGAACTCTGAGGCACACCGCTAGTGACATTGATTAGTTCTGAAAAGTTGCCATTTGTGTGGACAATTTGCTGACGATCAGTAAGGTAACTGAAAAGAAACCTAACTGCAGTACGATGAAAACCAAAGAAATCAAAAAGTTTCCTGCATAGCAATTCATGGTCCACTGTATCAAAAGCCTTGGAAAAGTCCAAAAGCGAGAGAATTGTGATATTATTAGTATCAAGCGCTATGCGAATATCATCAATTACCTTCACTAGTGCAGTTGTACAGCTATGGTTTGGACGAAAGCCAGATTGTACTGTAGATAGGAGATTTGCTGCACTAATGTAAGACATCATTTGCTCACACATCAGCTTTTCAAGTACTTTAGAAAAGCACGATAAAATGCTAATCGGTCTAAAGTCTTCGACTTTAGAGGGCGCTTTCACTTTAGGAATCGGTATAATTTTGGATATTTTCCAGTTACGAGGAAAACACGAACACGTAATGCACGCATTGAAAACGTGGCTTATAACAGCAACGCACGAAGGGGCAATAAGTTTAAGAAAACGAATTTCGACGTTACTCTATTTAATAAAGAGAACATTTTTCGTGGCCTTCGTGCGGCATGGGTTTACAAGAACGCAACCAAATACCTACAGGCTTGAGCAATTCTCTCGTAAGCTCGGCATCTGCTTTCCGTAACTCAACATATCGTATCCCCGTTTCGTATCAATCATTGACGCTATACGGACAAACTAACTAGCCCAATTTCTCCGGTCTTTTCACTGCATTCCGTATCATCCATCCAGTGGCATGATCCATTCGGTAGTACGATATCTATTTAGTTAATCCAGTCTGGTCTCATGTAATGATGCCCATTATCAACTGATGATAGACGACGTAATAGTCTAGGTTAGGCCTAGGGCTGACTCCAATGAGATCGGAGGATCAATTAGCGCTATGCCATGTCGTTTTGATACCACAACCTCGGGTTTCTAAAGTAAGGTGGTTGTTCGATTGATTGGGGCTGATATCTGAGGCCATCCTCTTTAGCTTTGGAAGCTTATCAGTGCTCTGACCATTAGTATGGAGATATCTTTGCAGTCTTCCAGGACGTAACTACATAGTGTGCATTGCGTCGGTTTGGCTAGAGCCGGACGCTTACACAGGAAGTGAACGAGTGATCCCCTAGCTGGGGGGAAGATAGTTTGTGGTTGTGGCGACCATACTTTCGAGTAGTAAATTCACGTTGTTGTTATGACCGTAGGGTCATCGCATCGCATCGCGGTCTGTTTAGGATGTCCATTGTTCTTTCTTTATTGAAAGGGGGCCAAATCGTCCTAGAGGTAGTATATGTTTCCAGTGCTCTCCATCTTTGGCTGCCTAGCGGCAAAGCTTTTTTTACCACGACTATTGGGCTGCCGATCATCTCCGAGCCCCGGAGAGAGATTCCTTGCTTGGCTAGGTAGGCGGCTTTCTTGTTCCTACCTATGTTCCTATGTCCGGACGAGAGTCACGTTCTGCTACCGAGCCTATATAGCTGAACTCTGCATAGCTCCACTAGCTTGTAGCGCTTCAACGCTATATCCTTGCGTAGGTTTGAGGTTCACAGGTTTGAGGATTGCCCGCACCTCCGCCTTTTTTTGTTTTTTTTACTAGGGAGAGATGAGAATCTTACATCGGTCAAGTAACAAGGAATGTGTGCGACCGCCTGTCTAAAAGCGGCGACACACGTAACTGCATGCTTGATAAGCACGCATGTTTAATATTATTGCGCATGCTTGCATAACTTCTCTGTAGCCGCTTTTAGCCTTTTTTGAATAGCCGTGTCAGTTTATCCTTAAATAATCTCGAGTTCGGAAACTGACGACGCGCTCGCTCGCACTCACACTTTTGTTTTCAAGCGAGATTTGTTCAAGCATGCAGACCAATCTTCAAGCTGGTGTTCAATCATCATGCTTGCGCAAAAAATCTCATACACATGCTCAAGCACGCTTGCACAAAAAGATTGAACATGCGTGCTTGTGAAGCATGCAGTTACGAGTGTAGCCGCCTTAACCCTAGAATGATAATCATATTGTAATGTACGTAAAAGATAATCATGCGTAAAATTGACGCATAACCTTTTTCTCCAAAAAATACGTAGTTAACCTATATACTTTTTTCCAAAATTAGAAAGCTTGGAGTATTTCCTATGAATAATGTCCGGAAAATTTT
The DNA here is from genome assembly GCA_963855945.1 of Thereva nobilitata. NCBI lineage: Eukaryota > Metazoa > Arthropoda > Insecta > Diptera > Therevidae > Thereva > Thereva nobilitata. The sequence goes on from OY979696.1 coordinate 35,217,102, forward strand.
TACGGTACGGCATTTACTTTTGAAATTATAAGCAATTTTAAAGCTAAAGTTGGCTCTATTTCGTACTTTTTTAGTACTTTTTCACCTGAGCTTATGTCGAAAATTACCAAATAAGGTCTGTCGGTAACACTTACCTCAGTAACGAGTGCGCCTCACGGTAGCACTAAGCGACAACTGAGATGTCCTAAGCGCATAGCGACGGATTCGCACTATGTAGAAAGAGAGAGCAATATTTCGAATACGCATGCGTCAATTTTACGCAGATTATCTGTCTAGGGTTAAGGCTTCCATGCCTATGACAGGAGACTCCGGTGGGGGTACGCACCCAAACGGCTGTGTCAGATTCCTACTGACTAAACCCACCCACGCTTTTTGCATGATGCTCAAGTCCAGACCGATACGTGCCGTTAAGGCATTAGTTCAGCCAGGCGTCATCAGCTTGACCCTTAAAAAAAGGATCCCTCAAAAGTGCTCAACAGAGCCGGAACAGTCTAGCTACCTAGCTGCTATCTCTCCCTGCATTCCTGTGCCTTTCTCTGTTTCTTTGGCTTCGTAATGCTTAAACTTCTGGTGGATTGCCTTTAGCGCCACTTCCATCCTTTTCCACACATCCTCCGACCTTATCATTGGGTTCAAGATGTTCTCAGGAGTTAGTTGCACTTCAGCAACTGCTTCTAAAGCGGCCCATACACTTTCAGTTTAACCGCGCATTTTATCACGTGTGACGTCATGTCTGAGCGATAAATTATGTGAACTGTGCGTTTTGAACTATTTTCATTCAGTCTTCAGACCTGAGCTTCTGGACCCTCTTTTGCGGCGATAACTGCGCATACAGCAAACTGACGAACCCACAAACTTTCAGTTCAGTTTATTGTACATGTTTTTACACAGCTCAACTGCCCGGTTAAAACTGAGAGTGTGTGGGCCGCTTAACCCAGTCCTGTGCTCTGCAAACCTTGGGCATTAAAAGAAGACATGCTCCGCGCCCTCTTTATCTTCTAGGCAATTCGGTCAGAACGTCCAACAAGAAGGGGTGACGGTATGCCCTATAACCTCCATTCCCACTCAGGAACTGTGGGAGGTAATAACTCCCTTTCCCTTGTTTCCTTATAATCCACTTCACCACATTTGGTATGAGTCTATGGGTCCATCGGCGGATGAGGAGGCATCGGCTTGTCCTGGGGCCCCCTATATTAGGCAGCATCCTTGCGAGTGCTGCGCTGATGGCGGAAGCCTTTTTCGCTATGCCCGCCAAGTGTACCCCGAAGTTGAGCCTTCTGTCAATCATCACTCGCAAATACCTAAGTGCGGGCTGGGAGCGGATGGGTCACCTACTTTCACCGCTATGGTCTCCACCTTTTTCCGCTCGGGTCATGTTTTTATTTCCCATATCGCTTCTTTCGCGAATATCTCGATTTCGTCGAGTCGCTTTCCTACTACAACTACCCGGATGTCATCGACGAGCCCAATAGCGACCCCTTCTCGCGGGAGTCGTAGCCCCAGTACTTCATCATACATGATGATCCACAGAAGAGGGCCTTGGGGGACTTCGCCCGCACCTCCGCCTAGCATTAGCGTACACAAGAAGGTGCCAGGACAGTGAATGGTTAGTGGCCTCTAGATAGACCCGCACTCGGACTCCTCTGACTTCCTGGAACCGTACAGAAGCGATAGGTGCATCTGCTACAGTTATAATAAGAAGAAGTTAAACGTTATAAATTGTATTGCACTTTGTTATATTGCAATCCTTGTGAGTGTTAAATTGAATTTTTTTTAACCCTCTTAAAAAAGCAGATTAAAATTATTAATCTAAACCACGCTTCAAAATTCTCCAGCAGAGATGATGACGTTCATTAAATTATAACAATATTCCAGCTATTAACGCTGCTACTGCGGTGTTTTCTTTTCTTATTTAATCATCTTGTGTTTTGTGTTTTACATGCTAACTTAAGATTTACTTTGTCTTCAAATAGAAAATGTCACATAAATCATCCAAAAAACATTTTAATTATGACCAAGTCATCTTTTAATTAGAATTTATTTCATAAGTCACGACGATTTGAGAAGAGAAGTATAACATCCCGAAAATTATTTTCCAAAAATTACAACTTAGCATAAATCATTTTCCTGCCAGGACATAAGTACTAAATTTTCATTAAACCTAACTCATTTCATCCAGCCTTAATCCTGTACTTGTGGTTGGGAATTTCCCAAAGATAAAAATGACTTTAGCTGCTGCATTTCCCGTCCCTTTTTCCTACATTGTAACATAAGAAGGGATATTCCTTCGCGAAACTCATTAAATCGTCGGAAGGAGTCTTGTACATATACTTTTCCAACGTAGCACATGGCGTTTTCCCCATCATTTTCGGAACTATAAAATTTAAAAAAGGTCAGAGCGGAACTACTTTGTATCTATGTAGTGGAAGGCAAAATTTTAGCTGGAAAAAAAAAATTTTATCTCAAAATTTAACGAATTCAGAGCATCTGCAAGGAAATGTGTGAAAAGCCCATGAGGCGACCATTCCGCTTAATGACACGAAATTCCTCGCCTCGAAACCCGAAAAAGGCGGAAATTCAACACCGCAAGATGATACCAAGTCGTTCAAGGCTCACAGCCACCCCGGCCTACCCTCGGGTAATAGTCGTTACCAGAAAATTTGATAGCCGAGATAATTAGTTTTGGTAACGCGAATTAGAAAAGTTTCTAAAAAGCCTACTTTCACCCTGACCGGAAATTAATGGCGAGGATGAAGAAGGAGAGTCGCAGGTGATGCTAAGAACAGGATATAAAGCGTAGACGAAGATAATAGAGGAATGAAGAACATTTAAACAGTTTTTTTCTCCTCCTTTGGTTTGCCGCTTCGGTCTTATTAGTGGGTATTAATCGATCCTGCTGCTTCCGGAAGGAAGCCGGCTCAACTTAACCTAAATAACTTGGTGAAAATCCCTTCCAGGACGAACGAATGCATATAATGACTGGAGTTTTTAATTAATGCCGGAAACTTATTACTTTGATGAAACAATTTTCTTCGCATAAGTTCCAGAGGCAGTTGTAGAAATGAAATTGATGGAAATTGTGGGTGGGAAATTTTTTATGCTTGAAAGCCACTAAGAAAACTTAAACTAGTTGCGGAAGTTCATGCTCACTTGTTGTAAATGGGCATAAGGCGAAATAGCTGTGTTTTCGTAAGGTTTCATATTCTTAAACATGGATCGATGCCTTACAAGCAAGAAAATAAGAATTTACTTTATTACTAGGGCAGTGAACTCTGTGTTCAAAACGCCATTTATAATTGTTAAAAGGCAGACTCAAAGTTTCACAGGCACACAAAAACAAAAAAAGTCAAGACCCAGAGGGTACATTCCTCTACTCTCCCGTTTTTGGGGTCGCTGAAACCGAATATGACCATAAAAAAATTTTAACTAGCCATTTACCCGTAACCACCCCCATACACCCCCTTCTGGGAGTTGAAATTTCAATTTTCATACAAAGTCGAGTAGGGTGTATATTCCTATGTTTTCTGGGTCACTAAGAATGAAGAAGACTACCAAAAATTAAATAGACCCCCTCGTTACCCCCGAGCCCCCTTCTCATACAAAAAGTCGAGTGGGGTGTGTATCCCTATGTTTTCTGGGCCTCAAAAAACGAAGAAGACTACCAAAAATGAATTAGACTCCCTCGTTTGCCCCTTGCGTCACTTTACCACCCTCATACACCCCTTTATGGGGTTGAAATGTCATTTCATAAACAAAGTCGAGTAGGGTGTGTGTTCCTATGTTTTCTAGGCTGGTGTAAGCAAAGAAGACTACCAAAAATGAAGCCAAACCCCTCGTCAACCTTCAGCACCCTTTGCCACCCATGGTCCATGGTCAACCCCCATAAATGGGTGTATCGGGGTGGTAAAGGGTGCTGAGTGTACAGCAGCCTAGAAAACAAAACCGTTGAAGACTCAAATCTAATGGTCAAGTACATCGAGTTACTTTGCCTTTTAAGCTCCATTTATACTGACGCTGGCCGTAGTCACATACCTCCTCCCCTCTAGGGAAAGCGATATCGCGTTGGAATGGTAATTTCTCTTCCGCCCCATGATTGCTTTGATGCCTGGAAACTAACCATTCTTTGTAGTTTACTTATGTGTTTTTCCTATTGAACGATTTTTGCAGTTTTGTTTTCTTTTAAGAATGCGGGCTTTAGCGGATCGATTGAAACTAGTGCTGCACACGAGACAAGACTTGTCTCGAAATCGTCTCGTCTCTTCTCGATTTTTGAGACGAAATCGAGACGAGACCTCCAGATTAAAAATCGATACGAGACCGAGACTACCATTCGAGATCTCGCGAGACATCTCGAGGTCTCGAAATCAAATCGTTATTTTGAAATCGTATCGAAACCAACTATTTCAGTATTTACATGCTGCGCTCTTTGATGAGCACAACATTCGGCACCAATACATGACTTGAGCAGGCTGCGGAGACAAGGCGAACAGTACGCATTCCATAAGCATTTAAATGCAGAGTCCATTCCAAAACAGAACAGGTATTTTACTGTCATTTCATTTCATTTCAACACATTTAAAATGAAATGCGTTGAAATGAAATGAAATGACTGTAAAATACCTCTTCTCTTTTGGAACGGACTCTGCGTAAATGTAACTCTTCACAAATTAGAAATTAACTTTCGATTCCTTGATCCCCTCTACCCCGCCCTGGTGCCACTGCAAAAGGCAGATTTACGTGTCTACGTCTGGGAAGTGACTAGCATGGAAATATAAGGAATACAATATACAATTTCATAAATATGGCACATATTGATATTTCTCGAAATACAGAAGACTGAGCAATTTGTATTATTGACAGTGAAACTTTTCGAGACGATACGAGACGAGATCGAGACGAGACCTGCAAATACCCATTTTTTCGAGACCGAGACGAGACTGGGCCAAATCTCGTCTCGTCTCGTGTGCAGCACTAATTGAAACGCTGCTAATATTTGGAACTTCTCTCTAATTTCACTTCAAACGGACGTTCGTATTGTGGATCCAAAAATACTCTGACTTTATCGTTTCTTTTGGGCAAGAACCAGCAGTTTTTTAGATCCTCATGGATGTAAACGCTTCGTTATGCATGTGTAGAAGCATAGGCTTAGGCTCTATTCTTAAATACCTGAAAAAATATTCTAAAAAAATATACTAAATTCTCGTCTTTCCAAAAGATGCCTGAAGTGTTTTACTCCTTGATGCTTCGCCAGAAGTTCTCTGTCATACATTCTGTATCACTTTTCAGTGGTTGTGAGCTTCCGAGGTAAAAACCTAAAGGTGTTGCAGCATCATCCATAACTTTATGTTGCACGTATGTCTTATCTGATGCCACGACGGACGGGAAGAGCTAAGCCGAACACCACTTTTGTGTTGTGGTGTGTCGTGGCGCTCTGTGTCGTTGATCTAAAGCCTCGTTCACACGGTGACATTGATTCCGTGGCATTTATCATCAATAAAGTGCTCGACATTTGCTATCACGGCACTAAGTGTTCACATGATCCACGCATAGTGTTGAGACACTCGTGTAAAATAATCACGTATCACAGTAGCGGATGTGTTAGAAGTGCCGCGGCATCAGGTGTCAAATATCAAAAAATTTTGATATGCGGCATTATTGTCAAGACGTCGAGACGGCGACATTCAATAGTTCAGGCGATGACACTTTTGCGACATTCACGTCGCGACATTAAATGCCGTGACATTAGTGTCACCGTGTGAACGAGGCTTAATTCATATATTTTATATGGGGCTGATTACATTATTATGGTGTGTTGTGGTGTGGCGCGTCCCGACGCGCCACGACACACCACAACACAAAGGTGTGTTTTCGGCTTTAGTAAGGCGTTTGGATTATTTGCCTTTTAGAGCCGGTTTAGACGGTGCACTCCAGCGCATGTGCCGCACGAATTTTGTGGATAAAGGGAAAAGTGGGGTGGTACCTCTCCTCATCCCCACTCCTCCCTTCATCACCAAACGTTCGTGAGGCACATGCGCTGGAGCGCACCGTCTAAAAAAGCTCTTAAACTCCATTTACACTGACATTCACACTTCTTCCCCCACTTAGGGTAAGTCCAGTACGCAGCGTAGATGATAGAATAGAGCATAACCGTGCATACTCGCTTATAGATCTCTGAATGGGTTTTAAATGTGTGTGTGCATAACGCAACTCGCTTTCCTCTAGCAGAAAAAGCGAAGAAAGATAACCGAACATTTTCTTTGCAGCACTCTACTTCTGGTTAGGATCAGACACAATACATTTGGGAATCTCTTCTTATAAGGCTTGAAAAAGAGTCCGACTCTTAAGATAGCATTATTTGGCCCTAAACCTAAAGGTTTTTTCACGAGCGCCTTTTCAGCGCCAATAGTGACCCTGTCCTCTATTCTTGGGCGGAGCTGTCGCCTTTCCCTACTTACCATACTAAGATTTCTCAAAGGTTGAATTCGGTGAGTAGGACATTTTAATTGGATGCTAGTTCTTAGTAGGGTGCAAAAAAGAATGCTATTTAGAGCAAGATAAGGTTCGACAAGAAGAGGTGGTTCGAAAGGAAGACGTAATAACATTGAACGTCAGAAATTGGAAAGAATAGGCAGAAATGGAGCCAATTTGTTGGCGAACGAAAAGCTCGGAGAAAACTGTAAGGCTAAGGGGAAGAACCTAAGTGTTCATCCATTAAAACGGAAAAATAAGTAAACCAAAATAACATATGTTGAATGACATAAAAAGAACATAAATTTCCGATTCTGTAATATAAGCTTTAAAATTTTTATCTGTAACGATGCTAAATTCTCTACAAAAAAAAACAGTATTGAAAATTTATAAATCACAGTCTCTTAGCCCTTTTGCATATTTAATATGTTTGTATAACAAGGATCGTTATCCTTTTGTGACCAAAACATGTTATGATATTAATAAAGCGGTCATCATAATGTTGCTGTGGTCCCAGAAGAACAGTTGAAAATCCCAAATCACTCGAGATCTTCCCACAGAGCAGCGGACAAAGTGCACAAAAGTGTCCCACATGAATAAGCCCCAGCCGCTGTCGTCGGGACGCCGCCCTACCGCTGAGGATTCGGGATTGAATATAGCAGAGACAAAATATTCCATCAAGCGAATCACACATTATCCCAACTCAAATAAAAAATTCATTCGAACCATAAAATTGTTTACACGTGTATAAAATCCAAAATCCAGATTCTTGCCTACGGCTGGGATTTGTATTCGACCAATATGGGAAAATTTCAATATAGTGAAAACCCGAATCAGTTGGTTTTCCATCTCCCACTCTCCCTGGCACTGGTCCTGACTTCTTGGGGAAAATATTTTCTTCTTTTTTTTTCTTTTCATATTTTAAGAGGAGAAGGTCATGTTTAATTCAGTTGTGTATTTGTTCGGGCAGATTTAATCTTAATCTGCAAAATAAGCTTTCCTTGGAATGTTTTCGAATCGTTTTTATTTGCTCAGTTTTGTGCTATAGTTTTTTTTGTACGTTCCATGTTGAAAATGGAATCTGGAAATCACCAAGCCCACATTCAAGTGCCCAATTCAGGCGATGTAAACAATTCAACAACGGCCTTTTAACATTTTGGAAATTGGCAATGTTTTGTTGGTGTTAAGTTTCTTCAATCTAAAAAGTGCCTTTTGCTTGGAAATATTTGAAGAAATTGGATCCTATTTGGAGAATAGAAATTTCTCTGTTTTTAAAACAAAGTGGGGTTTTTGATGGGTCATATTTATAAAAGAAACAAATAAAATTGTGGGAATAGAAACAGATAGAATATACCTACACAAACAAAATCATTTAGAATCAGGCCATCAGGGTCGAATATGTGGCATGGCTGTGCTTCATTTGCTTTATAATTAACCTAAATAATATAATGGCCTCTAAGCATACATAAGTATATTGTTTGAAATGAAATCATTTTAGAGCACCATCAAAATAATAATCAAGCAATTTTAATAAAATTGCGGTTCGCTACAAAATTAGGCAACACATATTATTTATTGGTAAAGTGCTTTTATTTGCTACTATATTGCAATTAGTTGATTTAAACGAGACTGAAGCTATTTGTAAAATAGAGGAAAACAAATTCAAAATGCGTTAAATGGACAAGCGTACAATAAAAAGTCTCAAATTAATATCAACCAATGAATTAATGTGAAATTTAATAAAAAGGGCCTAAGGCTTGAAATTCAAACACTGGGGCGCAACAACGGGGTGGTCCAGGGGACCGGACCCCCTCCCCTCATATATGAGGCCCCGGATGCTCCTCTATTAAAAAACCACCGGAGTCAAGGATTACTTTACCCACAATCTGCGAGTGTTTAAAATGCACTAAAGTTAAAATAATTTAGTTGGTTAATTTTTTTAACTAGCAACTAACACAGATATCGAATAAATGCGCCTGCCACTCGTGTATACGTACGCTATCGCTACAGGCATGAAAATCTAAAAATGCTTCCACTATATAGGTATGCACGCCCTTCCCAGCGGGAAATGGCGCGCTGTAAAAGAGCTTTTGGAATGAATCTTTGGAAGCAATGGAGTGCTTCCCGTACCATACCATCCACATTTCTTTTTTACCATTGCATGTCCTAGGAAAGGAGCAATCCCATTTAGATGATTTGGGAGTTCATCGGAAGCACTCCAAATGGATCTTGGGGGAAGCAGACTTGCCCCGATTTTCTTGGGCCAGTCCAGAGCTTTCACGATGCTCTTTTACGAGAGGGGAAAAAGCTTTTTTGGATTTGATTTTGTAATCTAAAAAAAATTTCCTTTCTTTAGGCCTATTGTTAATTACGTTATTTTAAAGGAGGTTTGTATTTTTTAATAGCTAAACAAAAGGCAATATAATAAAAACTAGTTCACAAATTGCGAAATAAATAATAAATTATTAATTTCGAATAAATATAAAAATGTGTATTTCTATTAAATAATAACAATTTCAGTTCAAAATAAATAAATAATCACATTTTCATTACATTCGAGTAAATAATATTTACAGTTTATGAATTAATATAATAAAAAACTTCATTAAATAAAAAAATAATAACATTTCCATTCCAGTCAAGTTAATCATATTTTCACTTCAAAAAATTCAAATAAATGATATTGCCAGCTTATGAACTAATTTATCAAAAAAACTTCATTAAATACATAAATAATCACAATTTCGTTACATTAAAGAGATTACGACTGCTTCCAATAAGATCCATTTTTAGTGACATGGAAGCACTCCGTTTCGGATTCTGTCGGGAGTACATCTAACATTTCCCGCTGGGTTGTTACAGATATGAATGTAATCGTAATCGACCATTCTAAACTTGCGTGTCGTTTTACCAAGCGGTCCCCCAACTAAATACTAACCAAGTCCAATTCTGCTTGACCTTCGCGAGGAAAAGACAGGACAAGACAAGACTGCAAGATCAAATAGCAAGACTTTTTGGTCATCACCATGTGCCAAAAGTCAACCACTGGAAAACCCTGATCAGAGCTGAGAGCTGTGGCACAATACAGAGTCCGCTGGGGGGATTAAAGGAGCATAAGTCAAGTAAGTCAAGTTCTACGGAACTGGAATGAGAATTTTCTTTCTGTCCGTTCAAACAAGGCAGTATTAGAAGGCGTTAAATCTAAACCGCAGAGCTCAATTCTATTACCAGACCTCTCGTAATTTTTATAAATGAACTGATATACAATTCCATCAACGGTGATATCGATTTCACTCTAGATTGGAGCCGCAGGTATCTTGACGAATTTAACGCCTCTAAAACAAAGTACAGCTTCATCTTAAACAAAACCTGCGCCGACCTTCCTTCTGCATAAGTGGGCGGTGTGAATTTAACTGCTGACCCATATCTTAGAATCCTTTACCACCATTGAGCCGCCATAGGAATGTAGTAGCCCTGACAAAATTTCACCGGTTTTACAGTTTGCGCCAACCCAAAAGGAAAATGAGCGCATAAATGAGAATTCCATAATCGATTTCTCAATTTTTTAATGGTTTTATAGTATTTAACTTGACCTCGTATATTTGTTTGTTTGTTTGTTTCTTTCTTTGGTTCAAATCTTGAGACAGCTTTTTCAACTACTTATACTACACCGATTCTTATGAAACTTTGAACACACAATGAGTTCCCGTGACAATGCAATCTGATAATTTTGTAGAAAAATCAAGATGGCGGACGAATTTTGCAATTGTGTTCCGATTCCATTGAAAATCGGTAATGGGGGGTTTTCATGAGCACAAATAACGAATCTGTGGTCAAAATTTTAAAATTCAAAATGGCGGTGCCAATATGGCGGATGTTTTTGGCAAATCTGTTCTGAATCCTTTGTAAAAGGGTATCGGGGGTTTTTAGGGCCACAAATGACAATTCTGTGGTCAAAATTTGAAAATTCAAAATGGCGGCGCCAATATGGCGGTACGATTTCGGTAATTACGATTCATAAAATAAATAAATAAATTAAATAAGAACGACTTGTTTAGTAAAACGTGTTTTCAAGTCCACTAAAAAAGTATTGCGCCTCATGTTTTTATTCCAGTCTGTTAAAAGTCCCAGATTTTTACTTAATCCGCTGACGCAGCGACACAGAGTGCCCCTTCGCATACGACATGAGAAAACAGCACTGCTACTATTGTACGATTTCTTACCAGTCGTCAAAATCTCATGAAGGTCCATGTTTGTGTTCTAATTATTTTCTAGTTTTTGGTGTAGCTTATGATTTAAAATAAAACCATTTAACTTGAAAGTTTTTTACCTATTTTTTTTAGTATAACTTTTCAGTATGAGTTTTAACAGTGTATGGTTTATAATCTAGTTTCGAAGTGGGGACAGGAGACTGAGACTCTCACTGCGCCACTAGATACTCTTACCGTGCATGGAAACAGTGATTTTGAGTTTTCCTTTTGATTTCACGATAAATCCACCAGAGCGACTGTTCCAATGAGATTACCGCCCTCCTGCCTGCACGGCAATATTTTTGTCGGAGCACAAGCCTAGCCTGCTCGGGGCTCACGCTCATTCTCTACAACCCCGCTTTTCGCGCGCACTAGAAGTTCGTTTATAAATACAACAACTCGACAAGAGTCAGTAATTTATTCTAAACTCGTACAACATCTTAAAGTTCTCCAGTAGAGTTTATCAACATCCGCTGGAGCACCCCAGACTCCTTTAACTCTTCCATGCTTTTCTATCTTTCAAACTAAGTTTACTACCACATATTGCACCAACACCTGAACTATTATGTTTGTACTCTATCAGGAATATCCCTTTTCAATTTCGACTTTGAGTGAATTGTGTGTTTCCGTAGGTTTGTAAAAAATTTGATAGGTAAGTCCTTGTCAAAATATGAGCCCACTGTCAGCAGCTGTTTAACACTTCTATATCTTCTAAATCTAGTGCAATCTGTATTGGGTGTTTAATTTGTTCAGTCCAATGAGTTTTTGATACACCTATATACTAGAGCTGTATTCAGATGCACCATTAATTTATTAGATGTTATCCTTAGACCTAGTTAGCATTTTAACTAGCAAATTATAAACTCTGGCGTTTGAGAATTAGACCTCATCAAGCGAAATTTCGATTTTATTTATACCAACACCAATCTTTAAAAATTTTCAGGTAGATAGATTCTTTAATTGTAAGAGCATTCAAACATCAATACCTTTCTTAAAGCTATACCATCACAAATTAATTAAAATAAAACCTTGACCAAAAAACTCTTTAGTGCATGTACCTGAACCCTACTAAGTCCATAACCAGAAATTACTAAACATTGCACGTTTAAAACACGTGTATATGTATCTATATCACAACATGGACTGGATACTGCAAAGCATCTGCAATCTCTCATAAATAGTTGCCAGAATTTCTAATAAACGGTTGCGGATACTGCTGTGGTTAGGATTAAGACCAGAAACTAAATTAAATGGTGAAAGTGTCGACGTATAGGATATTAGGCGAAACAATGCAGCCAGTCTGAAACCCACAACACCCAAGAACCTTGGATAGAAATATTGAGCAATGATGCTTAAACGATGTGGACGTACAGGGACAAACTGAAGGTCGTTAGAGGAAAATGAGTTCATCGTCTTATTTTGCTGTATCCCTCTGAGTCCCAGAAGTATATTTGAAACGAGATATACAAGCAAAAGCCAAGCAGCAAAAATGAAAGCTATAACACAAGACCCATTTACGTTAACTTTATCACACATTTATGTAACTTTAAATTTACAAAAACCCAAGTAAAATTTAAAAGCACAGCATAAATTTATCGGTGACAGACACATGTTTTAATCGATGGCAATCCAAATACACAAAGCAACAACAGAGTCCTTTTCTACCCACAGGATAAATGTGGGAGAGAGAAAAAAAACCTGTCAAGTGTTAAGTTGACTTGGCTGTATTCATTCATGAAGTATCCTGGAGACGATGGATGGACTCCATGCAGGGAATATACTTATCCACAGCTTCTAAACTACAATGGATGTCCTTTAGAAGTACTTTCCACAAGGAGCCACTTCTACGTTTTACCACGAAGTGCTCGTCCATCGAAAAATAGGTGTTTGCCGTGTCGATTAAATCTCCTTCAGAAAAATGCAATAACGATTCTTTGATCACTGGAGCATTCCTTTTAGAATTTTTCATTTTCAGCTTTTCTGTGTGAGTGTGTAATTTCTTCATTCCATTTCCTTCCATTAATGGCGGAATACATTGCATTGTGGAAAATTGAAATGCTTACAGAAAATGATCACCTTGATACCGTCTTTAGTAAAGGAGCAAAGCATCGATTTTTCTGTGGAAGTGAGTTTTAATGGTTTAAAAAAACTCCTTTGGACTAAGACAATAATAATGAAAGGTAATATAATCGTTGTACCAAAAGAGTGTTTAAATTACTTAGAGTAGGTATCGGCGAAGCGACGTGAACTTCCAATTGGAATAATCTTTGAAAAATTCTTATTCAGTATAAAGGCCCCAAATATAGGTAAAGAATGTGAAGCATTTATCACTTTTTTTTATCAAAAACAAAATAAGTAATATCACCTGCCACAATGAAAATCACACCATAATCTGCCTCAACCGAAAATCTCTTTGGACAAGGGTGAAAGTCCCAATAGACAAACGCCGTTGCCGCGATAGCACACAGATATGTATGCCTGAAGGTATAAGAATTCCCAAGGAGCTTCTGCTAGGAGCCTCTGTGACCTTACGGAGGCTTAAAATGTCAGATGGATTAATACGAAGAACAGCAAGGAAATGCTAGGGTTAATACTTAGGACACATTTTCCAGGGCCCGTCATAGGCAGAATTATGAGGTCCAGTAGCCGACAATGGCACTAGGCATAATTATAAAGAAGTAACCAGATGGAGAATTAAGTGTCTCGAGATAGGTGGATGTAATCCTCACTTCCTTCGCACTTACGCAGTAGTGAATGCTTCGTTTATGGAGAAGGAAGGAAGAAAAAACTATGATAGTGTCAATTCCTTTTGCCCATTAGTGTAGCCTATCTCATTCTAAAGATTAGGGAAAAATGTGTAAAGATAATGAAGGAGCTTCCATCGCAAAACTATTTTGATAAAAAAAACTTGACCTACAATGAATCAAGATTAACAAATTGATAAATTCTTAAATGAAAGGAAAGCTGCAGTGGAAAAATAAAAATTATGAAAAAATGTACAAGTGAAGTACTTAAATATATTTATTTGCCTTTTATAATCGAGCAGCGACATTTGCAAATATGGGACGTGGCGGTTTAAAAGTTAGCAGAAGCAGAGGTATTTCCCAAGGAATTTCTAACAATAATGTTGTCATTAAAAGGTCAATTAAGGCTGGATTACAATGATTCCGTCCTGAACCGCACCGTATCCGTACCGTTCCGTTGAGTTGGATAACTGGCTACAATACAACCTATTCATTTAGTTTTTGGCAACTATCAAGTTTAAAAGAAGTGAGTGCAGAAATAATAAAATGTTGTGTCCAAATAGAATTAATTTTTTTTTACCAAAAATTTCCGGATATGTTTTTACTAATTCAATTAATTTTTCGTCTTCCAATTTATGTTTTAAATTACCGATCGCCAAATGACACCAAATGAGGTTATGTCTTTTCGTAAAAAGATGGAATTTGCTCATCTTTTCCATTCCGCACCGTTCCGAACCATCCATTGTAGTCACCCTTCCATTACCACGAACACTTCCAATGCAAATTCTAACAATCCTATTTTTGACATTTAAACGAAACGTTACGGAACAGAGTCATTGTGCTCCTAGTCGAATCAATTTACACAAATCCATCTAATAATTGCCAACAGGAATCAAAAAATACGGTTATGTAGGAAAAAAAATTCTAAAAAAGATAGCGTTATTTTTTTTTGATTTTGGAATGGCGAACCTAACCTAAAAAAATCCGGAAAGTGAAAAAAATCCCAAAAACATATTGAAAGTGAAAAAACAGACTCAAAAAGTTAGATTTTACAAGCGAACGTGTGTTTTTTCATTATTAATATGTTTTTGGGGGTCATTTTAAGCACTGTAAAACATTTAAATAGACTTTTTGTTTTGTTACTTGTACGTGATAGTACAAGTTTTGAAGACAATTTTAAGCTCTAGAACGGCACTCTAGAAGAATCCGCAGATGGCTTTTTTTACAAAAAGCGGAATTTCAAGGAAAGTGTTCAATATTTCGCAACAAAAATTATACTGTTTTTTCAGTTAGCAACAAGCAATATTTTTGCCATATAACAAATATCTGAGTTGAGTTAAACAAAAGTTATTAACAAATTAAAAAAATGTGATTTTTAACAGTTTTTTGCATTTTCCTCTATATTTTGTGCCCTAACCTATAACTTTATATATACATATATCAGTCGAAAGATAATTTGAATACTTTCAACTTTATAATTTGATTTTTTTCGATCCGAGCTCAAGTTTTTTTGTTATTCACAAAAAATCGTTTTTTCACTTTAAGGAGTTTTTTAGGTTAGGTTCGCCATTCCAAATTCAAAAAAAAGTAACGCTAACTTTTTTAGAATTTTTTTTCTAATATAAGCATATTTTGTGATTCCTGTTGGCAATTAACGCTAAATTTACAAGGAGCTATTGTAGATTGATTGGACTACCAGCCTTTACAATGATTCTGTTCCGTTCCCATCCGTTCCAAAAAGTTGAAATTTATTCAACTTTTTCGTTCCGATCCGTAAGTACCAATGGAACCACCTTTCCGAACTGCTATATAAGTTCTAAGCAAACTTCGAATTTTGATAGCTCAGCCGATCGGAACGGAGCGGATGCATTGTAATTGGCCCTTAAGGGTATCTATATATGAAAATGACTAAACGATTGTCAAATAACATACACTATGTAAGAATTCTCCAGAAACTCGAGCACCCGTCAGACCACTAACCTATGTCATCTTCTTTCTATTCTTCTTTTCTATTTTTCAAATCGAGTTTACTTCACAATATTGCACCAAGGCTTGAGTGACATGGAGGACATAAAGCAGAAAGAGTGATTCCTAAGCCCGATTTATTAAATAAACTAAATTTGAAAGACGGGCGTGAAATATATTGCTCGTTTTTTTGAGCACTGAATTTCAAAACTCAATCCAACACCTCTTCATTGACTTTAAGCACGCCTATGCAAGCATGGTCAGAGTAGAACTCTACAAAGCCATGCAGAATCCGGCATCCGCTATTAACCCGACCCGATTAAGTAGATTTACCATGACCAATATGGCCAGCCAAGTCAAGATATTCGGAACACTATCCAGACCAACATACAATAGGGTGGGTCTGACGCGCTTTATATTGATAGGTATGTGATATCATACCTCCGCTGTAAGAAATGGATTGTTTTATGCTTGGATCGTTCTACGGGTAAAATATTGAACGGTACACTTTCAATAACAATTTCAAAAGAAAACTAACAGACTGGCCCTGGAGAAAGTCATCCGAGAAGCGGGCGTGACAGCAAGAGGAACAATTCTCCACAATACCAGCCAATTACTGGGTTTGGATTATAACAACTTGCTTTCCGCAAATGAGTTGGATGTCGATGTGGCACGGTTTTATGCCGTACTATATGAAGTCCTTGTTTCTTGCGTACCTTTTGAGCCCCGAAAATTGAACAGTTCATCTTCACCTTGGTTCAATAATGATCTGAAGCATTTAAGAAATCAGAAGAATAGACTCTGGAAGACCTATTTAACATTGCATGTCATTAGAGGAGAGCGTTTCTTTTAATGCTCCTTTAAAAGCATTTTAGAAGCATTATAAAAAAGCTTTTTAAAAGAATATTCATGGAGTCTAGTGGACATGTGAATAAGGCGACGTAGACTTGCTTGTCCTCCGTACCGAACGAGAACCTGTTCATTGAGTATGCTAATGTCACCCAAGATAATCGCCCGTTTTCTTCGTTCTATAAATTGTCTGAAAACTGCAGTAATGCTCCGTTAGGAGCATATTTGGCATCGCTTATAATTGGGGGGGTATGGGATTTCTTCTCATCTTTTATACTGGGACCATCTCATCGGTGATGGAATCTTTTGCTTCTCCACGCCCTATTGACCCAGACTAAAAATGTTGCAACTCTGTCAACATTTTACAATCCGAAAAATTGCAGTCCTTCTTTTCGCGCACACTACCGTCTAGAAGTCCGTTTTTAAATAGAA
The DNA here is from genome assembly GCA_963855945.1 of Thereva nobilitata. Taxonomy (NCBI): domain Eukaryota; kingdom Metazoa; phylum Arthropoda; class Insecta; order Diptera; family Therevidae; genus Thereva; species Thereva nobilitata. Next base: position 35,233,810 of record OY979696.1, read on the forward strand.
TAACTTGGACTGTGGAATAATCTTCTGCAGTCAGTATTACCAAACTCGTATAATATCCCAGAGTTGAAACCTTTACATCGATATTTGCTCGAGAACCCGCCAGATTCCGAACCTATCCTATTCTCTTTTATCTTTCGAATCAATTTTACTACTGGACATTAGCACCATGACTTGTACATGAAAATCCTGTAGGACCAAAGGTGCTTTCTAAGCTTGTATTTGCCCAAAAAAAAACTTCAAATCCCGAACCTTTGTTCTGTTTTTATTAATTTATTCAAGGACTGAACCTTGTCAATATGTTCAAGATATTCTTGTTAATCTTTCCTAATGGATGAAGTACTTTTCATTAACTTATATTTTAACAGGTCATCAATTTCATTAGATAGCATCCTACAAGCATAACAGAAGATGCTGACACCTGTTCATTCTGGACTTCTGTTGCCAAATTTAGTCACAAAAGGCAGCTAAGACATTGCTTAAATTTGCGTGCAAAATGAAGATAATCAGCACGAAATTTCCCTCTTAGTTCCCGATGATAAGAAGTCGAATGAGTCCTTATCCTGAGGAAAATGTAAATGTATCAGCTGAAAAGCCTACGAACGCAATAATTTGGCCAAAGCAAAAAAAAAATTAGGCAGTTGGAAATTTTTTCGCCAACTCATGTTTAAACAAGAGCTACTTCTGACATTATCGGCTTTTAGCATGGAATCACAATGAGCCTAAATTACTTTTCCATTATCACTAATCGCAATCGAGCTCCAGGCAACCTCTCACCGACCTATTTTCGGAGATCATCCTAGGAGCAATTTTTCCTGATAAAAAATTTTCCCGGCGTTTTTGCTCCTTTTCATTTTTTTTTATTATAATCGCGCATGTCAGTATTTCATAGGGATAGGATGCACACCCGTCGTCGTCGTCGTCCTGTGGTGGCGTACCATCGGGACCTGCACATTAGAGGAAAGGAGTTCCGGAAGAGCACTGTCTACATGAGGATAAAAGTTTCATGGGGTAAAAGTACGTAATGGCGTCCGCACGATAACGAGGTACCACAAAGTTTATAAATTCTAGAAGACGCTTTATCAAAACGATTCTGGGGCGGTAATGCAACGCCGGGATAATATATTCGCATATTCGCCGTCGTTTTTTGCAGCGTAGGGATAGTTTTTGGGAGAAAAAGTGGCAAAAAATGAAGTTCGACAGGAGTTGATGGTGGGCAAATAAAAGACTTCTTTTGTACATTATTTTTAAAAGAAATTGTACCAAAACTTTTTCTTCATTCCCTGACCGCCCAAGTTTAGTTATTATATCATTTTACTTCAGGCAATTATCTAAGACACTCGTATCTTTATGCTTCATCAACAGCTAGCGACTAAACACTTCAACTGTTTAAGAACGCTCCACTTTGCTCCACTCTGTAAAATAAAATTTCCTTGGAGTCAACAAATTAATGCTTTTCACGACAAACTTAAAGCTTCCAAAAGGAACGAACAAAAGATTTTCCTCATTGCCAGTCGAATTCAATGAAATGCGAGGTCGATATACTCGTAAAGAAAAGGGCACATTTTGTTCGACAAGTTTACAAATAAATCAGATAAGGTTTGTATTAATGTCAAAGTATTCTTGATAGCTTTCGCCAGAGATGTTAGTTTGTACAATTTCTTATTTCTTTATAAATTGCGAGGTATACAAGTTGTGAAAAATATCGACTTTGATATCACAAAAGCAATTTTTTAAAGACTTTTTCTTGGGGAATTTTTTTTGTTCGATTTAACTTACAAAAAAAAGAACTCTATAAAGGATTGTAAATATTTCTTAATCAGCCAGTATTTTTCAGTCAGTTATTTTTCAGAAAAAATAGTTTGAGAATGAGATTGCAAGGTTCATGGATGCAGAATGGATGGTTGTCTTTTTTAAATCATCTTTAATTGCATTTTTGTTCTGCAACTTTGAATATTAACAAAGTTGAAAATAATTCAAGATATAACCTTAATTCAAACTAAGTAAATTGAAAGAGTATTAAACTAAATTTTAAATCTTTTCTAATAATGAAGATTTACTTTGTAACAAAATGATAAATAATTGCATTTTCCTCAAAGTATAGCGTATAGCCCATCGTTAACTACATATTTATCCCTGTGACAAAAGGCAGATTCTACGGCGAAAGAATGATTCTAGATGAGTCTATTCAGGCTATCCCTTTCCGTGGGTACTGCCTCACAGAAACATCGAGGGCAAGGAGAAGATAGATGGATTGGCAAGACTATAAGAACATCTTGTACACACCAGTGGAGATGCGTCCTACGATCAAGCGTCCAACGTAGCATCATAGCATCGTGGAGAGTCGGCTTAAGTAAAATGCAGATGCCTAATCGAATAGGCGAAACGGGTTCCTTGTTGCCGAAAGCGATTAATCCAAGCAAAATATTTAAATGTTGCAGCCATGTAGCTGGCTAGAGCATGGCAACTTTTGGTCGAGCTCCAGCAATAGACAGCAGCGTAAAATTATACGGTATGAGAAGCAAAATGAAATGATGTTGAGAGTGGCGTTTGCATTGCAACATATACATACTTTTTTTTGTTTATTAGTATTTTATAATACTCTAATACATCAACATAAAAAAAATTATAGCTAACTTAATCTAGTTGCAGTTTTTATTTATACTTTTATTTTCACATACTCGATACACTTCTTTTTAAAAATCCTTAAGTTTGTTTCAGATTTAATGTCAATTGATAATTCATTAAACAATTGGAGACCCTTATGAAATATTGTGTTCTGCGTATGTACCGATCTTTGCAAATTTTGCCTAAAATCATTCTTAAAGTGTACGGTTGCACATCTCGCACGTATTTGATCTCCTTTACTAAGTACTCTGGGGCCACTTCTTAAAAAATAGCAACGAGTGTATTTATCTCCAGTCTTGATTTAACGTTTAACCATTTAAGGGTATTAAACATGACCCTGACTGGTGTAAACCTATTGCATCTCAAGATACTTCGCATTGCCTTGTTTTGCAGTTTTTGAAGCTTTTCCAATATTGTCGAACAGTATTCAAAGTTGGGTTTTAGCATAGTATTGTAGACGGTAATTACGGTCAAGGTATCCATTTTATTTCTGATCCTTTTAAAAAAACTTATCTTTTTGCCAATTTTTTTACAAATATGGTCAATATGTTGATCGAATTTTAAATCGGAGTCAATTATTACTTCTAAGTATTTAATATTTTTAACATTTTCTATTTTTTCCCCGTTTATTTCTACCTCCGTTTTACTATTCATGTTTATTTCCATAAGTTTAGTTTGTCTTTGATATCTTGTCTTTGATACCGCTTACCAACTTATGATTGCACTCCTCATAGTCACTTCCTTGAGCGTAAATTAGAGTGTCATCTGCATACATTGCTACTTTGCATCTCGTCACCACCTCTGGCGAATCATTTATATACACGATAAATAACAGTGCTCCCAGGATAGATCCTAATTCTTATAAAGAACAAAAAAAAACCGCGAGCGAAGCGATCGAAAAAAAAATTTGAACTTAAAGGGGGGGGGGCATCGGCGGATGTGCACTGGGCGGCAAAGTGCCCAGCCACGGCCCTGGCCCTAATGCCTATTGTGTTTTTGATGAAGTCGTGCCTTTTCTTGTGAGTGCAGCTAACTTCAGATTTTGCTAATCAAAACATATAGAAAGAGTAGATATAGATCAATCTGTTGTTGTCCTTGAAGGTCATTTTTTTGAAGTCCTTTTTTTAATTTGCAAAAAAGTTGGGTCGGTTTTGTTCGTTTGGTTATTTTTTGTTTTTGTTTTTTTAGTTGGGTCAATTTTGCTTTTTAAACAGCGAGCGGGGGTCATGACCCCTGTGCCCCCCCCCCCTTAAATCCGCGCCTGCCTTCGTTTGATACCCATATCGAGGGGTTTTACAAAAAAAGGTAATGCGCCATTTTGTGGTGGCCGCTATATTGGATTTAAAATTACGTCTCATAGCTTACTGTATTCTACTCGACATACTCTTTCATTTGATACCCATGTCGGGGGGCTGTAAAAAAGGTAATCCACCATTTTATGGTGGCTGCCATATTGGATGTACCATAAAATTTAATATACTATATTGTACTGGCTTCAGGTGTGTGCCAAATTTGAGCAACATCGGATATCGGGAAGTGGTGGAAAAATCGATCCTAAGATTCCTCCCCCACAGAGAACGAAGTTAATTTAAAGCTTGTAAAATGAGCCAATATTAGAAAGACCTTGGCCTGACCAGAACAAGCAGATATCACCCGACTTCCTGATGATGCCGAGGAAGGACATCGCTGGAATTGTATCGATAGTAACACGATTGGTTAACAGATCAGCCAGATTTAACCTGTGCCGTAGCAGTTTGGAGGAGTAAGATAGGCACAACCCAAAAATTTAGTTGTAGCTGTCCGGCCCTGATAAGATTAGACACGTTGCATTTGGTAGCCTTTTTTTACAGGGATTGTGAGACGCTAAGAAGCTCAATATAGGAAATCTGATGCGCTACCTGAATATGACAGGTTGGATCTAAATTCACTACAAGCGTACTGCCATAAACTTGAGTAAACGTTTTTCACGAGTTCAGTTACCAAACCGTATTTTCTGCAGTCAGTTTTAACGAAATTATAGAAGTTCAAACGTTTTCTCAACCAGCATCCTTAGATTCACAGACGGGCGAATAGTGGTACCCACGTCCTGGTTGTTTTTTTATACCAACATTAACACAAAAATATTGGTGTAATTGTATAGTATCATGACCTTGAATATGGTAGAATATGGTAATCCCAATTTTTTTGTCATATAAAGTTCAATTCGGGAACTGTGACCCACGATTTGTTATTACGATTCCAAGTAGGAAGATTACCTAGGTGAAGGTGTCGATGAACGGCTGAATGACCAAATACAAGCTTCTCCACAAATTCGTCAATGGTTGGAATGCCGGGTTGTTCCACTAGGGTTCGCAGGACCTCCTAGGCACTAGGTTACGCCGATTTTTTCTTGTCGCACACTTGTTTATATAACAAATTAATGCAGGTTGCTTGACCCCTGAGAACTCTATTGTTTGATTTGAAGTGGATGGTTGTTTGAGATTGAGGCTGCTAAACAATTTAACTGCCTTATTTCTTACGGCATCGTTGGTATTTTTTATTAAAATAAACAATAACCTTAATGATTGAAATTAACTCCATATTTATACATAAGAAGAAGTCGTGAGAAAGAAGTGCAATATAAACTTTTTTTCTTATTTTTTTAATATTTCCGAACCTTGTCTCGCTTCATTTAATTCAAATTTTTTTCCATCTTGACATGAACTTTCTACAATGTGCCTAATATTTTAATCTTTGTTTCCAAAGTAATTATCGTTCTCTTCAAACCTTGTCTCGTCGGGGCCATTATAAAGACTGGAAGAATTTTAAAATGCTGTAGAGAAATTATCTTGAATATGAAAATTTTTGCAACGTACCAAAAATGCAAGCACGTAATTATAGCTAGCAAAAGTGTAGTTTGACTTTTTCAGAACTTTCCCATGACTTCCACATAATTTCCCATCGTTTAGAAATCTGTGTATATAGAACCCTATAAGTATGCAGAATTAAATAGGCATAAGAAAACTTTACCGAAAAAATAACCGGTCCACAGTGGCGCTACGTCTTTAATAGATTACACAACATAAGAATGCATATTCAGACCGTTTTAGGTTTTTATAATTTTAGTAAAAGTTTACGTGGTTAAGCTCTTAAGGCCCGTCCTCACTACGCGGACTTAGAATCCACGCGCTTTTGGTCGTACGGCCAGCCAAAAGCGCGCGTGATCTTTTAATTTTCTGAGTCATGAGTGAGAAAAAATCAATTCTCCTTTGAAACGGCGTACGCGCTTTTGAAAAGCTCATAGTGTGTGGACGCACAATGTACCTTTTTAACCACAGCCTTTTGTCCGCGTTGTTTGGCCGCACGGCCTTTACCATGGACAAAGTCGTAAAAAAGTCGTAAAAAAGCCATAAAACTCCATATGAAAAAAAAAGGCAAAAGCGCGTACGACCCAAGACCGCGTAGTGTGGCCACACCATTAATGGTGGGACCACACTACGCGGTCTTGGGTCGTACGCGCTTTTGCCTTTTTTTTTCATATAGAGTTTTATGACTTTTTTACGACTTTTTTACGACTTTGTCCATGGTAAAGGCCGTGCAGCCAAACAACGCGGACAAAAGGCTGTGCTTAAAAAGGTACATTGTGCGTCCACACACTATGAGCTTTTCAAAAGCGCGTACGCCGTTTCAAATGAGAATTGATTTTTTCTCACTCATGACTCAGAAAATTAAAAGATCACGAGCGCTTTTGGCTGGCCGTACGACCAAAAGCGCGTGGATTCTAAGTCCGCGTAGTGAGGACGGGCCTTTAAATGAGAATTGATTTTTTCTCACTCATGACTCAGAAAATTAAAAGATCACGCGCGCTTTTGTCTGGTCGTACGGCCAAAAGCGCGTGGGATCTAAGTCCGAGTAGTGAGGACGGGCCTTAAATCTAAAAGATTATTAATATTGATGAAAATGGAAACAAAGCCAACTCTACAAAATTTTCTAGCACATTCACATTAACGACTACAATGGACCATGAAATCTTCTTTCAAGGTTTAAAAAATTTAAATTATTAGGAGCGCCTATAGCATTAAGGGACTAAACGTTTTTATAAGGACTGAACCGGTTCCAAGGGTTATCGCAAAATGCCGGGACGAGGAGAAAGTCGAGCAAGAGTTGAAATCCTTTCTCGATATTTAGTTGTATGAATGACTATTCCGCCTATTTTTGTTTTGTGCACTCATGTCCTCATAGAAGAGGCATACCATTCGATGCATCAGAAAAAATGATTAATATCTGATTTGCGAGAATAACAAAAAGAACAATACCGGCTTTAAAGCGAGCGTCTGAAAGCTCTCCTTGATGAATAAATAAACAGAATAGAGCTGAATACATATGCAAATGTCTGACCTGAAAATTGAGACTTCAAAAGAAAACAAGCAGACCGAGGCTGGCTTCAAATTTAAATATTGCTTAAATTTCGACGTACGCCAGCCTTGCGGCCACTTTTGCCAAGGCCTGAATTTTGATGTACATAGCATGTACTTGGGTTTTTTTCGACACGGTCGCTTTGAATTTCATGTTTCCAATTTGCGTAACATTTAGATCTCTGGCAAACGAAACTAAGCTACCTTATGACGCAGCCTCGTTTATGCAGAAACTATTTTTTCATAACTTCAAGTTTGTAAAAAACTCACCAATGAGACTGTTTTTAAATTAGCAAATTTCTCAAGTTGCCTCTATTTTTAATCTTCTAATTACCGAACAATTTCTAAAATCGATACATCTGAAGCTGATTTAGTTATTCGTTTATTAGCTGCCAACACTGCCAACTCCAGGCTAAAGGTTATGCAGTTCCCTCGCTTGCCTGATACATAATAATATGGACATCAAACTCAGAATTAATTTCAAAGCACTCTCAAACTCAAAGGATTTATGTAAACATTAGCCGAGAAATCCGACAATATGTTAACCAACAGCACAATTGAAATAGAAACTTAATTGATATAGGGGGGCCTGTGTTGACTCTACTAAAAGGTTTGGCATTTAATAACACTTAATCACGTCCAAACAAATTATTACACAATATAGTACGGGTCACTAGCACCGCCCTAGTACCTATACCAGAAGATTTATATAAACCCTTATGCCGGGTTTTCACTAGTAGAATTAGTGGTAGAGTATACTGGTCGAGTACTAACTATTCTGGGAACTCACCTAATGAAAATTCGGTTATAGTAGAGTAGAGTGGGATAGCACCGTGGTAAAGTTACTCTACCGCTTAAAAGTAGGCCAGTTACTCTACCACTAATTCTACTAGTGAAAACCCGGCATTATAGAGAAAAACATGTCACCATATCCAGGCACCAGTTGATGGTTAACACCCCCTCACCCATTAGCTTAGAGAAAGCACCCTGAAACCCACAAAAATGCAATTTTTGCTACATCAGAATCATCTTGTGAAGCAATTTATTTCCTCTGGAATCATAAATCGTACATGAATGCCATAGGAGATATTTTACATGCAATTCTGCGTCCTTTTAGGTATATGTAGTTAGAGTTTGGTTTGCCACAGTTTCTATGCCAAAAAAAACAGGCAAAGGACATTTCTTTCCTACATTGTAACAATCATGTGGTAGTTTTGTTGGGTAGAGATTTTTTATAGTATCTGAAATGAATCGAAAAAGTTTCACAGAGGTATTCATGGAATTGGAATTGCAGCAGGAATTTCAAATTGCCAAAGGCATCAGTGCGTTAACATTCAAGTCCCAAACCATATATGGAAATGATCACCTTTGAGTTATTATAAATTCCCAGGCTTCATCAGTATTTTGTGGTATTATGTTAAGGGCGTGTTCTAAATCAATCCGTTATGCTTTCTCTATTGCAGTAACAAAAGGTTCAGGAGAACGAATTAAGTTTTAAGTAGTTCTGTATTCTTAACTTATAAGGAAAATTGTTACAGGAAAATGTACATACTTATATACTGGGCGGAGCAAAAGACATGCATGGGATTTAATAAGTAATATGTTTTTTTTAATTGCAGGATTTTTGTACAACCCTCGTAAAAGTAATCATTAAGAAAATCGAAAAATTTCCTTGTGGCGGGCAGACTTAAGCTAAGACTATAAGGCTGGTCGTCCACTGGAAGCCTATTCGAGCGGCTACGCGCTTTCGCTACATGAGCGGCTACAGGCGGCTACATGCGGCTCTTTCATACGCGACTACACGCGACAGGGGTCGTCCACTGCAAGCCTTTCGTGCTGTTCAGTTTGAAGTGAACTTTGTAGTTATAATATTGTGATGGAAGAAGAGGATATGTATTTTTTTGGAAAATTTTACGTTGATGAGACGTAGGATTAATAAAAATAGACGAGCGTGTTGGGTTCAGGGGCGGCGCTTTCATAGGTGCAAATGGTGCACTTGCACCGGGCGCAATTTCAGAAATTAAAATTAAAAACAAAGTTCAAGATTGTGAAAAAAAAAATTGGTTAGGTATTCCAGCGACTTTATTTTCGTCTATTAAAGGAATTTATTTTTATTACCACAATTTATTTTTCCAGTTTTTCGATAAAATATTCCGTGCGTCTATCCCACTGACATATAGATATGGACTAGCAGTTGACAACTTTCAATGGCACCATTTTTCTCCAGAAGAAGAAGACCTTTTCTATGTAAACAACAATTTTTTTTCGAATTAAGAGGAAATTAAGTAATCAGATGTGTGTTATAATTGATAGAAATAATTTTCCATCATTATTTTTTATTTAGTAGCAGTTTTTTCGTTAAATAAATGTATTTTTTTTAAATATGTGAGGGTTCTTTCCCTCTGTTTAACGAACTTTTAAAAATAAAGAAAATAGAGAAAGAAGAAAAAACTCGATAGCTGTCTAGTTTTTTCTAATTATGTTTATATCGCTGACATGCATTGAACTGTTTTTTATTTTAAAACCGATTAAAGTTCATAGGATTTTGAAGGGGGAACGAGACAACGATAGTTTTTGGTGCCACTTTTTTGTATGGGATTTTGCTTATTTAGCAGTCCATATCTATATGTCAGTGGTCTATCCCCGAAATCATGTGGATCCTGCGGGTTCAAGAATTTACACGATATAGTTTTATCGGAGCATTTACGTTGGATATCTAATAGGGAAACCTAAAATAAATATTTAAGTGTTTGAGCTTTTGTCCATTTTCCTTCATCTCGACCAAAAAATGAGAAGCTGATGGCGCGCAATACGGTATACTGCACCGAGCACCGGCCCTGCCTCTTACGCTAGTAGAGGACCGCAATCATACATTCTGGTAATGCAGTAAACTGGAAAAGCAGAAGACGGATATTAGAAGGCCCTTAAATTGGGTAATGAGGGGCGACGACTCATTTTCCTGGGAGAACTACAAAGTCAGAAAAAAACATAAAAAAATAAGGTCCAAGTACCTTGATTGAATAAAAAGGAGGAAAGGCAAAAGAGCCTCTCCCTAAACACACTTCTACCTACATCCTTGTATCTTACACTTTGCTTGTATCCATTCTCAACTTACCTTTAGCTGATCCGATTTTTCGTAGTTAAATGGTGACTTCTACCTATTCTTTATCATTTATTTTTGGTGGACTCTTCTTTAAAATTTGTTAGTGCAAATTCTCATTTGTTTATACGAAGAAAAATATTGTTCAATTTTACATTTGTGCTTCAACTTCGTCATCTCTTAATAAAAACATACGGATTACCTTCAATTTAATTCAATTTTCCATCAAATGTGAGAAACGCATTAAAATAACATAAAATTTGGTAAAAGGTGAGTAAATGGAAAATTGTTTTTAATTTTCACAAAAAAAAAGTTTTAATATCTTCGCGAACAGCCATTAAAATTGCGCAATCAAACGCAACTCATTAATGACGCGCGAGGACGACGAAATTTGCATGCGGCTCAAATATCCTCATACAATTTGGTACCCAATAAACTTTTCTACTTTCGCGTACATACTTTACAACTCGTTCCTTCTCCACCACCTGTCATAAAAAGGGCACAGCTTAGTCCCGAATTTTATTACATTCAGATATTGCTAAAACTTTAGTGCTTAAGGGCGCAGGATATAAAACCACTTCGCAGCTTGAGGACATACCTGCTGATATGTAAATCACGCACATGACATAAATATCTAAAGTGCTACCACCGGAGCTCCCTAGTCGCCATAAATGTTTCACGAATCAGAGCTTCTGGGGGCCCTATGTCAGGATTGGTTTATCTAAAAGTTGGGGACATGTCGCAGGCGATTTATTTTAAGTGGTTGCGACAATTCATGTGGTAATCGCCAGAACCACTTCCTGTCATTGCTACCCTTTTTTCGCGCGAGTCCTGCTCCCGACAAATGAATATATCATGTCCTAGATACACATCCTGTGACTATGGGACAAGACTAGAAGAGGGGCTTTCACTTTCAGTAATATCTTGTGACGTGCTAAGTGGTGTACTTCATGTCGATCCGCTTACAAAGATGATTGATTACTTCTAAAACTAGATTTGTTTACCACTTCTCGACACTAGGGGACGTTTATCCCAAAAACCTGTGGGTTGGGGTTGGGGTTTGAATTTATACGAAGTAGAAATCGCCCCCAAGTGCTGGGGGGCGGAGGAGTATAAATAACAACACAAGCAATTTCGAGAGCTTCAAGCATACGGCTAAGCCGCAAGAAAACTTTTAATCTGACATGGCCAGTTTTATTTTGTGATAGTTCAACGGTTGCGGGTTTATTTAAGAACAATAAATCTTGGCTACCTTCGAGGAAGCTGCAGGAGATGCTAGAATAGGTAATAAATTTCGACTATCGATTGTAGCAAGTACATAGCCATGAAATAGCTTACAAGGCACCTGCTTTCCAGAGGGGACAATTTTATCTCTTTGCAGAGAGAGGAAAAAAAACGGATGAAGTCATAATTCAAGGAAATGGTCATATCCTTACTCGTTCGAGCTGCTATTTGGATATGAGAGCCGATGTGTATTGCTAAGGCTCAGGTCTGCCCTTAATGGCCATCTATATAGGACTAGGGTGGGGATAACTCAAATTAACAGAAGACAACACTCTGATGTAGTTACTTCACCCAATTTAATAGCTGCTTGTTGTGTTATATATGTTGGTAATACAATTTGTCTTTTTTTTCTAGGTCAGCCCAACATGACGGCTAAAGAGGAAGAAGCATTAACTCCTAGCAACAGGCTTTCAGAATTAAAGTTCAAGGATTTCAGTCTTTAAGGTAAGGATTTCAGGTATTTTGTTTAATCAATTTATTTATGTGATAAATGTTAGATGCAATAAATTGACTTTGATTTATTTTTATTGGTAACGAATGCTATAAAATTGTAGAACGATAATTTAATATGAATTAACACGCGTTTGTTGTGGATTTATTAGTAATGCATTTTATACAATAATACATTAAGTTACAGAAAAAAAGTACGACATGAAAGAAATTAATTTTATAAAGACAATTAATTTTCTTGACACATTTATTGATCGGAGACACTATTAATACGCATTTTGTTACCAGAACCTTATTGACCAGAGGATGTATTAAGACTATTTTAGAAAGTGTCAAAGTGTCACCAGAAGTTGTCAGAGATTAAAATAATTGAGAAAGCTTTCATATACAATAATCAATAAATAAATTATCGAATATTAAAATAAAGTTATTTTAAAGTATACTTCATTATTGTATTATTAAAATCACATTATATACGTGGAGTGAGCCATTGACAGTCACTTCAAAAAAAAACGAATCTCTTTATTATTCTGTTCCTAATGATAAATGAATGAAACTGAATAATTTATTCAGTATAGATTTTTTGCGCTTTCCGGCTATAATTAAAGAGCCATCAGCTTGGATAAGCTCCAGCTAGTAATCATCAACCAGATAAATTGGACGAAAAAGGATATTTCAGTTCAAGGAGATCTCCACTCGTACTCTGAAAATACCCTCAATGGATACTGAAAATAAAAAAATAAAGCCAAAATATTTTTTTTGGACAAAATGACCCTCAGAATCGGCACTTTTTGAGCATAAACCTATGGCTGTGGCAGTTTTATCGTAGTGCGGATAGAAGTTAAGTAGTATGTGGAAGGTGAAGAAGGAAAAATTAAAGTTGACAACTCTAAAGTTTTTGCTGACATTTGTTGATTTGTACATCTGAATGTACTGTACATATTAAACAAAATAGTTAATTTAAAATAGAAACTATAGAATTGGGATAGCTTTCTGTCTACAAGGCAAAGGGAACAGACCGCGAGCGAGGCGCTAACTCAATGGACGGAATTTTCTACAGGACTTGCGAAGCGCATGTCTCAATCTCAAAGAGCTTGATATCAATAAATCCACTCGCCAAGATAGTACCCCCCCATGGTACTAAAGCTCAAAACAGAATTGTGACTGCGACGGCCGACTGCAACTGCGATTTATGTCATATTTGGACGGAGCAGCTAATGTATACCGAAATTGCAACCGCAACTTTTATTGAGACGCCACGTTTTGCATATCCAAAAATTGTGTTTGAAAAAAATTATGTTTTGTACGCCGACTTCGATTTTGCGGCGCAGTGCCGCTGCAGTTGTAATTTCGTTATACAACGTTGTTTTACATTTGCGATAAACGAGCGACTTCGCCGTCAGCCGTCGCAGTCGCAATTCTGTTTTGACCTTTAAGAATGTGACTGACCTTTGGGTAAAGCTCTGCGCAAACTTTTCGCCCTTCCATACTTCTTCAGCACTGACATATAGAATGGACTGCTCATCAGGAAATTTTCATGGCACCAATTCCTTCCATTGCTGGCAGACCTTTTTTCACTGACATGTAAACACGTCAGTGACTTTTGTAAATTAAAATTGTTTATATTCGTTTTTGGACGATGGAAACAAAATAAATTGTTCTTAAAAAAACAACAAATGCAATTTTGATGTTATTTCTCTTTTATAATGCATTTTTTCATGAATTACAAATATTTTTTGTTAAACCATGAGAATTCTCTACCTCTGTTTCATCTAAATGTCAATGATTCCGGGTCTTATGGCGAAACGATACAGAAATAAAAAAATCACTATACCCATCTATTTTTTGTAAATATTCTGACATTAGTTCAAAGGAAAAAATGAAATCAGGTATGGCAACTTCAATATCGTGCAACCGTTGTGGCGGTTTTATTTTAAACTAGCTGGGACCCGGTGCGCCTATGCTGCACCCATACACCAATAGTAGTAATCAGGTTATATGAATTTTGAATTTGGAATGACTCCACACAGAGCTAATAATATTCTACTTGTCATACCCTTTCATTTGATACCCATACCGAATGGCTTGCAAAGAAAAAGGTAATCCGCCATTTTGTGTTGGCCGCCATTTTAAATTTGGACCGATCGATCTGAAACTTTGGGAATCGTATTTTTTTCGGAAAAAATCAAAATAATATAGATCTGAGCTCTTTAGCACTAATTCAAAGAGTACCTCCCATACAAAAGTTCGAATTTTACGGATATCGGTACGCTACAGCCACCCGAAGTGTTCGAGATAGAGCAAAATAGACCGCGTAGGAACACCCGCCGTACCCGAAAACCTCTATATACAAAAATTCAGGCCAATCGGATGAGCGGTTTCGGAGTCTATTGATCATTTACAGACAGACATACTTTCACTTTTATATATATAGATAGATTTTGCTTAAAATCATTCCAGAATTTTGTTTACCGTTCTTATTTTATTGCAAAGATAAAAAAGTTATCGTATTTTGTGATTTATTGAAAGTCAAGAGTAAAAATATTTAATAAAATGGAAAAGTGTGCAGTTTTTTAATGTCAAATTTTATTTTTTGGCACTATCTGATATATTTCTGCCAGTGAATGCACTGAACAAATATGCTTGTTTACGAACGAATCGAATCGGAATGAAACGCGGACAAGGCCAACAAAGTATTGTTGGTTTTTTCAAAAAATCAAGAATGTATGAATTGAAAGGTGAGTACTCTGCATTTTGACATTACACTTTACTGACAGTCGGGCGTGAGCCTACGTAGGGGAGGAGGTGTTAGATGGTCGGTGGTTGAAGGGTCAAAGGGGTGGTTGTTTTGGGTAGCCGTTGGGTGGACTACAAGAATAAATTGTATGACATTCAGAAATCTGTTATATCCCTCTAGCCCCTTGGCGGTGGTTTTTTGAGGGGGGAGAGGAGAGGTTTTGAGGCCTTGTGCCTATTGAGACTTTTAATCTAGATGTTGAGAACTATCAACCTGCTCAACAAATTTCTTAATGATTTCCTTTCAAGCACAGATACTTCACCTTGGATTTGCCGCAACTGAAAAAGTATATTACTTGGATCATCTTGCCCATTGTGGTATGGAAAATTATCAGAACTCAAGAAAGATGCCGAGGTTTAGGAAGTTTTGGATTTTTGTGACCCGTGCAGATTTCCAACAATGAAATATTTTTTAACAGTTTTGACGACTCTTAAGGTCACAACGGCAAGTGTGGAGAGGTCATTTTCGACACTGAAGAGAATCAAAACTTACTGTCTATCCATGGGGACTTAAGTGTTGATCCGAATAAGGTTCTCGAGATTATGGCAGCAAAGAAATTTCGAAAATTGAATTTTAGAAATTTTTACTTTGATCAACGTCATTTGATTGACAATAAGCAAGCTGTTTTTCACTTTAATTAATTCAACTTCAGTAATAGACGAAGATTTCTAACTAAATTCTAGTTGATTTGAAGCTGTGAAGCTTGTGGCGTGAAGTATGCAGCGCCGAATGTGTTTTGGACCTGAATTCGAAAATCGCCTACTTTTCATCTCGCATTTAAAAAAAAATTAAAATTTGAAAAATTTTAAATATAAAAAAAAGTTAAAATTACCTGTGGATTTTAGTGCCCTTTCTTCGTGTGGCGCCCCGATGCTTTGCATCTTCTGCTTCATCGGTTAAGCCGGACCTGCGGATACACCTTGTATTAAACTAAATGCGGAATGGCTGTAAGTCAGATTGAGCGTTACACAATTCCTGATTTGTTTGAGTTCACTGGGCTAGAAGTGGTCAGGCAGTGCAGGCTAAAATATGTAGAAATAATAAGAGGGGCGTTTTAAAAGCGACGGGTTTAAAGTTCCTGGCATAAAATCTATTCCCGCGGAAGAAGCTACCCCTACCCATTGCCAAACTGTAATTTATGCCTCTCTTGCACACTATTGCTGTCATTTTAAACAAGCTACCTTTAGTGTGGTGTTAGTTTATATTTCTATGATTAATATGCTTTTTTGGAAAATATACTCCAACTGTTTTATTTTTATCCTTGATGACTTTACCAAACCACATTTGGATAATTCGTTTACCTACGATCAAAAATTCGAGCTATTCCTAAGTGTTGGTCCTAGCGTATAATTTTTGCTAAGTGCCTGGGTTTTTTAGTGGTAGAGATTTATATGAGGGCTCTGGGTCAAAATTAAAAGATTTTACTCAGTGTGCGACGTTTCGCGTATGAATCAAAGCCTTCTATATTTACAAGCCATGCTGTAGAATGATATTGAGAGCCAATTTCCCCTGAATGGGACTTAAAATCTCCAAATTGCACTATCAATATAAGGTGAATTCATCGATTTGAAGTCATGTTGAGAGGAAATTTCGAGAGCCAAATTTTCTACAGCATGGCTTGTAAATATAGAAGGCTTTAGTATGAATACACCCTTCATCAGGCAGTACAAATAATACATAAAATATAATAGCACTTATAAACATTTAACACGAAGGAAATAGTATGCACAAATAGAAGCTTATTGTCACTCGTGACACTGTTATATTTTATGTATTATTTGAATTGTCTGATGAAGGGTGTATTCATGGTCCTAGCGTATTTAACTTACGCATTGAGTCATAGTTCTCTTTGTGGCAATCGCTAAACAACATGCATTCCTCTGCATTGTAGTTAGGCTAATCCTATCATTCGTTATCAAGCTTCTGCGTAATCTAAAACATTAATTGATATTAGATAACAGTGTTTAAGGCTATATGATCTTTTTCTTGTAATTGATTAGTTCAATCCGACGCTCTGCAGCCATAAAATTGTGTTGATTCTCACAATGAAATGATTTCCGTTAATGCTTTCTAGTCTATCTTATTCATGTAATCTATCCTGTACACACTTTGATTTACGACTACTCTATGAATTTTATAGATGGACTGGAGCCGTAGATTAAACTCAAAATCGAACAATTAACAAAAACAGGCTCCAGAATATTGAGGGCCTTGTTAAATAGACATTATGACGCATAAAATGAAGCCTCATATAATCGGTTTGCCCAACGCAGGAAATAAAAAGCCCAATAACTTCCACACAGGTTCATTGAGGTCAGAATATAATTTAACGTAAGGATATTAAACAATCGTTAGAATGCGATAAAACTATCATTAAGCGGCCAAAGAGAATACCGTTTCATTAAGCGATTGTTAAACACATCTGGAAGGTCGGGTCCAGTATATTCGTCCCAACTGGAAGAGAATCTATTAGGCTATAACCGGACTATTCATAACTCGACTTTAATGCCACTAATTTCGTATGCAGGAACTGTAGTCCCGTGCTTTATTACACCCATCCCGGATACGTGCCCTTGTAAAATTTAACTTTTCAGTCCTTGAGAATCCTTAGGGCAGCCCCACCACCATAAACGGGGCAAAACTTGGCGAGTCAGCCGACATCGGGATGGCCTAGCTGACGACGACAAGGATCCTCTCCAGTACTCTGTGCCACCACGCTACATTTGGCAACAAACATCCTTGCACACGCCGCTTCAAATGATGAGCCATAAACCAAATAAAATGCCTCGATCCATGCTTTACGTCAAATTTTTTGGAGTATGGGGGGCTGTATGCCGGATCCACTTAATTTTCCAGGACGAAGAGGCAATAAAAGTATCCCAGGATGTGGGTGTATATGTGTGTGTGTGGTTGTTGAGTTCCTGATGAATGCAGCACACGAAATCGCTATTATGCAGCGATTTGCAGGATACATAAAAATTAGAGTTGATTTCCACGTCCTACGGGCATACTTTGTTCCTGTAGGTGAAGAACCGGCTCTTGACCTCAAATGCGAGAGCTGCATGCAATCCACCTGAAGCATTGTTAACGGAAGCTGCTTATTTACTTAATTTTTTGACGCTGAAAATTGAATATGCAGGTAGGAAGCTCATTTTAAAAATGTACCTGGTAATTTCCTCAAGTTGATGTTTTAAGTAGGTTGGAAATAAAACACGAGCTCAGGAAAAATGTTAAACGGTCAAGGCCATTCGTCCGTAGGGAAGAGTTTGTTTAAGTACAAGGATTTATCTCAGTGGTTTTGTTTCTGAAATTTAATATAAACCAATGGAATAGCAGAGCAGCGCTTCAACGGCTTTTGTGCTTATTTCTGAGATTATATGCAGAAAAGTCAGTTTCTAGGAATCATGGTTCAGAGGCAATACCGCTAAAACTACATGAAGAGAAAATATGTAAAGTGTTCTTAATGAAAGAAGTACCATTGAAGCGTAAATTTTAAATTCTCAGTGAGAGCAACATCTTAACTGACTTTTGGCAAAAATATTAGGTAGTTATGAATTGAAAATAATATAAATAAAATAAATGAAAATAATATTAATCGATACAATATTTTACCAGTGCTTTGTAGCGCCTTTTTGATGCCACAACTCATGTTAGTTGGTTAGATGTTAAAAGCCATCTTGTCGAGTTAACGTACAGTATCAATGCTCTTTGCCCCTGCTATGGAAATCCCTTTTAATTCTTACAATGCAGCCCAGCCAAAAAACTATTAGGACCGCTGTTTTCCAATAGATGAAGCCAGCATTAAAATGCTGGGGAAAAAAGTCAGATTAGAAACGTCAAATGATAAGCTAGACATCTGTCAACAACTCCTTATCATTACATTTGTGATTTTTTATCGGCGCCATATATTTTTTTATGGGTGAAAATGTCGAACTTTGAGTCAAATAAGCATTATTTTGTGGAAAATTTTCCTTCTTACCTTTAATACTAGGTTTTGGTCAACAAAGCAGGGTGCCAAACTCTGTCAAAAGCCTTTGAGGTATCTAGAGCAGCTACACCAGACTAATAAAAGCGGTGAGTGCTTTGGTTGATAAGGTCGGTTAAACGCACAAGGAGATCGCCAGTAGACCGTTTTGATCTAAAGCCGTATACGCCAGTCAGTGTGAACAATCAATTAACAATAATTCCAAAAGTTTTGAAACTCTCATGTAAGGTCGGAAAGAGCAAAAAACAAACTATAAAATTTTGCAACATTGCCCGAGGTCCGGAACATTGTTAAAATTGCAATAAATGAAATTTTGCAATATTGTCGCGAAGAAAATTCCAAAACAGTAGTGTTAAATGCGTTATTTCATATCACGTATCAGATTTTCAACCAATTTAAAGCTACGGAACATTTTTTTTATTAAAAACTAGCTGGAACCCGGTGCGCCTATGCTGCACCCATAAGCCAATAGTAGTAATCAGGTGATATGAATTTTAATATACAGTAGGAGAGTTTGAAAAAGGCAATTTTTTGGTATTTTTGATTCCAAATAACAAAATGTGAAACTATTAGGGATCTGACATTTTGATCGAGACAATAAAAACCATCTCCTGACTTGGCATTTATCGATCAGATTTGATTTTGCTATGCCGGGGTAGTAGACGCCCTGTGCAGAACTTCGCTCGATTTTTTAGTTCATTTTAATTTAAAAGTGTATATTTTAGTTTTTTTAAACTATATTTTATTTTCTACATTTTAGACTATTATATGTCTTCTGCCATTTTCTGGTGACCGCCATATTAGATTTAAAATGACGTCACGCAGCTTACTGTACTATACTCGTCATACACTTTCATTTGATACCCATACCGAGGGCGGGCCCCGGCGTTGTAAAGAAAAAGGTAAACTGTAATTTTGTGTTGGCCGCCATTTTGCATTTGGAATGACGCCGCACAGCTAATAGTATTCTACTTGTCATACCTTTTCATTTGATACCCATACCGGATGGCTTGCACAGAAAAAGGTAATCCGTCATTTTGTATAAGTGGCCATTTTGAATTTGGAATGACGCCACACAGCTAATAATATTCTATTTGTCATACCCTTTCATTTGATACCCATGCCGGGGGTCGGGGAACACAATTGCAAAATTCGGCCGCCATATTGGAACCGCCATCTTTGCGAAAGTAATGGATATCACCAATCGCTTTCTCGTACCCAGAAACCTCTATGTACACATTTTCACCCTCGTAGAACGTATATTATTATGCTTTTTAAAGCTCTCTAAGACAGCGCCCCCTAAGAGTGATTTTTGAAAGTAGGCACCGATGCTAAAACCACCCCCTTCATGTAAGTAATATGTGGTTAAATTTTTGTGGCGATCGGTTGAATGGTTTAGGAGTTATTAGGGAACATACATACATACATACACACATATATCGAATTTTATATATATAGATTACCGTTTTTTGCAAATAAACTTACAGAGAAAATTCCAAAAGTTTTGCAAACTCGAAAGCTGCATCGGAACAATGTCCCGAACAATTGCATAAATTTGCAACCTTTTGCTTTGTGCGGAACATGTTTATTTATAATATTTGTCATTTGTGGTCATTTTTTCGAACAAAGTGGTCTCGAAATTATAACAAATGTTTTAAATTTTGGTTGCAAATGCTCAGAACATATATTGTGATGCATCTACAAGTTTACAATTCCTTAGCGTTGGTATCGTTCCAATCTCGCAGCCGAAAGGATCGCAATAATGGAGACTTTGCTATTTCTTGACCAGCACAGCGATTTGTTTCACGAACAAACTTATTTAAAAATTCTTCTGTCAAAAACAGATCGAAGAAATCTCCTTGCGATTTAATGTCATCTGAAATTATCAAACCGGGAGTTCCTATAAAGTCAAACTGAGGAAAATCTCTCATTTCAGTGGTCCATTCATCGCTATCGGTTTGATAAGTCATGCTTGTTGATGGTTCACCGGGATCCCTATGATACTGTTCACTCGAAGAAGTTGAATAAATCCTTTGAAGCGGTTTTGCTGGTAACGATGCCATTTCGTCTTCATTTTCAGAAGTGACTCTGCTTCCCAATCACCACTTCCTATCGAAAAAGAATCGCTGTCATCTTCAATGAACTCTTCCTCGTTGGCAGAAACCTCTTCTTCAAAAAATATTTTTTCGTCCTCAGAATCCATGTTTCTGGGTTAAGGAAAACACTGATATTATTATTTTGGCACGCACTGGGAATTTTGTTAGCGCAGGTGTTTTTTTTCTTCATGATCTCGTCTTGGGTTGTAACAATTACGAATAAGTACACTGATAAAAAAAAATTCTTGGCCTAACGCACTTTTTCTTGAACCAAGCAACTAATATTTTGGATATAACGAAAACAAAATTGTCTCGGGATAAGCAATACTCATAGGCTTGGTTTTATTGTGGGTATCTAAACTAGTATTCATTCAGCAGCAGCGAAACCGTTTTTGGAAGTTAATCTAGTCTACACTGGAATTTTTTCATCGCGAGTAATTTTCTTGTCTTTACACGGAGAAATCTGTGTGCGTGTCGATAATTATACTTGCTACTCGCGATTAAGAAAAGTAGGCGAAGGCGAATTGGGTATGTGTTAAGTTTTCACGCCAAAATTTTCTCGTGAACCGGGGGTCAATTCTGGTTCGGTGTAGTGAAAACGTGAAAAAAAAGTTTACACTTGACGTTTTACACACCTTTTTCACTTTTTCGCTGCACTGAACCTGAAAAAGCGATTCTCGTTGCATTCGTGAAAACTTAATGCTGAATCAAGGCTGAATTGATTTTTAAACTGTCAAGTGTCAGTTTATCAAATTAAATCTAATATTTTTTGGTAAACGTTTTCACGACTACTTTGCACTTTTGCACGCATTTTTTAGACGTGTAAAGTTTTTGACAGTTATTAACATGTTTGCACGATGTAAGAATGGAAAACAACGGTGCAAACGGGTAAACTGTTTACACGTTTTCACTACACCGAACCAGAATTGACCCCCAGGTTACTACAGTTCCCGCTTGCCCTTGGCAAATTTGTACATAGTCATATTAATTTTTTCTACACCATCTGAAACTAGACCTTTCAACAAAAGAAAAAACCCTTAGATTTTTTGAAAAAAATGTTTTTAGAACATGGGCATTATCGGCTGAAAAAGAGGTCTCTTTTTAGGTTTAAATTCAAAATAAAACGTAAAAATAAATATTTTCATTCAAAAAAATTACAGCGTGTTTGGGACATAAAAAGGTAAGTTTCCATAAAATTTGGTGAAAAAAAATTTTTTTTAAGGGAGATAAAAATCAAAAACAAAAACACTAGTTTTTCGATTTTTCTCGGAAATTTGAGGTTATGTGAAAAAATGGTTTGCGCAAAAGTTGTAGATCTTTTTATTACCTACAACTTTTATATTTAACTTTTTTCGATAGGAGGTCTAGTTTCGCTGAAAATCGTGAAAAATCATTTTCACCCCATTAAAGTTACCGCTATTTCACCCTCGTAACTCAGATCGACTTGAATTTATTTTTCTGGTTGGCTGCGCTATATTTCCTTCAATTTCCAACATTTGTCATGCTGTTAATAATTTTTATCATTTTTGCCTTTTTAAAAGGTATCTGCACTCGCCTATAAGCATTCTTTCTTGAATTCATGAGTATTTCAGTTAGTAAAATAATTTCCAAGTAAACAGAAAAGAAGCTCCACCCTGCAGCGCTACACTATGAAATTTAACAAATTAATATAATTCCGAGAAGTCAGTTGTTGCAGCGCTTAAATGGGAACTCTAGTTCTGTCCTTTGGATACCAAACTATACCAACAATGTCCAAATACCGCGGGCGGCTATCAAAGCAACCTCGGGTTTCATCCAATCAAAACAAACCCGAAAGGTGCTGAAAAGCATTCTTGCATCAAAATTCAAGCTTGCATCCTCCTCCGCATTCCTTAAACGAGCATAAAAATAATGCAGCAATATTTAAAATATTTTTCAGGGTTCGTGTTTATAAAATATCCTCATAATACATGACCTTTAGAACCTTTTTAACGCCTACTCAAATTCAAGCTTTTCTGAACACCTTTTTATGCATTCAAAACGTGCACGGATAATAGGTTTCTGAATAATTTAATTTAAGGACAAAATGAGGCTGAAGGAGGACAATTGGCCTCAATGCTCTGCGGCGGCGGCTATATCCCCGGAATATCTGGCTATCCCAAAAGTAAAATGAAAATTAAATTGTCACCCTGTTGTTTTAAATTCTAACCGGGAGGCCACAATGCTGCTAGAAGACACTTTTTGAAATTTAAAGTCCTGCAGACAAAGGACGATAGAAGCTGACTTCATTAGAAGCTTTCATGAGGGAATAACTGCACTTAGAAATGTCATTTTGAATTTTTAATTAAGACACAAAACCGGAGAAGTGCTATTCGAACATTGTAGAACGTTCCTTAAGTAAACAGATTACTTCGTTTTGTGTCGGATCCTTTTGAAGGACTTTAGGTGAGACATACTATTTGTTCTGAAGGAAAATTGTATAATTGCGAAAGTTTACGCTGTTTGTTCGCATTAGGGCTCGGTTTTGTTTTTTAATTAGTCCTTGTAATTAATAATTTTATGCCAAAAATTTTGCCTATTTTCCATTTGCAGAGCAGACCAAGTTCCATCGGCATGAAATAAGCGCCATCGAAATTGCTGGTATCAATACTAATTAAGAATTACCATTTCGGTGTATACACAAAATGAAAACAAAGGTCTTTTAAAGCAAATATTTTAATCTTGTTTGTATATTTAAAAAAAAAAATAATTAAAAGTGCAAAAAATTGGGAACTTTTAAGCGCCAAAAACATCGAATAAATTTATAAAAAATTCAGATGCACTTTCTGCAGTGCATTTCCATGATTTTGTCAAACAGAAAAAAAAATCGTTCTCATTTTAAATTCATAACCCAACAGTTTCCACTTGAGCACACTTCATAGAGGATTTCTCGTTTCGTTCGATATTCGAAAATAAACTATGTCATCGCGTGTCAAATAAATTTTATTCTTTATACATCGATGATATGTTTATTTTAGATCGCAGCACCATATTCATCCACATTGAAGGACACCCCCGGGACCCGGGACCAAGGATCCGGGGGAATACTCGTGTACATCCGGATTTCGATAACACTCAGAGAGCTACCGGATAAAAAAAATGAAGACGTTCTTTAATACTTTGTCGATAGTGAAAAATTGCCATTTTATCAGGAAACTTTGAGAAATTGATGGGATGTGAAAGTTGGTTGTTAACGTTTGTGGACTGGTGGACGGACGTAATGCTAAAAAATTTATCATTTGAAAAGATATTGAGAGAAAAAAATAATGTAAATCTAGCAAAAAATATCAGAAAAATATATTCGGGAAATTTGTCACAAATTGGAATAATATTTTATACAAATGATAGATGTACGTATACATAAATGGAAAGGTGCACAGATGGAAGAGGCTTTTATAAGTATCAAAAAATGATGTGTGAAATATCGAAAGCTATAATTAGTTTTAAATTTAATCAAAATATAAATTTCCATTCCTAACGTTTTATAAAAAATCAATCAATAGCGTTTGGTAACATTTTTTTAAATTGGTTCGTTCGGCCATTCAATCTCTTGCTACTCCTAAATAATATGGATCGCAACAAGCCTTGCAGAAACCACTGCGATAAATACATATATCTAAATACCTGCAATGTTGTTATCGATAATTCTTTGCCCTATAGCATTTCCTAATATTTATGGGCGGAATGGTGTTTATTGTGGTCTGTTTTATTCTACGGTTACTGATGAGATTAAATTGTGAATTATCCTTTTATATTAAAGTCTCTTTATAGTAATGTCATTATAATGTCATTATAAAGCCGAAATTTATTGTCCGAAAAAGAATGGTTGAAAAGAATGCAATAAAATATTTCCTATCGACCTCTAGTCGAAGTTGCAATAGAATTATAATATAGGTATAATTCTAAATAATGAATGATAAACACTGGTTGACTGAGGTGGTCAGAATAACAATAAGGCCCTCCGCAGGCGAGTCGACTGATTTGCAATCACAGTTGCATACGCATTGACATTGCCCGTGTACAGAAGTGGGAATCCCTACTCGGGTCGACAGAAACGAGCCGGATTTGAAACAAGTTTGCAGCTGGTGTCGTGCGACTGTTCTTACCGGTCGCAAGCGATTTCAGTTGCGTGGTTGCACTTGTACGAGTCAAAGTTTAGGCCCTCCGCACACAAGTCGACCGATTTGCAATCCCAGTTTCAAACCAATTTCACAATAATTACGCGCACAGCCAGTTTGCAACCAAAATGAAACCTTTGTCTACACACGACCGCAACTGATTTTGGATCAATGGATGGATGGTAAAGGCCATAATAATAATGGATGCGTAATAATAGACTACAACAGCTGAAGCTTGGAGGTTTCAGCGATCAGAGGCGTAGAAAAACCTTAGTGTTCTATAGGACACGGTATACATATACAAGGTAATGTATTCCCGAAATGTCAATTTTATGTGACGTCACTGAAATCGTTCGGGTCTAAACAAATTGAAAAATAATTTTTGTGAGTTTTGTAAAAGTGAAAAGTTGTGATTATTAAATAAAGGAAGTAATAAAATAGGAAAAAACTGGTTAAATGTGTTGTTGTTAATTGTAAGAACTATGAAAACAAAAAATATTGTGTAGTGAAGATGAAAAATTTAACTTTTCCGAAGGATGAAAATTTGTGTGATATGTGGATACGAGCTAGTGGAAATAAAACTGTTTTAAATGTTAATACCGCAAAAATGTGCGTTGACCAGTTTTTAGAGCAGGACTATAGATTAGAAAACATTCTTTTAAAGACACCAAGAGTGTAAAAAAAACCGAATAAACGAGCTATTCCTAGTCGAAATTTGCCAGTTTCTCATGCTGAAATTTCCGGACGAGAATAAAGGATTAATAAAACAGAACAAAGGCAAATTTTGAAGGAAGTAATTTCAGAATATGAGCAGTAACATATGTTTCTGTTAAATATCGCATAACTTTTTTTGTTTGAGTGTTTTCCTTTTTAGAAATCAAAGAGATCAGGTGGAGTTGGAAGGTAGCGGCATAGAAAATTTAGTATTGTCGTTGATAATACCTCATACACTGCTACTGAATGAATGCGCTGGAACAAGAAAAAGAGCTCCACGACTTGGAACAGTTGCTTGCTCAAGTGCAGCGAAGTAACTGTTAACTGAGCTTTGGTTCCGTCACAATCCAAGCCGTTAAAGACTGCTACCAAGGAGGAGTTCTCTCACCAAGATGATCTGTTGTGATTAATGAACTACTGAACAATTTAGCCTAGGCAATATTTAATGTTCTTAGCTGCGAATGCAGATCCAACATGATTGATTTTAGAGTTTTGGCAATGCGGTGATTTTAGAGTTTTTAAATGAAACGAAATACCTTGGTGTAATTCTAAATCCTACCAGAAAACATTAAAAATGAAAATTTGAAGTTCGTGCGAACGGAGATTGTTTATTGGAAAAGCTGAATACACACTTATAACAAAAAGAAGTGATATGGATCAGTCTAGCTGAATTGTAAATAGCGTGCGACCGACTTAACTTTGATTTATTAAAGGCTCAAACCATTTTTTATATTTTGCTCAATTTTAGTAACTCATTGATTGAGCAATTAACTATATAAGGCCATCTGATATCATAATTTGGAGTAGCCAATTTTGATCAAATAACTAGACTGAAGGATCAAATAAATAGACTAGCTCCATACGACCTTGATTAGACTAATGGTCACCTACCCTACTGCAATGTGGTGGTTTAAAAATGAAAAAATTGTGAAGAAACAAAGTTGCACAACAATGTATTTCAGAAGCAACAAATCTGACTCACTGTTATTGTAGAGGCCATCTTAGGCCTCCTTCTTTGCACATCAGAGTCAAGGATTCTTTGTCCCTCTGTGGTACATTGCGCCTGCAGAGATGCAAGACATTTAATCCAACTATGAGAGCTTTGGACCGATAATTATCTGCTTTGACATACCAAGCCATACTTTGAAAAACCATTTCTGGTGGACATCGGTAGTCGCGAACAACAACCTTCTGAAACTGGATCTAGGACCTGGTATACAGATTTGCGAGTTAAATTATCTTGCTCCAAAAGAATAAATGGTTCTACCATAATTATCCATTCAGAGAGTTA
Organism: Thereva nobilitata; assembly: GCA_963855945.1. NCBI lineage: Eukaryota > Metazoa > Arthropoda > Insecta > Diptera > Therevidae > Thereva > Thereva nobilitata. The sequence continues at coordinate 35,260,682 of OY979696.1, forward strand.
GGCGGCTCTAAAGTCACTTAGCAGCTTTAAAAACGAATCAAAATTAGCCAGAGATTGTTTTCATCTGCTCAAATTCCTCGGTAGGAATAACTTCGTTGTGCTGAAATGGATATACGGCCAAGAAGAGCACCAAGCCAACGAATTTGAGGACTAGCTAGCCTTACTGGTGCACTCAACACTTGTTGAACCAGAGTCGACTTGTGGCATATCAATATTCCACTTAAAATCAGCTCATCAACTGGGAGAATGGACTAGTCCCCCAATATTCATTAATCCTACAGGGACATCGCCAGATCAAAAGATCAACTGAATCAAGGAAAAAACATTATTGTCGTTGAACAGATCAGAACTATTCTGGGCGCTTCTCTAGTCATTGGTAAAGTATCATGTAAACAAGTTACGACTGACCCATATGTTCCGCTGCTATCGAAAAACTTCTATGACGGAGCTCATTCTCATCGATCCAGGTTCATTATAGAGCTACTTCCAAAGTCCTTGAATTACAAGACAGGAACACACAATAAATCTTATAAGTCGCAGGAGTCATAGCCCTGTAATTCTAATCTTATTTAAACCTGACCATTCAATCTTGACTTTTTACATTCTAGCGAATCTCAGAAGCTGTTTAAATGCTATAGTACTAACAAGGCAGCAGACATGATCTTTCTCGCTCCGAGAAATAACTTAGCCACAATTGAATGCTCTTTATGATACTTACCATCGTGGAGCTTTTAGGAACTCATCAAAATTCAAACCAAAGATATTCTGTATACCTGCGTGCGTGATCACAGGCCACATTCCATGGAAAAGTGTGATTTTTCCAACACTGAAATAATTACAAGTTTAAGAGGTCATCCGCTTCGTAGCTACGTGAAATAGGCTATGTAATCGCTAGAGTTGACACTTTATTTCTGTGACGACTTGCATTTTTTCAAAATTGATTTTAAATGTTTCGACGTCACAAAGTCCTCTAGACGAATAATAAATATCCAGATTACTATAGGAATGGAGCGATTAGATGGTGCAAGAATTGGATAGTGTGGTCCTCGCCAAGAAAACACTTTCCAGGACTCGCAAATCTGCGGCACTGATGGACTTTGTGCTTTGTTGATGGTGATCACGAAGGCAAGGAAAGGGAACTTAAGCCAGGTATATCGTTGGAAATCAGGTATATCGGTTGGAAAGGTATATCGTTGGAAATCATCGGTATACCTGGAATTAGGACGTCTTCCCCTTCGACTTTACCTTACCGTTGATGATTCTTGCTTCGATCAAATTTGGTTAATTTTTTGATGATAAGTCTTGTTCCGTTGCACAGCTTTGGCGCGTTCGAATTTCGAATTAGCATCACAGGTGATCCAACTTTCAATGTCAATATGTGTGGTGACATGCGTGGTGGCTCCAAAGAATTAAGGAATTCTATTGGATAATTGACTGATTGTTCTTCGTCCATTAGATACTGTCTCAATAGATTTGTATTTGACAGTTTTTTCGAGCAGTTTCATTTGAATTTGTTCATTAAGTTTATTGACATCGTCATTCTTGGGCGCTGAAATTGCACGTTCGCACAATCTAGATTTTTGTACTTCGTTGTTAAATTCGCACCAACACCTTGTCCGCAACGGTTTGAATATTGGGCTGGATTTGATAACACTATTCCATAGATATGATGCTTTTAAGCATGCGTTAAGGTCATCTGCAGGCGTTGATCGAGGTATAGCAGGCAAAGTTTAGCGAAAATCCCCTGCAAATAGTATCAGAGCGCCTCCCATCGGTTGGTTTATTCCTCGGAAATCTCGCAAAGTCCTGTCAAGCTCTTCGAGCGATTTTTTATGGGCCACGGTGCATTCGTCCCGCAAATTATAATTTCGCACGTTTTAAGTACTGTGGCAATACCGGAGTTTTTGCTGATGTTACATGTAGTTGTTTCTATGTGGTTCAAATTCAATGGGAGCTTGATTGCTTTACGTCCACTATCAAGTAGAGTTGATGATATTCCCGATGCGAGTTCAATCTCATTCTGCATTACAATTGACGCCAAAATCAAATTGCTATTTCCGATATTTCCTTCGGCTACACGTTGCATGATTTTGTCGTACCATTTTTTTGAAATTGTGTGTGTAAATCACCTCCGATCGTTTTGAAACTTTTGGAATCATATTTTTTTCGGGAAAAAAACCAAAATAAAATGGATCTGAGCTCTTTAGCAGTCATTCGAAGAGTACCTCTCATAGAAAAGTTCGAATTTTACGGACATCGGTACACTACAGCTACTGAAGTGTTCGAGATAGAGTAAAATAGATCGCGTAGGAATACTTGTCCGGTACCCGAGAACCCTATATACAAAAACTCATGCCAATCGGATGAGCGGTTTCGGAGTCTATTAAACATTTACAGCCAAACAAACTTTCATTTTTATATATATAGGTAATAGATTAGTATTGAATGTTCAACATTTTGACATCACAGAATCATCTATACAAAGAATAAATATATCCATATTACTATAACAATGGAGCGATTAGGTGGTGCAAGAATCGGATATACCAAGGAAATTGCATAGGAAATAAAAAAATATACTACTCCTGACAATATTCGACTTTTAATCGGTTTTTTTTACTCATTCTCGTTTAGGGCTTCAAGAATCGCATCGAGTTTCGAAAACAAAATATTGCCTTAAAACCAACGAAACCTACAACCCCTCCGCAACTGCTTCAGTGACTGACTAGCTAGCTAATAAGCTGTGCCCGATGTCTAAGTTTTCTTAAGACATGCAAATTCATTCTTCTTGGAAAATTAACTAAGTACAAATTTGATGATGATTTGGTGGACGAGAAAAAAATAACTCTCTTTCTTTAAGAAATTTGAAGGATAATATAAATGGTATTCTACCAAAAAGCCTGAAGGCTACAAAAGAAAAGGCAATATTGGTCATTGTTCCCCTTAAAAAATCAAATAATCCAGAAGTAAATTATCTTGTCTTTCTCTGTGAATTTGGAAGACAACGCAAAACATCTTTGACAGACGTAAGGAACAGCATGTGATAGTAATTTCCTTAAGACAGTGGTAAGAATAATCACTGCATTATCGAACTTTGAAGTAGTTTTTGATTTTCCTCATACTAATGTCTTTTATATATCATTGACACTTCATTCTTATGTAACATTATGTCAGATGAACAAACGAAAAACCACAGAATTCATTAATCTTATAATGAAAAACTGATGTGATTTACCAGCAAAAACATTTTGCCGTAATCTATGCATGACCAAGATTACACAATCCTCCTTTTGCTGAAAATACCATGGCAAAATTCCAACAATTTATCATTTAATCCCATATGTATCTAAAGTTGCAGCCTTTGACCACTTTACACCCGGAACACTTTTTGCTCAAAACATTGGCTTCCGGAAGTGATTTGAATCCCGTCTTTATAAAAACTTTAAACTACAAACGATCATTAAACATCCATTAATCACATCCTACTTAATGCCACACGGCAGAAGAGTCTACTCTCAACTCAAGCGGAGGATTATCCCGAATGCGAATTGTCAAAACCATACATCAAAGTCGAATCAGTGTAACCCTTCATGGCTTTTCATAGCCATGGGAAAAATTTTCTGACAACGATAAGTCATGAGCTGGAAAATCTGTCAACACTTTCCCTACATGACAACGCCTTCCTCGGTGGTGACTTCTTTGCTTGCGAATTAGCCCCAGAAAGCAATTTAGAGAACCATTGGGGGATGATGAAGTCAAGAGAGTCGGGGGTAGAGCTTGCTCAAAAGGAATCAGGAAAACAAAAGAGGAAAAAAAAATTTAATATTTTCTGCAGACCTTCAATGAATGGCGCACCCAATTTGGAAACCCTAAACGTGACACATTATGAGCATAATTGGTCGACGAAATTGAAAATCCTCACACAAAACGATATAAACGACGTGTGTTTATTATTGGCGACGTGACGTGAGTGTAGCTTCCAATTTTCTTACAACAACATTTGTCTAGAGAAAGCCCTCCATTTTGAATTCTTGTGTAGGTGAAGGATCCATACAGCTGCCATAAATAATTTTGGAACCCTTTGCAGAAGTGCGCGGGGGAGTCATCAACCCTCGATAACGATTCAGGAGTAATCAGGTACTATGAGTTCCAATAGCCACTTCTCACTGTAGCCACCACATGTCGCTTATCGGTTTAATTAAATCGGTTATTAGTGTTACAAATTACTATTTTCACCAACGGTGAGGGTCGACATAATAGAAAAGTTATTATTTGTGCAGTTATAAACAAAAGTATATATGACGGAATAATTTAAGGTAAGAGATGGATCGATTATTTCTACCAAGGTTTATGTAATATATATGCTGATATCAATTAGTTTTTGCTATTTAACTGTTATACAGATTCACGTATCTAATTAACATTCATCGCAATATACACTGATAAGCAATCACTAGTAAACAGCACTGAAAATTATTTCTGCAATCATACTTCAGTGTGTCTTCTTTTCACATTTTAAGAATTGCACTAAATCACAAAGCTGCAATGCTGCAATGTAGTCAGTCGACACAATGGTCCAACGAAAGTCTTTTCACTGATGAAATTTATCACACAAATGAAAGTTATTGAAAAATATATTGCAATGACAATGACGGAGCTCTTTGATTCGTCATACTTGCGAGTATAGTGTTCTCAAAGGATCAGAACAAATTGAAGCTATGACCTTGAGCAAAGTAGAAATTTGTCACACAAAAAGAAAGTCTACCTTTTGTGGTTTGACCATCGGTTTTCGAGTTTTGCACGAAGTCCCCATTTTCCTGCTATAATCATCAGCTTGTCTGCATTGTCTGGAGATATTTGAAAGTGGTTTATTTTTCAAAAACTATTCAACTGCAGTGAATTCGTTGGTCAATTAGTAAATTGTTATTGAACGTAGACCATTTCAACTCATCTTAAAATAGCTCTGATAAAGAAGGTTTTTTAAACTTTTGAAGTTGATTGAAGGTTGAAGAAAGCGTTTATTTCGATAAAACCATTAAAAAAATTTCAGGCCTGCTGCATTCCTACAGTGGCTCAAAGGATCGATGGTGAAGCTAATATTGGCCTCATCGATTTATTTAAGGGCCTCTTTTGTACCGCCAAGGAAGTTTACGAAGCCCAGTCCTAAATAAAGGAGTTGTATTCGAGGAGACGCCGAATGTAGGATTTTTATATTAAAGCCAGAGCCGATGGCTGAAGGAGGAACTCGCATCTCTTAAGAAAACCCAGGCATTAGGATGCTTGTTTGGCGATTTGTAATATGTGGTCATTCCATCGTAAATCCTTGGTTAATTTCACGCCTAGGATGTTAAGGGATGGATCTGGCACGTGTTTATCTTTTTTTATGTGAAAGATTCTAAGCTTAGGTGTACCTCTTTATACTACCAATCCGTCATGTCGTTCACGTGATGGTGCAATGTCTAGTATAGTAGGTAAGCTTAGCTCGAGGGTAGAAAAAGGATATTATAGGTTAAGAGTAGTCTGGAGGAGGATGCATGAGAAGGAGACAATGAGGCTCGCGTTTGAACTCTTCGATGTTGTATGCGTTCATTTTTTTAAGCAGCCCGCTGAGTCACAAACGTCGGTGTTAGCGGGAGACAGTTTTATGCCTCCTGAAACAAGTGAATCCCGCTAATCAGCCAACAAGGCTGAGACGCAGGCAGTACCAGTCTACTAGGTAAACAAGGAGGCAGGCGCGGATCTAGAATTTTGTTTTGGGGGGGTCACGGAATTAAAAGTGGCGGAAAAAATTTAACAAAAACAAAATTAACAAAACGAACACAAACTAACCGAATTTTCTAGGTCTTTTCGGTTACAAATTTTCAAAAATCGACAAAAACTTTTTTACGGATTGTACTAATATTGGAGTCGAAGCATCAAATTTTAGTGAAAAAGGAATTGTTTCCAGTCTCAAATTTTTTTTTCAATATTTTAGTTACATCGAATACTATACGAAATTTTCAGAAATTATACTTTATTATGTGGACAATAACTGGTAAAAATTTTCAGTCAAAATATCTAACACAAGTCTCAAAAATTAACCTCAAATTTGAAAATTGATTGGCCAATAACTTTTGTGCATTGCATCGTATGAGATTCCTTTTTAATTTAAGTGTAGGTTTTTTAATGCACTTGCACTTTTTTAAGGAACAAGAAAAAATCGAATCAAAAATCGTGATTTTTGTATTTTTTTGTCAATTTTCTTCAAAAATTCCACTTTTTTTTGATAAAACTCTTTTTGTTTGTATTGACAAAAAAAATTTAGTTTTATCAAAAAAAAGTGGAATTTTTGAAGAAAATTGACTAAAAATTACACGGTACACTTTTAGCAGATTCACCGTGTCTAGAAACACCGTATTTTTACCCTTGCAACACGATAACTCTCGATTTACATATGGAAACACTGTACCCGACTCCCCCTAATATATCCTATCTTTCTCTCTATCCTTCGAGCTAAGCTTACTACTAGACATTGCACTATGACGTTTGCGACATGATATGACGGACTAGTAGTACAAAGGGCCTGATCATGGTTGGCGCTTGAAGTGAGAAATGGCGCGGCGACTGTAAAACAGAATCATAGTTTTCGAAAAAATTTACATTTGTCGGGAAAAACGCCTTCAAGCGTATCGCAGTTGGCGTTTGAAGAGACAAAGCTGCGTTTTTCACGACTGTCAAGTGACTAGATTGAATAAATATTTTAATGTAATTTTATAAATTTTTTAATTATCAGAAATGTCTAAAAACTTTCAAGCGGCAACAATGATAAGGTTTTGTCGAAAACGGTCCTATCGCTGCATTCGCCAATTAGGGTACGAAAATTGAGAACGATAAACGGCAACCATGATAAGACCCAAAGCGTGACACCTGAGCTTACACTATCAGATAAAAAAAGGGTCGTTTTTTAATTTGCAAAAAATTTGGATCAGTTTTGGTCGTTTGGTTATTTTTTGTTTTTGTTTTTTTAGTTGGGTCAATTTTGTTTTTTAAACAACGAACGATTTGGGGGGGGTCATGACCCCTTGATTCCCCCCCCCCTGGAATCCGCGCCTGCAAGGAGGTGTACCGACTGCTAGGAGAAGCCCCGACCTAAGCGGAACTTTGGTACCCTTATATTAACCGGTTAAGCAGGCGGGATGCCTTATTAGATCTACCTAGCTTGCATTATCGAAGGCGTAAGAGTAAGGCAGAGTACCTACCGTCATCAAAAAACCTGCCAAGTGAGTTAGAAGGGATTGAGAGTAGGTCATTTATAAAGACTAGAAATAGAGCAGGTGACAGAATTGACCCTTGGTTGACCCCAGATGGGGTAGGTTTGGAATTGACGCCATTCTGTATTACTTGATTGAACGGCCGGAAGGGAAACTCTTAAACCAGGTCTGTAGAACTGAGTCAACTCTAATAACTTGGAGTTTAGCTAAGCGCGCTGAGTGCCATACTCGATCGAACACCTTTGAGATATCTAGGGTAACTACACCTGAGTCACCAAATCGATGCAAACTTTAGTTGAGGTGTTCTGTTAGGTACACCCAGTAGGCCTTTTTGATCTAAACTCGTACTTTTTGAAAGTTAGTGTTCGGTTCGACTCTAGGTACCTATAGGTTTTTTGGTTTTGGAGAGAATAGAAGTGATTGCTATTGAGCAGTAGCAGTTGACGTTTTTGTTTCGGAGACACATGTCCCAGCCAGCGGACTAAAAAAAACGAGTAAGGCCCACCCAATTGGTCTGCTCTTAGTGCTATACAGTTCTCTTAACAATGATTTCGTTTGGTTTGTAAATTTATATGTGGAGTTAGCGCTAATTAGGCAGCGGTCCGAAGACTACCTCGCAACACCCGCAACAACTATTTCTCACTCATAACATAACATCAAATGCTGAACTTGAGGTTTCGTTACTTATCTTAGGACTTCCGTATAGGAAGCAGAAGAATGTTTTAATATTTTTATTTGATTTTAATCCTCAGGTGGTTCAAATCAAAAGAGGCAATTTTATAAAATTTATTCCTGACATAAATGGCTATGCACCAAGGTGTACCGTTACAGCTGATATTCCTAAGAATCCGTGGAAAAAATGGGGGTTACCATTATTCACTCCTGCGACAGGGTGAGGAGGTGGGGGTGAATAATGGCAGCCCACATTTTTTCTCACGGAATATGATTCTCCGAAGAGAAATATCAAACTTTTGTTAGAAACATTTTTTTTAACCGAAGCTTCCACAGGGACAGACCCCCAAATGTATGATTTTTGGGGTTAACTTCAATTTTTGATAATTTTGGGAGGTGCAAGGGGGCTTCCTATAAAAAAAAATTTCAGACAAAAGCTTCATATTTCTCTTCGGAGAGTCAAAATCCGTGAAAAAAATAAGGGTTAACATTTGAAGTTTTAGAGTTAGGGGTTCAATTTCTGTATGGTCAGATAGATTTTCAAAAAATATTGAACACGTGTTTTTTTTCAATCGAAACTTTCCGCGATAATTGGGTGGCACCTGTGGTTTTTTTATGGGATGGTAGCCAGGCGCCTTACTCCCTAGACTGCCGAGCCCCCCAGGTTTGAGACACCCTGTATACCGGCAAGAACATAGCGATAGAATTTTCTCTAAACACAATTGTAAAATTGACGATTTTTTCCAATGTACTTCCTTAAAACTTGCCTATTATTGCATATCCAGAAATACACGGAACGTTGAGTCAAAATAAAAGAGTTATTCCTAATTTGGCTAATCACAATTAAAAAGAAGAGAATGTGTTACAAAAGGACATCCGTTGATAGTAGGAATCTGGATAAACAAAATAAATGTGTCAATTCTTGCTAGTTGCTATGGATAGACACACAAGATTATTCCCTCTACTGTTGTCGAACTGCCTTTACAGCATAATCATGGCAGACAGTGTTACATACATATTTCTTCTCCACGAGTAACTTTCTTGTCTTTACTAGGAGATAACAATTTGTGAGCAAGAATGAGTCAGCAAGAAACTCAGTAGCAAACAAAAACTTATACCAACAACACGGACTGCATTGTTGATAGATTTTCTTGCTCGATGGTCACCTACAGCTTCAGAAAATAAGAAACTACTTTAACTTTTTTTAAGATGCTTTAATCGGATTAAATTCAGATTATAATCCCTTCAAACTTAACTTCTCGTTAAAGGATATAAAAGCAAGCTATAAATTCTATCATGGCTCCTCAATGCGCCACATTCGAGGAAATTACCAAATCATATGATAGTGTAATCATCACTACCGCACTGGCCAGCAGCACACTGGACGGGGGTGTCCCAAGTGGAATCAAATTTCAAATTAAGATCTCCTTACGATTCTTGGAATACCCCTTTGTGCACTTGCAGAGTATAGCAGAGTATAGTACATCTGGGCGAGCTGCACGCTGATGGTCCCTTGTGGGTGGAATTACTAGAAAATAAAGGATCCAACTTCCTCCTGAGACGAATAAATGCTAATGACCACGTCATTAAGGACTGTTTGCGGCCGACATTTATTGGTGCACATGGCACAGGGCTAACATTCACAGGCGAGATTGCAGCTGAAAGGGACAAAATGATGTGGTGCCATTGTGCCCTGTGTGTAAGCAATTTACGTTGATGCCGGGAAAGCCAGGAAGGACACAAGACCACGACATGGCAGCAGTAGTAGAATTTTGTTATCCTTGGAGGAAGGCGAGGTCAACGGGACCACGTAAGACAATTTGGGTCGAATGGGGTAAATGGAGCAGTCGTAAACTTGCTCCAGCTCGTTGCTGGCAACCTTTGCGCGCTTGAAATTCGGTGACCTTGCCCTGGAATTGATTACTTCTATACACACTTTACGGACCTTTCCCTTCATTAAATTAGTTTTATTAGGCATAAGGGATTTACAGTTCATTCCTTACGCACAATTGCGCTTGGATTAACATAAGCTTTTCGAGCGATTGGCTTAAAATTAGAACCGGTAGACTTTCCTTCATTACGCGGCCAAAAGACGGCTCTCCAAGGACCTTTTTTTTGTATTGAAAAATGCAATTTATGCTGCCATCGTATTCCATAATGTTCAAGGTGAAAAAATATAACAATAAATCTCAGCTTGGCAGACCAATAGAGCGGAAATTTTTGTATTGTCGAGCAGGGGTCCTTAAAAACAGAGCTGGAAATCGAATTTTAAGCTCTTACTGACTTATTTTTTAATAAAGGAAAGCATTCAAGTACGAACAAGGATGTCCTGAATTCGCATTTTGTATTTTATAACAGAAAGAAAAGCTGAACAGCAACTCAGATGAATTATGGTTCTATTGTCCTTTGGAACATTATTTTCAATCCATACCATTTGTAATTAAGAAATCAAATCAAAGAATTTTGTTCACGGGACACCAATTTCAGTCATTGGTTATTTATAGCAGTTTTGTGTTGAAGATACTTTCATTTTACAAGTACAACATAGTTTTCATAAGTTCATTTTGGTTGTTTTAGTTCCGCCTTTTACACATATTTAATTCGTCTTGTTGACATTTAGATTTTATAACACTCAAATAAATCCATTTCGGTTCCTTAATAAAAGATTCATAAATCGTGCGAACTCGCTTATTACTTTCTCTCTACAGTATAGGTTGTTCCTGGAAACGAACCTATAATTTTACTAACCAAACACTCAAAATCAAAATGAGGTTCTTGGGCTCCTTACATGTGTTAATGGCTTAGTAAGTTGGTTCGAGGACCTTAAACAATAAACATGTTTTACAAACTACAAACTGTGCTCTTTATCACAACATTAATTTTGAAGAGTGATTTCATTTTAAGTTTTTAGAACGTTCGTCATTTTTTTAATATAGGCTAAATTAAGTGTGAATATTTAGTTTGTATAGTTATGGTGAAATTTTTAAAATAATTTTTGTTTTGAACTGGATTGATTGCGTTTTTGAAAATGTTTAGTACCACCTAACATTATGAATTTAGAAAAAAAATTAGTGGGCCTAACATATGAGATATGACAAAATTTACTATTTGAAACATGAGACAGAACTAAGAGTGTAGGATTACAGAACGTAAGAACAATAAAATAATCATCTATTCTCGACTATACGAAACAATATGGTATGGCTACACTCCAGAGTAGTAAATACAACATTAAAAACAACCTTTTATATTCGGGTAATTAAAGAAAGGGCTAAAGTTGGGTAATCATTATAATGCATTAGATACAATGTAATACAAGTTTGATGAGTTGCAAAGAGCACAAAGAGCAGAGTTCGGAAATACCGACTGCGGAAGACAGTTCCACAATCGAGTTGTTCTATTTATAAAAGAACTTCTAAACTGTAATGTGTGGGGTGAGCCGTGTAGACAGGTGGTTTCTAATTTCAGTGGAGCAAAGGGGGCTATGGCCAATGAGTTTGATGGCGCGGTTTTGCACCTTGTCCAGCCAAGCCAATGTGCTTTTGGGGATCCCCGCCCAGATATACGAGTTGTTTTCAAGACGGAGCCCAATGTAGGACTTTTAGATTATAGCCAGGGCGGCTGGATGATGGAGGAACTTGCATCTCTTGAGGAATTCCAGGCATTGATAATCTTGTTTGGCGATTTGGAATATGTGATAATTCCATCGCAGATCTGAGGATAAGGTTACGCCTAGGATGTTAAGAGATGCGACACGAGGCCCCAAGCAAGAATAAAATTGTAGGCCTTTTCAAGGCAAAAGTACTATTTTATAGGGGAGTACAGCAATCGGGTGACATGGTCTGGGGACACAGGTATACAGAATAATAAAGAAAGCTAATAGAATTAAGTGAATAATTCAACTTGGTTATTCAGCAAATACTGTTTCCACATATAAAGGCCGATTCACACCGGTGCGTTTGCGTATGCGATTGCGTTTGCGATGTCTGTTACGATGGCGATTGCGATCAAGGACTTTCACACTGACGCGATCCAATCGCGAATCGGAAATTAATAAATCAATTCCTTGCAATTCGCTGCACCCTCCCCAAGCCACCGCTAACTGAAGTTGCCATTTCACCCCCCCCCCCCCCCACCAACAGCAAATGGTCAAAAATTTCTGCCACTAGTATTTACCAGTTATTTAACCCTAACAGAACCTATTGCGGCCTTTTGCATATAAAAAGTGACAGTTTATAAGTACACAAAGTACCTACAAGACAACGGAAGATTAAAAAAAAAGTTTTTATTAATAATACTACAATCTCTCACAAATGTAACACCAACTAAAACCAGAAAATATTCACTTTATTCTTAGAGAATCAGAAAGGGTCCTCCCAAGATATTTTTAAGCCAAAAGATGAGATTGGATCTCATTGGATTGGCTAACTCTAAGCTGTTCCTTAATATTCCATCTCTTCACGGGGCTAAGGAATTGTGGGGGCGCGTTAGAAAAAATGTCAAGACACTTTTCGGGTACCCTTGCTTGTGTACCGGATATTACACCCTGATTTCCTAACATTTATGGAGGGTAGGAAGGGCGGAGAACCTCACCTTCAGTCTTTGCCTTGAGGAGGACAAGCCTGCCTTCGAACAGTCAAGTCTAAACGACAAGGCATTAGGAAGATTGCTAAATCCGTTCAAGCTGCTTGGTCCAGAAATATAATGCATAGTGCAGTCCAACAGTGACTGGTCGTGGTACTTTTGGTGAGTGGTCCTGTATCTACCACACTAGAGCATCACGAGACCGAGACAAGACGAAATGTTTAAGACTCTCGTCTCGATCTCGGTATGTCTCGGCCATTTCGAGTCTCGTCTCGACTCTCGGCGCATCTTGCCCATCCTAATCTCGTCTCGTCTCGTCTCCTCTCGTCTCGTCTCTCGGGGCGATTATAAATTTATGAGCCCATCACGGCTCTTACACTTATAGACTCAAGCTATACAAGAAAAAACAAAAGGCAATGTGCATGTGCATGAGTACCACATCCCAGTTTTGAAAATAAGGTCGTGCGCGCTTCATCAGATTCTTTATTTTACCAGACTTGTTTGCTATTATTTTGCCGACGAGATCTCGAGCGACCGACGAGATCTCGAGCGAATAATCTCGCCTCGACGAGAATATGTATGTCGAGACCGAACTATACTCTCGCCTCGTTTCTCGAGTCGAGACCAAGACGAGACTCTCGAGTTTGTCGATATCTCGTGATGCTCTATTCCACACCAAAGCACCACACCACCTATATAAAAGCAAACATGGAATGAAGAAAAATAACTAGAAAGAGTATTGAATCGCTAAAAGAAGGAAGGCAAGGAAGGATGGATGATTTCTAGTTGACACAAGTGGAAAGTCGAAGGACTTGGAGTGTAGTGGAATCGAACCATAGTCCTTTTCGGATGGTAATCGGGCTGTGTATACCCCAGGGCGAGGCTGCCAAGGCTATCATAGATAACGCAAACAGAGTAATAATAGTCGATCATCGGTAGAGTGGAAGCCAGTATTACATATCATCGACTTATATTTTGAGTCAGTAATCGCGACATTTTATAAAGGGACTATCTGCGAAGTTGTAGAATAACTGTTAAAAACGGCTTATGTAACCCAATGAATGATTTCGTACATAATTTTATACCTGTGTGAACGTATAATATATATAGATTCTCGAATATGAAACTTAATCCGGACCTAAACAATTTTTTAATCATAACAAATATGCTTTTGTGCACCTTCTACGAGAATAACAAATAAATAACGCCAGCATAGACATCAGGTCCTGTAAGAATTGAGTGCCTACAGATGACGCCCAAAAATCGCTTTCGAAAACTAATGGCCGCCTTACAACCTCATCTCATATCAGATATTTTCAAGTTATGTAAGAAGGAGTCAACTGAAGGGAGCCAGCCGAATCTGGGAATGTGAACAGCAATTTATAGACAAATATCCCAATAGATAACAAATTTGAAACATACATTTGCCGTAGTCCAGTTGGAGCCGCACAAGTCTCAGCCGAAAATTCTCAGGACACACATTGGCAGGATTCCAGCAGGAAAGGACAAATTCGAAATATAATTTACGTTTGACTTTGTAATGCAAAGCAAATATGCTCTGCGAATTGTTGAAGGAGCTACCAGTTGAAACATAACCGAACCGTCCAGCAAGTATGTGTGTGTGGGTGTTCGAGAAAACAGGGATAGACCCGGGTATGGGAGCCGAAAATGAAATGAGAACGACTATACTTAAATATGAGGGGAATGGAATGAGAATCCCCAGAATGCTACGGGAGCATAAAGAATTTTTGAATACACTCGTATATGATATTCAAAAATTAAATTTCCTTCTTAGCCTTGTTTTCTGTCTTCTCAACGATATTCTGCTTAAGGATGGAGAATGTTATTAAGGACTCTAAATAGGCTACGTCGTATGTGTGGGTGGGGCGTAATCTCCTTACAGTGGAGCCTTGTTAATAAACAAGAGTCACCGGGAATACCTTGAATCAACAGAATTTCATTTAACATTAATATTTAATTAAATTTTGGGGGAGCGTTTTTCCGAACAAAATGTTTAATTCGTAAATTTTCGTGACACACACAATGGGGCACAGCACAAGCCACTTAATTACAAAAAAGTCCCGGCATCCAGTGCTCTTAATTGAAATGGCATAAATTAAAATTTTAACATTGCAGATTTTTGTTGGAAAGTGAGAATTTCTGTAATTATGGGACAAAAAATTGCGGGCAAAATTGACATGTAGAGAATCTCTTGTCGGAAATTTATCGATTATTTGGTTGTTTTTTTTGTAATAATTAAAATATAAAATATACATATTCTGAAAATCATTGTTAATTACTGCATACTGACAAGATTCAAGTATGCTGAAGTGCAAATGATTACTGCTGACGAACGAACAAATAAGTGTGTCATAATTGTAATTCAACTTTATACAACGGACTTTTGAGCCACTTTTTAATGGTGTACGAATGTGGAGAGTGATGGTAAAACACGAAAATAGAAAAACTTGTTCAAAATGTAGTTGTTCACAAGCTTCGTTTCAAGTCATCGGTTCCAGAAATCATCGGTTCTGGAGATCCTAGTCGACAACTTAGAAGAAACGGATAAGCCTCAGGCAGTTGGCTTTACCATAATACCAAACAGTTGTCCTACAAGCTGACTTGGTTGGGGTAGAAGATTGGTATCGGAAATTATACGGCTAATGGTGGTCCGAGTTTTCTAGATGCGAATCAGCTTCGACGGAATACTGCGTTGAGTGAGAGGTAAGGAAATGATCAAGGAGGTAAGACCTTGTTTTTGCAACGTCAGGAACTCGAGGAGCAAGACTAACCATTTGGTGCAGGTAATTAGTCTCCGCAAAGAGCTCGGCGTCTCTGCCAAGACCGGTGCCATTCGAGTAATTCAATTTACATTGTGAACGCTGAAAGATTATGCTTTAAAGTGTACCGGAAACCTAGAAGCGATCTAAAGCGTCATTATATGTATAAAATTTGGGGTTTATTTAGTTCGAAAATTGCCGGAGAATATTTATATGGATGGCACATCGCAAAAAAAAATATTAGTATCGTGGCTTTGCAAGCATCGGGGTTAACGAAAAACGCTTTGCTGGAGTGTTATGCCCCCTAAAGCTAGAAGAATCCCTTCAACTGACCAATAAATGTTCTGATGCCCGCGAGGCCGAGATCGAGGAACGGGAAGGGGCTAAAAAACTTACTTGTCCTGCATGTCAATTAAATCCACTGTCGTCCCTGTCGTTTTGATAGCACTTTCAGTTTGTAGTGAAACATGATACAGATTTTTTTAGTGTTTTGTTTGGTTTTATTTTTCCTGCTTTTGACAGAGTCTCCAATTGACAGACTCTCAGAATCATTCACGACAATCTCCGGTGTGCCACAAGGCTGCTTACTATTACCAGTCCTGCTCTTTTTAGTTTGTTCGCTCAGAAATGGTCCTTTATACTGGTTAAAATTGACGATTTTATTAGCCAGAAACACGGAAAGGACTGCTGAGGCATCCCTACTATGTTTCAGGTTGCATTTGCATCACTGTCTATAGGTTTAACTCCTCCCTACATAGGAAGTACTGTTTTTTACGATGGAGTGGTGAGCATGTTACATCGGTCTAACAGTAGGGAATGTGTGATAGACTGTAAGGCCCATGCCTACGACCCGAGACTCCGCCGGGATTCCACACTAAAACCTGAACTATAATAGACATAGAACGACGTACGTATTGAACGAACATACACATGCGTATACTGTATACTGAACATACACGCGCGTATACTATATCATCTGTCATACCACTGTAGACCTAAACGCACAATCGACCATAATAATGACAGTAAAAATTATTTGAATTTGAGTCTCAATGCAACAAATATACGATTTTGACATTACAATCCAGTTCCCATAAGACGGCGTTATATTACGTTTAACGAAAACTTAACGCAAACTAATACGTATGATGTCCCAATGGAGACTATACAAGGAGCATAAACTCTTATGGGGAAACTAGAAGAAACTAAATTACTACTTTGTTCTTTTTCGGCCACAGATGTCACCTTTGTCCCACATGAAGTTAGCTGAATTTGACCCATTTCGAAGATTCGTTCAAAATTTAGTCACTCGAAATGGGGCAATGCAAAAAAAATTCATTGGAAATAAAAATTTATTGGAATATCCAAAAATTTATTAAATACAAATAATCAAGTTTAGAATCTGGTTTTTCAAATTAGTAATTAACGAACTTGACCGTGAACTGGATGAATACAATCGGCCATGTTTTTTGGGACACATTTGACTGCAGCGCCCTCTTAATAAAGAAAAATTGACAACACGGAGTTTACGCTCGAATCGCATGGTTTAACAGGTCTGTGAAGTTGGCACCACGAAATGCGAATTTTGGAAATTTTTTTTTTCATACGTTTGTCCATCGTTTGTCCATGTTTGTCCACGGAAAAGATTTTTTTGTCCAGGCACCGTTAACAAGTTACAAGCAAAAACATTTTTTTGCAAATTTTTTCAAGCAACACCCCAACTTTGCAAACAAAAATTGTTTAACCGCATAGATCGTTTGTCCATCGTTTGTCCAAGTTTGTCCAGCAGTTATTTTTATTTGTCCACCCACCCATTAATTATAATAAATAATTGAAATTTTTCAATTTTGCGACGTTGGCAGCCCCGCACTTCTCGCACTTTTTCTTTGCGCGTTCGTTTGTCCATCGTCTGTAACCATTGGAAGTTCAATTTTATTCCGAACAACCGACATCAATCAAACAAACGAATTCTGGCAATTTTCTGATAAACTGCAATTAAAAAACGCAATGTGAAGAAAATATGTTTTCGTATTTTTTTTAAATTTATAACTAATCTCCGAAGTGTAGCAAGTCGGTGTTAGGAAATTTTCTGAGCGGAGCCGATTCGCCGAAATCCACGCTACGTCGGAAAAATTTCGACTAAGTAATTTAGTTACAATTGTTATTTCTCCGAGGGGTGAATTAATTTGGTTTTTTTCTGTATTTCGTGTCGTATTGATGTCGGTTGTTCGGAATAAAATTGAACTTCCAAGGGTTACAGAAATACATAAATAGGAATTTCGAAATGCGCCTTTTTTATGCCCAATTTGATTTTCCCGAATAATTGATTAATTTATAAAATTTTATCGGCGCGTGGGCAAATGCAACTATTTCGTGGACAAATATGGACAAACGATGGACAAACGAACGCGCAAAGAAAAAGTGCGAAATTCGCAATCGGGGCTGCCAACGTCGCAAAATTGAAAAATTTCAATTATTTATTATAATTAATGGGTGGGTGGGCAAATAAAAATAACTGCTGGACAAACTTGGACAAACGATGGACAAACGATCTATGCGGTTAAACAATTTTTTTTTGCAAAGTTCGGGTGTTGCTTGAAAAAATTTGCAAAAAAATGTTTTTGCTTGTAACTTGTTAACGGTGCCTGGACAAAAAAAACTTTTCCGTGGACAAACATGGACAAACGATGGACAAAAGTATAAAAAAAAATTTCCAAAATTCGCATTTCGTGGTGCCAACTTCACAGATCTAGGTTTGACCTACTTTTTTAACGTCTATTGTATTTCCAACTAAACTCACCAATCATATTCCAAGATTTTTGAACGCAGACCGGTACGAGCCGTAAAGGCATTACTCCGGTCATCAACGTGACCCTTAAAGGGTCCCTCGACGGTGCTTACCAGACCCGGTACAGCGGGGGCATATGGACCAGTGACTCACTGCCTTCGAGAAACCTAACTTCAGCGAAGCTCGAAAAATCATTTGCTACTACATCTATGGCTCCTGACGTTGCTTTGCGCTTCTTACTGTGTAGGCTTCTTATGGATGATCTCCTTCACAAAACCTTCAACCTCATCATCTGGTCCAGGATGCTTTCCGGTGTTAGCTGCATTTCGGTGGCTTTCCCAGCACAGTCCTATGCTCCGCAAACCGCATGCTCATGCTCCGCGTCCTCTTTATCGCGCGAACATTCTGGGCAGAACTGTAAATTGTCCAAGCTCAAGTGATGAATGTATAGTATACCCTATAACCTCAGTGCCCACATGGGAAGTACTGTAATTTTTATGTGACAGACTAGACAGTTAGACTAGAGGCAGACTCGTTGAGTGCAATATCAGGCAGCAAGCTCTAGCCAGAAATCTAAAGAGAAAAGTGAAAGAACTGACAGCGCCAACACGCGATTTTTTAACACCACTACACTAGCACTAGCACCAAGTGCTGATTTCGGAGATCGAATAGGAGATGTCTTATCTTGCTTATCATTCTTGCAAACGATAGTAGGAAAAGGACGGGCAATTTCTAATTCGAACCCAGAACCTTTGGGATGGTAGTCGACGCCTAACTTCTGGGCTACCGATGTCGGCACGAATTTTTCCCACACAGATATTCCGCCGACAGGTTTGCATGAACTTTTTCATTAAAAAGGCAAAAGTCTGTACGGACAAGACTATTCGTTGTGTGAACCCACCATAACTCCATCGAAGTACTGGCTCCAAACACTAGGAATGAAGTTTTCCAGTAATTAAGTATTCATACCTCCTTACCAGAAGTATTTAAAAAATTTACACATGATAATAAAATTTTATATAAAAAGGGATGTTTAATGACAAAATAAATGTGAGCCTACCTCCATGCTATAAAAGGTAATCAAAAGTAAATCGTATCTACTATTCCCCCACTCACTATCTATTCTCGAGCAAACCGTGGAAACTAATCACGCTACCGAGTAATTAACATTAAATCGATTTGTTTACTGCTTTCGTTTCAGTAAATTAATCCCTAAATGCGTAAATCTATTCAAATTTGTAAATAGGCAATCGAGGATTTTATTCATTGAAATTCCGTCAGCTTTCCACTAACTATGTACATCGAAAAGTCATATCCTTTCTGCAAAACCAATTTCGCCCACTAATTATTTATCTTTGGATATTGCTTAGTATTATACTGGACTGGGCTCATACACGAATTACCAAAATGCCATGATATCCAAAACTGAATTTTCCATTTCAGTCAGCAATGCATGCAGAATGTCCGATCGTATCCATCCTATTGTTCCCGAGATTCACCTCCAAAATGTTAATGAAAGCCCTTTCAGCTGCCCTTCGACTATTGCTATTTGTTGTGACTCGGTGGGCCTCACCTCAATTAACAATACAAAATTCAGTACGTCATTGCTGGTGATGCTATTGTAGTGCAATCACAAGAAAGCACAACAATAAAAACCTAGAGCACAAATCTAAATTGAACAACAACAACAAGCACGCAAGCAAAAGAAACAAATGAAAGAAAAGACAAAACTCGACAACGAACTTGACACCGCAAGTTCATTAGCAAGTCATCCACCGCCGAAATAAAACAACAAGACAAGAACAGGTGTGAACCGGATTGAATAATTATGAATGCGGTCAGAACAATAAGCAACATGAGCAAAAGAAATGAAGTAAGTGCTTGAGAAGTGATGTAATCGAGTTTCACTTCCGAGAAAGAAAATTTAGGTTGATCAACAAGAAAATTAACAAACGTCCCGCATGACCCAAATAAAGTCAAAGATGATGCAAATAATATTGACGATAAAACGAATGATCTGATTGGTTGTCAGAGTAAATTAGGTAGGAACAGATAGCTATAAAAGTAGAAACAATAACTACTAACAAGTCAAGTCAAGTTTTATATCTAAATTGTTAAGTAAATTAATTAACAAGTCTTGATTGCAATAGGGCACTAAATGGGCATTAGCTCAATCGCTCGTGGTGCACAAGCTTGTATAATAAAAATCATTTAAAGTGTAAATAAACTCAAGTTGTTTCCCTCAGACTAAATTAAATACCAAGATAAAAGCTGAACTCAACGAGGGACAAATAGATAGATGAGAAACATTACACTATTATTTATACATGACCAGTATTTTAGTAGCTTCCTCCAAATGAACTTAATTGAAAATTGTTGCCGGATTAGTTGCTATTTTGGCTTGCATGAATGTTGTTGGTGGATTTTGAGAGCCTTTTATAGACTGTACATTTTCATCATTCAAATACGTTTCCCTGGTACATGATAATTGAATAATGGCTAACAGGCTCTACTGCTTCTAATTAGACTTTTGAATTTTTTGTTTCGGTAAAATATTTCTATTAAAAAATCGGATTATTTTAGGTTAATTATGATTTTGATGGTAAATTTCTTGGGGGATTAGAGATATTCTTTGTGGCTGTTCGCGGAAAAGAGGATAATATTTTTGTATTTTTGAAACTAGAATTTCTTTTGACCTTTCTGAGGACTTATTTTTAGACAATCGCTTTAATCCCAAGGCCTTTTTATTAATGTTTTGGCATTTAGTGGTAGAAAATGCCGACTACTATGTTTTTCTTAAGAAATTACAAAGGCCAGACTCCCACATACTTGGAGTCAAGTCAAGTTTGCTTAAATACCCTAGAGTATGTCCTGTAACGGCAAACTGGGTGTGCGTGTCTTCTCTAGTTTTCTCCTCCTACAGAATTTCGGACTGTTCGAATTGTAGTTTAAGAAGCTACATGGGATTGCTTTTACAATAAACATATGCCTCTACATACCTACTACAGATGAATATAAAATCATTATAATATACAATCATTATAAGTGCATGCCTTCAAAAAAAAGGGATTTAGCTAGCTGCACTAGTTGTATAGATGGGTAACTCATTCGAATCAAGTGTATGTTAATATGTTAATAAAGGATATTTTTTGGTAGTATTGCAAGGATAGCTGATGCAAATTCTAAGTTCATTACTGTTAAAGTCGGGGTTTACGTGAAGCAAAGCAATAGAGGAACTTTTTCGGATTCAAATTTCCATCAACGATTAGAAACGAACACTTACATACATACCAAACAATGAAAATATTCCGTCTACCGTCTTTTGCATTGTTGGGTGATGGTGCCTATTTACTAGAGCCATATTCAAGAATTAAACTTACTCAGGAATTCTAACAGCAAAGTATAGGTGTTTGAAAACTGAATTGCAATTGGATCCGGAAAAAGTATACATTAGCCGTGTTCTTTTTCTGCTCTTTTTTACTCGTATTTACTTGGAACTACTCCTGCTCTCACAGAGAATTCATAGGTTTTATTCATATCGACAAATTTTGCGTTCCTTTAATTTCTTACTCCCGAGTACTTAAAAATAGAAAAGGAACACGGCTATTATAAGTAAATTTCGAGGGAGTCCCTACTCGTGGACAATTTGTCAGTTTCAAGGCACTATAAGGCGAGAAACACAATTGGAGCTTTTCTGCCAGCTTGAGCTTTTGGCATATGGGAAACCACGCATCTGGTCACAATAACAGCTTCAGATTTTCGGTCAGCCGAAATGCCGATTTTCGGTCAGCTCGAGCTTTAAAAAATTTTAAATTTACAGCTGGCTACTGTCATATCTTTTGTTGATCTGTGCTTCGCTAAACGGGGTAGAAGGTCATCGAGTTTGGTCTGCAAAATTTTATTTTATTTACAAGCCAACCTAAAAGCTGGCAGAGAAGCTCCAATTGTGTTTCTCGCTTAATATTTACAATAGAAACGCACGTGAAAGCAGAGAAGCTTTTAAAATTCTTTGGTTAGTCCAGTAGTTGAGGTTCAGTTTCAATACAATATAGTATAACTAGTTAGAGACCCGCGAAAGGGCTACATATAGTTGTCCATGTGAAAAACACTCAACGTTTAAATCTAAACCTGCAACATTGATTGCTTGACCCTGTGATTTATTAATAGTCCTTGAAAAAATAGTTTTACTGGAAATTGTAATCTTTTAAATTTAAATGGGAAATCCGTGGGCATTAAGGAAGGGAATTCGCGGAATTAAAACAACTTCTCCAGTTCCATATCCGGTCAGTATTGTGTACTCTATTAAAAAGGTTTTTAAAGATTTCACTTGTAAACGTGTACCATTGCACAATTTGGGTGGTTTAAGGTTCCGTAATAAAATAATAGGACACTCTACTTTCAACCCCAATTTATGTGGGGATAGTCCAGAGCGCTGCAAGGAATTGAGAAATTCTGCAGAAAAATGAACAGCCTCTTCAAGATTGAGCACAGTGTTTTTGAGAGAATCAAAATGTCTTCAGCCATATTTTATTGAAAGTTATTCCATAGAATTACAGAGTCGGTTACTTGACAAACGCAACGACAACGGCAAACAAATACCTCAGTGACCTAGCTCAACTGCAAATAAAAGTTTCTGATAATGTGTTGTCCCAATGAGAGTCATCTTCCTAGAGACCATCGCTTTACATACTGCTTGGTAGGTATTATAAGTAACTTATTGTACAGTTTTGATGTGTGAAAAAATTGTTGGGCAACATGGAGTAACATTCTCAAGTAAAAACATTCGCTGGATGAACCACGTAGAGCTCCCAAGAGCACTTGGCTTTTATTTCGGACCTGGAATGAAAACTCAAAATCGGAGAGAGGACAAAGAAGGCTGTACAGCTGTTAGTGCCAGTAAGCAGAGCACTGATTAAAATAGTGCCGACATATGGGTCATTCGGGCGGTTAGTTCAAGCCCAAAAATGTACATAGTTCTCGATATTCTACAAACTAGTCTATACAAAAGACAGCAGGCAGCCCGCAAAACCTCGAACACATCAACCTATGAACACAGCAATATAACGCTCTCTTCTGCTAGGAATGGTAGAAGGGGCCATCTAACTGCCATCTAACTGCAACAGAGGATTGGGAGAAGTTCCAGCCAAACAAAAACCAGGTAATTCTATACCCCGATAAACGAGCCTAAGGCCAGAAGCCAAGGTGATTCTGTTATCTGATGACCATAGTCTGTCAAGACACTAGACGCGCGGTCTTAATAAAGTACAAGCCGAACAAACCTATCAAAAGGAGCTCACTTCCTATACATATAGGAGGAACAGGATGACTCTTCAAGGAGTACTGGCACACCGAGCTGCAATTTTGTAGACACAAAACAATGAAGAATGCATAGAAGTCACTGTGTGTGACGAAAGCAAATGTAACCGTGAACTTCCATTCAATAGCAATCTCCTGGTGAAGGGGTTTAATATCATACACAAACCAAAAAAGACATGACCTGGCTACAGCAAGCAGAAATCATGGGACCTCCTGATTATGCCACGGAAGGACATCCGCCAGAATCATCTCGATTATCCCAGGACACTGGTGGATTATGGAACGAGGGGCCAGATTGATAATACTATACAACACCAAGAAGATTAACAAGTCAGAGAGATTGCCAACATATTTTTTGCAGTTATCCGACCCTGGTTTCGTAGCTCCCATAATGTGACAAGTGACATAATGTCATGATCAGATGCTTGGATTTAAAGAGGCTTGACAGATAATTATAAACTTTGTTGTTTTTTACCATTTTTACCAAATTGTGTCTCTTGAAGCTATTCCCTAATATCCGGCCAATTTTTTTAACGCCAGGTTAAATAGGAAGTTAGCCAGACTGTTGACTTGTAGGAGTACATTATAAATGTTGATTATTCTTGCTAGTGCTGCGTATATCTTTGCTTGACTTATGTAATCTATAGGCCGTTAACATCATCGAGGAATACCTTTATCCGAGAGTCAAGGATAAACCACAATTACTGGTATATTTAAAATGTTTAAACATCAAATACTTCAACGCATGAGATTTTTCAGGTTTCGCAATTCTTTTCTAATATTTTCTAAAATCACTGGAATTTTTTATCGCGACTTCTGCGCACATTTTTGCATATGGATCTCTCCCTCCTACTTCTATTTCAATGTAAAGCTGAATCTCAGTGTAAAGCTTACTCCAATTTTGTTAAGGATTTCAGAGCCACGTACAAAACCATAATAGCTGTGTTCCAAAATTCGAGCAAAGTGCTCGCAAGCAATTGGCTTTCTCTCTCTACTCATGCCTTTGTTGAGAAGTAGGAACGAGTAGGCCAACTGCTTTCGAGCACTTTGCTCGAATATTGGAACACAGCTATTCTTACATCTCAAGCCAGCTTTGTTGTTGTAATTAAACAAAAAAGCTCTCACAAAGCTTTCGAAGTATCTCTGATTTCGAGATGTTAAACATAGCGAATTCGGTGTAAAATTATCAAATTACCCCCAATCTTAGATTTTACGAGGGATGAACTAGGTTGATGTTCATATTAAACTTAAAATTAAGGGTTAACTTCGTTTATGTATATGGCCGTATGAGTGCCAACAACTCAGTAATGGGAGTCTGGCCTAAATAGTACTTTTGCTTAAAGTGCTTCAACGAGGACTTATAGTTTACGAAATTTTCGTAGTGGCAACTATAACATTAAAGCAGAAGAATACTGGGAAAGAAAACCTGGTTAAATCACCGTCTCTTTTCGACTAAGGTAAATGAACTGACTAATAAATTGTGTGCTTGTGGTATCAGTAGGTATCAATCACTCATAAGCATTTTATCGAAGCTTTCCATATTTTAAAAAACTAAAGTTGCAATTTCTGCCTAGTGAACTTCGACAGCAAAATCACGATTCGATATTCAATGAGGCCTTCCGCCACATACCGAAGAATAAACCTTAATTCTTAGTTACAATAATGAATTAGAAAAATACACCTCTTATATCGAGTAGGTATACTCAATTCCCTGAAGTAGTTTTATTTGAATTTCCCCTGTTAATATCGACATGCATGCACTATACAATAGTATCCATGCACTCTCTATTCTAACATCCAAACACTATACTAGCGACGACAATAAGAACCGCCGCCCATCGAAATCCCAACAAAAGAGTCTGCATAAAACAGTCCCTATTCCCTACTGCACAAGATGAACAAAAAAAAACTAACTTTCCAATGTTCTATTGTTATGTCAATGTACGTTAATCCAAATGGTGTGCTTTTTGCTCAAATGAATAAATTCATTTTAATCCCAAAACACAATAACTGAAACAGCAGAGAAAATCAAAAGAATCCCTGATGCTTACCATTGTTGAGGATTTTGTTGTGTAGTTTGGATAGCAGCAGTAAAAAGGATACCAATAACCATTTCCAGAAGAGCAGAATTATCACACTAAAACCGTTTGAATATAGGATATCCAATCATAATGTTATGTGCCATAAGAATATGCTTGCCTCGAATTTTTATATGTTTTTCTATGGTAAGTTTGAATAGGGAAAAGTATCAAATCGCTTAGCGTATAGCAGTGGGTGTTCTGTACAAAATTGGGTCGTAATTACAAACTGCTATATTTCATTTAAATATGCATAAATCACAAATGTAGAACGAACTTGTATTGTTTCAATTGTGCACAGAAATTGCTAAAATGGTAAAACACACAAAAAATCCCTTTTTTCGTTATCCTAGTTTAAAAAGTGTTTTGTTGATTTTTACAATCAGCTAAATCCGACACCCCGCAGAAAATAATCATCACGCCCACAAAATCCTCAACACACTATTTCACTGTCCATTACTTGTCCCAATTTACTAGAATGCTAATCACATAAGTGTATGTACATTTCCGTATAAACAAGTTTTGCTCTTATTAACCGTTATTTCAGCGCTTTGCCCTAATCTCCTGTTCAAATATACTAGGAGCACATCGCTACCATTCCTCTAATCCCTGATCCTGGTTTATGTTGGCTTACTGTTGAGGGTGTTGCGAGTATAGGAGAAATTTTAAAGTCAAAAACCCCTAGCGTGAATTACAAGCTCTCATTGAAGCTACCATATATCCCTTGCACCCCCGTCCATCGGTCTCTACCAACTCGATGGCATATACATATGCAAAGCCACTAAAAAGGGTCAGAATTCATCCCCAGGATTAAGTTAGTCCACATTTCGCAATTGTAATTAGTTCTGGCCAACAACCTAAAATTTTAATATCCTCGCCGCAATAAGGGATCCCTGAATGGGCCAGTATAGCATATCCCTGGACCCACTAGGTGGAGCTCCTTGATACAGAAAAATTACACTTATATTTACAGCGAACTTAATGCATGTAAATCAAATTCCACTAGACTCCAACTAGCCGTGACATTTTATCTTGGGAGTTGAGATAAATGTGCCTCCATTTGTTCGCCGATAAATCTTTCTGCTGACGCAGGGCACATCCCCCGCCAGCGGGGAGACACTGGCTCCAGCTGGGAGCGTATATAGGAATCTTCAAAATCAGAGGAAATGCCCACTTCTATGTCGTCTATGTTTGTTGTAAACGCAGATTTTTTTTTTAACTGCCATTGTTTCGTAGCCGGAAATGTGTGAGTATTAATCATTAGGAATCTGGTTTGTTCCTTCTTCGTATGCATGAGGATATTGTAACGGTTGGAGAGAAGTCGTTATTTTCTACACCCCCGCATGTACAATGGCTGTCTGTGTCTAGGAGCAGCCAATTTGCAATATTTTACATTTTGGTAATTCAGGGTGGATTGCGGCCATGATTCCCTGTTGCGGTGGGTACCGACCGACCGGTTTCTCTGTGCGTTGACTCAATTATACCGAAGGAATTACCTTGAGTGCGGGTCCAATTTGCTCTTCTACTTTGCTGGAAAGTACCCTTATCCCTAGGTAAGACTATAAGCGATGGCATTTCCATTATCTTTTTTTTCTTGCTTTCTGTGTAGATTGTCAGAGCATTTTAATATCTGCTTTTGACACAATCACTTTGAACTCCTATAAGCTTTCCGGTCGTCTCAAGGATCTTATTGAAATTCAAGGAGATTACAGGTCAGATTACAAGTATTAAAGTAATTTGCAATATAATTTCTGCTTGAAAAAAATCGTTAAATAAATATGAAAAAATTTTCTGATTGGCTTATTATATTCTTTAATTTCGACGTACCTAAATAATATAGATATTTTCTCTCAGAGATATGAAATTATTTAATGGTGTACAATCAACTTGAAATCTATAGTTTTTTTTTGTGGATAAGGGTTGGCTCTTTTTTAAATTTAAAACCCAGAGCTTCTAGAAGGAAAGGATTTTAAAATGCAGATATTAAAGAAATGCTATGATAGAAGAAGGACAACCGAATATTAGACTACAACCGATTTATTAGACGGCAAGCTACATATGTGTCTGTCCAATAAGTTCTAATGGCTTCTTTCTTTGTGTGATTTGATAAGTCCGGTCTGGTTGTTTTAGATATCTCTAATGCTGACAAAACTGCTCTAAAGAACAGGATTGACAGCTTCCTTTCTCGACGTGCAATCAAGGTAGTATTGGATGCAATCGAACTTAAACTCCATTTCCTTTTTGCCAGCGTCCCCCAGAGCTCAACTCTATGAGCGGCACTCTTCCTAATTTTTATTAAACGACCTTCTCTTAATCCTTTCCAATTCACTTCATAGCTTCGATCATAGCGGTGCTTTTAGTTTTTTTAAGAACGGGGAAACCGGCCAATTTTGGCTTTTTTGTGCATACCCAACTAAAGGCCCCACCCATTCACACACAGGCCGCCGGCAGGTCGTGGCCTTTCAGGCCAGGTCGGCAGGCACGGCCCGATGAAGGCCACACATTGTTGTGGAAAGTGTACTGCAGCCCCAAATGGCCAGCTAGCTATCCCACCAACAGCTCAAGGTCCGCCTTGTTTAGAGCGATAACGCCCCTAAAGGCAAAGGATGTTATTAGCTATTTAGCCCTTAGGTTTGGTCCCTTCACGCAATCCACATACACACGAAAAGTCACGCAACGCATAATACCTTGAATAATTCGGAAAGGTCAAAAGGGGTATTTTGTAGGCAATAATGCATTCTATAAGTATATGAAATAAAAATTTTGCAAAAATCAATTGTTGAGTGATTTTTTAGCGGAAAAGGGATTTTTGATAACTTTGACCTTGAATAACTTTAAAAGGGTTAAACGGGTCAACATTTTTGTAATTTCATTGTCAACATTTTGGGCCCTCGCTCGGGGTTGTACGACCTATAGAAACCGAGATACAAGAAAAACAGGGGAAAAACGTGATATCTCCGGCGGCCATTTTTTTTGATTCCGAAATTGTTTTCTTAAAAAGTCCCAAAGGAAGCCGTAGACCAATTTTCAGCAATTTTGGAATTTTGTTTCCTTAAAATGCTGATTTCCTCGGGTTAATTCCTGCCTAGCAGCGTTTTTGGCTTCTTTTATTAGTCCAAGAGCTCGTGAACCCTCTGGGTAACGGTCTTTCTGTAAGACTAGAAATTATTTTAGTGATGAGTCGTAGCATGCTAAGTAAGGTAACCACCACCTGGCAGGCATCAGCCCGGCACGTCATCAGCCCTTATATTTTTTAAAGTGTAAATTAAATAAAAAAAATTGTCGCTGTAAGCTTGAAATTTTAATACGATTTAGTTCATTCATTGTATGGTAGAAAAAAAATTGACAGGCAATTTCGAGACGGGTGAATCGAAAGGTGTGCAGTATATGAGTTAAAATAAACTTTGTTCTGTAAAGTTGAAATTTATATATACATATGTTTGACTAAGCGATTTAGAAAAAGTGGGTACAATGACAGGCATAAGAACTACAATAATATCTCATACAATGGACATTACAGGTTTACGAAGAAAAAATTATGTATCAGCAGACCTAAAAGAACATGCAATGAAGAGAGATTCTTCACTGTTATGGAACTTCATGAATACCTTCTAAAAAAATTTGAATCCATTTCAATTTAATCTAGATGAAAATTGCCTGTAGAATATTGGTAATGGTACAGTAGCTTCGAACGCAGAACAGCATTTCTTGTTAATATTTTTAAAATCAGGAGAAGAGTTAAAAGAAAAGTTTATTACCGAATGTTCCCTTAATGGAAGTAGATTTGAAGGAACAATTGCACAGGTAAAAATAATGAACTCTGCCTCTGAAAAAAAGAAAAAAACAACACAGTCGGTGATATGGTTCATGAAATTCGTGTCCAACGAGAGTTTTTTTTTCTAGCCTGTTAATTTTGTCAATGCAATACAACATCGATTTAAAAAAAAACATTATCACGCCCATTACAATCGCTCCAATGAGACAGTCTAGGCAAATTGTAATTTTTCTGGGGTGGTTTTAACCCTTTTAGATTATCCCTTATCATAAAGTTTGGCTTGATTAGTATAAATCAACCACCTTCGCAAATAAATATTGAAAAAAGTGTATTTAATTAGATTATTTTGCATTATAATTGAAATTATCGCGAAAAAAACCCTTAAAAAGGGGTGTTTTGCATTTTTAAGGGTGACGCCATATTTTAGGACAGCGGAACCCCGATTTTCGTGATCAGCGACCCAAAAAACATGTAGGGTTCGATTTTCTTAACGCTGTTATGTTGGAACACCCCCTCCCCCAAGCGAAAAACCGATTTAACCCTTTGATTCAAGATATCGCCGAAGTTAAGGAGGTGAGAACCAAAATAAGGCTTTCCTGGTGGTACCAAACACCCATGCAAAATTGCAGCTTGCCCGCTTTTAATTCCCAGGAATGCATTGTAAGAAAAACAGTTTTCCTGGACTAACTGTGTCATGAAGATGGTACAATGCATAAAACTCAAAAATCGGCAATGGTTGAAGTTTTAAAAGCAAATATCACCAATGATGAAGTACCAGGACGGTTCAATTCTGTTATTTTTGATGGATTCTTTTTACTGCATACAATGAAAAGTATCCTAAAAACATTTGGTAATATTTCCAAAAAAAAATTATGTCGCGATACTAACAGCAACCCATAAACCACGAGTAGATATTATTTTCGATCAGTACTTTTCGACATCTACTAATAGTAGGAGAGCTGGCACTTGAAAAAATCGTGTCGTCCCAACCTTCTGCCATTTGGTATATAAGCTTTTGAAGTAATTTTAAGCATTTTTTATAATATGACATTTTGGCGGGAAGTGGACCCATTTCGAGTTAGGGTTTTGGGGGGTAAAAAGGGGGTTAAAATTGAAAAAAATTTCTGCCGCTGCGTATGTAGGTTCTACTAGAGCTAAATAACCGTTAAATACTAGTGGCAGAAATTTTTGACTATTTGCTAGGGTGTGGGGAGAAAAATGGCAACTTCAGCTAGGGGTGGCTTGGGGAGGGTCCAAATGGTCAAAAATGTCTGCCACTAGTATTTAACGGTTATTTAGCTCTAGTAGAACCTACATACGCAGCGGCAGAAATTTTTTTCAATTTTAACCCCC
The DNA here is from genome assembly GCA_963855945.1 of Thereva nobilitata. NCBI lineage: Eukaryota > Metazoa > Arthropoda > Insecta > Diptera > Therevidae > Thereva > Thereva nobilitata. The sequence continues at coordinate 35,291,278 of OY979696.1, forward strand.
TTTTTACCCCCCAAAACCCCTAACTCGAAATGGGTCCACTTCCCGCAAAAATGTCATATTATAAAAAATGCTTAAAATTACTTCAAAAGCTTATATACCAAACGGCAGAAGGTTGGAACGACACGATTTTTTCAAGTGCCAGCTCCCCTACTATAAGGATTATGAGTGACCCCAACGTCATGAAGTACGAAACATAAAATACTTAATTACTGGTCCAGAATAAGTCAGACCGGTTGGTTTTATCAAAGAACTACGTAATATACAATTTAAAGAAGCTTTGGTGAATTTTTTAATTACACATTGGAACACAAATGAAATGACAGGATTTATCGGGAATACCATAGTAAATTTAAATTACAAAGAATGCCATACTTATAATGTTTATACCAACTCTGATAAATGATAATTTTTCGTGCCATGAAGAGCTGATACAAAAATAATATCACATATGCCAAATGGATTACAATGTATCCGACGTTGACACAGACATTTAATAGTAATGCTGGGGATCATGGACTTGAAATTTGGCATGCATGTTTCTTTTGATTAGTAGAGATCCGCTAAGAAAGGGTTTTGCAAAAATCGACTCCTAAGGGGGGTTGCGGGGGCGTTAAAGATATAAAATAACAGTTTTTCAACTATAACTTCTACAGGCCTGAAATTTGGAAGGGATGTTTCTTTTGTTGAGTAGGGATCCGGTGAAATTGACTCATAAAGGGGGTTACGGGGCGTGGGGTGTCGAAGGAAACTAGGAAATATTGAAATTTCCTTCACATAGTTTATAATGAATGGAAGATATTGTTATTTACAAAAATTAGGAGTGAAATAAGTGTATGTATTGCTGTCGCTTCCTCGGGAATTGCAGCTACTTTTAATTGGATTGACGGAGGTAAAACAGCACATATTATGAGTCTGTTAATTATAACATCTCCAAGCAAAGTGATACAGTATTTTATTTTCAAATAAAGCACTCTCAAAACCTACCAAACTACTTTCATTTCGCCAGTTTCACGGGACGCAGTAGTGGGTATATACAAGCTAGTAGATAATTAATAAAATATATTTTACCCATTATTTTTATCTCCACGTAATGTCATTTGCACCATTGAGTTCACGTTACGTCTCTCACTCGCGCTCCCATGGCATCTTTCTTCTCGCCTGTCAAGGACTTATGCTAGCCAGAACCGCCTGTCATTGTACCCACTTTTTCTAAATCGCTTAGTCAAACATATATGTAAATTTCAACTTTACAGAACAAAGTTTATTTTAACTCATATACTGCACACCTTTCGATTCACCTGTCAGGCACTTGTGCTCACCGAAATCGCATGTCAATTTTTTTTTCTACCATACAATGAATGAATTAGATCGTATTAAAATTTCAAGCTTACAGCGACAAGTTTTTTTTTATTTTATTTACACTTTAAAAAATATAAGGGCTGATGACGTGCAGGGCTGATACCTGCCAGGTGGTGGTTACCGTACTTAGCATGCTACGACTCATCACTAAAATAATTTCTAGCCTTACAGAAAGACCGTTACCCAGAGGGTTCACGAGCTCTCAGTCTATTTGGTTGTATTCAGTTTCATAAATTTGATTAAAATTGTTTTCCTACAGCAGTGATATATCTATACGATTTTGTTTCTTAGTCACATCTATTTTATTAGGCAGAGGTATCTTATCCTTACTCTTTTAAAAATATAAAAAGCAGAAAGCTTTATGAAAGACAATAAACCCTCTCAGAGCACATTGTGAATTTACCTTTGCAAAGACACCCTAACAAAATCATCTATATTTTCCTAAATTAGAAACTCATTTCTATCAGTTTAAAATTAATTTCAACAAAGAGTAATTTGATTATTAGTTGAAATCATTTTATGAAATTGGTGTTAAATTTGCATTGAATACCAAAATATAGTAGAAAAACATTCATAGGTCATGAAAATCCACTCCATCACCACAAAATCACCATTTATGATTGCGACCAGTTTTTTCAAACATTTAGCATGTAAATGGCGCCTATGCGATGTTTTCGCACTTTATCAAACCAGGAAATGCGGATCAATCCATCATCAGGACGAGATTATGGGCATCAGCGCCTCTATTGAAATTCTCTAATAGCATTTCCCCAAAGCTGGTACATACTTTTGAGCCAGTATTTTGTAACATCCCTCTTCGGTTTATTTTTGAACAAAATTTAGGGGTTAACCAGGGCCTGGGGGAATAAAAATTTTGTTCAGGATAAAGAATTATGACCTTTAAAACATTTTAATGGGCCCATATTATCTTAATCCTTTCGTCTTAACTTTGATGAATTGGATTTTAGCTAATTGTCGTTATTATCTCTGGAAAGGGTATTGATTTCGATCCAATTATCTTATTAAATAAAGTTACGGATTTGTAAATAAAATCAACATACATATTTTCAAACATGTTAATTTATTTTCAATTGATTTTAATTAATATTACAAAATTGTTTGATTGTAACATGATTCTGACACAATTTTCCGTATTATAATGGAATTTCAAAGAAACCCTTATGTACAGTATTAATTTGTCCTTGTCTATGTCTTACTAAAGCTATAGGTCAAATTCACCGTGGAAATCTTGATGGAAAGATAATGAAGCTAGTTTTGAAATTTAATATGTACATCACTCTGTTTACATGGAACTTAATTTGCACGTTTTTATATTGATTTTTTTTTGTTTTATTGTGAATTTTTAACTGAATTTTTTTTCTGAGAAACTTGCGCTTATGTTAAGGAGAAATTACTAATTTGAATTGTGTAACCTTTGTTGGTTCAGCATTCGCCTAAATTTATAAACTAAAAAACTATATTCATGTTGGAAATCCTACAGCGAAAAATAATAGTGGAAAAAATGAGACTTTATCAGTCGAAAAGCTTATTTTAATACTACAGAGAACTGCTTCTCCTTTTTTTAGGGCGTCTTTGTGGGCACTGCAACCTATTTAGTCTATTGTGCCAACCCCGTCATTAAAACTCTTCGAGGTTAAGGCTTTTGATATAGCCCAAAAATTTTATTTATCTCTAACCCAAAACCGCTCTTGAAATTTTTTCGAAAACCTTAACCTTTCCGAATTATTCAAAGTATTTTTTGGCTGAAAAGTGATTTTTGGAAACTTTGACCCTGAATAACTTCGAAAGGGTTCGGTTTTCGAAAAAATGATAAGAGAGTTTTTGTAGGAAATAACGTTTCGTATTGACTGATCAAACAAAATTTTCGAAAGAACTATAATTTTGAATAGAATAGTAATAATTTCTCACATACCCAAGCTGAAATTAAAAGAAAAGTGGTTTCATGTCGTAGAAAACAAAACTCAGTTGTAATCAGGATCAATTTTAATTATGTCTGCTCTGAATCCCGCAATTTATAATGGTAACAACCCTACATAGTTGTACAAAAGTTCATAATAATAATCCCTATTCCACTAATGTTAACAAAGACTTAATATTTATATCCACGAATCTAGTATAATTACAATGCTTTAATGATGGAATTGAGTAAAAGCACCAGACAAGATGATAATATCTTATACTATAGTAATCGAGTAAAATTTTTATGGTCAGAAAAAAGTCGAATAAATTTTTTATGGTTAAAATGGAGGAAACCACTAAACGAAAACAGAACAGAATAAACTAAATTTTTGCGTAGCTTTCTAAATCACAAGAAAAGAAACTCGTTAAACTAAAGCAAAATAAAACCAGCAAATACATTCATCCCTCATAAAAATATTTACGACCAATCTTCGTAATCAATTATCGAAGAGAGTGCCCCATACATAAATTCACCACAGCTATATATGCTCTCATGTATGAAATATGCACACAGCGGCAGGAGTAGGTATCACCAAAAGGACATTCGCAAACCAAATCGAATAATCCTTAAGGCCCATTTAGATCAGGTCTTCAGTTGACCAGCAGTGTGGTTTCTCCACCCTGTTGTATTCAATACCACCACTATACAGATATATTATAATGTGCCAAATAAACGGGTGAAGATGTGCCTGATATCGTTGCTGTTGGTCCAGTAGAAGTTCATATCTAAATAAGCCTTTAGGCGGGACAAACAAAGCGCACAAAAAAAATTCAGTCTTATTACAAAAAGTCCTGCCATTGACAAATGTCTGGTATGTCAATATAAAACGAGGCCAGACATTCTATGGTTGGTTTAGTTGACACTGGCAACCAATAAATCCTACTTAAAGTTTCACAAGTGGGCATCCCTGAGTCGTCCCCAGAAAAGGAAAGTCCGAATGAGAAAATCCTTAGAAAAAGTCCCCAAAAACGTATATAATTGATGAGTACTTTGCCGTCTTCCTTTGTGGAGGAGCGTTCCCGTTTGGACATAGAATGTCTAATTTTATTCGAAGCTTAAATTTAGCATCGGCGATGTTTTGAGTTTCTTTCTCTTTTTTTACAATTTTATTACTTCAAAGAAAACGCCTCTTAGAATTGTTTACATCATGCATGATCTGGTTTTGCGTTGTATTTAAGATGGGCCAAGGATATTGTTCATGACCATAATTGTTGACACAGAATGTAGCCCATTGGCTCTTATATGTACTTAGGAGTATTTGATCCTTGGGTATTGGACTAAATTCGTTATGGGCAGTGAGTTAATCTGTTTGTCGAATTGTTTGGAATGATTAAACTTTCAACAGGATTTTAACTTAATGCTAAGTGGCTATGGCCTAATGCTAGTTGCCTGCCAAAATCTATGTAATATTCAAATAGCCATGAAAATTAAAGTTAGTCTTAATAAAAAACTTGTTTAAATCAATTTCTAATTTCGATTATTAATTCAAATAAATTTGTCGGAGTAAGGAAAACTTTAACTAAATTTTAAATAAAGTGCAAATATGCACACCTACGTTCTACCCGGAACCTAGTCTCATAAGTATAACGTCAATCAATGCAAAATATTTGCCTTTCATACAATAATTATATATAGTTTTGATTTCTACTTAGCCATCTTAGTGGCGGCTAACGTGTCGAGCCTCGAGAGAACAACTTGTTTGGAGTAGTCCAAAAAAGGCACCTTGCCGGCTTAGCCGAGACTAATAAAAGGGTATGTCGGGCTTTCACCTAGCGGACGATACTCTTCCTTGTTCATCAGGTGGGAATCACAGCCTTTGTCGGCTGGTTAGCGGGACTCACTTGTTTCAAGAGGTACAAGGCTTCGACATAAGGCTGTGTCCTGCTAACTCCAAAGGTCGGGTGTCCTGCTCAGCCGGCTGCTATTGAGCTTATATGTAGACTTTGGGAAATCAAAGCTTCGTTACCAAAAAATTGTTTTTTGTATTTTGTACAGTTGGATTCGTGCATTTTTTTTTCTTTTTGGTGTAAAGGGAAACTAACCACTATTCCTGCTAGTAAAAACCCTCTCCCAGAAAACTTCTGGCAGAAAATATTAAAGCCCCAGGCCTAAAGGCTTTTCTCTCTTTGAACGCTTCCTCACGAAACCTCAAAAAAAAAGCTTTCGCGCCGGGCTATAAAATAAGCTTGCCCATGATTCTAAGGGCAGCTTTTTACCGGACTCGTTTCGCCTTCTCCGGTCCTAATGAACCGTGTCGAGGTGTAGACCCGATAATATTTCCTAAACCGTGTCCATGTGTAAATCCGTCAATATTTCCTTACCCATGGCCTAGTAAACCGTGTCGAGGTGAAGACTCGACAATATTTCCAAAAATATTATTTGAACAGTGTCGAGGCGTGGACTAGGCCATATGCCTGACAATATTTTTGAACCGTGTCGATGTGAAGACCCAACCATATTTCTGACAATATTACCCGATACTATCGCAGAGAAGACCTTGTATATACAACCCTAGATAAAAATAACAATACCAATACTAACACTTAATAAACTTGTAAAGATCTCATAGAGGGAATGAATAGGTATTTGTATAGAATTAAGAAACATACGGTGTTTGTCCTCAAAACCCTAGACAACTCCAGTGCTCTCGACAACCATCCCATAAAAAAGAGGACCACAGAACCACTTACCGAAGCACCATTACAGAACTCCTACCACAGCTAGTAGTTCAAACGCAAGGTCCATCGCCTTCTCCTTCAGCACCCTCCAGACTCTTATTAATCTATAATGCCTGGTAGTACAAAGGCCGATTCGCAAGCTTAGCTGATCCAAGCGGAAAGTATTCAGGGGAATGTCTATCTTGTCGATGGGGATTTATAAAATCTTACAGCCTTTAGCAGCTATTATCATAACCGATTCGTCATTAATTCAGCAGTTTCTCCATCTCCCAGTGGGAGGTTAAATGTTAAATGCTTGTTTGCTGCAGCTTCATTGTTCGCGTCTAAGGTAACGGTGTCAAATGCACCCCCAATATCTGCCGGTGGATAAGAACAACCTCCGATCCAGTTTTAGGTCCTAAGGCCAATCCAGGATCAGTTAGTTGAAAACCCCGGAAATCGGCGCTCATTTATAGCCGGTTCTCCGTAACGAACCAATCAGGAGTCTTGAGGGAGGCAATGCCATTTAAGTGATCCTTAGACAAGTGTAAAACCTCATGGATGCTGGAAGCTTATTTATCCGTGACTTTCGTTTGGATTTTCTTAACTATTAAGGATCCTTCAGAATTTTTGGATCTTCTTAAGTCCGTAAGGGCCTAAGCTCCCAGTTACCTGAAACTTCTCCCCTTTGTCTGCAGCGATCATTGTTCCACCATGCAACCCTTTCGTTGCTACTTCGTTACCGGACAATTACTTTCAGACTTTCAAAGTTTGTCACGATCGTTTCGTGCAAATTACCAGAGACAAGGTCCACATCGGCCTCAGTGATGGGGCTGACGTATCTGACTCCTAAAGTGAGGGCTGTGGGATAAGCCTCTCAGTTAGTCTTCCGAGGAACCCTAAAAGGGATCTTACTAGGCATGTCGATTCATTCCAAAAAAAATCCATCTCCGATTCGATTCGAATCGAACGCACTAAAATCGATCCTCGATTAAATAGAGCATTAAAGGATCGATTCTCGATTAATCGAATCGTTAGACAGCAACAAAATTCTGAAATCTTTGCCTAAATAAAAAGTAAAATTCGGAAAATCTTTGGGATTTAACGATTTCTTGGACACTGCTAATCTACAGAGATATGTTCGTGCCTTGGCACTAAAACTACAATCCAATGTATCAGGAAGTTGAATTGTTTTATAACTCGTATAGCAAGCCCTCGTCTAGCAAGTTCTCTGGTTACCATTCGGGTTACACCGGTTGATGAATTCCAAGTTCCGCTAGGTATTCCTAAATCAACATGTACAGATGAATCTAGAGCGTGCACACCGGAATCTGTTCTGCTGGATAATTCCACTTCTATAAGATTAACTGGGTTTAGTTTTCCTAAAACGATCTCAAGACTTCCTTGAACAGTTCTCGTATCGGGTTTTAGCTCCTGACCATTAATTATAATTTTCCAAAAAAAAACCTCCCGTAAATTCGTGACAGACGTATCAAAAAAACTATCTTTTTTCTTCCATTTTTTTCCCAGAACCAAAAAAAATTTTCTTCGACTACTAGAATTTAAAAAATTTTTTTCCAAAATTTTTTTTGTGAAGTAATTTTATTAATTATGCCTGAACTTTCCGATAGATGGGGGACCATTAAAAGGGAGAAACTTTCGGTAAATAACCGACCGTTACACGATTTTAAAACGACATGCCTAGATCTTACAGAAACTTTCAAGTCAAACTTTATACTTATGTCTGTAGTCAGACATTGATAGCTCACTTGAGACTGCCAGTTAAGTATTCTGGAACTGATGAATGTGCTCGCAACAGACAATTGAATCACCTCTCGCCTAATAACATTAAAAATGGTAGTGATGCGCGTTGGTGTCGCAGCCAATCGGCTGCTTAATATTCCTCCTAGCACACTCCTCCACAACTCCCCTGACACCTGATGGTAGTGGGACCGGTTCTTCTCCAGGAAGGTAGGCCGAGGCTATCACAAGCGTGGGCATCCCTGCATCTTAAAGAAAGGCAGCTTAGACATTTCCCCATGAGCAGTGCTTCTCTTGGTCATTTATACTCGCAGGAGTAGACAAGCCTGCCAGCATTAGTACCAAGGCCACATATTCTATCTCGGTACACCCTTGGCTCTTGGATTAGAACCTCATCCAAGTTGTCCAAGATAAACCTTTTTTCAAGCACTGCTGAAGCAGCCTTCGCGTGATGGGGGTTTATCTGGACAAGCTTCGTATAGTTTATACATTGTTTATTTTAAAAAAGACCTAACTCTTGTAAAACTAATACTGCAACCCATAACAAATGTTAGCGAAATAGAAATTTTGTCAGGATAAATGGAGTCTCAATGCTGTCCAATTTGATTCCAACTGGTAGTGTTTCTTAGAAGTTGCTCATTAATTGATTAGTTCGATTCCTTGCAACATAGTAAATTAATTAAGTTTGTTTTTCATCTAAACAGCAATCCATACAAAATTACAAACTAACAGAAATATACGTTACAGAATGTTGATGGATGCGATCTCAGCTGCGGTCTTTTTGTCCCAACATATTACAGAAACTACAGAAATATACGAAAAATAAACGTGTGTGAAGGCCCGTAACAAAATTTGCTCACAAAAATGTATCCCTCATAGAGTAGTGTATAGAAAAATTTCTTTTCCTTCCGCTTCCGGAGCTAAGGTGCCATTTTCATTCATTTAGAAAATCTAAAGTACCAAATATTTCATCACAAAGTGCTCATATCTTTTAGACGAAATATTAATAATTTTCCCCTCAACCCAGGACGAACAAATATGGGCATTCCCAACCCGACCAAATAAATTTAAAATTTTTGCTAGATTTCCCTAATATACGAGAAGAGATATATTGACAGAAAAATTCGGCTCCATATGAAATATTAAATAAGAAACCGCCTCAGTTAATTTAGAAGAAGAAAAAATTAATAAGAATATCAGAAGGGCCTGATGCAAGAAATGTGTGTGTACTTCGCTCCCTATTTAGAGGGAAAAAAATAGGACGAAAACGTAAAGCGAAGGGGAAGCAAATTTGTTGCAAAATAAACAGAAACGCTGCCAGAATCATTGGAGGGGAGAGCGGCAGTAAAACGGAGGAGATTGGAATACGCTCTGGGGTGTCTCATATACTTATTGTGTACGTGAAGCTCCGGAAATAACCTTTTCAAAAAATTTCTCATTTTGTTTGATAATATGGCCTAAACAAAACGTAACAGGATTGAAGCTGCCGCCAGTTCCCGGCCGTGCGCACCTGCCTCCCACATTCTTAATCAGAAAACCTTCAGCCAGTTTTTGACGCACCTTGAAGCATATTTACACGAATATACCGGAGTTTATTTGCAGAATGGAGTGAACAAATTGCCTTCAAAAGGAGTTAAAAGTGTACCTGTACCAGAAATATTCGGTAATTTGAGGCAGATGTGATAGATTCACAGCACGTTCGAAATGAATTTATTTAGTATTCCATTTGCGAACTTCATATCTTATCTTATAGGAGGAAAAGTCGAAAATTTTCCCTCAACAAAGAAGAAAAAAAACTCGTTTCCAGGATTCCCACCATCCTGAGTTTATATCAGGTGAATGCAAAAGGAGGGAAATATGACTGCGAGGCATCGATCTGGCAATTGAACAATATTCGAGGGAAAAAGGATCTATTTTAAAATTCTTCTCAGATCCTTAGTGATAGAGGAGCACATGTCGTTATGAAGGGAATCCATTGATTTCTACGCCAATGACAGATGAAAGGAGCCCTATACGCAAGCAGTTTTCTATTGTTCAATGCTGGATATGTAAACACCACGTATTTGATCCCGTGTCATGTTCATTTCAAAGGATTCCATAGCACGGCTTGATTCGTCTTCCCGACCTCGTTCTGTTTTTTTTTTGCTTTTTGTTTTTAGTAACTAAAGCTTGCTTACCTTTCAAGGTAAGCAAAACAAAATAAGAGGCACGTCGTCTCAGGTTTTTCTTTTTCTTTTTTTTTTTTGGGAATTTTTGAGCCCTAAGGAAATCAGGGCCCAGGCAGACGTGTGGAAACCTTGTATGAAAGCTTTCAGCCCAATTTTTTTAATCAGCTGCTCTAAGTACGTCAAAAATAAAAAGCGTCTGGGCGTAGACTGTAGAGTTGCTAGGAGCGGTATTCTTGATGTTTGCCGAATTAAAAATTTACGACACCACATTTCATGCTGCTGTAAAGGATGTGTTAATCACTTAGGAGACCACCTTTTCCAGCTTCAGTTGAGCACTGGGTATGGGCATCGTCTTTGATATAATATGTCTTGACGTCAGGAAAGTGTTTAACTTGAATTTATTATTTGAAGAAATTTTAAAGTTCTCATGAAATGCCACTAAATCGCTGAAAATAACAAAGAGATTTTTAAATTTTAGAAATTTAAGTAAAATTCTTTTTTTGAAGTAAGTTAACGTAGTAAAAATGCAAAACAATTGAATAAGGTTATCGTTACATTAGATCTCTTCATTTAAAATTTGTACTCATAGTGCATCAATTCATTACAAGTTTCGTGTAAAATTGTGCGTAACAATTCTAGTAACACCCTCTTACAACACAGTAACCTTGAAAGCAATTTTGCTTTAACAGGAGCGAAAATTTATGGAAAACCTTGTATAACACGGCTATTTGCAGCATAACTTTATTCTAGCACGATCATATATCCAACTAGTGTTCAAACGTCTTTGTTGCTCCATCTAGTAGATTGAGATATTGGGCCCTATTCTGTAATTTCTCATAAAATAATATTTTATGTTATGTTATATAATGATAAAATTTCTTCTTCATAAAATAAAAATAAAATATTTTAAAACTTCGTATTCTGTCATGCTTTCTTAAAATTATTTTATAAAGTCTTTTATGAACACATAACATAAAATATTTAGTACAATCCGCTATGGGTTCTATTACGTTTTGAACATCTGATCGGTTGAAAATGAAAACAAATAAAATTATGAATGAAAACAAACAAAATCAAATTGTTTCAGTATCTGACAAAATACAATTTTCTTAATGCGTTTGTCATATTAATTTTTAATTTAATTCAAAATTCAATGAAAACTACTTTCTCGCAAATGTCAATTCCCGTCTGTTATTTTCATAAAATGGGTTAAAATACCTGTAAAATGTGCTGCTTATATTATTTTATGTTATGAAGCGTAACAGGAAATATTTTATGTTATGATCGATAAAATAAAATAAAATTTGTCGGACAGAATAGGATTTTAGATAATTCTTTTATGTTATGGCATAACATAACATAGAATGATAAAATTTTCCTGAGAGAATAGGCCCCATTGTTTATCTCCTTGTTGATTCGTGTTACTTCCGAGTAATTAATATTTTAGACTTAGAACAAAATTATTTAAAATCATACACAAAATTTCAAAATTTCAAAAAAATCGGAGGCGGGTATGGTTATACATACTATACATTTACCCCTTCATAATATATCTTGCAGACTAAGGCCAGGTTTACATTGGAAATTTCGGTGAACTTCTCCATATTCGTGAAGTGTTAACGCTTTCTCGATTTCTCAAGGTAGATTTTTTTATGTACGGCGAATAAAATTCTCTATTTAGCGTAAAGAGCAGACTGAAGTTCTTCTGCAGAATTTTCGAACTCCTTGAGTTGAGATATTCGAGTTGCTAAGTTCTGGAATCAAAATATTCTCTTTGATAAATCCATTTTAAAAGTGTGAAATGGGGCTGTAAAGTGCATAGAAATAATGCTTACTGTAAATGGTAACAGAGTGTGGGCCATTTTAACATAATACGTTTTATTGGTATTAAATCATCTTCCAAATAGAAAGAACACCGATTTTTTTCATTTTTATTATAAAAATTACATTTCCTTTGACAAGTGGAGACGAAACTCGTGAATTAACCCAAATTTATGTTTGCAATAAAAGAAAATTTTTAAAATAAATGCATGAAAAATAATGTTTTTTGGATATTTTTCTTTATGTGAAAAAACCAAGCTTAGGGTCACCCTTCGTACTACCAGTCCGTCCTGTCGTGTTCACGTCATGGTGTAATGTCTAGTAGTAAGCTTGGTTTAAAGGATAGAAAAAGGATAGAAAAGGTTAGAGGGGGTCTGGGGGATGCTTGTGGAAATGTCGATGAATCTTACGTTTGAACTCTAAGATGTTGTACGAGTTCGGAAATACTGAGGGCGGGAGATTAAACCGGTGGCTTCTATAGAGGTGCGAATAATTAATCGTGTCAAATTAGCATGATTTTGTGTAGAGGTACCCATTTTTTTTGAAATAGAACGAAATGGCCTACCTTTTTTTGGAAAGTGGTCAGAAAAACTTATCAAGTGTTATATGGTCTGAAGGTATCCAAATGTTTTTATCCATTATTTATTTAACAAACGGCTAATGTTAAAGAACAATTAATTTATTTACCACTAATTAACAAATTAAAAATCTCTTTCCTCAGCGCCTTTTGGATCTATGGTCCGTGTGCGCTTAACTTGGTCGGTTGTGCCTTCAGGCCTTCCTGCCTCTTGCAATAATAATAATAATAAAAATCTCTGAAAATATCTAACGAAATGGGCCCAAAGTCGATCCTCGGGGGTTTTCGAGGTCGCTGAACTTCCAAATTTCAAAATTCAAAGAGGCAGATCCAATATAGCCGACATTTAAGGTTAACCTTAAGTTTTTACCTCGGCTTCTTGTTCAGCGACCTCGAAAACCCCCGAGTATAGATTTTTGTTCAATTTTGAGGTTTATGTTTAACAAAAATGTCACGGCCTAGATCCGCCATTTTGAATTTTTTAATTTGGACCTCGGATTCGTGTTCAGCGACCTCGAAAACCTCTGAGTATAAATTTTGGGTCCATTTCATTAGATATTTTCCGAGATTTTTGATATGTTACGGATGGACGAATTTTGTTAATAGTTTTCCGAATCCGATTAAATTCCCAAATTTTCAAATTGCCCAAGCTTCGAAATTTTGCATGAACGTTCGTGGAGGTTACCCATGATGCTCGAAGTTCGATTTTCGAAATTCAAAATTGCCACGCAAATACGCCCGCAATTCAAAATGGCGGAGCCCATATGGCCTACGAATTTGCCAATTGTATTCCGAATCCGATTCTAATGTAAATCGGTATCTGGGGCTTTTTCAGGTAGCGAATTTCTGATCAAAACTTATAAATTCAAAATGGCGGAGCCAATATGGCGGAAGAATTTAGTCAATTCTATTCCGATTCCAATGAAAGTGAATATCCAGGGGTTTTTATGGTCGCAAATAACGAATTTACGATCAAAACTTTTAGATTCAAAATGGCCGCACCAATATGGCCTACGAGTTTGCCAATTGTATTCCGATTCCAATGATAATCGTTGTCTGGGAGTTTTTCAGGTAGAAATTAACGAATTTATGATCAAAACTTATAAATTCAAAACGGCGGGGCCAATCTGGCGGAAGAATTTTGTCAATTGTATTTCGATTCCAATGAAAGTGGCTATCTAAGGGTTTTTAAGGTCGCAAATAAGGAATTTATGAACTAAACTTATAAATTCAAAATTGCGGAGCCAATATGGCGGACGAATTTTGCCAATTGTGTTCCTGAACAGCCTTATTTACCCAATTTGCAAAGTATGGCTGAGGCTCTCCCAGCAATCGGTTCAGAATTGATTAACAAGGTTGGTTAGGACAAGCAGAAATGTGGGATTTATATATAATGGGCCAGGCAATGGGCAGACATGTTATATTACATGTCTGATAATGGACAATATCCGTCTGAAGTCACACTCTCTCATTACGTGGCTCCAAGCGCATACCGTCCATCAAAAGCCCACTTCTTAAGTTAGTAGATAATAGTATAATTTTTTTTTCAGGATGTAATAATATTTTTTGATTATTGAATGTTTAATTTCAGTAAAAGTCCATGCGATTGCCTGCCTCCCCCACAAAAAGATTATACCATAAATAACACAGTGGATCTGACAAATTTTCTTGAGATTATACTATGTGCCTCATAGTTGCTGGCAAAAGCCTATTTTTAAATAGTCTTTCTCTAATATTTATTTTTGGTGGGTGGTTACCTTTTTAAGGATATTTTATGTGTGTTTATTTTACCAAAAAGAGCAATAGGTACCGCCGTCGCCTTCCTGTTCATTTCCATCCAAATTTGATCAAAGTGGGGTGAAAGTCTTTGTTTGGTGTAATAGGTTTGGATACAATGGGCACTTTCACAGACGAGACTATTACACAATGGTGAATTTCTATTTTAAAAACAAATCAAATATAAAAGTTTAAAAACAGTTTACGATTCGCTTAGCGTTTCTTGTCGTAAAGTTTATTTTTATAATCATATTCGTATTCTTCCTTGTTATAGAATTTAAATTCCGCAAAAAACTTGGATCGAAGTTGAATAATACTTCCCAAAGACTTACGCTGTTCGTTCCTCTGGGCAGCAAAACGGAATCATTTTCCTTGTTTTCTTTTGGTTGTGGGTTTTACTGTAAATTTCCATAAAGTTACATGCGTGAAATAAATCATAAGGAGAATTTCGCAGGCCTTTAGCGTAAACATAAATCCCTAGTTTTCCTGGACTGCCCTAGATTGGCTCGTAGGATTAACAAGAAGAGTCAGCGTTACTGCAGTATGTCGCAAACACAAGAAAAACAAAAATTTAAATTCCTTGTGTATCCAGAGACTTACCCTAAATCATTTGCTCTAGAAGTAAACAAAGGATTTGGCCTCAGGGTCTAACAATTTCTTCATACCTAAAAAACATTCTGAAATTTAATAGAAAATTACGGTACAGTGGGGGATTCCTAAAACTATCTCTGTCGCAATTTCCCTTCTATTTAGTGTCAGAAATTGTTTTTCTTTCCCTACGGCAAAGTTACACTTTTTGTCCACAAAATTTTCTACTTTGATGATGTACGAAGATGACACAGTAGCAAAACAGAGCCAAGATATCCTCTAGAGGATTTCAAGAAAGTTGTTCGCCCTTCTTCATGTTTTTTTTTCTTTTTCATCGTTTTATCCCCAGAATGTCGCATAGAGTCCTTTTAAAAACAAAGAAAATTTCATCCTTTTGGCGTTCAGTAAAGTCATTTACTATTAAAAACGAATAAAAAATGTTATGAACATCTCTAAGGCAACAAAGAGCTAACTTTTTAGTAGCTTAAATGGAAGCTGTGAAAAATTAATTTTTTTTGTCTTTCACTAAAGGGTAGAGGGCCCTGCAGAACCGGGAAAATGGCGGACTTAAACAGGATAAAGGAAACAGTAGGAATTCCTTTGTTTGGTAGCAAGGGAAAAGGCAAGTTGTTCTTTTTGTTTCTTTGATTCCAATTGCTATGGCTTCATGCAGCGCTTGCTCCCCAGTCCTGGTTATTGGTCAAAAGCACTGAAATATTACAGCAACCCTAATTTATGTGAAAATAAACAAAGGAAGGGTTTTTTTGCATGTTATTTCCGCCCTTCAAAATCTTCCCTGCTGCATATTCAGAGTTTAAAGTTGTGGTTACAGTGGGGAACAAAAAACATGTTGCTAGATATTTAACACTAGAAGTACACTAGTACTCTAAAAGTATCAATTGTACACAAGATAAAATAATTTATAGTATTATTGAATACATCGAGTTAGAAAAGGTTATAAAATTATCATAACATATGAAATGAAATTTAAAAAGAAAGTCTTGTGAACAATTGATACAACCGGTTATTTTGACCGATCTAACGGTCGGTAGTTCCAGTGTTAATCATGTTTGAAGTTCCTGATTGCATGCTATCTTTTATTGAATTGACTAACGTTGTTATATTAATTGAAATCGTCCGCATTATAGTAAATACTCTGTAGTTTCATTTATTTCCCGAATATGCCAAACTTGTTTTAGCTGACCATGCCCAAACAAGAGCAATATACCCTATTTGAGGAGCTGGGGAACAAAACCGGACTTGTCCACGATAACGGTTTTTTTTTTAAATTTTTTTTTTTACTCTCTAAGCCCACCTCTATAGACCCCTGAAATATTTCCATCCAAAAGTGTTGCAAACCCACAAAAAAAAATTTTTAAAAATACTGATTTGGTTCATAAGTGGACTTGTCCTGTTAAAAAATGAAAAAATTCAAAGGAATTTGTTTCATAACTAGACTTGTCCATGACGGTTTTGAATCAAAACCGGAGATGTCCCATACATATCCATCGTTGCGAAACAAAACCGGACTTGTCCATTCAAAAAAAATTCAAAAAAAATAGAAAACATGAATTTTTGTGCCCAAAAATTAGGGTATTGATTATTTATACAATAAGCTATAATTATATTCAAACGCAAAAATTTTAACTAATGTGCAACTATCGAATTCAGTATTTTTGCTCTAGTGTAAAAATCAATTTTTGGGACAAGTCCGGTTTTGTTCCCCAGCTCCTCATTTATCGTCTGTAAATAGATCAATTGAGACACTCTGAAGTGTAGAGGGAAAAGCTGTAATTGTGAATTTTTAATAGCCATGAAAATAACCCTAAGATTTTAAACGAAACACATAGGGAGCATGCAATAGATAATGCTAAGGTATATAAAGAGTGGCTATCGTTTGGAAAACTCACACAACAGTTCTTATCGTTTGCAGTGCAATAAAATTGTTAGTAACTTAGTTGAACGTTTATAGAGCCGCAAACTACAGCTGGTGAAACAAAACCTCATCGTAACCATTGTAGTTCAAGCAACGAAGACAAAAAAATTCCCAATAGAGGAAAAAATACATACCTACCCAAATTTTTGGCACAGTTGTATAGGAAGGTGTCCTTAACAACACTAAAAATATCGTTTGGTGGGGTGGTGCTAACGGAGGGGAGGGGGCTCTAAAGGTCCCCTTTCCCCCCTAAAGGTCCCGAAAACTATAGCCTCTAGCGAAAAAATTTGTATCTACTAAATTAATCTATGAAGACAATAATCCGCAAGGACCCGTCGAGTCGGAAGACCTAGAACAACTTGGAGGAGAATCCTATTAACAGAGGCCGCCACAATTGGGAGATCCTGGTCAGAGCTGAAAGCTGTCGCACAAAACAGAGTCCGCTGGAGGGCAACTGTTTCGCCCTATGTCCCATGAGGGATTAAAGGAGCGTTTTGTATATGTATTAATCTACATAAAATTCTCTACAAAAAAACTTTTATACACTTTTTGGTTAGAATCAATACTTAACGAGATGGACGTGTCTATTTCCACCTTAAAACCCGAATCCCGAATCGCAAAACCCGAAGTTTGAAAAATCGAAATAATTTTATGAATTTTTCTTGAAAGTGAAAAACATAGTTTTTTAATGTTGAAAATGACAATAATTAAATTGTGGGCAGGAAACGGGGAGGGGGGTTGTTAAAAAATGATCTAAGTTTAAAGAACTGTTAAAATCATTTTTCAACCGCCCCCCCCCCCTTTCCCTCTTAACTTCTACGAATTTATATATGTAATTCCCAACTTGTAATCAATTCAAAATTAGGCTAATTATTGTCATTTTCAACATTAAAAAACTATGCTTAGATGAAGCTAGTTGGTGAGGCATTTTCATTGCAATTTTGGCCCATAGGCGAGATTATTGTTGGAATCGCTTCGTTTTAGGGTGTATTTAAACACCCTAAGTTTGCCCACAAATTAGTTGACCGCATAACTTTTTAATTAACTTATTGTGAATAAAATTGGTACTTTTTTTATATTTCTTTCAATAGCTCCGTTCCTGCTAACTTTTAGTATAACATATGCACTGCGAAAGCTCTTCGTTATGAAATTCCCTAAAAAGTAAGCCCTGTTAGCGGTCGCTAGGTGCAAGGGTGATCTTGCAAATAGCTTCCAAAGTTTTAAAAACACTTTATTTTCACTATTTGTTTACAGGAAAAAAAACTACACAAGGCTGAAAATTCTTGAACATGGTGTCTATGTAGTCTCGGAAATGTACAAAAAATTTCAACAAGATCGGTTCATTGGTTTTTGTGTAATTAACGATCCAATTTTTTTTAACCTTAATTAACAATGCTGACATTTTTAATAAGATCAGTTTATAATTGGAAAATTCACTTAGAAAACTTAAGCAACAATTGAAAATGAAATCCCGTTAGAATTTTTGAAAAATCGCTATTTCGAACGATTTTATGAGGTTTTTTAGGCACGTATCTTTTTATATGCGATAAATAAACAAATATAAAAAGGTATGTGCCTAAAAAACCTCATAAAATCGAACAAATGGTCAAATCAAGTGTGAGTTAAGAGGCTTTTCCAGCCGATTTCCATGAGTTAACTATTCCCGAGATTAAGCAAACTCAGAGTTATTTCCGACATGCGCAGAAACGAGTAAATTTCTTAACTCGCAGTGAACAAATGCAATTTTGGAACAACCCTGGAATTAACCCAGAGATAAATTTATCTACGAGTGAACAAAACGGCCCTTAGAGTTCCCTTTCGTTGGATCCACCCCCACCTCCCGATATTTTTAGTATGTTGTTGGACACTTTCCTCTATAACTGTGCCAAAATTTGGGAAGTTATGTATTTTTTCCTCTATTTTTCCTTCGTTGCCTGGACTATTGATGAACTATCGGAGAAACTTGAAGTTAATGGTCTTCCTTGCTATCACGTCTCAGGAATGAACCTTTTTTGGACCGAATTATGACTCGCCATGAAAATTCGATCCTGTATAAAAATGTTAAACCCAAGATATAATGGGTAGACAAAGAAAACACCCTAGAACACCTGGCTTAAAGAAGGTCGTAACCAACGTAAGGTGATGCCATGTAGGATGGGGAAAACTATCTTTAAAGCTGTGCTACACACTTCAAACTTTACACTAAGAATAAGAACAAAGTTAAATTACTATCTACCTGTTTTTACTATCTACCTGCAAGTCATTGCAGGTAGTTTAACCCCTCCTCCATGCATTTAGAAAAACCGCATTATTTATGGGATGACCCAATACAAAACTTATTATAGTAATAAAGTTATTCATGAAATTTGAATGTTTTGTTATGAACAAGCAAGAATTTAGCAGGATTCTTTTGTTTTCTTCTAAAGAAACTAGCAATAGTCCTTCAAAAATATTTCTTTAAAGCCAACTAGTCTAATGAATTTTCCTAAGTCTCTATAAGTTTCGCTTTACATGAACTTCTTTATGCCATAACATTCTAAGAACAAATATTACTTTAATTTCCTCAAAGTGTAAAAAATAATCAACTAATTTATAAAATTTGTCACATTTTGTAGTGTAACAAAATTTCATTAACTTCAACAATTTTTGAAATTGAAATTTCTAGAAAGTATTTTTAGCTCAACTAATTTTAAAATGATCTACATTCCAAGGCCAATGAAACATTTCTGACATTGCGGTAATGCGATTACAAAATCCCTAGTTCAAAATTATTATCATTCAAATCTGAGCAGAAATCTCAATTTTCTACTTAAGAATCTCATCGTTTTGCCCAAGATGGTTTTAGGTTTCCTTATAAGATTCAGCAAGGAATTTCTTCCCTTCCCTTAAGCTGAAGATTTTCGTCTCAAATTGATGAACTATATAATCGTGCTTGTAATTCAAAACAGGATCGTTAAGAATTAAATTGTATCCTGCCTTAGCTTGATTCGAGGAATTGACAGAAGCCGCCGCACCATTTTCAATTCCCGCTGGAGCACTTATCACATAACCGAAAAGTGTTGTGCAACTCCACCATTAGCCGGGGAATTTGTTGAACCAACACCAAATGTTATAACAATTTGTTCACACTCGGCGGCATTGCAAAACGAGTTCTAACGATTTAATTACTGATTGTGGTGTTGTTTTCTAATTATGTTATGTAAATGCGACTACTAGAAAGGCACTACTAGAGACGAACGTTCACATCACAAGATAGTTGTCGGTGGCAGGCTTTGATAAGAAACTCCTACCTGTCTAGAGAGTAGTGTTTCTCATATTTTGGTTTCAAGCGCTCGGGAATTACCTTCACGCCTTGCAAGCATCGTGTGCCATAGTATATCTGTATAGTCTCTATAGTAGGGAAATGCTGTAGGTGGGTATCCACGATGTCTTCAGTTTTCCTTGCTAAAGTCAAAACCTGTTATAAAAAGGGCGAGAGGCATGGCCTTAACCTAGATCAACTACCTTCCAGGTGTTTCCGGTTGCTTGGCAGGAGATGCTGTCTATGATGAGGTTAACTTCTTCCCGTGGAAGGAAATATAGGAGACGATTCACAGCATGGATGAATTGCTGGATAATTGAAGACCCCCGTAATGAATTTAAGTAGCACTACGTCAATTTTGATTAAAGCAATCTGGCGAGTATTTCAATTAAGAAAATACCATCAACTCAAGGTTTTTTCCTTCTTATTCATTCCTTCAATAAATTACATGGAATTTGCATTAATTACTCCCTATTCGATATATCGATGTATCGAAAAGTCAAGGCGTTTTTTTACAAATATCATTTAGAAAAACCGGACTCTATTACCTTTCGATACAAAGTTAAACATCGATTTTATCTGCGAATGTATGCTCAACGACGAGACTGGCTTCTTAGACACGCAATTTCTGTGCTGTGCAAGAGTGCAATAAATCCAAAATTTAATAGAGGCTGGAAAATTAATCTTGTTTAGGGTGAATTTAAAGTCAAATTTATTGACACATCGTTATCTAACGGATTAAAATGTGGCAGTAGCCATTCCCAATGCCGATATTTATATCATTGACGCAATGTTATTTTGACACATCTAGCAAGATCTCAAATTTAACACATTTTAGCAGGTTACACCACAAATCTACAAATACTAAGTTTATAATTTATCATTTTTGATTATGAAATCAAATGAAAACATATTTTAATTATTTTGAACATGGGATTTACATATTTTGGTTGATACATACAAAAAAATCGAATATGTACCACACAAACACAATTTTCTATTTTTTTGTAGTATATCAAAAATATATTTAATTAGTTAAGATGTTGTTTTACAGAAATTACTTAGAGTAAATTAACAAATATTCTTCCTTTCTTTACTTCAGTGAGGTATTAGGTACAAAGAATACCGAGCTCGCAACGTGGTCCTATTTTACCAGCCCCCGCTGGCGATTGTAGACAAGACTGGTTGAGCAGATCTAGCCGTTTTCCTTAAATTTTTTCACATGAAGGGCAAACTCGTCCCCTTGAGCCTGCCTGATCACTTGCAACCCTCAAAAGGGTTCGGATTCGGTTCGGTTTTGTATAGCATACTCCCAGCACCGTGAAACAATTTTCCACTGGCAATATTTGCGAGCTTGAACTCCATCTTAGAGTTCAAAGATTAAGTGCAAAGCCACATGCCTTAGAACTCTCATTTCCATTCTCTCCTATCCTTTGAACTAAGCTTACTAATTAACAATGTACCATAATCTGAACAACATGCAGTCATAGTGCAAAAGGTGATACCTAAGCTTAGTTTTTCTACATAATAAAACACATATGCATAATGTAAAATATACACTAGGTAGTTACTCGTATGTGGAACAAACTAATCACTGTTATTGGTATCTACCATCATCTACTTATCGGAAATTTAAGACAGAACTAGTATACTCGTATTAATCAAAGAAAAGGTCTGCAACATAAGATCCAAAAACTGAAACGCTTTTGGACATACGCTACAAGCCCATTGACAAAGAAATTAAGAGAAGGTACAGTAAAGTTGAAAATACCTAGACCTACATAGAAAATATTCCAACATTTCCAATTTAAAAAAAATATAGGTTAACTGCATATTTTTTGAAGATAGTTGAATTTGTAATTTGTAGTTAACCAACGACTCGATTTGACGACTTGTAACTCTGGAAGTTGGTAGGGTGGAACCATCCCTTTTGCAATTTTATATATTTAGGTGGGAGTATTCTGCGTACACAGGAGCCCTATCCGTGAAAATAGTTTATACGGTTACAAAAATACAGGGTGATATGTAAAACTCTACCCAACAAATTTCAACGAGCACTACCAGCTAACGATTTACCTTCCGATTTTTTGTTCATCTAAACAAAACGCAAAACCTATCAACAGTCGGTCGCTTTGTAAACTTAGCAAATAGACCCTGTATAGAAATGCTTAAAGAATAGAAATAGTCCGGGGAAATTAGCAAAATTCCAAAATGGCTGAAAATTCGTCCACGGCTTCCTTGGGACTTTTTAAGAAAACAATTTCGAAATCACAAAAAAAACATGGCGGCCGGAGATATCGCGTTTTTCCCGTGTCTTCCTTGTATTTCGGTTTCTATCGGTCGTACAACCCCGTACGAGGGCCCAAAATGTTGACAATGAAATTCTCTACAACTTTAGTTATTACAAACATGTTGACCCGATAAACCCCTTTAAAGTTATTCAAGGTCAAAGTTATCAAAAAACACTTTTTGGCCAAAAAATCACTCAAAAACTGGTTTTTTCGAAAAAAAATTTTGATCAGTCAATACGAACCGTTATTGCCTACAGAAAAGCCCTTATATCATTTTTTCGAAAACTTAACCCTTTCGAAGTTATTCAAGGCCCAAGTTTCAAAAAGTCAGTTTTTGGTCAGAAAATGACTCAGAAACTGATTTTTGCTAAATTTTTTTTGTCCTATTTATACCAAAGATTATTGCCTACCCTAGTGACATCCTTGTCATTTTTTCGAAAACTTTCTTAGCGCTTTTTGGGCCGAAAAGTGATTTTTGGAAAATTTGACCTGATTAACTTCGAAAGGGTTATAGTCCATGGAAATGGTACTTTAACATTGCAAAAATGCAGGACAAGATTTTTTTCTTGGGTTGTGTAGGGGGGGTCGGTGTTAGCTTAAATTTGAGTTTTCGAGTTCCCCACACCGCCCATTTGGCCGCCATCTTGGAAAAGGTGTGCAAATGGTTTTTCCACTATATATCCGTAACAGTACATCTTACAGAAAATTTATAAACAGACTTTTTATTTAGAATTAAATTATCTACAATTTATTCTTTAAGCGTTTTGTCGTAAATTGAAGTATTAAGAAGTTATAAGCCTTAGAACACAAAAATTAGTCACAATATTTTCTTTTAAAGGCTATAACTTTTTTTCCTTCAATTTTAACAAAAAAAATAATAACAAGTTTTTTGTAGAGGGTTTCATAACGAATAATTTCCATTCATTCTTTTTTTAATTTTGTTCACTACGAAGGGTTCACAGCGCCCCGAAGGTATCAAAGTGACAGATTTTCTGAAAAATTTTTTACGATTTTACCTCCTCCTCTCCCTAGAATTTCTCAAAAACAGGTAGCAAGTAATAATAATGTATTAATGACTTTCCGTTTGAAGAAATGCCGATGTTTGAGTAATGCAATAAAATTATTTATTACGGTTTTTTATTATTGTTATGGTATGTTTTACAAGGTACGAGATGGTTTAAAATGAAATTCTTTGAATAATAACATGTATTAGTTTCTCCAATTTTTGAAAATAATTTGTGTTAGGGCTGCAAAAAATAGTGCTTCATTCAGTTATGCTAATTATCTAGCAAAATACGTACGTATTCATTTTGTGGGAAAATTTTGAATTATTTTAGTGTAATTTAAAAATTGTTATTTCAGTTTGATCTTAGTAAAATTTTCAATTTTATAAAAGTGTACGTGTTATTCAGTTGTGCTATCTACCAAAATTGAAAATATTAATTAAATTAAAAAACCGTAATAAATAATTTTATTGCATTACTCAAACATCGGCATTTCTTAAAACGTAAAGTCATTCATTCATCACACAAATTATTTTCAAAAATTGGAGAAACTAATACATGTTATTATTCAAAGATTTTCATTTTAAACCATACCTTGTAAAACATACCATAACAATAATAAAAAACCGTAATAAATAATTTTATTGCATTACTCAAACATCGGCATTTCTTCAAACGGAAAGTCATTAATACATTATTATTACTTGCTACCTGTTTTTGAGAAATTCTAGGGAGAGGAGGAGGTAAAATCGTAAAAAATTATTCAGAAAATCTGTCACTTTGATACCTTCGGGGCGCTGTGAACCCTTCGTAGTGAACAAAATTAAAAAAAGAATGAATGGAAATTATTCGTTATGAAACCCTCTACAAAAAACTTGTTATTATTTTTTTTGTTAAAATTGAAGGAAAAAAAGTTATAGCTTTTAAAAGAAAATATTGTGACTAATTTTTGTGTTCTAAGGCTTATAACTTCTTAATTCTTCAATTTAAGACAAAACGCTTAAAGAATAAATTGTAGATAATTTAATTCTAAACAAAAAGTCTCTGTATAAATTTTCTGTAAGATGTACTGTTACGGAGATATAGTGGAAAACCCATTTGCACAACTTTTCCAAGATGGCGGCCAAATGGGCGGGGTGGGGAACTCGAAAACTCAAATTTAAGCTAACACCGACCCCCCCTACACAACCCAAGAAAAAAATCTTGTCCTGCATTTTTGCAATGTTAAAGTACCATTTCCATGGACTATTAAGTTTTCGAAAAAATGACATAAGGGCTTTTTTGTAGGCCATAACGATTCGTATTGACTGATCAAAAAAAATTTTCGAAAAAAACAGTTTTTGAGTAATTTTTTGGCCAAAAAGTGATTTTTTATAACTTTAACCTTGAATAACTCTGCTCTGCCACGAGATTGTATGACCTATAGAAACCGAGATACAAGGAAAACACGGGAAAAACGCTATATCTCCTGCGGCCATGCTTTATTTTTTGTGATTCCGAAATTGTTTTCTTAAAAAGTCCCAAGGAAGCTATGGACCAATTTTCAGCCATTTTGGAATTTTGTCTCCTTTCGTGCATTTTTTTTTTCTAATTTCCCCGGACTAAAAATAAAGAATAAAAAACTTCTCCTCCACAACCATTTTCGTTCACTCCGTTCGAAGGGCTTTTCTTTCAAAACATGATAGGAGGTATTCTTTGTTACTTCTTTAAGCTCAGGTTTTGGATCCATATTAGTCTTTTAAGGGTTCGGTAATATTATTTTATACTTAGATAAGTCCTTGTTAAGAAATGTTTACGTAGCCCA
Source organism: Thereva nobilitata (assembly GCA_963855945.1). Taxonomy (NCBI): domain Eukaryota; kingdom Metazoa; phylum Arthropoda; class Insecta; order Diptera; family Therevidae; genus Thereva; species Thereva nobilitata. Next base: position 35,316,302 of record OY979696.1, read on the forward strand.
GAATAGTTCTGTGTACCAGCACCAATCTCTTTTTACTTCTGCTGTCGTATCGTTATCTTTTGCAATTTGGGTCCCAAGTATATACATAAATGAGAATGGGAGTTCTTAAGAACTCCATAGCTTTATATATGTAACCCTTCACGTTTTATTCTATCATGTGCATTTCCGAATAGCGAATGTATGTTTATATTAAATTCTAACAGTGAAAATATGGTCTGTAGTAGATCTTGCGGGGCGAACGTCGCTCTAACAATTCCCCAGAACTGCTTCTTCATAAGGCTGCAGTACAAAATATTTGACAATACTTGATATGCTACGTTCAATAAAAATATGTCTTTATAATTACGGCAGCTTAGATGGTCTTCTTTTTTATGTATGGGGCACACAATGCGCTCGCTCCATTCCGATGGTATTTTTGTCCGGGTCCAAATTTGCTGCAGGCTTAATAACCTCCCTGTTTTAATAGATCTGCTTCAATTCTATCTTTCCCCGGAGATTTGTTGTTTTTAATTATTTTACAGCGCTCTGTAAGTCTTCCAATGTAGGCATGTCTCGCGCTAGCTTTTCTCCTAGTTCCATGTTTTCTATTATTTTCTTTGCTGCTGAATTCTTTGAACTAGTTCTAGTTATAACTAGTTCTTTGGTGCTTACCACCACCATCTAGTTTAAAACTAGTTCTTTGGTACTCATGATCTCCCTCTCCCCATCCTTATTATTACACATTGTTATTCTAAGTTTAAAAATGTCTCGTTGCTCATTTATTTTCATAAATAAAAATATAAATATTTATTTATTTTCATCACTATGCACAATTAGTCCGGGGAAATTAGCATTTTAAGGAGACAAAATCCAAAATGGCTGAAAATTGGACCACAGCTTCCTTCGGACTTTTTAAGAAAATAATTTCGGAATCCCAAAAAAAAAAAACATGGCCGCCGGAGATATCACTTTTTGGCAAAAAAATCAGTCAAAAACTAACGAAACGTTATTGCCTACAAAAAAGCCCTTTGTCATTTTTTCGAAAACCGAACCCTTTCGAAGTTATTCAAGGTCAAAGTTTGCAAAAATCACATTTCGGTCAAAAAATACTTTGAATAATTCGGAAAGGTCAAGGTTTTCGAAAAAAATTTAAGAGGGGTATTTTGTAGGCAATAATATTTTGATCAAAAAAAAATTTCGAAAAAACCAGTTTTTGAGTGACTTTTTGCCCAAAAAGTGATATCTCCGGCCGCCATGTTTTTTTGTGATTCCGAAATTGTTAGCTGTGGTCCAATTTTCAGCCATTTTGGAATTTTGTCTCCTTTCGTGCGTTTTTTTTGCTAATTTCCCCGGACTACAATCTTTTTTCTTTGTAAGTCTCCATCGCATTTTTAGTTACTTTTTGCATTATTGCTTGATATGCTATATTCTTTATATGCGATACTTCTGCACAGCATTGTGAAACCCATCATTTCTTCATTCACGAGGTTCGTATCCTAGAGCGTTTGATACTGATTCTTTGATGATTGTTTTCAAGTTATTCTATTATTCGGCGTTGTTATCTACTATTTGCATTTGTCATTCTTCTATTTACTTCCACAAATTTTATGATTTCACCTTAAATTTTCTTTCACTGTGGTTTCTTCTTTCCTTTAGTATTGATATTCTGCTTCCCGATGATATAATGGTCAGAGAGGATGTTTGCACCGCGATATGATCTTACATCTAATACTGCTGATGAGTGGCGTGCTTCTATGAGTGTGCGATCAGTTGGGATTTTAGTGCTCATGTAGATTGAACGTACCTATTGTTGGTGGGTATGTCCGTTCATGGCCGATTTTCCAAAATAAGCCGCTAAAATAAAAAGACGTCAGAGATATGTAGGCTTGAAAGTGAGTATCACACAAGTGAAGAAACTAAGAGCAAATAGCAAAACTCATAGTAAATGCTTGATATAGCATACGAAACATTTCCAACAGTTCTAGGTATCTTCCTAGGATTGTAGATGAAAACGGAAACACATCAATGTATATCAAGGTAAGGATTGCAAAATCGAAATCAACATTTGCCAGAAATATCAAGAACTTGGCACAGATAAACAAGTTTCAAGGGAAGTCTGCAATCCTTTGTTAGTCGTTACCTACCTGAATGGGTCTTGTAAATCCTTACAAGAGAGGATATGGTCTATATGGAAATACAAACCGCAAGAGGCTTATGATAATATCACAACGTTTATCAATAAGTCGAAACTGTATGTTACATGAAAACGATGAAAATCTAAAGTTGAATAACTTGAAGACCATAGGTTAACAGAGTTTTAAGGATAACGAAATACATGTAAAACAAATCTGCTAAGACACACTCTATACATAATATTGAATTTATGAAAAAATATTCAGAAATTTGTACGACAAACTTTAAAATTGCATTTATTATTTACATTTGCAATGTGATACTATACAACTACAAGAGTATAATCCACAATTTTCCAATTAAAAAGCTGGGTGGAAAGTTTTCTTGAACATCATGAATTCCTTATGACCCTTATCAAGATCGAAACTACTCGGGAATTATAAAGTTCGGTCACATAAAGCACAAAAACTGTAGGGTTTCTCCCACCCATAAAGTTTCGCCCTAACTCTTGGCCCGACTACCAGACACTCTTATATCTACAATGTAATACCGGTAATGGCAGCTTTATCTTCGTGAGCCCTTAAATCCCTTCCGTAATTTACCACTTGTATAAGTAGCTGCATTCTATCAGTTACTAGACATATCAATTTACAACTTTTAATTAAGTTCTTTTCTTTTTATCTCACGAAGGTGATGGCCGTGTTATAGTAGTGGTCAGAAAAAGTTTTAAGAGCAAAACTATTAAAAACAAGAAACAAGTTTAAAAATTCCAAATTCTCATTCTGATTGTACATTAGGCAACCTACTTTAAGTACCTTGTGAGATTATGATAAAAAACTTTGAAAAAGAATCTTCTCCACGCTCACCCCATACGAAAAAAACTTAAATTTCTATAAGACCCAAGCGCAAATGGGGATGAAATCCCCATTCAACGGCGCCACACAAAATGGCTTCTGTGGATAACGCAATAAGCCTTGTTGTAATTCAATTTCTTTGATTGGAACCTCGATTAAGAAGTTTACAGTGCCGTAAGAGAAGGACAACATCTTGATTGTTACGCAATTTTATTATGCCTAGGAGAATGTTGAGAGCTTTAAAATTTACAATTCGGTTACTCCATTTAAATTTTGCTGAGGATTGCCGTAAAATTTAAGAAATTGCTTAAAATAATTTTACGATTGTAATAAAATTTTACGGAATTGAAATAGGGGAAGTTTTTTTGGAGGGGAAAGTTGTAGTGTATATGACACCCTATTACTTATTGAATAAAGTCAGAGAAATAATAACAACAGTACTACGGTGGCTCGGGTGCGTTGAGCGAGCTTCTGAAGAAAGAATGTTAACCCGGATTTTCAATGGTGCATCATCAGGAAAAAAGAAGTGTAGGACCACCAAGAAATAGGTGGATGAATGAGAAGATACACAAACACTTCGTCTAACAAACTGAAGGGAGTTAGCAAGAATTAGAGGCAACTGGAAGAAGAGATTTCAACGGCCCAAGTCCAAAAAGGACTGTAGAGCCATTTCAGGAAGAGTTGGTAGAAATAATAACAAAAGTGGAGCTGTTAAAGGAAACTTTGAACAAAATTTGGATTACTGAATAGAATTTAACGTATGTATTGGACCAATCAGAATGTTAAAGGCATACAGGTTGGCCGTCATAGCCTAGGAGATAAGGCACCCGACTACCGACTTGGTAGCAGTCTGTGGAGTAAAAGTAGGCTCAGGGGCTTTCCAGGGATTTCAATATTTCGAACCAAGGGTTACTCCTATCCATAATCTGAGATATTTTTAATATGATTAAACATCAATCAGTGTAAAATATGAGAATTTGCAAGTATAAAGTTTGTTGCACGAAAGTTTCCTCTTTGCGTTTGGGATGAAAATGGGCTTTAAGAATGCATTAATTTCAATAATTCATTTATATTGAAGAAAAAGTATTTTAGTACCATATTTTATATAGTTTGCATATTTACAATTTTTATAAAATGGTATCTTTTATAAAAAAAATTAACTTTCTCCAACATGTATGAAAAGTAAGACCCATCAAAGATGAATATGCTTGGTAAATCAAAGTAGAATACGATAAACATTCCTTCTTTAATCATTTTCATTTGTATTATTTGTCTTAGCACTGACTCTTTTTGGGTTTCATCTAGTGGTCCCCGGCGCATAGCCTTAGGTCTTAAGGGTAAGTATCCTCGAGAACAAAATTTTTGGGTATTTTTGGTAATATTTTTTAATGAATATTGTTGGAACAGTATTCAAAAATTTGGAAAATTTTTTTAAATTTATCCCGCCAATAATAAACGATGAATGGATAGAAAAAAAATTAAGATAACAGCAAATTAAGGTAACATAAAAAATGTTTCAAAGCTTTAAACGCGTTTTTCTCGAAACACTTTTTTTAAAACTGGCGTAGGTAATTGCAAAGAAACTATACGTCCGATTTTCAACATTTTTTTTAATTTCTTTGTTATTAAGTCTTTTAATCATTAAACTTCTAAAATTTAAAAATGTTAATTATTCTAACCCTTAGAACGCTAAGGGTAAAAAATGACGTCTATTTTTACACTTTTTTTGCTCGCGTGGACTATTTTCTTAATTTTCCGATTTTTGTCGGTTTTAATGATTTAATGCCAAATTTAAAGTGTCTAAATTAAAATCCTTTTTTTGTTTTTTTTGAGGTCACCTCAAGTCGAGATATCACCTATGCCGTTTTTTTATTTTTTTTATCACTCCAACTTGAGCGCCATCTTTAACCATAAAAATAAATATTTAAAAAAAAAATTTATTTTTTGTAAAAATAAAGTACATTTAATGTAAAAAAAATGATTTTAATATCTAATAAAGTTTTCCATAAAACGCAATTTGAAATTAACCTTTTTTTAAGTGATCTCAAGGATACTTACCCTTAAGATAATTCAGTGCTATTACTATTTGCTTTCAGCTGTTGTTTTTTAAGGGAAAAATCTGCCACAATTGATATTCGAAATATTTCAAATTTCTAAATATTGTACAATATTAATCGGTGTAAAATAATATCTTATCCGCAATCCTGGATTTTATCTGGAATAATCTTTTGTGCGCAAGCTGGCACTATCTCCTTTGATTTTTTCGATCCTTTGTGCAATTTATTTTTTTGGGCGTGATCGAACTTATACTTCATAGAAGACTAACAACATATAAAACAATTAGTTTTTATTCTATCTGTAACTCCCCTTTAATCGGTCAGATAATAAAAAAATAACCATAACGTCTTTTTATTTGTAGGCTAAAGACCCAATTACAATGAACGGACGAGAGCGGAACAGAATCGGAATGATATGTCAAAGTGGTTTTCCGAGCATGCGTTTTCCATTTGAACGATTACAATGAACGGATACAAGCGCATTTGATCGGATCTGGGCGGATTCGTTTTCGTTTGTTTAGAAATCGGCGGATTGGGCAGTCAGAATTTTTGTAAACAAATGAAGTTAAATTTTGTTTTCTTTTTTTTTATTATTTAAAATATATTTTCTGGCGAACAAAATTAATTGGAGAACTAAAAATACGAATTATTTTATAATAAGGCGAACAGTGGTTATAAAATTACACAAAACACTTTGTCGTTTAAACGCGAACAGATCCGTTCATTGTAATCAGTGCAGTTTCCTATCCGCTCCGGTGCGTTCTTTTGACATTTCAATCCGCGTAGATCCGTTCATTGTAATTGGGCCTTTAGTTAACAAAAATTCATGAATTGTCAGTTTTTGAAATTTTAAAAAAAGTCTAATATCGTGAAAGGTGAAACCATAGTAGTCCAGACTAAAACCTGACACTAAAACCAATAGAAATGATTTTTGGCACACGAGCAGTTTTTGAAGAGTACTTTAAGAAAAACAATTGTTCTGCACCCGAACTTCTGTGGAAACTGTGGAAAATCCCCGGAAAATCCCGAAAGATTAGTATTTCCTCTATAACGTGCAAGGGGTGAAAATTTTGATATAATGTATAGGAACTAATTTGTAGAGCGTGAAAATCTTCACAAAAAACGTTTCTACATGTTTTTCCGAAAATTGCTTCCTATGAGAGATAATTGATATTTTCAGACTTCCGTGCGAATAAATGGGATATCATAAGATTTACCCCGACGCTCCACTAAAATCTCTGTAACTCCCTTGTTTTTGGTCGAAAATTCATAAACTAAACGGTATATTAAAGGAAAATTCTTGAACAATTGTCATATATAGCTGGCGGGTGTCGGCAGAAATGGTTTCTATTTGATATTCAAAGGTGAAATAATGATCTTTGATAAATAAACAATATAATTTTACTAAGCTGATTTCGGTCAAAGATTCTGTAGATCAAATTTGAACAAACCAGATATAACATTCATTCCCAATTTATCTTGGGCCTAAATGAATCAAGTTTTTCTGTACCTTTTGTTTTAGTTCGCTCATTTTTCATGACTGATGCCTTTACAATCGATGTAAAAATATCAAAGTGGAGATTTCTGAAAAAGCGCACTTGTCATTCTGATGCCAAGACTCTGTCCTTTTAGAATATGTATCTAGGAACCCCTGATAACAAAGTTTTCATTCATAATTTTCTACATTTCCCGGAAATTTCCAAAAACGCATGAAAATTCTTCTTGATAAGTCTTCCGAGTTTATCTTATCGACTAGAGCTTTATAAATGTGAAAATCTATAGTCGAGAATCTGCTCTTTCTCGCGCTGGCTTTCATTTTTTTTTTTTTGGAAATCTCAGGCCAATTTATTTTGAAATTCCAACCGGCTATTTCTCACCTCGGGGACCGAGGCAGCACAAATGTACGTATAGTTCCTTTTGGGGTGGACTATATGAAAAATTTGGCCTGACTGGAGGAAATTCAGCATTATTATGAGTTACAGAGATTTATTCGGGCGGAAGTCTGAAAATATCAATTATAGCTTATTATCTCTCATAGGAAACAATTTTCGAAAAAACATGTAGAGACGTTTTTTTTGAAGATTTTCACGCTCTACAAGTTTGTTCCTATACATTATATCGAAATGTTCAACCCCTTGCACGTTATAGAGGAAATACTAATCTTACGGGATTTTCCGGGGATTTTCCATAGTTTCCATAGGTGTTCGCGTGCAGAACAATTAAATCTAACAGCAGGTAAAAGGCTTTCGAAGGCCCAAGATCACGCTGCTGTATACAGACCTTTCAATAATCTAAAGAAATGCCATCGAATTAGTTCTAAAAGGTTCATTGCATTTGCAAAATACTAAAAGTTCTCGAAGTTTCTTTCTCCAGAAATCACAATTAAAATTTTAAAGCTATTACAATAACATTTATCTGCAATTTTATTTCTAAAGTATAAAATTGGATTTAGTTAATTGAATGCTTAACTTTAATCCAACTCCAAGCAAATTCCATTTACCTGTTGCAGTAAATCTTCATATTTTGCATACTGACTGGAACTTTCATCAATCCCTAAAGGTATGCTTCCAGGTTAAGTTGTTGGTAACGATCGAAAGTTAGTTAGGTTATGATAGTTGATCTCAACGTATTCCGTATAAAAAATATGTAGAAATAGAGCTCTACTTCCCAGCCAACATCGAAAAGAGTTTTTAATAAATATAGCGCTGAAATAGTAATTTAAAATAATAGAAAACGATAATGCAACTGAATTTATTATTATTTTAAATCGCACCTATAATATTGTCTATTTATGTTAAGTTGTTCTTGGACTATAGATGTTGTCTTTGGACTATTTGTTAGAGAAAATACGCCCGTTCAATTCGAAATTATTTAGAAGATTTATAATATCATGAAAGTAGTAGAGATTGACATGGTGAACAGTACAGACTAAAGAAAGAAGGAGAACTTTGTGGTTTTTAAACTTTTACTTGCACTGTAAACAAATAAAAAATTTCTAATATTGTTTGCGCTTTAAGAATAAAATAATGGGTGATATTTTCAAGAGTAATAGATTTCTATTTTCTAAGACTCTATCGAAGAGAATAATAATTATTTCAAATTTATGAGCACATCTTTTATTCACTAAGTTTAGAAAGATTAACTTATTCCTAAAAGGGGAACAACGGGGTCATTATTAAGGTTCCAAATAAGGCGAAAGTCGTGCACTACCTGGACGGGAATAACATTGCTGAATTCTATACATGGTGTATACACTTAGTTTACAAAGCGGCCGGCTGTTGATAGGTTTTGGTAAGACAAACAAACAATATTGTATGTAGGATGGGAAATCGTAACGGTTTAGCCACTGGGGCTTTTTCAAATATTTTTGTAAGAGTTTTACATATCACCCTGTAATTTTGTCACCCTATAACCTATTTCTATGAAAATTACATAGCAGCGTTGCGTTGCGTTGCGCTGCTTAGCTGAGCATGACTTCTCCTCGCGGTTACACAGGCTAGTCACATAGCAGCTTAGCTTTGCGTTGAGTTATTTGACAAATCGAGTTTAAATTGCTAACGAGTGCCGCAGAAAATAAGATACAGTTTTTTATTGGAAATCTATTCCGTACTTCACGTGTTATATAAAAAAAATAATCCAACAAAATGTATGAAACTTATTCAATAGTTCAAATAGTTTTTAACCTTTAAGGCATTAATTTTTTTAAGCACCAACTGAAACGACCATATTTTAGGTTATGTCTCGCTTAGCTAAGCAGAAAAGTTGAAAGTGGGCCAACTCTCACGTTGCGTTGCGTTGTTTTGCTTTCCAATGTAGCATGCTCCATTTAATTCCATTGTTTTAACTTTGACAGGAGCTAAGCAACGCAACGCGACTATGTAACAGGCCCTTAACTCTCCATCTTACTAACTGCCAGAGTTATGAGTAGTCAAAGTCAAAATTTTGTTTTTTTTAACAAAAATTTTAACTAAAACCTATAAACCTATTAACACGGGGAAAGTATATTAGAGGAAAAGCCATATAAGAAGACAACGAGCTTTCTATTAGCTCTGGTTGTTTGAGTGAAAAAGCTGCGCTTTCAGACAACCAGAGCGAATGAGACACACGGTGTCTTCTTTTATGGTTTTTACTCTAACATGCTTTAAATAATTAAAAACATCACGAAAAGAAATTAAATTAAAACACACGTCAAATTCGAATTTATCAAGAAATACAATATGAAAACACCAATCGCAAGGCAAAGAAATTCTATAACTTAATGTATCCTACTTAGATGGATATACATAGATACTTGTATACGGAAAAATTCTCATGAATATAAATGAATACTATTACAATTAATAAGCGTCTAAAAGAGACCGAATCTCCCTTCTATTTTGTTTTTCAATATTGATTGAATTGGATACTGCAGGATGGCCAATGACTTAATTAATTAATTACATTTCGGTCAACACAAAATGTTGTTCCTTTTTCGGTCCTTTGTAATTGTATGAATATAAATACATTTATATTAATTAGAACTTCTCCATGTTTGAGCACGTATACATATTTAGTCATTAACTAAAATTCTAAAAGCATTTTTTGCCTTTATATTGAATTATTTTCATGTTATTAAATATATTTCCATTGGTTGGTTTAAGGGATGGCAGTGATTACTTAGCAGTAGCATTTCTTGATTTTCGTGTGCTTTTTCCGGAAATGTTCTTTAAAGAAAATTAATTGATTTATTACAGTAATGAAATTAGTAAGTAAGTGGCGCATTTAGAAATAAAAAATGTATGGTGATAATGGAAACTAGTGAGTTAAGTGGCTGCATTTAGGATTACGCTTGTATGTAGTAAGCACAGAGCCAGAGAAGCGGACCTCTATGGCCGAACACCATTGGAAATGACCTCCAAAAACATAGCAATAATGAAAAAACAGACTCAAAAAGTTCGTTTTTACAATCGAACGTCTGTGTTTTTTATTATTAATATGTTTTTGGGGGACATTTTAAGCACTGGAAAACCTTTAAATAGACTTTTTGTTACTTGTACGTGATAGTACAAGTTTCGAAGAAAATTTTAAGCTATAGAACGGTACTCTAGAAGAATCCGCAGACCAAGAGGAGCGTTTTTAGAAGAACGCCTTTTTTTACAAAAAGTGAAATTTCAAGGAAAGTCTTCAATATTTCGCAACAAAAATAAAACTGTTTTTTCAGCTAGCAAGAAGCAATATTTTTGTCAAATAACAAATATCTAAGTTGCGTTAAACAAAAATTATTAACAAATTAAAAAAACGTGAATTTTAACAGTTTTTTGCTTTTATCTCTATGTTTTGTGCTCTAACCTATAACTTTATATATATCAATCGAAAGATAATTTGAATACCTACAACTTTATAATTTGTTTTTTTCGATCCGAGCTCAAGTTTTTTTTGTTATTTGCAAAAAAGCATTTTTTTCACTTTCCGGAATTTTTTAGGTTAGGTTTGCCATTCCAAATTCAAAAAACAAAAACGCTATCTTTTTTAGAATTTTTTTTCCTATATAACCATATTTTTTGTTTCCTGATGGCAATTATTAGATGGATTTGTTTAGATTAATTGGACTATGAGTGGGGAAAGAAAAATAGAGAAAGCTAGAGACGAAGAAGAGGAAGATAGAAAAACACTCCACTCGTTAATTTGAGACAAGGTGCTATTGAGTTCAGAGACGCAAAATCCAATCTGATGAGGAGGACATGAGATGTATAGCCGGAGGTCATCAGCATAGAGATGAAAAGAGCAGTTACGGATAACGGATGGAAGATCATTAATATAGAGGGAGAAAACCAGAGGACCAAGGACCGAACCCTGAGGCACACCTGCAGGTACTCTAAGGAAAGAGGATGTAACATTATTATGCCGAACACACTGAGATCTATTAGAGAGAAGAGAAGAGAAAAGACGAACAGAAGAAGAAGAGAAGTGACACCGTTGACAGTCTTTCTTATGTGGCATCTAAATAAGTTTGGCAGGAGCATCCGGCACTCTTTCCTGGGGTTATATTTCTCGATTCTTTAATCCCAGTGTCCACTATACAGTTTTTTGCGTAGAGCTAGAGAAAACTCTCGCGTAGACCTCTGTACACACTCTACGCGGAAATTTTCTCTACTTAAAAAATTCTTCAGTGTATACGCAAATTTTTGACGTTTGGTAGAGCTCTATATCTACTCTACGCTCTATCAAGCATGTCTGATAGATTTTTTCTCTCTACAGTTTTCTATTCATTTGCGTTTCGAATGCGCTTCGAATTGGTGTACTACGGCTTGTTAAATAGCATAAATAAAACCGTACCGAAAAATAGTGCATTCAATTCAAAATTCATTAAATTCCACTCAAAATTATTTACTTACATGTAGCAAGAAATCTCAAAGTCACTGCCAATCTTTCACCGGCTGGAATCAATTTTCATAAGTGCGTGTCTTTCTTCTGAATTATCGCTGCAACATAGTTCAAAACGCACAGTTCACACAATTTATCGCTCAGACATGACGTCATTCGTGATAAACTGCGCTGTTAAACTGAAAGTGTATGGGCCGCTTAAGACGACAAAGGCTTCTTTGACGTCTACAAATCACATTACCTAGTAGGAAGATTCAATTGGCGTATGACATAGTTTGTAACGACTTGGTAAGAATTGTGCCTTTTGTTTCCATTGTCACATCTCTAATCACCTCTACTGAAACTTTATTGAAAATAGAATTGCCTTGCTTCCTTCTGAGTCGCGAACCTGTTTTGATAGGACTCTTCTATTTCCAATCTGCAGTGTCCATTAACCATAGTGGCATTTTTAGAGTCCTTAGAGATGAAAAAAATATTGGTTTGAATCTAATTCTGGCAATTAATTCTGAACCCATGCTTTAATGAGTTTCTAAATATTGGAGAATAAATGTAAAATGCTAGCTGCGACCATTAACTCAGAAGCTCAACTGAAATAGGATAACAAAATTTTAAAGTCAGTTGAATTTGCGTAAATACTCTTATCATGCTTCTAGGCAACGGTGATAATTATTATAATTAGCTACTATTACATAACCTCAAAAGGCACGAATAAAATACGTGTTTAAAATGCTCTTGTAACTATGTCACGGCAGTGAAAGCATTCTAAACCAGTTATTAACTAAAAATTACTTACTTCGGGGCTAATTGATATAGCCGTCGTTGTCCTATCATAATATCTCGAAGGCAGCAAATATGGCGATATTTCGTAAATTTCATAAATAAGTGCTCGAAAGAGTCTCATGCGTTACATATAAATTTAGTTCCTAACAGGAAAATGCTTTAAAATACCTCTGCCTTAATTAAATTCAAATTCACGTAAAAAGCTGCCAATGATAACCAGCAATTTGCTGGTAAAATAAATGCAACTCTGCACATGTCGGGGCACCTACCTCCGTTCATCGAATTTTAAACAGGTGATTTAGTCTCACCTCGATTGGCCTAGACGTTAATTTCTGTGTAATTATCTTGACAGAATCTGCTATATAATTTGGCGTGAAAATAGATTAATCAAGTAGTAATCGAGATCGGCTATTCCGATTGAATCTGCACTAAGCACATGACTTCCATGTACATATAAGCTAACAAGCAGCGACTTATTAGACGTTCATTCGATCGGGTTGCTTGACGGGATCCGATGTCGTAATTTAGGACTGATTCCTGTCTCTTTAGGAGCAATTCGTGCTTCAATTGAAAAATAAGTGTGCGTTAGGAATGTTGGCATTACTTAGCAAAGCAATTGAAAGTACGCAATGTGTATAAATTTTGAAAGTAATTTAATGTCTTTTTAGTTGTCACTAAATTCAATATAATAAAATATTTCCAGAAGCAAGACTTCATACCGATAGTTATGCGCGTACAATTTTCACTTGAATTTGCTTAATAATCCCATAAACCTTCAACATTTATATAATTACATAGATTTTGTGTAGTTTTAAATAAATAGGCACATTATTTGCGGTTCTAGTTAAAATAAATATAACAAGTAATTAAAATCTCAACCAAATGGGGCAATTAATTTTAAATATTATTATTTATGGAGTCTGCTTTTTCATTAGTAATATATAATATTTTATCGAGTTTCGCAGGTTCAATTTGCGGTGAGATCCCAATGTGAGTTTAACTTATGAATTTATTTGAAACTTATGGACCTATTTCTGCAAGAAAAAATATTGCGAAATTATTACACTTGCTAAGGTCTTACAAAAATGATTTATTACATTGGTAATCTGAAAATAGCTTCCTTCGAAACCGAAGCTATTTTAATGATATATGTTGAATACGATTCTTTCATCGTATATTTCCTTTGCGTAAAAGTACTGCTGAAATAATAAAATTTGGATCCAAAGCTTTAAATTTAAAAAATCTAATCATTTAATTAATCCTTCATAGACGAAAGCATCTCAAATTGTTTACGCCCTCAAAAATATGATCTGGTTTGGTCTGCCTAACTTTGGTATATACGCACATATATTCGGAGTTCTGCATTGATGTGTCTTCTTCTTCTTTATTTTCAGTGAGGTATCAAGTCCAAGGAGAACCGGATATATTGTTCTCTTAGCAGGCCATAAACCTCAGATTTGTAGGCCAGTCTGCCTAAAGATTTTTCACTGAGATTACGTCGAACAACAGCCCGGCTAGCATTTAAAAGGGGCATGCCTCATGCAGCGTGTGGGCCCCATGTGGCAAACGAGGGGCATGCCCGAAGGGGGATTTCCCCGTATGTTCCTTATGAGAGCCCCATGTGGCAAATGAGGGGCATGCCCAAAATGGGTTTTCCTCATAAGCACCCCCAGCGAAAAAAATCCCAGCGATACTGAAGTGAGGTATGCCTTATCAGTTCCTCATAAGGGCCTTATGGGGCAAACCTCACAAAAATCATATAAAATGGGGTATTCCCACCATCTGCCTTATGTATTCAGGAATCTTTTTACTAAGGTCTGAAGCTTTAGTTTTGTCAAACTTAATATTTGTGTTAACACCTAAATTATTTAATTACTTTTAAAAATAATATTTTAACAAAACATAAATTGTTATATTTTAGTGTTAATATATGTATATCTAAAGTATTTAATTATTATTTAAAATTTTTCTTTTGACTTTAACCTTTAGTTTTATTGTTAAACTGTGAAAAAGTTTTGATATTTATGTTTAAGTATTTAACTATTTTTTAAAAGTATTATTTTAATAAAACATAAAATGGACAGTATCAAACAACGCGAGCTTAGTCGTTTAAGATCGGAACGATTTTCTAGAATTAGGGCTGATGGCAAACTCGGATCAAGAAAATGTGATGCCTCATGGCAGTCAAGATGTTTTGCAGTGTATCAGACGTTAGTGAATTACCAAACATTGCAAAAAGTCATAATAGTTCCAATCCTGATCCACATGACTTTAGTGTGAGTACCAGATTTAAGAAAATTTTATATTTTTACTAAATACAAAATCATACTTTCAGGCTTGAAAATTGCTTCAGGTCAATAGACGATTACCAATAACTATAAATTTTAGCGAACTATTACGATATTGTATGTGTCGTGATGTAGGAGTTATGTTCGCTCAGTAAAAGCCTCCAAAAAAAAAACAACTCATATTTAAGTTTACGACTGTTTTTAAAGTTATAAAAGGTAATTAAAATTACTGAATTAAATAAATAATGATTAACTACAATAAATGAATATTTTTTAGCAGCGATTAAAAAAGCCTTTTCGCAACCAGGAGAAGATGTTCTGGATCAAGACATCCTCGATGCCCTAGGTTCAGCTTTGCATAATTGCAAAGACTGGGACGGTGTGCGAACGGCTCGTTCTAAATAGCCAAATGAAGCCGATAGCGAGCAACATAATGAAGTGGAATATTCTACTAGTTTGGATGGCTTTGTTTTTTAAAAATTTTTTTTTGTTTTCGTTGTTATAGTTTATAACATTTTAATTTAAGTGCTAATTTACATGCTTAAGCAAACATGTTTATATTATAGGTTTTTAAGTTCAAATTAGATTTTCTAAACACCAAATTGAATTTGTTTCAATAAAATGAATGCAATAAATTTAATCAAACTAAAATTCATATCTTTAAAATTAAATTCAATGTTTTAAAAGTCAAATTAAATTTTGTAAAGTTCAAATCCAATATTTTCCAGTTCAAATTCAATTTTTTAAAGCCTCAATTCGATTTTTTAAAGTTCAAATTAAATGTATCAAAATTCAAGTAATACCAATAAGATTAAAGAAATTAACAAAAAATAATAAATACGAAAAGTACTTAATGAAATAGTTCTACCGATACAACTAATGACGATAAAATTAAATTCGGTTTGAAAAAAAATCAAATTTGAACTTATAAAAACCTGATTCTATATTTTTTTAAAAGCATTATAAATTAGTATTAAGTTATTTTTTTACTATACAAATCTGTATGTAATTTATCTCATTATTAAAATATATTTCTTTTTCATATATTACAATTGATTTTCCCAAAAAAAAATTTAAATCAGCAATCTTTTTTCCTCACGGGGCCACGGGGGGCATTCCCTAATGGGGCAAGGGGTTAGATACCCCTTGTGGGTCCTATAGAGAAATCCACATGGGGCCCACACAAGGCAGTGGGGCAAGCCTCATAGGGGCCCCATCTGCACCCCCTTTAAATGCTAGTCGGGAGAAAACATGAAACGCAGATTTGGCCTACCCGTAGCAGAACCGAACCGAACGAGGTGGTTTTCTCTGCTCCATTCAGAGGTCTGGTCGCTGCGAGGTCCTTTCGCAGCATCATTAGGATACTGCATGATTTCTGCTTGCTGGAGTCAGGCAATATCACTCCATTCTAGAATACTGCATTGCATGTCACAGTTCTTGCCAAGCTGAAAGTTTTTCCATACCTCCCTGGTTAGAATTTTTTCCAGGTCATATAGTCAGATATCATGCCTTTCCATCCCAGCAGCCCACTTTGATACTTGAGGCCCATCTAGCCTGTCGGATATATAAATCAGGTGACACCGGTTTGATAAAAACTTTCATTGCTCTAAGAAGGCCTTACAGAAATCCTCCGATAATCCGAAACATGCTATTCTTTGGATTTCGTTATATTCCTTTGCAAATGCAGTCCATACCGGTATGCCAGTACTGCTGAAATCACAGGCTCCATTAAAATCGATGATTTTATGATTCCTCGATTTCCAAACTTCAATTTCATTTAATACTCTGAAGAAGTTTAGCAAAGCCGTGCGCTTTTACTCACCAAATAGATTCCCTGATCAGTCCATTATCAGCCTCATTAGCCGCAGTCCAAAGAATACCCACAATGTGCGGTTCGGTTATGTTTGCTTCTACTTAAGGCTGGTCGCACACTGCAGCCGATTCGGCCTAATGTTTTACGGCCGTAACCGGCCGAATTTTTCAAACAATTATTTTTCTATTCTCATTCGCACATTACACCGGGTTTTCGGCTGTTGACGTCCGTAGGTTTTATCCGATCAGATTTGAAGTTGATAATGGAAGTGCGCTCCCATAGAAATGTTTATTAATCTTCCTTTTATTTTATTTAGGATATATTTATATGTGTGACCATTTAAAATGAAACAACTAGCATTTAAGATGGAAACTAACCCAAAGTTCGGCCGAATTTAAAGTTGAAATTCGGTTCAATACGGCCGTAAAAAATTCGGCCAAATACGGCCGTAAAAAATTCGGCCAAATCGGTTGCAGTGTGCGACCAGCCTAACATTTTATTTATCTTTGCGGACATAATCGCTTGGTTTGTATAACACAAATCTTGTCATTGCAATAAAATTCAAAGCTGAGGAGTCACCGTTCACACTAACAGTGTGTCATATCATCATCATGCGTCTCTATTACCCAGAATATGGTATTGGGGAGCCTAAAGTGGTACGGCGGCAGATTGCGCGTTGCGAATCCCTAACTAATTGCTCCTTTAATCCCTCATGGGACATAGGGCGGAAACAGTTGCCCTCCAGCGGACTCTGTTTTGCGCGACAGCTCTCAGCTCTGACCAGGATCTCCCGGTTGTTGCGGCCTCTGCTAATAGAGTTCTCCTCCACGTTGTTCTAGGTCTTCCGACTCGACGGGTTCCTTGCGGATTCCAGTCGAGGGCCTGTTTGGCTAGATTCTCGTTTTCGCGTCGCAAGGTGTGGCCAATCCAATTCCATTTCCTTCGCCTGATTTGGTCGTCTATCCTTTCTTGGCCGGCACGGCGCCATAGTTCTTCATTTGAAATTCTATCTTGCCAGCGGATTTTTAGGATACGACGTAGGCATCTGTTGATGAAAACTTGTAGGCGCCCTGTGATGAATTGGGTGACTTTCCATGTTTCGCAACCGTACAAAAGAACTGCCTTAACGTTGGAGTTGAACACCCGCAATTTGGTGTTAATTGAGATCTCCGTCGATCTCCATATGTGAAACAGGCATGCATATGCGCTTCTTGCTTTATTTATTCTGGAACTGACGTCTTCTTCTGTACCGCCGTTTTCGGTAATAATACTACCGAGGTAACAGAATTTGTCTACCAGTTCCACGTCACGGTTATTTAGCGCTGTTCGTTCAAGGGTGTTTGCATTTATCCGCATTTCTTTGGTTTTAGTCGGATTTAACCTTAAGCCTGCTGAACTACTTTCTGTTGCCAAATTGTTTAACATGTTTCTGAGGTCCTGGTGTCTGTGGGCCAGCAAACAGATATCATCCGCGTAGTCGAGGTCCTTAAGGCGGTCTAACAATCCCCATTGTATGCCACCTGTTCTAGTATCTAGAGCGCTGACAAGGATGTCGTTTATTACTATAAGAAATAGTAATGGCGAAAGTAGGCATCCTTGCCGTACTCCTGAGCTCACTTCAAAGCTGTCGGATAATTTTCCATTATGGAGAACTCTGCATTTGGAATTGTTGTATAGAGCTTTTATCAATTCTATTATTTTGTCCGGCAGTCCACGTTGCCGTAGAGCTCGCCATATAAAGCTCCTATTAACCGAGTCGAACGCTTTCTCATAGTCTACGAAAGCAAGGTAAAGGGGGGATCGGAATTCAGTAGACTGCTCCACTATGATTCTCAAGGTGTTAATGTGGTCTATGCAGGAGCGGCCTTTTCTGAATCCAGCCTGCTGTCTTCTAAGCGTTCGATCTACTGCCTCTCTTATCCTTGATAGTAATATGTGGGACAAGATTTTGCCCACAGTAGATAATAGACAGATGCCTCTCCAGTTGTCACATATTGTTAGGTCCCCCTTTTTTGGTATTTTGACTATGATACCTTCCGTCCAATCCTCCGGAAAGGTACAGGTGTTCCATGCTATTTCCAGGATTGGCTGTAGCGCATCTGCTATGAGGCTTGAGTCGGCTTTCAACAATTCTGGCGGGATGCCATCTTTTCCAGCTGCTTTACCATTGGCCATTGCATGAATTGCGGTTACTATTTCAGTCTTGGGTGGGGCACGAGTGGTGATTCTTATTAGCTGTGCATTGTTGTTGTTGTTTTCCTGAGGTTCCTGTGTAAATGAACCATTCAGGGCGGCGAAGAAGTAATCTCTCCATCTTTGGAGTTGCTCCTCGTCGCTGCACAGCAGCCTTCCATCCGCACTCTTTACGGCATGCTTTTTAGTAGAGTGCTTTCCCGAGAGCTGCTTAGTAATTTGGTACAGCACCTTACTGTTGCCTGTGTTTGCCGCGTTTTCCGCTTTCTCTGCGAGCTCATTTGTCTGCCGCCTTTTATCACGCCGGACGCTTCTCTTTACCTCCCGGTGTAATTGGGAGTATTCCCGTTCAAGTTGTTGTCGTTTTTCCGGGTCGCTTGTAGAGTTCACGTTATTTTTGAGGGCCCTTCTGCGTTCAATTTTTTGCCAGGTTGTGTCCGAGATCCAGTGTTGCTGGTTTCTTTGGACATAACCAATGCTTGTTTCCGCTGCTGTTATTATAGCGCCCTTTGTTGTGCTCCACAGCTCTTCAATATTTGCGTCGTCAGAAACGGTTTGCTGGTTTAATATTTCTTGCAGTTTGCCAGCAAATTCTCGCTTTTTGGTGCTCTCACGCAGAAGGTCTACGTTAAACCGTCTACGGTTTATGGCATCGCGTTGGACGTTTCTGATTGCAGCGATTTTTAGGCGGATCGTTGCTATTACCAAATGGTGGTCACTTCCAGTGTCTGCTCCCCTAAAGCTCCTGACATCCTCCAGAATAGTTCGCCATCTGCGACTGACGGCCACGTGATCTATCTGATTTCTCGTTCTACCATCGGGCGATACCCAGGTCTCTTTGTGTATCTTCTTGTGACAAAAGTAAGTTCCACCTACCATGAGTTGATGGGAACTACAAAAGTCAACGAAAAGTTCACCATTGTGATTGGTATCCTGGCTTAGGCCTTGATTTCCAATTGTGTTTTCAAGGCCGGTGTTGTTGGGGCCGATCTGTGCGTTTAAGTCACCCATCAAAACAATGATGTCTCCCCTTGGAATAGAGCGAAAAACCTCATTCAGTCGCATGTAGAACTCGTCTTTGATGTCATCTTCTGCGTCTTCAGTCGGAGCGTAGCATTGGACTATCGTAGTACTTCTTAGCCTGGTACGTAGGCGCACGGTAATAATCCTCTCAGAAACTGGTGACCAGCTAATGAGGCTGGACCTGGCTTCCTTGGTGAGTATTACCCCAACGCCATTCCTACGGTTTTCATTTTCGTTTCTCCCAGAATATAAGAAGGACTCACCGTTTGGGCAGATATGTTCCCCCGCATCGGGCCATCTGGTCTCGCTGAGTCCCATGACCTTGATTTTATAGCGGTTCATCTCGTTGAGGACCTCATCCAGCCGTCCATCAGCAAGCAGAGTTCTCACATTCCATGATCCGATTCGTGTCCTGTTTCGAAAAGCAAAGGTCGTCGTCGTGTTGTCCGTCCGGTTCCGAGGCAATGTTTGCCGATTCGTAGCAATTGTGTGTTTTATGGGAGCGGGTTGCTAACCCTCAGCCCAACCGACTTAAAACTCTGTTTTGTGGCGCAGAGAACTCGCCATTCGACCGTCTCCCGTTAGCTCCTTCCGAAGAAGTACCCCAGGGGGCACCACGGGGAGGTGGGATTAGGACTTGCTAACATAGATGCTAGATGTTCGTCTGCAGTGACTCTTCTCGGGTTTTGGCAGAAGTGACAAATCGGGTGCCACCACCTTCCGAGGTCTTTGTTAGCCATTCGCCCCCCACGCGAATCCCTAAGGGAATGGCAAATAAAGTGGGACGAGTCTGTTAAAGGTCGTTGGATCCACAGACTTATCCCAAATGTGGAGAGATGGGTTACGAGGGAGCGTGGGGAAGTGCGTTTCGAACTCACGCAGTTCATGAGTGGACACGGTGGATATAGGAAATACCTTCACCTTTTCGGGCAGGATGACTCACCACTATGCCCGGTATGCCCAGAGATTCAGGAAGACGCACGTCTTCTTCAATTGTTCGAGGTTTGCCGATCTAAGGGCAGAATTGAAAGAAAAGCTGAGGCTCCACTAAGGCCGGAAAACATCGTAGGCTACATGCTGAGGGCTGAGGATATGTCGATAAAGGTGGAAGCAACGCTGAAGACCATACAAAGAAAGCTAAGGTTGCAACGGAAGGCTTTCTCTAATTTAACAGTCTGAAACCGCCACCCCACTGTACATAGCAAATCCAGTAGGATGGGAGATTACATACAAGGAGGCTAGGAAAAAACGCAGGAATAATGTAGGCAGTTTTTTGAAAAAAAAGGGGATAGGAAAAATTTCTGAAAAACGGTTAGTTGGGAAAGTTGAAGTGGACTGAAGACCCCGTTTACTTTTATGGAAGAAATAATTTTCTTCCAGATTTTTTTAAAACCATCAGTTGGAGAGAAAACTTAATGAGAAGTTGGTCATTTTTCGGAAGATCGGAAAACCCTAATAAAGACTTGGTGGAAGAAGGACAGTATGAGTTGGGAAATAAGGTTAAGGGGTATCACAGAACTTTTTATCTTCAAGAAAATCCAGGGCGATAAAAACTATGAGGCTAAAGCGAAAGTATAGGAGTAGCATCCGGAGATAAAGAAAGAACTTCCGGGTTCAGTTACTGCATGGAAAGAGGATTCTTAAGGCCCGTCCTCACTACGCGGACTTAGAATCCACGCGCTTTTGGTCGTACGGCCAGCCAAAAGCGCGCGTGATCTTTTAATTTTCTGAGTCATGAGTGAGAAAAAATCAATTCTCATTTGAAACGGCGTACGCGCTTTTGAAAAGCTCATAGTGTGTGGACGCACAATGTACCTTTTTAACCACAGCCTTTTGTCCGCGTTGTTTGGCCGCACGGCCTTTACCATGGACAAAGTCGTAAAAAAGTCGTAAAAAAGTCATAAAACTCTATATGAAAAAAAAAGGCAAAAGCGCGTACGACCCAAGACCGCGTAGTGTGGCCACACCATTATAGACCCACGAACGAAGTGGGAAAACTTGTGGCAAGCAGTTTCAGTCAAGCCATAGGTCAAGGTTCTATCTGACCTCTACTGAAGAGCGGCAGTCTCTGACGATTTGGTAGCATTTTTATGGTCGCAAAGGCCACCCTCCCAACGAAAAGATAAGTACAGGTTAAGATTTTTTATTAGCATATAAAGGCAGGCCCGCTAGAGATTCGAATTAGTGACTATTTTCACCTCCCTGAGGCACCGGCCCAACAGTTTTCATTGGCGGTGAGCAATATTTGGTTTATAGAAGAACAGTTTCATCAATTTGGTGATAAGCATTTTAAACATTCCAACAATTTTTTTTGTGTGTTTGGCATTAATTTTTAACAATCATTTTTTTAGTGTATGACAATAATTTTTACATTAATGTTTAAGTTTGGGGTTACACAATAATATGGAATAGGGGTTCTGTAATTGATGTAATACCCTTGTTGAATTGGTTATGGTTTTTTTCAAAATACCAATCGTTTGTAATTGGTTTACTAATAATTTTCATCTTGCTATTGCCATTCCAGTTCAGGTGATTATTTATAAATAAATTTTGTTTTTGTGTTAAATGTAGCTTAGAATATGTGGAATTGGTGTGCATGTGGTATAAATATGTATATAAGAGGACCGTTGTAAAAAGGAAAATCGCGCTGGTGCCAGGGCGGAGTTCGTTTGTTTTGGTCTCGTATTACCTCATTCAAATGGTAATTGTAGTAACCTCTATGGACCCTGTAACTGTTCAAGGTGGTTAATTGTTGAATTGTCATACGATCATACGAGTCATACGAGCACCCGCAAGAGCCCTCCTATCCCACTTGTGAAGGAAGTTGCTGCCGAAGAAACCAGGCGGTAAAATTTTACCACGGCTGCTGCATTCCTAGCGAAAGGAATAACTTTTAGAAGAAGGAGGAAATTTTTTATAACCTGGTTAAGAAATATTTTCTCTAAAAACTCCCTTTCCTTGAACTTTTCGAATTTTCATTAACGTTTGGCTTTTTTATATCTCGGCCTTGATATGGTCAGGGTCTGTATAGTAAGATTGTTTATAATTTGAAGATATGCAACGATCTCATTGCTATTTAAATATGTTTTAATTGAAGCTAGTTTTGTACTTTCCGAGCTCTCTTGAATCTTAGCTAGTGTTTTATCCGGTAGAAGAAAGCAAATTTTTCACAATATTCTTAGAGTTACTCCGAGCCATCTGGAGCTTGTGTGATTAGTTCCAGTATGGTATAATTGTTAAAAAAAAAGTTGTGGTCATAAACCAGACCAAAGTGGCAGATTTAGTCGACATTTTCTTGCTTTTCTTGCTAAGACACTCGATTTTGTTCATAAATTGAAAATAATTTTCACTGGGTGAAATATAAAAAAATGGCGTTCCCAAATCTGAAAGGGTCCTTAAAATATACATTGGAAAAGTCAACTATAGTTAAATGGAGAACCCGAGTTTTGTTATTTTAGTGCAATAAAATGAAACTAATATGAACTATTTTAATCAATGACATTTTGACTGTAACTCCTTTTTCACTAAAAAACATTTCACTTTTTTTTCTTTTTTTTTACTAATAATTTTTAAAATCAATTAACTTTTAATAAACTTCAATGCTATGGATCCCTAATAGTAAAGCTGACCTATCAAACCCATTAGTATTGGCTGTTGTGACTGGCACTTCCATAGATATGCCTTTCACGAAAACGCACGAAATTTATTAAATTCATTTAAATCCGAATTATTGAAATGGAAATTTTTTTAACGAGATTTTCAAGGCAATCAAAACAAGTGAATTAATAAGTACGGAACTTCACTTCCCTTTGTTGCTTCTATGTTCAAAGTAACCTGATTATAAAAGACTGATATGCGAATCATTGGCGCATATACCATAAGCCTAGAAATCATTTCCTCTACGTACGGTATGAAAGTTTTCAATTGATTCACGTATAGTTTTCCTTCCGCAGCAGTACTAGGTAATTAGAAAGGTTGAACAATATCTTTGATTAAATAACAGGTTCATTACCATTTCAATATATTTCCATATCAGTAATTTCCGCTAATTAAAAGCTTTTGTTAAATATCGCAAAATTAAATTTGTGTTTGTGTAAAAACTTTTTCACTTTAATACTCCAGAAAGAACAACTTCATCACATCATTACCGGTAGGAGATAACTCAATCCAGAATTACCACTTCATGAAGATTTCCAGAGCCCACAAATTCCGGGGAAAATGTTTGGAATGTAAAGCAGACAAATTCCCATTCCCCCATTACATTTCCGAACCGTTCAGACATTGACAGGTTCTAGCGGGGTGGTTGGGGCAACGCTATGGGGATGCTCTCTCAACAGTATACTCAATATAGCGTTCTCATCGTCGTCATTTAGAAACGCTAGACTGAGACTTCCATTTCTAGCCAAAAGGCAGAAGTGTAAACTTTTTAGAGGGCGGCAAACATGATGTCATTTTCGAAACAGAGTTCCTCCAAGGGTGAATAAATTTTATCGGAAAATGTGTTTCCTGATTCGACAGAAACATCATACATGAAACATGCTCAGTGAGAGTTCTTCAAGTTGATCTTTCGTCTTTATGCTCCATCAAATATGCATGGGAAGTATCATACTTCTTTGCGATTATGTCAGTCTTAAATGCCGTCCCCAGCGCCATCATTTCTTTGCTTCGTTTTTTTTTTAGTATGGAAGATCCTTAATCTTTCGCTGAGACTATAAATTTTAAATTAGAAATAAAGTGCTATAATGCACACGCTCTTTTTTCAAATAAATGGAAATTAATCTGTTTTATCTTATTTTAAAAAATTTACAAAAATAAAATTGCTTTAAGGATGAAACGGAAAAAAGAAAATCAATAAACATTCACCATACCCAACAAAAAATTTAAAAACTTAAAGAAACCATTAAACGTCGTCAAGTTTAAACTGAAAATACAGGAAAAATAACTTATAAAATTTTTGAACATTAAAAATTGCTTCTCATTCTATAATAATATTATATAAATAAAATAAATGTTTAAGCATAAGAAATTTTAAAACAAGTCATGAATAACAAAACAGCTCATGCCGAGCATTATTGGGAAGTTTTTAATAAATACATATATTTTCTCAACTATTAAAATATTATTAAAGATATTATTAAATACAGTTTTAAGAATAAATATTAAACAATGAATGAAAGTCAACGTAGAATTTTTGGATATAGTCTATTCATACTTTATAAGTATATGTACGTCGAATTGGGTTTTCGCAAACCAAATTAAAAACTGAAATGTATGGTATAGAATTAGCTTTAATAACCTACCAGGTGACAAACGGTGTAATCTACATATCGCTATATAATAGGGAATGGAAAAATCCAAGCTAAAAACTCTGGAACAGAATAAAACCCCTTAGGAACTAGGAGCTAAAATCTGAACAAAACTTTTTTTTCACAAAGTAAATGTTTTTGTGAAGTTTTCACTTTGCATTTAAAAGGAAAATTTCACAGAAACAAATGTATAAAAGCCTCATCTAAAATTAGCGGAAAACTTCAATACACACTTATTTCGTAGAAGCTATACGGAAAAACATACTTATAAAATATTATTGTTTTAGAATTTCAAATAAAATTACACTTTCGAGGAAAAAATATTTGATGTTTTCATTTTAAATGTTTTCTTTCCAATCGTTTAACGTTTGACGGTACATTTTTCATAATCATTACAATTAGCGCTGAAGGAGCACCGTTTTGTAGTTTTGTATCCGCGCGCCATACCCATATGGCAGTATACTCCGAGTTACTTTAGGGATATTTTGCCATAAAATTTATTGAATATAGTAAAAAAAAATTGGTTTTTGTCAATTTTTCAGTCATTTTTTTTGTAGTTGGGTTAATACGCTAAAGTGTAAAATTTCAAATAGCGATATTTTGGTGAAAAAAAAAGATATTTAAAAAAATCCAAATAGGTTTAAAAGGGACAGGGTGGTACTTTCAATTGCCATACAACATTTTTTGATTATAATTTTTTTTCCTTACGTCACGTAACCTCATAAACTGCAAAAAACGCGTTTTTTGCACTTTTAGGTTAGGATATCTCGAAAACTAGAGCCATTCTGAACACGGATTCGGATTCAGTGCATCAAAATCCTTCGGGTACGATAGGTCTAGTCTCTGGGTTAAAAATTTGTAGGCCTGTGTTATTGAACAAGAACTGGGAGTGTTAAACCCGGGTCACACCGAACGCGGCGCGGCGCGGTGCGAATTTTATTAAGCGATTTCTGCACGAAAAATAAATCTGTGATTCACACCAGAAGCGGCGAGCGGCACCAGAAAAATTTAATGTCTCGGATTAGCGGCGAGGGGCAGTAGAGCGGCACTTTAGTATTGCCGCTCTACCGCTCAACGCTCCGTGCTCGTGTTGTCGCCGGATTCGAGCGTTTTTCATATAAAACAATTCAAAATAAAACTCAGAATCGCCGCTCTGGCCGAGGCTTTAGTTTTTTAGGTGCATTTCATTTTCATTGGAGTACGTACTCCGGAGTAGTTGGGCGCATATCGTCGTAGTTGCAGCTACCCCAGCCCATATTGTGATGTAGCAGCATCTACTCCGATGTGCGCCCAACTACCCTGGCGTACATACTCCTACATAATCCTAGTTTTTCAACATTTAAAAATTTGAGCATCTAAAAGAAGTATTCCAAAAATATTTAACTATATAAAAAAGATAGGAGAATATCCGGATGATATGTTTCGGAAACATTTCGATATGGAAAGGCTTACATTTGAGGTAAAAAAATGTAATATTTATAGACTCATGTATTTAACAGTGACTATCAAACTTGTAAATCTACTGCAAGCACACTGGCAACACGACCGGACAAGAAAGGCAAAAATCGATGTTACAAAATCTCTAAATCTAACAATATAGAGATTAGCGAATCAGACGCCATTCCGCATTATTTCAGATCGATTTAATGTACATTGTGAGCAGCGCACATAAAAATATATCTAAACTTTTAGCCAGTATTGTCAACAATTTTGTCAAGTGGCCAAATTCTAAGGAAGAAACACAAAAAGTAATGGTTGCATTTCAAAATCTCAGAAGAGAAAAACCATTTCCTAACGTTATTGGATGCATCGACTCTACTCATATTGATATCCAAACGCCTAAGGTAGATTGGCTTAGCTACTGTAACCGAAAAGGAATATTACAAGTAAATATGATTGTTTTACTTCAATATGCTCTTAGTAGTGGTGTGACAATATATCTAAATTTTTTTTATAGTCTGCTTGTGATGCTGAGTTTGATGTGTTTTTTGGATATCCAGTGGCGCTGTCTGGGATAGCTGTCCTTAGGAGACTCGGCGTAACCTATTTCCGATTGTTTGATGGTACCCTTTCGGGATAATGGATTTCTATCAACACAACAAAGAAAATATAACTGGTACCATAGCTCAACCAGAGTGTGTGTGAAACAAGCTTTCGGTATTTTAAAAAAAAATTAAAAATTTTAAGAGAACTTCACATATTAGACCAGTGCCGATAAATATTGAGAAAAAAAAATCTTAGCAGTATAGGGATGGCGGGAAAATTTAGGTTAAATGGTACATAAACGGGGAAAAATCGATTGGCGGTTTTTTACGATTTCTGGAAAAAGTAGACCTCCTATCGAAAAACGTTATGTACAAGAGATAATTAAAAACTCTATACCTTTCATTCACACCATTTTCGACATAACCTCAAAAAATGGAGGCACACGCTAAAAACTGATTCTTTCATTTACCTTTCATTTATCATTTTTTTCTTTCACAAAAATGATCCGATTTTAATGAAATTTTGCGAAAATGAACATTTTTATGTTTTGAAACAGCTGCAATTTTTTTAAAGCGATTGATTATTTCATTTTTTTAACGAGTTTAATTCAAAAAAAAGCCCTATTTTCAATCAAAACAGTTGACCGACCAAATTTTTATTTTTCAAAAATTTGTTTTTTTTTCATTGAGACCTCTTCTTTGATATGGTGAAATCATTGTTGCAGGTTTCCCTTTTATCCCGTCGTTGGCCAAATATATAAATAAACAAAGACAAAACAGAGCTAAGAAATATGTACTAATCATTGCCTCTTTTATCCAGTTACTGGCAAGAAATATAAATGAAAAACTACTATCTAATTGGTTTTATCTAAAAACTTTTCTAAAACTGAGCGCAAATTTGTCATCTCCTCTATTCTTTGTCTTTCTATTTGTACAAGTGCCGTATGTCGTCTTTCCGTTCTTTTGCTTCGTCCTTCGAGACAAAGGTCTATACAACAATTCCAAATGCAGAGTTTTTCACAACGGAAAACTATCCGACAGATTTGAAGTGAGCTCAGGAGTACGACAAGGATGCCTATTTTCACCATTACTATTTCTTATAGTAATAAACGACATTCTTGTCAGCGCTCTAGATAGTAGAACAGATGGCATACAATGGGGATTGTTAGATCGCCTTAAGGACCTCGACTACGCAGATGATATCTGCTTTCTGGCCCACAGACACCAGAACCTCAGAAACATGTTAAACAATTTGGCAACAGAAAGTAGTTCAGCAAGCTGAAGGTTAAATCCGACTAAAACCAAAGAAATGCGGATAAATGCAAACACCCTTGAACGGACAGCGTTAAATAACCGTGACGTGAAACTGGTAGATAAATTCTGTTACCTCGGTAGTATTATTACCGAAAATGGAGGTGCAGAAGAAGACGTCAGTTACAGAATAAATAAAGCGAGAAGTGCATATGCATGCCTGTTTCACATATGGAGATCGACTGATATCTCAATTAACACCAAATTGCGGCTGTTCAACTCCAACGTTAAGGCAGTTCTTTTGTACGGTTGCGAAACATGGAAAGTCACCCAATTCATCACAGGGCGCCTACAAGTTTTCATCAACAGATGCCTACGTCGTATCCTAAAAATCCGCTGGCAAGATAGAATTTCAAATGAAGAGCTATGGCGCCGTGCCTGCTAAGAAAAGATCGACGACCAAATCAGGCGAAGGAAATGGAACTGGATTGGCCACACCTTGCTACGTGAAAACGATAATCTAGCCAAACAGGCTCTTGACTGGAATCCGCAAAGATCCCGTCGAGTCGGACGACCTAGAACAACTTGGAGGAGAGCCCTATAAAAAGAGGCCGCAACAACTGGGAGATCCTGGTCAGAGCTGAGAGCTGTCGCGCAAAACAGAGTCCGCTGGAGGGCAACTGTTTCCGCCCTATGTCCCATGAGGGATTAAAGGAGCAATTAGTTCAAGACATTCAAAACTTCGTTTTCTTTTTTAGTTTTTTCGAAGTCGGCTCAATATTTTCTAATTGTGAACTGCAATTCTCTATGACATCAAAATTAAAAATTTAGTTGGTGGAGTTATGAAGGATCACGAGCCGTATGTAATATCAAAGTATTCATAATACACTGTAAAAAATTTCTGTGGTAATTTTTAATTTTAATTATTTAATTTTACAAAAAAAAACCTTGAAGTTTTATTCACAAGCAGTTTTGTAAATTTGCAATATATATTATTAGGAATATTCCAATTCTACTTTACGTATTTTTACCAACAGTGTAGTAAATATACATTATTTGTGGGATGTAAAAATACAATCAGTATTGGAGCTTTCACTTCATAGTTTTGTAAATTTCCAAAACTTTTGTGTATGCCTTCTCCCTATACATAAAAATAGCATTTTGCTCACCATGCAAGGACCGATTCGCAATGAAAGCTCCAAGCTGCAAGCGTCAAGTAGCAAGCTTCAAACTACAAGCTTCAGCTGAGTTTTGCTTTATTTTAGCACTGCAGGTTGAAGCTGTGAATGTGAATCATTGTACAAACCCTGTTATCCTAATTTTTGAAGCTTGAAGCTTGCAGGTTAAAGCTTTAATTGTGAATCGGTCCTAAGCATCAAAAATTATCAAACATTTCTTGGTTGTTACAAGAACTGCCCAGACCCTGACTAAAGTCAAAAGTCTGACCATAACTTAAGAACAATTGGGTATATATGCTTAGTATTCCATTGTTACCTGTGAATTATATCCATGAGAGGAAAAATTTAAACCTAACATTCCAATAACCAATTAGTAATTTTACTGAAAATTTATGTTCTAAAATTACGCCTCTTACTGTAAAATTACAGTATAAAGTGTGTAAAGTATAACGATTTTTTTAGTACGTAACATTGATAAATATACTAAGAAATATTGTAATTTTCCTACATACACGATTAAGAAAAATACACAACATTATGTAAAATATAGGACACATTCATGTAATTAACATTTACGTCATGCAGTATTGGAGATTCTCAATTTCTTTATGTGAAATTACAAAATTTATAGTAAAATTACATTAATTGTGTAGTAAATTAGTAAGGGTATTCACTCTTTGATGTAATTTACTTCAAATAGCAAGTTTGTAGTACTTTTTTACAATGAAGAGTGAGCACCCTGTATCTAATATTAAATATTCCCTTGTAAAATGTCTGTCAGCTGATTAAAATGACAACTCTGCTCAGTCAATAAGTTGATTTGAATGACAATTTAAAAAAAAAGATAATACAAGGCTGTAATTTGCAAATGCTAGAGGCGTCGCCTATTGTTAACTTTTACATCTAAAGTAAAATATGACAAGTGGTTTTTGTTGTTGCAATTTGTAATTTGATACAACCTTGTAAGAATTTGCTACGATACAAGGCCAAATACACCGAAGAGAGAATACCCCTAATATTTCATATCGCGATTTGTAATTTATCTATACATTTGCACTGTGAATTTACATATTTTTTTTTACAGTGTAGTCTCAAAGGGTGGGAATTTTCCCTGTTTGTCTACCTCTCTTTTTTATCCTTTTATACGTAGTAAATAAATTTGTAAATTTATCGTTGTTAAATTTGTCCTTATCGTTTTTTTCTATTTCTGCTATAATTGAATTCCGCAATACACTTTTTTCCGCAACTCTTCTTGCAATTGTGCTGCTCTACAGAGACGCTTTTCGGCACACAGCAAAAGCGCGATTAACGCCTTCAGCTCTTGGATAAATACCTATTTAAAATTCAAAATCAAGTATAGGTCAAGGTGTTGGAAGGACACTACCAGGTGGAAGAACAAAAGCTGAAAGAAAAGTGACTGACGCCTAGAAAAAGTAAGTTAAATAACGTATGCTCATAGAAAGAAGGAAATACTCTACCAAATAAAATAGTTATTAAAAATATGAATTAAACAAACTCCAAAAAAATATAATTTATTTCAATTTGAAGATCCAATACAATTGTAGTTGACTAGTTGTAAATGTGGTATTGATGTGCATAATAATAATTAATAATAATAATAATAAAAATAATGAAAATAAAAAAAACTTAAACAAAAATTACAGAACAATTTCAAAGGTAAAGTCGTGTTTGGTGTGTCTTGATTAAAGTGCTATTCAACAACAAAAAAAAGTTAAAAAAAAAAAACCAACATCCATTAAAATGCTGGTTGCAGTACAAACATTACACCAAAGTTCCCAATTGTGTGACATCCTCCCCCATCGAACTCAATCCTGTATCCGAGTTTGATTCAAATTCGTTGCAGATTCCGCTGATGAGTTTCTTTGGGCCCAATTTGGGATTGGATCTTTTCGTCGCGTAAACGTTCATTCCGCATTGCATTTGGTTTGGCTTATGCAGAAGATTTAGCGTTGTCATGTCGAGGGCACCAGGGATTAGTGGATTGACATTTTTACAATTCAAGATTGGAGCTTGTGAGATTTTTTGGTTAGAGCATTCTGATTGGTATTTGGTAAGGCAGTGCGTTGTTACATATAAATTTTGTTTCATTGGAAGTCGTTTTGTATCATCAATTTCAGGTCCACATAGAATATGATCTGGTGTATGTCGTCCATAAAGTTTTTGGTCTCTGTTTTCGTTAATTTCATTAAACTCATAATTCGGCTTAGATATATATTGGCTAAAGCTATACAAGTTCTCGGCTAGATTCTCTCCGCTGAAGTCTAGATTGTCGACATCATACGAGTATGCAGACACGTCGCTGTTATTTTCCATATCGAATAATTCTTTTCTTAAAATTTCCAGAAAATTTGTCTTTTCACTCAGTTGCTCATTCGATAGTACCAAATCGTCATCGAGTTTCTTAATCTCATTATTACTAACCTCGATGCTCGCATTAACCTTGCCTAAAGCATCGCGAATTTGATTCTCATTTAGATGCGTATTTTCAGACTCATACTTTCGAATTTTTGCGCCCAGCCTAACCAGTAGCTCCTCCTCCCTCTGTAGATGTTTGTTAATTACGACAAGTTTTTCCATCCACTCAATTTTCGCTGACAAGTCATCCTCAAGGTGCTTAGCCGGTTCCGAACTGTTTTCATTTAATAATGTACTAAACTCCTTGGCATGCTTATGTTCCTTCAACAACTTCTTTTCACGGTGCGATGGTTTCTCCTTGTACGTGCTGTAGTCCTGAATATCGTCTGGCCCATATACTTCGTCCTCTTGGTTGTATGAACTTATCTCAGGTGATGACAACGCTCCTTCGGTATGTACACCGCTATCGCTGTTAACTGCGGGAAAAGGTAAAAAAAAAACATTGAAATTTCTTGAATCGCTTTTGGAAAATTTAAATTTCAAATTAATTTTAAAATATGATAAAAATTTAAGCAGAATTTTATGCCTTTATTAAAAATTTTTAGTCATTTCTCATGAAAGCAATTTGAGTCAAATTGAAGATTGGGGGATAATTTTAAGTAATGTGCAATTGGTATGGGGGACTTAGCTCTGACAGTTTAAATGCGATTTAAGTGGAGCAAATAAATCAGGATCTGTATCATTAGTCATCATCAAAGTCCTTAGAAGAAATATTTGCATGTGGGTCATATAATTGCGGCTTGTCACGTATGGTTGTTATTAGGGAATCCAATCCCGCATCAAAATCTCAATCCCGCAAGCCCGCGGGATCGAGGTCATCAATCCCGCGGATCCGCGGGATTTGCGGGATTGCAAAAAAAATCATAGATTTTGTTCTAAGTAGTAATATTATGAATTTATGAAGTATTATATGAAAGAAAAGTGTATTGTATGTCAAACAAACTATACTTTAGTCAGTCAAACAAAATATTCAGGCCAATTCTGAACTATGCTGGAATTGATCGGCTGGAATTTTCTTACATAGGGCTGTTTCACACGAGACGACGGCCAACCAACAAAATCTGCTGTCATCGTCCATTCCCTTTTGAAATTTGACGAAAAGTCGTACGGGCTTTCACACAGGCCAATTTTTCCAACCAACTGTACGTCAAAAAGCTTTAGCTTATTGTTGTTGCTTTTATTTCAATTCTCTTTTGCGTACTTTCCGAGTGAAATAAAAGTCATTTCTATTTCTTTTCTTCTCCCAGCAAAAGCAACAACAACCACACCGCTGTCAAAAAGTCGTATCGAAAATCGTGTGAGAAAGTTGGATGGGAAAATCGTCCCTCCCCATCTTTCTCTCTCACCCTCTTCTCTAAAAACATGAATATCGTACGATTTCTGTTGGTTGGCCGTCGTCCCGTGTGAAACAGGCCATAGTAGCATGATTTGTAATTTCGAAATTACTCTCCGTTACAGGGGCCGTATTTGGTTTCTTGAGTCGATGAATCGACTCGACAAAAAAAGCTTGCGGGTTTTCTCTAAGTTTCATATTTGGCATTACGACCGAATTGACAGATAAGTGCGGCCATACAAAATCATCAAATTGTGTGATAATACTCCAAGTTCAGCAAACCACTTATATTTAATTAAAATAGAAACTTTTTGTATGCCTAAATTGGGCATTTTAGGCCCGTATTCACCGGCCTGGATATATCCACGTATATAAATATCATGGATATTTCGTATTCACCGACCGCGATTTTCGGGGCTTGGATAAAGTTAATACCAATTCGTCCTGGTAATAAGTTTATCCACCAATTTCTAACCTCTGAAGTTTCGAAATTTCAAAATTGAACAAAGCTGTGAGTGAAAATTAAAAAAAAGAAATCAAGTATCAAGCCGTTTCCTTTGAAAGTGGTGTAAGTCCATTTTTGACAAAAAGTTAGTTAATGATAACATTCAATGCTATTTGCTATGAACTTTTTATCTATAAACAGTTCCCAAAAAAATCCTTTAAAATTTTCATCATTTTGTCAATATAAATTCAGCTAGTTAATGAAATTACAAATATAATTACTTTGAAAGGGGTGTAAGTCCACTTTCCTTCCGCAAAGACATACATTTCTGGACATTCTTAACTTTCAAAATATGTCTAGTTTGGAACTATCGACACGTCCATAAGAAAAATATTATTGTATATTCCTACAGATTATTATACCATCACTCAACAATGCCGAAACGTAAAAAGTTTATTTTACATGAAATGGAACGATATTTGTTTCGACGATACTAATAGTTTAGTAGCTAGTTCTAAAAAGACGGAAAAAATAATTAATGTGAAGAGGTAACTTGGCTGAAAATATGTTGGATAAGGTTTTTAAAAAACAAACCATATACAATGCTGTATAAAACTTCATTTGATGAAAATGGGGAGTTTAAAACATTAGATTTATCCCCCACACTGGGAAGACCAAGAAAATTTGAAAATATAATACTACCACCTTTATATCCATCCATCGCATCCCAACAATTCAACGATATAATGGTTTTATTACCTTATATTCCTCCAATATATCTTGGCTACTTTCTCATAATGAAAAAAATGAAAATGGAACATATTAATATAAAGTTGTAATTAATATAATATAAATGGCATTACCTGAAGAAATATTGGAATAAAACCTTTTTACTTTGTTTTTTTAACATATTTAATAAAAATTTCATAAGAAAACTTGCTTTGATTCAATTGAAATCCCACATTTAATATTTCATCAATGCATGATTTTCATATTTTGTTGACTTTGAAAGTAGTGTAAGTCCATTTGAGATTATCAAAAGTATAAATTTCTTTTAACTAATAACGATCACATTATAAAATTAAATCAATTTAATATTTAAAAAACATAAAATGAGCGTTATTAACATATACCAATATTTTTCAATCCATTCAAACGCAAACCCTTAAATATTTCCATATCATGTAAAGTGGACTTACACCACTTTCAAAGAAAACGGCTCAAATACTGAATCAATATGAATGAATTATGCCAATTTTTATTTCGAGAAACCAAATACGGTCCCAACAGAGTTTATGCTACCGATGTAAGAAAATTCCAGCCTACTCAATTCCAGCGTAGTTCAGAATTGGCCTGAATACTTTGTTTGACTGATTCAGTACTTTGTTTGACAAACAATACAATTAGCCGCAAAGGTACGATCAATTCACGTGGAGCATCCCCTGTCCTAGTCGTAGTGTTACTTGACATTGATCACGTTCATATTCACGCACAGCATATAAATTGTTAATACTTTGCAATATTGTTAGTACCTATTTCTCTTAGTCCCGGTTTCTTTAACAGGTCATTCTACTGCTCAAATCCCGCGAATCCCGCGGATCCCGCATGTCTAGTCCCGCATTTCTGATCCCGCAAAAATGGTGCGGGATCCCGCATTTGCGGGATCCCGCATTCGCGGGATTGGATTCCCTAGTTGTTATGCGCGAGCGGAAAAACATCTTCAATTAGGAAAAACGGTCAAGTTATACTTTTGTCGTAAAGTGTAATTGAATTTAAAAACTTATCAAAAAAATGGGTTATGAGAACAGGAATGAATCATGTTCGTTTCAACAGAAACTTAGAAAGAAGTTAGCTTGTAATTGTTGACAACACAAGCTTAAGAAATTTGTAAAAAGTTGGTTTAATTATGTTAATTAGGTTAGATACCAAAATTAAGGTTTTTTTGTGGTGAGGATAAATTTCATTTAAGGAAATCTTAAATAAGTATGGTTTTCCACGCAATTGAGGGCAAAGTGTTAATCTTTTTGTATCATTACCAAACAAGTCTGTTGGATTAACGTTGAGATATGGTGACCTTTGCTTTGAAGCACCTGGTGACCTTTACCTGAAGAATCAGTAAAATAAAACTGAATTTAAAATAATGAAAATTTTAGGAATTTTTAGCCTTTCGTTCCATTTTTCCCTGTGAAAATTCAGGTGTGCAAATAATTATGGCAACGACTGTATGTATGCTAATAAAGAATGCAAATACACAAGAGAGTCATATAATATTTATACCCGTATTTACTAAAAGCAGCCACAAATCACAACGCAATCACAAGGGTGTGGTGAGCCTCAACTTGAAACAATTTGGTATTCTAATTTCGCAGTCACAATGTTGACAATGCGTAAACAGTTACAACACGTATCAAAATTGTGACTGTAAAAATAGCAGGCCACAGGAGTATAAAGAGCAGGTTTCTATCATATTTTTCATAATTTATCACAGAATCGACCGACACACATCCAGCTTCGACGTTCACATGCACTCTGCCCTACTACATCAATATTTTCTGGGGTACGTTGGCTATGTCGTCGCCCAGACTTTGCTTTATCAAGTGCTAATTCACAACTATTGGTGAATTATTTAAGATTTTCTTGTGGCTGGGTGCTTAGAATACCAAAACACTCAATAGTCACAAAAATAGTCTCATCTCTCAATGACTTGTGACTTATGACTGGTCACAATTTAGAATAGGAGGTTAAAGTATAAATTCAATAAATAGAAGGGAAACTTATTTTGGCAGGCTAGCCGCCTGAGATGCTATGGACTGCTCGTTCAGCTTGAGTGCATCAGTGGCATAGGGTAGGGCAACTTGATTACTCAAGGCGCATCCCGTTAGCCCCGATGGGCATGCCAATGGCATTGGCGGTATCGATTGAAGTTTACAACCTTGTACACAGGAAGCCACGATACAAACATATTTCTATGGCTGAATTGGCTGAATTACTCGAATGGCACCAGTGTTTCTGGCAAAGACGTTGAACTCTTCGCAGAGACTAATAACCCATATTACACTATAAGTTATCCTACGCGTGTTTCTGACGCTGCAGACCAAGGGGTCCACCTCCTTAATCTTTTTCTTACCTCCCACCAAACAGAATACTCCTTCGAAGTCGATTCTCGCCGCTAAGGAACTCGAACCACTGTTTAGTCAGCGCTTAACTTCCATATCAATCTTCTACCCCAATCAACTCAGCTCCTAGGAGAACTGTTTGGCATTATGAAAAGGCCAAAAGGGGGGGGGGGGGCTGATTCGCTTTTACCAAGCTGAGAGGGATTTGTGTTTCCAGAACCGTGATGTCGATTTTGCCGCCCTCCGCATTACCAAAATTATATTGGCTGAAATGCGTTTGTTTATTCATCTCTCATTCCTCCAAAACTATAAAGCCTAGCCAGCATGGATGGTATAATCGGGAGTGTATGAACGCAATTAAAACCAAAGAAACCGCCTACAGAGAGTACTGAATTCTCCGAGTGAACTATCTCGACGTGAGTACATCAGATTGAGAAACTCCTGTAAATCGATCATCAGGAAAATCAAACATGATTCGATGATACATTAAAAGGTAAACTAACTCCACTGCTGGCAGTAAAAAGTCTGGTCCCTGGTAACCTCCATCACGAAAAATTACAATTCATATACAACTCCTTCATTCATTTACAATGAGCAGGTCCTAAC
Source organism: Thereva nobilitata (assembly GCA_963855945.1). Taxonomy (NCBI): domain Eukaryota; kingdom Metazoa; phylum Arthropoda; class Insecta; order Diptera; family Therevidae; genus Thereva; species Thereva nobilitata. The sequence goes on from OY979696.1 coordinate 35,353,441, forward strand.
AAAAATCAAACTCAAGGCCCAGAAAGCAAATTCAAGGTCGACCTACATGCATCTCTGTTCGCCTTAAATTCTTCCTCGCCCAAAACAGCCATGCTCCCCGCACCGTCGAGTGTTCCGTTCATTCAATCGAAAGGGTTTTCTTCAAGACGGAGTTTATTCTGACTCTTGGAAACCTGTTCATTTTTAGCCTATACCGAAAAAATGTGACTCTAGCGACCTCTCTAACTACCGCCCAATAGCAATTATTTCTATTCTCTGCAAAGTAATTGAAACAAGAATATACAAAAATCTTGTGGAATCTTGAATACAACCAAATACTGGATGACAAGCAGTGCGGCTTTAGATCGAAAAGACCTACTGGCGACCTTCTTGCATGCCTAAAGTAGCATCTCAACCAAAGTATACATGGATTTGGTGAATTCAGATATCTTCAAACCTTTTGATAGAGTAGGTATAACCCCGCTCTGTTGACTAAACTCCAAGCTATTGGTATATTCACTCTGTTATTGTTGCACCTGTAAAACTGTTACGAAAAGTTTTGCAACCGATCTCGCAAGAACAAGACCAAGACTTAGCTATGTTCGCAAGACCAAGACCAAGACTTAATGTGCAAGAACAAGACCAAGACCAAGACTACATCAGTCTTGTCCTGTTGCGTTTGCTCATCACTACTCTCAATCCCCTCCAACTCACTTCACAGATTTCCTGACGACGGTACTATACGTTAATCCTACGGCTTTGGTAATGTAACCTGCTCTAAATATCCTTCCTAGGCATAACATTTACCGAAGATCTGGAAAAATCACGCATTTCAAATTGCTAAACAAGCATCACAGTGCCTAGGATTTCTTAAAAGGTGTAAATTCCTCCTTTAGCCGTCTTCCGGGCTATAAACTACAAGCCCTACATCCATCCCCACCAGGGCCGGGGCCCTGAGAATCAATCACCTTAGTTAAGCAAAACCGCGCTTTTAAGGGGACTTTTCGTTTCAAAAAGTTCAAAATATTCGATTCGGTTTTAAGAAAGAAACGGTACGGCGTTTTTATGCAAAAATTATGTTACAAAAACTTAAAACGCGTTTTTCTCAAAATCACGTTTTTTGACTTGGCCTCACACTTTTCTCGAAAACTACTCAACGGATTTTAGTCCATGGAAATGGTACTTTAACATTGCAAAATGCAGGACAAGGATTTTTTTTGGGTTGTGTAGGGGGTCCGTGTAAGCTTAAATTTGAGTTTTCGGGCTCGGGCCCCCCATTTGGCCGCCATCTTGGAAAAGGTGTGCAATTGGTTCGTTCGTTCGGCATTTCTTAGAACGTAAAGTCATTCATTCATTATTATTACTAGCTACACGTTATTGAGAATTTCTAGGGTGAGGAGGAGGTCAAATCATAAAAAACTTATTCAGAATATCTTTCACTTTGATACCTTCGGCTCAAATTTAAGCTTACACGGACCCCCCGTACACAACCCAAAAAAAACCTTGTCCTGCATTTTTGCAATGTTAAAGTACCATTTCCATGGACTATTTCAATAATCCAAAAACCATTCGATTCGTTATAAAAAATACTAGTAACTAAACCTTTAAAAATATTATGTTACACACCCCTATTTTTTTATACAGGAGTAGTTTGCCCTCAAAAATATGGATTTTTTTTGATTTTTCAGAAAAATGTTTATAAAATGATAAAAATAAAATTTTTTTTAGGCTTAGTTACTAGCATATAGTCTTATGAATAAAATCCGTTTGGAGTTTTTACTCTATCTGTTACAGGAAGCCCAAAAACTATGGAGCCGTTTAAAAAGTATCTTTTGGAAGATGCTCTCTGCAGTGGTCAATATGTACTAAAAATGCAAAAAAAATTTGTTTTTATATTCTTAATATGTTTTATAAAAATGCCCAAAAGGAATCAATTCGATAAAGTCTTTTCATAAAAAAAAAATTAAAAAGTATTTTATTTCAATTATGAAACGAAAAGTCCCCTTAAGTTATTGGCGATAGCTCCATTTGCTCTTTAATTGACTATTTAAGCCACCATAGGGATGTAGCACCTCTGGCAAAATTCTACTGCTTTTACCACAATGACTGCTCCACTGGTAACCTTATGCCTCTCACAGTTTACAGCTCTTATTTCGGCGCACACTCCGGATTAGAAATTCGTTTATACCTCGAAAAACTCGACTATGGAAGAAGCTTCCGCAATCAGTATTCCCGAACTCAGACAACACCCAAGAGTTCAAACGCAGGATTCATCGCTATCTCCAGCCCCTGACTCCCCATTATCTGTCGTATTTTTCTTTCTATCCTTCGAGCCAAACTTACTACATTGCACCATGACGTATACGACATGATGGACTGGTAACACATAGGTTAGGATGTCACATAAAAAAGCCTCGCATTGACACCAAATATTGGAAAGCGACAATTTGTTCCCATCATGGGATTTAACGCTAGTACAGCCCTTTCATGGCTTAATGTCCATATACTATAGTCAGAAAAATGCTCATAAGTTATTTTCTGCCACAAAATCCGTTTGCAAATCCTCGATTAAACTCAAAAACCAGAGATGGCGATAAGTCGAGGTTTTGGATTTTGGATCTTCACCACGGCTAGTCCAATTTTATGTGTTAAAACACCTTATTACATTAAGAGTGACCAATTTCCGAAACGTTGAATAACTTTTGTATAACAAATTTTCCCCAAAGCTGTTTTAAATTCTCTATGATAGTGAAACACGCCATACGTTAATGTAAATCGCGTGAGATAAGAAATTATCAAACAGGTCTGATAAGTGTGCCGAGAGTATGCACTATGTGAAGTTGCGAAATATTGAAATAAAATTATTTTTCATCATTAGTGGAATGGAAGAGGGCTTTTCAAATAAGAAACAAGAAGAAGAAATTTATATTTAAAATCCCATCACCCTTATTGGATAATATTTTATAAAGGTTACACTATCGAAAAATGTTAAGCTCTGTGCTTCGAAGCAGGATTAATGGCAAGTGGTTTTATAAAAATAATTACTTATTGGCACGCCATATTATGAAGATGCTTTTAAAATAATTAAAAGTTTAAAAGTATTTTTTAATCGACATTTACGACCATACTTTTTGCTCATTGCAATCCATAAACTCATAAAAAATTCCGTGAAATATTAATGACGTTATCATCCATGTTTTTTCCTCAAATTCACATAATTGTCATCATATTTTCCACACCGACTACTCGCAACTGAATTTAAAATTTTCCATTCACAAGAAATTTTAAATATGTACGAGTATAAATACGCAAAATTCAAATTTCTTCCAATGAATTTCGGCTTCGCATTTCAATATTATTTCAGTCTTTAACTTCACCTTTAAATGCATCTCCAGTAACACGAACTCAGAATTACTCCCCTTTTCCGAAATACACTTTCCAAACAACAAGACAGTACCAATTACTTGCTCCTTCCCTTGTTCCCTACAATGTTAATTCCATTGTAATTTATGGAAATATGCGGTAATTTAGAAGTGCACTCAAGCAAAAAGTCTGAAATTTTGAGAAACTTCTCCGTTTGGAAAGGCCATCTTCAGGTATTGCACCACTCGACCATAGGCCGCTTTCGCGATGTTTTCTCACGGCTCGCAGATTTTCTGAGCTATGGCGCAATAAATCTGAACTGAAACGCCGTCGTGTGGCTCGATGCGTGACAGTCCTTTGCTAAAAGAGGAACGAGAGCAAAAGAAACAACAACAACAACGACAGGTATCGTACCAGGTGCGATTTTATCAAAGTGGAGCCCTCTACTCTACAACACAGGCAAATTACCTCAGTCACGTTGCTAAGCGTTGAATGAGTTGTCCGAAAATTAATCAGCCTAGCAGCCGCGACCATATCACATGTACTAATAGAAACGTTAAGAAGACGTGGGCTCACTTACCTGCGACAACGTCCTTCTCCTCCGCCTCGTGCAGGCCGTTCAGGTAGGTCTCCAGCAGATAATTTTTCCCATGCTCCTTTTCTCTGATCTTGTGGCGCTCCTCCTCGATCTTCGCAATCTGCAGTTCCCGATCTCTGTACCCAAGATAAAATTTTTAACTCAGAAAAATCGTGTCCATATGGCAGACCACAGTGCGTCTTACTTACCTCAGTTTAGCCAGCTGCTGCTGAATGGTTTCACCTTGCTCCAGAATCAGCTTCATCAACTTTTCTATGGTTGCCTTTTGGGACTTTGGGTGGATGGTTTGGGCCTGGGTCACCCAGGCTGTGGTGGATTTGGAGGCTCGATGTCGCCGTCGACGAATTATTGCACTGTTGGAGCTCCCATTTGGGCTCCCCATGCCGCTGTCCTTGTCGTAGGACGAACTTGTCCAGTGATTGAAGGACGGCTCCATCTGACGTAGAGTTAATTTCACCTGAAAAAGTTAATTTTCGATATTGAGATACCGGAAGTATTAAAAACAATTTTCGTGCTGTCAGCCAGCTAAAAGGGTATGCGAAGTTTTTATTTAGTATTTTCCAGGCCCCGACACAAGGAAGTCACGATTTTTACTTCTTGGTTATAATATGCACCACCTGCTGTAGACAGGTAAATTAAGATAATAGAATGGAGTTTAAAGGCTTTGAAATGAATTTCAATGACTTTGCAATGTAAATGGAACTTTCGAGTTTCATTTTTAACAGCAAAAAAATGTAAGTGTTTTATGTATGTGATATTTCGAAAAGTGAGTTTATTTATTCCAAGAAAACGGAAATCTCATGTCGCATGGTTTGTCTTTCGTGGGAACCAATTTATTTGCAAGTGTTCGACTGGAGCTAATTCGGTGTATCAAAGCAGGCATGACTTTCAGGGAGATTCTATCTTGGTATCACAGGGTTTATAGATAGATTTGAATCCTTCGATGAAAATAAAACCTAATGGCTGACTCGGTTCAATTAACACAAAAATAAGTGCTACTTAAATATTGCAAACCACATTAAAATGTAATGCGGTATAGAACAACTAAGCTAATTCGAAATGCTTTTTTTGTGGGAAATGAGAAGACGTAACTAGGACCGCACTGCGCTCTCTTTGTGGAGTGAAAACCCTAATAGGCAGGGAATGAAAGACAGCCTGTAAAGCCCATGCCTATAGGTATAATCATTATAATCTCATACAAATATCGAGGGGAACAGGTTAGTCAAAATCTTGCAAGCACACCAGTGGAGAATGCACAGTGGTTCAAAACGTCAAAAAACGACCAAAACTAGATGAAATTGATATAAATCTTTGAATTTTGGTGTCCGGGAGTTTTCGTGCCCATCGATTTAAAATTTGACAAAATTTTTCCAATCAACAAAATGGCGGTCTCAAAATGGCGACTAAAAATATTTGAAAATTAGTTTTCCTGCACCAAAATTGGTTTCTTTGTCAAAACGCCTGCATGTCACCCAAAACAGCAACGGTACGCCTAAGTAAAAATTCAGCCCGCTACAGGCACGTACCAATAAAAGAAGCACGGAATAGTCCAAACGAAGCACGGTACGCTCACACTTTTTTAGACTAAAGGGAGCAAAATTTGGGCTTTAAGAAATTGAATAAGACGAAGGAAACGGGCAATTATCATAATGACCAATAAGGGTGCTATTACCATACTCAGTAGACCGGCTCTCTTTTGATTGGGTAGGTCAAGCAGCAGTGGACATGGTTAGTACTTAGTTGGGGGACCGCTTGGCAAAACATCACTCGCGTTTGGAGTGGTCGATTACGAATACATTCATGTCCGTAACAGAGGCATGCTTACCTGTGGCGGGCGCAGTTTAAGACTTTCATGCCTGTAGCGGGAGCGTGCGAACCCGTGTGGTAGGAGCTTTGGTTCGCTATGCGTGCTAGTTGCGAGCGCGGATATGCTTTTTAAAAAATTAGCCAACTAAATTATTTTTATTCGGGTGATGCGGCATATTATTATTTCGATAATCGTATTAGTTTGACCAATTAGGTTAGATTGGCAATACCGTAGAACAGTCATCTTTTTATAGAAAAAACCAAACTAGATGTCGATAAACCTTTCGTTTCAACTTTAGGATGTTGTACGAGTTCGGAAATACTACTACTATCACTATAGTAGATGTTATAACTAGGGCACTACTGGCGCAGTGACGTCATTGGTTGTTGGCTTTGGTGTGGACTTTATTCTGAACAAGAACCTGTCTGGTGAACTTTTTTGTGTTGAGCTTAGAGTCACCAGTGTGAAACTAGTTTAACTTAGCCTTTTCTCTGGTTTAATCATATCTTCATCCTTTGGCTCACATTTTGCTGACGCTAAGAGCCTTTTTAGCGTGTTGGATATTAGTTTAAAGGTTTAATCAATTGGGCCTCTGATTCAATTTTACCAGTCTCGAGGGCTTTATACTTCTTTTGTATTACATCAATACAATATCCTTTAGCAGTTTTGTTGCTTCATAGACGGTTACAGGTACACTGATCGGTTATATAAACCAGACAGATCAGACAGACCAGACAAACCAGGCAGACCAGGCAGACCAGGCAGACCAGGCAGACCAGGCAGACCAGGCAGACCAGGCAGACCAGGCAGACCAGGCAGACCAGACAGACCAGACAGACCAAGCAGACCAGGCAGACCAGACAGACCAGACAGACCCAAGCCAACAACCGAAGATCTCACGGCGCTAGTAGTAGTGACCTAGCGCTAGTAGTAGTAACCTATACTACTTATAATAGCGATAAAAATTTTGTCAACGTTACTATATTCCTAAGATAGCGCAATGAGTTAATGGTTCCATAAGCGAATACTTTTATTGCGCATTTTTGTTTTTTTGTCAAGTCACGCTAAGGCGGTTTTTGAGTCCAAGAAAATTAAGTTGTACTCCAGGCGGGTCCGAACGAAGGACTTTTAGATTGTAGCCCAGGCTGCTGGCTGAAGGAGGAACTTTCATCTCTAAAGGAATCTTCTCATTAGGATACCTGTTGGGCGATGGCAAATATGTGATCATTCCATCGCAGAGCCTCACTTAAAGTTGTGCCTAGGATGTTAAGAGATGGGTCAGCCGTTTGATTCTCACGGACCACTGAGGTAGAAGGCAGGTTGGTGGAAGTTTTGTTAGAAATGAGACAATACTTTGTTTTTGGCGGTGTTAAATTCCACACGATTCATGGCTCATTCAAGCAATATGGGTAACATTTCGCTGGAGAGTGTACCCCATACTGCTTTTTCACCTGACTGACTAGCGATTTCTACTTGTTTCGGTCGATACTACACGCACTGACTAGACTTTAACTTTTATGAAATGAGGAATGAGTTCAGAATTTAGTCTCTGATTAGATAGCGAAAAAATATGAATCGTTCCTTTGCCATGGGCTCCACTTATAGCAAGAAGAATAGGGAAAAGTTATGTCTAACGATGGCTACTAGGCTTAATTTTTGCATAAAAAGAGGAGTTTTCAGTTATGGACCAATTGATAGTATTTAAATTTTCTTAACACTGTCTCCATATAATATACGAGGGTTATAGCATAGGTACTATAGAACATCTGTATATTCGTTCCTAAAATAGTTATGAATTCATTTTGCAAAACCCGAAGAGGTAATTTTTTTTTATTTTTAAATTGTTATGGTGCATTGTTTTCAGTGTTCTCTTTCTTAATTCGTACATTGTTTTCGTACATGCTGTGTAGATAGCATTAAGCATGTAAATACTGACTAGCAGTTAACGTGTTTTTATTCTTGTTCATTACGCTAAAACTTAATCTTCCAAACTTTAGCAGCAAATTCAGAATTAAACGAGGCATTTTGACCTCTTTAGAATTCAAGTTCCCCTAATTCCATCTGAATAAAACAAAATGTGTTTGCATGATCATAATCCTTATCAGGAACGGTGAATTTCTATTATAGTTCATTAATTTGTATATGTATTTGTTTACCCTATATTTTCACAATAATCCATAAAAGATAATGCGTTCTGTTACCTTTAATGAAGCCATTTATATATCGTTTTGACTCACTTCCACAGCCAGTCGTAGAATTTGTGGGTGTAGAGCGTCTTAAGGTGTATGATAACTGATAATTGGCATAGAACATATAGAAGGGAATCCTTCAGAATTACACAAAAGCATGTTAACAAGTTTTAAGCTCTTGAATTTATCAAAAGAACTCTGAAAACAGATTAAAATTTAAATTCAATTTTAGCGCGAATATTTCAAGTAAGAAGCAATCACAAAAGGATAATCCTTTGCACAGTGCAGAAAGAAGCTGCCAAGAAGCATTGCATTTAGCGCACTTCGTATACAGTGCACATGAACTTACTCTCATCCAGAGAACTTGGTTGCATTTTAATACACGCGATGGTTATCTACCCCAAGGTGGATTGTGGGGGAGATGATGAACGACTGAATAGTAATTGCGTCGGCCCCCCGGGGTGGATTTGGTCTTATAAAAGCACTTCAAACTGGCTCCATTTGTATGCATACTTAGAAGTGTGTGACTAGATATAATAAGGCAAGATTCTAGTTTTTAAGGTATATGAAGACATGACCTCTGTCTAACGTCTTGACTGGCATTGTATATTATGATTGCAGAATAGTTTCTGGGTATTATCTGCTGGAGACAACTACCTGAAATGAAACGCGTGGTTGGTTACTAGCTTACGTTGCGGATTAGTTCCGTTTGCATAATAATTGCACTACACGGAAATTTTGCATTTTATAGATTGATTTTATTGGTGGAACAGTGTATGAAACTTATGATAGTTATAATGCTCATGGGCAAACTTTAGTTATTTCATAGTTCCGTGCAATCATTTTACAGAAAATTATGACTTTTCCTTTCAGTGTAGATGAGTTTTTTATGATAAGAGGTGTCAGGTATGTTTCTTTTTCTGAAAGCATTGAGATCTCTTTACAACTTAACTAAGTGTTTCTATCTCAACAAGTTAAGAGTCCTTAAATAAACTTAAAAATTATACAGATGAATTATAGAAAAAAGGTAGCACTCTCTTGTGGTACTGCACGGTAATTAATGGAAATATGTATAGGGTGAAGTAATGTTTATTATGGTTTGAAGAAAGGTTGTTTATCCAATCTTATCTAAACATAAACAGGTAGTGCATAATAATTCTTATAACATTTTACTTGTTGTTTAATTAACATAATTTTGTAGGGCAAGTCAACACGGGAAGAAAATTAAAATGTTAATTAGAGCTAAGCCTAATTGAAGAATATGTAGCGGCAAAGTAAGATTGGGAAACGCTAATACCACTTTAGCTGAGTAAACAATTTTCCGCTGTTACCAGTAGTGAGCTCTAGAGATATCCAACCCCAGAATAAGAATACATGCCTTCCGCACACTTGTCCATAACATCAAAACAAAAACCGGTTTTATAGGCAAGGGGTCGCAGGGAAGACAGTTGTTCTTCCATCATTTTCCATCATTTGTTCACCCAAACATTTTCTGGTTTCACCGTCCATTACACTAACACAAGCATGTTTTCGTTCTCGGCAAAGCTGCTTCGCTGTGCTTGCACCCCACACTACTCCATAGGCATTACAATCGTTACACGAAAATGATGGAGAAAAGTGAGTTCCGAGTGTACTATTGAACTCATATTAAAACCGGTTTGAAATTATGGACAAGTCTGCGAAGGGCCATACAAAGCGACCATACCCACAGTAGACACGGTAAGGAGGTGCAATAAGTCGTACCTCCTAAAAATATGCCGTTATACTGAGCTTATTTGCGGAGTAGCATTCGCCGAAGAATGTAAAGCCCACCCAACGAAAACAATGCATATAGAATGAGCTATAATCACGAGTTATGTGACCGATCAAAGAGTGTGAGCTATTAATACATGTCCAATTATTGCGCTCTATTTGGGCGGCCAAAGAATAAATGATTCCGAAAAAAAATCCCTGAATATATTGCCAGGTGGGAAGAGATTAGTTGGCAAACCACGATCAAGGTGGGGAGACAGAATTAGGACTGATGCACTAAAACTTCTTAACACAAGAAACTGACGAGAAGCTGCAGAGCAGTGAGCCGTTTGGAGGAAGAAGATGAAGAAGCCAAACTCGAAAAACTTGCAGGTTTTGTTGAAGATAAGTTGTTCGCTTTGGAAGCATTGATTTCGGCAGGATTCCTCCAACCTAATCAAGATTAAGTTTAATATCCCTGTCGATTTAGTCTGACTGCAACAAGGACTGAGAGTAGGTTATTCATGGATCGTAGTAATAGAGCGGCTGATAGAATTGAACCTTAACCGTCACCAGAGATGTAGTGTGATGTGGATTTGACGCCATACAGTAATACCTAGAATGAACGATATCAATCCAGTTCTTTAAAACTTAGCCTCTAAAAAAAGCTAGAGGGTTGCTAACAGAGCAATTTGCCATACTCTATCAAAGGCCAATGTAGCATTTGTCAATTAGTGCTAAATTAATTGTCCACTAACATTAGCCATTTGTTAAATAAATCAAGGATAAAAACATAAGCGCACCTTCAGACCATATAACACGTGTTTCTGAACATTTTCCAAAAAAATTAGATTATTTGGTCCTACTTCTAAAAAGTGGGTACCCTTTTGGTAATTTGACAGGACTATACGCTTTTTATTGATTTCTTAGAAAGGTGAGGTAGCACCTTGAGTTCACAGAACCGATGATGGCTCGCAGCCCATGGAAAGTATCCGTGAGCCGAGAGTCTACTGATATCTACATTTAAACCAATTGGGGTCTGGTGTGGATTTTCTTTCCGGTAAAAGACGTACATATGTCATCTAAGGACGTTTGGCAACTTTGTTGGATGTTTGTATATTGCTGGTAATTTTTCCTTTCATTCCATCTTTCGTACTGTCGATTATGGTACGGATGTACTTAACTTTTAGCAGAGTAAAAATGGTTGTTCCTGAGAGCTCATCTTTCGCATAAAAAATATTTTGTTTCTCTAGGAAGATTACGTGTGGGCCTGCCTCAATCTCGTGTACCTAAATAATAGTAAACTTAGTATGTGATGTCTTGCAATGAAATAAAATATCTTATTGAAGCGCATCGATCAAATCCTGATGGTTTTTTGGATCACCAAAGAAAAAGAGACTCAAGAATAATAGTCAATTTATTTTCAAAATGCTTTATTCCACGAAATCAAGCTCTCAGTTGAATAACGAAGCCAGACTGGATGTTGAAGGTGTATAATAATTTGAAGAATTTCTATTTCCAATTCTTTTACTTTTTACATTATTCTTGGAAAATTTTATAAAATAAATAAAGAAAACATATTTATTACCAGAGGTAATAAAAGGGTAATAAAACAAAGCTTGGTAAAAATCGCCTTGACGGGAAAGTTAAGGAGTTCTCTAAGTTGCTCTTTAATATCTTTTAAAATAGAGAAGATAAGCGAGCATGGCGTGGAAGAGTTACTCCAAATCTCGTTGTCCATGCACAGTGTGAATTATTTAGAATTCCGAATATTATCTTTTTTCAGATATTTCTTCTTTTTATTTTTGAATTATTAAAAGCATGTTTTTTTCTTTCTCTCAGGGAAGCAATTCATGTACCATTTATGGCTAAGTTTGTGGTATGCAAAACGTGTTGATCCAAACGAAGCTCGCCTGGGAGTATTTTGTGTGACAGATTATAAGGAGGATAAAATCCTCGAACAACAGGAACATTTTACTGAAGTTGCAAAAAGCAGAGATGTAGAGGACCTTGAAGGTAAATCATAGTACATTGAAATGGCTGGCAATTTGGTACCAATTACAAAATCTGGAGAGCAGCTATAGCTCACATTTAGATTATTCCGGGTGTTTATCGTTTAGTGTATGTACGACCACCATGCAGTTACAGTCGGAAGTCCCTTATTTATGCGTGAAGTGAAGTGGAAAGAGTGAATCGCCACAGCAGTAAATTTGCAAATTAAACATTGTTTTATACCTGAAAATATTGTACCCGACCAATTATCAATATTTTCCGATAGTAGAGAAATGGTACCTCACCGGGTACCTACACCTTGCCATGGTGGCTTGTCGGCGGTGGCAAGTTGAGAACCACCAAGCCTCCGGTAGGGACACCCATGCCGGCTAATTATTGCGAAGAGGCCAGAAAAAGCTAGGTACATCCCCTCCCCCTCTTCCCTTTTCTCCTTTTCCCAATTCTGTCAATGTGTTCACCGTGCCGAGGGCTGCGTGGCCAACTAGTGGTTAAAGAGTGCTGGTCGCAAACGGTTCGTCCCTATGCCCGGGCAAGGTCGGAACGTATAAGTGCCTTATCCTGGTAAGCGGTTTTGGCAGGATGGACTCACTTCCGTATTACCCGTGGAGTCTTTATGGAAGACCAAAAAAAAATTACCTGCATCTAGTGTGGAGGCAATCGCCAGCTGTGCAGCTAATACCAGCCATAGTACATCTGCGCAAATACCACTCTCAATCTCGTCAGAGGAAAAGTTACTTGCCTCCAGCCTGTAGACGGTAATTGCGAAGAAGCACAGGTCAGATGGTATGCGCATGTAGGGCCAGTACTGGAGAGCCCTTTTCATTCTTGACAAGATTGCGAATTATGAGAAGGCCGGTACGGTGCATGAGCGAGACCAGTCGGACAAAATAAAGTTCCAGTCGATTGTTGAGAATTGCAACAGCCCGCTCGCACTAAATCAAACCAACCATTCCGGGTCGCGGGAGGTACAGAAAAGACCTTGAAACTCCCCTAAAGAGAAAACCGAGCGAGATGCCAAAAGACCAAAGGGTTCCCCCAAGAAAAACCCTGCTGCAGCGAGTACAGAGTCTCAAGCTAATCGCAGCTGCGGATATCCTGAGGAGAACTAGAGCTCGCATCTGGTTGCCAAAAGTAAATCTGAAACCTGGAAAGCTTGTCCAGTGTCTCCACGCACAAAATCCGACGGTTTCTATGGATGACTGGTTGGTCATCAAAGCAGAGGAACCGCTGAAAAATAGCATCATATCAAAGAGGAGTCCCTCGAGATATTGGAAAAGAATGAAAAGCGACTAAGGTTTGGTATCAGCCCTTCCCCAGAGGAGGAATCTCCGAATTTGGTTGAACTGGGGGAGGGTTGGGGTTTGGAGGAGGGCTCAGGGGGCAACGGAAAATGCTTGAGATCGTTCAGATCAACCATCAACATTCCAAAATAGACAAAAACAACCTCCAGATTTTCCTCCTCGCCCCGGGCACGAGGACGGAACATAAAAGGGCTTTCGGACAGGCAATACAACACCTTTCAGGACCGCTTGGATCAAGGCAAGGCAAGATCCTGTACTTTGGTTAAAAGGAACATCAAAGCCTTCCTCTGCCCGAACTTCAGCTCAACGGGCCTAACGGTAGTTAGATTGGAGTTTGGAGGGGAAAAGGATATTTACTTAGCCTCAGCCAATATGGCTCATGACATGCCTGCACCCCTGGGGAGTTCATAAAGATGACAACAGCACTAAAATCGAATGGAGCCAACCTGTTCGTATAGTGCAACGCCAATGCGAGGTATACGCTATGGGGAATAACGAGAGGGGAGAGTCACTATTCAATGGGCGCGTTTAGGCCCGAATTATTTTAACTCTGTTAAATTTGCGCTGTTAACTTAGCACCGTTTCTAGCATGCCATTTGACAATTCTCATTTTACAGCTAATAACAGGCAAAAATAATAACATTTCCCATTTCTGTACCTCAGAACCAGACGAATGTATAGTAAGTCCAAATATTATGATTTTCAGATTTTCAGGTTATTACATCATTGTACGTAAAATTTGATTCTACATTAAGCCATAACAACTTAAGTCTGTTGAAAAATCGCCTTTTGCATTTTCTAAGGGTTGTAAGTTAGCTCTGCAGCCAGAGATAGAGTATATTTTTTACAGTTTTTGTGCTATCCTGAAAAGTTGGCCTAGTGTGACTTACGTTAGTCTGGTTCCGAGGTACAGATTTTACAAATAATAAAAAGCTAAAAACTGAATAATAATAATAAAATCTTCATTCTGTATTGAAATATTTCTAAATTATTTGCTTACAACAAAAAATTACAAGCAAACGTCAATTCATTTTGGCTGTGCTAAATTTTAGCTAAGCCAAAAAGCAGAAATAAGTTAGCTAACAGCGCTAAAAAAATTGTTGTTTATGCCGTTGTTAACTTGCCTAACTCAGTTAAATTAACTTCGGCCTAAACGCGCCCAATTATATCATAAATCAAACCTAGCCGAGGAGGCGGTGGACGTTGCGTTTCGGATGTTTTAGGAGTTTACAGCAAAAAGATAAAAATTTGCTCAAAGCCCACGGATGTAACAAAAATCAAAAAAAAAAATTATTGAAATGGGGCTTCGAATTCGCAAAGCCGATAGCCTCAATAGCAGCTGCCTGAGCTATACACGCAACCTCGGGGTTCTCAGAAGACAAAATCGTCGAGTGTGATGCCTTCTGAAGCAAGTGCATTTCGCTAACCAGCCGAAAAAGGCTGTGACGCCAGCGGTGCTAGACTACCAGGTGAACAAGGTGTAACGTCCGCTAGATGATAGAACTAGACCTCTGGAAGGTATATCCCATGAATAATGCTATGAATCTATGAATCTAAATAAACTATTGTAATAAATATCTTAATCAATTTTAATTATTATTACTGCTGTCTTATTATCTAAAACAACTTGCGAATTGATAAACTATCATAAGTCAAAGCACAAAAAGTGTTATCGACAACGAAGCTATTAGTGTCAAGGCTCCTTCCATCAAAATGCATCTATCGAGAGAAAACTTTGTTTTTTCCATCCACGTCCTTTTTCCTAACGTTTCATTCAAAAGGATTCAATTCATGTTCTCACAAAAAATATATTGAAAGTGTATTCAAGGGTACCTCAAAAGCATCATATCCTGAACGGTATCCAAAAGCAAATTCTAATTCCCGCTATTTGTTCAGTAAGATGTGATTTCAAAACAATTGCTTACCTCCGACTTGGCATGTCCCCAAGCAGACCAGATTTGTAGAATTTTCGTGTCATCATGAAGCATTTGTTCCACCCGCCTCCAACGTTCTGTGATAACAAAGCTCTTATTTGAGGAGCATCCAACTGGGATGCCCTCGTCGGCGAGCAGGACATTCACTAAATCAGCGCATGTAGTCTCGTCGTTGACACCGGAAATCCATCGTTGTTCCCCATGTATCCAGACTGGGATCTCATCGGAAGCAGTTTCAACTGAATCGGACGAGTCGTACTCCTCCCTGGGGTCATGATGAGGACTGCTCCTGCAAAAGAAAAACGAGATTATGGTACTTGAAGGTTTTCCAATCGAAAATATCGAGCTGAAAAAAGAAAATGAACGAACAAACATTTTTATCAGATAGAACAGGTAAAGAAGCATCTTTGTGAAGCGTACTGAACTCTCAACAGTCTAAAGTGCTTGCTGGCTATGATGGTAAGCACACGTTGTCTTTCGTTCATGGCTACTGTGGTGCTTCGCCCTAGAATCTGTATGGTCTACAGGTGTCGATACATTATTCCAGCATCTGACAGAAAATCGTTACTGAAACGACCTTCTTGATTGCACCAGAACAGCAAAAATAAATCATTGAACATGACATAGTTTTCAAGAATGCAGAACGCTGCTTTACCAGTGTCTAATTGCCTCCGTTGCATTTACAGAAAACTCTGCAGCACGACTTTCAGGCTCGAATGCAGAGCTCAACATAAATAGCTGGAGTTAATGTTTTATGCAAAATGTAATGGTAAGTAAGTGGAGGACATTACTACATTATTAATGAAACAATCAGAGCAGCCATAGTGCAGCCTTAAACCAACTTGGGCAGCCCATACCAGATTGTGCGAACTTAATTGAGACAGCGCCTCACGGAACCCCCATTCCACCAACTTTGTACTCCACTGCTGCAGCCTGCACTATATTATTTGAGAGATAATTCATATCTTTGTGTATCTAGCGACGTGCAGCATAGACCGCGCCGCTTACCTGCGATACCGAACGGAGAATTGGATGCCGATCACTTAATGATATCAAACTGCTCAAATTAGAGTGATTTGTATGGCAGTGCGGCAACATGCTGGGTATAAGACGCTTTGTCCTTAACACGATTTAAGCCAGGCTCACAATTTTTATGATAATCTGAACGATATTTAATATTGCGCAGTTCTCCGACAAGTAATTGTCGTGATGAAATTATCAATGATTATGAGATTTATGCCCGCGATAAACCGTGTGCTGCTGGTAGATTGTCGAACATAATAGAAAAGCGATAAAAGTCAAATTGATATCGGTGTTTAGATTAACATTTGCAGACATGAAATGCGACCACGGGTGATACATTTTCACAGAATCCAGTGCGTTGCTGTGGGATAAAAAAACTTGTTTGCCAAGGAGCTTGCATTAAATTGTTTTGGTTAAAAATTGTAATTTTCACAGAAAATTGATTTAGAAAGGCAAAAGTATCGGTAAAAATAATTTTAATCAAAGGGTGGCGCTCCGTTTTACTTCAATTTAACATCGTAAGTTTTCCTTGTGAGACAGGTAAGCTCAGGAATGTTGGGACACTGCCGGGATTTGCAGAATCCATCCTCGCAGGCAGAACTACAGGTTTTCACAATAAGCCAAACACTTAACACTAGATGCCAAGCTCAACTGGAATCATTACATGGATACTCTGATGAGCAGGACATGCAGATCTCTGTGAGCGTCCCCTCCCCAATATGGTACCACTCGCGGATGCTATCGGGCTCCATGCTCCATGTCAAAATTTGAGCCACCTTCCTGGACTTTTCTTAAAATTCCGCAGGGTGGACTTGTATGATGGACGGATGACTCCACAGCTGAGACAGGTGTGGGCACCGGAGTCTGGAGTGAAAGCTCCTATGGAAATTCTCAATCAATACACGTTCAAGTCTAAGAGACACGCCATTAGGTAGACTCCTGACCTTGTTCAAGCAGTCTTTTTTTTCTTTCTGGTGGGAGGTACTGGGTCCATAGGTACTGCGGCCATTCATTTGGCCTATTGTACTACACCCCTATACCTCATAAAGCAGTCTTACCTACGATAGGTATAGGTAGTAGTATTGCCAAGCGCGTGGCCGCGATACCTTTTGACCCAGTACCAAAAGAAAACAAGTTCAGAAATCACCCTTTGTACTACCAGTTCGTCATGTCACATTAACCATGTTGTAGTGTCTGTTAGTAATTTTAGTTCGAAAGAAGGAAAAGAGGATAGTATCTATAAATAAGAGTCGTGGGGTGATGAAAGAGGATGCTCTGAACGTTGTGTTGCAACTCTAAGGTGCTCTACGCGTCCGGAAATACTGGCTGCAAATACAGTCTAGTAGTTCTATTTATTAATGGACTTCTAATTGGCCACATTCAACAACTACATTAATCAACTTTGCCACATGTACACCATTCCGAGGGTGGGATGGTGTTTCTTAGAAGAATCAAATGGTGCTTTCATCATTGAGTTTGACAGCGTGGTTTTACGTCATATGAAGGGACAAAAAGGCGGGTTTGAGGCCCTGACCCATATAAACGAGTTGAATTCAAGCCAAGGACAAATTTACGACTTGGAAATTGCAGCCCGCGCTTCTGGTTGAAGAATTTTAATCTTTTAATACAGCCCAGGTACTGGGGTGAATGTTTAGCAATTTGAAGTATGTGACCATACCATCCTCGGTTAATGGTATGCCAAGGATTTAAAGAGAGTTGTGAACCGCTAAGATGGAAAGAAGATCAGTGCATGCCTTCGTTTTGAAGCCATTAAATTCATTCCGACCTCCCGCCTCAATCAAGAATTAGTTCGATGTTCCTGTAGACTCCGACCTCTGACCTCTTCTGATATGTTGATTTATTTCTACCTGAGTTAATGATAATGAAGACGAGGTCTGGCACGTGCTTGTCTTACATTATCAAAGTCAGACAACAAAGCTGTGAAGGGGATTAGAGGAGATTGCAAGCACATTATGTATAAAAATTCGTAACAAAAGAGGTGATAGGATTGAACCCTGGGGAGCACCCTCAATGGTAGTGTGGGGTGTACATTCTACGCTATCCACCTTGAAGTCAAAAGCATTTAGGTCAACGCAGCAAGGTCCATACTCTGTCCAAAAAATTGAAGATCTCTATAGAATGAATACCTAAAGCGCTCTGTCAGACACTTCAGAAGGTCGGCAATAGATGCCTCGGTACTAATTGTAATAAGCGAGGAAGCCATATCCTGTTTGATCACCAAAGTCAGAATTGTATCGTCGTAGTATTGGATGGACCAGGTGGAATAGAATCTGGTATTAACATTGGCAATTATTTCACTATTCTCTCTACTTTTTTCTTACGAAAGCCTGCAATCAGAGAGTGCACCCAACAATCGAACTCTCTACAGTACCTATATACTTACTACTGAGCTCAAGTCGCTAAACAAAACTACATTATATACTAGCAAAAACCCGCGTGCGTTGCAACGCCTTTCAATAAAAAAAGATAATGTGTGCACAGTCCGCGGTAGGAAAAAGTATAATGAAAAAAAGAACAAATTTGCAAAAATTGATTTTGGATACTTAAAAAATTTAGAGTCTGTTACAACTTTTTTAAGATTCGACGATGAAAAATTGTGTACTCCGTGCACAACAGACATCTAGCCAAACATATTCAGAATCGTCCTCATCGATTTTACTATGCCGGGGTATTAGACGCCCTGTGCAGAACTTCGCTCATGGCACCCTCCTCCGCTCCAAATTGTTTTTCCCAAAAAAACGCCAAAAAAAGTTATAAATTTTTCAAATATGGCACTTACTATGCAGCCCAAAAATGCACAATTTGGTGCCCTAAAAATCGAATAAATATATTACACACATATTTCCTCTCTGTTTTTTTCATTTCGTCTTAAGAGGAACAGAAGGAGCAAAAAAAATGCAAAGCATATAATCAGACATGCAACAGATGTTACGGTATTTTTCAAAGACTTCAGGATAAACTATATTTAAAGTTCTGGCATTTGGAGCTAAGATGTGAACATTTTTAGCAACACCAACCCACACATACAGCTGTCCGTGGGAGAAGCATGGCTTTATCAGATCGAATCCAACAACTTTCAGTGATTGTCCTTGTGACTGCATAGAAAATAAAATATATAGTTTAAAAAAACTAAAAAATACGCTTTTATTTTAAAATGGCCTAAAAAGCAAAAAATTATTTTGAATGTAAATTTTTATTGCTCCAGCCAGTTTATGGGAACAACCTACCTTTCGAAATGTAAAAAAGCGTGGTACTCTTGACCTATCTTATTTTATTAATACTGGAAGTTTTCGTTAGCGCCCCACGCTTGATTACATTTCGAAAGGTAGGTTGTTTCCATATATCTACTGGCTGGAGCAGGAAAAATTTTACATTCAAAATTATTTTTTACTTTTTAGTTCATTTTAAGATAAAAGCGTATTTTTTAGTTTTTTTAAACTATATATTTTATTTTCTACTTTTTAGTCTATTATATTTCTTCCTCCATTTTGTGGGGACCGCCATATTTGATTTAAAATGACGTCACATAGCTTACTGTACTATACTTGTCATACACATTTATTTGATACCCATACCGACGGCGTCGTAAGGAAAAATGTAAACCGCTGTTTTGTGTTGGCCACCATTTTGAATTTGGAAAGACACCACACAGATAATAGTATTCTAATTGTCACACCCTTTCATTTGATACCCATACCGAACGCGTTGTAAAGAAAAATGTAATCCCCCGTTTTATGTTGGCCGCCACTTTCTGTTTGCCACCATTTTGAATTTGGAATGACGCCACACAGCTAATATTGTAGTATTCTACTTGTCATACTCTTTCATTTGATACCCATACCGAGTGGCTTGCAAAGAAAAAGGTGATCCGCCATTTTGTGTTGGCCACCATTTTGAAATGAAATGATGCCCAGCTAATTGTATTCTACTCGTATTACCCTTTTATTTGATACCCATGTCGGGGATAACAATTGCAAAAATTCGGCCGCCATCTTAGAACCGCCATCTTGATTCTTTTAGAAAAATGTCATATTGTATTGTAACGCGACCTATTCATATGGGCAAAATTTGGGGTTGATCAGTTACATAAAAGTGGGTCAAAATCAAGTTGCAAGAGGTGTAGAACGTAAAAATTGGTGACGTACTAATTAATTTATTAAAAAAAACTAATTAAAATATCGAAAACGGAAACTTTTAGTCACCTGTTGGGGTATCCATGCATCTACCAAAAAAAATCAGATTTCTATCTCTTCTAGTTTGGCTCCAACGCGCGACGGTACGCACAAGCAGACACACAAACTCACAGACACACAGACTGACAGACACTTTCTTTTATTCCTATAGATTTCCAGTAACATATTCAATATTACCGAGAGCAAAATCATTCTTATTGAAGATCGGACCTGACAACCTAAGGATAGGATATGGCATCCCAAAAACTATCACAAGTAGTTCTTTTCAGTTTTTTACAGAAATTCGTAAAAAATGGCTCCTATTTGACCTTAGAAGTCCAGCTTTATTTGGCACGATAGTTCGTTAGGAGTTGGCATCCCAATTTAAAAATTCTACTTATATTGACGTGAAGTATGCAGTTTATACCATCATCATCATCACATGGCTTCCCAACCCAAGCAACTCGTAGCCTCGTCGATTGTCGTCTTCAAACGTCCACGTTCCCTTACGATTTCATAGGATAACAAAATCTTCAGTTTATCTTTTGAATTCTACATTTCGAAAAAAACATAGATTATGAATTACTTACACTTTGTCTACAACCACAAGTCTAGCTACATTTACTTTCCGTCTAATACAATGTTTAGACCTACCCTATCCAGCTTCTTCGAAGTAAGCTGACTGCCAGACATGACTAATGGCATATAAGTCAATGAATGTCCCCTGAGCTTTCACATAAAAAAGTCATCAGGAGTACTAAACACCACGTCTTCACAATAAGGACATTCCTACATCAATGACTGCGGGACTAATTCCTTAAAGGGTTTCAGTTTTATTTTCATTTAGTCTGTTGCAGAAAATTAATCTTGCTGCCGTTTGCTATCGTATCTACTATATGATTCTTAAGGGGGGACATAAAGAAAGACCAGTGTTCTTGGCAATAACTATTAAAGGTCATACCATTCCCATTCCAATTGTAATTATTAAAGAGTTCGTGCATTGGCCTCTGCATCAATTAAAGTCCGTCATAAAACCGAATTTTTCAAAATTGCCAAAAGCGTCCTTAAAGTGTTACGTGCGTTGCTCTTTGCTGACTTTAATGCTGACACATGTTATCAAAAATACAAAAAAAAATCCCTCACGTCCATCAGAAAGTGATTTCGAAGCGTCGCATGACAGCCTTTTCATTAGACAAGAACATGTAATTAATAACACGTAAATTCACTTAATCCTTAGATACATACACAGATATTTCAGATCCTTGGTTCCATCCCTCCTCCATGTATACACCAAAAGAAATTCGCTTATCATCCTTCAAGACCCTTAAAGGTGAACCCGTTTCCTTCTTTTATTTATTAGGTTCGCATGACTTCATTTCCTATAAATAAAGGAAATTCCTTTGTAGACTTTTTCCATTTCTGATCTTTTTATTACCTCTCTATCCTACCAGGATCTCCTACACACAGCTGTAGGTGTATACAGGAACACAAGATTTGAGGTAACCTGGGGGAGGAAATCTTTAATTTTACCCGCAAATATTTTTTTCGGGCGGTGGAGAAATAATGGAACGCAGAAAGGAATTCCAATACGGGAAAAGTTCATATCTTAACGCAGGCTAAGGAAATTAAATGGGGAAAGAATGTCTTGATTAAGACTTATAGACACAACCTTTCTGTCCTGCCATTAGGGAGTCCTGCTCCTTGGGATTATGCCGACTTTCCTTCTCTCCTGTGTTTATATCCTTGTAAGTATTTCAGTTGTTCGCTCCAAATGAACAATTTGCAAGACAAAGCAAATAGCGGGGATTTTTTGTTTTTTTTTTAAAAAAATGTTTTTTTCTTAAATTTTTTTCCACATTTTTCCCGCAGGATCAACATGAATTTACGTTTTTTGTTTTTAATATTCGTTAATGGTATTAAGTACACGAAACGTTGCGGTATGCCGAGCAATGCTCCTTGATCTGTTTGTTCTTTATACCTTTGCCATATTTTTAACGATCCCTGAAGCGCAGAATGTTTTTTTTAAAGACGTGTATTTTACTGGTGACTTTATTATAGTAAACAGCGGTTATCGCCATTAATTTTACGGACTGCAATTCATTTATCGACGCAATCTCGGTAATTACCTGTGACACAAGGTTGCTGCTAATCGAGAGGCATTTGATGAATCAAAACGGAGAGATATGAGCCATGATCGTATAAAAAAGTTTTCGTTTGGTCTTGAGGATGATTTGGCGCTGCGGACTAACTATATTGCCACTTAAAATTTGCATTTCAAAGCGAACGATGGTCATTCGCCCTTCTGCAATGAAGTTCTCAACTGTATCTGGCAGTGTTGACGACATTGGATGACGATAAACGAAAAAGGTAAAGGTAAGCTGCTGGGGTATATTGCTTTGCTGAAATTGGGAGATGATATAGAGCCGTAATTGTAAAGAAATAAGCACTAATTTGTACTTCTTTCTGGAAAAATTTTATGCCGAGGTCATTTCGTGGAAATTTGGTCTTTGTAATGGCAAACATAAACATGTTTACTTAACGGCTTTTTTAATATTCTTTATTGGATATTTATTTTATTTTATATTAAGCTTATAGTCCAATATTGGAAATAAAGTTATGCGAATTAAGCGGGATATCCAAATGCAGTAGTAATGCAGTTGCAGTCCAAAACAACTTGGCAGATTTGTTTTTTTTCAAATTCTTGTAATTAGCTGGATGTTCTAATGGAAGTTAAACAATATTGACCGGTATGAAACTTTGACAAATTCCTACCTTCTAGATCTGTACATAGACAGCACAATGACTGATTTGGGAGTTGGACTAGTCATGTATTACCCGGAAAGGTGCATTTATAAGGTACTGGAAAACTCACCCCCACTTTTACAATGTTAGGTGATGGTCAGAAGAGAATACGCCCAAGTCTATATTCTCAGAGGCATGAATAAATTGCTGTACCACCATAATCTATGTAGAGAGCATATCTACTAGGTTAGCGTATGTGCCAGTCGGTGCAGGCCAAACTGCACAGGCATAGCGACCGGAGAAGAATTGAAAAGCAATTCTTTCTACCTGCGCAGGCGTGTAGACCTGAGCGGGTGTCTGAGTCACTCCGGCACGCCTGTACAATTTTTAGGTTATTTGTGGCTAGTTCCTTGAGTAGAGAGCGTCGGTCGCTTTTGACGTGTACAATAGTGTTAGCTAATGACTACGCGTACGATGAGCTAGTGACTTTTGTAATCATCATGTCAAGCCGAACACGGAACCAAGTGATCGAAGTGTTCATTGAAATATATAGGTCGGAACCTTGTCTGTGACAGTGGCGGTTTCAGAGGGGGGTAATTGCGTAAACGAACATCGGTCGCTTGGCTTTTTAAGGGGCATACGATGGACGTAGAGTTTTTAACTATTTTAATGGGAGCACATACGTCCTTACGACGGCCAAATTTGACCAAAAGATTTAAAAGGCCAAGTACTGAGCTGTAGAAACGGGCATTCGACGGGAATTTTGAGCCAAAAAAAGAATCTGCACCAAATGTATTGTTGAATGTGTTTTATGGTAACTTCATCATTTTCGTTATCTACAATGGTTCTTTCGATTTATCCTACTTAAAGATATCGATGCACAAGAGAAACGAGCCCGCCAGTCGTCGGTTTGTTGTACGTGAAGTGTGTGGTGCGTGTTGATTTATATTTTAGTGGG
This sequence comes from Thereva nobilitata, assembly GCA_963855945.1. NCBI lineage: Eukaryota > Metazoa > Arthropoda > Insecta > Diptera > Therevidae > Thereva > Thereva nobilitata. The sequence continues at coordinate 35,377,272 of OY979696.1, forward strand.
AAATTTTGTTATTTAACGGCTTGAAAAAAAACACAACCGAAAGAAAATCAAACATTTAATTGCAGTGAAATATATTTTCTTATACGAGGGCGAATATCCACGTTGCTGCCACTGTACCACCGTCGTATACCTGTAATAGCAACCATACGGCCGCCGTACCACCGTCTTATGGCCGTTATTGGAACTGTAAGGCCGTTGTATCACCGTCAGTCGTCCCCTGTACGGCCGTACTGTCCTGCAACGAGCCTTCTGTTAACCGCCAGATGGCCGAGGACTATGTTTTAATCACAGTCGGTATTTGCCCGTTCTAAGGCCATCATTTATTTTTACTCGGATTAGGGCTAAATAACCGTTAATACTAGTGGCAGAAATTTTTGACCATTTGCTGCGGGTGGTGAAACGGTGCTTCAGCTAGGGGGGTGGGGCTTGGGGAGGGTGCGACTGGTATTTATGGAATAAAAAAAATATTTTAGTTTTTTCTTTTTTTAAAATTACCCCCCTAAGACGACAGTTGGCTGGAAACGCCCATGGTCTGTGCGGGTGAAAAGTAAAGAGTACCACGACAGTGAAAAGAGAGATGTAGACTATGAAAGTCTTATGATTAAATTAAAGGAGTTGGAACCCGGTGCTACAAAGGAATCTGTTGTTAAAAAAATAAATAATTTAAAAAGTAATCTATGTAAAGAGAAGAAGAAACGTGACTGAAAATCGGTATATGCCTTAATAGAACGGCAAAAAATAACCCTCGAGTTCCTTAGAGCAGGGTCAATACAAATAGCTTGGAGTTTAGTTAAAGAGCGGGGTGCCCTACTCTACCAAAAATTTTGGAGATATCCATAGGAACCAAACTGGACTCACCAAATCGATACAGGTTTTGTTTGAGGTATTCTGTTAGACACACGAAAAGGTCATCGGTGCATGTTTTGTCTAAAATCGATTTTTCTGTCATCCAAGATTTGTTTGGATTCTAGATACCCCAGCTTTTGTTGATTTTTGTCTCCATGATTTTGAAGAGAATAATAGCAACTGCTATTGGGCGGTAGTTGTAAGCTTTGTTATTGAATTTGCATATTACGGCTAGAGTCTGATCCAAAAGAGATGAGGTTTCTCAAAAGTCGCATTTTCCATGCGCAGTGAGAATAACAACAGAAGAGTGAGAATAACAACAGATTTCGAAGGGTAAATGTGAATATACATAAGCGCATGTTTTATCCCGATGTGCGCAATGTTTATTTGTGTGTAATTTTCATTTCCCCACATGCGCGAAGAAAACCTCAACTGATTTGGATCAGGCTCTAGAGCAGGAGGCTGGAGGAAGAATTTTCATCTTTTAAGAGGTTTCAGGCACGGATATGTTCTCTTAGCGACTTGGAATACGTAGTCATTCCATCACAGATCCTTGGTTAGTTTTCTTCGTTTGTTGTTTGTTGTTTGCCGGTAGCTAACTAAGCTTTTCATATGTATAATAAAAATAATTTCCGTTTCGAAATGAATTGAAGTAAAATGCTTTCGAAAATGAAATAAATTATTTAAAATTTGATAATCAGACGTCTGGCTCTTTCGTTTCATTTAAGTAAGAAAAACATGTTTTTACTACAATTTCTATGACGTGAAACACAAAGAAGAAAACTTATACAATTTCAATTCATTTACAATAGAATTTCAAAGAAAAAAACACGACACTGCATTCAAATAACATCAAGTAAATCTTGTAAGAAAAAGTAAATGGTTTTGTTGCCAAAGGATAATCTTTCAGTACTTAATGGGACTCTCCAGTAAAACATTATGAATTTATAACTTTTTACGGCCGCGTTTATTAAATAGAAATTTCTTGAATGTTAAAACTGTTAAATACGAAAAGTAGAAATTTCACAAAATTTATTTTAATGCATACATAATGTCATTAAAATTAGCATTAAACAAGGAATTTAATTTTCTCGGAAATTACGACTTCTGTAATAGCCTTCTGCTACTGAAAATATCTTGTTAATTTAACATCCTTTTATCCTTATAATTTGGTAATGTTCTTCTTAATGGTAATAACCAGAGAATAACTGTTTGTTGCTTTTTTTATTTATATAAAAAGGTAATGTTTGCAGGAAAGCATAAAATTCCGCCTCAACCCACCAATCCGAAAATGTTTGGGACATTGACCCTTTTATCGCGCGCCCGTCGGAAAGTCTAAATAAATCATTGTGAGAGCATCTCTCCTCCAGCCATAAAAATGCTATGAAAGCCCGCTGCTATTATTCTTTCACTCGAACAAGGTACGCCATTGTGTATCATCAGGGCCATAAAACGGATTGAATATTAGCAATTTACCAGCACTCCCAGCACAATCAGGTGACTCGCTTAAACTCACGAAATACGACCACAATGCGCGAATTGATCATAAAACCGAGATTTATTAAAAATTTTAATCTCCGGTCCGGAATCGCTTCGCTTCCTCGGCGATAGCAATAAAATGTCTAAAGTGTGGCACTGGTGCGTTGTTGAAAACAAGAAATCCGGAGACGTGCAGAATTGCTTCCAGATAATGATAAAGTGACGTCGAAGGTTATTTCCACCTGGAGAATCATCTCCAGTTCCAGGTATACGTATACGTATTCAAATCAACCCACAGCAATCAATACCTGAATCAGCATCCTGGCAAATTGATTTTTAGTGCATTACTATTTGCTCAGGTACAAGCACAGTGCGGAGCTGGAGGATGGCGCGTATTGGGCAATAAGCCAAGAAATTGCTGCACATCTTATATAGGCACGATCTGAAGTGTTTTATCTATTAAGGAAGTGGTCGCACCTGAAGTGATTATTACTGACAACGGTTCTGGACGATCATTCGTGAGTCTATGACGACTCGCCCATTACCGGAGATGCAAATAATATGAGTGCTGGTTTACAAATAAATTGATGGACATTGCGGTATTATCCCGAGACTGAGCAAGTCATCGATATTAGTTTCCTGCAGCGGGAATCCAATCAGGGTTAATCCTGGTGAAGGTGTTCTACCTGTTACAGTTGAATACTACCGTAAACACGATCTAACGAAAAATTGCTATTTACATATATTATCGGCTTATCAAGCTATCAGCAGGCGCCAAAACGATTTGCATAAATCGAAATTAGAATTTTATCATGACTAAAAATGTCGAGTTGTTTGTAAACAATTTTAATGTAAAACATTTGAAATGTGGCTGAAGGAAACTTTTTGCTGCTGTAACGATTATGAGACTCCTGCTCTCCAGGTAACTGAAATGAGGGATTTAAGAGGAAATTTTTGAAATTTTATGCAGAAACTAAACTTATCGCATTAACATGTTTTTCAGCGCACGACACACTTTCAGTTTAATTTGAGGGAAGAGGAAATTTATTTTTTATTGTTTAGTTTGTTGGATAGAAATACATTGGCGGTGTCGGGAGTTAGGTTCACACGAAGAATTCATCAAGCATGGGACTCGTGCCTTTTTAAAATTGGTCGGTAAGTTTCGACACGAGTAGCACTCGTGGTTCTCTTGTTTCTAAAGCGTATAAAGGGGTTTACAAGTTGTTACAGTGTCTTGGGTTAAATATTTCAAACTGTTGCAATTTTTTGTCACAGTCATGAAAACCTTTCAATTTAATAAACTAACAATTGTATGCATTCAAAATTTGGTTCAACTCGAAAAAAGCTTGTATTGTTCACTTTTCAAGGATAGGCTTTTTAGGAGGGAATAGAAGATCTACAGTAGCTGAAAATTCTTGAAGGTGGTCAATCTAGGCAAGGCAGTTGTGTTTGAGTAAATAAAATAGTGAAAATAACGTGATTTGAAAACTTTGAAAGCTATTTGCAAGTCACCAATTACAATTGTACCCAGCGGCCTCTATCTGGGGTCCTATTTTAGAGAATTTAACAACGAACATAGATATACCGCATATGTTATACCAAAAGTACGGAAGCCGAAACGGAGATATTGAAAGAAATATAGAAAAAGGGCATATTTTATTCACAATTAGTAAATTAAAAAATCAAGCAGTCCAGCAATTTGTGCGTAAATTCAGGATATTCAACTACACCCTAAAACGAAGCTATTTCAGCAATAATCTCGCCTGTGTTCCAAAAATTTAGTTAGCATTTTTTCTCGTCACCGACTAAGGGGTCATCCATAAATTACGTGAGGCGATTTTGCCGATTTTTCGAACCCCCATCCCCCTTCGTGAGATGTCGTGAGATTTGGCTCGTGAGATTTTTCAAATTTTAAAAAATTTCTAGTGTTTACACTATTATGCGTATTTGTAGTGTAAATACGTTCATCTGTGCTTGATTGCGTTGGATTTATTTAAAAAAACATAATTTGTGTTGAAGAACAGTACTACAAAATCATCCCAGCATCAACTCGGCATGCACCCAATATCTATGGATTACCATTTAGCAAGTGATTCTGCCTATCCTTTGGAAATCAATCTTACAGCTTACTAGTAGAGGGAAATTAAACAAAAAAAAGCAAAGTTATGATGTAGTTGGGAAGTTGGATTTTTTTGTTTTTTTTCTTTACATATGTTAAGATAAAGCGAAAAAAAAATTTCTGCAAAATCGGTCCTATGCTGCACGAGAAAATTGCATAAATGTCCATTTTTGATGCATTTTGAGTGCATTTCTACGCTATTTTTTTAATTTCTCCAGTTCTGTTGGTCGCAGAAAAATACAAAAAAAAAATGGAAGACTATCGAACTGATTCGGTATAAATACTTTAAAAATGAATCCTAACCTCAAAAAACCAAAATGTATGAAATTTTGTTTTATTTTACTAAAAATGCAATAAATAACGGGAAAAAGGTCGGATTTTGATAAAAATTGGAGAAAAGATGTACTGTGATGCTATAAATACCTACGTGGTTGAAATTTCAAAAAAACTTTCGATTTTTACGGCAACAATTGGCAAAATTTAAAATTGCCGCCATTTTATGCCAAATCTTCGTACGGTAAAATTTTTTTTTAAATTGTAGCTTTTTTTATGTACTTTCTTGTGAGCATACGCAATACTTCGTTACTTTATTTAAAATGTCTATTTTAGGACTTTGAAAAAACTAAAAAATTTCAATATTCAATTTTTTTGTCTTTTGCTTACTATGAAAAGCTACTTGCCAACTATGAAAAAAAGGCAAAAAATTGAAAAATTGAAATAAAAAGGGCGTCCCGGGGAAAAAATCGGTAGACTTTATAATCCCCTATTAAGAACCCTAAAAGGAAGCTCCAATTTTCAGCCTGTAGGTAGCTAATTAATTTACCTGTACTATTAATTTAACCCAGTTTTTTTCACAATTTTACACTGTTTCTTGCGGAAAAAAATTACGTGATATTTGCCGAGACACCCTCCCTTGAGATTTGGTGAGATTAGGCTCGACCCCCTCCCCTACCTAATCGCCTCACGTAATTTATGGATGACCCCTAACCTACTTTGCCTTACTACTTTTGTAATAACTTCTTCCTATTTGATTAACTTCATTGGACTTTTTATCAATAGTTAGTTAGTTAGATAGGTGGAGCAAAAAAATTCGATACAGTTCGAAACGAACGTTGGGAAATCGTAATAAACGTACATGCACGCACACACTTACACACATAAGCATAAGTCCGTGGATTTGGTCACAAAAATGTTGAATTTTGCAATTCTGTCAAATCAATCAAATACAATGTATGTGTATGTATGTGAATGTATATTTGATATTATCAAATATGTCAAAGGGGTGACATGGCTGTTTTTGGTGTTGCTAGTGCAAATACGATCGACGAAATAACACAATATCAAATAGGACGTTATGTTAGCAGTAATGAAGGGTTATGACGAATTTTTTCATTACCATTCATAAAAGATGTCCAACTGTGGTTCATTTGGTAGTTCATCTCGAAAATGGCCAACGTGTATATTTTACAACGGATAATGTGCGGGAAGGGCTGAACGACCACCATCCACCACATTGACAAGTTTCTTCGCGATGTGCGAAGCTGATGAATTTGCAAGAACTTTATAAAGTTTGATTCCAAGGGTAATATCGTGGCATTTTAGAGTAAAGTATATTTTACTCTGAAATGCCACGATATTACACTTGGAATCAAACTTCAAAAACGTTTCAACGTCGCAAACAAGGAACACCAGTTGAAGGGAATCCGAATCTCTTCTCGATTGATGCTTTAGGGCGGATTTATACAGTGCATCCCACCAACTATGAATGTTTTTATTTACGTTTGTAATTAGTTAATGTCCATGGACCGACGCCAATCAACCTTCAAGAACAGTCCGATTTTTTGATAGAAGCATTCAATTACAATAAATAAATTTTGTGATTGGTCCGGTCCAATGGATAAATTGTGCCAATATTTAGTACGTAGATCAATCTTCAAATAGATCGAGCTGATTCGATCCAACATTTGGGGCTGAATCGAATCGAAATATCGTCGTAAAGACGCGAATTCAAAGATTGAGAAATTGACATGACAGCATACATATTTTTTAGTTTAACTTATTTTTATTGTTGTGCCCTCGTTGTGTTGTGGGTAGATAATTAAATTAAAATATTAGTATCTGTTCCAAATAAAGATTTTCATAATGACAAAACGAATCAACAGTAAAACGACATGAAAACTATAAATTGTAGGTTATGTTCATTGCTTTTCGATTCCGTTCGAATCCATTTAAACTTCAATTATTCGATCCGACGATGTCAAATACGCAAATTCACTTTCAATCCTTCAATCTCTGGATCGTTCGAATCGGTCATGTATAGGTAGCAATTTTTCATGCCTTAAAATATCAAAAAGAAGCACCTGGGATATGCTGTTCCAATGGCAATGGCTCCACCTGAGTCACTTAGCCTTTACGTGGATGGGAAATCTTCGTTGTCCAAATATTTTTTACAACTTCTTTCATTTCGCTTTGATGGGTGCAGTGAGGCGCCCTGGGTTCCAGCTAGTTCTTTATAAATATATATACTCTGAATTCCGTATGTGACACTATTATACTCCGCGTAGGAAGGTTGGTTGAAGTTTTTATCAAAAAGTTCAATTTAAGATACAGACAACTTTTCCATCTATGTCAAATAAAATATGACACTATGTTGCCAGCCAGTAACAAAAATTTACTATGAAGTTGTGTAAGCAGACATTTTCATCAACGTGACTTGTTGTCTAATGAATACATACATATAGAAGAAGGAAGAATTCGGGAGAATTTTGTGAGAATCGGAAAATAAAACAATATTTTCTTGGAAAACTATAAATAGGGTATAAGGGTCCATCAAGATGTTTCCACTCAGCATCTCATTTTTTTGTCGATCCAGCAGATATGTAGGTGCGAGTTTATCTGATTGACCGGATTATCCACTGATTTTTCTTATGTTTTGTAATAATCGATTTCGTCCTAATTTTGGTGACAGATTAATACATTACTTTTGTTCATGACAATTACAGATTACAGATTTTGTAGCAGTTGCTGTTTAGCGAAATTCTTAATCTCGAATTTATTTAGACCTTTAAAAATACAATGTTACTCCAAATTTAGGCAATCCTCGTCCATATAATCGATTTATATTTCGAAGCTTTTGTCGAAAGTAGGACTTAGGTGGGGAAAAAGGAGGTTTTTGTACCTTATAAGAAATATAGCGATATTGGACCGAGACTGTATCGAGAGCGGATTGGTAATGTTTTTCAAGCCTAAAGGTTTAAATTTCTGTTACTTTATAAAAAAAAATATATGTTATACTATCTCAGAAAAATTAAAATGTTTTTAATAAAAATGAAAAAAGAATCCCGAAAAAATATTTTTTGTTCTTTTTTTTATCTAAAAGAGCCTTAATTTATTAAAAACATTAATTTTATTTTCGTCATAATTTCTTCTTAACTATAACACAATTCGACACAATCTTGGAACAAAATTTTCTCATTTTCAATCTTTGGTTAAAATAATGTAAACATTATAACTTTGTCAGACCAAACTGTTCTGTTATTATTCTGATGGTCAGTCGTCATCGTCTTTTATTGCATAACAATAAAGGCGCACTTTTGTTTTATATAAAAAATTCATACAAGGAAAGTGTGTTCTTGCTTATTTTTAACAGAAGTACATCGACTGGAAAATAAATTATAAGTTGTTTAAATAAGAAATACCATTCAGGTTAACGCCTTACCTAAAATTCACTCATTGGTGACGAACAAACAAACCCAAGAAATTTCGTCTCAAAACATTGATTCGCCAAATAACCCGATGATCACAAAAGTTAAATATTTTGACAGTGAATTGTTTTTGCAATAAACTTTAAAATAGCTTTAAAAATATATTTCTATGATAATTGAAATCGTAAACCAAGTATATGCAATGTTATTCTACCCTACCTATGTACGTACATATGTAAATCATAATAATTGAGAAAAACTTCTATCTTTAGGTAAACCAAATATTTGCATCGCAATTCCCTCTTCAAATCAAAAGTAATTCTGATTCAAAATTCATATTCTCTCTACTTCGATATTCTAGAAAAGTTTTCTAATTCTTTCCAACTTTTTCTTCAACCATTTTCCAAACGAAATCTTGATGATGCCTACTTTTTTTCCTTTAAGAATAAGATTTTATTTAGCTCAGTAATTCTGGGAATTTTCAACATTCAATTCGAAGTTTCCAGACAGAAAAATAAAGTAGACTTCTTGATAAAAACAAATAAATTATAGACGAAAAGATTTAGCAAATTTTTTATTAGTAATAGAAAATTGTAGAGAGATGAACCCAAGTTCAAATCCCCAATGACGTTCTGTTTTGCAAATTCTGTGAAAGGCAAATTCAACTCTTTAAGTTTTTTTCAATGAACTACAGTGGCTAAGCTATGCTGTATGTAAACTTACCAACTACAGATATATTATTAATAATGAAAATATGTAAATACAAAAATAGTTTAAAATAGTAGAGGGAAATTGTCATATGATAGTGATGTAGCTGGGAAATTGGATTTTTTTTTCTTTACATATGTTGATAAAGCGAAATAAAAATTTCTGCAAAATCGGGCTTGTGCTGCACGAGAAAATTACATAAATGTGGATTTTTGATGCATTTTGAGTGCATTGCTACACTATTTTTTTAATTTCTCCAGTTCTCTTCGTCGTAGAAAAATAAAAAAAATTGAAAAATACTCGTGAACGAATAGACTATCGAATTGATTCGGTATAAATACTTTAAAAATGAATCCTAACCCCAAAAACCCAAAATGTATCAAATTTTGTTTTTTTTATTAAAAATGCAATAAATAACGGGAAAATAGTCGGATTTTTATAAAAATTGGAGAAAATGTGTATTTTGATGCTATTAATAAGTGATTGAAAATTCAAAAAAAAATTATTATTTTTACGGCAACAATTGGCATTTTTCGAAAAACATTAAAATTGCCGCCATTTTAAGCCAAATCGGTACAAAAAATTTTTTTAATTGTAAGTTTTTTTACGTACTTTCTTGTGGGCATACGCAATACTTCGTTACTTTATTTAAAATGAATTTTAAATAAAGTAACGAAGTATTGCGTATGCTCACAAGAAAGTACATAACAAAACCTACAATTTAAAAAGAAATTTTACCCTACCATGATTTGGCATAAAATGGCGGCAATTTTAATGTTTTTGGAAAAGTGCCAATTCAGCGTAAACTCTGAATAGAAACTCAGTAACTAAAGTACAAAAGCTGCTGAATTGGTTCTACGAGCAGTGTTGCCAGAACTACGGATTTCTGAGTAGACACACGGATTTTTCGAACGGGAAAAAAATAACTGATTTTTCAACGGATTATAGTTCAAATACGGAATTTTAACTAAATAGTACAATAAATTTACGAAATTAACGGATTTTTGGAAATTTCTAAAAGATTTCCTTTAGCGGAGAAGAGTGTCGAGATGCTTAAAGAATTCGAAGTCATTTAACCCATGAATTTGAAAATGTCTCACAATTACCTTGTTTATGCGTAAGTCGAATTTCGGCTTAAGATAGAATCCGGCTCCGTATAAACAGTCTTAGGGCCGATTCACAATGAACGCTTCAAGCTTCAAAAATTTAGGATTATTGGATTTATGTACAAAGATTCACATTCAAAGCTTCACGCTGCAAGCTTTAAATGTACTTGAAACTATAGAAAAAAAATTTGTAGCTTGAGGCTTGAAGCATTCATTGTGAATCGGCCCTTAAGCCGAAATTCGTCTCAAGCTTAATATATTTCAGCTTAAGACGAATTATTGTGTGGATGTGTGAGAAATTCTCAAAATGGCTGATTTTGGTCTTACATTAAAAGAATAATCTCACTCTATTCCGGTTAGTGATTAAAGTTATGTTAATGCATAATAAAGAACGTAAATTTTCAATTGTGTGAGAGAGAATCCGAATCTGTTTATACAGCCAATTCGTCTTAAACCGATTTTAAGCTTAAAACCGCCTTACGCATAAACAAGGTAAATGTATCAGTCGCTGCCGATTTCTTTGGCTTCGACATCGAGGATGTGCAGCAGGAATTCAAAACGCTGAAAAGAATCTTCAAAAACGATTTTCACTTGGACAAAAATTCTTTTTGCAACAAAGTGCGTAACTATAAAAACGCTATGGTTGTGCCACTGTAAAACGAATTTTCAGTCAGATCAATATCAACAAAACGAAGCTCAGAAACAAACTGGAGACAGAGACCTTGGAAGTCATTTTACACGGCAAAGTTCTTCTATAAAGTACATCAAAATGATGAATAAGAGTGTTAATCAGTAGACAACACATCTACTGATAAATACTCTTATTCATCATTTTGTGCATTTATAGTTTGCCAAAGTTTATGCTATCTTCGTGCAATTGATTGTCACTGATTAAAAATTAAACACCTTTATTCCACTTAAACTTAAAGCATCTTATGCTTCCAAATGTAAATTTAAATTACTTAAAATAAATACTAAAAAGTACGAAAAACTGGTATGTGATACATCAAATAATTTATAAGTTTCATTGAAATAGCCAGAAGGAGCAGCAATACGGAGCAACGGATTTTTACGGAATTTGCCCCACCTCAGAAAATCGCAATCTACGGATATTCTTAAAAATCACCTGGCAACATTGTCTACGAGCATTCTTCTTTCCCAGAGAGCGCTGTCCATATGTCAATAAGTACAGCTGTAGATGAGATGATCGACAGCCACTGTCCGAGGAGATGGGCATGAAAGGTATACAGTGTATTGTTGGTGGTGATTTTCAAACTGTAAAACTCAAACGAAGCGAAATAATGCAGCCTGTTGCATTTATAAACACCTCTATTCAGATACAAGGCAGGGCTGTAGTCATAAGAGTTGCGAGAATTTTTGTATTACAAATTAAACCCCTACCCTCTCTTTCTCTTCGAAGAGCATGGGATGAGGAAAGTCACAAAATCGAGCTTGTCCAGGGCTTTTGCGGAATTGAATGGTACAATATACGTCATCTACTGCAATAAAATCAGAAATTTTCAGCACTTATGTATCATGTCGAGTTAAACTACAAATCAAATTCCCTTGCCATTTTCGATGGGACGAAGCTTGTTTTTTTATGTGAAAAAACCAACTTTGTACTACCAGTCTGTCATATCGTTAAGGTCATGGTGCAATGATTAGTAGTAAGCTTGGTTTGAAGAGTTTTAAGTGTCTGTGTTCATCAATATGAGCCATGGATGGCAGCCTCCAACACCGACCTTAGGTGGCCTAAGGGCACATCCTGCCCGAGGTGCTCTTGCACTGCTCCATGGACAGGTGAGGGCAGGCCACCAAGCTCCTCTTGCCTGTCCTTGGAGCAGACTGAACACGGCTGATATAGAGAGGATATACTCGATAAGACCCGCAATCCCAAGGTATAAACAATCGTGCTGAAGGGATGAATAGTATTGCGTGAACGTACTACTAACAATGAACTTCAAGTACCTGGCAACTTTTGGTTTAAATTGTCCTTCCCATGACAATGAGGAGCTCTAGCATGGGCGATCGATTTTTCTCGAGCAGCTCGTGGGATCAACATTGATACTTTTAATAGAACTTATGAGGATGGAGCACCACTCAACGCTTCAAACACTTCTTGGGCTTCCATAGCCTCAAGCAGAACCTATAAGGCCTATTGGATATCTCTGACCCATGCAGCAGGCTGCCGAACATGACCAGTAAAGGGAAATTTTCGGGATCCGGCCTGCAAACCGCGGTGGTGTACACAGATATCACTCCTACATTGGAAAAAGATCTCCTTAGAAACCCACCTGCAGAAGCGCGAGCACCTTCTACTCCATCAAGGAAGTGACCCGAAAAGGGACCGCTTTAAAAAGACAAGGTGGCGCAGGCTAGGTTCTAGGCTCTGCGTGTCTCTGAGGAAGAGAGGAATCCAGATCTTCTTAATAAGAAAAGGGTTTGATCGTCTGGATCCTCTCCAGGCCACAGTAATCCGGCTAAAGGGGTGAAGACTCCAGTCATCCGGTTCGAACAGCCGACTTAAAAGCCTACAGAAAAGAAGTCCAACCGATAATGGAGCCTAGAATGGCTCCAAAGCCGATCTTCGGCCAAATGGCAGAAAGTGTCAGAATAGAATGGGCGTGCTTACCACTAACTATCCGGAGACTCTTCTAAACATGGAACAACATGGTGTAAAGGAGTCTCCTGGAGGCGATAGCCCAGTTGGAACAACGCTCAGAACATCTCAGGTTCCCCCACGGCCATATAGGGGAGAGATGTGATGGGCCGCCTTAAGACTTAAGGGCAAGACGCGTCGCTCTCCAGGGGCGAACTGGAGGTAATGCTATCACTATTCGATACCATTCCTGCCGTTTACGACGATTATCGGAAGTACATAGGTCAGAATGCCAACACAACTCTTCTTGAGAGAAAACACGGCCTTTTGGTATACGGGTGGTTCCAAAACCGATAATGGGGTTGGACTGGGCGTATGTAGCCCAAGCAGCAAAATATCGATGGCTCTTGGCACTACCCCTTTATTTTTCAATCTGAGATACTCGCAATCCCGACTTGTATTAAAGAGCTCTAAATAATTTTCTCGACGGTCAAGCTACCCTGTTAGCAATTAAATACCACAGGGAGTCAACAAAGACTGCCTTGGATTGTCTCCTACCTCTAAAATCCCTCAGCAGGAAGTAATGTAAATGTGGGTTCCAGGCCACGAAGGTCACATTAGTAATGGAGTTGCCGGTGGCTGGGCAAGAGTAGGGATCTGTACACCATCGGCCCATCTTCCGATTCACAATGAAGTGACACCTTCTTTTCTTAAGTAAAATACTAAATATCAGTGTCGGTTTTGTGCTGGCACTGCACTGAAGTAAAAAATCTAGGCTTATTAGCGTGACAAAGTATTACTAACTTTAATTACAAAAAAAAATTTAGGACGTATTTCCTTAAACAAGTTTTCTAACAAAACTATGGGAAAACCATACAAACAATAACAATTGTCTCTCATAAGAACGAAAAAATTGGTACAAAAAAGGAACAAGAAAACGTCCAATACACAACCAGAGACATTATCTAGGAAATCTGATTAAACACAGATAAAAACGTTCAATTTGTTTGCAATAAACTCCTAATGAAATAACAAACAAAAAACCCCCAACCTTCAGGGCTGACTTTGAGTCATTTATTTTGAGTCGTATTTTTGTTTTCTTGTAGTCAGATTGTAATAAGCCACAAACTGTTTGTTTACATCCGAGACTAACTCAACCTCTATGACATTAATGCAAACGGCGACCATTAAACTGGTTTACTGGTGTGTCCGAATACCTTAATGGGATTACGAGAATTATGCATGACCAAACAGTGCGGGGTATCTTAGCTTATAGACTTTTATTAGGTAAATGGAAGCTTATGACCTAATTTGGAATGGGATGTATAAACAAATGCCAAGACTTACTTCTCTTTCAAGAAAAAGGGAATAAGAAAATGCCAAAGATACTAATTTGTCTTCTTGTTTTTTTTTAATCTAAGACCCCGAACCCGAGGCTTTAATTTGATGAAATTTCTTTGTTTAATCACGAAGCGACCTTTAAGTGCTGACCCAAATTCGAGCCAAATACCAAAAGACTTACTGACCACCCACCATCAATGGATCTCGAATGTTTTCTTATTTGCTTTTACACTAAAACTTCACGGATTTCATATAACATACCTTCACCACATCCTCCCTATGCAAATCTATTTGCCATAGAAGACGTTTATCTTACCATAGACATTTATCGGCTGCGAGTATCTAACTAGTATCTAAATTACAGATCGCGAGGCCCAGCAAGCAGCAAAACTCCTCAGTTTACTCACCACAACAACTCGACCGTGTAGAAGAAGCACTTTCCTGGATGCGCCCGCTTAGCGAATGTGGAACGAGATTTTTTTGTATCAGATAGAGTCACCGAGTTGCCAGGGAAAGCACAACGAGCAATATCAAGAAAAACAATAGATCGTCGGCGAACAAGAAAAATACCTGGTCTTGATCCGTTGCCGGGTGATGTAACACCAGAAATCAAGAAGAAGTAGTCAACGGCACAAGAAAATTGCACGCTTTCTGCTCGCGGTATTTCTTAACGCCGTCTTTTGTTGGCCTGATCATCTTCTTCCTGTTTTACCTGCAACAGAGAGGCCGATTCGCGTGTGCTAAACGACGCAACTTAAGGTGGCCCCAGGTGGTTATGTAAATTATTTGCAGCAGTTGTGTTATGATTCCATGAGCCGGAAAAGCCTTTCTTCAATAAATGGAATATAAAGAAGAAAACTTGATCAATCCGTTAATTCCTAGGGCGATCCTTTCTCTATATCTCCCGTAAATGCTATATCTCTAACTCCACCGCCTCGTTATCAGTTTTTACGACTTCAGGTGCTTCAGTACCTTGAGTTTTTGCTGCCCACACGCTTGTTTTAAGGCTAATGTGCGGTTTCTTTTTATTTTGTACCATTGCAAGCTGGAAGATAGTTGATAAATAATTGCAGGCGATTTAGTAAACGACCCTTGCCCATTACGTGGTCATATAACTTTCTACGACTACCATCCAAGGTAGCAACTGTGTGGTTTTAGGAAACTGCTTACTTTTAAGCATTAACCTCTGATGACAGTAAACTTTTGCCTGTGAATGAATAGAGGAGCGGATTTATAAAATCAATTCCTAATTATTAACACTGTAATTACCGTCTCTCGTGCTAAGTCCCATAATAATCATTAGAGAAGATATTCACAGGTGATTACGTAAATCTTTCGTGTCGTCCGTTGTCTCCACCGTTTGAAGGGTTACCGTGCTATGGAGAGAGAATATCATGGTACGAGCTATGCTTGTGGGATTAAAGATGACTTATTTTGCTGTTGATTATTAGTTTTTGATGTCATCAGATTTTGCTGTACCGTTATTAAAGGAATTTTAATTGTTTTTCTTTCATTGTAATTAATGTTGGAAATGCTAAAAAATAATTGTTGGTGTAGATAGAGCTTAATGATCCTTAATGGATAGTTTATCGCAGATTGGGGGTCACAATTTCACTTTAGACTTACGTTTAATTGCGGAAGATTGTCAATAGAATTTACAATATATTTTTAGTATTTTTTTGGTAATTACATCGGAAAAGGAATCAAACCCACGCTACAACACAGTGAAGAAATGTGCAAAAATATTTTCGAAAAGGAACGGTTTCTATCGAGTTCAAATGAAGGAAGACAACGCCGTCATGTTATAAGGACTCTTTCAAAACTCGTCGAAGAATAATAACGATTGTTCAGGTTTCAGCACATCGCGCGACAAACACCTTAAAACAGATTGAAATGCCATTTTAAAGCGATGGCATCGAAAAGTCAACTTGAACACTCTCATATCGCAGTGTAAAAGCATTTATTTAAATGTAAACAACCCACAAAAGAGTATCATCTGAAAGCACCGCGCGATTATCCTTTGTAAAATAATTCCGGCATTGCATTGTGTTGATGGCTGGTAAAAGGTATTTCGATATCGTTTTTTGTTTTCCGGTTTTTGATTAACATCCGAGAAATGTGCGCATTTTGCGAATCATGTTCAGTGATGAATCGTCCTTCCACCGCTTACATCAGCGGCATTCTTTGTGCACGATTTGCTCAGTGAAAAGTTTCACACTTTATGCGCACGTAAAAAAATGTGAAAAATCCATCCTCTGCAATGGTATGCGGGTTTATTATGTAATCTGAAACATGTATTCACTATTTTGTAGATCAATGATTAGACAAGAGAACAATACAAGATTGCCCTAGATAAGATTGATTCTACTACCTACTACTTATCTACTACTTCTGCCGGTTGGTTCGCAGCGAAAATGAATGGACTTTCTTTGCAAGGCACCATGCTATGTTTTATTGATTGAAGATAATTTTATTGATTGAAGTGATTTTGCAGAAAATTATTGCCTTTCGCGTCTGAACTTCTATCAACATCAATTCGCCACTTTCCTTAGAAGTTAGAAACTAGTCCAAATGAGAATTCTTATGAAGATAGAGCATAAATATTCGCAACCTCCATAAACAATAGCGTTGAACCTATCTCAGAAGGATTACTAGGCAAATACCAAGGCGGTTTCCGAAGAGGAAAGTCACCCGAGTAAAAATAAAAGCTAGGCTTGCAACGGGCGAACACCGGCCGTGTTTGAAATACAGTTATCGTCCATGTGCCGGGCATCAAAAGGTTGTGTATCGGACTGTGTGGCCGTATATGACGGCGCACAGTGGTTCAGAATCCCGAAACCTGGTCAAAACTCCCCAAAATAAAGTATTTTTTTAGGGACTTTTGACCCGCCAAATATTTGTAGTGAAGCCCTTAGCATCATCTGGAACTATTAAAAGTAAGTAAATTTTCCCGGAATCCGTTATATTTCATTAAGAAAGTGGGCATCTCGACCAAAATTTCGTCTCCGCTAAGTAAGAAAAAGTACTCCGCATTCAAAGCGCTGTGGAATTTTGGGTTTTTTAGTGCATTGTAAAAGTGAGACATGGATTCTTCTCCTGAAAGTGAGTATAATTTTATAACGTCACTAATCGAAACCTTTATTGCAAATTACGTTAGCTGTTAACAATGTAAGTTGCAATAAATTTATGTGGGCGCGCTTCACATAACTCTGATAAAATAATTGATTAGTCGAAAGTACCACAAGGTATCGCCTTGAAACTGGTCGCATATTGTCCAGTATACATTTCTTCTTAAAATAAAAAAGAATGTAGCTGCACCTACCTGCAGTACAATTTTTCTTCATATTCATAATAAGTAATTTTATTTTTCAGGACATCTGAAGCCAGACGGCTTTTTACAAAGAAAAGATATTTACTTTCTCGTAAGCTCTAGTCCTTCACATAAAAAAAAAAAAAAAGAACAATTTAAAAGATAAATGTAGTATTATTGAGGATCAGCGCCCTCGAAGAACGAGTTTCATGAAATTTGGCTGAAGCAAAATCGTCTACCATTTTGGATCCGCCATTATGTTTTTTGGAAAATTGATAGCGGATTCTTAATCAGCGCCCTTGAAAACCCCCCTATAATTGGTTTCATGAAATTTGGCTGATTATTGATCAAAATCGGCCGCCATTTTGTATCCGCCATTTTGTTTTTTGAAAATTGATAGTGGATCCTTAATCAGCGCCCTTAAAAACCCCCAAGTACGAAAATTCATATAAAAAAATCTACTTTTAGATGCTAAAAGACTTTTTACCAGGTTTTCGGGATTCTGAACCACTGTGCGGCGGTACGATGGCCTTTCATTTCCAATAAAGGGCATACAACCGTGGAACAGTGGCTTTTCACATGATATAATGGTCACATGTATGTATGTATAAAAGAATGGAAAATAGGTTTTCTTATTTACTACTTTTTATTATATTTTTGCCAGACTACAAGAGTAAATAAAAAAATGTTTTAAAAGCAAAAAAAGCCGTAAAAATTAGAGAAAAACAGAAAATGTAAGAAAAATTCCCAATTCATGATAAAGATACTTCAGATCCTACTCGAATTAAGTGTGCCAGCTAAACCAGCACGTCTGAAACAATTAATCAAATGAAGTTTGGCATCTAAATACTTATGATAAAATTACCAAGTGCCCCTTTTTTGAGGGGTGCTTTTTTGAGAACCAACCGATAGTACCCGTTTCCAATTTTTCCAAAATAGCTCAAAAGCAAAATTAAATTCTAGATTTTTACAAAAAAAACTTTTTTGTAGAAATTAAAATTTCGAAGTAGGTTTTTTAAAATTTTGTTTTAACATTTTTAATACTACAAATAATAGAAAAACACAAAAACTAAAAATTTCATCAACACAAAGGCGGTGGAACATCGCGCATACAAGAAGAGGTACAAATTTTGGTACAATGGTTCTGTTCGAAGGCCACGGTCCATTTACATAAAGAAATGAGTTGGTTTTTATGAGCAGTGGTTTAATAGCAACTGCATATACCGCACGCGAAGCTCAAAGTAAAGGTATAACATTGATTTCTGACTCAAAATGCATTGATAACAATATGACTATGTTTCCTGCACCGCAATCTCTACAACTCAAAATTTCATGTGGATGTTTAAAAGCCTGTCATACTAATTGTATTTGCAGAAAGTTTGGCTATGAGCTAATCAAATTCGACAACAACGGTGCTTTTAAAAAAAACGTATTTTGCAAAAACTATTTATTATTTTACAATATTTTCAAAAACGCTTTTATTTTACTCCCCAAGGATTGTACTTTCCGCTAGTTTCATTACAAATTCATTTTGTTTCTAAAGTTGCAACCAATAGAGGTAGTATCACTTATAGACCAAAAACAGTTTTTCGCGTTTTATAAAAAACTATTCTTAAAAGTTTTTAAAAATTGTGTAGACCTTTTAATGCTAACAAAATGAGGCAAGTTTGATGTCAACACAAACAAATAAAAACCTTATTGCAAAAGAAAAACGATAAAAATCACTTTTTTTAATGTTCATATCTTAGGGCCAAGGGTGTTCTACACCATCAGTTCAGTTGTCCGTTCAGTCCCAGTTTAAGTTCAACTGTCAGTTAAACTGACATTTGGACTGAAAAAACTGAAGAGAATACTGAACTAAAAACTGAACTGAGGCTCCATTGGAATCTCATCGAGCCCAGTTCAGTTAACAGTTCAAATGGGAAGTAACTGACTACAGACTACACTTTGGTCTTTTTTTCCTAGGCTTATTTAGTGATAAACATAGCGCTACAGCAATAAGCCAGTTTGCTTAGAACTTATATAGGCCAGTTAATTGAGCTATTTAGTTCAAAAAAAATCCTGACACTGATTTTTTTTTTTAATTTGTTGATTGAATAGTGTACTTTAACCTCATGAAAAGTTATCACTTCCCGGGGGAGGGGAACCCCCAAAAAAACCATCCCCTAAAAAAAATTCCGTTTTTGACTAATACCTCGGGTAAGTGTTATCATAAAATTGTATTTATAAAGTTTGTAGATTATGCGATTATCTACAAAAAAAGATATTACACATTTTCCCGTACGATTTGCCATTCATGAGATATCGCCGTTTTAAAGATTTAAAATACTCATTTGCGACTTGTATAGGTCATCAGACGTTCAATAAATCCTTTGTTGGACTACGTGGCTAATATTTTCAGGGGTGATTCCTGGATGTATTTGGAGAAAAAAATTGTTGTAGAGAGGGAGGCTATCCAAACTATCTACTAAAATACATAGTGTTTACGAAAAAAAAAATAATTTTTTTTAAAATTTACTTTAACTTCAATTACTCTTAGACTAACATCGTAAAGCAACAAAATTATTGTCATCTTTTAGGTAAATTTGTATTCTTTTATTTAGTAAAAGGATCAAAAAGTCGAGTGACTCCGTTTAGAAGATATGTAGGTTTAAAGTGTAAGCAAAATCCCAATATTCTTCGTTTTTCAGCATTTTGCCCATACTTTAAACCTGCATATCTTTTGAACGGAGTCACTCAACTTTTTTATATTTATATCAAATTAAAGAATACATATTTACCTAAACGATGATCCTAATTTTGTTGCTTTACGATAATTAGTCTAGGGAAGTTTAAGTGGTTTATTTTTTCAAGTATGTATTATGTATTATACAAGTCGCAAATGAGTATTTAAATCTTTAAAACGCCGATATCTCATGAATGGCAATTCGTACGTGAAAATGTATAATATCTTTTTTTGTAGAAAATCGCATAATCTACAAACTTTGTAAATACTATTTTATGATAACACTTACCGTTCAAGAGGTATTAGTCCAAAACGAAATTTTTTTAGGGTGTGGTTTTTTTGGGATTCCCCACCCCGGCAAGTGATAACTTTTCATGAGGTTAAAGTACACTATTCAATGAACAAATTAAAAAAAAATATCAGTGTCAGGATTTTTTTTCAACTTTTAGGAGAAAATATACTTCACCGCCTTGCTTAATATGGAAGTTCGGAAAGGTGGTTTCAATTGTACTTATAGATCGGAACGAAAAACTTGAATAAATTTAAACTCTTTCGGAACGGATCGTAAGGAACGGAATCATTGCAATTGGCCCTAATCGTTGTTTATGCAACAATTTTCTACATGTAGATTTCTCTGTCTTTTAAATGATGGATTAAAACTATGGACTAATTTTTTATACTAATCAAAATTCGCTCTCATTAAATTCTCTGAAACTCTTTGGGTATTAAATCAATCAGAATCGCAAAGAAATATTTTGCAGCCAAAAGAGGAATTAATCAAGTAAATTATTATTTCGGTTAATAAAGACGGGAAATTCCACTTCACAATCACAAAGCGATTCTCTGGCATGACAATAGATCACAGCCAGTCCGCAGACTTAGCTCTGTTACTCAATGAAATTCGACTCCACCATTGGAGCTCGCTCCGCTGTCAAAGTCAGGCCCCGGTCGAAGATCTTAAGGTGATTTATGGAAATGTCATTCCATTTGAAGAGTTATGAAGAACTTCAAACAAAACAAATTTTCATTTATATTTCATCCGGAGTCGAGCACGGATTGGCGCTAACTTTAGCACTCCCTGCCTCAAAATGTGAAGTGAAATCGGAATGTGACATTGTTCTGAGAGGGAATGATTCATACCTGAGGAATGAAGGTCGCATTCCACTTTAGATACACGCATATCTTTATTGCCAGCTAATAAGTGTTAAAGTTTGAAGTAGGTAACTCAGAGCTGGGATGAATTCTCGATGACCACTTCAATATAGTTTCGAAATTCACATAAATCACTCGAAATATATAACAAGCACATTTCATCAAATACCACACATGATAACAATCCAGAAATTTATGTTTGATGGTGATCTCGACGAGGCTTTAATCCGGCAATGCTTTGATTTGCATTTCAATTTTTGGGGCTCAACATCGGTATGAAATTCGATTTTCACGGGGTGATGCTCTGCAGCCGCAAGTTTTCAAAGGGAACGTAATCATCTCTATTCCAACTATACAACCCCGATGGGAAGCGAATTTTATTGTAACTTCCTCAATGTAATTTATTTCGTGTAATCACAAATACGAGGGCACAAAAGACGAGTAAGCTTTGGGAAATTTCACTGCAAACAAAATGAATTTTGAAATGAGATGTGAATATTATAGTGCACGGTACTGCGAATAGTGCGCACTCTAGAATAGCAGAGCATAAGGGCCACAAGGGTCCTTTCGGATGCACGCTTTAGAAATCTGTTTGTTATGGAAATTCGGAACGAGGTGTTTTGCAAAATATAAGATGCTATAATTACAGATATATTCGCTGCATGTGACATTGAAACGCCCAAAGAGATTTTATAAATATTTAAATACATGCACAAAAAATATATAAAATTATCTAATATATTTCTTTTATCTCTACTCATAATCCCTGAGTTAGCGATAGTTGAAAGCGGAAAATTTCTTGAATGTTTTTCCACACTGCATTTTCAGCCACGTTGGAATAAAATTCTGGCACATCCACAAGTCAGTTAATGCTGGAAAAGGAAGTCACCAGAAGCACAATTGCACTGATTTCACACTCTGATTTGCATAGATGTGAATTGGAACAAAATATCGTGCCAATTCGTATGAATTTTGCCAAAAACATGGTTCACAGACCACAGACTTTTCTTCGTAAAGACTTCTATAGAATTTTGTCTGGGCAACAAAGTGCAGACAAATGTCGGTGCTTTAGAAAGGTTGGATGGTGAGGACTCTCTGGGGGCAGGCAACTATTCATTCTCTAGGTGGTCTCAATCATACCAAATCAAGGCTTTGCAGATAGTATTATCCACATAATCCAGTATGAGAAAAAATAATATCTGAATTTTTACAGTTTCAAAACCGATCGTCCTTTCGAGTTACAGTTTCAAAACCGATCGTACGTTCGAGTTCTCAATATGTAATTAAAAAATGTTTCTGAAAGACATTGCCGAAGATCACGTTTCCGGAAAGGTCGTATTTTATGTTTATGTCATAAAACATTAAAAACGCGGCTTAACCCTGAAGCATTGCCTATTTACGTTGATTAGGGAAGTTAAATTTCAATCAGCTGATGATGATGTTGAATGCATTATTCCTGTCGAAACAGAGTTCGAATTCCGTGACTTGATGAGTCATTTCTTCTCTACCCAAATTGGCTTATGTTCAGCCCATACCGAAGAAAGGTGAATCCCACAACCCTTCTAACTACAGCCAAATAGCAATTATATTTCTATTTTCTCCAAAATCATGGTGACATGAAATATCTAGAGTCTACAGTACAGGCAGTACGGCTTTAGTCTACCGACCTCCTTGTGTGTTTAACCGCATCCATCGCTTTGGTGAGTCTGGTCTGGTTGCTTTAGATATCTCCAAGTATGGCATCCTGCTCTGCTGACTTATCTCCAAGCTATTGGTATAGACCTTGTTCTAAGAATCAGGATTGAGAGTTTTCTTTGTGGCCGTTCAATCACGGTAGTATTTGAGGGCGTGCTTCATGAAAGGACAATTATATGCCGGCCTCAAGACCCTATGGGCGTTAAGGTGCCCGACTACCATCCCAGCGGTTTGTGGTTCGAATCCACGTTGCGTCATGATTGTTTTTCCTCTTGTCCCACAGAGATAACATTTCTTCTTTCTTGTCTTTAAAACAATTCCATGCCCTGGTCCATTACCAAGAAAAAAGTCGTTCTGCCGCTATAGTGTTGGATAGGAACTGCGGAATAAACCAAATATTGGCATTGCCCCTTCTTTCACTCTTCAAGAGGCTTACCTCTGAGCTCTAGTCTTTAACATAAACAAATATAGAGTTACCTCAACAGCCTGTAAAGATTGAAATTGTAGAAGTCCTAATAAACAGTATGTCAAAAATGTTGATCGCATATGCAGAAAAGCAGTAGCATCAAGATGGTTTCATGCAACGTAAAGATAAGTTTTTGAACTTAAATGCTGCACGCGCTACTTTTATCAACCCAGTGGCGGTTTCAGAGGGGGTAATTGGGTAATTACCCCCTCTAAGAATTTTCGTTCGCTTATTTATTTTTATTCTTAAAAATTACCAATATTTCAAACAAACAAGTAAAGTTATGGTGAATCTAGTCGGCGATGTATGAAGGTGAATTTTTCCAAAACTGCTGGAGAGTCGTGGAAGGGACCGATACCCGAGACTACCACTAATGTGGCACGCTGTAGCTGATTCCACATGAGCGTACACACGACATGACGACAGTCGGCTGCAAAGTGGTTTATGAACAAGAGGGTGAGAGAGGACGATGGGGAGGGCACACCAATTTGAACGATATTTTCAGCCGATTTTTGATCGAACACGCTCGTGTGGAAATAACCTATGTAAAGAAAATGAAGTTAACTGCTCAAGCGCCGTAAGAGAAATGATGACTTCCCGAGTAAAAATGAAACTTGCCCGCAGCTAGCATGCAGCAGGTACGCACTAGCCTGCACAGCGCCCGCAACTAGCACACATAGCAAACAAATGCGCATGGCACATTTTTACTAGGGTTTCTTCCTTTTAATAGGGTAGCTGGCACTTGAAAAACTCGTGTCGTCCCAACCTTCTGCCGTATGGTATATAAGCTTATCAAATAATTTCAAGCATTTTTATAATATGACCTTTTTAATGGGAAGTGGACCCACATCGAATCAGGGGGTTGGGGGAGGGGTATAAAAAAAGGGCTACAATTGAAAAAAGTGTCTGCCGCTGCTTATGTAGATTCTATTAGGGCTAAATAACCGTTAAATACTAGTGGCACAAACTTTTGAACATTTGCGTGGGGGTTAAACGGCAACTTCAGTTGGGGGCGGCTTGGGGAGGGTGTTATGGAATAAAAAAAATATTTAAGTTTTCACTTTTTTTAAAATTACCCCACCTAAGCCAGTTGGCTGGAAACGCCCCTGATCAAGCCGTGCAGTTCTTAAAACAAAAAATGTCGGCAATGAAATTCCGCACAAAAAACGTTATAATCAGTTTTGCAATGAAACGTGTAATTAAAAATATTGACAAAAAACTACTTTTGAATTTACATATTTTCTCACTTAACGCGCTATAACTCGGGCAATATTAGAACTGCGTAAAAAATGGTAATAACAAAAATTGTAGATAATCGTGTGTTCTTTAAGTCCTACGTAGGATTTTTTCATGTAGAATTGACCATTAACGAAATATAGTGGAAAGAAAGTGATATATGAAGTTTGAAGCACTATATCTCCGTACATATTGATTTTACAAAAAAAAATTCTGAACAAAAAAGTTAAATCTCTTATTTATCTACAAAAAAGATTATATACATTTTTGTCGTAAAATGCATAGTTTCTGAGATATGTAGAATTAAACGCGTTTAATTTCACTGTAAGTTTAGCACAAGGTTGGGGATGACGCCATTTTGAATTTGAGCTCATAAAAATATATAAAAAAAATCATTTGGTGGAAAAAAATCGCGTGTGGTATTTTTCGCATTACGAAGACCTTTTTTACGACTTATTTATTGCCTTATTGGACTATAAGTCAGTTTTTATTTACCTCAAAACTGATAAAATATATTTTTTGTTACGAATTTCTTCTCTTTTCCGTTAAACCCTTTTTCCTATTGCTGACTGTGCAAGTGTATAGTACAAGGGGTCCCCTAGTACTAACTTAGTTTTCACAATGCCTCTTGAACATTTTAAAACATCTAATTCCATAAGAAAAGGTACGGGGAAACAAGAAGTATTACTTACCCCTGCTTTTCAAGATGGCTAGGAAAAGGGTTTAAGTACCAAAAGACAACCCGCGATTACTGCTTTAGAATTTTCGTTCTTAGTAAAAATATTTAAAAAATCATCATTGATTATTTTAAACAACGGTAAGGCTTTATAATAGCACATCTATCTTCTCCGTCAGCACTTTTAAGAAAATGGGAACACCGATGTACTCAAGGTTCAATGGGTTACAAGAAAGGATGAGTGAAAAGAGAAATTTTCGCAATAACACCCCATGTGGTATTTAGTACATTACGTAGAAGAATCAGCCTGGATAAATTTAGCTTCCTTCATCCAAGAGTTTATACAGTAAAATGTCCTCCAAAACTTTGAAACACGTGTAAGAAATGGTTGAATTTTCCATTGTAGTAATTTAAAAACAGAGTTTAGTCATGAAAGACGGGAAATAAGTGTTTTGTATTCGCATTTTGAAATAGTTAGGCTTATGTTACTACTGTACAGTGAAAACTCATCTCAAGGACATGGAAAGCTTAGCGTAAAAACTTTATACGTCCAAAACGTTATTTTAATGTCACTCCAATATCAATATTCCAACACTTCAAATATTTCTTTTAAATAGATTCTGATCAATGACGGTGTGCTCCATACCATGCCATCGATGGAATGATAATGAAATCAACAAAAAGAATGTTGACACCACCAGAGTTGCAGCTACTCAATAGAATTCTACGAAAAAGGTGCAGCACAGAGAGTAATTCCGATTAATTTAAAGGGAGGAAACGACGTGACAAGACTATGGAATCTAAATTCATAAGTTTACCAGCCCCCGTCTCAGTACATAGGAGATACGTAGATAACAGCGTTAGCGTCAGCGTCTCTAAATGGCTTTTTATATCAGTCTCGAGAGGAAAACTCGTTCTCAGATTGCTCTGACCCAAATTGGGTCGACAGGTAATATATTACCGGCGCGCATACCTGCGAATATTTATGTATAATTCAGACTTTTCTCTCTCGTTTTTCATGCAATCGACCCTTGGATTGTGTGTTTTCACTTTCGTGTAGAACTCGACAAAAAATAATCTTATCTGAACGGCAGTATGTATAAAAAACACCTACGAATCGCATGCAGGATACCATTTGGACATTGGTCAGTAATCGGCCATCCTTTCGTGCGATGTGGTGGTTGCCATGAAAAATGTTTTCCGCGATAATAAACGAACATTTCGGAATCACACATAAACAGGAGATATTCTGCCCAGGGGGACTTATACCGCCGCACCAGAGCCGCCCAAAATCATACAGACTGTCTCTATGGGAAATTTATTCACAGCTGACATTCAAAGTGACCGTTTTGTCTCCAATGAATCCAGCTGATCGTGGCAATTAGCATATTCGCTCCCCGTGTCTGATAAATAACCTGTGTGAACCGCATTGCCATTTAAGGAGCCTTTAATCATTTATGGAGCCAAAAGATAACGCCTAACTAGCTTGCTACCACTTACGAGATAGCCGCTAGGTTGGCAGGCAATTTGCTGTGGCGGATACCTTGTTGCACCTGGATTTTCATTCGTGCTGTGAACTCGTTTCATTTACGTAATGTCAGTCGACAAAGAACACATTAAGGTGAGCTGGGTGGACGGATTCGTAGAGTCAATTATGTCACTGTAATATGTGTGCTAGGGATTACTAGGTTTGTAGGTGGTGTTTGCAGCAATAAGGTGAGCGATATGTTAAGTCGGTTGCTTGTCCTTTACCTAGGGGGGGTTTTAATTTTGAAAACCTGATTTTGTTTTGATTTTTATCTTAGAGTTTCTCTGATCAATTTATGGGCAGTTAAGGCATGCTAAGAATTAGGTAGTAGTGCAAGCATTATTTTTGGATATGTCGAAAGGCTTGCATATATTCATAACTTGTTCATTTATGCTACAATTGTATCATTTCTATATTTAATTTTAACATTAGTTTAACCTTGCTGAACAGATCATTACTAGAGCAAGTTCTTTTATATGTGATAAAAAAGGCTTAGGAATCACCTTTTCTTCTGCCAGTTTGTCATGTTGTCCAGGACGTGATGCAATGTTTCTTAGTAAGCTTAGTTGGAAGGGTAGAAAAGCATAGGCCATGTTAATTGATGCCCAGTGGAGGTGCTCTAAGAGATCGCAATGAAACTTACCTTCTAGGATTCTAGGATTTTGTATGAGTTCCAAAATACTATCTGCGGAAAACTGTTTTACGGTTCCACTTATAAACAAACTCTCTAACCATAATGCGTGCGACAAGGTGAACTGCCAAGTGTGGGAGTGAACCGAGCGGGCTTGACTGTTATTGCTAGAAAATATTGCCGCGTAGACAGGATGGCGCTAGTTTCAGTGGAACAATCACTATGAGTGCCTTCCATTTAGACACAGAAAGACAATTGTGTCCGACACAGCGTGTCGCTCTGTGTCGTTCTGTGTAAGCCCAAATGGAACACATAAGTTCATGAAAAATACGCCACGGCGCACTTTCCTCCTTTTTATTTTTGTTTAAGAAGTAAATCGTAAATTTGATGTTGATAATTTCTTTAAATAAATCACCCGAGATCTTATAAATGCTGGGAATCTTAAAAATTAAACAATATTGTTGTAATTATAAATTAACGATCACATTTCAATTGGCGAGGGTTGGTAGCATTGTCTTAGTTGTGCCCGGCTGTGTCTAGCTGTGTCGTTGATGGAACACTTCTGTGTCGGACACAGTGTAACACTGTGTCTCTCTGTGTCTAAATGGAAGGCACCCTATGATAATAGCGATAACATTTTAATGGGGCTGCTCTATTCCGGCGGTGAGTCAATGAGTCTATAGAGGAGATAAAGGTGCCATCACCAATTTTTTCGGCCATCAGTACTCGCAAGGATGCCACCTAATATAGGGGGTCGCAGACCAAGCCGACGCCTCTTTATCACAAGAGTGGTTATTTCGGTCCTTATTGTATAGAGTGCAAGCTTTGGGTAGAACTGTTAATAGGAGGAAAATAAACTCTACATATCGGCTAAGTACCTTTCGAGCATGCTGTGCATACGAAATTACGTCCGACAAAGAAGCATGTGTCAAAGTAAGAATGACCCTCTATCATATTCTGACAATTCACATTATGACCTTATGCTCATATGTCGCGTCCAGTCCATCGCAGAATGGCAGAGGATGTCATGCCAAATGTGGAGATGTGAGGGAAATGCAGAATCACTTTACTACCTCACGCAGTTCCTAAGTGGACATCGAGGTTATAGGGCATGCCTGCATCATTTCAGGCTGGACGATTCCCGGTTCTGCGCAGAGTGCCCGGATGATAAGGAGGAAGGGGAGCATGTCCTCTTCAAATGTCCGAGGTTTGTGAAGTGTGGGGGTGTCCTGAAAACGTGGAGAACGTGGAGGCAAGGCCTGCAAGTAGGGTCCTCCGCCCTTCCTATCTACCATAAGTAGTAATTTAGGGGCAGTGTCCGACGACAAGTCTCCTGACATATTTACCGCACCCTAACAATTCCTTGGCAGCGTTAGGATACGGCACAGGAAGGAAGAGCTTAGAGTTGGCCACCTCCAGCCTTCAGTATATTTCATCAAAGTCCGATCGGCCAGGGCCCTTTGTAGCTAGCTGGTGGGTGTCCCAATAGACCAATGAATGCAATGTCAGAGGGCTTCCGCTTTTTCCCTTTGAAGGCCATCTGACCAAGGACCCAGACAAGAGTAACTTGATTGAGAATACCCACCTCACCAAGAGCATATTGGCAGTCCCAAACTTATTTAGACTTGTTCCTACGGACCCTTAAAACGCCCTGATTGCCGTTTGGCTATCAGAGAAGATAAAGATCCGTTTGTTCCGGTAGGCAATTCTTAAGTTCTCATGAGTGCATGAGGGGCTTTCACTCCAGATTCCGGCCTTAACACCTCTCTCTGTTTTGGAGCCATCCGGGTACAATACTAGTCCACCCGGAGGTACTCTAGAAGAAGTGCAGGATAGATTGTTTTCTATATGTGTTCGGAAAGTTGCTCAAATTTTTAGATCTAAAAGGGCACGCAGTCCGATAGCATTGACTCTTCCGGAATCTCTTTTATCCCTTTCCCTCCTGATTATAACATTTTTTAGCAATAACATGGCTAAGACAAAAAAAACAAAAAAAAATTTGAAAAAAAGTTAGTTGATGTCCTTGTACAAGGACACTCACGCCATTGTGAGCTTCAGGAGTGTAGTTACCTCATATAATGTTAAAATTAAAGAAAACTATTTCTTATTCAATTTTAAAGAGAAAATTCGGAAGCTCACAATTGTGAGCCTTTGGAGCGAAAAGGAGTTATTATTATAGATTGTCCTCGCCCAAGACCAGCGCTCAGGTAGCCAATCTCTTTCTACCTCAAGGTGTAGCTTCTGCAAGTCACGACAGTGTTCGTCTTCTGGTTAACGGAATCCGAATCGTTTTGTCCACCCTGGCGCACCAGCTGCAGATCAAATTGAGTGCGTGCTGCAGGCGACTTGACATGGTACGTTCTGTTCCACCAGTTACTACGATGACAACATAGTCTGCGTACCGTTGAGTGAAAAAGTTTCGGCCGTTGAGTAGCTCTAGGAGTTCATCTACAAAAAGGCACCACAGAAGTGGAGATAAAGCTCCTTCCTGGCATTAGAATGCTTATTTAATGTGGAGTCGTTCCATCGTAGATCCTCGTTTAACGTTACGCCTAGAATGCTAAGAGATTGATTAGCCGACAGAGGCAGATATGATACAGTATTGTGTTCTGGAGTCGCTGAATTCGGCTTCGTACGCCCAATTCCAGAATGCATTTGATGTTCCTGTTGGACACGAGCTTACGATCATAAAGCCAAGGGACTTGTAATTTGTAATTTTGTAATTTGCATACTCGGGGACAGTGAATGGTATATAGCAGTGTCGAGTAAACAATAAATCGATGTGAACAGAGGTATTAATGAACCGACAGTGAATTTACAGTCTGTTATCACATCCCCGTTTTAAATAACCGGAGTGACTATGGATAATGTCAAACTCTTCTTGATGGACCAGTAAGTTAGTAATAACCCAGCAGGCAAAATGAGCTCACAAAATCAGAAATTTATCGTATAACTCACAATGAGCTGAATATGATGAAAATATGACACTCAAAATGCAAAAAAAATTAAATCATTTGAGAGAAAATAATGAGATCATAATGAGAGGAAGTGAAAAAGAAACCGAGATTAAATGCTCGTCTTATTGTTCAATGATTGGAAGGTTGTTATGAGATGAGAAATTCGATTGGTAACATATATATAGGCGCCACATTTTTGTAAGTTGACTATTATCTCTCTGGAATATGAAGCCAACACTCTTTCAACTATACCTCTGACACTGACTGTTGGATATTTCGCTTTAAGTGTGTATATAAATAACAAACTGTTTCACTTCTTTTGTATTTGTGTATAGTATTTTTTCGAACATATAAAAACGGAATTTGTTAGAATTGAATATTTGCAATCAATATAATATTAAAATGTAATATTAAAGAGAAAATAAAATAAAATGTGATGGAAGAACTGTTCTGATGGTCAATAGAAGTGACGAACATCGATGAAGGATCCAAATATTGGCACCAAGGTTTTACAGTATGTCTTAAGAAGGCATTTTGGAATTTACAAAATGATAATAGCATTTTTTAAACATTAATGTCGATGGCTTGCCAATTTTTAATAACAAAACTGGGCAATTTTGGCCAATACTTGCGAATGTCGAAGGAATTATAAAGAAACCTTTGACTGGAATTTACAGCAGGTCACAAACCTAAAACTGTCGTTTATATATCACATTCTATATAAAATATAATACGTTACACAAACTGCATGTTGTTTTTGCATGATATTTCAATATACACTCGACATACTATATATGTATATTACACAGCAGTCCCAGTAGCACATGCAAAAAAATCTAACAATAAGCTCATATTTAGCTTACGCCGGTTTTTCATTTATATACACTCTTGCTGCGGCACATGCGTAGCAGCCTCAGTAGCGCAGCTGGTAGAGTGTTGGCTTCATATTCCAGTGGTCGCAGGTTCGAATCTCGTATAAGGCAATCGAAAAAAAAATTCTCGAATAATAATGAATATATCTAATTATGAAAATATGTAATAATAAAATAATATGAATATAAATAAAAGCAAAAAGAGTCAAAAAAAACTAATGCGGAAAAAATAATTTTGTTTTTTTAACATTTCTCAGTACTTTTTTGCGGCACTCTCAGTGAGCTCAATATGAGAAAATTTTGAGAAAATTTTTAGTTCTTGATTTACTTCATATTCAACTCATACTTAGTTCAGGAACTTGCGCCAATTAACTCACTACTTCCTCATGTGTATGTCATAAATTACTATTTTAGACTTTCAACGAAAAAATTGCCAATTGCAAGTAGATCAAATTTAGCTCAATATGAACTAGAATGCCTGCTGGGAATAGCATTAAATACTTAACTTTCCTGAGAGTGGGTAAACAAGAGTTTCTCAACTCAATACAAACGAGACGCTTAGTCGAGAAAGTCTGTACGCTCTTGCAGACATACACTTCTAATTAAACCTAGCCTTATAAGCTTTGAAGAAAACCTTATAAGTTTAGAAAGAGTGGATTGGAAACACGAACCTCTGGAAAGGTATTCGGGCGCCTTATCCCTTAGGTTGCCGAGGCTGTAGATATCTTCAACGATTTTGTCTCTATTTTAGCTCCCTTCTCGCTTTTTAGAAATGAACAAACGCATTTCTTGCTTAAATCTGGTAACACAGAGATAGATAAAGTTGGAGTTCCTACTACAGAAACATAAATCCCAGTCAGTGATTTGGAAGAAAAAGCGGAAAAGCTCCAGCCAGTTGGCTTCTTATAAATGTCAGACAGTTGTTTTAGAAGACAATACAGGCCCAGAAGGTCGAGATGAGAAATTACACCGATGATGGAGTGGTCCGACCTGACGAAAGGTAAGTATGCGTTGAATGTAAAGTAAGCGAAAGGTGTGTTTCTTGACTTGCAAAGTCAATAGGTTGTCGTAAGATGATCTACCATTAGTGTATCACTTAAGATTATTCAAGTTATAAAAACAACGTTGTATATATTTTTCCGGAGAATTTTGTCCTGGTTTGATTGCTTTTAACTCTTAAGCTGGAAAGAGTTATAAGCGTGTGCGCGATGCGGACAATGGTTCCACAGTATGCAGCGAAATTTCACTGACAGATAATTGCGTGGTCTGCATTCCGTCTCGTCTTTCACACTGTACAATTAAGTCTAACTTACTTGTGCATGTGTTTGTTGTCTTTGAACTATATAAGGCTGTATAAAGCTATATAGAACGCGGCAACGAGGAACACGTTAAAGGTAGACCAACTTTTGCGTTGGCATCGCGGCGTTCAGGCAAGAATCAGCTAGGTCGCATTTCTGCGGTGCAAAGAGCACATGACCTATATATTCAGAACGCTCGATTCGAGAAGAATGCGACCAAAGTTTTCAAAATACTTCAAAATTAAACAAATAAAGAAAGTGATAACTTTTAATTAAAAAGCACAATCAGTCTGAAATTTTTTTAAGGGTAAATATGAATATTTTATATCAAAAAATGCATACATAGCCATTTTCATCAATAATGCATATTATATAGGTCATTTGCCCTTTGCACGGCAGATTTGATTTGCACTTCTACACTCTCTCTCACTGCCCGCACCGCAAGCACGCGTGTATCTATTTGCAGCTTAAGGTTCTCAAATTTTTTTGAAGGCTGAATCACTAAGCGAGAAATGCTAGAAAATCGCGGCCAAATCACTCTGTAAGTCTGAACGTGTTAAAACAAGATATTCTTTCAGTAGGTATAAGAGCAACAGCATGATCAGGCTGTTTCAGTACCAAACTCATTTCTAATGCCTACTGCGAGGTATTTTTTTTAGAATCTTACAAACGAGGGGATTTACCTAAAATCCTAATTGATATCTGACATTCTTTTATCTACTTTCTTTCTACCAAATTCAAACATTAATGCCTTGCTCTTTTGGATAATGTTAATTTTCTGTCTGAGAAATTTTTGATTTTCTGTTTATAGGTTTCTATTTACATAAAAATTTCATACTTTTTGGTTTATGGTACATAACAAAATGTTAATGAAATTACATATTTTAAAAAAAAAGCGCATTTTTCACAAAGGAAATGAAGGCCCAACTCCATCCCTTTTTTAGAAGTAGTTAAAATTCTTTACGGCCAATGCTCTTCCCACCATAATAGTTCGAACTCGGACTCGCCAGACTAATACACCCAAAATCAGCCAGCCCCGGGAGCAAATGAATAATTCATTTGCCTCCAACAATGCTGGTATAGTATTGCCTGCAGACACCACCCCGAGTTAGTAAAAAAGACAAGGATTATAACAAAGCTAATAAAGTTATAAAGATAGGACATAAAACTCAATTTCATATTCCACATGAACTCGTAGGTTATTTTTCTGCCACCACCATGATGTTGATATTGTGTATATAGAGTAGATGAAGCCCGGGGAGATATATAGAGAGATAGGAAGGGAGGTGAGGATGTTGGCTTGAATTAATAAAATTCAAATCACAAAATTCTGCCTGTACTTAAAACAGCTCAAAAGCTTCAACAATCGTCATAAACCGTTATAAAGGAATTTATGCCGCTCATACTTGAAATGAGCTACTTAAAATTCAGCAACATCCTCGCGGCGCATAATCATACTAGTCCCATTCACAGCAACACTTTCCAAAATAAAGACATCATAAAATTTTTTTTTTTTTACAATAGCTATAGTAGTCCTGCAATTTCATTTTACAACTTTTTTATTAATTTTTATATGGCCGTTGCCATTTCGTCGGAGTTGACACCTGTTCCTGCCTGATGTAATAAGGCTAAAGTATCACTGGAGCAACAGCAGCCATATTCAGGCACATACAAGTACACCGGGCCTACACTTTCCACAGCGCCAGCCAGACTTACGCCGTCTTACGTAAGCAGTCCTCGTTAAAAAGTAAAATTAAGTAAATGCCACTTTGAGCCCCAAGACAAGGAAACCCTAAAAGTTGGAGCATAAATCGTGCTCACGTATATAAGAGACCTTATCCAGGAACTCTGGTTTCTTTTGAGACTATGTATACTATCCATTTCGGAAGCGGCAGCAGCACCAGGCATAGAGGATGATGGGGCCACACTCTCTACCGTATGCCGCCACATAACACATTTGAGCGTTGTGAGGTTAATTTTCACTTTTATTACGATGCTCCAGTGCTCCATGAATCTCAAAAAGAAGCCAAAGAGCCTCTCGACCCCATATATGGGGCCATAACACGGCTCCACAGATGGATTAGAGAATTTATGAGGAACCCTGGTCAAAAGACTACTCCCGGCCTCCCATGCTCTCATGATGATGATGCCGTGTGGTATGGATATGTTACCTGATGTTAACCAGATTACCACTACTCCGTTATGAGGGGTTATTATCAGCTGGGGATGGCATCTTGGGGGAATTTAACCACACATATATACCTAACGCTCTATACTGCCGCATGAATTTGACAGCCTGATAAATTATTTGTGCTAGTTACTTTCAATTGGTAGCCGGGTATCAACTTCGCTTGGGATTTAATAATGGCGTTCCTTTTGGTAAATTGATTTAAACGAGCCTTTTCGTCTCAATTATGCCGCAACTAAAGCAAAAAATATTGGTCACAGACACATACCTTATGTACTCGGTGGTTAGGTCGATGACATCTTTCCTTGAGATTTTCCTTGTGGTTTCTTTGGTACAGTTTAATTGAATGTCCATTTTGCGTTATCCTTGCGGTTTATGTTTTGAGAGAATTCATATTAAAAATCAATCTGGAAAAAAGAGAACACATGATATAATTGAATGTTTACATTATTACAGTAATAAAGCAATCTGCAATCTGTTTACTGAGTGAAAGACACAAAGAAACCAAAGTAATTTGCAGAAACAAACCCTTTCTTTTTCATCGTAAAATAACAAAGTAAAAAAGTGCGAAATATAATAATAAATAAAGAAATTGCAGGCTTTGTTGATACCAAATGGGATGCAAATTCGATCTCTTTTACGTAACACCTTAAGCCGCTCGTATTGGCGTGACTTTCACAAAATTTTGCAGATTTATAACTTAGTTTTGCATAAATAAATATAGTGAAGAAAAATGCATGGAAAAGTATATAGGTAATATTTGCATACATAAATTTGTTGATAAAAATGGAGAAACCCTATGTGAATGTATTCGTACAGCTAATACTATCCGCCTACAATAAATCGATAATAAAATACGCAAGATTGTACAATTATGTATAAATGAAATCACATTAAATTTTATTGATGCAACTTTGTCCGCGTTGGCATATTTCTGTTTAAATACATAAATAGTATTGTACAAAATACTACAGGCTTATATAAAAAAGATATTAAGTGGTATTTCTTAGTTATAAAAAATTAATAAGATTTTGGTTTATTTTCTAAATTTGTTAAAGACACCATAAATTTTATTTCAAAAGTTAACGAACGACATTGATTTCTGTTATTTTTCCAGTATTCTCTAAAATTTTTTGATAAACCACAAATGCATTTATCATTTTAACACAATCTACAGTCACTCAAGTATTTATTAATAAATTATTAAGATAGTAATATTTATATAATAACTACTAGTAAGGCCCGCACGGCGGTGCTCGTGCTAAACCTATGGGTCTTTCTGGTAAACAAATTCGCTGGAATCAGAGCACAATTGCCAAATTCGTCCACATTTGCGCGGCCATTTTGAATTTTGAAAATCGGGCTTCGAGATACATTATGGAACCTTCGAAGCACTGCGCACATATACATACAAAAACTGTCTATTAATATAGATAGAAGAGAGATAGATATAAGATAACAATGAGCTCAAACGAAAGAAAACCATTGAATATTTCTGTAAAAGAAGTTATTATAAAATTTTATAAACAACACAAATCATACCAGGAAGTAGCATATTTAGTGAATCGATGTAAATCTAATGTTCAAGGTGCTATTAAACGTTTCAAAATGGAAGGGCGATTTGGCAGCAAAGAAAGAAGCCATCGACCTCGTAATTTTGCAAGACGGGAGGGCGGTATATTCTTATCATCATCTTTTAGTGATACATCACGGGGTGGCGTTCACCTCCTTTATAATCTGCCATCAACTGTACCTATCTTTTGCTGTTGTTTTCCAATATCCAATAATTCTTAGGTCTTGTCCAACACTGTCTAGTGATCTTTGTCTAGGTCGTCATCTATATCTTGTAATTGTTTCACGACTGAAGTAAATGTTGCAGTTCGTTCAAATGTATAATAGATGGCGAATAAATCCCCACAATATGTTAGTGGCCAATACAGGTCACTATATACTCTGTAAACAATCAAGTTGGTCCGTCTAGAGGACAGATTATTCCTGTGTTCCAATCGCCAGGTAGTCAATTTACATTTTATCTCGCCATATCTCAGTTAATATTGCAAATATCGATTTCAAATTTTAACATAATCTAGTTTAACTAATTCTCTAAATATAAAACATCATTCGCACTCTTTACATCAATTAGAAACAAAATGGCGAATGTTTAAAAATTTTCCAACGGATTCGTGAGATCTTTTTTTTCTAATCAAAAAGTTGTGTTATAAATTTTTGAAATTCGCTTTTTTGGCTACTCCACATTATAGTCGAATACTTGAGGCCGTTTTCTGAAAATTTTCAAATCAAAATATCCAGCGGTTTAAAATTTACAGAGATTGTAACAAAACCACTTAAATTTTTTATTGTTAAAATAGAACATTGCGTTTATTGTTTGGGAAATATGAACAAATTTTATTAGAAGGGTTAATTTATTATTTATCTATTAATCAGTCGAACTCCCAATTTTCATTTTGGTCCTGCATTATAGGTTGTGAAAAACATTTCGAACGGCATAGTGGACAACATTTTATTTTTTGAGTGAAGCAAGTGCACGATTCAGCACTAGATTTTGCACTACAATTGCAAAAATATTTTTGTAGTAACTCTAGACTACTAGGTCCTTCGACCATGACTGGTATAACGACATTTTCTTGGCACCTCCAACCAAAAGTTGTTAAATAAGAGGTTGAATTATTGTTTTGTGTGCATTATACCATACGTATGTTTGCCAATGACACCTTTTTAAATGTTGCAGAAGAGCGGGATATGACGGTGGAAGGTTCTCGACTGCGACTATTATTGAGGTCCAAAGCATAAAACGGATCTTATTTATATTTCTATGGAATTTTAAATATTTTCGGTGTAAATCGTATAGAGTAGCAACATACAGTGTGCATACATCAATAACCTCATCTGAAAATCCTTTCTCCAAATGACTGAGATGAGTATCACCAAATCTGCATCTCTTAATTTCCGCGCTGCTTTGAACGCTTTAGATTTCCCAATGTTAGATCTCACGAATCCTTTGGAAAATTTTTAAACATTCACCAATTTGTTTCTAATTGATGTAAAGAGTGCGAATGATGTTTTATATTTAGAGAATTAGTTAAACTAGATTATGTTAAAATTTAAAATCGATATTTGCAAAATTAACTGAGATATGGCGAGATAAAGTGTAAATTTCGTTCAAACAGCGCATAGGAAAAAAACGTATTTTTATGATTTTTTTATATGTTGTCAATGTCCAAACTTCGGCCAAAATCAACTGTAGATGCATTTTCCCATCCTCTATCGATTGCAGTTAGTTTCAACCGGTTATCTCATTTCCAGTAAAAAATGTTTGAAATGCAGCAAAATTAGAATTTGAGATGATAAAGCAGCGGCAGAACTCTCTTCTGCTTTTCTTGTCACGTGACCAGCGTAAGCCAATAGAAACAATTCTCTGCCGACGGTTTTGCTTTGCTGCTTTAGATCTGATAGAGCCTTTAGGTTTAAATTATTTTTTACGCTCTCTTATTTTCTTATAAAACTGTCTTATTTCTCCCTCGCTATAAAGGATTTCTAGTTCTTTCATCTTACGCTTTTCATATTCTTTCTTCTTTTACTTACCTTAGTCTAACAATTAATACTTAAATAAAGTAACTCGACTGTGGAACAATCTTCAACAGTAAGAATTTCCAACTGCTACAACATTCACGAGTTCGTCGGCACCTCTTTCCGCATCCGTCACGCTCTTTCTAATTCATTTATCGTTCACTCTTCCTCGAGCTAAGTTTACTACATTGTCTTATACATTAGCTGCGATCCATTGGGACTGGTAAACTACTCAAAACTGCTGCTAGCTACTCGCAACTACCTTTGCTCTTGTTTTTGGGCAGATATATTTTACTATTAATTGTCAAAAATCGTGTTCCATTGGTGATGTACCCGCAAGTACTTGCGAGTAGAAAAAATCGACCAATTGATCGCAGCTATTGAAGGACTTAAAAGACTGAGAGAAGAAGATTAGGATTAGACTTCTATTTAAAAATAGAGGATGCCCAAACTGACGGCTGCAGCCTCATAGGAAGGATGGAACTATCATCAACATTTAATTATATGACATTTCCTGCAATGATTAAAGCACAACTTTTTGTTCGTGCTCCAAAATTACCAGGATTTTTTATACCGTCGTTGTTCAAGTATTTTAATTCCTCTCCCATTATTATTTTTATTCCAACTTTTACCCCTCCCTTCATTCAAGTGCTCATTATTCATATTTTCCCAGGATTTTAAAAAGTCTCATTAAACATCTTATTTTGGGCATCGTTTGAACGAAACGAAAAGAAACACTTGATTCTTTCTTGTATATCTTAAAAAACCAACTTGCAGATACTTTCCGTACTTTCTCTTAATTTATTCGAATTTAATATCCTTTCTTATGACTTTTTAATTGAATGCGGGCCGCGATTTCTTCTGTTTTTTTTACCTACTTGGCAGCTATCTTTATTCTAAGAACATTGTCGTGGCAATCAAGAAGCCAATGTAACTTTTAAATTACAGCCGCAATAACTCGATATCGTCGCCCATAAAGCTCCGGAATAAATGTCGTTTTACATAGTATAAAGTAGGGAAGGCCATAGAGGGAAAAAAAGTCTCGAACAGAACGACTGGAAATGTGTGTAATCTGTCGTTAAAGCTTAAACGGCTGCCATTAATGCTAAACAGTGTTATTAGCATTTTTACGATTTTACAGTATTTCACGAAATATAAACCGCGACTTTTCGCTTTTTGTCTAGTCTTTCTCTTAATTTATGACACGGAATGGAATTTTTGTATTTTATGTCTTTTAGCTTCTGCTGAGGAGTGAGGAATGTCTTTTGACGTTTCGATTCTGTAATCCAATTTTTATAAAAGTTTCGGTTACTATAGTTGGAAAATATTATTTTTAAGGCTATTTTGAGTGATTATAATGAGACTAGTATAAAACCAATGGTACCAAAACCCATAAAATCAGTACAAAAGCCAGAGCCCGTCTTTAAATTTTAAACTTGTCTTAACTTGTCTTACTTTTCTAAATCCAAATTCCAGTAAAAACACATAATAAAAAGGTAATTAATATTTTTAGCATATATTATTACCGGGCTTCCATAAAAGTTAGTTCAACTCGTGTTGAACTAGGGTTGAACTCGAGTGGAAACGTACGGAGTTGAGAGTTTTCGTTAAATATTTAATGCAGATATGTACATGCAATAACAACAACAATTAAAACACAACAACTTCTTAACTAGATATCATAAACAACACAAACTTAGCGAATGTTAGATTATCAAAAGCATATACGCGCCTGTAACTAGCACCCATAACGAACAAATGCGCCTGCCACACGGGTATGGACGTTCCCGCTAAAGGCATGAAAATCTAAAAATTCTTCTGCTATGTACACCTCTGTTACAGATATGAATGTATTCGTAATCGACCATTCCAAACGCGAGTGTTGTTTTACCAAGCGGTCTCCCAACTTAATTCTAACCACGTCCAATGCTGCTTGACTTACGCAATCGAACGAGAACAGGTCTATTGAGTATACTATTGACACCTTTTACGGTCACCAAGATAGTTTCCAGATTTCTTCGTCCTATACAATTTCTTAAAGCGCCAATTTTGCTCCCTTTAGTCTAGAAATGCTTCGTTTGGACTATTCCTTCGTTTGGACTATTCAGACGTTTTCACACTGGGTGTGCCTGTTTCAAGCTAAGAACGGTCGAGTCGTGTTTTTAATCGGGTCAAAATGTTACATCTCTTAGGTTTATTGCAGTAAGAATTGTAAGTATCATCAGTTAAAGTGAGAAAGCGACTTCAGTTAAAGTGAGCTTTCAGTCATTTTTTTAAATTATTTTGGTTTTTTGTAAACTTTGACGTAATTTACGTAAGCAAGTTGACTTAAGTAAGCTCAAGTTCGTTCAGTTTTCTTACATTACCTTTCGTCCATTTTGGTTCAGGCTTTAGTTTTATACGTCTCGTTAGGCTGATTTTCAATTTGATCAAAGAAAGATCTCGGCCCTGATACCACCAATTAGAGCCCCCACCATAAAAGAAGGGAAATGAGCGCGTATGTGGAATTGGTATTGAGAATATAAATGATCCGGTAATTTGCGTTTTTCAACAAAAAGAGTGACGATGCTTGTTTGTGGGGACATGAGATTCTCGTTGTTCGGGGAAACAGCGATTTTGAGATTCATTTCTTTTATGGTGCGGTCTCTACTCTAAGGTAATTCAGCAATTTACATTATGAACGTTGAAATTAATCGTCACATTCATC
The DNA here is from genome assembly GCA_963855945.1 of Thereva nobilitata. Taxonomy (NCBI): domain Eukaryota; kingdom Metazoa; phylum Arthropoda; class Insecta; order Diptera; family Therevidae; genus Thereva; species Thereva nobilitata. The sequence continues at coordinate 35,418,203 of OY979696.1, forward strand.
GCACACCTTCTGGAAGATCGCATCTTTCTCAATATAACATTGCAGTTTCCCAAACGGCAGAGAAATTGTACATTTAAGTTATATCCTAACTCCTGATGATTTGAGCCACCAAGATGAAATGAAACTTGGGTTTCATTTAATGGGAGAATTGGGTATTTCAAATGAAACCCATTAAAATTGCCAAAATCAAATCAACGCTTTTTGTCTCGTGGCTTCACTTCCGTAAGGTTAATAATCTCAGTTAAATTATTTAAAGGATAACATCAGAGACTATTTTAAGCTAATTGGTATATATTCTATAATTACATAAGATAAAAGACCTGTAACAGAGTAAAGTAAAAACTGCATAAAATCAGTAATTATTAACGATAATAGTGATTTCAGATTGATTTTATTCTATGAAATTTACTTAAGCCGGAAATTTTTATAGAAATCTAGATATGAGAATATTGGTAATACCGCGACGATAACTACGAAATCAAATCTATAGTTTTTAAATTACTGATATATAAATGCGTTCAGCTATAAAAATTCAATAGTAATAAAATATTTATTAACATGCACGATAGTAAAAATGTAATTTTAATATTAACATCGATTAAAATTGTATTTATTAGATCATTTTACGCCATATACTAAAAACTTTATTACCTTAAAGTATGTACATTAAAAATTATTATAATTCTGCTAATAAAACTTGCGAGACTATTAGCAGTTATTGCAATAGATCTACTTTCATATAATGAATTTTTGATCCGATCAATTAGCAATAATTGCGCTGTATTGAAGCATTTCGACCTTTTAATATTTCGACACGGTAAAGCGCATACACACACAAGTATCTGAGCAAAATTATAACAACCAGTAAGCAATTAAATCTTCACCTAAATGTTTTTATGAAAATGTTAAATTGAGCGAAGGTAAATTTTATATCAATAGAGACCTTCATTTGATTTCACAATTTGAAAGGTTGTTTGCCTTCGGGGCTCATTCGAGTGTGCATCATTAATAAGTACAGATTCGCTCAACGGAAAAAATAAATTATTTTTGAGAAAGGTTCCAACCTTTCTACTTCCACGTAAATTCAGGAACAATAAAAAAAAAGGGGAAAAAATTGCAAAAATCGTATCAAAACTTTTTCGAAGAGGAATGAAAAAAAACGGAGTCAATAAAAATATCAAATAAAATTTTCTTAAGTTGATCTTTTTCATATTGCATGACGAGGATTGACAGAAGTGCAATTCTGTGTTTTCTTCATATAGTATTTCCGGTGCATCGAAGAGTGCAGTTTACACATTTAATGATTTATTTACGATGAAAGTTTCTCTCCAGTTTATTGAATTTGTGCACGATGCCATGTTAAGTGTATATAAGAGAAGAGCGAGTCTCTGTCGTGGTTGAAAGGACGTAGATAACGGACTGAATCGCATCATAGATGAATGGTGACGGTAAGTCTTGGATACAATATATGTACCAGATGCACATTCTACATGTCTTTTTCCTATCCTTAAATAACAGGAATTGAAAAGTTGGGAAAATGCCACCCAAAGCGAAGGATCTCTTCAAAGTTAATTTCCGTTTTATACGAAGCCATCGTTCATGTTTGGGGACAATTCTGTAAATAGAATTCACAACGGTCACCCCAAGGAGCATATGTATGTGTATATGGACTTGCATAAGCAGTGAGGTAGGAATCTTTCATAACTTCAAGTTTTCCTTTTCCTTGGAAGATGTCAACTGTGGGAGATTGATATAAAATGATACCATTTTTTTTGTATGAGAAAAAAAGACCCATTCACTTCCTGTCATTGGTTGATTTTAGCAGAAAAAATTGTTGAAAGGTAAAAGTGGAACAAACTTTAAGTGGGACAGAGCCTTGAAGAGTATATTAACTTCTTTTTAAGAATTAGTTAATTTTAAATAACCTTGACCCAAACTGGAAAATTGAAAACGTCTTAATAATAGATTAGAAATTGAATCCAACTTTAACTACAACTCGAAATTTGAAGAGCCCTTATTACTGTAATTAATAAGTTTGAAACACAACCCTTTGCAACCAAGTCTAGTACAATACAGAACAACTAAAATCAGTATTAAAGTGTAATACAACTTTGAACGACATGAATATAGAAGTAAAATAATACGAATTGTGTTGACCATAACGTAATAAAGTGCATTTGATATAAAACTACTGCATGTTTGCAAATTAAGACTTATATTGCTAGTGACCCTGGAGCTACCTTACTTACAAAATATTATCTGCAATTGTTGTAACTGGCACTTTCCTTCGACCCTAGATGGACTCAGGTTCCCTTGAGACCTATGCATGCATAACCACTGTTGGTCTTTTACTCTCTCCCTTATCTAGATTTGTATTAGGGTGGACTTAATAATTATGCTTTTATGTGAAGTTAGTTTTTCATGATAAGTGCCCCATGTTGATAAACGGATAAATATGGGTCAAGTAACCGCAATAAAATTTTGAGCTAAAGATTGCAGGAATAAAGATAATGGCGTTTGGATTGTTAAAAATAAATTTGCAAGATTATTAGTTTTATTAACTTGGGTACAATTTTGTTGAAACAAAACTACATGAAAATTTTATATTAGTTTCGCCATATTCATTAGAATAAAATTTAATTGGTACCTTTGATATACTAGTTTTTATCAAAACCATATAGTATGTAAATAAAAAAGTGCCTTTTAAAATAGGTGAGGTATATTTTACGAAAATTTAACACCTTTCAGTAATGTAGGTGCAAAAAATGGTCTTTCACTATACTCGTTACAAGTTCATTAAAATTTTTCGGGCTATGATCTTTTATAAAGTGGTACCAAGAAAACATCGTCTAGCAAGCATTTAGCGTGTTCGTATGATTATTAAATATAAAAGTGAGAATCACTGCAGATCCAAATGTTTTATAAATATTTTGAAATAAAATTCTATAGTGTTTTATTTTTCTAAACGGAGTGTTGAATGGTAGGAAGTGTTTTTTTTTAAACAGAAGAAGTGATTAATGAACAAAACCTAATCACTAAAGTGTTCTTCAAAACTTAAAGTGTTTAACAGAAATTGAACCCGAATAATTTTAACCTAAGTACAATAGAACAATAGAAGGGTTCAAAATTAAAATATTTATTCATCCATTAAACATTTGGGATAGTAAACACTTAGCTATGATAAACACTTATTGTGAAATAAACACTTTAAGCGTTTTATGATAATAAATTCATCCCTTCACTAAAAGAAGCTGTATAAAAGTATATTTGTTATAATATACTTAATAGAATTTCAAATTATCAAAATAGAGCGAAAAAGATTATGAGTGACTCATACTTAAGGCAATTATTTTGGCGACCCCAAAGGGTTCCATTTAGCATACTCAATAGACTGATTCTCGTTCGATCAAGGAGATTAAGCCACATTGGACTCTCGTTCGTCTCCTCTCAGCTACGGCAATAGACTTAGAAAGGGATGCTCAACTTGGCAGCAGGTCTCCTATGGGCTTATGTCCAGTGATGATTGCCGTGATTCTGGCAATCTCTTCGGGGTCTGGTTAAGAGGCTCATTGTTTTTGTTGTAAGTCGTCCAAGTCGCCCTAGAGATAGTGTCGGTCTCCACTTTTGGCTATTGGGCTCCCGACCATCTCGGTCTCCGAGCCTCGGAAAGAGGCTTCCTGCTTGGCTAGGTAGTGGTCTTTCTCGTTCCCGCCTATGTTCCTATGACCGCGAACCCAGACGAAAGTCATGTTGTGCTTTCTACCAATCCTATCTAGCTCAGCTCTGCATCGCTTCAATAGCTTGGGGCGCTTCACTACTGAATCCAGTACTTTTATGGAGGCTTCTGTCTATGAAAATTCCAACACTACATCCTTGTGTAGGTTCTAAGTACATTGTCTGGCAGGCCTTCAGGATCGCCATAACTTCCGCTTGGAAGATACTAGCGTATACCGGGAGGTGCCAGGACAGTGAACTGTTATAGTGGTCTCTGGATAAACCCCTGCCCCGACGCCCTATGACCCTCTCTTCTTGAGGGTATTTCGACGGAAAAGACCTTGCTAAAGGTCAATCTGGGGGGAAGGTAGTCTGTGGTTGTAGCGATCGTACTCTCGGGTAACAGATTCAAGATATTGCTTTGTTCGGCCCGGATTCCCTCCAGTTTGAGGGCACTACACGGGGCTAGGTGTTTGATGTGATGGTCGGGGGTGAGTAGGTGCAAGGGAACGTCAAGGACTTTCGTGGGACGTGTTCTCATGGCCCCTGTTTCCCCTACTGTCGCCGTTCTCTGGACCCTTCCCAATTTTATGACGTTATGGGTCCTGCTCAGCACTGACCATCATACTAGCAAACCATACGCGAGAATTGAGCGAACCACAGCTGTGTACATCCACAGGACCAACAGGGGCTTAAGACCCATCTTTAGCCAAAAGTATTTTTGCCTGCGTAGAAGGCTGTACCGGCTTTTTTTACCCTTTCCTCGATGTTCGACTTCCAGTTAAGTTTAGAATCGACTTCCAGTTAGATTAGACCGAGAAATTTCTCTCTGGAGGATATAGTGAGAGTGTCCCCCTCCAACCTGGGAAGATTTAAGGTGGAAATTTTCGTTTTTCCTATGAGAAGCATCAACTCAGTTTTTCCGGATTGACTGATTGATTTTATTTAGGCATCCTTGCATAATTTCACTAATCACTGTTGGAAACATTCCGGGTACCGTTATCACTAGGTCATCTGCTTATGTACTACTATAGCTCCGCTTTTATCTAGTTTTTGTAGTGTGCTATTAATCATTGCTACCCCCAGTAAAAGGCAGATGATGCCTCCTTGTGGTGTACCTCGAATGGCGTAATTGGTTACCGTCTCGGTTCCCAAATCGGCATGGATTTTTCACGAGCTCAGGGCTATGAGAGCTTCTCGAATCGATTCAGTACGTACGTTGTTAAAGGCGCTTTCTATATCTATGAAGGCTGCCTAAGTATATTGTTTGTAATATCCCAGCTGGAAAAATTGGGAGTGCTCCTCTGGGGAGCTAATTTTGAGCGCTCCCAAATATGGTTCCGAGGGAGCATTACTGGAGTTTTCAGAAATTTTATAGAAAGAAGGAAACGGGCCATCTTGTGGACCATAAAATGTGACAGTAGCATAGTCAATCTCTCGTTTGATACGGAGGACAAGCAGCTTTGGACTTGGTTAGTATTTAATTAGGGGCCTGCTTTGGTAAAACCACAATCGCGCTTGGAAAGGAAAAGACAATTGCAAAAAATGAACAAAAATAAAAGCTTTTCGGCACCGGAGCTTATTCACAAATCAGGCCTCCATGAAGAGCTCTACTGTAGATATTGAAAAAAGCTCTACAATGCTCCGTTTTGCCTCCAACCAAATCGTTGCACGAGTGCTCCTATGGGAGCTCAAAAGGGGTGCTAACCTAGGCGGACATCTAGTGTTAAAAAATATATGAAGAGGGGGCGGAAAGGGAGTGCTCCAAAGACAATGGAAATTTTTGAAGATAGTGTTTATGTAGTCCCGGCAATGTACAAAAAATTTCAACAAGATCGGTTCATTGGTTTTTGTGTAATTAACGATCTAGTTTTTTTTAACCTTAATTAACAATGCTGCCATTTTTTGTAAGATCAGTTTATAATTGGGAAATTCATTTACAAAACTTAAGAAGCAATTGAAAATGAAATCCCGTTGGAATTTTTGACAAATCGCAATTTTGAACGATTTGATGAGGTTTTTAGGCACGTATCTTTTTATACGCGACATAAATAAACAAATATAAAAACGTACATATGTGCCTAAAAAACATCATAAAATCGTTCAAAATTGCGATTTTTCAAAAATTCCAACGGGATTTCATTTTCAATTGTTTCTTAAGTTTTCTAAACGAGTTTCCCAAAAAAAATGGCAGCATTGTTAATTAAGGTTAAAAAAAAACTAGATCGTTAATTACACAAAAACCAATGAACCGATCTTGTTGAAAGTTTTTGTACATACCCAGGACTACATAACCACCATCACCATCATAACGAAGAGCTTTCCCATAGCATATCTTATACCAAAAGTTAGCAGGAACGGACCTATTGAAAGAAATATAAAAAAAAATTCTATTTTATTCACAATAAGTTAATTAAAAAGTTATGCGGTCAACCAATTTGTGGGCAAACTTAGGGTGTTTAACTACACCCGAAAACGAAGCGATTCCAACAGTAATCTCGCCTATGGGCCAAAATAGCAATAAAAATGCCTCACCGACTAGCCTATTTGTTGTATATCGATTTCAATAAAAGTGCAAAAGATAAATTTTAATACTATATATTAGTATTTTTTGGAAAAGATTAACGCTGTAGAATATTGTTGAAAATACATAAAACTTTAAGTATCGATATCTGAAAAACGAAGCGAGATATCGAAAAAAAATATTTTACATTTTCATCTTATTTTGGGGTGTTTTATCGAAATTTATATTTAAAATATCGGTGGCACGCAAATCCTAGCTGTGGTATCACTAGAAACTTTTGGGAAATACCTCTAAGTGTCAATATCTCGAAAACTAGGCGTGATATCGAAAAATTTTTTATAATATATTTTCGTCTTATTTTGTGGTGCTTCATCAAAATCCATCGTCAAAAAGAGGACCACGGAAGCCGTAGAGGTCCCAATAAAAAAAAAGGGGGGGGTGTAAAAAATGGACCCAAAAATGGACCGGCAATATCCGAATTATTCATCTTTGAGCTATTCTCATCTGAAATCTGTTGACGGAATGCGGTCTTCATATTTTGCACACTCAATTCCGCCCAGCTCACAGTCTATTAAGGAAGCGATAATAGAATAGAAAGAAGTTTCAAACGTACTTCTTGTTTTTTTTTACATTTATGCATATTATAATGCTATAATGTTTATTGAATAATTCTTTATTTCTTTGACAAGAGAAATTCAAAGCTCAGGGTTAACGTCCTTGACTACCTAGAAGTTCGTGGTTCCAATCACTAGCATGTCCAACTAGATAGCATTCCTTCTTTCTTGTCCTTTCTCTTTACAACTGGTCCATGTCCTCACTCCGACCTACCATCGTCTGTAAGTACAATAAATGGAGCAAGCATTCTCCTGCTCGATCACTAAAGCCAATGTTCACCTGTCGTGGTAGTATTGGATGGGAGCTAGTTTATTGAAATCGCGTGGTGGCATGACACTTTTTTTGTTCTTCACTCTTCTTTCTACTATCTTTCGGAGTTGAGCTTGCTATAGACACTATATGATAAAAATGCAATCAAAATTTTTGTTGTGATTAATTCTGAAATTCTATGGAAAATTCTCAATAATTTTATCAGTGATTATCCTCAATTTGTTGAAAATCGACAATCGAGGAAGTCCATTTCCTGCAAATCAATCAGTTTAGCGTTTTGTTGCACTTGTGGGGTTGGATATAAAATTGTTCGAAGATGTGAACCAGAAATGATCAATACCAAATGGTCATTTCCCAATAAATAAAGGGGGGAGTAGTACGTACCGTACATACATATATACGTACTATGCGATTTTATACATACACACCCGTACGTATCCAAGTTGTTGACCGGAAATCGCAGCACCCTGGTTTGTTGAAGGGGACTTGTTCAATCAATTTTCCACCAAATTACACACAAGTTTCGGTCCGTTCGACGGTGGTCTCTCCTGGTCATTGCCCAACTGGTTACTAACAATTCTACAAAGCGAGGGTTTAATTAACAAAGAGAGAGGATATCCGGTTCTGTGAAGGATTACGTATGCTTGGCTGAACTTTGTTCGAAATCGAATGGCGAACAACAATTAAAGATTGATTGGCGGCTTCATTACGATTGTGTCTCCAAGGTTCTGTGATCAATGATTAAGGGAACGTGATCAGAAATCCCATTTGTAGGCACCAACGACATCAAAAAGCGTAACAAGGGAGAATCCTTTTTTGTTGCACTAATGTTTTTTTTTTTGTTAACCCCATTTTACCCTTTGGTGCCTGGTGGAAATTTTTCACTCTTTGAGTGTAGTATTTCGATTCTCGATTTTATTCACTTAATGAGGTTAGATGGTAGCGTCGAAAGGTCTTTTGGCGGTGATAGGTACACACCAGGTGCTCGCTTGCAAAACACACAGTGAAAAAGAAGGACCCCTTGGGGGGTCTACGGTCTAGAATCACTAGATTCAATGTATGCCATGTGTTTGCTTACATTTTCTTCCTTAAATATGCGCATTTGAAACAAACTAAATGTTTATATTGGAATCGGTGTAGTTTAGAATTTTAAATTAAATACAGAAAAGCTTGCATCTGTGTAATTAGATTTACGTAGTCTAAGCCCTCCTTTACCGCTGTGCTGTGCTTGAGGCAGTGAAATAAATTCAGCCCCAGCAACAGGGTGGAGCCATCCCTTATCTGGTCTAAATACTGCATTATCCGGGCATCGTTGCTCCTTCGTTTTTCGAATAAATTCCATTGCGGCTCCTTTGTATGTTTTGTAGCTGCAACAAATTCTTGTTCTCTAATTTGCGCTGTCATTTTTAAGGAGTGCACACTTTGCTTGCTCCCCTTTTTATCTTGTGCTGCCCTCGAGAGCTTTCTGCAGAGTGGAAAAGGGTTTTTCTGTCAATTTTTTTTTGCCGCTACTACCCCAGAAGACTTGTGGTAGCTGAGAATGTGGATGAGTGCAGATGTTTTATTAGAGCTAAAAGTTAATGGAATTGGCTTTTAGAGTGCCTTAGAGTTTTTTTTTATTTTTTGTAAGTGCTCATTTTACCAGTTTTGATTTGTACACTTTGTAAATGAAGTACTTTTTTCTTCGTTTCATTTTTACATTTTATCTTTACTTAGCTGAGGAGGAAACCATTCTGTTTTTACGTTAGAAAATTCGAAAGGAAGCTTGGGGTCATTCAGAGCTTAAGTTTTTTGACTTCCATTCTTGTCGGTAGTGAATGCGATATGGATGTTGGACATGAACAATGAATCGCAAAAAAAGAGCTTACTAGTTTCAAAATATGATGTCGTACAACTGTTATCGTGGGCTGTTTAAAAACTACATTTATTGAACCGACGTGAACGACTTGACTGACAGGTAGAATAAAGGGTGACACCTTAGCTTAGACTTTCCTATAAAAAACGTATAAAAAATTAGTTTTTAGTATTTCTTTCGTCGGGTAACATTTAGATTTAATTATGGACTCAAGCCGTCATTGACAAGACTAAGTTTGAACTCTAAGATGTTATATGAGTTTGGAAATACCGACTGCACAAGTCTGTTCCACAATCGAGTTGTTCTATTTAACAATTAACCTCTAAACGGTAATTGGTGCGAAAAGGAGGGTTGCAGTGTAGTTTGGAGTGCTCATTTGCTAAAAATACTGGAAAATACTTATGGTGAATCATTTTGAAAAAACCTGACCTTACGGGTGGTACAAAGCGTTCAAAGAGAGGGAAGATATCTGGACGAATTTCGACCTCTTCAATGAAAAAGTCGAAAAAGTGAACGAAATTGTGCTCGATAAGCTTAAAAGAAGTACCTCGTGGCTTTAACATGTCTCATGAATCGGCTTGTTCGATTTTAGTGGATATTTTGGTAATGATACACGTTGCCGCATTGCTTGTTTCAAAAGACCACACTTTTCTTCAAAAACCATACCGTGAGCTGGTCTTTTTAGACTTCAAGTACGTAAAAAAATCGTTGGAAATGGCCAGAAGCAAGTAGAAATTTTAACTTCAAACTCGCTAGTAACCGGGAAGTTTTTCCCTTCTACCTGAAAGTTTCTGACAAGAAAACTCAATAGTAGATAGTTGGCAGTTTTGTCCCATTTCGACGTATCGTGTCTCGATCGACACTGGAAAGAAAAACCAGCGAGCAATAATAATAAGAGTGATGAGCTAGAACAAATTTTTAAAAATGTTTCAGTGTCCTTGAGATCAGCTGATACAAATTTCAATGGGATTGAAAAAGTCAAAATATCAAAGAAGTAATATCTATGATAAAAGGAGGCAGAATTACTTTCACACTACACGCAATGTTCGTGTATGAAATATAAAAAATGAAGGGGAAGTGACTTGCAAGATTCCGGCCTTTTTATCGGACAATACGAGTGAAATCATAGGGCCCACAATGTGTACCAACACGAATTTGTTCACGCAAACATGCTAACGTCAGCGAGCCAGTTACACCAAAGTCTAGATATTAATTAAAACTTTGAGTTACACGTGCTCGGTTCCAGTGTTGCTCCCATTTGAATGTAAACATTCGAATAGGGGAAACAAGGAACATCTTCTGTTTCTGTCATACTCTTGTGGTTTTTGCATAAAATGTATATCCATCGCGCGTTTGTGAATATTTTTTTGGACTTCTTGCTTATTTTTATTGCTAATCTCTTCTTTCATATCTTTAACTCTTTTACTTGTCCTTGAGCTCTACCTAATCACTCTTGTTATTATTGGTGAAAATTACACTATCCATCACTCGATATTCACATAAAAACGGATTGCGTAAGATGCGGGTATTACACTAAGCATTCATTTTTCTGCCTCTTTTTCGTGTAACGATTGTGATGCCTTTGTAGTTGTACAATAAACGTGAATGAGAGGGGATTTCTCATAGTTTTCGCAGACCTCGAGTGCGATGTTATATTTGTGTTAGTGTAATCGTAATGGATGGGTGAGTCTGGCAAATTTTGTGGATTCTCTACTAGGATAACGCGCCAAATCTTAGAGCAGTGCTGCACTGCTGGGCAATAGTCAACTTTTAAAAGAGCACCAGAAAAGCTCGGGTGGCCCTTAAGAGCTGCTATTGCCTAGCTATCCTGCAGATTGCAGCCGTCAATGTGAATGGTTATACATAAATCTTCTAGTCCTTATTTTGGAAGCTTGCAGGAAATTTACACAGCAGGAAATTTACACATTACGGAATCGATGAAGTAAGTGATAGCTATACTACTTCTTCGATTCCAACATCGATGAAATTTAACACGGGGATGTCATTGAAAAGTAATGCATTACAGACTCACTTGCTATATCACCAAAAACTGCAGCGGTTTGATTTCTTGAATGAAGAATGAAGAATTCTGTGAAGCTGGCTGAATTTTCGAATGCAGCCTTAAATTGTAATTGCAACTTCGCAGCGCACGATCCCTCGATTTCATTTTTGCACTTTTTCACTTCTACTGCCACTTACCGTGGAATGCATGAAAGGGGAATACCAATTCTGCATTACATTTTGGTTTCCAAGATTCATAAATTCCGTTTCATTGCATGAATACATCGATGAAAAAATGAACTTATTCTCTTTTTTCCTGCTGGGAAGCTGCTAACTGATACACGGCGGCTTGCGGTGTCGGCATTGGCTTCACGGTTTGTTGCGACTTTTCACTATCACATAGTTGCGTCGTCGCGTTCCGACTTGTACACATCCTAAAAGTCAAAGGGACAAGTCGACGTGATAGAAAATTAATTGAAAAAACTGTATGATTTGCGTATTATTTGTCTATTCTACAAAACTTGTTTATGTTTTAGGTGCTAATTTTATTACTGCAATTCGAAAAAGAGAAGATTTGCATTAGTTAACTACAAAATTCAAGAAATTTATTATCGCTACCAACACAAAACTCAAATCACAAACAGCAAAAATTACATTCGCACGTCGCAACGCGGAAAAAGTTGAAAGTAGAGCATTATTTCGGGGTGTGTGCGTGTTCAAGCAACATTCTGTTAGTTCGCATTTGAATACGCTTGCTTCTCTTGTATCTGTCATTACCCATACGCACCGCAAGCCCGCGTGTATTCGTCAGCAGCTATACGACGACTTCAATTGATGGCTCGTCTCCGGGTTTCCCCAGCCAATAAATAGCTTGGCCTATTGGATTTTGGAGCTATTAAAAATCCAACTCGGTGGCTGTAGACTACGAGTCCATCCGAGTTTCCCCACTGACATATAATAATGGACTGCTTGTCAGACATTATTTCCATACAAAATCATGGCACCAAAAAGTATAGAAAAGTATAGTCCTCTCGCTCATCCATAAGCCCCTTTTGTCGCAGAACTAGAATTTTGTTAAATTTCGTGTTAAAAGGGCAGGACATGAAAAAATAAAATCTGACATTCAGAAGCTGCACACTTTTCCATTTTCTTAAATATATTTATACTCTTGACTTTCAATAAACCACAAAATAAGATAACTTTTTTATCTTTGCAGTTAAATAAGAACGGTAAATAAAATTCTGGAATGATTTTAAGCGAAATTTAAAATAAAACCGCCACAACGGTTGCACTATATTAAAGTTGCCATACCTGATTTCATTTTTTCCTTTGAACTAATCTCAGAATATTTACAAAAAAGAGATGGGTATAGTGATTTTTTTTATTTCTTTCTCTTTCCCCCATAAGCCCCAGAACCACTGACATATAGGTGAAACAGGGGTAGAGAACCTCGCCTGTTTTAACATAAATATTTGTAATTGATGAAAAAAAGAATTTTAAAAGGGAAATAACATCAAAATTGCATTTTTTATTTTTTTTAACAAAAATTTATTTTGTTTCCATCGTCCAAAAACGAATATAAAAAATTTTAATTTTCAAAAGTAACTGACGTATTTGCATGTCAGTGAAAAAAGGTTTGCCACCTATGGAACGAATTGGTGCCATGAAAATTTCCTGATGAGCCATTCTATATGTCAGTGAGTTTCCCCAAACGTGAAGTTTTAGGTTGGCTTGCGGCCCATTGGGCCTAATGGCTTGCGTGGGGGGGGCCTTTAGATCGACAACTGTGACCGAATTTAAGGCCAAAAACACAATAAATAGCATTTATCTACCACCGTATTCACCAGATCCCGCCCCATATGACTTCTTTATATTCCCGGAAATGTTACTCTGGGATACACACGTTTTGAGTCGATACAAGAAGATTAAAGCAAAATTCACGGGAGGAGCTAAAGGCCTGCCGGAAAGCGCCCAAAAAGGTTTTAAGGACTGGAAAAAAACTGTGGCATTATGTGTGTTGCACCAAATAGCGGCTAGTCTGAAGGCGACACAATAAATATTGATGAATAAATAAAAATTGTGCCTTTTATTTACCCTAAATTCTTTTTTTGACAAAATATAAGTAACTCGTACAGAAGTGCATCATAAGTCCATTCACCCAGCCAATTGTGAACTAACTTTCAAATTGGCAAGCATTTAAATTCCCAAAATCCGTTGTAATCCGCAATCATCTCCTCCATTTTAACATGACTGACATAATGTAAAAGAATTGTAGCATCGTTTGTCAGGTGGATCAATTCTAAGGTTGGTCATATATTTTTCACTGTTAAGCTACCTTATAAAAAATCTTACCAAGAGAAATTTTTAAGGGCCACCGTAAACTCCACATTTAATAACAAGATCCATAAATATATATAGAAATTTCCATAAAAATGAATTTCCTTGAAAAAGTACAGAATCAGCAAAAACATTTATTTTCTCTTTTTACAAGCATGACGTTGCCAGTGGCACACATGGCGGATATCGCAGAATCACAGTCCCACAATGTTGCTGCATTCAATACTTGTATTTTTTTTTTAAAAAAGGCTTAAATTTAAAGCTCAGGAATTCCTTTATATCTGCTTAAAAGAATCTGCACCTTAAAATCCTGAATTGATGGAATTTCCGCTGCAGTCAGCCCCATTCATGAGTAAAGCAAGAATAATGTGAAATCTGACAGGGGCACCCATTCAAGATTCGCGCTTCCACATCGTACGTGGGTGGATGAGACCGACTTAAGCTCACCTCTTTTCACAGTTCAAAGACCACACTCCAGATGTCTGATGGCTTTCGTCTTCCAATAATTATCACTTCCCAGAATTGAGTTGAAATTAAAAGAAATTGAGCGTGATTGAATGTCAGGTAACGAAACGAGTCTTAGCAGACGTGCGTGACCTTAAGAAACAGTAAAGTGAACCAGGGTGGCGCGCAAACCACGCGAATCTAGACGAATCTAGACGTCTGGGATTGTAATTAAAGGAAAAATCATTAATAAAAGCATTCCACGGCTTTAAATTAAATTTGGGGCTAAGTCTCGCCTTTGATATCGCGCAGGAAGGAATCCGTTTTGTATTGTGTAACCCAGCCATTTTCATGTTTCATGTTTCACGTAGAAGAAATAAAATATTCTTGGAAGTTCACGTCATGTGCAGATCATAAATCATGCTACTCGTATTCGGTCGTGGGAATACGTAGCTGATGACAGGCGGACATAGAGAGAGAGAGGGGTACAGAGAGCATATCTCTACTGCAAGCAAACATTTTCTGAATTTCGAATTTCGTATTTTATATAATGCTCGGCGAAAAAAAAATCAAAATCAGACGAAATCAATTATGCATGAGACTTCCATACTGAAAACCGCTCTTAAGGACCCCATAGATAGTGTGGATCCTGAATCGACTTTAACGACACTTCTCTGGACGGAATGACGGCTGCGACGACGGCCCAATTGAATGCGTGAAGGATATATGCTAACCGATGGAGAAATACTGAATATGTAAGAGTTCAATAATCATTTTCGGCTATTTATGGTTATGCTTATTGCCGTACATTGTTTGGACACAAGGACATGATGGAAAAGAGAAATTGGATACGGACGGGACTGGCTTCAATATATACTCGCATGCAAATTATTGTGGGTGGAATTGCGGACAAAATCGGTTTATGGCTTTGATTGATTATATTATAGGCCATTGCCTAATATGGTTGTGTGCGACTTCATTATTCAAGACGAAACTACTTTATTTTGCTATGAATAGTAAGTGGGATCTGCGGATGTTTTTTTTCCTCTTTTTATGACGTCTATAGACGAATTTTTATTTCTTGATAACACATCGAGAAAGTTTAATTAAACGAAGTCTTCCTTGCTATTGAATTTACTTTTATTACTAGGGAAATAGTCGATTTATGGAAGGAAATACACCTCTTTTGGAATTGATAGTTCAATTTAACTTCCTAACAAAATTGATTTAATTAGGACTAACATATTTTATATACAAAACTTCTTTTGACAACAACGTATCTTTTATCTTAGCACAATACAACACACTCACCTTTATAAAAAAATCTTACATGAGCCCTTAATGCTATTCGTTTCACCAGTATCCTCCAAGCATAAGGATTGCCGGCCTCGGGAGCCTAGGAGTAAAGGCGACCGACTACCATTCCAAAGGCCCAGGGTTCGAGTCCACTGCGCGGTTTGGTCAAAGGACAAAGGCCTTTCCATTTTTCTGACCTAGATAACTTTCCTGCTTTCGTGCCTCTTATAAAAAAAAATCTCCACCTTTTCTCTGCCATCGCCTCTAAGCATAATAAACAAAATCAGCCACGGTATTCAGAAACAAGGTAATGTAAAAGACTGAACATCGTTTTAGTGCGACGTCATCCAGTGACCTCTTCCCATATAAAATCGAAATTGTTGTTGTTGTTGTTCTGTATTAGGTCACTGGGTGACGTCACATTTTTCTACGATATTCGAAGCTGTCAGTCTCTTTTACATTACCTTCTTTGTGTATACCGTGAAATCAGCGTTCTGTCACTGTAGTATTGGATGGGGAGTTGGTGGAAGAAAACCGGGGGTGTCTGGTTGTAAGTTCTCTTTCACTCTTCTGCATATTCTAACTAGACCACACTAGACTAGATCTTGCTGTCCGACATTGATGGAACTCAATGATGAAACCGTCCCTATTAGCCATGATCACTAGTCTTTCACATAACAAAAAACAGGAATGCGTTTGTTCATCACTCTTTGTACCAAAACTGTAAAACATATGCTGAAAAGATGCTTCAATCGGGAATGCATGACCGCAGTAAAAACCTCTTAAGTTTCAGAGCGTAAAAGTGTTTTCGGAGAAACGTTTCGACGAGAGTACCTACATCAAACCAAGAAAATCCTATATTCCACAATCAGGAAAGTCAAATCGTCGTTTAATAATAACTTAAGAAATAAACTCTTTAATGTTACCGGTGACATCACATCATCCACTACCCCTTCGTTTATATACAAGGGAGGGGTGATGGCAGATATTTGCAGATATGTTCTTTTCAGCACTGCTATGGTATCCCTTACCATCAATAGCTCCACAAAACGTATATACATGATAAGTAGCGACTGCTACAGCCCGCACCTAGCATGCAGCAGGCACGAACTAGCCCGCACGGCGCCCGCAGCTAGCATACACGCTTGAGTAAAAATAAGACTCAAGATATAGTAATTACCCGTTTTCTTCGTCCTACACAATTTTGTAAAGCTTCAATTTTGCTCCCTTTAGTCTATAAAGAGTGCATGCCTGTGGCGGGAGTGTGTATGCCTGTGACGAGAGCGTGCATGCTAGGTGCGAGCGAATTTCATTTTTACTCGAAATTTCATTTTAAAGCTCGCCTGCTCCGCCACAGGCATGCACGAAATCGCCTGTATGGCTTTAAAAAATTGTGTAGGACGAATAAAACGGGCAATTTTCTTGGTTACCATAAAGGGTGCCAATAGCATACTCAGTAGGACGTTCTCGATCGATTGCATAGGTCAAGCAGCATTGGACGTGGCTACTGCTTAGGTGGGGGACTGCTTGGTAAAACAAAACTCGCGTTTGGAATGGTCTATGCCGGAATGGTCTATGCGGATGGATTTATAAATGGCTGTGGCGCGAGTGTGCCTACTTTTGTGGCATGCCTATTTGTTCGCTATGCGTACTAGGTGCGGGCGGGTGCGTGCTTGTAAGAAAATGAACCAACTATATTTTTTTTACTCGGGATTAGAGACAGCTTGATACCTGAAAATATACCCTCATCGTCCTAAATAATTTACGCAAAAATGTCCGCCGGCGACCTTTAATTGTGTCTTACAGAACATCTCAGCAAAAACTTACATGGCTTTAGTGAGCTTGGTCTGGTTGGTCTAAATAGCGCGTCGTATGGGGAGTAATGTGCAGCCTGATGACGGATCCTCAGATATGCCACCTCCAAACTGTCACTTCTAATCTCCTACTACGACCTTCAAATGGGGAGACTGTTAAGTCCATGGCTGGGCATCCCCCAGGGCATGGCTCTGACATTGAATTCAACGGTCCGGTACCGGGGCACCCACTAGTTTGGTGAAGAGGGCCCTTGCCGATCGAACTTTGATCAAACACACCGAGGAGGTCCGCCCTTAGATTGGCCAACACTAATTGGGTTCTTCCTGTCCTCAATATTCTCTGTGAGTGGCCTGCAGCAGCGAGGAGCAGAATCTCGTTGTATAACGAGACCTTGCTCGAACAGTCAACTCAGTCTTATGCCCCGACTTCACCGACCTCAGTTCAATAATATTCAGTTCAATCCACATAAGTGGCTAAAGTCCAGTTCAGTGCTTGAAATTGTTGTTGCTTTTTCGTCAGAACTCAGAAATACATGGAATGGCATTCCACTATTTCAGTTAAGTACTTTCTTTTGAGCGAACTTTTACGTTTTACTTAAGTTCGAGTTCGAGTTGGGCGAATTGAGGTCTGTTTTTTCCTCATTTCATATATGGAAATTGTATGCGGATTGAGATTATTTTAAAGTTCAGTTAACCAATTTGCTCGAACTTGCGCAGTTCGGCCGGTGAAGCCGGGGTATAAGTGAAAACTACTAGGCAGGTTGCTGAAGCTTTTCAAGCGGCCTAGCCTACAAAAAGGATGTAGTACAATAGCCGCGGTAATTTCGAACCCAAAACAATAGTGATGGCGGACCCACAACCTCATTAAAAGAAGAAGAAGAACAAAATATCTTTTGTGATCATGCTGAGTGACCGGTGGAGCTCAAATCTAGCGTGGTTTCGTAACTCGCTACAGATAGGGTAAGTTAAAGAGGTCCCAGCATTGTATGGGGGGAGGAGTGCTTTTTAACTTTTGAATCATTTTTGAGTTCGGAAATACTAATTGTAAAAGGTTATTCCACAGTCGAGTTATTCTGTTTATAACTTGTTGTTGTAACTCATCCAATGAAATTTTTCTAAGATACTTAACTAGAATTTTTCCAATATTTACCAACTAATTCAATTCTTACAAAAATGTTCAGGAATCTTTCCAGTTCTCTTTGATTAGCCAATGTACGATAAACTTTCTGGTCAAAATATCTTCGGAAAATAAAAAAAAAGTTTCATAATTATAGATATGCATTGAATCCATTGATTTCCCTTCAAACGACGTATCAGGATAATTTTTCATAGTTTTCATGGTGTCAATTTCGGAAAAATAACAAATGACTACTGGAACTCGACCCTGCACAGCTAGAAATCGTTATCTAGAAAATCGTTACTGAATAATTAATCCTTAACGATGAGATTTGTTATGAGGGTAAGAAATTTTCATGTACAATTATTCGTAAAGGTAAAAAAAAAAACAACAAGAAAAATTTTATGTGGGCACAACAGGACAATACGACTCAAGCTAGGTGCTAACTATGCCCCATTATGTGTTACTAGTATTACAATCCACAGATTGAAGGTCAAATTTAAGAAATAGATCATCAATCAAACAAAGCAGAAGTAGATTTATTTTTAGCATAGTTTTCTGGGTTTTTTCCGGCTTGATTGATTAATTTATAACGATTTTCGGGTAATTAGCTTTGGGAAAGTTTTTTTTTTTGTGTTATTTATTGCTATTTTAGTTTTTCAATTTAGCATAGTCTTAATTGCTTTATTATGTAAGTAGTTTGCAATATATTATCGCATTTTATGCTTAATTATTTTTTAAATGCAAGAAAAGTTATTTTGTGAAAGGAATGGGAATGTTAAGTTTTAGTAAAACTTTAAGACCGCTTAGAAGTAAAATAATTAAGCAAAATAAGATAGAAAATTAAACTATGGACGTTGTATACTATGTAAAATTTATTATATTTAGGAATCCTATAATACAGGGTGTGTAATAGGGTGGAGCGAAAATTTTTTTTTTTGAATTTCGATTAGTACTAGTGCGGAAAAGTTGCTACCTGATGTGAGTATAAAAAGTGTAAAATTATATGAAAATCAAATTATATCCTGCGGTGCCCCAATGTACTCGAGAGTTGGACAAAAAAGGAAAAATGTATGGCATAGAAAAATTTTCTCTTCTCACGCCCGCCGTCCCATCCAATAACCGTAGGGCAACAGTACATCAAACTGTGGGCGGATTTGCAACACCTTTAGGTTTTTCCTCGGAAGCTACCAACTAGTGAAAAGTATTACCAGTATGTATGACAGAGAACTTCTGGCGATGCATCAAAGAGTGAAACACTTCAGTTGTCTTTTGGAAGGACGACAATTTAGTATATTCCACTAACTACTTACACCACTTTTAAACAAAAATTCAAAAAAACGGCACCAAGTCAACTTCGACAGCTAGACTTCATCGGGCAGTTCTCAACGAACATACGAATACGTTGAAGGAAAGCTCAAAAACATAGCAGATCTATTATCCAGAATTTGGGAAATATAAATATAACAACAGAGACAATAGATTTCGAGAAATTTGCAGAGGCCGAGTCAAATTACGACGAATTAGAGAATTTTATTACGAGACTTAAAAGAAATATTACTGCAGAAGGAGTTTGCAGTTCCCAAATAGCTCGTGGAAAATCTATTGTCTATCAGTCAAGACAAAAATCGACTTCCTGAACCACTTTGACAATTAGTCATAAAAAAACTACACTGTCTGGCTCATCCGCGGGTAAAGACAATGATCAGAGGTTAGTAAGCGACTGAATGATTGAAAGTGTCCACAGAGCTCCTCTAAAGGTAGCGACCAAGTGCTATCCAACAAAATACTCTAGCCATTAATACTGTTAAGCCGGAAACAGATCCATGCTGGCATGCAATGCGTGCGGCCGATCCGTAGAATACGGCAAGTTTTCGCTGACAGATAGTTGAGTGCTTGCGTTCTGTCTCATCCTTCACATATAACAAAAAAAATATAAGCGACGAGTGCATGGGTTTTTTGTGTGTATGTGGTGCTTCTGTTTTTGGCAGGCTATATCCAATATGGCAAAGCGGAAAAAGTTTAAAGTAGCCCAACTATTGCGTTGAGTTCGTTTCGTTCCCGCACCTGTATGTCAGATCGCATTGGAATGCAGGCATATAATAACTGTCGTCGCACGCACCGCACGCATGCATGTATTTGCTTTAGGATTGCGAACAGCAATTAAGCCATATATAAGAGCAAAATGTCAAAGCCTGTGAATTTGTAAAGGAATTCAAAACTAAAATTAACGAGATCAAGCCTAGAGCTGTTTTATCACATGCAAAACAAAGCGTTTTCATACAGGAGAATCTAAAAAACTGCCAGTTCGCTCAAAAGAGACGATAAAGTCTGAATATCTTTGAAATCGCTATAAGAAGGTCCGTTCGAAGTGTTGGAGATAAATCCCAAGTATTTCGTATTACGGGGAAAAGGATAGAACGGCTAAAGCCCGCATTCTTACAAAAAAACAATGTTACAAACATAGTTTAGAAGTAAAAATAAATAAGTAAACCACAAAGAAAGATTAATTTTCAGGCATTAAACAAAACCGACCTTTGCAAAAAAAAAAGTGTTAACAGGGAGCGTCATAGAACATGCAACAGCAAAAGCAGACGAAGAGCGGAAGAGATATCACCATTCCACTGCGATATTCACCGTGTTTTTTTAATGAACTGGGTTTTGAGAGCTTTTGAGGAGCTTTTGAGTTCCCATACAAAATCGAAGAACCAGAAGACCCAGATAAAACCTGGGTTTTCTATTTTGTATGGGAACTCAAAAGCTCTCAAAACCCAGTTCATTAAAAAAACACGGGGATTGCTGTCGCTAGAGGGGAGTATGTGGCGACAGCCAGCGTCAATGTAAAGGGAGCTTAAATGGCAAAGTAACTCGATGTAATGACCATGAGATTTCAGTTTTCAAAAGTAGTGCGCATGAAGCTCTCAGTTCCGCAGTACGTGTCTAAAAAATTAATGTTAGACCTATCGAGTCGTTGTCGTTCACCTTACAATTGTAACACGTTAAGTAAAAATATCGCGAGCGATCGTCTGAAATTGGATTTGCGATCGACCAGTCGATGGCGATCAACTTTTTGAAGAGAACCTTGCTTTTAAGGCCTACTCTAATGAGTCAGAACTCTATCCACTCCGCACGGCGTTTTTCCTTCTGGTAGAATTAGGTTGAAAAGTGATGCGAGCAATCTTCTGTTTTTGTCTGATGTTAAAAGCGTAAAAGCGTTTCAATGGAGCTGTTGACACTGTTCCGATTCTACTAAGAAAGTTAAATCTGGTCATCCTAAAATCCAGAGATATGATTTACTACTTAGCAAGATTGGCGAGGAAGATAGTCGGAGTGCAAAGAGAGACAAATACAATTTTGGGGGAAGGTTTGAATACAAACCTAACGCTGCTGTTTTTTAAGTGAAAAAATTCGGCCCGACCTTGAATACAACTCGTTTTGGACTAAAGTCTCAAAATCACTTGATCTTCGCTAGACAAGTTGCAATATCACACCCTTATTAGAGATATCAGAAGTTGCTACTGTATTGACTCATTAAACCATCGCTGCAATACACGAGTCCTGAGAAAAGTTTACCGATATCACCACTGCTGCTTTGCCAAAAAAATTAAAATATTCTGCCTACAGCCTCCTTCTCACAGCCTATAGCCCTCGTTTTTCGGTATACACCACAGAATGCAGAAGAATCTTCCGCTGTCAGTATTTCCGAATATGACAACATCCAAGAGTTCAGTATGATTCAATGAATGCAAACAACCTGTCTTATTGAGAGAAATAATAATCAAGGATTATGCTGAGTTCCCATTGCTCATAAACAATTCGGCGTAGATGTTGCTACAATATCACAGATTATCAGAGACTTCAGAATTGAGCCAATATCATTTATATATGCAGGCTTCTTGCAGGAGCTTGTTACTTCAAACGATTTCCAATTTCCAAGATTTAATTATAAATTAGAATTGCCTTATGACTTAGGTTTTGACGAAATCTTAAATCTAATCCTAAACCTGAATAGCAATGAACAACCAAAAGAACAAAATCAAATAAGAGAGCTCAGATTCAACAGTTCGACAAATCCATACAAATATCGGTACAAAGTGAAAATCAAATCGATTATTTTTTCTTAAATCCTTCCACAGAAGGTGAGAATCACCAATAACCCTTCCTTTTTCATATAGGAATCACCTTGTTCCGCAATAAGAATGTGCATTAAGCAAAACATTTTCTCCAAAATAATTTTTTTCGAGTCAATTTTTATTCAAGTCACACCAGAAAAACAACAACAAAAAAGTACTAAAACAAATTGGAGTCATATTGAAAATCGTGATTCGTTTGAATTTTCTTACATCAGGAAACAATAATTGAAATCGACCAAATTTATAACCGAATCGTGGCCTAGATACGATTCTGTTAAACCGAAAAAGAACTCCTTTTTTATCAAAGGGGACAACAAATTCCAATTTAGAAAGTTGAGATCCCTGAAACTTTTGTCCAAATTGAAAGGCACCACAAGAAAGCTGAAAAGTACTTTTGGTCCTTCTAAAAACATGGCGACTATACTATATAGGCAGCAACAAGAATTTCTATTTAACAAGCAACAAAATGACTTCGGTCTATAACGAGTTTGGGGGCTCCAGGTTAAGCGAAATTCGATTCGTTTCCATCAGTCCATCCAGGATTCAGGATTTACTGATGACTATACTGGAGGCAGTGTGTCCTCTCAACCTTTGTGAAAAATTTCTCAACGATGCTGTTGTATGGAGACGGTCCTCGCCACCACCGTGTGAGAGTTTCATGTCATTGCTGCAGGACAGAAACACAATCTGAACCGGAAGCACGTCCGAATTTCGATGTGAGCTGGATATGAACTGGCCTGTAATAGTCGCAAGCGATAAACACATGAAAATGGGAAACAATGTCCTCTACACCACCACGGAGGATATTGGGCATCGGGGACAGGACACGGTCACTAGATCCGTGTCAGAAGATAAAAGCCCACAGGGAATAATACATACATACAAACATACATACAGGAAGGAAAACCAATGGAGGAAAGTTATGCGCATTTTCGTTCAAAGTCCTTGTCCATTGTTCCTTCTTTGGGCCCATTGGGGGCTCACCCATCAGCCCACAGTAATTCGTAGAAGACATTCCGAATTCCGAAACAACACACCTCTTGAACACATCTCTCCACAGGACTCTTCTAGGGACTGCAGGACACCGTTTTATTGGCATGACAATAACATAGGAATCGCTTTTCGCCAACCTTATGTCGGCAACGATGAGCCTCCGTCGGTTCGTAGACGTGGGGCCACAATCAAACTCCCATAAAAAAGTTGTTCCGAATATTTTTTTTTGTTTGTGGCTATGATGAGATTATCAGCGAGGAGCCTCTTTGGAGCCAATCAATTTATTGCGGCCATTTTGGTAAGTTTTATAACTAATTTTCGTCCGATAACATTTTGTGACTATATTTCCAGGCAATTTAATTATTGGCTCCGATTTTTAATGGTAGATTTTCTCTTGCTGTCTTTCGGTTTTTAGGGATAAATGCGGCTTTAAGTGCTTTTTGTTGAGCTGCTAAATCTGCGTAACTGATTTCCTTCACAAATATTTAAGATGGGATAGGAACAGGGCGGTTAATGGATACTTTTAGGCTTTTCCTCCTTTTTTAAAATGAATTTTGAAATGAAATTTTAAGGCCGTTAAAATGATAACTTCTCTTTAGGAAGTAATTACGCATGCCTACACGGTTTATCTTAATGATAACAATCGAAACATTTTATTAGCGTTTTCATTTCTGAAAAGTCCATCGAATTTAATATTTATTAAATATTAATCATAACACTCGATAATATAACAAGACGCCCACTTCAGTTTAGTTTAGTGGTTGCATCTGGGGTTCTGGGAGCAACAAGGAAATGATACTCTTTTAAACTTTTGGCCAGTACTGTATGAAGACCTATCAAGATTTTTTTTGGAAATCACTAGCAATTACATGAGGATGTAAAATGAGACATAGACACCCTGATTAGAGTGGCCATATCGATAGTGGACACCATGAATCATAGTATTAAAGAGGAGCAGTTGGACGACGGACATCTGAGGGCCATAATTAAGGTACTATAAAATGGCATGTATTAGGACTTCTATATACAAAATAATATCCTCTAAAATTATCCTTCTAAGGAACTGATCGCTCTTACGTTATCTACTGACGAAGAATGGGATTATAAGGCAAGCTCATTGATAAGGTCACTTTTCGTCGACCAAAAATGAAGCATTGCTTTGGATTCATCGTTTCTACTATCAGTCTGTCATGTCGTTCACGGTGCATGTCTAGTAGTTAGCTGGATTTGAAGGTTAGAAGAGAATAGGATTGGTCAGGGGTATGGGCGGTAGTAGGTGTTGAGCTGAATGTGCCGGTGACACAACTACCGGAGCTAACGGGAAACCGCCTTGTCTCAATGTTATCCCTGCTTAAACAAAACGCCTCCCATCACCGACCGATGTAGGCTGCGGACCGGTGCGCGTGATCCAGCTGGGAGTCATTTACTGTGACATCTGTCTGTCAGAGAATCAAAATTGTGCTACTGCGATGGTGATCCTAGCCAAATTTTCACTTCACTCGCGACCGAAAAATTTTTCTTCGTCTTTTAAATGCGTTTTGTGAGTAGGCTGACCCAGTTCAATTATCATATCTTAAACCCAAAGTTGAATGAAATGTGTAACGAATGCCTAATGGCAGATAGGAGAGTTGGAAAGTAGTAGGGCTATTGCGGTTCTGGGCCAGTGACGTCATCGGTTGCTGTTGGATGGTGTTTTGGATAAGCTTTGCACTCGGGAATATGGTTGAACTTCGCTGGGGTAGGTTTGTGCTTTGGATGAACTTTCACGCCGGGTGAACTTGAATGGCCTTGGATGGGATTTTGTGTAGCCTTGAAAGACTCGCAATAACATTTCAATAATAATAAGGATTAGATTTTATTTATGCTAAATTTGAAGGTGTTTTGATCTGGGTTCCAATTCTTATTGAAGTTTGTGTATTAGTTTTGGTGGAAGCATTGTTTTAATGAAGTTGATTTTTCGTTAATTGCAAGCTCTAGAGCTCCTACGAAGAAAGTATTGCATACTAGTGTAATGTACTGCGAAAATGAAAAGATTCAAGATTTGGTAATAACTACTGAAGTACCGAGAGGAAATGGTCAGATGGAAAGAGTAAACAGCGTGTTAATTCCCTTTCTTGAAAATGTCATTTGCAGAGCTATAATTCCAGCGACGACCATGTCGATAATGCACAACAGTTAATCAATTGCCCTCCCACGAGAAGTACCAAGTTTTCATCCTACTTATATACTCTCTAAAAATGAACCAGTGAAAATTTGACTGGTTTAACCAGTAAACAATAATTTCACTGAAAAACCAGTTAGTTCGAGTCTGTTTACTGATTGAACCAGTGAAAAGTTCTCTCTAAAAATGAATTAGTAAAAGTTTCACTGGTTCAACCAGTGAATTTTAATTTCACTGGTTTATCCAGTGAAAAAATGCATGTGACTCTTATTCTAGGCAATTATCTTCATGACTGTAAAGGGTTCCGGGCAAGCAGCGTTTCGGTGCTTAGATGGGGCCCGCTTGGGAAAACGACACTTTTGCTAGAAAAAAGCTTTTTTTCTTTTTTTACATGAATTTCACTGGTTCAAGCAGTGAAATTTCACTGTTTCCTTTTGATTGACTAAGCCAGTGAATAGTTACTGGTTACAAAGGCATGATCGATATGCCGTGAAAAAGATATGTAGATACCAAATATCATAACGGCCGCTGCTTGTGGGATGAAGTTATAGAACCATTCGGGTTGAATGATCGGCCAAGAGAGCCGAATGTAAGATTGAAATAGAATCATGCTCATGCTTCTTTACTTCTCCCTATTCCTAAACTATGTAACTAAAAATCTTGCTTACTTCTTTAACACCAAAGTCCCGAGCTACTCAAGTGCACCACTCATCAAAGTTTATTAAATAAAATTCGTATCGTGAAAGCTAATTAAGTAAGTTTTATTCAATTGCCCCCTTAGGCACTAAACCCACATTGAATTATATTTTTATATATATAATATAATAAAACTTTGCGATAAGCTATAAAACTAATATTGCCATTAATAGTCTACTTTTATGCAATCAAGATATTTCACACACTTTTTTACGGCGTTGATATTTCCCACGATCCAACGACAGGAAGTTTGATTTCCATTTTTTTTAATTAATATAAATTTATTAGTTTTATTTGGCACAAATTTTCTATTTTCTATACAAACCTTAAAATTTAAGGTATCTTAAAAGAGACTTCTTCTAAAACCATATGCAAAAGAAAATAAGTAAAAACTAAAAGTGAATACTTAATATTAGCATAATTAGTATTCATTTCGCAACTTCGAATTATTAAGTCTTTCGGAGCTTTCTATAACGTAATCATTGTTTAGCATAGAATGGAGTTTCCTCTAAATATTCCAATGCCGTTGAATTTTGTCATTTCATTTTTTGATATACATCGCCGGAAATATCTCAGACATTTTTTTGTTGTGAAAAAAAATTTCTACTAGCCACAAAAAGTTCTTTAGAATAACAAAAGTTGTGCAATTTTTAAAAAAAATATCTTTTTTAAGTCGTGGTGACATTTTTTGGATCGATGGCTATCAAGATGTTAGTTAGTCTGAAGAGACATGTATTTGTTCATCCTAATTTATCATCACACGTATGGACAATAAATGAAACGATTGAATTAATAATCTAGGATTTGTCTTATAAACTAGCCTAACTCTTTAAGATAGGATTCTCATAAGGATCTAGAGTTATAGTAGACATTTGAGAACAAAATGTGCAATAACGAGTCAATCTTATAATGCAATTTTAAACTAAAGAAAAATTAACAAATGAATTAGTTATAAAAAAACTTTGGATTTCTCTGCTATTAAAAATTCTCTGCAAATTATTCTGCAAAGGAACATAGTCGATCCACTTCAATTTCCATCGGATTTGGTTGTTGGTAATATTTTTAACTTGTGTCCAAATTTTGTTTTCTTCTTCGTTTCTACACCCACCTAAGGGGGGCCTAATGATCGATCTTTTCCAAGTATCTTTTGGATTTCCCTTGTGCATTTGCCGTCCAATCCATTGCATCTATAACCATGACGTCATTTATCTTGAAAAAGCATGACCAATTCAGGTATATTTTCGTCTCAACGTTTTAACTTTGCCTTTACTCTTTATTATATAAATACTATTCTGAGCAAAAGACAAAAAAGTTCGAAAAACTATAACTATTGCCTGCCAAAGTACTTCAGGTGCAACAACCTGTCGCACTAAGGCCACAGGGGCTTTCTAAGGCCTTATCTTTATGAACATTACAATCAAGAAAGCTGGAGCAAGTTATATAAGTCTGTACTAAAGGCTTGGTTAGAAAACTGTGAATTTTAAGTGATTCGGTGGCCTCTAGTACCAAGTTAGACTTTAACAAACCATTTATTCTGGATATCGATACATTCGTGACTCCAACTGCGGCATTTCTACTTACCCACAGTTTCTCAAGCTAGCTGGGATGATGGCCACAAAATTATACGCCGAAGACTGTATTTCCAGAGGCATAAACAGATCTCCTATCACTATAGATTCAGGCAGTGGGTCTTAAAACCTAATCAAAAACTATCTGGAATTGTATTCAACTCTGTTATTTCTATATCAGGCCTGTAAGGCCAAAAGGATTGTTCAGCCAAAAATTATGTGGGATCAGTGGGCTAAAACTAGTGAACTAAAATCGACTTGTGCTCTACCAAAAACTAAATGAGATCAGCTCTTTACTATTAGGAGTTAAAACTGGTCTCCTAATATTGGATCGATCTAAAAAAGTTAATCCAGACAAAAAGATTCATTGAGATGGATGACCAAGAGAAGATCTGTTAGCGAAGACCTAGTAAGTGTCGGAGAACACCACTGTGCTAGAGCAACGGAGGGCAACCTCCGGCCCGCGAAAAGTTTCTATCCGGCCCGCGAGATCTTTAAAAGAAATTATAAATAAATATTTTTCGATGTAATTCGTCTATTTTAAATTGAATATTAAACGAACAGAGCAACATGTATGTTCATAATTTAGTACTAATATTACAACTTACATCCATTGGGGTAAGTTACACTATGCATTATTTCTGTTATTATCCCCATACAAAAACCAGTTTTATAGACAAAAGGTCACAGGGAAGTTTGCTTTTCCTTACTTTGCCCCAGAAAATTTGTCAGATTCACGACTCACCCATCCATCACACTAACACAATTATAACATCGTTCTCGGGGGTCTGCAAAAACTATGATAAATTTCCCTACTGATTCGCCTTTATTGTGATACACTAAATATTCATTCCTTACACGGAAAAGAGACAGAAAAATGAATTTTTAGTGTATCTAATACCTACATTATACACAAACCTGTTTGAGTTGAGGACAGACTTATGGATAGTGTGATTTACCTTAACATTTACCATTAAAGCATCTTTCACTTCAAATGTTGACTAAAAATTTAGTTTTGGGTAGGATTATAAAATGAGTTTGTAAAGAGGTCACTCTTTTTTCTTTTGAGCCAGTACAATGTCATACTTCAAATGAGGCCAGATGCCATGCTAAAAAAACAAAAACAAGCAAATTAAAGAAATAAGCAAAATAAATACCAATAAAGAGGGTTTTTACGAGTTTGTTTCTAATATGCATTAAACTGACCCAGAGTAAGTAAGAAACCTATACCTCCACAATGTACATTTATATTTTACGATCTCACTTCACCTCATTTCAAGTTGGAAATTACACTGCCTCAAAAGAAGTAAGAAATGTCTCTCCACTACGTATTTACAGTCACACCTCGTCTCATTTATCTCGATACACCAGTAAGACAATATTTTTGAACTGGGACATTTCAAAAAATTGAGGCCTCCATATTTACCATATTGTAAGGGACAAATGTACTGCCCCGGGTAAGTCCGGCTCAGCTCTATAAAAATTACAGGTCAGAAAAAGGTGTCAATTGACTACTACGGCCCGCGGAAAAAACGTAAAATTTATTCTAGCCCATGTTATAAAAAGGTTACCCACCCTTGTGCTAGAGTACACATCGCTTTGGTGAATTCGTTCTGATTGCTCTTGATATGTGCAAGGCTTTTGACAAAGTTTGCACACTTCTTTATTGACTAAACTTTAAACTATTGATATCAACAAAGTTCTAAAAAACCGGATGGAGATATTTCTAGAATTGGATGGTGACCACATATTCCAGAAACCCCAAGGAATCATCCCTGGGATTTCTTAAGAAATGCAAACTCCTTCAACCAGCGAGCCAGGCTGAAATCTTTAAATCTTAGATTCGACCCCGCCATAAATGCAATTGGTTTATTTGGGCAAGGACCTCGAAAACTACCTTAGCGTTGCAAGACAAGTTACAGCCACTCCATCAAAATCAAAGGCGATAAAGCCAATTACTTCACCAACATAAGTTGAACTACAGTATGAACGTATTCCTATCGCTTGCAAATTTTCCGATGAAAGTATCATCCTCCTCCGTGAACAGCTGATTTCCGCAAAATACAAGACTAACTCGTTCGTCTGTCTCGCACATGATACAGATACAGTCCTTCCTTTCTATGATCTTAAATTTATTTTATAAATAGAACAACCCGACTAGGAAATAATCTTCTGCAGTCAGTGTTTCCGAACTTGTACAACAACTAAGAGTTCAAAGGCTAGGTTCATCGCTCTTTCAGCACGCCCACATTCATCCTGGCTTATGTTATACTGTACTTTGTTACTTAAATTTCAAAGCTTGGCAGTCACCCGTTGACTCTTCTACTAGTCCGTCATGTCGTACTCGTCATTGTGCATTGTCTAGTAGTAAACTTGGTTCGAAGGAAAGAATAGAGGATAGGATAGATTAATAACAGGCTATATGGTGCTAAAAGAGGAGGCGATGGGCCTTGCGTTTGAAATCCAGAGTATTGTAGGAACTCTCACCAAAGAGAGGAAACTTGGATGAAGCCCACTTTAACAAAAATCAAAACAAAAAATTTTTGTAACAGGACTTCAATCTTGCAAAGTCGATATCTCCAGTAGCAGCCGGCTGAAGCACATAAGTCTGTTATGCCGCCTCTGTAACAAGTGAATCTCGCTGAGCAATCGACAAAGACTGTGACGCCGGCAATAGCCCACTACAAGATGAACAGAAGGAGTACTATACACTAGGTGAAGACCGGACCTAAGCGGAACGTTGGTATCCTTAATTTTTTTTATCAAAGCTTACTGTTGGCGGGCGAGTAATACAAAGGGTGACTCTTAAGCGTAGTTCTAGAACGTTAAAAAAGATACATGGTATGTAGAGGTTGATAATGGCTAGCATCATTGACTTACCATAACTATCTGTCGATCATTGACTTAGATTCTTGTCCCAGAAAACGGCACAATTTCTGCTTTTTAGTTCCCTGCTGTTCTCATTCATGCACTTCTTATTTTTGTTCTTATTATTCAGTTATGTCAGTGGAGCTTTGAAGTCTTTGTCAGTGGAGCTTTGAAGAGTCTGAAATATTTAAGTGATTATCTACAATAGCTAGTGCAGCGGAGACATTGGCTAAGGTAACGATCGTGCTTTAATCACATTCGGAGTTGTTGGTCCAAAGTACAGGATTCAACTTAAATGCGAAAAGGCTTCCCTTTACTTGGGTTTCAAGTATCTCTCTGAAATGTGTATGATTTGAGAAGCTTAAAATATCATTCATAGTATCAGTATGAAAATCAAGACTTTATTGTGAATATTCATGTGAATCAAAACAACAGATATGAGACTTCTAGTGTACACTATACGATATTATTGTTCTACTTAGTATAAATTGTATGTTACGAAGAATCCTGCATTAAGATGCAATTCCAATTTGATTTTGAACTCAAACACCTTTTGCACATCCCAATTATGCACAAATGATGAAACCAAGTTTTTAGTGCAGATCATAAATGTGTAAATTTGTGATTAAGTAGAAATGTCAAAGGCAGCCCCATATGACTACAATCAGTGCGGATTAATTAACCCACTCCGTTGCTTCTACATTCCCGTTAATACTTTAGGAATAAGATAAAAAATAATAACTTTTTAAAATCACTCGACTATAAGATGCACTCATATATAATCACCGCCGTGACTGTTCTAATTACCATCGTTAATAACTTTTATGGAAATTTTAATGTTTATCTCAAAAATAAATGTTTTCCAAGAATGCTTTCCCCAGTCATGTCTCAAGAGAAAATACCCGTAAAACTGTCTACTTCAAAATGGAAAAGGTATTCAGGGGCACCATCAAAAGGAGCAACAGGGGCCAAATGGCCCGGGGAAATGGTCCCGGCGAGAATTTAATTGTTCCATAACAATTATAGTAGTTACCTTCTTGGAGGTGCGTGAGCCAGAGAAGAACACCAGAATTTTGTGACATTGACACGACAATGGCCGGACTCGATTTATGCCTGTGTCCCGCTCGGTGTATCTTTGTCACTTTGGCTGTCGCATGGCAGTCACTCGACTGTTAAGGGAAAAAATTTATGCGATGGAATTTTCATATTTTATGTCTCCACAAGAACGAGGCTAGAATTTTAAACGGCCCACGACCAGGTATATAAAGGTATGACTGGGTTAAGTTCTGGTTTGACGGTTTGGCGGCGGAGGGGGCTGGGGCCAAGCTATGAGCACATCTGAAAGAATATACCTTCTTGGTAGTCAGGTGGAGTATCTTAAATGTATACAAATAGTGATTTACTTTTTCCAGAATCCAGACTGGTGAAGAAACATTAGTGTGAAGTTGTGTAAGGTGAGGGTTGAGAGGTTAAGTTAAGTGCCACTGGCAAGTTGAAAGGATATCTTGGAATTTTTTGGCTATGGAACTATCTTCTTTACCTTTTTTTGCTTACAACAGAAAAGTATTTTTATGTGTTTTTATGCCTTAAGTATGCTTATGTACACTTAGAAGAAGTATTTAGGTATCCTTTTTATTATGGTTAATGGTTTTGTTGGCGAGACTGAAAAGATTAAAACCATCCTTGAAAAGAGAATTTTATATTACTTTGTTTATTTTTGCAACTACAAACGCTTATAGACCAGTGCCGATAATTTTTGAGAAAAAAAATTCTTAGCAGTATAGGGCGGCAAAATTTAGGATAAATTGTACATAAACGGGGAAAAATCGATAGCACCGCAACAGATGACCGGAAAATGTGTATTTTTAGGGGTGAAACGCGGTTTCTTATGATTTCTGGCAAAAGTAGACCTCCTACCGAAAAAAGTTAAATGTAAAAGTTGTAGATAATTAAAAAATCTATAACTTTCATTCAAACCATTTTTCGCCATAACCTTAAAAAAATGAATAAAAACCATAAAAAACGATAAAAACCAAATTTTTTAATTTATCATTTTGCTCTTTCACAAAATGGATTCGATTTTAATGAAATTTGGTGAAAATGTTCATTTTTATGTTTTGTAAAGGCTGCAATTTTTTTAAAGCGATGGATAATTGTGTTTCTTTTTTAACGAATTTAATTTAAAAAAAGGGTCCAATTTCAATCAAAAAAGTTGAAGGACACAATTTTGATTTTCAACTTTTCTGGACAACTTTTTTTTCGTTGAAGAATCTACTTTGAGATGGTGTAAAAA
The DNA here is from genome assembly GCA_963855945.1 of Thereva nobilitata. Lineage (NCBI taxonomy): Eukaryota > Metazoa > Arthropoda > Insecta > Diptera > Therevidae > Thereva > Thereva nobilitata. The sequence goes on from OY979696.1 coordinate 35,450,902, forward strand.
ATTATAGTGTCACAATAGAAAAAAATCGATAAAAAATCGAAAAACCAAAAACTTTCTTTTTAAAATATCGATTTCGATAACTCTTGGGCAATAAATACAGACAGAGAACACATTGATCCCTAAATAAATCAGGTGGGCTATTAATAATTTTTGGCCTAATAAATTTGCAGAAAATGATGGCGTCTTTCCAGCTCACTTTCAAAAGTAGCTATATATGAGGATGTATTCCATTGAGTAAAAAAGAGATCAAGGTAGTTCCCTTTCCAAAAGTTGAAGTCTAGTCTTGACGCAAAGCAGGTTGCTGTTTTTGCTCTCGAATTGTTTATCGGTAAATGAGAATTGAAGATTTTAACACATCCACACCATTTGGATCTGTGACTTGGTACACAGACGGTTAAAACCCAATTTGGGAATTGGACTCGGCATCAATCATTTCAAAAAAAAATGATTACATTGGTTGTAGTCATCGAATGGACTCTTCGGTCCTATCACCCTCTAAGCCTAATCTACTCTCACTCTACCTAACTGAATCAGTTGTTGGCCTAACCTAAGGTTGCACAATGAACAACTGGTCGATCCAATTCTTGATGGACGATCTTACATGGTAGCTGCAGAAAGGTTTCGGACCAACAAGTGATGAGTTTGCCTCTACTCTTTCAAAGCCATCTGCAGTTTCGTTACCGATGTAGGATTCATGGACTGGGAGAGATAGAAGACAACCCAGGACAGTCTTTGAAGTCAACTTTTGGAATTTAATAGCCAACAGGGCAGCTTGAATAAGCTCCCAAATAACAATTCTAGAGCTGTTTGAAGCTCTGGTTACACACCTGAATGGCGAGTACCTCAGCTTAAAAACAGTGGAGGTAGCGCCATGGACCATGGATATTTTGCACCTTGGATCATATACGCCCAACCCTACCCCATTATCGGTTTTGGGACCAAAATACCAAAATTTCGTGTTTTCGCTGCCGTGCTGCCATTCTGAACGATTTCTGATAATCGTCATAAATGATTTGTCGAAGTTTAGATTGGCATGAATGGTATGGCTCTAGATTTAATTCCTTAAGAATCGATAGGTAATCCACAAGGTATCTTCGTTTAAAGGAGAACAGAAGTTGACGCGGCGGGCGCTGCGCACTACTAGGTAGATCGGAGGGAGGTTTAGTAGGGCTTCCACAGCCCCATTCCAACAGGCCAGACAGACCTAAACCTTGGCCAGCTAAATCAAGGCTTCTTTTGTTTAGTCCTGTCCCATCATGCAATAGATGCAAACGTGGCCGTCCTGCATATCCAAAGCATTAACCTCGGTTTCAGGCGCAAGGTTTTGCTTATAAATTGACGAGGGATGTAATTGCCTTGGCATTTTATCTCTCAATCCGACCATAGGAGTGGCGATAGGATGCCCCCTTGAGGACAGCCCTTTGCAGCCATTCTCGAAATCGAGTCGCCGTCGATCGCAGCAGCATTAATAGCGTCGAAGGCAACTCTGTATAATGCCCCCTTAATATCTTCGAAAGCGCAGATAGAGAGATTTCCTTGGCCCGGAGGGACCTCTTGATATCTCCCACTAGCACGTCCATGGTGGTCTCTGTAGATATGCCCGGCTGGTCGGCAAATTGCAAATGTGGAAAGGGTTCACTGGAACGCACAGTGGTCGAAATCGGCAAAAAGATGGACAAAAGTCGAAAAAACTGAGATAATTGTTTGAAAATAAAGTTATAAAGGTTTTTGGGGTCGCTGACCACGAATTTGTTGTTATTTCTTAAAAAAAATAAAATGGCGGCTTCAAAATGGCGACCATCAATATTGAGCACTATTTTTCAATGAAATTGGGATTGTGTTTTCCAGGTCGCTGATCACGAATTTGGTATTATATTTTATTTTACTGGATATGGTAACGGACTAGCCGCTAGGGCGTTTTGAAGTTGTTTTTTTTAGAGTTTTACATATCACCCTGTATTTTTGTAAGCCTATGACCTATTTTCATGAATAAGGTATCAGTGAGCGCAGAATACTGCCACCTATCTAAAACTGTAAAAATCAAGGTTCGACCCTATCAACTTCCATAGCAATGAGTCATCAAAGTCAAAATTTTCGTTTTTTTTAACTAAAATTTCAACCAAAATCACCTTTTTCTCCATAAAATAGCTAGTTGACTAATTTTTTTTTCGCAAAATTGGAAAGCTTGGACAATTTCCTATCAATAATGTCTGGACAATTTTTATGCTACGACCTTTACTTTTGAGGTTATTACCAAGTTTGATGTTAAAATTCGCCTTATTTGGTGCTTATTTTGTACTTTTTGGCAAAGCTTAGGTGAAAAGGTACTAAAAAAGTACGAAATGAGCCAATTTTAGCATTAAAATTGCTTATAACTCCAATACTTATGTTAATTTGACCTCGAAAGTTGATTACCAAAGATAAAACGGTTCAATTTAAGCTAAGCACTACTTTAATAAGTTAAAAAAAACAAAACATGGATTAAGCAGAATTTTGTACAAAAAGTGGAATTAAACAAAAAGGGGCAACTTCGGGCAATAGTTCTTGGAATATGTTTTTGCCAAAGGATCAATAAACAATATAAGACAAAAATCAGAGCGGCATATAGCGGCACTTCTTTTGTAGGTCTATTAATATAAAAAAAAAATTTACTTTTTCGATAAAAAGACAGATCAAGAAATCTTCACCGTGTTAAAAATATGTGAACAAATGAGTATTATTAAATTATACTTACTTTCCTGAGAATAATCCATTTTATAACATTTAAAAATATGCGACACAACACTTCCTATGTATGTTTAAATAATTGGTTGCCGCGGGGATTAATGATGCTATTTCAAGCAACGCATGCAACGGCCAGTTTCAGAATGATTTTAAAAGGCAAGAAACGCTATTTGATTGGTTCTATTTGTCCTAGGTACCCTAATCCATCAAGTTAAATAAAAAAAAGTTCCTAAATAAGACTTTCATTTTTCGACTTTTGGCCAGCTTTTTGGCATTTTCGACCACTGTGGAACGCCTTCCTTAATTAGCCTGCCTAAAATCTTCTCCATCGTTTCAGGTGAAAGGAAGAGTCGAAATATTGGCAAGAGGGTTGATAGAAGGAGAGTCAGGCAGATTGGATCATTTGCAGCAGCCTTAAAGACCTTGAAGGTGCCAACGGCCCATTCGATCTAACCTGCAGTGAAAACCCTGTTCGCGAGGCCCTTGCTCCTATGGTGTGGGCAGAACTACCTCCAACCCATGTGAAGTTTTACCACTAGGAAATTAGGGCTCATTAGTAGTTTCTTGATATCCGTAACTTGAGGAAGTCTGCAACCAGAGAAATATTTTTTCCATCTTTACCCATCGTTATTGCATTTTCTTCATAATTTAAGATTATAGGAACCATGTGAAAAAAAAACTCGATCGATCGATTTTATTGCTCTACACAAAATCCCATAAAGTATATTGAGGATAATTTCTCATTAAACCTCCACGATTCGAGTGTGACCCAGAATTCCTCGCACTCCAAAAATTCAAAGTTAATTAATTTTTGTACAGGAGAAGTCCGTTCCTATTGAATGAATCCAAAGTGCCCTAGTCTCACAGTAAAAGGCTTCACTGTAGTAAATAATTTGAAATCCAGTATTATAATTTCTTGGTCTTACCACTATTATTCCTTTCTTGCTTGATTCAACAAAATCTCCAGAGACATGGAAAAAGCGAGCTGCCCGTATATGAAAAGAAACAGACCAAGAAAGCCACAATCTTATTCATTTCCAAGTTCTTTATAGCATTCACTCTTGTGCAGGTCGGATTTTCTTGCCCTTGGCTTAAAATGCTCAAAAGTTATTGAATTGTAAATTTAATAAATCAAGAAATATAAAGCCCTAAAATAACATCAGTGTAAACATTTTATCTAAACACTGCCATTCAAATCCAAATACCTTTTAAAACCCATAAAAGCCCTTGATTCATTCATAAGAAAGCGCACGGTTCCAGTCTATTTAAATGATTTATTCCTAAAAAGACGCTAAATCACCTGTAAAAGGTGGCATAATTACTGCACCCTCTCCCATTTCTGAAGTGTTGGACTAATATTACGTTCCAACTAACACGGATGAACACTCCACAATCCATTGACGCCCGCCCGTATACAACAGCATCCCACAACCATAATAATCCACGCTCGGATAAAATATGGAGCTCTTAATTCATTAGAAGGTGATTTAAGTCTCTCGACATAAACAAATGTTGCCATTAAGGCGATCACCTCTTCTACATAATTCGAAATCGAATTCATTGTCTGCGACGAACAGGTGTGGCGGAAGAGCGCATTCCAATTCATGCCCACGGGCCGCGCACTCAACGAAAATCATCGATCACCTCGGAAAAACAGCGAGGCGTCACTTAAGTAGCTTGGATTTCAATTACCTGAGAAAAGTTAACAAATTTCCGACATATTCCACCTTGCCATCACCGACATCTCGCCCTCTTCGAAAGGAATGTAAACAAAAATCATCTTGGACATGCCAGAAGAGCCTTGTGACATCTCAAGGAATGGTGAACAGCCGAGATACAATTCTCAACGTTGTTGTCGCCAGTAATCGATATTTCGGTAACTTTAGGAGAAACTTTTCGGTAAGTGTGGGAACGTTTCGGTTAATTAATTTGTTGAATTAATTGCCGTGAATAAAGGAGAAGTAGCGGCTTTTAATTATTACGTCTCAGAGAACGGCCAGGTGAGGCTGTGTATCTCTTACCTCAAAGAGCGGTCAATTATGTTCCGACGATTTCTTATCAGAATCCGTAATTTCCCCTGGCATCGAGTTAAGAAAGTTTCCCACGGCTGTGTGCCAGTCTTGAGTTTTGAATACTTAATTTGGATATAAAAAAAATGCAAAATCATAACAACAACAAAAATCAACAAAGTCGAGGTAATTGCGGGTTTTTGGATTTGTTTGGTAATAGGCGAAAACCTAAAATGAAGCCATGGGATGGGCCTGGTTGGTTCTGACAGGAGAATTTGTATACCTTAATAACTGATAATTAATATATTCAACACCTTGTTTTTTTTTATTGGAACTCTTTTAGTGAATATTGAGTTTGAGTAATTTAGAAATAATTATGTTAACTTTGTTGAATAAAAATGGTAATTGAATGCCAATGAAAAAAATAGAATTTAGTTAATATTGTATAAAAGTTAATAAATTTAATAAAGTAGAGCTCGACTCAAATATTTGCTTATTCAGTATGTTTTTTGACATTGTTCTTTGATATTATCAATAAAATTGGCATTACGAACGATCAGCTTACACATATAATCGATCCCTGATAATATTTGCAAAACATTTGATCAAATTATCGAATGTAATTGTATCGATTTCTTTACATATATATGTACATATGTTTTGATAAGGCTATTGTTGTTATATTGTTAATTTAAATGATTTCCATTAAGTAGCACGTAATGAAGATGTCTCTAAAGTTTAATAAAAGTAGCTGCGCCCTCAGGTTTAAAATTCGAATCGTAATCAGGGTTGCAAATTGTATCTAACGTGTCACAACAAAATCTCAAGCAATGCTCCATTTCGTTCAGTACTGAAAACATAATCAAAACCAAAAGTACGGCAACGTGTCCCACAACAATTACATGCTTGCACTTTTTAAGAGTAAATTACTATTTTAGTAAAAAAGGAAACGGCCAACTTCAAAATAAATACTAAACCATAGAACCTTCCAAGATCAGTTCATATGGAGAAAAATAAGAATAATTATTACTATTAGAAGAAAGGTCTGCCTCCAAGGAGATTTGAAACAAGAAAGTTTACGGATAAGAGATACATAGCACACATATATCAATTTTAATATTTGCTTTTTATAAAATTTTGGTATTATAAGAAAATATGTACAAATTCATTTCTTTATTTTTTTCTCCCATTTAAATTCAGTTTTGAGTGCAGTTCAGTATGAAATGACATTAGAGTTTTTTAAATAAGGAATGTAATAGCATAGACGCTGGCAAATCTATCCGAACAAAAATATAAGGGATTATACATTATACTTGACCACAATAAGGATTTTGGTTGAATGGTAATTTTTGATGCAGATGGTGGTAAGCAATTGTATAAGTTTTATTTAATTTTTTTTTCATTCGTTGTGATTTCTTTCCAACTGCAATATTTCAGGAAGGGCTATTTCAACTACGCAAATTAAAGTTTTGTGCTTGTCAGGCAGGTATACTACTTTGACATTTAGTAGTAAGATCACTTTTTCTCAAAATCATTTTTATAAAGATCACAGGAAATTTAGAGTTAAAATAATATGCCAACGAAGATTGAATTTCTCACAATTCGTTCGAGAATTTGAATAAAAGAGAAGTATCACAAATAGATCAAACGCTAATAGTCCGGGAGGCTGCGTCACGTTTTTGATGGTCATTTAAAATCGCCTAATTTTTGTTGTAATTGATAGTCTATATAAGGCTAATAATCGAAACGAGAGTCAGCCTCCAGAATCGCCTCCCCGGTGGGGAGAAACTTACATTTTGTCACGATCAGCCCCTCACTAACAATGCACCTGACGCTTAGATCATCAACTTACTATCCGATAGGAATAATTTACAAAAGCAATGAATCGAGATGCTTGCAACGCTGGCTCCCGGACTATAAGACCAATATTTGATAATGTTAGGGTTAAGCAAAACAAATGGCGCATTAGAACTAAAGGCCCATTCAGATCTAGCAGCAGCAGCGGCAGCAAACAGTTCCTATTGACTAATGGTCGTCACTTGACAGCAAAATCAGCAGCGATTGCTAGTAAAACTAAGCTTGCTGCCACTGCTGCTGCTGGATCTGAATGGGCCTTAGCTTGAAGAAAATGTTTGATGAAATAAATATAGTTGCACCCTTAACACGATGATTAGGGCGCGTTGCACGACCCTCGGAAAAAAAGGATTAAAATTGAAAATAAATTCTGCCGCTGCGTATGTAGGTTCTGTTAGGGCTAAATAATCGTTAAATACTAGTGGCAGAAATTTTGGCCATTTACTCGGTGTGTGGGGGTGAAATGGCAACTTCAGCTAGGGGTGGCTTGGGGAAGGTGCAACACTGCAAATGTAAAGTGTGTTAAAATAACACACCTAAGTGTGTTGTTTTCTTGTGGTCATTTTTAAGGGGGGAGTAAGGTTTTAAAACTTTTTTTTTTATTTTTTTTCTGAATGTACATGTACAAAACTAACGAAGATACAGCGTTTCAAGCGACCGGCCCTCACTTTAAATCGATTTTCTCGCAAACGTCATTTTTGAAGTCCGTGAACATCAGAACTCAAAATCCACTTGACCGATCATTTTGAATTTTTAAACACTAATTCTACACATAAATCAACAGGTAATCAGGAAGAGTTTTTTTTAATATTCTGTCCATTTTTATTTTATAACAAATTAACCCAAAATTTTGTAGCGAAAATCCCGTTTTTCACTTCCAAATGCTGCCAAAAATAAAAAAATCCACCAAAAAAAACTCTTCCTGATTACCTCGGGAAACATATCACCTTTTAAACGCATTTTGTTTTTATTTTGTTTCAAATGATCCGGTAACGCGTAATCGTGTTCACCGCAAAATAACTTTTTTTCGAGGCGCCTCCGGATATTCGCTGTCACGGTCTTATTTCTTGATATTTTTCATTGAAATTTTTTCCAAAGATACGTCAGATGTTATACTATAATGTGTATATGAAATAAATAAATTAACATTATTCATATCTCCAAACAAAAATCGTGAAAATATGCCTTTTTTCGCCTTTAAAACCTTACCCCGCCCTTAATCCACTTTAAAGTGTGTTGTTTCCGTAAAGTGTGTTAAACAACACACCTAAGTGTGTTGAAACAACGCAGTAGGAAAAAGCTTTTTAAAATACAATTCATGGCACATCAATTCATGTAACATTTGAAGGGTTCGATAAGCTTTTATTTTTGTTCGCCTTTTGCAATTGCCTTTTCGTCTTTTCAAGCCCGAGTGTCGTTTTTCCAAGTGGTCCCCGGACTAAGAGCTAACCACGTCCAATGCTGCTTATCTTCCGTAATCGAACGAGAACCGGTCTATGGAGTATGCTAATGGCACGATTTATGGTCATTAGGATAATTGCTAGTTTTGCTTTTTATCACTGCAAATCTCAGCTTTTAGAAGTGTGTTATTTTAACCCGCTTTAGTGTGTTATTGTGACGCCACCCATTTGATTAACATTGTAGTCACTTTAAAGCGTGTAAAAAGTGACTACAATGTAAATCAAATGGGTGACGTCACAGTAACACACTAAAGCGTGTTAAAATAACACACTTCAAAAATCTGAGATTTGCAGTGTGTACAATTTCTTAAAGCTCAAAATTTGATTTTAAGAAAATGTAAGACAACTAAATAAAATTTTACTAAAACTGAGATAACTAAAAACTAATTTACCTACCGGTCTGCTCTGAGTCGGAGTCCTAGTCTTTCACAAAAAAATGATTTGTGATGTATTTTTAATAAATCTTTAGATTTATTCCTATACAATATTCAGGCGAGAAAATGAATCACTCCAGTAGAAACAGAAACAGAAGCAATTGAACCGAAATTTCTTGAAGATAGAATGGGAGTATTTTACGCTGGAAGACTAACCCTCAGAACACAATGCGGCCGACAACGACAACTTCTACGGAAAAACAACAACAATTTATATGAGAATTGTCTTTGTCGGCTTCATTGTGTCCCGGGAGTAAAGCTCAGGGAGCAAAGTCTTTTCTCTGCGAAAATTATTTAATTTTTAGTTGATAAGCAATCATTAGCCACAAGGTAGACGAATTTATAGAAGAAAAATCGACATTAGGCGATTTTTATAATCGCTTCGTAGGTTCCTCCGCACGCTTCCCTTGTCCAAAAAAAGCTCGTGCTCCCAGAACCATGGTCCCTCGTGTAGGAATGACCGGGAGCGCGTTCAAAAACCTTACTATGGTTAACCATGGTTAACTATGGTAAACTTTTGTCGTTCAAAAACTCCGTGGTTAGCTACAACATAACCACGATCATAACTTTTTGGCGTTCAAAAACTCTCGTGGTTAACCATGGTGTAGTTAAATTTTAACCCTGCTCGGGAGCATGGTTAGCGATAGTTAAGAAGAAGAAGAACAAAGACAACTCTCTGACAGTTGTTTTAATGTTAAACACATGAACAAATTAAAGTGGGATTTGTGGGATTATTGCAAATAAATAATTATTAATGAAATAATTGAAGCAATTAGCGGGGACTATTTTATGGAAAATTTTGTTTTTATTTGTTTTCTTCTCCTTTAACCTGTAGTTAACCACAGTGCGTTCAAAAACCTCCATGGTTAAACATAAACTTTCGTGGTTAAGTGAAGTGATGCAGCATAACCACAGCTTACCTCGTGGTTTACCATAGTAAGGTTTTTGAACGCGCTCCAGATAAGCACTAATAAAGTGTTTGATTTTTTAGAACAACGGGATTAAGTGGAGTTTGGTGGATGTATGAGCAAGAGACGATGAATCTTGCGTTTGAATTCTTGGATGCTTTATGAGTTCAGGATTACCTACTGTAGAAGGTTTTTCCACAGTCGAGTTGTTCGAGTTATAAACGAATTTATATACCGGAGTGTGCGGGAAAATAAGGGCTGTAAACTGTGTGAGTGAGCCGAGAGGGCTAGCCTTGTGTTGCGGAAAAAGACATTGATTTGGAGGCAGAAGGTTAAATTTAATTGGGTGATAAATTAAATTCATTGCGATAAAATTTTGGCAGAGCTGCTACGGGGACTAATGAGTCAATGGCGTCATCACCAATAAGTGTGAGAGCGCGGAAAAAAATATTATTAAAAAAATTTTTGCTATCAGCAAATCCGTAGGACCAATTAACGCATAGTTTCTGACCCTTAGTATATTTTTATGTGAAAATGACAATAGTTTTCATGTTGATAAAATTAAATGAAAAAATAGCATACCTACACTTACGTCGAATATTCTATAGTTAAGAGTTTTTAAAAGTTTTTCATCGTGTTGGCACATGATTTTATTTATTTTATTTTAAATACAGATTCACAATGGTTTTAATTGAAATAATCAACGTAATCACGCTATTGTCTGAAAACTGTATTGTCCTTAAATAAACAATAATATCGATGGAAAAATAATTACAATTCTGTGTAAATGAAACAAACCATTCCAGAATTTAAAATAGTATAATTGCCTCAAGCAATTATAAAAATTTAATCCTAACAAATCTTCGGACAAAACATTCGTATTTTTTTTTCTTACAAAGTAGTTTTGTCACGTAAGATACAAAGTCACAATTGTCGTCGTGGTGTCGTCTAAAGTTCACCTCCTTCCACAGTATCGATTTATATCAAGCCATTCCCATACGAAATACGAATATGTCTCCAATTGTCTGCACGAATTCTCACAGGAGTTGTGGCACCACAATGTACGTGGACTATTCAATTCCTAGATCATAGCTAGTAGTGTCTTTGGTGTGCTTCTTCTAGACTATATACAGGAGAACCCATCATTGTTACACTAGAAATATGAGCCCCACTTTGGTGGTAAATTCCGTAAGCCACAATGCTCATGCTGCGATTGTAATGAGCTGAAAAGGTAATAAAAAATAAAACATAATGTTGCACTGCACATATTTCAAGTGCAATTTAATGTTGCTGTAAATGCACTTAAGATTTCATCAATTTCATATACTTTCCACAATTTATTTTATTTTCGTGACAACGTCATTGAGGTGCCCAAGTACGTATATGTGTTACGCAAAAGCACCTGTTTTACCTGCTATTATACAATATTTGTGTACAAAATTAAAGACTGAATCTGTTATTTATTTACAAAGTTCTCGACGTGTTTTGCTTGAATAACAAATTTCAAGATTCGTACAACTTTGTTTTTTTGGCGGGAATTACACATTTAATTGACATGAATAAGTGCTTAAAGGTTGCAGAAGTTAAAATTAAATAACAATTTTCCAAGATTGTATTTAAAAGTTTAAAATCTTCAATTCTCCCCATTAACCCACAATGCAAATAAGATATTGCAAAGCATTAACCTATTGCGTAATGATAAACGGTATGTATGGATGGATAACTGGTTACGAGGTTGCGATGCGCTACTGCAGCAATTGCGTAAATCATTTCCACTTTATGAAGTCGATCGCACTTCATTACCTATAATAACTTCATCTACCGTAGTCATTAATCACTACACTGTCGTCTCATATTACATCAGGTGTAAAATAATTTACTCGTCTGATTTCAAGGTTTCCAGATCCAATGAAGGTTACAATTTTGTTATGTCGTATTCTGAGAAATATTGAGTAGGTAAGTTATAAATGAGAAATTATCGTATTAATTAATTAAGATAAGTTGGATTAAATAATTAACACTAACAGTGATGTAATGTGTTATTGTAGTCGTTTTTGTGTCTTCTACATCGTTCAAGTGATATGATAAATATAAAGAAAGTACCAGGAAGCCGATCTATAATCGGTCACACTCTTATCGGATTTTTTTTGTAATCTTTTACATAATAAAAAATATAGTTTAAAAAAACAAAATACGCGTTTATGAACTAAAAAGTAAAAAATTATTTTGAATGTAAAGTTTTTATTGCTCCAGCCAGTATATGGAAACAGCCTACCTTTCGAAATATAAAAAAGCGTGGGACTCTTCACCTATATTCTTATTTTATAAATTAACACTGGAACTTTTCTCTATCACCCCACGCTTTTTTACATGGCTGTTTCCATATACTGGCTGGAACAATAAAAACTTTACATTCAAAATTATTTTTTATTTTTTGGTTCATTTTAAAATACTATACAACGTACTATACTCGCCTTACACTTTCATTTGATACCCACACCGAGCGGGTTGTACAGAAAAAGGTAATCCGCCATTATGTGTTGGCCGCCTTTTGAATTTTGAATGACGCCACACAGCTTATAGCATTCTAATTGTTACACCTTTTCACTAAACCCAACGAACTCAAGGAAAACTCGCAGAAAGCAACTTTTCCGGAAGTTTTCACTAAGCCCAACGGACTCAAGGAAAACTCGCAGAAAACACTTTTTCCGCCAGTTTTGACTAAGGCCAAAGAACTCATTGGGTGAAAACACCTTTAACCACCAATTTTGGTGAAAATCGTTAGAGCAGTTTTCGAGCAAATATTTACAAATATACAAGAATTGCTCACTTAATAGTATAAGATAACACAAAGTTTCAAGGATTCAGAGTGATGATATATCTGTAATGAAATAGCGATTTATAATAACAGTAGTTAACTCCTTACAGTTTTTTTTTTCGATTGAGAGCACGAAAACAAGACACTTTATAATGTATCAGCTTAATCAGCTCTTGGTCGTACAACTCGAAACAAAGTACGACGATGAATCCCTGTTTAACAATCGGTTTTGTACTTGTAAAAAAACAGGAAGATTGGCGTTATTAAAAAGTCCTTAGAACTGATATATGACGAATCTTAAAATTAGACACAACAACTGACAAAAGGGCGACAACTAAAGTGAATCTTCATTTGCCAATTGAAATATTTTTGAATACGTATAGAATCGTTATAAGTGCCTGCCTTAAAGACCACAAGCTGAGAGCACCAGAGTCAATTTTGCAAATTTATTGAAACCACTTTCCTAAAAAAATTAAAGGGAAATGTGGAAGACCCTAAAATGCTCTCTTCTACACAAGCATTACATCGTTCCATATACATATCAACGATTACAGTGCCGAAAGTACTTTAATTGAGTTTGGAATTGGTTCTCCATTCGCTGCATTTAATCGAATTGCTCTCAAGGGGCTTTTCCTCTTTCCCAAAATTAAAAGTTTGCCTTTGGTTTGTAGAAAATTTTGTCAAATAGGGATATGCTGCTTTCGTTAGAAGACAATATTTTATAGTTCATTACAAAGCCATTTTTTTGAACTGGATTGGGGAATGGGGGAAGACTATTTAATGCGGAGATTATTGGAAAAATATATGTGACTTTAGCAGAATATGAAATAGTCCTATAGACCAGAAGTGGTCAACAAGTCGATCGTGATCCACCGGTCGATCGCAAAGTCAATTTTGGTCGATCGCTCGCGATGTATTGATTAAATGTGTTACAATTGTAACTGCAGGTAACGCGTGAACGTAACGCGCAAATACACGCAGTGATAAGTCGAAAAGCACGGCCAGAGATTTATCGTCCCTTTAGAAAACGAACTGGCAGTGTTTTATATCCTCCTCGATGAAAATGATTTGCTTTGCTTGTGATAAAGCTGCTCTTCATCTCGTTAATTTTATTTTTGAATTTCTTTACAAACTCACATGCTTTGACATTTTCCTGCTTGTTAACGTGCTCGTATAATCGGCTTAATTGCCGTTCGCAATCCTAAAGCTGGAGGCAGATACATGCGTGCGTGCGGTGCGTGCGACGTTAGATATTATATAAATGCCTGCATTCAAATGCGATCTGACATACAGGTGGGTGAACGAAACGCACTCAACACAAAAGTCTACTTTCAACTTTTTCCGCATTGCCATATTCGATATAGCCTGAAATGCCCAATAGTCCGGGGAAATTAGAATTTTAAGGAGACAAAATTCCAAAATGGCTCAAAATTGGATCACAGCTTCCTTGGAACTTTTTAAGAAAACAATTTCGGAATCACAAAAAAAACATGGCCGCCGGAGATATCAGTTTTTGGCAAAAGAATCACTCAAAAACTGTTTTTTTCGAATAATTTTTTTAATCAGTCAATACGAAACGTTATTGTCTACAAAAAGCTCTCTTTTCATTTTTTCACCCTTTCGAAGTTATTCAAGGTCAAAGTTTCCAAAAATCACTGTTCAGCCAAAAAATGCTTTGAATAATTCGGAAAGGTCAAGGTTTTCGAAAAAATTTCAAGAGGGGTATTTTATAGGCAATAATGTTTTGTATTGACTGATCAAAGCGGCCATGTTTTTTTTGTAATTCCGAAATTGTTTTCTTAAAAAGTCCCAAGGAAGCTGTGGTCCAATTTTCAGCCATTTTGGAATTTTGTCTCCTTTCGTGCCTTTTTTTTGCTAATTTCCCCGGACTACAAACACAAGTGCCATACACACACAACAAGCACATGCACTCTTCGCTTATATTTTTTTTGTTATACTTATGTGAAAGATGAGACAGAACGCAAGCACGCAACTAACTGTTAGCGCAAATTTGCCACATCCTGCGGATCAGCCGCATGCTCCGCACGCTAGTATGTATCTGTTTCCACCTTAACAGTTTTAATGGTGGAATGTACTAAATTCTCGTCGCCAAAAGATAACTGTCATACATGCTGGTATATTTTTAAGTGGTTGTGAGCTTCCGAGGAAAAACCCTAAAGGTGTTGGAAAACCATCCACAGCTTGATGTACTGTTGCACCCATAGCGTTATTTGATGCGACGACGTGCAGTGTTTGTGAGCGCCATTTGGATTCTTTGTCTTTTAAGCTCCATTTACATTGACTTTGGCTGTCGCCACATATGTATTTCACACCTCTTCCCCTAGTTAAACTACGGGTGTGACAACAAGTCGATCGCGACACATTTTTGTGATAAAAAGTAGAATACAAAAGTTGGCCACCCCTACTATAGCCTATACAGAAAATTGCAAAGAACTCTTACAGTGAGGAATACCACCCTTTCAAATTCCAGCAATTCTCTGAAAGACTTTGCTCTCGATAAGACCAAGAAATCAGCCCTTTTTCTTTGTTAAATACCCAAGCCTCGTTTCCAAATATGAATACTGATATATGTCAGGATTAAACGATTGAATTTGAAGATCCTTGACAGATCCTATCATGGTAGCCCTAATAAGGCAACCCGCCAGCTTAACCGGTTAATAATAGGGTGCCAAAGTTTCGCTTAGGTCGGGTCTTCACCTAGGGGGCGGTGCACCTCCTTGTTTATCTAGTAATCTGGTGCTCTTCGTCACAGCCTATGTTGGCTGATTAGCGGGATTCACTTGTTCCAGGAGGCATAACACTTCGACAAGGCTGTGTCCCGCTAGCCCCGACGGTTGTGGCTCAGCCGGCTGCTTAAAAAAATTAACTCATACAACATCCAAGAGTGCAAACGCGGGATCCCTGCCTCCTAATCATGGATCCTCCAAACTACCCTTAACCTATAATATATTTTTTCTATCCTCAAGCTAAGTTTACTACTAGACATTTCACCGTGAACGACATGACGGACGGAAGAATAAAGAGTAATACCTAAGCTTAGACTTTCACATAACAAAAACATCGAGACTTGTATAGTACGTCATCAGAGATCAGACCATGTGGCTAATATTTTCAGGGGTGATTCCCGGATATATTTGGAGAAGAAAAATTGTTTTAGAGAGGGGGATATCCCCATTATCCATTAAGATACAGGGTATTTACAGAAACTTGAGTAACTCCATTTAGAAGATATGTAGGGTCAAAACATAAGAAAAATCCCAATGTTCTTCGGTTTTTTAGCATTTTGCTTTTAACAATGTTTTTTTTTACTTGTGAGATATTTTATTCTTAGCGAGTCGAGTTTTTAACTATAATTTTCAACTGTACACCGAATACCAGGGGCGGCGGAGCGCGTGGGGATGGAAGGAGAAGTGCACGCGCACTTTCGCTTTGCGTGGGGAAATCCATACCCAAAATATTTCATCCCCAACTCGGTCACTGACGACGAAGGAACGTAGTCGAAGGGCCGTACACAAGCAAGGCTTTTCATATGAAAACTAAATATATCATTAGAGCTATTAAGAACTTATAACTGTACCTATAGCCTAAGCTTTTTACACCCCATCCGACTAGCATTTAAAAAGGGATTGCCTCAGCGGCATGCCAGAAAAGGATTCGTAGTAGGTTCCTCATGAGGACTCCATGTGGCAAGTGAGGGGCATGCCGAAAGGATCATATCCTCATGAACACCACAAAAAAAATCAGCGATGAGGTATGCCTTATCAATTTCGCAATTTCTCATACAAATTAAATGGGACAATCCCAACATCTGCCTTACGTTTTTGGAAAGCTTTTTAAGCAACTTTAAAGAAATACCCTTAAGCTTTAGTTTAACTCATACAAAGCTTTAGTTTTTGTTGTCATATTTGGTTCTCAGGGAATTTTGTTCGTGACCATGAAGGGTGACATTTAGCATACTCAATAGCCCGGTTCTGGTTCGATTACAGAGGTCAAGCAGCATTGGATGTGATTAGTACTCAGTTGGGGGTCGTATCGATAAAACCACACTCGCGTTTAAAAACATAAAGCTTTCGACACCGGTGCAGTTATTACTCACATATCCACGCCGGAATTCTCAAAATCCACTCGGGATCGGGTAGCAATGATTTTTCCTCAAAGAAGCCAAATGGAGCATTCCTTATGACGAGGCGTGAATGAAGAAAGGCCTTAGATGCCCTGTGTGGGCCTTATAGGGTAATCCACACTGGGTCGACATGAGGCAGTGGGTCTAGCCTCATAGGGCCCTATCTGTACCCCTTACCTCAAAATGCTAGTCGAGCATAACCCCATATAAAAAGAATTTAAAACCTCATTACTCAATGGACAGCTGGTAAATAAATTGACCGATTAACTTTATACATTTTAACTAGCGCTCATAGGTAAAGCCTCTCTGTACCGTCAGCGCTTCTATCCTTGACTACAATGTCGGACAGCAAGCTCTAGTCTAAACGATAATAGATAGAAGATTAGAGAACTGGCAACGCCAAAACGTGGTTTTATTAAATCCACCACCATCTAATACTACCACGATAGAACGCTGACTCCGGTGAATCAAAAGGAGACTTCCTCGCTTTTTATGCTTACAACCGATGGCAGGATAAAGGACAGGAAATTTTTGTAAAAAAGGAAGAGAAAAAAGAAGGAAAATTATCTAGGTAGGAAAAATGGAAAGGCGAAGGATCACACAACGGAGTGGATTCAAACCACAAACCCCTGGAATGGTAGTCGGGAGTCTTAAACCCTAGGCTGCCAAGGAAGTTTTATCTTTAAACCTATTTTTTGTTTTTATCTTTCTTAAATATGAGTATTTTCTTTAACTACAATATTGGTCTGTAGTGTTTGCTTATAATATCGTCTGCGTCTGTGTGGTGCGTGTTGATTTATATTTTAGTGGGAAATTTTGTTATTTAACGGCTTGAAAAAAAACACAACCGAAAAAAAATCAAACATTTAATTGCAGTGAAATATATTTTCTTATATGAGGGCGAACATCCACGTTGCTGCCACTGTACCACCGTCGTATACCCGTAATAGCAACCATACGGCCGCCATACCACCGTCGTATGGCCGTTATTGGAACTGTAAGGCCGTTGCTTCACCGTCAATCGCCCCCTGTACGGCCGTACTGTCCTGCAATTAGGGTTACCATTTGTCAGGATTTCGCCTGACATGTCAGGCATTTTATAGCCATGTCAGGCTCAGGGCAGGCTTTAGTTGTTGTCAGGCTTTTTTATAATTGAGATTTTAATTCTTTTTTCCTTTTTTCAGGCTTTTTACTCTAAAATCAGGCATTTTGTAGTTAAATGTCTGGTGTTTCAAAAATAAAAAATGGTAACCCTACCTGCAATGAGCCTTCTGTTAACCGCCAGATGGCCGAGGACTATGTTTCAATCACAGTCGGCATTTGCCCGTTCTAATGCCATCATTTATTTTTACTCGGGATTCTCCTATTTAACCTCTCCAATCAATCAACAATGTATCAGTACTTCTTCACTTTTAATTTAATCGATTCCGACGAACGATTCCCATCCAAAAAATAGTCCAACACCTTTCAGTTTTCCCACCTAGTTATAATACCTTCACAATTACCTTCTCTCTGAAAATTCTCTTTCTTCTATCTTATAGCATCGCCTCTAGCATAGCAACGAACTGTAGTCACGAAGTCAACATGACATCTTTTACCTTTTTGTCAATGGCTTTCAGATTTTGAACTTAACGACTTGATCAAAAAACGTTTCCAGTGAAAAGGATTTCTTCTCTGATTCGTAGATTTCAATATAAAAATAGACATAGCACAATGTGTGAACGTACGAATACAGTCTACAGAACTGTCTCTTAGTAGATAATTGTGATGTTCCTGGAAACACAAATCACTTTCTCGACACGAATTTCAATATAATATTAGCGATTTCCAGAATTTTGTACATCAAAATGAAATTTTACACTTGCGAATAAAGCTAATACTTGATTACAGCTCACTGCACAGCAAACAAATCATTTACTTTCTTTTCTTTTTTTTAGCACTAAATTTCACCTACAAAAGGATACATCCAGACATATACCAACCAGTCTGCAATACTTTAAGATTATCTTAAGAAGATACACATTTTCCACTAAAGTACCATAAAAATAAAACATGCCCCATTCTCCCTTTTGCTGCCGTATGTTGAAAACATCAATCGGCATATCTAGGATCAAACCAATGAAGCAATATTCCATGTCTGGGCTAAGAAAAAATTCTGTCAGGACTCATGTGAGGGAGATAAATCTGGAAATAATTCCCAATAAATCATACTTCTTCACTAGCAGAGCGCTATGCTAAGGAGCTTTCATGATTGTAAACAGAGTGTTCAACTCTTATTGGAGGATTGATTCTAGCAAACAGCCGAACAAACATTATCATCCCCCATCCATCCCCGCCCACCCCCACATGCCGCTTGCTAAACAGCCACCCAAAGATCTGAGACCACACCATCTCCATGGCTTGCTAAGAGCATCTGAAAGAGGTAATAAATCGCAAGTAGCCATCAATCACTCTGACAAAGCTTATTTATCATTGGAAGATGAATTCGCCAAAATAATCAGGCTACGAACACGTGACCTGCTAATTAATGTGATAACCAGAAAGAATTTCAACGTACCCTCAAATTACTTTTCATAGAAAGTTTGAATACCTTTCGCGATGGCACTGTAATATACCCATTAACCTGGCAGGTGAGCAGGATTCTACCATAATTATGGCAACATTTTAAAAGACTTGCCTCGTTATACCAACCGTGCTCGCCGTGTATCTGTATATGTATAGTAGCTATAAATAGGATACTCCACCGCTAACGTTACGTTCTTCTGCGAAATATAAATGAGTTCAGTAACTTTGGGGAGCTTTCAACATCTTCCCCAAAAATTATGGGAAAATTTCCTAGGTGACAATTGCCTCCTCCTGTAAATGTCGTCACTCGATTTCAGTGAAATGCCGCATCGCTCCTCTGACGATCATCAATTAATCATCGTAGTGCACAGGTGGCACCAGAAGATACCATTAACTATAATTTGCCCTCCTCCAAAATGTTGAGAGATTTTCAGACAATGTCTTCTAGCACGTCCATTATGATTTGCCCATCATGAATTCAGATTCGTGAAAAAAGAATTTAATGTGAATTTTGAATTTTCACATTCATGTAAAAAATACACTAGAGAAAAACAAAAGAATTTTGAATTATGTTATTCGACTGCGGAATGTTTGGGTGCAATTATTGCCATGTTCTTAAGGGACCAACTAGACACAACATAAAAATTATGCGTTGATGTAGAATATGCTTTTCATCGTTAATTGAAGTTACTTTAGCTTTTAAACAATTTCGTGTACTACTTTCAAGGTAATAGCAGCTAATTTACATATCTGTAAAACTCAATTAATGGTGCCAACCGATGGCTTTAGATGGTTCTACTAATGAATATCAGGCTTATTCTGAACTTTGCTAGTATAAAAAGTAAGACAATTTTAGCGAAATCAGTTCCAGCGAAGTTCAGAATAGGCCTGTATATTTTAATATTGTCCATCTGCCTCTTTGTAAACATGACTCCTGTAAAGTGCTTTGAGTTAAAAACGAGTTTTCTAGATTAGTTTGCTAAATCAGCAGTCGTGATCATTTATGGCGTTGGGATCTCCTGGTTGTGGTCACATATTAAAACCCCGAGACCAAGGTCGTCGTAACGTAACTAAGTTTTGAAAAGCTTTAATTTACTGAAACTTCACTTTCCTTTATCAACAGTTACAGATTTTAAACAACAACAATTTACTGGAGACCTTCTTGTATGTCTACCAAAACTTCTTCTTTCACGGCTCTACAATCGGGATCCGATCCTGGCCTCTCGCAACTGCTCTCTCCACCGGTCCCAATTCTGAGCCGATTTTATCCAGTTTGGCATCCCTAAGCTCTGAGCATCCTGGTCTACGCGATCCTTCCAGCGAAGGTTGGGTCTCCCCCTCTGTCGCACCCCACAGATCTTACCGTAGTCTACCAGAATACTCCAACCAAATAGTAAAATATCGCTTTGGTGAGACGGGTCTAGTTGGTCCAGATATCTCCAAGGTCTTTGATTGACTTTGGCACCCTAATCTGTTAACTAAACTCTAGGCTAGGCTATTGGTATCAACCTGGTTTTAAAGAACTTGGCGTCCCCAAGGCTCAATCCTATCACCCGATCTATTCCAAATCTTTATAAACGACTCACTCTTAATGCTCTCCAAACCACTTTACAGCTTTGCTGACGACGGTACTCTGCGCTACTATGGCCTTTATAATATAATCCAAGCATATGGTTTTTTGGTCCATTTCCGGTGAAAAGCTGGCTTGAGATGATCGTAATGCCCCAGTTACACGAATGACAAGAAATGAAAATTGTCATAATCTCTGGTCAAAATTAATGGCATTGTTGTTTTTTATTTTTTATGACAGAAATAATGACACAAATTATGACCGTGTATGACGATAATGACAAATTATGACAGAAAAAATGGCAAGTGTGTCATTCGTGTAACAGCACCAATACTTTGGTATTTGTTAGCGCTAACCTTGCTCTTTAAAATATTCCAGATAGAGAATTCCATAGGATTTGCATCCGGAGAATTTTCCAGCCATTGTATCGAAGAAATTGTGTGGAAGGTTGTTTTGTACCCATTCTTGGTTGGGCGCTTTATGAGACATTGGTGAGCTTTGCTGGGACGTCAACTGTCTGCGCGGAAATATTTGTGTGCCCAAGGCTTCAATACTGCTTCTAACTATTTTTTTAAGTGCCTATAGGGCCAACCCATATAGTGAACACTGCGTCCAAGTTAGCTCTATTGTGTACGTACGCCACAAACACCGTCAATCATCCGGACAAGAAGTTCTTCAGACGTGAGCGGGGTCCATAAGTTCTCTGATAAAAGTTTTTCTTCTAAGCCAGATCAAAGCAGAACATTAACAAAGAAAATTTGCGAAAGTCTCATCGCCTTCCGAGTCGGTATCCCAGTCCCAGGCTGTGGAGGTGATACCGCAGCCCTACACAGCCAGTGATATATCCTACCAACGGCCTAAGGTCCGCCCTGTTTAAAGTGATAACGCCTATTAAGGCAAAGGGTGTTATTAGTTCTTAGCTTGTCTAACACCTGGGACTGGTTCCCCCTAGGCTTGATTCAGTCTCTTAACCCAGTCATCTATCAGGGACTTGGAGGTGGACCATGAGATGCCACAGAAGGGAACCAACGTCTCAACGTCAAAACTTCTACTTTGAGAGTGCCTTGATGGCGGCTTGACTGTCCGAAAAGATTTTAATGTTGGCTCAAGGCTCAATTTCTCAAGATTGAGCTTAGCGCAGGTCTCAATTGCATGTATTTCAGTCTAGAAAACGTAGGGCTACGTACCCATTGCAATCGAGACCTTGGAGTTGGATGGACACTGGGCCCTATACCATGTTCCATTTTTGACCAGTCGGTAAACCAATGGAGGTTTTTTTAGATCCCAGGAAGGATAAGTTTCTTCCAGTCAGAGCGATCCGGGAGAATCGCCCTGAATTTCCTTTGGGACCGCAGTTCACCTAAAGTATGGTCGGATACGTGGTAAAATGAAATATTTGGGATATTGATAAGGTTATGTCCTTTGACTGTATAGAGCCAGTTTAATGAGATCTGAAGTCTCAAGGCACTTATGGCGGCGGATTTCCTTTTGAAGATTATGCAATGGTGTCAATCCAATGATGCTTAGTCTTGGGCCACCTTATTTAATTTTTTTATAATACTAACAACAAACACAGGCAACTGATGGACTACGATTGAACAATTTCAAGCACTTAAGCCCGATTTACATCCCAAAGTCAAAATGGAAGTGCACCATTAGAGCTCTTTTATCGCACAGAAATTTGTAGGCTTTTTTCTCTGTTACACGAAACGAAATGAAACTTTCGTGCAACAGAGAGAAAAGCATACAAGTTTCTGTGGGATAAAAAGCTCTAGAGCTGCACTTCCACTTTGACTTTGGGATGTTAATCGGGCTTTAAGATTTCAATCCGGTTTACAAGCATTCGCGCCAATCAGAAAAATCTTTTTGATCGGCTCCAATCGAGCTGCTTTGTGCCTGTTCACACGGGTGGTCACCGCGACCTTTCAACACGAAATTTACTGGTGCGGGGAGCGTTCGGTTGGGAAGGAAGTGCGTCTCGATTTGAAAGCGACTCACGTTCGCTTTTCTGACCAGCTGACTGTTTCAATTTCATTTTGTATCACCTTACTGTTCCATTTTATTTTCGTTTCACCCGCAGTGATAGCAAACGTGCGATAGGACAATTTTCAGGCTTCAGTTTTGTTTTCGTGAGAAATTTATTTTGTAAAACTTTAGGAGCAGCCATGAATTTATGTCACTTTTATAAAAATCACAAACTTTGTTCCCGTACCGTTTGTTCTACCTGTCATAAAAACGACTGGACACAAAGCGAAACGTGTAAACAAATGTTCGCTTTTTCGTTCGCTTTGTCGCGCCTCAAAGCGACCTGTGTGAACAGGCACTTTCAGTTACATTTTTTGTACTTGAAGTTCGCTTCAAGTAAACTTCAAGCTGTCTTGTAACCCTGATATGTGACTGAAAACGCAGCTTGAGTTTCAAGTCAAGAGATTAAGCCGTTCATGTAAAATAATAATTGACTTATTCCTAAATCAGGATCTGCTAACGCAATTAATTAAATAAATCTTTCCTTTATTGAGAAATTAATTTAAATTTTGGCATCTCAAACGATTCAATTATACATAGTACAAAAGCCTCTAATAATAGCCATTATGCATTTCTATATAATCATTACTTATTGAAATACTTGTAAATTATTCCAGTATCGCAATATTTCTCAGAAATTATAACATCTTAAATTCGTCAGTTAGTTATTAATGAGATTTTAATAAAATGATTTGTTATCACGTTTTCGGATATAGTCTAGATATTTCGAAGGATTCACTATAATTTCAATTTCTCATTATAAATCACAATTCAAATTCTTACAATTGGAACAGGATGAAAAACTTGTGTGTGTATTCCATCAAGTCCGCCCTTACTTCCCGCTGATTTCTTCTTATAACAATTTATATTCCTTGCTGGGAAACTCAAACAACGAAATTGCAACTTTGACATTCCACGTCAAAATACTTACATAATTCCAGCATAAATAATTGGATGAGGGTCTCTCGCCTCGGATTTAGATCTAAACGCAAGTCCAACAGAGTGTGAAGTCAATAGATGTTTCCAAGAAATTGAAAAACAATAGGCAAAAAGCGATAACTTTGGCATAAAACTTGGCGATGCTAATTACGATAATTTCAAATTAGCTGCAAAAAGCCCATTTAATTCCCCTTTGTTGTGTAAGATTTTAATTAAATGCACGTTTTCTTTCCTCCTTCGTGTAAACGTTCCGTTTGCACTAAGTGTTTACCGCGGCAGAATGTATCTGATTATGTACAGAAATTATTTTTGAATACCTTGTTTTTTTTGGAAGGTGTGTGTTTTACTTACAATTGTGAGAAAGCGCTATTTGAAAATTTCCTCCATTTTTGAAACTGAAAAAAAAATAATAAAAATTCTTGTATAATGCACCTGTACAGTACATATGTATGAAGCACCGTTTTGTTTGTTTTCATGCAGTTTTCTTTAATCTGTTTTGCGAGTATATTGTAGCTCACATATTCAAGAAAGTTTCATTCAGTCTAGACATTTGCTGTGGTGGTAAAGTGTTTTTTATAATGATATTGTAACTCCTTAACACCACTTTTAGAAACTGTCTAGAAAGTAGACCAATTTACATTAAATCGCATTTATTGCTGTTGTCTGCGGAATTTTCAATTACGAAAATCCCCAATGCAGCCATGAAGGACGAAAATATATATATAAAAAAAGTTATTGTGGTTTAAATCCGATTTTTTCTTGCTGAAGAAAGTGTGAAATTGGTTGGAAATATTTTCCGTGACGATGGGGATTTGGGTCCCCAAATAGATTTGGAGGCAACTTTATAAGAGGTTTAAGTATAACGGCTGAGAAATCGTCTTTATTATTTTTGTTTATTTCATAAAAAATTTAGCAAAATTCAGTTTTTCTGAAAGATAAAAAATTTTGTTCGTTTTACATGAAAGTATTGTGGTGTTACAGTTTTTAAATTACACTTTGATCATAAAATTTTACAATCATAGCTCACAGTTCCAATCCTTTTTAAGATTATGCACATATACATAAGTGTAGCTCAAAGCTATTTTACAATCAAAGTGTAAAGCCCCCCACCTCGATCCATCCATCCAAATTGCCCCGATTTTGTAACATTAGACACATTTTGAAATACCTGGCAAATTCTCAAGTAAAAATAAGACTCGCCCGTTCTTAGCCTGAAAAAGGCACGCACAGCGTTAAGACACTTGCATGGCACCCGAGACTAAAGGGACCAAAATTTGACCTTTAAAAAATTGCATAGGACGAAGAAAACGCGCTAGTATCTTGGTGGCCATAAAGGGTGCCATTGGTATACTGGGGAGACCGGTTCCCGTCCGATTGCTTAGGTCAAGCAACCTTGAACCTGCTTTGTACTTAGTTGGGGACCGCTTGGCAAAACGACACTCGCGTTTGGAATAAGCCGGCTCTAGACGATGCGGTGAACGTTTCATTCGAATGTTGGCTTCCAAAGATTGAATCAATACCGACATCAGTCCGAACGTGCCCAAATACGAACGTTGGGCGCTTGACATTCGACACTCGTAGTTCGAACATCGGCCGCACGAGGCGTGCTACCATCAAGCGTTAGAGGGTGTTCATAGTATCGTGTAGAGCCGACCAGGCCCGCCACATAGGGGGGGCAACTGGGACGAATTGCCCCGGGCCCCTGGCTAAAGGGGGCCCCGAAAATAGATTGAAACCCAAAAAGTTAAAACCCCATATCCCTGCATACTAATCGCCTAGGGGCCCCGAAACTATCTTGAAACCCAAAAAGTCAAGACCGCCCTGTCCATGCGTTCTACTTGTCAAGCAAGCACTAATCTAGAGCCTGAAACCCAAGCATGCAGCACTCTAAAATATATGTTATGCTTGTATGGATATGGATTCTTCTACTCATCATACTTAAATAGTAAACACTAGAGAAGAGACAACTTACCCAGCGGGAATTGAAGCTAGAACACTCTTAAAAAGCTTGGGGCGTTCCCCTTCCCATCCCAGTTCTATATCTTTTTTAATATTGCATGATCGCCGTGGGAGCACTCCTTTTACTGCTGCTTTTTTTAGAAGCATTTTTGAAGCAGTTACAAAAGTTGAAAAAATTTTCTAACCCTCCAATTTATGTTGTAGTTGTAGCAGTGTCGAAAACCTTTATAGTTTTGTTCACCTTGTGTAATTGCCTTTTCGTCATTCCAAATGCGAGTCTCGACAGCGGCTTTCCCGAGTAAAAATAAAAAACGGCCTTATAAAGGGCGAACACCGGCCGCTTGGCTTTTTGAGGGGCATATGATGGCCGTAGAGTTTTTAACCATTTTTAATGCGAGCACATACGGCCTTACGACGGCCAAATTTGACCAAAAGATTTAAAAGGCCAAGTACTGAACTGTAGAAACGGCCATTCGACGGGAAATTTGAGCCAAAAAAAAACTGCACCAAATGTATTGTTGAATGCGTTTTATGGGAACTTCATCATTTTCGTTATGTACAATGGTTCTTTCGATTTATCCTACTTAAAGATATCGATGCACAAGAGAAACGAGCTCGCCAGTCGTCGGTTTGTTGTACGTGAAGTGTGTGGTGCGTGTTGATTTATATTTTAGTGGGAAATTTTGTTATTTAAGGGCTTGAAAAAAAAACACAACCGAAAAAAAATCAAACATTTAATTGCAGTGAAATATATTTTCTTATAGGAGGGCGAATATCCACGTTGCTGCCACTGTACCACCGTCGTATACCCGTAATAGCAACCATACGGCCGCCGTACCACCGTCGTATGGCCGTTATTGGAACTGTAAGGCCGTTGTTTCACCGTCAATCGCCCCCTGTATGGCCGTACTGTCCGGCAACGAGCCTTCTGTTAACCGCCAGATGGCCGAGGACTATGTTTCAATCACAGTCGGCATTTGCCCGTTCTAAGGCGATCATTTATTTTTACTCGGACCAAGCGGTCCCCAACTAAGTACCAACCGCGTCCAATATGATGCTTGACCAACGCATCGAACGAGAACGGGTCTCTGTCTGCCGTTTTCTTCGTTCCATACAATTCCTTAAACATCCAATCGGAGCATATTAACAGTGCTCCGAATTCGCTTCCCTTAGTAGTGCTTCGAATTTTTCCCTCTAGCTTGGATTGATTCAGCCAAAAAAAGATGAGTGCTGAGCCCCAGAGCTAAGCACAAGGGCGTGTCTACATAAACCTGTTCCACTCTAGGTTAAACTATGTAACTATGTAACGTTTTACTGGTTGTCCAGCCATCCGGAATATGGAAATTTCTGATTATTCTCAAGCTGGTTGAGCCATTAGCTGGAAATGTTCTGGGAGCCAGCGGAAGATACAACCAGCGCTGGTAGCCAGCTAAGCGGAAACCCCACTTTAAAAACCGACAGTTCGGTATCTTATATTTAATGCCTGAATGAACTTATTCTTAAGTTACCACAATTTTTTTTTAGTCAAAGATTTTTTGGAATTTCAAAATCCTTAAAGGGCCCCCAAACATATTTTAGCCCCGGGCCCCCCAAGGTGATGTGGCGGGCCTGGAGCCGACTATAGTCGATTATGAATACATTCACATCTGTAACAGAGGAATGCATGCGGGCGCATTTTTACATTTTCATGCCTGTAAAGGGAGCGTGCATACCCGTGTCGCAGATGCATTTGTTCTCTCTGCGTGCTAGTTGCAGGAACTTATATGATCTTAAAAAAATAACCAACTCAATTACTATGTTCTTAGGTTCAGCAAGCAGTTTTATAACATGTACTCAACATATAACCGTCAATAGCAGGCCAGAGCAAATAATTTAAAAATGGCTAAAAATAGTCAACTTTGAATGGCGATTTCTCGGTCACCGTTGGTCGTATGGAGATTTTAAAAAAATACGGTTTCTACATTTTTTCATAACCTTTCTTTTCTCTGAACATTTATGTATACCCAGGATGCCGGAAAAAAATTATAACCGTATTAATAAAAAAAAGTAAAAAACGTGATTTTTCGAAAAAAATTAGTTTTGTTTTTCGATTATTTTTTGAATGGTATGGTAAAAAACAATTTAAAAAACGCATTTCGATGGGAAATTTAATTTTCTACAAAAAAGTATTTTAGTAAAAATCTCAAATTTCGCTTTGTTTTCGAGTTATTTTGAAAATCATGAAAAAGGGGTCCTTAGAATCGGCGCTCAAAAACGCACCCTTCAAAAAAGGGGCAGTTTGTGTTTTTATCATATTTAGGTGCTCAACTAACATATTAAATAATAGTCCGGGGAAATTAGCAAAAAAACGCACGAAAGGAGACAAAATTCCAAAATGGCTGAAAATTGGATCACAGCTTCCTTGGGACTTTTTAAGAAAACAATTTCGGAATCACAAAAAATAACAACATGGCCGCCGGAGATATTACTTTTTGGCAAAAAAATCACTCCAAAACTGGTTTTTTCGAATATTTTTTTTGATCTGTCAATACAAAACATTATTGCCCACAAAATACCCCTCTTGAATTTTTTTCGAAATCCTTTCCGAATTATTCTAAGTTTTTTTTAGCCGAAATGTGATTTTTGGGAACTTTGACCTTGAATAACTTCGAAAGGGTTAGGTTTTCGCAAAAAGGTCTTTTTTGTAAGCAATAACGTTTCGTATTGACTAATTAAAAAAAATTTCGAAAAACCAGTTTTGGAGTGATTGTTTTGCCAAAAAGTGATATCTCCGGCGGCCATGTTGTTTTTTTGTGATTCCGAAATTGTTTTCTTAAAAAATCCCAAGGAAGCTGTGGTCCAATTTTCAGCCATTTTGGAATTTTGTCTCCTTAAAATGCTAATTTCCCTGGACTATAATAAAAACCCTTTAACGCAATTGTTCCTTACTAAAACTTAATTTGATTAGCCTAATATGTTAGTATTCGAAAATCAAAATTGCAGTCTAAAATGCGGTTTTCATACAAAATAACTTTGGAGAGTTGGCACAGTGTCTGAGCAGGTAAAGAGCAACATAACTCCTATCGTCTAACCATTTGGCCGTAAAATTTGCTTTGCATATGATAGAAATAATTTCAGACCGTTACATTGAATAGAATTGCTAATATAATATAAATGCTGAATACTGAAAAAATGCGTCCTTGTTGTTTTATTTACAATTCAAATTCAACCAGAATTAATGGATAATCCTAATCATAATAAAATAATTCCACTCCAAGTCGGTGGCCGGCCTTTCTTGAGAATGAAATAAAATTTCTAGACATTTTTAAGAGTCATAGCAATAATGTCTGACACAATCATAGCCTTGAAGGATCCTCTTTAAGAAATGTATGGATTTTATATATTTCATTACAAATTGGATTTGAGTCAGCATAAAATTCGTGTGTGCAGAAATAAAAGGTTTTAAAGGCTTCTTGTAACGAGTTACCATAGACAACTTGTTAAGTCAAAAATGAATCCTTTCTCATACTATACTGACTGACCTGACTTAAAAAGGATCTCATTCATACAAGTACAATATTTTATTTCAATTTCATTCTTTACAAAACCTTTTGATGTGGAAAGTCCTTTTAGATAATAAACTTTTTAACAGTGTAAGTGGTTAAATACATTTACATAATTTATTCCCTGATAATATCATTCAATTATGAAATATCTTTGAAGAGAACATCTGATTTAAATTACCAAAAATTCAAACAGGCCAATGTCGATCCTGGTATAAAAGAAATTTTCGAAAATTCAATAAATACTTCCAGAGGAAGATGTTGTTTACCAGCAAATTAAATCCACTTCCACAGGAAGTACTGATGACCTCTTAAGAGCTGGAACTTTCTTAAGGTAGGCACAACATGCCCTTCTCAGTTACGATTATCATTTTTTTTTCCTTAATATATTCAGACTCCTCGGGAGCGGGGGAGATATCTTTCTACCACGGCTGTAGAAAATTCCTCTCTTAAGGCCGTTTTAATCAGTGACCATCTGGTTCACGAAAATTTGTTCATTCAGGTATACAGCCACCGGAATTCGACTTGATGTCTGTTTATGACTCTGTCGCAGATGGTCTGCAAAAAGGTTCCCCTGTAAATTACCAAGTCTAAGGAGGAGCAGGAAATGTGATATAAAGTTGAAACTAAGACCCGAGAGATGGTAGCCGGATCTCCTGGATTTCCATTACCTTTAAACTTGAGTACTGTGAGATACCTTTTAGATATCTTCCTTTTCTGTGTAACAAAATGTACAGTTAACTTTAAATATATGTATGTTGAATCCAAGGAATTTATGTCCCCGATTCTGTGTATATGGCAAGTAATTTCGCAAAGAATTTTTTTTCATCCTCAATGACCATGTACGAATGTACAAATTGCACATTAATCAATGATCGTAATCCATTGGATCTTGGATTGCTGGTAAGAGATTGGTACTGGAAATTGTCTTTGGTTGTATGGGAAATACATATGGCAGAATTTTGAATGAATTAAAACAAATTTTGAGGCTATTAAGTAATATATCAACTTTCTAAAGCCCGAGTTTTTGTAGGTATCTAGCTTAATATCATCATCATAAATAGCTCCACAGCCTGTTATTGGCCTTGGCTTCCTGCAACATCCTCCTCCAGAACTGTCTGTCCCTGGCTTGGGGTCTCCAATTTCTTATACCTAGGGTTCGTAGATCCTCCTCTACGCTATCTGTATATCTCTTTTTTGGACGTCCTGTGCCTCTGTGTCCGTCTGGTCTCTTGTTCATAATAATTTTTGTTATGCTGTCATCACTGCTACGTTCAACATGTCCTGCCCATCGAATTCTGCTAATTTTTATAGTTTTTATGATGTTCGGATCTTTATACAACTGATACAATTCGTGATTGTATCTTCTCCTCCAAACACCATTTTCGTTTACTCCTCCATATATTGTGCGCAGGATTTTTCTTTCAAAGCACCCCAGGAGGTGTTCTTCATTACTTCTTAGTGTCCAGGTTTCGGATCCATACAGTAGTATTGGCCTTATAAGGGTTCTGTATAGTTTAACTTTAGTCCTCCTTGATATGTTCCTTGTTAAGAAGTGTTTACGTAGCCCAAAATAGCATCTATTTCCCAACGCCAATCTCCTTATGACTTCTGCCGTCGTGTCGTTATCTTTTGAGATTAGCGTCCCTAATGGTGTGGCCACACTACGCGGTCTTGGGTCGTACGCGCTTTTGCCTTTTTTTTTCATATGGAGTTTTATGGCTTTTTTACGACTTTTTTACGACTTTGTCCATGGTAAAGGTCGTGCGGCCAAACAACGCGGACAAAAGGCTGTGGTTAAAAAGGTACATTGTGCGTCCACACACTATGAGCTTTTCAAAAGCGCGTACGCCGTTTCAAATGAGAATTGATTTTTTCTCACTAATGACTCAGAAAATTAAAAGATCACGCGCGCTTTTGGCTGGTCGTACGACCAAAAGCGCGTGGATTCTAAGTCCGCGTAGTGAGGACGGGCCTTAAGTATATAAATTCTTTTACACTTTCGATGTTATATGTATCAATGGTCATATTCTGGCGATCATTCCGTCTTTTAGAGATGCACATATATTTCGTTTTCTCTTCATTAATTGCTAGTCCGAATTTCTTTGCTGCTCTTTCTAGCAATATGAAGGCTTCTTTCATTGCTATGCTGGATCTGGCTAGTATTACGATGTCGTCAGCGTATGCCAACAGTTGTACCGACTTGTTGAAAATACTGCCCGCGGTGTTAATTCCTGCGTCTCTTATCACTTTTTCCATAGCTACGTTAAATAGTAAGCACGACAGGGCATCTCCTTGTCTTAGTCCTACTGTGGCGTTGAATGGTTCTGACAGCTCTCCTTCAATTCTTATTCTGCATATAACCTCTTTCATTGTCATTTTGGTCAAATCTACGAGGTGTTTGGGAAATCTTAAATACTCCATAGCTTTATATAATTCTTCACGTTTTATTTTATCATACGCGTTTCTGAAGTCTATGAATAGCGAATGTATGGTAATATTAAATTCATTTGCCTTTTCCAGGACCTGCCTAAGGGTGAAAATATGGTCTGTGGTGGATCTTCCGGGGCGGAAACCGCTTTGATAGTTTCCCAGAGCTGCTTCTGCGTAAGGCTGCAGTTTAACGTATAAAATATTTGATAATACTTTATATGCTACGTTCAATAGCGTGATACCTCTATAATTACGGCAGTTTAGCTGATCTCCTTTTTTGTGTATAGGGCACACAATGCCCTCGCTCCATTCCGATGGTATTCGTTTCTGGGTCCATATTAGTGTTACGATTTCATGCAGGCTTAATATTACGTTTTCACCTCCTTGTTTCAATAGCTCTGCTACGATGTTATCTTTGCCCGGAGATTTGTTGTTTTTTAGCTTTTTCACTGCGTCTTGTACGTCTTCTAATGTAGGCATGTCTCCCGCTAGTTCTTCTGCTAGTTCCATGTTTTCTGTAAGGGGTTGCTCCTCATCTCGAGCTAGCAGTTCTTGAAAGTGTTCACGCCATCTAATTAGAACTGATTCTTTGGTACTTAAGATCTCTCCATCCTTATTTTTGCACATGGTTATTCTGGGCTTGAAACCGACTCGTTGCTCCTTTACTTTTTTATATAGTTTCCTGACATCGTTTCGGTTGTTCGCTTCTTCTATTTTCAACATTTCGTTTTCCCAGTACTCCTTTTTCTTCGCTTTGTGCACTCTTTTCTCCTGTCTCCTTTTTTCTTTGTATGTCTCAACTGCATTTCTCGTTCTGTGTTTCTGTATCATTACTTGATATGCTATATTCTTTTCCTGTGTTACACGGGTACACTCATTGTCGAACCATTCATTTCTGCTTTCACGGGGTTCGTATCCTAGAGTATTTGATGCTGATTCTTTGATTAGGGTCTTCAAGTTATTCCATTTAACTTCTATGTCTTCGGCGTTGTGATTATTTGCATTTATCACTCTTCTATTTATTTCTTCCACATATTCTTCTTGTTTTGCTTCTTCTTTTAATAATTTCACGTTAAATTTTCTTTCCCTGCGGTTTCTTCTTTCGTTTAGTGTCGATATTCTGCTTCTGATTCTCGTCCCAATCATATAATGGTCGGAGTCGATGTTTGCACCACGATATGATCTGACATCTAGTACTTCTGAACAGTGGCGCGCTTCTATAAGTATATGATCAATTGAGTTTTGCGTTCTTCCATCTGGAGATCTCCAGGTTACCTTATGTATATCTTTTCGCTGGAATCTTGTGTCTGCGATCACCATATTATTCATCATTGCAAAACTGATCAGTCTCATACCGTTTTCATTTGTTTCGTCGTGTAGACTAAATGCTCCTATTGTTGGTCGGTATGCACTTTCATGGCCAATTTTTGCATTTGCATCTCCTATGACAATCTTTACATCATGTCTAGGACAGTTTCTTAGCGTCCTATCTAAGGTTTCATAGAATGCATCTTTCGCTTCTTCTAGCGCATCTTCAATCGGGGCATGTATATTTATTATGGAGTAATTAAAGAATCTTCCTCTTATACGTATTCTACATATTCTTTCATCTATAGCGTCAAACCCCATTACTAGATGTTTAATTTGTTTTCTTACAATAAATGCCGTCCCAAAAGTATGATTCTTCTCGTTACAACTATAAAATATATTGTGCGTTTTTTTCTCTAGGATCCCCTTTCCAATCCATCTCACCTCTTGCACTGCTGTCAGGTCGCTTTTATATTTATCTAATTCGTTTAGTAGAACTTTTAGTCTGCCAGGTTGATACAGTGTCCTTACATTCCAAGAAAAAATTCGTAAATCATGGTCCTTAATACGATATCCGGGTCTTCGTTGTGTGGTCAATCCTATCCGAGGCTCTGTTGTAGGTCTCGTGGCAATGTAGTAATGCCAGGACGGGTTGCCAGCCCGTCGCTGGTATGCGGGAATATAGCGTCCCACCCTCGCTACTACCGTCGTTAGTTGGCTATCCAGTGGGCACCACGGGGAGGTGACGGTTCGATTTTACCCACCTTAGCTTAACATACAAAAAAAAATATTTAAAAGCTTAGGATAATGGTGACATAAAATTACACAACCCAGTGCACAAGTTCACTTACAACCAAAGTACAGATGACACGGAAAACGATGCACCAGGGCGCGCAATAACAGAAACTTCAAAGGGCATAGTAAAAATACCTGTGCAGTTACCTTTAAATATGTTGAGTCCAAGGAATTTATATCAGAGCTCAAATCGCATTCAAAATGAGTCAATCGGATTTCTTTGTATTTTTACCATTATACTGAACTGCATTTCTAAGGCCGGCCTTATACCACAGCTTCACAAATTGCACTTTTTTTATATGGAAGAAATCGTCACATGCCGCTATGTTACATTTATCTCCAAGCAAAAGTGACGAAAAGCTGCATATGAAGCTTTGGTGAACGGCCGGCCTAACCTGTAGTACTTATAGGTTAAAACAATAAAAATAGTGGAAAAAATTATTTACAGGGTGAAATTTGCCATAGAGCTTCCTTTTAGGGTTATTAATAAGGGGTTATAAACGTCTACCGATTTTCTACCCCGTAAAGCCCACTTTTTAGGGGGTTTAGCCCTCAAAAGGTCAAATTACCAGTTTTTGCAAATACATCTTAAACGGTAAGTTTAGTAAGTTAAGTAAGGGTTTACAAAGTTTGTAGATTATGCGATTATCTAAAAAAAAATCTTAATATATAAAAACTACGTGTCACAATGTTTGTACACGCTAATCTACGAAACCGCCCAACAGATTTAAATGAAAATTTGGGAATGTGTAGGGTTGGTTCCAGATTGAAAGATAGGATAATTTTGGTCCAGATAAGTAAAGCTGTTGTCGAAATATAGATAATTTCAATGTTTCACTGATTATAATTAAGTTGGCGGGGCGAAAAAATATTTAATTTTAATTGTCATGTACATACATATAAAAAACCCTTAGCTTTAAAAAAGTACTCCGATTTTTACGAGTGACAACGTAGGAATTAGTGTATTGAGTGTACTGAGTGTACAGTGTGTACAATATTTTTTTTTTATGTGGAAGAATAGAGCTCAGGGAAAGCCCTTTGTACTGTCGACAATCTATTTTCTTCGTATAGAGTGCAATGTCGAACAGCAAGCTCTAGTCGATAGATAGTGAAGGGGAAGAGAGAAGTAGGAAGGAACTGCCACAACCACCTAACCCCAACCGTTTCTATCGCGACTCTGGCATCGGGGCAATGAGAAGCAACTCGCTGGAGTGTTATGCCCCCTGAAACAAGTTGAATCCCATCAACCAACCGATGACATGCGCTTGGTGGAGCGGGGTAGTGCTAGCGGAAGGCTATGACACGAGGGAAGGTGGGAAAGGCGAAGGACCGTGGGCTCTGCCGGGACTTGAACCCGGGACCTCTGGGATAGTAGCCAGGCGCCTTACTCCCTAGACTACCGAGGCCCCAAATATTACAGAAATAAGTATTGGTTCTTTCCTTAGATATTGCGAATAGTTTGAATTTCAATATTGACGAACACAATTTCGCAATATAAGAGAAAATAAAAGTTGGTTTTTTGGCATTGCTTTTTCCAACTATAAAATATTTGTTTCATTTTTCGATTTTGTTTTATTGTTCTCGAAAAATTTTGTTATTGAAGACTTCTAGATTTAAATTAAAAAAAGCTATAGAAAATGGCCCTTGAATTTCGAGTGCTGGATGCTGCTATTTTCATTAATTTTAAATCTTTTAACGTTCATGGTTTTAACAGAATACACAGGCAATTTTGGTCATAGTTAAAATAAGTGTATTTTGAGTCCAATGACTCCAACTTTTATAGGAATAGTTGGTTTTTCGTTAATGGTTAAGAAGAGTTGAATTTTGAAGGTTTGGATTGATTTTAAATGTTTAAACGTTGGGTGCAGCGAGACGCACCGGGTCCCAGCTATCCAAAATACAGAAAATAACCCGTTAAGTAAGACACTTCATCTGTGTATGAAAGTTCATATCTCGAAAAATGCCATGTCAATGGATGGTTTTTATTGTCTCGATCAAAATGTAAGATCCCTAATAGTTTCACATTTTGTTATTTGGAATCAAAAATACCAAAAAATTGCCTTTTTCAAACTCTCCTACTGTATAATAAAATTCATATCACCTGATTACTACTATTGGCTTATGGGAGCAGCATAGGCGGATCGGGTCCCAACTAGTATATTATACATTTTCCCGTACCACTTGCCATTCACGAGATATCGGCGTTTAAAGATTTACAATACGCATATGCACTCATCCGCGACTTGTATAGGTCATCAGACGTTCAATAAATTTTATGTTGGACTACGTGGCTAATGTTGGACTACGGGACTAATATTTTCATTTTTGACCATTTGCACCCTCCCTAAGCTACCCCCAGCTGAAGCTGCCCCCACACCCCAACAAATGGTCAACAATTTCTGCCACTAGTATTTAACGGTTATTTAGCCCTAATAGAGCCTACATACGCAGCGACAGACATTTTTTTCAATTTTAACCCCTTTTTACGCCCCAACCCCTCTATCTATAAAAAGGCCCATTCAAAAGTTACCGCCGACGGAAAGTGTCTGGCAGTATTGATTATTAATTTCTAACTATATTCCCTAAAACATACGTAAAAATCAGCACTGAAACTTTAAGAAATGTTACGCATACACTCAAAGTATGTACTTACACTACTTAATCCCATACATTTACTTTCTGAGAAAATGAGTAAGGTCTGGCGGCCCTGGGATCTTGGACTATCCTGTTTTGCTTTGTTTTAGATCAACGCCTTTACCGATGAATCCACGCGCCTCTTAGAGCCGGTTTAGACGGTGCGCTCCAGCGCATGTGCCTCACGAGCTTTGTGGATAAAGAGAGAAGTGGGGTGGTACCTCTCTTCATTCCCACTCCTCCCTTCATCTCCAAACGTTCGTGAGGCACATGCGCTGAAGCGCACCGTCTAAAACAGCTCTTATACATCTCGCGATAATAAAATAATTTGTTTGCTGCCTCTGAAAATATTTCTATCCGTTCAAGGTGTACTAATTTTACCAGTTTTTTATGCCGGGCCTTGACTCACCGTGTCCTGAAAGATACCCTAGTTTTAGGTTAGTTGTAATTTTCAATCCATCGCAAGGGGCCTTCTCGTTTTCATCATATCTTCTAGGCTACGTCATATGCATATCCTAACAATTCGCTGGCAAGATAGAATTTCAAATGAAGTATGGAGCGGTGCCGGCCAAGAAAGGACAGACGAAGAAACCCGGCGAAGGAAACGGAATTGGGTTGGCCACACCTTGCGACGCGAGACCGAGAATCTAGCCAAACATGTCCTTGACTAGAATCCGTAAAGAGCCCGATGAGTTGTAAGCCCTAAAACAATGTAGATTATTACCTTGTAGCAGAGGCCACAGCAACTAAGAGATCCTGGACGGAGTTGAGAGTTATCGCACAAAACAAAATCCGCTGAAGGACAACACTGTTTCCGCCTTATGTCTTCATGAAAGATTAAAGAAGCTTAAGAAGAAGTAACATTTATAAACACAAAATTAAATAACCAACGCTAACTCCGTATTTTCATAACATTAACACTTAGAAGATTTTCTAAATGTTAAACAATGTCGCGAAAAAATCAATCGATCGATCAATCTTGGTCAAAACAAATGTTCAACTTGATAATGCTTGGCAAAAAGTTGTTTGTAAATTTCGCCTGCAAAAAACAATAAATTTTTTTTGCATATAATAACAACAATAAATGACAGTAGATTTTAATCATGAACATGAATGGTCCATTTCAGCAGCATTACATTTTATTACGAGACTAATTCAATATTTTTTTTTGGCTAAATCGCTAATAAAAAGAAATCTAGATAAATTTAAAGACCAACCACTCACAACAACTGGCAAAAACGAAACGTGGGCTGCATAACCCATAAAAAGCAACATAAAAATAAATGCTTACGAATTATAAAAACTGGTCTGAATTCCCAGAGTAAAATGATGTATATATGCCGGATTAATACATCATGCAATTACTTAAATGACGATATGTATACGATGATAATAAATGCAACTTCCTTTCACATTTATCCGTTTTTTTTAATAACAAACAAAGAAATTCAACAAAAAACCTTAACGCCTACTCAATTATACTAAAAGGCGCAGCTATGGTATAACAAAGCCAATATGAAAGGAAAACAAAATTAAAATAACTAATCATAAAATCAAAATCTAAAAACAGTAGCGAAAAAAACAGGAAGCTAATAACATAGAATCACTGACGGATTCTCAATAATTTCATCCAACCAAGAAGATTCCGATTTGAATATCAATTAAGCCATCATCGACACGATTTCCCACAGAACGTTGTGAATATAGCCTCTATGCCATACTATACACAGTATATACAATCATGTGGATATACTATGTAGAAACAATTTTCGCTGCATGGCCACAGAGTTTCACGTGCCCATTTGTAACCCGAAATAGCCACAAATCAATGGAAAATAATTACATATGCGAGAGTTGCCTTCCCAAACATTACCTGGAAATGGAACCTATTAGAGAATTCGGTGATGTTGCTCAGCCGCGATACCTTATGTTGATAAACCGTTACTTCTTGTGATGGGAAAACGTAAATTCTTCACTTCATGCAAGATTAAAAGCATAAACAACACTTTCGAGGCACAAATTATCAAATTTTTATCCACTCCTTTTCTCTCTCTCTATAATATTTTGCAACACTTCACTAACGAAACTCCACCACAAAAAAACACTTCTTTTTTTTATGCAGCTTTTTTAGAAACCTCCGAATTTTGAAGATTATCGTAGACACTTAAAGACGCTGCTGCAGCGCAGTTATTCTGTTTCAATAATAACAACAACAACAAAAACAAGAGAAAAAATACAGCAAATTCGCTTCACATTTTTTTTTCTACCTTTACTTGATTAATTGGACGCGATTCACTAAATCTCATCTGAGACACTCCTCACTGTAAAACTGAAAGTGATTAACCACGGTCGCAAGGCACTTCTTGCACGACTCCGGCGATAATCGCGGATCAAAGGTTGACGAAGAGTCGATCGCGCAGCCGCAGCAACAACAAACCAAAAAACGATCTCTCATATACGTTTTCTAGGTAAAACAAACGTTTACCAGTCGCTACGAAACCAGCGAAGAAACTATACAGGTGAGATGTTCACGGTATTAAGATCAGACCGTCACTGACAGCTGAACCTCGAAGCCAGCAACGAGCCATTCCTTTGCTCACCGCGCCGCGTCATTACAAAACCCCAATTTGCGCACACGGCACGATCAATGCAGAGTGATCGACGTTGACTTCACTTTCGCGGCGCTCCGTTCAGGAGACTCGGGTTTTGGCCCGTTGTTGTTTGTTACCTGTGTTATTCGTTTTTCTTCTACTTATTCTTCTCTCGGTTGAGACACCTTGTTTCTACCTTTGTATGTGCCTGGGCATATGACGTTACCACGAATTTGGTCAATATAGTACTTGCTGCGGCTGTTGTTGGTGCCGTGATATCTCAGTTAGGCCGGCGATACCAACATTCGCCGAATATTGTTTAATTAAAGGTTTATGAATTGCAAATTGACCTCTGGAAAAGTCTATGGGAACTTGGGGGAGGTATTTTATGATGAATGTACATAAATTTCAGATAAAGTAGGTCTCAATGGACAGTATTCATGCGCAGCTGCTGTAGTTTGACCCTCGAAAAGGCAGCAGCCCATAACTGTTGTGCATTCTTGATTTCCCTTAAAAGGAACAGCAGAGCCCAGGTGTGTCCTGAATTGATAAAAAATGTATGACTGTAAAAGATTGGAATTTGGACAA
This sequence comes from Thereva nobilitata, assembly GCA_963855945.1. NCBI lineage: Eukaryota > Metazoa > Arthropoda > Insecta > Diptera > Therevidae > Thereva > Thereva nobilitata. The sequence continues at coordinate 35,490,202 of OY979696.1, forward strand.
GGAAAGTACCGATGAAGGAAATTTGTGTGATAACGTCATTTCGTTTGGACACAGACTTTAAATTTCAGATTTTAAATTTAAACATAGCTTGGCTTTTACTTTGGACATCAATTTCTAACATGAGCTTTTTTTTATGTGAAAAAACCAAGCTTTTGTACTACCAGTCTATCTTGTTGATCACAGGCGCGAATTCAAGGGGGGATCACGGGGGTCATGACCCCCCCCAAAAGCAGTGCCGCGACCAGACAATTGAGAGGCCCTGTGCAAAAATTCAGCGAGAGGCCACAGAGAGTCCAAAAAATTGTTTCGCTCGCTTTGCTCGCGGATTCTTCTGCACAGACAGACAGAATTATGGCCTATGTGGTGATTCGTGTGGCTCATACTCATTTGTGTGGCCCATTCGATGAAGTAAAAATGCAAATAATGAATTCAAATGATTTTTATTGCCAAAAATTTTTTTCGCTCACGAGGCCCCAAACACGCGGGGCCCTGTGCAGTTGCACACTCTGCACATATGCCAGCAGCATACTGACAAAAGCGCTCGCTGTTTAAAAAACAAAATTGACCCAACTCAAAAAACAAAAAATAACCAAACGCCCAAAACCGACCCAACTTTTTTGCCAATTAAAAAAACAACCTTAAAAAATGACCTTCAAGGTCAACAACAGATTGATCTATACTCTTTCTATATGTTTTGATTTGCAAACTCTGAAGTTAGCTGCACTCACAAGAAAGGGGGAGTCTTCCTCAAAAATACATTAGGGCACGTTTGTTTTTAATCCACCAGAAAATTCGGTTAGTTTTGTTCGTTTTGTTAATTTTGTTTTTGTTTTTTAGGAGTAGAAAATTTTTTCCGCCACTTTTAATTCCGTAACCCCCCCCCCCCCCCAAAACAAAATTCTAGATCCGCGCCTGGTTGTTCAGGTCATCTAGTAAGCCTTATTAGATGCACGTAGTTTTTGAAACTACTAAAGGATTGCACCTGGTAATAAAGATTGGTCTGAAATTGGAGCTTTTACCGGCAAAATATTTTTTGGTACAAACAGGTTTAGTCCTCGAAAACCTTAGAATTAATTAATTCTACATTTGGGATTTTCGACGCCAAATCTGGATGGATAGGTTCACAAGTCATAGTTAGAAACTTTTCGAATCACAAAAACTTTCAAAATTAGTAAAGATAAATAACTCTACAGCTGCGCAGATAAATTATCGAAAACACAAATTGCCAGTACTGATTTAGAAGTAGGACTACCGATATTCCAAAGGATGAACAAAAACAATAAAAAATAATGCAGAGAATCTAAAACGTAAAAGGTGAAACTAACCCATGGACAGGGTTGTTGTTCGACACGAGTTTTTGGGATTCGTAAGTAATTTACGTCGAAAATTGTATTATACGTTTTCGACGGCCGAAATTATCGTGTATGTCAAAAACTCCTAAACATTCAAAAATACACATTGTGAGTCATTAAACAACGTTTTCTGCGCTCAATAAGTATGTGGCTCCAGTTTATGTATACACTCGGGCAAGCTGCTCCACAAAACGCATGAAACAATTGAGCAAAGCAATAAAGAATTGATCGGCAAAATGGACAAACTAGTTATTTTATTAGTTAACGGCTGGCAAAACTCGTCGGCAAACCGTCATTGCGAGGTGATGATGCTCGCAACAACAAACGATCAAAAAGTATTCTTGGAGTCATACGACTTTATTGTAACGATGACGGCAAATTTCTTACATCAAATTTATCGCGGTAACAGATTGAACCTGGATGAACGTAAGAAGGTTACGGCATACTTTTTTGATAAGCTTGAAGGAGCTGCGTTTGACTCGTTACGCGAATTCACAGAAGATGAAGGATCATTCGCGACATTGTTTCGAAAAAATCTCATTTCACCAAAGACGATTTGGCATTTCGTCACCGAACTGGATCATGACAATCTGGCTTCATTCGCTATGGACTACTTAAAAATCCCCGCATCCCCCGCACAGTTGGAACGTCTATTCTCCAACTGGTCTTACGTACACAGCGATATTCGAAACCGACGCTCGGACGACACGTCTAAAAACTCGTGAACCCTTTCTTCACGCTACGGTCAACCGAAAAGTTGGTAGATGATGACGACGATTTTGAAATACAGTTGGACCACTTGGAAATTGATGAATAGAATCAAGGATTTCAAATAAAATAAATTCATTTTCAATCCATAAAAGTGTTCATTTTTTATGTAAAAATTCAAGAATAAATTCAAATATTTTGTATTTTTCCACTTAAATCCACTATAGTTTACAATTTTTCCTCATGTAATTGTACAAAAAATTTTTGTTAGAGTTTTCGACGAACCTATGTCGAATATTCGTTTTTGAAGAGGTAATTTACCATGAATTTTCGACGTCGACCACGTGTCGAAAATGACATGACATTTTCGACATAACAACCCTGCCCATGGACTATCTATTTCTTTAGTTTCAACGTCAAAGTGTCGTCCAACTTGAAGCGCCACTTTTCTTACAATCACGAAAGCTACTATGCCACCAACTCCGGTACAGTTAACCAAAATCGTATACCCTTGCAAGAAAGAATTTGTTCAACAGCAAGAACCGCACAAAGTTGTACTATGATAAGAACGCACACCCGTAACCCTTCGCGCAGGAGAAAAGTTTCTACGGCGCAATGAGGCCCGTAAACATAAATTGTTCCGGTTGCACATAAAAATTAAAAAAAAATTTATTTCATCCGAACACCTTTATTTTCGATTAGTATTAATTTTAATCCTAATTTAAGGAAAAATTTGCTTACTTGAGCGGAAATCAGTGTTCATTTACCCTGTTCAACCCTGCTTCTCCATCGGTTCCTGTAACTATTTATATCAAAGAAGCACCACTAGGACTTGGAAATAAAAAAGAAAAACACCGCGGTTTTCAATATAACATAGACTTTATTATAGATCACATATTTTTGTACTGGTAATTACAATTTGTACATTCACTCTACTTGAAGTTGATCATATTCGCAATCTAAAGCACGTTTTGATGGATCCCGCGACGCAGCAAGAACTGCCGTCCAATTTTTCATCTTCCAAATAATTTTTGCAAACGACAATCCTTCTGATGAAATTTTTCATGTCAATTTTGCAAATTTCGCTGCGATTTTCTGAGACTGTCAATATATTGTACATCATTGACCTAATCTCAAAGTAAGTAACTCAATCTAGGTGAACAATTCACATTACCCTTCTTCGAGACATCAGATGAGACCAATTATCAACGAATATTTCACCTAGTTTTCGACCTGTGTTCATAACACAAGAGGAAGTCATGTAGACTTTGGACTTTTACATAGCCCCTAGTCTCTATTATATTACACCAATATTACATGATCGAAGCCAGACCGATGCCTAAAATTAGCCGCTCGCCGAATTGTTCTCAGAATAAAGCCATGGTTTCACGTCCCGTGTGGCAAGTAGCGATTTCTTTTGGTTTTGACATAATATAGTTCAAAATGTTCAGAAAAGTTTTTAAAATCAACCCGAAGTTGTTCCCAACAGCTTGTCCTAAACCCTACTGCATAGATATTGGTAGTACATTCATAATACCCTCGACAGACGGCAATATAGTTACGACGAAAATTCCTGATTACGAAGGCCATTTTGTGGGTAATACATGGTCAAATTCGTCATTATGGGTAAAATTCGTCAATTATGTTTAGACAGTTGAAAAAAGTGTAGGAGTATGTGTAGTGAAGAATGTCAGCGAACGAAAATTAAAAAAAAATGTTTTCCTTGTTACGTTGTTGTCCACTATCGGCAATTAATATTTTTTAAATTAAATTAAAATCAAAATCAAATGATACCCCATGAAACACCGAAAAAAACCAATAAAAGTGACCTTTTTGCAATAATCTATCGACCTATAAATGGCTCTCCATTTTAGTTTTCGTCATAACGACGTAAAATTTGCGAATTGCTGGTTTTCGTAGTTACGATGCTGAGTATTCGCCGCAACGACAAATTTTCGTCAAAACTACGTCCGTGTATAAGATAAACGTTTGAATGGCGAAATGAATTTGACTCTACACTCAGCAGTGATATTATGTATATATTTTTGACTTTTTTTAGAAGAAAATGCTCATAGCGACAAATCTCCTACCGTTAAGCAATTACAGGCCAATATCGCCCAAGAAAATGAAGGAATGAGCAAGGAGTCATTTCGAGAGGTTATGTAGATGTTTTTGAGTAGAGCCCAGCAATATCTAAAATCAATTTTGCGTGATCCATAAAATTTATTAAAAATAATTTTCGATACCTATAACACATAGTTTCTCAAGCTGGAGGTCGCCATTAGATTTAAGGGGGTCACAGTCTGTCCAAAAAAAAATTTATATTATATAGCCATGTAATAACAACCATATAAAATCCAAAATTTTAGGCCCGATTTTCCTCGTAATAACTCAAGACAGCGCCCGATCATACTTGTTTGTTTTACCTGTCGTCTCCATCATAGTCAATTTTTGGTTTCTTACCGAGAAAATGGCTCCAAATGCTTGGATTTTTATCTTTCAACTAGTTTTGGGAAGGACACCATTATAAAATGAGTTTATAAGAGGTGTCTTTTTTTTCTTTTGAGCCAGTACAATGTCATACTTCAAAAGAAGCGAGGTGCCATTGTAATGCCAAAATAACAAAAACAAGCAAATCAAAGAAAGAAAGAATATGAATACCAAATGAAAATTTTGCTACCTGAACAGAAGTAAGAAATGTCTCTCCAGTACTTATTTACAATCTCGCTTCGCCTCATTTATCTCGATACACGCCCATATACCAGTAGGATATTATTTTTGAACTGGGGTATTTAAAAAATAAATTTTTAAAAACCGACTTCAGAAAAACCAAAAATAATGCACAAAAAACCAAAAATAATGCACATAAAAGGATAAAATAATTGTTTGAAATTCTTTACAACATTAATTCAATCAGAATGGATTTAATAAGAAGAATCACTTTTGAAGACGGTGCCAACACCTGTTTTCGGGGTGATGTGTTAAGGGCATAAGGCTAACAAAGAAATGAATACAATTTTCGCAGCAATAGTTAATGCAATGAAAGTCAACTACTACCTGGCACCGTCTTCAAAAGTGATTCTTCTTATTAAATCCATTCTGATTGAATTAATGTTGTAAAGAATTTCAAACAATTATTTTATCCTTTTATGTGCATTATTTTTGGTTTTTTGTGCATTATTTTTGGTTTTTCTGAAGCCGGTTTTTAAAAATTTATTTTATTTCGTACTTTTTAGTCCGTTAATTTTTTGTGCATTATTTTTGGTTTTTCTGAAGTCGGTTTTTTAGTCCGTTAATTTTTTGTGCATTATTTTTGGTTTTTGTGAAGTCGGTTTTTAAAAATTTATTTTATTTTAGTCCGTTAATTTTTTTCGGGGGCCATATAAAAAAAAATTATTTATTACGAGAAGTATGACACTCAGCCGCGCGCCGTCGAAAAGAATTGAGGCAGTAGCTAAATAGTTTTTGCAGTAATGAATTTGCGTATTTTCGGAGCAATTTAAAAAAAACTTATTTAATATGAAACAAAATTCCCCAAAGGAAATTAAAAAGAAATATTTATTGTGTCGATTGAAAAAAAAATTGCTCGAGGTCAAAGAATCGAACTCGCAACCTCCAGGACGAGAGGCAAGCCTCTCAGTCGTTGTGCTACGGGAGATTGTTACAACAAGATGGCTAAATACGTAAATAAATCTTTTCAGAAACTGCTTTAATTAGAATTTCATTCCAAAGGAATACTCTCTTACAGTATGCATGAGTAGAGTATGCATGAAATTTCTCACCGAAGAGTTTGTAATTCTTTACAACATTAATCCAATCAGAATGGATTTTAGAAAGAGAAAAAAAGAAAAAAAGTCGAACTACCCTCCGGGGTTTGAACCCGCAATTTTTATTTGCAGGTCAACGCCTTTGCCGATTCATCCACCGGCCTCTTCTCGAGCATGTGACAATAAAGTAATTTGTTCGCTGCCTTTGAAAATACTTCTATCCGTTCAAGGTGTACTAATTTTACCAGTTTTTTACGCCTACCTTCGAACTCCTTTATCAGAATTTAAAAAAAATTGTACGGGACCACCGTGGAAAACTACCCTTTCAAACAAAAAAGAAAAAAAGCAAAAAAGGCATTGCGTTACAAAGTTATGCGTGAACAGGACCAAAAAATACCTACGCGTCGAATTGATAACCTCCTCCTTTTTTGAAGTCGGTTAAAAAAAATGAGGCCTCGGTACAATTTACCATCGTGTAAGGGACAACTGTACTGTCCCGTTTAACTCCGGCTCAATTGTACTTTGAAGCAATATTATAGTGAGGAGGTCGCAAGATTTTTACTTAATTTTTTGGGTTTTTGGGTTGGTCGCGACTTAAGCCTCGGCCACAATACGAGCGGCGAGCGGCGTGCGGCTAGCGGTGAGCGGCAGAGCGGCGATTCTGAGTTTTATTTTGTATTGTTTTATATGGAAAACGCTCGAATCCGGTCACGATACGCGCGGGGAGCGTTGAGAGGTAGAGCGGCAATACTAAAATGCCGCTCTACTGCCGCTCGCCGCTAATTCGAGACATTAAATTTTTCTGGTGCCGCTCGCCGCTCACTTTTCGCCGCTCGCCGCTCGTATCGTGGCCGAGGCTTTATTCATTAAAAAAGAATAAATATGAATTTTTTATATATAAAATGATTGGGCTACTCCTAATGGGCTAATCAATGGACCACTGCCGATTAATTGCAAAACTCAAGCAAGTACTTTTGTGTGGGACACTTACTTGAACAAATGATTGTATTGACACTTTGCTGCACCAAACACGTTCTGACAAATTTGATATGGTCCAAAAAACATTTATAAAGTTGGTCTAGTCTATCAGTTGGTCACATAAAAAACGATAAGGAGAATACCAGCAAAAATCAATTTCGGTTTGAAGAGGCGTTAAAAGCCAAATTAATTTTTCAAGTAGTAAAAGGAATTGTAAAGGATTAAATATTAAAAATTAACACATAATTTACTGCTATAAAAAGTCCTAGCACAGACATTAGTCGAGGCTGACACAAATAAACGAATTATCATTTATAGAATTGCACCGCAAATTAGAGTCGGTTGTGGAAAATTACTTATCTCGACTGTACACTAAACTTGAGTACCAATAACTCCATGTAGGGCCAACAAGATGCGTTTCTTCCGTATTTGGTAGCCCTGTAGAAAGGATAAAATTTATAACATATTTAAAAAAAATCGCGAACATTAAATAACATAAAAACTGCAATTAAAACTTTCTTAAGTTTGGTTATCAACTTAATCAAAAAATTGCTTATGATCCACCGGAAATGACTCCGTATAAGAATTCCCAAAAATTACAACAACTCCCGGTTAATCTAACAGCTTTTAAAATTCCGCTTTATCTCATCAATTACAGACTAATTATCATCGAAGAATTCTTTCCGATTTTGTTATTTCCTTTAATTCCTCCATCTCCATCCACCTGATTGCGGTAGGGAGCCCAAATTTCAATTTAATTACCACCAAAAACTCCATACAACCTGGATGGAGAGTGTCAATCGTGAAACCTTAAGTGGGCATCTCGCTCTGATAAACGTGAGTTACGAACATAACGGAAATGGAATCGCGTCTACAAGAATAAAGAATTCGATATTTTTCGAAGACTCGAGAGCCCGGATCCCCCATGACTCATTCGTTTGTTTCTCCTCCTTTGTATTCATTCCCTTCAGCCCAGGTGAGGTGAGCCCAGGTACTTTACTTGATACAAAAAGTCACTGAGCATGAAAAACCGCCAGTCCCAAGTCTTATTGTTGGTCATGGCTAGACAATCTTGAGGTTGTTGACTTATGTCCGTTGAACAGTAGCTGGTTACAAGAAAAATGGTTTCTTGGTTTCTGATTATTTGGAGCTCCTCTGGCATTTGTGCCCAAGTCTAGCCAACAGATTAGCAAGCCACGGTAGTAAATCACGTAGCGTTATTTGCTAGTCAAATCTAATCTACTGCTGCTTTGTTAAAGGTAGTTGTGGGTCAACTGGAATGGAGAGATAACCAATGGTAACACACCCAGTCGAGCTCTACTCTACCCCTTCTGAAGTCGCGCGATGACTACAGCAAAAGATCCAACAAAGGAAAAGGCTCCAGCCGCGTGTGGTTGGAGAGTGAAAAGAGTACGAGGAATTCATTCATACGTCTGTCAGTTGGTGGCGACCATCAAACTCTGGTACCTGACTGAAAACTTAAATAGGTGGGAATCGAAATTGTTAATTGAATGGGGATGGTCCAGAGTTACCAGTTAAAATGAAATTCAATTTAAAATTGTTCAACGGGAAAATCCTAAGTGGATTTTGGTTATGTTAGAAGAGTTAGAACACAGATACGTTTGTTAATAATATAATTAATATCAGGGGTTGTCGATAATGTGATGAAAGGAAGTAAAACATATTTAATCACAAGACTGCATTTATTTTCTAAAATTTGAAACGCATTAAAACTAAAATTGGCGGAGTAGAAGGTGAAAAAAATTTTTACGACCGGTGACTACATTTTCCAATTCCATTACATAATTACATTCTTTACAGTTGTGGTTGGTGATCCACAAGAAAGAATACTGAAATTAAATAGTGCGCAATTGCCTAAATACAGGTGTATTAAATCGATGGTGTTTTGCAAAAACCTGAGTATGGCGGTTATTAAAGCTATCATACAAGACACCATATGCTGGGGGTAAGTTTTATGGTCAGCAAAAGGAAGAAACCTATCATTATCGGCTTTAAAGCTATAAATGATGTTCGTGTGCGAGGCAAATTTAAAAGAATAAACCTCAAAAACATTCACACACAGAAGAGTCTCCGGACGATGAAAAAAAAATGTCTTCGAAAAAGTTGAAAGGGAACTTAACGCCTGCCCCAGCTATGGTGTAAAAATCATCTTGAAAGATTTGAACGTCAAAGTAGATAGGGAGCGCTTATACCGGCAATATGTCGCCACAAATAGATTGCATGAGAATACTAATGGCAATGGACTACAAATTGTAAAGATGGCAACAAGAACTTTAACTTGATTGCGGCAAGTAAGAAGAGACTTGCGTGTAAAGATATCCAAAAAGCTACCTGGATATCTCCTGATGGAGCCACTCGCAACCAAAGAGATCGTGTGTTGATAGAACGCCGCCCCATTTCGGGTGGAATGACGCTACGACTCGGATCACCATCCTGTGGCTATGGTGCTCCGGGAGCGCATTACAGCTTTGAACAGTATTGTATCCGCGAATCAGGATTGAATTAACACAGCTCTATTACGCAAGGAAATGGCCAGAAACACCTACGGCCATGCGCTGGATCTCACGCTCAGTGAGCGAAGCGCAAGTCCTGGAGACGAGATGCTAGGCATTGACTCGAGTTGGATACACCTTAAAAATACTGTCATTAGTACGGCTTGGCTATGTGTCAAACATATTTCTGTAACATGTTTTCATAAAAAATGAGTTAGTGGAGTTCCTGGAGCGTTAAAAACGTGAAAACCTCGAGTTTCAGTTACGGCGAATGAAATTTAAATATTTAAAATGGAATGTTGAGATTATAATATATATAAAAAAGTTTACCTATTAAAAAATTGTGATCTTGATTTGAATAACCGAAATTCAAAATGGCCACCCGAATTTGCCAATTGTGTTTCGATTTCCATGAAAATCAGTATCTGGGGTTTTTAAGGAAGCAAATAACGAATTTATGTTCAGAACTTATAAATTCAAAATGGTAAGTCTTCCACCTTTTTCAATATATTCAATTGAGTGTTTTCGGAAGTCCGTACCACATGGCAGTACAGTACTGACGAGCTTGTAAAATCTCCTCAAAAGTTGCAACATCATTGTGTGTGACGTGTGTAAAGACATGTATATGTATGCTTAAAATGTGGGTATAATGAGTATTCATCAATGCTCCAATAAAGATGTTCTCATATCTGCAAAAATATGTAAATGGTTTTTTACCCATAACTCGCTTAGTTTTTAAGCTATCAAGTCCTTCCAAATAACATTTTGTAGGTTTTTTCAAGAGCCATAAGCTCATATAAATTAAACTTTCTTTCACCCCTTATTTTTGAAAGGGTTTGAGCTGAAAGGGCTTGAACAAGTTACTATTTACGAACATATGCAAACGAACATATGCATATCTTACTCAATTTTTATCCAAAAAAAAAACAAGCAAAATTTTCAGAAAATCAAAACCTACGATTGTGTACTCTACAAAATTTTCCGTATCATTAATAGTTTTTGAGTTATTTTGAAGAAAAGCCAATATTTTGCAAAATTACAAAAATGATCTCTTTACTTCAACCTCAAATTTTTTCAAAACTAAGCACTGTAAAACGGTCAAACTTCTAGAGCATATTACAAGTACATTAATAAAGTGACTTGTGAAGTGGTACCGATTATTTTCAATGGGGGTGGTAATTAGGGGGTGGTTTTCACATTTTTTTGTCGCCGAAAAAATAGGGAACAACTTTATTTTTGTCATAACTCGCTTAGTTTTAATGCTAGGGAGTTTTATAAAAAAACAAAAATAAAGGTTTTTTCAAGCACTTTAATAAAGGTTTAATGAGTTTTTCCCGAAAAATACATTGTTTTTTCTTTATTTCAAGTTGAACCTTCAATTTTGACAAATTTTGACAAATAAGAACCAACCTTCAACAAGCTATTACTATTTTTGTATTGGGTCTACAGACACCATAAACCCACCATTTTTTTTGTTTTTTACATTTTTAATTATACTATACATTTTTAATTATACTAATTTTTTCGCTAAAATACTTATTTTTTGAGTTATTCACGAAAAACCGCCTGAAAATGTGTTTTTTTTTGGTTGAAAAATTCACATTTTCACTCGCGAATAACTCGAAAAGTATTGACTTTCAGAAAAAACTTTATAGAACAGAAGTTGCTTAGAATTAGCCAATCTATCTATTCCCGCGCTTATTTTCAATGTAAAAATTTTCACCCCCGAGAAGGGGTGACATTCACCCCCGGGGTAAAAGCACAACAAAAATTTTGGTAAACTTTACAATTTATAGTATAAAAAACAAAATCCCACCTGGACCACGTAAATTCATTCACCGTAACAAAAGTCTGAGGCCAAAACCCCCAGGCACTCCACTAAAGGATTGATAAAAGATCCCTTTGACCCGTGGTCTTAGGGTCAAGCTATAAAAAAGTGTTTTCATCATGGGCTGTGCTTTATTTGCGGCAATTCTTTCCATTAAAATATAAGTATTGGTCCAGGGAACTTATTAGATCACTCGTAAAGATAAAAAATAAGAGCGACGAGTTCTTTAAAATTGAAGACCCTACTTAATGTGAAGTTTTCAATTTGGTCATGATTTATCATTTATAATTTTGTGCCGTATAAACGGGATAATTCGAATTATGGCTTAAGCCGAAATTTTTCGGCTTAAGCCAAAGTTATAAGAATGTAATTGTGAGAATCTTTGATATTAAATACCCGTTTATACGTTAATTCGAAATTTTGGCGTAATCTTGAGTTAAATCGATTTAATTTTGCTGCTATAAACTTGGTAATAGTCTAAGAGCTGGAGACGAAAAAGTTACTTTTACCATTCTTACCTCTGTCCTGCTGTCCTACACCACTAAAAGTGTCGGATAGCTCGAACATAATCCCGTTTAGTAATAGAATGAGTTTCAATCGAGTTTGCCCACATCAAAGATGAAAGCACTTTTTCGTCTCCAGCTCTCCGACTATCACTAGAACATGCATATGAGCACTAGATACGATTATCTGAAATAGTATATTAAGTCTGCTTTGGGCCGGTTTACACGACCGGACAGCGAACAGACAAAAGGAACGAGCGAACTGGGTTTATGAGGAAGAGGGTGAGAGAGAACAATGGGGAGGCCGGACAATTTGAACGGACATTTTCACCGGACAGCGGAACGAACATTTTGGCAGTTCCTGCGTTGTTATTGTTGCTACGACAAGAAAGCGATGATTTAGCATAAAAGCAGTACGATGATTTAGCATAAAATGGCGGCAATTTTAAAATTTTGTCGAAAACTGCCAATTGTTGCCGTAAAAATCGAAAGTTTTTTTTGAAATTTCAACCACGTATTTATAGCATCAAATTACATATTTTCTCCAATTTTTATCAAAATCCGACTATTTCCCCGTTATTTATTGCATTTTTAGTAAAATAAAACAAAATTTCTTACATTTTGGTTTTTTGAGGTTAGGATTCATTTTTAAAGTATTTATACCGAATCAGTTCGATAGTCTATTCATTTACGAGTATTTTGCAATTTTTTTTATTGTTCTACGACCAACAGAACTGTAGAAATTAAAAAAATAGTGTAGCACTGCACTCAAAATGCATCAAAAATTGACATTTATGCAATTTTCTCGTGCAGCACAGGACCGATTTCGCAGAAATTTTTTTTTTCGTTTTATCTTAACATATGTAAAGAAAAAAAACAAAAAAATCCAACTTCCCAACTACATCACTATCATATGACAATTTCCCTCTACTAGTTGGTTTGTTCGTCCGTTAGAGTTCGCCCGTGGAAATGCTCATGCGACATTTCATCGGGCTTCCAAACAGAATTAACGATGGCATCTTAGTTTTGCCCACGGTATACAGAAACAAGGTAATGTAAAAGACTGTATATCTTAAGACGGTATTTTAGTGCTGACGTCACTTGGTGACCGCTTTCCATATAAAATCGAAAGTGTTGTTGATGTGTCTGCATTAGTGCTGACGTCACTTGGTGACCGTGTTGTACGGTATTCGAAGTTGCCAGTCTCTTTTACATTACCTTGTTTCTGTATATCTACCGTGATTTTTGTCTGTTCGGTGTCCGGTCAAGTAAATCCAGCCTTTACAACAAATTTTGTGGTACAATATGAACCTAAAGTAGACTAAAGTATATTTATAAACCTTAATTTAGCTCATTAGCCCCTGGGCGATTATTAACTAGAAACGAGTAGAGTCAATAATCTTGTATCCTTGGACGGCAAATCCTCGGATCTCATTACTCATTAAAAAAATTAATTTCCCAAGAGAAACTTAATGAATAAATTTTCAATTTTTACGATAAGAAAAACAATCGCGAAGAAAATTTACGCAAAATTCACAGAATACAATTCCCGCATTACCTTCGACTGATCTGAAACTGAACTAACTAAAGCTAATATGTAAACAGTTCATATACCTTAAAAGTTGAAAACTTTATGCATAGCTTCCACTGAACAGATAACTTCGTTTATAAAATCTGGTGTATGTTAAGTCTTAGCAATATGAAACTTTCGCTAAATAAAACTACAAGAATAAATATAATTCAATACCCATTGAGAAGTTTTCCTTTTTATTTATGCTCCGTTTAATGGCAAACAATTTCATTTACGTTTAAAAATTGTAGGTAAGCTCTTATAAATCCTTGATATGAATATACACTCATCGAGCAAGATAAGCATGGACATTGTTATTTTTATAAGATGAAACTCAGGCTGGAGATACTCGTATTACATAAATTACAATAAAATGTCAACCCAGTTTTTCCTTCCGCTTTTTTATTATATCTCTCTTTACAGCACAAAAGCAAAACAACATTTCATGCTCATCCTGTAATTTAGTATTATTCTCACTCCCTGATTCCCGGAGTGCAATAAACTATACAGAAAATTAATTCATTTCGTATCTTTACTAGTGCGCCCGTGTACCTATATAAATGTGCGAAGGTCACAGAGACCCACACAATTTCCTTCATTCTTTAATTATCTCTACTTAAAGCAGAAAATTTCGAAAATAGGACAACGGAAATTCGTTGCTTACCTTAACAAGGTAAGTGAAGCAAGAATGGAGAAAGTCCAAGTTGCTTACAACAATGTGGATTTCGCGTTTCATCTTCTTACTTCACTGTCTTCACACGGCGAACAATCATCCGTGTAGAATCTTTAATAGATCAAAAAAAAAATTTCTTTTTATTTTTAATTTTGCTTTCGGAAAGGGAAACTCTTAAATGAAGAACGTAATTTCTCCACTTATGGTAATATTAAAAACGTCTTTTATGCAACAACTGCTGTTGAGTAGCTAACAATCGAAAAGTTTAGCAGTAGTGTGGCAAAGTGCTCTCGTTATTTCCTGTTGGTTATGCTGTTCTTACTTATAGCCTATGCTCTCTGCATTGTGCCTGCAACAATAATGCAGGTCTTTAGAATTGCATCTGTTGTTCTCGGATTGTTGCAATGCTTTCCCACAACATTCTGTCTTATCCGGAATCGATTATAGAACCTGAGGTATGCATGGCCTTTAAATTGTAGCTTTGTTTCTTAGTGGATATGAAATGAATAGGAGAAAAATTACAAACTATTAAAGCATTGACGTAAAATTTAGCACTCTTTATAATACTTAATTACTATATCTAAGAAAAATAGAAAGAAGATAAAAGAATTATTTTTAGTGTAGAGATTGTAGTGAGATCAATCTTCTTCTGTCAGAATTTGCACTAAAATAATTGAAAGAAATGAGACTAGTAGTAAACCATAATTAATGCTGAAGAAAGTTGTTCGTTGATGTTTCGTTAGTTCAACAATTTGAACTGTATAATGATAAAGATCATCTATTATCATTACATTTGCTTTTGTTTCAAAACAATCAATCGACCAGGAATTGTGGCAGTTAATTAATGTATACAAAGTGGTGGATTTCTCCCATAAAGAGGTCATGTAATGTACAACAATCAATCGCTTCTGCAAATGGCATGAAGTAAAAAGTAGGTAACATCTGCTTGACCAGGTGCAACATGTTAAGTAAATTGAAGAGCATTGGGTGATCCTAGTTGAAAGAGACCTCATTGTTGATAATTAAAGAAAACAAATTGGAGAGAATTGATGTTAGGCTAAGATTAACTAAGGAATGGATATAATGTTCTAGAAAAGTAGTGACTTGAAACAATGACGTCGCCAGCCAATCGGCCAGAGGGGGCAAGACGATAGAGGTTGGGAGAAATATGAATGAACAATAAATAAAACTTGTGAAGAAAATCAATAAAAGAAACTTAATTAATACATAATCTTCGTGGGTTTTTGGCGAAGTTCTCGACCAACTTCATAAAAATGGTCTAGGTTGTCAAAAATAAGCTTTCTGTGAACAATCATCATTGCTAGACCATTGAGGCGACTTTCTACCATAGTGCTTCTTAGCCAGGTTTTTATTCTTCTTAGGCTACGTTGTGCACGGTAGATCAATCAAAATTGTTTAGGCCTTTCCCGTTTCGGGGAGGAAAGGTGTTTTTAAAGACCTGTTCCAGAATTCTGAAGGGCTTTCTGCCGGGTGGTTGCTTCGATGACGTTGTTTCCGCACTCATGTTATGTCCTACTCCAGTCCGACTTTTTCCGCAATGACAGTAGCATCTCTTATAATTTCTGCTATAACCACAATTGGGGCGACAACTACCGCGACAACCACGGCCACGGGGGTTATCGCGGCGAAAGTAGTCGTGTGAACATAGTTAAGGCGATGTCGCCAGCTACAATCACTAAATTTTTCCATCGTTTTTTACATTTCTCGGCTAAAAGAAGCAATAAAAATGATTTCATTATTTCAGCATATATATGTACACATGCATTTATAAGCCGCTATATAAACTGCTCATAATAATTCCATGTTGAAAAACAAAAATCACAAAACAACTTTTGACAGATGACGGCGACGAATTAGAAATTTAATAGAGTGGTCGCGCTTGTCGCCGTAGCCGTGGTACAATTTTGGGCACTTTATAAGAATCGTGTGTATTATAAATGTGTTTGACAGTAGCTGCGACGGTAGTCTCGCCCGTCGCCCCAATTGTGGTTACACCATTCATCTGTGATTTTTTCGGGATGGACTGGAGCATGTTTACAACGGGCTCCATCAAAGCCGAGTAATTGGCTATCAAAGTAAGACTATGAATAAACGAAACTCTGGAGGCAGCCGCATGGAGCTGAAAGGCATTTTTCTGAGTCGCATTTCCTTCACGCGATAAGATTTCTAAGACTCCCATTATAACAGGAAAATTCTAATTAAAAACTCTGATAGTTTTGTGTTTTTCGCTCCACCTTTTTTCGCAGAGAATGGAAATATTAGGTATTAACTTTCTTCTCAAAACTGATTCACGAAAAAATTTAATATATCTTTAGTGGTTCCCACGATGCTCCGAATTTCAGGCAGAGTATTGAGATCATTGATTACAAGATCCAGTTTGTGCGAAGAGCATTTTTTGTGCAAAACTGTTTCCGGACATCGTCGAACAACCGTCAAATCCCAAACCAACACATTTCTCTGGATTAAGATAGTTTGTGCAATACATTTCACATCCAGACCTTTCAGCTCAACAAATCCGACGAACAATTCCTGGACTTCGTTGGTTTCCTCATGGAAATATCGCAGTGCAATTGATAACACAGGCACACAAAAACTAAAAAATGTCAAGACCCAGAGGGTACATACCCTACCCCCCCCCCCCAAGTTTTTGGGGTCACTGAAACCGAATATGACCATAAAAAAATTTTAACTAGCCATTTCCCCGTAACCACCCCCATACACCCCCTTCTGGGAGTTGAAATGTCAATTCCCATACAAAGCCGAGTAGGGTGTGTATTACTATGTTTTCTGGGCCTCTAAGAACGAAGAAGAATACCAAAAATAGTCGCAAAAATGGCCTCTAGCGGCGAAACTAGACGGAATTCAAAAAAACAGTGAAGGCAAAATTTGTAGGTAATTTTACGCCCTACAACTCTGTTGATATTTTTATCAAAATGCATAGTTTTTTCTCAGAATAGAAGAAAAGGCGAAAACCATCATGTAATTGTATATTTCTCAAAAACAACCCTTTTTTCGAACTGCCGGTTGTGAAAATCATGTTTAGACGACCGAAATCCTTCATTTGGCACTGGTCTCATAGCTGTTTCTTAAATTTTTCCTAATTTGAGCGGACTAATATATGCTTCTGCTTTTTTTACTAATTTTTTACTAATTTTCTGATGTCTATATTATGTTCCTAACAACTTTTGAACTGTCTAGTTTGGAAACTTATGAACACTTTTCTATTCATTTATGAACATTCTTTTCTTTTATATTACGAGCTTACACCGCTAAAGAATAAGAAATCTCAGCACTGAACCGAACTGTCATGAGTCGATTACATCTACCTCCGCCATCCGTAGCAAGCTTGACCCTTTGACTGCTTTTACACGAGCCACTATCCGTTAATTCTGTCACCATCTTCTCAATAAACCACACATTTTCCCACATTTTTTATGTCAGGCTGGGTTTTTTCAATTTCTTGGAGGGGGGAGCAGCTGCCCCTCCCTGCACCCCTTGGCGACGCCTTGGACTTGACGTAGATCCAATATTTGAACGTATATCCATAATCGAAATAAACTCCATTGATATCGACAATGTTTAGTAATTTTTCGGGTAGAAATATAGCTTGCCTGGTGCTATACGATGGATGCATCGATAGATTATATGGAGGAGAAGGCATTAAAGAAGTGTTCTCGAGCGTTGTACTAATGGAAGACGACACCTTTCCTATCCGGGCCGTTTTTGTTCAATTGCCCGCCTAGCTCAATCTCCCTAGTAGTCTATAGTAGAGGTAAGAATCTATCGGCAATTCCAGTCCCACCACACACACACTGTTTCAAAGCCAATCCTGACTCCTCGAACGCTTGTAACGGCTCACCATCTCTTGTCGACGATCTTTGACACTTCGGATTGTCGTTCGTGACACATTTTTCGTTACTAGTTATGCCGCTTTTTAGAAATGGTCCAATATAATTGAGTTTCAGAACGTCTATCATGTTTTCCATGCTCATGAGGAACTTCATCGCGCTTCTGTGGATTCAAATGAGGACCTTTTTTCTTTTTCCTAAACAATACTTGAAAACCAAACTTACAAAACTAAATTTACGAAACTAACTGAATGGGGATACAGGAAACAAGAGGGACATGCCTTACTCATCGCCACTACCCTGCTATCGCTGAAAACCAAATCAATTAAGGCACACTACGTTTTCCAATATAGGAGCAAGTTTTGCGTAAAAATTTTTGTGTCGTGTGGACGGACCATAACGCATTGCGTCCTATCAGCCCGAAGAACATCTCGTCGCTTCTCAGGAATAGTGTTTCAACCAAAAAAAAATTAATTTTTGGATTATTATATAAATCGGTGCGTAATTTCATAATTTCGTCCTAACACCTATTTCTAAAAACTACCAATGTGGGGCTGTTGTGCCGTTATTGCATTGGTTGAAGTTGCCCGCCATTTTCTCATGAATAACAAGCTATTGTCAGTTGTACGTAGTCAATTCAAGTAAGACGTTACATTTTCGGATGAATACTGTATCAAATCGAAATATTTTATTTATAAGTAGTTAAAAAGTATAGTTAAAAAGTATTTTTTATAGACTTTAAATAATTATAATAGAAGATAAGTTGGTTTAATTTTAAGAAAATACTTTTGTTATTTGTTTATTGAGGCTCTATTAAATTTATATTAAACACATTCTTGTTTTTTTGCCTATGTAATAAAAAAAAGTCCCATAAATATTTACTTATTTTTATGAAGTGTCTCAAGTCGAAGGGGTTCCCGTTTTTAAATATTTTATATGTTTTAAATAAATATAATTTAGCCAAAAATTTAAACATAAAGAGTAAGATGTATAATATAAACGATATAATTAATATTCTCTACTAATTCCGTTTTGCTAGGTAAATTATACACAATCTTTTCAGAGTAATATTTAAAAGCTCCTCCCATAAAATTTACTTATTTCTTGTTACAACACTATTCTGGAGAAGCGACACTGTCGTATCTATATCATTTACATCCATACAGGTACATATGTAGATATATCGGAGAATTTCTGGTACTGCTGGCTCGCTTGATCGACATCAATTAGAAGTCCTTCAAAATCGGCGTACTGGAACCTTCGTTGGGCAGTTCTGAACCACTATATTATTTTACAACATTATAAACGATTGATCTTAGATATCCAAAGAACCGAATTATTTCTGGTGCTGGGTAGCCAGCACAAAGCCGTTCATATATACCCCATTTTTACTTCTAAAACACGTGCAATTGTAGAATAGCTTAAAATTCAATATATGGACCAGCTTAAAAAGTATGTATTCAGCAGTAATAATACTTGAATGTACATTTAATACACTTCACATGTCTTTCAATTAGCATTCACACGAGAAATATGTCCTTTGTTTCTGCGTGTTGCATTCGTAATTGATTCTGGCCAATAGGCATTTTATTAAAACTACAATGAAGCTTATCTGCAATAACAAACAATTTTCCTAAAAGCATGTATAACAATTCTGTAGCCATTAGTTTGAAGTGTTCATTATCTATCTAGTGTAGAAGTTGGGCAAATAATCAGATTTCAATTCCCTCTTGATTGTTAGTGGTGCTCCTAAACATACAAGAGACCATTGATGTGATATGTTAAGCAAAGGAATAAATGTTTAGTAATAGTCGGTTTCGATTTAATAAAGCTGGGTTCTATCTAATTACTTCCGCAATTAAAAAACTCTTTATGGCACCTTTGCTAATGCACATTCAGCTGCCCTAAAATGCGTAAAATGCACAATATTTAAACAGATACTAGTAGTTTCAACAAAAGCAAAATTAGACCACAAATTAAATTTACTCAAATTCTCTTTCATATACAGACCTTTAATGACATAATCCGATGGCCTAGCCTGGTGATGCGACCAGAACCCCAGAGTCTGCCCCAGGCTGTTGATTCTAATCACGTACCATACGTACACTTGATTGCCCAATTAAAGGCTCTCTTGGATTTGGCTTTACCAAAAACCTAATTTCATCTGTATGTGAATTACGCTAATTCCAGTACATTATATCCACCCCCAATTCAGCTTAAACGTGGGCTCCGCGCCGCACTCAAAAGTGAAATATTGAAGTCACGAACAGGTTCACTGTCCGCCAGAATTAAAATTAGGAGAGCATTCATAAACTTTGGAACCGCAACCCTGGAGCATAGAGTTAAACTATCCCGCCGCCAGCATATTTAATTGCCTTTGAAGTGGTTTTCGAACTTTTCAAATTATGTTTTAATTCGGGCCCAATTTAAAGCCATTTTGCCCACAAAAAAAACATTTTTTGGGTGTTAAGCGAATTTTGTACAAAGGCAGACCATCCAACATTATTCAGTTTGCATAAATTTATGTTTGTACACTGCTAATACATTTTATTGGGGTTTGTGCGGTCTCAGTTGGATTGTGAAATCGTATTATCAAAATTACTAGGATTAAGGTGACGCATTTACACTCAATTCTTTTAATTTCTGCAGGATTTTGTTTCTGATGCATAAATCCAGTTCTCTTTGTTGTTTGATTAATAAAACTAAGCATTTTTTATTGTACATTTATAAATTAGTCATAGAGAAGGATTTCGATAATTTTATTTAATCAATTTACACAAATCCATCTAATAATTCCGAACAGGAAACAAAAAATATGGTGATATGGAAAAAAATTCTACAAAAGATTTGCTTTTTTTGTTTTTTAAATTTGGAATGGCGAACATAACCTAAAAAAATCCGAAAGTATAAAAAGCGCTGTTTAGCGAATAAAAGAAAAGCGTGAGCTCGGATCGAAAAAAAATCAAATTATAAAACTGTAGGTATTCAAATTACTTTTGATTGATTGATTGACTTAGAGGCTATGGCACAAAACAGAGAAAAAAGCACGTTTTTGGACAAATCTACCATTTTGGTTGAAGTGGAAAAAAGCGGATCGAAAATCGTGATTTTTTGTATTTTTTCGTCATTTTTTTCCAAAAATTTCACCTTTTTTTTGATAAAACTCAATTTTTTTGTCATTATGTCAAAAATGAATTATTAATAGGTTTTATTCCACTTTTTTTCAAGTTTAAAAATTGTTTCCTTCCTCACCATCATTAAGTGCATAAAAAACCTACATTCAAAATAAAAAGGAACTTCATACGTTGCCATGCACAAAAGTTATTGTCCAATTAATTTTGAAATTTGAAGCCAATTTTTGCGACTTGTATTAGATATTTTGATTTGAAATTTTAACCAGCTCTTGTTCACATTATAATTTATAATTTCTGAAAATTTAAAAATTTCATATTGTAACCGCTGATAGCCAATATCATAACGAACAGCCTCAATTTTTTTCGCATTCTTAGACCTACACATACCGAGTTATACTCATCTATATTTAGAATGAACGACCAAAATGGAAGATTTTTCACAAAATGGCCGATAACTTGTGTAGCGGCGTTGTTGGACGTAGAAAATGTCCATTTCGTATAGTATTCGATGTAACTAACATATTACAAAAAAAATTGAGACTGGGACTATCGAATACTCACCGGACTTGTCAAGCAAACCGAAAGAACTTTTAACGTATTCGCTCTGCAGTAGCGCATATTATAACATTTAGGCTAGGTTCACACGTCACTGCACTGTACGTTTTTAGCAGTATACGATTTTTACCGTACAAACTGCGGGCTGTTCACACGATACATTTTTATTCGTGTAAAAAACGAATAGTCACAGTTAAATGTTATAATATGCGCTACTGCAGACCGAATACGTTAAAAGTTCGTTCGGTTTGCTTGACAAGTCCGGTAAGTATTCGATAAACGTGTTGAGCTGTGTACGTTATTTTGCAGTACAAGCGACGTGTGAACAGTTCTATACTCAATGTATGCGCCACTACTTATTCGGTAAGATTTATCCCGCAAAAAAACCTGCAGTGCAATGCCGTGTGCACCTAGCCTTAACTGTGACTATTCGTTTTTTACACGAATAACAATGTATCGTGTGAAGAGCCCGAATTTTGTACGGTAAAAATCGAATACTGCTAAAAACGTACAGTACAGTGCCGTGTGAACTTAGCCTAAGAGCATATAATTCTTGGAACTTAAATGTACAAGAATTTTTACCTAAATTTACAAGAATATTTTTGCCGATTAAGTAGACAAGTTTAAGCAAAATCTTTCCAGGATGCTTAAAAAATATTTATTTATATACCAACAATAACCAATAATAACAAAGCTTCCATACTAACCCAAATAAATGAATTTGCAGCAAATTTGCATAGTATACGAATGATTGATTAGGAAAGTCCATCTTCTATGTTACATTCCCTACCAATTCGGAAATTTAAATGATCAGCAATTTCATATCGCTTTGTATTTGGTTATGTTGATTACTTCGATAATAACTTGATTTAATTGCATGCTTACTTTCCCTAATCCCTTCGAGTACCAATCAAAGTGATTGATTCAACTCATCAACTAAAGTTCAAATTGATTTCTGCATCGCAATCTTTAGATTCTCATGGAATAGTTAAGTTAAGACAACATGAATATATTCCATTTACCAAAGTGCAATTATAACTAAACTCATGTGGTGCTGAATAAGCTTACAAAATCCACTATATTTTTGTAGAATTGCTAATTAAAACTATTTACATAAATATTTTTTTTAGAAAACTTTCGAAAAAGAAATATTAAAAAAAAACTAATAAAAATAATAAAATGAACTTTCTTTTTATCGAAATATTAAGGTGAAAAGAAGTCCACCGCTGGCATATAAATATATAACAAATAGCTTTCCGTCAGCAGCATCAAAAAACTTTCCGTTCTAACAAAAAAATACTCTTAGTTAATCCTCAAAATTCTTATGTTATAATGGCAATATAATTTTATTCCTATAATTACTCTTTACAACCTTAATTAATTTATAGTTGCTTACATCGAAATTAAATTCAAATCATTACAGTTTATAATTTAGTAATATCACTTTTTAATTTTCGTAACTACAGCATTAATAGCTTTTGCAACGTACTGAACGTTTTTATCATTGAGTCCGCACATATTAATACGGCCTGAACCCAACATGTATATATGGAACTCGTCTGTTAGCATTTTAACTTGTTCTGCTAAAATAAGAAAAAAAAACATTTCAAATACTTTTTATGCTTTTACATTAAGTAAAGACAGTTACGAGTAAGACCGGTGAAGCAAAACATTCCAATTTGATCAACTAAATGATTCCATTTTCCTGGTGTTTTCATATTGGTTAAGTTGTCAAAGAGTGCTTTGCGCATCTTTTTGATCCTTGAAGACATTATATTTATACAATCTATCCTAAATAAATAAAAGAAAATAATTTGAATAAGCGTACTTAAGTTTATTAGAAATTAATTGATATCTAAAAATTACTCTACTTGGTCACTTGGTTATCCAAAAATTATGCTTGCAGATAATGGAACTCAATTTATTTTACGAGCTTTTCAAAAATTAATTCGGGCTCAGCAAGATGATACCGAGTTGAAATCTCTGCAAGAGTAGCCCAGAAACGGTTCATGGGTAAACCTAGTACTCGCACCAATATCATTAACCTCTCATCAGGTCTGGTGTGAAACTAGTACAGGCATTCCTAGTTCTTACAAACCCACGTCCCTACGTGTGGTAGCCTTCAATTCCGAACAACATCCTGATATTCGGGTTACAAGATGAGCAAGAAATTATTCTGGCCATCGGATCAATAAAGACTGCCGAATGAGTGGTCTCGATCGTACATTGGTTGCCAAAACGCCAAAATTTCACGGCATACCATATCTCCATTTGAAGCGTTCAAGCTTCCAATTAATAGATTTGATGAAATTCATATTGGTACACCTCCAAGTACTTGTAGCGCGGGCAAACTCAAAGAAACTGGGTACTGCCAATAAAACTTTGGAGTTGAGCAAGAAGTTCAAAGTGAAAATTCTAATAAGACGCGAGTGGAAAAGTGGTCAGGTTTTAGCAAATATGGACACGGTAATTTACACAAACGGTTCAAAGATGAACTGCGGATTAGTTGCAGGGGAGAGAATCATGTAATATGGCCAAAAAAATAAATGCGGGCTCCCGGACGAATTAGCAGAAATTTTGGAAATTTGGAAGGCGTGTCAACTAGCGAAAGAAGACAATCGCCGGCTTATGGCGGTGGTAACTGACAGCCAAGCTGTCATCTTGGCTCACAACTCTACCTTGATCTCGTCAAAACTAGGCAAAAAATGCTCAGTTGAGCTTGAACGCATGCCTACTGTGAGTTCGAGGTCTACGGAACGAGAGACCTATGATGCGTATTCAACAGAAAATGGTAGACCTCCATATCAATACCGTTAAGACAAATTTACCACTACTTCCTACATCCTATCCTATTTGGAAGCCACGAGCTGAACGAGCTCGAGGATATAGCAACAGACCAACGAACTTAACACAGTTCTTGAATGCTGAATCTAAAAACCTTCAAGCCTAATCGTCATGAGAATGAGTGGTATCGAAACAGCACTAATGTGCTAATTTAAGGCCAGTAGAAAGCAAATGAACATATCGCCATTTCAACCAACTAACCATTAACATTTGCATTGATTGAAATTCCTTTATTTTATATGAGCTTGTTTGAGACTTGTTGCGCGTGTACAATGGCAGTCGAATATAGCTCGCGACAATGCAAATACATATAGAAATTGCTCTGTTGGCTAAGCTCCGAGCTATTGAAAGAACTGGATTGAGAGTTTCCTTTCTGGCCGTTCAATTAAAGTAATATTGGATGGAGTCGAATCTGAGCCTCACACCTGCGAGAGTGTTCCTCGCTTCTACTTCTACTGTAATGTACTCCCATTTCTCTCTAATCCACTTCATAGCCACGGTCCTCTGCGTTAATTTTAAACTCGACAATATTAAACAAGTACGTATTAGATTTGGTCTTTTGGATTATGAGCTCATGTCCAAATCTACCAACAAGGACGCCGAAATTATACTACAAGAACCGTGTCGAATATAAAGCATCCGAAACGAGGTACAGCCTTATCTCTAATAAAACCTGCAGCGACCAAAGCTTTCTTTCTCACTGAATGGTATAAATGGAAGGTCCTCCTTCAGCTAGCTGCCCGTGTATTCATTCGACTCCGTACTTTATCTGACCTGGCGCCTAGAAAATCACCTTGGCATGGAAAAGCCGCTCCATCAAACACTTCAGTCTCTTGCTCCTTAATAGACTCTGACACATTAAGCAACCGCATGGATGTAAGAAGCCTCGACAAAATTTTATCCCCATTACCATAGTTCGCTCGGCATACTATACTTAAGTGTCGAAAAACGTAAATTCAAAAGTAGTTTTGTGCCAATATCTTTTTAATTACACGTTTTATTGCAAAACTGATTATAACTTTTTTTGTCACAAAATGTGGGCAATGAAATTGGACACAAAAAAAGTTATTACTTCTTTTGAATTTACTTTTTTCGATACTTAAAGCGCCATAACTCGTGCAATATTAGCCCTACGTAAAAAATGATAATAACAAAAATTATAGATAATCGTGTGTTTCATAAGTCTTATGAAGGATTTTTTCATGTAGAATTAACCATTAAAGAAATATAGTGCAAAGAGTGTGATATATAAAGTTTGAAGCGCTACTTCTCCGTAGATATTGACTTTACAAAAATAATTTCTGAACAAAAAAGTTAAATCACTTATTTATCTACAAAAAAAATATGTGTATTTTGGTCGTAAAATGCATAGTTTCTGAGATATAGGCTGCATTCGAAAATTCAGCCCGCTGCGCAGAATTGGCAGCACAACATTAAAAAATCAAACCGCTGCAGCCGGGCATATATTCCCTGCAGCCGATACTGCGTTACTGCCGATTCTGCGCAGCTGGCTGAATTTTCGAATGCAGCCATAGAACTAAACGCGTTTCCCTTCACTGTAAGTTTAGCAAGAGGGTGGGGATGACGCCATTTTGAATTTAAGCTTATAAAAATATACAAAATCATTTGGTAAAAAAAAATTGCGTGCGGTATTTTTCCCAAAGAAAAAGTAACCTATTTATTGGACGAAATCGTTTTTGAATGATTAACGGCATCTACTTAAGCACCCTCCAGACTGCCTATACCCACCCTCCAGATCTATCCCATACGCGTCTATCCTTCAAGCTGAGGTTATTACTACATATTCTACCACGCCCTAAACGACAAGGCAAACTGATAGTACAGAGTGTGATTTCTCATAATAATGTAAACAATTATTTTATTTAAAAAATTTACCATTCCTTTCGCAAAGTTGGATCACTCAAAATTATAGTTACAAGACGACAACCAAACGATGGTGGACATGTATACATTCCACGAATCAATAATGCCATTGTTGATTGAACTGCTGCGGTTGTTTTGCTATCAGCTTGTATCATTGTCAAATTTCCAACGCGTTCACCTTGACAAGCATTATTATTTTATTTTAGAATACTTGAAATATCCTGTTGTTAATTACCATAAAGGCCAAAATTCTTTGAAAAAGACTGAGCACAAAGAAGTTCCATACATCTTTCCTCTGTGAAATATCTTACAGAATAAGAGTCTTGATTTGGATCTCCACTAGCAAAACCTTGATATGCTATATCAAAAAATGGAAACAGTTCCCTTTCCTGTTTATTGATTAAAAAAGTCAATTTTTTTATATTATGTATACATTCATATAAAGGAATCTATACCTCAATGATATCAGCGATCCGTTCCCATTGCTCTTTGGTTGGATCGGTTCCAGTTGGATTATGGGCAGAGGCATGTAAAATAATAACAGCACCTTTAGGTGCTTGGCATAAATCCTCAGTAAGGCCTAATTAAATGTTTAAAAGTTTAAAGAAAAAATTTAACTATCGTGGAAAATAACCTTCAATATCTAGGCTAAGATTTTTACCATCCCAATACCTATACTTTTTGCCGATTTTAAATCCAGCAGATAAAAAAACATTTGTATGAGCCTCTGAAGATTAAATTAATTATTAATAATAGTTTTAAAATTATTATTGAATTTACCCCATGTGGGTTCTGAATAATAGAAAACTTCTCGACCTATATTACGTGCTAGAAATTCGGCTCCTATTCGCAAAGCACCAGTTCCTGATAGTGATTGTATAGGTAAAGCCTTTGTAAAAATAAAACTTATTTAGTAAAGAAAGTTTTGTAAAGAAAAGCATTTCTCTTACTCTTCCTTCTTTAATTGCTGTTGAGTTTTCACCTAAAAGCAATTCTAGTGCACGTTTTCCGAATTCTGGCAATCCTAAAATATTAATTATTACAATAACAAATTTACAAATCTACAAGGTTTAATAGTAATTCATACCTTCCGCGGGTATATATTCATGGTTAATTGTTTTATCGTTTTCTAACAAGGTTTTTGCTTTTTTAATGACTGGTAAAACCCATGGCTGTCCTTCTTCGTCTTTATAAGCTAAAAATATGTCAATATCGGAATGATTAATAGATTTTATACTAAATGAAAATTTTCAGACACAGAAATAGGGTTTCACTTATCCAGTCAAGGAGCCAATGAAATTTATTACAATAAATATTGGTTCAAGATGTACTGACCCATATCAACTTCGAGCTAATTACAGGTGGTGTAAGATGAGTTGCGAGAGGCCAGGACCGGATCCCGGTTGTAGAGCCGTTAAAGAAGAAGTAAGATGAAAGAGTGGCGTTGGCGTATTACTCACCAAGGAAGCCAGGTCTAGTCTAATACCTGATCACCAGTTTTTGGGTGGATTATTACTGTGCGTTTGTTTACCAGACTAAGAATAGCCCTACGGTCAACCAACGTAACACTCCGATTGAAGACACGCACAATGACATTACATCAAGGACGAGTTTTATATGCGACTGAATGTGGGTTTTCACTATATTCTAAAGGGAAACATCATTGTTTTGAAGGGAGACTTAAACGCACATGTAAGGTCGGGAAGAGCATAAAACCAACTATAAAATTTTGCAGCCTTGGCCAAGGTCCGGAACATTCTTAAAATTGCAAGAAATGAAATTTTGCAATATTATTCCCCGTGTTCTTTTAATGAACTGGGTTTTGAGAGCTTTTGAGGAGCTTTTGAGTTCCAATACAAAATCGAAGAACCAGAAGACCCAGATAAAACCTGGGTTTTCGATTTTGTATGGGAACTCAAAAGCTCTCAAAACCCAGTTCATTAAAAGAACACGGGGATTGTCGCGAAGAAAATTCCAAAAGTTCTGCAAACTTGCAGTAGTGTTAAATGCTTTATTTCATATCACGTATCAGATTTGCAACCAATTTAAAGCTCCGGAACATTCTTTTATTAAAAATTTATTAAATACCGTTTTTTGCAAATAAACTTACAGACAAAATTCCAAAAGTCTGGCAAACTCGAGAGCTGCATCGGAACAATGTCCCGAACAATAATTGTATAAATTTGCAACCTTTTCAGTTGTGCGGAACATGTTTATTTATAATGTTTGTCATTTGGGGTCATTTTTTCGAACAAAATGGCCTCGAAATAATAACAAAAGTTTTAAATTTTGGTTGCAAATTCTCAGAAAAAAAACAATGTTCCGTACCTTTAAACTGGTTGCAAATCTGGTACGAGGGATAAAATAATACATTTAGCGCTACTCCAAGTTTGCAGCACTTTTGAAATTTTTTTGGCGAAAATGCAGACAAATTCCATTTATCTACAATTTTAACAAAGTTCCGGATTTCAGAGAAGGTTGCAAATTTAGATTTACTGTTTTCTCGGTGTACCAATAGGTTCACCAAAGTTTTACAACTTTTGGAATTATTGTTAAATGTTAGATTTTTAATGTCTAAAATGACTGGACTAGCAGTGGAAGTGAGCTTCAGTTATGTTTAAAGAAACCGGCAACACTGGATTTTGGACCCAAGCTGGCGAAAAGAGAATGCGGTGAACGGGAATATGTACTCCCTATTACACCGGACGTGATAAAACGTGGCATATACACGACCACGTAGAAAAAGGGGAAATACAACAAAGATAGGTAACAGTAACGTTACTGAATATAGTCCAGGAGGGATAGAAAAAAAGTTGAAATAAATCTACCCTGCGATTTTTGGAGGCTATAATTAAGAGAAAAATCGTAGGAATTCAATGAATCTGTTTTGGAAAAAAATCGGTCCAGGAGAACAGGTGGAAAAAAGCTAATAATGGTAGCGAAAACACGTTTTTCAACGTATTAGGTGCGAAAAAATTTTGTTTTTGGAAAACTCCTCCTCCTCTCCTGGACTAAAAAGTATGCTGTAGAAAGTGTGAATGGAAGGCTGGTGTGCCGAGAGCGAGGAGCACCTCCACAGAAGATTTTTCTTCGCCGCCCTGAATGGTTCATTTTCACAGGAACCTGAAGAAAACAGCAAAAATTCACCGCAAATAATAATCATCATTCGTGCCTCATACAAGAAAGAAAGAGTAACTGCAATTCATGCAATGGCCAATGGTAAAGCAGCTAGAAAACATGGCACATGGGGAATGAGGAATGTAAGGAGCGAAGAAGAAAGAAGGTGGGAAAGGCGAAGTACCGTGGGGCTCTGCCGGGATTCGAACCCGGGACCTCTGGGATAGTAGCCAGGCGCCTTACTCCCTAGCCTACCGAAGCCCCGGGACTATTCACGTTTTAATTACAAACTAAATTGGATATCTTTCTCCATTTTCAAATCAAATCACGAAAAACATGCATATCCCAAATAATATAAGAACCTTATCCTTCGAAACGACTTGAAATTATGTAATACAATATTGCACAACACAAACACTCATCCGATAATGTTCCTGGCGGCAGAAAAAGAAGGCGTTTTTAACAACAGCAGATTAAAGTCGGGATTCACAATGGTATTAGTTAATGGATCCTCCGCATGCTGCAATCTAGAATCATCCACAGTAACTAGGGCAATAGCAGAGTGAGCCTCTGAGTTGGGGTATGGCGATAGAGAAGATCCTAAAGACCCTAGAGAATCACCACCAATCCAGTTCTTTAGAACAGAGTCAATACCAATAGCTTGGAGTTTAGTCAACAGAGCGGGATGCCATACTCTATCAAAAGCCTTGGAGATATCTATAGCAACCAGGCGAGATTCACCAAATCGGTGTATACTTTAGTTGATATACTCCGTTAGGCAAACAAGTGCAGTTAGTGGCTGAATATGAAGGGCAAGGAAGGCCAGAATATCTTTCTATGCCTCTAAGCAGACTTCTGGCAAAAGATGGGCTTGAAGCCGTATATGGTGCATTAAGTATACCCGACAGTGATTAGACCAGTGCAGTCGTCCGACTCCTCCATATGGTAGCTCCAAACTGAGTCAAGTCCAAAGAATGGCTCAGAATGGCTCGGCCATGTGCACAACGTCTTCCGTCGGGGTTTAAATTTCGGCGAGGCCTCAATATCCGATTTCCTCCCTGACAAAGACCATGACGATGTCCAATACACAGACGAATCTAAATCAGAATCGGGTGAAGGGCTGGAGTTTTTTCCCATCGCTTAATTTCCAAAAATACTACCGTCTGTCTGCTTAACTTTGCCAGCATTTTCCAGGAAGAATTTTTGGAAAACTTTTAAGCCTTCCTAGCAATACAGTCATACCCAAGGCCGGAGGCAGGGTAATTCTGTTATCATATCGCCAATAGGCCATGAAGGCATTAGGCTCGGCCGTATAACTTACAAGCTGGTCGAAAACTCCCAAAATGTGTTCTCTTCGCCGGCCGGGAGGTACAGGCTCACTCTTCGCTGCGTACCATGTCACAGGAACATCGAGGGTAACGAAAAAGCAGATGGATTGGCCAGACTGGGAGCAAGGTCAAAGTCGCCTACTTTCACCATTACTCTTCATTAATGCACTTGAAGAACGCCAGCAGTCATGGCAAGAGGAATCCGGTAGGGAATGGTAGAATGGCTAGAAGATCTCGAATACGCAGATGAAATCGCACTTCTGGCTCATTAAAGAAAAGATCAAAGGAAAATAGATAGTTTAGAAATATGGCCATTGGAAACACACCCTACGAAAATAAAATAATGCATTATCAAGAAAAACCACTTGAATAGAATCCGCAAAGAAATAGAGCTGCTATTAGGCCGAAAAACACCTGGAGAATAACAGTATTGAAAGAAATTGAAAATTATGACAAACCTGGATTGAAACCAAGTGAATAACTCAAAACAGAGTCCAATGATGAAAATTTGAGGAAACCCCTCTACTCCCAAGAGTATTAAAGAAAGATAATAATAATTAAACAACAAAACACTTACCGCCCACAGTAAGATTAACTTTATCTTTAAAAGGATCTTTTATGCACGCTGCATTGCGTTCAAATACTTCAATTGGTGCCCCAGGCTTAACTTTACTATAGATACTCATTGTTCTTACAAGCTGCTTCATTTTAAATATTTTAAAATAATTAAATTACATACGCTTATCTACCATAAATAATAATGCTTTTGGTCAGTACGTTTATCAAAATGCCGGAAATGCCGCGAAATTTTTACGTTTTTTTTTGAAATTTTAAATTAGTAAAATATTTAAACTTTTTTTTTAGTTCATGACAGAAATCAAACTGATATAATATTTCATGGTTGACTACGTCAGAATAGCTTTGTTTCTTTACCCAAGTTTGGGATCCTTCGGGATCAAGAATTCGCACGAACGTACAGTTTTTTGTTTCTTTACTTTCGTGAAATGCCAAAATGAGGGGAAATTACGTCATAACATCGCTTCCCCTATTGCAATAATTTTCACGAAATATTTTGCTTGTGTACGTAGGCCATTTTTTCTTGGATGTTTTACCGAATGTCAAATGTGGCTGGCATTTCAGTTGTGAATTTGAAAAACGTAAAACTACGCATGCTACCTTCCTTTTTCTTTCACTAATGTTCATTTTTTAGCTTTTATCTCTGAATAATTAAATCTTTTATTTTTAGTTTATATCACTGAATTAAATCTTTTCTAATGATATAAACAAAAAATAAAATGACGTTTTATTCTTTTCATTTTATAAAGAATTTGCACGAATGTGTTTCTTTACTTTTTCTTTCTTGCTTGAAATTTCTCCCACCACACGAGCAAGTTTTTTCACGAACATTTTTTGCATGAAAAGTAAATAAACAGAGCTAATGTTTATATAAAATTTTCCCAGTAACCACCCAACTTTACTGTATGGTTTAAATTTGCGAGCAAGTATTAAACAATTGATTGAACTATAAAGTTGTTGAAATGGCCAGACCAGTCTAAATTTCTCGAATGTATTATTAGTCCAGTCAAATTAGTAAATGAAATTGCATTTTAAGAGGTACAGAATTTTTTTTTTTGGTATTTGTTCGGTTACATCTGACAATAGCTTTGTTTCTTTACGCAAGTTTGGGATCCTTCGGGATCAAGAATTCGCACGAACGTACAGTTTTTTGTTTCTTTACTTTCGTGAAATGCCAAAATGAGGGGAAATTACGTCATAACATCGCTTCCCCTATTGCAATAATTTTCACGAAGTATTTTGCTTGTGTACGTAGGCCATTTTTTCTTGGATGTTTTACCGAATGTCAAATGTGGCTGGCATTTCAGTTGTGAATTTGAAAAACGTAAAACTACGCATGCTACCTTCCTTTTTCTTTCACTAATGTTCATTTTTTAACTTTTATCTCTGAATAATTAAATCTTTTATTTTTAGTTTATATCACTGAATTAAATCTTTTCTAATGATATAAACAAAAAATAAAGTGACATTTTATTCTTCTTCATTTTATAAAGAATTTGCACGAATGTGTTTCTTTACTTTTTCTTTCTTGCTTGATATTTCTCCCACCACACGAGCAAGTTTTTTCACGAACATTTTTTGCATGAAAAGTAAAGAAACAGAGCTAATGATAAAACCAAGTTTGTGGGGTCGCAGTGTCTTGGGAAAAGCCGCCATCTTGAAAAAGAAGGAGAGCTTGTTTATATTAAATAGCTCGTTTGCATGCAATGATAGCTGACAATGATTAATGGCAAAGTTGTGGAGAATAAAATTATCTAAAAAATGATCCCTCAACGAGCCCTGTAAGTTGATTTGGCTCAAAGTTATTGACGGTCAAAGTTCAACCATGATCTTGTGGTGAGGGTTGAATGCAGTTTTTTGCAATTAACTCGCCAAATGTTAATTATTTTGGCTTAATGCCCATTAACAAATTTAAAGTCCTAGTAATTACCTTTAGAATGAGCCCTTAACCGCCGTTATCGCTTATGTAGTTTGCGTGTAATCTCAAGTTAAAGTTCGCTCTGCACGTGCCTGAAATAACTGATAATGCCATTTTTTTTGAATATTTCGTTAACGGTTGCTCCTATGAAAAAGTAGTAAATGGCAGGAATATGGGCAATGAAAATATCTTTCCAACGAGGTATTGGTCGAAACTCCATGTCGTTTTATGTCCGCGATAGAGCGCGTCAAATGTCAACGGAGGGTTTGCGAATTTGCTGATCATCAGTTTTCACATTCTAAAAATAAAATTTTTGACTAGAAACTATAATTATCAACCAGTAAAACTTTCTGACGAAAGAAAGAATAACAATCGAAGGTTTAAGAGCCAAGATACTTTTCCGAAATAGTGTGGGTTGAGTTTAGTTGAGTTGGGATGAATTTAGTTGAGTTTAGGTGGGTTTGCTTGAGTTTAGTTGAGCTCAGTAGAGCTTGGTTGAGTTTAGTTGAGTTTAGTTGCTAAGAGTTAGAATAATAGTTAAGTTGAGTTGAGTTGGGTTGAGTTTAGTTGAGTTTAGTTGCTAAAAGTTGGGTTGAGTTTCATGTAATGCTATGGCCATTATTGTTAATAGGTTTTTTTATAAACAAGTCACGCTCATAACATTCTCTTGTTCAGTGCTTTACTAAAAAAATTCAAAGTCAGAATTTCAAAACTGATGACTCTCAGCTCAGGCGCGGATTCAAGGGGGGGTCACGGGGGTCATGACCCCCCCAAAAGCAGTGCCGCGGCTAGACAATTGAGAGGCCCCAGAGAGTCCAAAAAAATTTTTCGCTCGCTTCGCTCGCAGATTGCCCGTACCCGTGACAGAACTATGGCCCATATGCTGATTTCTGTGGCTCGTACTCATTTGTGTGGTCCATTCGATGAAGTAAATATGCAAATAATGAATTCAAATGATTTTTATTGCCAAAACAATTTTTCGCTCGCGAGGCCCCAACACACGGGGCCCCGTGCAGTTGCACATATGCCAGCAGCGGCACTGCTCAAAAGCGCTCGCTGTTTAAAAAACAAAATTGACCCAACTCAAAAAACAAAAACAAAAAATAACCAAACGCACAAAACCGACCCAACTTTTTTGCAAATTAAAAAAAACAACCTTAAAAAATGACATTCAAGGTCAACAGCAGATTTAGTCCAGGAGGGATAGAAAAAAAGTTGAAATAAATTTACCCTGCGAATTTTGGATGCTATAATTAAGAGAAAAATCGTAGGCATTTCGAGCGTTTCCATATATGCCTGACAGGAAAAAATTTTGATTTCTCGAAATCTACTGAATAGAAATCCACACCATATTTCACTTTCCCTTCGCCCAAAAGGCGCTTTTTCTGAAAATCAAGAAAAGTGCCTGTTTTCAAACGTGTTTATGAGGTATTAATTCGAGCCTCACCAACTTTTCATGAAAATGGGTTCGTAGAGTAACTCTTCGAGAATAAATAGGGCTTTTCAAAATAACTCTAGCACCACCGTGGGCCTTGTTCAAACTTTTTTCTGAAACGGCTGTTTTTACATTTTTGAGATTTACGCGAAAAGTTATAATTATTTTTGCATGAAATTTTTATTGTAGCTAGGCACTAACAGAAGCCAAAATTTCAGCCCTGAAACAAGGCTCTACGATAATAATAGTCCCTGTAATTAAATGTCAAAAAATGGCCATATTTCGTGGTTTTTGTTTTGTTTTGCACAAACCTGTTGACCGATTTCAATTCTCCAAAACTCATAATTTTCGTCTTTTTAAGCGCTATTACGTACTATTTTTTGTTTTCCAAAAAAAAATTTTTCGCACCTAACATTGAAAAACGTGTTTTCGCTACCATTATTAGCTTTTTTCCACCTGTTCTCCTGGACCGATTTTTTCCAAAACACATTCATTGAATTCCTACGATTTTTCTCTTAATTATAGAGTCGAAAAATCTCAGGGTAGATTTATTTCAACTTTTGAATACTTTTCCGCTATCTCTCCTGGACTAATTGATCTATACTCTTTCTATATGTTTTGATTTCCAAACTCTGAAGTTAGCTGCACTCACAAGAAAGGGCGCGTCTTCCTCAAAAACACATTAGGGCACGTTTGTTTTTAATCCACCAGAAAATTCGGTTAGTTTTGTTCGTTTTGTTAATTTTGTTTTTGTTTTTTTAGGAGTAAAAATTTTTTTTCGCCACTTTTAATACCGTGACCCCCCCCCCAAAACAAAATTCTAGATCCGCGCCTGTCTCAGCTACTATTTCCCATAATTATAATTTTCCAAGGTTGTTAAATAGCTAAAAATTCGTAAACCCCTCCGTTGACCTTTGACCCGCTGTATCGCGGACATAAAACGACATGGAGTTTCGACAAATACCTCGTTGGAAAGATATTTTCATTGCCCATATTCCTGCCATTTACTACTTTTTCATAGGAGCAACCGTTAACGAAATATTCAAAAAAATGGCATTATCAGTTATTTCAGGCACGTGCAGAGCGAACTTTAACTTGAGATTACACGCAAACTACATAAGCGATAACGGCGGTTAAGGGCTCATTCTAAAGGTAATTACTAGGACTTTAAATTTGTTAATGGGCATTAAGCCAAAAAAATTAACATTTGGCGAGTTAATTGCAAAAAACTGCATTCAACCCTCACCACAAGATCATGGTTGAACTTTGACCGTCCATAACTTTGAGCCAAATCAACTTACAGAGCTCGTTGAGGGCTCATTTTTTAGATAATTTTATTCTCCACAGCTTTGCCATTAATCATTATCAGCTATCATTGCATGCAAACGAGCTATTTAATATAAACAAGCTCTCCTTCTTTTTCAAGATGGCGGCTTTTCCCAAGCCACTGCTACCCCACAAACTTGGTTTTATCATTGTCAGATGTACCCGAACAAATACCAAAAAAAAAATTCTGTACCTCTTAAAATGCAATTTCATCCCCTTTTTTCGACTAATTTGACTGGACTATATGTGCTTATCGAACTCAAGCCAAACACAATAGATGAGAGCTATTATGTACAAACTTTTCTGGCATAATTCAAATGACAAAACATAGAACGACACCAACTTTTCATAAATACTGCAATCGCGACACCCCAACAACCCCCATTCCACCTCATCAATTTTCGAAACCCTGTGACTATTATTCATGTCAAGACGTCAAAAAGTCTCCTGCTGGGAATAACTTGGATAAAATCCTACTGTAATGAACGAAGTTAACGCCTGTTTTCTCTTCTTTTACACGGACGTGTATCAGCAGGAAATCGTTTCACATTATACATTTATGTATTGACAAGAAAATGCTTTTGCGTTGGAAATATTTTTTTAAAAAAATCTTATGCTAAAAATCGTACAATTACAACACAGTAAAGAGGTTGAAAGGAAATGTAATGTTCTTAAAGAGATTCGTGCAATTCCAACAAAAATGTTTAACCTTGAACTTTACGAGTTCGTTGACTTATGCCAAAGTATTAAGGAACACAATTCAATAATTCTACCTACCAAAAAATGTATTAATAACAACGGTAAACTTTTTTCAAGTACAATATACTCAACAATAATTTTAAGTCGCTACTGTGCAGAATTTTATATATTTGCTCATTTTATACCTTATGATAGGTCTTTATACCTCATGGTGGCTATAATTAATTGATTTATTCCTAAAGGTGTTTTTCTTCTTTTATTGATCTCATTTACAGCTCAGCTATAAGACTTAAGGCCCATTCAGATTCAGCAGCAGCAGCGGCAGCAAGCTTAGTTTTACTAGCAATCGCTGCTGCTTTTGTTGTCATGTGACCACCATTAGCCAATAGGAACTGTTTGCTGCCG
Source organism: Thereva nobilitata (assembly GCA_963855945.1). Classification (NCBI taxonomy): domain Eukaryota; kingdom Metazoa; phylum Arthropoda; class Insecta; order Diptera; family Therevidae; genus Thereva; species Thereva nobilitata. The sequence goes on from OY979696.1 coordinate 35,527,184, forward strand.
CTGCTGGTGCTGAATCTGAATGGGCCTTTAATTTTACTCAGAGGCTCTACACAGCATCCAGTGCTGACATACAGATCTTTTTTTTATGTGGTAGATCTAAGCTCAGGAATCATCTTTTGTACTACCATTCCGCCATATCGTTGGTCACGTGTAAAATACAAGAAACCCAGACTAGTTCAAGCCCAAAGGATGATTTGTTTTAGCGCAACAAGAGCTTTACGTACAACGTATAAGAACAATGATGTGTCTAAATTATAGTCAGGTAAAGGAATTGGGGGTGGCTTCGTGGCTATCAAAGCCTAATACGATCTCTATAACATTCAACCTGATCGAAACCTGTGAGGATCGTTCCTTGAGGATCGAAGCGGATAAATTAGCCATAGTAGCAGGAAGTTTTGTAGGCATACGAGTGGAGAAAGTAGATAAGTCGCTATGTGTGACGAAGAGAGATATCACCATGTATTCCCTTTCAATAGCAAGCTCTATATGCATGAGTTTACAATCACTTGCTTTCTTTTGTCTCCTTCGCCCCTTTGAGTGAAATATAACTATGTCAGGGCGTAGATCAATCCTCTATATATTTTTGTAGACTGTAAGCAATTTTAACTTCGGACAGGAAACAGTGCTGCGAGACCATATCATCAGGTGGGTATAGTTGCGTAGATGATAGATCAGATAACCAATAAAGTTCGATTGATACCTATAATGCTATTTACTTTAGTATTATTAATCCATATTTTATTAACAATTGTATAAAAGTATGAGTGCAAGTTATCGCTGACTCACGAAATTTCCTTCGGGGTATTTAAGGTCACTACAAAGTTTTTACACAGTTTTAGTTCAGTTTGGTTCAAGTTCCGATTGGATATGTTCAATGCTCAAAACTGAAATGGACTGAGCAAATACACAATAGCCACACTCACGCTCAGTTTTATCTGCACAGTTCTAGATTGGGCAGTTCAAAATCTACGGCTCACAGATTTTACACAGTCCATAAATTTGAACTGAACGATACTCCGGATTTTACACACACGCTCCAATTTAACCGTACAGTTTTGGTTTGCGCCGTTCAAACTGTGTTATAAACTGAGCGTGAATGGGGCCCTTAAGGCCGATTCACACACATCAGTCATGTCACGTCTCAGTGACTTCAGTTCCGAGAAGCATCAGTCACAAAAAATATGCTTTCTTTGAAAGTTAATGGCACTGTCTACACTGAGCCGCCGCCGCGCCGCACAGTGGTACAAAATTCCGAAAAAGTGGCCAAAAGTCCCTAAAATCGATCTTTGAGTTGGGGAGTTTTTGGATTTAGTTAGGTAGGTTGGCATCTAAGGTATTAGAAACAGCGTTTTATAACGGTCAAACTTGCATGGGGGCTCTCGGGGGCCATTGTTACGTGAGCGTCTGGCACACGAGGGCCGGAAACAGGTCTTTGCCCCAGTTTGCCCCGATTTGTTTAATTTAAATAAAATTTCATAAAATTCTGGACACTTTATAAGAACTTTGTCCGCCATATTGGATCCGCCATTTTTTTTTAAATTTTGAGTAGCATTTCGTAATCAGCAGATTCGAAATACTCTTCATAAGAAATTTCATAAAAATCTGACCACTTTATAAAAATTTTGTCCGCTATATTGGATCCGCCATTTTGTTTTTTTTTTGTTTTGAGTGAAGATTCGTAATCAGCGACCTCAAAATACTATTTGTACGTAATTTCATACAATTTGAATAACGTTTACATATTTTGGCCACCATTTTGGCATTTGGAGCCACTGTGCGCCGTTCCGAATCAGTCAAGTGAAACTCATCGCCGTCACCGAACTGTCAATTTTAAATTTCTCCTGGACGATTTTTTCTGACGAGTTTTTCGAAAGACTTTATAAAAATGGGTGACGCAAAATTAATTGAGGGCGTTCGTAAATACCCCGTAATTTACGATTTACGACATCCAAAGTATATGGATATTGCGTTTAAGAGTGGAATTTGGAAAAAATTGGGAAGAATTAAATATAGAAGGTAAGTAAAAAACAAGATTATTAATAAAAATAATTAAATAGTTACAATATATTAGAAAATTTACATATTATGTAAATACACATTTTTAAATTTTTTCATGTTGCCATGCACTGACATATAGATATAGGCAGGCACACTGCCAGGTAGATATAGGTAAGATACACTTGACAGAAAAGAAATGACTGAATGGAGTAAAAAAACTGACGGACATATGTGAATACAGTCATCATTTTGACTGAGCCTGGACGGCGATATTTCTGATTCGGAAAAGTGACTGAGACGTGACGTGACTGATGTGTGTGAATCGGCCTTTACTCCTTCGATAAAGACAATCACGTGCCAGACCTTGTCAACATGGTCGTTAACTGATGCCCAATTCAATAAACTAGAATAGCCAATCCATTTTTGATTGGGGCCGCATTAGTCGTGTCGAAAACGAGTATTATCTTATTTCTAACAAAACCTGCATCAACCCTCCTTCTGCCTCAGTGGACGGTGTGAATATAACGGCTGATCCAACTCTCAACACCCTAGGCATAACTTTAACTAAGGATCTGCGATCACGTATTCCAAGTCGCCAAACGATCATCCCAATGTCTGGAATTCCTTAAGAGATGCGACTGTTCCTCTGAATTTTGCATGTAAAAAAATTATAAAGCCATCGGAATCGTCCTGGACCAATTATTATTCTCTGAAAGAATCTGCAATCGTTCCCCGGGGAAGAATATATTTTACAGATTGCCCAAGTTTTCGATCCATATGAAAGAATTGGTAGGGTCATTTATTTTTGTATTCCCTAAAGATACAACGAGAACGAAGTCTTTGTCGGTCTTTGTCGATTTTAGACACTAGTAGTAGAGCAATATTTAGCCTTCAAAATCAAATTTACATTTAAAAAAACAACCCAAAATACTACTTTACTTCATAATATCTCAATTTATTCAATGAATGCTAAATGAAAACAACGATTTGGAATCAATAAACCTTTTTTATCTCAACTACTCGAATCAACTATATATAGTAACAGTCAGAATAAAAATAATAAGTAAGTATAATAATTACATATCAATTATTGTCAGATAAGATATTTTCTGTAGCAGGTGAAACAAGGTTTTCTGCGAAACTCAACTTCAAATAAAACAATTTGTGTTAATCGTCGCAAACTTTAGTTACTGCTTGAAAGATGGCATCGGCAACATATTTAACATTTCTATTATTTAGTCCACACACGTTAATTCGACCAGACGATAGCATATAAATGTGGTATTCATTTCTCAACATAATAACTTGTTTCTCTATTGAAATTTGAAAGTATATTTATTTTTTAATTAATTATTATATAGTATTTTATTGTGTCGAGTCAATACCACCTAGACCGGTATAAGAAAACATTCCAACCTGATCAATCAAATGCTTCCAACATCCTGGTGTTTTTAGTGCTGTAATATGATCATATAGTGCTTGACGCATTTGCTTTATTCTCGAGGACATTTTTGTGAGACAATCAAGCCTGAAAAAATGAATAAAATGATTATTGATTCATCAATTTAGTGACAATAAAAATATATTTTGTTTTTCAGTTAAAAAAAACTTAAATTTTTTCCTTGATTTCGTTAAAACAAATATAATACAACAGCCGACGAGGTGCAGGTAATACTGGAGAGTGAGTCTGATGATGGGGTCATCTGACACTATCTCTCGAAATTAAGCGCGGTCGTGGTGAATCAAATTCTTAGGTACTTGATATGTTTACAGGCTTAATACTTATCTTTTTAAAAACTCACCATTCCTTTCGTAAATATTGATCATTGAGAATAGTTGCTACAATGCGAGCCCCATATATTGGCGGATTTGCGTACGTTTCACGAATAAGCAATAAAAATCGTGATAGCACTGCAATATTTGTTACGCTGTTTGATTGAACTACACATAAATTTCCAATGCGCTCACCTAAAATTATTTATTTTTATTATATAGTTTCTCCAAATATCATTTTCTGTACGCACCATAAAGACCAAAATTCTTTGCAAAAGATTGTGCACAGAAAAACTCAAAGCATCTACCTGTAAAATATCTTACTACATCTGCATCTCTATCTAAATCCCCAGTCGCAAATCCTTGATATGATAGATCAAAAAATGGAAATAGGTTTCGTTCCTTTAAAAAAAAGATGAAATATTAAAATAAAATTAATGGCCAAAAAAGTAAACCTTACGCAAATGACATTTGCAATCTGTTGCCACTGTTCTTTAGTTGGGTTGCTTCCAGTTGGATAATGTGCAGAAGGATGTAAAATTATAACAGATTTTTTAGGTGCTTCGCATAAGTCATCAAGTAGTCCTAAAAAAATTAAAATAAAATAAATTACTTGATATTTGATGAATCAGCCCCAAATCTATGCAAATAACCATCTATATCCACGCGGCGGATTTTACTATCCCAATATTTATATTTTTTTCCAAATTTAAATCCAGCAGCCATAAAAATTGCAGAGTGATTCTCTTGAAGTTTAATAAAAAGTAAAATTCGCTGTGATTAAGAATTATTTAAATAATTTACCCCGTGATGGATTTGGGTAGTAAAAAACTTCTCTACCAAGTACTTGCGCTAGGAATTCAGCTCCTAAACGTAAAGCACCAGTTCCGGAAAGTGTTTGTATTCCTAATACCTTTAAAAATTAATGGTTCTTAATAAGTTACACATTCGAGAAATCCCAAATATACTCTATTCTCCAAAATTGCTGGAGCTTCCACTCCTAATAGCAATTCAACTGCAGCTTTTCTAAATGCTGGCAACCCTAAAATTTCACTTGTTACAAATAATATAAAAATAAATAAGTTTTTTTTTACCCTCGGGTGGTAAATATTCATGATTGGTTTTTGGATCTTTTTCAATTCTAAGTTTAGCCTTTTTAACTACTGGTAATATCCATGGCTTTCCTTCTTCAGTTCTATAAGCTGAAAATATTTAGAATGGGAATAAACAAAATATGAGTACTTTTAAACGCACACTATTTGGAAAAATCATTAAATTGTAAAAAAAGTTAAAATTAACACTCTAACAAAACCAAATTACCAATTTAAGACTACGGGCATTTTCGAGAATTCACCATGGTAGCTACCGGTCGAACCAGAAGTTAATCCACCATCCATCCACCACCCTGTAGTGAGACTCTGAGGCTCTGGTTACCTTATCGGTGAATATTCCAACATGTTGAGTAGTAACTTATGGTAAGTAATCAACTCTCGAACATGGTAGATTAATTTCTGGTTCGACCGGTATCTACCATGATGAATTCTCGAAAATGCCCTACAGTACTTAAAAAATATTTGACATTCACCTCCTATTATAAAATTAACCTTATTAGGAGAAGTATCCAAAATATACTGTCCATTTAGTATAAATACTTCTATTGCTGACTGTCCGCCTTGAATATTATTGAAATTGCTCATTTTGCTCACAAATTGATTAAAACCATTAGTCCATTTAATACCATAAATTTACTTCAAAAATAACTTGAAATTTTTATGAGCTATAGTTCATGACAGAACTTTGATAAACTGACATGGCAGCCTAGGATCTTTTATTGCTTGTTATTTAAACATATAAAATTGTAAATAAACGGATCCAGCACTATTTATAACTTATTATTTAACATATTTATTAATTCGCAAATAGCAAAGTCTACTCTGTGTGGCCCCAGGATATTATATTGTATAACGAACCTACAGTACAGCCTAGGTCGTAGCGACAAACGCCACCCAGACATTGACCCGCGTCTATTCTCACATCACCGACTGGACCAATGGACTACTCAATTTGGTATCGCTCCATTTTAAGGTAGAGAAATCCATCATGGATGTGGGGTCTGGATCACAGGTTTATTGGGTGATTAGCTTGAACACCCACCCAAACTACTGTCTTTCAAGCCTAGGTACGTTATATCTACATTCTCCTACAAAAACTTACGAACGACCTAAAGTTAACAAATCATCTTCTCTAACAGCCCAGCGACAAACACGAACCTTATTGTTAAGAACTGATATTAGGGAATCTGCGAAGGAAAGGGGAAGGCAAATAGGAGGGAGTCTCAGAACCCCTCTTGCTATTCTTCTAATATTCTAACTAAGTTGCCCTTGTTTAGATTCCGGGTCATCGGAGCCATGAGCCGATGAAAATGCATACGCCCTACAGCCCGGTACGGCTGTTATTGGACTCTTCATCAGGTCTGGTCCGGCGCAGCTACCGAGATGAATAAAAAAGGCTCTTGACGATTCGAGGGTTTCCCTATTCTAAGTAAATGCTCCGATAAAACTATGTATATCAAATTTCCTAATGGATTCTAAAAATTTGTAAAGGCGATGGATAGCAACGCAATGAAAACGGATTTTTGTATCTAAAAGAAAAATTCCCTAAAATAAGTGATGCGAAGATAAAAGAGGTTATTTTCGTTAGACCTCAAATCAGGGAGTTAATAAAAAGATCCAGTGTTTGAAGAAAAATTGAATGATCTAGAAAAACGAGCATGGATATCTTTTAATTAGTTACTTAAAGTTTACAACAAAAGCAAAAGATGGAATAAACCAACCAAGATCTATTAACTAATTCACCACTATTTATTGGACCTACTGTAATACGTTGGATTAAGTTTTCTTTTATTTGTACTAGGGAATTCTATATTTGAAATTTGTTTAGGACCCTATTTAACATTTTCTTGAATAATTACATCAACTTATTATTACTTGCTTAACTTCTTGCGCCCGACGGATCCACATGAGTTACTGGAAAAATAAATCGTGGTAATAAAAATTAATTCCTTTTTAATATATAAAAATGAACCCAAGACACTTTAAAAAAAATTTTTTTTTCAAAGTTTTATAATTTATTTTAAAATCTTAATTTTTGAAATTGCGTCCCCGTCAAATTGTGCCCGGTGCAAGTGCACCATTCGCACTTATGAAAGCGCTGCCCCTGCCTACAGCAGTGCTGGACAATAGGTGACTTTTCCAGAGCACCAGCAAAGCTTTTGTTTTTACCTCTGGACTCTGCAATTACCAAGAGCTCCTGTGGCTCCCAAGAGCTTCTACTGCCCAGCGCTGACCTGGAGGGTTTGATTGGGGTAGGATGAGTCTGCCTTTCATGTTCTCTGTCACTGTCCAGCGATAGCAAGAACTAGGATTTTGCTGTTTATCGTGACCGGCTCGAGCAGTCGCTAGTGAACCTGCCCAAGCGGTCTGATTTGCAAGCCTGAGGTAGAGGGGTTGTAGTACAATATAAATCCAAATGGCAGGAATGATAAGTGATAAATATTTGCAAATCAAAATCCCCGACTTCGGGATGGTCATACAGTAATCTTAAGAATCACAATAATATAACACAAAAAATAAATTATAAATCTGTTACTTTGTAAACTTTGCACAAAAAATATCTATAAAAAAATAAAATATAATTTTCACACAAGATCAAGCAGTTTCTCCATTTTGTAAGGATTATATTTCGTCCCTACTTCTGAAATTGCACTTGCAACGCATTTAATATTCTTGCCATTAAGTCCACATAAGGAAACCCTGCCAGACGATGCTACATATATGTGATATTCTTTAGCCAGCATTTGAATTTGTAAATCTGTTGAAGGTGATTTTGTAGAAGCTACTTTTGTAGAAAAATTACTACAGAATTTACCAGTTAACCCTGAATACCAGTACATTCCATTCTGTTCAATTAAGGAGTTCCAATTTTCTGAACCTCCGAGTTTCAGTAGACTACGGTGTAAAGTTGAACGCATTTGGGCAATCCTGGTGTACATTGTGTCAACACATTCAAGCCTTTATTAACGAGAAAAAAGTAAATATAAATAACTTAATTTATTTAGTTTGGTTCGTAATAATTAAAGCATCTATATAAATACGACAGTACAAAGGGGTATTACCTGGGGCCTTATTCTCTATTACAATACTCAAATGCTTTTTACTCGAAACTCTCTATTACAATATTGGCATTGATTTTACTTGAAAATGTAACAATATTGTCAAATTTTTACTCGAAATCTGCTTCATTTTCGGATCAGATTTAACAATATTGTAATAGAGAATAGGTCCCCTGTAGTCTAGTCTTTCAGATAAAAAAAATATTTACGTTAAATGTGGCAGTGTGGTAGTCGTATCACGTCGAGACTAGTTTACCACAGTATTTGCGTCTACTGGGGCCCGATTCCGCAACGGTGAGTTTTACGGTGTTCACCGATTTCAGTGTAACTTCTTAATTTTCCGCAAGAGTGAGAATGAGTTTTTTTGACACTGAGAAAAAGGCTGTGAATTTACGATGAGTTTTAATTTTGACGAGTAAAGTTGTTTTTTTAATTTCTTGCGATTATTTTTGAATAAGTTTTTTAATATATTTTCAAAATAATTTTTTTGAGAGATTTAAATTTTTTAAACTTCTAGTTATACATATGTTATAATAACAGTGACAACTCAGCGCATCATTCAGCCACTTTAAAAATCATTCAGCACATTAAAACTCACTGGCACTTACGGAATCGAATTTTAACGAAAAGTGAACACCGAGGTTGTCAGTGGGTTTTTCCTTCGGTGTTCACTGGCCAAAAACTCACCGTTGCGGAATCGGGCCCCTGGTAACATTTATAATGTGACCTAGAATGCCAAACTGCCCCACCCTCCACGCGAAGCAAATCAGCAATTTGCATTGCATATACATATGTCTAACCGGTACGATATAAGTGTAGTAGTAATGAGGTCAGCGGCGGCAAGCTGCTTGGCTTCGGCGATCTACAACAGACAACATTTTCATACTGAGATAAATAATTGCAAAATGCTGGGAAAACTACAAAAAGAACAACGATTAAGACGAGACATCAGCCTTGAAGATCATATTGAGATTGTAGCCAACTTTTAGAAGAATATTTGGTCCGTTAGGGATTAACCAAAACGAAATGGCGCAGTAGAATGAACGAACAACTTGGAAAAAATGTATGACAAAGTAAATATAGTTACACACATAGCATTGAGCAGACTACAATGAATCGGACACATTATACGAGCTTCGGAAGAAAGAATGTTGGCAAGCATTTTCAATGGTAGATCAGCAGAAAAAGGAAGCTTGCGACGACCAAAGAATAGGTGGATGGATTTCGTGCTAGAAGATATATGTATGAAAACTTCTTATAACAAACTGGGGAGAACTAGCAGGACGTACAGACGACTGAAAGAAGAAACTACAAGAGACCCAAGTCCTACAAGGACTGTAGCGCTATTTAAAAAGAAAAAAATAACTGAATTTATCAGTTGACAAAACTAACTAAATGGTAGCATCTCAAACTTTCCACAGAACACTCTGGATTAGTTGTAACTCTAAAATTAAACTACTCGCCTGTAATCTTCTTTAAAAGCATTAAAGTTGTTCACACTAAACTAAAAACAATGTCCTAAACCATTGCGATTTTATCAAAACTATCATAATCTGACCACAATTAAAAAAAACAATTTAAAATCATACCACTCCTTCCGTAAATTTGGATCATTCAGTATTGTCGTTATTATACGAGCACCAAAAGCTGGCGGACATTGATAGGCTCTAAGAATGAGCTGCGCAAATTCCTCACGAACAGCATCAGAAGTGTTAACAAACTTTTGTACTACGCACAAGTTACCGATCCTATCACCTAAAATATATTTAAAATTTAATATTTTTTTTACAGATTACATAAACTTCTTTAATAACAAATACCATACATGCCAAACATTCTTGAAAAAGAATGTGCACAAAAAAATTCAATATTTCTCTTTGCAAAATATCGAATTGGCCAAGCATCTTGATCTATGTCGCCGGTAGAAACGCCTTGATATGCAAAATCGAAAAATGGGAATAATTTTCTAGCCTGAAAGTATACGTATTTGCAATAATAAATTAATTTAAGAACAAATGAACACATACAACAATAATATTTGCAATATTTTCCCAATCTTGTTCCTTAGGATCCCATCCAGTAGGATTATGACCACAGGGCTGCAAAATGATTACAGATCCTTCAAATGCATTCTTCAAATCTTCCAGTAATCCTAAATTTAACTCAGTTAAGCGCAAATAAGTTGAAATTGTATCGTTAAAACTACCACGAGTATCCAAAATATGATATTGATTATCCCAGTATCTATATGTCTTTCCCAGTATGAATCCAGCACTGTAGAAAATTGTAGGATAGTTTTCTACCGAGTTTTATTACAGTTAATAAAATCAAGAGATTTTCAATTTATCAAGAGATTATCAATTTACCAAATGAAGGATTTGAATAATAAAAAACCTTTTTTTCTAGTAAACGGGCTAAAAATTCTGCACCTAATCGTAAACCACCACTTCCGGATATTGTTTGAACACCGAATGCCTTTGAAAACGTAGAAATAGATTAAACACACACGGAATTAATTAATCAAAAGTTTCATGTACTCGATTTTCTGTAATAGCACGTGAATCCTCCCCTAAAAGCAAAACTGTTGCAGCTCTTCTAAATTGTGGCAATCCTAAAGAAAATTTTTATTATTTTCTATTGTTGTGAATAGTACATCCATGTTTTACCACAAGGTAAAATATACTCATGATTGACGGTTTCATCTTGATTCAATATGGCCTCGGCTTTCTTTACTACTGGTAGTACCCATGGTTTGCCTTCTTCAGTTCTATATGCTGCAAAGTTATATAGATAGAAAGAGAGAATAGTTTAACGAAAAGCTAGAGCATTGCAGGACACGATACTAAGATAGTTTTATTGGATTTTCAAAGCACAAACTGACTAGAAAGAGTCTTGAGAAGATCCAAACGAAGGTCATGCCAAGAAATAGACAAGCAAAGTCTTGTTTAAAGATCATTCAAATGACATTGTCTCCCTCAAGACTCGTGAAAGCAGCATTGCGCTGGCGAGAAGATCGTATAAGGAGGCAAAATCCTATCGAGCCATCAGTCTTTCCTCCTTTCTCCTGAAAACGATGGAGAAAGTTTTAGATAGGCTTATTAGGGAGGGTCTTACCGTGAGTGAATTCACTCCACTACAGATCTACAGAGACTGCCATTCACTTGCTAGTGAGAATCCTCCAGATGTCCTTAGAGCCAAGAAAATCTCTCTCTAATTGATTGAGTTATTCCTTTTCTTTTCCTAAGCGAAGGAGACCCTACTCCTTATCTTATTTTCCAACCTCAACCCCATGAACGTAAGAAGATAGGAAAGCTGCTTGAGCTGCATGATCGATCGAAATTCATTTGTGAAGAATATTGGCGTATGGCATGCAAAAGGTTGGCCACCCCTGTTATAAGTGAAGGAGAGGTAGGAAAAATTTTGTGCTAGTGGAAGAAAGTTGTAAAGGAATTGTAAATAAACGAAGAACGGGTAAAACATTAAAACGACCTCTGTGGATAGGATTGGAATCAAGGACGAGTCAATAGACATCTTATTCCTGATCCTTCGAAGTATTTTAGTCTGTAAAACTCTATAAAAGCTTAATGTATTAACGACGTAGCGTTTCTGTGGACCGGTTAATTTTTCTTGCATACTTGGAGGGTTAATTTTTTTTTAATCGACGATGATTGTCTGGATGGAATTCAAATCAAAACGAGTCAATGAACATCTTATTCTTGAACCATCGAAGTTATTTAGTCTGTAAAACTGCATCTACGACGTAGCCTCTCTGTGGGCTGGTTATTTTTTTGTGCATACTTTAAGAGTTACTTTGTTTTAAATCTACATAACTTTAGGATATTTTTTATATGGGGAATTTGTGGGAACAACATGTGGGCTGCCCTCAAGAAGATGTTCTATAACCTCAATGGTCGATGGTCAATCGTAATCGACGAACTTCTTGCGGACCTGATTAACCGTGGCGTATGATTTCGTCATAACGATCAGCGGCGGTCATGATGGTACCGGATCAGATCTAATGCAAGTCCTTCTATCATATGTGCATAGCTGGTGTCGTAGCAAGACCTTAGGCTTAAACCCACAAACAAAAAACTCTCATTGTCCCAAGTGGCTTCAAACTGTTGTTTTGGCTATACACGAAGATCACAAAGCTCGTGGTCATTTATGCATCAATTGTATGGTGGGTCAACGTCTCGGCATCACGAGAGCAAAAATCACCTGTCCGACTGCGGCCCTACTGACCCTTCCTCCTCTCCACCTAGTGGTGAAGAAGGCGGCTCTGTTAGGGCGCTGCGTCTAAGGGGGCTATTCTCCATTAAGCATAAATCATTTGATCTATCCACCGGGAAACTGGTCAGTTTATTCGTATTCCCAGCACATTTAAATTAAAATATCATACTCACAATCTAGAAAAAGGTTAACTTTATTTGTACAACGATCAGCACTATATGCTTGAGCACGTTCGCATGCATTTGACGGTGGTACGGGTCGAATATTATAGAAGGCACTCATCTTCAATCTAATTCTTATAAGAACTTTTTACTTCCAGCTATCTTACGGCAATCGTGGATCATGCCAAAGCAGCTGTTGGATAGATTTTTTAAAAACACTGTGAATTTATTCAAAACTTCTTAAACAATTATTCTTTAAAATGTGTATGATTTACATTATGACATAAGCACTTTGGCAAAATGCATGACAACCTGCGATTAGCTTAGTTGTATAGATAAAGAAGTACGTAGTACAAAACCACAAATCTTTGCGCCTGAAAAAATAAACTTCAAGAAAACCGAAAGGAGTAACCTTTCAATAAGCTTCCCACAAACATCTTTATAACTTCCTAAATTTCAAGAAGTCTCTTGGACTTCCCGAAGTGAGATCAAAATTAATTTAAGTTATCAGAATGCGGAACGTTAGTTAAACATTTTCAGCAATCATCAGCCTCCACCCAACCGGTCACAAGATTTCTTTTTTTGTCATCTGGAATGTGATGCGGCATATTGTATGGCACTTGGCCATAGAGATTAGCGCGAGTAGCTAGTATATTGTGATGCTTCTTTGACATATTGTTCTGTTGGATCGAGACTTGTCATAGCTTTGGTTTTGTCCTTATTTATTTGTAGTCCTGTCCCCTCACTCGATCTTGTCAGCTCTTTGTATGATTGTTGCACTCTCAAATGTTGCAAAGCAAATTTCAAAATTATCGCATACGTTCTATCTTATGCGTTCTCGTATGCGTTTGCTCTCATGCGTTTTTTAATCGTAGGAATGGCGGGTTTTGATTGGATCCATCCAAAACTAATGCGATAAAAACGCACGTGTAGACCCCGGGTTAGGATAGATGTAAAAATCTTGTTTTATTTTTTCAGATATGCACTTCCTGTTCTTCCTTCTTGAAAGTAATCATGAACTGTGATAAGTTTCCTGTTCATGTAGTATCTTTTATTTTTTCTACAAATCTTATCAGCGGCTCTCCTTTTCAGCTTACATAGCTGATACTTTGCTCTCGTGGGCCTGGCAAGGTAGTCTCTATCCTCGATGGCACCGGTTTCTCTCTTCTATAATTTTTTCTGCAGCTTTCATCGAACCACTCGTTTCTAGTGCATGGGCTCCCGCACCAGGATTTCTTCTGCTACATTCTTTATAGCGTTCCTGAGCTTCTCCCATTTTTCATTAATGATCATTGCAGTTTGGGGTGGTTCTTCTCTTTCTAGGGCTCTGCCCATGGTGTTTTGAAAGGCTGCTTTCGTTTCGTCTATTTTTAACCTTATAGTGTTCTACTTTGCTTGTTTTTGGACCCTAGAGAATCGCCTTTCGAAATCGAAACTTTCATGCTGAATTTTGCTTTTACAAGGTAGTGATCTGATCCGCAGCATGCACATCTCATTGTTCTCATATCCCGAATGCTCGATACGCCTTTCCTTTCTATGATCACATGGTTGTTAATGGCTCCGTCCAGTGATTGCCAGCTGAATTCCTGGATGTCCTTATGGGAGAACATTTTGGAGTTAATAACCATTGCATTGGAGCTAGCGAAGTCAGCGAGCCTGCTGCCGTTGTCATTTGTAATATAATCACGCGTAGAAATAAACAAAGAAACAACCTAAACTTTTATATAATTACATATATTTCTTTATTGTACATTAAGCAACAAATTGAACTCGATAAGGCATTGCTTTATCGAAATATTAAGGCGAAACCAGTCCAGCCCTGAGTATAAATGCATAAATCTCAAATTAGAGTAGATCTCAACAAAAAAATTCTATAAATAATATCGAAATAAAAAGAAATAACATTTCACCTATTGTCAACTGAGGAAATATTTTAAAGTACTTATTTTTATTGTTTTTTATGTTTTCAACATAATAATTTTGATCATCAAATTAATTCGGTGGCAGTCAATAAATTTGTTCTTTGTTATACAAAATTTTTTCATCTGAAACACAATTCTGCTTGCTTATCGAAGTTAATTTCTTATAATTGTTTAAAACAATTTATTATACTATTCAGTAATTTTGGTAACTGCAGCATTAATAGCTTTTGCAACATATTCAACATTCGTGTCATTAAGTCCACACATATTAATACGGCCAGATGATAATAAATAAATATGGAATTCATCTATTAACATTTTAACTTGTTTTTCTGTGAAATATAATTATGTTTTTAGTAATTTAAAATCGTACAATATAAAATGTATACCATTTAAGCCAGTATATGAAAACATTCCAATTTGTTCTGTAATATGATTCCATTTTCCGGGAGTATTTAGTGTTGTTAAGTGTTTATATAGTGCTTCACGCATTTTAATGATTCTTGAAGACATTGTCTTAATACATTCCATCCTGTAAATATAAATCAGTATTGATATTATTAAAAATAAATTCTAATTTATTGATTTAAAGGATTTTTTTTATAACTAATTTATACCAGCATCAAAATTCCATTATCTAACTTATTAACGACGTAGCGCCTCTGTTGGCCACTTCTTTATTCAACGTGCCTTCATCTACAAGAGGAATGCGATAGCAGACAACAAATGCAAGGCCGTCTTAGGCATTTTTCTGCTCGACTCAAAATCTTCTTTGCACGACGTTGCTATGCCATCCTCTGCTCCCAGGTGTGTTCCACACACTCAATGGCCAGGATATTCTTTAGAACTTGCGAGGTTTAAAGGTACCTTAAAGAGCTTAATGTGAACAACACTGGACCCGACCCGTCCAGTTGAGAGATGAATAGTATTGTACAGCGTCAAATCTCTCCTGGGGCCCCCAGGGATAAAATTCATCACCCGAATTTTTCCTAATATTGGTAAACGACCTGCTCTCGGTCCCAACCAGGACACTTCACAGCTTGGTTAATAACAGTACTTTGCGTTATTCTTCCACTTTCGCCAGTGCAAGACAAGCACTTGCCAAACCTTATCTCTAAGATAATGGACTTATGTCCAACAGGAACAGTGGTCATTCTCGATTTGGAGCCGTAAGAATCGAGTTGAATTCATTGCCTCCAAAACAAAGTACTATCTTATTTCCAATAAAACCTGCGACATTTCCTCATCCGTGTCAATGGCTGACCCATCCTCTTACATCCTAGACGTGACAATAAGAGGTGCCGGTTCCTCTTTCAGCCATCGCCTCATGCAGTAATATACAAAACCTTAATTCGGCCTCTTCTCAAATACAAGTCCCTTGTTTGCGCTACGGCTTTGAAAAACACATCGAACGGTGAGATAAAGTGCAAAAAAGGATTCTCAAACTTATCGGTGACCACGCCATTTACTCCACTATCTACCCTATTAGCCACCGCAGGAATGTGGCAACCCTGACAAAACTTTATCGCTACTTTCATAGTGTAGTTCTAACAAAAACAACGCTCTCCTGCCCCACGGTGATCTTATACCTTCAACACTAGGCCTGTGTTCCGAAATAGAATCCTGCATATTGCCCAGTGCTAATGCGTCTTAAATCGCACGCAATTAGTATTGAAAAAATATAGAATCGCGTTCGATTTAAGAGTCCTTCCTTCTGCCTGGTTGGTTGATTCGTGGAAGTGGCGAGGTCCACATACTCTGTGCTGACCTCGAATTAGCCGGAGTCCGTGTCCGGGCCGGAGCAAAAATCGAACGTTCCGGGCACGTCCCTGACGTGTGGGGATACTCCTTTATGGTTTTTAGACCATGACGTCAATGGCATGACGAGCTGGTAGTATAAAGGATGACACCTAAGCTTAGACTTTCACATCAAAAAAGATTCATTTTGTAGCATTCAAGAGCTTTGTTAAGTTCGTTGAATGCTCTGCTGCTAAATCCGCAAGTTCATTCAGTATGTTGCTGCCAAATGAACTGAGCCTGGCCCTGAGTAGCGTCGGAAAATTGCACACATAGTGCACAATAGTTTCTTTTTCATTTGGAACGGCATGATGTGTTGAATAGGATGTCCATTCTTGATGCATGCTCTAATATCACCTATACACAGCTATAGTTCTCCCTAGGTTCATGCGGAATAGCTTTAGGAGGTTACCATTTTGATTTTGTTGTAGGATGGCCATGTTCTCGTGGCCGTGCTGCATATGTTAATCCTTCCTATCTTGCATTGGCCAAGGATAGGAAGTATAGGTAAATATGTTTTTTAACAGTATTGATATGGAAGTCAATATCTTCCGCTGAATAAGCATCCATATTTGAACCCTTCCTTGCTAATTCGTCAGCTCTCTCTTGTTCCCTTGTATATTCCTATGGCCTGCAATCCACAGTAGGGTAATATCTACATTTTTGCTTATGCGTTTGCTTACAGCTTGTCTCTTGATACTAGAAATAGAAGCTTGACGTGACCAACGACATGACAAGCCGGTAGTATAAAGGGTGATTCCTGAGCCTAGATCTGCCATATAAAAAAGGAACTGTTAGCAAAGTATGATGTATAGCATAGCAGCAAGGCAAGAAAAACCTATTCATGGATGGATTCGATTTATCCGTCACTGCTTGGATTTAACAACCGAATTTCTGGTTTAACTTCGAAGAAATGATAATCTAGGTATATAAAATAGTAAGGAATGCTTCCATCCTTCGAGGCTTTTCGGTTAATAAAACATAATATTTGTAACCCTGTCTTTAAAAAATGCTGTCGTGATAAAGTTTTAAAAACTTTATCAACAATTTGTTTATATCTTCAATATTATATTATTATAAAAAAAACTTCAATTACTTACCACTCTTTTCGTAACTCTGGATCATTAAGAACAGTACCTACAATACGACTACCAAATGCAGGTGGATTTGAATACATTCCACGAATAAGCAATGTAATTTGTGAATGAACAGCCGCAGTGGTTTCGGCATTCTTTTGCACTATAGTCAAATTTCCAACGCGTTCACCTAAAAAGTAAAATATTAATAGTATAAAAATATTATGAAATTTTTTTTTCAATATTTACAATAAAGACCAAAGTTTTTAGCAAATGACTGAGCACATAGAAGCTCAAAACCTCTGTTTACGAAATATCTTACTGCAAATGCATCTTTATTTGGATCACCACTAGCAAATCCTTGATATGCAGAATCGAAGAATGGGAATAGTTTTTTACCCTATTGAATGTTAAGATATTTATTTACAATTTAAGTATTTTAGATATATGAATTGTACTTGTATAACATCTGCAATTTTTCCCCATTGTTCTTGTGTTGGATCACAACCGGTTGGATTATGGGCACAGGCGTGTAAAATAATAACGGCTCCTTCAGGTGCATCATTCAAATCAGCTACGAAGCCTGTTTTAACATAAAATAAAATTGTATTAGAATAATAGTAATTTATAACAAGATAACTTCAATATACCATCAATATCTATGCAACGATTTTTGCTATCCCAATACCTATATACTTTTGCCACTTTAAAGCCAGCATTCGTGAAAACTTTATGATGATTTTCTGTAGATAAAAGTAATAATTATATTATTTGAAATAATAACGTTGTCAAAGTAATATTACCCCAAGTAGGATTTGAATAATAAAAAACTTCACGTCCTAGCTGACGTACTAAAAATTCTGCTCCTAAGCGCAGCGCTCCAGTTCCTGAAAGTGTTTGAACACCAAAAGCCTTGAAAAATATGAATATGTTACTATAGCATTATACAAGCTGAAAATAATAGAATCTACTCTTTTTTCTGCAATAGCAGGTGCATCCTCACCTAAAAGCAAGCCTGTTGCGGCTTTTGTAAACCCGTCAGTTCCTAAAAATTAAAGGCTTTTAAGTAAGTACTTTTAGAATAATGTGCTGCAGTTTTTTTATCTTACCACAAACAGGTAAATATTCATGATTGATTGTTTCATCTTGAGTCAATTTAATCTCGGTTTTCCTTACAACTGGCAATACCCATGGCTTACCCTCTGCTGTTCTATAGGCTGAAAATTTAACATAATTATAACGAAATTGCATGAAAATAATATTATGAGAGGGAAATTAAACTAAGATGATTATTATGAAGAAAATAGTTTTTAATAAATCGGAGTCATTATTTGTCAATAAACTTTTCATCCTGGCTTTCAAAGATTAATAATATTTTGGTTTCTGGTATTTTAAGGCATCTCTGCATATGGTGATAGCCTGTTCTGATGGTGAATATGTGTTTTTTCCACACGAACTACTACCGTTCATATCGAGCTTTGGAGATAAGGCAAAGTTCACTAACAAAGTACTAATTGCTCCTTTAATCCCTCATGGGACATAGGGCGGAAACAGTTGCCCTCCAGCGGACTCTGTTACTGCGCGACAGCTCTCAGCTCTGACCAGGATCTCCCAGTTGTTGCGGCCTCTGATAATAGGGTTCTAATAGGGATTGGGCGACTTTCCATACTTCGCAACCGTACAAAAAAATTGCCTTAAAGTTCACAGTTCTCGAATATTTTATCGATTTACATCATCCAAGAATTGAATATTATTATATTTATTGTACCGATTGAAGATGGATTACTCTCTAGAAACCCTCACCGTCAACATCAAAAAATTTAAAAAATTTCTTTTATCGCAGTCGATAGCTTCACTAAATTCACTTGGATTTATCCGGTAAAGACGACATCAGCAGACGAAACGGTGCAGAAGTTAGCAATGATGTTCGGGAACACTTTGTTGATGAGCTCGTCCTTCGTTAAGACGATTTTTTTTCATAATTTTTTTCTTCGTCAATTTTTCCGATGTTTTAATAGTTATTCTGCTATTCGGGCCGGAGACAAATCCGACAAATCAAAAATCATAAAAATCGGTCCAACCGTTCTTGAGTGTAATTAACCCGACTTTGTTTTATAGATTTGTTTCAACGTGATTGCCACTCAATCAATTGGAAATTGCGTTGACATTAACGCCATAAAAACTTACTTTCTCCATTATAATATACTTCTGCAATTTTTTCATTAGTGCACGAATTAGAAATAATGTTTAACCGATTTCCTAACATCGCAAGCTAGACCAAAAACAAGGCACCAAGACACGAAAAAAATAAGAGATATTATCAATAAGGTTTCCGTACAAGTAATATACTACAATAGATCAAATTTTCAGAGCACCTTAAATTCTAGAGATACATTGGAAATACAATATCGCTGTGCACCAACTGTACGTGGATTTCAAACAAGAATTTTATTCCACTCTCCGCTTTAGAACTAATTAATAGAATTAAACCCTAAAAATATCTTGCTCAACAAATCAATTGAAACGTTAGTAGTAATACTAATGACTTAAAATAACGAAAAGAATAAGTGGAAGGTGTTAGTAGAGAGGAAAATATAAAAATGTGTATATGACCCTATACAAGAAGGTGAAACATACGGAATGAATTAACCATGACGGGAGAAGACCGTAGGATTCCCTAAATCTCAAAGAATAAGATGATCATCTGGAGCGAATGAGCGAGAAAAAAACATAACGAGCGCATTTGAAATTAATCCAACCGGAACAAAAAGGGAGACAGACCAAAGCTGATCTTGAGTAGAACCTAAGCAGAGCAATGCCACGTAGCCGTGTGAGAAGGAACAGGGTAGTGAAGCAGGGAATGCTCCTACACTAATATATGTTGGCCAAACGAAGGAGAATCTTTGAAGATATATTACGGAGTAACGGCATATTCTAAATTATCAATCAGGCATCTCCGTGCATAGAATTCCTCAAAAGATGTAAATACTTCTTTATATTGGCATCGGTTGCAATTTGCATATCGTAAACCTTTCGCGCGTATTGTTTGTGGCAAGCCTACAGACCAGCCTAATAACAAAGATATCAATGTTCTATTGTTGTTACACTGCAGCGCTAGTTAAGCATTAATGAATTCATCGTCTTCCTACAGTATTTGGTGCTTGCCCTATTAACTGTCAATGCCTCTTAAACTATTCTTGTTATCAGATAACAACTGTAGCATAATGAGTGTCCCACTAGTTAAACTTTCCCACAAATAAAAGTAAATGAATGAAAATGCAAATATTTACCTCCAATTGAAATACACGACTCAACAATTCTAAAGTATTGCTTGTTGACAATGAATTAATTGAGAAAATATGTACCTCCACATCTGGAGTTCACTTCTCCATAGTAAAAAGAAAAAAAATGTTTAAACAATTTTTGTGCTTTTGTTTGCTTCTACTTGCCAAGATTTGTTACAATTTTTTTTATAATCAATAGACTCTTATCATACAATATCAAATCGGTAATTGTTATCGTTGCTAAAAATACACATAAAAAATTTATTTACACTTCTGTACAGTAACCAATTAGTTACGTAATGAGAAAGTCTTATGGTCGATAAAAGCTGTTAGCTTGATCCCAGCTTTAATTGTAGTAAACAAATAAACACGAATGCTGCTATTTAACGTCAGAATAATTTTTAATTGAGTTGTAGTAAACAACGATTCAAAAGAATTATTGTTAGTATTATTGTGCTTAAAGAAAATTCCCACATAAAATGTATTTTGAATTCATTTGAGATAAGATTGTTGAAAATAAGGTTTTTCTAATCAGTAGTTGAAAAGAAAATATAATTAAATATGGTTTAATAGAATTAATTGTAAATTAACTGAAAATAATACAGCTATGCAATCGAAACGTAATTTCCTTCCGAATCTTGCGAAATAGTTTCGATTGCACACATAGAACGATGCGATATGAGTTTTAGAGTATAACATGAAAAAGAGTCAACAATCTTTGGAATGTGTTTTCAAACTGTTATATAATATTGAAATTTGATAAAAATTAAGATTTGCTCTTTGTATTTTATTTTAGCTATCGTTATTTTGTTCTTTCAGAATTTTTTTCAGGCAAAAAAACATCATCATCATATTTACTTTACAGTCTTTGTTAGCTTTAACTTCCGCGATAACCTCCTACCTCCATTGCGATCTGATTCCTATTATACTTCGTTATTTTCTTACATTCATCGCCTGCAAACCTGTTTCTTGTTCGTCTTTCAATCTCTTCTTCGGTCTACTCTGTTCCTCGTCATTGTTCCATAAACGCTTTTTGAATAATAGGTACTATGTTGTCATGCATTCTACTGAGATGATCATACCATTGAATTCTTTTATAAACCTGGTAATAATATTTTTCTCCATTAGATGGGCTAATTCGTGGTTATACCTAATCTTGTAGGCAATCTAGAGATACTGGGTGGGTGACTTTTTTTAGGAAAATTTTTTGAATGTCCTGGAAATCGGCAGGTCCTGAATGATATTAATTTTACCTAAGTTGGAGGGAGTCCATACACTTAATGAGTTTACGTCAAAGGATACTGCAAAGACGCCATATTTATACCTGAACCTATCATATTGTCACGCAGTGTACCATCAAATAATAACAGGAGTCAACCGCTGTAAAGGTCATGCTACACAAATCAATGCATTGTGTCCTTTGACTGCTTTTAGATAGATGCATAAACTGCGTTTTGTCAGTATTAATTTGAAGACCACCATTTTGTGACTGTTTAATTATTTTTTCCTGAGTATACTCTGCTCGTATTTTTGCGATGATTGCTACATCATCTGCCTAGGGAATTAGTTGTACATTTTGTAAATCACCATCGTTGATAGCTACAAGTAAATCGAAATTTTTAGAAGTGTTGTAAGTCCTTCTGCTAAGGAATCATTTAATAAAATAATCGTACGCTCTAATGCTTATTTAAGCTCTTGGGGGACATTGAAATTGTTAGGTTATTATAAGAGTTTAAATGCAAGGCTCATTGCCATTCCCTTTGGCACTCTCCGGACCCATAACCTAGACCTTATTATTTTCTTCGAGCTAAGCCCCTAGTCTGGAATTCCGTTTAAGTCCTCTAGAACGTAACTGTTTAGTCTGCGCTTCCTGCCTTTGGCTAGAGCCGAGTGTTTACACAGGAAGAGGACGAGTGGTTTCCTTTCGTTCGTCTCTCCGCAGCTGCTGCAGCAAACGTTGTGCATATGATCTAGTTCTCAATTGTCTAAATAGATTTTAGTGATGCAAATGAAGACATAAATTTTACGCAATATTCAACAATTTCGATGTCTCTGTTGATTAAATTGAATTTGCGTTCAGGATCGTCGTCACGTGCTTGTCTTAAATTATCTAAGCCCCAGAAGAAACGCAGAGTACCGTAGTCATCACAGCTGTGAAGTGGGTTGGAAGGAGTTGAGAGCAGGTCATTTATAAAAACAAGGAAGAGCTGGTGATAGAATTGAGGCCTGAGGGACACCTGCAAAGATGGTGTGGTGTTTAGTTTCGACGCCATCCAAAACTACTACCTTCATTGAACGGCCAGAAAGAAAATTCTCAATCCAGTCTTTAGAACAGAGTCAATACCAATAGCTTGGAGTTTAGTCAACAGTGCGGGGTGCCATACTATATCAAAAGCATTGGAGATATCTAAAGCAACCAAGCCAAATTCATCAAATCGGTGTATACTTTGATTGGGATGCTGTGTTAGGCATGCAAGGTGATCGCCAGTAGAGTGACGGTGAGCCACCTTTTTTCGGTATTGGCTGAACGTAAGCGAGTTTCCAAGAGTAAAGCCAAGTGTACACTATAGAGTTTTTTCGGTAGAGTGTAGAGAGTAGAGTGTAGAGCTCTGCCTGTAGTGAGTACACTACAGCCCGTCTCTACCACTCTACCACACTCCGTAGAGCTGCTCTAGAGAAATTTTGAGGAGTGCTCTACCACGCGCTCTACAGACTGTGTACACTGCAGATAAGTTTTTCTCTACTGTAGAGTCGTATGGTAGAGCGCGCAACTGCGGCCATCAACTTTTGCATGTCATTTCATTTCTCAGTTATTCAGGAGTGCGTGCGTGCACATATTGTGTAAAAAATTTAAAGGATATTAATAGAAATAAAAAAAATAATAAAATGAGCTCGAAGAAGAGAAAAATAAGGAAAGGAAATGTTGGGAGCGAGATTGGATTGCGAAAAGAAAACAAAACGCTGGAATGTATCGAGAATTATACCAAAATGACATACCAAAATTTTCTACGTATGTGCGTATTTCGCCTTTATTTGTTATTTAACATGCCGATGTACAACAATTAGAAGCGCAGTCGAAACGCAAATGAAAATGAATACTATAGATGAATACTATAGGGAGATTACCAAGGACCAGAAGTTTTTACTTCCAGCAGTCGAGTTAGCTTGTTTACTTCTTAATCCGTCTTTACTTTCAGCCTTCACAAGTGATTATTCCCAAACATCTAATCTTTCTAAATTATTTAGCAATTAAATTAAAATTATAATCTTTTTGTTTTCTGTTTTCTCAAATCAAATAATTTTACGTCATTAAACGCTCCATGACTTTGAACTATTCTATAAAATAGCAACTTTCTAATTTTCTTATCAAACTTTTGATAATACGAATCACAATTTATAAATAAAAGTACGATTTCCAACACCATCATATAAAGTAGTGTAGTTTATCGCAAATTAGAAGTTTTTACAGAGAACCATGCAGAGGCTCGCTGCTAGCAACAAATTACAACAATCCAGTGCGGTAATAATAGCTTCAATTTAGCCAGCGAAAACCTCTTGAGTGTAAAATGCGTCAATCAATTTTATATTTTTTATCATAATCATAATTGATGTCACATGGATGAGAGATTGGACACAGCTGCACAAGCCGTTGGTTGACCCAAATATACATTTTAAAGGTAATTATAAAAACGTGAGGATTTTCAATTCTCATAAGATTATGAAGATTTTAGTTCATAGTTAATGTAGTTCACGATAATGTAGAAGTGTGAACTGTATAGAAGCAATCAACAGATGCCTTCATGTAGACCTCACGTTATAGAAGCATTTGTTTTATATTATTAGATAAACAAAGCACCTTTATCAAGATTTACTTGAGTTTTGGCAAAAAATAATCCAACATGTCCCACTACGTCTCCATTTGGTAAAATTTGCTTCTTTTGACCCTATTGACCTTCTGAATGACCCCTACTGAATTCCATGAATGAAAATGAACTTCTTTTTGATTCTGAAGAGTGAAGAAATGATACTGTAGCACTAAACGTTAAAGAGGGTCAAGTGCTGCTTACCTCCTACGCCAAGGTTCACCTTATCCGGACATGTATCGTCCAAGCACGCTTTATTAAGGGCGAATACTTCTATCGGTGCTCCCTTCTCTATGTTTGCAAACACACTCATCTTTTATAAGACTTTTCACTTAAAAATTATAGAAATTAAATAAGTATTAAAACTGCCACCGAAGAGCCCGACTTGCGATTGAAGGAAGGAAATTTATAAGACGTATGACAACTGCGAAATACCAACGAATGATTGAAAATACCTTGACGAAAGACCGGCAAAGACGCCTCCAGGCCAAGTTCTGTGAGCTTTTGCGATATATTTGGGGAAAGCGGCTATAAATTGGGCCTCATTTCAAATAAAGTAAACTTTCTTACGTCATTGCATGGTTCTCTGCTCATCTGCGAGGTGACAGATCTGTCCTTTGACAGCGGAAAAAGCGATCGATATTTTTATTAGACATCTAGGGAATATTAGAAGAAGTATTCATGTCATTTATTACAAGAACCGTTTCAAATTAAAGACGTTTTTTCATAGAAAACACTTTGAATTCCGAGTAATAGTTCTTGTAAAATAGATAGAAAATAATTTTACAGTTATTTGAATTTATTTTTCATATATAAGATAAAAATATGCAAAAATTCAAATTTTTACTTTCTCTCCTATAATGCGTGAAGCGTTTAGATTAAACGCGATTCTCTCCCAACAAAGAAGAAGAATATTTTCACAACAGTTTGACATCTCAAATTAAAGTGCAAAGAATTACGAGAAAATCTAGTTTTTTCGTAAATATCGCGAAAGATTTGCAAAAAACAAGTGCAAAAGTCAATAATAATATAAATTAACGTAAAATGGGAGCCGTTCTAGGGCTTTGTTCAGCAGCTCAGGTGATTATATTTCCACAGCGATGGGTATTTCTACTTTTCCAGTCACTTGACCTTTTTGTTATCTCTGCAAACAAGGATGTTTTTTTCTGAAGAAGATTCTTTTGTGGACAGTATTTTTATTGTTATATTTTTAGTTCATCATCATAAATAGCTCCACAGCCTGTTATTGGCCTTGGCTTCCTGCAACATCCTCCTCCAGAACTGTCTGTCCCTGGCTTGGGGTCTCCAATTTCTTATACCTAGGGTTCGTAGATCCTCCTCTACGCTATCTGTATATCTCTTTTTTGGACGTCCTGTGCCTCTGTGTCCGTCTGGTCTCTTGTTCATAATAATTTTTGCTATGCTGTCATCACTGCTACGTTCAACATGTCCTGCCCATCGAATTCTGCTAATTTTTATAGTTTTTATGATGTTCGGATCTTTATACAACTGATACAATTCGTGATTGTATCTTCTCCTCCAAACACCATTTTCGTTTACTCCTCCATATATTGTGCGCAGGATTTTTCTTTCAAAGCACCCCAGGAGGTGTTCTTCATTACTTCTTAGTGTCCAGGTTTCGGATCCATACAGTAGTATTGGCCTTATAAGGGTTCTGTATAGTTTAACTTTAGTCCTCCTTGATATGTTCCTTGTTAAGAAGTGTTTACGTAGCCCAAAATAGCATCTATTTCCCAGCGCCAATCTCCTTATGACTTCTGCCGTCGTGTCGTTATCTTTTGAGATTAGCGTCCCTAAGTATATAAATTCTTTTACACTTTCGATGTTATATGTATCAATGGTCATATTCTGGCGATCATTCCGTCTTTTAGAGATGCACATATATTTCGTTTTCTCTTCATTAATTGCTAGTCCGAATTTCTTTGCTGCTCTTTCTAGCAATATGAAGGCTTCTTTCATTGCTATGCTGGATCTGGCTAGTATTACGATGTCGTCAGCGTATGCCAACAGTTGTACCGACTTGTTGAAAATACTGCCCGCGGTGTTAATTCCTGCGTCTCTTATCACTTTTTCCATAGCTACGTTAAATAGTAAGCACGACAGGGCATCTCCTTGTCTTAGTCCTACTGTGGCGTTGAATGGTTCTGACAGCTCTCCTTCAATTCTTATTCTGCATATAACCTCTTTATTTTTAGTTAAATGATGGAATATACATATATTTATTAAATTACGCATTGGTTAATCATGCTTGCAAATTGAATTAATACAATTTTATGGATCAATAAGTTCTTGAGGGAACGCGTGTTTATAGTCAACAGCTGACTCATTGCAATTCCAAAAATAATTTTCAAGAGATAATAAAGATGTATTGAATTTATTGGCGCGGTTGGTTACTTCAGAATTTTTGCGTTTGCTTTAATTTTTTAGCAGGAATAAACGAAAAATGATAGGCATTGTGGACCTATTAGTCTGGTTTCAAGGATGGTTAACAGCTTAGACCAAAATAAACAATGAACACAATTTTGCATGTCCAGTGCTGGAGTGGCAATCTGCATCTTATTGAAGATAAAGTGGATAGATTTGTCTACTTAAACATTCTCAAAGAAAATGTAAAGCAAATGGCTGAGAAATTAGGGATTCTGAACGACTTTGCGTACTATCAAGATAATGACCCTAAACATAAATCGGAAGTTGCCGTGCTATGGCTTATACACAATTGCCCCAAATCATTGCAACACCTCCCCAGTCAACGGACTTAAACGTCATAGATCATTTGTGGGGGGAACTTGCTCGCAGGGTGCACCCACTGTATATAAGTTAGGTGTAGCGGTGCCTCCAATGTGACCGGATTCCTAATTAGCGCTTTGGAGCACCGTTTTGTTCCCATAAATCGGATACCTAAAGGTTCAGTATTTGTTTGGCCGGCTGTGACGGATGTCTAAAGTCATCCTGTGGGATTTAGGAAGCTTATCAAGGATCTGATATAGTGTGTACTTCTTGGCTTTGGTTAGAGCCAGGCATTTACACAGCAAGTGTACAAGTGTTTCCATCTCGTTCGCCTCCATGCATCTGCGGAATAGACGTTGTACGGAATGCCCAGTTTGGCTATGTGGTCTCCTACGGGCCAATTTCCCTTACACTTCGCCCTGAAACTTTTACATTCTATGGCTGCAGCTTTTGAACGACTTGTTGAATAAGGCGGCTCTCACACTGAGGCAACAAGCAATAAGCAATATGTGTTGCTTTTCAACATGCATTGCCAGAAAAAAATGTTGCCGCAACCAGCAACATTTTTCGTTCAAGTTGCTCTAATGTGAGACCTCTAATTTAATTCAATGTAAAATATGCGCTACCGATAATATTGCGTGTTGCCTAGGGTATCTTCAAAAAGCCATCATTGCCGCAGCACTGCAGAATTCAGCTGTAGACCTCCAATTACGGGTGTGATAAGTTTTTGAAGATACCCCTATTGGCAGTTGCTTATTGCTTGTTGCCTCAGTGTGAGTGCCGCCTTAGGCTGGGCGAACGCTGGTCCCAGCACAGCGCAGCCTAGCACAACAGAGAAAACTATGTTTCATTATATTTAAGCTACCATCGCATATTGGGGACAGCACAGGCACAGCAGTCGCAGAGGCCTCTGTCTCTGCTCGGCGGGTTGCGATTGAAACCCAGTTTCCTCTGTCGGTCACACAGTCAAAGGCAGTAAAGCGTTTTTCAATTTTATATGATACAAATAATGAAAATTATGAAAGAGAAAGTTTGAAAAATAAAATATGGAGTAGAATTACAATTGAATTACGATATAAAGACGGTAAAAATAAATTTGATATAACAATTTCCACAATACAAAATTGTGCACTGCGTTATGTGACCTGCGTTCAATATTCGCTGTTGGACAGAAAATTATGTCTCTGCTGGCTCCCTGCTGATTATCTATGCTGTGCTAGGTTGTGCTGTGCTGGGACCAGCGTTCGCCCAGCCTTACAGTTTGAAACATTGACAAAGCCATAGCTTATTGTGCCAGGATATATACCACCGTTATTTCTTTGATATCAGTCGTTTTAATTTTTCTATCAAAATTGACGGAAAATCAGTTAGTGAAATTATTTTGTGGCAAATAAATAAATAATTTCAGTTGTTTACAGAGCATCGGGTTATTAGAATGTTATTGGGCTTCATAATAGTGGCTGAGCGGACAATTGCACGGCAATTGCAAATAACTAAAACCTGTGTGCATCAAACCATCAAAAGACTTAATGAATGTGGGACCGTGCAGAGCAGGGCAAATTCAGGACGTAAGAAAATTGTGACAAGGCGTGTTGGCAGTTATATGCTCCAATTAGTTAAAGAAAATCGAACGAAAACGAGCGCTTTTCTTTCGATAGATCTCTACCAAAAAAATGGTAAGTAAGCAAGTCTCTGCTAGTCACATTCGACGAATCCTTTGCGCAAAAGCATTGTTTGCTCGGAGTGCGACTAAAAAAAGTTTCAGCAAGAGTTTCGTGGAGTAGAGCCCACAGCAATTGGACTCTCCACCACTGGAGACGAATTCTTTTCACAGATAAAAGTTCATGACTAAGTGCACGTGTTCTTAATTTTTTACGCAACACTGTATTTAGGAGCCCCATTGTTTTTTCTCTGTAGTAAGTGGGCCAAGTCGCCCTAGGGACAGTACAGGTTCCCACTGCTCTCCACGTTTGACTGACCAGCAGTAGTAGTCAAAAGTACGGTTATTGGAAGAGTCGTCGGTGAATATTCGAATATCGAACTTCCTCAGGACATCTCCGTTTCTACACTCTCTTCTTGAGGGTATTGTGATGGAAAAGTTCTTGCTGAAGGTCAATCTAGGGGGAAGGTAGCCCTTAGTTGTAGCCGTCGTACCCTCGTGTAACAAGTTCCTGAGGGAAGTGTTGTAACATTTTTATCATTTTTTTCGCGAAGACTTTTTTTTAAATGGCGCTACAGTCGTTGTAGGACTTGGGCCTCTTGAAGTCATCTTCCCGTCGTCTCTACTACGTCCTGCTATTGATGGTCTCCCATTGAAAATCCTCGCTAGCTTCTTTCTTGTGAAGCTCGTACAACTTTCCCGAGCGACACGATGCGTCTACAGATGTCGTCCTTCATCTTGTTTTCTATTGTTCCTAAATATATAAAATTGTCTACAATTTTCATTCTATGAACGTGATGTCTGATGCTTCGTCCTAATCGTTGTTGTCTTTTTGATACAATCATATACTTTGTTTTCGTGCCATTTACTGTTAGATTTCAGCTTTCTACAACTCTTGAAAAGGTTTCCTTTACGTCTTGCTCTTTGCGTCCCATTATCACTATGTCCTCTTCGCAGGTTAGTATCTGAATGTTTCTTGTGAAGATGGTATTTGCTCCTTTAAGTTCAAAGCAATGTTAAAAAGAATTGGTGAGATCGCATCTACTTGTCGCAGACCTGAATTTCTGATATAGTTCCCAACATATTTTTTTTTTATTTGAAAGGGTCTAAGCAGAAGTCTTTACATTTTATTGTATAAATACAACTCTTTAATTTTTCATTATTTTTAATCATTCTAGCTTGCTTGTTGCTGCACTGGAACAGCAGTTTCCATGTGTTGTCAGGCATGTCCATCATGCAAAAACTCAACATCATCCCGTCTTATGTATGCTCTTATGTTGCTCCTCGGTGCTATACTTTGTGCTGTATTTCTATCACCCGGTCTCCAAGATTCTCTAGAAAAACTGCCATTTTGTGCAAATTCAACATCGATGGCGAAGCATGTAGTACCAACGACTGATTGCAGTCATGCTCTTGGATATATAGCAGTTTATCGTGTTTGCTTCGCCCTTGTATGCTTCTTTATACTAATGGCACTGATTATGGTTGGTGTACGATCATCTAGAGATCCGCGAGCATCGGTGCAGAATGGTTTTTGGGGGCTAAAATTCTTAATTGTAATTGGTATTACAATTGGTGCTATATTCATACCAGAAGGCACCTTTGGTACAGCATGGATGTGGATAGGATTATTTGGCGGGTTGCTATTTATTTTAGTTCAGTTGGTATTAATCATAGATTTTGCTCATACTTGGGCAGAAACTTGGGTTGGTAAGTATTTGTTTTTTATCAATTAAAAAATATTCTCTTACTATAATTGTTTTTATAGGTTACTATGAAGAGTCTGAATCACGAGGCTGGTACTGTGCCTTATTTTCAGTGACATTTTTAAATTACGCTCTTTCCATATCAGGAGTTGCTTTACTTTTCGTATATTTCACAAAAGTAAGCTAAAGAATAATTTCCAAAAAACGTTTTTTTAATATATTTTTATTATTTAGTCCGATGATTGTGCGCTGAATAAATTTTTCATATCGTTCAATCTTATTTTGTGCGTTATTGTAAGCGTTGTATCTGTTCTTCCGGCTGTTCAAGACAAATTACCAAGATCAGGTCTGCTCCAAAGTGCTATGATTACTCTTTATACTGTTTACCTTACTTGGTCTGCTGTAGCTAATAATCCTGGTAAGAAATATTCACAGATTTTATTAAAAGAAAATAAACATTATATTTTTAAGATAAGGAGTGCAATCCTGGCCTTTTCGGATTCATTGACGATAAACCTAAATCAAAGGTTACATTCGATACAACAAGCATTATCGGTTTAGTTGTTTGGATGTTATGTGTTTTGTACAGTTCTCTTAGGTCAGCTTCTAAGGTGGCTCAAGTGGCAATGCCCGATGCTGAAAGACAAGGTATGTTGTTAATTGTTATTGGCTTAGCATGTTTAATATTGTTTAACAGTAACTTATAATTTTCATTATTGTAAATATCTATTCATGTTGAAATCAATTTTGTAGCAAAAAGAATATTGCTAATTACTGTGAAATTTTCTATCAATGTTGGCTTGTTATATCAGCAAGAAGTATCTATCCCCATGCGATTTTTAAATTTAAAATTTTTCGAAAGTTGTACTTCACCCAAGTAACTAATTTTGTATTTTCATTAAGTGACAAAAATATTGATGCATTCAAAAAATCAAAAAATAAGACGTTTCTGATTATTTAAATTAATTCTAAGATATTTTAACATTTATCGGGCAGCGGATACTCTCGTTCTTTAGCTTAATATTTTTTCTTCCACAGTTTGATCAGTTGTTCCAGAAGTTCTATTCTACATTCTATTCCACTTTATGGACAAGAAAGGTTTTCTAGGGACGTTGAATGTTGTCCAGCATAAGCTCATGCGCTTCGTTTAGGACTGCGATCAAGAATCCCTTTTCTAATCTGGAATCATTTTTATTAGTACGGAAACAATTTTCAGCCTTGTCTTGCTCTTTGAGTAATTCCTAATTCGGCTTTTGACAAAGTAAGGCATCCACTGCTGCCTTCTAAACTCCAAGCTTTTGTTATCGACTAAGTTCTAAAGAACTGGATTGAGAGCTTTCCTTCTGACCGTTCAATCAAAGTAGATTGGAGCATTGGATGGCGGCGAATCTAATCCCCACTCCATTTCGGCCGGCGTTCCCCAAGGGTCGATTCTCTCACTTGCTCTCTTTCTAATATTCATAATCATAAATGATCCCTTCCAACCCACTTCATAGAAAACCTACACCGACCGACCTTACCTCTATCTCAGTTGGTAAAGAAAATCTAACGGCTGACCCATTTCTTAACATCCTGTACGAAGATCAGCGATGAAATAATATCATATTCCAAATCGGCAAAAAAGCATACCAATGCCTGGGACTCCTCAAGAGAAGCAAGTTTCTTCTCAAGCCAGCAGCCCTGGCTACAATCTACAAGTCCTATATTTGGCCCCGCCTTGAATACAACTTGTACATTTGGGCAGATGCGCCAAAAACCACCTTGGCTTGGCTTGGCAAGGTGCAAAACCCGATAGCACCCTCTGCTCCTCCATAGACTTTTTAAGCCACCGTAGGAATGTAGCAGCCCTCTCTAAATTTGATCGCTATTACAATAGTGACTGCTTCAGTGAAATCTAGTACCTACTTCCTACACGGCAACTTTTTCTCCGAAACCCAAGATTATCTAACTTGGCTCACCCCGATACATTGCAACCCTCCTCTTCACGCACATTAGAGTTTAGAGGCTCGTTCTTAAATAGAACAACTCGATTGTGGAACTCTTCCGCAATCGGTGTTTCCGAACTCATATAACATCTCAGAGTTCAAGCACAATGTTCATCGACGTCTATTGAAGCACTCTCCAGACCCCTAACATATCCTTTCTCCTTTATCCTTCAGATCAACCTTACTACACCATGACTCGAACGACATGACGGACTGGTAGTACAAAGGGTGATTCCTAAGCCTGATTTTATCACAAAAAATGACACTCCCCCGTCAATTATTGTATGCGTGTGATAATAAGAGATTGTGGAATTAAACTCAAGGACCCATGTGGAGTGTTGAATGGAATTTGTGAATAAGTTCATCTTTTCGGAAATGGGTAGAATGGCCACAAGGATTTGGTGTAATTTCGCATTCTGCACAATCTTGAATATTATTTTTTATTTGAATTTCGTGTCATGTTTTCCTATGACAAATTTCATAATGGCATTGGCTCAAATTTTTACATGTCTTATGGGGCGCAGGGTAGAGTTACTCCAGAATTTTAATATTTACAGAAAAAAATCAACAAAATCAGTAAACATGAACATTAACTTAATTTAGGGCAAAATATTGATGACTAGCTTTTGCTCAGTCGCCGCAGTCATCCCAGAGGGGTTGCTGGTTAATGGTAATTTAGTTGTTCAAGGCGATGACCTGAGTTTACACACACTATGATACAGTTACTTGGGTGTATTATAATTTTAAAAATAGATTTGTTTTCGTAGATTTAAAATATTTCATAACAAATACAGTTCATAATTCCATTGAATTAATATAGAATGTTATTTATATGAAAGCTACTATCAAATTATAAAACTAATGAACAGGTTCGCCTTCATACCAATTCTAATACGGGGAGAGAGACTTTCTTTTACACTAACAAGTTTTATGCGTATTTGTTTTTTTACTAAATTCAGTATTAACAGCGACTTTAGCAGATGAAGACAAATCGGGTTCCTCAGGCGATGGCCATAAAGTATGGGATAACGAAGAGAATAGCGTTGCATATTCTTGGTCCCTGTTTCATGTTGTATTTGCAACCGCTACCTTATATGTTATGATGACTTTAACAAATTGGTACAAGTAAGTTTACCGAATTTTTTTTTAAAAAAAAATACTTTAAAATATAAATAATTTTCTTTTAAGGCCAAACTCTGATATAACCGAGCTAAATGCAAATGCTGCTTCCATGTGGATTAAGATAATCTCCAGCTGGCTATGTGTTGCCTTATATGGCTGGAGTTTAATGGCTCCTGTTGTATTACCTGATCGAGAATTCAGTTAAATAATTAATTTTCTCATTAAGTATTTACGTAATTTGAAGCTTCCTCCAACTTATGTGTCTATTTCAAGGTTTGCTTAAAAATAAATTTTTGAATTTTATTTAAATTTAAGGTATACATATATTTAAATATAAGCGATTAATTAGAAAGTGAGTTAAACAGACGGATGCTATAAAACAAATGGGGGTTTTATTGCATTTTTTCTGTATGTAGAAATTCATATTTAAAAATTTTAAGCTGATGGATTAATCATAATTTTCTCTGAATTATAATGTATTATAAATAAAATATCAACAAAAATGTAGTTTATTTTTATTATTGATAACTTTTCATGTGTTTAGGGGGGTTAATTAGTACTTCTGAATTTTATTTTGCAACTGGGTGTTTTAAGAAATTTACTAAGAATAAAGTATGCGCAAAGTCACCCTCTTTCATCATATATGTTTGATTCCATAAGTACAACTTCTGAAATAAATATTGACTAATATATCTTGAATAAACAAATAAAATATTGGGATGTAACTGATGTAAACAAAAATATGAGTGTTTTTAGCATGCTTACAAGTGAAGTTGTCCTTAAAAAGAATCTCTTTAATCTAGCGTGACTCCTTGTGTGCCCACTTCTTCTTTGTTGTTTGTATTTTTTATCTATATTCTATATATATATATATATATATATATATATATATATATATATATATATATATATATATATATATATATATATATAATGAATGTATGTATGTATGTTCGCTATAGGCTCCTACACCTTGCAACCGATCTTAATGAAATTTTAACCATGTGCTATTTACATTAAAACTTAGAGCATAGGCTATTTTATTACTTTCTAAAGTAGCAGAGCTTTGAATTTTTGCATGAAGGTCCGTGGAGGTCTCCTATGATGCACCTCGAAGCCCGATTTTCGAAATTCAACATGGCCGCCGAAATATGACTGAAATTCAAAATTGCTGCAGAAATATGGTTGAATTTGCCAATTTTATTCCGATTTCAATGAAAGTGGGTATCTAGGGGTTTTTAAGGTTGCAAATAACGAATTTGTGGTCAAAACTTATAAATTCAAAATGGCCGACGAATTTGCAAATTGTGTTCCGATTCCAATGAAAATCTGTATCTGAGATTTTTTAAGGTAGCAAATAACGACTTCATGATCAAAATTTAAATTCAAAATGGCCGCACCAATATGGCCGACGAGTTTGCGAATTGTAATCCGATTCCAATTAAAATCGGTATATGGGAGTTTTTAAGGTAGTAAATAACGAATTTATGATCAAAACTTATTCAAAATTGTGGGGCCAATATGGCGGAAGAATTTTTCCAAATAAGTGTCATTTCCCGGTTAGCTGAATGTAGGTTGTTCAAGAGTAGAGATGAAACGGAAATGTGGGATGATTTATGTATAATGGATTAGAAGGAAAGAAACCCATCACCTCTGAAGTTTTAGGTATAAGGGCCGATTCACAATGAACGCTTCAAGCCTCAAGCTTCAAATTTTTTTTATCATAGGTTCAGCTTCGTTTGAAGCTTGCAGCTTTGAATGTGAATCATTGTACATAAATCCTATAATCCTAAATTTTTGGAGCGTGAAGCTTGAGGCTTGAAGCACTCATTGTGAATCGGGCCTAGTCTAGGATTCTGCAATACGGGAAGAGGCTGACATCTGGGTAAACAAATAAAACCTGAGTCAGTGACATTGCAGATGAGAACCCAGGGGCCAAGCAATTGCAAGACATGTAATTTTTCTGTATTATATTACATGTCTGATAATGGACAATATTCGTCTGAAGGCACACCCCATAGGTAATTTTGGTCACACTTCAAATAAATGCATTTTCAATCTAATGTCTCGAACATTTATAGGAATACTTGGTTTTTGTTGTTGGTTATGAAGAATTTAATTTTGAAGATCATATAATTAAACGGCAAGCACTTATTTTGTGGCACCATTTTACAGAGTTTAAACTCTCCAACAATATTGGAAATTGTTTCACGTGTAGCACTGAGCTCAAAGAAGTGCAGAATCGCAATTTTATTTATACACGGCACAAAATAACATTAAGAGATAATTAAAGTTGGTTTTTTGGCATTGCTTTTTCCAACTATAAAAAATTTGTTTCATTTTTCAATTTAGTTTTATTGTTCTCGAAAAATTTTGTTATTGCAGACTTCTAGATTTAAATTAAAAAAAGCTATAGAAAGTGGCCCTCGAATTTCGAGTGCTGGATGGTGCTATTTGCATTAATTTTAAATCTTTTAACGTTCATTGTTTTAACAGAATACACAGGCAATTTTGGTCATAGTTCAAATAAATGTATTTTGAATCTAATGACTCCAACTTTTATAGGAATAGTTGGTTTATCGTTAATGGTTAAGAAGAGTTGAATTTTGAAGGTTTGGATTGATTTTAAATGTTTAAACGTTGGGTGCAGCGAGGCGTACCGGGTCCCAGCTATCTAAAATATAGAAAATAACCCGTTAAGTGAAACACTTCATCTGTGTATGAAAATTCATATCTCAAAAAATGCCATGTCAATGGATGGTTTTTATTGTCTCGATCAAAATGTCAGATCCCTAATAGTTTCACATTTTGTTATTTGGAGTAAAAAATACCAAAAAATTGCCTTTTTCAAACTCTCCTACTGTATATTAAAGATCGTATCACCTGAATACTACTATTGGCTTATGGGAGCAGCATAGGCGCACCGGGTCCCAGCTAGTATTTGTTATTTTTTTATTGTTAGCATGCCTTAGCTGAGCCATAGCTGATGGCGGTGATCTATTCCTTGTCCCATTGTGGTCGTACTATGCGCTGACTGCAAAAACCGAAATTAATAGTTTTGCCAGACATTAGCACCCAATGGTGGATAATTTCCTTCTAATCTCAATAAATCTTTAGCACTACTTTTTTTAACATCAGTGTGAAGCTTGCCGGCATTTGCGGAGATGGCTTTTTTCGAACATTGGGAGCTTTCAGTAATAGGCCTGCAGCGCACCCCCATTTCAACCCCCGAAGTGTCGTCAAAGTAATCGGTTAAAAACGATAAGGTTTACTTAACCACTTTAATAATTATCTTCTAAATTAATAAACGCTAGTGAATAAGTGTAATATTCAAAACAGAAATGCAGAAGCATTATATTTCTTTAATACTTCCAAGGAATATTTTTTTTATAAACATCTAAAACTAAAATGAGAACTATAAATAAGTTTAGCATCATGATTTTCAACTTTTAATTTATTTATTTTGAATATTTGAAATCCGATGCATTGTTGCATTTTTACCTAAAATTTCCATCATTTCAGCAACCCCTGGTCCTTCCTGAAAATAAAATAATGTAATGATTGTGCTATAGTTTTTTTGTATATTATTTATTTACTTTCAAGCCACTTAATGCCGATCTAAGAGTTTTCATAAAATTTGCAAATTTTAAATTTTTTTCTTTGGCAAAATCTTTCAATAAAATTTGTATATCATCCTTGTTGAAATCAACATCATTTAGTTTTAATATCAGCTCGTCCACAGTATCTGCAAGATTTTTATGTTGTCTTTAAAAAACTAAATTTATTAATTATGTATAACCTTTGCTAAGATCTGAATAATTTAATACGGGAGGTAAAATCCATAAGAAAGATAAATCTCCGTCAACTAAATCTTGTACTGTTGCAACACGCGTTGTTGCCCATTGAAGGATGCTCTTGATATGTTCTGAGTTCAAATCTAGTTTTTCTTCGCTGTTAATATATTAAAAAAAATTGTGTAAAAACCGTTTGTATTGGAGAATTTTACTTACTCCTTTGGATACTTTGCAAGTACAATTTTCTTTACTTCATTTACTAGGTCTTCGCATAAGCTTTCATCTTGCAGTCGTCTTAAGATCTCTAATCTGTTTAATTCTGGTAGAAGATCTGGATTTAACTTTCCAGGGCTTGAATTTATCTTAGATATATTAAACTAAATGACGAAGAGATTTATAATTATATTCAATGATTGCTTAATTAACTGTGTACCTCTTTTTTAAGTTCTTCTATAGTGCATAGCTTAGGTTTAACAGATTGTTCTCTAACAAATCCTCCACCAGCTTGTGTTACATAATTTATAAGTGCTAAGGGGAAGTATCCATTATCTCTATAAATAAATAATAAAAATCAGATATTGAGTATTTAGTGATATAATTCCATGTTACCTGTATTGTTTAATTTGTATATCACCTTGTCTTTTGCTAAGTTTTGTTCCATCAGCATTAACTAGCAATGGTAAATGTCCAAATTGTGGCGGCTCCCATTGAAATGCCCTTTGATAATAAGTAAGAAAAGAAATTTCTCCATCAAATTGTCTCCTTTACCTATACATCAACAAATGTTTTGTTGTTGATATCTGCCATTCTATCCCTCTTAATACGTGTGTAATGTCCATCATATGATCATCGACGACACTAGCAAAATGGTATGTTGGAAATCCATCAGATTTTATTATAACTGGATCACCTTCATTTTCTGAAACATCATACATCACTTTGCCATAAACAAGATCATCAAAGTGATCTCTGTATGAGCTCAGTTTAAACCGTATGCAGAATGTTTCGTCTTTTGTTATTTTCTTAGCTATTTCGACCGGTGTTAAATGCCTGCATTTATTATCATATTTAGGAACTTGTCTTGTACGTACAGCTTCTTTTCTAAGCAAATCCAATCGCCTTTCAGAGCAGAAACAATAATATGCGGATCCATTTTCAAGTAGTTTTCTTACTTCGTTTCTTAAATTTAATAAAAGAATTAAGTGTTATTGTTTCTAGAATGTACAAGTATATCAGGAGTTCTGTTAAAAGAAATTGTTAATATCTAACGTATATAGGTGTGTAGATATTGCAAGAGCAGTGGGGTAAGTCATCACCAGTAAAGCTTTAGAGTGGATCAGAAGGAACCGGGAAAGTGTATGATGTTTGAAAAAGAATGGGCGATGGGATTGGGTGTAAGGGACAACGTGAAAGAAGATGTAGGGTGGATTCGATTTCATACAATACTACCTTGATTTAACAGCTAAAAAGAAAACTTTCTAACTAGTTCAATACTAAAAGTTTCAAGTTCAAATCAGGTGGCGCAAACAGAGCGTGGATGTTAAAAGAACATTGGAATAGCTTAAAGTCAACAAAGTACTGCTTGAGATGAGCTGCACGATATAGTAGATAGTCTCCGGCAAATTTTGTTTATTTAGTAAAAAGTAATATTGCTGATTAATTACGGTTTGGTTGTGTTTTTTATGAGAAAAAACTAAGCTTAGGGATCACCCTTTATCCTACCAGTCCGTCAGTTCATGGTGCAATGTCTAGTAGTAAGGTTAGTTTGAAAGATAAAAGAGAGAAAGAACGATTAAAGCGGTTCTGCGCGTGCTCTAGAAGATATCGATGAACCGTACGTTTGAACTTGAGGATGTTGTACGAGATCGGAAATACTGAATGCGGAAGATTGTTCCACAGTGGAGTTGTTCTATTTCCAACGTTCTCGGTCTTGCGTCTCTCTCTTCCGGTTTGATAATCCCAATTGTGCCTAAGTCCATTTCGATGTCGTCTTTGTATCTTTTCCTAGGTCTTCCTTGTGACCTTCTTCCCTCTGGCGTTTGCAGGAACAGGATTTTTGGGGGTGCTACTTCCGGCATTCTCATTTCATGTCCTATCCAGCGTAGGCGTGATATCTTGATGCTTTTGATTATGTCTGGTTCTTTGTATATTTGGTACAACTCATGGTTGTATCTTCTCCAGACTCCCTCTTCATTTACTGCGCCTGTGATCCTGCGGAGACTGACTCTTTTGCTACTCCCTTTATGCCGCTTGATTTTAAGTTTTTCCCATTTGCGGGTGATATTGGGTTGTTCTCCTACTTCTTCTCTCAGGTTTTGTACGATAGCATTCTGGTAGGCATCTCTCATAAGTTTTAGCTTATCTATATCGTGTTTTGGTTGCATAGAGGGCAAGCGTTTTGGTCGTTATCCGGATTCTAAATTTTACCTTGACTAGATAGTGGTCCGGTTCGAGCCACAGCACGCTCCTCTCATTCTTCTCACATCCAGTATACTCGTGGCTCCTCTTCTTTCAATTACGACGTGGTCAATTTGATTATTTGTGACCCCGTCGGATGACTGCCATGTCATCTTATGAATATTTTTGTGAGGGAAAATTGTTGAACTTACTACCATTGAGTTCGAGCTAGCAAGATCAATCGATCTACTACTATTGTCATTGTTGTGTAGGGTATGCTTTCTTATGACTCATAGGAACTCTTCTTCTTTTCTTTTTTTGGCGTTCATATCTCCAAGCAACATTTTAAGATCATTTGACGGTATTAACCTGATGACGTTGGTTAGCTCTTGGTAGAATTCCTCTTTCTTCTCATCCGTCTTGTCTTCTGTGGGCGCATGGATGTTTATGAGACTAATGTTATGTAGTCTTGTTTTGAAGGGAAGCGTGCCAATTCGGCTACTTACTAGCTTGAACTCCAGAATCAGTGATTTCATTTTCTTTTCCACGCTCCTCAAAACGCTCTTCTTCCATCCGATGATCCACTGTAGAGTATCGTGTGGGTTTTGAGATCCATTATGCCACTGTGAGTCCATTTGGTTTCTTGTAGAGCTGTGATCCATATGTGGTATTTCCCTAATAATGATAAAAGCGAACGCAAAGTACCGAATTTTCATTACGACAAGCAATTGAGAAGTAGAAAGAATTAATTATAGAGACCTTCCCCTTTTTCATTGAGTTTAAAACAGCATATGATCTTGTGCTACGACTCAAAATCTACGAAGCAATGTTGGAACAGGATTTTCTAGATGAAATAATCCAACTCACTAAAACCTCATTGAGTCGAGTGATCAAATGGGTAAGAATTTAGAACATCGTATCTATGCCCTTTGAAACGAACAGAGACCTCAGACAAGGAGATTCACTATCCTGTTTACTATTTGACATTGAAGTGGGTGAGAAGAAAGGGGAGAAGAAGATACAACTAGGGGTTGTACAAAAAAAAAATGCACAAAAAAACCTGATATAACGAAAAGCAGATTTCACGTCTAAGCTGGATAGGACATGTAATGAGAATGTCTGAACAAGCACCCTTAAAAGGCCTGTTTTTTCAAACGCTAGAGGGAAGAAATCCACAGACCTAGGAAGAGATATAACCCAATTGGGATTACTAACTGGAAGAGTAAGATGCAAGATCGAGTAAGATGCAAGATCGAGGAAGATGGAAGAAAAATCTTGAGTAGGCCAAGGCTTCCAGAAGGCTGTAGCACCAGTGGTGATGAGGATGAAGAGCTAAGGGGAAAAAAGAAGTGAGATTCTTGACTAGAAACGCCAGAGACTAGCATTGAAAAATTAACAATTTGATGCAGGCTGTTATTGTTTACTAAAAGTGCTGTGTATAGTAACTTAGAATACCAAATAAGGATCTACACTCGTAAAATGATAAGCCTCTTAGGGAAGATACAATTTTCAATATTAAAACAGGCTTGAGGTTGCTTAGCTTTGAATAGATATTTACCTTTGTAAATACGGGCTTAAATCCACTTTTCACACCCATTATATAACAGACTAAAATATTTCACAACTAGTTAATACTATTCCCACGAATATTACAATAAAATGCTTTAAACAAAACATTAAATAAATGGATTTACCTATATGTCTGTATTCTTTTACTTTGGATGTAAGGTCCATATTCTCCACCAATTCCAGGGCCTTCGTCAATTTGCACCCCAGCCCAATTTAGGTCCTGGATTAACCTTTCTGTCGCCCCAGGCACTATCCTAGCCTGATCCGTGTCTTCGATTCTCACAATAAACTTTCCATTCTTTGATTTAGCAAATAAATAGTTATATAGGGCTGTTCGTAATCCACCTAAATGTAGGAATCCTGCAAATGAGCTTCAAGTTAAGTAGAATTCCAGATGGTCTGGATTTATTTTGGTTACCCGTAGGACTTGGAGCAAATCTAACCCTAACCTGTCTCTCATTATGGCATTGGCGACGTAACACTTTTATTGGGTAGTTACTAGTCACTATGTTTCGCAATATAAAATTCATTTTTGTTTTTAAATTATTTGACCATTTTAGAAATTTGTTCGGAATAGACGGACGACACGGCTAGAGGCATCTAAACAACACGGGAATCAGCTGCCGGTTGTCAAAATGGAACGCCGTCCAGCGTTTTTGATTTGCTCTCACGCAATTCAGCAGATTATTGTGAACTTTTTAGAAGTGGCATTTCGCCTTTTTGCAATCAGCTGTTTTAATGTTTATATATTTTTGGAAGCATTTATAGTTTTTATTTTGTTAAAAAATGAATAATTCAGAAAGAAAATGTGACGATCCAAAGGCTTGCAATAAAGAAAATGTTAACCCAAAATATTCAGAGCTTGATAGGGAAGAGATTTTACAAAAACGAAAGGAAAGAGCCAAAGCCAAACAAAATGAAAGAAAATTGCGAAGGGAGCAGCAAGAGCTGGAAAAGAAACTCCACCGTAAATCGGATAAAATCAAAATCGTTACCAGTGAGGAAAAGGAAAAATATGAAAAGCCTACACCTGTGCAAAAACGGCACAAGATCAAAGCCCGCAAGGGAGAACCAAGCTTTAATCTGTTAGAATTTATAATTGAACGGGAAAAGCAGTCGAAACCGTTGAAGAAAATTGGACCGACTTTGCTAAAGAAATTTAAAAAGGGCAAAACACGCGAATGTCCCAAAAGGAAACATTATTCGGTATTAAAGCGAATTATTTTAAGGAATAGAGCATTGAAAAAGAATCCAGTTCCTAAAAATGAACACGATAAAGGAAATATCGAAAGTGTCCTTGACGATAATATACTAAAATTGGAGTCACTTTCACTTTCTGAAATAAAACCTCATTCTATACATTCCAGAACGTTTCGAAGGTAAGTAAAGGATTATTGATTTTCCTGATTACGTTATAATATCTTTATTTCAGTTATTGTGATAATTTAACATCACAAGAGTTGCGCCAGCTTACTGAAAAATTGTTAAAGGAACTTTTTCGGTTTCAGAAGAGGGCTTACGAGAAGAATGAAATTAAAGCTAGAGCTCATAGGCGTTACATAGTCGGATTTAAAGAAGTTCAAAGGCAATTAGACATTAAGAAGCTGAGTTTGGTGCTTATAGCTCCAGATTGCGAGCAATGCGATCTTCCTGGTTAGTATAACTTACTTATAAATTCAATTTTCATGAACTAGTTTAAGTAAGCAATCTGGGCTAAGCCGGCACGGTGTGCGATCGTGTGAAGTCGCACGGGATTCTCTGCTTTAGGATTCATAATACTCCAGCAATGCATATCGCCGCCTGATTGCAAGAACTAGGTAACTCAGAATTCTGTAAAAAATAAATTTCTCTAGTAACCTATCCGTAACATGATAATAAGTGCGGTATTTTCATTTGTCCAATTTTTACATTGTCTAATAGATGTTGCTAGTTTGCTTTAACAATTTGCTGGATCTTTACATTAAATACTGCTTGATATTGACTACATGAAACTATGATAACTCAAAATCACAAAATTTGGAGTTACCTAGTTCTTACAATCAGGCGGCGATATGTTCATGAAAATGGCATTACCGGCTATAACGGAGGTTTACAACCTTGCGTGAAGCCACGATACAAAATTTTTGGTTTTAATTTTTGCAATATTCGTGGGCTTCAAGAAAATTGCTTTTCCTACCTAATGACGACTTAGTTCGCTACCAGGCTTCCGCGTACACTTTAGTTCATAATCTCACCCGTCATAAGGGAATTGCCATTTATATTAGAAAAGACGTAGCCTTTCAGAACACCGGGCTCTGTGCAGAGGACGCCGAGCTCCATGCAGAGATTAATAACCTGTAAGAAATAGCTAATCATCCTAAGCCCGCTCCTGCGCTGCAGGCTCAAAGGCTTCGTAAGCACAAATATCAAGAAGTTGTAATGCTAGACAGTCGGGATGATAAAATCATAGATTACCGTTCTTCTTGCTAGAAGGAGCTCAATTGCACAAAACGACACGACGGTTGCATGCTTTCAGGGATACTGACGAATCGGCCTTTAGTAATTCCATTCTTGTAGGACTAGCGATGCACATCAACTTTTTTGTAGGACACTGTTGTAAGTTTAAAGAAACAATAATCGATTAAGTGGCATCGTTGTCCTACGGTTACTAATTATAAAAATGTTTCCAGGAAACTAACAATTTCAGAGCGTATGACTGAGAAATCGGACCACTTAATTTGTAGGACAATGTGGGCATCTTATTGTACGCACAAGTACTTACTAACCAACAGTGAAAAAATCAGCTTGTTACCAATAATTATTTATGACCTCGTTATTTGCACATGTTGGTGGGTAACCCTTCGGTTGGACCAGCAATTTTGTAGGACAAACGGTTTTTTGAGTTCTTTATGACATTCAGGCCTATTCTGATCTCCGGTGGAATTTTCTTACATCGGTAGCATGAACTCCGCTCCGCTCCGCCGGAATGGACAGAAATTTCGAAATTACAATTCCGCTGGAATTTTGGTATCATGAACTCCAGCGGAATGGCAAAATTGTCCGTTTTTTCTCCGCCAAAAATTTCTGACGGAGGATTAGACTTTCACGTTGTTCGTGGAATTCGGTTGTTTAGTGTTATTAAAACAAATAGTAGAAATAAAGAAATAATTTAATTAAAAATTTTAATTCATTTTTCAATAAATATAAAACAAATAATTTTTAAATTCATAAATTTCATTATTTCATTTCTTATAAAACCTGCACAATAATTGCTCCCGTTTGAGTGGACGGTTTATATCTAA
Source organism: Thereva nobilitata (assembly GCA_963855945.1). NCBI lineage: Eukaryota > Metazoa > Arthropoda > Insecta > Diptera > Therevidae > Thereva > Thereva nobilitata. Next base: position 35,571,721 of record OY979696.1, read on the forward strand.
CGGATGAACTTTCTCTCAATATCCTATCCATGAAATTAAACGACGATCAGCTTTGGAATAATCACATTTTTCAAATTGCTGAACAAGCATCCCAGTGCCTGGAATTTTTTAAAAGATGATTTTTCCACCTTCAGCCATCACCATACAAGTTCTAAATTCGTACCCGTCTTGAATTCATCTCATTTTTATGGGTCAAGGTTCCAAGAATCGCCTTAGCTTGGCTAAACGATGTGGAAAGCCGTGCTCTCATGCTGGCGCTATTTACTCTTCAATTGACTCATTAAGTCACCGCAGGCAGGCTCTGGCAAAATTTTATCAAACAACCTTCCACAGTCTGTATTCCCGAACTCATACAATATCCAAGATTTTAAACGCAAGCTTCATTGCCTCCGCATCCATCCAACCAGCAGATTCCCCTTGACCTATCCTATTCTTTTTCTATCCTTCGAATTAAGCTTACTACTAGACATTGTACCATTTGAAATCATGTGAACGACCAGTCTGTCAGGTAGTATTCCTCTTCCTTACAGTGGTTTCATATTTTTGTATTTTTTTAAGCGTATTAATTAATTCTTATATTATCTATTATTTATTTATAGGAGGAATTGACGATCTTATTCAGTCGATAAAAATGAAATGCAATGATCAAGATGTTCCATACTTATTCTCTTTGCGAAAGCGTCAACTAGGATATGTTCTGATTAAAAAGGTTCCTGTAAGTTGTATTGGCATTATTAGCTACGATGGAGCGCAGGATATTTTTCATGAATTAATAAAATGTTTACAAATTGAAAGAGAGAATTACGAAAAAACAGTTAAATTATAAGAGTTAAAATTTTTGTTACTTTTTTCTAAATAAATACAAAGCATGTTTAAAAATTATTTACACGTTTTACATCAGACTAATTACAATAAAAATTGTATAAAATTTTAGAATTTAGAGTTGAACAAGTAATATTCTTAACATCTTGTTACCAGGGAACCGCTCTAAAACATGGTTTCTCTCAGCCATAGTCATAAGAATTCATAGTGGATGTATGCCAGCTTTTATTACTGTTCAAAAAGTTATAGAAGAGGAAGGATATACAACACAATATTACTTTTATGTAGTAACGCATAAAATATTAAAACAAAATTTGCGAGCGCTATGGCGACATAGATGTTGTGAAGAAAATAGAGCTCGGTAGGCTCCGGTGGGCAGGGCATCTGGCGAAGAGGAACCCGCTCATAAAGTTTTCTATGGTATGGGGTGCGATAGCCAGGGTGTAGTCCAGGAAGCCGCCAGCTTAATGACAAACTGACCTCGGCTTAGAATCGGAACACGTGGAGAAAACAGTTACGAGAGGCCAGGATCAGGACCAGAACAGGCTGTAGAGCCACTAAGGAAGAAGATTGGCTTTTTGGACGTATTGTTTTATGTGACAGATCTAATCTCAGGAATTACCAGCCCATCAAGTCGTTGGTCGCGTCATGGTGCTATGCCTAATTATGAAAAAAATCCTTTGTATCGAAAATGGCAATTGGAGGTAGAGAGAAAGAGCCGAGGGGGCTTATCTTGTGTTGCTGGTACAAGATTGCCGTGGGGGCGAGTGACGTGACTGCGAGGGATGCGTTGGAATGAAACTGTTGATACCTAGAAACGTATCGAGGGAAATTTAACTTCACACACCACCTTGCGACAATTGCAATACGACATTTGTAGATCTAGTCGCCAGGAGTTTCCTAGATTGATAATGAGAATACCAATTTAAGGTCAAAGTGAAATCTGTCACGTCACTCGACGACAATAAGGCTGTTTGTCAGGTCCAGTAGTTTTGTTGACATGAAACTCTTTGAGAAACCTATACACCTCGCAAGTACTGAAGAACACCCTGCCCATTGAGTGTGTGGAACATTTGCTCGCGGGGGTTGGTATAGAAAAGTCGGACTAGATGGATTTGAATCGAACAGAAAACAGAGAGATGTCATGTAGTTGGAACTTTACTTGCTTACTATTACTGGTCCAGTCTTCTCTTCAGTTGCTTCTTTTCCTCTTACCACCTAGATATTCTGGCCATCCGACCGAGCTTACAACTATACCGCAATAGCGATAATAAATCTTATCATTGTAGGGCATCCCGAATCGTTCTTTTGCTGAGCAGCCAAGTCTTGGATCTATTTATGACTAATTGTAAAGCCCTAGACGAAGTATCTCTCATGATTAATTTACATATATCTTTCAAGTTGATCAAACAAATTAGTACAAATTGATAACATAACAAAAAGAAAAGTTATTTAAAATTCCAGCCTACCTCCCAACCAATTCCTTAATTCGACTTGAAAAAAAATAAAACAATTTCATTACTAACATAGGTACATGCTGATTGTTTCAAAATCAATTAAATTCTGTCATTATTTATATTTGACCCTTATCAAAAATGAATAAATCATTAATTAACTAAAAGTAAACAATTTAAACTATACCTGGGGAGGTGAAAAAAATGCTTACACCTTATAATCTAATGTGATTGGCATAAAGTGATAACCGCGAAAACTTATTACAATCAATTAATTATTCACATTTTGATTAGCTAATAGCAGCCTGTGTAAAGGTAGTAAAATATAGGTAGAACAACAAGGATACAATTTAGTATCGTTCAAGATGGCTGTCCGGGACTATAGTAAGAGCATGTTGTCCGTATTTAGTAATTTATTTTATATATCAAGAATTGTGGGTATTGTCCCATTTTCAATTTCGAATTTTTATTATAAGAAAATATTGAAATCATCAAAAATTGGAACATTGCAAGTTCTTGTGTGTATTGTGTTATATTTTTTTGGTTATCATTTATTAATGGGTGAATTCAATTCGCCAGATGGTGCAGATGAGCGTAAACAGAGTGAGTTCTTATTATAATATATCTATTAATAATTTAAATTAATGAGTTTTAATCTTTTTTATTTTGCAATTGATTGTCAGGGCGCTTTAATTGATAAAATATTAATTTAGCATTGATACGCATCTATAGGAAAAATCAGTCATTGTGACGTTATAGTAATTTTCTAATGGACTCAACAGTTTATGAGTTCATTAAATTAAGTAAAAAATAATAATTTAAAACATTTTTTAATAATGGATTTTAGACTTAATTTTGGATTTTAAGTAAACCTAGAAGAAATACAATTCATGTGAAAGAATGACGTGGTAACTTTAAAAGGATATGTACTTCTTACTTAGGCAGGCCTACAACTTACACCGAGTCCTGGCCTCTCATAACTGCTCTCTTCACTGGCCTCCATTCCAAGACGATGTCATCAAATTTGTCATATGTAAGCTTTCGACTCCTGGTCTACGCCATTCTTCGACGGAGTTTGGTCTATCTAGCTAGAGGCTCTGACCATCGTCTACCGAGCATTATATTCTTAACGACATTTATGTTGCGACAGCTCTCGTAGATCTCAATATTACAGTGTATCTGAAATCGTCTATAGGGGGCCAACAATTCTTCTAATGAGTTCTGTCTCGAACGCGGCTAAGAGACAGGAGGGGGCTTATTCTGAAAGTCGAATCACTCACATGACATTTCTAGAAATGCTGTCACCTCAATTTCGAAGAGGTATTCCCAGAATGGAAACGCAGTTAACTCACTTCGTTCCACTCTGGGAATGCACCATGTAACTGACGGTTGGCAATTTTGAATGAGAGATGTTTCTAAGTCGACTCGGGGAATAGGTATAATTCCTTGAGTGTCACATCACTTGCAATGTCACGTGACTTTCAGAATAAGGCCCAGGTTGCTTGTACTCAAGCTTTGGCTCCCTACACGAGTATAGGAAAGATCATGGTTTGGCCCTCTATATTTGAACAACTCCGCGGGGATGCCATTTGTTGTCATGGCGACATAGAATATTGATAAAGCCTCCAATTCTTTAGTTAGTTACTTATTTAGCAATTAATGAATGTACTCCTCCCAACGTGACTCTTCTTTCGAACGCCTCCGTGTCACTTGTTATCTGCACTATTATGGTTCACAAAGAAGATTATACTCTTAAGCTTCTCTTTTCTGCAAACTCTTTGTACTTCTCGATTGAGCTCTTTATATTCTTCTTGGTGTGTCCGTGTTCTATTCTATGATACTGCTACATTGCTATGTAGCCTTCCTACGCTCAGTCGAGAGCCTACATTCGTAATCAAATTAGTCGTTCAGGAGCGCGTTCAAAAACCTTACTATGGTAAACCACGAAGTAAGCTGTGGTTATGCTGCATCACTTCACTTAACCACGAAAGTTTATGTTTAACCATTGAGGTTTTTGAACGCACCGTAGTTAACTACAGGTTAAAGAAAAATTAAAAAATAAAAACAAAATTTTCCATAAAATAGTCCTCGCTAAATGCTTCAATTATTTCATTTATTATTTATTTGCAATAATCCCACTTTAATTTGTTCCTGTGTTTAACATTAAAACAACTGTCAGTAAGTTGTTTTTATTCTTCTTCTTCTTAACTATGGCTAAACATGCTCCCGAGCAGGGTTAAAATTTAACTACACCATGGTTAACCACGGGAGTTTTTGAACGCCAAAAAGTTATGCTCGTGGTTATGTTGTAGTTAACCATGGAGTTTTTGAACGACAAAAGTTTACCATAGTTAACTATTGTTAACCATTGTAAGGTTTTTGAACGCGCTCCAGATCTCTATGATTTCTGACTAAGATCGATTCAACAGTACTGACAATACTTTTAAGGCATGTACAGCTCTCGCCGACAGCTAATATATGTCTCTAGGAACTCATTGCGGACGAGCTTTACTACATGGCCGTTAGTGTTCTCATTGGCTCTGGCTACACAGGAAGTGAACGTTGTGGGGATACCCAGCTTGGCAGCGTGGCCCCCGCGGGGGGGGGGGGCAATGTCCTATTGTGATTTCCGTAACGCTGGCATTATCTTGTCGGAGTCTGTATAGAAAGCCCATTGTTCTTCTTTGTTGTAAATAGGCCAAGTCGTCATATAGATAATACGGATCTCCAGTGCGTTTCACCTTTGGCTGGGCAGCAGAAGGTGGTAGTCAAAAATACCGTTTTTGATCCCGCCTATTGGGCTACCGACCATGGAGAGAGACTGGCTAGGTAGTCGGCTCTCTCGTTCCTATCTAAATTTTTAGTGCGTACGACATTCAACGAATGAGAGAAAGATGTCTCGATGATATTTTAGAGGATCTTAGGATTTTATGAACAACAAATTGGAAGGGTATTCCCGAAACGAGACAAGCGTGTATAGGCGTTGTAATGGAGGCTAAAACTCAACCCGGCTTGTAGCCAGTGGCGTAGCAAGGGTGTGTCGAGCGAGGCGCTTGCCTCGGGCGCAATAGCGAAGGGGCGTCAAAACTTAGGAAACATCACGCATGCTCGTCTGACTGTTGCAGTCGGCTGAATTTTTGAAAGCGCGCTAAAACTTTACAGACGAAAACCTTAACTTTGGAAAAAGCTGCACATCTGATCAACAGATTGAAGAATTCCCTTTAGGAACTTCGCAATACTGAGTTTCAAGCGAATTTATCATGCGCTAAAACATTAGCTACTAGTCTGGAAATGGAAAATGCGTGCGAAGGATCAAGAAAGAAAAAATGATTGCAATGGTACGAAGGAGAAGATGATGATCCTAATATTCCTGAAACCAAAAAGCTTCGTATTGATTTAAACAGTGCAGTTGATTTTCTGATAACCCACCAAATGACTATGGGGTATTCGAAGTCAATGGGACCTGTAGAGGATTTCGAATTTTTGTCTGGCGAATCTTTGAAAAGCAATTTTTTCCACTCGCCTCGGGCGCCGGTAACGCTTGCTACGACTCTGCTTGCAGCGCCATAAAAAGTGGAAGTCCGTATTTTTCAACGAATGTAAATACAAGGCTCATCACATTGCTTGTGCTTCTATTTTGTTTCCTTCGCAATTTATCCTTTCATTTAACTACAAAAATATTATATCTCTTTTCATTTATATTTTAGGCACCCTTACGGTCGTAATTGGAATTTTCCTCAACTATTTGGGTCCGTTGATGATGGGCACAGACCTTTTAGTAAACGCAATCAATCAAAGAAAAGTAATTGCCTTGTTCGATCGCTTTAAGGTTGTCGATGAACGCCTCCTTAAAGAGAACATATTAATTGATAATACCCGACTGGAGAGACGAATCAATATTTTGTTAGCTGTCATCGTTATTGGCGAATTCATCATCGCCAGTTCGAAGCTATTTGTTTTAACTGATGTTAATTACTGGTTGTGGTATTTATCGTGTGTTCCAACATTGATAAATGCTATTGAGAAGACATGGTTTGCATCATTATTGTATGCTCTAAAGCAAAGATTCAGAGCTATAAATGTGTATTTGGATCAGACAGTACAAGCTTATACTAAAAAGAGGAAGGCAAAGGATTTGCATCTTGAAAATGTTGACTGGAGCTTGGGTTATTTACATAAGGAAATATTATTGAAGAATTCTGCTTTTAAAATGGCAAATTCATCAAGGAAGAATAAAGTTATTTCTGTTGTACCATGGGATGGTAAGTAGTTCTATTACAATACAATATTTGTTGATTAATTTTAAACCCATTACTAATATCCATTATTTTATTTATTTTGTTATTAACATTTATAGATACAATGCCAGTAAAAGCATTTACTGAAGAAAAGGATCTAGACAAATCCTTTACTCTTTCTAAAGACAATGATCCTAGTGGCGTAATGAAATTGGAAGTAAAATTAAACTCCCTTTGCCAGCTGCACGATGAAGTTTGTGAAATTAGTAAAACTGTAAATACTATGTGGAGTATTCAGATGCTACTACTTATGGCCTATGGATTTATGAGTATAACCGCTCAATTTTATTTTCTTTATTGCGGTTTAGTTGAACAAGTAATCTTGAATATAAATATTGATCATGGATCTTTCTATAACAATATTTTATTTTAAGGACGTTCCTCCATTATTTATATCCGCAAAGAATGTTTATGTGTCATGCCTTTATATAGTTTACACAGCTGCGAAATGTGTTTACATAATCTACCTAAGCTGGGAGACAAAACTTGAATCACGTCGAACTGGAGTTTGCTTACATAAAAGTGCAATTGCTGTTGATGAAAATAATTTTTATGAAATAGTAAGTTTAGTTGAATGTGATGTTTTTATAATAATAAACACTTTTTGTTATAAATTTTTAGGTAAATCACCTATCATTGAAGCTATTAAATCATTCAGTTAATTTTAGTGCTTGTGGATTTTTCAGTTTAGATATGACTACTGTTTATGCGGTAAGTATACTATATGTACATACATTATATGGACCCAAAATAAGTCAATAATTTATCTTTTTCACAAAAAATTTTACAAAAAATAAATTTATAGATATAGGGGCTATAACATAATTTGTTTCTTTTCCTGAGTTGGTAGGCTTTCTTAAATTTCGTCTTTATCTTCCTAATTGCTATCATCTGTTGTATAGTTCTTAATAAAACCAAACATATTCCACAAAGCACAGAGTAAGATATTTTCTAGGGTTTGGCTTGGAATTTATAATAGAAATTTGTAAGGAGAAAATCATTCCCTTTTCTGCTCTGTGCTAATGCGATACAATCTATATATCTTGTCCTCCGTGTCAGCACAATCTTAACGAAGCTTCTCCGACTCTGTAGCATTTACACTATTATCCAAAAAAAAGTAGCTTGCAGTGGCCGAAAGTAACAGCTTGGAAAAGACACAACACTACCTATAGTGAACAGTTTCTGATCGACAATTTAATTTTTGTGGCCGGAGTAGAAGATTTAGACTTAAACTAGATTTGGTTCCAATAGGATAGTACAATCTTTCATATCAGCCATCGTGGTTTCGGAGATGTATCATGGCTGTTGCGCAGTTACAATTTGGCAATTATGGATTTCTACACATTTATCACAAATTAAAAAAAAAGAATAAAATTAAACACCCAAAAACCTTCAAATAAACTCGAAGCATTCAGAATCGCGACTGGCCCTATTTTATTGACCTAATTTAACAGCCAAAAATTTTCATTGCATCCAAACAAAGCAGGCGCAAAATAAAGGTACATTACCAGCGTTCACTTATTACACATGGATGTATGCGTCATCGTATGCTCTTCATTTCGGATATTAACGAAAGAAATTAGGTAAAATAGTTTCTGAATCGACTGTCCCTATTCAAATGATCAGCAGTGTATGTGGCTCACGGAGCTTGACATTAAAAATCCACTGGCCCTGACAATATACAAACAATAATCCTAAAGGTATGGACTTCACATTTAGCTAAACCTCTGCGCAAATTTTTTGCCCTATCCCACTTTTCCGGAGTTTATCCAGATTCTTGGAAACTTTCTCATGTTCAACCCACACCGAAATGAGTTGGTTCAAGCAATCCCTCCAACTTTCGCCCAATGCAATAACTTCTATTCCCTCTAAAGTCATGGAGACGGTTATTAACAAAAGGTCTAGAGTCGAACCAAATCCAAAATGACAAACATTTCGGTTTCAGACGCCATTTAGTGTGTCAGACAGAATACCTCAACCGCTTTGTCGAGTCCGGTTTGGTTGCTCTCGATATCGCCAAGGTTTTTCATAGAGTTTGCCACCCCGTACTGTTAGCTAAATTTCATGCTATCAGTAAGGGCTCAGTTCTGAAGAACTGAATCGAGAGTTTTCTTTCCCGCCGTTCAATCAAGGTAGTATTGCATGACGTAAAATCTCAGCCCTACATCATCTCTGCCGGTGTCCTTCAGGGGTCAATTTTATCACCTGCTCTTTTTCTAATCTTCATAAATAACCTACTCTCTGTCCCGGACTTTTCTCCAACTCAATCAACAGGGAAATTGAACTCATCTTCGATTCGGGTAGCTTGAATCGTGTCGAATTCCTCCAAAACGAAGTACTGTCTCATTTCTAATAAAACCTGGAACATCTCTCCAGCCGTGTCGGTCGATAGTGTAGACAAATGACATTAACCAAAGATCTGTGGTAGAATGACAATATATTTCAAATCGCCAAACAAGCATACCATTGCCTGGGATTTCTTAAGCGGGCAAGCTCCTCCTCCAGCCTTCGGCCCTTGCTGTAATATACAAATCATAAGGCCTCTTCTCGAGTCCTTAAACTTATCGAAGACCGCACCGTTGCTTTACGATCGACTGTTTGAGCCACCGTAGGAATGTGTGAATGTGACGAAATTCTATTTGTATTATCATAGCGATTGCTCCAACGAAAGAAACACGCTCTTGCCTCCACGGAAATTTTAAACCCACAGCATCAGATTAACCCGTTCGGCTCATTCCCTTTGCTGACGGCCCCTTCTTGGCGTACGCTACAAACAAAGAATTTGTTCATAGATAGAACAATGCGCATGTGGGACAAAATTACACGGTCTGTATTTCCGAATTCCTACAACATCCAAGATTTCAAACACATGATTGCCATCTCCTTTAATACCCTCCTGATTCCTCGTAACCTGAAACTTCTCCTATCCTTCGAACTAAGTTTATTATTAGACATTGCACCATGACGTGACCAACAACATGGCGGACCGGAACTACAAAGGGTGATTCCAGTGCTTAGAGCTGCTTCATAAAAAAACGTAGTACGAAGCGTTCTGTAGTTAGAATTTAAGCAATGCTAATAAAATGATCGATGTCGAATACCTTAGATGAGCTATTAAATGCAGATGATTAGTTCTGTTATTAGTTTAGTTCTGCTATCCATATTTAATTAAATCAACTATTTTTTTTTATTTAACCCTTTAGGTAACTGGAGCAATAACAAGCTACTTGGTCATATTAATTCAATTCAATTTGGCTGGTCACCAAGCAAAGAAGAGCGCATTAAATTCAACAACGACATCCCCACTAATGGATATAACATCGCCGACACCTTTTGAATAAATAAAAAGTCGTGTACATTTTTTAAGCACTTTATTAATAATAGCAATGGTACAGTTAAGTTTTATCTTGCATAAATAACATTGTATATCACCTTCTCAGATGCTTATTCTTGTATATCAATATTTCATTTTTTTTTATTAAATTATTCACCTAATGAATGTAAGAAGTGTATTCAATGCATGTACAACAATATAAATAGCAAAATTCTTATGTTGTACAAGTAAACATGAATGGGTTTTTTTATATCAATTTTTTTTATAGTTACGAGTTTTTTTTTGTTTCTTATTAAAATTTATAAAGTAATAATATAAAACATCTAAAGATTATTTTTCATGTAGGTATTTTATTTATGGAAATTAATGATTTTTACTGTGTTTTTTGTTATTGTTTTTATTTTATTTATTTTATTTATTTACTTTTTTTTGTATTTTTTTTTCATTTTTTTGATAATAAAAAATGGTTTTTTTTGGGAAATAAAAAACAAACAACAATCATAAGACAGTATTTACTACAAATCTCAAAAATTTATACTAAAATTTTTTTTTTTCGTTTTTTAATTCCATTTTTTTTGTAGAAAAGATTACTCAAAAACAAAAAAATGAGTAAACGGACTTTACACAGATATTTAACAACACTTCCTAGCAAAATAAGCCTCAATCGAAAAGAAAATAGTTTTTAAGCATTAAAATAATATTTTTTAAAAATATTTTTTTTTGTTTTCATAAAAGATTTTTTTTATTTTCATTGTCTTCTCACTGTTTTTTGTTTTTTTTTTATTAAATTTTTGTTAATTTGTATTTGAATTTGATTTATTTTTTTATTTTTATTTAAGTACAGATTCATTTATATTTTCACCCCAAGTAGGCATAAGCAACAATATTATTATTGAAGATTTTTACTAAATGTGTGAGATGAAAAATGTTATTTAAATTTTTTCTTATAATGATGAAATAATTTTTTGTTTTTTTTTGTTATTTTTCATGTGTGATGAAGTTTTGTTTTCGTTTCATAGTTGTTGACTTAAATATTTCACATCCTCAAATATTTTGATTGCCTTCACACTTATTTTTTCTGGAAAGAGAAATAAATTTCAGTAAAATATTTTGTGTAATTAATTTTAATAACAATGTTTTACTATGATTGTACAATTAATTGTTTTCGTTTAAAATGCTAGATCAGTTAACATTTGTTAAAAAGAGTAGAATCATTTCGAATGCGGAACGTGAAAAAATGGGCAATGCCTTTGAGTTTGCCTTGATTATAGCATCCAAAGCGTGGTGTGTGGTGTCTAGTCTTAAAAAAGTGAAGGGGAACGAAGAATTATTAGATCCTAGGCAGCTAACCACGGAGGTTTTCAATATCTGTTACAAATACAAATATTCCAAAGCCTGCTCAAGACTGTACAAGCAATCCGTTAGGTCCACAAACAGGTAATCATGTAGGGGCAGCAGTAGCGTACGCAGGATGAAACCCAGGGGAGGTTCACAAAACATATTTTGTACACATATTGGGTAAAAAAAAATTTCCTCATGTAATAGGACTATGTACTTATATTATATTTTATGTTATTTCACTATAAAAATAATTACCTATAGGTATATTTTTATCGCAATTTTTTTATTGAAAATTGTGAAGAAACATAAATAATAAATTTTGACCATTTTTCGAATAGCACAAAATGTCTTGTTTTTCTCCAAAAATCATGGTCTCGTGGTGTGCGCAAGACTTTAGACTTTGATTTAGGGCATTTTTACAATTTTTTTACCGAAAAGAAGGGAACTACTCTGAAAACTTGGTGGCGCGTAGTTTTTGAGTCAGAAAATCGATTGGTGACATGAAAAATAAATTTTAAAATTCCTTTTTTTTCAAATTTTGGCCAAAAATGCGTCCAATTGTTTTTTGCGTAATTTCATCTGAAAAGACGGAAACCTACAAAAATCTATATGGCCATCCCGAAAGTCAGAGTTTGTCGAGAGCTATAAATAAATGAGATATACGTGATTTTTGAAAAATCGCGTTTTTTAACCGACTTCAAAAAGAGGAGGTTATCAATTCGACGCGTAGGTATGTTTTTTTTGGTCCTGTTCACGTATAACTTTGTAACGCAATAACTTTTTTGCTTTTTTCTTTTTTTGCTTGAAAGGGTAGTTTCCCACGGTGGTCCCATGCAATTTTTTTTAAATTCTGATAAAGGAGTTCGAAGGTAGGCTTAAAAAACTGGTAAATTTAGTACACCTTGAACAGATAGAATAGTTTTAAAGGTATCACAAAAGTCTTTATTGTCACCAAATACTTAATAGGGACTTGGCATAGCGTCTACGTAAAAGTCTACCGAACTAATTATTGCGTGTTCAAACCCCGGGTGGGACAGTGCGACTTTTTTTCTTTTTTTCTCTTCTAAACTCATTGATTGGATTAATGTTGTAAAGAATTATTACAAACTCTTCGGTAAGGAATTTCATGCATACTCATGTAGACTGTAAGAGTATTCCTTTGAATTTGAAAACTATTTAACTGAATTTCTGAAAGGACTTATTTACTTATTTAGCCATCTCATGGTAACACTCTCTCGTAGCGCAGCAAAGTAAGTCCGGGGATCCGAGTTCGATTCTTCGGACAGTTGCATTTTTTTTCAATCGACTTTATATTCTCACAATAAATATTGTTTTCTAATTTCCTTCGCGGAATTTTGTTTCATATTAAATAAGTTTTTTTTAAATTACTCCGAAAATGCGCAAATACATTACTGCAAAAACTATTTAGCTACTGCATCGATTCTTATCGATGGCGGCATGTCATACTTATCGTAATAAATAATTTTGTTTTAAATTACCCCGCAAAAAATGAACGGACTAAAAAATACGAAATAAAATAAATTTTTAAAAACCAACTTCAAAAAAAACCAATACCGTGATGCACAAAAAAGGATGAAATAATTGTTGCTAGTTCTTTACAATACTAATCCAATCAGAATGGATTTAGAAAGAAGAATCACATTTGAAGACGGTGCTAACACCTGTTTTCGGGGCGATGTATTAAGTGCATAAGGCTAACAAAGAAATGAAAACAATTTTCGAAGCAAGAGTTAGTGCAATGAAAGTCAACCTGGCACCGTCTTCAAAAGTGATTCTTCTTTCTAAATCCATTCTGATTGGATTAGTATTGTAAAGAACTAGCAACAATTATTTCATCCTTTTTTGTGCATCACGGTATTGGTTTTTTTTTTGAAGTTGGTTTTTAAAAATTTATTTTTTTCAATAACAGTTGTAACTCCGAAACGGCGCACCCAATTGCGCTAAAAAATTTTTTGGTATATCACATCGAGTTCACGAACATATTCCCAAAGTTTGAGAGATATTTATTTTTTTGCTATCCCGTTTGAAAAGAATCCACCATATATTATACATCGGTATTCGGAATATTTTTTTAATTGTTTAATAAGTTGATATATTTATTAATTATAACTTTTCCTATTATTATTGGAATCATGGGGGGGGGGTTTAACCCGCAGTAACCCCCCCCCCCCCCTGGGTACGCGCCTTGGGGGCAGTACTAAAATATAGAAGCTTTAGGTGAATCCACCAAACCCAGCAAGATTCTCTCTAAGTAACCCTGATATCCATCTTATGTCAGACGGCGGACGGTACGTAGACAAAGTCCTCTGTATTGGAGATTCTCCTGAGAATCAATTTCCCTGGCTGCGAAGAAGTGGTCACAGAAAGTTACCTAAGGCTGCTAGCAGTTACTGACTCATGAAAAAGTTTTTCCTAGGCGAAAAAAATAATCCACACCTTTTCATCTTTGGTATGAAAGAGTCAGTGGATTATATTTTGTCGATGATATGGATCACTGCATGATTTAAAGATTTTGAGATTTTAATTGGAAGGTTTGGTATTGTGTATCATGCAGTTTTTACATAACACATTCTCGCGAAATCGTCAAAGATGGTCTTGCCGAAAACAACGATCTGTAAATAGTAAACTAAGCTGGTTAAGGAAGCACACCCTTGAAAGCCTACCAAGCTAAGATGTAAAGTTATCTTGTCGAGGGGTGCATAGCAGTGGGTAGTTTTTGCACTGTCGTTTAACGATCTCCTCTTTGCACCGGACGCACCCAGTTTTATAATGCCTTTCCCTAATGTGGAAGCCCTCTCAGGATGGACCTTACTTTTCCTACCATACTCATGGGATTTTTATAGACCAATTTCATTGTATTCACCAGTTTGAAACTATTAGGGCACCCTCCAGTTTGGTGAAGAGGGCCCTTGCTGATACGACTAAGATGAAACACACCGGACGGTAGAGGTCTGGACGTGGATTGGCCAACTCAAAGTGGTTCCTTCCTGTACGCGGCCAAGAAATTGTTGGGAACCGGTAGAAAGGATGTCATGACATTTGTTGGCTTGATTACCGGTCACGGTATCCTGAATTACCACTTATTGACGATAGGAAGGGCCATATCCGCAGGCTTTGCCTTGAGGAAGATGAGTCTGCCTTTCATGTTATCAGTTCGTGCGCAGCGATAGCTCAAATGAGTCCTATAGTTTCAAATCGTCTTATCCAAAAAAAATCAAAAATTGAGTTAGGTACTCTGCTACAATCTATGACCACTTCCTCAACTTTTTGAAAAATCAGGGTGTAAAAAAAATTTGTTTTCCTGCCCATTTTGATAAAACAAAACTGGGTATTTTTCCAAATTGTGTCTTATCCCATATAAATATGAAATATGGAAAACAGTTTTTCCTCATTTCTGAAAAAGTAAGGAAAGTGGAAAAGACACGTTTTGGAACTATAGGACTCAAATAGTCAAGTTTAAGCAACAAGCCACTAGGCAGACTGCTGAACATGTTGAAGCGGTCTGGCCTACAAATATGAGGTATAGGGTTGTGGTACAATCGGCTAAATGAAATGGCCGCGGTGCTTTTGGACCCAATACTTCACCAAAGAAGAAGCTGGTTAAAAAAACTTGGAAGGATACCGGATGCCTTTTGTTATGATGATAATTCTATGATATTATCGCAAAAGAATACAATTACAGAAATTTAATTTAAAATTGTGAATCACAATTTTATAAAGTAGAAAAGTTTTTTATAAGTGTTTTTAAAATGTTATAGAAGAGAAGTGTTGATGCAAAAATTGTTAAATTTATTTTAAAGAGGGGCAGTTGCAAAATGAATTAGGAGACTTCAGTTGCTTTAAAGATACGTAAGTAAAGTTCCATTTGGTGGTCTCTATTTTGAATAAATCCGGCTTTTTTAATTTAAAAAGAAAAGTGAATAAGTGAAAATGATAAATTTTAATCAGAAAAAGGATATTTGTAAGATATCAGCAACTGCACCAATCTTTGCTTTGAGAAAACTGGATAAATTTCCACCAATGCTGACAAGGATTGCTTGGAAGACACGGTTCGTTAAATTATGGTTTCCTATAATTACTTGGTTGAATGACACTTTTTAACTCAGCAAGTATTTTTAATAATTTTTTTTAAGAAATTTCAATTAAGATGAATTTAATTTCATGACTTAAAACAAACACACCTTTGTAGAAAGAAATAAACAACACTAAAAATTTTCAAATGATGTTCCTTTTTAACTTCTATATTTTAATAATTTTTTTATTAAGTTAAAAATATTGATTTGATAAATTTAATTAATTATTAATTTTCCATTTAGTATTACCTCATCGTCTGGTTGTTTTGGTTCTGGTCCTGTGTCTTCACCTGCTAATAAAAAAATTATAAAATTATTAAGAGCCATTTTGAGGGCGTAATGATAAGCGTGGCATAATGTAATATGCTATGCTTAGCTTTGATTACTCTAAACTAAAATACAATCAGCAGATTATGTCTTATATTTTATTATTTTTTTTTATTAAAAACCAATATTACTTATAAGAAAACATTAAAATCGAAAGTGTTGTGTAAGTTATACAGAATTTTTATTATTGTATAGAAGCGATGTAAATTCATTTGTGACTGTCAAGCTTGACTAAGGGATTTGTGGTAATTATTAGGGCGATTAAGTTTTTTTTATGAAACTAAAAGAAAACGACGAAAAATCTTAAGATGATTTTGCTTATATTCGATAACTTCTGTGTTCTTTTGAAACTTGAAATGGGTCAAGCATACAAAACCAAGGACTGAGGGTGCGCCATCATCTTAGGACCCCCAGCTGCGACCCTCAAAGTTATTGATAAATTTCATTGGGTGTAAGTCAGCACAGGTCACATTTGTCCAAGATGAGTGCCACGTTAACTTTTACTCCACACTGATTGGTGATCGAAAATATTCTATTTGCAACTTTTCCTGAAATAATTTTCTTGGCCAGTCGCAAATTTGAGTCCATCATTCAAGAAATACACGAATTTTAATACCCCGAAGAAATAACTCTGTTGAACAACCCCCGAAGAAATAACAACTTCTTCGTCCACTTTGAGTTTTATATGTACGAAAAGGAATTTCGGTGCGGTTCAACGGTCAGGGTTGGCTCTACAAAGCTCGTAAGACTGATCAAATGCGCAACGAATAACTCACTGATCCAAAATGCAGATTAGTTTGAAGTACGACAAGGTCTTTGACAAGGGTATGGATTAATGCTTTTCAAACTCGCCAAAGCAAACCTCAGTCCAGACAATTGCGTCAATAGCAACAAACATTATACAATTACTTGGATATGCAGATGCCGTGAGCATCGTGGGAAGGTCGTTATTGGCAGCAAAAGAAGTATGTATAT
The DNA here is from genome assembly GCA_963855945.1 of Thereva nobilitata. Classification (NCBI taxonomy): domain Eukaryota; kingdom Metazoa; phylum Arthropoda; class Insecta; order Diptera; family Therevidae; genus Thereva; species Thereva nobilitata. Next base: position 35,588,366 of record OY979696.1, read on the forward strand.
GTCGAACTAAAAGAGGCGGCAAAGCACACAGGCCTAAACGTCAACGAAGAGAAAACAAAAGTGATCCAACAGTCCAGAGCTGGAAGATTTAGAATTGGAAGAAATATAACTATCGACGAACATAACCTAGAAGTAGTTTGATAAAACAGTCTCCCTTGTGCCTATTACAACAAAAAGAAACGAAGAAAAGGAAGAGACAAAAACAAATACTATTGACTAATAGAACCTTTAAGTCCAAAAACAAATACTAGACTCGAGATTTGTGCACAGAAAAACGAAACTCTTACTCTACAAAACAGTAGTACGACCAGTACTGGGTTATGGTAGCGAGTCTTGGGCTATAACCCAGGCCATAGAAGAACGAGTCAACAGGTTTGAGAGAAAAGTTCTCAGGTGCATAATAGGCCCAACGAGAGAGGACCATATATGGCGAAGGAGGTCAACACCGAGTTGTATGAAACTTTAATCCGGGAAATAGACCAGTAGGCAGATCCAGGAGGAGATGGATAGACTCTGTGATGGCTGACGCAGATGCAATGCTCAACATTTGTAGCTGGAGACATGCTGTGAGAGAGAAATGCCATAGAGCAGCATTTCCCACATGGTATGTCACGACCCCGTACCGGGCCACGAAAATAAAATACCGGGTCACAGAGTTATATCCTCGTTCTTTATAATCATACTCGTATATGAAAAGGTAACTTAGCACTCAGAGAAGGCTAGTCCAATCAAGTTTTGATTAAAATAAGAATTTTTTGGTTGCCTGTTGATTACATGGTATACCTACGTTTTCGGTCCCGCTGGTCAGTGGAAAAATAGTAAAAAATATTTCTAGTGTTGCAGTTTCATGCAAAATTGAACTTCGAGCCACGTAGCGAAAAACGGCTTCCACCCATTGAAAGAGCGTGAAAAATTGCCTAAGAAAGAAAAATCCCGAGAAAAACGGCCGTGCAAAACCTATTGCAAAAGAGGCAGACGGCGCGGCGCGGCGGAGAGAAAATTTCGTTTGTCCAGTTTGAGAATGTCCAGTATAAAGACTGCGTGTCTTTCTCGCCTGTGCGTTATTAGGATTACCTACATTTAATATAGCAATGTATAAGTCGAGCAGACTACAAGTTCTGATAGTGGTTCTAACAAACGCTGCAAGATACCCAGAGAAATATCCTTACAAAAAGAAGGAATCCTGGATCCGACAATATTCTGACAAAGCGCTCCATCTTTTGGATTACGAAGGGGAAGCATATAAATAACCGGGCCACTGCCAAAAAATGTTTGGGATACGCTGCCCAAGAGGAAGCCAAGGCTCGATTTGGGGTGTAGCACCATTTGATGGATGGAAAGGTTAGCCAAAACTATATTTTTAATTGCGCCTGGTCATCATTGGAAATTTCAGGATTATAAATTGATGCAGCATTAGGATCTGCTTTATAAAGAAAGAATCTCTAAAATATATCTAAATTGGGTTCTGTATAAGTTGAGTGATTAGAATAAAATTTGATGACAAGAAAGATTGCTTAAAGCATTAAGAAAGTCTTATTTTGTAACTAAATTTTAATCGATGGCAGAAAAGCTGAAGTAAGAAATCTAAAGGCTACAAAAAAATATAAGTGCATCCGATGCCCTATTAATCATCTAGCCATGTTTGTCAACGGGTTGGGAATTACCAACTTCACAATACCAGCAGTAACGAAATTTAGTTATTTCATAATTATTATTTTTGTAGCCAGCAGGAGCTAAGTATAGAATTAATATAGAAAGGAGTACCATCTGTGGAGTTAAAGTGAAAAGCTGATGATTTGCAAAGCTATAGATTCTTTTTTGGCACTGCCCTACTATCTTTTTTTAACGTCTTAGCTTCTCTGTGGGCTTGCCATTTTTTTCTGCATACTTTTAGGAGCATTTTTAAATAAATTATTTAAGGATGATTTTTTTTTATATTTCTAAACAGTGCGTGATGAGCGGAGGATTTTAGTATTAGAATTTCCGTCCGTTTGATGTACCTTTTGCTTATAATAAAAAATGGTCAATTTACAACATTTTTAAGCCTTACTTGAAAGAATTCCTAAGGCTATCTTTGAAAAATCGCTTGATAGTTTACTACCAGTGTTCAGCGAATTATTAACGAAAAACTGATTAACACTGTACTAATTAATGGTTAAACAATCTATGGTGATGAAAATCTTGTTTCTTCTGGTTTAGATTATAGTGTTTATGAAAAACTGATAAATTGATTGAGAATTGTTTTTTGTGAAATGTTTAGAAAATGTTTTCTTAATTCTGTAAAATTGTTTCAATATTATAATTAAAGTAATTTTATAATTAATACACCTAAATATAAAAATTTAAATAAACAATAATCTGCTGATTTTATAATATTACATAATTTAAGCGTAATGTACTTAACGATGATAATATTTGAGCTCTTTATTATTAATTTTGAATTATTATTTTTTTTTTCAAAATATTCAAACGTATACTGGTTAAAAGCCGTTTTGTTTTTGATATTATTAGTTAAAAAAAGCGTACTAATTTATATAACTAAGGGGTATTTTTTTTATACAGCAACGCAAATATTAAGCATTATTTTTACATGCATATTTACGAAATAAATAATGAATATACAAAAATACCATAGTGCAAAAGAATATTGCAAAATCCGTTAGGAAAATACAAAATGAGGAAAATTATAACACAAAATAAAAATATATATATAGATTAAATGAAAATTCCACATCACTGAAAACATAATGTTTGCAAGCATTTATACATATTTTTATCACAAAAGTTATTTTTCCTCATATATATATATATATATATATATATATTAGTATACATATTACTCAGATAAAATTAGTTAATAAAAAGTACACAATCATTATTATTATTAATTATTTTTTTTTGTTAAATATAGATAATATATAATTAATATTTTCATAAGGATTGCCCTTAAATTAATAGTTTTGAGCTCTATTGCTGAGGAGTTATATAAAGATTTTTTTTTAGTTAGTTAGTATATAATCCTACCTGATTTGCTAGGTTGGCTTGTGTCTAGTTTATCAGATATATCTTTATCAAATATCTCAAAGTATTCGTAACGTTTTGTTTCTCCATCCTTGGTTTGGGTTCGCATTTGTTGGACTTGTGAACGTGTTTCTTCAAATAAAAATTGGCTAGATGATGCCCCTTGATATGTATCAGCAAAGGTACTGTCAAGGGTATCGATCATAGTATTTGAGCCACAGCTAGTCATACTACCGGACATTAGGGAATCATTTTCATTTTGATAGGTTGCATTTGTGGCTGTTGAGCTAGTACGATCTAAGCTTTCTGTACTTGTTAATAATAATTCTTGATCAGTTTGATTTATGTTAAGGGAATCACTAGAAATATCTTTTGTCATTTCTTGTTCTTGTGTAGTAGTAGTTATAGTGGTTGTTGAGCTTGTACCAGCGCCACCACTACCACTACTACCACCACCACCACCAGATGTTATTGTTGTCGTTGTTGTTGTTACTGTTTTACTTTGAACAATTTGTGCAGGTCCTTGAGTGATTGTAGTTGTTGTTATCATAGTTTTTTGTTCTTTACCACTATCACTAAATAATTCTTTTTCAGTTTTTGTTACTTGCAGTGCTTGTTCAAGTTCTATTGAATCAATACTATCACGTCTTACATCTTGTAATATTTGCTGCTCTAATGAATCAACATCTGATCGTGATGATCGTGCTGTTGCATCTTTAGAAATTTCAAAAGAATCAATACTACTGGTCATTATATCGCCACTTTTATTTATTTCAAGGCTATCACAACTGCCATGCTCAGAGCTCTTCTTATCAGCTTCAGTACCGTTAGTCGATTTTGATTTTTTCAAACCAGATTCTAAGCTATCTGTAGATACTTCCATAAGGTTTGAAGCTTCTTCTTCGCATTCTTCAAGTTTTGCTCTTATTAATGCTTCAATTTCTTGCTGTGTTTTTGGAAGTGTTCTTTCTGAACTGCTAGTTGATTGGGTTGTGCTACTTCTTACAGAAGTAACAGTTGTTACTGTTACAGCACCACCTTTTTCTTCACCATTACTTGATTTATTCGATTCATCAGATCTTGAAAGTAATAGAGCAGCTTCTTCTTTAGCTTTTATTTCTATTAAATGCGCTTCAATGCATGCATTTTCTAAGCCTTCAAATTCTTTTAAGCTTGATAGTGATACATCATCACCTTGACCCTGTCGTACCATATAACGCCGTGTAAAACTTCCATTACTCAAGGAGTCTTGTGATCCTTGATGTGTTCTACGATTTTCTAAAGAAATAGCTTGCTCTAAACTTTCAAATTCTTGCAAGCTGCTCATTGATACATCATCATGTTCACGTGTAAAATACTTACGACCAGCCAAAACGTCATATTCTGGTGTGCTTGAGAATGAATCTTTGAAGCTACTTATACGACTACTTCCAACTTCAAATTCTGTATCTTCTTCCTTAATATCCTCTAATACACCACGTTCTAATTCATATGGATACCTTAAGTGACTAGCATTATCGGATAGTTGCATTTCAACCCATCGCTTATTAACAGCTGATGAATCTGATGTTTCAGCACTTTCAGCATCTTGTCCAGTTGGTGGACTTTCTTCAAAATCAAAATTCAAATCATCACGCATATACATGGCTGAACCTTCATTTGGTGCTGCTGGTGCTGATTTAACTAGAATCTTTTCTACTTCTTCATCATGTTTTTGTACATATTTAACATTTTTAATGCTTATACTTTTACCTTCAGTATCAAATTCATTTGCTTCTTTAGCAACTTCTTCGATAATAACGAATTCATCAGATATATCTGGTTGTTCAAGCATTTCAAAGGAATCTGGAGAATCAGCTTTATCATCATCATCATCCTCGTCTCTAGCATATTTTGTTGTGATATCAGCAATTGTCGATTCATATTGACGCTCAATTAACTCCTGATACTGATCTTCAGCTATTGAAAATTCTTGTTCTTTAGCATAATGCAATGGTGCATCATCGGCCTTATGAAGTTCTTCTTGTGTTTTTACTTTATATAAAACTTTATCCTTAAATTCATCTAATTCTTCATCATCTTCTGAATATTTACGTAGATCTTCAGTTATCGTAATATCTGGAATATTTGAGTAGTCAAGCATATTCTGTGATGGTGGTCTTTCTAACGCTTCAGCTGCACTTATCGATTCAATCTCTTCGGCAGCATCTTCAGCTATAATTTCACTTACAGATTCTGATGGTGTAAATGGACGTTTTTCCGGTTCTTGATCCTTTTCAAATGTTTCATCGACACGTTTCTCTTTACTCTTTTTCTGTGTTGTTGGTACTTTATATGCTCTAGAATACTCCGATTCATATTGATCATAATCCGATTCTGATTCACTTTCTTTTTTCTCTTCTTTAAAAACTTCCATTGCTTCTTTTGGTTCATCATCATCATCATCATCTTCTTCTTCAACTGAAGATTCTGTTTGTTTAGCTTTCGCGGCTTCAATTTCTTTTAAAAAATCCGTTGTACCAAAAGCTGCACTTTCATTACGTTTATGTCCTTTACGTTTTGGTTCAATTTCACCGGATTCAGTTGTTGTTGTTGTTGTTGTAATAACAGTTGTTGTTATTTGTGTATTAGCATAATTTTGATCAAAATCTTTACCAACTGAAGATGTCATTATCATACTATCAATTTTTTCTGTTTTTGCTGGCTCATCAAATGATGTACCGGTATAATCATCGCGTATTAATTGATGAATATCTGCTCCTGTTAGTGAAGATGCACCAAGAGAACTAGCAAGATCTTCAGCATTTTCAACAACAGTTTCAACACATGAAGCACTGGATAAGCTCATTGATAAAACACTGCCATCTTCAAGGCTTGATGGGAATCTAGTATCTTCTAATCGACTATCTTCAATGCTGGAACTAAATTTTTGTATTATATGAAAGCCTTCTTTTTCTTCGGGCATATCTGGAGAATCCCTTACTAAGCTGGCTTGTTCTGACGGTTCTGGTTGAAATGTCATTTCTTGAGATCGTTTCATTTGTGATGGAATAGATTCATCTTCCTTATGATATTCTTCCATTAAAACACCACAAAATTTATCTTCAAGACTTGAAAGTTTTAGCTCACTATCATCAGCATCTAGTTCTTCATCATCATCACCTTCAGCAATTGATGGAACTAAAGTTTCAGATATTTCCGATATTTCAATGCTGCCTAAATTCGCTGAGCTTTCAGAATCTAAGCTTTTCATGCTTTCATGTGAGCTCATCGTTTTACCACTACTAAATGTACTTGCAGCACTTACATATTCCGTTGATTCTGGTAATAGTGAAGCATCCATTGCTGTTTGATATTCTGAAGAGTTGCCATATGTTAAGAGCTGTTCAACATCAGACGATAATGGTCTGCTGTCGCTCTTCTCAAAGCTTTGGAAGTAGCTATCACCAGAACTGGAATGATCTAAATCAGGAACAGACCATCGATTTACGGAATCTGTTGCTTCTTTACGGATACGATGGACAACATCTAATTTTCCAGTGCTTTCATCTGCTGAAGATAACGATTGGAAATCTTCTGTTTTACTTGTGTCACCAGTTTCGCTGAAAGTTTCACTTTTCGATGAATCTTTAACTTGATCTGATGATGATGAAGATTCCGGTTTCTTTTCAGGTGATTCGGGTTTTGAAGATGACTCTTTTGGTTTATCAGGCATTGTACTAATACCGCTTGTACTTTCTTCATGGAATTCTTGTATTGGATCACTCATATATTTCATAGATGGTAGAATTTTAAATTCAAACTCTGATGGTGATTGTTTGATTAATTTACCATCTTTCACAACTTCAATTAGTTCTTCTTGTACAGCATCTAATGATTCTTTAACTTCTTCAAGAGTCTGCTCGACCATGCTTTCATCAACTTGACTTGGATCAATTAAAAGTGATTTTTTATACGTTTCCTTTGAATCTTGATAAGTTGTGAATCCTTTAAACCCCTTAACCGGTGATAAAACTGGTTTTGGTTCGCCAGTATCTTCATGCTTAAATGAAGATTTAGCAAAACTCTTTTCTGATAATTCTAATTCGCTTTTATCCAAATTTAATTCTAATTTTGGTTCAAATTTCACTTTATGCTCAGATGACTTAAAAGTTTCTTCAGATTTTTTTACAAATTTTTCCTTTTCTTCAAATTTACTATCATCAGCATCTGTATGAATTTTGTGCGTTTCTAAATGTGCTTCCTCAATAAGCTTTTCTTCTTTTTTACTGTGCGTTTTTATAATTACATCTTCATCAATATCTTGTCTAATTATTTTAGAAATATCAGTCTCAACAGTTACGCTACTTATTTTATCATCATCTAATTTATATTCACTTTCACACACTTCTTGGGCTACAACACTTACTCCATCTTTATGCTCAATTAATTCTTCATATTTTTTACTTTCAACTATTTCCGAACTGTACAATTGTTTTGTTGTTACTTGTGATGTTTCTTTAATTTTTGTCTCTTCAATACCAGTTGTTATTTGAGATTCTAGTACTTCAGCTGTATGCATTTTAATATCTTCATGTACAGCCTCTTGAAGCATCGGTGCAATTTGTTCTTCGAAATATATATGCTCAGTTACAACTTGTTTATGGGATGAATCTTCATACTTAATATCCTTCATTTCTGTTGTTTTCATTGTAGTAATTGGTGTATCTTCTTTTTCGAAGAATTCCTTTTTCATACTTTCAAGTTTTGCTTCTTGAAGTTTTTGCTTTTCTTCAAATATACTTTCAGTCTTATATTTTGTACTATCTTCATCTTTCATGTCTGGTGGTTCTTCACCAGATTTCGATGAAGATACTGTTGTTGTTGTTGTAATTGTAGTTATAGTTTTAGTTAAAATACCACTATCACTAGATTCGCTAATTTCTTCTCTTTTATCAACTTTTGTCGTAGTCGATGAATCTTCAGTTTTTATTGATGAATCTGAAAATATTATATCTTCATCAATTCGTTTATGTGTTTTGCCTGTTGTAAAATCAATTTCAGAAAATTGTGCTGCAATTTCTTCTAATCTTATATCTTGTAAATCAATACTAGAATCTTTAATTGTTGGTATTGATTCTAGTGATCTTGCTTCATGATCGTCAAGTTTTATATCTTCACTTTCGGACGTTTTAATTTTTCTATAATAGTTGCTAGGATCTGAAGTCGTTGCATGAATTTTTTCCTTTTCTAAAAATGTTTCACATTCTAAAATATCATTTCGGGTTTCAGAATCTTGACGGAATATTTTCGTTGACGGCTTTTCAATCTCTAATGGAATGTAATCAGTTTTGTATTGTGCTGTTTCTTCGAAAGGTTCTGTCTTTCGTAGTAAAAGTGGAGAATCTTCAATTGATGATTCTTTAGCTATTTGCTGTTGTGGAATGCTTTCTTCAGACTTTTTAATTGATATTGTGTGTGAAATGTCTTCGATTATTTCTTGCTTTGTAATGTGATGTGAAGCAGAGCTTTCTTCAGTTGACCGCTCAAACGATTTTTCTTTTTCTAAAAGATGTGGAAGTGCTTCAAAAGATTCCTGTTTCTCAATTGGTTTTAATGTATCTTCAAATGATTCTTCTTGATGTATTTGAAGTAATTTATCTTCAGCAGGTTTTTCCTTTAATGTTAGTGTAGGTATGTCTACAAATGTAAGAACTTTTGGTAGAGTGTCTTCTCCAGTTTTTTCCATTATTTTTGTCTCTGGTACATCTTCTAGTGAATCATCTTCTTTAATATGTCGTGGCGCAATTTGTGGAGTTGTTTCTAGTTTATCATCATGCTGTTTTTCACTGGCATCATCTTCAGGCTCAAGCGAGTCCATACCTCGTTCATCATCGAATGTATCATCATAACCTTTATTATCAAAAGCATATTCATGACGTTTATCAGTTATTGATTTTGTTATAATATTTGTGCTAGACTCACCAATATAGAAGCTAGCTTGTTTTTCACTAGCAGCTTCTTCATCATCTTTACTTTCCGGTGCCGCTTTTATTATATCATCATCTTCATCAGTTTCAAATGATTTTTTATGAATTTTATCTAAATCAGGGAATGTTTCATCTTCAATTCTTTCGCTTATTTCCGAATCATCATCTTTATGATATTTATCATCAATTAACGATGTATGAGCGCTACTAGTTTCCGAATATTCAACTTGTTGTTCTGATGATATTTTCGAATCGTGACTACTTGATTTAATCGAATATATTGATTCCTCACCTTTTACCGTTTCAATTGTTTTAATTTGCGATCGTGGTTTTGGTACTGGTGCTACAGTACCAGTATCAGATTGTACTGATGATTCAAGTGATTCCCAAAACTTTTTACTTTGCTTAAAATCAACATCTTCTATAATTCCTTCTTCTTTTTCATCAGTTTTTATATGTGTTATTTTTGATTCCTCTAAATGTCCAACATCAATTTGTGATTTAGATGCTTTTTCTTGTACTTCTAAAATATCGCTCGGTACAATTTTACTTATACGTGGTGTAGGTTTTGGTATATCTTGTTCAGTTGAAGCTGTATCGCCTCTTGGCTCTAAAATAAAAGCGATGAAATGCGTGTTAGGGGAAGGTAGATTTTTAGCTTGCCGGAAGCAAAATTAACATCAGATAAGTTTAAAAAAAATATTTTCAAACTAATATAACAATTTGAAACAAAAAACGTAAGAAAAAACACAATCAACAAAAAAACACATAGGTGAATCATAAATCCAAAAACCAAAAAAGATAAACAAAAATGTTGAAGAAAATTTTCTTGTTTTTTTTTTTAGTAGAATTTTTTTTTCGTTTTACGTACATTTTTTTTTCTGTATCGTTTTTTTTTAGTTGGCCATATTTTTTTCATGCTGTGTGTGATTAATGTGGTTAGTATTTAAATTGTTTAACTCAACATATAAAATCATAAAACAACAATCAAAAAAGAAAATAAATATTTGAAAAAGAATATTGCTTTGCTTTTTGTTAAACGACCTTAAAATTTTTTTGGTGGTACTCGTAGAAACATTTTTAGTCGCTAAGAAGATATAGATTGTAGAGTTAAACTCGCCCTTCTTTTTTAGAAAAGATTTGACTCTAAACTTGAATCCCTAATTAGTGGATGCCAAATAATTTTTGTTGAAGAATGTATCTAAAGTGTTTTTAAGAAACATATTCCTCTAAATTTTAAAATCCTCAATTGCAAGAAATAGACTCCCTATTCTAAAATTGTGACCAGTCACAAGCTTTGGTCACAAGCTTTGGCCACTCGCGCTTTCTTTTTATGAACTTCTTATTTTGGTTTTTATGTCAATGTGACAGAAGTTACGTCTACTTAACTTCTACGATACTTTTTATTTAGTATAGGCCCTGAAGTTGAGACTCGATTGCGTTGTGACTCGTGACTGTTTTTAGAATATGGGGGAAGATTGTAGTTGTGTGTTTAGAACTTTGATGTATGCCTGAATTATCAAAAGTGATTTTTGTGAAAAAATTTGAAAGAAAAAATTTGTTTCACCCTGCTCAACTTTGCTGGAGATAATTGCTAATTAGTTCAAACTCTGGATTTCGCTGTATGTTTGGATTAGTCCGGTATTTCCGTACTATAGGATTGAATGTTAAGATTTTAGTGAAATACTCTTAACTAACTTCACTTTACTACTCTTTAGAAACGTTTTTATCTCTATCATAAAGGTATCGGAGCATTAATGAATTTGGTTAATTGCCAATTAACGTAAATTTTTTTATGTGGAAGACTAGCGCTCAGAGGTAAATCCCCTTTGTACAGTCATTCTATTCATTGAGTGTAATGATGGACAACAATCTCTAATCGAAAAGATAGTTCTGAGAAGAGTAAAAGAATTGCCAACGCTAACACGCGGTTTTATTCCGCAGACTTCCATCAAACACTACCGTGACAGAACGTTGACATCGGCGATTGAACAGAAGATGGCTTCCTCGCCTATTATGCTTAGAGGAGATGGCAGGAGAAAGGGTATGGAATTTTTGGTAAAGAGTGAAGATAAGAAAGAAGGTCGGAAAAATGGAGGAAGGACCATGTCGTGAAGGAAATCACGAACCTCTGGAATGGTAGTGGTCCGTCTTAACCCTTAGACTACCGAGGCCAGCTGGCTTGTCTCTGATCATTCTTAAATAGTACCTATACATGATGAGTTGAACTCAGGTTGAACCCGAGTCTAACTACATGTAGATGCGAGTCGAGTTGAGTTAGGGTCGAATTCGACTCAGCTCTGTTACTGGTTGAGTTGAAATTATGCATAGTTGACAGCAGATTGCCGAAAATTCAACTCAACCTCAACTCAACTATTCAACTCATCATGTATACGTACTAAGTATGGGTATTTAGAGAAAATATTTACAGATTTTGATTAAGAATTTATTTTAAATTTAGGATTTGTTTATTTATTTAAAGGACTTTTCCTTCAGGGACTACATAATAAGCTCAGTTTGTGATTTTTAACACTGAGCATGTTATTTGAATATACCCAAAAACCTGAATCAGGGCCCGCAAATAACTTAAAAGACCAGCTTTGCCATCAACTCAAACCGCCTTGTAAATAGAGCAAAGTTTTCTTATAATAAAAATTTTTTTTTATTTGTTCGACAATCATAAGGCAGGAGGCGGCAAAATATTAGAGGTTTGGTTTTACTCGAATTGCAACAGAAATTTCAGGTTTTCTTGTTCAAACGATTAATAATGACAGAAAACAACCGAAATATTTTTCTGGTTATGCATACTCTAATTAGGCCACATTTAAGCTCAGGCACACCACGCCTAAAGTATTCTCCTATCTCTAAGGTTACTTACAATAGGATCTGTTATCTTCCCGATAACATAGGGTTTTCAGCGGTCGGCTCTCCGACTATCAGGGCCAATTTTTAGAATTCTCTGGCTTAGAACTCGACAGTAGATCTGTAAACTTTTTTAAAGATCTATGGGGTGCGACAGGTGGGAGACCTAACTTTCCCTGGAAGGTTGCCGTAGACCAGGACGTTCAGAGCTTAGGGATGCCAAACTGGATGACATCGGCTCAGAATCGGGACCTTCGGAGAGAATAGTTGCTAGAGGCCAGGACCAGATCCCGGTTGTAGAGCCGTTAAAGAGGAAGAAGAAGATCTAGACACGGATTGCTTCTCACATTATATGTTGCGTGTTCTAGAGTCGGGAAACCAGACAATTTCTATATCTGCATAGACAATGAAACAACAAAAAAAATTTTATATCCAGCATTGTGAAATTAAATATATTAGAAACTTGTGCCTTCTCTTTTCTTTCTTTTCCATTAAACCAGACTGCGCCACTGTAACTTGTGGCCGACTGAGAACAGCTACTATCTACTAATACTAGAGTTATGTAGGTTCGGTTCAATGCATTTTAAATTAGGTGCTCTTCTTTAATCTAACACCCATGTAAGTAAGAAAAGACTTGCAAGCAGATTGCATTTTTAAGAAATGATACTTAAGAAAAATTTAAAAAAGTATGATATAACACTTGAAAAATAATTTGTCTTGTACCAGCTATTTGCAGGTGAAAAGAATGTCTGAAAGCAAGCTCTACGAGAAATGAGGCAGAGAGAGAAGGTTAAAGATGCCAATGCAGGAATGTGATATTTTTATATTATATGTTATGCCAGAAGACACAAATATATGCATTTTTGTGAAAAGGGGATAAAACTGTGCAGTTACATCTAAGTGGATAAACTGGTGTGGCAGCCGCGTACAACGTAATTTACAAGTTTACGCATAAGCCAGTGAAAACAGCCTCCCACACGATAAAAAGCGGGTTCAAAAACCTTTATGGTAAACCACAAGGTAAGCTTTGGTCATGCTGCGCCACTTCACTTTTAACCACGGTTTTTGAACTTATCGTGGTTAACTACTAGTTAAAGAAGAAGAAGATTACAATTTTCCGTAAAATAGTCTCCACTAATTGGTTCAGTTATTTCGTATGTGTCCTCCACGTTGCAATAATCTCATAAAACTTACTTCGATAGCTATAGAGTTTTCGTTTTCGGCCTAACCCGACTGGTATGGTGGGGTTTACTTGGGTTTAATGAAATTTTACTCAACCCCAGTTTCCATCCAACTACCAAGTTTTCATTTGAGTCGAGTTGAGTTGTCGTTGACTTTAACTTGTTGTTGTATTGTATGTAGTTGCATTAAATATTTAACTAAAGGTTTTAACTGTGTGGGTTTCCACTTGAATTCAACACTAGTTCTCTAAGTTAGCCCAGGGTAAAGTCTGGATGGAAACATAGTACATGTCCTCGAGCTGGGTTAAAGTTTAACTACACCATGGTTAGCTGCGCGAGCTTATGATCGTCAAAATGTTATGCTCGTGGTTATGGTCTATTTAACCGCGGAGTTTTTGAACGACAAGCGTTTACCATAGTTAACCATAGTTAGTTTTTGAACACGCTCTAGAACGATCAAAAAGAGAGCCATCTAGATCAGTGGTGGGCAATAGCTGATTTTTCCAGAGTACCAAAAAGCTCTTAAAAAAGCTCTTGTTTATATCTAAAAGCTCTTGTTTATACCTAAAAGCTCCTTTTTATACTTTCTCACTCGAACTCACAAGCCAGATAGCTCTGGAATTGCCTTGGGAGATCGTGTGGCTCACGAAAGCTGCCGTTGCTCGCCCACCACTGACCTAGATCACAGTTCAGTGATCTAGACTTCCGTTTTCTCCGCTTCGCTGTGCTTACGGTTCCTCAGACAACACCATACGAAAGTCGAAGGATCATTTCCATGGTTTGAGAATCGAACCTATGACTGTTGGAATGATAGTAAGGATGGCTCATACAGACTATTTGAAAGTCTACATCACTACTTTTAATAGTACTGATGCTTTTTGTAAAGTACTACTTTTAAAGATTATACTTATTCAGTACGTTGAAGATAAGAGTACAATGCAATATTTTTTAAAATTCATCGGCAGAAATGAGATGAAATTAATTTTCATCTAGCTATAGAATTAGTAATAATATAGTAAAGGTAGAGATCAGTGTTTTTCTCTAAAATATCTGGCATTTCACTTAAAAATTTGTAAAGGGTTAGTTCAATGGATATACTAGTTTTATTACTGAAATTTCGAATGCCCTATTCATTCAATTGCTCTGCATACCCTTGATTCTTTAAATCAATTTATTTATGACACAAATTTATGATTCAAACTTTACGTGGTAGGAATTCGTAACTAATTTTTAGTATTTTCACACTTATAACGTTTCGTCGTACTTTTTAGCCAGAAATGATTCAGAACGAAATGGAAGAAGGTGTTCCAAAAGGTGTTAAAAGGTGAATGGAAAGATATTCCAAAATTTGTTACAATCAATGAAGTTTTGTATATAAAATAAATTGAAAAATATCATTAAAAAAAGCAGGGAATATATTTACAAAAAAAAATAGTAGATTAGCTGAATTTCATATTTTTAATTAAAATTTTTAAGGTCGCTTTAAGCACAGCAGAATAAACACAACAAAAATAACTTCATGTAAGCAAATAGAGCTCAAACATTTTTTCTTTCGCTTTTTTTGTTTTCTTCAAAATTATTTCGTTGCAAAAAAAATTTTTTACAATCTTTTTTTTTTAATTTATTTTTGTGTGATATTTTTTTTATTTATATATTCACCTGTTGGTAAATCTTGCAAATCATTATCAGGAGTGCTTAAACCAACATCAGCCGCTGTAGTTGTACCTGAAACACTTTCATCCCAGCTAATTTTTGAGAAATCACTTTGTAAATTACTAATTTCATCTTTACTAATAAAATTATCAAAATCAACATCAAAACGTACAGCACCATCTTCAACTTCATCATCGTCTAGCTGAGATGAAAGCCTTTCAAATTTTCTTTCAATACGATCAATATTTTTTATATTATTAACATTATTTGATCGTTTATTATTTTTATCATCACTATCGTTATCATATTGTTCAATAGTAGTTGTAGTTGTTACAGTAGTAGTAGTAGTAGGTTGTTGTGTATTTTTTGTAGTTGTTGTAATCGTTGTTTTTGTTGTTGTTGTTGTAGTTGTTGTTAAATTCACAATATTTTGTTCATTATTAACACAAGAATTTTTATTAATATTATTAATTATTGAATTAATATCAACAGATGGTGATGTTGTTGTTGGTACAATAATAGTAGTTGTTGATGTTGTTAAAGAAGGAGGAGATACCGTTATTATATTATTATCATCGTTTACACTCATATTATCATCAAATGATTTTCCAGATAACGATTCAATTGTTGGCGACTTTACCATATCAATTCCATTAACATCACATGTTATCGCATAATGTTCACTTTCTGAATTATAATCAGTGTTGCATTGTTGTGCATTAACAATTAATATGCTCTCCTCTAATACGCTATCGATTAATGTCATTGCTTCATTACGTATGTAATCAATATCATCGCCTATTTTTTTGGTTATCAATCGATCATATTATTTTATGGTATTCGTAGAGGATTGTTTGTAAAAAAAATGGAAATAAAAAAAGAATAAATTAAGTTAGATGTTTCTTTTGTTTTTCCTGTGATCTAGATTCTAAATATTTTTTTTTTAAAATTTAATTCATAAAAAATTAAATAAAAATAAAAAATAAATAATAAATAAAATTAAAAATTATAAATTAATGATTAATAATAATCAATGTTTTGTTTTGTCTATGGTGTGAGTGAGAGTAATGTGAGATGATTTTTTTGTTAGTTATTTAAATATCAACCATTAATTAATAAAATTTTATTTAATTATATATTTACCTTTTTTTTGTGTATTAAAAGTAAACATGCTTATAATTAATAATTTTTATTTGAAAACGACTGTTTCTTTTTTAAATTTTATTTTTTTGGTTCGAATTTATCCATCTGCTTGAAATACTGAAATATAAAATTTTTGCCAATAGTTTTTATTTGTAGAAAATCTTATCTTCGAATTTTACACACATGGAGTGTTTTTGAAATTTTATAAATATCGTGTATTCGGGAGGGTTTGAGTTGGAAGAGGAGTTAAATCACTGCTGAACTAGATAATCACAAAGTAAATTTTTCATTGATTTTACTGAAAATCGCATTTATGAAAACTGGGATTTTTCAACCAGCCGTAATTTCTTCAGAAAATTTTCAGAAACTTGAATGATATCTTAAAAATATGAAGGGGGATCGTAGCTTAGAAAGTTATTTATCACAGGAGAACATTAGAGAACAGCCCTTAAGTCGTTCAGGATAGTGCAACCGAAGTATCTAAATGATCACTTGGAAGAAGAAGCAAAATGCAGTATTAATAAATAAAATAATGCAAAATAATTTATTTTCTAACTAAACAATTTTAAATTGCCTTCTTTTTTATTTAGGGGAGTACCCCATAGATTCCTCTCTCGAGCTTGTTCGCAGTCTCATTGCCCTTGGCACCCCAGTGCCCGGGAACCCCACAAAGCAAGAGTCTATTTTTTCTGGCCAAGCTCTGGAGTATGTGAAAGCACCCTGCAACTATTTTTTTTGGGAAAAACTTCTACGAAGAGAGTGCGTTGATGGCAGCTTGACTGTCCGAAAAAATTTGATGTTGGTGCCTGGCATGTATTTCAGTAGTCTTGAAAAATGAGGTCCATATAGTAGAGGTTTCTTGGACCCCCCAGGGAGGATGAGTTAAAGTGGGAACTACAATGTGGCGCTGCCGCTCTTCTTGGCGCTGGCTTTTTCTCTGGCGCGCGCCATGTAGCTGAGTGCAACTACAATGCGTGGCGCTAAGTCATGTCAAAATTTTAAAAACGGATGAAGCGGATTGGTTCTGTTTGAGGCTTAAGTTAGTGGAAATGGGGCAATGCAAAAAAAAATTCATTGGAAATTATTTTTTTTACAGGAAAAACCAAAAATTGATTAAATACGAATGTTTTTTGGGATACTTTTGACTTCAGCGCCCTCATTTATCAAAATTCCCAACTGGCTGGTGTACTGGCGCGCACCAAAAGTAGAAAGTAGGCAAAAGTGAGCGGCAGCGCAAGCACCACGCGCCAAGGCCAGCTACACATTGTAGTTGCACTTCGGGTGGGCTACGTTTTTTACTTTTGACAGCTTGCGATACAGCGCCAGCGCCTCATTGTAGTTCAGCCTTAAAGGCTGAACTACAATGAGCCGCTGGCGCGTGGTGCTGGCGCTGTATCGCAAGCTGTCAAAAGTAAAAAACGTAGCCCACCCGAAGTGCAACTACAATGAGTAGCTGGCCTTGGCGCGTGGTGCTTGCGCTGCCGCTCACTTTTGACTACTTTCTACTTTTGGTGCGCGCCAGTACACCAGCCAGTTGGGAATTTTGATAAATGAGGGCGCTGAAGTCAAAAGTATCCCAAAAAACATTCGTATTTAATCAATTTTTGGTTTTTCCTGTAAAAAAAATAATTTCCAATGAATTTTTTTTTGCATTGCCCCATTTCCACTAACTTAAGCCTCAAACAGAACCAATCCGCTTCATCCGTTTTTAAAATTTTGACATGACTTAGCGCCACGCATTGTAGTTGCACTCAGCTACATGGCGCGCGCCAGAGAAAAAGCCAGCGCCAAGAAGAGCGGCAGCGCCAGCGCCAGCGCCACATTGTAGTTCCCACTTAAAACAACAGGCATACACAAGGCAAGGGTTTTTTTGTCAGAAAGTAGTGTGGCATGACTCGCCATAAACAGAAAAATGATTGTGTACTCATTTAGCCAATAGAATAGCTATTATAATTTAGGATTTATCTCTTAAAACGATGACTTCATGCAAAACTGTTTTTAATAAAAAACAAAATTTTTTCGGTGATATTTTTTGGGTAATTGGAAAAGCTTCATAATCTAAGGTAACTTGAAGGAGGGGCGATAGATACTTGCTTTTCAACACTTGGATTGTGTTGGAGTTCACTCACACCAAAGAGAACAATTTTGCACGAAGCCTACGGATCTAACAAAAGTCAAAACAAAATATGTATTTTTGTAACAAGGTTTCAATTTCGCAAGGTTAGTATCCTCAATAGCAGAAGACTGACCCACAGACGCAACCGTCGGAGTTAGTGGGAGACAGCCTCGTCAGATTGCTATGCCACCTGAAACAAGTGAATTCCGCTAACCAGTCGAAAAAGGCTGTTACGCCAGCTTTACTAGACTATACCAAGTGAACAAGGAGGTGTACACTATGCTAAGTGAAGACCTAAGCGGAACTTTTTGGTATCCTATTGTTAATCGGCTAAGCCGGCGAAATGTCGTATTGGGGCTACTCAAAGAGTGAATTGAATGTGAATTAAAGAGGATATTTGTCAAAGCTAAGTTAAGTTAAGATAAAAAAGGGTGGAAATATTAGGTGACAGGCTAATTTTTGTTATGTTGCAGTTCTAAGCTTGGAAAACACCCTTTGTAACACTAGTCCGTCAAGTGGTTGGTTACATCGTGGTGCAATGTCTGGTATTAAGCTTAGTTCGAAGAGTAGAATAGGTTTTGGGGTCAGGAGCGTGTTGAAGGATGTTGCGATGACCCCTGCATTTGAACTGTTGGATGTTGTAGAGGATCGGAGAAATAGAGATTACGTAAGGTTGTTCCTCAGTCGGGGTGTTTTATTTATGATCGAATTCTTAGTTTGTAGAGTGGAATTAGCCAAACGAACTGAAGCTAATAAAAGTTGTTTCTCGTTGCCCCGATGCCAGAGTCGCGATAAGAAATGGTTGGGAGTAGGTGGTTGTGGCAGTTCCTTCCTACTTCTCGTAAGTATACGAGGTCTGTTCAAAAATTAAGGTGCATTTTCAAATTTCGCTGGTTACATAAATTCGATTATCGATTTTTTAATTTTCTTATGTTGGTATACATGCCCCTGAAGTATGATAAAATATTCAGCTGTATTCATTGTTTACTTTGTCTGTGGCCGCCGCAAAGGTTAGACGTGTTTTGCGTGTTCGGCGATATTTTGCTGTCGAAAAAAATGGTTCAAATTCACCTTACTTTTTAAACAGACCTCGTATGTATGTATATATTGACAATCCAGAACCTGGAAACATTCTAAATCCTTGAAACTACTAATCTTATTTCCCTCCACAACAGTTCACTTTCGAAGATATTGTCACAAGCAGCAAAAGTGAGTCCCAAGAGAGAAGGGCTATTTCCGTACACCTGCGTCTAACGACACTTCTTCGAAATATACTCGCCCAGGCAGAAAACCGACTTCTGCGCATGGGCCACGACGTTTCAATCGTTCTGGTACGTCCGCGCCAGCACTTGGTATTTTGTGGAAGCGGTAGAGTTAAGAGGTGAAAGAGCGGCAAGGTTTGCGTTGACTGGCCTAGGCGATAAGGTTACTACCATAGCAGAGGATGATGGTTCGATTTCGTGTGCAGCATGTCTTCCCACTTTTACTATTCTAGGGTTACCTTTAACCGAGAGTCGAGCCACAATGTGCACAAACGTGGATTCCAGACAGAGAGAAAAGAATATAAATTTATGTGCGATAAAAGAGCTTCAATTTGCGTTTCCGCTTTGCGCTTGGGATGTAAAAGGGCTTTAAACATCAAATCCTGTAAAATATAAGAATTTTGAGGTTTGGAAATTCTTTTCTAATATTTTCGAAACTCACTGGTATTTTGTATCTCCAGTTTTGCATACGTTTTCGCAAATAGATCTCTCGCTCCTACTTCTATTTCAATGTAAAGCTCAATCTCACTGCAAAGCTCACTCTAATGTTGTTAACGCTTGTTTTGGTATGGAAAAAGGAGCTTTCAGAGTCACACGTACAAAACCATTACTTCACAGAATTGTTGTTGTAATTTAACAAAAAAAACTTTCGGATAACGCATTGAAAATATCTCGGCTTTCGAGATTTCACACATGGCGATAATTAAAACTTTATGTTTTTCTGAAATGGAATGTAGTAGAAATTGATTGAAAGGAGGTCACGTTGGGGAAGTAAAATGTAGATACTGAAAGCTGCAGATAGTGTTAACGATCTCTTGTGTCTGAAAAATTAAGGAAATTTCAGGTAATATTATGAATAGCAAATCGAAAGGAGAAAATATCGTTTCATCTAAATGTAGTCAAATAGGACAAATTTCGATTATGTTAAGTATAGAATTTAAACTAATTCAATCAGAGATAGTCTATTGACTCATATGCAGAAGGGAATCAACATTAAAGACTTATTACATACAGGAAACTGTTCAAACGACAACAAAGTATTGAAATTTTTGTTCAAAACAGTTTGATTTTTAATTGTAAATTCTTTGATTAAACTTTGTTTGGATCATAATGTTGTCATAAATGACATATCATCTACAAATAATATTATTGAAAAGCGAACATTTATTTGCTTAGCGCAATTTTTTTTATATATAAATCTATCAATAAAATTTTATATTTTTGTGCAAAACAGTAATTAGTTTTGTGCATAATAAATATTTATAAATTATATTTTTACGGCCATCATTTGTAAAAATCTCAGGTAGGTAATTACTATAGTTATAGAAATTATAATTACATAAATTCTATTTATATAACAAAATAAAAATAAAATAATAAATAAAAGTAAATATATGTATATAATTAATTAAGGGTTGATATTAAAATATATTAAATGAATGGTGTTTTAAGATGAGAAAGCTGTGCATATAATTTTAATAATTTTTTTTTCATCATAATTTTTTTTTGACTCTTGCTTTCATCACTCCATTTGTACCATATTTTTTTCCCACTAGCCTTTACGGGCTAGGGTATTTTATACAACTTTTTAACCTTGCACCCAATTTAGGATACCCACTAATATTCACACACAGCATGGCTTATTAAATTATTATTTAAAAATGTTTTAATGAAGATGAAGCCTGTACTTTAATGATGATTTAAAATATAAAACTAGAAGTATTTTTTTTTAATAAAAATAATAATGTTAAAAACACTGATATGATGATACTATGACATTAAAAATTAAAATATAAAATTAAAATAAAAAATTATGAAATAAACTAATTTAATTTTTTTTTCTTGTTGAAAAAAATATATAAGGATTTTTTTTTGTTATCGTAAGATTTTTGTTTTTGTTTTAAATAGTAAATCGAAATATTGTTGAAATCTCAGGGAAGTATAGAGTGAAGATTGTTTATCTTACCTTTTGAATGTTCAGATGGAGATGATTGACCATCATAATCATCTTTAGTTACTTCTGTTATTTCTTCTAAATTGGGGGAAAAAATGCAATGTAAAATTAGAAATTGTGGGAAATTTAGCGTTTTTGTTTTTTTTTTTGATAATTTTTACTAAGAGGAGAATAGAGGTTACTTGTTGTATACATCCGCATTTTCATTATTATGTATATATTTTTTTTGGCTATAGGCATAAACAAAATAAATAAAATAATTATGAAGTAGTAAGAAATATAGCGACACTTTTTTTAGTACATTTAAACGGGCACATATTTAGTATGTATATATATACAAATCGTTATAACGCAGTTATGAATAATATATATGATATCGAAGCGAGACTATAATATAATACGAAATATGATTTTGATTTACTCATTATTATGTGTACATCCACTGGCTGATTAAAATTATGTTACCTTGATTATTATCTGGTAATAAATCTTCATCTAAATATTCAACATCTGTATGCGTATCATGAACATCTTTCATTCCTTTTATATGATTTTTTTCTTTATCGATATTAAATACATTTCCACATTTTTCATGCACAAACGAAACACTACTTTCATTCAATGCTTCCTGTAATTTATTCGATGTTGCTGTATCAGATTGTTGAGATATATTATCAGTAAATGGATTATCTTCAACATCAGAAGTTAAGAAGATATCTTCAGTATCTGTGAGTTCTTGTGAGATTGCTGCATCTACTTGAATTGGTAATGGACGTAGAACTGGACTTGGTCGCCTTTCATTTATATTACCATTTGCCTTTAGTGCTTCTATTGATGTTACAGTTGATCGGTAAACATCTTGCATTGGTACAATAGCATCAGATTTTTGTTCATCATCATCAGATAAATCTTCAATGCCACTAATGCACTCAACATCAGTAACATAATCTTGTGATTCAGTTTGCTGTTTTGGTTCATCAGTATTCGTTGATTGTCCGCAATTATCATTCTCAAAATCACTAACATCTAAATCTTCAATATCTGTTATATTTTGCTCTTTATTTACTTTAATATCTAAATATTTTGATTTTTGTTTATTTTGTGTTTTTGAGCGTGTTTTCTTTCTTCGAACAGTACCAGCTATAAAAATTTCTTCAATATCAGTTTTTGGTTCTATATCAGAATATTCAATCTTTTTTTGACTTGTCGATTTTATTTTTTCTGAATTTCGTACAGCAGTATTTTCAACAACAGTATATTTTTCAGATACTGTTTGAATATTACGTTCATCAAAAATATCTTCTTCACATCCTGATAAATCTTCAATGTCTGTTAAACCTTTATCATTGAAACAACTTGAATCTACATCTAATAACATATCATTTTGCAATGGCATAACATTTGTTACAGGATCACCACTTTCATCTTCTTTAACTATTGTTATTTCATTTAATGGTGCTGGAATATTTAAATCTGATATTTGTTGCATTTCATTAAACAATTCGCCAACCTCACTAACATCAAGATCCTCTATATCTGTAAGTGATGTTATTGAAAATCTAGCTCTTGGTATAACTAGTTCATTATCACTTGAGCTATCTTCATCTGATGAATTTAATTTCTCAATATCTGTTAAAGGATCATCAGGGTTTGAGCTTACACTCAATAGTGGACTACGGGCTTTTTCAAAGCTTTTTCGTCTACAAGGTTGACTTTCAGTAACAAATGTTATATCTATAATCGGACATTCCGGTATGACAAATACTTCATCTTTCAGATCATCTTCATCACCAGACAGTATAATATCATCAATTTCTGATGATGGTCCATCAGCTATGCTAGTGTTCTGCATAGAGCATGCACCGCAGTCTCCTTCTGCTTCAGACACTTCACCATCGCATAATGCTGAGAAATCTAATTTAGCAACTTGCTCAGTTATCTGAGAGTTTTCTAAATTTGGCACGAAATCAACTTCATTATCATCTGTACTAATTCCTAGCTTTTCCATTTCATCACCAGACGTGTCATAATTTTCACAATCAGTAACACACCCTGGATCGTCTATCCACAATGCAGTCAAGAATGTTCCTCTCATTGTTTTGCTACCCTGCTTACTTGATGTTCTATCTCCTAACTGTATTTTTTCATCAGTATATCCTTGATCCAAAAATTCTTCAAGTGAAAGCTGTATATCAGGAAATGCTTCACTTTTATCATCATCTGAATTTGAATCGTCGTAATCTTCAATATCTGTAACAGCTGGCGAAGTCCTTTTTGGCTTTCTTAAACTTTTCTTCAGATTTATATAACATTGTTCTTCATCATTCGAATCAAGGCATTCTACATCGGTGTGAGTTCCTTGAATATCACAATCACTTTGGCAATCGGATATATCCCCCGATAAGTCTTCAGTAATAGCTATAGTTGGTATATTTGACATTATGGTAAATTATAAAACACAGTTTCGGTTGGTGGTTAATACCTATGTGGTAATAGTAAGTTTTTTCACAATTTAATCAAAACAAAAATGTTTGTTTGTTAATATAGTATATAAAAATTTAACTTAAAAAATATACTTTTTTTTTATTTTTTTTTTTAGAAAAGACAAAACACTTAACTTAATTGTATTTAATTTTTAAATTGTTTTTTGTTGGGCTGATTTGGTTTGTTTGAGTTAACAATATTTTTATTTGTGTTTAAGTGGTTTTTTATATGTAAGTAAGTAAATAATAATTTAAATATTTTTTTGTAAAAATAATTGTTTTTTTAATAATTATTGTGATAATGAGTGCAATCTTGTGATTGAGTTCAAGAGCGCCAAGGCTAGTTTTGTTTTTAAAATCTCATGAAATATGTTTCGTTAATTTCTGTTTGTCTGTTTCTTTTTAAATACTGATTTATTTTTCGAAAATCTTTTGAGTTCTTTTAAAACCTTGTGTGACTAAAAAAACTCATCTAATTATAGTAATGAAATCAAAGTTAATTAAAATTAATTTACATTTGTATCATTTTTTGTTTTAGGAACAAGGACTGCTCACGTTACTATTATTAATAACATTTTAACGTCTTCCAAATGTGACGCCTAGATGTCAGCACTGTAGAATGTTTAAATGTGACGTCTTTGCAAATGACATAAGTCATTTTGTTTTAGTAGAAAGTAGAAAGTAGAAAGATATTTTATTCCACGTATAATTGTAATGGATCATACTTTCAATTAAAAAAAACGGGTACCCACCTTCAAATGATATGTGTCAAAATTTCATAACATTCTGACCACAATTCACAATGGTTTTAGTGGCGCTAATTTTGGAATTATCAAAACAATGGAAAACTCTGAATTTCGTATGTTGATAAACCATTGCTTTTGAATGGACAAGCAAAGGAATGGCTTGACAGGTGTTTCGGACTCTGTCCCATCTAGGCAAATGGTAGAGAAATGTTTTGCTGACATGGCCGCACAAACAGCAGAAAACATAAAAAAGTCCACAATAAGTTTTGAAAGACCGTAAAGTGAAGTTGCCTGAGATATGTAGCTGACACCTTAAAAATATCAGAGAGCAATGTATTCATTTTTTGCTTAAACATTTTTTGTCCATAAGAAAGCTCTGTTCGAACTTAGCATAGCGTTTGCTCACTGTTGACCAAAAACAACAACGTGTTGCTGATTCAGAGCACTATTTGGATTTTTCATGCGATATGTGCTAATGGACGAAACATGGATCCATCACTACACTCCAACGACAAATCGGCAGTCAGCTGATTGGACAGCAACCGGGAAATTCCGTCTAAAACGACTAAAAACGCAAAAGTTGGCGAGGAAGGTTATGGCGTCCCTATTTTGGGTTGCACATGGAAAAGGGAAAATGGATCAATAGTGAATATTACATAGCATTATAACATTATAACTGCGTTTTAAGGACCAGTGCCGCGGCCAAACAATTGGAGGCCCTGTGCAAAAATTCAACGAGAGGCCTCAGGGAGACCAAAAAACGTTTTCGCTCGCGGGATTTCCTTCATAAAGACCCATATTCGCAACAGAATTACGGAAAATGGGCTGATTTGTATGGCCCATACTGATTTGTGTGGCCCATTCAATGAAGTAAAAATGCAAATAATGAATTCAAATGATTTTTATTGCCAAAAAAAGTTTTTGTTCGCTTCGCTCGCGAGGCTCCAAATACGCGAGGCCCTATGCAGTTGCACATTTTGCACATATGCCAGTCGCGGCACTGTTAATGACGAAATTGCGAAAATGAAGAAGAAAAAGGTGCTTGTTCATCAAAAGAATGGGGGCGTACACCCACCCGTACAGTCTAGGTGAAAAATTCCTAAAAAAAAGTACGAAATAGAGCCAATTGTATAATAGACAGTGTCCGACCAAAGCTTCGGCCAACTTCGGTCAAAAACGCACCTTCGGCCCCACATTCGGCTTCGGTCGATCAAGCCGAAGGTTTTGCCGAAGCCGAAGATCTTATATCCAGGCACCTCACCGGACGAAAACGAAAGGAATGGAAAGTGTGATGAAAATTTACAATTGCAATTGTGTATTGGGCCCTTAAAACTGACCTTCGGTCGGACACTAATAATAAAGCGAAATTTTAACATCAAAATTGCTTATAACTTTAAAAATCAAAGCCGTAGCATAAAAATTGTCCGGACCTTTTTCATATGAAATACTTCAAGCTTTCTAATTTTGGAAAAAAAAGTATAGGTATTTTTTTGGAGAAAAAGGTTGTTGAACGTAAAATTTTAGTTAAAAAAAACAATATTTTGACTTTGACGACTTATAACTCTGAAAGTTGGTAGGGTGGAACCGTGGATTTTTCAATTTTAGATAGGTGGGAGTATTCTGCGTACACTGATACCTTATTCATGAAAATAGGTTATAGCGTTACAAAAATACAGGGTGATATTAGGTATTACGCCTGAATAAAAAATACAGGTGCGGTTAGGGGACCCCCTACAGGAACGAAGTTGCTAATGCTTTTTCTTGAACTTCGAATGTAATTCCAATATGAAGGCATATGAGCTACCTTTTTCAATACCATTCATTTCATTAAGAAGGCATAAGCATCTATTCTGGATAATGAACAAAGGAAAAAGTGTGCATGTTCCTTAAGTGGCCCCTAGACTATCAATAATATTGTGCAATAATATTGAGCAATATACTGATGGTTTCCTTCTTTGCCCCAGATAAGACAGTCTTTCAATATCAGTATCGGGTATGGTTTAGGTCGCCACTGTATACGACCTAGGCGCAAGTAACCAGCACCGAATGGCAAGCAAGAAACCGGCTACCACTGTGTTTTTACCCTTATGCATGACACTTTCCATTACCATTTCTTTCCAAAGCTATTGGTTCCCATTACTTCCAATTTCTACAAAGAAACACTGCATTCTGATTTCAAGAATTCATAAATTGTCTACTGGGAAATTGCCTACTGGGATCGATTCTCGCTCTACCCGCAAGCCGCGTTAAGGAACTTCGTTCCAAAAAGAAATAGCAATATTAACACCTTAGCCACAATTACGGGATACATATAGAAACTATACAGAATTGCAATACTCATTATAACCGATAATCTGAGATACTTTTTTTTCGCCGGGCCTGGGTTTTGTGAAGTTAAGAATTTAAACATGAGGAAAAATTATGGGGTTTAACAAAAATCTAGAATTATTTAATATTCGATTAGGGCAGTAAATATCATCGAGAAATACCTTTAACTGAAAGTCAAGGATTTAGCGGTGATATGTTTAAAATTCTTACCCCAAATCTGGTAAAACATGAGAATTTTGACAATATTTTCGAAAATTGGGATTTTGTATCGGCATTTTTGCTCACGTTTTCGCATCTGGATCTCCCTACTTTTATTTCAATGTAAAGCACAATCTCAGAGTAAAACTCACTACAATATTTGTTAACGCTTGTTGGTATAGAAATTATCACCTCATATCTTAAACCACGGCATTATTGTTGTAATTTAATAACAAAGCTCTCAAAGCTTTCGAAGTATCTCGGGTTTCCAAGACGGGTTAAAGTTATCAAATTACCACCAATCTTGTATTTTATTCGGAGTGAACTAGGTTGATATTTATGTTAAAATTACAATTAAGGGTTAACTTCGTTGATGTATATGTATACAATCCTTAATCCACATATCAAAAATATAGACTTTATTAGTTCAGCTCGCGGTAAACGTTGAAAAAAGGAGGTATAGTGAAATGTGGCTTTAAATGGAAGTTATGCTTTTAGAAATTAAGATATCTGAAGAGTTAAGGCCTGATATGAAGTGGTTAAGTTGGGGTTTGGTTGGTTTATTTAAACTAGAATACTTAAGAGGAAATAGTTCTCGTTGGCGCAGTTTACTAAGTATTGTGTTTTCAACTAAACTACCATATTGAGATAAAGTTGGTCTAGTTATGAACTGAGAACCGAATTGATCTATTTACTTAACTGAGAATTAAATGCTATGAAGAACATAAGCATTGCACATTCATATTATTCATAGTGCTAAAATTATGAATCTTGTTAAATTAGAGTTGCTTCAATTTCCACAAGGAGCTAAAAGAACTAGTTTGTGTTATATTTTAAAATTTATTTCTTTTTACTAACGCACAGAAATTAACGATGATTTTGACATTTCTATATAACTATAATATTTTATTGCATTCTTATATTATGATTGCCGGCAAAAGGATTAATGAGATTTATTTAAAAAAAATATATTTCTTTAAGCTCAGGCTTACATGACCTTTAAGTATTTAAAAAAATTGCTCAACCCTGAAAAAATCAATAACCAATTTCGAAAGCCTATGATTAATGGTAGAGAAAAAACAAATGTGTGTGCTGTCGATGATTAATATTTTGTTGACCAAAATAATTGATATTTAATATTAATAAATATCTTTTAAGGCAAACAAAAAATCTTCAATTACCTGATTTACTAACACAGTCATAATCAAGTTTATGCTTCTGTTGGGACGGTGACGATGATCGATATTCGAGCATCGGTGATATATGACTCTCAGTGATGATCTCTGTCGAGCATGATGGATCAGTATTTATAGATGTCTCATTTTCGTCTTCCTCGGTTGCTTGCAGATGCAGATCAGATTCTCTCAAACGTTCTTCAATTAATTGTAGTGGTCTTTTTGTTGGTTTTGGTGATGCGGGACTTGCAGAACGTTTTCTTTCATAATCAGATGAATATGAAGGTAACGCTACTGAATCCGATAAACTAGAATCAGTTGTATCGATGAAACTTACATCGAAATCATTATATTTGTATTCGTTAGCCTTTCTGATGAGCTCGTTGGTTCCGAGGGGTTGTCTATATATAACTTCAATTGATTTTGATGAGTCCATTGTTCTTGTAAATACTTCGCTTGTTGTTATGATTTTTGTACCATTATCAGTTTTTGGTTTTGCTTGCCTACTTGGACTGGACGGAAGCGAGGATGGTTCTATTCTTTTGGTTGGGTCACTAGTTGTAAGGCAATCTTTATTTGCATATTGAAGAGCTGATGAACAACGCACAGAAATATCTTTAGTTTCGGAAATTTTTGTTTCTTGTATTCTAGCATTATGCAATTCTTTTGATTTTTTGGTTGCTTTAAGTGATTCGGCTTTAGTACGTCTACTTATATGTGTTCTTCGCGATTCGGGTTTTAAGTCTTTTTTATGATCAGTAACTTCTTTTGGAATGGAAGAAGGTATTCTAGTCTTTGTAGTTCTTTCTCTCTCAATTTTCATAGTTTGTCGCATTTTGCTAATATTTTCTAAACTTTTCTGCGTTTTATCTAATGCTAAAGTTTTCTGGGTCTTAGGAGGTTGCTTGGCTGGCATTAGTTTTGATTGCTCGTGCTTCTCTGACGAACTTGTCTGAGAACGGGCCTTTGTTTTCTTAGATACAGTCATAGATTTCGTAGCAGCAGGTTTTTTTACTTCAACCTTGCCTTTAGTTGCTGGTATTTCCTGGGCCATAACTGTTTTTTTGGCAGCTATTTGGGCATTGGCTACGGTTGTCTTCTGTTTTGCTGGCGATCTCATAACATCAGGATAACCTTGAGGTGTTGAGCTACGGCTTCTTTGATTGCGCGGGGAGCTTGATCTATATTCTTGCATATCAACAGTTTTGCCAGTTTTTATATCATGTGATAGAGTCGACTGCATGTAGCCAAACTTTCTTGATAATGGTGACGTAAATACTGGATGATGTTCAATTTCAAATCGATTATCTTTGGAGATGCTGCTCTTAGTCGGTTTAGCACTCTCACCTGATTTAGTTCTTTTTCTTTGTGGGCTTACATAAGCGTCTCTCTTGTTCTTGTCAATTTTTTCACTTGTTGTCTTCTTATCAACTAAAGCTTGACGTTCGTATGATAAATTAAACGCCTTCACTTTTGTTGTTTTCTGTGATTTTCGCGGGCTGGGCGGCAATGGTTGCTCCCAAGGTTTTTTGTATTCTTTCTCTCCTTCAACTTCTTTTTCTTTCTTCTTAGCCTTTTCCTTTGATTTTTCAACAACCTTTGGTTTTCTAGGCTCTCTGTAAGCAGCGTAAATTGATGTTGCAGTTATAGGCTTTGATGGTATTGAAGTTATTGTAAATTTATCATCCTTTTCTGAGAATCTTTTTACTGTTGTAGGTTTGCTTAATTTGCTAGATTTTCTTGTAACAGGGGATGCAGACGTTTGTCTTTCTACCTTTTGACTTTCTCGTGAAGTTGATCTTGGCTTAGTTACTTCCTTCTTTTCTTTTTTCTTAACTGTAAATTCTTTATCTTTGCGAGCTATACGACTCTGGGTAGCTGTGGGCATTTGATCCTTAATTTGTCGATCATCGTCTTTTCTATATTTGACTGGACTTGCATCAGCTCGGGGCTTTGGAGCTTTGCTTTTAGGAAGTTTTGATTCAGTCTCAATTTTAACAAAATAACTAACGGAAGAACTCTTTACTTTTTTTGGACGTAATGGCTTTTTATCTTCCAAACCAGGCTCTTCTTTCGCAAAAGGTTGATATTTTGCGGGAAAAGCTTCAAGACTATCCAAACTATTAAGACTGTCAGAATGTGGTAACTTATCTTCCTTCTTTGAAATTTCTAACTGCTTATAATCTACCAAGTCTCTAGTGTCAGAGTCAAAGTCAGTCCTGTCTGCTAATTGTTGTTTGCTATCACCGTCACCCAAGTGAGAAAGGGAATCTCTAGATACTTCTGCAGATAGGGAAGACTCGTCAAGCGAAGAATAAGTCGGGGCTACTTTAAGGGTTTTAGCCGAGACCTCACCACGAAAGATTTTTTCAGTATATGAAACAGGCCTTTTCAAAGATATTTCTCTAGGTTTCGCTAATTGTTCTATTGAATCAGAAAGAAACTCAGAAGATTCAGAGGCTTCGTCTAAAGGAGATCTGCCATCGGAGGTGTCAGACATAAAAACAGATTTAAAAGGTTTCGAAGGAGATACAAGAGATAGAATTGCCTTTCTACCAGCAGATTCAGATGCTGCATCGTCAGTAACAGAAGAAATAATAACAGCCTTATGTTCGACTTCTCCTTCGGGAGACGGAGGAATGAAGACAGGAGTCTCATACACAGGTGAAAGCAGTTCTTTCTCCTCCGTTGTCGGTTTCTCAAGAGATTTTGGAACACCAATAACCTCTTTGGTTACAGTGGTGACCACAGTTTCTTTGACAATTTCCTCGATTGGAGAAACAGGTTTCTTTTCGACAATTTCAGGTTCAGGTTTGGGTTCGACTTCTTTGGGAGATGAAGGAATGGAAACAGGAGCCTTCTCCTCAGGCGAAAGAGGTTCTTTCTCTAGGGCTGTTGGTTTTTCAGGAGATTTTGGTACACCAATAACCTCTTTGGTTACAGTAGTGACCACAGTCTCTTTGACAATTTTCTCGATTGGAGAAACAGGTTTCTTTTCGACAATTTCAGGTTCAGGTTTGGGTTCGACTTCTTTGGGAGATGAAGGAATGGAAACATGAGCCTTCTCCTCAGGCGAAGGAGGTTCTTTCTCTAGGGCTGTTGGTTTTTCAGGAGATTTTGGTACACCAATAACCTCTTTGGTTACAGTAGTGACCACAGTCTCTTTGACAATTTCCTCCATTGGAGATACAGGTTTCTTTTCGATAATTTCAGGTTCAGGTTTGGGTTCGACTTCTTCTTTGGGAGATGAAGGAATGGAAACAGGAGCCTTCTCCTCAGGCGAAAGAGGTTCTTTCTCTAGGGCTGTTGGTTTTTCAGGAGATTTTGGTACACCAATAACCTCTTTGGTTACAGTAGTGACCACAGTCTCTTTGACAATTTCCTCGATTGGAGAAACAGGTTTCTTTTCGACAATTTCAGGTTCAGGTTTGGGTTCGACTGCTTCTTTGGGAGATGAAGGAATGGAAACAGGAGCCTTCTCTTCAGGTGAAAGAGGTTCTTTCTTTACATCTGTAGGTTTTTCAGGAGATTTTGGTACACCAATAACATCTTTGGTTACAGTAGTGACCTCAGTCTCTTTGACAATTTCCTCGATTGGAGATACAGGTTTCTTTTCGACAATTTCAGGTTCAGGTTTGGGTTCGACTTCTTCTTTGGGAGATGAAGGAATGGAAACAGGGGCCTTCTTCTCAGGTGAAAGAGGTTCTTTCTCTAGGGCTGTAGGTTTTTCAGGAGATTTTGGTACACCAATAACCTCTTTGGTTACAGTAGTGATCACAGTCTCTTTGACAATTTCCTCGATTGGAGATACAGGTTTCTTTTCGACAATTTCAGGTTCAGGTTTGGGTTCGACTTCTTCTTTGGGAGATGAAGGAATGGAAACAGGAGCCTTCTCCTCAGGCGAAAGAGGTTCTTTCTCTAGGGCTGTAGGTTTTTCAGGAGATTTTGGTACACCAATAACCTCTTTGGTTACAGTAGTGACCACAGTCTCTTTGACAATTTCCTCGATTGGAGATACAGGTTTCTTTTCGACAATTTCAGGTTCAGGTTTGGGTTCGACTTCTTCTTTGGGAGATGAAGGAATGGAAACAGGAGCCTTCTCCTCAGGTGAAAGAGGTTCTTTCTCTAGGGCTGTAGGTTTTTCAGGAGATTTTGGTACACCAATAACCTCTTTGGTTACAGTAGTGACCTCAGTCTCTTTGACAATTTCCTCGATTGGAGATACAGGTTTCTTTTCGACAATTTCAGGTTCAGGTTTGGGTTCGACTGCTTCTTTGGGAGATGAAGGAATGGAAACAGGAGCCTTCTCTTCAGGTGAAAGAGGTTCTTTCTTTACATCTGTAGGTTTTTCAGGAGATTTTGGTACACCAATAACATCTTTGGTTACAGTAGTGACCTCAGTCTCTTTGACAATTTCCTCGATTGGAGATACAGGTTTCTTTTCGACAATTTCAGGTTCAGGTTTGGGTTCGACTTCTTCTTTGGGAGATGAAGGAATGGAAACAGGGGCCTTCTTCTCAGGTGAAAGAGGTTCTTTCTCTAGGGCTGTAGGTTTTTCAGGAGATTTTGGTACACCAATAACCTCTTTGGTTACAGTAGTGATCACAGTCTCTTTGACAATTTCCTCGATTGGAGATACAGGTTTCTTTTCGACAATTTCAGGTTCAGGTTTGGGTTCGACTTCTTCTTTGGGAGATGAAGGAATGGAAACAGGAGCCTTCTCCTCAGGTGAAAGAGGTTCTTTCTCTAGGGCTGTAGGTTTTTCAGGAGATTTTGGTACACCAATAACCTCTTTGGTTACAGTAGTGACCACAGTCTCTTTGACAATTTCCTCGATTGGAGATACAGGTTTCTTTTCGACAATTTCAGGTTCAGGTTTGGGTTCGACTGCTTCTTTGGGAGATGAAGGAATGGAAACAGGAGCCTTCTCTTCAGGTGAAAGAGGCTCTTTCTTTACATCTGTAGGTTTTTCAGGAGATTTTGGTACACCAATAACATCTTTGGTTACAGTAGTGACCTCAGTCTCTTTGACAATTTCCTCGATTGGAGATACAGGTTTCTTTTCGACAATTTCAGGTTCAGGTTTGGGTTCGACTTCTTCTTTGGGAGATGAAGGAATGGAAACAGGAGCCTTCTCCTCAGGTGAAAGAGGTTCTTTCTCTAGGGCTGTAGGTTTTTCAGTAGATTTTGGAACACCAATAACCTCTTTGGTTACAGTAGTGACCACAGTCTCTTTGACAATATCCTCGATTGGAGATACAGGTTTCTTTTCGACAATTTCAGGTTCAGGTTTGGGTTCGACTGCTTCTTTGGGAGATGAAGGAATGGAAACAGGAGCCTTCTCTTCAGGTGAAAGAGGTTCTTTCTTTACATCTGTAGGTTTTTCAGGAGATTTTGGTACACCAATAACATCTTTGGTTACAGTAGTGATCACAGTCTCTTTGACAATTTCCTCGATTGGAGATACAGGTTTCTTTTCGACAATTTCAGGTTCAGGTTTGGGTTCGACTTCTTCTTTGGGAGATGAAGGAATGGAAACAGGGGCCTTCTTCTCAGGTGAAAGAGGTTCTTTCTCTAGGGCTGTAGGTTTTTCAGGAGATTTTGGTACACCAATAACCTCTTTGGTTACAGTAGTGATCACAGTCTCTTTGACAATTTCCTCGATTGGAGATACAGGTTTCTTTTCGACAATTTCAGGTTCAGGTTTGGGTTCGACTTCTTCTTTGGGAGATGAAGGAATGGAAACAGGAGCCTTCTCCTCAGGCGAAAGAGGTTCTTTCTCTAGGGCTGTAGGTTTTTCAGGAGATTTTGGTACACCAATAACCTCTTTGGTTACAGTAGTGATCACAGTCTCTTTGACAATTTCCTCGATTGGAGATACAGGTTTCTTTTCGACAATTTCAGGTTCAGGTTTGGGTTCGACTTCTTCTTTGGGAGATGAAGGAATGGAAACAGGAGCCTTCTCCTCAGGCGAAAGAGGTTCTTTCTCTAGGGCTGTAGGTTTTTCAGGAGATTTTGGTACACCAATAACCTCTTTGGTTACAGTAGTGATCACAGTCTCTTTGACAATTTCCTCGATTGGAGATACAGGTTTCTTTTCGACAATTTCAGGTTCAGGTTTGGGTTCGACTTC
The DNA here is from genome assembly GCA_963855945.1 of Thereva nobilitata. Lineage (NCBI taxonomy): Eukaryota > Metazoa > Arthropoda > Insecta > Diptera > Therevidae > Thereva > Thereva nobilitata. The sequence continues at coordinate 35,622,590 of OY979696.1, forward strand.
TTCTTTGGGAGATGAAGGAATGGAAACAGGAGCCTTCTCCTCAGGCGAAAGAGGTTCTTTCTCTAGGGCTGTAGGTTTTTCAGGAGATTTTGGTACACCAATAACCTCTTTGGTTACAGTAGTGACCACAGTCTCTTTGACAATTTCCTCCATTGGAGATACAGGTTTCTTTTCGACAATTTCAGGTTCAGGTTTGGGTTCGACTTCTTCTTTGGGAGATGAAGGAATGGAAACAGGAGCCTTCTCCTCAGGCGAAAGAGGTTCTTTCTCTAGGGCTGTAGGTTTTTCAGGAGATTTTGGTGCACCACTAACCTCTTTGGTTACAGTAGTGATCACAGTCTCTTTGACAATTTCCTCGATTGGAGATACAGGTTTCTTTTCGACAATTTCAGGTTCAGGTTTGGGTTCGACTTCTTCTTTGGGAGATGAAGCAATGGAAACAGGAGCCTTCTCCTCAGGTGAAAGTATTTCTTTCTCTAGGGCTGTAGGTTTTTCAGGAGATTTTGGTACACCAATAACTTCTTTGGTTACAGTAGTGACCTCAGTCTCTTTGACAATTTCCTCGATTGGAGATACAGGTTTCTTTTCCACAATTTCAGGTTCAGGTTTGGGTTCGACTTCTTCTTTGGGAGATGAAGGAATGGAAACAGGAGCCTTCTTCTCAGGTGAAAGAGGTTCTTTCTCTACGGCTGTAGGTTTTTCAGGAGATTTTGGTACACCAATAACCTCTTTGGTTACAGTAGTGATCACAGTCTCATTGACAATTTCCTCGATTGGAGATACAGGTTTCTTTTCGACAATTTCAGGTTCAGGTTTGGATTCGACTTCTTCTTTGGGAGATGAAGGAATGGAAACAGGAGCCTTCTCCTCAGGTGAAAGTATTTCTTTCTCTAGGGCTGTAGGTTTTTCAGGAGATTTTGGTACACCAATAACCTCTTTGGTTACAGTAGTGACCTCAGTCTCTTTGACAATTTCCTCGATTGGAGATACAGGTTTCTTTTCGACAATTTCAGGTTCAGGTTTGGGTTCGACTTCTTCTTTGGGAGATGAAGGAATGGAAACAGGAGCCTTCTCCTCGGGTGAAAGTGGTTCTTTCTCTAGGGCTGTAGGTTTTTCAGGAGATTTTGGTACACCAATAACCTCTTTGGTTACAGTAGTGACCTCAGTCTCTATGACAATTTCCTCGATTGGAGATACAGGTTTCTTTTCGACAATTTCAGGTTCAGGTTTGGGTTCGACTTCTTCTTTGGGAGATGAAGGAATGGAAACAGGAGCCTTCTTGTCAGGCGAAAGAGGTTCTTCCTCTAGGGCTGTAGGTTTTTCAGGAGATTTTGGTACACCAATAACCTCTTTGGTTACAGTAGTGACCACAGTCTCTTTGACAATTTCCTCGATTGGAGATAAAGGTTTCTTTTCGACAATTTCAGGTTCAGGTTTGGGTTCGACTGCTTCTTTGGGAGATGAAGGAATGGAAACAGGAGCCTTCTCCTCAGGTGAAAGAGGTTCTTTCTCTAGGGCTGTAGGTTTTTCAGTAGATTTTGGAACACCAATAACCTCTTTGGTTACAGTAGTGACCACAGTCTCTTTGACAATATCCTCGATTGGAGATACAGGTTTCTTTTCGACAATTTCAGGTTCAGGTTTGGGTTCGACTGCTTCTTTGGGAGATGAAGGAATGGAAACAGGAGCCTTCTCCTCAGGTGAAAGAGGTTCTTTCTCTAGGGCAGGAGATTTTGGTACACCAATAAACTCTTTGGTTACAGTAGTGACCTCAGTCTCTTTGACAATTTCCTCGAATGACGATACAGGTTTCTTTTCGACAATTTCAGGTTCAGGTTTGGGTTCGACTTCTTCTTTGGGAGATGAAGGAATGGAAACAGGAGCCTTCTCCTCAGGTGAAAGAGGTTCTTTCTCTAGGGCTGTAGGTTTTTCAGTAGATTTTGGAACACCAATAACCTCTTTGGTTACAGTAGTGACCACAGTCTCTTTGACAATATCCTCGATTGGAGATACAGGTTTCTTTTCGACAATTTCAGGTTCAGGTTTGGGTTCGACTGCTTCTTTGGGAGATGAAGGAATGGAAACAGGAGCCTTCTCTTCAGGTGAAAGAGGTTCTTTCTTTACATCTGTAGGTTTTTCAGGAGATTTTGGTACACCAATAACATCTTTGGTTACAGTAGTGACCACAGTCTCTTTGACAATATCCTCGATTGGAGATACAGGTTTCTTTTCGACAATTTCAGGTTCAGGTTTGGGTTCGACTGCTTCTTTGGGAGATGAAGGAATGGAAACAGGAGCCTTCTCCTCAGGTGAAAGAGGTTCTTTCTCTAGGGCAGGAGATTTTGGTACACCAATAACCTCTTTGGTTACAGTAGTGACCTCAGTCTCTTTGACAATTTCCTCGAATGACGATACAGGTTTCTTTTCGACAATTTCAGGTTCAGGTTTGGGTTCGACTTCTTCTTTGGGAGATGAAGGAATGGAAACAGGAGCCTTCTCCTCAGGTGAAAGAGGTTCTTTCTCTAGGGCTGTAGGTTTTTCAGGAGATTTTGGTACACCAATAACCTCTTTGGTTACAGTAGTGACCACAGTCTCTTTGACAATTTCCTCGATTGGAGATAAAGGTTTCTTTTCGACAATTTCAGGTTCAGGTTTGGGTTCGACTGCTTCTTTGGGAGATGAAGGAATGGAAACAGGAGCCTTCTCCTCAGGTGAAAGAGGTTCTTTCTCTAGAGCAGGAGATTTTGGTACACCAATAAACTCTTTGGTTACAGTAGTGACCTCAGTCTCTTTGACAATTTCCTCGAATGACGATACAGGTTTCTTTTCGACAATTTCAGGTTCAGGTTTGGGTTCGACTTCTTCTTTGGGAGATGAAGGAATGGAAACAGGAGCCTTCTCCTCAGGTGAAAGAGGTTCTTTCTCTAGGGCAGGAGATTTTGGTACACCAATAACCTCTTTGGTTACAGTAGTGACCTCAGTCTCTTTGACAATTTCCTCGAATGACGATACAGGTTTCTTTTCGACAATTTCAGGTTCAGGTTTGGGTTCGACTTCTTCTTTGGGAGATGAAGGAATGGAAACAGGAGCCTTCTCCTCAGGTGAAAGAGGTTCTTCCTCTAGGGCTGTAGGTTTTTCAGGAGATTTTGGTATACCAATAACCTCTTTGGTTACAGTAGTGACCACAGTCTCTTTGACAATTTCCTCGATTGGAGATACAGGTTTCTTTTCGACAATTTCAGGTTCAGGTTTGGGTTCGACTTCTTCTTTGGGAGATGAAGGAATGGAAACCGGAGCCTTCTCCTCAGGTGAAAGAGGTTCTTTCTCTATGGCTGTAGGTTTTTCAGGAGATTTTGGTACACCAATAACCTCTTTGGTTACAGTAGTGACCTCAGTCTCTTTGACAATTTTCTCGATTGGAGATACAGGTTTCTTTTCGACAATTTCAGGTTCAGGTTTGGGTTCGACTGCTTCTTTGGGGGATGAAGGAATGGAAACAGCAGCCTTCTCCTCAGGTGAAAGAGGTTCTTTCTCTATGGCTGTAGGTTTTTCAGGAGATTTTGGTGCACCAATAACCTCTTTGGTTACAGTAGTGACCACAGTCTCTTTGACAATTGCCTCGATTGGAGATACAGGTTTCTTTTCGACAATTTCAGGTTCAGGTTTGGGTTCGACTGCTTCTTTGGGAGATGAAGGAATGGAAACAGGAGCCTTCTCCTCAGGTGAAAGAGGTTCTTTCTCCAGGGCTGTAGGTTTTTCAGGAGATTTTGGTACACCAATAACCTCTTTGGTTACAGTAGTGACCTCAGTCTCTTTGACAATTTTCTCGATTGGAGATACAGGTTTCTTTTCGACAATTTCAGGTTCAGGTTTGGGTTCGACTGCTTCTTTGGGGGATGAAGGAATGGAAACAGCAGCCTTCTCCTCAGGTGAAAGAGGTTGTTTCTCTAGGTCTGTAGGTTTTTCAGGAGATTTTGGTACACCAATAACCTCTTTGGTTACAGTAGTGACCACACTCTCTTTCACAATTTCCTCGATTGGAGATACAGGTTTCTTTTCGACAATTTCAGGTTCAGGTTTGGGTTCGACTTCTTCTTTGGGAGATGAAGGAATGGAAACAGGAGCCTTCTCCTCAGGTGAAAGAGGTTGTTTCTCTAGGTCTGTAGGTTTTTCAGGAGATTTTGGTACACCAATAACCTCTTTGGTTACAGTAGTGACCACAGTCTCTTTGACAATTTCCTCGATTGGAGATACAGGTTTCTTTTCGACAATTTCAGGTTCAGGCTTGGGTTCGACTGCTTCTTTGGGAGATGAAGGAATGGAAACAGGAGCCTTCTCCTCAGGTGAAAGAGGTTCTTTCTCTAGGGCTGTAGGTTTTTCAGGAGATTTTGGTACACCAATAACCTCTTTGGTTACAGTAGTGACCTCAGTCTCTTTGACAATTTCCTCGATTGGAGATACAGGTTTCTTTTCGATAATTTCAGGTTCAACTTTGGGTTCGACTTCTTCTTTGGGAGATGAAGGAATAGAAACAGGAGCCTTCTCCTCAGGTGAAAGAGGTTCTTTCTCTACGGCTGTAGGTTTTTCAGGAGATTTTGGTACACCAATAACCTCTTTGGTTACAGTAGTGACCTCAGTCTCTTTGACAATTTTCTCGATTGGAGATACAGGTTTCTTTTCGACAATTTCAGGTTCAGGTTTGGGTTCGACTGCTTCTTTGGGGGATGAAGGAATGGAAACAGCAGCCTTCTCCTCAGGTGAAAGAGGTTCTTTCTCTATGGCTGTAGGTTTTTCAGGAGATTTTGGTACACCAATAACCTCTTTGGTTACAGTAGTGACCTCAGTCTCTTTGACAATTTCCTCGATTGGAGATACAGGTTTCTTTTCGACAATTTGAGGTTCAGGTTTGGGTTCGACTTCTTCTTTGGGAGATGAAGGAATGGAAACAGGAGCCTTCTCCTCAGGTGAAAGAGGTTGTTTCTCTAGGTCTGTAGGTTTTTCAGGAGATTTTGGTACACCAATAACCTCTTTGGTTACAGTAGTGACCACACTCTCTTTCACAATTTCCTCGATTGGAGATACAGGTTTCTTTTCGACAATTTCAGGTTCAGGTTTGGGTTCGACTTCTTCTTTGGGAGATGAAGGAATGGAAACAGGAGCCTTCTCCTCAGGTGAAAGAGGTTCTTTCTCTAGGTCTGTAGGTTTTTCAGGAGATTTTGGTACACCAATAACCTCTTTGGTTACAGTAGTGACCACAGTCTCTTTGACAATTTCCTCGATTGGAGATACAGGTTTCTTTTCGACAATTTCAGGTTCAGGCTTGGGTTCGACTGCTTCTTTGGGAGATGAAGGAATGGAAACAGGAGCCTTCTCCTCAGGTGAAAGAGGTTGTTTCTCTAGGTCTGTAGGTTTTTCAGGAGATTTTGGTACACCAATAACCTCTTTGGTTACAGTAGTGACCTCAGTCTCTTTGACAATTTTCTCGATTGGAGATACAGGTTTCTTTTCGACAATTTCAGGTTCAGGTTTGGGTTCGACTGCTTCTTTGGGGGATGAAGGAATGGAAACAGCAGCCTTCTCCTCAGGTGAAAGAGGTTCTTTCTCTATGGCTGTAGGTTTTTCAGGAGATTTTGGTGCACCAATAACCTCTTTGGTTACAGTAGTGACCACAGTCTCTTTGACAATTGCCTCGATTGGAGATACAGGTTTCTTTTCGACAATTTCAGGTTCAGGCTTGGGTTCGACTGCTTCTTTGGGAGATGAAGGAATGGAAACAGGAGCCTTCTCCTCAGGTGAAAGAGGTTGTTTCTCTAGGTCTGTAGGTTTTTCAGGAGATTTTGGTACACCAATAACCTCTTTGGTTACAGTAGTGACCACACTCTCTTTCACAATTTCCTCGATTGGAGATACAGGTTTCTTTTCGACAATTTCAGGTTCAGGTTTGGGTTCGACTTCTTCTTTGGGAGATGAAGGAATGGAAACAGGAGCCTTCTCCTCAGGTGAAAGAGGTTGTTTCTCTAGGTCTGTAGGTTTTTCAGGAGATTTTGGTACACCAATAACCTCTTTGGTTACAGTAGTGACCACAGTCTCTTTGACAATTTCCTCGATTGGAGATACAGGTTTCTTTTCGACAATTTCAGGTTCAGGCTTGGGTTCGACTGCTTCTTTGGGAGATGAAGGAATGGAAACAGGAGCCTTCTCCTCAGGTGAAAGAGGTTGTTTCTCTAGGTCTGTAGGTTTTTCAGGAGATTTTGGTACACCAATAACCTCTTTGGTTACAGTAGTGACCTCAGTCTCCTTGACAATTTCCTCGATTGGAGATACAGGTTTCTTTTCGACAATTTTAGGTTCAGGTTTGGGTTCGACTTCTTCTTTGGGAGATGAAGGAAAGGAAACAGGAGCCTTCTCCTCAGGTGAAAGAAGTTCTTTCTCTACGACTGTAGGTTTTTCAGGAGATTTTGGTACACCAATAACCTCTTTGGTTACAGTAGTGACCTCAGTCTCTTTGACAATTTCCTCGATTGGAGATACAGGTTTCTTTTCGACAATTTCAGGTTCAGGTTTGGGTTCGACTTCTTCTTTGGGAGATGAAGGAATGGAAACAGGAGCCTTCTCCTCAGGTGAAAGAGGTTCTTTCTCTAGGGCTGTAGGTTTTTCAGTAGATTTTGGAACACCAATAACCTCCTTGGTTACAGTAGTGACCACAGTCTCTTTGACAATTTCTTCGATTGGAGATACAGGTTTCTTTTCGGCAATTTCAGGTTCAGGTTTGGCTTCGACTTCTTCTTTGGGAGATGAAGGAATGGGAACAGGAGCCTTCTCCTCAGGTGAAAGAGGTTCTTTCTCTAGGGCTGTAGGTTTTTCAGGAGATTTTGGTACACCAATAACCTCTTTGGTTACAGTAGTGACCTCAGTCTCTTTGACAATTTCCTCGATTGGAGATACAGGTTTCTTTTCGACAATTTCAGTTTCAGGTTTGGGTTCGACTTCTTCTTTGGTAGATGAAGGAATTGAAACAGGAGCCTTCTCGTCAGGTGAAAGAGGTTCTTTCTCTACGGCTGTAGGTTTTTCAGGAGATTTTGGTACACCAATAACCTCTTTGGTTACAGTAGTGACCACACTCTCTTTGACAATTTCCTCGATTGGAGATACAGGTTTCTTTTCGACAATTTCAGGTTCAGGTTTGGGTTCGACTGCTTCTTTGGGAGATGAAGGAATGGAAACAGGAGCCTTCTCCTCAGGTGAAAGAGGTTCTTTCTCTAGGGCTGTAGGTTTTTCAGGAGATTTTGGTACACCAATAACCTCTTTGGTTACAGTAGTGACCACACTCTCTTTGACAATTTCCTCGATTGGAGATACAGGTTTCTTTTCGACAATTTCAGGTTCAGGTTTGGGTTCGACTGCTTCTTTGGGAGATGAAGGAATGGAAACAGGAGCCTTCTCCTCAGGTGAAAGAGGTTCTTTCTCTAGGGCTGTAGGTTTTTCAGGAGATTTTGGTACACCAATAACGTCTTTGGTTACAGTAGTGACCTCAGTCTCTTTGACAATTTCCTCGATTGGAGATACAGGTTTCTTTTCGATAATTTCAGGTTCAACTTTGGGTTCGACTTCTTCTTTGGGAGATGAAGGAATAGAAACAGGAGCCTTCTCCTCAGGTGAAAGAGGTTCTTTCTCTACGGCTGTAGGTTTTACAGGAGATTTTGGTACACCAATAACCTCTTTGGTTACAGTAGTGACCACAGTCTCTTTGACAATTTCCTCGATTGGAGATACAGGTTTCTTTTCGGCAATTTCAGGTTCAGGTTTGGCTTCGACTTCTTCTTTGGGAGATGAAGGAATGGAAACAGGAGCCTTCTCCTCAGGTGAAAGAGGTTCTTTCTCTAGGGCTGTAGGTTTTTCAGGAGATTTTGGTACACCAATAACCTCTTTGGTTACAGTAGTGACCACACTCTCTTTGACAATTTCCTCGATTGGAGATATAGGTTTCTTTTCGACAATTTCAGGTTCAGGTTTGGGTTCGACTTCTTCTTTGGGAGATGAAGGAATGGAAACAGGAGCCTTCTCCTCAGGTGAAGGAGGTTCTTTCTCTAGGGCTGTAGGTTTTTCAGTAGATTTTGGAACACCAATAACCTCTTTGGTTACAGTAGTGACCTCAGTCTCTTTGACAATTTCCTCGATTGGAGATACAGGTTTCTTTTCGATAATTTCAGGTTCAACTTTGGGTTCGACTTCTTCTTTGGGAGATGAAGGAATAGAAACAGGAGCCTTCTCTTCAGGTGAAAGAGGTTCTTTCTCTACGGCTGTAGGTTTTTCAGGAGATTTTGGTACACCAATAACCTCTTTGGTTACAGTAGTGACCACAGTCTCTTTGACAATTTCCTCGATTGGAGATACAGGTTTCTTTTCGGCAATTTCAGGTTCAGGTTTGGCTTCGACTTCTTCTTTGGGAGATGAAGGAATGGAAACAGGAGCCTTCTCCTCAGGTGAAAGAGGTTCTTTCTCTAGGGCTGTAGGTTTTTCAGGAGATTTTGGTACACCAATAACCTCTTTGGTTACAGTAGTGACCACACTCTCTTTGACAATTTCCTCGATTGGAGATACAGGTTTCTTTTCGACAATTTCAGGTTCAGGTTTGGGTTCGACTTCTTCTTTGGGAGATGAAGGAATGGAAACAGGAGCCTTCTCCTCAGGTGAAGGAGGTTCTTTCTCTAGGGCTGTAGGTTTTTCAGTAGATTTTGGAACACCAATAACCTCTTTGGTTACAGTAGTGACCACAGTCTCTTTGACAATTTCCTCGATTGGAGATACAGGTTTCTTTTCGGCAATTTCAGGTTCAGGTTTGGGTTCGACTTCTTCTTTGGAAGATGAAGGAATGGAAACAGGAGCCTTCTCCTCAGGTGAAAGAGGTTCTTTCTCTACGGCTGTAGGTTTTTCAGTAGATTTTGGAACACCAATAACCTCTTTGGTTACAGTAGTGACCACAGTCTCTTTGACAATTTCCTCGATTGGAGATACAGGTTTCTTTTCGATAATTTCAGGTTCAGGTTTGGGTTCGACTTCTTCTTTGGGAGATGAAGGAATGGAAACAGGAGCCTTCTCCTCAGGTGAAAGAGGTTCTTTCTCTACGGCTGTAGGTTTTTCAGTAGATTTTGGAACACCAATAACCTCTTTGGTTACAGTAGTGACCACAGTCTCTTTGACAATTTCCTCGATTGGAGATACAGGTTTCTTTTCGGCAATTTCAGGTTCAGGTTTGGCTTCGACTTCTTCTTTGGGAGATGAAGGAATGGAAACAGGAGCCTTCTCCTCAGGTGAAAGAGGTTCTTTCTCTAGGGCTGTAGGTTTTTCAGGAGATTTTGGTACACCAATAACCTCCTTGGTTACAGTAGTGACCACACTCTCTTTGACAATTTCCTCGATTGGAGATACAGGTTTCTTTTCGACAATTTCAGGTTCAGGTTTGGGTTCGACTGCTTCTTTGGGAGATGAAGGAATGGAAACAGGAGCCTTCTCCTCAGGTGAAAGAGGTTCTTTCTCTAGGGCTGTAGGTTTTTCAGTAGATTTTGGAACACCAATAACCTCTTTGGTTACAGTAGTGACCACAGTCTCTTTGACAATTTCCTCGATTGGAGATACAGGTTTCTTTTCGGCAATTTCAGGTTCAGGTTTGGCTTCGACTTCTTCTTTGGGAGATGAAGGAATGGAAACAGGAGCCTTCTCCTCAGGTGAAAGAGGTTCTTTCTCTAGGGCTGTCGGTTTTTCAGGAGATTTTGGTACACCAATAACCTCCTTGGTTACAGTAGTGACCACAGTCTCTTTGACAATTTCCTCGATTGGAGATACAGGTTTCTTTTCGATAATTTCAGGTTCAGGTTTGGGTTCGACTTCTTCTTTGGGAGATGAAGGAATGGAAACAGGAGCCTTCTCCTCAGGTGAAAGAGGTTCTTTCTCTACGGCTGTAGGTTTTTCAGGAGATTTTGGTACACCAATAACGTCCTTGGTTACAGTAGTGACCACAGTCTCTTTGACAATTTCCTCGATTGGAGATACAGGTTTCTTTTCGATAATTTCAGGTTCAGGTTTGGGTTCGACTTCTTCTTTGGGAGATGAAGGAATGGAAACAGAAGCCTTCTCCTCAGGTGAAAGAGGTTCTTTCTCAAGGGCTGTAGGTTTTTCAGGAGATTTTGGTACACCAATAACCTCTTTGGTTACAGTAGTGACCACAGGCTCTTCGACAATTTCCTCGATTGGAGATACAGGTTTCTTTTCGACAATTTCAGGTTCAGGTTTGGGTTCGACTTCTTCTTTGGGAGATGAAGGAATGGAAACAGGAGCCTTCTCCTCAGGTGAAAGAGGTTCTTTCTCTACGGCTGTCGGTTTTTCAGGAGATTTTGGAACACCAATAACCCCTTTGGTTACAGTAGAGACCACTATCTCTTTGACAATTTCCTCGATTGGAGATGCAGGTTTCTTTTCGACAATTTCAGGTTCAGGTTTGGCTTCGACTTCTTCTTTGGGAGATGAAGGAATGGAAACAGGAGCCTTCTCCTCAGGTGAAAGAGGTTCTTTCTCTACGGCTGTAGGTTTTTCAGGAGATTTTGGTACACCAATAACCTCTTTGGTTACAGTAGTGACCACAGTCTCTTTGACAATTTCCTCGATTGGAGATGCAGGTTTCTTTTCGACAATTTCAGGTTCAGGTTTGGCTTCGACTTCTTCTTTGGGAGATGAAGGAATGGAAACAGGAGCCTTCTCCTCAGGTGAAAGAGGTTCTTTCTCTACGGCTGTAGGTTTTTCAGGAGATTTTGGTACACCAATAACCTCTTTGGTTACAGTAGAGACCACTATCTCTTTGACAATTTCCTCGATTGGAGATGCAGGTTTCTTTTCGACAATTTCAGGTTCAGGTTTGGCTTCGACTTCTTCTTTGGGAGATGAAGGAATGGAAACAGGAGCCTTCTCCTCAGGTGAAAGAGGTTCTTTCTCTACGGCTGTAGGTTTTTCAGGAGATTTTGGTACACCAATAACCTCTTTGGTTACAGTAGTGACCACAGTCTCTTTGACAATTTCCTCGATTGGAGATGCAGGTTTCTTTTCGACAATTTCAGGTTCAGGTTTGGCTTCGACTTCTTCTTTGGGAGATGAAGGAATGGAAACAGGAGCCTTCTCCTCAGGTGAAAGTATTTCTTTCTCTAGGGCTGTAGGTTTTTCAGGAGATTTTGGTACACCAATAACTTCTTTGGTTACAGTAGTGACCTCAGTCTCTTTGACAATTTCCTCGATTGGAGATACAGGTTTCTTTTCCACAATTTCAGGTTCAGGTTTGGGTTCGACTTCTTCTTTGGGAGATGAAGGAATGGAAACAGGAGCCTTCTTCTCAGGTGAAAGAGGTTCTTTCTCTACGGCTGTAGGTTTTTCAGGAGATTTTGGTACACCAATAACCTCTTTGGTTACAGTAGAGACCACTATCTCTTTGACAATTTCCTCGATTGGAGATGCAGGTTTCTTTTCGACAATTTCAGGTTCAGGTTTGGCTTCGACTTCTTCTTTGGGAGATGAAGGAATGGAAACAGGAGCCTTCTCCTCAGGTGAAAGAGGTTCTTTCTCTACGGCTGTAGGTTTTTTAGGAGATTTTGGTACACCAATAACCTCTTTGGTTACAGTAGTGACCTCAGTCTCTTTGACAATTTCCTCGATTGGAGATACAGGTTTCTTTTCGACAATTTGAGGTTCAGGTTTGGGTTCGACTTCTTCTTTGGGAGATGAAGGAATGGAAACAGGAGCCTTCTCCTCAGGTGAAAGAGGTTGTTTCTCTAGGTCTGTAGGTTTTTCAGGAGATTTTGGTACACCAATAACCTCTTTGGTTACAGTAGTGACCACACTCTCTTTCACAATTTCCTCGATTGGAGATGCAGGTTTCTTTTCGACAATTTCAGGTTCAGGTTTGGCTTCGACTTCTTCTTTGGGAGATGAAGGAATGGAAACAGGAGCCTTCTCCTCAGGTGAAAGTATTTCTTTCTCTAGGGCTGTAGGTTTTTCAGGAGATTTTGGTACACCAATAACTTCTTTGGTTACAGTAGTGACCTCAGTCTCTTTGACAATTTCCTCGATTGGAGATACAGGTTTCTTTTCCACAATTTCAGGTTCAGGTTTGGGTTCGACTTCTTCTTTGGGAGATGAAGGAATGGAAACAGGAGCCTTCTTCTCAGGTGAAAGAGGTTCTTTCTCTACGGCTGTAGGTTTTTCAGGAGATTTTGGTACACCAATAACCTCTTTGGTTACAGTAGAGACCACTATCTCTTTGACAATTTCCTCGATTGGAGATACAGGTTTCTTTTCGATAATTTCAGGTTCAGGTTTGGCTTCGACTTCTTCTTTGGGAGCTGAAGGAATGGAAACAGGAACCTTCTCCTCAGGTGAAAGAGGTTCTTTCTCTACGGCTGTAGGTTTTTCAGGAGATTTTGGTACACCAATAACCTCTTTGGTTACAGTAGTGACCACAGTCTCTTTGACAATTTCCGCGATTGGAGATGCAGGTTTCTTTTCGACAATTTCAGGTTCAGGTTTGGCTTCGACTTCTTCTTTGGGAGATGAAGGAATGGAAACAGGAGCCTTCTCCTCAGGTGAAAGAGGTTCTTTCTCTACGGCTGTAGGTTTTTCAGGAGATTTTGGTACACCAATAACCTCTTTGGGTACAGTAGTGACCACAGTCTCTTTGACAATTTCCTCGATTGGAGATGCAGGTTTCTTTTCGACAATTTCAGGTTCAGGTTTGGCTTCGACTTCTTCTTTGGGAGCTGAAGGAATGGAAACAGGAGCCTTCTCCTCAGGTGAAAGAGGTTCTTTCTCTAGGGCTGTAGGTTTTTCAGGAGATTTTGGTACACCAATAACCTCTTTGGTTACAGTAGTGACCACAGTCTCTTTGACAATTTCCTCGATTGGAGATGCAGGTTTCTTTTCGACAATTTCAGGTTCAGGTTTGGCTTCGACTTCTTCTTTGGGAGATGAAGGAATGGAAACAGGAGCCTTCTCCTCAGGTGAAAGAGGTTCTTTCTCTACGGCTGTAGGTTTTTCAGGAGATTTTGGTACACCAATAACCTCTTTGGTTACAGTAGAGACCACTATCTCTTTGACAATTTCCTCGATTGGAGATGCAGGTTTCTTTTCGACAATTTCAGGTTCAGGTTTGGCTTCGACTTCTTCTTTGGGAGATGAAGGAATGGAAACAGGAGCCTTCTCCTCAGGTGAAAGAGGTTCTTTCTCTACGGCTGTAAGTTTTTCAGGAGATTTTGGTACACCAATAACCTCTTTGGTTACAGTAGAGACCACTATCTCTTTGACAATTTCCTCGATTGGAGATGCAGGTTTCTTTTCGACAATTTCAGGTTCAGGTTTGGCTTCGACTTCTTCTTTGGGAGATGAAGGAATGGAAACAGGAGCCTTCTCCTCAGGTGAAAGAGGTTCTTTCTCTACGGCTGTAAGTTTTTCAGGAGATTTTGGTACACCAATAACCTCTTTGGTTACAGTAGAGACCACTATCTCTTTGACAATTTCCTCGATTGGAGATGCAGGTTTCTTTTCGACAATTTCAGGTTCAGGTTTGGGTTCGACTTCTTCTTTGGGAGATGAAGGAATGGAAACAGGAGCCTTCTCCTCAGGTGAAAGAGGTTCTTTCTCTACGGCTGTAGGTTTTCCAGGAGATTTTGGTACACCAATAACCTCTTTGGTTACAGTAGAGACCACTATCTCTTTGACAATTTCCTCGATTGGAGATGCAGGTTTCTTTTCGACAATTTCAGGTTCAGGTTTGGCTTCGACTTCTTCTTTGGGAGATGAAGGAATGGAAACAGGAGCCTTCTCCTCAGGTGAAAGAGGTTCTTTCTCTACGGCTGTAAGTTTTTCAGGAGATTTTGGTACACCAATAACCTCTTTGGTTACAGTAGAGACCACTATCTCTTTGACAATTTCCTCGATTGGAGATGCAGGTTTCTTTTCGACAATTTCAGGTTCAGGTTTGGGTTCGACTTCTTCTTTGGGAGATGAAGGAATGGAAACAGGAGCCTTCTCCTCAGGTGAAAGAGGTTCTTTCTCTACGGCTGTAGGTTTTTCAGGAGATTTTGGTACACCAATAACCTCTTTGGTTACAGTAGTGACCACAGTCTCTTTGACAATTTCCTCGATTGGAGATGCAGGTTTCTTTTCGACAATTTCAGGTTCAGGTTTGGGTTCGACTTCTTCTTTGGGAGATGAAGGAATGGAAACAGGAGCCTTCTCCTCAGGTGAAAGAGGTTCTTTCTCTACGGCTGTAGGTTTTTCAGGAGATTTTGGTACACCAATAACCTCTTTGGTTACAGTAGAGACCACTATCTCTTTGACAATTTCCTCGATTGGAGATGCAGGTTTCTTTTCGACAATTTCAGGTTCAGGTTTGGGTTCGACTTCTTCTTTGGGAGATGAAGGAATGGAAACAGGAGCCTTCTCCTCAGGTGAAAGAGGTTCTTTCTCTACGGCTGTAGGTTTTTCAGGAGATTTTGGTACACCAATAACCTCTTTGGTTACAGTAGTGACCACAGTCTCTTTGACAATTTCCTCGATTGCAGATGCAGGTTTCTTTTCGACAATTTCAGGTTCAGGTTTGGCTTCGACTTCTTCTTTGGGAGATGAAGGAATGGAAACAGGAGCCTTCTCCTCAGGTGAAAGAGGTTCTTTCTCTACGGCTGTAGGTTTTTCAGGAGATTTTGGTACACCAATAACCTCTTTGGTTACAGTAGTGACCACAGTCTCTTTGACAATTTCCTCGATTGGAGATGCAGGTTTCTTTTCGACAATTTCAGGTTCAGGTTTGGCTTCGACTTCTTCTTTGGGAGATGAAGGAATGGAAACAGGAGCCTTCTCCTCAGGTGAAAGAGGTTCTTTCTCTACGGCTGTAGGTTTTTCAGGAGATTTTGGTACACCAATAACCTCTTTGGTTACAGTAGAGACCACTATCTCTTTGACAATTTCCTCGATTGGAGATACAGGTTTCTTTTCGATAATTTCAGGTTCAGGTTTGGCTTCGACTTCTTCTTTGGGAGCTGAAGGAATGGAAACAGGAGCCTTCTCCTCAGGTGAAAGAGGTTCTTTCTCTACGGCTGTAGGTTTTTCAGGAGATTTTGGTACACCAATAACCTCTTTGGTTACAGTAGAGACCACTATCTCTTTGACAATTTCCTCGATTGGAGATGCAGGTTTCTTTTCGACAATTTCAGGTTCAGGTTTGGGTTCGACTTCTTCTTTGGGAGATGAAGGAATGGAAACAGGAGCCTTCTCCTCAGGTGAAAGAGGTTCTTTCTCTACGGCTGTAGGTTTTTCAGGAGATTTTGGTACACCAATAACCTCTTTGGTTACAGTAGTGACCACAGTCTCTTTGACAATTTCCTCGATTGCAGATGCAGGTTTCTTTTCGACAATTTCAGGTTCAGGTTTGGCTTCGACTTCTTCTTTGGGAGATGAAGGAATGGAAACAGGAGCCTTCTCCTCAGGTGAAAGAGGTTCTTTCTCTACGGCTGTAGGTTTTTCAGGAGATTTTGGTACACCAATAACCTCTTTGGTTACAGTAGTGACCACAGTCTCTTTGACAATTTCCTCGATTGGAGATGCAGGTTTCTTTTCGACAATTTCAGGTTCAGGTTTGGCTTCGACTTCTTCTTTGGGAGATGAAGGAATGGAAACAGGAGCCTTCTCCTCAGGTGAAAGAGGTTCTTTCTCTACGGCTGTAGGTTTTTCAGGAGATTTTGGTACACCAATAACCTCTTTGGTTACAGTAGAGACCACTATCTCTTTGACAATTTCCTCGATTGGCGATACAGGTTTCTTTTCGATAATTTCAGGTTCAGGTTTGGCTTCGACTTCTTCTTTGGGAGCTGAAGGAATGGAAACAGGAGCCTTCTCCTCAGGTGAAAGAGGTTCTTTCTCTACGGCTGTAGGTTTTTCAGGAGATTTTGGTACACCAATAACCTCTTTGGTTACAGTAGTGACCACAGTCTCTTTGACAATTTCCTCGATTGGAGATGCAGGTTTCTTTTCGACAATTTCAGGTTCAGGTTTGGCTTCGACTTCTTCTTTGGGAGATGAAGGAATGGAAACAGGAGCCTTCTCCTCAGGTGAAAGAGGTTCTTTCTCTACGGCTGTAGGTTTTTCAGGAGATTTTGGTACACCAATAACCTCTTTGGTTACAGTAGAGACCACTATCTCTTTGACAATTTCCTCGATTGGAGATACAGGTTTCTTTTCGATAATTTCAGGTTCAGGTTTGGCTTCGACTTCTTCTTTGGGAGCTGAAGGAATGGAAACAGGAGCCTTCTCCTCAGGTGAAAGAGGTTCTTTCTCTACGGCTGTAGGTTTTTCAGGAGATTTTGGTACACCAATAACCTCTTTGGTTACAGTAGCGACCACAGTCTCTTTGACAATTTCCTCGATTGGAGATGCAGGTTTCTTTTCGACAATTTCAGGTTCAGGTTTGGCTTCGACTTCTTCTTTGGGAGATGAAGGAATGGAAACAGGAGCCTTCTCCTCAGGTGAAAGAGGTTCTTTCTCTACGGCTGTAGGTTTTTCAGGAGATTTTGGTACACCAATAACCTCTTTGGTTACAGTAGAGACCACTATCTCTTTGACAATTTCCTCGATTGGAGATGCAGGTTTCTTTTCGATAATTTCAGGTTCAGGTTTGGCTTCGACTTCTTCTTTGGGAGCTGAAGGAATGGAAACAGGAGCCTTCTCCTCAGGTGAAAGAGGTTCTTTCTCTACGGCTGTAGGTTTTTCAGGAGATTTTGGTACACCAATAACCTCTTTGGTTACAGTAGTGACCACAGTCTCTTTGACAATTTCCTCGATTGGAGATGCAGGTTTCTTTTCGACAATTTCAGGTTCAGGTTTGGCTTCGACTTCTTCTTTGGGAGATGAAGGAATGGAAACAGGAGCCTTCTCCTCAGGTGAAAGAGGTTCTTTCTCTACGGCTGTAGGTTTTTCAGGAGATTTTGGTACACCAATAACCTCTTTGGTTACAGTAGAGACCACTATCTCTTTGACAATTTCCTCGATTGGAGATACAGGTTTCTTTTCGATAATTTCAGGTTCAGGTTTGGCTTCGACTTCTTCTTTGGGAGATGAAGGAATGGAAACAGGAGCCTTCTCCTCAGGTGAAAGAGGTTCTTTCTCTACGGCTGTAGGTTTTTCAGGAGATTTTGGTACACCAATAACCTCTTTGGTTACAGTAGAGACCACTATCTCTTTGACAATTTCCTCGATTGGCGATACAAGTTTCTTTTCGATAATTTCAGGTTTGGGTTCGACTTCTTCTTTGGGAGATGAAGGAATGGAAACAGGAGCCTTCTCCTCAGGTGAAAGAGGTTCTTTCTCTACGGCTGTAGGTTTTTCAGGAGATTTTGGTACACCAATAACCTCCTTGGTTACAGTAGTGACCACAGTCTCTTTGACAATTTCCTCGATTGGAGATACAGGTTTCTTTTCGGCAATTTCAGGTTCAGGTTTGGATTCGACTTCTTCTTTGGGAGATGAAGGAATGGAAACAGGAGCCTTCTCCTCAAGTGAAAGAGATTCTTTCTCTACGGCTGTAGGTTTTTCAGGAGATTTTGGTACATCAAAACCCTCCTTGGTTACAGAGGTGACCACGGTCTCTTTGACAATTTCCTCGATTGGAGATGCAGGTTTCTTTTCGATAATTTCAGGTTCAGGTTTGGCTTCGACTTCTTCTTTGGGAGCTGAAGGAATGGAAACAGGAGCCTTCTCCTCAGGTGAAAGAGGTTCTTTCTCTACGGCTGTAGGTTTTTCAGGAGATTTTGGTACACCAATAACCTCTTTGGTTACAGTAGTGACCACAGTCTCTTTGACAATTTCCTCGATTGGAGATGCAGGTTTCTTTTCGACAATTTCAGGTTCAGGTTTGGCTTCGACTTCTTCTTTGGGAGATGAAGGAATGGAAACAGGAGCCTTCTCCTCAGGTGAAAGAGGTTCTTTCTCTACGGCTGTAGGTTTTTCAGGAGATTTTGGTACACCAATAACCTCTTTGGTTACAGTAGAGACCACTATCTCTTTGACAATTTCCTCGATTGGAGATACAGGTTTCTTTTCGATAATTTCAGGTTCAGGTTTGGCTTCGACTTCTTCTTTGGGAGCTGAAGGAATGGAAACAGGAGCCTTCTCCTCAGGTGAAAGAGGTTCTTTCTCTACGGCTGTAGGTTTTTCAGGAGATTTTGGTACACCAATAACCTCTTTGGTTACAGTAGTGACCACAGTCTCTTTGACAATTTCCTCGATTGGAGATGCAGGTTTCTTTTCGACAAATTCAGGTTCAGGTTTGGCTTCGACTTCTTCTTTGGGAGATGAAGGAATGGAAACAGGAGCCTTCTCCTCAGGTGAAAGAGGTTCTTTCTCTACGGCTGTAGGTTTTTCAGGAGATTTTGGTACACCAATAACCTCTTTGGTTACAGTAGAGACCACTATCTCTTTGACAATTTCCTCGATTGGAGATGCAGGTTTCTTTTCGATAATTTCAGGTTCAGGTTTGGCTTCGACTTCTTCTTTGGGAGCTGAAGGAATGGAAACAGGAGCCTTCTCCTCAGGTGAAAGAGGTTCTTTCTCTACGGCTGTAGGTTTTTCAGGAGATTTTGGTACACCAATAACCTCTTTGGTTACAGTAGTGACCACAGTCTCTTTGACAATTTCCTCGATTGGAGATGCAGGTTTCTTTTCGACAATTTCAGGTTCAGGTTTGGCTTCGACTTCTTCTTTGGGAGATGAAGGAATGGAAACAGGAGTCTTCTCCTCAGGTGAAAGAGGTTCTTTCTCTACGGCTGTAGGTTTTTCACCAATAACCTCTTTGGTTACAGTAGAGACCACTATCTCTTTGACAATTTCCTCGATTGGAGATACAGGTTTCTTTTCGATAATTTCAGGTTCAGGTTTGGCTTCGACTTCTTCTTTGGGAGATGAAGGAATGGAAACAGGAGCCTTCTCCTCAGGTGAAAGAGGTTCTTTCTCTACGGCTGTAGGTTTTTCAGGAGATTTTGGTACACCAATAACCTCTTTGGTTACAGTAGAGACCACTATCTCTTTGACAATTTCCTCGATTGGCGATACAAGTTTCTTTTCGATAATTTCAGGTTTGGGTTCGACTTCTTCTTTGGGAGATGAAGGAATGGAAACAGGAGCCTTCTCCTCAGGTGAAAGAGGTTCTTTCTCTAGGGCTGTAGGTTTTTCAGGAGATGTTGGTACACCAATAACCTCCTTGGTTACAGTAGTGACCACAGTCGCTTTGACAATTTCCTCGATTGGAGATACAGGTTTCTTTTCGGCAATTTCAGGTTCAGGTTTGGGTTCGACTTCTTCTTTGGGAGATGAAGGAATGGAAACAGGAGCCTTCTCCTCAGGTGAAAGAGGTTCTTTCTCTACGGCTGTAGGTTTTTCAGGAGATTTTGGTACACCAATAACCTCCTTGGTTACAGTAGTGACCACAGTCTCTTTGACAATTTCCTCGATTGGAGATACAGGTTTCTTTTCGGCAATTTCAGGTTCAGGTTTGGCTTCGACTTCTTCTTTGGGAGATGAAGGAATGGAAACAGGAGCCTTCTCCTCAAGTGAAAGAGATTCTTTCTCTACGGCTGTAGGTTTTTCAGGAGATTTTGGTACATCAAAACCCTCCTTGGTTACAGAGGTGACCACGGTCTCTTTGACAATTTCCTCGATTGGAGATACAGGCTTCTTTTCGGCAATTTCAGGTTCAGGTTTGGCTTCGACTTCTTCTTTGGGAGATGAAGGAATGGAAACAGGAGCCTTCTCCTCAGGTGAAAGAGGTTCTTTCTCTAGGGCTGTAGGTTTTTCAGGATATTTTGGTACACCAATAACCTCCTTGATTACAGTAGTGACCACAGTCTCTTTGACAATTTCCTCGATTGGAGATACAGGTTTCTTTTCGGCAATTTCAGGTTCAGGTTTGGCTTCGACTTCTTCTTTGGGAGATGAAGGAATGGAAACAGGAGCCTTCTCCTGAGGTGAAAGAGGTTCTTTCTCTACGGCTGTAGGTTTTTCAGGAGATTTTGGTACACCAATAACCTCTTTGGTTACAGTAGTGACCACAGTCTCTTTGACAATTTCCTCGATTGGAGATACAGGTTTCTTTTCGACAATTTCAGGTTCAGGTTTGGCTTCGACTTCTTCTTTGGGAGATGAAGGAATGGAAACAGGAGCCTTCTCCTCAGGTGAAAGAGGTTCTTTCTCTACGGCTGTAGGTTTTTCAGGAGATTTTGGTACACCAATAACCTCTTTGGTTACAGTAGAGACCACTATCTCTTTGACAATTTCCTCGATTGGAGATACAGGTTTCTTTTCGACAATTTCAGGTTCAGGTTTGGCTTCGACTTCTTCTTTGGGAGATGAAGGAATGGAAACAGGAGCCTTCTCCTCAGGTGAAAGAGGTTCTTTCTCTACGGCTGTAGGTTTTTCAGGAGATTTTGTTACACCAATAACCTCCTTGGTTACAGTAGTGACCTCAGTCTCTTTGACAATTTCCTCGATTGGAGATACAGGTTTCTTTGCGGCAATTTCAGGTTCAGGTTTGGCTTCGACTTCTTCTTTGGGAGATGAAGGAATGGAAACAGGAGCCTTCTCCTCAGGTGAAAGAGGTTCTTTCTCTACGGCTGTAGGTTTTTCAGGAGATTTTGGTACACCAATAACCTCCTTGGTTACAGTAGTGACCACAGTCTCTTTGAAAATTTCCTCGATTGGAGATACCGGTTTCTTTTCGATAATTTCAGGTTCAACTTTGGGTTCGACTTCTTCTTTGGGAGATGAAGGAATGGAGACAGAAGCCTTCTCCTCAGGTGAAAGAGGTTCTTTCTCTACGGCTGTAGGTTTTTCAGGAGATTTTGGAACACCAATAACCTCTTTGGTTACAGTAGTGACCACAGTCTCTTTGACAATTTCCTCGATTGGAGATACAGGTTTCTTTTCGGCAATTTCAGGTTCAGGTTTGGCTTCGACTTCTTCTTTGGGAGATGAAGGAATGGAAACAGGAGCCTTCTCCTCAGGTGAAAGAGGTTCTTTCTCTACGGCTGTAGGTTTTTCAGGAGATTTTGGTACACCAATAACCTCTTTGGTTACAGTAGTGACCACAGTCTCTTTGACAATTTCCTCAATTGGAGATACTGGTTTCTTTTCGACAATTTCAGGTTCAGGTTTGGGTTCGACTTCTTTGGGAGATGAAGGAATGGAAACAGGAGCCTTCTCCTCAGGTGAAAGAGGTTCTTTCTCTACGGCTGTAGGTTTTTCAGGAGATTTTGGTACACCAATAACCTCTTTGGTTACAGTAGTGACCACAGTCTCTTTGACAATTTCCTCGATTGGAGATACAGGTTTCTTTTCGATAATTTCAGGTTCAGGTTTGGGTTCGACTTCTTCTTTGGGAGATGAAGGAATGGAAACAGGACCCTTCTCCTCAGGTGAAAGAGGTTCTTTCTCTACGGCTGTAGGTTTTTCAGGAGATTTTGGTACACCAATAACCTCCTTGGTTACAGTAGTGACCACAGTCTCTTTGACAATTTCCTCGATTGGAGATACAGGTTTCTTTTCGATAATTTCAGGTTCAGGTTTGGGTTCGACTTCTTCTTTGGGAGATGAAGGAATGGAAACAGGAGCCTTCTCCTCAGGTGAAAGAGGTTCTTTCTCTACGGCTGTAGGTTTTTCAGGAGATTTTGGTACACCAATAACCTCCTTGGTTACAGTAGTGACCACAGTCTCTTTGACAATTTCCTCGATTGGAGATACAGGTTTCTTTTCGATAATTTCAGGTTCAGGTTTGGGTTCGACTTCTTCCTTGGGAGATGAAGGAATGGAAACAGGACCCTTCTCCTCAGGTGAAAGAGGTTCTTTCTCTACGGCTGTAGGTTTTTCAGGAGATTTTGGTACATCAATAACCTCCTTGGTTACAGTAGTGACCACAGTCTCTTTGACAATTTCCTCGATTGGAGATACAGGTTTCTTTTCGATAATTTCAGGTTCAACTTTGGGTTCGACTTTTTCTTTGGGAGATGAAGGAATGGAAACAGGAGCCTTCTCCTCAGGTGAAAGAGGTTCTTTCTCTACGGCTGTAGGTTTTTGAGGAGATTTTGGTACACCAATAACCTCCTTGGTTACAGTAGTGACCACAGTCTCTTTGACAATTTCCTCGATTGGAGATACAGGTTTCTTTTCGACAATTTCAGGTTCAGGTTTGGGTTCGACTTCTTCTTTGGGAGATGAAGGAGTGGAAACAGGAGCTTTCTCCTCAGGTGAAAGAGGTTCTTTCTCTACGGCTGTAGGTTTTTCAGGAGATTTTGGTACACCAATAACCTCCTTGGTTACAGTAGTGACCACAATCTCTTTGACAATTTCCTCGATTGGAGATACAGGTTTCTTTTCGATAATTTCAGGTTCAACTTTGGGTTCGACTTCTTCTTTGGGAGATGGAGGAATGGAAACAGGAGCCTTCTCCTCAGGTGAAAGAGGTTCTTTCTCTACGGCTGTAGGTTTTTCAGGAGATTTTGGTACACCAATAACCTCCTTGGTTACAGTAGTGACCACAGTCTCTTTGACAATTTCCTCGATTGGAGATACAGGTTTCTTTTCGATAATTTCAGGTTCAGGTTTGGGTTCGACTTCTTCTTTGGGAGATGAAGGAGTGGAAACAGGAGCTTTCTCCTCAGGTGAAAGAGGTTCTTTCTCTACGGCTGTAGGTTTTTCAGGAGATTTTGGTACACCAATAACCTCCTTGGTTACAGTAGTGACCACAATATCTTTGACAATTTCCTCGATTGGAGATACAGGTTTCTTTTCGATAATTTCAGGTTCAACTTTGGGTTCGACTTCTTCTTTGGGAGATGAAGGAATGGAAACAGGAGCCTTCTCCTCAGGTGAAAGAGGTTCTTTCTCTACGGCTGTAGGTTTTTGAGGAGATTTTGGTACACCAATAACCTCTTTGGTTACAGTAGTGACCACAGTCTCTTTGACAATTTCCTCTATTGGAGATACAGGTTTCTTTTCGATAATTTCAGGTTCAGGTTTGGGTTCGACTTCTTCTTTGGGAGATGAAGGAATGGAAACAGGACCCTTCTCCTCAGGTGAAAGAGGTTCTTTCTCTACGGCTGTAGGTTTTTCAGGAGATTTTGGTACACCAATAACCTCCTTGGTTACAGTAGTGACCACAGTCTCTTTGACAATTTCCTCGATTGGAGATACAGGTTTCTTTTCGACAATTTCAGGTTCAGGTTTGGGTTCGACTTCTTCTTTGGGAGATGAAGGAGTGGAAACAGGAGCTTTCTCCTCAGGTGAAAGAGGTTCTTTCTCTACGGCTGTAGGTTTTTCAGGAGATTTTGGTACACCAATAACCTCCTTGGTTACAGTAGTGACCACAATCTCTTTGACAATTTCCTCGATTGGAGATACAGGTTTCTTTTCGATAATTTCAGGTTCAACTTTGGGTTCGACTTCTTCTTTGGGAGATGAAGGAATGGAAACAGGAGCCTTCTCCTCAGGTGAAAGAGGTTCTTTCTCTACGGCTGTAGGTTTTTCAGGAGATTTTGGTACACCAATAACCTCCTTGGTTACAGTAGTGACCACAGTCTCTTTGACAATTTCCTCGATTGGAGATACAGGTTTCTTTTCGATAATTTCAGGTTCAGGTTTGGGTTCGACTTCTTCTTTGGGAGATGAAGGAATGGAAACAGGACCCTTCTCCTCAGGTGAAAGAGGTTCTTTCTCTACGGCTGTAGGTTTTTCAGGAGATTTTGGTACACCAATAACCTCCTTGGTTACAGTAGTGACCACAGTCTCTTTGACAATTTCCTCGATTGGAGATACAGGTTTCTTTTCGACAATTTCAGGTTCAGGTTTGGGTTCGACTTCTTCTTTGGGAGATGAAGGAGTGGAAACAGGAGCTTTCTCCTCAGGTGAAAGAGGTTCTTTCTCTACGGCTGTAGGTTTTTCAGGAGATTTTGGTACACCAATAACCTCCTTGGTTACAGTAGTGACCACAATCTCTTTGACAATTTCCTCGATTGGAGATACAGGTTTCTTTTCGATAATTTCAGGTTCAACTTTGGGTTCGACTTCTTCTTTGGGAGATGGAGGAATGGAAACAGGAGCCTTCTCCTCAGGTGAAAGAGGTTCTTTCTCTACGGCTGTAGGTTTTTCAGGAGATTTTGGTACACCAATAACCTCCTTGGTTACAGTAGTGACCACAGTCTCTTTGACAATTTCCTCGATTGGAGATACAGGTTTCTTTTCGATAATTTCAGGTTCAGGTTTGGGTTCGACTTCTTCTTTGGGAGATGAAGGAGTGGAAACAGGAGCTTTCTCCTCAGGTGAAAGAGGTTCTTTCTCTACGGCTGTAGGTTTTTCAGGAGATTTTGGTACACCAATAACCTCCTTGGTTACAGTAGTGACCACAATCTCTTTGACAATTTCCTCGATTGGAGATACAGGTTTCTTTTCGATAATTTCAGGTTCAACTTTGGGTTCGACTTCTTCTTTGGGAGATGAAGGAATGGAAACAGGAGCCTTCTCCTCAGGTGAAAGAGGTTCTTTCTCTACGGCTGTAGGTTTTTCAGGAGATTTTGGTACACCAATAACCTCCTTGGTTACAGTAGTGACCACAGTCTCTTTGACAATTTCCTCGATTGGAGATACAGGTTTCTTTTCGATAATTTCAGGTTCAGGTTTGGGTTCGACTTCTTCTTTGGGAGATGAAGGAATGGAAACAGGAGCCTTCTCCTCAGGTGAAAGAGGTTCTTTCTCTACGGCTGTAGGTTTTTGAGGAGATTTTGGAACACCAATAACCTCCTTGATTACAGTAGTGACCACAGTCTCTTTGACAATTTCCTCGATTGGAGATACAGGTTTCTTTTCGATAATTTCAGGTTCAACTTTGGGTTCGACTTTTTCTTTGGGAGATGAAGGAATGGAAACAGGAGCCTTCTCCTCAGGTGAAAGAGGTTCTTTCTCTACGGCTGTAGGTTTTTGAGGAGATTTTGGTACACCAATAACCTCTTTGGTTACAGTAGTGACCACAGTCTCTTTGACAATTTCCTCGATTGGAGATACAGGTTTCTTTTCGGCAATTTCAGGTTCAGGTTTGGCTTCGACTACTTCTTTGGGAGATGAAGGAATGGAAACAGGAGCCTTCTCCTCAGGTGAAAGAGGTTCTTTCTCTACGGCTGTAGGTTTTTCAGGAGATTTTGGTACACCAATAACCTCTTTGGTTACAGTAGTGACCACAGTCTCTTTGACAATTTCCTCGATTGGAGATACAGGTTTCTTTTCGGCAATTTCAGGTTCAGGTTTGGCTTCGACTTCTTCTTTGGTAGATGAAGGAATGGAAACAGGAGCCTTCTCCTCAGGTGAAAGAGGTTCTTTCTCTACGGCTGTAGGTTTTTCAGGAGATTTTGGTACACCAATAACCTCCTTGGTTACAGCAGTGACCACAGTCTCTTTGACAATTTCCTCGATTGGAGATACAGGTTTCTTTTCGATAATTTCAGGTTCAACTTTGGGTTCGACTTCTTCTTTGGGAGATGAAGGAATGGAAACAGGAGCCTTCTCCTCAGGTGAAAGAGGTTCTTTCTCTACGGCTGTAGGTTTTTCAGGAGATTTTGGTACACCAATAACCTCCTTGGTTACAGTAGTGACCACAATCTCTTTGACAATTTCCTCGATTGGAGATACAGGTTTCTTTTCGATAATTTCAGGTTCATCTTTGGGTTCGACTTCTTCTTTGGGAGATGAAGGAATGGAAACAGGAGCCTTCTCCTCAGGTGAAAGAGGTTCTTTCTCTACGGCTGTAGGTTTTTCAGGAGATTTTGGTACACCAATAACCTCCTTGGTTACAGTAGTGACCACAGTCTCTTTGACAATTTCCTCTATTGGAGATACAGGTTTCTTTTCGATAATTTCAGGTTCAGGTTTGGGTTCGACTTCTTCTTTGGGAGATGAAGGAATGGAAACAGGACCCTTCTCCTCAGGTGAAAGAGGTTCTTTCTCTACGGCTGTAGGTTTTTCAGGAGATTTTGGTACACCAATAACCTCCTTGGTTACAGTAGTGACCACAGTCTCTTTGACAATTTCCTCGATTGGAGATACAGGTTTCTTTTCGACAATTTCAGGTTCAGGTTTGGGTTCGACTTCTTCTTTGGGAGATGAAGGAGTGGAAACAGGAGCTTTCTCCTCAGGTGAAAGAGGTTCTTTCTCTACGGCTGTAGGTTTTTCAGGAGATTTTGGTACACCAATAACCTCCTTGGTTACAGTAGTGACCACAATCTCTTTGACAATTTCCTCGATTGGAGATACAGGTTTCTTTTCGATAATTTCAGGTTCAACTTTGGGTTCGACTTCTTCTTTGGGAGATGAAGGAATGGAAACAGGAGCCTTCTCCTCAGGTGAAAGAGGTTCTTTCTCTACGGCTGTAGGTTTTTCAGGAGATTTTGGTACACCAATAACCTCCTTGGTTACAGTAGTGACCACAGTCTCTTTGACAATTTCCTCGATTGGAGATACAGGTTTCTTTTCGATAATTTCAGGTTCAGGTTTGGGTTCGACTTCTTCTTTGGGAGATGAAGGAATGGAAACAGGACCCTTCTCCTCAGGTGAAAGAGGTTCTTTCTCTACGGCTGTAGGTTTTTCAGGAGATTTTGGTACACCAATAACCTCCTTGGTTACAGTAGTGACCACAGTCTCTTTGACAATTTCCTCGATTGGAGATACAGGTTTCTTTTCGACAATTTCAGGTTCAGGTTTGGGTTCGACTTCTTCTTTGGGAGATGAAGGAGTGGAAACAGGAGCTTTCTCCTCAGGTGAAAGAGGTTCTTTCTCTACGGCTGTAGGTTTTTCAGGAGATTTTGGTACACCAATAACCTCCTTGGTTACAGTAGTGACCACAATCTCTTTGACAATTTCCTCGATTGGAGATACAGGTTTCTTTTCGATAATTTCAGGTTCAACTTTGGGTTCGACTTCTTCTTTGGGAGATGGAGGAATGGAAACAGGAGCCTTCTCCTCAGGTGAAAGAGGTTCTTTCTCTACGGCTGTAGGTTTTTCAGGAGATTTTGGTACACCAATAACCTCCTTGGTTACAGTAGTGACCACAGTCTCTTTGACAATTTCCTCGATTGGAGATACAGGTTTCTTTTCGATAATTTCAGGTTCAGGTTTGGGTTCGACTTCTTCTTTGGGAGATGAAGGAGTGGAAACAGGAGCTTTCTCCTCAGGTGAAAGAGGTTCTTTCTCTACGGCTGTAGGTTTTTCAGGAGATTTTGGTACACCAATAACCTCCTTGGTTACAGTAGTGACCACAATCTCTTTGACAATTTCCTCGATTGGAGATACAGGTTTCTTTTCGATAATTTCAGGTTCAACTTTGGGTTCGACTTCTTCTTTGGGAGATGAAGGAATGGAAACAGGAGCCTTCTCCTCAGGTGAAAGAGGTTCTTTCTCTACGGCTGTAGGTTTTTCAGGAGATTTTGGTACACCAATAACCTCCTTGGTTACAGTAGTGACCACAGTCTCTTTGACAATTTCCTCGATTGGAGATACAGGTTTCTTTTCGATAATTTCAGGTTCAGGTTTGGGTTCGACTTCTTCTTTGGGAGATGAAGGAATGGAAACAGGAGCCTTCTCCTCAGGTGAAAGAGGTTCTTTCTCTACGGCTGTAGGTTTTTGAGGAGATTTTGGAACACCAATAACCTCCTTGATTACAGTAGTGACCACAGTCTCTTTGACAATTTCCTCGATTGGAGATACAGGTTTCTTTTCGATAATTTCAGGTTCAACTTTGGGTTCGACTTTTTCTTTGGGAGATGAAGGAATGGAAACAGGAGCCTTCTCCTCAGGTGAAAGAGGTTCTTTCTCTACGGCTGTAGGTTTTTGAGGAGATTTTGGTACACCAATAACCTCTTTGGTTACAGTAGTGACCACAGTCTCTTTGACAATTTCCTCGATTGGAGATACAGGTTTCTTTTCGGCAATTTCAGGTTCAGGTTTGGCTTCGACTACTTCTTTGGGAGATGAAGGAATGGAAACAGGAGCCTTCTCCTCAGGTGAAAGAGGTTCTTTCTCTACGGCTGTAGGTTTTTCAGGAGATTTTGGTACACCAATAACCTCTTTGGTTACAGTAGTGACCACAGTCTCTTTGACAATTTCCTCGATTGGAGATACAGGTTTCTTTTCGGCAATTTCAGGTTCAGGTTTGGCTTCGACTTCTTCTTTGGTAGATGAAGGAATGGAAACAGGAGCCTTCTCCTCAGGTGAAAGAGGTTCTTTCTCTACGGCTGTAGGTTTTTCAGGAGATTTTGGTACACCAATAACCTCCTTGGTTACAGCAGTGACCACAGTCTCTTTGACAATTTCCTCGATTGGAGATACAGGTTTCTTTTCGATAATTTCAGGTTCAACTTTGGGTTCGACTTCTTCTTTGGGAGATGAAGGAATGGAAACAGGAGCCTTCTCCTCAGGTGAAAGAGGTTCTTTCTCTACGGCTGTAGGTTTTTCAGGAGATTTTGGTACACCAATAACCTCCTTGGTTACAGTAGTGACCACAATCTCTTTGACAATTTCCTCGATTGGAGATACAGGTTTCTTTTCGATAATTTCAGGTTCATCTTTGGGTTCGACTTCTTCTTTGGGAGATGAAGGAATGGAAACAGGAGCCTTCTCCTCAGGTGAAAGAGGTTCTTTCTCTACGGCTGTAGGTTTTTCAGGAGATTTTGGTACACCAATAACCTCCTTGGTTACAGTAGTGACCACAGTCTCTTTGACAATTTCCTCGATTGGAGATACAGGTTTCTTTTCGATAATTTCAGGTTCAGGTTTGGGTTCGACTTCTTCTTTGGGAGATGAAGGAATGGAAACAGGAGCCTTCTCCTCAGGTGAAAGAGGTTCTTTCTCTACGGCTGTAGGTTTTTGAGGAGATTTTGGAACACCAATAACCTCCTTGATTACAGTAGTGACCACAGTCTCTTTGACAATTTCCTCGATTGGAGATACAGGTTTCTTTTCGATAATTTCAGGTTCAACTTTGGGTTCGACTTCTTCTTTGGGAGATGAAGGAATGGAAACAGGAGCCTTCTCCTCAGGTGAAAGAGGTTCTTTCTCTACGGCTGTAGGTTTTTGAGGAGATTTTGGTACACCAATAACCTCTTTGGTTACAGTAGTGACCACAGTCTCTTTGACAATTTCCTCGATTGGAGATACAGGTTTCTTTTCGGCAATTTCAGGTTCAGGTTTGGCTTCGACTACTTCTTTGGGAGATGAAGGAATGGAAACAGGAGCCTTCTCCTCAGGTGAAAGAGGTTCTTTCTCTACGGCTGTAGGTTTTTCAGGAGATTTTGGTACACCAATAACCTCCTTGGTTACAGCAGTGACCACAGTCTCTTTGACAATTTCCTCGATTGGAGATACAGGTTTCTTTTCGATAATTTCAGGTTCAACTTTGGGTTCGACTTCTTCTTTGGGAGATGAAAGAATGGAAACAGGAGCCTTCTCCTCAGGTGAAAGAGGTTCTTTCTCTACGGCTGTAGGTTTTTCAGGAGATTTTGGTACATCAATAACCTCCTTGGTTACAGTAGTGACCACAGTCTCTTTGACAATTTCCTCGATTGGAGATACAGGTTTCTTTTCGATAATTTCAGGTTCAACTTTAGGTTCGACTTCTTCTTTGGGAGATGAAGGAATGGAAACAGGAGCCTTCTCCTCAGGTGAAAGAGGTTCTTTCTCTACGGCTGTAGGTTTTTCAGGAGATTTTGGTACACCAATAACCTCCTTGGTTACAGTAGTGACCACAGTCTCTTTGACAATTTCCTCGATTGGAGATACAGGTTTCTTTTCGATAATTTCAGGTTCAGGTTTGGGTTCGACTTGTTCTTTGGGAGATGAAGGAATGGAAACAGGAGCTTTCTCCTCAGGTGAAAGAGGTTCTTTCTCTACGGCTGTAGGTTTTTCAGGAGATTTTGGTACATCAATAACCTCCTTGGTTACAGTAGTGACCACAGTCTCTTTGACAATTTCCTCGATTGGAGATACAGGTTTCTTTTCGACAATTTCAGGTTCAGGTTTGGGTTCGACTTCTTCTTTGGGAGATGAAGGAATGGAAACAGGAGCCTTCTCCTCAGGTGAAAGAGGTTCTTTCTCTACGGCTGTAGGTTTTTCAGGAGATTTTGGTACACCAATAACCTCCTTGGTTACAGTAGTGACCACAGTCTCTTTGACAATTTCCTCGATTGGAGATACAGGTTTCTTTTCGATAATTTCAGGTTCAACTTTGAGTTCGACTTTTTGTTTGGGAGATGAAGGAATGGAAACAGGAGCCTTCTCCTCAGGTGAAAGAGGTTCTTTCTCTACGGCTGTAGGTTCTTCAGGAGAATTTGGTACACCAATAACCTCTTTGGTTACAGTAGTGACCACAGTCTCTTTGACAATTTCCTCGATTGGAGATACAGGTTTCTTTTCGACAATTTCAGGTTCAGGTTTGGGTTCGACTTCTTCTTTGGGAGATGAAGGAATGGAAACAGGAGCTTTCTCCTCAGGTGAAAGAGGTTCTTTCTCTACAGCTGTCGGTTTTTCAGGAGATTTTGGAACACCAATAACCTCTTTGGTTACAGTAGTGACCACAGTCTCTTTGACAATTTCCTCGATTGGAGATACAGGTTTCTTTTCGGCAATTTCAGGTTCAGGTTTGGCTTCGACTTCTTCTTTGGGAGATGAAGGAATGGAAACAGGAGCCTTCTCCTCAGGTGAAAGAGGTTCTTTCTCTACGGCTGTAGGTTTTTCAGGAGATTTTGGTACACCAATAACCTCTTTGATTACAGTAGTGACCACAGTCTCTTTGACAATTTCCTCGATTGGAGATACAGGTTTCTTTTCGGCAATTTCAGGTTCAGGTTTGGCTTCGACTTCTTCTTTGGGAGATGAAGGAATGGAAACAGGAGCCTTCTCCTCAGGTGAAAGAGGTTCTTTCTCTACGGCTGAAGGTTTTTCAGGAGATTTTGGAACACCAATAACCTCTTTGGTTACAGTAGTGACCACAGTCTCTTTGACAATTTCCTCGATTGGAGATACAGGTTTCTTTTCGATAATTTCAGGTTCAACTTTGGGTTCGACTTCTTCTTTGGGAGATG
The DNA here is from genome assembly GCA_963855945.1 of Thereva nobilitata. NCBI lineage: Eukaryota > Metazoa > Arthropoda > Insecta > Diptera > Therevidae > Thereva > Thereva nobilitata. The sequence goes on from OY979696.1 coordinate 35,653,783, forward strand.
AAGGAATGGAAACCGGAGCCTTATCCTCAGGTGAAAGAGGTTCTTTCTCTACGGCTGTAGGTTTTTCAGGAGATTTTGGAACACCAATAACCTCTTTGGTTACAGTAGTGACCACAGTCTCTTTGACAATTTCCTCGATTGGAGGTACAGGTTTCTTTTCGGCAATTTCAGGTTCAGGTTTGGCTTCGACTTCTTCTTTGGGAGATGAAGGAATGGGAACAGGAGCCTTCTCGTCAGGTGAAAGAGGTTCTTTCTCTACGGCTGTAGGTTTTTCAGGAGATTTTGGTACACCAATAACCTCTTTGGGTACAGTAGTGACCACAGTCTCTTTGACAATTTCCTCGATTGGAGATACAGGTTTCTTTTCGATAATTTCAGGTTCAACTTTGGGTTCGACTTCTTCTTTGGGAGATGAAGGAATGGAAACAGGAGCCTTCTCCTCAGGTGAAAGAGGTTCTTTCTCTACGGCTGTAGGTTTTTCAGGAGATTTTGGTACATCAATAACCTCCTTGGTTACAGTAGTGACCACAGTCTCTTTGACAATTTCCTCGATTGGAGATACAGGTTTCTTTTCGATAATTTCAGGTTCAACTTTGGGTTCGACTTCTTCTTTGGGAGATGAAGGAATGGAAACAGGAGCCTTCTCCTCAGGTGAAAGAGGTTCTTTCTCTACGGCTGTAGGTTTTTCAGGAGATTTTGGTACACCAATAACCTCCTTGGTTACAGTAGTGACCACAGTCTCTTTGACAATTTCCTCGATTGGAGATACAGGTTTCTTTTCGATAATTTCAGGTTCAGGTTTGGGTTCGACTTGTTCTTTGGGAGATGAAGGAATGGAAACAGGAGCTTTCTCCTCAGGTGAAAGAGGTTCTTTCTCTACGGCTGTAGGTTTTTCAGGAGATTTTGGTACATCAATAACCTCCTTGGTTACAGTAGTGACCACAGTCTCTTTGACAATTTCCTCGATTGGAGATACAGGTTTCTTTTCGACAATTTCAGGTTCAGGTTTGGGTTCGACTTCTTCTTTGGGAGATGAAGGAATGGAAACAGGAGCCTTCTCCTCAGGTGAAAGAGGTTCTTTCTCTACGGCTGTAGGTTTTTCAGGAGATTTTGGTACACCAATAACCTCCTTGGTTACAGTAGTGACCACAGTCTCTTTGACAATTTCCTCGATTGGAGATACAGGTTTCTTTTCGATAATTTCAGGTTCAACTTTGAATTCGACTTTTTGTTTGGGAGATGAAGGAATGGAAACAGGAGCCTTCTCCTCAGGTGAAAGAGGTTCTTTCTCTACGGCTGTAGGTTCTTCAGGAGAATTTGGTACACCAATAACCTCTTTGGTTACAGTAGTGACCACAGTCTCTTTGACAATTTCCTCGATTGGAGATACAGGTTTCTTTTCGATAATTTCAGGTTCAACTTTGGGTTCGACTTCTTCTTTGGGAGATGAAGGAATGGAAACCGGAGCCTTATCCTCAGGTGAAAGAGGTTCTTTCTCTACGGCTGAAGGTTTGTCAGGAGATTTTGGAACACCAATAACCTCTTTGGTTACAGTAGTGACCACAGTCTCTTTGACAATTTCCTCGATTGGAGGTACAGGTTTCTTTTCGGCAATTTCAGGTTCAGGTTTGGCTTCGACTTCTTCTTTGGGAGATGAAGGAATGGGAACAGGAGCCTTCTCGTCAGGTGAAAGAGGTTCTTTCTCTACGGCTGTAGGTTTTTCAGGAGATTTTGGTACACCAATAACCTCTTTGGGTACAGTAGTGACCACAGTCTCTTTGACAATTTCCTCGATTGGAGATACAGGTTTCTTTTCGATAATTTCAGGTTCAACTTTGGGTTCGACTTCTTCTTTGGGAGATGAAGGAATGGAAACAGGAGCCTTCTCCTCAGGTGAAAGAGGTTCTTTCTCTACGGCTGTAGGTTTTTCAGGAGATTTTGGTACATCAATAACCTCCTTGGTTACAGTAGTGACCACAGTCTCTTTGACAATTTCCTCGATTGGAGATACAGGTTTCTTTTCGATAATTTCAGGTTCAACTTTGGGTTCGACTTCTTCTTTGGGAGATGAAGGAATGGAAACAGGAGCCTTCTCCTCAGGTGAAAGAGGTTCTTTCTCTACGGCTGTAGGTTTTTCAGGAGATTTTGGTACACCAATAACCTCCTTGGTTACAGTAGTGACCACAGTCTCTTTGACAATTTCCTCGATTGGAGATACAGGTTTCTTTTCGATAATTTCAGGTTCAGGTTTGGGTTCGACTTGTTCTTTGGGAGATGAAGGAATGGAAACAGGAGCTTTCTCCTCAGGTGAAAGAGGTTCTTTCTCTACGGCTGTAGGTTTTTCAGGAGATTTTGGTACATCAATAACCTCCTTGGTTACAGTAGTGACCACAGTCTCTTTGACAATTTCCTCGATTGGAGATACAGGTTTCTTTTCGACAATTTCAGGTTCAGGTTTGGGTTCGACTTCTTCTTTGGGAGATGAAGGAATGGAAACAGGAGCTTTCTCCTCAGGTGAAAGAGGTTCTTTCTCTACAGCTGTCGGTTTTTCAGGAGATTTTGGAACACCAATAACCTCTTTGGTTACAGTAGTGACCACAGTCTCTTTGACAATTTCCTCGATTGGAGATACAGGTTTCTTTTCGGCAATTTCAGGTTCAGGTTTGGCTTCGACTTCTTCTTTGGGAGATGAAGGAATGGAAACAGGAGCCTTCTCCTCAGGTGAAAGAGGTTCTTTCTCTACGGCTGTAGGTTTTTCAGGAGATTTTGGTACACCAATAACCTCTTTGATTACAGTAGTGACCACAGTCTCTTTGACAATTTCCTCGATTGGAGATACAGGTTTCTTTTCGGCAATTTCAGGTTCAGGTTTGGCTTCGACTTCTTCTTTGGGAGATGAAGGAATGGAAACAGGAGCCTTCTCCTCAGGTGAAAGAGGTTCTTTCTCTACGGCTGAAGGTTTTTCAGGAGATTTTGGAACACCAATAACCTCTTTGGTTACAGTAGTGACCACAGTCTCTTTGACAATTTCCTCGATTGGAGATACAGGTTTCTTTTCGATAATTTCAGGTTCAACTTTGGGTTCGACTTCTTCTTTGGGAGATGAAGGAATGGAAACCGGTGCCTTATCCTCAGGTGAAAGAGGTTCTTTCTCTACGGCTGTAGGTTTTTCAGGAGATTTTGGAACACCAATAACCTCTTTGGTTACAGTAGTGACCACAGTCTCTTTGACAATTTCCTCGATTGGAGGTACAGGTTTCTTTTCGGCAATTTCAGGTTCAGGTTTGGCTTCGACTTCTTCTTTGGGAGATGAAGGAATGGAAACAGGAGCCTTCTCCTCAGGTGAAAGAGGTTCTTTCTCTACGGCTGTAGGTTCTTCAGGAGATTTTGGTACACCAATAACCTCCTTGGTTACAGTAGTGACCACAGTCTCTTTGACAATTTCCTCGATTGGAGATACAGGTTTCTTTTCGATAATTTCAGGTTCAACTTTGGGTTCGACTTCTTCTTTGGGAGATGAAGGAATGGAAACAGGAGCCTTCTCCTCAGGTGAAAGAGGTTCTTTCTCTACGGCTGTAGGTTTTTCAGGAGATTTTGGTACACCAATAACCTCCTTGGTTACAGTAGTGACCACAGTCTCTTTGACAATTTCCTCGATTGGAGATACAGGTTTCTTTTCGATAATTTCAGGTTCAACTTTGGGTTCGACTTCTTCTTTGGGAGATGAAGGAATGGAAACAGGAGCCTTCTCCTCAGGTGAAAGAGGTTCTTTCTCTACGGCTGTAGGTTTTTCAGGAGATTTTGGTACATCAATAACCTCCTTGGTTACAGTAGTGACCACAGTCTCTTTGACAATTTCCTCGATTGGAGATACAGGTTTCTTTTCGATAATTTCAGGTTCAACTTTGGGTTCGACTTCTTCTTTGGGAGATGAAGGAATGGAAACGGGAGCCTTCTCCTCAGGTGAAAGAGGTTCTTTCTCTACGGCTGTAGGTTTTTCAGGAGATTTTGGAACACCAATAACCTCTTTGGTTACAGTAGTGACCACAGTCTCTTTGACAATTTCCTCGATTGGAGATACAGGTTTCTTTTCGATAATTTCAGGTTCAACTTTGGGTTCGACTTCTTCTTTGGGAGATGAAGGAATGGAAACAGGAGCCTTCTCCTCAGGTGAAAGAGGTTCTTTCTCTACGGCTGTAGGTTTTTCAGGAGATTTTGGTACACCAATAACCTCCTTGGTTACAGTAGTGACCACAGTCTCTTTGACAATTTCCTCGATTGGAGATACAGGTTTCTTTTCGAGAATTTCAGGTTCAACTTTGGGTTCGACTTCTTCTTTGGGAGATGAAGGAATGGAAACAGGAGCCTTCTCCTCAGGTGAAAGAGGTTCTTTCTCTACGGCTGTAAGTTTTTGAGGAGATTTTGGTACACCAATAACCTCTTTGGTTACAGTAGTGACCACAGTCTCTTTGACAATTTCCTCGATTGGAGATACAGGTTTCTTTTCGGCAATTTCAGGTTCAGGTTTGGCTTCGACTTCTTCTTTGGGAGATGAAGGAATGGAAACAGGAGCCTTCTCCTCAGGTGAAAGAGGTTCTTTCTCTACGGCTGTAGGTTCTTCAGGAGATTTTGGAACACCAATAACCTCTTTGGTTACAGTAGTGACCACAGTCTCTTTGACAATTTCCTCGATTGGAGATACAGGTTTCTTTTCGACAATTTCAGGTTCAGGTTTGGGTTCGACTTCTTCTTTGGGAGATGAAGGAATGGAAACAGGAGCTTTCTCCTCAGGTGAAAGAGGTTCTTTCTCTACAGCTGTCGGTTTTTCAGGAGATTTTGGAACACCAATAACCTCTTTGGTTACAGTAGTGACCACAGTCTCTTTGACAATTTCCTCGATTGGAGATACAGGTTTCTTTTCGACAATTTCAGGTTCAGGTTTGGGTTCGACTTCTTCTTTGGGAGATGAAGGAATGGAAACAGGAGCCTTCTCCTCAGGTGAAAGAGGTTCTTTCTCTACGGCTGTAGGTTCTTCAGGAGATTTTGGTACACCAATAACCTCTTTGGTTACAGTAGTGACCACAGTCTCTTTGACAATTTCCTCGATTGGAGATACAGGTTTCTTTTCGACAATTTCAGGTTCAGGTTTGGGTTCGACTTCTTCTTTGGGAGATGAAGGAATGGAAACTGGAGCCTTCTCCTCAGGTGAAAGAGGTTCTTTCTCTACGGCTGTAGGTTTTTCAGGAGATTTTGGTACACCAATAACCTCTTTGGTTACAGTAGTGACCACAGTCTCTTTGACAATTTCCTCGATTGGAGATACAGGTTTCTTTTCGATAATTTCAGGTTCAGGTTTGGGTTCGACTTCTTCTTTGGGAGATGAAGGAATGGAAACAGGAGCTTTCTCCTCAGGTGAAAGAGGTTCTTTCTCTACAGCTGTCGGTTTTTCAGGAGATTTTGGAACACCAATAACCTCTTTGGTTACAGTAGTGACCACAGTCTCTTTGACAATTTCCTCGATTGGAGATACAGGTTTCTTTTCGACAATTTCAGGTTCAGGTTTGGGTTCGACTTCTTCTTTGGGAGATGAAGGAATGGAAACAGGAGCCTTCTCCTCAGGTGAAAGAGGTTCTTTCTCTACGGCTGTAGGTTCTTCAGGAGATTTTGGTACACCAATAACCTCTTTGGTTACAGTAGTGACCACAGTCTCTTTGACAATTTCCTCGATTGGAGATACAGGTTTCTTTTCGGCAATTTCAGGTTCAGGTTTGGCTTCGACTTCTTCTTTGGGAGATGAAGGAATGGAAACAGGAGCTTTCTCCTCAGGTGAAAGAGGTTCTTTCTCTACGGCTGTAGGTTTTTCAGGAGATTTTGGAACACCAATAACCTCTTTGGTTACAGTAGTGACCACAGTCTCTTTGACAATTTCCTCGATTGGAGATACAGGTTTCTTTTCGGCAATTTCAGGTTCAGGTTTGGGTTCGACTTCTTCTTTGGGAGATGAAGGAATGGAAACAGGAGCCTTCTCCTCAGGCGAAAGAGGTTCTTTCTCTAGGGCTGTAGGTTTTTCAGGAGATTTTGGTACACCAATAACCTCTTTGGTTACAGCAGTGACCACAGTCTCTTTGACAATTTCCTCGATTGGAGATACAGGTTTCTTTTCGATAATTTCAGGTTCAGGTTTGGGTTCGACATCTTCTTTGGGAGATGAAGGAATGGAAACAGGAGCCTTCTCCTCAGGTGAAAGAGGTTCTTTCTCTAGGGCTGTCGGTTTTTCAGGAGATTTTGGTACACCAATAATCTCTTTGGTTACAGTAGTGACCTTAGTCTCTTTGACAATTTCCTCGATTGGAGATACAGGTTTCTTTTCGGCAATTTCAGGTTCAGGTTTGGCTTCGACTTCTTCTTTGGGAGATGAAGGAATGGAAACAGGAGCCTTCTCCTCAGGTGAAAGAGGTTCTTTCTCTACGGCTGTAGGTTCTTCAGGAGATTTTGGTACACCAATAACCTCTTTGGTTACAGTAGTGACCACAGTCTCTTTGACAATTTCCTCGATTGGAGATACATGTTTCTTTTCGATAATTTCAGGTTCAGGTTTGGGTTCGACTTCTTCTTTGGGAGATGAAGGAATGGAAACAGGAGCCTTCTCCTCAGGCGAAAGAGGTTCTTTCTCTAGGGCTGTAGGTTTTTCAGGAGATTTTGGTACACCAATAACCTCCTTGGTTACAGTAGTGACCACAGTCTCTTTGACAATTTCCTCGATTGGAGATACAGGTTTCTTTTCGACAATTTCAGGTTCAGATTTGGCTTCGACTTCTTCTTTGAGAGATGAAGGAATGGAAACAGGAGCTTTCTCCTCAGGTGAAAGGGGTTCTTTCTCTACGGCTGTAGGTTTTTCAGGAGATTTTGGTACACCAATAACCTCCTTGGTTACAGTAGTGACCACAGTCTCTTTGACAATTTCCTCGATTGGAGATACAGGTTTCTTTTCGACAATTTCAGGTTCAGATTTGGCTTCGACTTCTTCTTTGAGAGATGAAGGAATGGAAACAGGAGCTTTCTCCTCAGGTGAAAGGGGTTCTTTCTCTACGGCTGTAGGTTTTTCAGGAGATTTTGGTACACCAATAACCTCCTTGGTTACAGTAGTGACCACAGTCTCTTTGACAATTTCCTCGATTGGAGATACAGGTTTCTTTTCGACAATTTCAGGTTCAGGTTTGGGTTCGACTTCTTCTTTGGGAGATGAAGGAATGGAAACAGGAGCCTTCTCCTCAGGCGAAAGAGGTTCTTTCTCTAGGGCTGTAGGTTTTTCAGGAGATTTTGGTACACCAATAACCTCCTTGGTTACAGTAGTGACCACAGTCTCTTTGACAATTTCCTCGATTGGAGATACAGGTTTCTTTTCGATAATTTCAGGTTCAGGTTTGGGTTCGACTTCTTCTTTGGGAGATGAAGGAATGGAAACAGGAGCCTTCTCCTCAGGTGAAAGAGGTTCTTTCTCTACGGCTGTAGGTTTTCCAGGAGATTTTGGTACACCAATAACCTCCTTGGTTACAGTAGTGACCACAGTCTCTTTGACAATTTCCTCGATTGGAGATACAGGTTTCTTTTCGATAATTTCAGGTTCAGGTTTGGGTTCGACTTCTTCTTTGGGAGGAGCCTTCTCCTCAGGTGAAAGAGGTTCTTTCTCTACGGCTGTAGGTTTTTCAGGAGATTTTGGTACACCAATAACCTCCTTGGTTACAGTAGTGACCACAGTCTCTTTGACAATTCCCTCGATTGGAGATACAGGTTTCTTTTCGATAATTTCAGGTTCAGGTTTCGGTTCGACTTCTTCTTTGGGAGGAGCCTTCTCCTCAGGTGAAAGAGGTTCTTTCTCTACGGCTGTAGGTTTTTCAGGAGATTTTGGTACACCAATAACCTCCTTGGTTACAGTAGTGACCACAGTCTCTTTGACAATTTCCTCGATTGGAGATACAGGTTTCTTTTCGAAAATTTCAGGTTCAGGTTTGGCTTCGACTTCTTCTTTGGGAGATGAAGGAATGGAAACAGGAGCCTTCTCCTCAGGTGAAAGAGGTTCTTTCTCTACGGCTGTAGGTTTTTCAGGAGATTTTGGTACACCAATAACCTCCTTGGTTACAGTAGTGACCACAGTCTCTTTGACAATTTCCTCGATTGGAGATACATGTTTCTTTTCGGCAATTTCAGGTTCACGTTTGGCTTCGACTTCTTCTTTGGGAGATGAAGGAATGGAAACAGGAGCCTTCTCCTCAGGTGAAAGAGGTTCTTTCTCTACGGCTGTAGGTTTTTCAGGAGATTTTGGTACACCAATAACCTCCTTGGTTACAGTAGTGACCACAGTCTCTTTGACAATTTCCTCGATTGGAGATACAGGTTTCTTTTCGATAATTTCAGGTTCAACTTTGGGTTCGACTTTTTCTTTGGGAGATGAAGGAATGGAAACAGGAGCCTTCACCTCAGGTGAAAGAGATTCTTTCTCTACGGCTGTAGATTCTTCAGGAGATTTTGGTACACCAATAACCTCTTTGGTTACAGTAGTGACCACAGTCTCTTTGACAATTTCCTCGATTGGAGATACATGTTTCTTTTCGGCAATTTCAGGTTCACGTTTGGCTTCGACTTCCTCTTTGGGAGATGAAGGAATGGAAACAGGAGCCTTCTCCTCAGGTGAAAGAGGTTCTTTCTCTACGGCTGTAGGTTTTTCAGGAGATTTTGGTACACCAATAACCTCTTTGGTTACAGTAGTGACCACAGTCTCTTTGACAATTTCCTCGATTGGAGATACAGGTTTCTTTTCGACAATTTCAGGTTCAGGTTTGGGTTCGACTTCTTCTTTGGGAGATGAAGGAATGGAAACAGGAGCCTTCTCCTCATGCGAAAGAGGTTCTTTCTCTAGGGCTGTAGGTTTTTCAGGAGATTTTGGTACACCAATAACCTCCTTGGTTACAGTAGTGACCACAGTCTCTTTGACAATTTCCTCGATTGGAGATACAGGTTTCTTTTCGATAATTTCAGGTTCAGGTTTGGGTTCGACTTCTTCTTTGGGAGATGAAGGAATGGAAACAGGAGCCTTCTCCTCAGGTGAAAGAGGTTCTTTCTCTACGGCTGTAGGTTTTCCAGGAGATTTTGGTACACCAATAACCTCCTTGGTTACAGTAGTGACCACAGTCTCTTTGACAATTTCCTCGATTGGAGATACAGGTTTCTTTTCGATAATTTCAGGTTCAGGTTTGGGTTCGACTTCTTCTTTGGGGGGAGCCTTCTCCTCAGGTGAAAGAGGTTCTTTCTCTACGGCTGTAGGTTTTTCAGGAGATTTTGGTACACCAATAACCTCCTTGGTTACAGTAGTGACCACAGTCTCTTTGACAATTCCCTCGATTGGAGATACAGGTTTCTTTTCGATAATTTCAGGTTCAGGTTTCGGTTCGACTTCTTCTTTGGGAGGAGCCTTCTCCTCAGGTGAAAGAGGTTCTTTCTCTACGGCTGTAGGTTTTTCAGGAGATTTTGGTACACCAATAACCTCCTTGGTTACAGTAGTGACCACAGTCTCTTTGACAATTTCCTCGATTGGAGATACAGGTTTCTTTTCGAAAATTTCAGGTTCAGGTTTGGCTTCGACTTCTTCTTTGGGAGATGAAGGAATGGAAACAGGAGCCTTCTCCTCAGGTGAAAGAGGTTCTTTCTCTACGGCTGTAGGTTTTTCAGGAGATTTTGGTACACCAATAACCTCCTTGGTTACAGTAGTGACCACAGTCTCTTTGACAATTTCCTCGATTGGAGATACATGTTTCTTTTCGGCAATTTCAGGTTCACGTTTGGCTTCGACTTCTTCTTTGGGAGATGAAGGAATGGAAACAGGAGCCTTCTCCTCAGGTGAAAGAGGTTCTTTCTCTACGGCTGTAGGTTCTTCAGGAGATTTTGGTACACCAATAACCTCTTTGGTTACAGTAGTGACCACAGTCTCTTTGACAATTTCCTCGATTGGAGATACATGTTTCTTTTCGGCAATTTCAGGTTCACGTTTGGCTTCGACTTCTTCTTTGGGAGATGAAGGAATGGAAACAGGAGCCTTCTCCTCAGGTGAAAGAGGTTCTTTCTCTACGGCTGTAGGTTTTTCAGGAGATTTTGGTGCACCAATAACCTCTTTGGTTACAGTAGTGACCACAGTCTCTTTGACAATTTCCTCGATTGGAGATACAGGTTTCTTTTCGACAATTTCAGGTTCAGTTTTGGGTTCGACTTCTTCTTTGGGAGATGAAGGAATGGAAACAGGAGCCTTCCTCTCATTTGAAAGACGCTCTTTCTCTAGGGCTGTCGGTTTTTCAGGAGATTTTGGTACACCAATAACCTCTTTGGTTACAGTAGTGACCTTAGTCTCTTTGACAATTTCCTCGATTGGAGATACAGGTTTCTTTTCGACAATTTCAGGTTCGGGTTTGGGTTCGACTTCTTCTTTGGGAGATGAAGGAATGGAAACAGGAGCCTTCTCCTCAGGCGAAAGAGGTTCTTTCTCTAGGGCTGTAGGTTTTTCAGGAGATTTTGGTACACCAATAACCTCCTTGGTTACAGTAGTGACCACAGTCTCTTTGACAATTTCCTCGATTGGAGATACAGGTTTCTTTTCGATAATTTCAGGTTCAACTTTGGGTTCGACATCTTCTTTGGGAGATGAAGGAATGGAAACAGGAGCCTTCTCCTCAGGTGAAAGAGGTTCTTTCTCTAGGGCTGTAGGTTTTTCAGGAGATTTTGGTACACCAATAACCTCTTTGGTTACAGTAGTGACCTTAGTCTCTTTGACAATTTCCTCGATTGGAGATACAGGTTTCTTTTCAACAATTTCAGGTTCAGGTTTGGCTTCGACTTCTTCTTTGAGAGATGAAGGAATGGAAACAGGAGCTTTCTCCTCAGGTGAAAGGGGTTCTTTCTCTACGGCTGTAGGTTTTTCAGGAGATTTTGGTACACCAATAACCTCCTTGGTTACAGTAGTGACCACAGTCTCTTTGACAATTTCCTCGATTGGAGATACAGGTTTCTTTTCGATAATTTCAGGTTCAGGTTTGGGTTCGACTTCTTCTTTGGGAGGAGCCTTCTCCTCAGGTGAAAGAGGTTCTTTCTCTACGGCTGTAGGTTTTTCAGGAGATTTTGGTACACCAATAACCTCCTCGGTTACAGTAGTGACCACAGTCTCTTTGACAATTCCCTCGATTGGAGATACAGGTTTCTTTTCGATAATTTCAGGTTCAGGTTTCGGTTCGACTTCTTCTTTGGGAGGAGCCTTCTCCTCAGGTGAAAGAGGTTCTTTCTTTACGGCTGTCGGTTTTTCAGGAGATTTTGGTACACCAATAACCTCTTTGGTTACAGTAGTGACCTTAGTCTCTTTGACAATTTCCTCGATTGGAGATACAGGTTTCTTTTCGACAATTTCAGGTTCAGGTTTGGGTTCGACTTCTTCTTTGGGAGATGAAGGAATGGAAACAGGAGCCTTCTCCTCAGGCGAAAGAGGTTCTTTCTCTAGGGCTGTAGGTTTTTCAGGAGATTTTGGTACACCAATAACCTCCTTGGTTACAGTAGTGACCACAGTCTCTTTGACAATTTCCTCGATTGGAGATACAGGTTTCTTTTCGACAATTTCAGGTTCAGGTTTGGGTTCGACTTCTTCTTTGGGAGATGAAGGAATTGAAACAGGAGCCTTCTCCTCAGGTGAAAGAGGTTCTTTCTCTACGGCTGTCGGTTTTTCAGGAGATTTTGGTACACCAATAACCTCTTTGGTTACAGTAGTGACCACACTCTCTTTGACAATTTCCTCGATTGGAGATACAGGTTTCTTTTCGACAATTTCAGGTTCAGGTTTGGGTTCGACTTCTTCTTTGGGAGATGAAGGAATGGAAACAGGAGCCTTCTCCTCAGGTGAAAGAGGTTCTTTCTCTACGGCTGTCGGTTTTTCAGGAGATTTTGGTACACCAATAACCTCTTTGGTTACAGTAGTGACCACACTCTCTTTGACAATTTCCTCGATTGGAGATACAGGTTTCTTTTCGACAATTTCAGGTTCAGGTTTGGGTTCGACTTCTTCTTTGGGAGATGAAGGAATGGAAACAGGAGCCTTCTCCTCAGGTGAAAGAGGTTCTTTCTCTACGGCTGTAGGTTTTTCAGAAGATTTTGGAACACCAATAACCTCTTTGGTTACAGTAGTGACCACAGTCTCTTTGACAATTTCCTCGATTGGAGATACAGGTTTCTTTTCGACAATTTCAGGTTCAGGTTTGGGTTCGACTTCTTCTTTGGGAGATGAAGGAATGGAAACAGGAGCCTTCTCCTCAGGTGAAAGAGGTTCTTTCTCTACGGCTGTCGGTTTTTCAGGAGATTTTGGAACACCAATAACCTCTTTGGTTACAGTAGTGACCACAGTCTCTTTCACAATTTCCTCGATTGGAGATACAGGTTTCTTTTCGACAATTTCAGGTTCAGGTTTGGGTTCGACTTCTTCTTTGGGAGATGAAGGAATGGAAACAGGAGCCTTCTCCTCAGGTGAAAGAGGTTCTTTCTCTACGGCTGTAGGTTTTTCAGGAGATTTTGGTACACCAATAACCTCCTTGGTTACAGTAGTGACCACAGTCTCTTTGACAATTTCCTCGATTGGAGATACAGGTTTCTTTTCGAAAATTTCAGGTTCAGGTTTGGCTTCGACTTCTTCTTTGGGAGATGAAGGAATGGAAACAGGAGCTTTCTCCTGAGCTGAAAGAGGTTCTTTCTCTACGACTGTCGGTTTTTCAGGAGATTTAGGAACACCAATAACCTCTTTGGTTACAGTAGTGACCACAGTCTCTTTGACAATTTCCTCGATTGGAGATACAGGTTTCTTTTCGACAATTTCAGGTTCAGGTTTGGGTTCGACTTCTTCTTTGGGAGATGAAGGAATGGAAACAGGAGCCTTCTCCTCAGGTGAAAGAGGTTCTTTCTCTACGGCTGTAGGTTTTTCAGGAGATTTTGGTACACCAATAACCTCCTTGGTTACAGTAGTGACCACAGTCTCTTTGACAATTTCCTCGATTGGAGATACAGGTTTCTTTTCGAAAATTTCAGGTTCAGGTTTGGCTTCGACTTCTTCTTTGGGAGATGAAGGAATGGAAACAGGAGCCTTCTCCTCAGGTGAAAGAGGTTCTTTCTCTACGGCTGTCGGTTTTTCAGGAGATTTTGGAACACCAATAACCTCTTTGGTTACAGTAGTGACCACAGTCTCTTTGACAATTTCCTCGATTGGAGATACAGGTTTCTTTTCGACAATTTCAGGTTCAGGTTTGGGTTCGACTTCTTCTTTGGGAGATGAAGGAATGGAAACAGGAGCTTTCTCCTGAGCTGAAAGAGGTTCTTTCTCTACGACTGTCGGTTTTTCAGGAGATTTAGGAACACTAATAACCTCTTTGGTTACAGTAGTGACCACAGTCTCTTTGACAATTTCCTCGATTGGAGATACAGGTTTCTTTTCGACAATTTCAGGTTCAGGTTTTGGTTCGACTTCTTCTTTGGGAGATGACGGAATGGAAACAGAAGCCTTCTCCTCAGGTGAAAGAGGTTCTTTCTCTACGGCTGTCGGTTTTTCAGGAGTTTTTGGAACACCAATAACTTCTTTGGTTACAGTAGTGACCACAGTCTCTTTGACAATTTCCTCGATTGGAGATACAGGTTTCTTTTCGACAATTTCAGGTTCAGGTTTGGGTTCGACTTCTTCTTTGGGAGATGAAGGAATGGAAACAGGAGCTTTCTCCTGAGCTGAAAGAGGTTCTTTCTCTACGACTGTCGGTTTTTCAGGAGATTTAGGAACACCAATAACCTCTTTGGTTACAGTAGTGACCACAGTCTCTTTGACAATTTCCTCGATTGGAGATACAGGTTTCTTTTCGACAATTTCAGGTTCAGGTTTGGGTTCGACTTCTTCTTTGGGAGATGAAGGAATGGAAACAGGAGCTTTCTCCTGAGCTGAAAGAGGTTCTTTCTCTACGACTGTCGGTTTTTCAGGAGATTTAGGAACACCAATAACCTCTTTGGTTACAGTAGTGACCACAGTCTCTTTGACAATTTCCTCGATTGGAGATACAGGTTTCTTTTCGACAATTTCAGGTTCAGGTTTGGGTTCGACTTCTTCTTTGGGAGATGACGGAATGGAAACAGGAGCCTTCTCCTCAGGTGAAAGAGGTTCTTTCTCTACGGCTGTCGGTTTTTCAGGAGATTTTGGAACACCAATAACCTCTTTGGTTACAGTAGTGACCACAGTCTCTTTGACAATTTCCTCGATTGGAGATACAGGTTTCTTTTCGACAATTTCAGGTTCAGGTTTGGGTTCGACTTCTTCTTTGGGAGATGAAGGAATGGAAATAGGAGCTTTCTCCTGAGCTGAAAGAGGTTCTTTCTCTACGACTGTCGGTTTTTCAGGAGATTTAGGAACACCAATAACCTCTTTGGTTACAGTAGTGACCACAGTCTCTTTGACAATTTCCTCGATTGGAGATACAGGTTTCTTTTCGAAAATTTCAGGTTCAGGTTTGGGTTCGACTTCTTCTTTGGGAGATGACGGAATGGAAACAGGAGCCTTCTCCTCAGGTGAAAGAGGTTCTTTCTCTAGGGCTGTAGGTTTTTCAGGAGATTTTGGAACACCAATAACCTCTTTGGTTACAGTAGTGACCACCGTCTCTTTGACAATTTCCTCGATTGGAGATACAGGTTTCTTTTCGACAATTTCAGGTTCAGGTTTGGGTTCGACTTCTTCTTTGGGAGATGAAGGAATGGAAACAGGAGCCTTCTCCTCAGGTGAAAGAGGTTCTTTCTCTACGGCTGTCGGTTTTTCAGGAGATTTTGGAACACCAATAACCTCTTTGGTTACAGTAGTGACCACAGTCTCTTTGACAATTTCCTCGATTGGAGATACAGGTTTCTTTTCGACAATTTCAGGGTCAGGTTTGGGTTCGACTTCTTCTTTGGGAGATGAAGGAATGGAAACAGGAGCTTTCTCCTCAGGTGAAAGAGGTTCTTTCTCTACAGCTGTCGGTTTTTCAGGAGATATTGGAACACCAATAACCTCTTTGGTTACAGTAGTGACCACAGTCTCTTTGACAATTTCCTCGATTGGAGATACAGGTTTCGTTTCGACAATTTCAGGTTCAGGTTTGGGTTCGACTTCTTCTTTGGGAGATGAAGGAATGGAAACAGGACCCTTCTCCTCAGGTGAAAGAGGTTCTTTCTCTAGGGCTGTAGGTTTTTCAGGAGATTTTGGAACACCAATAACCTCTTTGGTTACAGTAGTGACCACCGTCTCTTTGACAATTTCCTCGATTGGAGATACAGGTTTCTTTTCGACAATTTCAGGGTCAGGTTTGGGTTCGACTTCTTCTTTGGGAGATGAAGGAATGGAAACAGGAGCCTTCTCCTCAGGTGAAAGAGGTTCTTTCTCTACGGCTGTCGGTTTTTCAGGAGATTTTGGAACCCCAATAACCTCTTTGGTTACAGTAGTGACCACAGTCTCTTTGACAATTTCCTCGATTGGAGATACAGGTTTCTTTTCGACAATTTCAGGTTCAGGTTTGGGTTCGACTTCTTCTTTGGGAGATGAAGGAATGGAAACAGGAGCTTTCTCCTCAGGTGAAAGAGGTTCTTTCTCTACAGCTGTCGGTTTTTCAGGAGATATTGGAACACCAATAACCTCTTTGGTTACAGTAGTGACCACAGTCTCTTTGACAATTTCCTCGATTGGAGATACAGGTTTCTTTTCGACAATTTCAGGTTCAGGTTTGGGTTCGACTTCTTCTTTGGGAGATGAAGGAATGGAAACAGGAGCTTTCTCCTCAGGTGAAAGGGGTTCTTTCTCTACAGCTGTCGGTTTTTCAGGAGATTTTGGAACACCAATAACCTCTTTGGTTACAGTAGTGACCACAGTCTCTTTGACAATTTCCTCGATTGGAGATACAGGTTTCTTTTCGACAATTTCAGGTTCAGGTTTGGGTTCGACTTCTTCTTTGGGAGATGAAGGAATGGAAACAGGAGCTTTCTCCTCAGGTGAAAGAGGTTCTTTCTCTACAGCTGTCGGTTTTTCAGGAGATTTTGGAACCCCAATAACCTCTTTGGTTACAGTAGTGACCACAGTCTCTTTGACAATTTCCTCGATTGGAGATACAGGTTTCTTTTCGACAATTTCAGGTTCAGGTTTGGGTTCGACTTCTTCTTTGGGAGATGAAGGAATGGAAACAGGAGCTTTCTCCTCAGGTGAAAGAGGTTCTTTCTCTACAGCTGTCGGTTTTTCAGGAGATTTTGGAACCCCAATAACCTCTTTGGTTACAGTAGTGACCACAGTCTCTTTGACAATTTCCTCGATTGGAGATACAGGTTTCTTTTCGACAATTTCAGGTTCAGGTTTGGGTTCGACTTCTTCTTTGGGAGATGAAGGAATGGAAACAGGAGCCTTCTCCTCAGGTGAAAGAGGTTCTTTCTCTACAGCTGTCGGTTTTTCAGGAGATTTTGGAACCCCAATAACCTCTTTGGTTACAGTAGTGACCACAGTCTCTTTGACAATTTCCTCGATTGGAGATACAGGTTTCTTTTCGACAATTTCAGGTTCAGGTTTGGGTTCGACTTCTTCTTTGGGAGATGAAGGAATGGAAACAGGAGCTTTCTCCTCAGGTGAAAGAGGTTCTTTCTCTACAGCTGTCGGTTTTTCAGGAGATTTTGGAACCCCAATAACCTCTTTGGTTACAGTAGTGACCACAGTCTCTTTGACAATTTCCTCGATTGGAGATACAGGTTTCTTTTCGACAATTTCAGGTTCAGGTTTGGGTTCGACTTCTTCTTTGGGAGATGAAGGAATGGAAACAGGAGCCTTCTCCTCAGGTGAAAGAGGTTCTTTCTCTACAGCTGTCGGTTTTTCAGGAGATTTTGGAACACCAATAACCTCTTTGGTTACAGTAGTGACCACAGTCTCTTTGACAATTTCCTCGATTGGAGATACAGGTTTCTTTTCGACAATTTCAGGTTCAGGTTTGGGTTCGACTTCTTCTTTGGGAGATGAAGGAATGGAAACAGGAGCTTTCTCCTCAGGTGAAAGAGGTTCTTTCTCTACGGCTGTCGGTTTTTCAGGAGATTTTGGAACACCAATAACCTCTTTGGTTACAGTAGTGACCACAGTCTCTTTGACAATTTCCTCGATTGGAGATACAGGTTTCTTTTCGACAATTTCAGGTTCAGGTTTGGGTTCGACTTCTTCTTTGGGAGATGAAGGAATGGAAACAGGAGCCTTCTCCTCAGGTGAAAGGGGTTCTTTCTCTACAGCTGTCGGTTTTTCAGGAGATTTTGGAACACCAATAACCTCTTTGGTTACAGTAGTGACCACAGTCTCTTTGACAATTTCCTCGATTGGAGATACAGGTTTCTTTTCGACAATTTCAGGTTCAGGTTTGGGTTCGACTTCTTCTTTGGGAGATGAAGGAATGGAAACAGGAGCTTTCTCCTCAGGTGAAAGGGGTTCTTTCTCTACAGCTGTCGGTTTTTCAGGAGATTTTGGAACACCAATAACCTCTTTGGTTACAGTAGTGACCACAGTCTCTTTGACAATTTCCTCGATTGGAGATACAGGTTTCTTTTCGACAATTTCAGGTTCAGGTTTGGGTTCGACTTCTTCTTTGGGAGATGAAGGAATGGAAACAGGAGCCTTCTCCTCAGGTGAAAGAGGTTCTTTCTCTACAGCTGTCGGTTTTTCAGGAGATTTTGGAACACCAATAACCTCTTTGGTTACAGTAGTGACCACAGTCTCTTTGACAATTTCCTCGATTGGAGATACAGGTTTCTTTTCGACAATTTCAGGTTCAGGTTTGGGTTCGACTTCTTCTTTGGGAGATGAAGGAATGGAAACAGGAGCTTTCTCCCCAGTTGAAAGAGGTTCTTTCTCTACAGCTGTCGGTTTTTCAGGAGATTTTGGAACACCAATAACTTCTTTGGTTACAGTAGTGACCACAGTCTCTTTGACAATTTCCTCGATTGGAGATACAGGTTTCTTTTCGACAATTTCAGGTTCAGGTTTGGGTTCGACTTCTTCTTTGGGAGATGAAGGAATGGAAACAGGAGCCTTCTCCTCAGGTGAAAGAGGTTCTTTCTCTACGGCTGTCGGTTTTTCAGGAGATTTTGGAACACCAATAACCTCTTTGGTTACAGTAGTGACCACAGTCTCTTTGACAATTTCCTCGATTGGAGATACAGGTTTCTTTTCGACAATTTCAGGTTCAGGTTTGGGTTCAACTTCTTCTTTGGGAGATGACGGAATGGAAACAGGAGCCTTTTCCTCAGGTGAAAGAGGTTCTTTCTCTACGGCTGTCGGTTTTTCAGGAGATTTTGAAACCCCAATAACCTCTTTGGTTACAGTAGTGACCACAGTCTCTTTGACAATTTCCTCGATTGGAGATACAGGTTTCTTTTCGACAATTTCAGGTTCAGGTTTGGGTTCGACTTCTTCTTTGGGAGATGAAGGAATGGAAACAGGAGCCTTCTCCCCAGTTGAAAGAGGTTCTTTCTCTACGGCTGTCGGTTTTTTAGGAGATTTTGGTACACCAATAACCTCTTTGGTTACAGTAGTGACCACAGTCTCTTTGACAATTTCCTCGATTGGAGATACATGTTTCTTTTCGACAATTTCAGGTTCAGGTTTGGGTTCGACTTCTTCTTTGGGAGATGAAGGAATGGAAACAGGAGCTTTCTCCTCAGGTGAAAGAGGTTCTTTCTCTACGGCTGTAGGTTTTTCAGGAGATTTTGGAACACCAATAACCTCTTTGGTTACAGTAGTGACCACAGTCTCTTTGACAATTTCCTCGATTGGAGATACATGTTTCTTTTCGACAATTTCAGGTTCAGGTTTGGGTTCGACTTCTTCTTTGGGAGATGAAGGAATGGAAACAGGAGCCTTCTCTTCAGGTGAAAGAGGTTCTTTCTCTACGGCTGTCAGTTTTTCAGGAGATTTTAGAACACCAATAACCTCATTGGTTACAGTCGTGACCCCAGTCTCTTTGACAATTTCCTCGATTGGAGATACACGTTTCGTTTCGACAATTTCAGGTTCAGGTTTGGGTTCGACTTCTTCTTTGGGAGATGAAGGAATGGAAACAGGAGCCTTCTCCTCAGGTGAAAGAGGTTCTTTCTCTACGGCTGCCGGTTTTTCAGTAGATTTTGGAACACCAATAACCTCTTTGGTTACAGTAGTGACCACAGTCTCTTTGACAATTTCCTCGATTGGAGATACAGGTTTCTTTTCGACAATTTGAGGTTCAGGTTTGGGTTCGACTTTTGCTTTGGGAGATGAAGGAATGGAAACAGGAGCCTTCTCCTCAGGTGAAAGAGGTTCTTTCTCTACGACTGTCGGTTTTTCAGGAGATTTTGGAACACCAATAACCTCTTTGGTTACAGTAGTGACCACAGTCTCTTTGACAATTTCCTCGATTGGAGATACACGTTTCCTTTCGACAATTTCAGGTTCAGGTTTGGGTTCGACTTCTTCTTTGGGAGATGAAGGAATGGAAACAGGAGCCTTCTCCTCAGGTGAAAGAGGTTCTTTCTCTACGGCTGCCGGTTTTTCAGTAGATTTTGGAACACCAATAACCTCTTTGGTTACAGTAGTGACCACAGTCTCTTTGACAATTTCCTCGATTGGAGATACAGGTTTCTTTTCGACAATTTCAGGTTCAGGTTTGGGTTCGACTTCTTGTTTGGGAGATGAAGGAATGGAAACAGGAGCCTTCTCCTCAGGTGAAAGAGGTTCTTTCTCTACGGCTGCCGGTTTTTCAGGAGATTTTGGTACACCAATAACCTCTTTGGTTACAGTAGTGACCACAGTCTTTTTGACAATTTCCTCGATTGGAGATACAGGTTTCTTTTCGACAATTTCAGGTTCAGGTTTGGGTTCGACTTCTTCTTTGGGAGATGAAGGAATGGAAACAGGAGCCTTCTCCTCAGGTGAAAGAGGTTCTTTCTCTACGGCTGCCGGTTTTTCAGTAGATTTTGGAACACCAATAACCTCTTTGGTTACAGTAGTGACCACAGTCTCTTTGACAATTTCCTCGATTGGAGATACAGGTTTCTTTTCAACAATTTCAGGTTCAGGTTTGGGTTCGACTTCTTCTTTGGGAGATGAAGGAATGGAAACAGGAGCCTTCTCCTCAGGTGAAAGAGGTTCTTTCTCTACGGCTGCCGGTTTTTCAGTAGATTTTGGAACACCAATAACCTCTTTGGTTACAGTAGTGACCACAGTCTCTTTGACAATTTCCTCGATTGGAGATACAGGTTTCTTTTCGACAATTTCAGGTTCAGGTTTGGGTTCGACTTCTTCTTTGGGAGATGAAGGAATGGAAACAGGAGCCTTCTCCTCAGGTGAAAGAGGTTCTTTCTCTACGGCTGCCGGTTTTTCAGGAGATTTTGGAACACCAATAACCTCTTTGGTTACAGTAGTGACCACAGTCTCTTTGACAATTTCCTCGATTGGAGATACAGGTTTCTTTTCGACAATTTCAGGTTCAGGTTTGGGTTCGACTTCTTCTTTGGGAGATGAAGGAATGGAAACAGGAGCCTTCTCCTCAGGTGAAAGAGGTTCTTTCTCTACGGCTGCCGGTTTTTCAGTAGATTTTGGAACACCAATAACCTCTTTGGTTACAGTAGTGACCACAGTCTCTTTGACAATTTCCTCGATTGGAGATACAGGTTTCTTTTCGACAATTTCAGGTTCAGGTTTGGGTTCGACTTCTTCTTTGGGAGATGAAGGAATGGAAACAGGAGCCTTCTCCTCAGGTGAAAGAGGTTCTTTCTCTACGGCTGCCGGTTTTTCAGTAGATTTTGGAACACCAATAACCTCTTTGGTTACAGTAGTGACCACAGTCTCTTTGACAATTTCCTCGATTGGAGATACAGGTTCCTTTTCGACAATTTCAGGTTCAGGTTTGGGTTCGACTTCTTCTTTGGGAGATGAAGGAATGGAAACAGGAGCCTTCTCCTCAGGTGAAAGAGGTTCTTTCTCTACGGCTGCCGGTTTTTCAGTAGATTTTGGAACACCAATAACCTCTTTGGTTACAGTAGTGACCACAGTCTCTTTGACAATTTCCTCGATTGGAGATACAGGTTCCTTTTCGACAATTTCAGGTTCAGGTTTGGGTTCGACTTCTTCTTTGGGAGATGAAAGAATGGAAACAGGAGCCTTCTCCTCAGGTGAAAGAGGTTCTTTCTCTACGGCTGCCGGTTTTTCAGGAGATTTTGGTACACCAATAACCTCTTTGGTTACAGTAGTGACCACAGTCTCTTTGACAATTTCCTCGATTGGAGATACAGGTTTCTTTTCGACAATTTCAGGTTCAGGTTTGGGTTCGACTTCTTCTTTGGGAGATGAAGGAATGGAAACAGGAGCCTTCTCCTCAGGTGAAAGAGGTTCTTTCTCTACGGCTGCCGGTTTTTCAGTAGATTTTGGAACACCAATAACCTCTTTGGTTACAGTAGTGACCACAGTCTCTTTGACAATTTCCTCGATTGGAGATACAGGTTTCTTTTCGACAATTTCAGGTTCAGGTTTGGGTTCGACTTCTTCTTTGGGAGATGAAGGAATGGAAACAGGAGCCTTCTCCTCAGGTGAAAGAGGTTCTTTCTCTACGGCTGCCGGTTTTTCAGTAGATTTTGGAACACCAATAACCTCTTTGGTTACAGTAGTGACCACAGTCTCTTTGACAATTTCCTCGATTGGAGATACAGGTTTCTTTTCGACAATTTCAGGTTCAGGTTTGGGTTCGACTTCTTCTTTGGGAGATGAAGGAATGGAAACAGGAGCCTTCTCCTCAGGTGAAAGAGGTTCTTTCTCTAAGGCTGCCGGTTTTTCAGTAGATTTTGGAACACCAATAACCTCTTTGGTTACAGTAGTGAGCACAGTCTCTTTGACAATTTCCTCGATTGGAGATACAGGTTTCTTTTCGATAATTTCAGGTTCAGGTTTGGGCTCGACTTCTTCTTTGGGAGATGACGGAATGGAAACAGGAGCCTTCTCCTCAGGTGAAAGAGGTTCTTTCTCTACGGCTGCCGGTTTTTCAGGAGATTTTGGTACACCAATAACCTCTTTGGTTACAGTAGTGACCACAGTCTCTTTGACAATTTCCTCGATTGGAGATACAGGTTTCTTTTCGACAATTTCAGGTTCAGGTTTGGGTTCGACTTCTTCTTTGGGAGATGAAGGAATGGAAACAGGAGCTTTCTCCACAGGTGAAAGAGGTTCTTTCTCTACGGCTGTCGGTTTTTCAGTAGATTTTGGAACACCAATAACCTCTTTGGTTACAGTAGTGAGCACAGTCTCTTTGACAATTTCCTCGATTGGAGATACAGGTTTCTTTTCGACAATTTCAGGTTCAGGTTTGGGTTCGACTTCTTCTTTGGGAGATGAAGGAATGGAAACAGGAGCCTTCTCCTCAGGTGAAAGAGGTTCTTTCTCTACGGCTGCCGGTTTTTCAGTAGATTTTGGAACACCAATAACCTCTTTGGTTACAGTAGTGACCACAGTCTCTTTGACAATTTCCTCAATTGGAGATACAGGTTTCTTTTCGATAATTTCAGCTTCAGGTTTGGGCTCGACTTCTTCTTTGGGAGATGACGGAATGGAAACAGGAGCCTTCTCCTCAGGTGAAAGAGGTTCTTTCTCTACGGCTGCCGGTTTTTCAGGAGATTTTGGTACACCAATAACCTCTTTGGTTACAGCAGTGACCACAGTCTCTTTGACAATTTCCTCGATTGGAGATACAGGTTTCTTTTCGACAATTTCAGGTTCAGGTTTGGGTTCGACTTCTTCTTTGGGAGATGAAGGAATGGAAACAGGAGCCTTCTCCTCAGGTGAAAGAGGTTCTTTCTCTACGGCTGTCGGTTTTTCAAGAGATTTTGGAACCCCAATAACCTCTTTGGTTACAGTAGTGACCACAGTCTCTTTGACAATTTCCTCGATTGGAGATACAGGTTTCTTTTCGATAATTTCAGGTTCAGGTTTGGGCTCGACTTCTTCTTTGGGAGATGACGGAATGGAAACAGGAGCCTTCTCCTCAGGTGAAAGAGGTTCTTTCTCTAGGGCTGCCGGTTTTTCAGGAGATTTTGGTACACCAATAACCTCTTTGGTTACAGTAGTGACCACAGTCTCTTTGACAATTTCCTCGATTGGAGATACAGGTTTCTTTTCGACAATTTCAGGTTCAGGTTTGGGTTCGACTTCTTCTTTGGGAGATGAAGGAATGGAAACAGGAGCCTTCTCCTCAGGTGAAAGAGGTTCTTTCTCTACGGCTGTCGGTTTTTCAGGAGATTTTGGAACACCAATAACCTCTTTGGTTACAGCAGTGACCACAGTCTCTTTGACAATTTCCTCGATTGGAGATACAGGTTTCTTTTCGGCAATTTCAGGTTCAGGTTTGGGTTCGACTTCTTCTTTGGGAGATGAAGGAATGGAAACAGGAGCCTTCTCCTCAGGTGAAAGAGGTTCTTTCTCTACGGCTGTCGGTTTTTCAGGAGATTTTGGAACCCCAATAACCTCTTTGGTTACAGTAGTGACCACAGTCTCTTTGACAATTTCCTCGATTGGAGATACAGGTTTCTTTTCGGCAATTTCAGGTTCAGGTTTGGGTTCGACTTCTTCTTTGGGAGATGAAGGAATGGAAACAGGAGCCTTCTCCTCAGGTGAAAGAGGTTCTTTCTCTACGGCTGTCGGTTTTTCAGGAGATTTTGGAACACCAATAACCTCTTTGGTTACAGCAGTGACCACAGTCTCTTTGACAATTTCCTCGATTGGAGATACAGGTTTCTTTTCGGCAATTTCAGGTTCAGGTTTGGGTTCGACTTCTTCTTTGGGAGATGAAGGAATGGAAACAGGAGCCTTCTCCTCAGGTGAAAGAGGTTCTTTCTCTACGGCTGTCGGTTTTTCAGGAGATTTTGGAACCCCAATAACCTCTTTGGTTACAGTAGTGACCACAGTCTCTTTGACAATTTCCTCGATTGGAGATACAGGTTTCTTTTCGGCAATTTCAGGTTCAGGTTTGGGTTCGACTTCTTCTTTGGGAGATGAAGGAATGGAAACAGGAGCCTTCTCCTCAGGTGAAAGAGGTTCTTTCTCTACGGCTGTCGGTTTTTCAGGAGATTTTGGAACCCCAATAACCTCTTTGGTTACAGTAGTGACCACAGTCTCTTTGACAATTTCCTCGATTGGAGATACAGGTTTCTTTTCGACAATTTCAGGTTCAGGTTTGGGTTCGACTTCTTCTTTGGGAGATGAAGGAATGGAAACAGGAGCCTTCTCCTCAGGTGAAAGAGGTTCTTTCTCTACGGCTGTCGGTTTTTCAGGAGATTTTGGAACACCAATAACCTCTTTGGTTACAGTAGTGACCACAGTCTCTTTGACAATTTCCTCGATTGGAGATACAGGTTTCTTTTCGACAATTTCAGGTTCAGGTTTGGGTTCGACTTCTTCTTTGGGAGATGAAGGAATGGAAACAGGAGCCTTCTCCTCAGGTGAAAGAGGTTCTTTCTCTACGGCTGTCGGTTTTTCAGGAGATTTTGGAACCCCAATAACCTCTTTGGTTACAGTAGTGACCACAGTCTCTTTGACAATTTCCTCGATTGGAGATACAGGTTTCTTTTCGACAATTTCAGGTTCAGGTTTGGGTTCGACTTCTTCTTTGGGAGATGAAGGAATGGAAACAGGAGCTTTCTCCGCAGGTGAAAGAGGTTCTTTCTCTACGGCTGTAAGTTTTTCAGGAGATTTTGGTACACCAATAACCTCTTTGGTTACAGTAGTGACCACAGTCTCTTTGACAATTTCCTCAATTGGAGATACAAGTTTCTTTTCGATAATTTCAGGTTCAGGTTTGGGTTCGACTTCTTCTTTGGGAGTTGAAGGAATGGAAACAGGAGCCTTCTCCTCAGGTGAAAGAGGTTCTTTCTTTACGGCTGTAGGTTTTTCAGGAGATTTTGGAACACCAATAACCTCTTTGGTTACAGTAGTGACCACAGTCTCTTTGACAATTTCTTCGATTGGAGATACAGGTTTCTTTTCGACAATTTCAGGTACAGGTTTGGGTTCGACTTCTTCTTTGGGAGATGAAGGAATGGAAACAGGAGCCTTCTCCTCAGGTGAAAGAGGTTCTTTCTCTACGGCTGTAAGTTTTTCAGGAGATTTTGGTACACCAATAACCTCTTTGGTTACAGCAGTGACCACAGTCTCTTTGACAATTTCCTCAATTGGAGATACAAGTTTCTTTTCGACAATTTCAGGTTCAGGTTTGGGTTCGACTTCTTCTTTGGGAGATGAAAGAATGGAAACAGGAGCCTTCTCCTCAGGTGAAAGAGGTTCTTTCTCTACGGCTGTCGGTTTTTCAGGAGATTTTGGAACACCAATAACCTCTTTGGTTACAGTAGTGACCACAGTCTCTTTGACAATTTCCTCGATTGGAGATACAGGTTTCTTTTCGACAATTTCAGGTTCAACTTTGGGTTCGACTTCTTCTTTGGGAGATGAAGTAATGGAAACAGGAGCTTTCTCCTCAGGTGAAAGAGGTTCTTTCTCTACGACTGTAGGTTTTTCAGGAGATTTTGGAACACCAATAACCTCTTTGGTTACAGTAGTGACCACAGTCTCTTTGACAATTTCCTCGATTGGAGATACAGGTTTCTTTTCGACAATTTCAGGTTCAGGTTTGGGTTCGACTTCTTCTTTGGGAGATGACGGAATGGAAACAGGAGCCTTCTCCTCAGGTGAAAGAGGTTCTTTCTCTACGGCTGCCGGTTTTTCAGGAGATTTTGGTACACCAATAACCTCTTTGGTTACAGTAGTGACCACAGTCTCTTTGACAATTTCCTCGATTGGAGATACAGGTTTCTTTTCGATAATTTCAGGTTCAGGTTTGGGTTCGACTTCTTCTTTGGGAGATGACGGAATGGAAACAGGAGCCTTCTCCTCAGGTGAAAGAGGTTCTTTCTCTACGGCTGCCGGTTTTTCAGGAGATTTTGGTACACCAATAACCTCTTTGGTTACAGTAGTGACCACAGTCTCTTTGACAATTTCCTCGATTGGAGATACAGGTTTCTTTTCGACAATTTCAGGTTCAGGTTTGGGTTCGGCTGCTTCTTTGCGAGATGAAGGAATCGAAACAGGAGCTTTCTCCTCAGGTGAAAGCGGTTCTTTCTCCAATGCTGTCGGTTTTTCAGGAGATTTTGGAACACCAATAACCTCTTTGGTTACAGTAGTGACCACAGTCTCTTTGACAATTTCCTCGATTGACGATACAGGTTTCTTTTCGATAATTTCAGGTTCAGTTTTGGGTTTGACTTCTTCTTTGGGAGGTGAAGGAATGGAAACAGGAGCCTTCTCCTTAGGTGAAAGAGGTTCTTTCTCTACGGCTGTAGGTTTTTCAGGAGATTTTGGAACACCAATAACCTCTTTGGTTACAGTGGTGACCACAGTCTCCTTGACAATTTCCTCGATTGACGATACAGGTTTCTTTTCGATAATTTCAGGTTCAGTTTTGGGTTTGACTTCTTCTTTGGGAGGTGAAGGAATGGAAACAGGAGCCTTCTCCTTAGGTGAAAGAGGTTCTTTCTCTACGGCTGTAGGTTTTTCAGGAGATTTTGGAACACCAATAACCTCTTTGGTTACAGTGGTGACCACAGTCTCTTTGACAATTTCCTCGATTAACGATACAGGTTTCTTTTCGATAATTTCAGGTTCAGGTTTGGGTTCGACTTCTTCTTTGGGAGATGAAGGAATGGAAACAGGAGCCTTCTCCTTAGGTGAAAGGGGTTCTTTCTCTACGGCTGTAGGTTTTTCAGGAGATTTTGGAACACCAATAACCTCTTTGGTTACAGTGGTGACCACAGTCTCCTTGACAATTTCCTCGATTGACGATACAGGTTTCTTTTCGATAATTTCAGGTTCAGGTTTGGGTTCGACTTCTTCTTTCGGAGATGAAGGAATGGAAACAGGAGCCTTCTCCTCAGGTGAAAGCGGTTCTTTCTCCAATGCTGTCGGTTTTTCAGGAGATTTTGGAACACCAATAACCTCTTTGGTTACAGTAGTGACCACAGTCTCTTTGACAATTTCCTCGATTGACGATACAGGTTTCTTTTCGATAATTTCAGGTTCAGGTTTGGGTTCGACTTCTTCTTTGGGAGATGAAGGAATGGAAACAGGAGCCTTCTCCTTAGGTGAAAGCGGTTCTTTCTCCAATGCTGTCGGTTTTTCAGGAGATTTTGGAACACCAATAACCTCTTTGGTTACAGTAGTGACCACAGTCTCTTTGACAATTTCCTCGATTGGAGATACAGGTTTCTTTTCGACAATTTCAGGTTCAGGTTTGGGTTCGACTTCTTCTTTGGGAGATGAAGGAATGGAAACAGGAGCCTTCTCCTCAGGGGAAAGAGGTTCTTTCTCTACGGCTGTAGGTTTTTCAGGAGATTTTGGAACACCAATAACCTCTTTGGTTACAGTAGTGACCACAGTCTCTTTGACAATTTCCTCGATTGACGATACAGGTTTCTTTTCGATAATTTCAGGTTCAGGTTTGGGTTTGACTTCTTCTTTGGGAGATGAAGGAATGGAAACAGGAGCCTTCTCCTTAGGTGAAAGAGGTTCTTTCTCTACGGCTGTAGGTTTTTCAGGAGATTTTGGAACACCAATAACCTCTTTGGTTACAGTAGTGACCACAGTCTCTTTGACAATTTCCTCGATTGACGATACAGGTTTCTTTTCGATAATTTCAGGTTCAGGTTTGGGTTCGACTTCTTCTTTGGGAGATGAAGGAATGGAAACAGGAGCCTTCTCCTTAGGTGAAAGCGGTTCTTTCTCCAATGCTGTCGGTTTTTCAGGAGATTTTGGAACACCAATAACCTCTTTGGTTACAGTAGTGACCACAGTCTCTTTGACAATTTCCTCGATTGGAGATACAGGTTTCTTTTCGACAATTTCAGGTTCAGGTTTGGGTTCGACTTCTTCTTTGGGAGATGAAGGAATGGAAACAGGAGCCTTCTCCTCAGGGAAAAGAGGTTCTTTCTCTACGGCTGTAGGTTTTTCAGGAGATTTTGGAACACCAATACCCTCTTTGGTTACAGTAGTGACCACAGTCTCTCTGACAATTTCCTCGATTGACGATACAAGTTTCTTTTCGATAATTTCAGGTTCTGGTTTGGGTTCGACTTCTTCTTTGGGAGATGAAGGAATGGAAACAGGAGCCTTCTCCTCAGGTGAAAGCGGTTCTTTCTCCAATGCTGTCGGTTTTTCAGGAGATTTTGGAACACCAATAACCTCTTTGGTTACAGTAGTGACCACAGTCTCTTTGACAATTTCCTCGATTGGAGATACAGGTTTCTTTTCGATAATTTCAGGTTCAGGTTTGGGTTCGACTTCTTCTTTGGGAGATGAAGGAATGGAAACAGGAGCCTTCTCCTCAGGGGAAAGAGGTTCTTTCTCTACGGCTGTAGGTTTTTCAGGAGATTTTGGAACACCAATAACCTCTTTGGTTACAGTAGTGACCACAGTCTCTCTGACAATTTCCTCGATTGACGATACAAGTTTCTTTTCGATAATTTCAGGTTCTGGTTTGGGTTCGACTTCTTCTTTGGGAGATGAAGGAATGGAAACAGGAGCCTTCTCCTCAGGTGAAAGCGGTTCTTTCTCCAATGCTGTCGGTTTTTCAGGAGATTTTGGAACACCAATAACCTCTTTGGTTACAGTGGTGACCACAGTCTCTTTGAAAATTTCTTCGATTGACGATACAGGTTTCTTTTCGATAATTTCAGGTTCAGGTTTGGGTTCGACTTCTTCTTTGGGAGATGAAGGAATGGAAACACGAGCTTTCTCAGGTGAAAGCGGTTCTTTCTCCAATGCCGTCGGTTTTTCAGGAGATTTTGGAACACCAATAACCTCTTTGGTTACAGTGCTGACCACAGTCTCTTTGACAATTTCTTCGATTGACGATACAGGTTTCTTTTCGATAATTTCAGGTTCAGGTTTGGGTTCGACTTCTTCTTTGGGAGATGAAGGAATGCAAACAGGAGCCTTCTCCTCAGGTGAAAGAGGTTCTTTCTCTACGGCTGTAGGTTTTTCAGGAGATTTTGGAACACCAATAACCTCTTTGGTTACAGTGGTGACAACAGTTTCTTTGACAATTTCCTCGATTGACGATACAGGTTTCTTTTCGATAATTTCAGGTTCAGGTTTGGGTTTGACTTCTTCTTTGGGAGACGAAGGAATGGAAACAGGAGCCTTCTCCTTAGGTGAAAGAGCTTCTTTCTCTACGGCTGTAGGTTTTTCAGGAGATTTTGGAACACCAATAACCTCTTTGGTTACAGTGGTGACCACAGTTTCTTTGACAATTTCCTCGATTGACGATACAGGTTTCTTTTCGATAATTTTAGGTTCAGGTTTGGGTTCGACTTCTTCTTTGGGAGATGAAGGAATGGAAACAGGAGCCTTCTCCTTAGGTGAAAGAGCTTCTTTCTCTACGGCTGTAGGTTTTTTAGGAGATTTTGGAACACCAATAACCTCTTTGGTTACAGTGGTGACCACAGTCTCTTTGACAATTTCCTCTATTGACGATACAGGTTTCTTTTCGATAATTTCAGGTTCAGGTTTGGGTGCGACTTCTTCTTTGGGAGATGAAGGAATGCAAACAGGAGCCTTCTCCTCAGGTGAAAGAGGTTCTTTCTCTACGGCTGTAGGTTTTTCAGGAGATTTTGGAACACCAATAACCTCTTTGGTTTCAGTGGTGACCACAGTTTCTTTGACAATTTCCTCGATTGACGATACAGGTTTCTTTTCGATAATTTCAGGTTCAGGTTTGGGTTCGACTTCTTCTTTGGGAGATGAAGGAATGGAAACACGAGCTTTCTCCTCAGGTGAAAGCGGTTCTTTCTCCAATGCTGTCGGTTTTTCAGGAGATTTTGGAACACCAATAACCTCTTTGGTTACAGTGGTGACCACAGTTTCTTTGACAATTTCCTCTATTGACGATACAGGTTTCTTTTCGATAATTTCAGGTTCAGGTTTGGGTTCGACTTCTTCTTTGGGAGATGAAGGAATGGAAACAGGAGCCTTCTCCTTAGGTGAAAGAGGTTCTTTCTCTACGGCTGTAGGTTTTTTAGGAGATTTTGGAACACCAATAACCTCTTTGGTTACAGTGGTGACCACAGTCTCTTTGACAATTTCCTCTATTGACGATACAGGTTTCTTTTCGATAATTTCAGGTTCAGGTTTGGGTGCGACTTCTTCTTTGGGAGATGAAGGAATGCAAACAGGAGCCTTCTCCTCAGGTGAAAGAGGTTCTTTCTCTACGGCTGTAGGTTTTTCAGGAGATTTTGGAACACCAATAACCTCTTTGGTTTCAGTGGTGACCACAGTTTCTTTGACAATTTCCTCGATTGACGATACAGGTTTCTTTTCGATAATTTCAGGTTCAGGTTTGGGTTCGACTTCTTCTTTGGGAGATGAAGGAATGGAAACACGAGCTTTCTCCTCAGGTGAAAGCGGTTCTTTCTCCAATGCTGTCGGTTTTTCAGGAGATTTTGGAACACCAATAACCTCTTTGGTTTCAGTGGTGACCACAGTTTCTTTGACAATTTCCTCGATTGACGATACAGGTTTCTTTTCGATAATTTCAGGTTCAGGTTTGGGTTCGACTTCTTCTTTGGGAGATGAAGGAATGGAAACACGAGCT
The DNA here is from genome assembly GCA_963855945.1 of Thereva nobilitata. Lineage (NCBI taxonomy): Eukaryota > Metazoa > Arthropoda > Insecta > Diptera > Therevidae > Thereva > Thereva nobilitata. The sequence continues at coordinate 35,684,535 of OY979696.1, forward strand.
TTCTCCTCAGGTGAAAGCGGTTCTTTCTCCAATGCTGTCGGTTTTTCAGGAGATTTTGGAACACCAATAACCTCTTTGGTTACAGTGGTGACCACAGTCTCTTTGACAATTTCCTCTATTGACGATACAGGTTTCTTTTCGATAATTTCAGGTTCAGGTTTGGGTGCGACTTCTTCTTTGGGAGATGAAGGAATGCAAACAGGAGCCTTCTCCTCAGGTGAAAGAGGTTCTTTCTCTACGGCTGTAGGTTTTTCAGGAGATTTTGGAACACCAATAACCTCTTTGGTTTCAGTGGTGACCACAGTTTCTTTGACAATTTCCTCGATTGACGATACAGGTTTCTTTTCGATAATTTCAGGTTCAGGTTTGGGTGCGACTTCTTCTTTGGGAGATGAAGGAATGCAAACAGGAGCCTTCTCCTCAGGTGAAAGAGGTTCTTTCTCTACGGCTGTAGGTTTTTCAGGAGATTTTGGAACACCAATAACCTCTTTGGTTTCAGTGGTGACCACAGTCTCTTTGACAATTTCCTCGATTGACGATACAGGTTTCTTTTCGATAATTTCAGGTTCAGGTTTGGGTTCGACTTCTTCTTTGGGAGATGAAGGAATGGAAACAGGAGCCTTCTCCTTAGGTGAAAGAGGTTCTTTCTCTACGGCTGTAGGTTTTTCAGGAGATTTTGGAACACCAATAACCTTTTTGGTTACAGTGGTGACCACAGTCTCTTTGACAATTTTCTCGATTGACGATACAGGTTTCTTTTCGATAATTTCAGGTTCAGGTTTGGGTTCGACTTCTTCTTTGGGAGATGAAGGAATGGAAACAGGAGCCTTCTCCTTAGGTGAAAGAGGTTCTTTCTCTACGGCTGTAGGTTTTTCAGGAGATTTTGGAACACCAATAACCTCTTTGGTTACAGTGGTGACCACAGTCTCTTTGACAATTTCCTCGATTGACGATACAGGTTTCTTTTCGATAATTTCAGGTTCAGGTTTGGGTTCGACTTCTTCTTTGGGAGATGAAGGAATGGAAACACGAGCTTTCTCAGGTGAAAGCGGTTCTTTCTCCAATGCCGTCGGTTTTTCAGGAGATTTTGGAACACCAATAACCTCTTTGGTTACAGTGGTGACCACAGTTTCTTTGACAATTTCCTCGATTGACGATACAGGTTTCTTTTCGATAATTTCAGGTTCAGGTTTGGGTTTGACTTCTTCTTTGGGAGACGAAGGAATGGAAACAGGAGCCTTCTCCTTAGGTGAAAGAGCTTCTTTCTCTACGGCTGTAGGTTTTTCAGGAGATTTTGGAACACCAATAACCTCTTTGGTTACAGTGGTGACCACACTCTCTTTGACAATTTCCTCGATTGACGATACAGGTTTCTTTTCGATAATTTCAGGTTCAGGTTTGGGTTTGACTTCTTCTTTGGGAGACGAAGGAATGGAAACAGGAGCCTTCTCCTTAGGTGAAAGAGCTTCTTTCTCTACGGCTGTAGGTTTTTCAGGAGATTTTGGAACACCAATAACCTCTTTGGTTACAGTGGTGACCACAGTTTCTTTGACAATTTCCTCGATTGACGATACAGGTTTCTTTTCGATAATTTCAGGTTCAGGTTTGGGTTCGACTTCTTCTTTGGGAGATGAAGGAATGGAAACAGGAGCCTTCTCCTCAGGTGAAAGAGGTTCTTTCTCTACGGCTGTAGGTTTTTCAGGAGATTTTGGAACACCAATAACCTCTTTGGTTACAGTGGTGACCACAGTTTCTTTGACAATTTCCTCGATTGACGATACAGGTTTCTTTTCGATAATTTCAGGTTCAGGTTTGGGTGCGACTTCTTCTTTGGGAGATGAAGGAATGCAAACAGGAGCCTTCTCCTCAGGTGAAAGAGGTTCTTTCTCTACGGCTGTAGGTTTTTCAGGAGATTTTGGAACACCAATAACCTCTTTGGTTTCAGTGGTGACCACAGTTTCTTTGACAATTTCCTCGATTGACGATACAGGTTTCTTTTCGATAATTTCAGGTTCAGGTTTGGGTTCGACTTCTTCTTTGGGAGATGAAGGAATGGAAACAGGAGCCTTCTCCTTAGGTGAAAGAGGTTCTTTCTCTACGGCTGTAGGTTTTTTAGGAGATTTTGGAACACCAATAACCTCTTTGGTTACAGTGGTGACCACAGTCTCTTTGACAATTTCCTCTATTGACGATACAGGTTTCTTTTCGATAATTTCAGGTTCAGGTTTGGGTGCGACTTCTTCTTTGGGAGATGAAGGAATGCAAACAGGAGCCTTCTCCTCAGGTGAAAGAGGTTCTTTCTCTACGGCTGTAGGTTTTTCAGGAGATTTTGGAACACCAATAACCTCTTTGGTTTCAGTGGTGACCACAGTTTCTTTGACAATTTCCTCGATTGACGATACAGGTTTCTTTTCGATAATTTCAGGTTCAGGTTTGGGTGCGACTTCTTCTTTGGGAGATGAAGGAATGCAAACAGGAGCCTTCTCCTCAGGTGAAAGAGGTTCTTTCTCTACGGCTGTAGGTTTTTTAGGAGATTTTGGAACACCAATAACCTCTTTGGTTACAGTGGTGACCACAGTCTCTTTGACAATTTCCTCTATTGACGATACAGGTTTCTTTTCGATAATTTCAGGTTCAGGTTTGGGTGCGACTTCTTCTTTGGGAGATGAAGGAATGCAAACAGGAGCCTTCTCCTCAGGTGAAAGAGGTTCTTTCTCTACGGCTGTAGGTTTTTCAGGAGATTTTGGAACACCAATAACCTCTTTGGTTTCAGTGGTGACCACAGTTTCTTTGACAATTTCCTCGATTGACGATACAGGTTTCTTTTCGATAATTTCAGGTTCAGGTTTGGGTTCGACTTTTTCTTTGGGAGATGAAGGAATGGAAACAGGAGCCTTCTCCTCAGGTGAAAGAGGTTCTTTCTCTACGGCTGTAGGTTTTTCAGGAGATTTTGGAACACCAATAACCTCTTTGGTTACAGTAGTGACCACAGTCTCTCTGACAATTTCCTCGATTGACGATACAAGTTTCTTTTCGATAATTTCAGGTTCAGGTTTGGGTTTGACTTCTTCTTTGGGAGATGAAGGAATGGAAACAGGAGCCTTCTCCTCAGGGGAAAGCGGTTCCTTCTCCAATGCTGTCGGTTTTTCAGGAGATTTTGGAACACCAATAACCTCTTTGGTTACAGTGGTGACCACAGTCTCTTTGACAATTTCCTCGATTGACGATACAGGTTTCTTTTCGATAATTTCAGGTTCAGGTTTGGGTTCGACTTCTTCTTTGTGAGATGAAGGAATGGAAACAGGAGCCTTCTCCTCAGGTGAAAGAGGTTCTTTCTCTACGGCTGTAGGTTTTTCAGGAGATTTTGGAACACCAATAACCTCTTTGGTTACAGTAGTGACCACAGTCTCTCTGACAATTTCCTCGATTGACGATACAGGTTTCTTTTCGATAATTTCAGGTTCAGGTTTGGGTTCGACTTCTTCTTTGGGAGATGAAGGAATGGAAACAGGAGCCTTCTCCTTAGGTGAAAGAGGTTCTTTCTCTACGGCTGTAGGTTTTTCAGGAGATTTTGGAACACCAATAACCTCTTTGGTTACAGTAGTGACCACAGTCTCTTTGACAATTTCCTCGATTGGAGATACAGGTTTCTTTTCGACAATTTCAGGTTCAGGTTTGGGTTCGACTTCTTCTTTGGGAGATGAAGGAATGGAAACAGGAGCCTTCTCCTCAGGTGAAAGCGGTTCTTTCTCCAATGCTGTCGATTTTTCAGGAGATTTTGGAACACCAATAACCTCTTTGGTTACAGTGGTGACCACAGTCTCTTTGACAATTTCCTCGATTGACGATACAGGTTTCTTTTCGATAATTTCAGGTTCAGGTTTGGGTTCGACTTCTTCTTTCGGAGATGAAGGAATGGAAACAGGAGCCTTCTCCTCAGGTGAAAGCGGTTCTTTCTCCAATGCTGTCGGTTTTTCAGGAGATTTTGGAACACCAATAACCTCTTTGGTTACAGTGGTGACCACAGTCTCTTTGACAATTTCCTCGATTGACGATACAGGTTTCTTTTCGATAATTTCAGGTTGAGGTTTGGGTTCGGCTTCTTCTTTGGGAGATGACGGAATGGAAACAGGAGCCTTCTCCTCAGGTGAAAGAGGTTCTTTCTCTACGGCTGTCGGTTTTTCAGGAGATTTTGGAACACCAATAACCTCTTTGGGTACAGTAGTGACCACAGTCTCTTTGACAATTTCCTCGATTGACGATACAGGTTTCTTTTCGATAATTTCAGGTTGAGGGTTGGGTTCGGCTTCTTCTTTGGGAGATGACGGAATGGAAACAGGAGCCTTCTCCTCAGGTGAAAGAGGTTCTTTATCTACGGCTGTCGGTTTTTCAGGAGATTTTGGAACACCAATAACCTCTTTGGGTACAGTAGTGACCACAGTCTCTTTGACAATTTCCTCGATTGACGATACAGGTTTCTTTTCGATGATTTCAGGTTCAGGTTTGGGTTCGACTTCTTCTTTGGGAGATGAAGGAATGGAAACAGGAGCCTTCTCCTCAGGTGAAAGAGGTTCTTTCTCTACGGCTGTAGGTTTTTCAGGAGATTTTGGAACACCAATAACCTCTTTGGTTACAGTAGTGACCACAGTCTCTCTGACAATTTCCTCGATTGACGATACAGGTTTCTTTTCGATAATTTCAGGTTCAGGTTTGGGTTCGACTTCTTCTTTGGGAGATGAAGGAATGGAAACAGGAGCTTTCTCCTCAGGTGAAAGCGGTTCTTTCTCCAATGCTGTCGATTTTTCAGGAGATTTTGGTACACCAATAACCTCCTTGGTTACAGTAGTGACCACAGTCTCTTTGACAATTTCCTCGATTGACGATACAGGTTTCTTTTCGATAATTTCAGGTTCAGGCTTGGGTTCGACTTCTTCTTTGGGAGATGAAGGAATGGAAGCAGGAGCTTTCTCTTCAGGTGAAAGCAGTTCTTTCTCTACAGCTGTCGGTTTTTCAGGTGATTTTGGAACACCAATAACCTTTTTAGTTACAGTAGTAATAACGGTTTCTTTGAGGACCTCTTGGGCTGAGGAGATAAAATTCTTTTCGGTAATTTGATAAGTAGGTTCAACTTGTATTTTTTGTTTTGGTGAGAATGGTGGAGAAATATATTTTCTGTCGTCAGGGGAACGCAGCCTTTGGGTTTCGATTACAAGTTTATCAGGTGATTTAGGTGAACTGATTTTTGTTTTAGTTTTGGTCGTTATTGTAAGGTCCTTGACGTGTTCCTCGTCTTTTTTATCTGTGTATGTTTTGTGAGTTAGTTTCCTAATTGGGGCTACAGGAATTGGCTTGGTTTTTTCAAAAGTCTCTGCAAACATTTTGCTGGTTTTTATTTTGGTCTGGTCTTCGGTTGTTATAAGGCTATGTTTTTTTAAGGTACGTGGAGCAGGTTCTGGTATATCAGGGGTATGTTTGTGTTTTGTTTCGGCGGTTTCTTTAGCATATATTTTTTGAGTTGTACATACCTGTTTTTCAGAAGGCAGCTTGTCTTTGGACGTCTCTTTGCTGTGTACGGGTCTCTGGCGTGTCTTTTCTTTTTCTGCATTATCATAGAATTTTAGAAGTTCTTTAACACTTGGTGCGTCCTTGTCAATTGTCGTGTCTGTTTTTGTTTTTGTCACAATCTCGTATGTATGTGTTTTTGGTTTCGTTTCTGAATAAATATATTCGTTATCAGTTTGTCTTTCATCAGCTTTCCATGTTATTATTTCTTCTTTTGTAACGTCAATTCCTACTTTAATGCGGGAAATTTCAGATGTTTGTGTCGAGGTTAATGTAATTATTTTGTCAGTTAACGTTTTGTCATCTTTGGAAGCTCTTATTTCAACTTTTGGTGTTGTCTCTTTCATAATAGTCTTTGCACTTTCTTTTGTATGTTTCATCTTGGTCATTTCTTCATATTCTGACATTTTGACAGTCTTATCAAGCGATTTCTTTTCAACTTTTATATAATCTTCTAAAGGTTCTTCTGTAGCAAAAGTAATAACTTTTGCAGGAAGTAGGGATTCTTTTGGAGGTAGTTCTTCTTCCAATTCGGGTTTTGTTTGCAATGATTCATCATCAAATATCGTTTCTTGATCCGGATCATATAATTCATATGCCTTACGTTTTCTGCACGCTTCTTCGCATACCTCTTCACCGATTTCACTTAAATCTTTGTATAGTTGCTCGGATTTGGCTGTATGATCTAGAGCTGTTGCGGCAGCTAAAATTTGTTTGGCAAGCTTCTCTTCAATTTGTTCTTCTTTTATTATTTGGCTATCAATTGCCTGTATATCTGGCTCACGTTCTTTTTGCTTTATTATTGTTTTATGCTTTGGTGAACTTTCGGAAATTTTTTGTTCAATTTTACAAATAACATCTTGTATTGGGGGTATTGGTTCGCTTATTACAGAATCGTCTTCTGGGTATTTATCTACGATTTTGGGTTCGTCTTTTTTCATTGTTTTTGTTATTGTGGTTGTTGCAGTTGTTGTTTCTTTTTTGATTGTGCTTGCTTGCTGTTGTTTCTGTTGCAATGCATTTTTAGCATTTTCTTCAAGTTTTCGGATTTTTTCTCTTACATCACCGGAACCTTGACGTTTTGCTAATATTTCAGCATCAGATGTTTCATCTTTTGTTGGTGATTTTGCTGCTGCTTGTAGTTTCTCTAAATCAACTGGACTTAATGAAACATCTTTAACTTCAATCTTATCTGTTATTGTTCCGGCCTCAGATGTATCAATGCCATCATCAAATTCAACTGGGCTTGTACCTTGATGGGAGAATTTATTCTCTTCTTCTGCTGCAACTGTTGATATAGTACTTAGGTCCATTTCATCTGGCTGTATTGGACTTAGGCCGGCATCTGTTAATTCCATTTCTTCTATTTCTACATCTATGGCTGTATCAGTAACAAAACCTAAATTTTGTTTATCACTAACATTATCGGAAGAACTTTGTATTCCTGGACTAGTGGCAGTGTCTGTAAAACCTCTAGTAATTGATATACCAGTGTCCGTTATATGATGAGAGAAGCTTCTATCTGATGCTGGTGATTCACTCATTGAATCAACACTTTCGTAAAGATGGACAGATTTTTTCTTAGCAAAATTAACTTCTTCACGTTTTTTAGTTTTTGGCTCTTCGGTCGTTGTCACTTCAGTTGTTTTTTGTATTTTATATTTTCTAGTATCGTCTTTTAGATCTGTTGTTATATATTCGCTTGTATGCCGTACGGTTTTGCTACCATCTTTACCATTATTTGTAGTTAAACTAATTTTTGCTTGTGAACTTATTGAAATTTCTACATCTTGATGACCGTAGAGAGTTAGCCTACTCTCAGATACAGCTGATGCATCTTTTGTTTTTAACTCTTTACGACCTATAACCAATTTAAGTGAAGGCACATCGGATTTATAGGCAATTGGTTGTGGACTTTCATCACTGCTCATACCAGAAAATGGTGATGTTCCACAACTTTTTTGTGTACTTGATACAAATGTATCATTTTGATATTTTTGTTGCTGTTTTTTACCAGAATCAAGTTTTAGGCTTAAATCTTTCTTTAATTTATCTTTAGATTTTGTTACAACTTTTTCTTTAGTAACAGTTCTTTCAACGTTGTCTGATACAGATTTAAGACTTTCTGTACCAAGATCTTCTATAGAAGCTAAGTAAACATTTTTAATATTATTTAAGTATGTACTAGTTTCTTGATCAGTTGAGATATTATTGCTTCTTGTTTCGCTATCAATACCGTCACGAAAACCTTCCGTATCAATGGATCCCTCATCCTGAGCAGATAGTGCTGAATCATCTTTTGGTGTGTTTTTGTGTTGTATTTTTTATTTTGTTGTTGTTGTTGTTAAAAAATTTATTTGAAATTTTGTTAACGTTAGTTAATATTGTTGGCAATTTAATGGTTAAAAAAGAGAGTTTTTTTTTGTTATTCCATTGCAAGTGTATAAAAATTGCAGCATGAAATACAATAAAATATTCAATATTTTATAAAAACTAGTACATTTTATTTTAATTTATTTTGTTCTCTTTTTTTTTAATTTCAAATTATATAAATAGATCGCACCAAATCAAGAATTATTTTTAAGGGATAATGTAAGAAAAAAGCGCTTCGGTGGAGTTGGAAATGGTTTATGATTTTTTTTTGTTCAATCATTATTTTATTTAAACTGCCATGCAGTTGTGAGCTTAATTTGCCTGTTGGTTTCTATAGTGCTTGAATAATTTCTTTTTTTTTCTTTTACAGATAATAAAAAACAATTAAAGGATGTGAAATTTGCATGCGATAATATTTAAGTATTTCATATTCACAGACAGTTACAGAAAAACAAGGTATCTGTAATTTCTGCATTACGGAATTAATATATTTTCTTATAATATAAACTATTTAATCAGAATTATTCCTCTTCATAAAATATCTCTTTAAAACTGTCTTTGTGAATGCAAAATACTTCGATTTTATGCATGAAATTTGAAGCAATTTCTACACCTTTTTTTGTATTATTATTATTTGTTGTTGAATTTTTATTTTGGTAAAGCTTCTAGATAAATTAAATAAAATTATAAAAAAAAATATATGATAACGTAGCTCAAAAGCGAGCAAGCGTTATGGAATTGTATATTATTATTTAAGGTATTTAATATCGGAAGCAATAATTTTACTAAAAATTTATAACTACACACACTTTGAGTTTTATTACTAATATATAAAAAAAATATATATTTTTTTTCTAATAAAAATCGTTCTAAAAAGACAAGGAAGCCAATTTCAAAAAATGGTGCTGAATCTAATATACAGCAAAAAATTGTTGCAGCAATGCAGTGATATTTCAGAAAATTTTCATGTTTTTAGTAGCACTAAAATGCCTTCAAAATAAAAAGCTTTATTTTTTTTATATTTTATATTTATAATTATATTCTCAGAGTCTGACAATTGTAAATTACATTTAGGAGAAAGTATGACATATTATATAAATGAATTACACTTATCCAAATGCCAAATGCAATTTTTGATGCAAGTAGAATAAACTGATGCAAGTAGAAGATTGATTATATCAGAACAAGAGTAGTTTGATACAGATGTATATTTATTTGAACTAACTACCGAATAAGTGATAATGACAATGAAAATAAAATTAAGAAACTCCTATGCTGATAATACACTATGCAACACCGGAAAACTCAATAGTACCAAAAGTTTTAATTTTATTTTGCTTTTTTACGATACTACATTTCAAAACAAAGATAAACTGTTTTAATGCTTAGTTGAGGATAGTCACAAAAATATCTGTATGCTGTGCAAAAAAATGCAGCAAAACATTCAGATTAGTTGCAATCCAAAGATAAGTATATTGCACGACAGAAAAAACTGGTTTTCAGCGTTACAAGTGCAATACTTCTATTAAAAATTAAAATTAATAATGAGTGCCTTAATGTGTATTTCTTAAATTTTTCCATATAATGTCACTGGCCGTTCCAAAAGTCCAGGGACGAAAGACACGGACGTACGTTTTCAGACGCAAAAGCTTTTCTGAAAGTTAATTTAAAATTTATTAGGAACAAGATTTGCATACGATCAAAGCACGGCTGACTTCATGTAGTGATAGGTGATTATCATTTCGGTGATTGCCAGGAGTGATCACTACAAAGTGATTATTCATGTAAAGCTATCATTTAAAATTAATCACCGAAAATCAACTGAAGCTAACTTCAGACTAAAAAGTGGGAATTGTGTGCATTTTCTTGGCACAATTACGATATCCGAGGCGCTGCGATTTAGATAATGATGTTTTTGTAGTTGGTGTGCCGAAAATATTGAATAAAATTTTTCGATATCTCGCTTAGTTTTTGAGATATCGATACTTCAAATTTTTAGTTTTACATACATATACTATAACATAAATTGCGATAAATTCCCTAATAAGGCAATTTTGGCATGAGAATCTTAACATTGGTAAACTCGGTGAATGTAATACTTATATGTAAAACTAAAAATTGTGTCTCAGCTCTTGCCACAAATTATTTAATTTTTCTTTTCCTTTATCTACACCTTCGCTATATCGGAGTTTTGCTCCATAAATTGTACCATGATTTGGAATTGCCCTAATATATTCAACAATATTTGTTAGTTTCAGAACTTCCAACAGAAACATCAAAAAATACTTCAGTGACAGCAAAAGTGACAACAATTTCTTGTCACCACCAATTTGGTGATTCTGGCAGGTGACAGTCGCCATCCATGAACTGAAATCAGTATAAGTGATTGGTGATAATCACCGATCACCTTACATGAAGACAGCCCAGGTTTTGTGTAGCTACCCAGCGGGAAATTAATCAAGTGCTTCCAAAAGCAGCAAGAATGTAGCACTTCTATTCATATGATATGGAAGCTCTCTGGAAGCACGCGCCCAACTTCCATTTTTTATTTTGTTTTTCTCAATTTTTGTGTTTGTTCTCCTTGTTTTAGGACATTTGTGAAGTAGTAATCGTTGTGAAATTAAAGTTGTAATCGTGGTGAAAACAATAAAGTGAAATTCCCAGCTTCAATTGCTCTTATTGAACAACAAAATATAAGCGCTTCGCTCTGATGACATGCCTGTGGTAAAAAGCAGGGAGTTGGGATACGAATAAGAAGCGCGTCGGCCTCCCTCTTCAGCGCTTCGGAATCTGTTTACAAGCGCTTCAATTCCCCGCTGGGTACATCATGCTTTTTTTGTATTTGTGACAATGTTTAATTTTTAAATGTTCACACAAAGCAGGATCTGTGTAAATGAGAGCTTTCGTTCTCCCAAGTTAAAAGCAGATCTTTCTGTGCCTTGCTTGCCTCAATGAACTTTTTCGTCTGCATTGATGCGTCCTTGTCAATAGGCTATGGCACCGTAAAAATGCTTTTCGCTGGATCGTAACATAAATTAACATTAACGCCGGAGTGCGTTCAAAAACCTTACTATGGTAAACCACGAGGTAAGCTGTGGTTATGCTGCACCACTTCACTTAACCACGAAAGTCTATTCTATCTTAAAGTTATTAAGCTGTCACACAGTAGGATTAGTACAATAAAGAAACTAGACTGCCTTCCTGGCGAAATACAAGAAGATATTCTAGGCACCTAAGACCGCTGATATCCTACGAAAAAGCGACCCCAAGCAGAATTGTTTCGTAATGGAACAGTGCCTTAAGGGGTTAAGAAAAGAGGCCAAGAAACTATTCAAAAGATTTAAAACTTCTAGTTTCTGGATAGAGATAGAGCTACATACCTTAAATGACTTAAAACCGCTTAAAAACGACGATGAGAGGTACACCAAGAATCAAAAAGAAGACAGACCAAAGTTGAGGTTTAAATTGCACTGGACCACGGCTTCCATTTCTTCTTATAGGTCCTCGAACGTAGTACTTGTTGAACCATTCCATCAATTCTTTGGCATCAGCATCTATATTTCTTTGGAGAAGTATGAAAGCTGCCTCAATTTCGTTGCATGGCAGAAACGCAAGCGTTGGAATTTTTCGAAGTTCAATTGAAAATTCAAGATCGATTCTAGTGTGATCTTCCCATCGAGTTGAGTCGATTGATACCCACCTAGGCCAAATATTTGAAATTTTCGAAATTTCGAAAAATGATCTTCCTTGACATTTTGGTGGTCAAAGTCATAGTTTATTGACCTTGACTCATCGAGCGAAGTTGACCTACATAGGTAAATAATGTGGCTACACTCGGACCGTTTTCGGTATTTCGACCTTTAGGTATTATGTCTTTTCGATCAAATGTCATTTTGGTATTTCGTCTTTTCGGTCAAATGTCTTTTTGGTATTTTGTCTTTTCGGTTTTGTGACTTTCGGTATTTTGGCTTTCGGTATTGTGTCTCAACCCCCCTAAAAAGAACCTTCTCCCAAGCTTAGACTTGGTGATAAAACGAAGAGCATAAATCTACGGAAAATGAAAATTTACAGAAGAAGTCACTTTAAATCTGGAACTCATACTCTGCAAGTATTTCCAAAAAAGCCTCTAGAATTTATATGATTATTAGAGGGTAATAGAAAAACTTTGAGTTTACAATCCAAAATGATCTACCGATAATATATTACAGTCATTAAAGCTGGAGGCTGATTTATCTTCGTAGCCAAAGATTCAAGAGAAGAAGATCCAGAGGCTACTTACAGGGCAAAGCAAGAGCTTCATCCAAAATGAAAATTAAGTTTTATGGACAATTTTTGGTTAAGTCATGTGCCCGGTCTTCCAAGTCTAGATTTAAACGAACTTCACGTTAAATATGCGGAATTTTTTCATTTTAAAGAAACGCTTACAAGATATTCCCAAATTTTGTTTGTAAGCTGGTAACGCTGAACCTACTAACTACGAAGAATTTGAGCCCTGCCTGACACTTAGCGTGTCCACAGGAGATGTTTGTGTTAATTATACTTTTAAGAGCTGCACGATTTTTACATTGGAAAAATTAGTCGAATAAAGATTTTGCCTTAATTTTATGTTTCAAACGAAATGGACCGACACTTTTTGCGCGGAAGGTAAATCTGTTAAAAGTAGCATGCATTCCAATGTGGTTCAAACAGCAGAAACGGTCTCATACGATAAATTGCACTGAAGACCTAGTTTGATACCTCCCGTCCAATGGCAACGAATAACGGCTATGATGGAATAACTTTGTCGTGTAAAATAAAATAATAATGATGATTAAATAAAGGCCAAAAGGTCTTAAAGCTAGTTTGGCTTCGACTTAATCGCTCTGATTCCCATCTGGTTATACCGGGGACAGATTAGAAACTTAATCTAGATTATGACGTCAGAATGGAAATTAAATGGAGTTTACGTCATTCTGACGTCATACTCTAGATTAAGGGTGCTAGTCTGTCGAGGGTATTATTTAACAACGGAATCATCTTTTGAACTGCAGGTCATGTCGTTCACGTCATAATGCAATGTCTGACCGTAAGCTTAGTCCGAAAGAGAGGAAAATATAGATAGTTAGAAGACTGGTGAGTGCAATATCCGGTGACAATGGACTTTGCATTTGAACTCCAGATGGTTTTTAGGAATTTTGAAATATTGACTGCGGATAGTTCCACAGTAGAGTTGTACTATTTACGTACGAATTTTTTAACTGAAGTGTGGGCGAAAGGAGATCCCTAGGCTGTGGCAGTGAGCCTAGTGGGCTAGTAAGGTATTTCGAGAGCAAGTCAAGAAAAAGCGGTTTTAGGGGTTCCCGTCCAGATAAACGAGTTGTATTGAAGGCGAGACGAAATTTAGGATTTGAAAATTCGTAGGCTAAAGGCGGACAATTTTGGTGATGCAGAAAGCAGCAATGTTAATATTATTTCTCCGGAAATACAGATCCCAGTTATCAGCTGGAAAGAAAAGTATAAGCGCCATCCAGTTGACCTTTCTCATTACGACATATCATTGTTAGCGTAACTAGTTAAATTTTCATATGTGCTCTCGCGGAAAGTGCTGTTCTGCGTTATACCATACGAGTCCACACAGTATATTAGGAAATGGAAGAAGGCTTAAACTTTGAGATCCTGGTAGGCACGCAATCTGATAGTTTTTGAGTTTCTGGGATCACTTCCACTATGCTGATAAATTAGTCCCCGCTGAAGATCGCCACACAAGTAGCCTCAATCTCAGTGCAGCGTTTACAGTGAATTTTTTTTCTTCAAAATGGGCCAGTACCAAGTTGATTAGAAACTCCAGCTGCAATCGGCGATATGTGAATAGCTCTGATAACGCAGAAGCATGCCATTATTTCTCTAATTATCCATGATTCTGATTTCGAATAAGTGAATATAACAAACATTATTAAAAATACAGGAAAATCGGATATTTTTTGAAATTTCAAAAGATTTAATGATTTTTCCATTTTATTGGCATTGTGCAGTTTAGAAAAAGTCACTTTCCCGACGAGTCCAAAGTAGATATTTAGATAACGTGTGGCAACTTTATGGAAGCCATGATATGGGGAAAAACATGTTATCACAATCGAAGCTGAATAAATATTTCCAATAATTTTGCTGATTGTATTACAATATGTCCAAGAACAAACTTGAAATTTTTTAAGGACATTTTTAAAAGTGTTTATAAAAATTTAACATAAAAAACATGTGCAAACAGGCAGTTCATATCCTTAAAAATATTACTAATTAGAACGTCAAATATTCCCAAACAAAATAAAATACATAGACGAAACTATCTTATTAAAATATTGTTACTGACATCATTAGATAGAAGATCTTATTCAGATCAAAAATAAATTATATCCAAAATTAAGAAACCATCAACTCACCTCATTGATATTTTTTTTTAATAATAATTATTATTATTAATTTAATAATTTCTGTTTTATTTTTTTGTAAATAATTTTTCTTGATTTGGTGTTAAGCCTATTTATATCGTATAATATATGATGTCGTGGAAAGCAGCAGTTCATTCCCGATCGATCCATCGACGATGAAATATATAATTTTTTTATAATTTCACAGCGCTTCTTTACAATCCTCGATAACACAAACAAATTTCCCAACATTTCGACGTCCGAAAAACTAAAGAACGTTATTTTTTTTTGTGTAAACACTTAAAAGTAGTAAAGACATTGGCAGTAAAAGTCTTGCTAGTAAAGAATTTTTTTTTTCCAAAAGTTGATCAAAAGTTTGCAAAGAAACGTAAAAATTAAAAAAAAATATTAAATTAAAACAAAACAGTTACAACGAAAATTAAAATAAAAAAAATTTGTAAAAAAAAAAACATTTTTATTTGAGTGTACTCTCGTAAAACGTAAGACGAAATTCTAAAAATATTAAACTTTAACCACGACTTCATATACTATACAGAAATAATTATATTAAATAAATATAGGTTCATTAATAATATATATTTGCAATAAGTAGGATTATAATATATATAAGAGATTATATAAGTAAATTAGCAATTAGGCGATACAGCTATGATAATATTGTGTTAGATGTGCCATGTAATAATAAATAATAAACTAAAATTAATATAGTAAAGACTTTACGCCAATTCTTTGTTTAAAAAGGGAAAGCGAAATGCAAATTTTAATCTAACAAAATACAGTCCAAAATTAAATAACATATATAACGTACATATTTTTTATGTGTTAATTTTTTTTTTTTTGCTAAATATGACATTGGATTGCTAAATAATAATTTTGATTTTTTTTTTGCATTTAAATAATTTTTGTTTATTGTAAATTTTGATCAAACAAAAAACACAAAGCGTGTATATATCGAGATAATATTAGAGATTATTTTTTTCCTACTGATGATTTTAACGCATTTTGATGACATTTTTAATTATTTTGTATTAGGAACAAACTATTGAAATCGTGTTTCAGGGGGGAAAGGGTGCACAAACCATACTAATTTTGCTTTATTGATTGTGAAGTCAATTTAAAAATTTTTAATATTTTTCATACTATTGTTTTTATTTTAAATATTTTAAAATATTATGAATATCATCTCTCAAAGTCTTTGTGAATACATATAACACAATCGATGTTTAATATAAGTAGATATACAAGGCCGGTTCTGCGCCCCCCCTCATATTTGCCTTCCCCACTTCCCCTCACCCTCACTTTGAGCTTTCTATGTATGTGTGCACAACACACCCACACACCCATACCCACACACACACCCATACCCACACACACACACCCATACTCACACATACACCCATGCCCACACGCTCACCCATACCCACACGCACACCCTCACACACAACCTGGGGGAGGAGCCACACACACGCCTTCTATGGAAAACACCGCCTCATATTTACCTCCCCGCCCGACCTATGTATAACATACCCCTTCATATTTACCTCGCCGCCGGACCTATGCATAACACATACACGCCACCTTGTATGGCATACCCCTTCATATTTACCTTCCCCCAGGCATTCCCCTTTTCTGGTTTGTTTATATGGCTGTGGCGCCACACACACCATCACACACACACATGGCATCGCTGTTGTGCGCAAAGCTTCCCGCCCAACAGGCACACCCTTCACATTTGCCTTCACCGATCTCCACATATACCAGCAGTATATTTCGCAACATACCCCACATACCATCACACACATGGCATCGCTGTTGTGCGCAAAGCTTCCCGCCCAACAGGCACACCCTTCACATTTGCCTTCACCGATCTCCACATATACCAGTAGTGTATTTCGCAACATACCCCAATCGTGTATCTTTTCTTCTCAACTTCTCATCGCTGTTGTGCGCAAAGCTTCCCGCCCAACAGGCACACCCTTCACATTTCCCTTCACCGATCCCCACATATACCAGCAGTATATTTCGCAACAGCAGCTTTTACACAAGGTTATCGTGTATCTCTTCTTCTCAACTTCTCGTTGATCATGTGTGTATTTACTCTATGCTGTAGAAAATTTGGCTCTCAAAATATAAAATCGAAATTGTTGTTGTTATTGTTTTTCTACATTAGGCCACTGGGTGAAGTCACATTTTCTACGATATTCGAGATACCAACAATATATTTCGCAAAATCAGCTTTTATCGAGGCTTTCTAGATTTGTTTATACAAGCGCTGAACATGCGATCGAAGAATAGAATTTTTATCTTTCTTTCGGCCAATATGAGGGTGTGTATGTGTGAATGGAATAAGCAGAGAAGCAGATATCGACTTCTCGTTGAGTGCAGATATGATTGATTGATAAGAACTCTTTGCTATATTCTTACATGATGGGTCCATGTTGCCTTCCCCGCCCGATCTGTGCAGCACACATACCACTTTCTATGGCGCACCATTCATATTTTCCTATTTCACAACATTATTATTTTCATTTCCCCACATGCGCGAAGAAACTTATTTCGCAACATCAGCTTTTATAAAGGTTATCGAGGCTTTCTGGCTGTTGTTACTTAATTTGTTTATACAAGCGCCGAACGAGCGATCTAAGAATATTTATCTTTCTCTCGGGCAATATGTGTGTGTATGTGTATGTGTGAAGCAGATATCGACTTGTGATATCGTTGATCGACTGAGTGGAAGCCATGCTGTAGAAAATTTGGCTCTCAAAATTTCCCCTCGAATATTTATCTTTCGGCCAATATTAGTGTGTGCCTTGTATGGCACACCCCCTCATATTTGCCTTCCCGCCCGACCACACATACCACATTGTATGGCGCACCATTCATATTTTCCTATTTCGCAACATTATTATTACCAAAGATACCTGCAGTATATTTCACAACATTATTTGGGTGTAAACCATGCTGTAGAAAATTTGGCTCTCAAAAAATTTGTATGAGAATCATGTCTAAGACTGATCGGGCTAAAGAGGCGATAAGAATTAAGAATTTTTGGATGACCGAAATTAGAATTGTCCCTTGCGAAGGCCCGGGTTGTTTGTAGGTAAAAGCTTTTGCTGTTGTTGTTGTAAAGATCGAAAACGAATGTTGAGGCAGACCTGGGGTTTTTTGTTAAGGCGAACGACGAGGTAGAATTTTTATTGGAACAAGCGCCTTGCTGCTGCTACTGTTTTATGATCGCCAGTTGGAATATCATGAAAAATGTTAGAATTGATGATATTGATTCAAATAATCAATAATAATTTCATAAATGCTTATCCATCTACTTATATTCAAATTTCTATTCATGATATAATTCACATGTGAGAAGGTGAGCATCTAGTATAAAATCTGGGCTAATCACCATCTTAGGAATATTTTGTTCAAACCATATATGTTATGTATTAATATCAATGTTTCGGTATATGGGGGGATCATTCATTGTGTTCATGTATGTACTTGAATTCAAATACCTCAAACATTCAAGGCGATTCCTTATCTACTATATTAAATATAGTTGACTTTATTTCGTCATTTGTATTTATTCTGATTTTTAGTTAACTGGTATTGCACAACTACTGAAATTGTTTACACAAATCTCGAAAGCACTGAGACGTGTTTAGACATATCGTTATTGAGTCGGCTAAAACACCCCTTTCGGGATCATAAAGTAGTAATCTTCGGCACTAGTAAGCCGTAACCTTGAAAAAAGTAGTTGAAATTAGGTATCTGAAACTGGCCCTGCTCCTTTTTTAAAGCGATTTTTACAGCAATCGCCTCTAATTGTTTATATTGCTTCACATACTACAAGTGTTTCGATATGCTCATGTATGTATGTGTTCATGTGACTTGGCTTAAGGGGCATAGTAGAAATTGTCCACATGGGGTTATAATTTTAGAATTTTTGGTGTGAAAATACAGTTTTATATTTATATGGAACTTTTATTTATGGTTCGGTTGGTGTACCAACACCATCACCGGTGCACCAACACCAACACTGGTGCACCAATATTGGCGTCACACCAACATTGGTGCACCAACACCGGTGCACCAACACCATCACTGGTGCACCAACACCAACACTGGTGCACAAATATTGGCGTCACACCAACACCGGTGCACCAACACCATCACCGGTGCACCAACACCAACACTGGTGCACCCATTTTGGCGTCACACCAACATTGGTGCACCAACACCATCACCGGTGCACCAGGGTGATTGTAAAACTCCTTACAAAATGGCATGGGCGGTATGGTGCACAAGCTATGATATCAAAACCTAACTTTCATAGCGCATCAATTTTCGACCAAAATCTAGTAGGCGGATATCTCCTGGAGATTTGGTGAGGGTTCCAATTCTTGTCTAAATTAATACCGAAATTTGAAACATATGATCAGGTCTGCGGATGATTGTTATAAAAAGAACGAATAAATCTTCATTTTTCACAATTCGTAGCTATAAGCCTGTGAATAAACAGCCACAAAAACAAAGTGCAAAGTGAAAATTACAAGTGAATAATGTGGATGTGCTACGCAGCTGAATCTTGGTCAAAAGCTGTGGATTTGGAAAGCGCAATTAGACGAATTGAACATCAGCTAAGTGATTTTCAACATGATGCAATACTTTGCCAAAATAGTGGATATGGATGCAGGGATGAACAGTATTATAAAGGCGAAGAGGAGGTATATCGACGAGGACTTATTTTATGTGAGCAGTATTTCAAGGATAATATAAAGTTAGAAGAGTTTTGTGACTTACTGGCATGCATAAAATTAACGGAGTTTCTTTTGGATTTGATAGATTTTCTCCCTGATAATCTTGCATTAAAATATCAAGTGCTGAATACAGAAAGTTCTAATTTGCATGACTTCATTAACTGTACCGGTTGCGGTTTAGGTGATGAAATTCGCGACTACGTATATTTTGATATTCCTCTTACTAAAGAAAAAGAGGCAGAAAAACTAGGAGTGAAAGAGTCTCTATAAAATTACATGAAAGCACATTGGAGAAAGCTAAGCAGCTAGGGTGACTATTCCACTATTTTGGCAAAGTATTGCATCATGTTGAAAATCACTTAGCTGATGTTCAATTCGTCTAATTGCGCTTTCCAAATCCACAGCTTTTGACCAAGATTCAGCTGCGTAGCACATCCACATTATTCACTTGTAATTTTCACTTTGCACTTTGTTTTTGTGGCTGTTTATTCACAGGCTTATAGCTACGAATTGTGAAAAATGAAGATTTATTCGTTCTTTTTATAACAATCATCCGCAGACCTGATCATATGTTTCAAATTTCGGTATTAATTTAGACAAGAATTGGAACCCTCACCAAATCCCCAGGAGATATCCGCCTACTAGATTTTGGTCGAAAATTGATGCGCTATGAAAGTTAGGTTTTGATATCATAGCTTGTGCACCATACCGCCCATGCCATTTTGTAAGGAGTTTTACAATCACCCTGGTGCACCGGTGATGGTGTTGGTGCACCAATGTTGGTGTGACGCCAAAATGGGTGCACCAGTGTTGGTGTTGGTGCACCGGTGATGGTGTTGGTGCACCGGTGTTGGTGTGACGCCAATATTTGTGCACCAGTGTTGGTGTTGGTGCACCAGTGATGGTGTTGGTGCACCGGTGTTGGTGCACCAATGTTGGTGTGACGCCAATATTGGTGCACCAGTGTTGGTGTTGGTGCACCGGTGATGGTGTTGGTGCACCAACCGAACCATAAATAAAAGTTCCATATAAATATAAAACTGTATTTTCACACCAAAAATTCTAAAATTATAACCCCATGTGGACAATTTCTACTATGCCCCTTAAGCCAAGTCACATGAACACATACATACATGAGCATATCGAAACACTTGTAGTATGTGAAGCAATATAAACAATTAGAGGCGATTGCTGTAAAAATCGCTTTAAAAAAGGAGCAGGGCCAGTTTCAGATACCTAATTTCAACTACTTTTTTCAAGGTTACGGCTTACTAGTGCCGAAGATTACTACTTTATGATCCCGAAAGGGGTGTTTTAGCCGACTCAATAACGATATGTCTAAACACGTCTCAGTGCTTTCGAGATTTGTGTAAACAATTTCAGTAGTTGTGCAATACCAGTTAACTAAAAATCAGAATAAATACAAATGACGAAATAAAGTCAACTATATTTAATATAGTAGATAAGGAATCGCCTTGAATGTTTGAGGTATTTGAATTCAAGTACATACATGAACACAATGAATGATCCCCCCATATACCGAAACATTGATATTAATACATAACATATATGGTTTGAACAAAATATTCCTAAGATGGTGATTAGCCCAGATTTTATACTAGATGCTCACCTTCTCACATGTGAATTATATCATGAATAGAAATTTGAATATAAGTAGATGGATAAGCATTTATGAAATTATTATTGATTATTTGAATCAATATCATCAATTCTAACATTTTTCATGATATTCCAACTGGCGATCATAAAACAGTAGCAGCAGCAAGGCGCTTGTTCCAATAAAAATTCTACCTCGTCGTTCGCCTTAACAAAAAACCCCAGGTCTGCCTCAACATTCGTTTTCGATCTTTACAACAACAACAGCAAAAGCTTTTACCTACAAACAACCCGGGCCTTCGCAAGGGACAATTCTAATTTCGGTCATCCAAAAATTCTTAATTCTTATCGCCTCTTTAGCCCGATCAGTCTTAGACATGATTCTCATACAAATTTTTTGAGAGCCAAATTTTCTACAGCATGGTTTACACCCAAATAATGTTGTGAAATATACTGCAGGTATCTTTGGTAATAATAATGTTGCGAAATAGGAAAATATGAATGGTGCGCCATACAATGTGGTATGTGTGGTCGGGCGGGAAGGCAAATATGAGGGGGTGTGCCATACAAGGCACACACTAATATTGGCCGAAAGATAAATATTCGAGGGGAAATTTTGAGAGCCAAATTTTCTACAGCATGGCTTCCACTCAGTCGATCAACGATATCACAAGTCGATATCTGCTTCACACATACACATACACACACATATTGCCCGAGAGAAAGATAAATATTCTTAGATCGCTCGTTCGGCGCTTGTATAAACAAATTAAGTAACAACAGCCAGAAAGCCTCGATAACCTTTATAAAAGCTGATGTTGCGAAATAAGTTTCTTCGCGCATGTGGGGAAATGAAAATAATAATGTTGTGAAATAGGAAAATATGAATGGTGCGCCATAGAAAGTGGTATGTGTGCTGCACAGATCGGGCGGGGAAGGCAACATGGACCCATCATGTAAGAATATAGCAAAGAGTTCTTATCAATCAATCATATCTGCACTCAACGAGAAGTCGATATCTGCTTCTCTGCTTATTCCATTCACACATACACACCCTCATATTGGCCGAAAGAAAGATAAAAATTCTATTCTTCGATCGCATGTTCAGCGCTTGTATAAACAAATCTAGAAAGCCTCGATAAAAGCTGATTTTGCGAAATATATTGTTGGTATCTCGAATATCGTAGAAAATGTGACTTCACCCAGTGGCCTAATGTAGAAAAACAATAACAACAACAATTTCGATTTTATATTTTGAGAGCCAAATTTTCTACAGCATAGAGTAAATACACACATGATCAACGAGAA
The DNA here is from genome assembly GCA_963855945.1 of Thereva nobilitata. Classification (NCBI taxonomy): domain Eukaryota; kingdom Metazoa; phylum Arthropoda; class Insecta; order Diptera; family Therevidae; genus Thereva; species Thereva nobilitata. The sequence goes on from OY979696.1 coordinate 35,706,574, forward strand.
GTTGAGAAGAAGAGATACACGATAACCTTGTGTAAAAGCTGCTGTTGCGAAATATACTGCTGGTATATGTGGGGATCGGTGAAGGGAAATGTGAAGGGTGTGCCTGTTGGGCGGGAAGCTTTGCGCACAACAGCGATGAGAAGTTGAGAAGAAAAGATACACGATTGGGGTATGTTGCGAAATACACTACTGGTATATGTGGAGATCGGTGAAGGTAAATGTGAAGGGTGTGCCTGTTTGGCGGGAAGCTTTGCGCACAACAGCGATGAGAAGTTGAGAAGAAAAGATACACGATTGGGGTATGTTGCGAAATACACTACTGGTATATGTGGAGATCGGTGAAGGCAAATGTGAAGGGTGTGCCTGTTGGGCGGGAAGCTTTGCGCACAACAGCGATGCCATGTGTGTGATGGTATGTGGGGTATGTTGCGAAATATACTGCTGGTATATGTGGAGATCGGTGAAGGCAAATGTGAAGGGTGTGCCTGTTGGGCGGGAAGCTTTGCGCACAACAGCGATGCCATGTGTGTGTGTGATGGTGTGTGTGGCGCCACAGCCATATAAACAAACCAGAAAAGGGGAATGCCTGGGGGAAGGTAAATATGAAGGGGTATGCCATACAAGGTGGCGTGTATGTGTTATGCATAGGTCCGGCGGCGAGGTAAATATGAAGGGGTATGTTATACATAGGTCGGGCGGGGAGGTAAATATGAGGCGGTGTTTTCCATAGAAGGCGTGTGTGTGGCTCCTCCCCCAGGTTGTGTGTGAGGGTGTGCGTGTGGGTATGGGTGAGCGTGTGGGCATGGGTGTATGTGTGAGTATGGGTGTGTGTGTGTGGGTATGGGTGTGTGTGTGGGTATGGGTGTGTGGGTGTGTTGTGCACACATACATAGAAAGCTCAAAGTGAGGGTGAGGGGAAGTGGGGAAGGCAAATATGAGGGGGGGGGCGCAGAACCGGCCTTGTATATCTACTAATATAACAAATAACTTATTAAAACATGTACTAGAGCATATATATCTGGATCTATTTATTAAAATTTCATTAGATCTTAATATAAATTCAATGATCAAGTCCTGAAGGATTTTTTAACTATACATACATATATCTGAAAAGAACTATTTCAAATAAGAGTTTATGTAATTTGGTTTGCCAAAACAAGCGATTAAATCGCCCAAACAAAGATGTTTTTATTTTAATAAGTTTAATACCAGTTCTTGCGCACAGGTATCTGCGTATACCTCTGCAAGTACTGTACTGATGTACTACTGGTTTTGATAAATAAATAAATAATAAAATAAATAAATATACAAATAGTCATTTCATATTATTCTTTTCTTTCACGAGAAATAAATATTAAGTTCAATTTAAGTTAGCACTATAAATTTATTAATAATCTTAGTGTGTTAACCGTGCACTGTGTATGGGTTTGTAATTTCTGAGATAAACATATAAAATAATATAACATATAGGTATAAATAAGAGGTTCGGCAGGATGCAGTGTCCCAAAAGTTCGTTACATAGGATTATGCTCCAAATACGAGCTTCGGCAGGACATCGAAATTTTGAATAAATGGTTGTTATCAGCGACCAAGATGTGTACCAAATTGAAATTTGTATTAGATTGACCCAGTAGAAATATGGATTTTCCCCCAAAGAAATGCTTTGAAAGTTGCAGATCCATCAAATTGTGACAGATTGTTGCCTATAAAAATAAAGTCCTGAACTATATTTTAACCAAATTGGCTAAATAGTTTCTGAAATATAGATATCCGCAATTTTAACAAAATTTTGTCATAGAAAACCAAGATGTGTACCAAGTATGAAACAGATAGTATGAGCTTAATAGTTTCTGAAATACGGGTTTTCCTGCAAAAGGTGTAAAATTGGCAATGGAAATATATCATACTTTGTACAAAATTTTGGTTAAGGCAATATGAAATGAAAGGTCATCGAAAATCGCATTCACTGTTTGCCATTTTTTCAAGCTCTGGGCCAAGTCAATAATGCACGTTGCGCGAGCAAATGACTTCTTCAGAAAATGGAAGTCTGTAGCTTAATAAGTCACTTGCTCGCGCAACGTGCATTATTGACTTGGCCCTCTTTTTTTAATAAAAGTATGATTCATTACAATTATATGTACGTGGAAAAGGATACCATTCAAATGTCCACCCAATTCGAATATCGAAATGTTCAATCACTTTTCTAAATTATGCTGAAGTTATTTCACGAATTGCAAATTGAATGTTGTTCTTTGGATCATCAATTGTTTCTGGTTTGTTTACATACACTGGACTTTTCAAAAAGAAAAACCACAAAAGCTCTTGTGGTGTTAGATCACATGACCTTGGAGGCCTATTGAAATCTGCATTTCGTTAAATTCCCAATGAAAATCATGTGAAAATTATGAATTTTGTGATGGGTATTTTTCAAAGAATGCCCATTTTCACAATAAGTTTGAATATAAACGCGTTTTGCAATGTTTATCTGTGCATGAGAAATTGTATTACCTTCTACTAAAACAAAATAGCTTATGTCATTCGGAAAGACGTCACCAACATTATACAGTGCTGACATCTATGCGCCACATTTGGATGATCCTTTGCAAGTCGTTTGGCCGTTGAAAGATGAATATTAAAATTTGTTATTTACAACCAAAATTTCTTATGGATGCACTATCAAAGAACGGATTTAATTTGTACGTTTTACCAAAATTGGGCACCTGATGAGCCATTTTATTTTTATAGAAAGTATTTTGCGTAAGACAGTAAGCACTTCTAATTGATGTTCTACTTCGTAACATTTAATTCCATCTACACAACGACCTGCATCTTAACTCATCCTTAGAACAAAGAAAATGCACTTTTTTGTTATGTGATAGCGTGAGCTCAGATGGCATCCTTTGTACTACCAGTCCGTCATGCCGTGCACGTCATGGTGCAATGTGTAATAGTAAGCTAAGCTCGAAGGATAGGATGGATGGGGGAGGGGGTCACGGGGGTGTTGGAGGAGATGGCAATACTGACTACTGGAAGGCACCTCAGTCGAATTTCCGCGGTTATAAACGAATGCATGTGAAGAAAATAAAACTTGCTAGGCGCCGCCGCCGGTAGGCAGGGCCTCTGAGCGAAGAGGAAAGTTCGGAAAGTTTGCTGCGCTAAGATCTATGAGGTGCAACAGCGAGGGAGACCCAGTCATCCCTGGAACGATGGCGTAGACCTGGACACCTAGAGATTAGGGATGCTAAACTGGATGACATCGGTAGAGAGTTGGGAGAGGCCAGCACCGGATCCCAGTTGTAGAGCTGTTAAACCAAACGACTAAAAACTAGTTTAACACTTATTACCACGATACTGAAAAAAGGTAGCCTTGTTAAGTTTACCTTGGGCCAAGACTGAAGCGCAAGCGATAATTGGATCGCATTTTACTAATATTTTTACAAAGTCAAAATGTGCGTATCAAGGTTGAATCGAGGGTATACAATGTAGTTGCCGACATAAAAACGTCCACGGTTGTTGTAAGATTTCGGGCGAACTACTTTCGACTTCATTGAAATCAATATAATTGATTCTAACAACCTCTTGACATAATGCCTTTGGCTGGTATTGCACTTTGTGAATGATTCATAAATCCTACAAGTTGCAATAATTTGATTTGCTCTTTCCTTTTTTCATACGAAAATTAGTAATTTAGTAATTTGTATCGTTAGCCGTTAGTCCTAAGCTTATTAGTTTTTTCAATAATAGCAATATAGATTAGCAGGTGTATATAGCTCCAGTAGAACGAGATTAAGAAGATTTCTAGGAATGCGGGGAAAGGTGTGTCCATAAAAGGGTTGTTTTATTTTTTAGCGAATTCCTAGATTGTAGTATACGCGTAATAGTCTAAGACCTGAAAAAGTGCTTTCATCTTTGATGGGGACAAACTCGATTGCAACTCATTCTATTACTAAACGGGATTATATTTTCGAGCTCTCCGACACTTTTAGTGGTGCAGGACAAAGTTAAGAAGGGAGACCCTCACGGACCTTCGTGCAAAATTTTGAAGCTTAGCGATGACTTGTAATTTCTTTTTTTGCAAACAATTTCGGCAACTTGAGCCCTGTCAGCCACCCATTTTGCACCAAGCTAGCTGTCGGAGACTTGGAATTTATATTAAGTAGCTTATAGTCTTCAATCCTACAAAAATTTCATGCGCCACATCGATGACACACACTTTCAGTTCAGTTTTTTTACACAGTTAAACTGCGCAGTTAAAACTGAGAGTGGGTGGATCACTTACGACAGCGAGGGAGACCCAACTTCCGCTGGAAGGATGGTGTAGTCCAGGACGCCCAGAGCTTAAGGGCCCCATTCACGCTCAGTTTGTCGCACAGTTCTGGTTTGCTCAGTTAAATACTAAAGAAATCTGTGCAGTTTTAAGATTACTCAGTTCATCGCACTCACTACGCAGTTTTTACACAGTTTTAGTTCAGTTTGGTTCAAGTTCCGATTAGATATATTCAATGCTCAAAACTAAAATGGACTGAGCAAATACACAATAGCCACACTCACGCTCAGTTTTTATCTGCACAGTTCTAGTTTGGGCAGTTCAAAATTTACGGCTCAGAGATTTTACACAGTCCATAAATTTGAACTGAACGGTACTCCGGCTTTTACACACACGCTCCGATTTAACCGTGCAGTTTTGGTCTGCGCCATTCAAACTCTGTTATAAACTGAGCGTGAATGGGGCCCTTTAGGGACGCCAAACTGGATGACATCGGCCCAGAGTCGAGACCGGGTGGAGAGAACAGTTCCGAGAGGCCAGAACCGGATCCCGGACCCCGGTTGTAGAGCCGTCAAAGAAGAAGAAGAAGTGAAAATCGATAACGATAAATTGAAAGGGAAACTTAATACAAATGAATATTAAATGATGTGATAAATTGTAAAATTGTAAAATTATTTTTGTAGAAGCTTAATTCAATTTGTTACAACACAATCTGAATTTTATTAGGTGCTTAACAAAAAATTCTAGCCTCTTAGCTCTATTCAAGATTTAGTGAAGTAATAATGGTGATGGTGAAGGTAATATAGCCGAGTAGTCTCCCATGAGCAGTACATCTAGCTCAATGATCGAAGAGGAACCTTAAAAAGTCTTCTGCCTTTTTTTTTTTGAAAACCCTTTCCAGGGTACCAGAGTTTTTGTTGCTCGAACGTCAATATTAGCGATATTACGGAGCAGCTAGGTTTTGCTACCGATTGTTCTAGTCATCGATGTTAGGGTATTCATGTTGAAATCGATCCCAATTTCATCTATTTTCCTAAGTGAGTATGTCAATCTCAACGTCATGCTCATTTATCTTCAGTACTTTCGAGATATTACACACAACGTCAACACTTTAAGGGGCATGTCTAGTAGGTTTTTATGATGGCTTGTTTTATTACCGTTTTATTACCTCTGGTTATGTTTTGTATGAAATTGTTGTTACAATTTCTAAAAAAAATACCAAACATGTTCACCATGATACATCTCAATTACGACGAGAAAATGCTGAAAATTTTTATCTACCCATAGATCTTTCAAATAATCAATTAATATTGTAATTATATATTACATATTGATAAAAGTACTCGCTTACTAAAAATTACCGGAAGCTAGCAACAAGTGCCAAAACTAATTATCTAAAAATATTCCCTTTTAATACCCCAATCAATATCGTAATCTTCTACAATGTTTTCGAAACTCTCACGCTTGACTTGACCTGACTCACTTGGTAATTTCACTTAGGTTAATTATACCAATTGTTAAATTAATCTACTTAAGTCTTTATTTACAATTTCACATCAGCTCTACGTAAAAACTCTTATTATAGACAAGGAGACTACAAGTCCTCTAAGTTTTCTAGTTTGACACTTAGGCTAACAACTATGACAATGAAAACCGATTAACATTCTTAATCCGCGGAAAGAAAGTAAAGAGAGTATTATTATCACCAGCAGTAATTTGTTGTTTAGAAATTATTGTTACAAGGTTTAAATTTTTTGAGAGATGATATTTTTAGTTAAATCGTTTTTCATTTTATATTTAGTTATTAACTATTACTTTTTTTGTGTTTTTTTTTATTATTATTATTTTTTAAATAGACTCCATTAAACTGGTGAAAAATTTTAAGAACTTATTTTTTGAAAAAGAAAAAAATTATGCAGAAATTCCAATGACAACATTCACTTTTTTTTTGTTGCAAATGATTCACACATTCACATTATTGTGTGTTGTTTGTGTATATATTATATATTTATATATAAATATTTATTTTTACTTTTTCTTATTATAATATCAATTTCTATTTTTCATTTTATTTATCGTAGTACAAAACTAATATTTTCGACAATTTATGTTTTATTCACAGTACTTTTTTTCATTTTACCGAGAATTGTTCCAAGTACACTCAAATAACAAAATAAAATAATGAGAGAGAACCAGACAGAAAAGGATATCGGTTTATAAAATCCGTTGTTTTGTACAATTCTGCAAATTAATTAATTTGTTAATTAAATAAAAAAAAAATAAAAAAAAAGAAACAAAATTTAGAGATTTTCGTTTTCTAGATATATTTGCATATTGGAACATTTATTTTTCAATAAAATTTGCAAACTTACTTTGATCAACTTAAAAAGTTGCTACTTTGATTGTTTTTCTCAATCTATATTTTGTTTTATTATTTTATTTTATTTTTTCTGTATTTTTCATATTGAGAAAAATTAAAGAAATAAATGTTTTGTCTTTTCTAAAGGAAAAAATTTAAAAATTGGTTTCTTTTGTTATAATAAATATGAAAATAAAACTTACCACTAAAATTAATTAAAAATGAAATTAAACAAATTCTTCTTCTTTCCAGAACTAAATAACGATTAACAAAAGATTTATTTTTTTTTGTTTTTGGTTTTTAAACTAGTATTTTCACTATCAACTTTTTAAATTTTTAGGTAAATTTTTTTGTTGTTTCTTGAAACAAACAAATAGTAATAGATTAAAGAAAGATTAATTAAAAAAAACGTTTTTTTTGGTGTTATATTAAAAAAAATCTGTTTAATAGATATAATTAATATTAATTATAACAAAAACACAAAGAACACACAAGACAAAATGCTCTAAAATCCAAACCACTAATAGGAATGAAACTGTTGGAATAGTTCTCGAACGACTAGTACGATACTTTGTTTTGTAAAATGAGTATTAGTCGGGGACAATTTTTTTTGTGTTTTTTTAAATTGGATTTGAAAAACTGACTTTCCTCTTCGTTTTTGGTTTTTATTTTATTTTTCGTATACATATATAGAATACACGTAAATGTACGATTAATGCATACTATTTAAATTTTACTTTCAAGAAAATCAATAAAAAATACCTTTTCAAGGTTAATTTTGAATGTGTAGTAACCGACTTGGAATAGGCAACGAAACAAAACAAAATAATAATACAGGTAACATGAGTAGCCAATGAATGTATTTTTTTTTCTTCTTTTTTGTAAAAAAAAATATTTTTTTTTCTTGTTTACAGGTGTGTGCATAATGTGATATGTATGCATAAGAAAAATGTCGCACTTCTAGTCTCTATTCCAAAAGAATATTTTTTGTTGTATTTTTCTTGGATTTTTATTATTGATTTGAATACATACAATATTATGTGGGTAGAGAGGTTACACACATGTTATGTATAAATATATAAAAAATAGTGATGAATTTGAAGAGAAACATGAAAATGCGGATGTAAACTCTTATTAAGAGATAGAGAGGGGGGGGGGTTTAGGGTTTTAAGTAAATATATATATAGATATAATTTTTATTTTAAATTTTGCGAAATAAAACATAAAAAGCAGTTTGTATATATCTCAAACCAACAGCCAAACATAAAATTCAGTTTATTTTATATATATTTTTTTTTTCTGTTTCAAATGTCTATTTTGGCAATACTTTTAAGAAAAGCAATAATCAATAATAATAATAATAATAAATAGAGGAAAATTTTTTCAATGTATAGGAATTATAATTTTTATATAGGTATCAAATCTCACCCGGTATCGATCCAGGGCTTTCATATTTCTCATATTTTTGGATATTGGTTTCACTTGGTGTCGGTGGTGGTGTTTGTGATTCAGGTATATCTTTCGATACTGGAAAAACAAAAAAAGAAAACAAATAAAATAATATAATTGGATTAATATTTGCAATTTGATCGTTTTTTTCTTATTTGTTTATATTGAGCAGAGCATAGGTAAATACATAATGGTAGTATGGATTTGTAAGTTTATAGTATTAATGATATTTTTGCCGAGATTGAGTATGTTTAAGAACAAACCTGACCACACTCACAAATAATTGAAATAAAATCAACCTTTTATATTTATGTTTAAAAAATCATTGCTAGAGCGAATATCAACAACTTTACAGAGTGTTAACGCAAAAGAGAATGTTCTTTGAAAGTATGTCCACAGTATGGTGGACATGAAAGAAGGTGTTGAACAGACAGGAGGTTTAGAAGACCAGAAGGGGCGGCAAATAATTGGATTTATGTAGACCACAGAAGAGAAAAAACAAGTCACCGTGAATACTTCTCCGGGACACACAATTAGCGCTCTGGAGTGTTGTTTTGATGGCACAAACTCCTTGACATAATGTTAGGTGGATGTTTGACCGACCGAAGTCGATATCTTCTAGTCATTCTGTGGAGCTTAGGAAGGTTATCAGTGACCCGACTCCTAGACATCTAGAATATCTATAAAAATTCCAATGCTACATCCTTGTGCATGACAACTTTCAAAACAATAACATAAGGCAAGCTTCCGGAGAAGCGACTGCAAGCCTGCATCAGGTACGCACTAGCACGCACGTCGCCACAGCTAGCATGCATAGCGAACAAATGCGTACGGCACATTTTTACTAAGGTTTTCTTCGTCCTCTACAATTTTTTAAAGCAATACAGGCGATTTCGTGCACCCCTGTGGCGGGAACATGGATCCCTGTGGCGGGCGGGTGCATCCCTGTGGCGGGCGAGTTTTATTTTTACTCGGGAACAAAACTAGCGCGCACACTCCCGCCACAGGGATCCACGCTTCCGCCACAGGCATGCACGAAATCGCCTGTATTGCTTTAAAAAATTGTAGACGACGAAGAAAAGGGGCAACTATCTTGGTGAACATAAAGGGTGCCATTAGCATACTCAGTAAAAAGGTTCTCGTTCGATTGCGTAGGTCAAGCAGCATCGGAAGTGGTTAGTGTTTAGCTGGGGGACTGCTTGGTAAAAGAACACTCTCGTTTGGAATGGTTTATGCCGATGCGGATGTATTTATAAATGTTCATGCCTGAATTTTTTAGGTTTTCGTGCCAGTGGATGCCTCTAACGAACAAATTTTTAGATTTTCGTGCTTGTGGCGGGAGCGTGCATCCCTGTGGCGGGAGAGGGGGTGCCTCTAGCGAACAAATTTTTCGATTTTCGTGCTTGTGGCGGGAGAGTGGGCGCCTCTAGCGAACAAATTTTTAGATTTTCGTACCTGTGGCGGGAGCGTGCATACTTTTGTGGCGTCCTTATTTGTTCGCTATGCGCGCTAGCAGTGGTCGCGTGCGTGCTAATAAGAGAATTAACCAACTAAATTATTTTTACTCGGGTGATGGCTTAATTTCGAAGAGAAGGCATGGAACATCCGCAGAGCGTTCTGTATCAGTAAGACATGGGTTTGTGGCAATTTTTATTGCGTTGGCTCTACTCAACATTGATTGGCCCAATACTGACATATGGATCTGTGGATGATAATCCGCTCTTACAAAAGAATGTAACGAATCGAATCTAGGCCAAGTGTCCGAATAACAGAAACTTTGTGTACAGCCTACAGAAGCAAGAATTATAATTTTAGATCTGCTGGCAGCCTGCTTGGTCCTGAGACTACTAGAAGCAGTTTGAGTCATTCGACTTTATGAGAGACAAAACCAACTTTAATAGAGGTTTCGATATCCAGATCCCCCCAGAACACATTCAACCTGAATTAATGTCCATTTTATAATGCCCACTTTGGTCTAAACCTGCCAAAGGATCTTTCGTCCTTGACTATGAGGAACAGAATCCCACTTCATTGGGTAGCGGATCAAAGGAATATCGAAAGCAACGAGAAAGCAAATAAATTGATCAGACTAAAAGCAAATCTTGTAGACACACCAGTGAAGAATGTACAGAAACCGAGAGATACCATCAGGGTTTTTTTTTGAAAAGAAGGTTCCAGATAAAGATGTCAGTACACCCCAAGATTATAAATGTTTTCCCGAAACTGCAGCAAGCAGAGATCATGCGGGAGAACATCGCGAGAATTTTATCGATAAAAAAATAGCATTGCCCCATTGCCAAATTGAGAATTCCATACAACACCCATAACTGCAGGTATGCACCTATCAAGCCACAGGAAAACTGAACATTTTCTTTACAGCTGCCTGGCAACAATTAGGATCTTAAACGGTAAATTTGGAAGCTTTTTTATAGGGCTTAGGAGAGGCTTTGACGCTTAAGACCGGAAATTTGATCTGGCATCTGAATATAAAGGGGCTATCCACTATCAAGCATGCATGACATTCACGGCTGACTGATATGCATGCCAGATAGTAAATAGGCTTGCAGGATGGAGGATCATGCATGCATGACAAAAATCAAAAGTCTTTGAAATCCTGTGGGCGGAGCTAAGCGAATGACAGCATAAAGTACAGTGGATGCTGTTGCTGTCAATCATTTTGTCACTCTGACTGTGAATTTCCGAGTGAGTAGGTCAAATCATAACATGTATCACTCATATTTCTAGCACTCATACTACAGCAACTTTTCACCACCACTTCTTCCTTACCGCCTTTACCTAGTTATCCACCTGTTATTAAGCAATCAAGGGCATAAAAATAAGCAAAAAAATTTAGAATCTAGTTGATAATTCTTAATTATAATGTAAATTTTAGAGCATCAGGACAATAAAAACTCAGTTTTGACAATATTCCATTTTCAGCAACACGTCTTGAAATATTATTATTCACATTTTGGAAATGTCCAAAACTAAAGAAGATTTTTTGTTCAAACGTCATTTTCGGATAAGCGGTGAATGCCCACAAGCAAGGATAAATCTTATAGAGGCACTCGAAGATAGGGACAACACTTTTCAAAACGCTTTCTACACGGCATACAAGGTATCCTGTCCTCCCGGGGTATTGTAGAGCTATGGAGAGCTTTGGAGGCTCTGCCAGATTTTGCAGGATCCTCTCCGAAAAATAACTTCAGCCTGTCTTTTTTAAAAAAAAGTGAATGGAACTTGACGGAATTTCAGGCGGACTCCATAGAGTTACGTGAACACATACTTTGCCGTATGCAAGGAGGAGTGATCTTTCCTTTACTGTGGTTAGTAACGATAAATAGCATACTACAAAAGCTAGACAGAAGCGGAGCTAAGCAAGTAGCATACTCAAACGACCTAATGATAATGGTGTCTGGTAAAAGTATGCAAGGAAGCCTGAAGAAAGTTGGCAGCTGGGTAGCAGGCTGCAGTCTGGCAGTCAACCCGAACAAATCTGAGCTGATGCTACTCTCTGGGAAAACTGATGCTACTCTCTGGGAAAAAATTTCCCCTTTCTACTTCCCAAGGTTAGATGGACAAATCCTCACATTATCTTACAGTGTGAAATTTCAGGGCCTAATATTGGACCCAAAACTCTACTCCATGTAGAACATCACGCAAAGGACCTGCAAGCCAAAGATGGTCCTGTGCATATATACAGCCGTGGTACGTTCAAATTCTCACATTCGGTTCGCGACAGGTTTTTGGACAGCGCTGAGAAGAACCTATAATGTCATAAAGTTTGGAAGGGTCGAGAGGACAATAAATATAGAGGCAACATCGGCCATGAAAACATGCTCCATAAACGCCCTTGACATTTTTACGGTTTTAAGCTTTTTGTTACAAACACGTCGATTATTTTTGAAAGCAATAATTTGACTTAAATCGGACAAAATAAACCACAGTCTTGAATTTCATTCTTCGGCATGAGGTGTTGAATAAATGTTGTATTAAATGCATGTATTAAAAGAGCACACCCAATTGTTTCATTGTTTTTAACTACATAAATCAGTTTTATTCTAATTTAATGTAATTTCTAAATATCCGCAATTTAATTATTAAATTTTAATAACAAATAATATAAAAAATCTACTTACGCGATGCAAGCACATCATCACTGATCTGTATGAGACCTTCACTCATTTTCTTTGTGATACTAGCCTCTACAGATTTACAGAATTCCTCTTCGGTTAAGGATTCTCTCGGTTTTTCATGGTAAGACTTTGGGACAAATTCATCCATGCCACTATCAGCCTTATCTTTAACTTCCTCTGTAATTTCTTCCACATCTTCAGTAAATTCAATTCTGGGCTGAACAAATACTCTTTCTACTTTTTCTACTTTTTCAATCTTCTCTTTCTGCTTCGATAGTTTCTTCTCTAAATCAGGATCAATAATTTCTTTTGTTTCAATTTTGACTTTTGTTATTTCTCTTTTAGTTTCCAAACAAATTGTTTCTTTCGTTGTTTTACTATCGGAGACAATCTGTTGACTCTTATCAAGGATATCTTCGACTGTTTCTGTAACAGCATGGACAACGTCTTGGCGATCATCAATTTTAATTTTAGTTGTTTTCTGATGTGTTTCATCGGAAGGTCCATATGATACTTTAACATGGGTTGATTCGATGACATCTTCTTCAGGTTCTTGAGCAGTGGTAGTAATTTCATGTTTTGTTGATTTTTCAGTTACTGTACTATCGAAGACAATTTTTGATGTTTCCTCCAGGATTTCATCATCTTCATCATCTTGCATTTTAACTGTTTTCTTAAATTTATCCTGAAGTTCTTTATCAAATTCAGTCTTGCTAACATCGGGGGTTTCGATTTTGTTCGTTTTTAATTTTAGAATTTGATCAGGAACAACTGCTGATTTAATAATGTTATCAGTTGGCATCTGAAGCATTATTTCTTCTTCATGAATTGCCTTCTTATCTTCAATTAAACTTTTACGTTTTATTTCGGTGATTTCTTGAACAATTTCTTTTTTTTGTGTCGATGCTGGAATTTGTCGTTCTATTGACAATCGTTTCTCAATTTTTTGTCTTCGTTCAGCTACACTGCGCTTAATATTTTCATCATCTGATTCAGAGTCCTCAATGGCCTTCTCTTCGCCAGAATATTTTGCTTCGTCTCTTTCTCTCATCTGCTGCAGTCTTCGGTCTAAATAAAAATATAAAATTTTATTAAATGCACTTAAATTAAATTTATAAATAATAAATACCTTCTAATACAACCAGATCTTCTATAGATTCGGAATCCTTCATCAGATCACGTTCATAGGCGTTATCTAATGCTTTATGCCTTCGTTCCACAAGTGGTTCTTGCTTGCTTGTTTCGATGTAGGAAGTGATTTTGATACATTTTTTAATAATATCGTTTCGTTCAATGACTCTCAAGCCATTTTCTAGTACGTTTCTGTCGTTCGTTTTTTTCTGCTTAAACAATTTTATCATGGATTGTGCCTGCTGTGCTGTACTTGTTGGATGTTGCTCTTCAATAGAATCAATCTCTTCTTGTGTAATACCAATTTCTGGAGCCAATCTAACCCAATCCTCTCCAAGCAGATTAGAAATATCAACTATTCTCATATCACCCAAGTAATAATCTTCTGGGTTCTTCAGAGTTGTTATATCCATTCTGGATAGCATTTCTCTACTATCGGACAATATTGATAATTGGTCGGGTATAATATTTTCAGGTAAAACAATGTTTAATATGCAAATTGGCTGCTGTGGCGGTTCACCCTTTGCCACTTTCGGTTCACGCATGAATAAGGTACGTCCGACTGTATCTGCATGCTGGTCCTTAACACGTACACTAAATGGTAAGCGATTTTCACGGAATGCTCTAAATGTGAGCTGTAGTTGCTCTCCAGATTTTGTAATTGGTACCAAATTGCCAGCCATTTCAATGTACTGTGATTTACCTTCAAGGACCTCAACATCTCTACTTTTGGCAACTTCAGTGAAATGTTCCTGTTGTTCGAGGGTTTTATCTTCCTTATCATCTGTCATGCAGAATACTCTCAGACGAGCTTCGTTTGGATCAACACGTTTTGCAAAAACTACAAACTTCGCCATAAATGGTACATGAATTGCTTCCCTGAGAGAGAAAGAAAAAATATTTTTTTGATTAATAAATTATAATTGATGATAATGCAAAAATAAAAAGGAGAAATATCTGAAAATAGATAATCGCAATCCTAAGTAATCCTAAGTAAGTAACACTGCGGATGGGAAACAAGATTTGGAGTAACTCTTCCACGCCATGACCGTTTATCTTTTCTATTTTTAAAAACATTAAAGACCAACTCAATCTCTTAAGATTATCAAGGCGATTTTTACCCTGCTTTGTTTTATTACCCTTTCATTACCTTTTCATTACCCTTTCATTACGACATCAAAACCCTTTCATTACCTCTGGTAATAAACATGTTTCTAAGATATTTTATAAAATTTTCCAAGAATAATGTAAAAACTAATAGAAATTCCAGGAAAAGAAAATCCACATTAGGATTGGTATCGTTTAATCTAGTTATTTCTGGATGGCTTGAAATATAAACTTTATCTCTGCTGGTGACGTTAAGGTACAATTCTATCACCTTCAATGATGCAGGCCATGTCTTTACGATCAAGAACTAATGTCCGACTCAATCAACAGTAACATGTATTAAACTTGCCGAAATAAATGTATCCAAAAGGAAATACTGTCTTACCTTCAACAAAACCTGCAAATGGAGTAGGACTAATTTTTCGTACTTAGCTTCATTCACGTCTCTCTTCTCTGCAGCTTGCCATCAGTTTCGTGTGTGAAGAAGTTTTACTGCATCGACCTTACTAATGCCTTGCCACCTTAATCGTGGTTTGAAAAGTGATCTACTCACCTCAAGTGGTATTAGCGTTTCTCTTTCTTCTGAATTAGAATCTTGGTTTTATCACTATTTATTTGTAGTATTGTATATTTCTTCTTCTTGGATGGCTCTACAGCTCAATTGGAGCTTTGGCCTCCATCAGGTTCTTCCTCCAGAGGTCTCTCTGTTCAGCATCTTGCCTCCAGTTTCTGATGTTGAGGAGTTTTGCTGTATCAGCCTCAACAGTCTACCTAGCTTCACCGTGGTTTCCCAACTGATCTTTTGCCATCTGGCAGTAAATACAAGGATTTTTTTGGTATCCTTGAGTCATCCATTCTTTGGACATGACCCACCCAACGTAAACGCAGCAGCTTGGCATGTGTTGAAAGTTTACACTTTTTGTATAGGTCGTACAATTCGTGATTGTAGCGTATTCTCCATGCATTGTCTTCGTTGATTAGGCCGTATATCCTTCGGAGAACCTTCCTCTCAAATATATCCCTCTTATCTGCGGAGTTTTGGGATTGTATATTTAGCGTTATCTATTTTGTGAATAGTTCTCTAAGGTATGGCAGTGATCTGGCAGGGAAATTTGTGTCATCGGTGTATCATGTCAACTTCAAACTCACCAGTGCCGACTTTGCTTTTATATAGACTCATTGAGCAATAGTAGGAATGTACCGCCCTAACAGAATTCTATTGCTATTAGCACAGCGACTGCTCAACTGAAATCAACATCTTCCTGCCTCCACGGCAATGTTTTTTCTGCAATACAAGGCTACCCCGTTCGACCTATCTCTACCAACTTTCTTCTCACGCACACGGTCTTGAAGTTCGTTTGTTAAAAGAACTTAATCGATTGGGGCAAAATCATCTGGAGTCAGTATTGTCGAACGAGAGATTATCGCGATCTCCTTAAGGTCGGCTGCATTCGTGTCCACGCTTCCAATCTACTTCTCCTAGGTAAAGATTAAATAACGTGTGTGCCAGCCAATCGACGTTAGTTCTTAGTGTATTCTAACTGTACACTGTAGTTTTCATTGCCATTTTCGCTAATTTCACTAGACGTTTAGCGTATTGTCGCATATATCTACCTATTTTCCCTGTCGTGGCCTGAATATTAAGAAAAAAGTTGGCACACGTATTTGATGTAATCTCAACATTTTTCAAGGACCTGCCTACTGAAAATAATCGGTCCATTGTAGACCTATAGCCGTGTGAGATATTCGATTGTAGCAGCTGCAGCACAGTCCAATCTAGAACTTTTCATATGTACTCACTACTATGACTGACGGAAAACCTCCTATCACTATCTTGATGTAATTTGAAGGGGCAACATCCTATGCATGCTCAAGGATGTAATAGTGTTCCTGGTTGCCGCAAGATAAATTTAGCTAACCCTACTCATGTCCATTACCTACAGCTTCTTGTTTATGCAAAGGAATTCGTTCGTAAACAGAACAACTCAACTATGAGACAATCTAACGCAGTTAGTATTTCCGAACCCTTACAACTTCGAAGAGTTCAAACTTAGAATTCATCGTCCTCTCCTTTACCACTCTTATGACTCCTCACAACCAAAACATATACTCTACTAGGTTATAGAACATATAGCTGAGCTTGTTAATAAGGATTGCACTGTGACGTGATCAGTACCTACTCTCTAAAAATGAACCAGTGAAAATTTTACTGGTTTTATATCCAGTAAACAATAATTTTACTGGAAAATCAATTATTTTGGGTCTGTTTACTGATCGAACCAGTAAAAAGTTCTCTCTAAAAATGAATTAGTAAAAAATTTACTGGTTCAATTAGTGAATTATAATTTTACTGGGAAAAAATATATGTAACTTATAATCTAGGCAATTATCTTGGTGACCGTAAAGGGTTCCAATAAACCGGCTTTCGTTTGATTACGGAGATCAAGCAGCATATTAGTACTTAGTTGGGGGCCTGCTTGGGAAAACGACACTCGCGTTAGAAAAAAGTTTTTTTTCTCTTTTTTACGTGGATATCAATACCTGCAGGTGGTAGTCTTTGCCTCAATTTGAACCTAGACATACATTTTTTCGTGATTCATAAAATTGTGATCATATAATGCTTTGAACAGGATTGATATGAAGAAAAGGTCGAAATTGAGTTGAATCTAAATTAAATTGACAGAAATTGATTTGAGTTGAATTTCGTATGAAACAATCTGAAACGTGATTTTTTTAATAGCTCAAAATTGCACATGTGTATTGTGTATAAATCAGACAGCAGAGACTCCCAAGAAAAACCGTGAAAACTGTTTTGAATTCATTATTTTATTTAATAATAAAAATAAACTCACCTATAAAGTTCTGTTGCCATTTTAGTAGCTTCCGATATATTTCTGCAATCCATTAACCAAAATCTAGCCGAAACAGTTGTTGTAAATGAAACACAATCATTAACAAATGTTAATGGTGTTGATCCAGTTACATCTTCCCATTGTGCTCTAGATGGGCCGCCTGTATTAAAAGCAATCCATTTGTTTATCTTTTGCTGTTCTTATGGTAAAAAAAACCTTATAATTTTTTTTTGTATCTAATCATTTTTTTTATATATATAAAAAACGTATTCTAAAAGCAATGTGAAAATAAATGAACTAATTTGAAGCATTATATATATAAAAATACGTTTAAAGGCTATTAAGCAACACAAAGTTAAAAATATGTTTGTTATATAAATATATATAATATTTATAGTCGAAATGATGATTTTATTTTATTTTTATTATATTTTATTTTTTTTTAAAAAAAAAAAGTTTATATTTTATATTTATTTTTTGTTTTGTTTTTTTTTTTGATTATTTTTTGAAACCATTACTATCAACCATATTTTTTTTATATTTTTTTTGTTAATAAAAATCCTCTAAAGCATGCTTTCATTGTCATAACTTGCTCAAAAAAATTTTTAATAATTTTTTTTATATATATTTATAAATATTTTTACGTTGCTCTTAGGAGTATACTATAGTTTGTCTGTTTTGAAAAGCAGCTGTGTAGAAAATGTTGGCTTACACAATACATAGAATAATGGTTTCGGTATCCTATAAGGATTTTTACGAAAAATATTAATTGAATTTAAAATTTAAGTTAAATGCCCTTATTTTTGTGTAGGCCAACACTTTTTTTTAATTTTATTATAATAGAAACTGGTTATTGGCTTACAGAAAATTTAATTTAAAACCTATACAAAATTTTTATAAAGATAATTTTTGGTGGTTGTACATTTTGTGTAAACCAATAAGTGTTTTATGCTCTATATTGATTAAAGTAGTTACTTAGCGCAAAGCACCTCAAAATACCAGTGATTGATGTTCTTAAGTGAAACTTAATGATATTTAGTCTGACAAGCCACAACAATTAATTAATAAAAATAAATGAAAATAAAAGATTTTTAAAAAAAATTATATAGAGAAAAATAAACAGATTAATTAAATTATAATTATACGAACCCAAAGCAAAGATTTTATTTTGAAAAAAATTTATTAATTATTTACAGGAATTTTTTTTTGGTTGTATTTTTTTTTATTTTATGTGAAAAGCTGAATGCGGTTACTAGCAACGGTTTCAGAAAAGTTCCCTTGTGGGCAACTAACTTTGAAAAAAATTTCATGTATATTTTTTTTTTGAATTTCCAATTCTTCATCTTTCGCTTTATTTTTTCAATCATTTTTTTATACTTTTTGTTATTTTTTTTTCGTATGTGGTTCTAAAAGCTTTATTTTTTTCGTAAAAGGGTGTAATAAAAATTGGTTTAATATATTTGCCGAAAACTATTTGAAAAGATTTATTCGTAAAAAGAGTAAGAAGGTATATAAAAAATGTATAAAACAAAAATAAAATAAATAAATTAAAAACTAAAAAAATTATATAAAAAAAATTAAAAATCTAATTAAAAAAAATTTTCGTCTTTTTTAAATTTTCCAAGAGAGAATATAAAGTTAAGATAAAAAAGGAAATAAGCCAGTACAGATATGGTGATAAAAAAGTGTTAATATTAATATTTTTTTTTATTAAATATAAAATTAATTTTTTTTGGTTCAAAATTTGAAAATTTTTTAATTGCTTTTGTCACGTGTTCAATATATTTATATCCAAACAAATTTTTGTTTTTTTAAAAGTTTAAAAAAAGGAACACATACACATATACGTTACTTTGAAAATTGAGAAAATTTACTGAGATTTTCTATATATAATATTTTTTTTTTGTTTCGTTTTTGTTTTAAAAAATTTCATTTTATTTTATTTTTTTGTTTTGTGTAAAATTTTTCGTACATTTTTTAAGTGAATTAAAAAAGCTTATAAAAAGGAAGTTTTTATTTATTTATTTGATTAATAATTAAATACTTTCGATTTTTTTTTATTTAATTAATCAAAAAAAAATTATTTGGAAATTGTTTCGGAAATTATGCTAGGGATTTTAATATTTAATTTTTTTATTTCGAAATTTTTTCTAATTTTAAATTAAAAAAAAACGTAAAAGCAACCTCATTTACATATTTTTTTTTTGAAAATGTAACGTATATTTGCATTGAATTTATAAAAAAATGGAAAGTGGCAGAATATATTTTGAAAAATAGAATTAAAAAATAAAAAATAAAACAATAAAAATGTTTTTCTTTTTTATATAAAAAATAATAAAAAAAATTAGTATAAATATTTTTAATTACTATGATAGTTTTTTTTTTAAAAAAAATGCATTTATTTAAATAAATAAAAAAACAACAAAAAATTGAATTAAAAACTAAAACAAAAATTTTACTTTGTCCACAAAATTATTAACATTAAATAAATTATTTTTTTTGTATTTTTTTTATAAGGTTGCCCAAAAGCTTTGTATAAGTTATAAAAGTCAATAATTTTTTGGTATATAAAAATTTTCTTTCTTAAATTTTGAGTTTTGAAAAGTTCTTTTTTTTTGTTTAATAAAAAAAGTTTTTTTCTTGCTTTGTCTTCTGTTAGTTACCTTTTAGAGATCTTTTCCGAAACACACCTTCATTGTAGATAGAGAGAGTGGAATGCGTGCACATAGGCATTTACGCATTAGTACGAAAAATTATACATTTATATTTATAATTAGAGTAAAAAACAAATAATAAATTTTAAAAAAATAAATTAAATAATTAAACGAAGGCTTAAATTATAAATTATAAAATTTGATTTGTTGAAAATTACTTGAGGTGTTTTCTTTTTTTTTGAATTTAATATTAGCAAAATATCTTGACGCGTTTATAATGCTTGGGTTTTATAATAGACTTATTTTTGCTTGGTTCAATAATAAAAATATGTTTTTATGTATTTTGGATATTACTTTTATTGGGTAATAAATATATTGTCCCATATTCGTTCGTTATTTTGATTTATATTTTGCAAATATGCTTTTAGAAATTTAGGTTGATCGACAAAACGCGCCTGTTGGGAATGTTATTGTAGCATTTTTTATTATTCTACGTACTTGGGTGTTAAATGCAAATTGCGGACAAAATTTAAAAAACAATAATATCATCAGTTTTGTTTTTCATTTTATTGTAAAAATATAGGTCTGTTTTGAGTCATATTTATTATAGGAGCTTTTAAATTTTAAATACTGATTTTAAAGATTGCTTCAAAAGTTTTTATAATCTGCTTACATACTTTTCCCTTTCCATGTACAAAAAAGTATGGTTTTAGTAAAAAAAAGTATCTTCCAGAATCCTAAAGTATACATTTATATTTGGTTTATACGCCTTTTGTATTGTTTGTACCATAGAATCACAAATTTTAAAAAGGGGATATAAAAGTACAAGCACCATATTTTCAAATATTATTAAAAAAAATAATACAGAATAGAAATTTTGCATTCATTTTTCTTAAATAAAAAAAATATTTTTTAAAACAAATGTCCGTTAAAACGCTTGCGATGTATTTATAGTTAAATCTTTGCTTATTATAAGATAAAACCACATCTAGAGATTCGGTATAAGTACGAAACTATTTCATATTAAAATAAGGTAAAGGTAGCAAAATATGTTTTCGCTATAATACGCAAGATGGTTCATATTATTTTTGTTTTTACAAACGGCATTGCGTTTTCAAAATATAACTTACGTATAAATACATTCATTAAAAATATTAACCACAATTTTATCAATTTTTATCTTCGGCTAATGTTATGCCTAGGATATTTAGAGACGTTTCTGCCGTTAGGTTCTTATTGCCCACTGAAATAGAAGGAAGGTCGGTGGCAGTTTTATTGGAGATGAGACAGTACTTCGTTTTTGATGCATTAAATTCGACACGGTTCTTGCGGCCCCAATCAAGAATTAGTTTGATGTCCCTGTGTATTGAATTGGACATGAGTTCACAATGATGCAGACAAGGTCTGGCGCGTGCTTGTCTTACATTATCGAAGCCATAGGAGTACGTATAGTACCGTCGTCAGCAAAGCTGTGAATTGAGTTGGTGGGATTGAGAGCAGGTCATTGATAAAAACTATGAAGAGAGCTGGTGATAAAATTGAGCCCTGGGGCACACCTGCGGAGACGGTGTGGGGGTTAGATTCGACGCCATTCAATACTACCTTGATTGAACGGCCAAAAATAAAGCTCTTAATCCAGTTCTTTAGAGCAGAGTTAATACCAATAGCTTGGAGTTTAATTAACAGAGTGGGATGCCATACTCTATCAAAAGTCTTGGAGATATCTAGAGCAACCAGGCCAGGTTCACCTGTGAATACTCTGTGGTTACCATTCACGGTGAATACTTTGGTTGAGGTGTTCCGTTAGGCATGTCGTCCAATATTTGGTTGCATTCAAGATATTGTTTATTATTGTCTCCATGAATTTAGAGAGAATAGAAGTAATTGCTATTGGGCGGTAGTTAGCGGGGTCACTAGCGTCACCTTTTTTTGGTATAGGCTTTTTTGGTATAGGCTGAACATGACCCTGTTTCCAAGAGTCAGGATAAACTCTGGAGAAGTGCGAAAAGTTTTGCACTTTGGACTTTCACATAAAAAAACAGAATATAAGCTAATAAGCTTCGAAAGGAAAATGCTAAGAAACTAGGAACTAGAAAACAGCAAGTGATCGACAAACTTGGAAGCAGAAAACTATTTAGGGACATATCCAAACCCGGTTGTGTTCTTTAATATTGCCCTGGAAGTAATAATAAGGAAAACACTACTAAATGGGGAAAAGGCACCTTTACAAGAGATATTTAAATACTAGCCTTCAGCCTTCGCAGATAAAATCGTCATAATTGCACGCAAAGAGTAAGAAAACTCAGCAATGTTTAATCTAAGAATAAATGACAAGAAAACAAGATGCATGACTGTATCAAAAAGAAATAATTAGACAAAGTGCGACATTTAGCTACGGCGCACATTGAGCTGTGCCACGCAGTAAGCACAGAGCAGAGCAGCGCGAAAAAACTGCGTTTCACAGTTGTCTAAGCACATTGAGGAACAGTTTTGCTAGACAGTTTGACAAAAGTAGTTTTGAAATGGAGGAATATCTAAATTTTTTAAGCTCTGAGTCAGATTCTAGTGAGGAATTATTATTTCGGGTTATTTCGAACTAACTCTATTATTTTTTGTTACATTTTAAAAAAAAAGTCGGGACGCGGCACGTGTTACACAGTTTCTGAGCCCAATCCGCAAGTGTCGTGAAGCCTGTACTTGCCGCAGTAGTCTTCATGCAGCACGGTTTCTGTCTCATGCTTTTTAAGGGAGAACTGCGAATTGCAACGCAGAGCAGGTGACACGAATACTGCGCCACGACATGCTAACCCGTATTAGTATAGGTGGATGATGACGTTCTATAAGATATACGAAAACTAGCCGAGAGTGGTAATCTTAGTCCTGCTATACACGGTCCCTGCGTGAGCAAATCTACTATATGTATGCGTAAGTTTGCATTAGTTCACACACCGATATATTTAGAAAGAGGCAGCTTGCGTGATAGCCGATTATTCCTTTTGGGTCAAAATACATACTAGATGCATACTTCCAAAGCAAAACCTTTTTCGAAAAGTGCTGCTTGCGGAGGGGGGAGTATAGAATTTCGTACTTCAGGAAAGAACACTTACCAAAAAAAGGTTTTGCTTCAGAAGCATACAGCGTCTTGCAATTATAGGCACATTGATATCCTAGTGTCCGACAGCAGATATTTCGATACCCGGTCTGTCAAGGAATGGAAGAGGAGTATATTGAAGCGCAGGAAATTGACCAATTTCGTCGTCATACACTGTTAAATACGTTTGCATCAAAGAATATACTAAAGCACATGCTTATGTCAGAGGAAATATGTAATCATGTGTAAAATACGATGAGGATCATCAATAGGAGCTAAAAGGTAGCTAATCAAAATTCTCATTAAATGGCAAAAAGCTCATATAACAAAGATCCGCGTTTATGAAAATGATCATTTACGGCTCGAGAAAGAGGTTGTTATCATTGATTCCGTAAAAAATATGGAAACAGCGATGCTGGTGGTCGTTCATCTACAACCTTCGCTGAAGACAAAACGAAGAAGAGCCTAAGACGGAAAAAACTAAGAAGAGCCTAAGAAATGCGACAACACTCTACGGATGAATTTTCCTTTTTTCCCAAATTAGTCTGGTGCCAGTGGGAAAGTGACCGATTAAATATTTTAGCTGCCATTTTGTTTTCGGAAAAAATATTATCAAATTCGAAATCGCAGCCTCGAAAAGCCAAAGAAACCAATATTCCAATATTAGTTTTGACCGTGTGTTTGTCGTTTTGAACCACTGTGAGGCGTGAGCTTTAAGTTTCTGGGCAGAAAAACTCTATTTAAACTCCTTGACATGTTTTATTGAATAAGGAGTGGATTTCTTCGCTATTCTTTGATGGAAAAGAAGAATATGAAATTCTTCGAAGAGGTAGCCAATTATGAAGAAATTTCAGCTACATGAAAAAAATGGAAAGGCGACGGAGTCCGTATATTTCTGTATTGAAATCGACAAAACTGAACTATATCTGTCATGGTTTTCGCCGGCCTCTGTAATTTTGGAATACCAGTGTCCAACTACCAACTCAGAAGTTCGATTCTAGTCTCACCTAGATAACATTCCTTCCTTCTACATAGCAATTTCTTAAGCAAGGGACCGGTGGAAAAAAACCACCCGCTGTTAGTTGGCAGTTTTTTCCCTCTTTCCTCTTACTATCTTACCGTCTAAAAATTGCTCCCCGACATTGCACTCATGGATAGAACAGCCAAAGTTGTAGCTTATAGTAAATTTGGACGTCTAAGATGGACATTTTCTAAGAGAAGAATAAACTGAACCAGCACGACAAATTATACTCCAGAACGTCAAAAGAAACCGAAAAATAAGTACATAGACTAAATTTCCGCTGCATCGATTATTTAGAGCAAGATGCCAATATAGTTGGGATAAGGGACTAACTAGAAAACGATTAAACACGTTAATGCAAGCATCAATCAATCCCATCGGTCATGATTGATGGAAATCAAAATATTCAAATAATTACATCACTCAACACCTTGAACGGTAGGTTTTCCGTCAGTCATAGTGACTGATGACTGACGTAATCCTCCGTATATATTGATTTACATTAATCATGACTGACGGAATTGATTGCCGCTTGCATGAACGTGCAATGGCCGCCTAACAGATTAACAAATGTAAAGCAGAAACCCAAAGCAAGTTCTTTCGCTGATTATGGTCTCACTAGTTTCTGAAGGGAGCTCGACAGTCCTATTATGACATTAAGCAAAAAGAATACAATTTTAGATTTTCCTGCTTTAAAATTTTTTATACCCAAATAATTTTAATTTAATTGGATAAAGCTGCATAAGTTTTAGAGTAGTTCCAACTTAATATGTACACGAGCTATTTGCAATAAAATTCATTGCACTTTTGTAAGATTATTAATTAACTGTAGATAAAAGCTTTTTTTGATGAAAGAAAATATTTTTTCAGTTATTATTACTTATTAGAATGATATTTACATAAATTCATAAATATTTAATTAAGGCAACAACTTTAAAATGAGTTAGAATTTTGTTTTGTTTTACATATTTATATAATTTTAATAAATCTTGCATTAATGTGATAAAGTATAGTTAAAATAAAATCAAGATATAAAATAAACGTAAAGAGTTATAAACTATATTAAACGGAGATTTTTCTATATCCTACATTATTTATAAACAGATTTTCTATTAAAAAAACAAATGTAATGTAATTTTTTTATGTTCTACCTAGATGAAATATTATCTAATCTACTAGGAATTATTAATAATATATATTTTTTTAATTAACAAGTCTACATTACGTTGTTATAAACATAATATTTATATATTTCTATAAACTATAGAATCTTAACAATTTCCAAATACATAAAAACACTCTAAAAAAATTACTGATTTTATAATTTTGATATTTAAATGCATTATAGTCGCATTCTTTTTTTTTATTATGTTTTTAATATAAATTTTCAACAAATTTATAGCATACCAAAAAATGTTTTACGTAATGTACGAATAATAACCATTTTTTGCAGCACTGAATCAATTTTTGTTAATTTTTTTCTGTATATTTTTTTCTTGTTTTTTTTGTTTTTTTTTTAAATTTGATGATAAAGTCTATATCAAAAATGGATTTAGGCAATGTACAAAATATAAAAAAGGCAACCTCTACACTGCAATTTTAATGAAAACAAAAACAAAAATTCTTCCAAAAACAAAAACCATTTTTAAAAACCAATTAAGTTACAGATATTATGTATATATTAAAAATATAATAAATTCGTTATATTTTATGTTTTTTTTTCTGGTTTTGTCAATTTAAGTATAGAAATCCGTCAAAAGCAACAGAAGAAAAAAATTACAACATACCTGTTATCGAGCATAGCAGCCGTAATGTTGGGGCATTGCCAGAATATTGATTTATCATTCCTTGACTGTGTGCCTTTGGTGCTGGCATACTTAATGTTATAGCCTTATGGAATTTTCTTCGACGTGGCTCAACTGTTACAATTGGTGATACTGCAACTCCTCGTCCAAGGAGCTTAGCTGTTAGATCTGGATCAATTGGCTGTGCCTGTTAACAAAAAAGAATAATTTTGCTAGAACTCAACTCAACTACGACAGAAGAAAAAATACTATTGATTTTATTTTTATACTTTTTGTTTTTTTAACGAAATTATTTTCCCACAAAATTTTACTCAGGCATGCATCCAACTTAGTAACTCGATTTAGCACACATTAGCAGTTGAAGTATTAAAGTTAATTAAATACTTTCTTCGTTAACATAATTTTAATGTTTACTAATTTGTATATATATTTTTGAGATCTACGTATGTATATAAATTATTTTAATTCTTTGCACTTAAATGGCAAAAGTGTAAATAAACAATTTTGCGAATCGTCCCATGTTCAGCAAAACTCTATGTATAAGTTACTATATAAAAATCCTCGACACACGCATCACGCAATTATTTGTTATAAATGATACAAAAAAACTATCATTTTTACAATAGCAGCTTCTATTGCAACTACCACACATCTTTCTTATAACAATCAATATTCTGCATGTTATTTTAAGGCGTTGGTCCAAACTTTAAGCTGTTTCTGGGTTTCAAACTTACTCAAAAAAAAACAATACGTTTAAACGTCTCTTCTACTTCTATCGATCGTGCTTACGATTTTTTTAGCCTCTAGAAAATAGTGCAATATAAAACCGATATTATTCTTCAACAAGAATGATACAAAACTCTAATCTAAATGAAACTCTAACTTTTCTAAAAGTAATATATCAAATCACAACAAAATTTCGATTTGAAATATTTCCAAGCATTAATATGCATTATATAGTATTTCCGATATAGAATATTCGAAGCAACTAGCAGGCTCTGTACTTCAGCACAAGAAAGGCGTTAATAGATGTAGCCTGGGAAGTACTTGGTTGCATCAACATAAATAGAAGGAAATGATTGTCAACTGTACTTTTTGGCAGGTTATGAATTTGCGAAAACCTCTGTTTAAATTGAAGCAGGGTAACATCTTGAATTGGACAGAAAGGACCAAAGAAACGAAAAAATTACTGTTAAACTCTTGTAAGAGACTGTATCGCTAAGGGTGATATGAAAGATATTTTTGTGATATCTAGTAACTTATTAAATGACAAGGTTGGAGACATCATTTCAGTTCAAGATAATACCGGCAGTCTTGGAGAAAGCACAAATAAGGGTATGGCGTGAACACTTCGAAAGAACACTTATTTCCGTAAACATCAACGAGAATTTTCTATGACACGAATCAAGAATTACCTTTATCCGCAATCTGTGATTTGTAAAATGCTTAAACATGAACCAGTTTTAAAATATGGCAGTACTATTCGGATACTATATCATGTCAATTACCCTCTTTTTCGCATTAGGTATTCTCACTCTGTCACTACTTAACATCACTCTAATATTGTAAACGCTCCTTTAATGAGAAAAACTTATTAATTTGTATTCCCCCATTTTGTGCAGTCTTCATATTAACAATTTTTTAAAACGCTTTATGCTTTACTTAAACATTACATCCATTTCCTCATACCTCAAACCGCAGCATTGTAGTAGTTTGACGGAAATGAAATATTACGGATTTGGAAATTTTACACATAGTGAATGCGATGTAAAATCCTTATCTTAACCCTAATCCTGGATTTTGTCCAGGATCATGTAGGTCCATGTCTATCATAACATCCCGAATAACCATTGAGAAGATTATGCACTGAGACACCAAGCAGAGATTAGTGAAGCTATTTCATCCCTAAAAAATGACTAATATTTCTGATATAGATAACATCCTACATGAATACTTAAATGCATATACTAATAGGCTTCATTCTCCCTTTTTGGGAATTCTGGGTTTCGGAAGCCACATTGTCATAGCGGAAAGAAGCGGTATTTTGTTAATCTACCAAAGGCAGGGGATCTTTTAGACGACAATAACTGGAGGAGTATTGAACTGCTTCTGGATGAGAGTAATTTGTCCAATAGAAATAGCAAGTTGGATTTGTTGCAAACCAACTATATATCGATAAATATAGTAGGGCTACGGAGAAACAAACTTCTAATGACACCATTGAAAATTACAACTTCGAAGGCTTCTTAAGATTCACTTCACTTGGAGCAATGAGAGTAACTGACCAAAAATATGACCGCATCCAGGCAGGGAGCGGGGATCTACTATGCATACAAAAAATCTTGCAATCTTAACTTTTAATCAGAGGAACAAAGTTCTTAATTTAAAAAATTGTGTTACGCCCTACTGTAACATATGGATGTGAACTAAGGACATTGAATGTAGAGGACGAAAGTAAACTCAGAGGTTTTGAAAGTTGATACTGAATGATAGTAAGAAGAAGAAAGTAAATAACCCACCTAATATCTAAAAGTTTATGGATGGTCTAAATTTGAAGACGAAAATATGCATGCTAGAATACATGGTTAGGACGTATGACGTACGATGCGATTTCACAGCGCTGGAAGGTAACTCGCAGTACTTATTCCGTCAAAATTGTTAAATGTTTTGAAGATAATTTAAATTGTTCATTATATTTTTCTGAAACAAAATATATTTGTAATACTTTTCCATAAAAAAAACTATATCTAGGTTCTTTTGAAAATTGAAGGATATACCGTAACTAATCACAGAATCTGATTGAAGAAAAATTTATGGTGCACATTCACTAATTTTCAATTTTTAAATTTCAGTGTGAAAGGTGCAATCGACCTAGTGGAATAATTATCGAAAAAGTAGATGATATCTTAAACGAAACTGAAGGAGGCTGATTAGCCAAAAGCAAATATACGGTTCAATAACGTTCAGCAAAAATATGGAATCGGACGTTCAAATATATAAAGATAACTTTTTGATAAACTACCTATAGTTAGTTAGATATCTATTTTCGCGTCGTAATTTTTATCATCTTCACAGAATCAGACGAAAAACGCTCTACTAGGAACTAACTCTCTTTTACGTTTCTTCTTTATAGACTACACACCTTGGCGATTTGAAGTAAAACAGGGGTGCATAGAATCCCCTTTACAATTTATTGCTGGGCCAGATTCAGTATTTGAAAAGGCATTTCTAAATTAGCATGAAAAAATCGCAATAGTCAGTACCGAATACCTCAAATGTCGATGGGAGAACCATAGTGATCCAAGCGACATTTTAAAAAATGCTTATTTTTTGAATTGAATGCACAGAAAAAAATTAAATCTTTCGTGCCATACTAATCCAAACACATAAAATTTATTAATGGGATGTTATTTATGTGCTTGGATTAGTATGACAGGAAAGAATTAATTTTTTCCTGTGCGTTCAATTCAAAAAGGGTAGAAATTCCTGAAATCGATCACCAAAAATTGAAAATATTCAAACCAATTTGAAAACTAGTTCATTTGAAAGATTGGTTTGAATTGTGTAAATTCAGCAAATATCATGAAAAAATATTAATAATTAACAAAGTTATAAATATTTGAAATTTTGTGTAATTTTTTTTTCAAAATTCAATATCTCCGAGCGTAATTGACCGATTTTGAAAAAAATTAGTGCGATTGAAAGAGAATGAAATGAATTTTTCTAATGCTTGGTAAAAAACGAAAAAAAGTTATTTTTTTATAATTTTTACATAAAAAGTTAAATTAAAAATTAAAAAAAGTGAGAAAGGCAATAAGTGATAGTGATCTTATATAAAACATCTGAAAGAGCATTTAATAAAGCTTCCATAGCCGTTGAGAAATTTTCAGGCACGCTATTAGTTCCTTCCTTTAGTGCTTTCTCTGAGTGAGCGGCTGCACAAAAAAGATATGGAGCGGAATGCGAAAAGGAAGGAATTCTCGCCTTCCAAAAAAGGCTACCGTCATGCTTCTTGGTAGAGCCCGATCCAAAAGAGATGAGGTTTCTCAAAAAGCACATTTTCCATGCGCAGAGAGAATAACAACAGAAAAGTGAGAATAACAACAGATTTCGAAGGGGAAATGGGAAAATACATAAGCGCATGTCTTATCCCGACGTGCGCAATGTTTATTTGTGTGCAATTTTCATTTCCCCACATGCGCGAAGAAAACCTCAACTGATTTGGATCAGGCTATATGATCCCATTTCCCGCTGGGCACGTGCTTTCAGCTGAAGTGTATTTGTATGGTGTCATTTTTGAATTATTTATCGAATATTATGTTTTTCGTAAGTATAAACATTTAATAAAAACACATGCTGCAAAGAGGTTTGAAAACGCACATCGCATTGTAAACACTCGGAAATTTCATTCGTTCATACCGCACAATTTGAAATCGATGATCTGTAGAGAATTTTCTAGAGCTAAAAATTTTGAGACGGCAGTTATGTCAGCATAATTCAATATTTTCGATACATTGTGTATATTGTATTGTAATAATAATTATAATAATAATAATACGTGATGTCATATGTTGTTATTTTTTTAATTGTTACTTTTCACCAAACAAGTAAGAGTTTGTACGCGCTGAGGTTCAGGCAACCCGCGGAGGCGCCGTTGGCGCGCCGAGCGCGTGTACTATTATAAACAAATGGCTGTAATTTGAAAACTAATAGCGTGCCTGACAATTTCTCAACGGCTATGGAAGCTTTATTAAATGCTCTTTCAGATGTTTTTTATAAGATCACTATCACTTATTGCCTTTCTCACTTTTTTTAATTTTTAATTTAACTTTTTATGTAAAAATTATAAAAAAATAACTTTTTTTCGTTTTTTACCAAGCATTAGAAAAATTCATTTCATTCTCTTTCAATCGCACTAAATTTTTTCAAAATCGGTCAATTACGCTCGGAGATATTGAATTTTGAAAAAAAAATTACACAAAATTTCAAATATTTATAACTTTGTAAATTATTAATTTTTTTTCATGATATTTGCTGAATTTACACAATTCAAACCAATCTTTCAAATGAACTAGTTTTCAAATTGGTTTGAATATTTTCAATTTTTGGTGATCGATTTCAGGAATTTCTACCCAAAAGTAAATATTGACAAAAATGTCGCTTGGATCACTATGGTTCTCCCATCGACAAATGAGTTATGATATGCAGATGATTTAGTATTGCTATCGCATATTTTTGATCATAGACAACAAAATATAAATGGCTCAAATGAAAAAGAATCACACTTTCCTTTCGAGAAAAAACATCGCGAACACAAAGAAGTTAAGAGTAAATAACATAGTTCAGAGTTCCTTAAATATTGCAGATGAGGCATTACAATAACATTATAGCTGAGGACGGAGACGCCTCAAAGTATATTGAGGCAAGTATTGCAAAAGCAAAAAAAACTTTTGCGATTGAGCATCATCTGCAAGCATAGGAACGCTGAGACTTAATAAAAATTCCACCTTTTCAATGGATGTGTTGTTGGAATCAGTACTATACTGGTCGCATATATCAACGAATAACAAGTCTGAAATCCTTCGTAAAATGTTGTTTTAGGATTATAATGGGAAAATTTTGGACAAACCATCAACCACGACAATTTCAGACAAAAGTGATCTCTTACTGCATAGAAGGAGATAAACAATATCAAGAGAAAATATAAATGGTCAGGTACACTTTCAGGAAAATTAATGAAGATATCACCAAACAAGCTCTAACTTGGAACACTCGTACAACATAGCGTCAAAGCATCCTTAAAAAACGGACAAAACTTGAAGCCAACTTAAGAGGAAAGCACAGAGCCTGTGTAACTGGAAATATCTCGTATAAGTTGTAATTTTCTGAAGAACCTTGGATGGTTATCACTTCATGGAAGGTAGCGCAAGTACATATGTATATCTCTAGAACTAATCAAACGAAATTTGATAAAATTTTATTCAGAGACTCTTCAGTTTGTTTTTTGATTTCAAATGAATATTGAAGAAGCGGCAAGTGTTGCCGAGGAAGCTTTTTTCAGTGACTAACAAATGTACGAAGACGGTTGGACACTATATATTTTAAAACTCGCGTTTACACAATATTTTCCATATAATTTAATATATATTTCGAATGGGGAAATCTACGAAATAGATGTCACATGAAGAGAATCGAGCTGGGTAGGTTCCGCTGGGTAAGACATCAAGCCTGTATGAAGGAAAAGGAACTTGTTCGGAAACATGACAGGTAGACAAATTCTCCTCTGGAAGGATGGCGTAGGCTAGGAAGGGCAACCAGACTAGGGAGGGAACACAAACTAGAGGTCAAGATCGGATCGCGATTGTAAAGCCGGTTAAGCAAGCATGAACTCCTTCTAGTCCGTTTTATAATAAGATTTTGATGTAAACAATATTGTTGTAAATTCATCTATTTTTTGTCTCTAGATGTAGTTAGCTCCTAAATAATCTAGTTTCAAGTATGGTATGTCCACAAGACCTAGAGTTTAAAATGTTGAGACTGACTACTAACTCCTAAAACTTTAGATCTTATGGATTTGAAGAGAAACTTTTGTAGCTAAACAATTTGTTCTATAATTAATTTCCTTACTCAACCCTTTATAATAAAAAATTGTGGTTAAAAAGTTAACAACACTTTTTAACTTTTCCGCTCAGAAAGTTGAAATATCGAGTTTTACCCGAACGTCTTCTGTTTTTTAGTCAATGGCCCAAGAGTTGATTTGTGATTTTATACATATATGTATTAAGTAACTAGGTTTCACATTACGGAAAGCAATTTGAGCTTTGTAGGGAACTCGTTCTATATTAACGACATAGTCAATACTATAATTACTATCAGCATGACCGGTCACCAGATGACATTAATGGACCAAGTTAATTATGAAACCGCCCTTGTACTGGATACCACGGAGAGAAAGGTCTAAATAAGATTAAACTATAAACTAAAAAATATATTTTTAAAAACATTTACATTCCCTGTAGCTATTAATTATATGAGTGTGTTTAATATGAATTTACATTAAAACTTTAGTTCAAATAGTTCGTAGTTTTGTACTAGCAGCTTATATTGCTAGTTGCTAGAAAACAAAGCCGCAAAGATATCTCAAAAATGCATACACTAAATATTAATATGCTTTTTTCACTTATTGTTGTTATGCGCACTATGCCAACACTACTCTGATGACGATTCTTTTCTCTTAAGTATAATGATGATGATTAGACATTTAATAAAAGTTGCAGCCAAAACGCAGCGTTGTTTTTGTGACTTCCATGGCAAAATCACACAATAAAACCAATCAAAGCGAAAACACCACCGATGAAATTTACACTTATATAACAAATAAAGCAAGGCTCGAATTTATAATGCAATTATTTACAAAATAATATTAAAGTTATTTTTTTGGCTTCATATCAAATTTCTGTACATAATTGTTAGGAAAGAGGCAAGCCGGAAAGTGCAATTAATATAAAAAAAATTAATAAATGAAATTAAAATATAAATAAAACTATAAAAACAAAATATTAAAAAACAATCTAAGAAAATGTGTGAGTGTTTTTTTTTAAAAAAACATTTATATGTATCTTTTTTTCTCAGATAAGCAAAGACGATGTTTAGTCTTTTGGGATATGCAAACAAAAAAATTATTATTAAATTTAATGGATTGGTGAGCTTGCCGCCCAATAAATTTAGTCCAAAAAGTATTCTTTTATTTTGTACGTTATATTAAGCAATTTTTTTTATTATATTAAAATATTTAATTAGTGTATTTTTATTTCATTAATTTAATTAATAAAAATGAAGTTTTATAATGCATGATATAGATTCGAACCCTGCTTTTGTTTCAGTTTGTTAGATTTGTTTGTTTTTTTTTTTTGTTAAAGCAAAAAACCATTTTCTTTGATTTTTAACTAAATTTATTGGGCACTCAATCAAAAAAAAAATAATAAAATTAGTAAAGCTATAAATGTTTTTTTTAGTTGTTTGAAATATATAGAACAGATTTCTAAGTATACATTGTTAGTAGTTTTGATTACCAATGTTTTTGTTTTTTAATTATTACTTTTTGTTCAAATTTTATTTACAATGAATTCGTAAAGAAGCAAAAATTTTAGAAAAAATTTTTTTTGTTTTTGTTAGAAAAAACAGATTTTTCAAGCCTTAAACTTTTTGTTCATTCAAATATTGATTATAATTTAAATATAATATTAAATATTTATTGTAACATTTTTGCTTAACTTAATATAGTCGAAAAATTGTTAAATAATCGCGGTTTTTTTCTTCAAATATAATTTTGCAAATGATTATTTTTTTTTGTAAAACCAAACTATCAGTTATGGGTTCGATTTCTATTGACAAAAGCATACACAAATAGTAGTTTTTTTTAAGTGAATGAGTTTTGTTTTTAATAAATGTTAAAATGAATTTATTTTATGTGTGTATGTTGAAATTAATAATCATGCAATATGTTGTTTTAGTTTTTTAATTAAGTTGAGATTTTGAAGCTTATATACTTTATAAAGATTTATTGTTTTGTTATATTTTAGTTTTTTTTTAATCAAACGCAGTTTTTTTTAAATATTATTTGTTATTGCTTATTTGTTTGTATTTTGCTTTCAAGTAATAGTTTTGATTTTTCAGTATAAGGTGCAGCACACAGGAATGCTTATTTAAAAATAAAATAATAATAAAAGCCTTTTGTGTCATTTCTTTTTCACTAGCATGCACTTATTTTATTCATGCTCTCATATTCTATAGATTTGCAATATTTCTGTGGTGCATATAAACATTTTTTTTTTCAAATTTTTATTTGTGCATAAAATTTTTGTAAGTAGCGTATTTTTTGTGTTTCAAGTAAGTAACAATTTGCAGAAGCTTGAATTTTTTATTGTGTGTCTTAAAAATATTATAAAATGCCCTTTTTGAGACGATGAAGTATTGAAGTTAATAATTTGGACATTTTTGCAATTGAATTGGCGCTTTTAAATATTGTAATCAAAATATAGCTGCAGATGCGTTACATTATCCTGTGATTTGCCCTCCAAAACAAATCGCAAAATTTTTCACCGCTCCCCCGATATGCTACAACCACATTTTGATAGATATTCTTAATATGTACCATTCAATAATTATTTTATCCAATGTTTGTTAAATTGATTCTTATTATCTTAAAATACTCCTTCCAAATCTGGAATAGGGTGACCAAAAACATCAAATGAAGTTACTTACTTTGTAGATTTTAAAATATGTATTAATAACAATGCATGGTCCAATTTAGAATGTTGAAAGTATATAGTAAATTTTAAGTCCCAGCGAAGTCCTATTTTATAGACTTTTAAATGCATGTTTTCGTTTAAGGAAATAATTTCAAATTTTACAATCGCCATAGAATCAATTACTGATAAATATGTATGTATGAATCATCTACACTTAAACCTCCAAGTACTCTTGGCACGCTTGTGAACCAAAGTTGTCCCAAGGAGGAAGAAATGGCGAAATTTACATATGTGTGGAAACTTGTAAAAATCAAGAGCTCACCGTTTTTATTGATATTACTAACTACCAAATCAACTGAGCTGTAAGAATAATGGAGAATAAAAAATCCTCAGAATCCGAATTCTAACGCTGCAGATCAATTGAAAACACGAAAAAACACAATCACCCAAAAGTTATTATTGTGACATGAATTCCTGGTAAATTGTTAATTTTTAAATTTCTATTTACTATAACTGTCCAATGAAGACCATAGAAACCATTTTAACCCATTGTTTGTATTCAATTTTAAACCCATTTTGATTTTTGTATCCAAAATAACACCAAAAATTTATCCCAAAATAAAACATTTAAATTATTACTTTTAAATAATCAACAATAAAGCGAAACTTCTTGTATCTGCAAGAGGCATTAGAGATTTTTTTTCAAATTGATTATAGTAAAGTAATAAAATAAATTTTGTTAAGAACAAGTAAAACAAGCCCACCCTCGTTTTATAAGCGAACTTATTTTCAAATGACGTCATAAAAGCTGTTTTCGCTTTTAGTTTATGTTTTTAGCAAGTACATAAATCATTATTCATAAAAGCTCTTTAAGTAAACTTTTGTGTTTATTATTATGTTTCTCTTTTTTTGATGTGAAAGGCTAGCGCTCAGAGATAATGCCCCTTTGTACTATTACTGAGTTTGACGGTTCTATCAATACCAGACAGCAAGCTCTAATCGGAAAGATAGTAGAGAGATAAGACTGAAATAACTGACAACGCCAACACGTTGTTTAATTCCACCATCCGATACTATCGTGACAGAACTCTGACTTCGTTGATCGAACAGGAAATTGTTTTCTCGCTTATTATGCTTAGAAGCAATAGCAGCAGACAGACAGCGAAATTTTTGTAAAGAGGGAAGACGGGAAAAAAGGAAAATTATCTAGGTCGAAAAATGGAAAGGCGGAGTGGAGTCGAACCACGAACCTCGGTGCCTTAACAATCTGTACAAGATTATATAAAAATACCGAACAGAATTTCTAAACAATTTTCTTATGGCAAGTATTTTCAAAAACTTGTTGCTATTTTGCTGTGGTAGCTATTTACTAAAACAAAATAGAGATTTTCTTAAGGACCACTGGTTTAAAAAAATTTCGTTTATTAACTTCCCATTTTACAGAGAAGTTATTGTAATGGATGCGAAAATCAAAATCGTAATTTTCAAAATAATTTCAAATTTGTAGATCCCAATAGCATTTAAAACATAATTTTAAGAAAAACTATGTATGTACGTAGTTCGTCATTTTTTCCTGCACGATATCGCGCAAATCAAAAAGGATTTCGATTGCCGATCCAAGGGCATTAAGGAAAATATGATCCGAAAAGATTTTCATAAAATTCGGTCAAACTTTTTTGTTTAAACGACGTACGTAATCTTTTGTATCTGCACAATATCACGCAAACCAAAAATGATATCGGCTTCTTTGAGGCGCCGATCGAAGCGTTTTTTGTTGTTTGAATGAAGAAAACTTCGGCCGAGTATTGAAAGTATCTTAAATTGATTAGTTTTGCTATGTAATAAACTCATTGGAATGAAACCTGTTCCAAATGAAATTAACTTTGCTGGATTCAGCAGAGCGATAGCTTCCCAACGAGACATCACTCGTCAAAATAGGAGCACTCATTAAAAACCGTGCAAAAATACGTTAACCTTTACAAACATCATGAAATTTTCAAACTTTAGATCAGAACTTTTTGGTTTAATGATTTCTTTGTTATTATTATTGTTCTTATATTAAAATATACCTGGACCTGATGAACCTAAAGGGTCAAACCTATAACCAAGCTAGTTTCAAACAATCTCTTTTATTTTTAAAAAGGATTAGTATGTATGTTATAAAATACTATTTCCAATTCTTCTGAATATCATTTTGAAACATTTTTAAATAATTATGGACAAGAGACAAAGTTCTGGTGAACCAGAGAATTATTAGAGAAGATTTCTTGTAATTATGAAAATGAAAGTGCAAGTTATATCAGCCAGCTGCTAACCAATTACACTTTAAAACTTGTATTTAGAAAGTTTTGGATGTTCATTCTCTGAAATGTATTAATACCAACCATCAGCATATTTTTCCTTTTATTTAGAGTTCGTTAATTCATTTCGTTAAGCTTCGCAATTTACGTTACAAAATTGTTGTTATTTAGCGCTACTTCTTTTTTTTAATCGCATATAAATATTTTTTTTTGACGCATTGTTTGTTCTACATTTAAAAAAATAATTATATGCCATTATCATAATATACACCACAGAATTATTACCAAATCGATTATTAATTTGTAAGTGCGTACAATAATTTTTTTATCAGCAATAAAAAAACAGTACTAAATTATAATTGGTATTTTTAAATTAAAATAAATTAATAACAAAATTTCTGATTGAATTAAATTAAAATCAGAATTTTGTTATTCTGTTGATTTAATATTATTTATTATTATCAAAGCGCTTACGTAAGCTTTATTTTTTTCTCTATTGCTCATGTACATTAGTAATAATACGAGTATTGGTAAATATATTGCAGAAATTAGACATCATTTTGTTATTATTATTATTATTATTATTTTAATTATGATTCGTTTGTTCGGTTTGAGTATCTCTCTTATCGCACATATTATATTCAAAGGTAAAAAAAAGTTTCTGAACACTTCATGGCGACGACACGGTTATTTGGTTTTTTTAATAAGAAATTGATTCTTAACATTTTTTTTTACAATTTAAAAATTGATTTTATTATTGTTGTTAATAATGTACACATTATTGCAATTTTACCGGCATTTTTTTTATCTTAATTAAGAATAGTACTAATTTAATAAATCAATTGTTAAATTGTAGAAAAAAAGCAGTGTATTGTTCTCTTTTTTTGTTGTTAAAAAGAAAATTTTGTTTATGCGTGTAAATTAATAAATAATATCTCCTACAGGATAGTACAATAAAAAGTATTCAATTTTATATTTATTTCTAACTTAAATAATTTAAAAAAAAATAAAATAATAAATATTCTCATACCACTAATTGTTGTACTATCGATTTATATTTAAATTTTTAAAAATTAATACAACCCATTTTCGTTACTATGTATGTATGTATATAATACAAAAGCAAAATTTTCTTTTTAATAATAATATTTATAAATTAATACTGATGGTGTAGCATACAATCAACCGTTCACCAAATAAGAGAAAATCGCTTCTTTTTCGGAACATGATTCACACTTATCTTACGTAGCTTATCAGGGGCAACTCCCTTACGAGGCTTAAAGAGATTTACCTGGAGGCCAACTTTTATCTTCTTAGTAAGTGCGCCTTGCGGGAATACAGCTTGAACTTGTGGTACAACAGTACTTGATACCATTCCGCCTTCTGGTCCAATTGCATGAACTTCTTGACGAATTCTCGATACAACGGCAAAATATTGTGGAAAATCATATGTAACAAATCGACAGATCCTTCCACCACCAAGTTCGTCAAGTTGGTT
Organism: Thereva nobilitata; assembly: GCA_963855945.1. Classification (NCBI taxonomy): domain Eukaryota; kingdom Metazoa; phylum Arthropoda; class Insecta; order Diptera; family Therevidae; genus Thereva; species Thereva nobilitata. The sequence goes on from OY979696.1 coordinate 35,745,495, forward strand.
AATATCTAAAAATAAAATTGTGTTTTGTTGTTTTTTTGAATATTTCTTATTTTTATTTAATAATTACCTTCTGGCTCAAAACATTCATTCAGAACGTCATGAATTATTTCTTCAGAATTGTCAATGGTATGTTCTCGCCAGGTTTCACCATTATCAGAACGTAGAATGACAATTTCACGTTCTTTACCTCTTAATGAGGCAAAATGTGGCACCTCCATAACAACTGGTCCCAAGAATTTTGTTGATACTGGGCCAAGTTCTAGGACTCGGCTAGCTAGAGCCTCACCCTCCATCAGTTGTGGTGGATGCATTGTTCGTTGTGGTTTCACATATCGGCATGTTATTCTAGTTGGTTGAGATGCTGATCTTGTTGGTACTATAATTCTTACACCACTATGTCGGCAACCTCGCATTGCTCCACCTCGAGCATCAACAAGGAATGACACAAGGAAGCTAAAAGTTTGTATTTAGTGATTAGTTTTATTTTCAATGTGAATTAAAATGGCGGTTTTATTGTGGATGGTTTTAACTGATCGCAATTTTAATGTTTTTTTAGAAAGTAGTTGGCTTAAAGTTCTAATATATTTCATTTATTAAAGTTTCCAATTTATTGAAATATATTCTGCTTGTTGAAGTGGGTTTCGAAACAATCTTAGGCTGACAGAAAACAATCAGTTTGTTACAAGAAAACTTAAACAAACAATGAATATACACATTTTTAATGGTTCGACAACTCAAAACATTGGAAAAATCAGTTTTAAGATATGATTGGATGAAAAAGTCAATGCCCTAATATTTTTTCAAACTGATCCACATGAGGCCAAATGCCATCTACGGGACATACTCCACCAGGCTCATAATAACATACGACGAAGCCTTGGTGTGGTGGCATAAAATCAGACTTAATAACGAAATTAAACAAGATCTAAAAAATGGCTTGCATTTCATTCACTAGCTATACTAGCACCATGTCAACTTAAAATTCAACTGGACTTGATTCTGCTCCATCCTGAATTAGAGAAATTCACTTTCGCTATAAAGCACAGGCTGAGAACGAATGGCCAAGTGGGCAAGGCTCTTCAACGGGAACATTCTACAATTGTTAATATTATGGAAGAGATTCCGTGAGCGGAAATGCTTTTGAATTAGATTCCTGCGAAGTTCTACAAGTTAAAGTCCCCTTCCGTAAACTCCTAAGATAGGCTGTCCTATCTAAAGTTTCCCTAGAGATATAACAGTTTGGATTCGTATGGCATACGGACGCCGGGATCTGGGGCGAAACAGCAGGTTTACCAAATCAGACCTTGCGTGAACTCTTAAATATTGCACGAGATCGGGAATACTGATTGCAGAAGATTGTTTCACAGATACGTTATTATATTATTATGCCCCAAGAAAAGAGATAAAGTAAATATGGCTGAATGAATTTCAATGCTGCTCTATTAATGCAAAATGAGTTCTACCATTTTAGTACTCAGAGGTCAGAACACAGTTTCCTTCTAATACATCCGTGACAATAACTCCATACGTAATACGTTAATCACCCACTACATTGCTCCATTGGGACTTCTACCATGGGACTACATATAGGTTTTGAATTTTGTAGTATTTGTGGCATATTTATGAAAAGTATAACATCTAGATTCATGTAAAATTAATCATGGAGCGTTTCGAGAAAAGCTAGTGCAATGTGTAATTTATCAGTTCGGATTTTAGTTAGAAGACGCCATTGTTCCTTATATCTTTATAAATGGAGAAAAAGGAACCGTGGGCGTCAATGTAAAACGTTATAGAGTCATGAACTTCACGACTGCACCATTAATCAACTCTATACTAAGAAATCGCAAAAATAATAGTCTCTCATCTTGTGGGGTCCGAAGGTACTATCGAAAAAGGATGTCCACAGGCAGGAGCCTTATCTCCACTTCTGCGCTGCCTTATTGTAGATGAACTCCTAAAGCTACTAAATGGCCAACAATTATCGCCTACGGTTACGCAGAAGATGTTCTTATCGTGGTTACAGGTGAAACAGAATGTACCACGTCAAGGCGCTTGAGGCAAGCACTTGATTTGGTTTCCAGGAGTTCAGCCAGCGCAGCGTAGGACTAAACGTCAATCCCGACAAATCCATTCTGGTTCCATACACCAGGAGGCGAACATTGCTGGAAGAACCGATGCTCGCAGGAATAACTATAGGCTTTTTACAACAAGACTAATAGTTAGGAGTGACGCTAGATGCCAAGCTCAGCTGGAATCATCACATCGATACTCTGATGAGCAGAATACGCAGATCCCTCTTTCTGGACCCAATGGCTCACCAAAAGGAAAAAAAAGGAAGAAAGAAAGAACTGCACCATATTGATTTGACTAATATTTGGTTTCAACAAGACGGCGCTACATGCCACTATAAATATTGTAAAAATGGTCCTTGTCTGCAAAAACGGTTTGGAAGATATCTTATTGAAATAAAATTGTACAAATTAAAAAAAAATTATTAAAAATGAACTAAAGTGGTACGCTGTGTATCACGTTGGTAGTAATGCAATTTCCATAAGTATTTGCCCCCTTATCTGAAGATGTACAAAAAAATAATAAAAGTTATTGAAATTCTCTAGGATGATCACTTAAAACTGTTTGTGGGATAAAACTAGTTTCAATCTAAACATTCATTAATTTTACTTCAAACTAAAACACAATATTTATAAAAATAACACAGTGCTAAAGTACTGTTCTCCAAACACTACTTCAATAAATAAATTTAAATCTTCAAACATCTAGTAATTCGTGGAAATGTAGCGTTTTATCTGTTCTGGAATAATTTCATTTCAATTTTAATTTAGGTTATAAAAATTAAAATTACGATCAGTTATTAATATTTAAGACCAAAATTGTTTTTTAAAAACTCTTAATTTTTTCCAAAAAAGACTTACTTCTTCCATTGAAGTTTCCTTCTATTTATGAGAAGCATTTTAAATAATTTTCAAAGAGCATTATTAGAAAAATTGTATTTTTTTTATACCAAGAAACAAATCAAAAGAAATTCACGTAAATATGTCAAAATGTAAAACAAATTAGCAACTTACCCGACATGCTGTGGATGACGATCCAATAATATATTATCAGCAATATAATTTCCATCAGGCACAGTTTTGGAAGCCATATGAACTTGTGCATGTTGTGGACTAATGACACCCTCAATAATTGGTGGCTGTTGTCCAGTTGAATCGGTACTTTGGACCATACGATTTGAATCCATTCTTTCATCACGAGTGACATCAATTGGCAATGAATCGTCACCTAAGGACTTCATTTCATCAACAGTCAAGTATCGGTATGGTTGATCTGATAGGACGGTATCTTCACCTAAAAAATTCAAAAACAAAATATTGAAATGTATTTTTATTTTATTATTTTTTAATTATTTTTATTTTGTACACATATATAATTTATAAGACTTGCTCCAAAATAAATTTTAGTTTATTTCATCTATTTTTCCACATTAACAATTACAAGTGAGAATATAAAAAATTCTTTTAGTAACAACAGAAAAAAAAGGAATATACTTTACTATATTATTCATATTTTATAGATATACATTTAAAACATATAATTATTTATATATATATACCCTAAAATCACTATATAAACTCTAATAACAGCAATCAAAAGAAAACTGCATGAGAATTTTTCGTAAATGGATAAATAAAACAAATTTTTCTTCAAGAAATTTTCGAGGCAAAAATAACTCAAGACGAAATTGGCACTATTTTTAGAAATTCTGATTCATATTCATCATGTATATTTTTGCGCAATATGTTTGGGTGCTCTCCTCATGTAAGATTCGTTTACATGATTTTTAATCGCAGAAATTTCGTAATAGTGTGTTCCATTAGCAGGGATTTATAAGTGGGAAATTATAAACAAATGATATGGACTCTATGTGGGAAAATATGTTTCAAGTTTGCTATTTGTGAGTAAATAAGAATGGACTTGTGTATCAAGTGAAAGGAGATTTTTGTTTGGAGGTTTAATACTAATGAATTTATATTCGTTTAGAGTTTGCTTAATTATACCCACATAAATATCGTAAATTCATTTCTAGCTAATGGAATTAGTAACATAAATCGACAGAGCCGGCATATGCCAATTTTCATTGAAGTTGGGTGAATTATGCTATTATATTAAAAATTTGGTGGTAAATTTTGCCATAAACTATTAAGAATAATAATCAAAGTAAAGTTATGATTATAAATTAAAGTTTTCCGTGTTTTGCACCAGTAAATAAACGTAAGGGTAAATCATTATGTTTTAGACAACCCAAGAATAAAAGCCGCATACCGCCGTCCTCGGAAATCTGCTTAAGAATTTTTTGATATTCCGACTTTTGAAAGTAAGCATTATCTAATAGTAAATTAAACATAAATCAATTGATAGTTAAAGAATCATTTCATTAAAATCAGGTTTAACTAAATATTGAATCTAAAGACAACGTTCGGCTTTTCACTTTTTTTAAGTGAAAGATTGGCGCTCGGGGATGGTAATGCCCCCTTGTACTGTCGACGGCTCTATCAATGGCCCAATCTACACTAGTATTGCTAGTAACTTGATACATACACAATTCGCCTTCGCTTACTCTTCTTACTCGCGGTAGCAAATATAATTATAGACGCGCACACTCCGTGTAAAGACAAGAAAGTTACTCGGAATGAAAGAATACCAGTGTAGACCTAGATTAACTTGTAAAACTGGTTCGGCTCTTGTTGAGGGAATACATACTAGTGTAGATACCCACATAGTGCAATATTGGACAGCAAGCTCTAGTCGAAAATATAGTAGAGAGAAGAGTGAAAGAATTGACAACGCCAACACGTGGTATAATCATTAGAGTGAAAGCAGAGAAGCCTTTAAAAATTATTTCGTTAATCCAGAAGGTGAGCTTCAGTTGGAAATCAATATACTATATTCAGAAAAACACAATAAATGTAAATTTTCAATTCAATGTCCCTGACAAAAACGAGAGGAATCGAAGGCTGTTGAACTGCACACGGGGCTCACGAAGAAAGAACAACTTTTGAACGCATGGGACAATATCAACATCGTTTGAACGGTGGATAGATTACGACGTGTTCGTGCCTGCTCTGCAGAGGCGGTCGCCGCAAAATTAAACACTCTCACAGTATTTACTATGTACTTAATTGTCCTGACGAATTCGTCAGAGTTCGTATCCAATGTAACCGTACCCTTAATCTCTGTTCGAAGGATGGCATAATCCAGGATTCACAGAGCTTTAGAATGCCAAATTGCATAATATTGGCTTGGAAATGAGGCTGGTGGAAAAAGCAGACGCGATAATGGATACATTACAATAATCTCAAACGCAAAAAATCATAGTGCAAGCCTGGCCAACCAACAATATCAACGTCAAAATCCGAATATTCATTGTTTGAAGATAATGATATTCTGTACAGTGCTATTTGCTGGAACCAGAAGGGTGTACTAAGACCTAGTGAAACCATTACTGCCGATCGTTAAAGATACGACAATATAATGTTTACGAAACTATTCTTTGGAAATTTGATTTAAAGGCTGTCATAGACTTGGCCTCCAAAAAAATAGAAATTGAGTGATTTTTTGCCAACGAAAGATCACAAACAATTTTCAATGCAATTGCAAAATTTGGAACCAGCCCTGTTACAAACTTACAGCAAAATATTTTCTTATATGGTCCAAAAGTTGAATCCGGTAAATAAGGTATACAAAATTTAGCTACGAATAAATGAGTGATACTTATTTTTGAATCGGTAGTTAGAGACTTGAAGGGTTCTAAGAGTTTTTAAGCAATTTTTGAAGATGTCTAAACAATTCAGTAGAAAAGGACCTTAACTACGTACTTTCAGAATTATAGTGCAGTATGTGGAAAAGAGCTAAAATATTTCATATTTTGTGTCAGCTGTGTTTTCCAACCTTATAGTTATTATTACAATATCTAGGCGCATTCCTCAAAATTATAAAGATACCACATTCCTGAAAATATACGATTGTTTCAAGATTTTATTTCTCAATCCTAATAAAATGCATTTTTCACAAAATAAAATTCCAAACCCGAAAACGGGCAGAGTCAGACCTCCAGCTTTTGGGTTTTTTGCCGATCGTGGATCGAAAGGCTCATTTGAAAAAAAACCAATGGTATAAAAAAAGGCCTCATTAAACGATATGAAATTAGCAAAGATATTAAAAATATCCATAAGTATTTTGGAAGCTTCGTTGCATTGACTGTTATCGTACAATTGCACGGCCTTTCGTACTACCAGTTGATTATATCATTCCGGTAGTATGCTTGGCTCTTAGCTTTTGGTATGGGATAAAATAGGCTAAATGGAGCCTGCATGGATATTTAAAGAGTAATGACGAAATATTACGAGAGTTTAGAAATAGTGATTGTTAGTTATTCCACATTCCTCCTATTAACGAAAGAATTCATACGTGTGTTTAAACGTTGAAAATTTTGCTTCCGCCAAGAAGGAAATTTTATTAGCTCCTACCAAATAATTTATCGATCCTGACATAAAATTGCCATATGTAAAGCTGATTTCAGACAGACAAAAAGTTAATTAGAATATTGTCGCTCCATTTATTTTGACCCAGAGCCCACACATAAATCTCTATCACTATAAAACCCAGGGGTCACTAAACAAAAATTCCTACGTCGCTCCATTACGCAAGATAACGAGATGTGATAACAGAACCCGCTGTATTCATTAGACATTACATTTTGTATTTGCAAAATTGGTTTAATAAAACAAGTGCAAAAAACCACATTGTAAATTTCTTCTGTTCGAAAGTAGTTAAATTTTTAAAGACTAGTTTTTTCAAAAAACCAAATATCTGAAACAATTATTAACAGACATTTTATTTACCGGAAGATCAGCTGAAACTAAATGAAATACCGGACCCATTGGCGTAATTGGGCATGCCCCCCAGGAAAAGGCCAATCGCCTGGATGTTCAAAACTCGGCTCTATGGAAAACATGAAAAAGTATTTACCATGGTCGGAAAATACTATGTATATGCGCATCATTAACGCTATTAATCCACTCGGTGGAGTATCGAAACCGCAGTCCTAAAATATGGACGTCACCCTTAAAAATGAAAAAACACCCCTTTTTAAGCGGTTTTTCGCTTTTTCGAAAAAGTAACTGTGAAAACATACGCGATGCCTGTGCCAGCCTTAGTAAAGATGACTCGGGCCACCAAAAAACTTATATAGAAGCCCGATTCTTTTGATGAACAGAAGAGTTCAGAAGCGATCACAAGAGAAAGAAGAATAGAAGTAACTATACCATAAGTGCTGTGAGCGAGAAGTATAGCTACAAGGACCAAAAGGCGACCTTTTGTGACCAAAAGATTAATACCTTTTCCTCACTATGAGACCAATTGTTGAACGAGTTTTGGAGGCTCAAATCTTCATATGACTCAGTAACCTCCAATTTTCTATTCTTATGCAAATTGCATACAATGCCTGAAGCGGATGTTACGATTGAACACCATAAAACTCCAAAAATTGATTGATCTTACGGATGATCTGCAAGAAGAATGTATTCTTTTAAAACAATTCTTGGTGTCACCTGAAAAAAATGGTTTAACGCAACTCAACCTATATCTTAAGCACATGGATTTGAAGGAAGCATTTCCATATAAAGAAATATCATTATGTGTATGTCTCAACACTACAGTGACAATTCGTTTTCCGTATTAAAAAGAATACAAAATTATCTACGTTCCCGGATAACCGAAGAAAGTTTGACGTTTAAAAACAAAGCATTTAATAAATGGTGATTATTTGCATGAACTTTGTTCATTATTAAAATATTTGTGCTTTTTTTCGTCAATTTATGTGGAGGCAAATCCTATATGGCCTGGGCGCCAAATCTTGAAATACGCCACTGTATATTACATTATGCCAAAGACAAGTTTTCTATAGATAGGAAAAGCTGATGCTACTATTTCCCCTTGCTTTTACGAACTACCGCCTAATGCCGCCTGATCTTACCACTATAACCATATTTGGCGTGTTAATACAATTGCGCGCAATTTGGCCCACGTTTGTTTTGCTTTATTATGGGGACCTGGCACCCCCAGGAAAATTTTCTAGTTACGGCCATGATCGGACCACGAATAGCATTCATTTTTTTGAAATAAATACTATAAAAAATAAGTTTTTAGTCGATGCAGTTTGCTTATCATTTGGTAATTTATTAATTTGCAATCTTTACAATATTCTACACGATACTCGGTTGCGCTACTCAAAAATATATATTTTCAACGATCATTCAGAATGTCTAACACCTACATTCAAAATAAATGAATAAATTTAAAAATTTCCCGTCTACATATTAAATTATTAAAAGAAAAAATGGTTATATTTGAATGCATATCATTAAAAATTTTATTTTGGAGCAAGTTTTACTATGATTTTTAAACATAATTATAAATTTACAATGGAACAGGGGTATTTATGCGTGCAATGAAACAAAAAATTAAAAATTGATATTTAAATGAAATAATTTTCTTTGTGCGTTTCATATAAAACTTACGAGTAACATATGTATCACCGTGATAATAAGGGAGATAAACATGGCTACCATTCAATTGACGCTCAGTACTAATTCCGATATCCAAAAGAGTCGTGTCCCCTATGACACGCAATTCAAGCATTATTAATTAAATAACTTTTTATTTAATATTTTTCTCAAAATGAGGAAAATTAAAATTCTTTTTTTTTACAAAATTGGTTGTGTTTTTTTGCCAATCAAATGGTAGTTAAGTTCTTAGCGGCTAAGAAGATTTTGGAAAAATAAATTATAGAATGTATTTTTTTTTCAAATTGATGATAATGATATCACTGAAGAAAAATTTGTATTTTGATGGTATTTCTTGCATCGTAAAGCAGTGTGAAAGGTAAAAAATTTTGGTGACTAGTTTTTCTTGGTTAATGCCTTTTAGAAATATGGTACTTATTATGAAACATATGTGCTTACCTCCTTCCTCTTCAGAATCTGACATAAATGTCTCATGCATTGCCTCTGGAGCCACAACTCTATATTTTTCATCTTGTGTTTGCGTTGGTGATAGAGATTCATTGGTAATGGATTTCAATGAATCTAGGACACTTATGTATCCAAGCTTCTTTGCAATATGCAATGGAGTTTGTCCATTCTGTATTTGAAATAAAATGTAAATGCACATGTGAAATATATTTTTTAAATAGTATACTTACAGCTGTTTGAGCGTTTGCATTTGCCTTATGCTCTAGTAGCAAGTTAACAATATGGCAATGGCCTTGTTGTGCTGCCTGATGCAATGGTGTATATCCAATTCCAGTAGCAGCATCGACATTGGCTCCATTCTGTAGCAAGAATCTAACCATATTCGCTTGACCGAAATGGGAAGCCACATGTAAGGGTGTATAACCAGCTTTAGTTGTTACTTCAATGTTTGCCCCATTATTAGCTAGAACTTGGGCGACATTGACTTTGTCTTCTTGAGCACAAAGGTGAAGTGGAGTAAGTCCATTTCTGGCTTGATGATCGCAACCAGCTTTATGTTCCAATAGTAGAGCAGACATATCAGTATGTCCTTCCTAAAAAAGCAATGTTTTGTTAAATAATTGTACTATAACAACCCATTAATTTACTATACCTGTGCACTTAAATGTAATGGTGTAAAACCAGCTTTGCTTTCAGCATCAGCTTGAGCACCATATTCAAGTAGTGTTGTTGCAATATCCATTTGATTCTTTCGTGCAGCAATATGCAATGGTGTATGGCCATTTTTGGCTGTAGCATGTGGACTTGCACCTTTTTCGAGTAACAATAATGCAACATCCTGATGATCATAATGACTAGCAACATGTAGTGGTGTTACACCGTTCTTGCCTTGGGCATCAACTGCTGCATCCTTTTGCAATAGTAACTGAGCAACTTTAATATGACCATATTTTGCTGTTAAATGTAATGGTGTGAAACCCTTCTTTGTTGTCGCATCCAAGGATGCTCCGTTTTCAATTAAAACTGCAGCTACCTGGAATTTTTTTAAATAAATTTTGAAGATATTAAGTTATTAGAAAAATATCTGTGAACAACGAATAGCAGAAGAGATAGTGGATGCTAGGAGAAGATTTTTTATATATTTTTTTTAAATTTAAATTAAATAAATAATTAATTAAAACGGAATTGTAGATAGATCCTACTTTTTTGTAAAAACTTAGTGCACTCAAAACAAGTTTTAAAAAGAAACTAAGTTACTAACAAGTATTTATAAAAAAATGGTGCAAAATGGTTTTAAGAAATATAACATCAGAAGTAAACACAGTCAATATATGGATATATGGGAGAATTAGCACAACGCTTAGCGCGTTTTTTGAGAGTGTAGAAAAGGTGATAACATTTTCAATATAAAATCGTTGGTATAGACTCTATGCAAAACCTTTGAAGATCATAAAAACGAATTATCTCAAAAATAATAGGGGAACCGGAAAGTAATATCGTTTCTGCGCATACCTAGGTTTCTTTATCATTTATTAGCTGATTATACGCTTAATAGTCGTGCCAACGAAAAGAATAAGGATAAAGTGACTGGTTTGCTTGTGAATAATTAAATATTATATTGTTTTCGCACTTTTGGGTGAAACGGCCAGCCAAATACCTAAAGAGGTATATATTCGCCATTGTATGCTTTTTGAGTTTCATAAGGGTAGTAACGAAACAGTTGCTACCAAAATCATTTGCAATGTTTATCCAAGTGCATTAGAAATTTGTAAATCCAAAAGGTGGTTTTATAGGTTCAGAACCTTAGTTTTAACTTTCCGACTTATATCGATCGGGAAGACAACTTAAGATAATGACGTGTTAAGGGCGGAAATGGAACCATTCGACGAATTATCCAACACATTTAACCGACCTTGGTTGACCAGCAGAGCAGGTCTAATTTAAAGTGACCCAAGTCTCAAAACTATTAAATTATTTGAGAGTGGACAACTAGCAGAAATTGCAGTAAGGCACTGAAGAGGGAATTTTTTTTAATTTGTGTCGTCATATAAAAATGATGTGCTTTCTGAGTTCGAGAACAATGCAAACATTTCCAACTTATCTCTAAATGTGGCTGAACACCATTTTAGGGGTTTGGCGATCTACAAATGCAACCTCCAACGACTACTAATTCTGCAGCTTTGCAAACAAGCATTACGATTAGTATGTATTGCATTCCACTAACTTGCTGAATTGGTGGAATGCAATGAATCACATTATTTACGGTGGGCGAAATGGAAATTGCTCTCCTCTGAAATACGTTGGATCAAGATCAAGTTGTGCAAGTACTTAGAAATCACCACAAATCGGAAAACTGACCATCTTCGTTCTAGAAACAGTCCCGTATTACGTTACAATAAAACGAAGTTTTGAAGTAAATGTGTTTGATCAAAAAATAGCGAGTTACCGAAAATGAAGAAGATGTTCATTGATCTTACGTTGCCCAATACTTTCCGTAACTTGTTAACTCAATTATTGTAGGTAATTGCACGAAAAGTTGTGAGTCGAGCGGGCTAGACTTGTGTTAGGGTACAAATAAATGGGGTGCAGCCAGGAGGTTTTGTTGCAAGAATTGACCCCTGAGGAACACCGGCCGAAATGATGTGGGGTTTGGATTCGACACCATCCAATGCTACCTTGATTGAACGACCTGAAAAAAACTCTCAATCCAGCTCCTTAGAACTAAATGTATCTCCGTCCAGAATTAATTTACGATTTAAGTTTTCTTAAGATCAGCCACTGTGTCGGAAAATCTCGAAGCGGTGAAAAAACTTATAAAGAAAGAGCACCTTGTGTGATTTCGATTTTAAATGAATATTTAATTTTGTGGAGGTTATGAACGCTTCGGATCTCACAAAACATGACAAAAGCCGAAGAAAAGGCATCGACTTCACAATCATGTAAAATTACAATTTTCGAAATCGAAATGTTGGCTGGCACTTTTTCCTACTTTCAACAATATCAGTCAGTTGTTTTCGTTAATTAAAATATATTTTTTTATATCAAGTGCACTTTTACATACGTTTTGGAAATGTACGAGGGTGGAATAACAATAAATAATAATTAAATAATTTTATCATTAAAGTGCAAATTAATATATAACAGCAGAATTTACAATTCAGGATAAATTTACCCTCTAGACTTATAACCTAATAATTAACTAATTTCATTATATTAGCATAAAAAGTTATTCCATTTTCCAGCAAATATCCCTTTTTACAAAATATGCTTTGCTACAACAATTTCAAATTCTGAATAAATTCTTTATAATGAAGCCTCTTGAAAAATAAATTAGAAGATGTTTCAGATTTTCTACAAACCCCTTAATATAAATTACTGAACCAAATAAAAACTCGAAATTCGCTGAAAGCCTCTTCAAACTCAAGTTTGCGTTTATATTAAACGAATACTCTAAAAACTTTGGCATTTAATAAACTCCCATTTAGAATAAATAAGAAATCAACGCAACCTAAGTCAAAACTTAGATAAAACCCTTCAACCATATATAAAAGGTTTCTAAATAATTTTCTAAGAAAACACCATCCCTACTATAAAAAGTTTATACTGTTTTGTTTTAGTTCATATTTTGGGGGATATGAAAAATAAATAATTAATAAATAAAGTTAAATAACTAAAAGAAAAATTATATAAAAAAGAAATTAAAAATAAATAATAAAAAAAATATTTTTTTGTTTGATCGAAATAATTTGTTTATTCAAATAAAAAAATGAAACAAATTTAAGTATAAAAAATTAACAATCCGCCCAGTTTTTTTTTAATCAAAAACAAAACATTTCGTTTATAAAATATAAATAATTGAACAACGATTTAATATTGGACTACAACAACGAAATATAGAAGAGTAAAATACCCAAACAAACACACAGAAAAATAGTGCAAAAATCGCAATAAAATTAACAAAAATAAAGTAATTGAAAATAATAAAAAAAAATAATAATAATAATAATTAATAAATTGTCTTTATAACAAATTTTTTGTCGTATTGTCTTGCTACTTTAATAAAAAAATAAATAAAATAAAAAAATAAATAATAACTAAAACGACGTGAGCTCTCAAATAAAGAACTCCTGATGGCGTATCCAAAATAATTGCATTAGATAAACGGTATCTACGTGGTCCATGATCTTTTTAGCAATTAGTGATTTTACCTCGTCTTGTCCTTCCTTAGCAGCTATATGTAGTGCAGTGTACATGTCTTTTGTGGTAGCATCAACTTGAGCACCATGTTGTAGCAATAGCATCACAATATCAACATTACCCAAACGAGAGGCAATATGTAATGGAGTTTGTTGTTCACGAGCTCGTGCATCTACTTGGGCACCATTTCTTAGTAGTATTCTTATAATGTCGGTCTGAAATAAAATTGTTTATTTTTTAGAAAATTTAATATAAGAAAAGGTATGATAAATTTTAAGTTGCTTGTTAGTGAAATCCTTGTGTTTCTGGAAATTTAATAGAATCATGTCAATTAATTAGTACGCAAAATAATTTCGAAACCAGTCGACAGTGAAACCAAGCTATTAAAGGTGTATTTTCCATGATAAATAATTTTTCAAAACCTTCGAAATCACACAACACGACCAATAAAAGATAATAGTGGAAGGAAAATATGTTACTTCAACTTGCGAACAACTTCGTGTATGGAAGAATCATTACGAAAGGACAATTACTACTATGTACAGCAGACAAGATTGTAATCCAACAATTACCTGAACGTCGGAAGAAGAAAACTTGTCAATCGTAGAATAAGTAACGAGCTCTCTACCTTTCAGCAAAATATAACAGCTAAAGAATGCTAAACATGCTGGCTTTGACAACAATCCGTACTAGCGCCTGTTTCAAAGCAGACATTGAAGAAAGGTAGCCAAATTTTTACTCATAGCAACTTACAGTTTCCAAAGGAGTGGAAAGCATCTCTAGTGTGAGTGTAAAGCTATCAAGGAGAGGCAATTTCTCGGAATACGATAATTGGCAAAAACCTTACTTCTTTCAATATTTACCAAAATCATTTTAAACAGAATCTGTAATACATTGGATACATCAATAACAAAAACCCACCTAGTGTCAGATCATCTTGTTTCTCCATCACATTAAGGATACTGATTTGGGTTTTTATTTAAGGGTTGCAAGAAAAAATATAGAGAAAACTCTAAATTGCCGAGCTATACCAGGAAATATTATCAATTTGATTGAAATAAAGATGGTGCTATCACGGAACCTTTCTGATACCATATCAAAAGTACGGCAAGGATGTTTTTTACCCCTTTGGTATTTGATATTCCAGAGGAGAATCAGACTTGAATAACTTCAAAGATAAAGCAAAAGCCTGGCCATCTAGAATTTGTTGAGGTTTTTATAGCGTAAAATGAGTAATCCATCAAATAAACGATATTCAGAAAAAATTGATTGTGTAGTGAGAAATCTGGCAAAAGTAAAGATCCAAGATGGTGTTCGAAGTACGAAAAGGTCTTAGACAAGGGGAGGGACTGGCCCCAATGCCTTTCAACCTCGCCCTAGAATGGCTGATAACAAAAACATCAGTCCAGAGAAGTGTGTAAAGAGGAACATACTTTGTACATTTACTTTGATATGTAGATGACGTTGACATCGTGGGAAGATTCCTTTTGGCATCAAAAGAAGCTTATGCCGAACTAAAAGAGGCGACAAAGGACATAGGCCTGAACATCAACGAAGAAAAAACAAAGGTGATGCATCAGTCCAGAGCTAGAAGATATAGCATAGGTGCATAATAGGCCCCACGAGGGAGGATGGAATATTTCAAAGGAGATACAACAGCGAGTTGTATGAAATTTTTGACATCCTAGAACTCTCAACCTTTATAAAAAATGAACAGTCTAAGACTATCCGGCAACGTAATCAAGATTAAGAACAAGCGTATGCCTTAACGGTCTACCATGTATGAGCCATGGAAATTTCCGGAAATATCAATAGGCAGTCCTAGGAGGAGATGGATAGACTCTGTGACGGCTGAAAGAGAGGGAGACATGCTGCAAGGCACCGCCAAATTTGGAGAAATGCCCTAGAGGAACCCAAGCCTCGATTTGGGCTGTAGCGCCATTGGATGGATGGAGTTACGGAATCTAAAGAGATTGATCTGAGCCGAAATAAAGTAAATGAAGATAAGGACAAGGTAAATACCACTGTTTGCATAGTCTACCAACAATATTATTGTAAGTATTACTTTTTTATGTTTGAGAACTAAAATTAGGAATCACCCTTTGCACTACTACTTTGATGACATGGTACAATGTCTAGTAGTAAGCTTAGATTGAAGGACTAGAAACTTCCTTTATTATTCCTAGTATTCCTAGACTGTAGTGGGGGGAGGGAAGAGAAAAGGAGGCCTGCAGGCTGTTGGAATTAATCGAGCGGGCTAAACCGGAAGACACATTATTCGTGCCAACAGCGGTAACATTCTGTAAGGTTTGCTACATTCTTTCGATGCCAAAATATGTCTAAGGTGGAGAAAATGACATTATCTAATGAGTTTGACCGCGCGGTTTTGATCCTTCTCCAGCCACGCTAAGTCGATCTTCGAAATTCACCACCATCCACTTTCTAAATAAATGTAATAGTATATATAGAACCAGAGAAGTTAATATAACGAAAAGTAATCTCTGAGTGCCAATATTAATCAACAGTTAACTATGTCTTGCACTGCGACATTTATCTTCATATGTTCATAGACTACTAAAAACATTTGACAACGTAAACAGAACATTGATACCAGACACCACATCGTGTGTCGCTTTAAAATCTGAAACAGCCGATTTCACTAAACAAGCTTCCTGATTAGTAAGATCTCTTACAAAAGTAAATATTTTATAGAGGATAGCAATGAAACACTTACCTGATTAGCACGAGCAGCTAAATGCAGTGGTGTTTCACCACGGACCGTTGGAACATCGGGACTAGCATCATGCTGCAGAAGATAGATGACAATATTCATACAGCCCATGAAGGATGCTACATGCAACGGTGTGAGACCACTCTCAGTAGTGGCACTTATGCTAGCTCCATGCCTTAATAACAATTCAACAACCTTGATTCTATTTTTCTTACAGGCAATATGCAATGGTGTAAACCCATTCAAGGCTCTTGCATTAGCGTCTGCATTTCTATCGAGCAGTAATTTAGCAACACGTACATGACCGCAATGTGCGGCGACATGTAGTGCGGTAAGATAGTCAACAGTGACCTCATCAACTGGAGCCCTATGATAGAGCAAGATTCTAGCTGCATCGACGTGTTCACCTTGAGCAGCCATGTGTAATGGCGCAAGTCCATTCTTCGTTTTTGCACTGATTGGAGCGCCTCGTTCCAAAAGCATATCAACCACCTGCTCATGTCCTGAACGGGCGGCACAGTGCAGTGGTGTTAGGCCATCACGAGTTTTGCTTTCGATGTTAGCACCTTTTTCGAGAAGTAGGGATACCATATTTGTTTTTCCCCACTTAGCTGCCACATGCAACGGGGTGATGTTATGTTTGGCAGCATAGTTGACATCGGCTCCATTTTGGATTAATAAATTTGCAATAGCTTCGTTACCATAATGCGAAGCAATATGGAGAGGTGTAAATCCAGATTTTGATGTTACATCAGGGTTGTGGTTGTTCTGAAATATTTTACATAAGTTATATTTTGAACAAGTGTAATAAAATAGAGCGAACTTACCTCAAGTAATAAGGTAGCAGCCTTAACATCATCCTTCTTAGCCGCAATATGCAGGGCTGGAAGTCTTACTTTACCGCGTGTATCACTTTCAAGGAGTACTGCTACGACTTTGTCATGTCCTTGTTGCATAGCAACAGCAAGTGGAGTAAATCCATCTTCTGTTGCTAAACTTTGGTTTGCACCATTAGCTAGAAGAAGTTTAACTACCGAATCATGGTTTTCTTGCGCTGCCATATACAAAGGCGTGAAACCATTTTGTGATTGGACATTAACGGAGGCGTTATGCTGTAAAAGTAATTTAACAACCTCCTCTTGTCCGGCTAGAGAGGCTATGTGAAGCGCTGTGTTGCCCTTCTTTGTGGCACTATCAACAATAGCGCCTCTTTTCAGCAGCTCTGACACAACATGAACGTGCCCATCCTTAGATGCCAAATGTAGTGCATTTAAGCCATTCTGGAAGATAAATAAAAAAAATGTCATTTATTAATAGATTTGTTTTTATATTTTAGTACGGAAGGACTAATTTTTCTTTATTTAAGGAAACTAATAAACATACCACGCTTGTAGGGACATGAAAATTTTTATGAGAAAATTACTCTGCCTTGAAACCTTGATTCACAAGTTTAAAAATAAAATATCAAGCGACTTTCAGATTTATAGCTTATCTGATATGGTTTTATGGTTGCCACTAAATTGGGAAAAGAATAAATTAGTGGAGGTTTTTTTTGGACATTCTATATACTGACACTAGACAAATATTTTTATAAGGGACATAAACTTGATTGAAGCCATAAAGATAAGCTATTATTATTTTTTTGTTTTGTAATAAATTTCAGGCTGCAGTAGTAAATAAGGTCGGTTCATTTCTATCTTAAGATTACATCTGAATTATGAAATACGATCTGAAGGTCGACAATGAAATCGATTTTGTTAATATTTTCAAACAAGCTGAAATATATATAGATTTTCTTATAGACATTGTTACATAAAGTGAAAGATGTGTTGTTAAAAAGGAGGAAGTAATCAGGCCATATCGATTGTGTTTCAAATAAATCTCACTAAGAGCGTGAGTAAAATTAGATGGAGGTCTAATATTTTGGAGATTCCTTGCTTGTAAAATAAGAACAGACAGTAGTAAATACCAGTAAAGTATAAAAAAAAATTTAATAGAAAACGCATTTATTGAACGTCTTATGCCAACACGGTACACGTTTAGACCATTTTATTTATACAATGTTTAACTTTTTACTACAAGAAGCCAAAATTAATGAAACTGAACTCCTATATACATTAAAAGCAGAGAAACGCCATCTAGGCAAGTAGGTAGCTGTCACGGATGTTTGGAAGTGAAGCACTAACTGCATGCCCAGGAACTTATGCTACTCAATCGACACAATGGCACTGGTAGGGATACGGAATCGGTGAAAAGTAGGTACTCGAGTAAATACTCATGACTACAATCGAAAGGCGATCACCAAATGAGTACTTTTTACTCCTTCAAAAGTACCCGATTCCTTGAGAATCGATGAGTACTTTTTTGAAATTTACATTTCTTTTTTTTTATAAAGTGCGCACCTTTATTTGCGAAAAAATTAAAAATAATAATTAGATTTAAGATTTATTTTGTTAAGATTTAAGATTTATTTTGTTATAGTACAGGTTACTGTTCTCTCACGAGGGATTGTGTTTCAGGGACATGGAACAAAAAGGCGCAAATTTGTCATCCCTTGCTTTGGCATTGACAGATAATTTTCAAAGAAGGGTTGTCTTATACCAGCGACCTGCCGATTTCCGGGTGGGATAAATTACTTGCTGTGTGCTTTTCTTTCTGTTACACGGAATTGGATTCCGCGTTGGTGAATAGAGAGGCATACAAACTTTTAGGCGGTAGAATAGTTCCAATTTGCATTTGGAATAGAAACGGCCTTAAACTCTCCTGAATTGAGGCAGAAAAATACAAATATATATAAAGCGTTTTATATGGATAATATTGACGACCGAAAAAAAACTTGAAGTTAGCTTAACTTCTGACTTGAATGAAAATTGTGCTCGGTACTCGATTCTACCCTATAAGTAATCATATAAGTAAAAGTACTCAGTCAAAAATATCGAGTACTAATATGAGTAGAATCGAAAGACAAATACTCATATGAGTAAAGAATCGAATACCGATTCCGTATCTCTAGACACTGGCATATTTAACTTTGAATCAAGTAAAGGTAACAATTTTGGCAAATAAAACATATATAAGATGAAACCAGACAGGCTAAGAAAATGTGGATCTTTTTCCTTAGGAGGTAGTCTACTAGTAGCTTTAGAATATCATGTCCTCGTGACGTGATTGTGGGGAGTGGGTCTAAAATCTTTGTGGATAAAGTGGAGGCAAAACTTGGTTGTAAAGCTGGGTGCGCGGTTTCTACATATCCATCATGGAAACCATTTTCGAAGACGAACACGTGACTTATTCACAGAATCCTCTGATCGTTGATCGTGGGGGTTATGACCAAAGTCTTTAAGGATAAAGTTCTGTGGATTCGCAACTTTGGCACTAAGGTTGGCTGCCTAGTTCACAGAAACAAATATACAGGGGGTACCTGCTAAGTTTACAAAGCGGCCGGCTGTGGATAGGTCTGGGGTAGACGAACAAAAAATTGTACGTGGGGGAATTATAACGGTTTAGCAACTAGGGCGTTTTGAAATTTTTTTTGTTATAATTTTACATATCGCCCTGTGTTTTTATAACGCTATAACCTACTTTCATGAATAAGGTATCACGCAGAAAACTTCCACCTATCTAAGATTGCAAAAGTGACGGTTCCACTCTTCCAACTTCCAGAGTTATGAATCGTCAAAATCAAAATTTTGTTTTTTTTAACTAAAATTTCACCTTCAACAACCTTTTTCTCCAAAAAATACGTAGTTAACCTATACTTTTTTTTGCATACCTAGAAAGCTTGGAGTATTTTCTATGAATAATGTCCAGACCTATGATAGCATAGCCAGAGTAGAACTCTACAAAGCCATGATAGAATTCGGCATTCCCAATAAGCTGACAAGACTATGTAGGTTGACCATGACCAATGTGACAAGCCAAGTAAAGGTATCCGGAACACTATCCAGACCAATCAACATCTATAATGGACTCCGACAAGGGGACGGTCTGGCCTGCCTCCTTTTCAACCTGGCGTTGGAGAAAGTGATCCGAGATTCGGGCGTGACATCAAGGGGCACAATCCTTCACAAGTCCACCCAATTACTGGCTTGTGCAGACGACATTGACATCATTGGAAGAACATCAACAGCTGTACAAGAAGCTTTCATCCAGATTGAGCGCGCGGCAGGAAATCTGGGACTGCACATCAACGAAAGCAAAACAAAGTACATGGTGGCCTCGTCTGCAAGAACACCTAACATTGGTCCCACAATCAAGGTAGAGGAACACGAGTTTGATGTGGTAAAATCATTTACCTACCTTGGGTCAATAGTAGCAGCCGACAATAGCATGGAACCTGAAATACGCGCACGACTGCTAAAAGCCAACAAGGCCTACTATAGCCTGTCAAGGCTCTTCAAATCCAAGCATCTAACCATAACGTCTAAACTTTTACTATATAAGACGATGGTCTTGCCGGTCCTCACATATGCATCCGAAACGTGGGTGCTTAGCAAAAAGCACTCTAACCTCTTGGCGCTGTTCGAGAGGAAAATACTTCGGAGGATTGTTGGCCCCGTATGTGAGGAAGGACGATTCCGGAGACTCTACAATGACGAGATCTACGAGCGCTATCGCGACATAGATGTTGTGAAGAAAATAAAGCTCGGTAGGCTCCGGTGGGCAGGACATCTAGCTCGTATGAGTGAAGATGAGCCTGCTAGGAAAGTTCTCTGCGGTAAGACTTATGGGGTGCGACAGCGAGGGAGACCCAACCTCCGCTGGAAGGATGGCGTAGACCAGGACGCTCAGAGCATAGGGATGCCAAACTGGATGACATCGGCTCAGAATCGGGACCGGTGGAGAGAACAGTTGCGAGAGGCCAGGACCGGATCCCGGTTGTAGAGCCGTTAAAGAAGAAGAGAATGTCCAGACAATTTTTATGCTACGCTTTTTACTTTTGAAGTTATAAGCAATTTGAATGTTAAAGGGACCCAGGCGATGTCGGCAGCTACCTGGGGCCGGATACCGCAAGCGTGAAAATTGCTGTGTGCACGATCATACGGGTTCACGGCCATGTTTTTGATTCCGCAAGCGTGCCCGTGAGTTTTTTTAAGGGAAAATTTATTCACACTTGAAACGTTCGTGAGTACGTAGTGACAAATAATTTCTCAGCAACTGAAAATTTTCAAATCGCGCACTAAGTTTTCAAAATGAATTTATTCAGCATAACAAAATTCACAGGGGATTGCAGAAACGCGTGAATCGAAAAAGTGCACACCGCTGTGAATGTGAATTAATTTTTGTTGTGTGCACAGGAAAACGATTCACGCTTGCGGAATCCGGCCCCTGGTGTCCCCACAAACTGCCTTCGCAATAGGCTGGAAATATTTCCTGGCTTACTTAAAGTAGACTGGGCAATATTTCCAGCCTATATCAGAGGAACAATTTTAAGAAATTTTTAGTTATCTGCGGATGCTCATTCATGTACCATGTACATATAACTAACTCACAATTATGTTTTTTTCTTTAAGCGTCAGTGTCATACTTTTTAAGACTGAATAGTAAGAAAAGTCACTATGTAATGTAATTTAAGTTAGCCTTGTTTGGATTATAAATAAATAAATAGAATATACATATATGTAGATTTGTAAATAAATATGTTTAACACATTAATATACATTTTTAATATTTAGTAGCAAACACGCCACTACAAATTTCAAAAACGAAATCAACAAATTTAGCACGACAAAAGAAACAGTGATTGCTGCAATTAGTATGATCTGCCTGAACATTATCCTTTTCACATATTTTATCGCGAAGCTGAAACGTTATTTGCTTTAGTCTTTCTGAAGCTGTGAAATGTAGGTACAAGTAATCGGCGATAGTTTAAAACATGTTAAATTGACAAAATTATTTGAAATCATTTTACAGAATCATGAAATATATTTCAGATAATGCCTGCTTTTAGATCACGTTCAATGTATGAACCAAAGGTGGCAACATTAATACGACAATAAATAATCCTGATTTCTTTTTTCACGCAAAGTAACTATGATAGCTCTATGATGGTTCGTGTTATAAAAAAGTTACCATTTAAATAAAATTCTTGCACACACTTCCACTATTAAAACTAACAAACACAATTTTTCTCTTTTAGAGATCCATGAATAAATTAAAATTAAACAAATGTGACATTCTCAGGTAACGCTCTATCTTGTTTTAACCTCTGTTCTTCGCTCCGTTACAACTGGTTGTGATTTTTTCGCGGTTTTTAAAGTTTGTTGTATTCACATTCCTCCTTTAAATACTTGTGCCTGTATAAACATAGGGCTGAACTATATAATAGGCCAAATCCAGTACAATAGTATGAATCTTTTGCTGAATCATCTGAATTACAAATAAAAGAATCCCACAGGTAAGCAATTAATTCCCTTTGTGATTACAAACCTGCATGTGGAATTATTTGTTGTTAATTAAAAGCCGTGTCTCTGGTTGAACTCTACGTCCAATTGGAATTAGATTTAAGTCTACAAGTAAACATCATGTCCGTCGATGTTGAATTTGATTGGCAACTCAAACTTGGAATCTACTGTTTAATAGGTCAAAGTATTATCAATTAGGGTTATGGAGTAAGGGATGAGATTTTGCGTATTTTTGTTTTTATTGATCGACACGTGCATAAAAAATGTGATATGGATTATTATCTGATACACCATAAGTTATTTTCTGCATGTGCGAACATCAATTTAAAATACATACGGAAATGACATGAACCTTTTTGGATCCCTATAGAGTGTAATTATTAAATTTAACCCCCAATGTCTTGAATGACGTCTTTTATTCTAGGTCTAAAGGGCACACACTCACGTTGTTGTGCAGCTCCCTACTGCTGTCAGTTAGTGACATTTGCAAAAAGGATTATTAGGAAAATGTTTGGACCACTGCGAAGAGACTTACATACGTAAATCAATTTTTACAAACGATTTACATATGTAAATCAATATAATCATAAACTCAAACAATTAGTGAAACAAGAAACACATCCACTGTAACAAAATTCTTAAAGAAGAATCCGATAAAACTCGTCGCTTAATTTTCTAGCGAATACCGTAGCATATTGCAGTGAGCAAAACGCTTTGTCCGTATATCCTCGAAGAGTATCTGTTTTGTATTGACTCCTGTTTCACAATGAAGCCTTCTCCGACAATTTGTATATAAATATTCTGTCGGTGACGGTAAATTTATTATAATTTTAACCCCAATCCTAAATTGTGACAGTCATAAGTTACAAGCTTTTGTGACTCGTGCGTATCATTGACAGTTTGTGACTATTCTTCAGCTGTTTTGGTATTCTAAGCACTTAAGTCTCAAGAAAAATCACCAAAAATTCACCTCTAACCTTTAATTTGTATTCGTGTAATGAGATAAAGCGAAATCCTGGCGACATCGTAGCCAAAGTACACCATCAAATATGGATGCAGTGAGCCATATAGTGTATATGGACGTCTGAGCACCTCTCATCGACGCTGTCGGTCTTTCGAGTCTGTGAAAATGCTAGAAACCTGATCGTTATACTCTTGTGACCTGCTATTTATACAGTCACAATTTTAGTATTCGTTGTGACTGTTTGCAGATCGTCAAAATTGTGACTGAAAAATTAGAATACCAAATTGTCTCAAGTTGACTCACCACACTTGTGACTTGTCACTGCTTTTAAAATACGGTTATTTTGTAGGTCCAGTCCTTCCATGGAAAACACTCTTTCACTTTTTCGCATATTTTTAGTACATTTTGCTTATTTTAGTACTGACAAATAGTTGTCGGCTATGATTAAAGATAGTTTATATTTCGTTTCTGTGTTTATGTTGTTGTTGTTATGACAATCATAATTGTCGGTGTCGGTATCACTGGGATTTCCGACACCGACAATTTGCCCTAAACTGTCTTACTGCCAACCGGGGATTAGCATGTATGACTTATGTCGAAGCTCCTCCTCGGCAATTTGCCGCAGTTTTGGCACGCTTAAATAAAAAATTGACGTAGCTTTCGACGCCAGCAACGGTCCTCACGGTGCGCTCTTTTGAGTGACACTTCCTTGCCGAAGTACTGGAACGTTCATTGGACATTAAGGAGATGTATTTTTTTACAATGTCAAAAATGGATAATCTCTGATATTCAAAGAACCCAATTATTTCTCAATCTGAAAGAATCTGAACTTTTAATTATCGTGGCTTGTCGATTATATTCTGCACTTCATCTCAAAATCGTGGCTATATTTAGCATCTGTTTGCTTAGTAAAAGCAATCACAATTTCAGAACGCCAACATTCAGTCTCTCCGTATTTTGCCAACACACGTATAATCAATCCTAACGTTCATATCACAATAACACTTCCTTCATTTCGAGTATTATGAAAAGCAATTTTGGCATTATGAAAAGCAATTAATGTCATGTATAAATAATCCCCGCTTCAATGTCAAACCATCAAAGCTCTCAAGCATCCTTTTTCAATATATCTGAATTTGCACCACACTGACAACAAATGAAAATATATTTTCATAGCACTTTGTCAACCCTAATCTGGCATTATCCCCCGGGGTTTATATATAATCTCAGAGGCATAATTGTATTCTCCAAAATATAACCGATTGTCAAATTACTGCACAGACAACCCGTCAACTTCAATCCATCAACCGAAATGTCAGAGTTGCGTGTTAAAGATCACACGAGTTCTTTTACGCACCTTTGACAAAAATGTGTTTTTATTTTTTTCACTTCTATTTTCGTCGGACAAAAAAAAATGCCTTAAATTTAAACTTTGGCCACATTAAGTCAATGGCTGTCTGTTTAATATAAGTGGACACTACACACGAGTGCATCAACAACCACACCCGCATTTATTGTTGGACTATAATTTTCTGGCAAATTAAAGAGGTAAAGTGACTCCTCTGACGATAATGCATGGCTCTTGTGGTAGAAGGGGTACTCAGTTCAATTATGGGAAAAAATTAAATTGAAGCCTCTAATTTATTTTGCGGGGTTGGTTTCACTTTTGTTTAGGGTCGGTTTTTGTTGATTATGGAAAATATTTCATTTCAATTTTTTGGGGGCGGATTTATTTTATAAATGGAAGCAAGTCATTGTAATTGAGCCCCACTTAATTTTATTACGGCGTCTTACCTTGGGGTATTGAGTATGGCAAAAGTTATATTGGTTTAAGCCACCTATAGATATATCACTTAAATGCAATAGTTACTATATATTTACCGAAATATCTCGTTTAAGTAAAAATCCCTTCACTTTCTAGTGTCTATTCTCACTTCCCTGTCATCCAAAAACTTAAAAATGCTATAACTTATAAAAACTCTTGACTGACCCGTTAAAACCTAGAATTCTATCATTAATCTTCGTTATATCCAATTTTCAATTTTCATAACATTAAAAAGAATAAAGGTCCAAAAATAATTCAATTTTATACCGGTTTTTGTAGAACTGCTCATAGGTTGCTCTTAAACTATTTAACTATCTAAACAGGGAAAAGCTTCTGAAACAAACTGATCTGTAAATCAACTTTATTAACCCCCAAGGGACACTTAATACTGCCACTCAGTCATATCAGAGGTCCTGTCTTAGGTCAATGTCTACCAATAGGCTCAGCTCGACAAACTACGTTAAAGGGTTGGGAAAGATATATGGAAGATAAATAAAAAGAATGGGAGTTCCGCCTAGAGGGCTCTAAACAAAAAAGTGTTGTATTTTAGACCTAGACATTTTGGAAATCGAGAAGATAATGTCCCCATGACCAATGAGTTGGAAGGCACCTTTTTTAAATTGATCCAGCAACATTACAGTGCTTTTCGAGGTACTATCTCAAGAAGGCATCATTTGAGACAAGGTCAAATAAAAGATTTATACATGACCGCCGATGGTTGAAAATGGTATTTGCCTTTCGTGATAGAATCAAGGAATCGCAATCACTTAATCTTCGATAATATCATTTCTTCAAAGAAGTAATGGCTTACTTATTTCTTGTAAGCTATTAGTTCTTATCGATTATCTTCTTTATTAATGAAGAATGAGGCAAATTTTTAGAAAATAGAGTCATTATTTGGAATATTATTTTTGTAATCTGAGTCAAGAATTAAGTGATGAAGTAAGTCATGAAGATAATAAAAATTATTAGTAGAGAGAAATTGTAATTTCAAAATGATGTAATCGGAACTTCAATTTTTTTTTATTTTTTCTTTTCATTTCATGCACCTGAGTCGAGGGCCGAAAAGTTTGGAAAAATCAAATAGCGAGAAAAGTGCCTAAAAGCGCATTCTACGGCTCTATTGATTGTAGAAAAATAAATAAAAAAAAAAGAAAATACTCGTGAGTAAAAGGGCTATCGAACTGGTGGGGCGAGGTTACATTAAAAATATTTCTTAACCTCAAAAAATCCAAATTTCTCATTTTATTAATTTTTTAACTAAAAATGCATTAAATAATGAACAAATCAGTGGATTTTCATAAAAAATAGAGGAAACATGTATTTTAATGTTCTAAACATGCTATTAACTTTTCGAAAAAAAAATTTCATTTTTACGCCCAAAATTGGTAATTTTCGAACAAATATTAAAACCCTTGTAATTTAATGAGAAATGGTCTTAGGAAAGCTTCTTTTTTTTTTTCAAATGTAGGCTTTTTTATGTACTTTCTTGTAAATATATGCCGGAATCTGTTTATAAAGTTTAAATGTAAATTTTTTTTAAGTAAAAAACAAAAATAAAAATGGAATTTGATTATCTCAAACAATAACTTTGCCTATTTCACAACAAATAACATTGCTTAGCCTTAGATGTACAAACTATTTAAAGAACTCTACCTGCAATCGTAAAGTGATATGTCGAATCTAGGTAAAACAGAAACCGTCAGTGAGGAACTTCACAACACAACTGGAACCTAATAATAAGATGAGACAAATAAATCCCGTGAACACTCCACCATATAAGTTTTGTGTGTTTCCGTCTACCGCTTTACCCAGGGCACATTATGACTTTAGAAGTAATCAATGATGCGCCTGAAATCGAGTTTTCATATCGTTTTTGTTGTTAGGAAAAGGTGGCTAAGGTGTTCAACCTTTCACCTCGCGGTCGCTTCGCAAGTTTTTCAATGTTTTAGAAGCTTTTCGATAGAATTGGTCAGTCCTCTTAAATTGTCAAGATAATACTTAACAGATTCACTAAGATCTCCATAATGATTTTGGGTTCTGGTCTGTGCATTTTGTTTTTGTCTTAAGCTTATCGAAGGAAATTAGTTCAGTATCGGGAATTTGATGAATTTTGGAAGCTCCTTTTCAGAATAACAACAGTTGATCAAACTAAATATTGATACACGTTGGCGGAGATGGGGGTTTAAGATTCAAAGCCATCTAGTACTTCTTTCAGAAAGCGAGAAAAGGAAACTCTCAAGTCATTTCTTTGGAACTATGTGAATACCAACCAATAGGATGAAGTTTCGCGTTGGGGATATTTAGTCCCGTTAGCATCAACCAGGATTTTCAATATTTCGAAGATAAGCTGTTTTGTAATTTGAGATATTTTTAACATGCTTAAACAGCAACAAGTGTAATGTGTAACCATATAGAGTAAAAACCATAAAAGAAGAAAACGAGTGTCCCATTGGTTGTTTGAAGCGCAGCCTTTCACTCAAACCACAGCAGAGTGAATGGAAAGCTCGTTTTCTTCTTTTATGGTTTTTCCTCTACGAATCAGATATGGTATTACTTTTCAACTATTTTCGGAAATCTGCTGGAATAAAGTACAGTAAGTTGAAAGTCTGTAGAATTTTGATATAGCGACCTCACGCCTTTTTCGCATATAGAACTTTCGCTCTCACTTCTACTTCAATGTGAATCTCAAGCTCAGGGTAAAGCTCTCTCCAACATTGTTAATGAGTGAAAAAATGCCATTTGTTACGAATTTTATTTTCAAAATTTGTGTAGTTGTGTAGTTCGTAACACATTTACAAGATACATATCCAAATGTATGATAGGCGTTTGGAAATAAAACACTCTAATGTTTTTTTTTCCTAACGGTAAAATGTTTAGTTGTAGGAAGTTGTGAAGTGATAGTTTTCGACACCGCTCTTATTGTATCCAGACGCTTTAAATTTAAGCTTTTTTCTACCTAAACCAAGTTACAAAACGTTTCCTAGTGAACACTTTAAGTGTTTACTTTGATTAAACGCCCCTAAACATTTGAAAGTCGACTAAAACGATTTAAAGACTTAAAGTGTTTAAAAACTAAACACTTGAGTTTGAAGTTTTATGAAAAATACGTAATAAATACCCATAACATGCACAACACCATAACCTCACACCAGTGGCGTACCTAGAACTTTTGCCGCCCGGGGCGTTCTCCAATTTGCCGCCTTTTCTAAGTCAAATCAAATGCTGGTTTTTATTAATTAATAAACATAAATAAATAATTGTAATTGAGACAAACTACAGGTGGGGAACTTCTTTACCATTGGTTGCCATATTTAAATTAGGCAGTAATAAAGTAGCCCGCGTAAATTGTAGCCCAGGGAAATTAGCAAAAAAAAAATGCACGAAAGGAGACAAAATTCCAAAATGGCTAAAAATTGGTCCAAAGCTTCCTTGGGACTTTTTAAGAAAACAATTTCGGAATCACAAAAATCCCGCGTTTTCCTTGTATCTTAGTTCCTATAGGTCGTACATCCCTGTACGAGGGCCAAATTTGTTGACAATGAAATTCTCTACAACTTTAGTTCTTACAAAAATGTTGACCCGATTAACCCTTAGTTATTCAAGGTCAACGTTATCATAAATCACTTTTTGGCCAAAAAATCACTCAAAAGCTGCTTTTTTCGAAATTTTTTTTTATCAGTCAATACGAAAAGTTATTGCCTATAAAAAAGCTCTCTGGTCATTTTTTCGTAAACTTAACCCTTTCGAAGTTATTCAAGGTCAAAGTTTCCGAAAATCACTTTTCGGGCAAAAAATCACTCAACAATTGATTGACATAACTTTGAAAGGGTTAATCTAGGTCTACACTGGTATTCTTTCATCACAAGTAACTTTCTTGTCTCTGTGTGTGTGCCGATATTTTTGTTACGCACGGTAAGAGAGTAAGCAGAAACACATTTTGCATGCGTTAAGTTTACACGCTGAAATTTTGTGGTGAACACGTTACTACACTATCCTGTTGTCCCTTCTATACCTCTCTCGTAAAAACCCGGTTCTGAGGCCCCTCATCATCTCCACTTCCCCGTTTATCTAAAAGCTCGTTCTTGCATGTCATGCATGCTCGATAGTGGATGGGAGCCTTTAATGCTGGTAGATTATAAAATTTATTTTGAAAAATTACGGGAATTTCTGGAATAAAGAAAGATGAACGTTACAAATTTAAATATTTTCCATTATACAGGGTATCCCATGAGGAGGGTCAAAGCGGCCGGCTGTAGATAGTATGGATGGGGCGGGGGAAATCGTAACGGTTTAGCCGCTAGGGCGTTTTGAAAGTTTTTGGTCGAGTTTTACATATCACCCTGTATTTTTGTAACCCTATGACCTATTTTCATAAGTGGGGTATCAGTGTACGCAGAATACTCCCACCTATCTAAAACCGTCAAAATCGAGATTCTACCCTGTCAACTTGCAATGAGTCGTCAAAGTCAAAAAAATTTTTTCACTAAATTTCAACTAAAACCACTTTGTTCTCCAAAAAATGCCTAGTTAACTAATTTTTTTTTTATAAAATTGGAATGCTTGGACAATTTCCTATTAATAATGCCCAGTCTATTTTTACGCTAGGGCCTTTAGTTTTAAAGTTATTAGCAAGTTTGATGTTAGAATTTGCCTTATTTGGTGGTTATTTGGTACTTTTTAGCAAATCTTAGGTGAAAAAGTACTAAAAAATAGCCAATTTAAGCATTAAAATTGCTAATAACTTCAAAGCTAAAGGCCCTAGCGTAAAAATTGAATAGACATTATTAGTAGGAAATTGTCCAAGCTTTCCAATTTTGCAAAAAAAAATATTAGTTAACAAGGCATTTTTTGGACAAAAAGGTGGTTTTAGGTGAAATTTTAGTTCGTAGTTTGACGACTCATTGCTCTGGAAGTTAATAGGGTAGAACCTTGAGACAGTTTTAGATAGGTGGGCGTATTCTGCGTACACTGATACCTTATTCATGAAAATAGGTTATAGGGTTACAAAAATACAGGGTGATATGTAAAACTCTACCAAAAAAAATTCAAAACGCCCTAGCGGCTAAACCGTTACGATTCCCCCCCCCCCGCCACCGATACGATTTTTTGTTTGTCTATCCATAACCTATCCACAGCCGGCCGCTTTGACCCTCCTCATGGGACACCCTGTACCTATAGGTGTCGGAGTCTGATTTACAATTTAAACAAATTGGAGTCGGAGTCGCAAATTTTTAAACCCGACGGCGCAGCCCTGCGACAGAACTTCTACTCGACATCGACACCATTGATGAATATCCGAGCAAAATTTTTAGAGAAAATATTTTCAATCCTACATTTTGATTTGACGATGAGGAAAAATATTCGAAATCATATAGTAATTCGTATGAAGTGAACAAGTTGCTTTTTACAACTAAAACTAACTATAAAAAATGCCGCCCCAAAATATGTGCCGCCCGGTGCGGACCGCCCCCACCGCCCCCCCCCCCTCCCCCTAGGTACGCCACTGCCTCACACACCCAACTGCAGAATTCTTGTTGTAAATTGACTTCATTTTGAAAAACTGTGTTGAATGACTCGAATGACAGCCAGTACTTTGGAAATGCGACATCCACGTTAACAGACGACCAGCCCAAAACCCAAAGGCTATTAGGTCATCTGTAAATCAGGCCATAGATTTAAAGGGAGGGGGGGGGGGTTCTTTTTTATTAATTCCACCCTTTGCGGCTATTGATATCTAGAACGATGTTTTATTACTGTCTAGCATGGCCTATGAGCAGACGATCATCGACTCGAAGTTCGCACAACTTAAGCTGTTTTGGGTGACTTACCAGGTGGCTTCCTCTACAGGCAAAATGCACCCGAGGCCTCTGATATCCAAAGGGGAGGCTTCAGATAACGTCCATATATGGCTACAGCAGGAAAGATACTTGTTGCATCTGAAACACTCAAGCAGGCAATATTTTACAGCTTTTACAATTGTATTTCTGCACCAACTCACAATCCATGAAGAATTGGAAAAAAATCTATAGTGAATGCCAAGAGTTTGAACTTTAGACACCAATACCGACATTGTACCCTGGACTATGCGAAATAGTGCAGAAAATTCCAATATCGTTTTCGTATTGTTATCTGGCTAAGCGTTGGTTTAGTCCTGTAAAGCATTTAGTTTCTAAGAAAAGGAACTAATTGCATATAACTGAGCGTAGCTATTTGGAATTTTTTTAACATTTGAGCCCAATATTAATAAATTATCAAAAATGTACAAAGCGCAACCTTCTCATTACTTAGTCCTTCCGTCGTTTGAGCGAACCTTTCCACTTAAACTTCACAGTCAGTACAAAAATCAGCAGGAACAAAAGTATGTGTCGTGTGGACCTACCATTAAGCGGTATCCCTGGTGGGAGGGACGAGGCTTTGAAAAATGTTTGTCTCGCAAAAGGGCGGTGGTTGCCAAAATCTGTGAGAATCATGACGGTAATTCTTTCAATTAAATAACCTTTAAAGTTCCATATTGTTCGAATAATGGTGAAACGTTATTGATCCAAATACTAGAAATTTGGTTGAATAAATTTCATAAATACGCAGAAACGTTTTCAGCGAACTTTTAAGGAGTATTTTTTAACCGAACGAATTTCGCATATCGAATTTTTCTCACTAAGAAGACTTACAAAGTTAAACGAAATACCAAGAAGCTTATATTTTATGAATGTGAAACCCACCAAAATTTTGATTTATTTCAACAGAATTTATCCTGGTTAGAATAGTACATTAAATAGAAAGCAACACTCAAAATAACTTTAAACCAACACAAATTAAGCCCAAATGCAAAATAACAAAATAAATTCACACATTTAAACCGTACTATTATAGAACAAGCAATACAATCCTTAGTGATAGTCATCGATACTTTTTAAATATTTAAAAAACAAACCTTAATCGACCCATGGAGGAACAACAGGACAATGCTTCCTCGCTTAAAGCGGCTTATAAAAAATAAGGGTATCGCACAAGCACCACCCCGACATGAAATCTAAGAAGCAAAACCCTTTTTTTTTCTTTTGTTGTAAATCAACAGGCTTGTGCTATGATTGATTAAGGAAGGACATAGAAAATTGTAAATATAAATCGTTCATGCGTAAAAAGATTGTTTTATATCCTTTTTTGTTATTTTTTTTTTGCCCCCCAGATTGTTGTATACATAAGTACACAAAACCCCTTTTAAATATTAACATTCATATTTAAAAAAAAAGAATTTCAATTTACGCGAATTTATAACCCTTTTCAATTTCAAGTTCGTTTTAAAAATTCCCTAAGGATATTTATCACAATGTCCTTTCAAAAATAAAATTTTTGTTTTAATGTCTGATGCCTTTCAAAAAATACCACTCATTCAAAAAGGAAAACCCATTTGCCCGAAAAACAAATATATTTCTCTCAACAAAACTCGCGCGTAGCCCAAGGGATATTTTTTCAAAAAAAAACGAAAATATAACTAAACTTAAAACAAAAACGATATACGAGTATACAAAAATATGTTTAAGTGTTTACTTACAGCATTGCATGTATTGATGTCAATATTATTTTTAAGGTGCTCTAGAACTTTATCAAGATTTCCAGCTCTGGCCGCACGTAGAAACGATGTGTTTCCATCAGACTGAAAAAAAAAATAAATAAATGAAATTTTTAATTGGTTTATTTTGATAAACAAAACAACAATTTTCTGATGAAAATATGAATTCTATAAAAAGCACACATTCATACATATTATTTGAGTGGAGGGAAAGAATAAAACTAAAGGAAAAAGAAAAATCCTAGAAAGGCAGTATTGATTTTTTGTTTGTTCAGCTAAAGGAAAAAATAAAATAAAAAATATAAAAGCCGGGATATTCCACAAGTTTTTGGTGCAAGGTGATTTTTTTTTGTTATTTTCGTAACGTATAGTCGTCAAACTGAGATAGGTGAGCCGACGAATGACGCAATTGTCTATTGTAGTCATAAAAATAGCCATTGGTCGCGTGCTTCCGATAAAACTAATTAACATTCTTATCTATGAAAACGAAAAAGCTGTGCCAAAATATTTGGCGAAAAAAAATATCACACTTACATCACGCAAACAATTCAATTGTTTCCAGTTAAAATACTTCATTAAATATACAAAAGAAAAATTTAAGAAGAAATAAACTGGTATTATTTAAATGCTACCCTACCGCTATAATGAAGAACTTTACTAACTAAGAACTATTGAACTCCAAACTTACTTCGTAACAACAAAAAAAGGCTAGCCTCGTTTCCCCTTGTTCGATATGCTTTGTCTACAATCTTCTTCGTCGAGTCATTTACCGCCCGGCATTTTTCAACAAGAATTATACGACAACGATGACAACGACAACCACATACCACATGAATGTATTGTACCATAAATTTTGCTACCCCTGTCTCCCCCCCCCCCCACCGACAGACTGCGAAAATCTGCGCATGTCCTTTTCAACCTCCTGTCTAGGGGGTGTCGACGATAGCAACATGTATCCGATATCCTTGACGAGGGAAGTTACTAAAAGCATTGGTGCCAAATCTCGTGATGTCATGTTCAAGGAAAAATCGATTTTCCACTTAACACACACACATACACTCTCATATAGTTTTATTTCAGAATTTTCAATAATATTTATTATTCTTGTAGTGGTACTATCCAAAAAAAGAAATATTCATCCTTAACGAAATGTCCTAGCTTGTGACAAGCAATTTTATTTTAGTATTTTGCTAGTAAAGTCCTTGCTTATCAATATTTATTTTGCTTCTTGTACAGGGATTATTGCTGCTGGCCCCGAGGACATGAACTTAATTCTGAAAAGCTTTACGCACGGATTATATTCGTTCGACCGAAATAAGAGCAACGAAATTTGTCATCGACTATCCTTTTTGATAATATTATCACATCCTTAATTTCATGGGTTTGGGCTATGTTATCCCTTGTGTTAGCGCTATGTTTTCGCTGGGCGTGGTATCATATTTCATACTTTTTCCCGATGTTTTGTGTTCTATTTTCCAAAAATTGGGAATAACTTATTGACTTCTGATGTGGTATGGATAAAGAATATGGATTTAATGTTCAGATTTAGGGATGGTATAATGGTGTTATAAATATTGTATTGATAATAAATGACCGTGGTGTACCTTGTTAATTAGGGCAAGCGGAAATAAATTATGTATTATTCTTTATCAGGAGAGAAATATCGGCTGTGGCATGGCTAAAATTACCACTTAAGTTTCTTTTTCGGAAATTCTTACTTCTTCCAGAGTTCATCAATTATTTAATGATTATGTATGTACGCCAACAATTCGTGGTATTAGTCAACTAGATACGGCGTGAAAAAAGAAATATTTAATACAAACTCTACTTGAATCCGTAGTACAGAAAAAAGACTTAGATTCAAATAGCCATTCAGTAATTCAGTCAACCAGCACCGTGGAAACAATTTAAAGTTCAAAATGAAAAATGGCGCAACATTTGACCTGTTAAGCTACTAATAGCATTCTACTTTTGTCCATAGGATTTTTTTTAGAATTTTTTGCCAATCCTTAACTTAAACTTAATATTTCAGACTAGTGGGGCCCCTCTTTAAACACAAAACGTAAAATAGCAAAAAAAAATCAAACACAAAACGAAATTCTCTGCTGTAAAAAATTCTCTTCCGATCAAACAAAACAACAGAAAATAAAAAAATTCTCTTCTGAAATAAATTCTCGTTCGATTTCTTAGAAAAATGTTGAAAGTGGCACAACTAGAATATTATTATAGATTAAACTAACTTCAATATGTCTTGGGTAAAGAAATCGATCAAGAAAGGCGAAACCCTCCTAGTGTGGTTTAATTTAAAGTTTAGCTCTTTTTAAATTTCGAAGAACCATGCTGCGGAGTGGATTCGAACCATGAACCTCTAAACATGGAATTTCTAGCAGTGGCATATTCCTTCTTCTTTGTACTCCTCCCATCTAAAAAAATTTCCTTTTTATTTATCTTCCCTCTTACGGCCCATCCTCACTACGCGGACTTAGATCCCACGCGCTTTTGGCGGAAAGGCCTTTTAATATTTTGAATCGTGAGTTTTGGATCCTGAAATAAGAACTAATCTGAAAGCTCAGATGTCACCATTTGTACTACCAGTCTGTCATGCCGTTCACGTCAATGTCTATTAAGGAGAGTCTTAGGAGGTATTAGGAGGAGGCGATGAGCCTGACTGGGAATACTGACTGTAGAAAGTTGTTCCACAGTCCAGTGGTTCTAGTTATCAGCGAGTTTCTAGATCGGGGTGTGCTCGAAAATAAGGCCTGTAGACTAGGAAACTAGCGCTGACTAGACAGTGATCCGAGATGCCTACAAGTGAATTAACGTTGACGGAGTATCGCGTTGAGGGGGAGGTATAGAAAAGATCAGCGAGATAGACCCTTGGTCTGTAGTATTAGGAACTCGCGTACGATGATTGAACATTTGGTTATTAGTCTCTGCAAACAGTTCGGCATCTCTGTGAGAAACACTGGTGCTATTCGAATAATTCAACCAATTTACAATGTGAACGTTGAAATCACCCGCAACAATGAGTTCACATTCCGATCGTTATTTTAACACCGAGCTGATTAGAATCAGATGATGTATTATTGTATATTTTCTGGAAGGCTACGTTTTTCCTAATATAAAGGCAAATTACCTTATGAGGATAGATATTATGCACTAAATTGTACTCAGAAACCTGATAATAATCTAAATCACTATTCGGTAAAATTTGGGTTTCACTTAGTACGAAAATTTGGGGAGATTATTTATAAAGGTAGAACATCACGGAAATGAAATTTTCTCGGTACCTACGAATGTTGCAAAAATCTAAGCAAACAATTTTGTATCGGGCTTGGCATGCGCAAGGTTGCAGACCTCAGACGTCAGCTTGTATCACTCTAAAATTGAATGAGAGCGGGTAGAGTTTTAGTTTTCTCTCCTTACTATTTTTCTGTATAGAGCTTGGTGTTCGGCATTGAATATTTATGATAGAATCGTCGGCAGTACAAAAGTGTCCTACCTGTGAGGCCTAGTATTCATTCCACGATCAAAACTAGAAACAAATCATGATTTAGTACGAACCAGATGTTACGATAGGTAGTCGATACATAAAAATTGAAAGCAATAAAGCGCAATTTAAGATTATTTAAAAAAAACTCAAGAAAATAACATGGATGCATAAAGAAAAATTAAATTTTGGTCAGACTCATTAGCTGTTGTAATATGTTAAACTAGAAAAAAAATCGAAGGCCTTAGTCAACCGTCAGTCTTAATTTTGCTAATTTTCAAAATAACAAAAGTTTCTTTCAATATACCCTGACTAAACTATACCAGTTAAACAAGATCCACATTTAATTGCTCTTCGAATCGTTTCAGGATTTGTTCTATACATGTACATGTAAGGACTTGGCAGGTACGAACTTGGTATCAAGAAATTTATCGGTTACATCGACAAACCATTTTATTTTTATGTACCCACAAGAAAAAGATGATAACAGGTAGTAAATTCAAGGTCTACTCATTAGTATAACTGTTTTCGCCTCGAAGTGTTCTTTAATCGCACAGCTTTATTGCCACCAAGTGTTCTACAGACTCGCTAGGCAAGGTCTTTTTCAGTATTTAATCAGGACAGAATTCTGTTTTATCTCTAAAGAACCTGCAATAACTCCTCTTCTGGTTGATCCATCTGCTCACATCCGAGGCCTAACATACATATAATTAAAATCTGTAATGGAACGAACTTATATTCCAAATTGCTAAACAAGGTTCTTGGTATATAGATTATACTGATGTTCACAGAGAACTTGAAATTACAATGGGAACAAATTACTGTACGACTATTTTTAGTAGTTTAGAGGATGTTTCCTCGGTAATATTATACCCTGAAAACCAGATGAGTATGCTCGTTTCATTGCCACTGCCTACAACTTCGTTTTTCGCGCTCGACATTGCACCATGACATGAACAACGACATGACGGACTGGTAATAGTAATCTTGTCATCCTAAAGAACTAGAGACCGAGATGAACTTACACAAACTATTTGTAGGGGATATCAACAGCGGCGAAGAATGGAAAAGATCCTTACTTCTTGATCTATTGATATACAAACGGTGAAAAAACGATTTGGGGACATTCCTAAGATATTGAGTCATTCAACCACTGTTTTTCAAGCGTAGATAAGTCTGTTTCTATAGAGGTACGTATTAACTATAAAATCATTATCCATTCATACAAGGTCCCAAATAAAAAATTGTCTGAGATTGTATTCATGTGCTCCAAACCCTAACCAGTAATAACGTTGTTATTTTAAAATGGAAACAAGTCCATGAAATTCATCAAGACAACGAAACGTGGACCACAACGAACTTGTGTCATTACATTAGATCGGCTCTTCCTAACCGAGATTGAAATAGCCTTCCAAAAGTTAATCAACCTCTAGGGACTATCACTACGTATACATGATGAGTTGAACCCAGGTTGAACCCAAGTTCAAATGCATGTAGACGCGAGTCGAGTTGAGATAAGGTCGACTGAACTCGACTCAGCTCTGCTACCTGGGTTGAGTTGAAATTATGTATATAGACGAAAGTTCAGTAGTTGAGTGGTTGGATTTAGTTGACAGCAGCATCTCTGTGTTTTGTTTGTGATTTTTGTCGAATTTTGTCGATTGTCGGAAATTCAACTCAACTTCAACTCAACTATTCAACTCATCATGTATACGTAGTATATGTGAGACGAAAAGACACATTGAAATTGATAGCGTCAAGACAAAACTGTTTCTGTATCATGGAAGAGATCTTTTCTAAGAATCATTTTTCTGCGAAGTGACCGCGAGGCTTAGACTAAAATAGCTCGGTCATCTTTTGGTAATAGCGAAAGGAATATAGAAAGTCGATTCTCGGATAATTATTGGAGACTGCCCAAGGCCTAATGTAATGGACCTGAAAATAATAATAATGGTCTTGGGGCTCCTTAGTCTTAATGCCCTGTAATCCAAAATCTAATCTAATCATCGGACCATAAGCTTTAATTTGATTAAGTGATGTATCCAATAATTTAAGTTAACTTCCCAACAAGATATATCTAAAAGCGTGAAGAAATAAACCAATTTCAAACGAATTTAATTCTCACAATTTCAATCAATCAAGTTCAATGATGGGTAAAAGCTTTCCTAGCCAAATGTACGTGTAATTCGGCCTAGTGAAACTGATGGGAGAACTTTATGAATGAGAAAATATGTAGGTAGATCTAGTAGCAGATATAGTTTATGTATTTTTTCTTAAAATAAAATCGAATATAAAACAATTTCTAATTAAAGTGTCCCAAACCATCCATTTTTATAACTAAAAAATGCCTACTGCAGTGCACTTAGGTGTGAAGTTTTTAAGATTGAATCAATTAGGGTTTTTTTTAAATTCCACTTGTTCCTATCAGATCTAGAAAAAACAAGTTAAAAATTGCCTGAAATTAAACATTTCAATTTTGGGTTGTTTGCCATTCAAGTACTTGAAATCAATTTGACGCAAACCATGTAACAGATTTTCAGGTCAATATCCAATAATTGACTCGTTAAGAAAAAAATTGCTTTCCAGAATCAGTTTTCAAGTCTGGAGCCCTCTGGACTCTAATCTGGAGCTTTGAACACTCGTGTTCGTCAATCAATTAACTTTTGCTTTAGCACTGGCAAAATGTCATTACCAAACGCTGGCGATGAGGATGTGATGAATGGAGTCGCATGTCGAGCGTTGAGAGAGTGTTTAATTGATGTTACTCAATTTTAAGGATCGAAGTTGTTCCCGGATTTTACTAGATAGTAGAGATTAACTCTATTAAGTGAGCAATTTTACAGAAGTCCTAATAGCATTTTAAACATAAATTTGAGAAGAAGTATGTGTGTGTTGTGTATGTGCGCATACGTATGTGATCATTTTTTCCTGCACAATATCGCGCGAACCAAAAAAGATATCGACTTTTCTGAGGGGTCATTCGAGGCGTATTAACGAAAATAAAAACTAAAAAGATTTCCATAAAATTCGGTCGAGCCGTTTTTTCGTTAAAACGACTTATGTTATTTTTGTACCTCCACGATACCGCGCGAATCAAATAAGATACCGACTTATTTGAGGTGCCGATCAACGCGTATTATCGAATATATAATCTGAAAAGATTTTCATAAAATTCGGTCGAACCGTTTTGTTTGTTTAAACGACATAAGTGATTTTTGTACCTGCACGATATCGCGCGAATCAAAAAAATCGACTTCGCTGAGGTGTCGTTCGAAGCGTATTAAATGAAATATGATCTGAAAAGATTTTCATAAAATTCGGTCGAGCCGTTTTTTCGTTAAAACGACTTATGTGATAGGTGTACCTGCACGATACCGCGCGAACCAAATAAGATACCGACTTACGTGAGGTGCCGATCAACGCGTATTATCGAATATATAATCTGAAAAAATTTTCATAAAATTCGGTCGAGCGGTTTTTTTTGTTTAAACGACGTACGTGATTTTTATACCTGCATGATATAGCGCAAACCAAAAATGATATCATATTCTTTGAGGTGCCGATCGAAGTAGTGATGAGCAGGGCTGGTCTTGCAATAGTCTTGCAATCTTGCCTGGTTTTGCACATTTAGTAAGACCAAAGCAAAATCAAGCCAAGACAGGACAAGAGAAGACTGAAAGATCAAGATAGCAAGACTTTTTGCTCATCACTCAGTGCCAAAAGTTTTGCAATGATGAGCAATAAGTCTGCAAAAAGTCTTGCAGTCTTGGTCTTGCAAAAAGTCTTGCAGCCTTAGCACATTTTTAACAAAACCACGACAAGACAAGACTTTTTGCTCATTACTGCAAGACTTTTGGCACATAGTGATGAGCAAAAAGTCTTGCTATTTTGATCTTGCAGTCTTGTCTTGTCTTGTCTTTTCTTGGTTTGCTTTGGTCTTGCTAAATGTGCAAGACCAGGCAAGACTGCAAGATCAGTCTTGCTCATCACTAGATCGAAGCATATTAACGAAAATATGATCTGAAAAAATTTAATAGCATTCGGTTGAGCCCTTTATTCAGCATTCATCACACTGAGAAGTTGATCGTGTGGACCGAAAGGGCCAAACCCACAGCCCAACAAGTTTTTTTGTTCGACTAATGCTACAGTTTTGTATTGATCCCATTTTTTTCTAGAATGGTCAAAGTGTAATTTATTGCTTTTCTTGTTTAGTTGATGTACATTTACGTATCCGTTGGAAATGGCTATGCGCAGAGTTTTTGTCCTTAAATTTGGATATCTTGTTAATTACTTTCAATCCTCGAGCATTTTTAAAATTCTTATTATAAATTTTCACAAATATAATTTAAGAGCTTAGAAATATTCTATCTAAACCAAGAGAATAAATATATTTCTTTGAAGTTATTGAAATAACAAAAAAACATACGTCCACTGTCTGTACTGAATTGCTTATTTCAGTGGTTCATGTTTTGTTAGATTTCATAATCTATGTTATCAATAGATCTTATTCAGAATATCGTACATCAGTCTATTGTTGAGGAATATTTTGTTTGTGTCATTGCCGTATGTATAGATTAAACCAGGGCTTCTTAAACTTTTTCATTCACGACCCCATTTATGATTGTGATTTTTTTCGCAACCCAAAAAATATAAATAAAGATATATAAATATTTTGTGACAATTTATTGATTAGGTAACAAAAAATATACATATGAAAAAATATAGTTTTAGAATACATTCAAAAATATACGAAAATATAAAATTAAAAATTGCACAAAAAGTTGTAAAATTGTAGCCCGGGCATTTTGGCCGTCTCAGTCCGTTCGATTATATGAGCGCAGCCGTTAAGTGCTTAAGTATACAAAAAATAAGCGAAAAATCGTTTCTAATAAGACGGATGTGCTTGTTTTATACTGCATAACAAACTAAATTTTGGTGCAATCAACATTTTTTAGCGATGAACGATATTGCGATTTGATTATATGTTAAAGCTGAAAAAGTAGTTTCACATAAATATGTGCGGTTGAATGGCAGAAGAACATTTAATGCCATATCAGAGATTGTGGGAAATTCAGTTCTAGTTCCGATCCAGAATTCAGTCAAGAGCTGAAAAATCTAGTTTTAAGTTTGAGTCACTCGAAAGCTCAGCAAATTCCTCTTGAGCTTTATATGGCAGGTGATCAATGGTTTTTGAATCCAAGATAACATTTTCAAATCAATATTTGCACTACAGCAGAAGTGACACAAAGCGCGCCATTTTAAAATGTTTTTTAAATCCCCCAAGATTTCGCTAAGCGACCCCACTTGTGGTCGCGACCCATAGTTTAAGAAGCCCTGGATTAAACGAACGGAACGAATATTAACAATCTTACAAATGGTTGAATGATAAGTAATCAGGCACATATAGGATTGGCACAGAACAACTTTTACGGGCGCCAAATTAATGCCCAGGTATAAGTGTGGTACTTTCTGTAGACTATAAAGGTTCTCTGATCATTCAATAATAAAATATCCAATTTCTTAGCGCTGGTTTGTTAATAATATTATCACCTTTAATACCACCTAACGCTATCTTCCAATTTTCATAAAAGTTTAATAGAACACAATTAAAAGTTTATTCTTATCACTGTTTCAAATCATTGCATAAATTCCTTTTCCCATTTTATGTTAATAATAAAAAATGTTATAGTTCGTCGTATTTGTCGAAATGTATCTAAGAATTACAGTACATTTATATAGTGCGTCCAAATCTTCCTCAATAACAGTAGTAACTACCCACTGATATCCTTAATTAAATGAGAAAAGGATACTTGAGAAAATGTATCAGGTTCGTAGTAAATAGACATTAATGAAGTTTACAACGTGAATTACAGCGTTTTAATCGTCACTTAAACAACCGCATTTTCGTATAAGAAGAAGCTTCGTATATTCTTTAATACAAACGAAATTGTTTTTAATTTCTTTTGACTGCAGTCATTCAAAAAGAACCTTGAGCAATTGGAATCAAATTTAGCTCTATATTTATGCTGATTATCCTTGTTAATTTTGAAAAATTAGCATAATAACATAGTTGTTTCAGTAATTTAAAAAATTCGCTCGATATTTTAGTCTCTCCCATCCTTTTTTAACTTCATTAGCATAAAAAATTGCATGAATTCCCTTTCACCAAAAAAAAAATATAGTTACATAATCACACAAAAATTTTTACTCCTCGCCATAAAGGCGCCACAAACACAAAACCCATGACTTTCATCAAGGATTTTGTATACCTTAGTTGCCGGCAATAATCTGCAGGATTGAGCACGTGATTAACTCCAGAAGAACAAAGTTTACTCACTTTTTTACAGCCTAGCTGTGTATAGGCTTTAGGCATATTAAAACTGGGGAAAACAGCGACGTGTCTAAGGACTAAAATTACCGCACACAGAATACGAAAAGGAAAAATGTTTTGTACCCTGAGAGGAAAAAGCATGTCCTTGGCAGGATATATTTTAATGTTAATCTTCATAATAAATCAGAATTATGAGTATAAAGGTTTTCCTTTGTTTATAAGGATAATAATGAGAGCGTATGAAGTTCCTACTCTGCTGCTACAGCAGTAAAAAGTGCAAATTTTTTCAAGATTTCCGTTTTTTCTTTAAATTTTTTTGAGATTAGTTCTACAGATAAGGGAAATGAATTATGTAATTTAAAAAAAAATAATCAATAACAGCGCTAATGAAATATTGCAAAAGTCTCAGGAATTTCTTTCTTATTCTAATACAAGAAAAGGAATTTCGGTGGTAAGCAATATTCGTGCCAGAATAGCTTTAATGATATAACGTCCAACGCCGAGTTATTTTGAAATAAAATCTGGAATTTTAAGTGAGATATTTTACATTCCTTGGAGGTTTCACATTTTTAGAGTTGAGGAATGGACATGTACAACCTTTTACAAATGTCAGTAATATAATAAATAACTTCTGAATAACAGATAGAATAGAAATAACTAAAGAGGAATAATATGGCAGGTTCATTTACTTTACTGGTTTTTTATGCGAGAGTCTAATATGCAACAGATGGAACATTTACCTATAAATTCAGCTGAAGGGAAAAAATAGCTTTAGCTTATTGCTAGAGTTTGGTCCATATTAGAGTTGTTCTACATATTTATGCGCGACTGTACGCGAAAAGTAATGGTGAAGACGCTAGCTGAACATTCTAGTTTTATATTGCGGGAATAACATCACCGTTGATAGGAGAGGGTCAGTTTCGGTACACATTGTCCGCCCACCCTGAGGATTTTTGACGTCCCAACTCAAAAGGAATTGCATTCAAAACGAGTTTCAAATGAACAAATTGTAAATTACAGTCGGAGTCATTGGTTCAACAAAGTCATCGCAATTTGGACAGAAAA
The DNA here is from genome assembly GCA_963855945.1 of Thereva nobilitata. Classification (NCBI taxonomy): domain Eukaryota; kingdom Metazoa; phylum Arthropoda; class Insecta; order Diptera; family Therevidae; genus Thereva; species Thereva nobilitata. The sequence continues at coordinate 35,789,122 of OY979696.1, forward strand.
AGCGTAGCTAGGTATCCATAAAGTTGAGAGTAATAAAGTAAACAGTTTTTCGGACAACAATGTAGAAATCCGTCTACATTGAAGTTTTCTGGACCATTTTCCACAAGGGGTAGAAAAACAGATATAGTAGTTTCTAGAAAAAACACGATTTAATCTCCTATTTATTTTTAATGACGATAGAAAGTTTAGCTTGAACAATTCCGATGCGCTTTTTAGGCGAAAGTTCAAGCTTAGGAGTCATCTTTATGACAGATAAAAGATTGTACTCGTCATCGTGCAATGTCTAGTAGTAAGCTAAGTTCAAAGGAAGGAATAGTGGACAGGATCGATTAATAAGATTTTGGAGGGTGGTAAAGGAAGAGGCGATGAACCTTGCCTTTGAACTCCTGGATGTTGTAGGAGTTCACACCAAAGAGAAGAAATTTGCACGAAGCACAAACGAAGTAGAGACTTTCACGATTTCAATTTTGAAACTAACAAGAGCCTGTTTTTTTTACCCGCTGAAATTATTCAATATCGAATAAATCAGGCAAATTTATCTCCGAATTTCACAGTTTCTCATAAATTTTTTTTTTTCAATTTCGAAACCGACGAAAATGCTCAATTTCACCCAAATTACGAAAAAGCGCAATGCAATTCTAAAGAAAAAAGAAAAAGATGTTTCACAAAAAAAAACAGTTTTTGTACGAAGATATTACGTCAGACATGAAATTGTAATAGCTGGTGAAAGCCATTTCTCAGGTTTGAAATTGAAATCACGAAATTGATTCGGTAAAAAAATTCTATAAAGTGGTTTCCACTAGCTATTTTACAATTCTCAATTGCACTTCTTGAATGCTACGTTTATATAAAATATACTTGATTTTATCGAAATTTAAACGAAGCTTCAAATTGCTTCAAATGTATGCGAAATTGAGAAATGTGGAGGTCAGTTTGACAGATTCGTTTGAAATTGAACAATTTCGAGGAGGGAATGATATTTTACTGAAATATTCAATTTTAGTTCATAGCCATGAAAACAAAAATGTGAATTTATTGTGTGTTTTTGTAAAAACGGTAGGAGAATAAAATTCGGTCGAACTTTTTGCTTTAGCTTGAGCCTTAAATTCAAAATTAGTTTTTATTTGGTTGCTTCTTGTAGGTATGTATCTTTGCAATTCTAACATCATAGGTAAAAAACAATTTTCATCCTTGCTGTATGTCAAAACGCATACGAATGATTTCTTTGAAAATTTGAATTGCAACAATCCTCGGTGTCAGTATAATTTCAGTATTGAGTTAATTTTTATTTTTGATAGTAGTTGCTTTTCTTAAGAAAGGCTTTTTATAATAGTATCATATACAGAAATTTATCATATAGAGAAAGAAATAGCGTGTTTTGAAAAAATGTCATTGACTATCTAGAACGTCCTAAAAAAGTAGACATACTCGTATATGAAAAGGTTGCTTAAGTTTTGAATAGAGTAAGAACTGCAAAAATGTTACATTTACATAATATGTAATGTATGTTTATTATCTACCGATACCTAAGCTTGTTGTATTTCCTAACGAGAAGGTATCTAAAAAACGATATGTTAAATTAAGATGTCGAATGGATCCACTGATGTTTTCGTTTGGAATGTAAAGATCACTCGAAATGTCACGCCTAGATGTCAGCACTGTATAATCACAGACTTTACTTGGTATAATGTTTACACGTGACGTTTTTTTAAATGATATAAACCATTTTGTTTTAGCAGAAGTTAGTACAATTTCAACACAGATACGGGCGCTTTCAAAAATTCAGCCGCCTGCAGCAGTCGGAGCAGTCCACTGTTCAAATATTCAGCTGAAGTTAAAATTTAAAAGCAAACAGAGCAAGCATTTGAAAGCGTTTTTTTTTGCATTGACTGCTCCGATTCCTGCAGTTGGCTGAATTTTTGAAAGCGCCCACATTGAAACAACGCATTTACATTATTCAAACTTATTATGAAAATGGGGTGTTTTGAAAAATACTTATCGCAAAATTTCTGAATTTTTCAGTGTAATTAATAGGCCGTTTTATTAAAAAAACATGTGAGCGGGTTTTTTTTAGATGAAACTTTACATTTATAAAAGCGATTAAAAATTGCCGAAATAAATTTTTTCTACAAAAATTGAATGATAAGAATGGTAAGTAAAGACCGCGATGAATGGAAAGAAATGAAATGGCGTTACAGAAACTCTGCATACTCAAAAGTAAACGAATTAAGAATATAGAATAGATTTCAACAAAATCGTATACAAAATACAAAATTAGACCTCCTTTTCTATGATTTTAGGACTCTGATCGGGTCGGATGTCCTATGTTTTTATAATAACGAATGCCTCCAATGTTAAAATAAATATTTACAAGTACCTACGGCTTCAAAGTTTTTAATGCTTAAACTGAATCTTATTAATTCAAGAGTCTAGAATATTTCTTTACCGTTCAATTAAAAAATGTGTAGCCTACACTGGCATGCACCAACGAAAACTTAAGATGGGCATTCACTAACAAGTGGATTTTTATTTTTCTAACGATCATGCGCAAACAGAGCGATAAAATTTTGTAGGGCCAAGTCCGAATAGGAGATTGAGATTGGCCGCTGTTGAGTTCTGGTCGGGCTTAGACGGCAATGAAAAGACGGACGCCCTGGCCAACAAGGCTCTGGCACTGGATTTATTGGTCCAGGACCATATATTAGGACCCTCAACAGTTTGGTGGAAAGGGCGCTATAACAGACAATCGATTGGGTGATTAGACTATGATGAAACATGCTAAACATTGGAGGTGCACGCCTGTTTTGGTCCACTTCAGGGAATTTTTTTGAATACCATCTACCGAAAACTATTTGGGTGCAATAAAAGGAATATAAGAACATTGGTTGAATTGAATATCAGGCACTGTGGTCTAAATTACCACGTAGCCAGAGGAACCAGAGAAGAACCAACCTGGAATATTTTTCTCGATGAAGGTAAGTCTTGCCTTCACGTCGCCTGTCATTGCCTCGCAATAACGAGAAGCAGCAACTCGTTTTTTAACCGGGATGAGATTTGAAGCGTTAAATTTGAGAAACAAATCTCTATGTAAACTGTTGAGCCTGCTACGACTTATTCTAAGAATTCGACGAATTAAAACTTTTACAGAGTACAATATGTACCTCATAGTGCTGCTTATGTTTGGTTCGGACCCAATACCACAAAGTAAGTTGATATTATAGTACAAAATTTACTTAAAAATAAGACCTTGACAATCAATAACAAAGCGATGAATTTTATTTTGAGATTTGGTTTAATATCCAATTTTTTCACCTTCGAAAATTCCAAATGCAGAGTTCTTCAAAATGGAAAATTATCCGACAGCTTTGAGGTGAGCTCAGGAGTGCGACAAATTATCCGACAGCTTTGAGGTGAGCTCAGGAGTGCCTACTTTCGCCATTACTATTTCTTATAGTAATAATAAACAACATCCTTGTCTGCGCTCTGGGGATGGGGATTACTAGACCATCTTAAGGATCTCGCTGGCCCACCGACACCAGGACCTCAAAAACACCCTTGAACGGACAGCGCTAAACAACCGTGACGTGGAACTGGTAGAAAAATTCTGTTACATCGGTAGTATTATTACCGAAACCGGCAGCGCAGAAGAAGACGCCAATTCCAGAATAAATAAAGCAAGAAGCGCATATGCATGACTGTTTCACATATGGAGATCAACGGAGATCTCAGTTAACACCAAATTGCGGCTGTTCAACTCCAACGTTAAGGCAGTTCTTTTGTACGGTTGCGAAACATGGAAAGTCACCCAATTCATCACAGGGCGCCTACAAGTTTTCATCAACAGATGCCTACGTCGTATCCGCTGGCAAGATAGAATTTCAAATGAAGAGCTATGGCGTTGTGCCCGCCAAGAAAAGATAGACGACCAAATCTGGCGAAGAAAATGGAATTGGATTGGCCACAGCTTGCGACGCGAAAACGAGAATCTAGCCAAACAGGCTATCGACTGGAATCCGCAAGGAACCCGTTGAGTCGGAAGACCTATAACAACGTAGAAGATAACCCTACTAGCAGAGGTCGCAACAACTGAGAGATCCTGGTCAGAGCTGAGAGCTGTCACGCAAAATAGGTTCCGCTAGAGGGCAACTGTTCCCACCCTACGTCCCATGAGGGATTACAGGAGCATAAGTAAGTAATGCTTTGTTACAATAAGTACTAAGATGTTAAAAATTATTTCCAAGTAATTTAACGAGTATTACGACTTCTCAGACATGACTAAACTTTCTTTTCGTGATTGAACTTTACTACAACTAACTACAAACTTTACCTTGCTATTAAAATTTACGAAATAAAACTTATCAGATTTCAGGGCATTCTTACAATAAAAACTCCATTTTCATTATCTTTAAATTACATGCATTCATATAATTGCTTTACATAATAAAAAAAAACAAAGACCGACAAATTCCGTAAACTTCATGACTGCAAACAATAAAAACTACTTTTTACCATCTTGTAAAAACGCAAACGAGTACCGGAACCATGCAAAAAAAGGACATATACTCCGGCTTGTATAATACTTGGCAATAACGTGGCAACATTGCCACACCCTGCAGGATCATACAAAATTTTCTTTTTTTACCTTCCGTTTTGATTACAACTACACATTCACTTTCTATATTCGTATTGGTACAAGGACCTTTTGAATGATATATATGTATTATCGATCGACCTACTACCAAGTCAGCCGGCTTCCTTCGTCCTTTTATGTCAAAGAATGAATAATTGTTTGAAGGAAGAAGAAAAAATTGAAAATAAGTTAGAGAGCTGGGAGAGAGATGGCCGATCAATTCTTCTACACCCCCTGGTGTGCAATAAAAATCCTTCGAGCATAAAATGTTAGAAGTTGAATATAAAAATCACCCTCTGAAATGGATAAAATCACCCTCTGTTGTTGGCTTAAAAGTTCTTCCTGGTTAAATGTCTCGTTTTTTTATAGCCTTTTAAAATGCAGGACATGATACTGTAAGTTTGTGTCAAAAGGACAAAAGGTCTAAAAGTAAGATTTGATGTTAAAAAAAATTAAGGGTAGATGATTTTAGTCGGGTAAAAAAACCTCGTATAAACACCACATTATAAAAATATTTTTTTTTGCCTAAAAGGGTCTATTTGCACTTTTTTGTTGTTATTTAAATAATCCCAAGGGTTTGCAATTACATAAAAAAATCCACTGGAATCGTTTAGGATTTAAATTACAACTGCAGGACTGCTATGCCAGCCATTTTGGTATCCTGCAGAGTAATCGATTTCACTGCGGCGAAAATCCCGGCATCGTATTTTACTCGGTGTAAGAAGGAAGCCAGAATTTTATTTTATGTTTCTGTTTTTTGTTAGAGAAAAATTCTGTGCAAATATATTTTTTTTGTTTGTAAATTTATTTTTTTAATTTTATTTTGTTAACTCAAAATTATATATTTGCATACAGTACAAAAAAAAATTTATTTTAAAACAAAAATCAATAAGCAAAATGGAGGTTGGAGCGAATTTTTTTTTTAAATCACACAACAAAAGGGCCACTACCAGGTTCAGGTAAAATCACCTTTAACATATCTCAATTTTCTTTTTATAATTATTTTTACCTGTGTTCCATTCTCAGTGACCATTTCAAGGTCGTTATGCTATTCCATATAATATATTCTAAAAAAGCTTTTTTCTTGTTATAAAATTCTACCAAAAGCCAAAGAAAAATTTCTTATTATATTAACAAAAGAAAATCGCGTGAAAAATTTTTTTGCTTGTATTTATATTGTATGCAAAACAAGTGTCCTTTTTTAGTAGCTTTATTTAGTAAATCATCATCGTTTTAAAATCACTTCACTACACTTTTACAGAAGATTATTCGCAAAAAGGGAATAAAATTGTTAACTATATATTAATAAAACACCTATCAATGTGTCCTGTTTTCGTATATATAGAAAAACTTTTTAGAAAGGATTTATTATATAACCGAAATTCCTTTTGATATTTGAGGATTCCTTTTTTTATTTTTATTTTAATTTTATTTTTTATTTATTTTATGTTTTTGTTGTATTACTTCTGATCGCTATAAGAGAGAACCGAAGACTGCTAGGTTGAAAATCGAATTTTCGATATGTTCCTTGAAATGGAAGGATCTCTTACCACACTGAAATTCTCCTTTTTTCTGACATCCACCTTACAGGATTATAGCACGCACGCGCAAATTAGCTACATGAAAGGCAGCAAGTGCAACTCACCCCTAAATAGCACGTGCTTTATGCTACTGTGCCAATATATCCACCCCCGAATAGGATTATATTGCCAAAAAGGAGGGGAATTGTGACAAAACGCGAACACCAACATTATTAACAGCACGATATTCACCCCTTTTGCCGGTCTGTTCGTCTCCATTCTTTCACTGTGTAATTCTGCAGTAAAAATGAAGCAATTTTGAATTAGTATGCACGGCACGTGACATTATCCATTAAATGAGCTCACGATTCTGGGGGTGTTAAAAAAATACAGGATATTTATAGATATATATATGTTACGTTGCACCCCGTAAACATATGGTCTTAAGCCCAGCAATAAGTCTTTGATGTTTTGCTTTCCTTATTGCAGGTGTTTTTTAACTTAAGCATATACTGAACTTGCAGGGGCAAAGTGATTAAGATCTTGATATTCACCTCATAAAGTATTCGATTTTATACATTTATACTTTTCTACCCTTTGGGTGCAGGTTGAGGGTGAAACTTGAACGATTAAAACATTGAAACCCTTCTTTTGTAGTGTTTTGATTTATAAAAGTCATTTCACTTTTGTCTATCGATTTTAGCTTTACTTAAATGTAAGTGTATTGGGGGATTTTCAATACCGAAAAATGAACAGAATTCTTAGAGTATTAAAAAGAGCAACAATTTAAGCTTATTTAACAAAGTAAAACAATTCCGAAAATATGTAACGAATTTTTAATAGAATTTACCTCTTAAAAAATCTACACCAACACTTGTATACTAAACTTGGTCAAAAATAATTGATTTTTACTCCTCAGTGTATTACGAAATTTTCAAAGCTAAGCTTAGGAGTGTACTCACAAGGACTTAGGCACACAGAGAGGATCATTTGGAATTACATGCATTTGAAAGAGGCTTAAGACAGAGGAGAATATATAGCACAATTTCAGGTTTTCTAGACTAGAAGACCAACTCCAACAAAGTAGAGATATTTTTTTAAATCGCTATGACTCAGGAAAATACATATAGGAGACCGGAAACTCCGGGAAGATTTTTACAAGAGCTCGGATACCTTCAACTCCCCTGACACAATCCATATACGTAACAAGAACTGAACTTATATTAGAATGGGAAATGACAACAACTTCCATGTGTGTTTTTTACTTCCATCTTGTTTGTTCGCACTCTTCGTACACTCAAATAGGGCCTATTATTTACATTTTCTTTAAGCTAAACCTTATACTGAGCATAGTTGCTGCGAAACTCATGGGATTATGCAAGAAGTAGACTATGAAATCATGTCAACTTTTTAGCTAAAAATAGAATTCCTTGCAAAATAATTGCCTCAGGGTAAACAAATGATAAATTTTAACATATTAATTTATATGTCTCATTGCTATCCTGTAGTTTTGCTAAGTCTTCCAGTACAGCTGCTGTGCTAAGCGTAGAGATTTACATGAGCGACTATACATGAAAAGGATGACGTCAAACTAAAGTCAACATTAGTATTTATGAATAAAAGGTTACTTTTGACTTTAAATAATGGTATACAGTGCAGTGCTTACCTATTTTAAATCTATATACGGCAAGGACCTTGATCTTATACACATACTGTAATAGACATAAGCCTTAATCTGTGATCGAGGGTTTTAATTTTTTTTAAACTTTAGGAGTTTCGCTAAAAATCAAAATCATGTCTTTTTTGGTTATGAGGGGATTTTTAATAGATGTGTCCTTTTAGTTCACTGGTGGGGAAATCTGGATCCCAAAATGGGCTTTATTTAACCTGTATCAACTACAACTCCAGAAAGTGATGCATTTGTAAGGTCGAAATTGTGATAACAACATTTTCCGACACCAATTTTGGCATTGAAGTTTCCTGATACGGCACCAAATATACACTGCACAGAATAGAAATTAATACACCTAAAAATCCATAGAAAAACATGTCTTCAATGAAATTTTAAAATTTTACAATGCACAGACCTACAACGAAAAACCTTTTTAATGTTCAAGTATTGTTTCTCCTATATTTTTGGGTGCTGATTACGGAAAAAAAAAGTCAAAAGTTTCCAACACGTCAGAATTTTGAAGAAATTGCATTTTTATTATTTCATAATTTAGACTGATAAAATTGAGGGGTGCGTTTTTGAGCCCCGACCCTAAGTACCCCTTTTTCAGGTTTTTCAAAATAACTCGAAAACAAACCGAAATTCGAGATTTTTACTAAAATACTATTTTGTAGAGAATTAAATTTCCCATCGAAATGCGTTTTTTAAATTTTTTTTACCGTTTGTAATTCAAAAAATAATCGAAAAATTTGAATTTTTCGAAAAATCACGTTTTTTTCTTTTTTTTTATTATTTCGGTTATAACTTTTTTACGGAATCCTGGGTATACATAAATATTCAGAGAAAAGAAAGGTCTTGAAAAAACAAAGAAATTGCTGTTTTTAAAATCTCAGTACGGTGACCGAGAAATAGCCCTTCAAAGATGACCATTTTTAGCCATTTTTTATTTTAAATTATTTGCTCTTAAACAATTTTTCTTTGTTAAAGTTTTCTACGAAGGTATCTCCCTTTGTTCAGCAGAATTACAATTTCGTTCACTTAACCTCTAGTAGATAAAGATGGAAACATGTTTTTTTTTGTATCTGAAAGTTCAAATACTCTTCTTTACCCATTGTCCATTATGTCCATTTGAACATTTGTACATTTTTATAAATCTGTATTGTGAACAACTCTAACGTGATAGAAAAAAACCGATTTCAGATTCGTGATTAGGAGGTCCCAAACCCAAAAAATGAAGTCAAAAAGGAAAAAAAAATTTTAATTTGTAGGTCTGTGTTATTAATATATTTCTGTATACACTGTACCCTGTGAAAGAGATGCTAAAAATCAGCTTACTTGTAATAGAGGAAATGATCGAGAACGACATCGAAATTGGTTTTAGAGGGGCAGCGGTTCGCACAGATTTCTATCACACTTTCTAGCTTTTCATCACTGGGGAGAAAGTAGAGATAATGTTCAGAACGTGTGGCCACCTAAGCGATGGTAACTGGATTGCATGCCAGCGAAAATCTCCCTTACAAGACAGGTTATCTTGAATTTGCCCTAATATACTGGAGGGTAGGCTCTTGATACACATGGTCAGTGTCAAGACAGAGCCAGGTCCTAGCTGGGTTCAGTTTGGTCACCCTGGCTACTGCCTTTCAAGCAGACGTGTGCTATACTAGAAGTGACTTGATAGCCAAGTAGCTTTTTATTTTTTCTGATAGCCAAACGGCAATCAGACTGATCAAGTCTCGTGGGAATAAATTATAAACTACTTTGGGATTGACAACGAGCCTCTGATGAGCTGGGTTTCTCCCTTGTTTGGGTCTCGGGTCGTCATATGTCGGGTCGGTTTATGTAAAAACCTCTCGATCGATCCTTGATGAAATATGCCGAAAACAGCAGATCAACACAGCATGATCAACTCTAACCGTTTTCTTTCTCCACCGTCTCGGAGCACGACCACAAAACCCCTGTCTCGTATGGACAAGTCTAAGTAACAATTCTCTAGGCAGACTGCTGTGGTTCGTCAGGCGGTCAGGTCTATAAAGCTGAGTTATAGTGGCTGCCAAGAGTACCAAACGTCCAAGAGGCGGCAATGGTACTGTGGTATCGAGATATAATCAAAATAAATAAAGGATCACACCTTTAAACCTATAATAGAACATCACGAAGAACAAGAACCCATACTGGATCTAACGTTCCTTGAATTCTAACAATACCGAAACGAAAAATCCATACTTCATATAATGGTTTTTGAATCCGAAAAGAGTAATAATGACGATCGAGTTTAAAAGTGCCTTGCCTAGAAGAAAAAAGTGATCAGAATTTTCTAGCCCTGCATAATTTGTAGTGAAAACGTGATCTGGCTATTCCAATTCGACTCTACAGTAAAGGAATGTAGCATTTAATGTAATAATATAATTTCATAATTTCCCAAATAAAGAGATAGCAGAATAAAAGTGATCTATCATTGACTGACCATGTACGCATTAATATTATTTTTTTGATATCATATATAATCTGGATAGCTTCTGAAGAAGAGGCTTGTGAATGCTACATATTGATATTATACAGTACTCTCTAAAATGAATTAGAAAAATTAATGTTATTGGTGTATCCAGTGTAAAATAATTTCACTGGGAAATTAGTTATTTTGGGTCTGATCGAAAGAGTAAAAAGGTTTAATTCGGGTTGTTTTAATTTATTTAACTTATAGTCCAGGGAATCTATGAATGACTCAATGATAAAGTCCTAAAGCCTAAAGCATGCTATCGAGATGCAAAAAATTTGGTCGGGTAGAAGAAAAAATTCTAATTTAACTTTTTTTGTATATTGCTTTTTTTTTTATAAATGCGAAAAAAAATTTTACGACTCTTTCCGATTTTTTTAGGTCATGTTCTGCACCAGCTAGAAAGATGCAAAAAACGCTATCTTTCTTAGAATTTTTTCTTCTACTCGATCAAATTTTTTGCTTCTCGATAGCATGAATTATGTGTTTTTTCGTAAATTCCCTGGACTATTAGTTCTGTGGTGCTAAGGCAGAACCCGATATGTCAAAAAAAATTTTTCGTTTATATTGCCAACAGTCGAAAGTTTATTAAAGAAAATGTTCTCCAAAGCCAATATTGTAGACTGTTTCTCTAAAATAATTTAGTTTCAAAACTAAAAAGTCCAATATGTCCATATGATTACAATACGGCGACGGCACAATCCAATATTACTTGACCCCATATCGACAATTACCTATTTTGACATATTGGGTTCTGCCTTAGCACCACAGAGATTTACCCTGAAACCCTGCTATTTTTTATGCCTTTATTGACATATATATTTTTAAAACGAAAACAAAACTAAAAAGCTACGAAATATTATGAATTGGTGACCGTTTAGCATACTCAATAGACCGGTTCTCATTCGAGGTCAAGCAGCATTGAACGTGGTTAGTACTTATTTGGGGACCTCTGACCCTTCGCAATCGAACGAGAACCTACTCAGTATGCCAATGGCACCCTTTGTCCGTTTTCTTCGTCCAATACAATTTTTTAAAGCTTCAATACTGTGCTTCGTTTTGACTATTCGGTTCGTGCCTGTAGTGGGCGAGAGAGTACACCGTTGGTTTTGGGTGCCACGCAGGCATTTTGACGCTGTGCGTGCCTCTTTCATGCTAAGAGCGGGTTAGTCTTATAGCGTCATCGATTTGGCAACTCTAGTTGTAAGCACGAGCACATTTCTTTTGGAGCCGAGCACGAGTAATTCCCTCCAGACCAAATTCGCTCTAACATTAGCTGGGTTCTTTTTACAACCTGATCCAGATCAGATCAGCCGAGCATAAAAGAACGGAGTTGGATCATGGAAGAAATTTTTAATGTGTTCTGTCGCAATTTATATCAATTTCTAAAACTTACTAAAAATATTTCTGCTTTAAAAACAATTTATAAAAATGCTTAATTGACGCTATTTGAAGCTATTTTCGTATATTTTCGTATCAAAGATTTTGATACAAATCTTTTCTAGATCAAGTTGTTTTAGTTGTATTCACAACTTCGCTGAATACGGTACACTACGTTACTTATACGAATTCGATAATGCAATATACGCACGTGACAGATTCTGTCTTGACCATCGTAGACTTATGTTCAACTCCAATCAACAGTGACACTCTTGTTTGGACCGCCAGAATCGTGTCGAATTCAATGCCTCCAAAAGGAAGTACTGTCTTACTGCTAATAAACCCTGTACCGTAATTTCTTCTGTCTCAGTGAACAGTATGAATCTAACAGCTGACCCATCTCTTAACATCTCGGGTGAAACTTTAACTTAGGATCTGCGATGGAATGAGCACATATTTCAAATCGCCAAACAAGTATGTCAATTCCTAGAATTTTTAAGAGATGCAAAATCTTCTTCCACGAGCAGGCAGGGCTACAATTTACAAGTTATATATTTTGCCAACATCTTCTATGCTTCGTACTAAGCTTTACTACAAAACATTGCACCATAACTTGACCAACGACAGGACTCTCCGGTAGTACAAAGGCTGATTCCTGAGCTGAACTACCACATAAAAAATATCGCAAAACCTTAGATGTTAATAACATTGTATTTACAGAAACCACCAGTTTATCTTTGGATTAGAATCGTAAAAAATCACATTGTTGTTTGGTCCATTTAAAATTCTATTTCTGAATTGAAAAAAATGAGGTTTTGCAAATACATATCATAAAAAAAACAACTTCAAACAAGCCCCATGACAACTGACTTCGGAATATTCCAAAAAAACCCTATTCAACTTTAATTCGGATGGCTTATCCCAAAAAATCTTACTTCGTAATCCTTTAAGCAAAAACAACTTTTCCACTATATTTAAAAGGAAGAAACTTTTAGCATTAAGATAAATGACCCACAGCAATGTCAAAAAGTAAATAGGCGCCAGAAAGCAAATTTTCTTCTAAGGACAAAAAAACCCATCAAAACTAGAACAAGAACAAAAACGAAATGTCACATCCCTTTTTTTACATCCTCAACAGATCCTTGAAGCTAGTCTGTAACAAATCGATAAACGCAAAGTGGTAAGATTTTTTCAGCTGTTATCTTTCTGGATGTTATCTAAACACTTATTATGTAATTCTAAAAGAGCCTTCAGAAAAAGCAAAAAAAATACTGAAAGGATTATGTAAGCAGGTCCTTCCGCTTATGCTATCAAGATTGCGGTAACCTTTTTCCTGCGTTTAAGAAAGGTTGAGTGGGTAAAGCGTACTTTGCTTGTGAGAGTGCGGAAGCAAGACCCCTTTTAAGCCTCAAGGGGTTGCAAATTGTGAAAATATGTTTCAATTTTTATTTTATCAAAAATGCGTTCAGGTCGCTACACGGCGGATGAGATAAAAAAATTATATAAAAAATGCTATTCGTGTTCCAGGATGTGGATTGAATTAAAATCTACCTTAGTTTACAACGTACTTCAACAACACAAATAAAAATAAATTCAAAGCCGAATAGAATTTGTGTATAGGTGTGATATGTCTGCAATATTTTTGAAGCGAGTTTTTGACATGATTTTCACGTTCGTTTTTAATATCAAAAGAGGAGGAATCATCGCTCACTGAGACAATATTTTGGATTAGGAAGATTGGTAGAGGACATCATACGAAGACAAAGAGAAACCCGAAGGAAACAGGAAATCATTCGATTATACTTGAATATACTTGAATACACTTGGATAGAGTTGATGAGTTCTCTATACGTGCCGTGAATGAAAAATATTGCTGACAGAAATTCGATCTTAAGGCTATCAAAGAAATTTATTTTTAGGCCTAATAATGCTAATACTGTAGAATTCAGCACGTTTGGATCCTTTGAGGCAGGTTATAAGTAACTAAGAAGGAAGATTGAAAGTAATGTGTGGTTGATTGGTGATAAATCCAAGTGAATTTGTTACTAAAAATAACCTTTCGTTGTAACAAAGAAATCGTTGGCTTTGTATTTCTTAAAGCATTTTGCTTTCAAAACACAAAAAGCAGAAATACTAGGAGAAAAGTTTTGCTTTAGAATTATTGTTGTTCGTAATTTCATCATAAATATCCATTCACTCCGCATAAAATCCAAGATTTGAGGTTATTTGATAACTATGTAAAATCTCTCGAAACCCGACATATTTGAAAACCGTAATCTGAGAGCTTTTTTGTTAAATTACAACAACAATACCGTGGTGTCAGATGTGAAGTGATGGTTTTGTACGTGTCTCTGAAAGCTTTTATTTTCCATGCCAAAAAGCGTTAACATAATATTGGAGTGAGCTTTACTCTGAGATTGAGCTTTATATTGATATAGAATGTAGGAGCGAAACATCCATATGCGAAAACGTGAGAACAAGTCACAATAAAAATCTCAGTGATTTTCGAAAATATTAGAAAAGAATTGCCAAAACTCAAAATTCTCAAGTTTTACAGGATTTGGTGTTTAAAAATTTTAAACATTTCACCGATTGCGGGTAAGGGTAATTCTTGACTCTCGTTTAAAGGTATCCCTCGATGATGTATACGGGCCAACCTAAAAAAACAGACAGGAGAGTACAAAAAAGAATATTTGGGTCTGTAAGGGTTAAACCAGTGGTGGACAAAAGTTTCTCTTGAGAACCATACGAGCTCCCAAGACAGTTCCAAAGCCCTGCTATCCTGCTTGTGAGTTCGAGTGAGAGAGGTATAAGCAAAAGCTTTTTAAGGTTTTTTGTGCACAGGGAAAATTGACTGTCGCCTACCACTGCGTTAAAGAAAACGAATGAGGGTTTGAATTTTTTTTAACGAAATAAACACATGTAAATGCCGATTCACACCGCCGCGTTCGCGAATGCGATTGCGTTTCAAGTGCGATTGCGATCAATCGCTACAAGGCAGTTTAAATTAGGAGTGCACATCGAGAACGCAATTTAAAATTTTTAATCAAACTGTGAAAAATTATCCAATTATATTTGATTTATCATACGCAGAATACAAGAATGTTAAAAAAACGCTTGAAAAACCATTTCGTCCTAACTTTCTGCCGCCTGGTATGTAAGCTTTTCAAGTAATTTCGAGCATTTTTTATAATATAGTGAAACCTTAATATAACTAACCTCAATATAACGACTTCCTCAATTTAACAATTTTTTTGAAATCCCCTAGAACTGCCCGTAAGAGTTAATGCAAAATATACCTTTACATTACGAATAACTTGTGTCAAAAACCTTTTTTTAACGAATTTTCAATCATTGCAGAATATAAAAAGAAAGTATAATTTACCTTTGTTTATCGAGTCACCCTATAACCTTTACATAACGTATCCTACATGTCTCGACAGTTTCAGACATGTTAAGATTATTGTAGAACAATATTTCAATCTACACTGGTATTCCTTCAGCAGCAGCAGAACATGTTTTTTTTTGAGAGAGGTATAGAAAGGACAAGAGGGAAGTGCTGCGAAATATTCACCAGAAAATTGTGGTGTGAAAACTTAACCCATACACAATGTGCTTCTGCTTACTCGCTCTGATGGTCACTAATTATAGGCGCACATTCAGATATCTCCGTATAAAGACAAGAAAGGTACTCCGTTATTAAGGAATACCTTGTTAAAACGAATCTTAGACCCCCTCAAAACATTATAACAAATTACTTGGTATAACGAATATTTTCTAATCCGCTTCAGCTTTGTTATATCGAGGTTTCACTGTAAGACTTTTTTCGGAAAGTGGACCCATCTCGAGATGGGGGGTTGGGGGGTTGGCCGGTTGGGGGTTAATAAGGGGTTGAAATTGAAAAAAATTCTGCCGCTGCGTATGTAGTTCTGTTAGGGCTAAATAACCGTTAAATACTAGTGGTAGACATTTTTGACCATTTGCTGGGGATGTGGGGGGAGGTGAAATGGCAACTACAGCTAGGGGTGGCTTGTGAAGGGTACAGGGAATTGTAGGGACCTGATTCATTAATTTGTAATTCGCGATTCCATTGCGTCAGTGTGAAAGTCCTTGATCGCAACGCCATCGTAATAGACATCGCAAACGCAATCGCATACGGAAACGCGCCAGTGTGAATCGACCTTTAAACTAGACAGATTACAATGACTCGGACATGTTGTACGAACTTCTGAAGAAAGTATGTTGGTATGGTAGACGAATAGGAAAAACAAAAGTAAGAAGACCAAGTCATCTATCCACAAAGCGGAGGATGGATAGATGACCTGCTAGAATCTGTAAGAAAACTTCATATAGTAAGCCTGAGTCAAGAGTCCCCCGAGTTCTACAAGTATTATCATGAAGAAGAAGGGCGATTTCGATTAGATAAGAAAGAAATTGTTTAACAAGTAATCTATTTTCATCCCTATCGAGCTACAGGGAGTTGAAAATTTCGCCATTTTTCTGATACACAGCAGCAGCTGAAAATTAGCCTAATTAACCTAATTTTATACGATATGCTAATTCTCACCTTCCTTCTTCCTTGCCTGCCTTTAATCCCTTTCCAATTTGAATTTTTGGTCTTTTCAATGACAATTTTTTCACATATCATGCTTTATCTAAAATTATGCGTAATTCTACCCCTTCGCCGTTAAACAGAAAGTAATTCCCGTATTATGCCAATCATAATTGCAAAAACTACGCCAGTATTTTATGTGTCTATTTTTATGTGGCAAATGACACAAGAATCCACTTGTTTAAAACTGTGCCATTCTCTTAAATAACGTAATCGTATTATAATTGAAGAACTTGAAAATAAAAATAGAATTTTTGAATTAACTCCTCAAAATATATATCTTAGAAAGAATCCATACAAAAAGTATTTTAAACACAGTTCTCTACCAATCCAACAGGACTATTTAAATAAATTTAGAAATCACTTTCATACATGTACGCTCTGCAGTTTACAATATGTCACGATCATTTATTGTATATGCTGAAAAGCAACGGTCGTAGTATGGAACCTTGTGGAACACCGCGCCTAATTGGTAACAGATCCAAAATTGCATTTTATAGCCATACTTTTTGAGATCGATTATGTAAATATTTTCGAATTAAGGATAAAAATCTCTTGTGGTCTATTAGCTTATTTTCTAGAATCTTATGGCTAAAACTGTTAAATAACTTACTGAAGACACGAAGCACAAGAAATGCAATGTCATCAGAATTAAACTTCATTCGCAGGTCGTTCACCGCAGGAGTGCAGTTTTATAACTACTCCTTTTGCGGAAACCAAACAACAGGTACCCCGTTTCGCAGTGCCATTCGATTTGCCATGACAGTAATCTTTCCAGTACTTTGGCTAAGAAACATAATATGCTTATAGGACAGCTATCAGCGGGAATTTCGGGGTTTTGCATTTAGGTAGTGCGATAACTTTTGCTTTTTTCCACTAAACGAAAAGTAAGATTTTGAAAATGTTTGTGATATAGTCTGACAAATTATTCTGCCTTTTCTTTGCCCCCGCACTTCTTTTGACTCGGTACCCACTGAATTGAGATCCTGTACCTCCTGACCAAGGAATATAGCTCTTTCTAATAGGTATCGAACAGTGTAGGCGACATATCGCTACCTTGGAAGAATACCGGCACAACTCGAAAACCACTAGTGTGGAGAAAAACTCATTTAACCATTTAAAGATTTAACTAAAGGTCATCTGAAGATCCCTTACCTCCACAAAATCATATCAGCAACATTTTCCACTCGGTTTAAAGTATATATGTACATAGAAGTTATTTTTGTACATATTTTTCTTCGTTTTAGTTTTTTTGAATTATGCCAGTTTTCTTCCAAGGTAGCAATATAGAGACCGCGCCTAATAACTTAATAGCTTAGCTATCCGATAACAGGATTGATTACTCTGGAGTCTACCACTGAAATTGTCTGAATTGCAAAGCCGGCTTTGAAGTTCTGCCTGGAACACACTGGCAGAATTCACCAGGCGGTACTAATTTTGGAAGAATAGTGAGAGAGAGGAAACTGCAGCGCATACGCCGGACTTTTATTAAAAGCCACCTGTGTATAAAAAACTATATTAGTTTTTGTCAGTATGAAAGTTTTCCGATTTGTGTCTGGTTCGATTTTCAGGTAGTCAAATGGTCCTTATACGAGTCTTTGCGGTAGAGGACACACTGTATTGCTGCCCATAAATTGTACACGCTACATTCAGACATTTATATTAAAATATACGTGCAGACAAGTTTCTCTATTAATGATTACTAAATCAAATTTACATAATAACTTCTATAACTCCTACAAATTAATTCATTCAGAAACATTGCAGTGCGCATTAAACAATATAGTTTAACCCAACTTTCATAAAATGTCTTTTAAAAACAATTAAACACAATCTTTACTGCTTTTTATGTTGTAGTCAAAACAATTTAGCCTTGAAACTTGAAAACAATAATAACACTAAAATATTTTAACTAAAAGGTCATTCAAAATTCAACACGCTAGACACTGAAAGAATATCCTTGTTCCATTCGAAATATGTATTTTAATTTACTTTTCAGAATTTAGAGATTCACTGATAAAATAAGGTTTAAGATGCTATTGTTGACCAAAAGTTTGTCCATCAGCCAGGGTTAAATATGACTAGAATGTCATAAAGTTTTAGTATGAAAATAATCAAAGATTTTAATGGAGAAAAAGGGTTATTTTCATAAATTTTCAGAAAAGTTACAATTCTTAAGAATAAACAATTAAAGTTCATAAAATTTATTTGAAGTTGAACTTGTGTCAATGTCTTAAATTTTCATAATTTACCGAAGCTGTTTTAAATGTTATTATTATTGCGTGATATATTGATATTTTAAATCAATTTTTACAGTTAATCTATATTTGAAGAAAAATTTACGCTAAATCTTCTGAAACTAAGCAGGAAGCACATTTCCAGGTATCTTTTAACATCAAATAATCTTTCATTTCGTTTTACTACCATCGATTTCCATAAAATTCCAAAATTATAACCATAAACACTAGGAAACGTATACGTGCTGCATCCAGATCGGAATTCGTATTCAATTTCATACACATTCGTTCCCATCATCTGGGATTTATCAATCAATATCTTCCTAGTCTAGCATCTAGTAAATTGTATCTTAAAAATTATTTATAGACCCGCTTCCCACTTAGGCTGAAGTACTGTATATGAAGCTCTAGAACAATTATTAATTTCGGAGTAGTTTTTGTTTGTTTTTTGCTAATAATTTCTCTCGTACCTCACATAAACATAATAATTTTGCAATCATGTACGTCATTTTTCAAAAACAAAAATTGCGAATAAATAAACCTCGGCGGCGGCGCTTTAGAAACAAAATTTTTACGTCATCATAAAGTGTAATAGTGAGTTATGAGGAAAAATCAAAATCTCTTAGCGGTTCCGATGCTGGGTGGAGATTAAAACGTGGATATTACATAAAACGGGGCTAACGAAGGTCTATAAATAGAGGCCAAAAAACACTCTCTACTCGCTGCGTTTGTATAAATAATGGACAGTATTTAAATGAAAAGTGAAAAAAAATTAAATGCGAAATCAAAACTTACACCAAGGCTGGAAAGTGAAGGAAATCTCTTTTTTAATAAAGCCGCCAGCTTGCTTCTTTTAATAAAACAATATCACAAATCACGATTTAGGAAAACCTTTTTTAGATTATTTTTTTTTATTAAACTTGCAATGGCATCCGCTCACTACTTGCACATAACTTTTTATCACTCATTCACCAGCGCTGCATTTATCTTATTTGGAAAAAAAAAATAATAATAAACTTAGATGAAAACAAATAATTTTAAATTTTTAAAAACTTCATTTAAAAATTCAATAATCCTGAAAATTTAACATAGAAAAATTATTCCATACCGAAATAGCAACGCGGTTATTCTTAGTTTCAGCACGGCTCGAGAAATACTGAGACGCTCTAGACCAGTGATTCCCAAACTTATTTCGGTCATGGACCCCTTACTATAACAAAAAATTAATCATGAACCCCCCCAACTTCAAGTGAATTATTTCTTATGATATAATAAAACCTACTGAAAATACTTTATTGTGTTCTCTCTAATAAGACAATTGCACATAGGTAGGTAAATGAGTTCAGTGCACATTTTTAGTTTTTAAAAGAATTTATAATAATTTTAGGAAAACAAAAGAAAAAATGAGATTGTGTTTGAAAATATACATAAGTACCTACTTACTTAAGGGGACATTTCCCTCTGTGGGCCTAAAAAATTACCAATTTTCAAGATTTTTTTCTCGTTAACGAACAAAGCAATTCAACTGAACTTTTTTTTATTGTTTTTATTCATCCTTCAAGTAAGTTACATAATTTTTTCGGATCAGAAAAAATATTTTTTATCCCCCCTCCACGCCATCAAAGTTCGCCGTTCTTGGCGTACACGTCGTGCTCGTGGCAGTAATCCTGGTTACACACGTGACCTGAAATCAAAAATTTTCACAATTTCTTAAATTGTACAATATGGCGCTCGGTATAGACCAACAGTTTTTAAAATTCCAAAAAAAACAAAATGGCGGACATTTGAAAAAATGTGCCATTTTTTCGGTCTTTTTGTTGCCTCTATTTTTTTTTATAACTTTTGAACAAAAAAAAACAAATCAAAATTATTGGTCTATACTGAAATGACATATTTGACAAATAATTAGAACAACTTTGAGGGAAATATTTTGAACCGTTTGATCTGAATCTCTGCCACCGCGAAAAAATATGTCATTATTAGATAATCGCCTTTAAGGGGATAAAAAATATTTTTTATGATCCGAAAAAATTATGTAACTTACTTGAAGGATGAATAAAAACAATAAAAAAAGTTCAGTTGAATTGCTTTGTTCGTTAACGAGAAAAAAAATCTTGAAAATTGGTAATTTTTTAGGCCCACAGAGAGAAATGTCCCCTTAATACTTAAATTATTTTTAGTGAGAAGGATGAATCTGTTGGGATGATATCAGTGTTTTATGTTTGGCTCCATTTTTTGTCCAAACATTTGTAAGTCAGGCTCAGTAACTTGAAGTCGGTTTCGTTTCTACGTAATAAGATTTTTCACTTCACTAAATCCACGTTCTACCAAATATGATGACGGGAAAGCAAATATTACGAAAGTAGTTCTGTACAGTAGCCCATAATGCAGGGTACAGAATTGGAACCTGCCTTTAAAACCAAAATTGGTGGAATCCTTCTTCCAACTTTGGGTTTAGCTCCTCATTTGTGGATATTTCAATAAGTTGTTCTTGTATAGATATCAGCGCATGCATCTGAGACTTCGATTCTACTTGAATAAGGGCCCAATACCCAATCTGGTATGTTAATGTGAAGAATGTCATGAAATCTTTGACTGAAGTCAGAATGCAGAGATATTAAGTATTGACAGTAGGCGAGCAAATCTCCATGGTTTTTCTAAAATTTTGAAAGATTTGGATACTGAGAACATGCTCCTCTCCCCAGATTCGGTTTGTATAACAAAAGTTTTGTAACAAATGCAGCTATAATACTTTTAGTTTTCATAAAATTTAATTGATCGCCTTGCAACTATAAATTTATTTCATCAAATTTGGCGAATAAATCAGTGAAACAAGGCTATTAGTGGAGTCGGACAAGCATCAAATTTGGGTGAAAAAGGAATTGTTTCCAGTCTCAAAAAAATTTTTTTTAATATGTTAGTTACATCGAATACTATACGGAATGGACATTTTCTACCACTGGCAACCGCCGCTACGTAAGTTATGGGACATTTTGTGAAAAATCTACCATTTTGGTCGTTCTTTCTAAATATAGATGAGAATTTCTCGGTATGTGTAGGTTCAAAGAAATCGAAAAAAATTGAGGTTGTTCAAGTTCATATTAAAATGACATAATTTAATAAGACATGTAAACTTACATTAAAATTTTTGGCGACCAAATGTTGCCGATGAATGACACAGTACAGTTAATTCTTATAAGTATGCTAGGAACCCTCAGTGTCGTCCATCATCATTGCTGAAGTACCGTCGATAGCAACAGAGAAGATTTACTTAATTGTGAATCTTTTTCTTCCGAATTTTTTTTTACTGTATTTAAAATTGTTTCACCTTTTGTATCTGTTTCCAAAAATTTGGAAAATAACAGTTCTTAGCAAATTATTTCGTTTATTTACAAATATTACGTAAGCCAGGAGTAAAGCTTTGTTTCCTGGCAAAGTGGATTCGTCAAGCTGCATATAGAATTGAGTTATTTTTAAATAATTTTCAACGTCCAGAGCCATTTCGCCAATTCTTTGTACTGTATTATTACTCAATGGAATTCTTTTTATGATATCGGAAGCTGGTTTATGTATCATGGTGCATATTACTTCAGTTACCGCCGGTATAATGAGATTTGGTCGTTACAAAAAAAGACCTTGTGGCACCCGCCTCCGTTTTGAACATGGTATTTTGCCGATGCTCAAGTGGGTATTGCGGTTGCCACTCCGGTACCTGCTGCGTGTGCCTCAGCTCATGTACGAACCGACACCCCCATCGAAGACAGAATCAATGATGAAAATTTGAAGTTAGACGGAAATTAATGTTCAAGATATATCCATGAACACTAATTATTTCATTTTTAACAATTAAAACCGCTTTTTTAAAAATTTACCATTTGCGCCCCTCCATATCTACTTTTGATCCTAGCGAAAAAGTGTAAAGGACCTTTTCTATAGAGTATTTTATGAAGATTAATTTAGTGTAGAGTTATCTTTTGTCTAGAGGCAATACTTTTCGAGTTATTAACGCAAAATTGAAAAAGAGGATCTTGAGAGCCCCAGCCCGTTAGTTCTGACCCCCACCACTCAGTACTTTTACTATGTTGTTAAGGAGACCATCCTCTACAACTGTGCCAATATTCGCTTTTAAATGTATTTTTTCCTCTATTTTTCCTTCGTTGGATTAACAAGGTGCCCCCTTCATTGCTTGTCCAATGGTTAATGGTTTCAAAAAGTTTTCCCACTTATTTCACTGTAATTCAAAAAGGAGGCCGTTAGGACCCTTTTTTAAACCCTTTTAACCTCTTCTAAAGTTTCTTAAAAATCACTCACAGATTTGTTTTTAGTATAGTATTTCAATAATTTTTCCCACTTTTTTCACTGTAGTTCAACAAGGGTGTAAGGTAAGGTCCTTTTTTCTGAACATATTTGACACCTTCAAAAGCTGTTTAAAAAATTTCTGGAACTTTTCAAGACTCCAGCGGCTTTGGTTTTTTTGCTATTTACCATTCAGAAATAAGTGTCACTCACTGATCTGTTTTTACTGTTTTTTGTGTTTCAAAATAATAAAAGCAGATCACTGAGAGACTCCTATTTTTGAATGGCAAATAGCAAAGAAAACAAGCCAGCTAGAGTCTTCGACTATTCCAAGAAGTTGTCAGGTCCTTAACGATCTACTTTTTGAATTACAGTAAAATATAAGGGAAAAATTTGCTTCTTTTTTCATATTTTTTAAAAATAAGGCCCTTTTATTTCTTGTTTTTCCCATCATAGGTACCCAATTGTTTCTATTAGTCAAATGAAAGCCGCATTTCTTACGATAACAAGGATACTCTATTAGTGGAAATAGGCTAATGTTTCATTAAGGTTTTATTTTAACTCATTGATTAAACTATATTTTGTTCCCAACAATAAAATTCAAAATGCCCTATCCCGAAAACGGGCAGAGATAGACCCCCATTTTTATGTTTTTTGTCGATAATTTGTTGTGCACTATCTACAATCAACCGTTGAACTAGCTGTGACGGACACCCTGTTTATATCTAATAATTTGTCTATTCCCCGGCTTCACCGGCCTCAGTTTAATAAAGTTCAATTCAATCCGCAAATGTGGCTTCACCGGCTAAAGTCGAGTTCAGTGCCTGAAATTGTTGTTACTTTTTCGCTAGCAGTCAGAAATGCAAAAGTTCCCTGGAATAGCATTCCACTATTCCAGTTGATTACTCTCTTTTGAGCGAGATTTAACTTTCAAGCTTGATTTCATGTTCTGTTGGGCGAAATCAGACTTTATTTTTCCTGACTTCGGAATGTGAAAATGTATGGGTAATCAGGCAAAAATTGAAGCTCAGTAGACTAATTTGCTCGAACTTGCGCAGTTCGGCCGGTGAAGCCGGGTTATATGATGAAAAATGTACGCATGATCGTTTCATCCGCCCCGCCTGGTCACGCGGTAAACATTGCTTTTTAAATTTTTGTAATTTTTAAAAATTTTCGAAATTTTTCGCGGACCCCCGGTATTTCTTCGCGCACCCCCAAAATAATTTTTAATTACCACGGACCCCTCGAATCATTCCATAGACCCCCAGGGGTCCGTATGGACCACTTTGGGAATCACTGCTCTAGACGAAATGCTTGAAATTTTCGCGCTAGTTGAACTCACTATGCTCTAGCACTCTTCTAGACTATGGCATGGCGATTGTTTACATTTTATTCATGCTTTTAATAGCATTTTGATAGCATTCATGCCGGTTTCCAATTCAATTTGATTTGATTAATGTGCGTATAGGTTTTAATTATATGAAAGGTATGAGATTTTTCAAATTTAAAATTTCTGGTTACCCTAGGAATTTTTACTCTACAAGAACCTTACAAATTGTGTGTTTCAGCATTAATCTAGAGTTGCAGGGCTAACGTATAAAGTATTCCATTTGCAAACAGAAATTATAACAATACAGAAAAATTCATTTTATAACTCTGGAAAGAATTTCCTTAAATTTGAGTTCAGTATGAGCATTTCAAAGTTAATATTTTATAAAATTTGTGTCTAAAAGTAGTAACAGCTTCAGGGACCTTTAGTTATGCCAATTTCTGCACCACTTCAATATTTTCAAAGTCATGCTTTGCCAGAGGATCCATGGTAAAGTATCGTAGCGTTTCTTAGGTTCATCTGACGTTCTTATTTTGAATCTCTGTGGTTCTTATTCTGTGAGCACCGAGAGGTTGGGAAAGCTCTTTAAATAATCCCGACTCAAATTGAGTTCCTTGGTTCGTTGTGAGCGTTCAGGCTACCTCATAGCCTGCGATTCAAGTGCGCAGAAAAACGTTCGAATATTGAATTGGTATCGCGAATTGCCGAGTATGTTTATGTGTCTTCTCTTTTTAACACAGAATGGAGGTTGTTGTCCAGTGGTAGCAATCTTTGCTCATTCTAGGCGGATACACGGATGATATAAATTGTGGATCGAATTGAATATTGGAAAGTCAGAACATCATGATGGACCCACAGTTGCATAATAGGTATTAGAATCTACACGATCCTCTCCAGTGGAACACCGAATGAAAGAACTGACCTTGGAGTCCTTGCTCCCCCACAGAAGACAAGACAGATAAGGAAAAGAGAAAAAGCTAACAAGCGCCATCAGACTAAGGCCGACAGGCGATATTAAAATGGTGATCGGAGATATAAACGTCAAAATAAGGAAATAACCGAGGTTTGCCCATTTCAGGGCAATAAACTTTTCTGAGATCAAAACAATTGATAAAAGGCGGTCCTCACATTTTGCACACTCAATTCGCTCCAGCTCTCAGTCTATACTTATTAGTATTTTTTGGAAACGATTAACGCTGTAGAATGTTTTTGAAAATACCTAAAACTTCAAGTATCGATATCTCAAAAATGATGCGATATATCGAAAAAAGTTATTTTACATTTTCGTCTTATTTTGGGGTGTTTTATCGAAATTCATAATTAAAATCGGTACCACGGAAATCTTAGCGGTGATAGAACTATAAACCTTTGGGAAATACCTCAAAAAGTCAACTTCAACTAAGTGATATCGAAAAATTTTATTATATATTTTCGTCTTATTTTGTGGTGCTTCATCAAAATCCATCGTCAAAAAGCGGGCCACGGAAGCCGTAGAAGTGCCAATAAAAAGAAGAGGGGGTAAATAAATTGGACTTAAAAATGGACCGGCAACATCCGAATTATTCATCTTTGACCTATTCTCAACTGAAATCTGCTGACGGAATGCGGTCCTCACATTTTGCACACTCAATTCCGTCCAGCTCCCAGTCTAAATTGAATTACGATACAAAATTCCGATTGTACTTTAGTGCTATAGTAAGGGAAATTGTTATATGATAGTGATGTAGTTGGGAAGTTGGACTTTTTGATTTTTTTTCTTTACATATGTTAAGATAAAGCAAAAAAAAAATTTCTGCAAAATCGGTCCTGTGATACACGAGAAAATTGCATAAATGTCCATTTTTGATGCATTTTGAGTGCATTGCTACACTATTTTTTTAATTTCTCCAATCGAATTTCTCCAACGACCAACAGAACTGGGTCGTAGAAAAATAAAAAAAATTGAAAATACTCATGAATGAATAGACTATCGAACTGATTCGGTATAACTGATTAAAAATGAATCCTAACCTCAAAAAACCAAAATGTATAAAATTTTGATTTATTTTACTAAAAATGAAATAAAATAGTCGGATTTTGATAAAAATTGGAGAAAATATGTAATTTGATGCTATAAATACGTGGTTGAAATCTCAAAAGAAACTTTGAATGTTTACGGCAACAATTAGCAGTTTTCGAAAAAATTTAACATTGCCGCCATTTTATCCCAAATCATCGTACGGTAAAATATTTCTTTTTAAATTGTAGGTTTTTTATGTACTTTCTTGTGAGCATACGCAATACTTCGTTACTTTATTTAAAATGTCTATTTTAGGACTTTAAAAAAAGTAAAAAATTTCAATTTTCTTTTTTTTGCCTTTTGCCAACTATGAAAAGCTACTTGCCAACTATGAAAAAAAAGGCAAAAAATTTAAAAATTGAATTTTTTTATTTTTTTCAAAGTCCTAAAATGGGCATTTTAAATAAACTAACGAAGTGTTGCGTATGCTCACAAGAAAGTACATAAAAAAAACCACAATTTAAAAAAAATATTTTACCGTACGATGATTTGGCATAAAATGGCGGCAATTTTAAAATTTTTCGAAAAGTGTCAATTGTTTCCGTTAAAATCGAAAGGTTTTTTTTGAAATTTCAACCACGTATTTATAGCATCACAATACATCTTTTCTCCAATTTTTGTCAAAATCCGACTTTTGTTTAAAATCCGGTTTTTTGAGGTTAGGATTCATTTTTAAAGTTTAAAGAATTTTTTTTTTCGCTTTATCTTAACATATGTAAAAAAAAAACAAAAAAATCCAACTTCCCAACTACATCATAACTTCGCTTTTTTTTTGTTTAAATTCCCTCTACTACTACTTAGTTTTGCAAATATTAACATTTTACTTAAATATTTATAAATTTTATGCAAGTTTTTTTCTCCAAAATTAGCTCCAAAGTTCATCTAGAGACTCATAGAACCGAATTAGTTTAATACGACCCCCGCTGACTTCATGTACATTGTTTGGAAAAATCGATTTTGTATCTAATCAGTGGCCTGAAAGTTCATTGAATTAATTCGTTGGTCCCCACAGGATATTTAAATTCAAGAGGATGCTGATTTCGTTTAGAATATTGTATATGTATGCAAACTGCCGGAAAGTAATGTCCTTAAGTTCAACTTCTGTTGTAATATTTATAAACTTTGGTTATGCCCTTTAAATTCCGTCAAAAATTGTAATACTTTTTGTTCAAGTGTCATTAAGTTTGTCCTTCTACTAATGTTGTTCTTTAGTATAAATTTTCAATTATGTTCTTCATCACAAATTTCCTAAATACGAATATATTATTGAATAATCCTCAAATGCAGAAGAAGAAATAAAAACACAATCACCACAAAAATTTAATGAACAATAAAAATGTGAAAATATTAGTAAATAATGAAGCAATTTATTTTCAATTAGTCTCAGACTAACAATATAAATTACTCGGACTATAAAAAAGATGATAGTTACCTTGTCCAAGGAGTTCTGAAATTGAAAATTATTGATTTATTAGTTTACTGAGACAAATATTGATTTATCTTATTTGTATATTATTTAAGCAATAGGTATTTAATTTTTTTTATATAATTATAAAATCTGGATTCAATTTCAATTGTCCATGTGTATACATATGTATATGTGTTTTCATTGCCGTATCGAAATGAAAATTTATAGAAATTATTTATTTAATAAAGTTTAGTTTGTACGTTTATCTAAACTTTAAAGTGATATAATTAATGTGGTGGTTTTGATGAAAGAAGCTTATGTCGAACTAAAAGAGGCGGTAAAGGATACAGGCCTGAACATCAACGATGAAAAAACAAAGTTGAGGCAAATGTCCAAAGCGGAAAGATTTAGAATTGGAATAAATACAACTATCGACAAACACAACCAAGACGTAGTCCACTTTTTGTCCAAGTTTTAACACAATACATATCTTTAGTACCTACTAAGTACTCGTTTTCAGCAGTACTAATTCCTTGGCCTATCCTCATTTATTCGAACTTAACATTGCACTGTGAAATGGCTAATGATATTACGCTCTGGCAGTATAAAAGTTTATCCAATGAGCATCATTTTTTCAAATCAATTACTTTAATTAATTCGAAAGATAAGATTATAAGAGACGCTAATGTAATATAAGAGCCGGCTATATATAAGATTATAAGAGACGCGTTCTAAAGAAGCTGCCGGTGAATGTTGCGTTTCATTTCTTTGGTGTTGTTACAATTTCAGAAATACTGACTGTGGAAAGTTGTTCCACGCTCAAGTTGTTCTGTTTATAAATGAATGCTTTGATTGTCGTTTGCTAGTCTGCGGAAATGAGCTAACCAGACGAGTGTTGCGGAAAAACAATTGCAGCGGAGGCAAAATTTCGGTATCCCAGCCGCCGATGTATTCAAGCTCGTGTTATTTCGTGAAGGAATCCCAAGTATTAGAAAACTTATTTGACGATTTGGTAGGCGTGTCATTCTATCGCAGATCCTTGGTTAATTAATGACATGCTAATACCGGAGACAGATTAGAAACTTAATGCGGATTATGACGTCAAAATGACCTAGACCCATATAAGAGATGTGGAAATAAAATGGAGTCTACGTCATTCTGACGTCATAATCCGGATTAAGGGTGCTAGTCTGTCTAGGGTATAAGGATGTTAAGAGTTGGGTCAGTCGTTAGATTTATAACACCCATCGGGGAGTGAAGCTAATTTTGCGGGAGATACGACAGTACTTTGGCTAGATTTGTAAATTGAATTGAGTATCGGTTGACGACCATAGAAACAAAGCATGGGTCGGTTTATATCATCGATGACTAATGAAAAGTACAGTCATCAACGAAACTGTAAAGGGGGATTAGTCATTTATAAAAATTATAAATAGGGGTGGTTCCATGAGCCTTGGCGACGCCGGCAGAGATAGCTAGGGGTTTAGATTCGACATCATCCAATACTACTTTAATTTAACCAACGAGTAGATAGAAAAATGACAATCCTCTTCTTGCACTCTGTAAAAAAAGGTTTAGAGATATCTGGAAAAGCCAGGACCTACTAATCTATTCTATTAGACATACAAGACGATCGCCAGTAGATCCGTTTTTTCAAATTGCATTGCTTGCCACGTGATACTTGGTTGAACTCTAGATATTCCATTTGCTTTTTATTGATTTATCGTTTCCATGATTGTGAAAAGTAAAGAAGCAATTGCTATTGGTTAATAATTGGGTTTGCCGGGGTTCCCCTTTTTCTGTGTAAGTTGAACACAGGCTATTTTGGTTATACTCCGCCGGCAGAATAAAGAGTTTCCGCAGATGTTTAGACAAAAAGGGGCCATAGGGCGTATGTAGTCAGTTCCAGAATATTTGATGACGTCAAGCTCTTTGAGACACCTATACATTTCCTGAATATCGATAAAATATCCGTCGGTTGTTGGTATACTTTGGGCCGGAAGATGGCACAGCAGCGTAGAGAAGAATTCGAGGCGAACAGAGTGATATAAGCAACAGAAGTTTTTACAGCCAGCGGTAGCATTGAAGATCTTAATATTTTCCTCATGATGTACATACAGGGATTTCTCAACCTATATACCCCCGACAAACGGACTCATGAGAACGTCTGTACCATCTAAAATTCTTTAGATGTAATTGCGGTCCTACATTTCCCACTAAACCGTCTATTCGACTTAGGCTTTATAGACTCGGTACAATAAAGTATAAACGAACGCTTTTCTGCCCATATAACTCTGGTGACACAAAAACTGACAGAGTTGCTGTTCTTATTTCGGAAACATAAATCGCAGTCACAGTATTCGGAATAAAAGGTAATGTAAAAGAGACTGACAGCTTCGAATATCGTAGAAAAAGGTGACGTCACTCGGCAACTTAATGCAGAAACAACAACAACAATTTCGATTTTATATAGGAAGAGTTTCCGAGTGACATCGCACTAAAACGATATTCAGTCTTTTACATTACCTTCTTTCTGTATATCGTTAATCGCAGTTATCTGTCTGGAAGAAGCCACAGCCAGCTGACTGTCGCATAGTGCTACATAGTTCTTTTCAGAGCATCATTGATTGCGGCAAATAATCAATAAAAGATTTTGTAAATTTAGTACGTGAGTCAATATCGTTGGAATACCGCATTAAATAGAAAGTAAGACAGGAACAACAATTTTCTACAATTTAATGCAGATTATTAGTGTTTGCGAAAAGCCCAAAGTTTTTTCCAAGAAACACTGTTGCTAAGCTAATTTTCATTATAGATGTTTAAAAATCACCCGGAGCAACGATTTCGCACTCCGGGTGGGAGGAAAGAATCCGAATGTCAGTTCAGACAGAGCAGCAAAAGCTTAGGCATAGGTTTCATTAGTTACGTACATATATTAAAACTTACATAGTATGCATAGAAAATATAAAAATATCACGAACAATAATTTAATAATAAAGCGCAATGGAGAGGGAAATTTAACACAATAGGCCTACCCTAAATGGGAAGTGAAGTGAAGTGAAGTTAGGTACCATGGCATATGAATGTATGAGAGTGACCAAAATGGAAGTGAAGTGGAAGTTTATTTTCGAAAATTTTCGAAAAGTCATTTAGAGAAGTAACCGTGCGGTAAGAACCGCACAAGAAGTAAAGAAAAGTTTAGAAAGTAAGGCTGTTCACTTGCTACACTTCTTATGAACCTTTTATTATGGTTTATATATCAATTTTGAAAGAAATTACGTCTACTTCACTTCTACTTCACTTCTGCGTTACTTTTCATTTAGGGTAGGCCTTAAGTCGTACCGTAACTCCTGGTATTGATCTGTGTCAGCATCAAGTGACATTTGTATAAATACATTTAGTGCAATAATTGGGAGCACATTAATATAGGTGGAATAAAGCAAATAAAGCACTCGCATAAATATAGGTGGAATAAAGCAGAGAAAGCACTCCGCGAATTTTGCAAAAATTAAATCAAAAATGTTTGCAACGATTTACAATCCGATAAGTCTCACCTCTGAAATCATCAACTAGACCAGGGGTGGCGAACCTATAACACGCTCGCCAGAGGTGGCACATGTAAAAAATTTGCTGGCATGTGAAAATTTTCTGGTGCAGCGTTTACGTTAGCAGATGCACGCCAGGATATTTCGCGAAAAACAGCGAAACAGCACTTCTATAATACGCCTAATATGAAAGTTAGACTTTTAAAGTCAATTTACATATCCGACATTTTTCTGTTGCGGCGCACTTGCGCAATTTGATGTCGCAGAAATTGTTTCTGAAGGGTTGAAATCGTAAAAAAGAGTGGCACGACAAAAAAAACGTCGCATATGTAAATTCACCCTTAAGGTCCTTTTACATCCCAAACGCAAAGTGGAAACGTAAATGAGCTCTTTCACCGCACAGAAATTTTGCTCTTTTCACTTGTGGATTCTAGAAAAAGACAATAGCATACAACTTTCTGTGCATTTTTGATGTAAAAAGGCCTTTATTATTTCGAGAGGAGAAGAGGGCCTCTTAAACACAGATTGAAAACAAACAAACAAGCGGTCGCCCTTATAACCTCACTTGATACGATCATAATAAGAAGGTATTCCTTTCTCCTTTAAGTCTCCTCTCATTTAAAAAACACACCGTTGCACCCTTATTCAATATTTTAATATTACCAATAGCACGTCAACAATTTTATAAAAATAGATTGTATTTTTTGGCACCGATACTGAAAAAGGTTCGCCACCCCTGAACTAGACATTCAGAACGGTCGTCAGAAGATGTTATTTGTTTAAAGGCGTAGTGTTTCTTGCAAAATATCTGGTAAGCTTATACAATAATACCATAATAATAACGTCTATTGCAACTAGTGTCCGACCGAAGGTCAGTTTTAGGACGAAGCCGAAGCCGATGCCGAATGTTCGGCTTTTTCCATAACCTTCGGCCGAAACCGAAGCCGAAGCCGAAGGTTCAATCATACACAGAAATCTTGGTATACTGACTGAAAAATATACATAATAATGAAAATTCTTCACTGTTATTTTGTTTTATAGTCATAGTGCCGAAAATGATTGCAATATGCATTTTAAATAACTAAGTTGCGGCTTTCCAAAAATAATAAACTAAGATTTGTTTATTTTTATTTGAGGAATGCCATACGTTTCAATGTCACATTCCCATCACACTCTCAATTCTTTTCGTTTTCAGCGACTGGCCTGGCTGGATATAAAAACTTCGGCTTCGGCTAACCTTCGGCTCCTTTGGCCGAAGCCGAATGTGCGGCCGAAGGTGTTTTTTTGGCCGAAGTTGGCCGAAGCCGAAGCCGAAGCCGAACCTTCGGTCGGACACTAATTGCAACAAAACATTTTGCATCTTTTGCCGAATATATCTGTCGCGCGATCAGTAATTTCAATCAGTGCAAATCGGTTGCCAAAGGAAAAAATCCAAATGCTGACTGTAAAGATAATTCTCAGTTTCTTTTTTGTTTGTGAAAGACTAGAGAGCTCAGGGGAAGCCCCTTTGCACTGTCGACAATCTATTTTTTTCGGAGAGTGCATTATTTTTTTAAAAGTACCATAAGAGCCGATGCAGTTCAATGACAAAGAAAATGTTTATGTAGAAACGTTTCTTCCTATAATCGACACATTTAAAACAACGATCGAAATCTTACAAGGAGTGCAGAACTTTAGAAACCTTGTAAATTAATCCGGGGGCTTGAGTATCTCAGTCTTACATAGTTTAATAAAATCAGACAAATTAGAAGAAACTTTTCGGAATGTGAAATTACAGCAGGAATATTCCTTTGCCAATTGGTCAACAATTACAGCGGAGAGAGTTCATTTTCACAACTTAAAAAAATAAAAAATGAATTACGAATGACATGAATGTTACAAGAACCATATACTAATTTTAAATAATAAATAATAATAAATAATTGAAATTTTGCACTTCAAAAATGTCAATCAATAGTAATCATATTACTAGAGATGCGCCGAACATGGGTTCAACCGAATACGAATATTCGGTCAGAAATGTACCGAACCGAACATTCGGCCGAATATTCGGTTGATTTTTGAGCTTTTTGGAAATGCAGTTTCATAACGACGAGGGGAGAGGAATTCAAGTAGTAAGAAAACCATTAACAATAAGGGAAAAATCAAATCCTTTGGAGCTACCTGGCTTGACGTAACCGAACATTTCATTTTTTCCTAACAATTTAATAGATTTATTTCTCTTCAGATTTAGACAATATTTTAGGAACAAAGAACTGTTTCTATTTCTTCTTGAATATTTGCACTTTGTCCCTTGGTAATAAAATTTCCTTCGACGTCTGAAGAGATAGTGGACCTAAACCATACAGCATCAGTGAACATTCCCCGTCCATTTTCTAGTAAACTCTGCTTTACTTTGGCTACATTTTACGCCCTTCGATATCTCCTGGTTTTTCTCCATAAAGCGCAACATATTCTATTAGTAGAGGGTTTTCGAGGTCGCTGACTACGAATATGATGTTTAAAATTCAAAATGGCGGATCCAAAATGAAGCAATGATGAAACATATTAATGATATTGTGACAGCCCATCTACAACTTGTCTTGCTTTTGCGTTTTTATAACTTATCCTGAACCAAGTTTTCGACGAAGCAACTGCAAAACTAACTTGCAAGGACGAATTAAATGTTTTTGGTCGAATCGCAGCTATTATGACTGCGATTCGACCAAAAACATTTAACTCGAGCAATAGAATTTTATTTTAGTACAATTTTTAAAGAATTCCCCTTGTTTACAAAATCATGTTATAAATAATGGTTAAAGAATTATTGTAAAACATCAGAGCAAGCCTACATTACATAAAAGATATATACCCCAATGACGCACTATTTTACATGGTCCTCAAATAAATACACAATTTTTACGAGATAATGTTATAGACAATGGTTAACAAATTATTTAAAAATTCTGAAAAAGAACATATTTGAAGGTACAGATCTCAGCTGCAACCTCTATATATTTAGAACATTAATAAGAGTTTTTCGCTTAATAACAGACGGTTAATTGAACTAAAAAATTCCATATTTTTAAGGAATAATTATTTGTTTGTTACTATTTCATAAATAAAGCTTTAAAATTTAAATATTTTGTAAAATAAAGTATTCTATCGTAAAGTATGGGTTTTCAGCTATAAATTGACCACCTACTAAATGTCAATAAGTATTTTGCATTTATTGTTATTATTGATTGGAGTTACGCATGGAAAAAATAAAATCTCGTTTTCCCGAAATTCGTGTAATAAAAAGTGCGTACTGAAAAAACGCGATTTTTTTAATTTTTTTCAATAGATACATATATCGCAATAATGACCATTTCAGGAAACCAATCCACAAGTTAATTTAAAAATAATTTTGCTTTTTAACAATTTGAAGAAGATTTACTGAAACAAGTGATATTTTGCCAATTATTGGGGCTGCGTAGACTAGTCATGATT
The DNA here is from genome assembly GCA_963855945.1 of Thereva nobilitata. NCBI lineage: Eukaryota > Metazoa > Arthropoda > Insecta > Diptera > Therevidae > Thereva > Thereva nobilitata. The sequence continues at coordinate 35,823,776 of OY979696.1, forward strand.
ACTATGTAGTAAAACCGAGTTTTATGAAGAGAGACGTGAAGGGGCGGGGTGAGCATGCCGCCCCTTCACCTCTCTCTTCTTAAAAATCGGTTTTACTACATAGTAATCATGACTAGTCTACGTTGCCCCATTAGTTAGTAAGGTACCATATTTTTAAAAAATGTTTTTTATGTAAAATTTAATGGAGAATACGATAAAAATATGAAAAATTTGATAAGAGGTTGGGGCCGTTGTTAAAAATTGATTTAAACAATTAAATTGTTAATAACAATATGAATTTGTTAATAATTATTATTTAAAATATTTTTTTCTCAAGATTCAGTCCTTTAGCTTTAAATTGAACAAGAAAATAAGTTTGTAGCTCAAATAGAGCCGGAGTTATACATTTATAAAAATGAGTCTCCAAGCCAAAAAACTCGCTTTTCTCAAATTTTCAATCACTTGTATTTATCGAAAATATGTCGGAAAAAAAATCCTCGGACACGCATCTCTTATTTTTCGATATAGAACCCGTGAAAAAAATGTTAGCCAAATCGGAGATGTGTCGGTCAATTTTCATCAAAATCCGTACGGTTTGTAAAAGACTTACTCATGTATTAGACCTTAATTAAGAAATTCGCATCTCCCAGGGATGCGATCGTACAAAAAAGTTTCTCAGACATTATTTACGTAAAATTTCCTTCTATTTCGAATGGTGTTATCAGTTTTTTCGGAAAAAGTATATTTTAAAAGCTATTCGCGAAAAACCGTAATTTAACACTTCTTTTGTTTAATAAATATTGCAGCGGCACTTTTTAGGAAGCCGATTTTTTATTATATATTATTGATACTATTCAGAAGAGAATGGAAAATAATCCGCCCCGTAACAAAGGATTACGAAGTGAATTCCGCATTTTAGTGGACTAATAAGTGACAATTATCCGTGAGAAATGCAACTATAAATGACTTCGGGATTTCCACAATCTCACTTTTGTGACAATTGTCACTGAGGTGCTTATGAGAATACAAAGACTGGTTTGCCACATTTTCCGATAGGTGACGTGACTATGGGAATAGAGGCCTATTTGAATTGTGATTGAGCATATAAATGAGTCGGAAATTTTTTTAATTTTGGATTTTGTGAATAAATAATGGTTGCACAATGTAGGGTTGGTTTCATTTACAAATACTACCTATGTTCAGTTCGAGAATCAAGCCTCTTTAAGGGGGCGTCCATAAATTACGTGAGGTGTTTAGGGGGGGAGGGGGTCGAGCCGAATCTCACCAAATCTCACGTGGGGGAGGGGGAGGGTCTCCGCAAATCTCACGTAATTTTTTTCCGCAAGAAACAGTGTAAAATCGCGAGAAAACTGGGTTAAATTAATAGTACAGGTAAATTAAGCCGAAAAAAGCAATATAGCGGAAATAATTAGGTACAGGCTGAAAATTGGCAGAGCGCTTCTTTTTATGCTTTTTAATAAGGGGTTATAAAGTCTTATTTACCGATTTTCTACTCCGAGAAGTCCACTTTTTAGGGGGTTTTAGCCCTTCTTTTTCTGTAATTTTTTTGCAATATTTCTTAATATCTTTTTGTTTTTTTCAATTTTAAGTGCAATATCTGTAAATGAGAAAATCTTTAAAATCGTCTTTTCGGACCTCACTTAGATTTCATTCACGAAAATCTTGGTGCAGTATCAGATGAACATGGTGAAAGGTTTTATCAAAACATATTGCAAATAGAGAAGGAATAATGAATCAAAAGTATACGTGATACTATTACTATATTTCGACTCAATAGCAATTGGGTATAAAAATTTTGCACTGCCGTTTACACTGTATTTGTTCACTGTTTCAAATACCATCCAACTGGAACATCCAAAAAAAGTAAAGAAAATAATTTAATTATCTGGGAATGAAGACGTGATGAAAAATTCTTATCTTTTTATACAATGGTCTGGGAAAAACTGCGAAAGTAATGTATGCATTGACTTATACCACCATTTTTGGACAGATTGCGACCCTACGATGAACTAGTGTGGGGGTCTAAGCTTAAACAAAACAGAAAGGCCTAGAAGCCCAATTGAAAACCTGGAACCTAAGGTGATACGAAAGTAGGAAGCAAACGGAAGCTAGTAGCGATGCCTGATAAGTCTTGGAAAAGAAATTATGTTCAGCCAACCAACTTCATTTATTAACTTAATTTGACATTTTGATGGGAACAATAAATTGTTTCAAGAATATTTAAAGAGTTTTTAGAATATTTTAAAACAAACAAATAAATGCAGCGCATGCGGCAATGGCTTTACTCGCGGACTGAAATCCGATAATAGGCGGACGAATTCGCATTGGTGGAGGATACCATTTTCTTATTTCCGAATTTCATGACTTTCGAATCGGATTGCAGGATAACCCCCCTGGGTCTTTCAGTCACAGGTTTTTTACCTAACGATGACATATATAGAAGAATGCTCCGAAGTTTGTATATCTCCATAGTCATAAATGGCTCTACCATTACTATTCAAACAGTCAAGTCGTTACTCTCTAAAAACGAATCAGTGGATGCCAAAGCCAACCTTCGTATGTCAATATATTGTAAAATTCTAAATTTTTTTTATATTCCATATGCTTGCTCTACAAATACACGAGTTTTCTGTTCTCTTGTTAAGAAATCATTATCCCTGTAAGGCACCCTGAGGTTGGTTTCCAAAGGGTAGGCAGAATCACCTACTAAATGGTAATCCACAGGTATTGTAGTTTATATTGGGTGCATGCCGAGTTGGTGCTGTTATGATTTTGTGGTACTGTTCTTCAACACAAATTATGATTTCTAAATGCAATCAAGCACAGATTAAGGTATTTACACTAAAAATACGCATAATAGTGTAAATCCTACATTTGTTTTAAAATTTTAAAAATCTCACGTGAGATTGAGGGGGGGAGGGGGTCGAGCCAAATCTCACGACATCTCACCAAGGGGGGAGGGGGGGGTCGAAAAATCGCCAAAATCACCTCACGTAATTTATGGATGTCCCCTAACATATGTAAATCTTAAAATAATACTATTTAAATATTCGGTAATTATTCAGCAAACTAACCGAATATTCGGCCGAATACGAACATAAAAAAAACGCCAAACATACCGAATACGAATATTCAGCCGAACATTCGGCGCATCTCAGCGCAAGAGTCATAAGATCTCATCTAGCAAAGTTTCCTATTGTCCCAAAAGAGCATGTCATGATACAAGGGTTTTAATTTTGACAATATAGATCAATTAGAAATATGAAAAATTGGTGCAATGCACGAAATAAAAAGATAGACATAAATATCCGACGTAGACTAACTGAATCAGTCAATCAGCTATTACCGGGTGTCGTATAGGTGGCCGGCATTGTAAACTGTCTATGAAAACGCTATGTTGAGTGACCTTGCTTTGGGTGGTTTTAATCCTAAATTGTCTCTTTGCAAAACTGTATAAACCTCTTTAATTTTGTAATAATTCGAAGTTATTTCTATTTTAATGATTTGGTCTAGTATAACGAAATATATAAGAATTAAAATCAATTTGTGTAAATGTTTTTTGAACATTAATGGGTTAATGAAAAACTAAATTCTCTAATTCAATTTAATTAAATTTTGTTAATAAAGAAATTCACTTAGGAGAATTAAAACTTAACCATTAAAAAGAGGTCGCTAGTTTAAACTAAATACAATGGTCTCTACAGTGCTTCTATACACATATACGCCGGCAATTATAACCACAATTTCATTTAATTATTCATTAACATAGTCCAGAATTTACTTCATATCTAACGTAAAAGTATAACCGGTAAAACAAATCTAAACTCTCTTGTTCTATATCCTAAAAGAAGAGTACAAAAATAAATTATCAATTTCAAAATCAATTTCACTCGACAAGAAAAATAGTTGCAGAGTTTCTCCCCATCATGTTTCGGCACACGCAGGTTCCCATAAACAGTTTAATTAGCTAATTTTGACGTTGCGACTATCCATCGATTTTGTGCAAATTGATTTTAGGTATTTTTTTTCTTTTTGTAATTTTAGTTTAGTATTTAATAATTTAAAAGATTTTTTTTTTAAATACAGTTTAACCACTCTAAAATTAAAGGGTTTTGTGATAAAATTCGCTTGTCTAAAGAAAAGTTTTAATAAAAATTGGTAAAAACGCTATATATATCGCTATATTTAACTAAATTATCATATTATAATAATATATCTTACCGCTTTTTGCAAAACAGATTCGTCCGACATCTTTTTTGACGACAATATCGCGACATTCGTTTAACAATATATGAGTAAAGGTGTGTAAATTGATTGATTACTTAACACTAAAATCCAATAAGCTATCTAGATATCATTTTATGACATTATAGGCAAAGTTTTGTTCCACTATTAGATTAATAAAAAAAAAACGCTTTCTTTTTCTATCGAATTTTTTTTAATATTAAAAAAAATATATTTAAGCCGGAAATGATTTTTCTCTCACTGTTTTAATTATTATTATTTCTTTTGTGGTTCGTTTCGTTATTGATTTTTCGGTATATTATCACACTGACACAGAATACCATTATTGAAGGTACGCTTTTGTGTATATATATATATTTTATATTCGATTTTGAGATATAAAAGGAATCTCGTTTAATTAATTAATACACTAAAAAGTTCACTTAAATTTTTTTTTATCATTTATTAATTATTTTATTTAAATCACTTTTTTCGTTTTGAATATAACTATTTGAAATGGAAGAACGTTTAGGCTTTTTTAAGAGGAAGTTTCCTTCCGCACGACACATTTTTTAATGAAAGTTCATCACCAAGATTTCAGATATATATCCAATGGTATCCAGTGGTGCAATGCGTCGGTTTTCTCATATGCACGGGGCTTTCGTACTAGGTCAAATAGAGAAATATTGAGCTGCAGCTCTATGGCGCCGGTATTTACCATGGAATTTAAAAGCACACCAATAGTTGTCAACTATATGGCAAATTTTATCAGACAGCTTGTCTTTGTCTTCTATAGAATAAAAGTGGATAAAAAGATTTTCAAGTACCGTGCCGGAGCTTTTAATGAAGAACAACAACAACAGCAACAACAACAAACACACCAACATTTTTTTTTCTATTTGAAAATTTCTCTACGAAAAACCCTTTGGCTAACACGATAGCTTTTTCTTGAGCTTTTCTATCTAACAAACTCCATGGTGAGGATCTAGCCATGCGCAACATACACCTGCCCCCCATATGATGATTGCAATCACAATAGAGAGTTGAAACTATATTAAAGTGTTTTCTGTTCTTGTTTTCTACTACAATTCAGAATTAGCATTTTCCTGTCCCCCAAGTTAATTACATGAAGTGCCATGCATGACAAACTTCTGTTATGTATGCATTTCCCCCGAGCAGCACCCTACAATCCAGTGTTACTTTTGTCTCAATGGAATCTCTATCTATATATCGAGAGCTCTTTTGGATCGCGGTACTAGTGACTAGTCTAGTGCATAATGAGTTTGCTGGCCACAAACAGTATCGAATTTCCCCTCTGGGTGGAATCGAATTTCCAATTTCTTTTTAATAAAATACAAAAAAAAACCAATATAACAAATCTTGATGCTCCACTGACTGAGTGACTGCTGTCCCCTCGTTTACTTTGGATCAAATGAAGTGAGAAATGGTTCTTCGGCATAGTTCTATAAATGTGTGTCATATTACTTTTGTGTTTTAAGCCATTTTTAAAGGTCTACGATTATATAAAATGTGGAAACTATTACGATATAATAACCAGAAACGTCTTAAGGAAGGTGACATTAAGACTTGAATCTGGAAACTCCTAAATAAATTATTGTGAATCTACCTCCAGCAGACAGGACACACATGATAGAGACGCGGGTGAAGGACACCGCTTTTTCGGTATCCGGGAGAATTCCAAGGATATTTAATGTTCACCCTATGGCTGACGTTCGTAATATATAGTCACCTACAAAATGGTTTATCAAGCTTATCCCCAACCAACTCCACAGATAAGCTTTACACCTTAATACATTTCCATTTGTATGAAAAATATGTAAAAATTAGAATTAGATTGGGCAGAATAATTTACATACATATGTATGTACAACGTGTATTCTTGTCACAATATTTTCAAAAATTACATATGACTTTCCTTTCCCCCTTTTATTTTGTTTCATCCCCAAACCAAAAATTTCTTTCATTCTTTTTGCAACCTTGAAGAATACAAAAAAAATTGCTCGCCTTTATTTTTACATGTTATTGATTATGACTTTAGAGGGCATACATTTTTACCTGTCACTTTCAATTTTTACCTGCCGACCTTTATTTATTTATTACCACTTTTAATTTAATGATGACAAAATTCCAAAGAGGCGAAAAATTTAACATTTTCTTTCAATATCAACAGAGGTGGTGTGAATATTGAGGGAGAATCTAGAATCTTTTTGGTTGAAAAATGATATTTTAAGTAAGTGCAAAATACGTGATTTTTATACAAAATTTCAACAAGTGTTTCTTAAGAGGAGGTTTGACGTCAGCCCTTACATCATCATATCCGTTTTTAGATAAGGACCTGGATTTTATTTGCTGAAGTAAAAAGTTTTTTAAATGTCGCAATGCAGGAAATGATTTCTCTTTTTGGATGGGTATCAAGTATATAGCTTAAAAGAGGTGACAAATGGATGGATTTTGCGACTATATTCAAATATCAAGGTAATATTTAATGGAGTTGGTCGATAGAAATCAATATCTGAACAATCTTCAGGGCAGAGCTTTAGTTTATAAAGGGTGTTCCATTAGAGACTTCATCATGTAAAGTGTGAAGAAACCCCTTATTTTAAATTGTGACCAGTCATAAGTCACAAGCCCTTGTAACTCATGCTTGTCATTGAGAGTTTGTGATGGATTTGTCAAAATTGTGACTATTATTTAGATTAGAATACCAAATTGTCTCAAGTTGTGACTCATCACACCCTTGTGATTGCGTTGTGACTATGCTTTTAGGATACGGCTATAAAACTGTTTTAAAAGAATTTGAGAATTTAAATTTTAATTAGTAATGTGGTTTATTAGAATCACGTATGGAACGAAATCTAACCCAAATGTTTACCACGGCTCTGGCGATAGAACTGCATCCGCTTGCTTACATTTTGAAGGACGCTGAGGCATGATCAATGAAATTTTTTTTCATGATAAATAATATGCTAACAAAAGTAACGGTGATGGGTTGCCTAACGAAATATGTTCAAGGCTATATTTAATAGGCCTTTTTTCGCCATTTTCCGCTTTTTTCTCTATTTTGAGGAGAAACTATGTATTTTGGTGGAAATATCAAAAAAACAAAGTTGTAGAGCAGAAAATGTCCTACAAATTTTGTCTTCACTGTTTTTTCGAATTCCGCATAGTTTCGCCGCTAGCGGCCGTTTTGCACCTTTTTTTAGATTCTGAGCTAAAATTATGCATTTGTATGAAAAATTAAATGAGATCAAAGTAGTAGTTGCAGTTTTTCAACGGCTTTTCTTTGGACGCTTTGATTTATCAACAGAATCTGAAAAAAGGCGCAAAACGGCCGCTAGCGGCGAAACTATGCGGAATTCGAAAAAACAGTGAAGACAAAATTTGTAGGAAATTTTCTGCTCTACAACTTTGTCTTTTTGATATTTCCACCAAAATACATAGTTTCTCCTCAAAGCGGAAAATGGCGAAAAAAGGCCTATTAAATATAGCCTTGAACATATTTCGATAGGCAACCCATCACCGTTACTTTTGTTAGCATATTATTTATCATGAAAAAAAATTTCATTCAGTTACTCGATCGGTGAAGGTCGTTGTTCTACGGATCCTGTACTAATAGTAGTTAAGGATGTGGCGACAAAAGTCGAGCAAACTGCAGTATCATTGTTATCTAGCGACGCCATATTCGTGGTCGATCGCACCCTCACGTTTTATTACAAGCAAATTTACCAGTCCGCTCTCAACCTTCGTCAACAACAGTCGCCTCCGCCAAGGGTAGTAATAACATCTTGGACTAATTCTGTAAGTGCCGGCCAACAAAAATAAACATATTATTTCAATAGAGGTACCTAAACATAATAAAAAATTTTTATTACTACATCAAAGTTCTAAGTCAATTCTCTGAGATTATATATAACCTCAAAAATATTATTCAGCTTAGTATCATAAAGTATTATAAGAGCCCGAGTAAAAATAAATGATGGCCTTAGAACGGGCAAATGCCGACTGTGATTGGCCATCTGGCGGTTAACAGAAGGCTCGTTGCAGGACAGTACGGCCGTACAAGGGGCGATTGACGGTGAAACAACGGCCTTACAGTTTCAATAACGGCAATACGACGGTGGTACGGCGGCCGTATGGTTGCTATTACGGGTATACGACGGTGGTACAGTGGCAGCAACGTGGATATTCGCCCTCCTATAAGAAAATATATTTCACTGCAATTAAATGTTTGATTTTTTTTCGGTTGTGTTTTTTTTTCAAGCCGTTAAAAATAACAAAATTTCCCACTAAAATATAAATCAACACGCACCACACACTTCACGTGCAACAAACCGACGACTGGCGAGCTCGTTTCTCTTGTGCATCAATATCTTTAAGTAGGATAAATCGAAAGAACCATTGTACATAACGAAAATGATGAAGTTCCCATAAAACACATTCAACAATACATTTGGTGCAGATTCTTTTTTTGGCTAAAACTTCCCGCCGAATGCCCGTTTCTACAGCTCAGTACTTGACCTTTTAAATCTTTTGGTCAAATTTGGCCGTCGTAAGGCCGTATGTGCTCCCATTAAAAATGGTTAAAAACTCTACGGCCATCATATGCCCCTTAAAAAGCCAAGCGGCCGCTGTTCGCCCTTTATAAGGCCGTTTTTTATTTTTACTCGGGAGTAGTATTATAAAAGTGGCGTTGAAATGGGCCAACGGGGGAGGGGAATGATCATTTTTATACTTACCGATATTGCAGTGCTTTAAAAATGTATAATAAAACGATTTTTTAAATACATTTTTAAAGCACTGCAATATCGTGAGAATAAAAATCACCTCTTTTTTTATATTATTTAATGCCCGAAAACTATGTGAAGATATATGTGAACTTTGCTGTAATAATAAAAAATGTTTATTTTGTTGTAATCTATTAAAATAATTAGTTTATTTTTGTTGGCCGGCACTTTCAGAATTAGCCCAAAAATGTATGGCGACTGGGTGATCTCCTTTAAGGTAATTTAGAAATCCCGTTAAAAGAAATTGTATCCGGTAGTTCTCGCCGAGATGGCGGAGGTTCAATCTCCTCCTCGTTGTAGCATCACAATGTCATAGTAAATGCTCTGCTGTTTGATGAGTTGCTTCGCAGAACCGACAGCTACGGGCAATCGGTATTTTGCACCTTAGACCATATACGCCCAGGTCTACCCCATTATCGTTTTTCTAAACGTCCATCCATATACCAAAAGACCTTTTTCGTTAAGGAGAGTCCTGTTATTCTGATTCCGATCTCTAATAATCGTCATAAAATGGTTTGTCGAAGTCCAGACTAGCAGAAATGGTATCAGACATTGCGAGCATTGGATCCAGGTTTAATTCCTTGAGAATCGGTAGGTGATCCACAAAGTCATATGCAGCACCTCCCCAAGAGCCCCTTCTTCACTACAGAAGGAGGCTCAGTAGGGCTGCCGTGATACCGAGACAAGCAAGATAAGTTTTACTATCGGTATTTTTTAAAGATCGCCCAAAAAGCGAAATATACGTTATTGTGTTGAAATTTAAGCGTCACTGATTTGAAACACAAATAAAGAGCATTTTATATAAAAATGGTTATTTGTATGCTGATGAATTTTATTTTTGTGAAATTGATCGGACGATCGTCAAATTGTTTTTAATTGTTGCAGATTTACTTGGTACTAAATAACTTTCTCGCATGCACTTTAACCGAATAACCTAGCGAATATGTTAGATTAGATCCTCCGAATTTGAATGATTATTAAAATTCAAAATTCTTTCAAAGTTTCGTACCCTGAAATGATCTATTAGAAACTCTACGTGAATTTATTTATGCAACATCTTTATTCATGTGGCAGGTTTTACTCTGACTCACCTTCACTAACTTACTATATTACCTTTGTACCGTATAAATAATAATACAAAAATGTTTATTCATACAATGATTTCCTGTTTCTCGCATTTCTTACCTTTTCATCTAATAAAAATGCGATGTCTGTGCCATTAGATAAAGTAAAGTCATGTAGTTAGTTATTTGTAGATAACTAAGTAAGAGCTATTGACGATTATTACGACTTTTGAACTCGACAATATTTGCTGTAGTGATGCTACTACAGTAGTATCAAATACAGAACATTTTCAGTATAAAGAGAGATAAAGAATAAAATAAAAAAAAGTGATATTAAAGAGTTAAAGTGCAAGACTTATCTAGAAAATGCCACAAGCTATTTATTAAAAACAAAAAGCAAAGCAGCTGTAAGGACCATTAACAAAATGTCCTGACTTAATCTTCATCAGTTTAATTAAATTCCTTGTATGTATCAACAACTTCGTGAAAAGAACTTGTAGCACTCTGTCTTATCTCTTGTAGAAAATAGGGGAAACTTTTCACATATATCTATCCATTATCAAGCACTGCAGTGCCAGTGCACAGATTCAGCGATATTGTTTACAAAACTCCTTGCAGTTTATTTTATTCTTACACAACCGGAAACTATTTATTTTGCTAAAAGACTTTTCTGGGTAGCAACGTAGAGAAGTCAATGCCCCTTAAAATGCCATTTATATTAGCACAAAAACCGGTAGTTTATTTAAGCGCACATACATCATCATTATCTTTAACACACTGAGAAAATTTTTTTATATAAAAAGAAAGAAAAAAGAAAAATTGCTTTTGCAGACATTAAAACAAATTTGTCCTTGCTTGAAAGTCCAAGCTTAGTTTTAGTAAAAGCCCAATGGCTGTTTATAAAAGCAGTTCCCTAAATGATATCCCCAAGCTCAGACGTAATAAATAGAGAGCGTAGAAGAAGAATAAAAAAAAAGAAGAAACTGTCTTATCCTTAGGCTTATGTCCTTCACATCATGTATGTACATGAACTTCTGTTAGCTTTTTCTTCATACTCATACTGGCTACTTAATAATTTAGAAAAAGGATGCTTTCCTGCTTTCATCTTCGTTGTTTATCCTCGTAGCTGCTATGCTTGATTAAAAGTTATGTCAGTCAATGACTTTGGATGGTGTATGCATTGTAGAGCAGAGATAGCTAAGGATCGGTTCTTATACCTTTATTTAAATATTTATAACTTTAAGGGACACAGGTGTTATGTTATATTGCAGGTAAATATAAATAGATGTATATAGTTGATATCCCTACCGTTATTGAGATTTTAGCCGTATAATAGAGAGCTATGTAAATTATTTGTCCTTTTCACATTTTACAGAAAAGTAGAGTATTAGAGTCTCTAGCAATTCAAATTTATTTTGAGATAACTTTTGTGTAATCTAAAGTAATCACAAGTTTTATCATGAATTTTAATAGTACCTTCAATTCATTTTAGACACAGATAGCCTAGGGTTCGACCCGACTACCATCCCAAAGGTCCCTGATTCGAATCCGGCCAGCTCCATGGACCTTAATTTTTCCACTTCTCACACCACTTTATTTTCTTTTTTTCTTTGTTTCCTGCCCCTTTTAAGCGATGAAGTTATCTTCTGTCCAAACACCGATGGTGCTGTTGCGGTACTATTAGATGCAAGTGAAATAAAAAACATTTGTTGGCGTTAACAGTTCTTTCATTCTTCTCCCTACTATCATGCCGATTCAAGCATGCTGTTCGACATTGCACTATAGATAGAGCCTTCGACACAGCAAAAGAAGTTTTTATCTCTGAGCGCAAGTTTCACATAAAAAATACATACTCGACATTAAATAGTTCGCCCTTGAAAAAGCAGTAAATGTGCATAATTTAAAAATACATTGTGCAAAGTAGATTAAAAAATATAAAAAGTTCAAGACAAAAATTTGACTTAATAAACCACCTTACACAAATCCAGGATATAGTCAGCCTTTTTTTAAAATGGTATCTTAAAGTGAAATCGACCATCACAGCACAAATAGGTGTTTTATTGCTCTAATATTATACTAATTGTTATGAATTTGGCAGAAGTTAAACAAGCAATTTTAGAAACTGAATTGAATCTATAGACTGACTCACTTATATCTAAAAAGTTATTAAAAAGTAAACGAAAAGAAAATAAAATATAAAATAATAAGATTCTTCGAAATAAAATAAAATTTGTTTCTAAATTCATAGTCCGCTTTGTAGCAAAATAATGATTGAAGGTTTTGTAGATACTAGGTATATCCTCATTATAATGAACAAATATATAGTATAGCTACACCGGTCCATGACAACTATGATCATCGGTTGCGAGCGTTTGGGTGGTGGTCTGTGGTGTGAGTGAACGCCGCTTCCGGGAACTTCATTGTTCCTTGGGTGAGCTTACACGCTGGGTGAGCTTTCGCGCTCGTCCTCTAGGATGGGGCGGGGTTGTGGGGTTCTCAGGTTTTATGATTCAATCATAATAAGAATTAGATATCATATGTTGGACCCGTTGAGGAATCTGGTCTGAGTTCCAATTCTTTATGAAGTCTGAGTATTTGTTTTGATGGTAGCACAGTTTTAGGGACGTCGAGTTTTCGTTTGATTGCTTAAACTAGTAGAAAAATTTTATTTTCTTTTTGCAAGAGAATATCATGAGCTTTAATTTTGATAATGGCGCCTTATCGACACGTAAAGAGACGATAAGGTTGTCTATATCGTATTGCCAAATGCCAATTTTTATTTATCGATAGGAATCGATATCGGCTCGAGAAACCAAATACGGCCCCAGAAACAGAAAGAGACGTAGACCAAGTCTAAGATGGAAAGAATAATTTGGACAAATGGTATGAATGGTAACATTAGAAACAGGACAGAAATGTTTTGGGACCGGAAGATGTGGAGTGCTCGGTGCTTCGTAAGTTTGAAACATAGCCCTTTGACTTTCTACTTTTTCTGCCTATTTATCATTCCTTCACAATTCTATGGATCATTCATAAAAATTTATCTGCCTCCTCTTTCTTCTGTCTATTCGTAAAACTAACTTTGGGCCGATCACTAAATCAAGGAGGATTTGCCGTGCTCATATTTGAATGTAGGATGGCTTACAAAAAACCTATTGACAACGTTGGAATCTTTTTACTCTTGCTTCAATCTATACTTTATTTCGCCTACAAAGTCATGCATTCAGACATCTGTAACATGCTCAAAAAATTAAATGACGGTCGACAGTATAAGGGATTTCCTGCGAGTGTGAGCTCTAATCATTTATATAAAAAAAATACAACACTTTTAAGGATGCCGGAATACCGAAAAGGAGATATGGATGGACCCTGCACTATACCTTAACACAAAGGTTGAGCTACTTATGGGGACGCAACTTCCTTTCAGTGAACCCAAGGCTACCCCTCTTAGGCACCTCAAAGGATGGGATAGCTTCATCCACGAATCGAGTCAAGATTGAATTTTATTGGCTCTGATGGTTGCGGCGACTCTTTTGCCGAAAAAACCAAACTAAACTGTGGCGATTGAAACCCACGTAACTGAAATCCCTTTACAAAAATTTCTGTTTGGATTTTTGTAACATTTGTTGGCTTCGGCGAATTTTTCTTTTTTGTAGTGCCATTTATAGAATTTTAAAATGCCAATTTTCGCATTGTGCGAAACCCAAATATCACCTGATGCTATCAGGTCTTAAGTGAAGGGTACAGATTAGTGTACAACCTCTCCACCATCAAGGATATTGCCATCAGAATGACGTGGCTTACCACAAAATATATAAAAGCAAGTCTTCAGATTTTAACCACCTTTAGCTTAAAATCATCATCCGAAATTACGTCATATTCTTCTGCATCCTGCATACAGAAGTACATAGAGTCTGGTTTAGTCGCTCTGGATATCTCCAAGGCTTTTGTTAGAGTATTACGCTCTTTTCTGTGACCTAAACTGCAAACTATTGGTATTGACCCAGTTCTAAAGAACTATGGATCGAGATTTTTCTTTCTAGCCGTTCAATTAGGCAGTATTGGCCGGGGTCAAATCTAAACATCTGCCGGTGTTCGCGAGGGATCAATTTTATTACTCGCTCTTTTCCTAATCTTTATAAACGACGTGCTCTCGGTCCCATCCAACCCACTTCTCAGCTTCACGGATGTCAGTAATTTCGTTACTTTAACGCCTTCGGTAATGCAAGACAAACTTTATTACTACTATCACAGCGATTGTTCCAAGGAAACAAACCCTCGGCTACCTCCATGGCAATCTTAACGACAACCCGATTAATGCTGTAAACATAATTGGAACCACGACCATGGCGGCGCCGACGGCCACAGCGATTTCGGGGCTGAAATTCGTTGTGTGAACATATAAGTGGAGCAACAGCGACCTAATTTTTTTACTAATTCAATAAGTTTTTCATCGAAACTCTCCATTTTTAATTCTATTAAAAAAATTATATCACAATGTCTTTGCTTAATCAAACCTCAAAATAAAAAATACACAAAAATTATGTAAACATACCTCAATAGTAAAACAACTTTGACAGGCGATAGCTACGAAATAGAAATTAGATTGATTGAATTTATGTGCTCCCTCATATACAGGCGTACATTCTATTGGTTTTTGACAGTTCTTGCGAAAGTAGTTACGTCGGTCGCCCCAATTATGTTTACAGCATTACCCGCTCGGTTCATTCCCTTTGCCTACATGACCAGCGACATGACAGACCGGTAGTACGAAGGGTGATTCCTAAGATTAGGGGCCTTATCATGGTTGGCGAGTCGAAAAAAATGACAGCTTTGTTTGTCATTCTCATTTTTCGTACCCTAGTTGGCGAATGCAGCGATATGACAGTTTTCGAGAAACCTTATCATGGTTGTCGCTTGAAAATTTCTAATAATTAAAAAATTTATAAAATTTCGTTATTTAATTATTTTAATCTATATTGAAAAATATTATACTCTCTAAAAGTGAATTAGTGGAAATTTCACTATTTACTAGTAGTTCATGAATCCACTAAAAAATTAGTGAACAAGTCTGTGCTAACTAATTGAATTAGCAAAATTAATTTTTTCTATTTATTACTATGTGGCTTGATTTTTATATTAGTTATTGTGGATTTTATTTAGTGGAAATAAAGGGTTCTTTCTTCTATTAACAAGTAAGATTATTTAAACATTTATTATTTACCATAAATGGAATTGTAAATAACTTTTTTTTTATTAAACTAAGGTATTCAAACGTGTTATTTTTCAATGACAATATTTATAGGTTATTTGTATTTCACTAATTCAAATAGTCACAAGTCACTAATTGAGGAGCCTGATCAAAGAACCGCACTTTCGCTCGCTCGACTCCAAAAAAACGTAAAATTAGTTCGAAAAAAAATTTTCTTCAAATAACAAAATTAAAAATACTTATTTGTTTAGAAAAAAAAGGCGCATCTTTTTGTTTCACACAATTTTTTTGTGGCATCATTAGTTTTTAAATAAACAACAAAAAACCGATTTTTTTTGAAACTTTTTTTTTATCAATTTTTTTACTTCTACTCGTCATAACTCTCTTAATAATTATTCAATTGATCTGAAATTTTTTGTGTAAACTAATTACACATAGCTTTGAATGGTAGACAAATTCCGATTAAAAAATGACATGTCGTTTGTTATTAACTTTTTATTGCGTTGCCACGTGCGTCGCGCATCAGATTTTTCAACTTCAAAAAGTATCGACGGAATTTTTGATTTTAATTTGCTATAAGCGACAAAGTTGTTTATTAAGGTCTTATAAAGTTTTCTGAAAAATTTCAAAGAGTTTCATTATCATGATACATAGTTATAATCAAATAGTCAGATGGGCTGAGCGTGGTTTCAACTGCGCCGAGCGTCTTCTTACACTTAGAGAGCGCCGTCCACTCAACGCGTCTGACTTTGTTTGATTATAACTATGCACAATGATGATGAAATTCATCGAAATTTTTCAGAAAACTTTATAAGACCTTAATAAACAACTTTGCCGCTTATAGCAAATTGAAATCAAAAATTCCGTCGATACTTTTTGAAGTTGAAAAATCTGATGCGCGACGCACGTGGCAGCGAAATAAAAAATTAATAACAAACAAACGACATGTCATTTTTTAATCGGAATTTGTCTCACATTCAAAGCTACGTGTAATTATTTTATACAAAAAATTTCAGATCAATTGAATAATTATTAAGAGAGTTATGACGAGTAGAAGTAAAAAAATTGATAAAAAAAAGTTTCAAAAAAAATCGGTTTTTTGTTGTTTATTTAAAAACTAATGATGCCACAAAAAAATTGTATGAAACAAAAAGATGCGCCTTTTTTTTCTAAACAAATAAGTATTTTTCATTTTTTTATTTGAAGAAAATTTTTTTTCGAACTAATTTTACGTTTTTTTGGAGGCGAACGAGCGAAAGTGCGGTTCTTTGATCCGGCTCCTCAATTCATAGTTGCAGACATGACACATTTTGAATTAGTGAAAAATAACTAAGAATTAGTGAATTTCCACTAATTCACTTTTAGAGAGTATAAAAATTATATATATAAAAAAAACCTTTTCTCAGACTGCATTTTTGTTAGCGTTGTAACGTACCAAAACCAAGCGCCTGAAATAGTCACTTGACAGTCGTGAAAAACGCAACTTTGTTTCTTAAAACGCCAACTGTGATACGCCTTAATGCGTTTTTCCCGACAAATGTTAGTTTTTTCGAGAAATATGATTCCGTTTTACAGTCGCAGCGCTATTTCTGATTTTCAAGCGCCAACCATGACCAGGCCCTAGATCTGCCACAAAAAATTGGCTATTGCTGATCTCACATCTTCAAATTCGTCAAATAGAGCTGTATCTGAAGACGATATTCAGAAGATCAGATAGGCGTAATAGAGTCTGCTAAAAACTGAAGGGTTCGTTATACAAACGTCAGTTAACGAAAATCAGACCATTGTACGAAGTATACGGATCATGTCACATAGAAATAAAAATAACTTTGCAAGGCGTTTGAATATGACGTTACAAACTGTATCAAACAAAGAGGGCATTTTTTGATTGCCAAACGTGAATCCAAACAATCAAGTTGTTTAAAACAAACGTAAAAAATCAATAGCAATCTACAAGTCCATGCTATGGTCGCACTATCTAGAAAAAAATTACAAATGCTACGATATCCATTGAGAATTTGGTTTTTCGAAGGTATTAATCTACACAAAAAAGTCATCAATCAAACGTTCCTATTGATGTTAAGTAAGCAATAACAAATCGCTCATCCATAGTTTTACAAATTACCAAATTGACGGACCGATACCTAATCCACAACTATGGCATGTAATTTTTTGTTGATCCTACGATAACTTTAACTTACTTACAAAACCCATTATTCAATCCCATAATTTAATATCCAATAAATTTATCACATTTGTTTACTATGCTGTCAACACCACAATTAACAACACCTATCCGAACGCACATTGTTCATTATCTCCCATGGTTCCTTAATAGCTTGACCAAAAATAACTGAAACCCCATTTACATTTGCAGGAAAACCTCTAAAAACCACCACAATTCATCAAGGAACACACAAATGATAATGCCTTGTCTAGACGAGTGCCATTCACTATATCAAAACACCTCAAAACATAATTTTCCGAAAATATCAATTCCCAAAAATAGATTTTGATTCGTTCACAGTCACCTGTTTACACTTGGATGTATCGTAATGTATGTTAGAGCATATAACATAGATTGTCACGTTTCCTGCAGAGCTGGGGTGTGTAGCAATACGAAGCCAAAGTTATTATCACCAATCAAAAATACTAGGAGTCAACAAGTGTTCTTCGTACATCATTTATGAAAATTAAGGTCTCCACTGAACCTCAAAACAAGGATTTTGGGTGGGGGTGGGTGGAAAAGGCTCAAGTTATCCAAGTTATCCAAGTGCCGATATTATGGATATTTAATTAATTCTAGCTCAGTTGAGCGGTTTTTATTTATTCATGCGGACGCGTAGATTAGGTAAGAAGATTAGATTAATTCAAAGCAGCAAAATATAATCATGAGGTACCCTCTTTAATTGCCACACAAAAATGTGTGCTGAGGAGCGTCATTGAGGATTCGAAGGCGTACACCTTCCTTAAATGGTTTGATAGTCGTCAACAAATGAAAATTCGGTTGAAATTTTGCCGTAAAGAAAATACGCGGAGAGTCTGTGTAATAACACACAAATGAATATGCATGAGGGCGCTCCCCGGTTGAATTTTCTTCAAAAAATCAATAGCAATTTTAAACAACACTGAAAAATTTCGTTATTAAAATATTGAAGTGCACTTTTAGCCAGGATCTTTTATATTGAATTTGAAAAGCTTTTATCGGAGAAATTTATTGATAAAATGGAATAAAATATTTTTTTTTGATTTTAAGTGGAGCTCTTCACTTTTACTAGTATAAGAATAAAGTCATTTAGTTGAACCATTTAATATTATAAAAAATACTTATTTGTATTTTTTGTGTAAGCTACCCTGGCTTTTTTACAGTCTAGACATTTAGTTGCTTAGTCCTTTGACCCTTCAGCCAGGATACGGTGCTCACTTTTCACACCTGCTCCTTCCCACCCTACCTACGACATCCTTCCAGTGGAGGTTTGTTCTGACTCGTCATTGCATTCCATACACCATAACGCAAAAGAGTAGTTTTATATAAGCTAGATGATCAACAGATCGCCATTGTAAAGTCGCGAAAATGGTCCACTTTTACGAGCCTAATAATTCTTCTAATTGAGAGAAAAATTATACGAAGAGCTTTCCTCTCGAACACTGCTAAAAGGTCGGAGTGTCACTTGACTTGAAGAGTCTTGGCTTTTTTGACTTTATGGTTGCGTGCTGTTGGTGGCTACTATTACCAATTCAAGATAGTTTAAGGATTTAAATTCATGGTCCTTCAGCTTGATTGTCGGACCAAAAATAGATCGTCTCGCAGACATGGCAACTATGTACTTTATTTTCTACAATGTATGTAGCTCTAACTGAAGCTGACTGAATGCGTTAAGGATTATATAACAACATAACTAAGAAAGATTTATGAAGCTCCGCTGAAAGGATGGCGTAGACCAGGATGCCAAACTAGATGACAACGGCTCGGCTCGATTTTTTTTCTAAGTGGAAAACTAGAGCTCGGAGATAAGTTATTTTGTTCTGTATAACAGCAATCTCTAGTTGGGAGGGAGAGAACGAATGGCAACGCCAACATAACGCTTTAGTCCACCGACTCTCATCCAATACTACTCCTTTCTTCGTCGATTAAGCAGCAGATGACTTCCTACGTTATACTTGCAGGCGATGGCAGAAGAATCCACAGAACCACAAGTAAGAAGTAATGTTATCTAACTGGCAGAAGTTGAAAGACAAGGCCATGCCGTTACGAGAAATCGAACCCCAACCTCGGCCTATTACCATTATTTTATGCCTGCATTTTTATTCAGGGAAATTCCCTTCTATCTTTCATCGATTGGATCATGCCCTTACAAAAACACCCTTCATCTGGTCACCATCTGTTGTAATCGCAGCACTTTTATAGCGTTACTTAAGACAACCACATAACTGGATTGAGAGGAGTTCAATGTGGTAAGACAAGCACAATATTCTCGAATCATGAAAATTGTTGGGGCGCTCGAAATCATCGAAGAAGTTCATGATTTGGCAAAAGGACCCAAATGAGAGGAAACCACATGCATTTTACATAATACCTACATTGCCCTGATTTCGCATCAGAATATTTTTCGATATGATGGAAAATAGAAGGCAAAACAGTAGGTATTTGGGCGGTTTAGCGTGGGAACCAAAATGTCAGTGAATCAGACATGCTGGACCATTGTTCCACTCAGTGGCAAAAAGTAAATACTTCAGAGGAATTATCCTGATTGACTTTCTCGAATAAAGAAAACCCTAAATACTAGGCATCACTTTCGAATCAAGAAAAGGCGACATATGCAGAAAAACTTGAGAATTGCCAAAAAGGATGATGTTTCTCCTAAAAAGCGCGAGGATAAATTCAAGATATGTTTCTTAGCAACGACTACACGATATTAAAATTTTCTTAGCTATCACGCAAATTTGAGTCAAATAAAGAACAAAACAAATCCTACAGAAAGCAAACGAATACATATTTTAAAGGTATTAAAGTTCATTTTCGTTAAAGCTGAAGTAGAATATCAAACTTCCTGTAGTAAGAATATCAAACTTCGAGGAGCCTATCTTGAAAAGTTATTACAAAAAAGATGCAGAGCGCTATACTTGTTACAGAAACTATAGGACACGGTATACAGAAACAAGGTAATGTAAAAGAGACTGACAGCTTCGAATATCGTAGAAAAAGGTCTCCGAGCGTAGAGTACAGAATCGTAGGTTTTGCTTTTCTGAAAATTTTGGTTGTTTTATTTTTTTTGGATAAAAATTGAGTAAGATATGGCCGTTTACAGTTTGCATATGTACGTAAATAGTAACTGGTTCAAGCCCTTTCAGCTCAAACCCTTTCAAAAATAATGGGTGAAAGAACGTTTAATTTATATGAGCTTATAGCTCTTGAAAATACCTACAAAATGCCATTTGGAAGGACTTGATAGCTTAAAAACTAAGCGAGTTTTGGGTAAAACACCAATCACAACACCAACCAATTTTCAGTTATGAGAACACGTATATTGGAGCATTGATGAATACACATTATACCTTCATTTTAGGCAGAGACATACTTACACCTATTTACACACGTCACACACAATGATCTTGCCACCGTTGAGGAGGTTTTACAAGCTGGTCAGTACTATGCAGTTAACTTGTCCTCCCTCGTTGCAAAAATTGGTGCTTTAAATGAGCACATAAAAAGTGTTTACTTGCAAACCCAGTTTAGTAGGGGAGCTGGCACTTGAAAAAATCGTGTCGTCCCAACCTTCTGCCGTTTGGTATATAAGCTTTTGAAGTAATTATAAGCATTTTTTATAATATGACATTTTTGCGGGAAGTGGATCCATTTCGAGTTAGGGGTTTTGGGGGGTAAAAATGGGGTTAAAATTGAAAAAAATTTCTGCCGCTTCGTATGTAGCTTCTACTAGAGCTAAATAACCGTTAAATACTAGTGGCAGACATTTTTGACCATTTGGACCCTCCCCAAGCCACCCCTAGCTGAAGTTGCCATTTTTCTCCCCACACCCTAGCAAATAGTCAAAAATTTCTGCCACTAGTATTTAACGGTTATTTAGCTCTAGTAGAACCTACATACGAGGCGGCAGATTTTTTTTTCAATTTTAACCCCCTTTTTACCCCCCAAAATCCCTAACTCGAAATGGGTTCACTTCCCGCAAAAATGTCATATTATAAAAAATGCTTAAAATTACTTCAAAAGCTTATATACCAAACGGCAGAAGGTTGGGGCGACACGATTTTTTCAAGTGCCAGCTCCCCTACTAGTTATGGCTGGGAAATAAAAATATTAATCCACTTGATTGGGTTAATAGTGAAGGAGTCTTAAATTCAATCAAAACTCCAAATCAACCTGCCCTGAAGAGCTGCTGAAAATGATTTTTTGTAGTTGTAAGAAAGGGTGCGGTTCAGCGTGGGGCTGCCGAAGCGTAGGACTTTTCTGCAATTCGACATGAGTAACATGCAGCGGAGACAACTGTAAAAATAGTGCTACCTTAAAAAACCCCAGATACCGATTTTCATTGGAATCGGAAAACAATTGGCAAATTCGCAGGCCATATTGGCGCGGCCATTTTGAATTTATAAGTTCTGAACATAAATTCCTTATTTGCTACCTTAAAAACCCCAGATACGGATTTTCATGGAAATCGGAACACAATTGGCAAATTCGTCGGCCATATTGGCGCGGCCATTTTGAATTTATAAGTTCTGAACATAAATTCGTTATTTGCTTCCTTAAAAACCCCCAGATACTGATTTTCATGGAAATCGGAACAAAATTGGCAAATTTGGGTGGCCATTTTGAATTTCGATCATTCAAATCAAGATCACAATTTTTTAATAGGAAAACTTTTTATTGTATATTATGAGCTAAACATTCCATTTTGAATTTTTAAATTTTATTCATCGTAACTAAAATCCGAGGTTTTCACGTTTTTAACGCTCCAGGAACTCCACTACATTAGATACCTTGTTTCTGTATACCGTGCGGACAAAGAAGAAAGTACTAACGTGACTATATGTTTCGACTTCTACTACCGTCTATGTTCCTATGCTCAGTAACCCAGACGAGAATCGCGTTATGCTTTTTACCGAGCCTATCTAACTCAGCTCTGCACCCCTGCATTATCTTGGAGCACATCATCACTAAATCTAGAGCTCTTAGAGAGGCTATCTATGAAAATTTTAATGCTACATCCTTGTGAAGGTTAGGTTAATGGTCTCTAGATAGACCGCAGGCACCGGCCGGCGCCCTCTTGCGTCTTGGAACTGTCGGTGAATATCAGTAGATCAACCTTCTTCAGGGCGTCTCTGTTTCTCCATTCTCTTCTTGAAGGTATTTCGACGGAGAAGCCCTTCCTGAAGATCAATCTAGAGGAAGGTAGTCTGTCGTTTTGGCGGCCATACGGTCAGATATTAAATCCAAGATCGCTCTACGGTCATAGTACGGTGGTTTAAGGTCGACACCCCGGGCTCCCCCAGTCGAAGGGCACTGCTGTTCTCATGACCGCTGTTGCCCCTATTATTGGCGTCGTCACATCACAGCCCTTGTCACCTTTATGAATTTATATGTCCTGTTCTGGCCACCACACCAGCGAACCGTATGTGAGAATTGGACATGCTATGGCTCTTGCCCAAGTTCTTTTTGCAGGCATAGAGCGCTAAGTAGGCTTTCTTTACCCTTTCGTCAGATTAGACCTAGAAATTTCAGCCTGTAGGATAAAGTGAAGGTATGCCCATCCAACCTGGACAAGTTGAAGGTGGGAATTTTCGTTTTCCGAGTGAATATAATTAGGTCAGACATCAAAGGGAATCGGAGCTTAGGTCTGAAGAAAGTGTAAATTGATACACAAAAAATTAAAACAATTATTGATAACTCCTTGACTACCCGAGTAAAAATAAAAAACGGCGTTATAAAGGGCGAACACCGGCGGCTTGGCTTTTTAAGGGGCATATGATGGCCGTAGAGTTTTTAACCATTTTTAATGGGAGCACATACGGCCTTACGACGGCCAAATTTGACCAAAAGAGTTAAAAGGCCAAGTACTGAGCTGTAGAAACGGGCATTCGACGGGAAATTTGAACCAAAAAAAGAATCTGCACCAAATGTATTGTTGAATATGTTTTATGGGAACTTCATCATTTTCGTTATGTACAAGGGTTCTTTCGATTTATCCTACTTAAAGATATCGATGCACAAGAGAAACGAGCTCGTCAGTCGACAGTTTGTTGTACGTGAAGTTTGTGGTGCGTGCTGATTTATATTTTAGTGGGAAATTTTGTTATTTAACGGCTTGAAAAAAAACCCAACCGAAAAAAAATCAAACATTTAATTGCAGTGAAATATATTTTCTTATAGGAGGGCGAATATCCACGTTGCTCCCCCTGTACCACTGTCGTATACCCGTAATAGCAACCATACGGCCGCCGTACCACCGTCGTATGGCCGTTATTGGAACTGTAAGGCCGTTGTTTCACCGTCAATCGCCCCATGTACGGCCGTACTGTCCTGCAACGAGCCTACTGTTAACCGCCAGATGGCCGAGGACTATGTTTCAATCACAGTCGGCATTTGCCCGTTCTAAAGCCATCATTTATTTTTACTCGGGTACAAAATAGCGAACAAGGAAGTGCAACTTTAATACATAATACTTCACAACTTCATTATATTTTCTAAAAAGACTTTTTCAGATAGCGCGAGCTACAGGCCAATTTAATCTACATTCTGCTCCATTCATCAAGCACTTGCTAAAGATGCACACATCAACAAAATCTTTAAATGGTTGCATATGACTAGTGTTTAATATTTCTCGGTAGTTTCTATTTCTCGAGAAAAGAGAAAAATAAATTTTACTTCTCGAGAATTCTCATTTCTCGAGAAATATTTTGAATTTGTAAAAATTCATAAAATAAAAATTAAAATTCCATTTTATTCATAACACATAAATAAATGTTTATAAGAATTAAGTAATAAGAAAATAAAATAATGAGCTTTATAGCCTTATGACACTGGCTTTATCGTAGGCTGAAAATGCTGCCTTGGCTGGGCTGAAATCTGCAAGAAAAAATTGAAAGGAGATTGTCCCATACGTAAGAGTGAGAGGAGTATACTCAAAACTTCTCTTGGCTGGATTTTAAGTGTTATAAAAAGTCTAGAAAACTGTTATAAAAAGCATAGGAAAAGAATGAGATTCATGTTCTTTTTTCTATGCTTTTTATAACAGTTTGCGGCATCTCTCGACTTTTTATAACAGTGAGTGAATAACAATAAATTGAAGTGATTATAAATATAATTTAAGTGATTATAAATATATAAGAAGTGGAAATAAATATAATTGAAGTGACAATATATATAATTGAAGTGACAATAGATATATTTGAAGTGAAGGGGTAAATGTTTAGAATTGGGGCTCCGGAGTAAAATCGCTCCAAAAAAAATTTTGAACTGTTTACGGTGATTTTTGAATGTCTCAATAGTAATTTCAAGGCGGGGAAGACATATTTTTCTTATTACATCTTGAGGGGGTTGTGAATTGGGGGATTCCTTCTGTATACACTCACTGTTATAATAATCAGACAATCGTTCTTACTCTCACATGCTATCTCTGTCACACAGTATAACAGATTTCGTCAGATTTTTTTCCAATTATTACCTGATTCTCGAGAACCAAGGGCCAAGCTTTGTTTAAAAAATTCACTCCCTCCCACCTATCTAAAACTGTAAAAGTGAAGGTTCTACCCTACCAACTTCCAGAGTAATGAGTCATCAAAGTCAAAATTTGGTTTTTTTAAACATCATAAATTTCTCGGGGAAACAACATTAAATTTCTCGAGAAATGAGATAGTGAAAATTGTTTTATTTCTCGAGAAATTCTCGAGAAAGAATTCTCGAGAAGAAACACTACATATGACTCCACCTCCATTCACGTTGCATAACAAGTCATTAATAACAGTCAAAAACTGCACCAGAATGCAGTCTAGCCTTATCCTGTCTGGGTAATAAAATCTACAAGTTACTATTATGAAGGATGCGACGTCAACCAAAATGAAGGTGGGATTTATTAATGGTGACAAGTATTGTTTTGGGAATTTTTAGGAAACTTGAAGAGATGATAAATTTCGTGAAAATTATCCCTTTTCCGTTCGCTGCGTTGTTGGATAAGGACAGTAATCCCAAAGGAGACTTGGGATGGCTCGAAGAGAAGGTTCCCCGTCCGTCCCCGGACTGTACAAAGTCCACAGTCTTCAGTGAAATATCATAGTGGTTATAAATACCAATAATAAATTTGATTTATGAAGCTTAATTATTTTATAGAGAGATTGTTCTAATTTTAGAGAATCAGATACTGTTCATTTGGAAATGGTTTATTGGATTGTAATCAAGCTTTTTAATATTTCTCAAAACGGCTACAAGTGTTATTAAATTAGTTGTGCAATAGTTTACGTTACATGGAAAATATCGAATTTTAAGAACTTCGTCCGTATTCAAAGAGGAGCTCAAACAGCAATAATTTAAAAAAATCGAAAAAAATACTAAAATGACTTAATTACCAAAAAAGGTAAAATAAAAAAAGGTTGTCTACAATCGTGAAATAATTGAATTATTAATTAAGACACGCAAAGAGATAAATTGATATCAAAAACTCAATTAGAATCCTGGAAACTCTTCAGCAGCAGATTATAAAACGAAAAAAGGAAAAACAGTAGTGATGCCTGCCTGAAGCAGAGGAAATGATTTTGAATACACTCTATATACACCTACACACTTCTGTTTCAGCCTCCCACGCTCCCGCGAAAAATCTCTAAAGAATCACTGTACCTCCTATCTTTATAATCCAACAGAAATGGTTTCACCTGCATTCACACTATTAATGCTTTACTACCTGAACATCCTGCTTAAATTAGGGGGAAAAAATTTTCAGGATTAAACTCCACGCCACGTCAACGTTCTGGATTTGCGTCATTGGGAATACAAACTCTTTTGAAGCAGAGTTTTCACTTTGCCACAGGTGCTTAATACGGATATTTACTGAAACTCTCACTTCCACCACAGCACACATTTTCTGGATTATTATGAGAGGGGTATTCCCTTAGATATCTAGAACATGGTGTTTTTATCAGAATTGCGAGAACATGTTATATTACCGAACTTGACTTAGTGGTGACTTATATAATTTATGTTTAAGTCAAAATGATTAAATAACCCAAGAATTTCAGATTACGAATTTGATTTGAAAATTTTATCTTAGCGTGTAAAGATTTCCACGAAGGTATAAAGGTGTGCATGGAACGAAATATCTGACAAGTATTACCTGTCGGATTATATCCTGTAGTATAAACATTCATCTCGTGTGGTGGTAAAGTTATATAGGTCAGTACATTAAAACTTCTAGAAGCGATATGTACATGTAATTTATGTAATATATTTTACAGGGTGACAAGTAACATTGAAGAAGAAATTTAATGGGGTGAAGGGAATTTTTAACAGTGATCAAAAACGTGAGAAAAATATTTGGAATTATTTTACAGGATATATCGTAATTTACACATCAAAGTACATCAATCACACCAATCACTGTTTTCGCTATGGCACCAATTGACATAGTTTTTAAGTCTTCCATTACTTCTATGTTTCTCTTCTTCTTCTTCTTCTTTTAGTGGTGTTGGTTGGTTGGTATATTCACGCGCAAACCAAGTACAGACGTACTTATGTTTTTAGAAGCATATATACCCCCGTAACTAGCACGCATAGCGAAGAAATGCACCTGGTACTAATATGACCCGCTCCCGTTACGGGTACAAAAATTGGAAAATAACCCTGCAACTCAGGCATGCACGCTACCGGTACACGCACAAAAATTTAAAATTCCTTCCGCTACAAAGGTGCGCACGCCCCTATTAAAGATATGAATGTATTCGTAATCCACCATTCCAAACGCGAGTGTCGCTTTACCAAGGTTACGAGAACTGGTCTATTGAGAATGCTAACGGCATGGTCACCAAGAAAATTGCCTGTTTACAATTTCTTAGAGCTCCAATTTGGCTCCCTTAGGTCTAGTCGTGTACCGTGCTTCGTTTGGACTATTCCGTGTGTTTTTTATTGTTACGTGCCTTTAGCGAGCTTCATTAGGTAAAGTAGAATTTTTACTCAGACGTACCGTGCTTCATTTGGGTGTCATTCAGGCGTTTTGACGCTGTGGTTGCCAGTCTCAGGCTAAGCACGGGCGAGTCTTATTACTACTCAGGCGTAACGTGCCTGGTTTGAATGCCATACATGCTTTTGACTGCATGCCTGTTTCAAGCTAAGAACGGGCAAGTTATTTTTACTCGGGATCCTAAGATCCGCCATCAGTTTGCACATCACTCCCCATAAGACGTCCATTACGAGCCTCACTCATTCTTCCAATATTTGGCATGAAATCTTTATCTCCTAACAAATTTCGTCTTGTCTATGGGTCCAATTGTGGCATAGTTTTTCGATTACATACTTTTACCATTTCATAGATTACTTCGACATTCTACGTTTCTACTTTCAAAAAAGTCATCAATACAATAGAATCCTGTAGCATTTCAAAGTAAGAATAAATTTAGACAATTTGAAAACTTATTCACTAATTGTATTTTATCAGTCTTGCTTAATTAAACTGACTTAGGATATTTGCTAATCCCACTTTAATTAATACACAAACATTTAAGAAAACTTCTTAAAAGATTTAAAAATCGAACTTTTAACATTGAATTTTAATTATGCTTCGGAAAAATCCCATCGTCAATATCCAAAATACCGACGTCATCGTTGTCGAATTATATTTTTCTCATAATAGAAATCGAACACAATAAGAGAAACTTTCTTTTCTATTTTCAGAAGTTGAAAAAAAAAATCGCATTATCATTTCTGTAACAATTTTTCTTGCGATGGAAGAAGCCTTTTTATCGATATTTATTCACAAACTATGACTGAAGTCAATCATTAGTAGAAAATACAAAAAAAAGATGAATAATATTGAATGTTTAGCTCAACTATGAAAGACGCCAAATAGTCTGGAAGTAGCGCCATAAAGTTTTGCGTTTTATTTACTCCTTTTCTGTGCATATAGATTTTTAGGTAAGAAAAATATGTAATGATAGTTGGAAATGTTTTTGTAGTGTCATGGTATTGGGTATGAGTGCTATTAGTATCATCATGGTATTTGCAAAAATTCGACGAAAAAACAAAATATTGAAACGAAAATCATATAAAAACAAGGAGTAGACACACAAATGATTTATAATAATTTATATCGGCTGTGTCTCTTCAAGAGTAAGTAACTTGTTTTCAAAAATATATCGGCTCCTAGTCCGATTCTCGTCAAACAGTCGATTCTCGATTGTAGTTGATGCTTGGGTTGTGTTTATTATATTTAAACACAAACAACTTTCTTAAAATAACATTGGCATTAAATTCCCTTCCAACAATTCATCTAAATGACAGAAAATTCCCAGTTACATTGGCAGTACTTTTTGTTCGATTCGACTGCGTTACGGACTACCAATGTTTTTCACAATCGAGTTCGCTTTCGATTCTCGATCAATTGGAGAATCAAATTTCGGACTAGGCGCAATAATTTTTGTAGTACAATAGGCCAAGCGAGTGGCCGCGTTATTTTTGAACCCAATACCAAAAATGAAAACCTATAAGAAACTATAATATTGCGTCGAATAATTGTGCAATATGAAATAAGGCTTTTGAATTAAAAATCCTCAGATTATAATATCCACGTCGCGACGCGTCGTTTCATTGCTTTGAGTATTTGTTTCTTTAGAAAAACATAACAAATGCAAACGAAACCGAACCACAGAGTAGTCCTAATAAGTCATCTAGCCGACTCAACAGGGTTATAATAGGGTAACAAAGTTCCCCTTAATTCGGGTCTTCACCTAGCGAACGGTACACGTCCTTGTTCCCCTGGTAGTCTGGCCTGCGTCACAGCCTTTGTCGGCTCCACTTTTTTCACTAGGCATTACACTCCGACGAGGCTGGCTTCCGTAAAGCACGACTGTTGCATCCCTGGCTCCACCGTCTGTTTAAAAAAATGAGCTCATACAACATCCAAGAGTTCAAACTCGAGGTTCACTCAGCATCATCCCGCAGATTCCCTTTAACCTATTCTATCCTGTTTATATCCATCGAGCTAAACTTACTACTAAAGATTGCCCTATGACATGAACGACGTGACGAACTGGTAGTATAAAGGGTGAGACCTGAGCTTAAACTTTCACCTAAAAAAACTCAACACCTTGACTAAATCAGAAAATCGATGTTACGGCAGTCAGCTACTCATCACAGGATGCCTCTTAAAGACCTCCACATAGTTATTCAAAGTGGTCGAATAGAACTATCTCAGCGAAGGATAATAGAAGCTGGATATCAGTGCACATATCCTACAAAAGAACCTCTTTTTATTCTAAAATTGAAGAAAACGCAACTGAAACCAGAATGAAGAATATCTCGATTTTAATTTTTTTTCTAATTAAAAAATTTTTAATTTTCTTTCAAGTTACATACAATCGACGCTTTGAGTCTATTCGACATTCGACAGGAGAAAAGTTCCTACCTTCCTGTATCCTCCTACATAAGAATGCAGCTTTGTATTTTGCCGAGGAAACAATAAGGCAATAACGTATACAAACTCGCTTGGAAATTGCTCTTCTGCAATATCTGAAGCAATCAGCACTCAGGGACCACGTTTTTGTTTTATGACAATGATTATGATAGCATTCTATCAAACCCGTGTCACGTTTCCTTGGAAGTAAAAAAAAACAAGTTAGTCAGGCAATTCTCCGGATTTTAAAACAAGTCTTATACAAAATATAAAACCCGACCAAATGGACCTTTCCAAAAAGTGACATTAGAGCATTGGACATAAAGCATTAACGGCCACTAATTGAATCTATAAAATCATTAATATATTTTATTAAAGAATTGAATCGCTATAAGCAAATTCCAATGATCTCAGGAATAAATTTGGGATCAAAATGCACAATTAATGTCCATGAGCATGAATTATATTTCATCAATGTCCATTCGAATTCATTATGCATCCATAATCTACTTTCTTCACGCTCATTCATTCAGATACTCATTTATATGCTCGTCCATTTAATTACCAAACATTTTATTCATTATCTAGCCCGTCCATGGAAATTATAAATATTTAAATAAGAAATAATTACAAACCTGCATTTTAGTAAGCGATATAGATGAACCTTAAAAACTAATTTCATCATAAAGTATAGGCAACTATAGGCTGCAGACATTGGGCCAGCAAAAAGGGATCGCCCTTGCTTTACTCTCTAAACAAAGTGCTATCATAAATTGAGTTTTATATAATATAATAAATTGCGCAGAGAAAAACCTTCAAGCAAGAGCATCAAATTCATTACCACTTTAAATATGTATGAGCATTTATTTCACTAACATTATATAAATGACATATCAAATAAATTATTTACTATAATACATATGTATATAACATTTAAATTTAGACAAAACAAAACCTAAACAGAAAGGGAAAACATAAAAATAAATGTAATTGAAAGTCTTATTTATTGATTTAATTAAAATTGTGCAAATTCATTGAAAACACAAGTCCCTAAGTCCCTTAACATTAGGCGCTCTTCAGAAACAAAGCAAATAAAAACAGCTCAATATAAATAAGACCACAACAAGCGCCAAAAATTTAAAGGACTCGAATTAATTTTATTTTTATACAATCGCATTATTCTTAAATTCTATTTGTGTATTATAATTATAAGTAGTTTTAATTAGCAACAATATTATTCTTTAAAGTAATTTAATTTAATATTTGTGCCTAATTATAATTTTATAACAATTAAACCATACAAAAAATTTCGCTAAAAACACATGAAACTTTTTAAAATTCATGTAATGACACGTAATCCGCTTTTAATAATATTGAGGCACTTCATATTCACTTATTAAAATTTCCATCAAACTAGTAATCGGATAATGTTAAGTTTCTGGTGAGTGAATGTAATTAAATGGCTGCGTTGCCCTATTGAGTGTGTGGATCGTCGTTCTTTTTATTGGTATACGTGTATATGGATAAAATAGAGGGGATATACAACGACAACTAGGTCATTCCTTGTGGCGCCTACGAGTCGGTCGTACAGAAAGAAAATCAAAGACTATATAAATGCACCCAAGCATGCTATCACTTAGTTTACGACAAATTCTAGAAAAGAGAGATATCCCAATGTCGTGACCTTAAACAAGAAACACAAAAACCAAGACAGCTAACCCACAAGAAAAAACCCTTTTTCTAGAAGGATACAAATGCCTGCTGTACCAGTGGTCGATTTATAATTCAGATGGTGGGAAAAAATAAATCCAGAAAATCCTAATAAAGTGAAAAAAAGCTGACATCAAGCCTATATACCCAAGGTTTCAATATAGGCACCAGTATACCTACCATCCTTTTTCCTTTGTTCTGGTTTTCTTTTTTGGTATACACTCTTTCTCAAGGACTATCAATATCGCAAGTCGCAATACCCCCAGATTCGTTTGTTTTGATGCCTTAGTGGACGCTAGTGTGAATTTGATGTGCAAGGGAGAATATTATGTATCTACAACTAACTATAATTATAGCCTATTCATTCTCATCTAATTTTGAGCAGAAATTTAACTTTATAAAAAAAAAAGATTCCATAATTTCTTTACTTACACATAAAAACATGTAGAAACCAAAGGACACATTGAAATTGAGAAAGCGTCTAACACCTTTCATGATATTATGTATAACGATAAAAAGATGTCAATCGCTCCCAGATAAAATAAATTGATATAAATAACAATAATAATGAAAATAATAATAAATACTAGGATATGAACCAAAAAAAAATTAAGCAAATGTATCACTTACCGTCGCTTGATGTCCACCATAGTGCTCATAGGCATGCCTTACGTGCTTATTATGATGGTGATGATTTAGATGGTGATTTAGTGTTGGAGGTGACGGCATATTATGGCCACTATGAGGTAAATGAGACGTATGCTGTAAACCGACCTGATGTCCATGATGATGAGGTACATGACCTTGTGATGCTTCAATCAAGGTTGGTTGAATGTGAGTTACAAATTGTGCCATGATCTTTTATATTTTTTATTCAATATACAATTTTTTTTTTAAATAAGATAAATTAAATATCAAAATAAATATTTTTTTTCACTTTCGATACATCAAATCACCATTTAATATAATATCTTTATAATTAATTAAATGTTTCTTTTATTTTTTTCTTATTTTCCAAATATGTGTGTATACCAAAACAAAAACAACAATTTTGAAACGGAGCAATCCTTGGGACAATACTAGTCCCTTGTACAGTTAGCAGGGTACTGATTTTGTGCCACGCATTAACCACTGCTTCACGAACTGAATAAACTCTCTGACAAAGATAAATCTAACTTAGGGCTTGGAGAAAAATCTTTCGCCCCATACCTCCCACCTTCGAATGGTAATGATTTGCTTTTATTTCTTTCTAGTGGGAAAAGGATTGAGACAATGTGGGAAGCCGTAATATACATATGCATTAACATGTTATAAAATATGATTGTTACTAAAAAGGATAAGAAGTTATTTAAAATTATTCTTAAAACGCAAATTTTTAATGTAACAAAACAGTTAGGGGCATGCGCTGTACTGTAAAAAAAATCATCAAAGAGAGAGTTGAAGAAGAAAAAAAAAGAATTCTAAGAATAAAAAAAAAGAAATTAAATTCCAACAATACACATTTTCACTAAATAGAGCATCAATAAGATATAATCTAGACAAATTTTCTCTTTCGTGAAAAGAGGAAACTTCACAAGGAGCTCTAATCCCATAAATAATGATGGGCTGGCTAGGAGCCCAAAGGAATCGATTTATGCGAGTAAAAGTTTCTGACTAACTTTTCTTTTCATCTCAAATGTTTCCATTTTGTATCCTTAAAAATTCTAAAAAAAAAATATTTATGTTATCAGAATTAGTGCCACTTTTTCTGATTGCAATTTGGCTCCTTTATTTGCCAAATTTTATTGACCCATTTAATTCACTTACTTTTTTAAACAGTTATTGACAAGTATAAATGCATAACTGATCCTTTTCTTTGTCCTAGATGATTCAAACCTTGAAATATATTTTTAATATCATAAATTAACATCGCTTCAACTTCAACGGTGGTATTACTTCCTTCCATATTGTAATATCAAACTGTTGATGCGCAAGTCCTTCAATATCCCGAGCATAGGTTTCCATTTGCTTCGTCTACGAGAATACCATATAAATATGTATTGGGCAAGGGACTGGGGTTTTTTTGCGAGGGTACAGAAAATTTGGCGACGAAGTAATTGCAGTCAAAATGGCACCGAGAACATTTTAAGTGTAACCATACACAAAATAAAAAGAACAAAAATAAAACCAAAAAGAAAACCAATATTCAATTTAGGAGGGTTAAATGAAAGTCAACAGCTAAATTAATTCAATTTATCCCATACCAAATTTAATTTTGTCTAATTGTGAAACATTTTTACTAGGCAAATGCTGATTACTTGCATGTATCTATCCCAGAGGCAGCGTGTCTCTTGGTCCCTGGAATATAAGAAGGTTACGCACATATTAGTATACATACACCTATACATATATATAAAAAATAGTATGGATTAATAAATTTTCACCTTGATATCTCCAAATCGAGAACACTTTGCGTGACTGCTGGGAGAAATTGTTTAACCTGTTCAACACCCCAGCTATTCTGGCGCCATGGATCAACTAATTTTTCCGCCAGCTCAATAAAAAGGCATCGTAATTCACGTGTTCGATGTAAATTACACGCGATTGTAATTAATGATCGCCAATATGACCTAAAATTATAGTTATAAGTTATTAAAAAACATATTTAAATTCTTAAAATACTTACCGGAAATTTATATCCAACTCATGATAACACCTTTCAAGCAAAACTGGCTTAAGTCTTAAGGAAACAAGACTGTAAGAAAACAAAAAAAGGAAAACATTTACTTTTTTAGAAAAAAAAAATTCTTAAAACGTGTAATGAATATTTTACCAAAAAAAATCCCTATCTTTGCACTTTTGTACACTTTTCTCCTAAACAATGTTTGTCAACACCTACTACATAACATCGAAATATACTCATATAATAATATCCTCTAACCAAAAAAAATCATCTTTTTTCTCTAAAATTTTAGGCATATTTTCTATCCTTTCCCATCCTCCCAGTCCTAACAAAAACATGTAGAATGGTGTGGCGTCTGAAATACTCTGATATAAAAAGATACACAGAAGTGCTAGGAAACCAATGGATGCTTGCTTGTGCTCTAAGTAGGAGATTTTCAACCCCTGGTGGGTTCTCTTTTACTAGTTGATGCTAAGGTCCGAGGCTTTATATGTGCTTTTATTCAATACAAGAATGAGGCATTTTTATTCTTGTCATCAGAATGGTTTATTTAAGATACACATACAACATGTCTAGATTGGGCACGTCAACACAACACCATTGTTTTTTTTTCTGTTGGATTAAATTTATATTTGGGTTCAAGCAATAAGTTTGGGTTATTTTTTTATTTTTTTGCTTTTCAGTTTGTTGTTAGGATACAAGCCTTGAAGGACGACTGACTCAGTAAAGTTAAAAATGAGTCATTGTTCTACCGAAAAATAAAAAAAAAATACGTTAAAATGTTTTACTGGACAGTGCTGATTAGAGACATGCAAAATTATTCTATTTTCAGTCATCGTTGATATCATTTTCAAAAAAAGATATTATTTATTGTTGAAATCGCAAAAAGCATCTTCTAATCAATAAAACATAAATGAATTTCCTTATAAATGATATAATATTATATATGTACATATATAATAATCCTAAAAGATACTTCTGCACAAATCAATACAGAAATTTCCGATACAGTTCCAATTTAGATATTCTCCAAGTCTGTACTATCATAATCAGTAACCAGAATCATTGCAGATACGAATAATTTACTTGGACTTTGAAACAAGAAAATTTTATGAGAGAATTGAAAACCTAAGCGAAAATTATTATGAAATCGAGAATGCAAGTTATGCCTGAACCAATTTAAGATTTTAACAGTGGATTATACTCAGCAAATAAATCACTCTTGTGAAAATAATATCAAATTTAATTATATGCTCATACTCATACGGGATTTTTTTTTATTTATTCCTCTTTAACCCCTCATGGGACATAGGGATGCATTTAGTTATCTGAACGTGCTAATTTAATTCCATCGCAGATTCTCAGATAAAGATATACCCAAGATATTAAGAGATGGGTAGGCTGTTAGATTCACACAACCCACTGAGACAGAAGAAGGAGCCGTTTTCATTCTGGCCTAATCAAGAATAATTTGCGGCCCAATGAAGAATAATTTAAAGGTCCCTGTTGATAGAGGTGGACATGAGTTCAAGATCAAACAGACAAGGTCAGGCACGTACTTGTCTTATATTGTCGAAGGTAGGCTTGGTAGAAAGCACAACGTGATCTCACGTGGGTTCCCGGACATAGGAACATAGATGGGAACGAGAAGGCCGGCTATCTATCCAAGCAGGGAGTCTCTCTCAGGAGCTCGGAGACCGAGATCGTCGGAAGCCCAATAGGTGAAGTCAAAAACGCATTTTTTTACTACCACCTCCTGCTAGCCAAAAGTGGAAAGCACTGGAGACCTGCACTATCCGCAATCAAGGAATATTGGCCTATAGCAGACCACGCTGCCAAGCTGGGCATCCCGTACAACGTCTGTTGCCGTAGCTGCGGGGAGACGAACTAGAGGGAAACACTTGTTCACTTTCTTTGTAAATGCTTGGCTTTAGCTAAAGCCAGGCAGCGCACACTAGGCAGTTACGTTGTGGAAGGCTTAAAAGAGATCTCCGGAGATCAAATCCCTTATAAGCTTCCTAAATTCCTCAGGATGGCTTTAGACATCCGTCGCACCTGACCAAACAACCGCTGAACCTAGGTACACGAGTTGTGGCAACAAAACGGGGCGCCAAAGCGCTAATTGGGCCTCCGGTCGCTTTTAAAGCAGCATAACCTAACCGAATCATCATTAGCGAAACATTAAAGTGGGTTGATGAGTATTCAGATAAGATCATTTATAAAGATTAATAAAATGGCGGGCGATAGAATTGATCCCATGGAGATGGGGGCGGAGGGTTAGTTCGACACCGTCCAACACTACCGTCATTGAACGGACAGAAAGAAAACGTTCAATCCAAATCTATACTTGGTCAAAACTTTGGAGATATCTAGAGCAACCAGACCAGACTCATCAAAGCGATGGATGCTTTGGTTGAGGTGATCTGTTAAATCAAAGAAGGTCACCAGCAGATCCTTTTGAACTCAAGCCGTATTTACAATGTTAGGAGAGTGCGATGCGAGATCTCGGACGAGCCTCGCCCAATACTCGGTCTCGTTCATAACGCGCGTTTCAATGTACAATAGTGCCCGTACGAGTCGTTATATACGCGGTGTTCCAAACCAACCGTGCCACCCAATTATCTCGGAAAGTTTCGATTGAAAAAAAAACACGTGTTCAATATTTTTTGAAAATCTATCCGACCATACAGAAATTGTGGAGTGGTGGGTAACTCTAAAATTTCAAATGGCAACCCCCATTTTGTTCACGGATTCTGATTCTCCGAAGAGAAATATGAAACTTTTATCTGAAATTTGGTTTTATCCGAAGCCCCCTGCACTTCCAAAAATCAAAGTTATCCCCAAAAATCATTAATGGGGGTTTCTTTCATATTTCAATTCGGAAAATCAGCATCTGTAAAAAAAAATGGGGGTTACCATTATTAAACCCCACCCGCTCGCAGGGAGAGAAATATGAAACTTTTGTCTGAAAGAATTTTTTATCCGAAGTTTCCGTGTACTGAAGATAGGCTATCAAGTTGATAAAAACAAATGGTTCAAGTGACAACAATCCAGGGCCATTTTACCCGAACACCTTCAAAGGTATTGGTCTACCTGGATTAAACAATGCGATCCCAAGTAGTTCAGTAGTGTCTTCGACTATTTGACGATAGTAGAGACAGGATATTGATACCATGAAATTTAGAACATGGCTCCCGGGAGAAACAAGTGTAAGCCTTTAATATTTGCCGGTCCTTCTCGGATTTCTTTACAATGTAGGATTAATCGCTGGTATAGGTTCATCCAAAATAAGGACACGTAGCTGTGGCTTGACAGCGTTGTCCCTTATGGCCTAATGTCCAATTATTCTGGCAATATCTCGTCAGGGTCTGTTTAGGAGGCCCATTGTTTCTTTCTTTTTGTATGCATTAGAATTAACAAAAAAAAAATTAACAGAAAAGAATTAAAGAAAGTCAAGTTGAAGGTAATTATAAACCAAATGAAAATAGGACTGAAAGAGTATAAAATCGCAGGTTTCTAGATCGGACTCGAACCCAGTCTCTGGGATTGCACAAAGACTTAGTAATTCCATTGTAATTTTAAGGTAATATTATGAAAGATCTCTTATTTCCTAAAATATTTTCCAGGCAGTTATTCATATTATTTGAACTATTAAAAGATTAAACAAAACTCAGAGGTCTACTTTAGTGTCTTTTGCTTCTAATTTTTATGTATGTATATTGTTTTTAGGAGAAAACAGTTAATATGTTAAAAAATACAAAATTAAATCTAATTTTCAAGTGTCAACTGTAAATAGGAAAACAGTCTCATGCAAAACGTTAAGTCCTTCAAATTTGAATGAGTCTCGGCAGGGCCAACCGCATGCTGGAAGGGGAGAATAACAATTTTTCACGATTTTGGAAACGACCTCGAGAACTTTATAATTGTCAAAACAATTTGGACAAAAATCCACATAAATTTTTGTCTAATAAATATAACTTACATTATACAAAAATCCATGTACATTCATATATAAAAACTTATTCGAACGAGTATATCTCAATTCATCATAACCCCAATAACAACCACATTACTACAATGTTGTGGCTTTACATCTTCCCTTAGTTACTGCACAAAAGAACTTGCTTTCAATTTACCTTATTTTCTGACATAGTTCCCTTTATATAAATTGATTAACATGAGAATTTTCCAATTATTTCTAATCGAACAGCACAATACAAAGCGTAAATTTTACATGAAATGCCACAAGCAACCGCAAGAAGGCAAATAGTTTGGAAATAATTTAATAATAATGCGGAAAATTATACAGGAATCTCACTTTTGTGAGTTTGAGACAGCTGATAGTTATAAGTAGCTCTATACTTCAATGAAAAGCTTTAAACAATTTTTTTTCAATTGAATGGACTAAATGCTATCTCTTGTTCAAGTCGAGTATGCTTCAGGCAAGTAGTACTGGCATGATAAATAGTTACTTCAAGTGCACTTGATGTTTTCATATAAATACAGCAAAAGTCTAGTGATAGTTGAATGCTTTAGATACGAGGCACCACAAGATTGCTATGATTATTTAAACAATTTAGAATAATATCTTTTCCTAGCATTGCAAAACATAGGCCAGCTGTGTGTTACAAGTGAGCACACTTGAAAAGTAAAGGTGGTTGAAAATTAAAAGCGTGCGATCCAAAAGGAAGCAATTGAAAAGTATAAATCAGAGAATGTTTATGTTTACACTGTATTTCTATGCTCAAAATAGTTCTATCTTTATATGAATAATATAGACATTTTTTAATCGCTGTCGTACAGAAAAGGCAATTTCTTGAAATATGGGCATTTTCAGAACCGCAGAACTGCGGTCACGCTGCAGTATTCAGCAATTGGAAGTCTGTAGCTTAATACTGCAGAATGACCGCAGTTCTGCGGTTAGGAAAATGCCCTATATATTGTATGTAAGAGTGAAAAACAATTCAATTTACATAACGTCACAAATTAAAGGCGCCTTATTAGGTTAAATTTAATGAAGCATCAAAAGAATGGACAAAAAAATACCCAAAAATAATACCAAGCCCTCATGGCACCAAAATTCAAAGGTTTACCACGGCAGCTGTTAAATTGCGGGTGTCGCTACCATAATAAATGTTGTTTGACAAGTTAGTTGGCACCATAGCATACCTACGTTATGATTATAATATAATGGCATTGTTAAATGGCAAATTTCCAACATATAAAGTTTGAGAAAGGAAATTTTCAATTCTGTAAAAAAAAACTTTGCCAAACAAACTTCGTTTGCCTGCCAAATATGCTAAATTTGATTGGAAAGTCCTCCAAATAAGGAATAAAGATGCCGAAATATAACACTGAAAGTCATAGAAACATATTTGTACATTTTTTTAATGAAATTAGTATCATAAGAAACAAAAATCTAGATTAAACGATACTTGCCAATTTCAGAGCTTGAATTTTAAATAATACGAGTAATAAATAAAGAAATAATTTGTCTAATTGTTTATTTTAAGTGGAACGGATGCACTGAAACACTAGGCAACGAAAAAATACTTTTTGTTCCTCAGAGATCTAATTATGTGATTCACAATCATCATGCAACAGACAACTTAGGACAGAAAATAAAACATCTCAGTCACGTATTAAGAGAAATTGATTTTTAGTTTTTACAGATTTTCGCAACTATTTCAAAGTAAATAAATTATTTGGAAGTAAAAAATAATTTTTTTTTATTCTCTTGGCCTGCCTTTTGTAAGAAGAGGTTGGTCTTGTCCTAATCAAAAATTAGCAGTAGTCTGGAAGCATTTCAGGGGTCGATTTCCCTTGATAACGCTTCTCAATTGTAGCAATATCTTGGTGGAAGCGCTCTCCATGTTCGTCACTCACCGCACCTAGGTTTTCTTTAAAAAAGTTTAGGTGTGAGTGCAGAGTGTATTTTTATACGCTTTATTAACGAGATATTACAATCCAATTCTTTATAAACCGACTTAAATGACTCTTGCACGGCTATCCCACTTCAAAACAAGTAGTTTGTAATCCTATAAGCAAAACAACCACTTTCAAGTCAGTACATATTGGCCAATGATGTTTACTATATTCTATTTTATTCAATACTTGCTTCAAAACGTCGTCGTAGGTTTCTTTAAAATGTGTACCATATGCCAAAGGTATAGATGGAAACTGGTTTCCGTTGTGGAGAAGTACGTCTTTTAAGCTAGTTTTAGAGGAATCGAAGTAGAGCCTCCATTTATATGCTACATGCTGGTGACCAAATTTAGCCAACAAACCTACAATTTTGTTGCTGTAAACTAAATCTCCGTCCTTAGAGTACGAACGAAGTATGTCGTTTACGGTATGCAGAAACGGAAACATTGGGTTGAAGGAGATTCCACTGTTTTAATCTTGAAGCTAATATTTCAGATTTTTTCTTAGATAAGGCCAAATTTCTGACAAGGTCATCGAGCTCAGCTTGGTTGATTAAATGTGGTGAGATGTACTAGGTACTTGGACGTTTTCACCTCCGTTATAAGAATCTGAAGTACATAGTACTTGAAAGTTCAATTTGATTTGGTGGCTTAGGTACTGGAAAATCTTCCGAATGTGGTATTGGTTTTGGCGACAGAAGACAATTCTGCGTATTTTAATGCGTGCTTGGATTTCGTAGAAAAACCTTTGACATTTGTGAGACAAAAGTAATAATGTGATCCTTAGGCTCTGGCCAAATCATTGGTTGACGAACTAAAGACCTAAATGAACTACTGAAGAACTAAATGTATACCAACAGTACAATACGTTAACATGAAGTTACTCCTTTTCTATACGTGATAAATATAAATGGTTATTTTTCTGGTATTAGGGGCATGATTATTTACAAAATACGCTATAACATTTTCGCGGTAAATTTTAAGTGTTGCCTAGGGAGTGCAAGGTGTTAAAAGATCTGGAACAAAAGTATATTGAAAATAATATGAATATTTAATGCCTTATCCTAATATCTTTTATAAAATTAGAGGTAGATGGCAACGAAAGGCGAATTTTCCATTAGATAACTTTTGTGTAGGAAATCGTTATCCCTCAATATAAGTTCCTAATTAATGTATATGACCACAGGAAAGTATAACCAGAGAAAATGTTATTTCAGGGACAAACTGTAAATGTTGCAGTATAAAACTTACTGTTTAATTTCTTTTTCTTTATCCAACAAGCAACGCAGCTCTCTCAAATCTAATAAAAATTCTTTATCCATTTCAGTATCATAATATTCAGGTCCAGAATGTTGATAAGTATATGTCCAAAAAGTCATTACCGCTTGTGAGCAGTCAAAAAAGTCAGAAAAAGTTAAATATTGTAATTTTCGTTTTGTTGTCTCAAAACGTAGACAGGCTAAGAAAACCACGGTGGCATATTTCCTTTAAGAAACAAAAAGTTATTGGAAAGAAATCTTAAATATAAATAAAATTTTACTTGGCAAGTTCTTCAGGTAAGAGGAAAAGTTGTTTTATATTATTGATAATGTTACCAGGCAGTTCTTCAACAGCTTTGAACACTCTTTTTGTGTTATCAAATTGTCGTCTGAAAGAATGAGCTCCTTTACTATAAATGGTTGTACTTAAATAATCTTTACCTGCAGGATTTGAGTCGAACTCCAGTTTTATCCGCGACTTCATCTAAGTCTTTGCGGTAACGAGATGTTAACTTCTTTCCAAGAATTTCACGTGCGACACTATCATCTAATGAGTAGTACCTAAAGTAAAAAGTATATTAATTGAAAAAAATTGATTTTATTCAAAAGCTTAAATACTTTTCAATCAACAGGGACCGTGTTTGTGGTTCCAACTGAAAAGAAGGCTGCTCTGATAGCTTTGTTGGAACATACAGAAGCCTCTCGATAAGAGAATATGTTCGATAATGATCCAAAACATCTGAAGCAATAAGCTCAAGGGGAGCTCCCATGAACTGGTCAAAGCCCTTAAGCTTGAGTAGTGAAACTGCTTCACTGGCTGAAATATAAGGAATGACATGATATAAATATATTTCTATAGTATAATACTAACATGAATATCCTTCAATCCATAGCTGATATATTTCTGGATCAACTAACGTGTAATTACTAATAAAAACATCAACTCCTGCAAACATTTCATACACCGCCAGCCCAGACCAAACAATTATCAAATCAGCTGTTTTTTTAAATGTCAAAAATAAGTACTTTTTACTTGTAACACCGCCATCTAATTGCCAAAAAATGCGGTAGGGTGAGGCTTGTGAATAGAAATGTCCTGGGAAATAAGGAAATATTCTGAAGTGGAAGGGACCGTTGCGTTCGAGTGGATAAATGGATGCAAGTACAAAATTTATTATCGGTGAGGAATTGTTATGTTTTTCATTAAATGAAATAGAAATATTTGTTCTATTTAACAGAGGGAGAATATCACTTTTAGCTTGTAGCACTCAGTATGCCATGAACCTTATATGTATTTGAATCCGCGGATATTGTACAAGTTCCGGAAATACTAGTTATGGAAGATTGTTCCACAGTGCAGTAGTTTTGGCTAATTCCTTGTATGCTGTATGCGCAAAAGGAAGGCTGCAGACTTTAGATTTTGGCAAGTCTTGTGTTGCGGGAAAACGTAGGCTTGGAGGAAGAAGGGTGTTTATTTCGGTGGAACACCAGTTGTGGTAATAGCGGTAAACTTTTGCCAGGACTGCTATATTCCCACTTACGATGGCTCAATGAGGCAATCGTGGGGCGAATGGCACTGCCATCGAATGACTGGCTTTTAGGTTGCAGGCTGGGCTACTACCTGAAGAGTGAAATTGAATCTCTTCCAAAGAAAATCCTAGCCATTGAGATGTTTGTATAGAATTCGTAATATGCCTTAGATGGTAAGGGATGAATCCGCCATTAGATCCACACCGTTCACTTAAATCGAAATAAGATCAGTGCAGGTTTTATTTCAAATGATACTGCTTTTCTTTTTAGTTTCACACCTCTTTCTTCTAGTTTCACACCATTCTTGCAATCTAAATCAAAAGAGAGTGTGACGTTTTGTTTGAATTTAACATGCGTTCACGATCATGAAGACAACATCTATGGCTAAGGTCCTATCTTGTCGAAGGCGTAAAAGAAACCCAGAGTACCGTCATCAGCAAAGCTTTGGAGTGTGTTGAAGAAATTGAGTTCCTTTATATAAACCAGGTAGAAATGAGCCCTGAGGAACACGTGCAGAGATGTGAGAGTTTTATTCGACGCCATCCAATGCAACTTTAATTGAGCTGCTAAAAAGGAAGCTCTCAATCTAGCTCTCAAAAATTAAGTCCGTACCAATAGCTTGAAGTTTAGCTAACAGATCCAGTTGCCATACTCTGTAAGACATCTTGGAGCTATCTAGATCAACCAGAAAATATCTCTTACAAAGCTACCATTACTACCTGTGGTATTTTCTTATTCATCAGCCAGAATCTTTATGGTTTCGCACCAAACTGATTTTCAAGCCATTCTCAAACAGATGCAAACAATTCGCAAAATCTCTGTTCACCTTAAATTTTTCTTCGCCCAACGCTGCGATGCCATACTTGCACCTCAATTTGCCATTAAAAAGTTCACTTCACGACTCAAGGCTGAAAATGATGATTCGCATACTGCCGTTCCCGACGGGCAAGTTTCCATTGCTGCAAAAAGGTTGTACACGTTTTCCATTCTTTGGCGCACCTAAAACCGCTCTGTCAATACCTCAGTCTTGATTTTTGTATCTTTCAGCCTTTTCAAATTGCTCAATTTCTCATTCTTTGCACGAATTTCGTTTATGCACTCTTTGGCCATTTTTAGCTCAATTTCATTTGGCAATTCGATGTCCAACTCGGTCAAAGGCTGCAGTTTTCCAAATCTATTTCATTAGCTGTATCGATAGCTGTGAGAATGGCATCGTCTTTTAATAACGGATTTGTCATTTCTATTAACACAATGGCGATCGTTTCGTAAAATGCAGAGGTCGATTCGCTTCATTTTCGCAGTGTTTCTTCGAGAACAGAAGCCTTTGGTATTGTT
Source organism: Thereva nobilitata (assembly GCA_963855945.1). Lineage (NCBI taxonomy): Eukaryota > Metazoa > Arthropoda > Insecta > Diptera > Therevidae > Thereva > Thereva nobilitata. Next base: position 35,868,110 of record OY979696.1, read on the forward strand.
GATTGGCGTTTTCGAATTGGGCGAGAGCGACTTGAACCCAGAGACGATTCTGCTGTAATTTCTTAAAAAGATTTGCTGCTTCAGAGTAGTACTTTTCGAAGCGATCTTCTGATCTCATTTTTAAAGAAGAGATTCTTTTTATCCCATCGCTCGATGATGTGTGAGTGTGTACATTGTTGAGTGAGTGTACTTCATTCTATTCTAATTATCGGTACTATTTTTTAAAATGTATTTGTTATATTCACCGGAGTTGAAACATTCAAAAGGTATGAGCATATTTCAGCCTGAGCAATATTAAAACATTCTATACAAAATTATCTTTTACAAAAGAATCCATTTACTACATTTATACTTAAAAACACATTTTTCCTTTCTATTACAACTAATTAATAACTTTTACATAAAGTTACAAAATATATAAATAAATTACAAATTTTGTTACATAAAGTAACTGGAACGTTTTTGGATCAAAAGATTTCGCCTTAACTTTAATGTTATAAAGTTTCTCCCTTTTAACAGTATTAGTTACATAAAGATAAGAGATTCCCTTCTTAAATGGCAGTGTGTCTAGATTAAAATACCGAGAGTCCTTTCCTGGCTCAATTGTAAAAAGAGTTTCATGTAATGCTCTGCGATTAACATCGTAGTTGACAATCTTCAATATTGGTTCTGATAAATCTAACTTGTCTAATGTAAGAAGAGTGTAGCTCATTGTCTGTGAAATTCTAGCTCCTTCTTTGCAGGTTGATTTTCCAGTTTCAATGTCCCTTTCGCACATTTGAACACATTGCCTGAAATTATCATAATAAGTAATAAATATTAAATTTTAATACAATATAAATATTCATTACCCGCTTCTGTGGTCTCTTTCATATTCGTCGGTGCAAGGTGTAGGAATGCAAAGATATGATCCGTTGGTATTTAGACAAGATTGATCAGTTCCGCAATCATTTTCCAGCAGAATACATTCATCAATATCTATAATAGGATATTGTTTCAGATCAACACTTTATGAAATTGAGAAAGTGAAAAAGTAAAAATACGATAAAACGATGAAAACTCAATAGCAGATTTGACCTTCAGAATCATTGCAGATTGAATTTTAAACTTTCAATGCATTTAGAAACTTGTAAAATGGCTTTCTACTAAGTTTATCTTCTCTATATTTAACAGCAACAACAGATCAACATAATTATAGCATACCTTTACACATATTTTCGATATACTCATATCCCTCAGGGCACTCTTCTATAGCATGAGATGAAAAATGCTGCTGATCAGACAGCGTTCCCCGTTCCTCTGAGGTAACATCTGGTTTACATGTTTTTAAATCTGATGAAAGATTATAGCCTTCCTGACACAGGCAAAAATAACTTCCAAATGAGTTGCGGCAAATTTGTGAACATTGATTTGTATTTTTGTGGGCGCATTCATCAACATCTTCCAAAAAATACGACAATTATTGCAATGTTTAACAAGTAATTAAATATACCATTATAGCATTACCTTCACATTTTTTAGTTGAAGCATTAAGTTCAAATCCACTTTTGCAAACGCATTCAAAACCACCAGCATAATTCTTGCAGGATTCATTTGCATGGCATACATTATCAGTTTTACATTCGTCAATATCTAATCGTAATTTAAGTAGACTTGTTTACATTAAGTCATTTAATTTTTAATACTATTTAAAATTACCAACGCATCTTTGATCTGAACCTAGTTTAAATCCAAGTGGGCATGGCATGAATCTTTCCCTAAATAAATATTGAGTCAGTGGATTATAGAGAAACTTTTTTTGTTTGATACTTACAAAGTAAATGGCGCTTTTCCTGGGTAAAAAGTAATCTGTAATAAAGAAAATGTAATGTGCAACTGATTTACTGAAATAATTTAGTTTGGATTGGGTTAGAATGTAACTCATGACTAAAACGTTAGTACCATACCGTAGAATATTGAGCGGAACTTATTTAGCAGTCAGAACTAAACTAAACTTATTAATGTCATACAAGCTGGACAAACCAGTTTGAAGATGTAGTCCAGCTTTAAATCTTTTAAAAATAGCCATGCATATTTTGTTATCTGATATGCGTAAATTCTATTCTTGTTCAATCTTGCCGGCTTCGGTAGCCCAGAGTTTAAGGCGACCAACTACCATTTTGGAGGTACGGGGTTCGATTTCACTCCACGCCATGGTCCTTTCTATATTCGTGCTCTAAACAGTCCTATTAACTAAAAGTTCAAAAAGACGTTTCTTGAAAATGCCCGCTCAATCGATACGTTGCAATTCAACCGGGAGAGCATTCCAAAGCAGAGTAACGAAGTCGAAGAAAGAACGCTTTTCAATGAAAGTGCGGAAACGCAGAGAAATTAAATTATTACTTCTAAGTAAGAGGGACTAACAGGAGAAGGGTACATGGGAATAGTTTTAATTAAGCCGTGATTCCAACACTTAAGCTTACTTCTAAACTCCTTACCTGCTTAAGATCCGATTCAATAGGCTTATAATTCTGGAATGTCACGACAACTTTTAATGGTGAAACATTATCCTCATTTTCATCATAATACTCCTCCACATCCTCCTCAATTTTTGCAGGCCTAGAAGACCACTGTGATCCTTCAAGGAATATTACAAAAAAAATTAAGATCTTCATCAATTGATAACGATACCAAATTACCTGTTGCATATTGATATTTAGAAGATTCTGCCTTTTCTAAATCTTGTTCAACATAATCCTTTGGAAAGTGTGGCTCTGGTACATCAATTTCCAATTGTGAATTGAATGTTCTCTAAGAATTAATTAAAAAAAAATTTTTGGCTTGATCTGAAAGAAGTTACGAAAAATATTTTTACCTCATTATCAAATATATTCAATAAATTGGCATTTTTACATGTTTGTCTTTGGCATTTTGAAATTTCTACATTTGGTCCTAGACAATCTTTACCACCTGCTTTTGGAGCAGGTTTCGTACAAGAACGGAACCTTTTTCTAAGTCCCTCACCGCATGTTTTACTACATTCGGTCCATGAAGACCATTCAGACCATCCACCATCAACTATTTTGAGTATTTGTTAAATTCTACTTATAGTAAAAAATGTTTGTTTATATGTACCTGGACAAAGTCCTGAATAACACGGTTTTGTATCTATGCTGGATCCACTACATATCTTTCCACCTGCCAATGGTGAAGGATTATTACATTTCCGGAAGCGCTCTGTAATACCCTTTCCACATGTTGTTGAACATGCTGACCAAGAAGACCATTCAGACCTAAACAAAATCAATTAGGAAATTTTTTGCTGTAACAATAAATCATACCATCCTCCATTTACTGTACAAGGATTAGTATTGCAATCTTCTTCTTCATAATCCGATCCCAGACAACGCCTTCCACCAAATCCAGGACGAGGAGAGTCACAGTTTCTGTATCTCTTTCTTGTTGGTTTTTCAGTATCGTTAATATCAAAACAGGTCTTGGAGCAGCTTGTCCACTGTGACCAGGCACTCCATCCTCCATCAACTGGACAAGGGAGCATTTCACAGCGTTCAGATTCAGTGCTTAATCCAGAGCATTGATTAGTATCCGCTGAAGGAATACTGTTTACTAAGCATCGGCGTTTTCTAGTTTTAATTCCTAGACCACAACTTGATGAGCAAGATGTCCAAGGTTCCCAACTGGACCAGCCAGCGTTTTCTATAGGTTGAAACAAGAGTAATTACTGCTTTGTTTTTCATGTAAGAAGGAAAGACTTACTAGATATTGTAACGATAACTTCTTTCTGAATATTTCCAGCTGGATTTTGGGCAACACAAACATAGGTACCACTATCGTCTTTTTTAGCATTTGGAATTTTGAGTATTGACCGATCTTCGGAGAAATATATTCTTGAATATCGTTCATCCAATTCAAAACCGTTCTAAAAATTAAAATTTTAATATTTATGTTTAAAAGCAAAAAACCTTACCTTTAACCATATAATTTCAGGTTTAGGTGTGCCTGAAGTTCTACAATACAAGGCAATAGTTTGGTATTCCTTCAACGATATGTCTTTTGGCCACGTATCTAAAATTTCTGGCATTTTGAGCACTTCAACACTAAATTTCTTTTCAATCGACCCAAGCGAATTATTAACGTAACAACTGTATACTCCGGACTCTGTTAAATCTTCTAAAATCTGAAATGTAATGAGTTCATGCAAACATATATTTTCACAGTTGTTCTCTTACCAAACTATCTGAGTTTTCGCTTAGTATCTCAATAGCGTATTCATCATCATTAGGTAACCGCTTAGTCCAAAAAATCCTAGGTGCTGGATTTCCAACAGCTGGACATTCTAACAGAGTTGTTTTACCTTCTCTGTGCATGTAAGGGATTTCTCCCTCTTCTGGTAAGTAATTGAATTTTGGTGGAACTAAGAGTAATATAATAGATTAAGGATTTATATGTTATTAAAAATAAAAATATTTGTGTACCCAAAATATCAACAAAAAATTCCTTGTTATCTTCTCCAGCAATACTAACTGCAATGCATAAGTATGCTCCGCTGTGAGATTGATCTGTTTGTAAAATTGTCAATGTTTTATTGTCTCGGGAAAATGTATAACCTGGTCTTTTATATATGGGATCATTATTCTGAAAAGTAGATTTATAAGTAATAGTATTCTAGTTAAAAAATAATGGTCCTATATACATGTGTCCAACTAATGTCTGGCTTTGGATTTCCATTCCATGGACATGTGAGTACTAATGGCAAACCTTCAAGTAAGTTGACGTTTACTGATCGGCGTTTTTCTGCCTCTCGTCCAGCTAAGTATGGAGGAACTGGGGAAGTAATTAATAATATAAATAAGTGCCTTTGATGATTTTTATGTATTGGCTGAAAATAAGTTGTGATTGGATTTCGTAAGTACAATTCACTTGCGTTTGAACCTTTTGAAAGTTGGCAGAGTTTAATAAAAGTAAGGGTTCAAGTGCCAATGTACAACGAGCCATTGAGATGGCAGCAAGTAAGAACTTAATCATTAAGGTTTGGGCATAAAATTATCCGCAAAGCTACCTGGAAGTCCCTAATAGAGCCACTCGTACCCAAATGGAATACGTATTAATAGACTACCGTCGACCTTTCGTATCGGGTAATTCATTAGCCTCATAGACACAGGAATGTGAACAGATAAACAGGGTGCATTATGAAAGTAATGCGCATTTTCTGGGAAAAATAGATTTATTGATCCGATTGGTACAAATTGTTAAAATTCTTCAAAATAGTCCCCCCCCCCTGTATCAATACACTTGCGGACACGATTCTGCCACGCCTTGAAGGCACCCTGGAACTCCTCGACTGGAATGCCTCTCAGGAACCTTGTAACATTAGCTTGGATGTTCTCCACCGACTCTCAGTGCTTTCCCTTCAGCTCTCTCTTCAGTCGGGGGAACAAAAAAAAGTCACACGGAGTCAAGTCAGGGCTGTAAGGATGCTGGGTCACTAAGGGGGTCTTGCTCTGGGTCAGGTAGTTGGTGACGACAAAGGCCGTGTGGCTGAGGGCATTGTCGTGGTGGAGCTTGAAGACGTTTTTGATGTCAGGCCTGGCGGCCGCGCGACCCGACGTTTCAGTCTCTTGAGCACCTCCAGATAAAAGACTGCGTTGACACTTTGTCCTTGCGGTACAAACTCAAAATGGATGATTCCTCGGATGTCAAAGAAGACAATCAGCATTGCTTTAATGCGAGACTTGCTCATGCGCGCTTTTTTGGGTTTGGGAGAAGATTGTGTGTGCCACTCGGAGTTTTGCCTTTTGCATTCTGGATCTTACACGAACATCCCCGGTTACACAAGAGCTTAAAAAGCCTGGATCATTTCTAATCAATTGCAACAATTCTTCACTGCGCAAAACTCGAACTGCTTTCTGCTCCTCCGACAACACAATCGAAAAAAGACCCTCGCGCGAAGGCACGTCCTACCGCCTTTGGAAGGGTAGATCCCCCAATACATTTTCCAACCGATCCGAGCGCGCTGCAATGGATAGTCGCGTCACAATACAATCATGCGCATTACTTTCATAATGCACCCTGTATATAAAAAACTAAGAAAAGTTCATAGATGGAATAAGAATCTTATATGTGAATTAGAATAGTGCAGAGAGCGAAGGCTGCACCTGACGCTGGAGTTTTACCAAGAAATTAGTGGTATGACGAAATTTAAACAATATAGCTCCGGTGAAATCTGATCTGCGACGCCAAACTTATCTTAAAGTGAAAGAGTGCTTTCAAGAATTGTTAAATGGCTACATTAATACCAAGCTTACAAGAAGTTAGCAAGCTCATAAACCGCCTTCAGAATAATAAAGCCAATTGCATGGCGACCTCGCCTGCTAGACGATCTAATATTGCTCTCAGAATCAAGATAGAGGAACATGAATTCGTCTTAAATCGAATCCTTCACCTACCTTCACCAAAAGAAACAGCAATGCGGGGTCGTTAAATGTGTTCAGGAATCGCGTCTTCAATTTTTTGAATAACCAGTAATATTCCTTCAACTACATTTTTACTTGTTTTGCTTTTGTTTTTTTTAACTATCTACTTTATCTGTTTTTATTATTTCACTCACTCGTTCAGCCTTTTATTAATTAATGTAATGTAATTATAATGTACATGCGTTTTTTAGCGTTAAAAGATTATGTAATCTTGATGTACAATTCATAAAATAAATGAAATAAAAATAGAAATGTCTTCACAACATTCACTTCGCATAACCATGGCGAGTTTTCATGTTTAACCCCAATAAACATTAGCAATTTTAACTAGCGGTTAACAAAACGTTAAGTTTGAAAGAGAGTGATCGAGGGCGCGAATATTAGATATGGACAACATCATTTAAAAAAGAGAATACTCTTTAGTTTTACATGAACTAAAATAAATCAGGTTCTTTAGTTAAACCATTGATATAAGGTGAAAAAATATAAACAATTTAACCCCACAATATACCGTTTGATGTACCCAGTACCAAGAAATGTTAACCGTAGTTCAAGATATCTTCCTTTTATAAAAAGTGCAATTTGAAGTGCTTTGATACTGTGTAGATTCAAATACCTGTAACATAACTTTGGCCAGAAATACACAAATAAAAAAAACCAGTTTTGATTAAACTCATAATTAGCTGTAAAACACACAAAGAAAATAATTAGCTGATAACGTACCATATACCTGGACATCGAATTTAAGCTCGTTACTTCCAACTGAATTTACAGCGTAGCACACATAAGTCCCAGACTTCTTTGACTTATAATCCGATATATCCATATTAAAAGATACACTGTCATTCCCCCTCTCAATAGATCCTTGTATTCCACTAGGCCTAATAGCATTAGCATATCTATCCGAACTGTCCCAGGTGTTTCCAAATTCATCAACATGTAACGTCTGATAGTAGTCCGAAACGTTTCTTAAATCTTCTGAAAGAGCTTTAGCCGAAGATATCAAAACTCTATTATTAAATGTCCAAACAAGCGTCGGTAATGGATTTCCTTCAGCGGTGCATTCTAGCCGCAATAGTTCCTCGTTATATATTGTTACAGTTTCTGGTTCAGCAGTGAATTTTGGTGAAGCTGATATTAATAAATTTAGTCATAAATTTAAAAATTAAATCAATTGAAATCGCTTACATAAAATATCAACATTGAATTTTATTTTCTCCGTGCCAAGAGGACTTTTACCTTCGCATTCATAGGTCCCATCATCTTCCTTACTTGTGTAGAAAAATTGCAGTACTGTACCTGAATGTCCCATTACGTAACTTTGAAAAAGAATTATTTTTTATAAATAACAAAAGTAGCTTTAAATAATATTCCAAATAATTTACTCATTCTTTTTCCATGTTATTTCAGGTTTAGGATTTCCATGAATAGAACATTGAAGCTCAAAATCTTCCCCTTCATGAACAGATAACCAATTTATGTGCGGTGTGTCTGCAGCTGGAGGCACTAAAATTTATACATAAAAATTAATTATAGCAAAATTTGGTTAAACAGCGACAACATACCAAGAACATCAATGGTATAAGAAACTGAATCTTGTCCAAAAACATTTTCCGCCTTGCAGGTATATTTTCCACCATGATATACTTGGATATTTAAAAGATTTAAATCTTCTTGAATCGAAACAATTTCAGAATCTTTTTCCCATCTAATCTGTTAGTAATAAAATTTTATTAAATTTTAATTTAAAAACACATTTCTAGAAAATGTTATCCACCTTGGGTTTTGGATGTCCTGCCGATGAACATTTTAACGTTAAAGTATCACCAATATTAACTGGAATAATATTTGCTCCATTGGAGGTATTTTCCGAAAAAATTTCAGGTGATGACCATACAACAACTTCTTGAGTGAAACTTTTAGATCCAGCTTCATTTTCACCAACGCAAGTGTAATTTCCTCCATCATCCGACGCAATATTTTCTATTGTTAATGTTCGAGTTGATGTATCGTACTTTTCGATGCCATTGTGGTACCATTTGAAAGTATCGGCTTCTTCAATCGGACAAATTAATTCAAGGTTGTCATCTTCAGTGATGTTTTTCACTGGAATCAGTGCCGCCAATTCCCTAATTAATCGGGGCCTTTCTGAAAGTTAATTTTTGTTTAGATTTAAATCTGATAAAAAATAAACCGTCGGACAGAATGGGACTCCTTACAATAGAACTGAACCTGGGGCCAGTTCACACAATTTGACGTCGACTGAAAACGACACGGAGCGGGTTCAAAAACTTTACTATGGTTAACGTTAACCACGGTTATGTTGTAGTGAACCACAGAGTTTTTTATAACGACAAAAGCTTACCATAGTTAACCATAGTAAGGTTTTTGAACGCGCTCCGTGTCGTTTTCAGTCGACGTCGAATTGTGTGAACTGGCCCCAGTTGTTTCAATCTTTAAGCTGATACTTTTAGTATGCGATAAACTGCTGAAAATATTGCCGCGATTGTTATGGTGCTTTTTTAAGTCTACTGTTTTATAGAAATGTTCATCCCACTTATATCAAAACCACTTACCCAAACTGATTACATTAATTGACTTTTCATCTACTCCTTCAGAATTTTCAGCATAGCACGTATACGTTCCTGTTTGATTTCCGTCACTTCCTTTTAATTTTAGCCTATGAGTTTCGACCTCTTAATAAATGCATGAAAAATTAAAAGTTATATATTATATAAATGAATCAAGTTCAAATTACCATTTTGATAGAGAATATCACCATTTCTTTTCCAGTAAATATTTGGAATAGGATTTCCTTCAGCTAAACACTCAAAATATATACTTTCACTCGGCATTAGCTTTGTTCTTTCAGGAAATTTAGATGTAATTTTTGGTGGATCTATTAAAATTTAATGAATTATTACTTGGTCTTTTCTAAATAAATTTTCAAGATATTTACATTGAATATTTAAGTTAATAACTCTTTGACTAGTTCCCATTGAGTTAGAAGCTTCGCATACATATACGCCACTGTTTGACTGGTCCACGTTTTTAAGTTCTAAATCTCCGGTTGTGGTTAATAATGTTTGTTCAGAATCAACAATTTCTTCGCCGTTTAAACGCCATACAATTTGCGGCTGTTAATTAAATTAATTCTTTGACTTCTATTTAAAAAGTGTAAACATTTTTGTATACTTTTGGGTATCCTTCTGATCTACAAAGTAAGGTAACATCGTCTCCTATTGTCACAGCTTTATTTTCATCATCTAAGGGGTAAATTTTGGGTTCATCTAAAAACAGGTAATAATTTATTGTTAATTATAAAAAAAACTTTGTTAAAATTTAATGAAAATATTTTGTGAATTTTTAAGTAATACAATATATCTTGCTGAAGCTAAGTATATCTGTAACGCCTCTAATCAAAAACTGGCGGGAATATCAAATAACGAAGGAGTAGGTCGTAGGTTAAGAGTTGATTTACAAAAAATTATCACGTCGGGGTCCCCAATATGGTAGCCAAAAGCCACGAGATTTTTAAAAGTGAGGTTTTATTTGTTTTTATTTATTTGCTTGTCTCCTTATTTTCACTTTATGTATAAATATTATTGATTATACTTTTGCATACACATTTGTTTTGATAACCGATAATTTTATACTACCGCGAGGACCGACTGTTTCTGAGAACGTAAGGGACCGGTGATGCCGGAACACTCGACACTCTACTCTAGGCTATGCTATACTCTATAAGCACTTTAGAGGTTTTAAGCTTAAATCAAAAACCGTATGGGGTAAAACTAATGTGTAAGAAGTTCTCTCTAGGTATAATTCTGTTATTCTGAAATAGACATGGAAATCATCAAAGCAATCAGATAGTGGCTTGGATGATTATTTGCCTAGAATCGAATTGTGACGTAACAATATGCAGGCTTTTTACAATTGGGAGAAGGAATTAGTCTCCGAATATTGAACGAAAATGCACAACATTTCGTCAGGTGAGATTCATTGAAATCGATAATGTCAAGTTAGAAAGTTCTTTGAAAAGATCAAAAGTTAGAACTATTCAGGGACTCAAATCTGGCGCTTGTCCTCTTAAGTATCATGTTAACAATTTAGGACTGTCTGAAAACAAAATCGGTTCTATTTGAAAGCTCCTGAGACATGGGAGCTCGCTCGCAAAAAGACAGGTTATAGAGCCAGGTACTGAGGAATCATTTTACATGTTTGAACTATAATATGTTTAATATTTCCAATAATTTCGAAATACTTACATGAAACTAGTAGCACAAATTTTCGACCAATGGAACCAGCCTCGTTCTCCACTACGCACTCATACACTCCGGTATCTTCAGGAGTTACACTGTAATAGTATAAATGATAGCTTTTTTATTTTTCATAAGCACAGACTTACTTTAAAATCTTGTACGAAAGTTCGTCCTCCATTAATTCGATTCTAGAAGAATTGTGTTTCCAAAATATACTAGTTAAAGGACTTCCCCCAACATCAGTACAATCAAAATCAACTGGTTGTCCACTTTCTGCCATAACAATTGCATCTTCAGGTTCTAGTAAAAATCTTGGAGATACTGAATAAAAAAATTAATTGTAAATTAGATTTCAAAGACATTTTCTTTCCAAAGGAACATACCCACCACTTGTAAATTAATTTGATGAAATTCTTCTCCGAAATCATTGAATGCTCTGCAGGAATAAGTGCCAGAATCACTTTCTTTGATATTATTTAAAACTAAGCTGTCATTTTCTCTACAATAATATTTAATGTAACTTTTTAATTTGTTTAACTACTCCAACATACATTCTATCAATATTTCTTGTATTAAAATCAAACGCCGGTGCATTTATCCATTCAATATCAGGCTGTGGGTGTCCTGTTGCTACACAAAGTATTTCCGCATTGGTACCTTCGATAACTTTTATATTATATAAATCAATTTTAGTTCCATTTGTTAATTCCAAGTCTAGTATTTGCGGTAATTCTATGAAAAAGAAGCTAAGTTAGTCAATTAGAAAATAGTAATAAAATATTTACCATAAACTTCTACTTCAACAACTATTTCATCAGATCCATGCCGGTTTTCTAAGCCGCAAATATAGAATCCACTATCTTCAATTTGTGTATTATTAAGTGATAAGATGTATTGATACGTTTCATTGTTCATTTTTGAATTTATTTCTTCATCATATTGCGAATCGGGCGTGAAAGGTGATTTCCTCCAAAAGTAATGTGTTAGAGGATTGCATAAATTTTCACATTGGCATATCAATTCCAAAGGTGAGCCTTGTTCCAAGTTGACTTTATTACTTATTTTCTTTACTACGGGAGGATCTGGAAAAATTTAGTGCTTTTAATGACTTTTTACAAAGAAAAGTGCCAAGTGTGTACAACAAATTATATAAAAGTAATATTTTTAATGTATATAGCCTTTGAATAAATAGATCTATTATCTGTTGTGATTACTGGAAATGTTGCCGAATGTTATCTTATCGCGTTATCCGTTCGCTCTATTAACCATAAACACATCTCATTCAATAGTCTTACATACAAAAAAAATTGATTATTCGAAAGACAATAACTCCGCTTCAAGGCCGACCTGGTCCAACCACAAATCTAACCATGAATGACAACTTTATTTATTCGAACCTAAAATCGGAACGCGGTCCTGACCCTCCAAATGGTTCCCTTCACAAGGCCCAATTCCCGATCAATGTCGTCCATTTTGGGGACTCGAAGATCTAAGCGTTCTGGTATACGCCATTCTTCCAGCAGAGCTATGGGCTACCTCGCAATTGTATCCTATTAACCTTACTGCAAAGGACTTTTATATTTCCCTACATTTATATGAACTAGATGATCTGCTCATCGGAGCCTAGCAAGCTTGATTTTCTTCATAGCGCTCGTAGCCCTCGCCTCAACAACGGAATAGTCCTCTTTTGCATAAGGGACTAACAATTCTCGGAAAAACTTTCTTCTAGAACACAGTTAAGAAGTCAGAGTGGTTTTTACTATGCATCCAATTACTGCTTCATACTGGTAAGACCATCTTCTTATAAAGCCGCAGTTTAAATGTCGTGGTTAGTACAAAATACAATGTAGACACAAAATGAAGTAACGTCATCTTAATGTTTGACGCTCAAAACCTATCGGACTATCATAGTACGTGTGCTCACTAAGAAATAGTTATAAACTCACGAAGATTGTTTATTCTACCTACTTACTCTTAATGCATACTACTTATAGTCCAGGGAATGTACGAAAAAACCCATAATCCATGCTATCGAGAAGCAAAAAATTTGATCGGGTAAGTTTGGCATTATTGGCATTTTCGAAATAATCCTGATTTTTATTCATTTTATTTGAGGTTATAAAGAGATAAAACAAAATTTTTCTTACGACACATGATAGTACAATCCTTTATGAAGAATTTAAGCCCCGGATTGTTTCTCTAGGCCATCCCAATCCTGGGCAATGACCGATTTAAAAAAAGACCTTTTTTCCAAAAATTCGCTTTAAAAGGCGCAATTTTAATTTTTTTTCAATTTTTCAAAAAGGCTTGTTTTCTACTTGGCATAGGTAACAGTATGTGTTAATTACAAATAATTATAATAAAAATTGAACCGTTCACAGAGAAAACAAAAAACGACGATTTTCGATGCAATTTCGCGATTTTCCCGGGCTATAACTAACGAAATCGTATCCAACAAGTGTCATTCGATAGGTATTTTTATTCTCTACAACTTTCTAATTTAACTTTTTTTTTGTATATTGCTTTGTTTTTTTTTATAAATGCGAAAAACCCTTTTTTCTACTGTTTCCGATTTTTTAGGTTATGTTCTGCACCAGCTGGAAAGATGCAAAAAACGCTATCTTTCTTAGAGTTTTTTCTTCTACCCCACCAAATTTTTTGCATCTCGATAGCATGCTTTAGGACTTTATCATTGAGTCATTCCTAGATTCCGTGGACCATTATGTTAGTTTGAAAATTGCTATTTAGTTAATGTCCTAATTCGTAAGAGTTTGAATGCAGTAAACCCAATTTTTTCAAGAAACACATATTCTTACCTCTGGCAACTCCTTTAAGAATAAAATCCTTATCAACTTCTGGCCCAATACCATTAGATGCTCGGCACGTATATCTTCCTTCATCGACTGGTTCAAAATTAGTTATTTTGCCTTTTCTTGAAATTTTCGTTCCTTGCGACGAGTTCCAAATGATTTGTGGCTCTGGATTACCATATGCACTACAATTCAACATGATGTCATTTCCGAAAGGAACTTCAATATCTATATTTTTCGAAAAATTAAAATAAGAAAAAAACTAACAAAATTTGCAAAAAAAAATATTATTTTACCTTCAACATCAGGTCCTATTATCGAAGGTTGGTACAATACATCTAAGTAAGAAGTGTCATTCCTTAGAGCATCACCAGAATTTACAGAACAAGTATAGTAGCCAATGTTTGTTCTAGTTATGTTCTTAATTATAAGATTGTCATTATCTATCTATGGAAAAAAAACAAAGAAATATTTGATTCAAAACTTGTGTCATTGACATACTTCAACATTCTTTTCGAATTCCGAAATTAATTCTCCGTTAAAATACCATGAAAATGTCACCTCTTGTTTTGGATAAACAAAGCAACTTATTTGATAGTCAACATCGCCTTCTTTTGCTTCCATGTTTGATTCTGTGATTTTTACCGACATTGGTTTTATTTTGGGTTTAACTAGAATTATTTTTTGTTAAAAAAAGTTATATCTTATTAATGTTAAAAATATACCAATCACTGTAATCGTTCCTTCTTGAGATCCATCATCAGTTTGCACTAAACAAGTATATTCACCAGCATCGTTTACTTTAATACCATCAAACTGGTACTGATAGGCATTGTTGTTGTTGAAACTGAAATATTATTATTCTTCTCAATCGAATGTAATACTAATTTCTCTAAATCTCTTATTCTATTCTTACTTCTTATTCCAGTTAAAAGCATACTACACGTTTCCATGACGGCTTGAGTGCTCGAAAGCTTGAAAATCTCAAGAACTCGAGCGCGTATATGCTCTGCCTACTTGAAGCGGCATTTTAGCTTGGAATGAGCTTGAGTTCTTGAGCTGACATTTGAAGTTATTATTATATTTCTTTCTTTTATCGTGCTTTTATTTCTTTATTAATAATTTAGTCTCCTCATGTTTCCACAAATTGCTTTCAGACACATTTCCAAGCCTAAGTTCCACAAAATTTCGAGCACTCAAGCTTTCAAGCTCGGTTTACATGACAAGCCTTCGAGCAGATCAGAAAAAATCTTTTAGATCGACTCCAGTCGAGCTATTTGCATTTACTTTTGCACTTGAAGTACGCTTCAAGTAAGCTTCAAGCTGTCATGGACACGCACTATATAAAAGAAGCCTGATGAATGGAATAACGACATAGTACGCACAAATACAGAAAAAGGAGGAAGCATTATTCATGCAGTACTCTGTAACATATTACAATTCTATGTAGCAAGGGTATTAGGAAAGTATTGGTGCGGTTTTTGCTTTCGTACATCTACTACAGACTGGATGGACTATGGAACAACATTCCGCAATAAGTATTTCCGAACTCTTGGAGATCAAATGCAAAAGTTCATTGCCACATTTTACAGCACCTAATGGTGTGGCCACACTACGCGGTCTTGGGTCGTACGCGCTTTTGCCTTTTTTTTTCATATAGAGTTTTATGACTTTTTTACGACTTTTTTACGACTTTGTCCATGGTAAAGGCCGTGCGGCCAAACAACGCGGACAAAAGGCTGTGGTTAAAAAGGTACATTGTGCGTCCACACACTATGAGCTTTTCAAAAGCGCGTACGCCGTTTCAAATGAGAATTGATTTTTTCTCACTCATGACTCAGAAAATTAAAAGATCACGCGCGCTTTTGGCTGGCCGTACGACCAAAAGCGCGTGGATTCTAAGTCCGCATAGTGAGGACGGGCCTTAAAGGCCCGTCCTCACTACGCGGACTTAGAATCCACGCGCTTTTGGTCGTACGGCCAGCCAAAAGCGCGCGTGATCTTTTAATTTTCTGAGTCATGAGTGAGAAAAAATCAATTCTCCTTTGAAACGGCGTACGCGCTTTTGAAAAGCTCATAGTGTGTGGACGCACAATGTACCTTTTTAACCACAGCCTTTTGTCCGCGTTGTTTGGCCGCACGGCCTTTACCATGGACAAAGTCGTAAAAAAGTCGTAAAAAAGTCATAAAACTCTATATGAAAAAAAAAGGCAAAAGCGCGTACGACCCAAGACCGCGTAGTGTGGCCACACCATTACAGACTCCATATAACTCATCTCAGATCAAAGAAGGGCACAAAAGCACTTTCATGCTCACTTTTCTAGTCAACGTAGTTCCAGAAAAGGTAGTCAGACGAACATCGAGTAAGAGTTTTGGTTGTACATTTGATAGCTAAGTGCCGATAGTACTATATTAGGTACTTTTGGAAGAAGATTTGAAAATATGATCCCACATGATAGAGACTTTTGGTCACAAAGACTTTTTTCTATAGACTTATATAGAATTTTGTCTGTGAAACAAAGCAAGGTCGCTGCTAATGGTTGTTCCACATGATAAGGAGTTTTTTCCGTCCGACTTTCTGTGCAACTTCGGGACAGACTGTAAGTAAAGTTTGAATGCAACGGCCGACGGAAAAGCCCCCAGAAAGTCACAGAGGCATTCCTTCGACATGCCCACATAGACATTCCGTTGGCCGTTGCATAATGAAAAAGAAGAATTCTTCAAAGTAGTTGAACAGGAACTTAATGGTATAGTGTAAAATTCATCTTGGGAGATCGGCAGCCATAGCTTGCATGAGAACACTAATGACAAAGGACAACGAGTTAGAGATTGCAGCAAGTAATAACTTGGTCGTTGCAAGCACTAGATTTGCGCGTAAAGATATCCACAAAGTCACCTGGATATAAGCTGGCTCATTCAAGAAATTTAATTGCAACCACGCCAGTTCACCTCAGTGTTGGATTCCTAGCCCCTATTGTTCTCATCTCAGAACAACTCCTTATGAACATTAACGAATGAAGTTTTGCGCCCAAATCATCCCCTAAACATATGTGTAACAATCTCATTTGGCTTATAAAGTAACTAGCTGGGACCCGGTGCGCCTATGCTGCACCCATAAGCCAATAGTAGTAATCAGGTGATATGAATTTTAATATACAGTAGGAGAGTTTGAAAAAGGCAATTTTTTGATATTTTTGATTCCAAATAACAAAATGTGAAACTATTAGGGATCTGACATTTTGATCGAGACAATAAAAACTATCCCCTGACTTGGCATTTATCGATCAGATTTGATTTTGCTATGCCGGGGGAGTAGACGCCCTGTGTAGAACTTCGCTCGATTTTTTAGTTCATTTTAATTTAAAAGTGTATATTTTAGTTTTTTAAACTATATTTTATTTTCTACATTTTAGACTATTATATGTGTTCTGCCATTTTGTGGTGACCGCCATATTAGATTTAAAATGATGTCACGCAGCTTACTGTACTATACTCGTCATACACTTTCATTTGATACCCATACCGAGGGCGGGCCCCGGGCGTTGTAAAGAAAAATGTAAACTGTAATTTTGTGTTGGCCGCCATTTTGCATTTGGAATGACGCCGCACGGCTAATAGTATTCTACTTGTCATACCTTTTCATTAACTGTCAGCAATGGAAAAAATTACATATTGTTGTTTTTTATTCAGATTTTTTAAATTCTTTTTTAATTCTTTACAATTAAAACAATTTCATTAATTCTAAGATATCATAAAACAATTTATTTAATGTCTGCAATGAAAATAAGTAACTGTCAAAATTTCTGAACTGCTGTCATTTTTTCTTAGGGAAATAAATGCAGAAGTTTTCTTGAGCAAATTTCTTGAGCCTTGCATACCGGGCTTTATCCTTTCATTTGATACCCAAGCCGGGGGTCGGGGAACACAATTGCAAAATTCGGCCGCCATATTGGAACCGCCATCTTTGCGAAAGTAATGGACATCACCAATCGCTTTCTCGTACCCAGAAACCTCTATGTATACATTTTCACTCTCGTAGAACGTATATTATTATGCTTTTTAAAGCTCTCTAAGACAGCGCCCCCTAGGAGTGATTTTTGAAAGTAGGCACCGATGCTAAAACCACCCCCTTGATGTAAGTAATATGTGGTTAAACTTTTGTGGCGATCGGTTGAATGCTTTAGGAGTTATTAGGGAACATACATACATACACAAATACATCGAATTTTATATATATATAGATAATCTTAAAATACACTCTCTCACCTTCTTGTTGCAGGATACTCTTTGTTATTTTTAACCCAAACTACTTTAACTGGTAGAGATGTCTCAACTTTACATTCGATAAGGGCTTCATCTCCTTCTACGAACTCAACAAAAGGATTTTCAATTGAGATTTTTGGAATGTCTGCAAATTAATCATATTTAACACTACATTTTACATTCAACAATTTACCTTTCGATACTGATCGTATTGCAGTAGACAACAGTTGTTTTAATGGATTTCCATAGGAATCAAAACCATTAACGTATACCTTAAACATGGTCAATGGTGGTTCGATTGGATTTGTAGCATACATTGAAGAATTTTTAAAGTATTCATCTCTTCCAATTTTATGTAGCGGTATACTAATGTTCCACTTCGAGTCAGAGCTAACTTCGATGAGAATTATATCAACTGAAGTCAAGTTATGGACCAATCTATCTTCCGTTGGTAAAATGGATAAAACATTCTTGGCATCTGAAATAAATGTTTTAAAAGCTGCAAATCTGGGTATTAATTATTCATTAAATAAATTACTTTTTACTGGATAGATATCAGTATTCTGCACAGATTTTGGTATATCTGGTGAAAATCCAAACTTAAAATGGAGATCACTTAATGCAGTTAATTTAACTGAATGTTCTGAGTCCACTTCAGTCTCCACATTCCATTGTCCAGGTTGAGGGTCTTGAACATTTATAATCTATATTAAAATTTAATTAATTTACTTTTATTTTAATGTATTCATAAAAAAAATTTCTTGCCTTTAAATTACTTAAGTTTAAAACTTCATTAACATCTTTATATTCTGCTTTATTTGGATCCTTAACAGTTATATTCGGCCATTCCCCAGTCACACTCACAGTGAATTCTCTCAAGCTTTTATCAACTGGAATATTCAAATTTTGCGAGCCTGGATCACTTGAGTAAACGTACGTCAAAGGGATTAAATCGGCATCCAAAGACGCCTTTATTCCAACCAGTACCTAAAAATTATCACTTTTAAAATACAATTTCAATCAGAAAATGCTTAATCCATTTTTACATCCTTAATGTCAGTTTTTTGCAAATTATATATTTGTCCATTGCTCAGTGCTGCTAATTTTTCATAAACCTTATATCCTTCGGAATTTTTTGATTTGCAGAATCCAGTTAACAGGAATGTAAGCTGCAAAATTTTAAGCATTTTTTATGATGACTTTCATTATACGAAAATGCAAGTATTTATGAGCTTACCGTCACTTGTTTCTCCTGAATATGCCGGATAACGTGCTCATCCATATTTACATCTTGAGCTGTTGCGTCAGTAAATATAAAAACGAAAGATTTTGGCAGAGCCGATTCCAGGGCAAGATTAATGCCAGCAATTGAAGATTCTGGACAGTCTCCGCCACCGAGTAATGGAAGATTTTGGATATGATTTAAAAATTTCTCTAAATTTTGTGTAACAACTTTTGGACCAATATCTATAAGGAAATTTATTCGTTTTATTACATAGAAAAGTTTAAATCAAACTGTGGAAAACAAAATTGTTTTATTTTATGTTTTATCTCAAAAATAAATTTTTAAATAATTTAAGTAAATCAAATTATGTCATACAAAAATTCCTACAATTTGAAAATTTGCATCACATCTAATTTACAATATCACTTTCAGGCTGATTGGAAATATTACTGTTCGAACTATGGAAAAGTCATATCTGCAGAAGGAAGAACCTAGTTAGAAAACTGTTCAGCACGAATAAGGTCTCGGGTAACTGGGCCCCTTACAATAAAGAGCTGAAAAGATCCAAACAAAGGTCATTGAAAGCCTTCTGCGAAGAAATAGACAAGCTTCCAGCCTCTGTGAGATTACACAAAGTCTTGCCTCCCTTAAAACTCCTGAGGGATCCTTACGAAGAATACCAGGGATACCATGGAGCTACTAATGAGCACTGATTTCCCAGATTCTGTAGTAACTGAACCACAAATGACCTTAGAACCTAACACTGTATCGGAAGTAATTTCTGCCTACCGATCTTACAATAGGAACAGACAAAGGCCTGGAAAACACAATTTTTATTGCAGGTAAGATCGAATGGGCCATTCCCTTCAAGGCTGCTGGGAAAGACCAAATATCCCATCGACCCATCAGCCTCTCTTCCTTTCTCTTGAAATCGATGGAGCTTGGTTTCAGATAAGCATATTATGGAGGGCCGGCCAGGCAGATCTTCTGGCCATCCACTTGCCGGTGAGAGATTTTGAGAGGCTTTTGCAGATATTGGGTGGTGTGAATAAAAACTGAGTGCAAGTGTTCACTCCATTTTTTGGAGTGAACACTTATTTTTGCGTGAATAAAAATAACCTTCGTTAGGATTCGTTAAGTACTTCACTCTGTCATTTCTCCATATAGAGTGAACACTTCATTTTGATGTGAATAAAACAAAGTTTAAACGTTTGCCTGTGAGTGAACACTTGTAAAATTTGAGGGTGGTTGCGAGGACCTTTTTCATTCATTTTAATAAAATAAATTACAAAAACTTTTAAAATAAATAACTTTTATAAATGAAATGCACTAAAAAGTAAAAAATTATTTTTTCTTTGGCAGTGATAGGTATACACACGAAAAGTTGCATTGCAAAATAAGAAGTTTAATGGGTATTAACAATTTTAAAATTATATTCTCGTTTGGCTTTAAATGTTTGAACTCTTATCAATGAATTGTGTAAATTTACAGCATTTCAAGTGCATTAATAAAAGTTTGGGCATGAGTAGCAGTTAGTTAATTGTGATTATAGTTATGGGTGTCCAAATTTTTATTAATGCATCTAGCATTTCTTATTTTGCCATGAAACTTTTCTTGTGTATACCTATCACTGCCAAAGAAAAAATATTTTTTTACTTTTTAGTCACAACTATAAATAACTAAGATGATTGCATGGTTTTTAGCTTGTTAATTGTACTGGTTTTATATTTTCAATTTTCAACCGTTTAAAGATCTTAATCTACTCAGCATTACATAAATGCTTGACCTCGCAACAAAACCACCTTTTGGCCAAACTACAACCCCCAAAAGGCAAATTTTTCCCACAGAACCACCTTTTGCCCTAACTAAACTCCCAAAAGCGGATTCAGCAGCAAAACCACCTTTTGCCCAAAGTAAATCCCGCAAAGGTAAATTTTTGACATAGAATTTCATTTAGCCTTAAATAAATTTTCCCAAAGTAAAACTCCATATAAATCCATCCACGTTTATTAGCCTACTAATTTCACAAAAATGACATTTCCCTTCAATCCCAAATTTTCCCATGAGTGAACTAAAATTTCCCATGAGTGATTAGTATTTGAATGAGAGAATTTTTATTAACACCAAATCGAGTGTTCACTTTTAACGAATCACTCCACTCAGGAGTGTTCCCTTTAAGTGTACACTTAATTTTTATTCACTCCACCCATTGGGTCGTATTCATAAAAGAAAGGATATGCTTTTACTTGCAAATTATTAAGGAAATCCTTCTGCTCGTATTCATAATAATTTCATGCAGAACCTTATACTTGTAGACTAGAAGCATCCTTATAATCACATAAAAGTAAAGGAAGGTTCAAGAAAAAGTGCTTTAAGCCAAGAATTTTTTTTATCACTGTAGACTCAGCTCAGTGGTGAATGAGCGAGTTCACACGATGCCATAAGTGTGTTGAGTAAAACCGGTTTTATTCGTAAATTTATTCCGTTCCCTCCCCTCTCTCATCTATAACACCCGTTTAACTTATCGTGAATATGGCACTGTGTTAGGAAGCCCAATGGTTGTGTTGTCCGATTTTCAGTGCGATAGCAGATGTCGTGGACATGAGAAATGTTAAACATTACAAGTCCCGCTTGCCTACACTTGTTCCTGATTTTAAAGCATTATACCGTTTTGAAGAAAGAAATTTGCAGTGGCTTGCAGACAGATTTTTAGTGACAAATTAAGAAACTCGTGGAGGTGCGTTGTCATCTATTCATAGAATGAAGGTATGTTTGCGTTATCTCAGTGATCCTCGGTATCGGTCAAGAACTTGGTGTTAGCCAAGCTACGGTATCTCGGACTGTAAATGTAGTAGTTGACAGCATAATTGCGCATACAAGTGAATGGATAAAGTTTCCAACTACCAACAGAGAAATATTGGAGGCAAAACTCATATGGCAAAGGAAGTATAAGTTTCCGACAGCTATTGGTGTAGTCGATTGTTCCCACATAGGGATACTGAAACCAAATCTCCATGGTCATGAGTACATTAACATCCATGAGTACATTTAAAGGTAAGCCTTACTCTCAACGTTCAAGCTACTTGTGACGGCAAAGAAATGTTCAATAGTGTTGACGTAAGTTGGCCTGGATCCGTTCACGATTCGAGGATATGGAGAAATTCGAAAATATGCTTACAATTAAAAAAAAAGACGAATGTTGTATTACTTGATGATGATGGATATGGAATAGAGCCATGCCTCAAGACTCCTGAAATCAGAAATCAGGAACCCTGCCCCCGGCGCTGAGCAAAATTATAACAAGCTCTTGAAAAAAGAGAGAGTAATAATTGAACGATGTTTTGGCCAACCTTTTACTTGGGCTTGGAGGATATCCTCGCAAGTATAAGGAAATCATTTTGAATACGGAAAGAAGGAAATGCTTATACTTTTACCTTTTACTCAAAATCATAACCTTATACTTCTACCTTATGCTTGGGAGGAAATACTTCATTTTTTATGAATACGACCCATTGAGTGTTCGTTTAACAACGTTACCTTTGACGCGATTAATGAAGCCGCTGCATAAAAAAGCATTGAAGCCGCACTGCGAGATGGATCACATAGTTTCTCAGGAGTAGATTGATAGCTGCTGAGATGGATGACGAATCGGTTCGATAATGGCTGCTGTCCTATCACCTCTCCTATGATCAATCGTAATCGATGAATTTCTTGCCGACATAAATAACCGGAGCTTCAAAGCACCAGGCCTATGATACTGTGATAACGATCAGCGGCAGTCATGATGGCACCATTCCGGCCACAGCCAAGCCGCTCTATCATATATTCATAAAACTCCCTTCTCAAAGAGGCTAAATATCTAGGCATAATCCTAGATCAAAGTCGCTCCTGGAAAACCCAGATTGAGCGATTAATTGCCAAGGAAATTACATCTCTCCATAAGCGTTCTGTCCGATAGCATTGGATGGGAGCCGATGGAGTAAAACCGGGTGTTTACATTTTCAGTTTTTTCATTCTTCTCTCTTTCCGATTAGAGGTTGGAGTCTGACATTGCACTCAAGATAGATTCGTCGGCAGTACAAAAGGTCATACGTCTGAGCTCTCGTTTTCTATTTATAAAGAAACACCCCAGCGTTACTACTGGTATCCCTAATAAGGCATCCCGCCGGCTAACCGGTTAATAATAGGGTACCGAAGTTCCGCTTAGGTCTGGTCTCCACCTGGACGGTGCACCTCTTTGTTCACCTGGTAGTCTGGAACCGCCTGCGTCACAGCCTTTGGCCGTGTTTTTTTAATGAACTTGCTGGTTCTTCGCCATACAAAACTGAAAACCCAAGGGGTGTTTTTTTAATCTGTTCCAGGACAGAACAGAACAGCTTCCATACAAAAGTCTTGTCCCCGATAATTATCAAGAACACTATCCAGCACAAAGGGAAATTTTAAATTTCCCTTTTCTCGCATACCTTTTTTACATTGACAGTTGACAAATAAAGTAAAATGTTTTGTTTACTGAATGAAAAACGAGAAAAATTAATTGAGAAATAAATAAGACCGATCTTTATGCAATATTAGAAGAAATTAAATTGCCCAAAGCCGTAAATTATGTAAATAAAAATGAAAATTTCCCTTGCCGTTTTTTAATGTTCCAGGACAGAACAGAATAGAACAGATTAAAAAAACACGGCACCAGGTTCTATCGGGGTCTATCTGGGGCTCTATCCCGGTTTTGGGAAATTTTAAGTTTCCCCTTTTTCAGAACGTAGCATACTTACCGGCTGTCGGAAAAACGTCTTTTAAAATAAAAACAACAGGGAAGTGACGAGAGCCAATTTGTAGGCATGAGGAAACAAATAATTTATTTTTTAGAAACTTATTTATTATTTTCTAGATGGGAATTCGTGTAACAGTTGTTAACTGACGCGCAACTTCGGTTTAATTTTAATATGTTTAAAGCACTGAAGATGGCGAGTAGTAAAATTTCCCTTGCCGTTCTTTTAATGAACTCAAAAGCTCTCAAAACCCAGTTCATTAAAAAAACACGGCCTTTGTCGGCTGGTTAGCGGGATTCTCTTGTTTCAGGAGGCATGCCACTCCGACGAGGGCGTCTCCTGCTAACCCCGAATGTTGTGGCTCAGCCGGGTGCTAAAAAAATGAACTTATACAACATCCAAGAGTTCAAACGCAAGGCTCACTGCCTCTTCCTCGTGCATTCTCCAGACTACCCTTAACCTATCATAACCTTTTTCTATCTTCGAGCTAAACTTAGTATTAGATATTTCCCGATTAGCAAACGCCATGACTGACTGTGAGTATAAAGGGTGACACCTAAACTTAGACTCTTTCACAAAAATAAAACTTCGAGAGCAAAAGCAGGCCCTGAAACTGTTGGGCTATGGCGCCGTTTACTCTTAGTACGTATACATGCGAAATTGAAGCCGGACTCTAGCCTGCTTGGATCTTAGAAAAATCCATGTATACGCAGATCGAATTCAAATAGGATCGAGCGGAATTTGATGAAAAAGCGAAACAACAGTAAATCGATACGAAAACTACAAATTGTAGGTTATGTTCATTGCTTTTCGATTACGTTTGAATCCATTTAAACTTCAATTACTCGATCCGACGATGTCAGATACGTGGTATCTATCATCGAACCTTTAAACCATCGAAGGAATTTAGCAGCTCCGAAAAATTATCACTAGTGCGTGCTTATAACCATTGTTTCACCGAAATAAATGGTCTGATACAGCCACAGAAATGCTTTACATATTCGCAAAACCAAATTAGTTTATTCAACTGATCCCCATCGCCTGTAAATCTCTTTTCGTGCACACTAAATACAAGGAATTCCTCTTAAGAGATTTTTCGTTGTTAGTATTTTTCAAACTCCTACAATATCCAAGATTGGATCGTGGCCATCTACTTCAGCACCCTCCTGTCACCTTCCTTCTATCTGGCTTTTTACATAAATTTTGAATTGAAAACAATTTTTCATAATTGAGCCAATTATACAACATCCTCGTCCAGCCTATTCCAAGAAAAGGTGATGCCAATAACTCTTCTAATAGCAATTACCTCTATTCTCTCCAAAATCATGGAAACAAAAAGCTGTCGAAATATCTAGTATCTAACCAGACCTGTTTTTAACCGAGCACTTCAACCAAAACATCCATCTCGTTGGAGAGTCTAGTCTAGTTGCTTAAGATATCTTCTAGCTGGCTAAAGCCCAAGCTATTGGTACCGACTTAGCTCTAAGGAATTAGATTGAGAGTTTTCTTTATAGCAGTTCAATCAAGGTAGTGTTGGATGGCGTCGATTCTAAACCCCACACCTCACTTTTCCTAATAGTTATTAATGATCTGTATTCAATCCCTTCTAACCCACTTCACGGCTTTGCTGATTTGCTGTACTCCTTCGATGATATTAGACAAGTACGTGCCAGACCCTGTTTTCACGATTGTGAACTGTTGTCTAATACAATCAACTGGGTTATCGAATTCATTTTTGATTGGGGCCGCACGAATCGTGTCTAATTTAATGTCCCCAAAACGAAGAACTCTCTTATCTCTAACAAAACCTTTACCAAGCCTTCTTTCTGTCTCAGTGGAATGTGTCTAAATATAAAAACTCAACTGTGGAATAATCTTTCTCAGATAGTATTTCCGAACTTGTATAACATCACCAACGAAAGGTCCATCGTCATCTTCTTAAGCACCCGCCGGAGCGCTAAGCTATCCCATTCTCTTCTATTCTTCAAATCAACCTTTCTACTAGACATGACTTGAATGACATGGCGGACTAGCAGTTCGAAAGGTTATTGCTAAGCTTGATTTTTCATATAAAAATGATTATGCAGGATATAATCTTAAGCTTTGTCTTGCCGTTAATATTTTTCGTTACTACATCGAAACTTTCCAAAAACATTTTCTTAAGTCCAAAAGTCGATATCCTTTTTATATTCGACCATTTTTCTATGAATTATTATCTCTATTAAGACAGCATTCAAAAGTAATTTAATTCATTTAAATTTGACCTTGATTGCCTGTTCAAAATCAGATGCTTAACCCCTATCTTGCTGCACAATCATCTTAAAAATTATACATCTGTCTAAACTTGTCTAGTATAAACTTGATTGAATGAGTTTAAAGTCTTTATCTGTAATATTTTTGCAGAAACATCACAAAATCGTACGTATTAACTGAAACTCAAACATGATTAATTTCTATGCAAAACATGTATATCAAAGCTGTCCTATTATAAAATGTTCAATTAATTTCTCTCGCAAAACAATTTAAATTAAGCACGTGTTCAAATATTGCCTCGCAGCTAAAAATTATACAACACAATCAACGTTATCATGTCAAAATTTTACGTAAGGCTGTAGTATAGAACTAATGACACGTGAAAGAGATAACTCCTAGCATTAAACGAAACTTCCTGAATGCAAAAGTTTGCAAAATGATAATTTTCATTCATTACATCAAATAAACCAAAATAGACTATAATCAACTCTTTCAAAACATCCAACGGCAGCTGATAACATAACTGAGCAGGTCATAGGTTATCAACGGACAACATTAATAAGCATCCAAATGATCTCAGAAACTTCAACGAGAAACAACTTACATGGATCTCTAAACGGCACAAAAATGTAATTATAAATAGGATTTTCTGGTCTTTCAATAATTTCCCTTATTATGGCTTCAGCTCCTTCTGATAGTTGTTTTAAATCGTCCATCATTGATCCTGTTCCATCAAAAACGATAACAAGACTTCGTTGTTCAGAGCTTGGAAGATTTTTCATGGCATCAATGTAGTGATCGGCCTCAATTATTTGGACTCCATGCTTATTTTGACGCAGTTTGAATGCGCGATCTTCGTTATTTCCACTATCACCCAGGCGATCTGCGAAATAGGGATTAACTTGACTAAGAAGTTCAACGGTTTCTCGGAAATAATTAGAATTTTGTCGACTATTTCGAACTGGATTTTCTGAACTATTTTCAATTTCACTAAATTCATCATGAAGGGTTTCATAATCATCAAAATTTTTATCACTAAGAACATCACCATATAATTCCACTAAGCTATCATTGTTTAACACTAACGAATCTTCAACACTTTTTCCCTTTGTTAATAGTCTGTCCCACAAACGTTGCTTTTCTAAATCTTCTTCTGATGAACAAGTCACACTTTGCACCGTAATGGCTAATCCAATAAGGATCGAACTAAACAGCATTATTGCACCACTTTCTAAGTATTTATGATCCACGACCGACGAGATTCTCGAACGAACTGATCGCAGCAAATCCAAGAACGTATAACAATCTCTGACAAAATCCAAGGGTATAAATAAGGCAAATGATCGCGTGTAATGAATGTTCAAAGGCGGTTATCACACAAGATTTCAATTTTTATACGAATCGAACGGAGGAAATGTAATGCGGGTTCAGTATTAGTTGGGGTGTAAGCTGATGACCCCTTGTCCAGCTACTAATTGTTTGCCTCATGACGCAATTCCTAACATAAATTGGGTTGACCTGATTATGCTCTATTATGTTCCTTATGTTTTACCGATATTTATAAATTAGGACCAGCCGAAATTATGAGTCGTCATAATAAACGTTGGAATTTGATTGGCGTTATCAGTATGCGTTGGATGATGCGGAAAATGAAATGAACAAGGTCGTCAGGAATTTAAAAAAGTAACAGAAAAAAAATTTTGAGATTATGGCGCCAATTTAACTGCATTTAAGATTAACCAAAATAAGAAAAAAAATTATCAATTTTTGAAAAGTGATTTATTAAAACGCCACGGTTTTTTTGTGGAATTGAAAATGTATGTAGCAAACAATACCAGGGAAACTGTAAAGGTTCGCAAATTCGTCTGGCGAACAGTTATCTAAATGAGGTACAAAATAGTCACTACAATAATACATAGTATCCTTAATGCCTCCCTAAATAGTTTTACTAGATTATTCTATAGCAACTTCATAACAACCTTTCGTATTTGCAATAGTTTTGAGCCTCTTCGTTCATATGGTGGATGAAAGTTACTCAATTCCGAAAGTTCTCTTAAATTCGTAAACCTATTAACTCGTATGAGCGCCACACCTGTCAAAATAGTGATTTCTTTAAAAACCGCAGTCCTATCTAACCATATCATAGGGACAAAATACACCAGGACGCATGAAGCAAACAGATAAAGCCTTCTCCGGCAAGAGGTCTCCCCTGAAGCACTCGCGCCAAGATATTTCTCGGTTAAGATATTTCTAGCTATTTCAGTTTGATTCTGATTTACAATACTTCAAAACATAATGCCCCTTTTTTATACGAGCAGGCATATTTTTAGGACTTGGGCTATTTTAACCTTAGCTAAATTCTTGAACCTTGTCAGACTGTCCTTTTCTTATCTAGGCAACTTTCGGCCTTCAACTATAACTTTTCTATTTTATTTTATTTACTTAAAAATAACTTTTTTATGTGAAAATAATAAGCTCTTTTGTATTGCCGACGATTCTATCTAGAATGCTATGTCGATCAACAAGCTCTAGTAGTCGAAAGGATAGTATAAAGAAGAACTAAGGAGCTACCAACGTCAAATGTTATTTCACATCATTATCTTAGACTTGTCACACTAAAAAAACTGCTACATTGAATTAGGGCATCACACCAGGCGAAACAATATGAGTTTTGAACAATTGGAAGGATCCCCCTTCGACCGAGCAGGTTATGTTAGGTTTGGCTGTATTTTTATTAACTCCTGCCAATTTCCCTTTGACGGAGACCATTCTGATCGGATAAACAAGCTAGGGATATTTCAAGAGCACTCTGCCGGATGAAACACTTCTGCCAAGCAAGCCCGTTGGTTTTCTGTCATGGAAGTAAATCAGGAAAAATTAAACAAAGTGAAAAGAAAAGGATGATCTGAAACTCTGAACCTATTAATTTTTGCTTGGCCGTTTACCGTGCACTATGTGAAAACGATGCACCTTTTATAAATTTGAAATATTTATTCGTTCATTTTTACTGACTTGATGGAATTGCCGTCCCCTAATTGGCCAATGTTTCATACTTTTTGTAAATAACTATTCTCACTACATTTCATAAGTGGTCAGATTCAGCATATTTTTGATCGCGGGCTCCCGGACTATTAGCTCCATCTTCTAATTCCATGAATAGTTATCTCCCAACTGTTTTGATTTGTCTTGCAGGGTTGTGTGCGCGTCAATGTTTACTTTGCGAATTACTACTCCTACTAGGCAAAGATCGCCCTGCTCTAATCCATGCTTGATTCGGAAGGACACCACCTTGTATTTTCCATTGTAATTTTCGTTAGGTTCAGTATCTTTAAGAGGATATTTTTCCCTGTCGACGCTGCTTACTTCAAATCGACGAAAAGTAGTCCCAGAATTTTCGATAGATCTCCCTTGAAAATAGTTGGTCCATTGTAGAACTATTTCTTCTAAATCCAGCTTGGCATTTATTGCTACTCCTGCATGGGGTTCCGTTCTGGATTTAATTATGTTTGTCATTAGTTTATATACTATGCTTAAAAGAGATATGCCTCTAGAGTTTGCATAGTTGAATTTGTCGTCTTTCTTGTTTATAGGGCAGATAATGCTTTGCTCCCTCCCTTTGTTCTTCAGGCATTTTTTTGTTCCTTCTTATGCAGCATAGTAGTTCATGTCTTAGCTGCTGAAAGCGGTTCACCTCTTTGTTGCTCAATTCTGCTGGGATGTAATAAATTCCTGGGAATTTGTTGTTTTTTAAGGATCGTATGGCACTTTGTACTTCTTCCAGTTGGTACGTTTCTTTTTCTGGTGTCATCATTATGTTGTAGACGGGGTTCTGATAAGTGTTTGGTACTTGCATTTGCGTTCAGCACCTCGATTAAAAATTCCTTCCACTTATTCTTTACGTTTTCGCTGACTGTGACTAAAGTACCTTCTTTTGTTCTAAATATATCAGAGGAGGGCTTAAAGCGAAGAAGTTTACTTCCTTATATGCTTCCTGTGTTTTATTTTGTGCCTAGTTTTCCTTTACCCTCAGTATGTAGTTGTTAAGGTATTGTCTTTTCCTCTTCCTACGAAAGTATTTTTCTTCCTCGCATTTCAGTTTCTTGCTCATCGTTGGTCTCTCTCTCTCTAAATATATTATTCTATTTTTATTTCTGGCCTCTATAGCTGCTTTGCACTCTTCATCGTAACGCTGGCCTGTCCCTTTGTATCCTATGGTCTGCTTCGTCACATCGGTGTCAGTATCGTCTTAATTTCTAGCCATTTTCCATAGACTGTAGCTGCATTGCCTTTGTCTTAACTTTTCCACCTTTGCCACGGCCAGACATTTTCACTTGCTTTTTTTTACTTTAAAATTCACTTGACTTTCACCAACACGACTTCACACTTGGCGAAGGAAATGGAATTGTATTGGCCACACCTTGCGACGCGAAGACGATAATCTAGCCAAACAGGCCCTTGACTGGAATCCGCAAGGATCCCGTCGAGTCGGAAGACCTAGAACAACGTGGAGGAGAACCCTATTATCAGAGGCCGAAACAACCGGGAGATCCTGGTCAGAGCTGAGAGCTGTCGCGCAAAACAGAGTCCGCTGGAGGGCAACTGTTTCCGCCCTATTTCCCATGAGGGATTAAAGGAGCAATTAGTTAGTTAGTAGCTGCATTATTTTTGTTTGGACAAATCCTCTCTGATATCTCCAATAAATAAATAGTCTGTTTTTCGAGACGATTGACATCGATTTTTTTGTTGCTTTAACGGTCAGCCGACATCTTAATCTAGCTTTTACTAGGAAGTGGTCAGATTCACAATTCGCACCTCTACTGGATCTTACTTGGTGGATACTGTCCTTTAATCTAAGAGTCCTACGTTTATCCTATCGACAAATGGCTTATTGTATTAAATATTGGCATAGAACTTAGTGAAGACTGATTCGGGTGATCGATGCTTAGTACGCGACCAACGTGAGGGTGATTCCTGTGTAATTCATGAATTAGAAACGGTCTGATCAAGACTTGATAACAGTCCTCTTGACTCATAGGCCTGAGGGTGCTGTAAAAACTCTTTTCCTTATTTGGTAGGCCTCGTTGGCTTCGATACGTATAGCACATTGCTAATGTATAAAAAGTATTATTTCATGCAAAGCTAAAAATATTTCTCTTCTAAATTATTTTCCATGCTTCTCCAACAACCACCAAAAAATCTAGTACTTGTGCACTGCGGGTGAAGTTCTAGTTAGAGCAGTAAAGCATATGTTTAGTGTAAGCTTCTTAAGTTTGCTTTTTTCGAAATTAATTGCAAACCCGTCAGGATAACTCTGATCTTCGGTCTTGGCCCTTACGGGGTCAGGCCCTCGGCATATTTAGCCCTGAAATAGAATACGCTGAATTCTGTTACATGCCTTTTATATGTTGAAGACGCTGAAACGCCTTCTGAAAGTTAATCAGGTGTGCCCCAGTAAACTCAACATTCATGAAATTTCAGTATATATCGGCGTCGACAGTGGGTTCTAGCCGTTGAAGGCATTGTTAAATAAAGTGGCGGGGCAATACTATTATTGTAAATCAGTTCAGTTGCAATTATGTAGACTTTAAGGTATCCTAGTCACCATCCCAGTAGTACTGGGTTCCATTCGCAGACAGAATGGTCCTGCATCTTTTTATTGTCCGCAGCTAAATATCATTTGTTCTTACTTTTTCACACGAAATTTCCTAGCCCCTCTGCTTCTGCTCTGCCTTTACCTAAAGCAAGAAAAACAGCTCCCACAGAAATCGTAAAACTCAAGAGAAAGAAAAATATAAAAACCCAAATATATTCTAAATTTTAGGAGTTTTTTCTTTATTAAAAATTCTCACAAAATTTCTCTAGTTTTTTGTTTTTTCATTATAATTTGCCATTTAAGACAAAAAGCAGTGACGTTTCTAATAAAACTTTGCTTGAAACCCAAAAAGTGGCAATTATTATGTACACAAACTAATTTTAAATATATATATATAGTATATATAGAAACGAAAAAAACTAATGAACAATAAACAAACGGAACAATAATTTAAGTATCGTAATTGTGACACAGTGGGATGATAGCAAATTCAAAAGAGGGGCAAAACAATAACAATAAATAACGCGATTCGTTATTTAAGATCGATATCTTCAGTTGAACTGCTAGTCTTTTTGGATATTGCACATCGAGAAACTAAATCCTCGTAAGGTTTCTTATGTAAAAAGCATACTAATACTACAGTCATATTATCTCCACCGAGCCCACCCATTTGGCAATCAGGTGCCAAACAATGTGTCATTAGTTCTTCACATATTTCTTCTGGATACATTCCCATTCCTATTCGTTTTCTACAAAATTCTGCTACTTCTTCATTAGTCATTACGTCCCAAATGCCATCGCAGGCTAAAACTAAGAATTCCCAGTCTTCAGATAGGTCTTGTACTTCCACGTCTGGAAATGCTGTAAATGAGAGTTTACATAAAATGTTTAGTATTTTGTACGTTTTGAATTTAATATTTAAAAGGTACTAACCTGTAACAATTTGCTCTTCGGGTTTTTTGTTTGCATTTCTTTTAAAAACGAAATCTCCTAATGCTCTAGATAAGGCCAAATTTCCATTTACGCGATTATATTCTACCCAACCGCCACCGTCCGTTATTCTTTTGGATTCTTTTTCGTTATTTGGTTTATGGTCCACAGATAAAGATAACACCTAAAGGAATTTGAAGTAAGAATTATTATTTCATAAAACAATAATATTAAATCTCATGCATACCTCTCCATTAACACAGGCGATTGCCCTGGAATCTCCAGCATTAGCACAAAATAATTTAGAATTTTTTATTAAAACAGCAATGGCGGTGGATCCTGCCATTTGGTCACCCCAAGCCTCATCGTACAGCATAGCATCATCGATATCTAAAAATGCCTAAAGGAATTTAAAAAAAGTTAAAATAGCGAATATAATCATAAATTAGCTAAATATAATTTACCATTTTCATAGCCACTTCTACATTATGAGCATATTCAGGTCGCCTCACAATAAATTTATGCAGATGTTTGCCAGCATATTGAGCAACTGTAGCACCTCCGTGACCATCATAAACAGCAAAAAATGCTGTTCCAGGATCATCAGGTAACGATAGTATGTGTGTGTGAGAGTCTTCCATGTTGACGCGCCAACCTTGCATACAACTAGATCCAACCTAAAAGTATAAATTGATGATAACAATTACTTAAACGCTATATTACACAGAATATTTACTCTGTACAAATCATTTTGGCAGTATGCTGATTCTTTCTCTGTTACCGGTTCTGAGAGTGTTTGACCCATGTTTTTTGTTTTGAACTGATCTAGAATAAAAATGAATGAGAGTGTTAATAATAGAAGGAAGAAGAGAATATTATAATTTACAAAGATTTTTAGCTTTTGAAGCATAAATAGGTTATTTATAGTAATAATCTACTTTCCATCAAACAAGAATGATCCGAGTTTAACGTTAAAGCAAGAGCAAACACGGCGAGATTTGACACTTCCGACGAGACTATTCCAGCCGAGAGCATGATTATCTAAAATCTCCTTTGAGTTCAACGCACAGAATTCAATATATTATTTCAATTCATGTTTATGGAAGCGAAGAGCGCAGTGGTATAGCACAAATTTAGTTAAAACACTGCTTCAATGTTCTTAGGACAAATTAGCGTATTAAAGGAAATATGATTTGAAAAGATTTTCATAAAAACCGGTCGAACCGTTTTTTTGTTTGAACGACTTAAGTGATTTTTGTACCAGCACGATTTCGCGCGAACTAACAATGATACCGACTTCGTTGAGGTGTCGATCGTAGCGTATTACCGAAGTTACTATCTGAAAAGATTTTCATAAAATACCGTCGAGCGTTTTTTTTGTTTAGACGATGTAAGTGATTTTTGTACCTGCACGATTTCGCGCGAACCGAAAAAGATATCGACTTCGTTGAGGTGCCGTTCGAAGCGTGTTAAAGGAAATATGATCTGAACAAATTTTCATAAAAATGGGTCGAGCCGTTTTTTTTGTTTGAACGAAGTTCGTGATTTTTGTACCGATACTGCGAGGACGAAAAATGATATAGACTTCGTTCAGATGTCGATCGAAGCATATTCACGAAAACATGTTCTGTAAAAAATTTCATAACTTTCGGTCAAGCCGGTTTTTTCTAAATGAAAAAACTCCGGCTAAGGGTCACAAGCACTTTAAATTAATTGGTTTTTCTAATATCTAATAAACTCCTTGAAATAAAACCCATTCTAAATGAAATTACATTTTCTGGATTCAGCAGAGTGATAGCTTCTCATCAAGATATCACTTGTAAAAATCCGAGTACTCTTTAAAAACCGAGTACTCTTTAAAAACCCTTTACAAACATCACGAATTTTTCAAACTTTTAGATCAGCACTTCTATGACGTCCTATAGGTTCTGGAAATTGAAATTCATCCCGGAATTTCCAGTAGTTACGAAACATTTGGCATTCTCGGTCAAGTCTAACAAGTCCTTTACATTGAAGAGTTTTGCTAATACAAATGTCCTGAAATCGTTCGAATTTCCAAATAAAGTCATTTGCTTCCAAGTTTATCGTTATTTGAACTAGCTACTCTCAGTATCCAGTTCTGATACTAGCCAATTTCGCACTACTACTAAAACTATTACTATTTTCTAAGTAGACAATTTATTAATATTATATTATTTAAAATTACAAGATTTTTGCTATTAGGTTTAGGAGTTGTGTTAGTTTGAAAAACCAGGTGTATGCGGTGTACTAGTTTCGATTTAGCCTTATTTAAACTATCAATTAGAAAAAAAAATTAAACGACCTGAAATGAGCACCAAAAAGTAACGCTGCCTCCCGGACTAATACTGTTCATGTTGTTGGGAGATGATTTATCTCTAATGAACGAATAAACTACCGTTATACCCGAAAACGTGAATGTAACTTTTTGTATACGCAGCTCTAAGCTCAGAAATCGCTCGTCATGTCGGTGGTCATGTCATGGTACAATGTCGAGTAGTAAGCTTTGTACGCCGGATAGAATAAAATTGGGACTATGAAGGGCCAGGAGGGCGCTGCAGGTGATAGCGTTGGTTTGAAGCCCCTTTTTTGTACTTTATCTAGCCCCGCTTAGACAGTTTTCGAAGCCCGCAAGGAGTTGTATTTGAGAAGAGGCCGAATGTCGGATTTGTATATTACAGCTACAATCGATTACTGAAGGACTGCGGCGCTTGTTTGGCGATTTGGATGTGGTCATTCCTCCATCGCAAATCCTTGGTTAATTTCACGCCTAGGATGTTAAAGGATCGGTAAGTCATTAGTTTTCATCGTCCACTGACATGGGTGGGTAGAAGTTGCACATTTTATTGGAAATAAAACAGTGCTTCATTTTGCAAACATTAAATTTGACACGATTCTTGCGGTCCCACTTAAGAATGAGTTCAATGTCAGCGTTGATTGCATCGGACAGATTTCCGCAATGATCAAGACAGGATCTGGCACGTGTCCTGCATTATCCAATGCGTAAGAGTAACGCATATTACCATGATCAGTAAAACTGTGAAGTGGGTTGGAAGGGATTGTGAGTAGGTCATTTATAGAGCAAGTGGCAGAATTGGCCTCTTACAGAAATAAGGTTTCGTTTGGATTTGACGGCATCCAGGATTACTTTGAATAAAAGGCCGAAAGGAAACTCTCAATCCGGTTCTGTGGAAATGAGGCAACACAAATAGCTTCGAAGTTAACTAAAGCCGCGAACACACGTACCGCACGTTCGTTGGGTGTTTCCGCCACGCTACGGATTGCAAGCGAACACCAACGAACTTTCATTGGCCTTCGCTAAGCCGTCCATTCAGAACTAACGAATGTCAACGAATTCCATTCGTTGGCCTTCGTTGGGCCGGTGTGTACGCGGAAAGAGCTGAGTGCCATAATCTATCGAAAGCCTTGGAGATATCTCAACCAGACCTGGCTCACCAACTCAATACAAACTTTGGTTTAGGTGTTCTGTCAGACACACTAAAAGGTCCCAAACGAGAGACTTATAGTAAGATTTATACATCCTTACTATTAGAAGACATCACTAGTATTAGCATAACTAGAAAGCTTTCAATTTTATTTCAAGATTTAATCATGAAAATCCTGGGTGCATTGGATTCCACATAATTCCACAGAAGCACAAAAAGGGATGCGAAGGGGAACGATTAATTTTGATTGGTATACAATTATTTATTTGCTAAATATCATCAATGAAATAAGGAAAAGTGTAATTATTCTTTATCCCCTTGGGAACACAAAGCTTCTCTATCGGTTTGTGTTTTGAGGTCGTCAGTTCAAATTCCAGGTTTGATTTTCGATTACTTTCATTACTGCTTTTTTACAGGTGTTACGAGCTCTGTGTTCTTGCGATGCGCTTTCGTTATTATTATTTCTTTACCCCCAGGCCCGGATTTAGAAATTTGCCGCCCCAAGGTAGTTGCAAAAATTGCCGCCCCCCTCAAAACTTCTTCAATGGTGGAATAAGTTCGGTACGAAAAGTTATTCAATCAATAAAATGCACCTTTCTGAGAGCAAATATTTTATTTTATTATAGTCAGTAGCCTTATAATCGACCAGTTTCACACGGGCGTACAGCGGGCGAACAACTGTGCGCTGTAATCGTCAATTCCCTTTTGTCAAAATTTACTGGATTGGTGTTTTTGTTTTTTTGAAATTCTTTGTGCTTTGTTTTCCCAACAACAAAACTTATCGAATATTCGATATCAGGCCAATATCGAGACTTGTATAAATCGAGTCTTTTCTCGATTTAGGCATTTTCTCCTTATAATGTTGGTACGCGTGCCAACGAAATAGGCGGGAAATTAAATTCCCACGAATAAAACAAGTTTTCAAAGTTTCCGCCAAAATTTGCCGCCTTAGGCACGTGCCTACTCTGCCTGTATGGTAAATCTGGGCCTGTTTACCCCCTCTTGGGAGCATAGGGCTATACAAAGCTTCTCCATCAAACTCTGTTTTGAGATATTTTTTGGTTTCAGTTGTTTTCTATTTACTTTATTAGTGTTGTTTTCAGGTGTTTTTTGGTCTACTAATTAATCTGCTTCCTTGCCGCTTTCATCCGATAATTCGTTTTATTATTGTATGTATTATGTATTAGCAGTGGGAAACGAAATGTCCATTTTCTTATCTTAATCTATTCGATAGATGTCATGTTTTGTCAACATTCATAATTCCCTGTTCATTATTTTCTTAGCTGCAAAAAAATTTGAATAATCTGCAAAGATTCGTTGACGAAGAAATATAACGCAGGAAGTGAAAATATTTGTTCATATATTTTTTAAATATAGCAGTTGTGGCGATTTTCACACTTTCAAAAGCCCATTGATGCACCTCAGTTTTCATAATCGTTTTTGAATTCCTCGCAGCCTCTTTCGTAGTAAATTATACTCCCAATTTTGTTATGTGAAAAAAATCAAGCTTAGGAATCACTCTTTGTACTACCAGTCCGTCATACCATTGAGGACATTATGCAATGCCTAGTAGTAAGCTTGCTTAATAAGGATAGAAGAGAATACATAGGATAAGTAGAGGTCTGGAAGGTGCCTGAGAAGATTACGATGAACCTTACGTTTTAACTCTGGCATATTATACGACTTCGGCAATACTGACTGTGGCAGATTTTTCCACAGTCGAGTTTTATTTAGAAATGAACTTCTAAACCGTAGTTAGCGCGAAAAGGAAGACTGCAAGATATATGAGTGAGCCAGGTGGGCCAGTCGGGTTACAGAAAAAATATTGTCGCGCAGGCACAAAGGCATTGATTTCAATAAACAGTCGATATAGTAATAGCGGTAAATTGTTGTCAGGGCTGCCATATTCCTATGGGTGAGCAAAAAGTGCTTAAGGATCGATTTTGTACCTTGTCAAGCGATTCTAAGTTGGGTTTTGAAGCGCCCGCGCAGATAAATGAGTTGTACTGGAAGGATAGCGTAGACCAGGACCAGGCCCAGAGCTTAGGGATGCCAAACTGGATGAAACAGTTGCGAGATGGCAGAACAGGATCCGGGTTGTAGAGCCGTTAAAGAAGAAGACTCGAGGCGGGTGCTGAATGTACGATTTGTAGATCGTAGGCTGGGCTGCTGGCTGAAGAAGGAACTTACATCACTTAAGAAATCTCAGGCATTGCTATGCTTATGTGGCGGTTGGAATTGAATTCCGTCAGAACTGTCCTCCTTAGTCCTACAAGCACATCGCTATTTTTTTTATCAGCGATTACTTTCAGTGCAGACTTATAAGCGTTTTCGCGTCACTTAGATAACTTAGAAATATGTCAGTGTACATACATATTTCTAAGTTATCTAAGTGACGCGAAAACGCTTATAAGTCTGCACTGAAAGTAATCACTGATAAAAAAAAATTGCGATGTGCTTGTATCCCGCAACCATTGAAACTTATAGAATTATACTAAAGCTTATCTTCATTTGAATGTTGTAGCGTTTCGTTATGGCTAAGGTTCACTGTCCAGTAATTAGATGATGCAAATAGAGAAGAGTCACTTAACTCACGTGTTATCACTGAACATTTTTTTCAATTTTTCCTATTAATTAAACAGAACACAAAAAACGACAACTGTTTTGTTTAACCTTATAAGAACTTCGAGGTCAACTTAATGAAGAATGACACTGCACAAAAATAAAGTCTGAATTTATAGAAATTCATTTCTTTATGAGCAAGGCCAAGGATTTTTCGTTTGACTAGCATAGTACAAAGCAATTTTCTGATTGTACACAAAAATACAAATTGAATTTCACACAGTTACCTTGTGGACACTACGCAATTCCTGAAGAAGTTATCATAACTTTTAAAGATGTTTCACTATATAAAGAGAAGCGACTAGAAAGACTATAAATGTGATTCTGAATAAACATTTAAATTATGATTGACAAATAAGCGCAGAAAATATTAATTGATTTCTAAGATAGATCTTCTATTGAATGAAACTGAATCGATTTTGAGATATTAATTAAAAAAATATGGAAATATATATTCAATGAAGAATGTGCACTTGATAAAATAAAATGTTGCTAGACAAACAGGCGCTGAATTATATTTACTTACTACTGGTTACAGAAAAAACCGCTGTCGTGTCTCGAGAATTATCTTCTATCTTCTTTTTCAGAAAAGCTCGAAGACAGAAAAAAATAATAAATTTTGCCACCTCGCTTCTCTTTTATAACAATTAAACAAACAATAGGAAAATTCCTTCTACGTTAGTCAGTGTCAGCGAGAAATTTTGAATTTCCAAGTGTTTTGCCTATTTTTTAAAAACGACGGCATCAAAACAACCACTAATTGCTGCTGCTCTAGGCTAGCTTCTATATCGTATGTCGCGCATTATCTTTATGTGTTTGTGCTTCCTAGTAAATAAATAAAATTTACCCTAAATATTGCAAGTAAGACGAAAATATCCATTATTTTTTTTTGTGATAAAAAAATAGAACTTTTTTTTTACTTTCATATAATGAGCTCGAGTGTATATTGGATGAAATGTTCCTCAAACACGATTATAAATCTTTCCTGATACCATGATATCTACGGCCCCAGGTGATAGCGGACGGAATTTTAGGCTGATATTAAGAAGATAATGTGCGTCTAAAGTTTAGCTTTGTCATCCGGTGCTTAAGTATTTTTTTTTTCGTACAGAGCTTAATATCACCAAAATTACCATTCCAATGCTAAGGGGGGAATAACTTTCGCGTATTCCTAAGAAGTACTCAAAGGAAAAACTAGAAAGGGGTTCATGGCCAGTTCGGTCGTTGCTTCCTTCCTGAAGTTCATTTATTTTTAGGACTTCCAAAATAACAAATCGATATCAGTCATAACAGCGGCAATTTTTAGATCTGTCACTTTGTTTACAAGAAACTTTTTTTATTGGGCCTCTTTGTAAATTTTGTATATATTGACTATATTTTGTGGGATATAACCATTTAATTCGGGTCAATAAACATTCAATTTACAAATTAATCACTGGCTATAAACGCATTTTTCGCGTAAAGAATTACCAGGAAAACTCGTCGGGGATGAATCACGGGGGGTTACAGAATGTGTGATTTTCAGGTCACAAAAAAATTATTCATCATGCCGCCCGAAGAGTTTTCTAGACGAAACGAGAATTTTTTTTCTTTATAAAAAAAGAAATCATAGAAGAGGAAAAGAACTGAAATAAAATTAAATATATACAACAATAAATTATATCTAATAATAATAACAAATTAGTCAGAGAATTTACAGTCACAGGAATTGATTAAATTCGACCGAATAATTTCCGTTGGGGAGCTTAAGCTGGAATTTTAACCTTTGATCTAAAAACCAGCTGCTCTGGCTAATAGTTAAATAAAAACGCGTATTATTTATAGCTGTTACAATACCTAACAATAAAAATCTAATTTAAATATAAAACAGTGAACAAAAACTTTACCTTAGATAACTGCAAAACTAATAAAAATAAATGCTAATCTCCAAGAAATATCCGCCCTCTGAATAAAATATGTTCGTCTGCTTTTCTTACGTACGATTGTAAATAAACTATTACAATTTCACAAATATAACATTTAATAATCACTTAAAAGAATAGCTATGGCTCATTTTATTTGCTATACAAATGGATAATTTCAAATTTCCGAGGTCCAAGACTGCTCTTTTCCACATGACATTTTTCCGTCTTTTGACAGAAAACAAAACATTTCAAAGCAGGCTGTGCTGACATCTAGTTGTCAATTTAATTTTTCTAAAGGTATTTTTTTTAAAGAAATGAAAACGTTCAATATATGATCCACAAAGTTTTAGTCTTGATGTACGATTAATTTTTAATAATGGTTAATTTAGTATCAATTTTTTTAAATTAAATTGGTGAAGAAGTCAAATTGATTCTTTTATTGGATTTTTTTTGCGGAAATAAGTGGCGAAATTTCAGTGGTATGATCTAGGTAGAGCAAATAAGGCTCATCTTCCGAGAGTTGTGCCTATCTGCATATAGTAAGAAATGTGTGTTTAGTTCGACAATAGTTTTTATTAGTCTGAATTTTTGCTTATACCTTTGAATTGGAGTTATAAATATTGTAATATGCAAAAAGTCCCATCAATCAGAGGCTGGCGAACCGAACGAACGAACCGAATACGACGAAAAATGTTTTTCGAAATATCTTGAAAACGGTTGATTTTTCGACAAAAACATTATATACTAAATTATACAGTGGCGTAGCACTGGGGCGACAGAGAGGGCCTTGGCCCGGTCGGCGTAGATAGGGAACCAAGGCGACCGAGCTGGTTATCCTTTCTGTAGCATCAGGTCACGGCCATATGCTTTGTCCAGAATGTCCGGAAGATAAGGAGTAGGCGGAGCATGCCCTTTATAAAAGCTCGAGGTTTGCGGAGCACAGGACTGTGCTGGAAACAGCCGCCGAGGCGCAGCTAACACCGGAAAACATCTTGAACCAGACGATGGGGTCGAAGGATATGTAGAGAACGGTAGAAGTGGCGCTGAAGGCCATCTTAAGCAATGCGAAGCCCAAAGAAACAGAGACAGGCAAAACAAATGCCAGGAGTGATAGCATCTATAGTTGATCCAGCCCCTGATGCAATGGTGTAAGCCGGTCATGGGGATGATGATAGTTAAGAAGGAGGCGAGTGTTTTCTTAAACTGGGCTAGAGACCAACAGAACTGAGAAGCAGGAGCTTCTCGGTGCAATTATGACCTAAGGCTACTTATGTAGCCAGTGAAATAGGCAGCGAGCTTAGTCGAAGTGATAAAGCATGAAAGCAGAAACAGTTGGTCGCTGGTCCGTAAGACTCACCGTTCCGGTTTCGGTGAGCAGCTCCGAGGGACCAATTGGACAAAAGCAACTGGATTAAAAAAGAACTGGAAAACTTAACCTACATACAAACATGAGGAATAAATTAAATAGAAGCTTAAAAAATATACTGGGAAAAAGTTCGTGGCATTTTTTAAGTAAAATTTAACTACTTTTCTTATAGTGTGAAATGGATTGTTTTAAACCAAATATGTTCCATTTATTATCAACAATGTTCCGTCATTTTTCGGATAGAGCAAATTCCAATCTGCTAAGAACGGGTATCTTCAAAAACTCATCATTGCCTCATCCCTGCAGAATTCAGCAATTGGAAGTCATAGCTGAGCTCTGCAGTGATGCGAGAGTGATGAGTTTTTGAAGTTACCCAACTTCTGTGGGTTCTGGTTGAAACTGATTAAATAGTTTTCACAGGTTTATTTTAAAGCCAGCTTAAACCCATTGAGGGGGTCTACAGAGATCGGAAGAAATGATGTGAGAGGGTCCTATGTCTGGAATATGTGGTGGATGGTGTATGCATCAAAAGTTCCAACCAAACTCAACACCTATCAACTCAAAGACAACACCTATCCTATTACATATTCAATTCGGACCATTTTCGTTTAATTGCCTGGCTTAATCTCTCTAGTTGTCCACAATAGAGTTGAGAATCAATCGGCTGACCTGCTTCAAATACCCACGGACGGCTCACCATTTGTTGTCCAAGATATTTGACGATTTCGATGGCTGTACGCCATTTTTTACCACCGGGTGTTGGCAAGAGGGGAAACTGGGACGAATGGCCCCGGGACCCAGGTCAGAGGGGGCCCCAAAAATATAGTGAAACCGAAAATTGAAAGCCTCCCTATCCTTACGTTCTAAACATCAAGGAAGCAGTAAGCTCTTATAGAGTCTGAAACCCAAGTATGCAGCACTATAAAATAATCCATATACAATTTTGTATTTAATTTCTAGGCTGCACTTTGTACTCTACGTTCATTCGTGAATCATGAACCGACAGTTATATTAAATGCTCTGAATGACCTATATTCTTGCCACAAATTGATTATCAAGTTATTGACAGAAAAGGGTTTAACTTAAGTGCGTACGTTTACCGATTTTCGTATCTACAACACATGCTAAGATAAAACATATTGAGTCTAGCCCTCTGGGGCTATTAAAGTATAATTTTGATTCCAAGCGAAATGGCAGATCCACGCCATGCCACTGAAAGTATTTCTGAGACATTTTACTATAAAAACCTTTCAATAGTTTTTTTTCGTAGGAGTAACAGTTCACAGAGTTTTTAAAAACTTAAATTGTCTATGGTTTTATATGCAAACGAAAAATATCATAATAAGCGAGGAAACCATCTCCTGTTCGATCACCGAAGTCAACATTCTGTCGTAGTAGTATTGCAGGTGGAATTGGCGTTGTCAGTTGTTTCACTATTCTCTTCATGGAGACTATACAAGGAGATAAAACTCCGTGTTGTCAATTTTCTGTTATCTCGGTAGTATTATTACCGAAAACGGCGGTACAGAAGAAGATGTCAGTTCCAGAATAAATAAAGCAAGAAGCGCATATGCATGCCTGTTTCACATATGGAGATCAACAGAGATATCAATTAACACCAAATTGCGGCTGTTCAACTCCAACGTTAAGGCAGTTCTTTTGTACGGTTGCGAAACATGGAAAGTCACCCAATTTATCACAGGGCGCCTACAAGTTTTCATCAACAGATGCCTACGTCTTATCCTAAAAATCCGTTGGCAAGCTAGAATTTCAAATGAAGAACTATGGCGCCGTGCCGGCCAAGAAAGGATAGACGACCAAATCAGGCGAAGGAAATGGAATTGGATTGGCCACACCTTGCGACGCGAAGACGATAATCTAGCCAAACAGGCCCTTGACTGGAACCCGCAAGGATCCCGTCGAGTCGGAAGACCTAGAACAACGTGGAGGAGAACCCTATTATCAGAGGCCGCAACAACCGGGAGATCCTGGTCAGAG
The DNA here is from genome assembly GCA_963855945.1 of Thereva nobilitata. Lineage (NCBI taxonomy): Eukaryota > Metazoa > Arthropoda > Insecta > Diptera > Therevidae > Thereva > Thereva nobilitata. Next base: position 35,912,042 of record OY979696.1, read on the forward strand.
CTGAGAGCTGTCGCGCAAAACGGAGTCCGCTGGAGGGCAACTGTTTCCGCCCTATGTCCCACGAGGGATTAAAGGAGCAATTAGTAGTAGTTAGTTGTCAATTTTCGTTTGATTAATGGTGGCGCTGCAGTCAAATATACCCTAAAAAACATGGCCGATTGTATTTATCCGGTTCATGGCCAAGTTCGTTTATTATTAATATATTTTATGTTTACGAAAAACCAGCTTCTAAATTCAATTTATATCAATGCGATTATTCGTAATTAATCAATTTGTGATGTTTCCAATGAATTTATATTAATTTCCAATGAATTTTTTTTGCATTGCCCCATTTCGACTAACTTAGTTTTGAACTAACTTCATGTTGGGGTACATTGGACAAAGGTGACATCTGTGGCCAAAAATGAACTAGAAGTTTAGTTTTTTCTACCCATCCATTTCCTGTCATTTTCCCCATAAGAGTTTGTATATTCTCCATGAGTATCGCGGCCGCGTACTTGGCATATTGTATATTTGAGGCTATCAGAAAACCCTCAAAATAAAAAAGCTCTTCAAACAAAAAACTATCGCACCTGGACAAAAAGCCCGGTTTTCAAACGCGTTTTTGAGGTATTAAATCTAACCTTAACCCTAGAAAGATAACGTTATTTTATAGTTACTGAAAAGATAAACAAAAATCAGAAGTCTTCTGTAGAAAACAGAAAATATGCGCCTTAAGGGCGCGCGCACACAGAAAGCGGAGCGGAGCTGAGCTTATCAGCTCTGCGCTAACTTTAGAGCTGTTTTAGACGGTGCGCTTCAGCGCATGTGCCTCACGAACGTTTGGTGATGAAGGGAGGAGTGGGAATGAAGAGACGTACCACCCCACTTCTCCCTTTATCCACAAAGTTCGTGAGGCACATGCGCTGGAGCGCACTGTCTAAACCGGCTCTTACATTAAAATCCCCGGTGCTGCGCACACTGTGAGCTGAACGGAGCTAGCTCACAGTGTGCGCAGCACCGGGGATTTTAATGTAAAGTTAGCGCAGAGCTGATAAGCTCAGCTCCGCTCCGCTTTCTGTGTGCGCGCGCCCTAAGCCTAAACTACATTGAAAATCAGTGCAGTGCAGCGCTGCGCAGTATGTTGCAGTGGTTTATTAGAGAACGCGTGTCAAAACACATTGAATAAGCAGTGTTTTGACATTGACGGTTCATATATAAATTTTTTATAGTCCCTGTGACTTTTATTGTATAAAAAGTCCTTATTTCTAACTAATTCGATTAATTTTTCGTCATTCATTTTGACAACAATGGCAATGGCAACTTCATATGAAGTTTTTAAGAAATTCGCAAGCAGTGAGAAGCAGTTTTTTAGAAATTAGCCTAAGGCAAGGCAGTGCAGTGCAGTGCAAGGCAGTGAAGTTAATGTGAGTTGCCACATTCAGTTACAAGAAGTCTAAATATCACTGCGCAGTGCTGCACTGCACTGCTTTTCAATGTAGTTCAGGCTTTAAGGTGCGTTTCCACTGCGGTCTGCAGACAGTGCGCGCACATAAAAATCCACACAAATTGAGCAAAAAACGAAAAATCTCAAACTGTGCGGGGAGACAAAGCTTTGATTGCGTATCCACTAAAATCTTGCAGGAAACATGAAAAGTGTCAAACTATGTTCTAAAGGACTTTGCGCGCACTCCACAGAGACAAGACTTTAGGTGGATACGACCTTGAATGATAAAATTCTTGTGTGCGCGCAATGTTTTATGTTTTCCGATTAAAGTCTCTAAATATATTACCATAGTAGGGGAGCTGGCACTTGGAAAAATCGTGTCGCCCCTACCTTCTGCCGTTTGGTATATAAGCTTTTCAAGTAATTTCAACCAATTTTTATAATATGACATTTTTGCGGAAGTGGACCCATTTCGAGTTAGGTGGTTGGGGGGGGGGTAAAAAAAGGGTTAAATTTGAAAAAATTTCTACCGTTGCGTATGTACGTTATATTAGGGCTAAATAACTGTTAAATATTAGTGGCAGAAATTTTTTACCATTTGCTGGGGTGGGGGGGGGGTGAAATGGCAACTTCAGCTACGGGTGGCTTTGTTGCATATTTTTTTATGCAACAGTACCTACCCAATCACAATAACCAAATGTTGCATATAAAATCTTCGAACATCATTTTATGTCACCAACACAATAATAACTTATTAATTTTCTAAATGAATCAAACACTTTCTCGTTTTTCTTTTTTTTTTTAATGTTATATTATTTATACAATATTATAATGTTTCACAAATGTTTTTATTGCTTTTTTTTTTTACGTTGTTTCTTTATTTTATTTTTCATTATTTTTATTAACACATTGGCAACCGCCACGGTGCCGAAGCAACTGCGACGGTCCCTAATTCACCACCGCCCGACCGCGCTTTTTATTTTTTTTTTGGTATTATGGTTATATGTATTTTATATAGATTTTAAGTCCACTCGGGACCGAAGTTAAAATAGGACTCCTCGTATCTTTTCTTTTAAAATTATTTGATTACCCTCAAGAAGTGTCCAGGTAATTGCTTAATTGCAATTTTACATGCAAAAATTGCTGGATTGCACTTTTGGAATTCCCACATTTTGGTTGCACATGTTTAAATGTTTGCGAAAATTATCTCGCTGACGAAAAAGCTCAAGTTGCTTTTGCCTTCGTCGTTTCCCGTGAAGGGAAGTATCCTATTACAACTTGGATTTGTCATGAGATAATTTTTGTAAAATTTTCCGTTTAGGACTTTTGGTTTTTTTTTTGTTGAAAATGTTGAATTTAAAAAGTTTTCCGTTAAGGAATTTCCAATTTGTGGGAAATTTGGGAATGCCAAGTTTTTATACATAACATTCCTTCCCCCCTGGAGCAAGAGAATCGCTACGGAGTAGAGCGATTCTCGTACTCGAAGGATGAGGGGGTGGTGAGGGTACGTCGAGGTTGTATCTAGTCGAGTGGCATTTCGCGCTCAAGAGCCGGATCCTCTTGGTCCGGGAATATATGTATATCTAAATTGTTGGAGAGAGTGGATTTCCATTTCATTTCTGCCCAGCTTTAATTTTAGCCGTTTTCCCTTGGGTATACCATGCGGGATTGCACCATTTTTGGGTATACTCTAGAGCCTTGTGTTAAAGGACGATGAGGTACGGGCGTTCCTGATACCGACTGGTTCAGAGCCTGACGGATACCCGCATGCGTCGTTAGCATTGGTTAGAGGCTTAGGGTTGTTGTTGGGGGCTAGTTTAATGATAGTGTAGCCTTTTGCTGGGCGAGTGTGAGAGTCAGACTTGTGACTTACTGATCACTGTTCTGACCATCTCCTGTGAGTTTGGCCCCTGGTTTGAAGTGTCCGGTACGGCTTATTTTGGGCGGTGGGGATCCGGTTTTGTCTGCCGGTCGTAGGTTCCCCCACTCGTCGCTGTCTTGTTCGACAGGTGGCCGTGGACTACAATTTGCAGGGCTAAGATAAGTGGTATAGTAGGGTAGCCATTTGTTTGGAAGAGTGTTAGTGTTTTTGGCATTGAGGAGGCCCAACAGATACTGTATGTTTTTCGGAAGTTAAGAGGGCGCGAAAGAAGGGCTCGTGAGACTCACAAAGCATTTCTTTCTCTAAACTTAATGAGAATGGTACCACAATCTGAGACCGGCCTGGAATACAATAGATTCCCTTAGGATTACCTTTTGTCTCAGGTCTTCATTGGTCTCAAAGCCGTTGAAATTATTATCTAATCTTGACCCATCTTGAGATAGGCAGCGGGGAGGCACCACCGGGGATTATCTCGGCTTCTACGAGCTAAGATTCCCTGGTTTGGGTTTGCTCCTGCTGCTCTCTGGGTTTCTGGGTGTATTTCCGTGCGAGGAAATCGTAGTATCTTTTTGGGGCCTCAATATTTCAGTATTTTCAGAGGAAGTCATTTCTTAGGATGCCATCTTCGGGAAACCCTGGCATGTTCTGCACATTTGGGAAAGTGCAAGGATTTGGAGTTAAATTGAAGTTTCTTTGGCAACTTCCGAAGGTCTTTCTTTTTCCAAAGGGCATTTTAAGGTGAATTTATTAGAATGGTCTATCAAAATTCCGATCTTTAAGTTTGGTTTGTTTAGGAATTGTAAATGATTTTAAAGGTAAGATCGTAAGGGTTTTATTTTTGTTGCAAAAGAGAGATATATGAAGAACGATTTTTTTTTTTGAATCGATGGCATCAGTTTCATCTCGCTAAACGAGGAGATTGAGCCAAATTATGGTGAATGTTTACCAAATAGAATTTTGAATTTGCAGGGACATAGTCTTACTACTTCCAAACCAATCGGCTTGTAGTAAAAGAAAAAAAATAATTAATTAAATTTGTCAAAACTTACTGTGTAGTTTTCAAAAAAAACTATACAAAAATATCTAAAACATATCTAAAAACCCGTTTCATATAAATAGTTAAACGAATAAACAGTGCTTAAAGGGTGCGTGTATAGAACGGAGCGGTAAAAAGAGCTAATGATAATCCGTTTACCCCAAAGGATCTTTTAATTGGCAATTGAGGACTAACAATTTCTCTTAGAGAAAAGTATATTTCTACTCGACCTTCTTCTTTTTATAGGAGTGGTAAAAAGGATACTAGAGTCTGAATAATTTCCAAAATAAATCGAATGAATTGTACGTGGAGGCGGTTGGTTTATTATATACTTGTATTCATATTTTTATATTTTATGTTTGTTTTTACATTTGTGATTTCTATAAAAATTTTAATTTGGTACATATGTTTAAATATGTTTGTTACATAACCTATATGTTTTTATTTAAGGATATTATAAAGTATGTTTATTAATATTGATTTATTATTTAGTTTATATGTATTATGTTTTGGTTATATAGTATATATGTTTATATATCTCATTTATATATGTACGAATGTGTATATGGAATTATTTGCCTTTGTTATATATGTATTATTATATGTGTATATATGTTTTTATATATGTAAGTATGTTTTTATACATGTATATATGTTTTTATATATGTATGTATGTTTTTATATATGTTTGTATGTTTTTATATATGTATATATGTTTTGTTATTATATATGTATAATATATGTTTTATGTGTATATGTTATTATATATGTATATATGTTATTCTATATGTTTTTATTTATGTATGTTATATAGTATATATGTCAAGATATGTTGGGTATATAGTGTATATGCGTATGTATCTTGATATATATATGTATTTATTTAAATATATAATTCCATATGTTTATATATTTTCTATATAATGTAAATTATGTAGTATTATGTTAATATATAAAATTTTTTGTATGTTGTTATTTATGTTTATATGTAGGTATATATAATTATGTAGGTATTTTTTATTTAGTTTTTATTTTATTATATGTTGGTTATATAGTAATGTTTATATTTCTTGATTATATAGTATATATGTTTAAGTGTTATTATATGTTGGTTATAATGTTTTTATGTCTTTTTCTTTAAGTCTATAAGTTTATATGTGTTTTTATTTATGTATATTATATAGTATATCTATATGTTAGTCTATGTTGGTTATGTAATATATACGTTTATATATCTTGATTATACAGTAGGTTTATATGTTTATATAAGTTATGTTGTATTTTTGTTTATATATGTTACTTATATATATGTACATATGTGTATACATAGTTATATATCTTGTTGCATATGTACATATATAGAAATTCCATGTAGTTATATATATTTTTTTTTTATATATTTAAATTAAGTAGTATATTGGTTGATACATAATTTGTTCTTTATAGTATATATGTTTTTATTTAGTGTATACATGTATTTGCATGATTATATTTTATATATTATATATGTTAATATATGTTGGTTTTATATTTATTATATACATTAATATATGCTTTTATATAGTATATATGTTTGTTTATGCAGTACATATGTTTATATAAGTTTGTTATATATGGATATATGTTTAAATACGTTTGGTACATAGTATATAAGTATATTACTGTTTGTTTTAAGTATATATTTTGTTTGTTATTTAGTATATATGTTAATATATGATTATTATTTAATATATATGTTTTTATTTTTGTATGAATGTTACTATATATTAACTATGTAGTATATTTGTTTTTTTTTTTTTTTTTTTTTTTTTTTTAGTATTTATTTGTTATTTTTATAATATTTATGTTTATGGGTTTGTTTGTAATATATATAATTGTTATTTAAATTTTTTATATAATATATATTTATATATCTTTATTTATGTTATTTTTATATATGACGATCGCGGTTGGTGGCGGTGGCTGTGTTTTGATTGTCGTATTACCCTTTTTTCTCTTCTATTTTATTTTAATTTTTAATGATTTAAAGTGACCAATGTCGATTGTAAATCCTTGACATTTAAATAGGCAAGGAAAATGTGCGTACATTTGTTTGATCATTACTTTTTTTTTTTTTGGTTTTTGTCAAATAGACTTATAATTTAAAATAGAAAAAACAATTCAAATTCAGAAAAACTGAAGTTAATTAAATAACAATATTCTCTTAAATAAAAATTTGGTTCCTGTGTTTTACTTACAATGTTACTCTTACTGTTTTTCTTTTATACTTTATTTAATTAACAAAAAATTTAAAATCCTGACATTGGAAAAGATAAGGGAAAATTCCACTTTCTCACTCGCTTTATAATCTTTTGCTGTTAGGTACAGTTTAAAATGATAACACAGCACTTTTTGAGTTTTTGAATGGAGTTAATTAAATCATTTTAAGCAACATTAAAAAGAATATATATATATATATATATTATATTTTAATATTTGGACAACAAAATTTATCTTTGACTTTCATTTTGGGTTTTGTATATCGACATAAAACAAGTAAATATACTTGTATATAATATATATACCCGCATAAGAAATCTTATTTACTATAACTATTTTTTATATTCTTGTATATATTAAGAATTAAAACTTTTAAACTTTTATTGATAAAAATATTTATGTAAAATAAAAATATAAGTTTAATGAAGAATTTTAGAACCTTATCTATCTTTATATGATTTCTTCTTATTTATTTCCTTCATTATTTATTATTCCTCCATCTTATTTACGATTTGATATTGTTGCTTAATTTAACTTTTTTATACGCTTTATGTTATTTGAGGAGGAAAAATTTGTAATAATTTAAAACGGAAAAACAAATCGCAAATTTTCTAATTCTATTCTATTAGGTGATTTAAGAAACTTTTTAAAATATTTTTTTTTTAAAAAATAGTATAAAAAAGAATTGCATTGAATTAGTATAAAACAGAATTTAGTTTTTATTATCCTTGATTTTGTTTTTTATTTGTCAACATTGAACTTTTTTAGTTTTCGTTTTTTAACTAGATAAAATTTTATAATAATTTGAAAAAGAAATTTATATGGATATACGAACGTATCTAATAAACAAACTAATGTATTACTAATCTAACTATAACTAATAAGTTTAAAAAACATTAAGTTTGTTACGTACAGAAAATTGATGACAAACGTGTTTGTGTGCCAATCACTTGGAAGATCTGTCTTGTTGAAGTCCTTCTTGGGGTGAAGGAACTGTTGGCTTAAAGATGTTTTCTAATCCCTCGTTGGGGGAGCGCCTGTGTCTTGGCCGTCCCCTTGTTGGTCCTTATTGGACTTTGTCCTGGGCAGGGATGAAGCCCACTAAAATTCCCGCGATGTAATAAATTAGGGGGGTAAATGCGTGCTCGCCTGGAGCAGAGGCACGTTATGGTTACCCCCGAGTGTAGATTCTTGATAGGATCCGAGGTCGTCGCCTCTACTGATCTTGTGCCCTCAGCCTCGGCTCAGGCTGAGTTCAAGGATAGGGTGCCTATATCCAGCACTCGATCAGTAATTGTTAGGCTCGCCCGGATCCTACCGGCTGCGCCATTTTGTTGCATATTTTTTTATGCAACAGTACCTACCCAATCACAATAACCAAATGTTGCATATAAAATCTTCGAACATCATTTTATGTCACCAACACAATAATAACTTATTAATTTTCTAAATGAATCAAACACTTTCTCGTTTTTCTTTTTTTTTTTAATGTTATATTATTTATACAATATTATAATGTTTCACAAATGTTTTTATTGCTTTTTTTTTTACGTTGTTTCTTTATTTTATTTTTCATTATTTTTATTAACACATTGGCAACCGCCACGGTGCCGAAGCAACCGCGACGGTCCCTAATTCACCACCGCCCGACCGCGCTTTTTATTTTTTTTTTGGTATTATGGTTATATGTATTTTATATAGATTTTAAGTCCACTCGGGACCGAAGTTAAAATAGGACTCCTCGTATCTTTTCTTTTAAAATTATTTGATTACCCTCAAGAAGTGTCCAGGTAATTGCTTAATTGCAGAGGGTGCAAATGGTCAAAAATTGCTATTTTTATTTTTATACTCCTTTATTCGGCATCGCACAATAACTTATTTATTTGTTATTTGTCCATTCCATCGTAAGAAAAATCAATCTCTTCAAAATAATACCCTTTTTTGTCCTAAGATGTTTTTTGTTTTCCATATTCACTGGAAAACAAAAGATAGGCCTCAACAAGCAACTTCAAGACTTTTCGAAGTCTTTTTTCAAGTATCCACTGCATTTACTTATCCGCGCACAGTCCCTGCAGAAGTTCTCCGCACCGACACAGAACATTTTTTAATGGATACGTTTTGTATCCACTGAAATATCGGTGTGCGTGTGTAGTCTCCGCACTTCTTATCTCCGCACATTTCTTATCTCCGCGCATTGATTTTGGTGGAGATACTTCGGCGGATAATGTATGGCGATAGTGCGGAGACAAAACTCTTGGTGGATACCCACCTTTACGAGAGCAACGCGTCGCCATAGCAACAAAACCGTGTTACCTTATATCTGTTTCGCGGGCGCCTTCGAGGCGCACGTTATCTTTCTAGGGTTAAGGGGCCTATCCACTAGCAATCATGCATGATATGCAAGAACGAGCTTTTAGATGAACGGGGTAGTGGGGCTGAGGCCCCTCATCATCTCAACTTCCCCGTTTATCTAAAAGCTCGTTCTTGCATGTCATGCATGCTCGCTGGTGGATAGGCCCCTTTATGGTGTGGCCACACTACGCGGTCTTGGGTCGTACGCGCTTTTGCCTGTTTTTTTCATATAGAGTTTTATGACTTTTTTACGACTTTTTTACGACTTTGTCCATGGTAAAGGCCGTGCCGCCAAACAACGCGGACAAAAGGCTGTGGTTAAAAAGGTACATTGTGCGTCCACACACTATGAGCTTTTCAAAAGCGCGTACGCCGTTTCAAATGAGAATTGATTTTTTCTCACTCATGACTCAGAAAATTAAAAGATCACGCGCGCTTTTGGCTGGCCGTACGACCAAAAGCGCGTGGATTCTAAGTCCGCGTAGTGAGGACGGGCCTTTACATACATTTCATGAAAATGTAGATCAACCCTTCGCGAATAAATAAAAATTTGCACAATCCCTTATTTTGGGCCTTATTCAAGCATTTTTTCGGGAACATCTGTTTTTACATATGCAGCGCTGCAATCACAAGTGGCTGAGACTGACAAGAAAAGCAGTACCAAACCAGCGTGCTGCATGTTCATCTCATATCCTAAATTTGCAGCACGTAGCATTTTTTTGCAAAAAGTTGTTGACCGATTTCAAGTGCCGAAAACTCATTTTTTCGCCAAAAAACTTGTTTTGGGGAAAAAATTAGCCTCGAGTGTGAAAAACAGTTTTTCACTACTATTAACTTTATAACATATTCATATAATTGCTACGACTTTTCTCTTAATTATATCATTGACAAATCGCAAAGCTAATTTATTTCAAACAAAAAGCTATCGCTCCAGGACTACGCGGGAACTATGCGTCAGCGTCATCGATTTCAACTTGTGAGTATTGATCTAGAAGATTTAAGCATGGAGATACCTCAAGCAACTGTTAAGGCCCGTCCTCACTACGCGGACTTAGATCCCACAGGTACAATGTACCTTTTTAAGCACAGCCTTTTGTCCGCGTAGTTTTGCCGCACGGCCTTTACCATGGGCAAAGTCGTAAAAAAGTCATAAAACTCTATATGAAAAAAAGGCAAAAGCGCGTACGACCCAAGTCCGCGTAGTGTGGTCCCACCATTACTGACAATAAATAATGTATCTCTTGCCTTCTTCTGCTTGTAATTTTTTGCTAACTATACGAAAGCACTCTGCACACGAGTTACTCAAGGAATCCGACTTTTTACCAGAAAGATGGTAAAAACGATCGGTAGTACTTTGAAGTTCTTATCACTTTGTTACAAAATAAGGTTTCATTTTCACAAAGAATCTTTTCAAATCAAGTTTGATACCAACTGAAAAATCATGCGAGAAAAATTGTGATAATTCGTGATTTTTCTTCCAATGTATTCGAAATCGTATTCTAGAAGAGAGAAACCATCTCTGTAGTGGTTATGATAAAATTCAAATTTTTCGATCGTTTGTAATTTGCCGAAATGTTATAGTTCCAAACTTTGATGGACCAACATGTTGAGATTCCGCCAATACCTTTTTAAATACAAAAAATCCACAATGCATGAAATTTATAGGTGTACAGTACATGATTGTTATAATACACAATCCTACCACTAATATAAAACAGATTAAATAAAGGAAACTGAACATATTTTCCAAATGACTTTATCATAACAATCTACAGTTTTAATTTAAATTGTTAAAAATAATTTAAGCATTTAAAACATTCCAATATTTACCGCGTGTTATCACTACAACAAACAGGAATCACATTTGAATGACCACACTTCTGTTTATACGACATATTGATTATAAGATCTGCATGTTCGACCTCTCACGCAAGGCCAATTAATAATCAATGCTTAGTTTCAGACAGTTATAAGACAAGCCGCCTATTGTGTGTCCGGACGAACGAAATTAAATGATGAAAAAGCGCTATTCTATTGAAATCAAAACCATGTCAATTATAACATTTCTATTTGTTATCTGACGCGTCTGTTGAAAAAATATATTTATCATTCGTATTTGAGTGTGGAAGCCTTGATTTTTTTTTTTGAATAAGAAAATGCATTTTTATCATCGCTAGCATTGATGCAATTCTTTTTATGAAAACCGTTTTCACTTTCAGCTATTTGTCGAATAACTTTAGTCTACCTTGTCAGCAATATGTCGAGATAGAAAAAAATTTCATCAAAAATCATTGATTTATTTCTAAATTATCCATATTAGTTTAAAAGGTTTTCGTGAATTTAACCGCCCCCACATTGAAATTGATGGCTGTGTAGCATGGCGGTATGTGTAGGTTGTTTGTCAAACTATAATAAATGCGTACGGAAGCAAACACGAATCTTCAAAAACCTTCGATTTATGTTTCGGCATAACCTAGTTAACATAGTATATTTTTTATGGTAATAATTTATAGTTATAAAAAGGTAATAAAAGTGTTGTCACATTATGTTTTGGGACAACATGGGACAACTGTTTTAAAATCTCAAATTTAGATTCAAAATGAGTCATAGAAATAATTGCAAACGTGAGACAAATTAATTAATTAATTAAAAATCTTGAATAATATATTTATAAAAAAAACAGAAACATTTTGCAACAACTAGATATAAAATTAACAAACTCCATTACATTAAATCCCGAAACAAAATCGTGTTTCTTCCCAGAAAGGGAAACAAAAACATGTAAATGAGTCAAAATAGTTTTTGTAAGTCATACTTTATAGTCAAATTTCATTCCTAAAAAAATGGGAAAATAATAAATTTCCGATTAAAGACGTCCCAATAATGTGGTAATTGCCGTTGGCGCGGGAATGATAGTCACCAAATCTCTGCCAAGAAATTAATTAAAACAAACTTTCAGCACGGCATCATCGGCAAGTTTTATGGGAAAATGATTTAAGATTTCACAAGATAAAAATTTTTATTATCTCAAGAGGTAAAAAGAGGAAAAAATTAATAATAATAACGGTTTTTATCTTAAATATATTCAAGTAGCCTGAACTCATAAACTCGCGCTCGATCGATCGATCGACTTAAAGCTCGACTTTATTAAAATCCGATTAAATTCGATCGAAATCACATTAATTGAAATATTTCATTCCGCGATTTTCCTCTACTATCTATTAATCTACAAGCTGAACTTTTTTTTATGTTATGCGCATAATTTGACAAAGACCCGACACCACACCTGACAAGGTGAGCTTATTTATAAAAATATATACATATATTTTTTATGATAAGCATATATCTTTTTAGCATCGAATGCGTTATACCCAAAAAGATTCTATGTGACAAAACACACCTACGAACGCGTAAAAAAAATTTATAATTTTTGACCGCTGCTGGTCCGCTTTCGCACATGCGAGCAATAATTAAATAATGAAAAATTAATGAAATCGATAGCTCACAATCCGCCACGGCATATACATCTCTTTTTTATATGATAATTTAATTCACATATTTATTATTAAGTTCACACCTGTCGCAGGCGTATCTCAAAAAATCATATTGGGCATTGCGTTAGGCTAATCTGAGCTTTCGCGGCAGATTTAAAAATTCATTTTTTTCTTTCATTTTTCAAAAATTCATTTATGACCCTGGCCTCGTAAATCATTTTGTGACAGTTTGGGACAGAAATAAAATAATAAAAACGTGCGTCAGATGCATTTCGATTTCGTGATTGTGTTGGGTTGATAAATTTTCGCGGTAATAGATTGCTATTAATCTTTGTGTTTAAGTTTTAGGGCATCTTAATATGCGTTGTCTGTTCAGTAGTGTTACGAAAAGATTAAATAACACACAAATTTAGTAAAAATAAAAAGATTAATGATTATACAAAAAAAAATTGTGGATTTTAGAGGTGCGAAACGAAAACAAGAAAATATGATTTTTTTTAAATAGTGGCTACACCTTGTATTGTTGTTATTTTATATTTAGGCAATTTCCGTAATGTTTTGAAGTGAAATGTGAAATTTTTGAAATTTTGGGCGTTGTTTTGAGGAAATAGGTTTTTTTTGGAAAAGTCAAATTATTTAAACTTTTGCAGGCAAATAGAAAAAGTTCAAAGATTAGGTATGTAATGTATATTATTGGGATTATAGAGTCCTCTAGAGTTATTCTTATAGACTCATAAGAATATACACAAGAAGACATGGACGTAGCCAGATATCAGATGAAATAACCAAATTAGCCATGTTTTAGTTAATACTAGGCATTGTAGTAGTATGCTGTATGTCAGGAGTTCCCGAGGAGCGAACGTAGACACCGACCACTACCTAGTACTAGCGACAAGACATAGAGGAAACAACGAAAAATGTGTTAGGTACACAAAACAACGAAAGAAGGAGGCACTGGTATGATGATCAATGTAAGAGAAGGCATTGAAATAAAAAAACAAGCAAGACAGGTCTACTTAAAAAAATGGCAAGAGGAATTCAAATAAAAAACGTAGTAGCAGCCCAAAGGGACACGAAAAAGTTATAAAAGGGCTACTAGGATTAAGGACGACTACTAAGGACTATGTTACTAACTATGGAGAAGATTGTCCCAGTTCACAAAAAAGGTGAATTGATGGATTGCAAAAATTGCAGACCAATCACGTTTTCGAACACAGCTTACAAAATATGTACTTTCACATATCTTGTTAAGTAGATTAAAACCATAGATTTTAAAATCGAAACGTCAGCTCCTCGCGCTGCCCCTCAGATAACCAACTTACGAAGGCAGTAGGGAGCACACCCTTCAAAGACTACGATGTAAAGTTATCGTGTCGAGTGCTGTGTGGCAATGGCTAGCTTTTGCACTTTGGTTTAACGATATCCCCTGGGCACTCGGCGCACCCGCCGCACCCAGTTGTATAATGCCTTATCCTGATATGGAGGGTCTGCAAGGCTGGACCTACCATACTCATGGGACTTCTATGGTCTAATTAGATTGCATTCATCGGTCCTGACCGGCTATTAGGTCTTCCACCAATCTGGTGAAGAAGGCCCTCGTCGATTCGATTTGAATGAAATTCACCGAACACTGGAGGTTCGTGCTTGGATTGTCCTTGTCTAGCTCTAAGTGGTTCCTTACTGTACCGCCTATTAACGAGGCTAATGGTGTGGCCACACTACGCGGTCTTGGGTCGTACGCGCTTTTGCCTTTTTTTTTCATATAGAGTTTTATGACTTTTTTATGACTTTTTTACGACTTTGTCCATGGTAAAGGCCGTGCGGCCAAACAACGCGGACAAAAGGCTGTGGTTAAAAAGGTACATTGTGCGTCCACACACTATGAGCTTTTCAAAAGCGCGTACGCCGTTTCAAATGAGAATTGATTTTTTCTCACTCATGACTCAGAAAATTAAAAGATCACGCGCGCTTTTGGCTGGCCGTACGACCAAAAGCGCGTGGATTCTAAGTCCGCGTAGTGAGGACGGGCCTTAAAGAATTGTTGGAGCTCAGTAGAAAGGATGCCAGGGCACTTGTAGGCTAACCCTGTTGGCTTGACGTCAGGACACATGATAGCTTGGTTTGGAAGCAATAATGAGAGAAGCAGAACTTAATGGAGTAAATAGCATCTTTACCAGAAATATTCAGATACTAGCCTTATCAGATGACAGTTTTCGCAGATTAGAGGAGAAGCGCAAGGCGTTAGGGGAACTTTTCCAAAAGTTGTAGGAAGCTCAGCAAAGTTCAATTTAAGGTACTACTACCAGAAAAAATTTATAAAGAAATTCGTAATAGAAAAAAAGTTACAACACTTTATAGTCGACTGCCTTCGTAGCGTGATTTCGACTCTCCGCAGGTTTCTCGTTCCTACAATTTCTAAGGATAAACAAGAAAATGACGGTGAGTTGGACTCAGGTATACTACTATAAAGTCCAGGAATAGCAGACTAATTAATTAGAAGCATTAAAAATCGATTTTTTTAAATATGTTAAATACATCATCAAACGCGTTTTTCTTGAAATGACATTTTTTCAACCGAGTGAGAGTTAATCTCAGGATCTACTGAACCGATTTTAAGAAACCTGGGTGCGTTTTGTTTGTTAAAGTATACCCATTTGTAATTTATCACATTTTAGACAAAAAATGAAAAAAAAAATTGGCAAGAGAAAAAGGGTGAGCAAAAATGCAATTTTTTCAAACTTTTTTTCAAACTTTCGCCATTTTTTTTCTTTTTTTCATTTTTTGACTAATTGTGGTAAATTACAAGGTAAGAGATCTTCCTTTATAAAATCCAGTTCGAATTTTTTTTCAGACTTCTCAATTCTGAGATTATCTCTCACTCATCGGACTATCTTTTTTTCAAGCTCTTGATTTCAGCCCCTGATACCAATAAGGCAAAAAATAGAAATTAACTAAAAAATTTGTTTTTGTAAACTCTAAGGACTAAAAAAATTTATGATAATATCTAACAAAGCGGGTGAGAAAAAAATTATTAAAAAGTGCTTATTTTTTGGTCGTTTTTCTGGTAGTAGTACCTTAAGTGTAAATGCCATGAAAACTAAGATTGTGTAAAAAAAGGACAATGATTAGGACGAAACATCGGCCTTGATCACAATAGACAATGGACCCCGCACTTTTTCTATGGAAAATGGCTTACGGCTATTTTTTTTGAAATTCTGCAGATTGATAGTTCTCAATATGTAGATATATCAAAAGTCTCAATGAGCATAAACCCCATAACCCCTTCTTCCCCCCCAAAAACCACCACCAAGGGGCTAAGGGAATATAACTGATTTCTGAATGTAAAACAATTTATTCTTGTAGTCCACCCAACGGCTACCCCAAACAAACACCCCTGACCCTTCAACCACCGACCATCTAGCCCCTCCCCTCCTACGTCCCCCGACCCATCCTATGGGTTTTCCTGATTACTGAATTACCACGTAAGCAACCAATGACACTTCAACCTCTGAATCGGAAAATTGTTTATGTATTCGGAAAATATTTGGAAATTGTAAAAAAAACATTAATTTTTAAAAAATAACATTTTGATACCATTCAATCGTTCTTATTGGCACATATTTGTTTTTCTAAAATTGACATTGGTATCTGACCTCTAAAAAGGGAAATTAGAGCAAATTTGAGCAGAAAAGTATTCTTTGAAATTGTTGCTATTTTCTGCTCTGACATCAATTTGACAGCCGCCCCGAAATAAACTGCTCTGCTCTGCTTTGAACTTTTTAAGCAATCATCGAACACACCTAATTTCAACTACTTCCCTTGACACTGCAAAACAAACAAACAAACGTTCGTTGAGATTCGCCATCTCCTCTTCCCTCTACCTCCACAAATTCTAAAAAAAATTACGTTCCTACGAACAGTGTAATAGAAGCAAATCAAATCCTGCTTCTCGAAATTTGTTGGCATGAAGTAGCTTTGGTATGCGTATAAAGAGAGAAGGAAAAGAGAACTTTCGCTGATTGACGTAATAGCTGTGTTGAATGAAACCAAAAAAAAGCAAAGCAGCTCAAGGCAGCTTAGAGTAGAGCAGCTGTCAAAAAGTAAAATAAGAAATATTGCCCGAAGGTGCTCTACCAAAAAAGGTAGAGCAGAAAACCGTGTTTCAAGTTGCTCCAGTTCAATTTGGAGCAGGCTCATGAAACACAAATCAGAGCAACTTCAGGCAAGTTAGAGCAGCCGAATTGGTCATGAAACACATTTTGCTGAGATATCTCAACCTAGCTCATTAAACACACTAATATTAAATATTGCTTTCATAGAGCCAGTTCACACGATGCCATAAGTGTGTTGAGTAAAACCGGTTTTATTCGTAAATTTCTTCCGTTCCCTCCCCTCTCTCATCTATAAAACCGGTTTTACTTGCCATGAATATGGCGCCGTGTGAAGAGGCCCATAAAATTTTTCATTTCGAGACGATGACAGTCTGGGCTAGAAAAAGTGCCAAGCAATGAGATAAGTGTTAATCTGAGAATGATAAAATAAAAAAATGTTGTAAATCAAAAAAATAATTATTGATAATTTGTAGATGTTTTTTTATTTTGTAAGAAATTGTTTCCAAAGACGCTACGCCACTGTCGACGCTGTCAATGTAAACGAATTAATTATTTTTCTATTATTTGTCATAATTGAAGACAAAAAATACTCAAAATAAATAATTTTCACATACTTTTTATGCTATGCTCTTTATATCATATTCACACAGTTAGATTAAATAATATTAATTTATTTAAAAATTTCGCGGTGTAAAACAATAATAAAAAAGATAGTTCAATACTTCTCTGTGAGCCGCTTCGGCAACACATCCTATAGCTGCTAAGCATTTCTGTTCCATATATAATTTTCCCATCGCCACATGCCAACTATGGATACAAAAACCTGGGCTCCGCTTCAGATTTCGGTCTTAATTATTATTATTTGTTTATTACCAGAAAACACAAATCTTCAACACTACCTTAACATTACTAAAACATGTTAACCTATCGAAGTACATACATTTGCCAATGGCTGCCAATTAAATATTTAAGATCTAAGCTTCCAAGAGTGATCGACTTTTACTCATATTTGCAATACATTAAAAATTTAATTGGGTCACCTATGACATCCTTGAAAGTTCATCCACTTTGTCTTCGATCAACCCAACAACAATATTTTCTATTTGTTGTTTATTATAATGTTATGATATATTTTTCCTTCTTTAAAAGCAAAGACTGCATTTTACATATAAAAGATAAAAATCTACACGGTAACTTTTTTGTTTTTCTTTTCTTTCTTGAAGTTCAATAATAACTGGCTTGAAGTAAGGAAGTTATCTATGGTGATATAATAATTAGATATTCTAATCGCTAAAAACAACCTGAAATGTTATAGATAAAATTGACATATTTTTTTGTGTGTTAGACTAGTTTAATTGGTCGAAATTTAAAATTTATTACTTTCTATGTATTTAGTACCAACATATAAAAAGTTGAACAAGTTTTGCAAGATTAATTTTGTTCAGAAGTGTTAATCATTGGCATAAAGCGGTTTTTTTTATTTTAAAAATGAATCAAATAGCAATAAATGCACCACAATGAATTTTTTATTTATAGCTTAGTAATAAAACGTAAAAGCTTTTAGCTCTCAATCAAATAAAAAATCAGACATATTAGTGTTAAAAGCCACCATTTAGTAGGGCAACAGTTTTACTTAAAATCAAATCGAACGAAATAAAAATCCGCAGAAAACCGTGTGAACCATAAAAATTATAACGATTAAATAAAAAAACCCGAAAAATTAAACCTTTTTCAGCCCAATATAGCTCCAGCGAGAAAAATTTGCATATTGCTAAAATTAAATTTAATATAAAATTCTGTGCATCAAAAATATTTTGGGCAGATCTGTCTCGACATTACATAACTTTTCTTCTCCGCTTTTTTTTTATTAAACAAATTTTCTCTTAACTCATACTGGAAAGCGCATCTCGTCTGACCTTTAGTTATCAAAATCGTCGCATTATGTTGTAACGCAACATCATCCACAGCATCCATCCACACCACCCAAACTGAGGCGATCGATCGTTATAAAAGAAGCGTCAGATCGTCCATTAATATCAGTATTTATCTTAAATCGAAACGAGCGTGACAAATTTATTTAATTTTTTTTTTAACATAACAAAATAAAAAATAATGATTCGAATTGTAAGTGTGGAACAGAAAAAGTGAATTACAAAAAAAAAATTAATAATAAAAAAACGATTTCAGTGTGTTATTTTATGTTATCCTCGTTTATAGATACTCCTTGCCTTAGCCTTGGGATTATGTCTGGCACAAGACAAGGATGCTACTATTACGAAGTTCAAGAACGAGAATTACGGTGACGGAAAGTATGAGTACCAGTATGAAACTACAAATGGTATTGGAGTACAAGAATCTGGTGTAGGTGGGGAATATGCCACTGGATCGATACAGTATTATTCGCCAGACGGTACTCTAATTCAGCTAACATATGTAGCGGATGAGAATGGTTTCCAGCCTGTTGGTGACCATCTGCCAACTCCACCACCAACACCGGACTATGTTCTTAGAGCATTAGAATACATCCGGACCCATACGCCACAAGATGATCCTGTTCCATCGCCGCGAAGATTAAAGTAGTAATAGTTGTTGTTATTAGTTGTTATATTATAATAAAGTATTGTTATAAGCTAGGCTTACATTTTGTTTTACTTTCAATGCCTGTAATTTATCCAATCACTAAAAACCCACCTATTGTAACCCACCATTGTGACTACCACAACAAACTGGCCTCAGCCAACGCTTTGTGATGACATATTTATGGCACAAATCGGCACTGCCCTGGAAGTGAGATAGCAAAAAGTGTGGAGCAAATCCATAATTTAACTTCCATCAGCATAAATTAATATTGAACATCAATTAATTACCAAGGTGAACTCGGGAGATAATGAAACTTTTTGATAGAGGTGAAACCAACCTTCAGTGTGTAAAATGAACACACAAAATGTGTCACAATGGTCTAGACGGAGGTTTGTCACCTTTACCATGTATGTAGCTATATTAACCAAATTAAAAGACCGATCATAGCACACATATATATGGAAATTAATAATATTACGTAACCTTACGCAATTCCGCTGATGCTACTGTTTCATTCGCGAATGGCAAGCGTCTTTAAGGCTAAATCCATTCGGAATCGTCTGGTAACTTTTAATTTCCATAAAATATCGACTGCATTGCATTCCTTTGGTTTTTTTTGTTTTTTTGTTCAAACGTTTATTTTGATTTTTTTGAAATTTTGTATATTCAAGTGAATCACTTCTTCTTGTATCAAGGTTGATTGAATGGTGAAGAAAAATTCCGATTTACATTCAAATTGATTTATTTTATTGCAAGTTTCATTATAGTTTTTTTTCGCAAAGTATTTTAAATTCAAAGTGTGAAATTCAAAAAAGTTTATGCTTCTTTTCTTTCAATGAAAAGAGCACCATAGTTTGATGCATAAAAAAGACATTGAGTATTCATATTGCAAAAAAAAAATCTGCTTTTGAAACTAAAATGGACAAAGATGGCTTTGTATTTGTTTATTGTATTCAAGCTAAAATATTTGCAATCTAAAATGCAGTTTATTTAAATTTTTGCAATAGATCGTAGCTTATACTAGTTGGGTGCTTTAATGATACTAAATCGGATAATCTAGCATCAAAAATGCCCCTGTTTTTAAGCAAAAAAAATGTAAACGATGGGATTGGAAAAGCGAACTAATATCTTATATTTAACAGCTTAAAATATATATATATTTTTTATGAAAATTAATCAATTCTGTAAATAACATAAAAATTTGTTAAATACAGCAGATGAATGCATAAATCTTACCTGTTTGAATGGAATTTATTGATGAAGCACTTTATCCACTGTTTCAGATTAATTTCCAAATCGAAATGATTTTATTTAATTAATTAAATAAATTAAACTGCATTTTAAATTCACAAAATCTGCACAAATATTTTAAATTATTGAATATTCATTAAAAGGATGATCTATATTTTTTGCAGGTGAGTTTTGCAACAATGAAAAAATATGTTTGTTTTGTTAATTACAAATTTATATTAGTATTTATTTATTTTATATTTTTTTGTATTGCATTAACATACGTATTTTATCCCTCTATCTAGAGTAAAGTTTCCTAATAAAATTAATAAGCTAATTAATAAAATTGAGTCAAATTAGACCTCTTTCTGTCAGTAAATATCACGGTATACAGAAACAAGGTAATGTAATGGAGAAATGTCAGTTGAGTGTCACTTGGCACGCTCTTACCATATAAAATCGGAGTTGTGTTGTTGTTTCTACATTAGTGCTGACGTCACTCGGCACGGAATTTCTACGATATTCGAAGCTGTCAGTCTCGGTTACATTACCTTGTTTCTGTATACCGTGAGTAAATATTACCCCTTTCTAATTTTTAATGACCATAAAGCATCTGTTGACAGGTTCGTTCCTTGCATACTCGGTCCGATTTGGCCATTCCTATAGTAGTTTCGCATGTCTTGCATGTTGAATATCTTCGTTGAACTTGATGATATCCGACAGAAACTGAACTTAAAGGCGGGGCCATAAGAAGTTTTCTCCTACTAGACAGCGGCACGAGATCTAAAACTTTGAGCCTTTCCGTGTAGAATGGTAAGCTTTGGTTGTCCCGCGAGTCGTGAAGATTTCTCAAAGTAAAAAGAAGAAATTTCTTCTGAATTGATTCAATCCTGTTGCTACTTACGAGAAATATAGGATTCCAGATAGGACACGCATCTTCCAGGATATGGCGAACTAGAGAACAGAAAAATGTTTTCTTATCTGATACCTTGTCGAATTCTTTAACTCGTCTCTTTACGAAACCAAGAAGTTCTCTGCCACTGATATTATCATAGCGCCAATTTAAATTACGTTTTTGTCTAAGGCAACACCTAGATCGACAAGTTGATCGAAAAGATTCAATACGTTGTCGTTGAGATAATAGTACTGTAGCAGTGTGTCATTTTTACGAGTAAAGTTAATTGCTTGACATTTGTTGGCGTTAATTTGTAATTTATTGGTGATGCACTATCGGATATGAAAATATTGAGAATAGAAGAGGGCCAAGATGACTGCCCTGAGGAACACCGGAAATTACTTCGATTTCATTTGAAATGAATCCTTGGAATTTGATAACCTGTGTTTTGTGCCATTCAAGGGCAGAACCTGAAATTCCAAGTTTTTGAAAAAAATGTCTGTCGCTGCGTATGTAGGTTCTACTAGGGCTAAATAACCGGTAAATACTAGTGTCAGAAATTTTTGAACATTTGCACTCTCCCCAAGCCAACCCTAGTTGAAGTTGCCATTTTGAAAACACATCCCCAGCAAATGGTCCAAAATTTCTGCCACTAGTATTTAACGGTTATTTAGCCCTAGTAAAACCTACATATGCCGCGACAGAGATTTTTTTCAATTTTAACCCCTTTTTTACCCCCCAACCGCTCTATCTACAAAAGGGCCCATGCTCCGGGCTAGCGAGTGTGTATACGTTCTTAACTGCGTATCACACTATGTATATACGAAATATCAGCTTTAAGAAAATGACGTAGGACTGCCGGGCCTGGGATCTTGGACTATAAAGACCATTCAATTATCGAGTCTAAAGAGATTTAATTGATTTTTGTAATCCCCCGGGACACAATGAGGCCGACAACGACAATTCTCATATAAATTGTTGTTGTTTTCCCGTAGAACTTGACGTTGTCGGCCTCATTGTGTTCTGGGGGTAAGTATGCTGTGCTAAAAATTTCACTCAATCTGTCGAGAAAGCCATTCCGACATCGGCATTCCAGAATGTCGGTAAGATTTGCTAATCAATTTCCTTTCTTATAGGCTGAATATTTTTTTATTAGGACGATCATTACCTGTTACATAACAGGAAAAAAAATGTTTTTAATTCCTCGTGATAAATTTAAATTTGCATAATATTATAAAATTTATAAAGGAAACTACTTGCAAATAGATTTAATTCATAGTTTTCCAGTAATTGAAGTAAAAACCTGAAAAAACAAATTGACTATATTTATTGCTTTCTAATCTGATTTTATTAAATCGAATACTTCTTATTACTTTTGTACCCACTAAAAGGGATAGTTTTCGCAACGACATAGTTTCTAAATATACAACTTAAAAATTTCGAAAACTATTTTTTTTGGATAAAACCATTAATTTTTTGGTCAAACCATTTTTTTAAATAATTAATTAAGAAATTTATAATTAATATATTTTTAGGCTTGCGTCTGAAAAATGACGAAAGAAAAAAATATTGTCACCTTTTTTGGGACAGTCTATATTAGTATATTATGCAATTAATAAATAAGAGGTTATTTATTTTTTATTTCCACAATTCAGGTGTAGCAAATATTCGGTGAATCATCTGTTTTTTGGCGGACTTTTTATATTTTTGGTCATAAGGCCTAATAATACAGTAGGACAGTCTTTTAAATCATTAATATTCTGCCTACCTGCAAAACTAATAAAAAAGAAAAAAAAATTAAGTTATTATTCACTCTAACATTTTATATTTTTAGAACAGTACAAATTTTTCAGAAGATTTGAATGTTTTGATTAATCAATGGAATATTATTTTTTGATGTTGATATCAATTATTCAATTTTCGGCTTAACTTCACTCTTTTTCTAACATTTTATTAACGTTAAAAACTACACAAAATAAAAGCATAAGTTTTTTCTTCAATCAAACTAATAACATTTTATAAAATTTCCTACAAGATTTTTTCTTTTGCTCTGATCTAACAAACTTTGTTTTTATTTTCGTCAATTAGAATTGTCAGAAAAAAACATTTGTTTTTTTGTATTGTTCATCTGTATGAAATTGGAAAGGAACCCGAGTAAAAATAAAAAACGGCCTTATAAAGGGCAAACACCGGCCGCTTGGCTTTTTAAGGGGCATATGATGGCCGTAGAGTTTTTAACCATTTTTAATGGGAGCACATACGGCCTTACGACGGCCAAATTTGACCCAAAAATTTAAAAGGCCAAGTACTGAGCTGTAGAAACGGGCATTCGACGGGAAATTTGAGCCAACTTCATCATTTTCGTTATGTACAATGGTTCTTTCGATTTATCCTACTTAAAGATATCGATGCACAAGAGAAACGAGCTCGCCAGTCGTCGGTTTGTTGTACGTGAAGTGTGTGGTGCGTGTTGATTTATATTTTAGTGGGAAATTTTGTTATTTAACGGTTTGAAAAAAAAAATACAACCGAAAAAAAATCAAACATTTAATTGCAGTGAATATATTTTCTTATAGGAGGGCGAATAGCCACGTTGCTGCCACTGTACCACCGTCGTATACCCGTAATAGTAACCATACGGCCGCCGAACCACCGTCGTATGGCCGTTATTGGAACTGTAAGGCCGTTGTTTCACCGTCAATCGGCCCCTGTACGGCCGTACTGTCCTGCAACGAGCCTTCTGTTAACCGCCAGATGGCCGAGGACTATGTTTCAATCACAGTCGGCATTTGCCCGTCCTAAGGCCATCATTTATTTTTACTCGGGAATATATAATTTCATCAAAATCTATATACTGATTTTTATGTAATGGGGTTGGGTTCAATGGCCTATTCCTATCTCTTTTTGTGATGAACATCATCTATTAAGGAGCCTAATAGTTACCTATTTACAGGTGACGATCATATTTTTTGTCGGTTTAATCCCCGGAGGCCGATAGCGGTTGACTTGACTTAACTCGACTAGACTTGGCTTGGCTTATTGACTTGGCTTGACTACAAGTTGGGCAAGCCAAGCCAATCTAAGCGAACAAGCCATCAATATAGACCCAAGAAATAAGCCCGAAGAACAGGTTTAGTATAAGTTCACCAAAATTAAAGTTATATTAAAGATATTACGTCCCTATGATAGAACAGCTATGAAAGGAAGAAAGTATGCTAAAAATTTAATGACTTAGTGAAATTTCACCAAAAACCCATGGGAAAAAATGTCCAATGTCTTAATTTTCTTTAACTTTATTTATTTCTACAAAACAAGAATCCATTTAAATAGAAAAAAATATAATCTAACTTATGGTGAAGTGCAAACTGTGTATTTTTCCTCTTTCTGTCTCTTCAAATTAAACGTTCATCTTACCTTTTCATCCAAGAAAATTTATTATTTCCTTCGTCATCAACAATCTCCAGTATAAAATTCTATTCGAAAAGAATAGTTGTTGCTCTTAGCAAAATTGCTTTGAAATTGCCTAATAATTATCAACTTAATACGTAATAAGCATATCTAAAAAGATGCGGAGATTGGAAAGGCATTTTCAGATAAAATGTCATAGCAAAAATACGGGCTTCGGACCCTTGAAGATAAAATGGATTACTAACACAATAACAAACAAGTTTTATAAAGGTTGGAGATAGAAAACTCGAACCCCCTGAAACTAATATAACTAAAACTAAAGCAAGTGATCAAAAATCTATAAGATAAAGCAAAATTAAGAATACTTTATAATATGCACTTAAACAATTCAATTACAACAACTGGAATGAAACAAGGTTGACTTCTTTCACCATTACTACATTTGACAAAATAATGTATAAAGTAGATAATCAAAAGAAATCGGATGGGGAATTTTAGAATGGTAAAAGGGGCATAAATATGCAGATGATTCGCAATTCCAATTTTATCCAAAAGAAAATATGCAAAGTAAAATAGATAGTTTAAAATATGCGCATGCAGACCAAGAATAAATATAAAAAACTAGCTGGGACCCGGAGCGCCTATGCTGCACCCATGATATGAATTTTGAATTTGGAATGACTCCACACAGAGCTAATAATATTCTACTTGTCATACCCTTTTATTTAATACCCATACCGAATGGCTTGCAAAGAAAAAGGTAATCCACCATTTTGCGATGGCCGCCATTTTGAATTTAGAATGACGCCACAGAGCTAATAATATTGTACTTGTCATACCCTCCATTTGATACCAATATTGTACTTGTCATACCCTTAATTTGATACCCAAGGTAATCCGCCATTTTGTGTTGGCCGCCATTTTAAATTTGGACCGATCGATCTGAAACTTTGGGAATCGTATTTTTTTCGGAAAAAACCAAAATAATATAGATCTGAGCTCTTTAGCAGTAATTCGAAGAGTACCTCCCATACAAAAGTTCGAATTTTACGGATATCGGTACACTACAGCCACCCGAAGTGTTCGAGATATAGCAAAATAGACCGCGTAGGAACACCCGCCGTACCCATAAACCCCTATATACAAAAATTCAGGCCAATCGGATGAGCGGTTTCGGAGTCTATTGAACATTTACAGACAGACATACTTTCACTTTTATATATAGAGAAAACCAATGAGAACTAACACTAAAAACACTAATCGATTAATAAGGAGATAACACAACAAAATATGTGACGGAATTCAAATGCCTCGGCAACATAATTAAAACACAAAGTAGTGCGTGGAAAAATATTTTAAATAGGATAAAAAAGCTAGTGGTTACAGAATAATAGTGCTTCAGAATCATAGATTCTGTAGTGGGATTCCGTATCGATTTAGAGTTTAGATTTTAGAGTAAAATCTCTAAATTTAGAGTAAATGGTATTCTCTAACCTAAAATACTCTAAATTTAGAATAGTTGTAGTTGTAGTTGAGCACTCTAAGTGGACTTTATGCGCCATCTAGCAGAAATCATAAAAACACATCTTTGTAATATACTGTTTTAAATTTTTGTACCATAGTTCCATAAATTTAGAGTAAATAAGCGATTCTGTAATGCTTTTATCCTCTAACTTAGAGTTTGATTTTACTCACAAGTGAAATCTCATGTGAGCGAAATAAAAAAACGGCAAATCTCACTTGAGAAAAATGAAAAAACGGGAAATCTCATGTCAAAAAAAGAAAAAAGCGGGAAAATAGTTAAAAACACGTTATAACTGTTACTTAGAACCGATGTAGAGAAATGTAAGTACAAACATTTTATTTAATATGACAACAATGTTCATTTTTTAGTATTCAAAAAATTGCTTTTTTGTTTCTTTTCTAATTTTCTAGGGAATCAAAAAACTTCTTCTTTCTTCTTATTATTCTCCTTCTCAATTCGAAAATAATAGTTATATTTTCATTACTCATAATTTTATTACTTGGAAAAAATTTTTACTAATATATTTTCCAAACCTCCAATGTCAACTGACAGCAGCGGAAACAAGCATAGGTTATGTCCAAAGAAACCAGCAACACTGGATCTCGGACACAACCTGGCAAAAAATTGAACGCAGAAGGGCCCTCAAAAATAACGTGAACTCTACAAGCGACCCGGAAAAACGACAACAACTTGAACGGGAATACTCCCAATTGCACCGGGAGGTAAAGAGAAGTGTCCGGCGTGATAAAAGGCGGCAGATAAATGAGCTCGCAGAGAAAGCGGAAAACGCGGCAAACACAGGCAACAGTAAGGTGCTGTACCAAATCACTAAACAGCTATCGGGAAAGCACTCTACTAAAAAGCATGCCGTAAAGAGTGCGGATGGAAGGCTGCTGTGCAGCGACGAGGAGCAACTCCAAAGATGGAGAGATTACTTCTTCGCCGCCCTGAATGGTTCATTTACACAGGAACCTCAGGAAAACAACAGCAACAATGCACAGCCAATAAGAATCACCACTCGTGCCCCATCCAAGACTGAAATAGTAACCGCAATTCATGCAATGGCCAATGGTAAAGCAGCTGGAAAAGATGGCATCCCGCCAGAATTGTTGAAAGCCGACTCAAGCCTCATAGCAGATGCGCTACAGCCAATCCTGGAAATAGCATGGAACACCTGTACCTTTCCGGAGGATTGGACGGAAGGTATCATAGTCAAAATACCAAAAAAGGGGGACCTAACAATATGTGACAACTGGAGAGGCATCTGTTTATTATCTACGGTGGGAAAAATCTTGTCCCATATATTACTATCTAGGATAAGAGAGGCAGTAGATCGAACGCTTAGAAGACAGCAGGCTGGATTCAGAAAGGGCCGCTCCTGCATAGACCACATTAACACCTTGAGAATCATAGTGGAGCAGTCTACTGAATTCCGATCCCCCCTTTACCTTGCTTTCGTAGACTATGAGAAAGCGTTCGACTCGGTTAATAGGAGCTTTATATGGCGAGCTCTTCGGCAACGTGGATTGCCGGATAAAATAATAGAATTGATAAAAGCTCTATACAACAATTCCAAATGCAGAGTTCTTCACAATGGAAAACTCTCCGACAGCTTTGAAGTGAGCTCAGGAGTACGGCAAGGATGCCTACTTTCGCCATTACTATTTCTTATAGTAATAAACGACATCCTTGTCAGCGCTCTAGATACTAGAACAGGTGGCATACAATGGGGATTGTTAGACCGCCTTAAGGACCTCGACTACGCGGATGATATCTGTTTGCTGGCCCACAGACACCAGGACCTCAGAAACATGTTAAACAATTTGGCAACAGAAAGTAGTTCAGCAGGCTTAAGGTTAAATCCGACTAAAACCAAAGAAATGCGGATAAATGCAAACACCCTTGAACTAACAGCGCTAAATAACCGTGACGTGGAACTGGTAGATAAATTCTGTTACCTCGGTAGTATTATTACCGAAAACGGCGGTACAGAAGAAGACGTCAGTTCCAGAATAAATAAAGCAAGAAGCGCATATGCATGCCTGTTTCACATATGGAGATCGACGGAGATCTCAATTAACACCAAATTGCGGCTGTTCAACTCCAACGTTAAGGCAGTTCTTTTGTACGGTTGCGAAACATGGAAAGTCACCCAATTCATCACAGGGCGCCTACAAGTTTTCATCAACAGATGCCTACGTCGTATCCTAAAAATCCGCTGGCAAGATAGAATTTCAAATGAAGAACTATGGCGCCGTGCCGGCCAAGAAAGGATAGACGACCAAATAAGGCGAAGGAAATGGAATTGGATTGGCCACACCTTGCGACGCGAAAACGAGAATCTAGCCAAACAGGCCCTCGACTGGAATCCGCAAGGAACCCGTCGAGTCGGAAGACCTAGAACAACGTGGAGGAGAACCCTATTAGCAGAGGCCGCAACAACCGGGAGATCCTGGTCAGAGCTGAGAGCTGTCGCGCAAAACAGAGTCCGCTGGAGGGCAACTGTTTCCGCCCTATGTCCCATGAGGGATTAAAGGAGCAATTAGAATGTCAACTGACACTTAGTGACGGATAATGAATGTGTTTTCATAAAAATGTAATAAATTCCCACGAAGATCTTCGCCCTAAGTTGCTTACAGAACACCAACTACTCTAACTTAGAGAAACACTTTCGATTTAGAGTTTCTCTAAGCTCTAAACTCTAAATCGATACGGAATTCCACTACTGGTGTATTTAGTTAGACCCACAAAGCTTAAAAAAAATCGTCTTTCGCTTCCAAATTTGAGTGATATTCACATTCGTATATTCGTAATTGAAATAAATTAAAACTAAAGAAATATTCTAAGCATATTTACCAGAATATACACGTGCACATGATTGTTGAAGAAGATACACAGCCTGATCAATGGTATTTCCTGTCACAGATCCGAAAGCCAAAAATCAGAGTGACCTCAAAAAATAATTTCTGTTTATTTACGAAAACATTCAAGAGTTTAGATGTTGATATCGATATGCAAAACTTTGAAATTTGTTTCTACTAGTTCGGATGACATTTATGGTCTTATCTTACATTTTTTCTTTTACAAATTCTAAATTTCCATAACCATTTTGAATTTTTTTTATGGATTTCTTTTGCTTCCTTGTATATTTCTCAACTAGAGTCCGTGTAGCTACTTAATAGCCGATTTTTTTTTGCCCAAGGTTACGCAGACGATGCTGTCATCGTGATAACAGGTGAAACAGAAGGTACCATATCAAGGCGTCTGTAGTAGGCACTATATTTGGATTCCTGATGGTGTGTCAGCGTAGGATAAAAGTCAATCCCGACAAAACGCTTCTGGTTCCGTATACCAGAAGACGAACACTCCAGGAATGGCAGAACCCACCCTCGCAGGCAGAACTATACACTGAGACAAAAAACGAGATAGAATGAAGGAAAACGAGATAACAATAAGAATTTTTAGATTTGAAAAGCGGTCAAATGCGAAAATTCTTACTTTAATCTTTTACAAGATAAATTTTATACTGTTTTCAATGGCTGTAAAATGCTAAAATAGAACGAAAAAATTCTTGCTTCTATCTCGAATTAATATTATTTTCAGCTTCAGATAGCTTTAAATGAAGAATATTGATTCTACTTTCATTAAAACGATATGCTAAATTCAAACAAAAATGATTTTGATTCTATCTTTACTCAATCTAATTTTAATTCGTGGAGAGATTTAAAAGTAGAAAAATGATTCTTAAAATAAGCTCCAATTTTTCATTCATTTATCCTGTAAATTCTTAAAATAAACCTGGTTTTATAAAGGAAAGGATAAAGGATAAAGGAAATAAATAAAAAAATTAATTATTTTCAAAACATTATTTTAATAAATCCATTTTATAAATATACATACATTTTATCAAAATAAAAAAAAAATACCTTAAACTTAAAAAGTTATAATTCATTTACAATAATCACAAGGATTTGTACCTAACATAAGTCTTTCCGTCATTAATTAGGTAAATATGTATCGGCAAACTTGTAAAAAAGTCAATTTTTTTTATAAAAATTTTATCTGTCTTAGCGCCGACTTCGTAAGCTACAAAATGATCTTCAAAATTCTTAACTTGAACAATAACACAAGCAACAAAAACTTCATTTTGTTCTAGAAGAAGAAATAATATTTTGTATAATTCAAAATTATTAGCGCTTTTAACAGCCAAAAAATAGTTTTTTTTATACATTGTATTATTGTATATTACTTGTTCTGCTATTCTAATAGATTCAAAATTAAAATATTCATTTGGGTCAATATTGTCATAAAATGATTCTTTAGTAATATTCGTAATATTAAAAACATTTTGATCGAAAATTGGTGGTAAACCATTTTCATACTTTAGCAAGAAGCTTGCATATTTTAAACCAGATTTAATTGCTAAAGAAAGTGGTGGATTCATTCTTGATGTTGTATTGTTAAAATAATTTTTTCCTTCTTTATGTTTTGCTTCGAACCGCATACACCATAAGTATTTTAATGGGCCATTTTTTTTTATTGCATTAGCATAATGCAATAGAAAGTGGTGTTTAGGTTTTAATGTCTGTCCATATAAGGAAATATAAAGTAAATGATGATCTTTAACTAATGACTGTAACGTATTTAATATGTCATCATTATATTTTGGAAGATGTAATGTATCAAGAATTTTAATAAGCAAAATTAATAATTTCCAATGTTTGTTGTTTCTAGGAATTAAATCTCCTATCATCAAAGGAAGGAAAATAGTAAATGTATAAGCCTCGCTAGCTGTCATTTTTAAATTAAAAGATTTCAATCTTCCAATCTCTAATGGAGAAGAATTGTTCCCAATTTCCAATTCACCGAATGGAAACAAATTCTTCCTGCTATTTATTATTTCTAAAGATAATATTTTTTCATCGATTAAAGCTAACATTATGTTACAAACGTCATATGCACAAACACCTTCATATAAGTCATGCATAATATCAAAGCAAATATTCTCAGTTATATGAAAGTAGTTAAGATTATTAAATATACAAGTACTTTTTATTCCTGTTTCTGAAGGTGAATCTGCAACTAAATCTTCTTCATAAGACTCTCTGCTTCGGAGGACAGATTCTTGTTCTAAAAATTGATGTTTTGTATCATTTTTCATTGTTTTACAACAACGGCAGAAAAATTTTGCAGAAAAGGATTCAACAAAACCTATTATACTATTTACTGCTAGGTTATCACCAACTATTGTTGCTAAAATAAAATGAATTTTTTTTTCACCTTCCGGTACATTAATGACAATACCTTGCTCTAGCAATTTTAATTGTTCTACTAAATAATTAAAAGTATCTTCATTTCCACAATGTTTTAAATTATCAGTAGAAATAAAGGCAGCATTAAATATAAACTCTAATTTGGATGAAACATACTGAGGAATTGTTGGAAAATTATAGTAACAAGCACAGATGGAATGTGTATGACTACCTAGAGGATTATTAATTTGATAATCATCAAAATACAATATGTATGGAATAACTAATTTTGATCCTAATTTCAGTACCTTTTTTTTAAATACTTCTCCACAAACAACATTTACTAATTCATCATTTTGTAACAGATGTTGCGTACGAGTAAGAGTACTGCTTAATAGATTAGGAAGTTCAAATAGAGATTTAATTTGGAATACTAAAGGCATAATATATAAATTTAAAGATCGCATTGTTAAAGTAGGATAACCGCTTTTCACTCTTTCAGAAATAGTATTTTTTATCACGATAGCTCTTGGGTTGTCATATAACTTCATTTCTTTAAGAGTTTTGAAAAGACGATGCTCTGAATTAATTTCTTCAAAGGGATTATTGCAAAAGTTTAAAACAGAAGCTAATACATTTTTTGAACTGCTGCTGCACGAAACAGAAGATTCTATGCTGTTTGATATAGTTGACAATAATTCTTTTATCATACTTTGAATGAACAATATTTCTTTTCTGTTAAGAGAACTTTTAGAATGTAGTTTTAGTACTAATGCTAAGGCTTTTTTCTTAAGAATATCATTATTAACATCATGCACAACATTAATATCTTTTGAATTATCAGTACTTTTGCTCGCATCACAATCTGTTGCAGAACAATGTACATTACTATTAATATTTCGATAAATAGTACTCTCTAAATGCAAATAATTTGCATCTTGACTATCTCGGCTTATGACATCATGTACTTTTTCTAAATGTAATTTAAATGTTCGGAAATTAGTAAATGTTTGATTACAGTTATCTTGTTTGCATATTAACACGATATTTCGTGATAGTAAGTGATAACATTTTAAATGTTGTATCAGAATATTTGCTTTTGGGTATTGACGATGACATTTGTAACAAATATACATAGTGAATAGAATCTAATTGCCTTCCATATAACTAAGTAGGGAAGTTAAATTGGGTGATTTAGCGTCAAAATTTGTTTCTATTTTAAAGAAATATTTTTGTATGAAGTTCCACAAAAGACAACAACCTTGTGGATAGGATAAAAACAATGCGTGAAAATGTTTGAAACAAGTATCAACTGCCTCGACAAATGATTTACAAAGATAAAGAGTTTTATCGAAATATACATAAAAAGAAGTAATATTAGAATCAGCTATACCTATTACAATGATGAATGGTTGGATCGTTACACCCATACAGTAGTATTTGCTAATTAAATTGTTGATTTGATTTTGATAATCGTTAATTGACAGCAAACGCACGGCAAAACTTTCCATCCCATCAGCTATTGTAATTTTTCTTTTATTTCTTCCAGTTTTGTCTTTAAACCTATAATTCAGTGGTGGCAGAATTGATACCAATAGTTTTGTCACAATATAGTCAACAGAATCTGTGAAAATGAAATCATTTCATAAAAGAACAAAACTTACAAACAAAACTTCATTTTATAAAAGAACAAAACTTAGGTACCTATGTTTTTACATGTTTCAATTTCAGCGAGAAGGGATCTGCAAGTGCTGTTATGTACATTCGTTTTATAATAAGGGACAATTTTATCTTTAAATATCTCCCATTTGCTTTGTAACAAGTGTTCTTTTCCAGGATAAAGTAATCGGAAATCAATATTAACCTTAAAAAATATTTTGACAATATAATATATAACACCCACATATGTATGTAAAGACAGTATTTTTTTCTTATTGAAATAAAAAGATTAATTTACCAATTCTGGTGCTCTAGCGTCTAGAAATTTCGGCCAAGATTTTAAAAAAACTTCTGTTGAAAGCTTTGCCACTTCAGAATGACGAAGTGCAAAGGTTTTTGTCCACTTCTCACAAATGTCAGCCCAACTACCACATTCTCTCATCAAAGCTATTTTTAACGCATTCGATATTGTCTCATCAAATTCCGGTTCTTCTTCAATTTGTTCTTCTATTATATTTTCCGAATTTTCAAACTTTCTTCTTTTGCTTCTGCAGTTTTTAAATTTCACAAAAAGTTTTCCTCCAGGATTTTTCTTGCTCGTTCTTGGAATGTAGTAAAAATCCTTTTAATAATAAAAATTGAATAGTTCGGTTGGAGATACAAAATTTTGATAAAAATTAAAATAATTCTACGTACTGTATATTTGTGCTCGCTAGGAAAAATTGAAGTTATTTGTTTTATTATTAATTGAAAATCTTTCGGAGATAAGCAGCAATTTGTGTATATTGCTTCTTCAACTATTATATTTATGAGCTCGTCTCTGTGTGTATTTGTTAAAGTACTGTGTTTCTGATAATATTCTAAAATGCTTTTTCCTTTTGATGAAGAATTTAAAATAACAGAAATCTCCTAAAAAGAATAAGATAGGTAATATAGAATGGTAATAATTACTTCTATTCAATTTACTTTCAATGAACTCGTTGTTGTGGATGACGTTTGACTTTCCCGCGCATTAAGCCACTCATGCACTTTAGAATTCACTGACAATGTTTCGTCATCAATACCAAACTAAACAAAAGAATATTAAACATTTTGTACTCGCAAACTATCTTTTAGTATAAACCTCTTCTTTCCTCCACCGAAACAGTTTTTCCCTGAATTCTGCCCGTAATCCAATTTGTGGTATACATTCTTTGATATCTTCTTTTGAGATATATCGTAAACTTCTAAATGTTATTCCAGAAGCTGAATAAAAATGCATAAAATTATTTACAATATTATCAAATTCATATTCAGTTTTTATACCTGTAAGGTACGAAAATATTGACATTAATTCAAATTTTTGCAGCAAATCAATTAATTTTCCAAGATCATCATCAACTTGTATAATATTAATGTTTTCTGCCTCAAAGTGTTCATCACACATAACCTCATTTAAAGCGGCAGGCGCAGTTGAACTAGCAGAAACGATTTGCGTATTTTGATGTGCAGCATTAATTTCACTCATTTTTAAATTATATTATAGTATATCGCTGAGAAATAGTCGCAAACTATAAATATCACTATAAAAACTCACTGGTAAATAATCACAAGCGTATCGCATCTGACACATCACATTCCTGTTTAAACACATTCTGCACTGCCTATTACTTCTAAGAAATACCACTAGGCAAAAATTGATCGTTTCTATTCCTATAGTAATCTCTAATTTTACAATAACTGTCCTTTTCATTCTTAAAACTATCTCGTTCGGGCTAGATTGAGAATGTATTCTCAATATGAGATTTTCAGTGCTTACTTTAAGCCGAGTTACTCTTAAATCAAGCTCGTTTTTTTAAGAATAGCGAAAGATAGAATAAAGAATAATATTCTTGATTTAAGAACTCTCTTTTTGGCCCAGTGTAGGCTTTTCACATTAAACCAAAAGTTTCATAACTAAATTAAGCAAAATTCAAAGAATGGCGTGCCTTTCCACCACCGGGGCCATGCGCACTTCTCCGATGGCAGCGCTGGAGACTCTCCTTAATCTGGTGCTACTCCACCTTGAGATAGAGAAACCGCCGATTTTAGATACTCCACCTTGAGATAGAGAAACCGCCATAAAACGTGTGGCAGATGATCGAACTACGTATGTCTAATGTCCAGCGTCCAATGTTCGTATTTGGAGACGTTCGGGCTGTGATGGGCATCACTCCAACGTTGGAAGCCAACATTCGAATGAAACGTTCACCGCATTGTGTAGAGCCGGCTTATAGCTATTCTCTCCTATCCTTCAACTCAAGCATACTAGAGTAAAAACCATAAAAGAAGACAACGAGTGTCCCATTCGCTCTGGTTGTTCACTCAACCAGGGAAAGCTCGTTGTCTTCTTTTATGGTTTTTCCTCTACTACATATTACACCATGACTTGAACGACATGGCAGACTAGCAGTACAACGGGTGATTCCCAAGACTGATTGTTTCCCATAAAAAAAGGGGAAACAATTTCAATTCCTCAAAGGGAGACTTCGATAACATTTATGTAATCATTATAAACTCCAGTTATAAAAGCAAAATAATGTTATCTTTATATTATATCATTATGATTTTACCAAATCCTA
Organism: Thereva nobilitata; assembly: GCA_963855945.1. Lineage (NCBI taxonomy): Eukaryota > Metazoa > Arthropoda > Insecta > Diptera > Therevidae > Thereva > Thereva nobilitata. The sequence goes on from OY979696.1 coordinate 35,947,752, forward strand.
TTTTAAATTTTCGTTAACAAACAAAGACAAAGACTAATCAAAACTGTCCCAAAATTGTCCCAATTTGAAAGATTTATTGTCTTAAGTTTGACAATCACTAATATAAGCTTTTTATATAATCTTGAAAGAAACGTTACTAATTAGTTACTAAAAGTAATATCAACCGCAAATCTGTGATGTCTTGACATATAATTTACATATTTATGCTTAATTATTATTAATAAAGAAATAGTATAATTTTAAGCATCATTTATCATTGTAACGAATATGTCAAAAGTGTGCTAAAGCTTTGTGAAAAAATCAGATTTTAGTTTAAATTATTGACACGCTTTCGTATTATTAAATTCGATTTTTAGGTTGTTATTATGTCCGATAATATATTAGATAAAGACCATAGACTAGGGCAATATTTTAGGAGATATTTTACGATTAAGTTGGATTTTTATTCTCTGCACAAAAGGTGATCCTTGACCAACGATATTTTATTGCTAAATATCAAGCTTAGTAATTTATCAAGATTTGTAATCAGTATACTATTAGTGGGGTCTAGGATATCGTTAAAATTCTGCAAGATATGTACGATCGGTGGAAGCTTTTTCGTGTGGCGTTGGTAATTGTCAGATTTGTTCGCAAATAGTAATTCATGTAGGCACCGACGACGTGATCTCACAAAAATGGGGCAAGCACATTTTCAATACCACATTCCATAGCTGCTTACCATAAAATCCTAAAAGTGCATTAAATTAACCAAATTACATTAACCTCATGCGCTAGTAACTTAAGTTGACAGAACCTCAATCTCTTCCTAAGTACTTTATTTGATTATCGAATTTAAAACCATCAAATAATAAGAAATGTTTACTCTGCGCACCTTCATTCTCTACCTAGATTTTAGATTTACGAAATAACCAACAATATCGCCTCTAATTCGGGTATATTTATCGGTGTATGGTCATGATAGTGGTGCACCCCAAACGATAACGTCCGCCGCACAATCAATGGCTGCGGGACCGCCGGACACATCACATTATTGCGGATTCTGGCACGATACCATTGCAGGGTATTGTCGCGTATCGAGCCAGCGCGCACAGGAGGGACGTTGCGTTATAATTCGCAGCATTCTGGAGCTGTTATAACTCAAAACGGATTTTGGTTTATTAGCCTGACCACAAAACGCTGCCGCTCATAAAATACCATAAAATGTATTGTGGGCTCAGGTGATTTATCGTGCGCGAAATGCTGCACGCCGTCGGCCGGACTGGTATTTCGCGGGGCATAATTCAAGTTGACGTTATTAAAGCGACGATTTGTAGCCGCGAATAAAATAAACGCGGATTAGACTCCATAAAGGACAAATGCTCACCTTAAATTTATGATAAGTTCCTTCGGCTGAGCACTGGACTATCGAGGCCCTTTATGGTTGCCCGGCTACAGACAGTTCGACACCGGAAAATAAAGCGATTTTCTTTTCAGTTTCCCCCAACTTCCAACCGTGATGCCATTAATTATTTATTATGCGAAATTGTAGCAAAAACCAAATGGTTACGTAAATAATATGCCATGGCGCAGCCGCAGCAGTAGTCTGACGATCATCGATTGTTGGGAAGATCGGTAAAGCTTGGTCATGAATAAATTTGGTACCTGTAAAAGCTTTGGTGAAGATTTGTCATTGCTGTTGGCTGAGATTGCCGTTGATGGATTTGCATAAGTGTTGGCTGTGGATCATATTTGGGTGGTCTCTGTCGATCGATTTTTATACTTAAATGAAATTAATAATTAGATTTAATATGTATATTTACGAGATCTAAGCTCATTTTATAGTTTAGATGGCCTACAAAGTGTTTAGTACAGATTGTAGACCTAATTTGAGATAGTTCATTATTCTGCATAGATATGGGAGCACACGTTTCGAATTTGAAGCTAGTGAGTAAGGTAGCAATTTTTCTGTCATATTGTTTCATTCATCGATTTACGTTCATTTATTCGTTTATATGGATTACAAACTTCAAACTTTATAGGTAATCTGAAAAACCATGAGCTAAGCAAAGGCCGTAAACTGAATCATTATCCCATACTACTATGTCACTAACTCAGCCTATAGTAGTCATTCAGAAACTGCATCAAATAGAGTTAGAATTTATTTGAAAAGATCGCACGATCATTCTATAAACTATCGAAATATTAAAGGTTTGTGATGCAGAGCTTAAATTAAACAGCCATGAAAAACTAATTACTTAAAATTAGTTTTATCGGAAATTAAAGGCAGATTTTTTAAATTAAAGCAAATGACTTATATTTTAATTTTATTTTATTCCTTTAATCATCAACGTGTAGTATTTGAGTTTCAACATTTGTGCTTCATTTTACTGGTAATTTAATAATTTCTTCGTTCAGCAAGAAACCCGCCATATTATTTGGTCATACATTCAGTTTCGGCTCGAGTAAAAGTCGTCTATTTGAGCTGTCGCATAGAAACCCGCTTTAGCGTGGCTTGACGAGGTACAAGGCTGTGCCATCAAACATACCGGTTATGACACCCTCTGCTCTTCCATAGACCTAATGAGCCCCTAAAGAAATATAGCAGCGAGATCAAAATTTAGGAGCTATACCATTGCCTTCTGTTAAGTACTTTCTGCCTACACAGTCCCCCTTTTCGCGTACAACACGTGTACTAGAAGCTCGTTTTTGAATAGAACAACTCAACTGTGGAACAATCTTCCGCAATCAGTATTTCCGAACTCGTACAAAATCCGTTCAAACGTACGGCTAATCGACTTCTATTCGAGCACCTCACAGACCCCTTATCACTTACCTGAATGGCATGTCGAACTAGTAGTACAAAGGGAATATCTTGGCGATCAATATAACGTTTAATTTTTCACATAAAAACTAGTGGGTTCTTGTGCCTCCTAGACACTATCCAGATTCTTACATGACACGATTTCTGCTGAATAATGAAACCAAACTGACTCGTGAACGTGTAGTCCGTGTCGTGTACAGGAGTCCTTACTCGTTAAATTGAAAAAAAGTCATCTTCCGTTTCCGTCGAGTTCCGTTTCAAGTTCGGCTAGAATGAATCGTAGGTGATCACCGTCGGATCCTAGGAATTTAGGAAATAGTTGAAATCTCCTACTGGTACAGTTTAAAATTCCAATAGTAAAATCGAGAGGCAAGTTTGCAAAATCTTCAATGTACCTACTTCTTGGCGATCGATACCCAATAATCGAAGATCAATATTCTTGTGGGAATGTGTAGTCTGGGGATTAAGGTGTCCGACTATCTTGATAAAAATTAAGGCTTGGTTCTTCGCGGAGCCATAATCTAAATATTTTTTTAATTTCTCCTGTAAAGATCTCATCTAAAAAGTAGCCATGATTGATCGAATCTCAGATTTCCAAGTTTCGATTTCATTGTTTAATCTAAAGTGATTCAGTCTTTGGCCTTCTCAAGGTCAAAATTCGTAGGAATACTATTGGTCACCGAACAAATTCCCTGATAGTAGGCCGCTATAAAATCAAGCTTCGCCTGTTCGTCCTCTATACAGTAAAATTCTCGTCTACATGATGATTTCGTCCGGATTCATGTTCACAGATCTCAGCAGTTCTTGGTTAGTAGACTCTGTCTATCTTGAAACTAACGGTGCAGGGCTTTCAATCTCTTCGACGTTTGCATTTTAGTAGTGAATCGATCATAGACTTTTTGTAACAGTCTGTACTGTTCTTATTCTTCGTACTCGACATGATCTTGTTCATCGTCTGTACAATGAGGTTGTCCGTCCATATCTTTTAGTTATGCATCGATCTCATTGTTCGTCAGACTCCTGTTAGTAGTCCATTATTCCGGATTGCCCTTGACATGGCTTCTCGAATTTTGGCCAGTACAATATTCACAGCATTCCATGATATCGTCAGGGACTTGTATTGTTATCTCGAGTCGGTGATTGTCACTGTCGTACGGCGCTGTCATTAAACAGTTTGTTGCGTTCGTGCTCAGCTCTGGTAGAATTATCCGAGAGTCTAACAAGCACAAATCCAAAAAATACCCACAGTTTGGATTTGACTCTATATCGGTGGCGAGAAGATTAACTTTCTGCTGAATTCTGTTCTGGGAATGATTCCTTTTGAAGATTTTGGAAGAGCCTGGCCTGCGATACCCCCAATTCATGTGGTGGTCTCGGTTTTCAGCTGACCTGGCCGAACGAGCATGAGTTGGAGTTTTCACATGATTAACTTGTCCGTGGCGTTTGAATTTATTGATAAATTCACTATAGCTTGATGATGACCACTATTAGTATGAATTTTACGAACCATTTCCCTGATATTTCCACCATTTTTTTAAGTAAATTTTCACTCTTTCAGGGGTTTTTGCGAGTGTATATCGATCCATATCTGAAAACCTAGCTTTTACTCAAATTCAAATTGTAATGACAGTTGAATATTGATAGTTCAAAAATGGCGCCAAATTTAAAATGACACCTCTTGTCGAAAGAAACTTTATAATTGATTTATGAAAATCTGACGAGGAAATGCTACTAAAATTAATTAACCAAATGATGAACATTCTTTTAAAAAGTTCGAGTTAATTCAAAGATTTAAACATCTAATTTTCTTGACTGAGTTTATAGAACATGCCAAACACTCTTAAGCGGATTAGTTTGACAATGCCTTTAAAAAACTCATAAATAAGTAGAAGCTGAGTTGCTTGCCTACAATAAAATTAAAACCATCTGCCCTGCGCATTCACTTAAGCGAGATTTTTGTCCAAAACAAATTTTAAAGGAGACATGCTTTTGACGTGAATTCATAACTTCTGCGAGTAGGTAATATTTTTGTTTCATCAGTAAAGCTTAAATGTGCAAAAGGCAGATCATCGCCATATGGTACAGTCTTCTTTGTTATTAATACTGGCTGCACTTTTCCCTGACATGGTAAGAAGCATGCCTCTCCTTTTATCCGATTTTCTAGGAAGTATGGTGCATCAGTACTACTTGTATTTACATAGATGAATCAACATCATTTAAAGACACTCCTTATACTTAGCGATGAGATTGTAAAACATAATCCCTTTCTATCATCACTATCGTACAACTGCTTCAAATCCGCAACTATGTGCAGGGGTTGAAGGTGTGTTCACTCGTAACAGTTTTGCATTTTCTGATGTACAATCAACATTACCTAATTAACAATTCTATTATACTCACTATCATCTTTTTCGTGTCACATTTGTGTCTAGATTAAAGCAAATCCTGTCTTGAGTATTATTTTCCTAAAGATTGAGCTCAAAGTCTGAATTCTTTAATTTCTTATAGTGTAAAGCTTGGTTACTCAAAGGTGAAGTCACTGACACTTCTTTATTTGAATGCAGGTGGTTGTTTCGAATTGATTGAGTGAATTGGTGGTTGGTTGAGTGAATTGGTGTATATCTAAAGCGATCGATTGGTTGAGTAAATTGGTGCACGATCATATCTAAAAGTAATCGAGGATCTTAAGGCAAATTTATTGACTTGTTTGATCTTGCACAAAAGTAGATATAGAAATTTAGAAAAAAACTTTGTCAAGATTACCTAAAATCCCAATAGATTGACTCTGCCTCTACCGAAAAAAATATCCCCGAAAATTCACAACCAAATCTCCATATCTCTCGAACGTCGTCGGTCTCGAAGAACCTAGGTCGCATCCACCCTGCTGTTAGCCAAAGCATATTCAATTTTTCAGGGATTGAATAGAGCGCGATGAAAATTATTGTTTTCTTATAAAGGATGAAATTCGATAATAACTCATAAACGGCGGCATTAATTTGTGACTAATCCTCTGCGTTAACCTGTGATGCGCCTGTGAACATTATACGAACCGTGGCCGGTCCCGATCCGGGCAGAGCCCAGTTCAATAACCAAAAACACTCTTTTCGGATCAGCAGTGAGCACTGGCCGCGTCTGAAGCACCGAACTTCGGGGTTCTTGATTTATGGAAAAATAAAACGCCGAAAAATTTATTCTGAGTTCGTAACTTACATAAAATATCGCCTATGATTTGTTGGGCTGCGGGGCTCCGGGCTCTGGGGGCTCTCCGGGCTCTGACATTTATCTGGGGAAGATTAGAACCGTTGTCTTATCTTCGCGTCCTACAACAGGTTTTATTGCTCGGCCGTGTAATACTCGCGTTTAGGTAAGAGGTGAAGATTCGTTTCGGAAATAAATTAAGGTAAAGGAAACGCGACGTTTCGGATTGGGATTTTTTATGAAGACATTTTTAGGAGCTAGAAATGTTAGGAGAGAAATTTCGCTTGTCGGACTGCCGCTGACTTTGTGATTATAGCAGGTTCAGCAGAGGCCAGCTCGACTACACTCATTCTGATTTATTCGCTTTATTTATTAATTTAGACGTTTACACAGTCGACAGGTACCAAAATATTTTCCTCTGACTGATGACATACGAACGCTGAAGGTATTCCAATGGCGCCTAAATGACAAGTTGTGTTTTTATTATTCCATAATTATTCGATTAAAATCGCTCGGAAAAGAGGATTTAATGGGTGTGGAAGAATTTTTATTTAATTTTTTAAATATTTTTAACTGCTTAAGTGATACATTTTTACATCATCAATAAAAAATTTAACATATTACATTTTTAGTATATGAATTGGTATTACTGAAAAATAACTTTAAATTGTTGAAAAATATTAAAAAAATTGCAACAATCTAAAGATGGTCTCGCATTTATGAGTTCCATTTTTAATTTCAATTATAGTTTATGGATTTCTTTACTTCCTTAAAAACAAATCCTAAAGAAATTAATTGCAACAAAATCGTATTTGGGTCTTCCTTTATGACTCAATGAACTTTCTTACTGTAATTATATCTTAATGTAGATATGAGGAGGAGTTTTAATTAAAATGTTGCCAAAAGTTCTTTTACAAACATTACTTTAATTATTGAGACAGTAATTTACCACGGTATGGTTTTTGCTGCAAATTTTGGACAAAAGGAACCACCGATCTATAAATTACGAAGATGGTCAAAAATTAAATTCATAAGAATGCAATGTCGAATAGCAAGCTAGGGGAAGGATTAAGAGAGAAGTCAAGGGAATTTCTATGAAGAGTGAAGGGGATGCTAGTCACAAGCTCTAAATTACCAAAAAGGGAACCGACCATTGATTATATAGAAGTAACTTCATTTTATTCTTCGCATTCTTTTGGGCTAAAATGAAGAAATGTGTTGATAAATATACTTTGACATAGAAAATAATTCAAATCTCAGGAAAGGCTGTGTTAATCATTTCATTACTGAACGCCGGACTTGTAATATACAGACAACACAGTAATTAACTTCTTCCTCCTTCCCGTTCTCCCGTTTTGATCATGCCGGCACCGCAAACTATACCGGCCCGTTGATGAAAATCGTTTTGTTTAAGTAGGAATTACGCTGCAGCAAGGTGTTTCCGTTATCCCCTATGGTTGTGTCACCGACACAGTCGACCGAAAATGAGGTCATCAATCTTGTACAAAAGAGGCTCCGATACAAAAATATTTGTTTGGTTTTTGTATTATTCGGTGGTTTCTCGCGGATTTCTGTTCTGTTGTGTGCCATCTGTTCCACTATGCCATACCTATTCTAAGTGGAACCCAAGTCACACCTGATTGTGATGTAGATTGATATCAGGTAACTGGGTATACCTTAGTGCCTTAGTGCACAATTTTTCCAATCATAAGGAGGTTCACATGTATATTAAGAATGACGTGTGCTTTCAGAAGGTGTCAAATAGTTAATATTCCGAATTTAATCATATTTGTATTAAATTATTTCTTCGTAGCCACGTCATATTGTCCTGTTTTCTATACAGAAGCCCTAATATTAGTAATGCCAGTGAGCAATAATAATAAGAGTGATGAGCTAGAACAAAGCCAAGTTGCGAAAGAGGGGTGTGCTGTTGTTGGAGATGACATTGTTCCATGCCAATTTAGGGTCCTAGGTAATGTAGGAGTTAAGGCGCTCGACTACGAATTCAGAGTACCATAGCTCGCTTCCACGCAGCTATGAACATGGTCCTTCGTCTTTCCACTTTTCCTACAATTATAATCTCACCCCTTTCTGTCTACCCTTCCTGCACAGTACAAAAATCGGAAGAGCAACAGATTCAAATACATTTTTAATACTAGTAGATCGCCACAGGAGAATATAAAAAAAATTGTCCTGGTTCCACAAATGAAGCCAAAAATTTCATTTGTGATGTACGAGTGAAATTCTAAAAGTCTTCGACATTTACGTCAACTCATTTTACAATGTTGCTACCGATGAACAGTGGCAATAATTAATTAGGATGTAGTATTCTGAAATACATTTCTTTTAAACCGCCTTTTTTTTAAACACTGAAGGAATACTAAAGTTTTTTTCTTTGTATTATTCTGCTCGTTCAGAAGCATCGTACTAAAAAAACAGAAACTATAAATTTTTATAATAGAACTAGCTGGGACCCGGCGCGCCTCTGCTGCTCCCATAAGCCAATAGTAGTAATCCGGTGATATGAATTTTAATATACAGTAGGAGAGTTTGAAAAAGGCAATTTTTTGGTATTTTTGATTTCAAATAACAAAATGTGAAACTATTAGGGATCTGACATTTTGATCGAGACAATAAAACCATCCATTGGCATGGCATTTTTCGAGATATGAATTTTCATACACAGATGAAGTGTCTCAATGAACCGCTTATTTTCTGTATTTTGGATAGCTGGGACCCGGTGCGGCTCGCTGCACGCAACGTTTAAACATTTAAAATCAATCCAAACCTTCAAAATTCAACTCTTCTTAACCATTAACGAAAAACCTACTATTCCTATAAAAGTTGGAGTCATTAGATTCAAAATACATTTATTTGAACTATGACCAAAATTGCCTGTGTATTCTGTTAAAACCATGAACGTTAAACGATTTAAAATTAATGCAAATAGCAGCATTCAGCACTCGAAATTCGAGGGCCATTTTCTATAGCTTTTTTTAATTTAAATCTAGAAGTCTGCAATAACAAAATTTTTCGAGAACAATAAAACAAAATTGAAAAATGAAACAAATTTTTTATAGTTGGAAAAAGCAATGCCAAAAAACCAACTTTTATTATCTCTTAATGTCACATATTGCAAAATTGCGTTCATATATTCGAATTAAATGTAACAGATGCCATACGTTTCATAGGGGAATTAATTGTAGGTACAATTGTCTTCTATTATTTACTACCTTAAAAACTCCCATATACCGATTTTAATTGGAATCGGAATACCTACAATTCGCAAACTCGCCGGCCATATTGGTGCGGCCATTTTTAATTTAAATTTTGATAATAAAGTCGTTATTTGCTACCTTAAAAAACCTCAGATACAGATTTTCATTGGAATCGGAACACAATTAGCAAATTCGTCGGCCATTTTGAATTTATAAATTTTGACCACAAATTCGTTATTTGCGACCTTAAAAACCCCTAGATACCCACTTTCATTGGAATCGGAATAAAATTGGCAGATTCAACCATATTTCTGCGCAATTTTGAATTTCGGTCATATTTCGGCGGCCACTTTGAATTTCGAAAATCGGGCTTCGAGGTGTATCATAGGAGATCTTCATGCAAAAATTCAAAGCTCTGCGATGATTTTCAACGAAGCTCTCCATGACAGCGCCATCTAGGAGTGGCTTTAGAAAGTAATAAAATAGCCTATGTTCTAAGTTTGAATGTAAATAGCACATGGTTAAAATTTCATTAAGATCGGTTGCACGGATCATACATAAACACATTCATTTTTATATATATATATAGATAAAAGGTGACATCGATGCAGTTGAAAGAATAATGCGTGTAAACGGATCACAAATTGTTGGTCTCTTTCAATTTTTTCAAATATTTTAGATATTTCCACTTATGTTCTCTGAACTGGACTTACTTTGTCTTGAAATAAGTACAAAAATTATAAATGCCAGCTATATTGAGTTGATCTTGGCAATTGGTTGGTAAATCCTTATTTTTCATTGGGATAAGCGTGCAAAGCACCTTTAATTGCCAATCATCTTCATCTTCAATAACTAATGCATGCAAAACACATTTGAACATATCGATGTGATATATTTGTCTAAATATCTTAAACTCCAATAAAGTACAGTCTAAATGCAATATTTACAATTACTTCAAAAGTAAAAAACATGCAGAACATGAACATATCTATAACTGAACATGTTTGTTACTTTTCTTTAAAATTCATATTGGGTAATCTTAAGCCAGAAAGATCTTATTACTTGTTTTATTTGTAACCAACGTGTAAGGCTAAAGATGGATGTTTAGCCCCTTTTAGTGATATCATGAATATTTGCGTGGCGGCCTTGCTCGATTCGTTCCAAGATTTTTTTGTGCTTTTTCCATAAACCGTCCTTAAGAAAGAAGGATATGCTTTTTCAAATACAGTAATATCTTCTTTATTTATGCTCGTTTTTAAAATAGAAAACCTGCAACAGTTCTCTAGTTTACTTTCATACACAATATTCTTTGCTTCCTTACAATTTCACATTGCAGGAGTATAAATGAAATTGCAAAATAAATGACATTAGAAAACTAGAATTGCATTATAATGAATGAATTACGAAATAGAAAATACAAACGACATATCAATTAATTATATTCCATTCTTTGAAATTAGCTAACAACACTGACCAGAATATGACATGACAACTAATGGTAGTTCAGATGGTGCTAATCAAATCAAACAATTGTGGAAGTTGGTAGCTTAACAGTTTATCAAATAATATATCTTACATTCCTGCTGACGAGTAAAATATTATTTATTCATAAGCAAACATTCTCGCACGGAAGAGATTAGTCCGTCGTCGTCACAGCAACTGTTGATAGTCAACCTCCACATGGCGCATTTATACTCTACTAAAAAAGAAAGTTACAATCACACAACTCTTTGAAAATATCAAGTTTTAAACCGAAAAGAAACTATATTCAAGCATGGCTTAATTTCATTTCAGTATTTTCCTGTGATATTTAAATCCTCACAGTCACACCACAGCAAGGTTCTGCAACAGGATTAGCCATCCCCCAGCCAATGTTAATACCCAAGTCTTGCATCTGTCGACTCAATGAACCGAGCCCCAAGTAAGGGCGTAATCCCTTTACTATTTGCATTTTTATTTGCCCAGCGACTACTGTGTGGAAGGAAGGGTGTGAAAAACAGGAGCGCCGCCGCCGCTTCAAATGCCGACAAATCCACTTTCGTCCTGTACAAATATTTCTTTGTTGTTCATGAACGTGTAATGAACTTGTTCCTCGAGTCCTTACGATTGAATTAGCTGAAAAGCCCTTGGTGCCTGCATCCGAGCAACTTTTGGTAAATATTTGGAATTGTGATATTGGCGCCCTTTTATAGCTGCAAGTGTAAAAAGGGAAGCTATATTTTATTGATTGGGTTATTTTTCTCTCTCATTTATTTGAAATTTTGATGTGTAAAATGGAAATAACATTGCTTGATATAAAAGAAAATTTATAGCATTCGGCATTAAGTAATTTAAATTCTGAAACGGCAGTTAAAATCAAGCATTTGCCTTCAAATAATTTGCATTATACTTAAAATTAGTCTTGAAAATTATTGCTATTACGGAATGCTATTGACATTAAAGTATTCGCTTGCAGATATCCCAGCTAGACTCATATAGCGATTTATAAATGGTAATAATATTGTCCTAGATACATTTCTAAAGCACTGTAATGCACATTCGACTTTTAATTCTTTTAAAATTTATATAGTTCATATATTTCAATGTGTGAAATTTAATTTTAAAAAAAATATTTTAATTTAGAAATTTTTAATTTAGTAACTTTTTTTTTAATTTTGAAGTGCTGCAATGTCGGTAAGTATGATACATGGCATTACAGTGCTTTAGAAATGTATTAAAAAAACGTTATAACAGGAGACAATTTTTTTTAAAACAATTTATTGTACATACAAAGATATACATTATATATAAATTTCATAAAAAAGGTGGTGTAGTTTGGCAATTATCGTATTTTTGATATTTCAATACTTTATAGTTAAATAAAAAAATAACGGTGCATGACTGCCAATTTTTTTTCAAAAATAAATTGTCCATATCGAAATATACAATGTGCACTTTAAAAGTGAATTAGTGGAAATTTCACTATTAAAGCCTAGTATGGAGTTCGAACGGAATTGCGTTCCCCATATAAAATACAGGTAAAAAGATGCACGGAATTCCGTTCACCAAATTTTTCCGTGCCCTTTTTGTTTTATGAGTACGCAGTTCGAACGGAAAACTATTGGTAATATTTAGCTTGTGCAATTCTCTAACAGGTGGCTTGCAGGGAATTGGAGACTTTTTTCCGTTCATGTTGGAACGGAATAAATGTTAGACAATTATTCCGTGTTGTGTGTTAGGTAATTTTGAGAGGACGAATGAAAAACAGCTATTGTCCTCAGTTCGTAGTTTTATATGTGATTTTTAACAGTCAGCTGTTCGCTTTTTCCCAACTGTTAGCTTTTCTCCACGGTATTCTACACGCAATTTAGAAAATATTTACTAATTTCCATTTTTGGTAGAAATATTTACCAAAAATGCTGAACAGAATTCCGTGCGAACTCCATACTAGGCTTTAGTAGTAGTTCATGAATCCACTAAAAAATTAGTGAACAGGTCTATGCTAACTAATTGAATAAGTAAAATTTAATTTTTCTATATATTACTAGGTGGCTTGATTTTTATATTAGTTATTGTGGATTTTATTTAGTGGAAATAAAGGGTTCTCTCTTCTATAAACAAGTAGGATTATTCATACATTTATTATTTACCATATATGGAATATGTAAATAACTTTTTTTCATTAAACTAAGGAAATGTTATATTCAAACGTGTTATTTTTGAATGACAATATTTATAGGTTATTATATTTAACTAATTCAAATAGTCAAAAGTCACTAAACCATAGTTGCAGACATGACACATTTTGAATTAGTGAAAAATGACTAAAAATTAGTGAATTTCCACTAATTCACTTTTAGAGAGTATAAATTTCATCAATATATGAAATTTGGTGAAATAATATAGCAATTATGACCTGTTCAATTATTGAAATTTCGGTATTTTGAAGTGGAATTACAAGATAACGGGCCTTGACCAAACAAACAAATTAGAACTATTATTTTCCGATGCTCTATGATTATTGCAATCTATCGCATTAGGGATATGTCACACCGAACTAGTGATGTGGCGATGTGCTGATCTACTGATTAACAGCAGGACAGCAGCACTGGTTTTTTAATGAGTCATGGCACACTATAAGCAGCGAGCAATAATAATAAGAGTGATGAGCTAGAACAAATTTTTAAAAATGTTTCAATGAGATCAGCTGATAAAAATTTCAATGGGAGTGAAAAAGTCAAAATATCAAAGAAGTAATATCTATGATAAAAGGAGGCAGAATTACTTCCATACTACAACCAATGTATGTGAAAGAAAGATAAAAAATGAAGGGGAAGTGACTTTCTCGCCTTGCAAGATTCCCGCCTTTTTAACGGACAATACAAGTGGAAATCCATTCCAAATATTGTGTACCAACACGAAATTTTACGCATACAAACAATCCGTGCAAACCCAATTTACACGTGCTCTGTTCCATTGTTGCCTCCATTTGAATGTACACATTCGAATAGGGGAAACAAGGAACATCTTCTGTTTCTTTCATATTCTTGTTTTTTTGCATAAAATGTATATCCATCGCGCGTTTGTTAATATTTTTTTGGCCTTTTTGCTTAATGTTATTGCTAATCTCTTCTTTCATATCTTTAACTCTTTTACTTGTCCTTGAGCTCTGCCTAATCACTCTTGTTATTATTGCTCGTTGCTATAAGTTAGGTGATGTGGTGACAATTTAGTCACCAATCAAGGATGTTAGAAATAATTTTGAAAAAGTCAGTCGATTTTTAAAATTTGTAATGGAAGAAAACAAAGATTTTATTTTAAAACTAGTAAAAAGTGTAGAAAATCAAAGATACTTGTGGGATAGTGCATCGGAAGAGTACAAGGGGTAAATTAGAAAAAGCATGGAAAATAGTTACGCATGAGGCAGAAAAAGATGTATTCGTTTACATATTTTATTATGCTTTCTTTCATAATATACAAAGGTGCAAAGTAGCCTTCACGTAATTTAATAAAGTTGTGTAAAACGCATGTAGCTTTTATTAAAGAGTGTATAGATTGCTCTTTGCGACAAATTGGAGTTTCAAATATGTATTCTAAATTTTGAAGAAAGCATACTAAAGGCACACTCTATCCTTTTCGGAATGCGTGAGAAAAATGGAAAAATATACGAACGGGATTCATGAGAAGTTTAAAGGAGTACACGCAAAGTGGCTCAGCTTCCTCATTAAAAGAAAGCAATTTTACCTCCATGGTAAAGTGCAGTGTTTGGTACCGTATGTCAAACACACCTTTGGCACCGTTGAAAATGATACACTGTAAAAAATGTCTGCGGTAACTTTACAAAAAAAAAATACTGGAAGTTTTATTCACAAGCAGTTTTGTAAATTTGGAATATATTATTAGCAATATTCATAATCTACTTTACGCATTTTTACGAACTGTGTAGTAAATACACATTATTTGTGGGATGTAAATATACAATTAGTATTGGAGCTTTCACTTCATAGTTTTGTAAATTTCCAAAACTTTTGTGTTGTAACTTTTTACCAGAGAGAGGATCAGGGAAAAACGTATAGTTCAAGATTCTCGCCCTGTGACAATTTTCCTGGCCCTGATTGAAATATTTTTAAGCGCCAAATTTTATTCCCTATTCCCACTCCCTATACGTAAAAAAAGCATTTGCATTTTGCTCACCATATCAAAATTTTTTGGCTATTACAATCACTGCCGAGACCCTGATCAAAGTCAAAGGTTTGGCCTTAACTTAAAAACAATTGGGCATATAAGCTAAGTATTCTATTTTTTCCTGTGAATTATACCCATGAGAGGAAAAATTTAAACCTTACATTCCAATAACCAGTCGACTTAGGGATAGTTTTACCCCTTTAGGATTACCCCTTATCATAAAATTTGTCTTGATTTGGTATAAATCAACCACCTTCGCAAATAAATATTGAAAAAAGTGTATTTCATTGGATTATTTTTGATTATTATTGAAATTATCGCGAAAAAAACCCTTAAAAAGGGGTGTTTTTGCATTTTTAACGATGACGTTCATATTTTAGGACTGCGAGACCCTGATTTTCGTAATCAGCGACCCAAAAAACTTATAGAGAACGAGTTTCAAATCGGGGGGTTAACGTAAATATACAATACAATTTTTTAAACTTTAAAGGTCTGGCGGGGGTTTCCACTATGCAAACCGTCTGGCAATGGAGGACGTGACTTCTAATAGTATTCCACAGGAAATATCAAAAAATCGGCGTTTATAAAATGACGGAAGTAGGCATCAATTTTCTGCACATTTGCTACCTCTTACCTGTCAAAGCCACTGCGGCTCAAGGTTCTTCGTAGCCAATCGTTGTTACCTGCTGTAGTGTCCTTAAGCAGAATTTTTTTCAGCGTTTATAATATGGCGTAAGTCTGGCGTTCACGGGCTCTTGCTCTTTAACGTCTATGTCCTAACGTCGAAAATATTAGATGCCCCTCTTCAATATGCCAGTATATGGTCAATTCGACTATGTGTATTGTCATCTGCGTTACATTGAGGGAATCATTTTGGGAACTGTGCTAAACTTATTACCACATTTATTGCAGTCGCGAAGTCAACTAGTCCCATTATCATTTGATTGATTATGTAAGCTATTTCAACCAATAGTTCCTGGATGCTTTTGCTCAGATATCAAATAATATTAAACCAATAAAACAGAAACAAATATTCAACTTTTTAGATCGAGTATCGTACTTGTAATGTTAACTTTTTAATTCTCACGAAAAATATAACTAAAAAATAATTTCAATGAGATCTGCCGACTTGAATTGAGACATGGCTTTAATTTCGTCCATGTTTCAAAGGCGTTCGGAAAAGGACCTCTCAAACAAATTTCGTCGTCATATATGATTATGCACATATTTACAGAGTAAAAATAAATTCAAAATCAAATTTCCCACTTTGCTGCTTGTTAATTAAAATTTATTTGCACACATTCATGAATTTCCTACCAGAAAGAACAATGAAAAAAATCTGTTTACTCTGTCATTTCGCTTGCTCTCCCCACTATTTGCACATCCCCACTCCTGCAGTTATCCTTATAGCTTGACATTAAACTTTTGCTTTAATCCCAAGTCCAGCTACGACTCCTGAAGCCAAATAAAAGAAGGCAGGAAAACGGATTCTGCAATACTTTCGCAAGTATCGATTTTCGTCATCATCGAACAAAAACTCCGCTACCGGGGCTCCATCTATGGAAGTTCCTAATCCAATTTTCCTGCGGAGAAAAGATTCACAAACGGTGTTGTGTCACATCGCAGTTTGTTTCGGCGATTGGATGGATCCGGGCTGCCAGCGGTGGAGAACTCCTCTGTAATAATGGATACTGTGAGTAGGTGGTTTCGGCACACGAAAGTGGGGAGCACGTCATCTACCTCTTTCCTACGCTTGCGCCATTATCGCTTTATTATGGAGGCGTGCCGTGCGCAGGAACACCCACCGGTCCACCGCACCGAATCCCACTCACCACAATTCAATGGGGGGCTTTTGTCGAGATTATACTTCAAAATGAATCGGCCGCCGTTGCAGTGTAGTTGTTGTAGAGGCACCGTATTGTGCCGGGGTGGGGGGACATAGTGATATTAAGAATGGGGAACAGAATCGGCGGAGCGTAGAGACTGGAGATTTTTGATATGGGATCTTACGAAAAGGCAGCGGAGTGTGAGTTGCCTTTTCTTCGGGCTTTAGTTGAGTCGAGGGCTTTTCAGGCACGTTCCCTATGTTACGGCCTTCAAGTGGAGGATTATCGCGCATTGTTTACTGCTCTGCATTTGAAACTTTCAAGTGGGGCTCCTGAGACGAAAGTGGCCCTTTACGAAAAAGAAATCGGATTAAAGTGTTCGAAGGTGAACAGTTTTGAGAGGTTTTAAGTGGATATATCTGTGCGGATGGCTCTTTTTATATCAGGGATATGTATTTTTTGAGATGTTTGAAGCTTTAAGCCGGTGATACTTGAGAATTTACTGTATTTATGAAAAAGAGAAAAGGTAGAGCTTAATATAAGCAATACTTACCTCAATAATGTTTGTTTGACGAATTCATGACAACTCTGTTAAATTGATTCAATCCAGTAACGAACTTTGAACTACCACTGACAAGAATATAACCACAAAAGCAATATTGATTCGCAAAACGACGCAATTTTGCTATAAAAAACATTTTCACATTTGATAAAATATGTAATATTGCCTTTTTACTTTGTATCGTAAATGGATTATTATTTGAACACATTGTCACAAATTTGGACAAGGAATTTCTCTGCGTTCCAAAAAAATATAGTGTGTGTTCTAGTCTTTATTGTGTAACTTAGGCCTCAAAATGTGGTGCTTTGTCAAAGTCATTTCTAAGAATGAACCATCAACAATTTTGCCGAAACAATGCAGGATTTTACTGATCAATGTTCTTGTTTTTCGAGGTACGCCGTTATAGGTAAAATTTGCAACGAAAATATTTATTGACAATCAGATTAAATGATTATGGATAGTCTGAGGAGTATAGAATTAAGTTGATAGCTTTCTCCATCGGCATAAGTTGATTGACAAATGACACAATATAAAATCAGTATCAGAGTATTGCGGAATCTGATTCTTTGTACGAATCTTACAAAGTTCCAATCCCTTCCTATTTCCATATTCTAAGTGAAGATATTTCAGGCCGCAGGAAGGTACAGTACTGCAATGACTGGAAAATCCCCGAAAAAAGTGCTATCACACAACGAATCCTGGTTTATAGTCCAACCAATCTACAATAGCTCCTTGTAAATTTAGCGTTAATTGCCAACAAGAAACAAAAAATATGGTTATATGTATGGGAAAAGAAATTCTAAAAAAGATAGCTTTTTTTGTTTTTGAATTTGGCATGGCGAACCTAACCAAAAAATTCCGGAAAGTGAAAAAAACGCTTTTTTGCGAATAACAAAAAAACTTGAGCTCGGATCGAAAAAAATCAAATTATAAATTTGTAGGTATTCAAATTATCTTTCGATTGATATATATAAACTTATAGATTAAAGCACAAAACATAGAGATAACTGCAAAAAACTGTTAAAAATTACGCTTTTTTGTTTTGTTAATAACTTTTGTTTAACGCAACTTAGATATCTGTTATTTGGCAAAAATATTGCTTCTTGCTAGCTGAAAAAAGAGCTTTATTTTTGTTGCAAAATATTGAACACTTTCCTTAAAATTTCACTTTTTGTAAAAAAAAGGCGTTCTTCTAAAAACGCTCCTCTTAGTCTACGGATTCTTCTAGAGTACCGTTCTATATGTTTTTGGGGGTCATTTTAAGTACTGGAAACCCGTTTTTCTACGCCTCTGTTAGAATACAGGCATTCTGATATTACTTTTAGTTACGGAATTAGCAGCATTCCACTTCACTTCACTTGTTATGGAATGACTACTATTGGCGACATCTGTTCGTCGAAATCCAAGAATATGATTTATTAATTAAAGAAAAAAAAGATTTATTAATTAAAGAAAGAAAAGGATTGTTTCAATAATAAACAATCAATGATGCTCCGCTAGAAACATTTAGCTTTAAATAAACTATACAATTATTAAATGGCAGAAAATAATAGTATTTTTTTAATAAATTTTGCGGCGGCCATCTATTAACGAATTATTAAATTACAAAATTGTTATGAATGAAAACTCCCTACTAATATGTTAGTTAGCGTTAAAATATCTTGCTGTGCCTTATACATTATATTTTTGACATTAGCTTTACAGAAGGTACGTTTTTCTTTACAAAATATTAATGAAAACTAATTAAAGGCGTAGAAAAAGTATAGTCTGCAACACGTTTTGAATGGCATATTCCGCACTCGTGGACCGCCACCCTCGCCTTCGGCTCGTGTGCCAAACTTCCACTTGTGCGGAATATGCATCATTCCAAACTTGTTACAGAATATACTATTAATAGACACCTTGTTACTTGTACGTTTTTACGGCTTAACGGTAGGATTAATTAAGGAACACATTTTTTAAATGTTCACACAAAACAAACACAATTTTTATAGTTCACTTAACACTTGTAATTCAATATCTCTCACTAATATCGCGTTCTAATTTACTATTTAATTCCACTTTTCGCTTTAGGTCACTT
The DNA here is from genome assembly GCA_963855945.1 of Thereva nobilitata. NCBI lineage: Eukaryota > Metazoa > Arthropoda > Insecta > Diptera > Therevidae > Thereva > Thereva nobilitata. Next base: position 35,967,100 of record OY979696.1, read on the forward strand.
TTATCACTTACAACAGTTTCACCGCTTTTTAATAAAAACTAACTCTAAATGCCGCTACCACTGCATTTATATATCCACGCTTCCCCTTTACCCAAGTTCTAGATCTTTCCAGCAGAGTATGGAAGCTCTCTATTTCTGGAATATTCGAGATTTTTATTTTCACAGTCTTTAGGAACTTTGAGAAGCTTAAGATCGTCAATTACCGTTCTTTCAAAATCTGACCAATAGTTGGCGCTATGTTAACTGACTACATAAATCGTTACAAATCGTCCGTTCAAATTCTAACTAATTCATTACAAATAACAGTTCGTTAAAATTTCTAATAAATGGCGCATAAATCATCACAATATTTAGTTAATACATAGTACCTATAATAAATTCTGGGGGCCGCCCTATGTCCCATGAGCGATTAAAGGGGAATAAGTAATAATAAATTCACGATTTTGATAGTAGTATTAGTGACTATTAAGGATATAGAATAAAACGTAGACCAGTTTTCGCGCTTCAATATTACATTCAGTGACGAATTGACACTATTTACTCTGATTAAAGTCAATATGTTGGCTAAAAGATGGCTGGGAGGGAAATTTCAACTTTCCTGCGTCCAATTCCACACAAAATATTGCTATGAAATCTAGACTTATTTGAAGAAATATGGGCTCAGAGGCAAGGCTACTGCTTCATTTAGGACATAGCATAATAAGTTAAATAATTCGTTTGGCAAGGTATTCTCCTGATCTCCATCTCTATTGAATACGATTAGTTTCCACTTAAACAAGAAAACTCGACGAAAGCTACTCTGATCGAAAGTAACAAAATGGAGTGACATGGTTCACCAGAAGAGGAAGAAAATATTTGGTTGCAACAAAAGAACTATAGTGAAGAATACTTTAAAGCTGTTATTGATGCAAAAAATTGACGGAGTATTTAATGTTACAATTTATAATAGAGTTATCTACTCATTGAACTTATCATTCCGAAACACTTCTTAAGCCTTTCGCTACGAAGAATGAATTATGGGGAAAACGTTAATTGAACTGGTCGTGGAGAACTAATGCTGTGATTGATTTCCAAACTTTGCAAATAACCATTAAAAGCGAGAGAATGTGTTGACACGAAATAAAACTGGACATCTGTTATCCCATATCTTAAAACCACTTCTTGTCCGATTCTATATTCGTAGGACTGTCTCACTGACTAGCAATTCAATTATTACCTTGATTTTTGTAGTAACAAATGGGAGAGATATAGCCGAAACTAGAGAAGTGTGGAGTGCATTGTAAAGGAGATCGAAGCTCACCCCAAGTGTTAATGCCATAAGAAAAAGAAGAAGAAGTCAGTTACTTAAATGTTGACTATATTTGGGAATAAAATAAATTTGAAGTCCTTTGCTCTTCGTATGCATTCAATCTACCCAAGAAACAGAATTATAGTATATCTCACTTGGATAGTTGATTATGGGTCTGCTTCCATTTTTGTTTTAATTCTTTATTTTAAAACGTTTTAAAATTTAGCTGTTATCATTGCTTTATCCTCGAACTGTTTAATCCTTCTTTCGCTCCATCGGTCTCGATCGCGAGCGATGTCATTCAGTTCAACATTTCTAAGCTTTGGGCACGGTCCACGGCATTCTTCCAACGGAGGTTAGGTTTAAGGCCCATTTACAATTAATGCGAGACTCGCATGTAAGGCTCGCATACTAGTCTCGCTTCAGTCAAACCTCGCAACGCAATTTACAATCTCGCACCTCGGAAGGTGGTCAAATTTTATTTTAAAACATTATTCACCTAACTTTATGTGAGAAAAATTTTCATATTTTCTCAATTCTATTTATTTTTATTTAATTTAAGAAAAATCAGTGAGAAGAACTTAATTTTGTTTACCAAAACACAACCTTAACAAATCTGACACATGAATTTTACAAGTTCACGCATCTCGCATGCGTGAAAAAATTCAATTTTCCGAATATTTCTCGCAACGCATTCGCGCCACGCATCTCATTGTAGATTTCCAGGTTTAAGTCTATGCTTTGAATCCACTTTTGACAGCTGTGCGATACACGGATGCGAGTCTTGTATGCGCGTCTCGCATAATTCTAAATGGGCCTTTACTCTGATCAGGGCCGTAGCAACCCAGGGGCTAGGGGGGGGGGGGGTTTTCTCATACTTCATATACTATATGTAGTTTTTTTTTTTTAAACAATAGATAACATTTAATAATTTTTTTCAAAATAATTGCACTTTGTGATTTTTTAGTTCATCGAATGGAACGGTGTTCAGATATAAAAACTTAATCTATCAGTAAAATTATTTAATATATCAGTCGACATGTAGTAATACGTTGAAGCCGCATGATTCGTGTCAAGGCCGAACACGATGATTCGCATACTACCGTTCCGAGCGGGAAAGTTGTACACGTTTTCCATTCCCTGGCGCACCTTATACAGCTCTGTCCGTACCACAGTCTTGAATTTTTTAACCTCTGGCCAAAATCGTTCAATTTCTCATTCTTTGGACGAATTTTCGTTTTTAGTACAATTTCATTTAGCAATTCGATGCCCAACTCGGTCAAAGGCTGCAGCTTTTTCAAATGCATTTCATCTACTGTATCGATAGCTGTGAGATAGGTATCGTCTCTTATGGTGGGTCCACACTACACGGACTTGGGTTGTACGCGCTTTTGCCTTTTTTTTCATATAGAGTTTTATGACTTTTTTACGACTTTGTCTATGGTAAAGGCCGTGCGGCAAAACTACGCTGACAAAAGGCTGTGCTTAAAAAGGTACATTGTACGTCTACACAATATGAGCTTTTCAAAAGCGCGTACGGCGTTTCAAATGAGAATTTATCGTTTTCTCACTCACGATTCAGAAAATTAAAACATCACGCGCGCCCTTTGGCTGGCCGTACGGCCAAAAGCGCGTGGGATCTAAGTCCGCGTAGTGATGACGGGCCTTTACGAAACGTTTTGTCATTTCGATTAACACAATGTTGATCGTTTCGTAAAATGCCGATTTCAGGCTGACGGACGATTCGTTTCGTTCTCGCAGAGTTTCTTCGACAACAGAATCCTTGAGCATTGTTGATTGGCGTCGATTTCGAATTGGGCGAGGGTTCTCTAGGGTGTAATTTCTTCAAAATTTTTGTTGCTTCAGAGTAGTATTTCTCGAAAATATCTTCGGTTCTTATTTTTTCGTTGAATTTTATCGTTGAATAAACGGCTCTAATGAGTGCCATCGAATTTTTGTATCCCATCGCTCGACCTTGCAATGCTTTTGTTATGGTTTAATTGTTTGTGGCGACAGAAAAATTTTGCATTAAGCACAGTAAACATTCATAATCAAAGATGATTGACAGCTAAATATCAAACCTTGTCAAAAAATTGGCCTTGATTATGACCAAATGAAATTGATGGCTCAGACAATGAAAATACGGAATCTTTCGCTTCAAATCGTCTTGAATCAATCTTTGTACACCGCCATTACAAATTCTGGAATGTGCACTCTTTTCTCCCATATATTTTTTGCCATTTTCTTAGAATGATGACGCAATTTTGATAGTACACTAGAAAGCGGCGCTTTAAAAAGGCCATAAAAAAGTGGAATGACCCATTTTCCAAAGGATTTTTTTACAATTCCCTGAAATTCTGTGAAAAAACTAAAATGAGTGCGCATCGAAGATTGTGTAGCGTGGATGGGCCATTAAGTATATCGTATGCAAAGCAGATGATGTGTGAGTGTGTATATTGTTAAGAGCTTGTACTTCATTCTATTGTAATAATTATCTGTACTACCGACTGTGCTGTCGAATGTCCAAATTTTTAAAAATAGACGTTACATTTAGTAAAATTTCTTTGCCCCCCACGCGAAACTGAGTAGCTACGGCACTGACTCTGATATCGCATCCCATAAGCGCTACCGCAGAACACTTTCCCGACAGTTTCTTCCTCGCTCACACGAGCTAGTTATAATACTGTTCATTGAAGTTACTAAGACAAGAGTTTCTTAAGGATTATCCACACATATCAGGGCCGTGTTTGGGACGTCACAGGTCCGAGTTCCGTCAGGGGCTCAAAAAAATGGATACTCCTTTATACGACTATCAATATTCAAGCCGCTCTCGATTCTAGTCGGATGAGACAAAGTCATATTGTTAAATACCTTCAACTCGTTACTAAAAACTCTAGCCAACTATGTTAGAATACTCAAACCTTGTTGAAAGCTGATAAAATTGTTGTTTTGGGACAAGCTTAAATACATTGTCTATTAGCTATTTTCTTCTCTATTGCATGTTCCTCACTGTTATCGTTTATGGTGGTGGAAACTGTAGAGCTCCTTAAAGCAGTTAATTGTAGACTGATTGTAGCCAATTGCGAGAAGACAAAACTTGACCTCTTTCGTATCCAGTCTTCAGACTGTTTCTTATATGATCCTGACACCTGTTAGCTGGGTGGGTGGGTACACAGAGCAATACAGACTGTATGTAGTGTATCAACATATGCATCAACCTAGTTAATACTTGTTCATAAACATCAACCTAGTTCATTCCTCATTAAATCCAAGCTTGGGACTACCAATGTAGTCTCGAAATGTGAGATCTTTTTTCGTCAAATTATAATAACAATGCTGTGGTTTGATATGTAAGGAGATGACTGATAAAAGATCTTATTTTGCATACAAGCAAGCTGAGATTGGGCTTTATGTTGAAATAACAGGAGCGAAAGGGCGAGGGCAAAAGTCCATATACAAGTACATTATAGCTCTGTTTCTTTACTATTCATGCAAAATATGTTCGTGAAAAAACTTGCTCGTGTGGTGGGAGAAAGTTCAAGCAAGAAAGAAAAAGTAAAGAAACACATTCGTGGAAATTCTTTATAAAAAGAAGAAAAATAAAATGTCATTTTATTTTTTTTTATATGTCATGAGAAAAGATTTAATTCAGTGATATAAACTAAAAAGAAAAGATTTAATTATTCAGTCATAAAAGCTAAAAAATGAACATTAGTGAAAAAAGGAAGGTAGCATGCGTAGTTTTACGTTTTTCAAATTCACAACTGAAATGCCAGTCACATTTGACATTCGGTAAAACATCCAAGAAAAAATGGCCTACGTACCCAAGCAAAATACTTCGTGAAAATTATTGCAATAGGGGAAGCGATGTTGTCACGTAATTTCCCCTCATTTTGGCATTTCACGAAAGTAAAGAAACAAAAAACTGTACGTTCGTGCAAATTCTTGATCCCGGAGGATCCCAAACTTGCGTAAAGAAACAAAGCTTATATTATGTGTATATTAATATTTGTAATTATATTAGATTCACATACATTACACTTTTGCGAATATACTCTGTCGCAATTACAAAAACAAAATCAGAATGCATTACAGACTTTTCTTTATGAAAGATTTTAACTTAAATTTTACTTCAAAAGAAAACTTCCAGAGTTGAGCACTTACAGAGAAGAATAACATAAATATTAGAATAAAAAACGCCCTGTTTCATCCTTGGGGTAGATTACATTGGTTTATGAAATTGGTGCGCTGACATTATGCTGCTGCTGCAAATTTGTTAACTTTTTGATTTTTTGGTGCGGGAGGCAATAAGTTTTAAAGATTGTTTGAGCACGAGATGATATTTTAGTTATATTAATTTAATGTTCTTAGAGATGCATAGCACCCATGACACCTCACAAATTTGATTTGTAACTTAGCGCTCCATAAAATTTATTATAAAGATCAAAAACATTCTCAAATTCTCGTACATCAAGAATTTAGAATTCTTGTAGAATTTCTAACTGATAATCCTTCTTCGTCATAGTCTCAACACAATTTCTATCAACCTATCGATTTCCAAATTGCCTCCATTCCATCCAACAAGCATCGATCTTTTCACGTTATATTAAGGTTAACATCTTACCCTCCCCCATTTTACATGCTCCTTGAGTGTGTACAACCAATCAGCATGAAATTAGCCTGCCAGAAGCAATTTCCTCCAGGTGAAAAAATTAAATTAGGAAATGTAAAAAAAGAACTCCAAAAGAACTTCAGAATTAATTTCCTCATTCGTTTGTAGTAGATTTTTTTATAATCATAATTCCTTGATGTCTTACTTCAGAGCCCCAAGACGTCGTTCTTCTATTTACTCTGAAAGAAAGACTTCCCTGCGTCCGGAGCTCTACCTTATTTATTCCCTACCATAGTTCAGAGCTGTTGCCCAGGTGAAGAAAAATTGTTTTTACTTGTAAATTAGTATCTGAAGTAGCGAATATGTAACTGGACTGCATCCAGCTATTTATTATGTTATCATAGGCCCGTTTTTCGGTTTTGTTTCTACACGGCCCCAGCCCTAACCAGCGACCTGGCCAGGCCCATCGATCATCGCAACCTGTTTTCGATTTTTCCCCCGTGAAAGCGCATTAGCCACGGACGGACAGACGGACATCGATGCTTCTACATTCTGCATTCTACATACAATTCTCCACTACACCAGCATCGGTTGGTCTCTCCTTTATAAGGTGTTTGAAGCTGGCCAAGAACGAGGAGTCTTAAGACCCGGGGATCCTTAAGAGATTCGTCGTGGGAGTTATTTATTCCGTTCCGCCCATTTACTCACCCCATTAATATGGATAAAAGTGGACTGGGGACTGCGGCGCGACGCTTTGAAATTCTGCTTGGCCTTTTTTGTTGTTGCTTCCTCAAATTGTTGACTGGTCCATGATTTATGGCGATTTTAAACAGGCCGCTGAACCTTGCCCATATCATAATCAAACAGAATTAAGACTCGGGGGGCCTTTTGCTCTCTTTTTACAGGTGATATTAATTTGAATTTAATTTTTACGCTCGACAACGTTACATGCCCAAAAGCCTTGTGTAACATGATTCAAGCATCGTGATGGACCGTTTGTATACTACTAAATAATAAAGCTGAAGAGTGTTGCCTAAGAAAAAGGTCTAGCGATAAGTTAAGGCTATTTAGAACCGTAACAAGCTTATCAACGGCGAAAAAAGCGTACCGTTTGAAATTAATATGGGAAAAAATTAGCTAATCTTAAATATGGGCCAGTTTTTCCCTCTCGGCCTATTGTGAAACTCGTAAATCTTGTTAATACTGTAGAAAGTTTAGTATGTTGTGGAAAGGCCTGTGACTTAATCCATTATACTTGTAGTTTATGATATTATTGTTTACTAATTATTTTCTGACAGATATAAATTTTGGAAAGTTAATTTACGGCGGCAGAGACTTTTGTTTAAAAGTTGCACAAAATGGCATGAAACCTGCTGAGAATTTGGTTTTTTGGAGAAAAAAATGCATATTTACTATACTACTACCAACATTTACGAAATTCGAACAGGTTATAAAAAAGCACAAAAATATATGTTACACGCTCTTTGGTGCTGGCTTGGCTGATCCTAGTTTCAATTGCTATAAATTTATGCGCTATGATTAAATTTTGCAATTTCCAGCCTCGTGCTATGAAATTTATGCATAAAATTGTTCAGTGCAATTGTGCCATTTTAAATTGAGTGCATGGATAAATATGTATGAAGCAGTTTCATGAAGGAGGAAACGTGTGCTTGGAAAAGGAAGACTGATAGAATCATAGAAAAGTGCTTAGAGTGCAACTAAATAAAATGCACATGGATTCTCTACCATGAAATAAAGATAAATAAATTAACAATTTACTTAGTTACAATTTTTCAATTTCAATTTTTTGTTGTAGTTATCCAATAGGTGTGATAAGTTTTCCGATAGAAATCAATCCGTTATTTAATGTTATTTCTGGAAAATTTCTTTCGCATTTATGTTTAAATAATGGAGTACTTCTTCTTCTTCTTAAATGGTGCTAGGTCTTAAAGGATTCGGCTCTTTTGAAGCTTTTTCTTTCAGTCATCTCTACGTTTGTTCTGTGGTTCATACAATATGCCAGATGGTCGTACAACATGTCAGAGTCATCATAGTCTCCCCAGTTTTATGTGTGTAACTTTATTGATTTCGTCATATATATGTAGCTATCTTCAATCTCTTCGTATGTTCTAGTACGTCATTTGTTTTGGCTAATCCTTTTAGACATCCATATCCTTCTTAGAATTTCCTTTCGAAGATTTTGAGCTGATTGTCTCCTTTCTTAGTTATTCTCATTTTGCATTCTCTTGACTTTTCTTGGCTCTTTAGAATTGGGAGTTTTATTTGCTGCTACGAATGTCGTCCTTTATCTTATTTTCTGAAGTAAGCATTATCTCTAAATATACAAAGTTATCTAAAATTTCCATTGCATGGTCGACAAGATAGATGCGTCATCGTCCAAATCATTGTTCTCTTTTTATTAAATCCTGTACTTTGCTTTCTTGCGCTTTGTGTCCAATTATGGGGATGTCATGGTCTTCTGCGAAGGTTTTCTGAAGGTTATCTTCACTGCAAACCCTAGAATATTTTGTTCCGTGTAAAATCATGTAGTCACTTTTTACGCGTTTAAAATGTGTTATTTTTAATACGCGAAAAGTGTGTAAATTTAACACATAAAGCGCTTGTTTAAAACACACCAAATATGTATTGCTTTGAAGCTTTTGAGTGAAGCTTTTTCAGCGTCGCTTTGCGGAGAGTAAACTTAGAAAAATCGTCACAGTAAACTTAAAATTTTTGATGTAAGCTGCAACGACTTGTCTCGATGCCCTTCTGTTACCGACTGACTGTAAAGAGAGGTCGTGGAGAGCTCTGGTCATTGAGTATTTAAATAAAGAATTACAACTGTCTAACTGTCCTTTAATTTATCCTCTCATGTGTGTTATTTTAGCGAAGTGTGTGATATGACACATAATGTGTGATTTTCACACGTTTAAGACGTAAAACGATAAAATATTACAATTTCTTTAGCGTGTAAAAAATATTATACGCTGAACGTGTGTGATTTTTACACGTATGTCTTTTTATCCGCATTGTTTTAACACGGTTTATTCCTAAAACGCAATATTTTAACACGATTAGCCGAATTTACACGCTTATGAAGTGTGTAGTGTGTTAAATTCACAAGGAAAAAATATTTTGGGGTTTGCAGTGTAATGAGGAACATTTCATAAGAAACTAATCATGATTGCCTGACCATTGACTGATCTAGTTTGCCTGACCAGGAACTTCCCAGGGTTGCCTGATTTGAAACAGACCAAGAAGTGAATGTAGAACTGAATTTTTAGAACAAGGAAAACTCACAATTGTCACTTGTCATTTTTAAAGCAAACAAATAGAATTTACGTCTTCCTCTTCTTCTCCATTTACAAAAGTTCCATATCTAAAAACTTTTATTATCTTGGGTTGCCGCAGACCTGACTGTTGAGGGAAGTTTATTGAATTACAACCTCGGATTCTCACTTGTGTCCTACACTTCTCTGTCGTAATTTTTCACAGTTCTATTAACTTTTTCGGTAAACCCCTTCTCTCATGTTGCTCCACAGCTCTCTTTTCTAAAGCAGGTCATAAGTATCTATTTCTATAGTCTACAAAAAGAAGATATATATCGATGCTGTTTTCCTAGTATTTTTTTCAGTATTTGTCTCATTATGAAAATCTGATCTGTTGTCGATGTGTTCTTTCTAAATCCTGCTTGACAATCTGCTACTCTTCTCCTTATCTTCCACATATGGTTTGCGTCTACTTAACAAAATGTGTGAGAGTACTTTGTAAGCTGTGTTCAACACGTGACTTGTCTCTAATTTTGCAGTTCACCTATTCATTTTTTATGGACTAGGACAATTGTGCCTAGAAGCCACTCTTATTGGTACAGTGTAATTGGAAAGTCAACATCGTTACCCCACTCACATTAACATAGTCTCGTAGTTGCGCAGAGCCAACGAAAGATGAGATGAAAAGATTATGATAGAGCTTCGATTTTGATTTTCGTTGTTGCTACAAGTGTTTTTCACAAAATGTTTCATAACTTGTGAAAACAACCAAGACTTCATCCTGTTCCTGCTTGTAAATACTGACTCTGAAAGATTCTTCGTGAATAGAAGTGATACTACATTATTTTGTTGTGGTGTCGCAAACATGTCACTTTATGCTAAAACGTGGTGGCAGCGGTGGAAGCGACCGATCTGGCTATCCTGCTTGCAACACCAAGCCATGGCCAAAACGAGTCGAAAAACGAAATGTCTAACAATGATTGTTCAGGATTTCCACAATAAGCAGATCATCGCCTTTTTTGATGTCCTGACGTTTCACCATCCCTTGTCGATGATCTTTGGCACTTCGGCGATTGTTGTACATCTCGATTTCATTGCGTTTTAGTAGCGCATTGCAGATGATAATTATCTATCATGCTCAACTCATGAGGAGACTATACATAGTTTTCTGGCCTACGCCTAGCTTCTTACCAATATCGACATTGTTAACAAGCATATCTTGCGGACTTTTACAAAAAATTTCATCGGCTTTTTCATTGATTGGGCGACTATAGCGTGACTCACCTTTCACATCAAAATTACCAGAACGATAGGTAGGCTTATTGCACGGAGATGGTTTAAAACCAGGTGCCAGATTGACTTTCATTGCACTAATCTTGCTTCGAAAATTGTTTTCATTTCTTTGTTAACCTTATGCACGTCTTCAAAAGTGATTCTTCTTTCTAGATCTATTCTGATTGGATTAATGTTGTAAAGAATTACAAAAATATTTTTTCAAAAGTGATTCTTCTTTCTAAATCCATTCTGATTGGATTAGTATTGTAAAGAACTACCAACAATTATTTCATCCTTTTTTGTGCATCACGGTATTGGTTTTTTTTGAAGTAGGTTTTTTAAAAATTAATTTTATTTTTTTTATTAACTATAAAGGCCGGTCCACACATAACAAACATTTGCAAAAAAACATTTGGCAAATGTTTGACAAATGTTTGGCGAATGTTTGACAATGTTTGACAAATGTTTGACAAACGTTCGTCAAACATTTGGTGAAGTTTTTGCGAGAAAAATGTTTTCCGTATAGTTTGTTATTTCCTGGCTCTGTTCTGTAGGAAAAATTGATTCTTCATTTGCCACAATTTCGACAGGATTTTCTTCCTGATCTCTCACTTCAGAATCCACTGTTATAGAATATCGCCATTCGTTTAGATTTTTGTAAATTGTACTGAGGCCTCACTTTTTCGAAATGTCCCGGTGCAAAAATAATGTCCTACTGGTATATGAGCGTGTATCGAGATAAACGAGGCGAGGTGTGATTGTAAATACGTGAGACATGGATTTCTTCTTTCTTACTTCTTTTGGGCAGTGAAATTCTATTTGGAATGAGCGGTGGTGGCCTGTAAATACGTAGTGGCGGGTTTCTTTTCTCTTACTGCTTTTCGCGGAGTAAAATATCCAATTTGAAAGGAGGCGAAGTGTGATTGTACAATATAAATATATATATCGTGGAGGCATAGGTTTCTTACTCTCTTACTCTGAGGCAGTTAAATGCATATTGGAATCAAACTCGTGAAAAAAGCTCTTCTTTGGTATTTATTTTTTTTTTCTTTAATTTGTTTATTTTTGTCATTTTGGCATTACAATGGCACCTCGCCTCATTTGAAGTATGACATACATTGTACTGGCTCAAAAGAAAAAAAGAGGTCTCTTTTACAAACTCATTTTGTAATCGTGTCCTACCCAACACTGGTGTCATCTTCATCTTCTTTCTTTGAATCCGCTTTAATGTCTTTCGCAGCCATTGCGGAAGATTTTCTGGGTGCCTCTTTGTCACAACCTCCTATTAATCTCCTCCCCGGACATTGATAAGTTATTTGCAAATAATTTTAATGAATCAGTGCGCTATTTTATTTTTATAGCCGCTACTTGACTTATCCCACAAATTCCGAGGGGTAGAATACTATTGAAATATAATTATGGTGGTTTTATCGCAATTCTCACTCGTGATTAATGTCCGTCTGTATAAAAGTGCATGAAAGTACTGAAAATTTTTCAGCAAACATCCGATTTTTTCCATTTCATTTGGATTAAATCCAAACATTTTTAAAAATCCAAGACTCCAAAACTCGCGTCCACACATAACAAGCACTATTCAGATGTTTGACAAACGTTTGTCAAATGTTTGTCAAATGTTTGTCAAATGTTTATCAAATGTTTATCAAATGTTTATCAAATGTTTGTTATGTGTGGACACGGCTTAAGGCTTACACGTTAATTTAAAAAAAAGTCACAGATGTATTCGATGAGTTAAGAAAATCAAAAAAAAAAACAATAAAACATTTTTTTTAAAAACAAAGCTTTTATTAGATAAACTAAAAAATATTAAATAATAAAAAAAGTTTTTAGACATGCTTTAATAAGATGAACTAACAAGTATCCAATAATTGGGCGCGTTTTATCAAATCGTATCCTAATTATTTTCGTATTTAATAGTTAAATCATAATATTTTTTGCATTTTTGTTATAATATGTGAAACATTTGTTAACTGAACGTTCCAAGCTTTTACTTGTAGTTACATACAGGTGGATTAAAAAAATTATTGTATTTTATACTTTTTAGCTCATCTTATTAACGCATATTTAAATTTTTTTATTATTTAATACTAGCTGGGACCCGGTGCGCCTATGCTGCACCCATAAACCAATAGTAGTAATCAGGTGATTTGAATTTTGAATTTGGAATGACTCCACACAGAGCTAATAATATTCTACTTGTCATACCCTTTCATTTAATACCCATACCGAATGGCTTGCAAAGAAAGAGGTAATCCACCATTTTGCGTTGGCCGCCATTTTGAATTTGGAATGACGCCACAGAGCTAATCATATTGTACTTGTCATACCCTTTCATTTGATACCCATACCGAATGGCTTGCAAAGAAAGAGGTAATCCGCCATTTTGTGTTGGCCGCCATTTTAAATTTGGACCGATCGATCTGAAACTTTGGGAATCGTATTTTTTTCGGAAAAAAACCAAAATAATATAGATCTGAGCTCTTTAGCAGTAATTCGAAGAGTACCTCCCATACAAAAGTTCGAATTTTACGGATATCGGCACACTACAGACACCCCAAGTGTTCGAGATAGAGCAAAATAGACCACGTAGGAACACCCGCCGTACCCGAAAACCCCTATATACAAAAATTCAGGCAAATCGGTTGAGCGGTTTCGGAGTCTATTGAACATTTACAGACAGACATATTTTCACTTTTATATGTATAGATTTTTTAGTAGTTCTCTAATAAAAGCTTGTTTTAAAATTTTTTTTTATTGGTTTTTATTTTAATTTTTAGTCTCATGCGCCATTTTATGGTGGCCACCTTATTGGCCTTAAAATGCCGTCACATATCTGACTAACACAGCTAATTGTATTCAACTTATCATAACCCTTCATTTGATACCAATATCGAGGGGTTGTTCGTAACGTTACATAGCTTACTGTATTCTCCTCGACAGACTCTTTCATTTGATGCCCATGGCGGGGGTTTGTAAAGAAAAAGGTAATCCGCCATTTGTGGCCGCCATATTGGATGTACCATATAATTGAATATACTATATTGCATTGTCTTCAGAACCAAAGGTTTGTGCCAAATTTGAGCATCACTGGATTTCGGGAAGTGGCCGAAAAATCAATCGCAAGATTCCACCCCCAGAAATATCCGCCATTTAATGGTGGACACCATATTGGATGTACCATAAAATTGAATATACTATATTGTATTGCCTCCAGAACCAAAGGTGTGTGCCAAATTTGAGCATCACCGGACATCGGGAAGTACTTGAAAAATGGATCGGAAGATTTGTCCCAAACAAAGAAAAAAGCTTGTAAAAAAACTTAAATCGAGGGTGCCACAGGGTTGCGGGTGGTTTAGGCCTGGTACCCTAGTGTAATCTTAATGTACACATCCCAACCTTCATTTTGATGTAAATTTTATTAGGATATTTTATGACGTCACCATCACCAAAAATCGTAGCCGGAAGTGACGTCAAAATTCCATGACGCGGGCAAAATTAGGTTATATAAAAGGTGGCTCCCTTTGGGTCTGTGGCAGTACTACTCCCTCACAAAAAATTGTTAGGATATTTTATACCTCCATTTTTATACGGCCGGCTCTCCGACTATGAGAGAAATACCAAAAGCCCGTGGAAGCTCACACCACTACCCTAAGCTTACTTAATTCTACATTTATTACCAAGTTAAAACTAGAACTAATCCTATCTAAGCCCTAAGCTAATCATTAAAATTAGAGAACCGATCTATTGAGTATGGTAAATAGCACCCTTTGCAGTGGCTATCATAATTGCTTGGTTATTTCTCCATAAGTTTTTATTATCCCAAATGTTTAATGGATGAATAAGGGTTTTACTTTTAAACACTTCTATCGTTTTGAACTTAGGTTAAAATTATTATTTTTAAAAACCTTAAGTGTTCAATTTTTGTTAAACACTTTAAGTGTTTAAGAATAAAACACTTTAAACACTTTTTTTGCATCAGACTGTAAAAACGAACTTATTGATTGCATCGCTTTGGGTTTATCAAAGTTTATGTTTGAGTTCAAACTAGAAGGGGGTTTACCTAGCATTGTTAAAATGCTGCGAATATTCCTTACAGCTTCCATAAGTAATATGCCTCTTGTGAGAGAAGCTTCTCGAAATTGAAATTGATTAAAAATTATTTAATATCTAAAATGTCCACGTTAAGATTAACTGATCTAGTATCTTGGCAATTGAACAAGAGGCACAAATTAATATTGCAATTTTTTTTATTTTAAAGTCTAAGCTCAGGTGTCCCCCTTTATACTTATCAGTCCATTATGTCGTTCACATATTAAAGATTTTACGTTGCGAGAAGAAACAGAATACAATTTTTATTTAAGAAAGATGCTTTACTTTGAATCCCTATGAAATAGTGACAGAGTATCACCAATTTTATCCCCGCTTAATTGCGAAAAGAGGTGGGCGGCAAATGTAGGATTCGCCCTGGATTCGCCCTGGTGGTGACGATACACCACTGATTCTCCCGAATTGTTCCACCAGATTTCGATGCAGCCAATACTTTTTGGAGAACGGTTTACTTCTTAAAAAAAATCAAAAATTCAAACCAGACTTCCTTTAAATTTACTGTCAAAAAGACAAGTAGAAAGGATGTAGATTCAGAGAAGGCTTGATTGAAGTTACTTAAAACTATATATTTCTTTATGTTCTCAATCATATTGGTTTCGTTTTAGACAAAGCTCCTTCAAAACTTATTTACATATTCATAAGCAAAAAAATTCGTTAAAACAGATCAAAAGGCGGATTAACAATCATGGCATCGTGACAATCATGGCAAATAAAACATACAACCACCTTATTGTTAACATAAACAATTGGTGTTGAAACAGTAGAATATTAACTTGAAATTCTAATAAAATTAATTTCATCTCACCTTATTAATATGTACAAGCTTCTTTGTCTCATTAATTCGACTGCATCAATACCCCAAGTCCTGCATTAAACTGTAGGTGCCTCAACAAGTAAAAAAAAGAAATACCGAAGAAAACATCGCCTCTAGTCTGCAACTCGACTTAATTTGAATGACAAAAAAAGTAAGGCATTTGTCGAAAAAGTGCGCATTTAAAATTAAACATAGAAAAGATCGCTTTTGTCGTTTATTTACGCATTAATTAAGGACTCCGCGTCCATTCAAATTCCCCCGCAAAAAAGGATATTAAGAACAAAAAAAATCCTTACAAAGAGTTACAAATCCTGAGACATGAGCTACTCGACTACCGTAGCCCAATTTACTCGGAGAAGGCCTGAGAAATGTAAAACATAATCTCGGTCCCAGTTTACCGCGGATCCGAGGGGCTCAGCTCATTTTTAATTCCATTTCAGGTGTTAAATGGACGCACCAGAAGCACTGAACACGGCAATCAATTTACGCCGAACCGTGTTTAATTGGCGAAGTGTAGGCTCACTTGTGTTCCTGTGCAGTGCAGTCCTTGTCTTTTTATTCCTGGGGCAAACAGTCGACACCAACCGAGTGGGAGAACCATGTGAAAACATGTCAAGAAGCATCTGAAGTGCATTCAATGCGGGGATTTGCATAAAGGTGACCGGGGGCCCCATGGGACTCCCCCGGTGACACCAACGTATCCCGATTCCACCATCAATATGTGCTCCACGTGGAAGTTGGCTCACATTTGTTCCAACATCGATGCCCAAATGAGATACATGGCGCGATATGCCGTGTTCGGTTGTACGCGACTTGCATTTATTTATTGGCTGCAGCGATGCAATCCGCCCGTCTGGGGGTCCGCGGTACGTGATGCTGGCACTGTCACACCACACTATCAGAACTGGATGACGCTTCGGTTGTTTGCCAGAGTGGATTTGTCCACATTTTCAAGCCAGCAGGATTCTGCATTTAACCTCCGAAATTCCGTTCATATTTTATACAGCCGTCGTCACGCAGTCCCCATACTGCAAGTCATACACTGTCTCGGCGGTTTAAGACGACGACGTGCACCAATTTCGTCATATCGCCTCCTCTACCTGGGATTGAAAGTTTTGACACTCATTAGAACATGAATCAATTTGTGACTCGGGGATTTCGGTGTTTATTTAGCTGAGGGCTGAGCTTATTTAAGGTGATATATAAAAACAACAACAACAAACTAACTCCTCAGTACCCGCGACCATGTCGGCATTTATCTTCCCGTTAATGAATGAAAAATATCCGAATGCATTGCGTCATTGCGTCACGGTATCATTCCTCAAAGCATCAATGTGTTGTTGTTGTTTTTTTTTGTTCATTTTTATTTTTATTTCTTTTTTACCTGCACGATGTTGTTTTGCGTCCTCACCTTTCCGATTTGGTTGTCCGGGGATTCGATTTCGATCTGACAGCTTCGGACAGTTTTTTTGAGGAGATTTCAACATGAACATCGGAACAAGATGAATGCGCAGGCTCCGCAGGCGAACGGGAAGGCGCGCAGCCGCAATGTGTTTATTCACTTCAATAACACAAATCCATTAGGTAAGACATATATCATCGCCGTGTCAAAGTTGATTCCCATAAATTAAAAATAAACAAATGCCCGAATGCCCCGCGCCTCAATTGAATCTTTTTTTTCTGGCCGGCCATGCTCCAGCAGAGGAGTTCGAGGCCCGATTTTTCGCTTGGTGTTTAAATCTTCATAATTTTTCATTTTCGGGTTTTTAATAAAGCAGGTCAAAGTTGAGGTATTGAAAATGCGGAGGATGCACAAAACATTGATTAAAAAATTATAAGGAAAATGAAGAATTTGTTTGGAGTTGGTGTGTGGTGCACCGCATGCAGAATGAATTGAATTGTGCGAAGGCCTTTTTGGGTAATTTTTTTCGGTCAATTAAACAATAATTTTTGTCTAAATTTGATCTAGAGAATGAGAGAATTTTGGAACGGCCTTACTGCCGGCTCATTGGCTATTTAATGATGAATCTGCTCTCCACTCAGTTTCACCGTATATGTATATTATTTTTATGATAAATTTCCAATACATACATTTTTTAAGATACTGTAATTGTTTTAAGGTTGCAATAATGTCCGAAAACTGGAATCAAAAATGTTAATATAATTTTATGTTTCAAGGCCACTCTGTATTGGCGAAGACATTTTTCCTGCACGAAATCTTGCAAGCAGATAATAATATCGCCTTCGTTACGGAGCCTATCGGAGCATGTTATGTCAACAGGTTTATTACAGTCAGTCATGCCGTTTTTCTTGGTGATATCAAAGTAGACTTGAAGAATTCTTGATAGAGCTTGATTCTGGTCGCAATCGATATGTAATAGAAATACTTAAATTAAAGAGGTACTCTAGGTCCAGACAGAATCGGCCAATGGAATTGTACAAAATATTAGGTCTTTCAACAAGAGGTTTCATTTTAAATCAAAACAGAGCAATAGATCCATTGTTTTACGAGCGGTGTGGAGAGTGACGCCGTCCTGCTGAGAATAAATGTTGTCCATATCAATACCAAAGAGCAAAATACGTCAGTCAACATTGTTCGGAAACGCAATCCATTCACCGTAACGGTCGACCCCAGCACTCCCAGCCCAAAAACCGCACCAATCTGTCACTTGTTCTAGTTGGAGAGGTTGTTCAACTATTTCTCGGGTTTCCGGAGTCCCAGAATCGACAGTTTTGCTTGTTCACTCGCATTTCAATGCGTTTTGCGAATGTGCGTCGATCCATATTTGAAAACCTCCAAGGGTGATGGTAAGCGACTCAAGGCGTTGTCAGTTGGTCAGCTGATAGGATAGGATAGGAATCAGAGTGAAGGTTGCACGATTGAGCCTCGTCCATTTTAAATTTAGTCGAAAAAAGTGTGAGCGTCAGCGTACCGTCATGGTCGTAACTAGAGAATTTCTCTAGGGGGCCAGGACCTTTGTGTTCGAAATGCAAAGTACTACTATGTCAACAAAGTACCGGGAATTGGTCAATAATACACAAAATATGTATTATTTAGCCAAATTTATTGTATCACCTTCAAAGTAGGCCCCTTCCGAAATAATACATTTACGCCAACGAATAACCCAATTCATCAAAACATTTTTTAAGCGCATTTTTTGCAACCGTCTTTTATGTCATCTATCGACTGAAAACGGGTGCCTTGAAGTGGTAATTTTAGATTTGGAAAAGTCGGCCGGACCCGTATCAGGGGAATACGGTGACTGTTCGATAAGATTTGTGGAAATTTTGGCCAGAAATTCGTTCACAACGATAGATGGTGCGTTATCGTGGTGCAAAATCCATGAGTCTTTTTTTCATAAATCTCATCTTTTTAGACGAATTTGTTCTCCCAAACGCCGCCTAATGCTCAGATAATACTTTTTTTTACTGTCTCACCTTCTGGCAAGAATTCCGAGTGCACAAAACATCGGTAATCGAAAATGAACTAGTGTTTCACCGAGACCGAGACGAGGCGAGATTTGAAATTTTCTCGTTCTCGTTCTGAGCTTTTGATCTTCATATCGTCTCCTCCCGGTCTCGGACAAGATTCAATAAAGGATTGCTCGTCTAGGTCTCATCTCGGTCTCGCCTCGTACGAGAATTTCTAGTAAAACCGAGATTTTTTAAAAATAATAAATAAATTATATAAATAAATAAATTAAAGGATTTTTAATAAATTAAAAGATAATAAATATGAATAAAAATGTAAAAAAATTATATTTATTAAATTAATATATTTAATACATTATGTACTAAAACAATTACAATATTACGTTACATAAGTATTAAATTGCGTTACATAAGTAGGGTAACTTCGAAAACTCATCATTCCCGCATCACTGCAGAATGATGCGGCGCGAATTCTGCAGTGATGATGACTTTTTGAAGATCCCCTGTTAAACATAAGTATTAAATCCACAAACTTCTTTTAATGAATTCTGATTTTGTCCATGCGTTTATGCAGAGTAGAGCTTGCATTGATTCATCTTTGAGTCTATTTCGACGTGGCTGGTCGATTAAAGATGCTTTAGAGAACAGGCGCTCTACTGGTACCGACTTTGCCATTATACCAAATTTATTCCGTGAAATTTTTTAAAAGTCTCTTATTATTTTCTATTTTTTTTACGTTATAAACCTCACTTGAAAATTCAAATTTATCATAATATTGTTTAAAAATTCGAATTCTCTAACTCAGAGATGGAAACCGGACACTTTATCACATGATTCCAAGACAAATTTATATACCGCGCATAACCATAATAATTCATAAAAATATAAAATATAAATTATTAGAGAATAAATTATTAATAAAAAAGAGCTTCGAATTTTAAGGCATATTGTCTCTAAAAAACGAGAATGAGAATTTAAATAATCTCGTCGGGAAGAGAATCTCGTATGGGATGATCTCGTTCTCGTCTCGACGAGATTGTCTTGGGTCTCGGTGAAACACTGAAATGAACCCGAATTCAAATGCATGCAGACGCGAGTCGAGTTGCGATAGGGTCGACTGAACTCAACTCAGTGCTGTTATCAGGGTTGAATGGAGTAGTTGAATTTGGCTGACAGCAGCATCTCTGTGTTTTGTTTGTGATTTTTGTCGAATTTTGTCGATCGTCGAAAATTCAACTCAACCTCAACTCAATTTAAGACTGGATTAATAATTGTGCTAGAATAGAGAGAAACAGGGTACTCCACATAGGCAAAACACGATTAATGCCTAAAGAAGTTAACACAAATTAACTCGTAAATCCAGGTCTTGAATAAACAACTATTGTAGGGGATACACAAAAGACCCATCATAGTTCAACGTGTACAAAGGGCATTGGGTGACAAATGCTCTCCTTTCCCGAAATGCAATAGGTAAAAACTTTCAACGATTGAACGATTAAAAGTAAGGTATGCATTTTCTTGTTGTATCAATTAATATTTGCAATGAAGTGTTTAAAAATCAAATTTTAATTATATTATGCATACGGGCACAAATCTGTCTATAAGCCCAGTTATGAAAGGTAAAAGGTTTTGACAGCGGTTAATCACCATGGTTTATTTTCCTATACCTGCATATTTTATTTAATAGAAGCGGCGCCCCGTTGGTTTTGATTTGCTTTAAAATGGCTTTTTAAAATTCTTAAATAACTTTTAACAGAAAAGACGTTTTTCAGAAAACTTATCCTTTTTTCTTTAATAGATAAACTTTTCTTTTGTTAAACTGTTTGTTTAACAATCGAGTAACGATTTCTATCTACATATATCGGATTTCTCACTTTTCTCCGCTTCGAATTTTTCTACTAAAACAACTACTGTTATAACAACATTGTAGGTCCACCTAGACTCCAGAGAAAAGATGATATGCTGCCAAAAACTTTGCTCAGACTGATTTTGACTTACAACAGTTGTATTTGACTTCTCGAATATTGACCTATTTAGTAATCATAGAGCAACTTTCCAAAGTCAGTATTTCGGAACACGTGTTCAAGTGTTCAAACGTCGTCTCTTCTCCCGGGACTCTCCAGGCCCCTTTTAGACTGTCTTATTTCCTATTAATCTATCGATCTAAGCTTCTTCTTCTATTAATGAGGTATCGGGTTCAGATTAGGTTAGGTTAGGTTAGACATGGCTGAGCTGTTGGTTTAAACTCATACACTTAGGCCAAAAGGATAGGCGCATTGTGATGCCGTAGTAATCCCACTTTTAGCCCAATGTTAAAGTGTCGTTTCTTCACTAAACCATCTCGAGGAAGTAAGGAATCTTCTAAGTTGCGGGTCCCAATCTTCGAGATTTCCGCAAGCGTGCTTAGAAAGGGTTCACCAAGTGTGGTTAGTCTCCTTCTGCTTAGGGCTGGGCAGTGACAGAGGAGGTGTAGTACACTTTCCTCCTCGTCGGGATCTTAACAGCTTCTGCAAAAATCGTAAGTCTCAAGACTTAAACGAGTCACATGCATCCCTATCAGACAGTGTCCGGTCAGCACTCCCACTATAACTAAGAGGTCTTGTCTCCCGTGAAGTGGTCATAAGAGGATCAAGTTATTTTGGACAAGGTGCATTTATTAAGATCCCTCCAATCCTTCTTTGCTTGCTGCATTGTATGCTGTTTGCATCGGAGTTTAAAAGTGGCCCAAGGCATACCAACCCTTTCCTTTCCTGGAAGGAGAGTGGCGGTCGTGCCTTTCCTAGCCAGTTCGTCAGCTTTGCAATTTCTCTCTATGTTTCGGTGGCCTGGCACCCATACGAGGAGGGTCCTGAACTGCTGAGGCATCTCGTTAAGAGATCTGCGACATTCAGAGATAGTTCTAGAGCTGTTTGTGCAAGAGCGTAGGGCTTTCAGAGCCGCTTGACTATCTGAGAAGATGTAAACAGTCCGATTCCTATCGCCTTGCTGGTTGATTAGTAGAACAGCGTCATGTATGACTTAGAACCTCCGCTTTGTATACTCTGCAGTGATCGGGAAATCGGAAGGAGACTTCAATCCCAAGCTATTCGACCCTCGAGCTTAGAGCCATCAGTAAAGAAGTTTATGGCATCCTGAAAACTGTGTGGTCTGTTTCTCCATTCACGACGTTAAGGGATGTGGACTCCATAGTTCCTCGTGAAGGTAACCTCGGGTATGTAGAAGTCGGTTTTTTCGCGACAGAGCTCAGCACCTTCGTGTGCTCTCCACTGATTCCGGTCCAAAGTCTACATTCTTTTATTCTAAGGGCTGCGATGGTTGCGCTTTCCCTTGCCACAAGATTCAAAGGAGGGAGGTACATATAACATAATATTTAGGGCATCGGTAGGTGTGGAGCGAAGTGCTCCTGCTATGCATAGCTCCGCACATCTTTGCACCTTCTGTAGTTTGTTTAGCACGGTGGACTAACTCAAGGTTGGCCCCCATACTAAGACCCCATATAGGAGTATTGGGCGGACGATCGCTGTGTGGATCCATCGAACTATCTTAGGGGAAAAGCCCCATTTCTTCCCAATGGAGTTTTTGCAAGCGAAAAGCGCTATGTTCGCGAAGGTGGGGTTTTATGTATACCTCCTCGTGAAGAGGACCAGTTCCGTTTTTACTGGGTTAACGCTGCGTCCGCGGGGGCAGTCCAGCTTAAAAGGGTTTGTAACGCCCCTCCATGAGTTCACAGACGACTTGAGGAAATTTTCCTTTTTTGTGATAACAACGTCATCCGCGTACGCCAGGGAGTGAAGCCCCAGCTGGTTCATAGTTACGACCCATAGGAGCGGGGAAGTACTCCTCCTTGCAATGCGGTTGCGTTGCAGTGGCCACATATGCAGAATGAATAATGGATCAGACAAATTCCATTCGTAGTAGCGAAATTGATAGAGCGACAGCATAGAAAAAGAATTAAGGATACTGGCAGACACGAAACTATGATCGACAGCTGTAACGCTAAAATATCATAATGATGATATCTAAGGTTATAAAATTCTGTGGGCTACTACAGATTTTTGGTTATTCCATTGTTCATTGCAATTCTGCAGGCAATTCTGGTTCTATTTTCTAATTTTTTGTTCATTCTCTCTGATTGTTGGTCTTTACTGTTTACTATTTATAATTTTATTTACCTCAAAAATGAATGCAATTACTTTTTCATTATACTTACCGGGTACGGCTATTATATCTCAAAATACGCAATCACTTGTGATCATAATTAACTATTTGAAAAAAACAAATAACGGTTTATACCTGAAAAACAAGCAGATTGCAACAAGGAAATACTTAAGACTACGGTGTGTAATAGCCTAATATTTTTAAAAAAATCTGAAAAAATTGAATTTTTATAAATACTTTCTTAATATCAGTTTGTTGATTGCTTGTGATCACGCTATACAAGAATTATCCGTAATATTTTTGGTAAAATAAAACAAAAAGGAAAGACAAAGCCATACAAATAAACATCCAAATTTATTAATCTACTTGAAAACAGTGGATTAAATTAATATGATTAGATTTCAACAAAAACCAAAAAAAAAAATGAAAATACTAAACAAATAAAACACAATTACATTTTTTTTATATTTCAAGTTATCACATTTTATTATACAATATGTTACACCTAACAGTAATTTACTTTTTTAACTTAAAATCTAAAACTAATTTGATTTTTTTTTATATAAATACCGACGAATTATCATTATCATTATTATTTTTCTTTTAAACTAAATAATAATTTATACAGAGAAACTTTTAACCACATAAATTAATTACAAGTTTTTTTTCTTCTTATTTTCATTCATAGTAATCATTTGTGTGTGTGTGTTTTTTTTAATTTGTTTTCTTTTTATATTAATTTATAATTTACAAAATTATTTTGATTGATTTAACTAAATTTTATTTAAATATAACAAAAACAAAAATTCAAAATATACAATTTGTGTTTTCTTTTCTTTTGTTTATACAAATTTTACAAAAAAAAATTCACTTTGTGAGTTTCAAAAGAAAAGAAAATCGATTACAATTACAATTACAATTGTGGAATGCATTTTTATTTAGGACTTTTGAAAAGCATATTTTTTTTCGTTTGTAAACTGGGATTGTTTTTTTTTAATAAATTAAAATAAATTAAAAAAATAAAAATTGTTAAATTAAAAATAAAATTTTGCACTTTTAATGAAGAAAAGAAATAAGTTGTATTTATATTTTTTTTTATACAAAGGGTAAATGTAAAAAGGGTTTTCTAAATCTTCATTCTCTTGGGAAGAAGTTGTAGTTTTTACATAGTAACTTCTTTCTGGAATATGACTGAATATATTAAAGTATAATTTGATATGATTTGATGCATTTATCCGAATACATACATAATATGAAGAGACTGACTATATTCACATAAATACAACAAATTATCACAAATTAAACCCCCTAATTATTAATAATATAAAAAAAAGTTTCCCTTTTACAATGTTTATAATTTCTTCTCGAAAAAATTGCTTTATTTCTATTAAAAGAAAGAAAAATTTGCGCTTAGCACAGAATTTTTTTTTTAATATCCTTCCAATTACTATTATTTTTTTTTTCTTGATTTTTTTTATAATTTTTTTTTATAATAAATAATTTATAAATTATTGTTAATACTGTGACAGCATATAGTAGTAACGATACCTTTGAGCATGTTCTGTGCGTCCTAATTTCCATCCTTAAATTTTCATCGCAGACTAATAAATTTTGACTAGGAATTGACAAGTGAATGTGCGCGACAATTTTCATTTTTACACTTCGCTCTGCATACAATGAATACTAGAATCCTGTGATAGTTCATCCATGGAGGATTCTGAAAAGAAGATGCCTTCATTTAATCATTGAAGGTTTCAGATTTCTGATGTTAAGGCGTTATAATTACCATGAGATGGAAATAAGGACGACTTATTGCTAGATAACTGCATTGGATTTTGTGAATTATTTTGAAATGAATATGTTAGTTGAAGATTTATATGTCGGGCAAATGAATTACCATCAGAATCTCGTACTACTGAAATTAAATGTGATTAGAGATTTTTAATTTTTTTTTTTGTGAGATAATTTTGCTTTATCTGGTTACATTTTATTGATTGGAAATTTTTGAATGAATGTATTAGTCAAGTGAAATTTGTTTCTTTTGAGCCATTCGAGTGTGGGAAGCATTCTACTGGATACTGCCACTAGCAACTGGGAAAATCACATTCTTTGGAAGTAATGAGAAATGGTATAATATAAGTTTACCAAGGCCTAAAACACACTATCGATCTGCTCTCAACGTAGTAGCGGTCCGATATAAACTGCTCATACATCTATCAAGGGGAGTTTACATCCCAACATCAAAATGGAAGAACAAAGTGGCCGTGTACAAAACTCAAGCGCAAAGCTCGAAACTTTTTACAACTGTCAAACGTAAAATGTTTAACACGACCGCAGAGGAAACAATTTAATGAGCTGCAAAGCCTTTTAGTTAGATAGTTATATTAAATTAATGTGTAGTAAAA
Source organism: Thereva nobilitata (assembly GCA_963855945.1). Classification (NCBI taxonomy): domain Eukaryota; kingdom Metazoa; phylum Arthropoda; class Insecta; order Diptera; family Therevidae; genus Thereva; species Thereva nobilitata. The sequence goes on from OY979696.1 coordinate 35,992,478, forward strand.
AGAGACAATTTTATTAGTTTCAAACATTTCCTTACTTCGTTTTTGAAATAAAAAAAAAGTAACGCATTTTACAAACTCGCATTCGTTAAGTAGAGTAGAGTCCTACTTTTAGGTTGCCGTTTTCTGTTGCCACTTTGGTGAAACAGAGATTGAACCATACTATCTTCTATGCGATAAAGGAGCTCAGATTTGCTCTACCACTTTATTCTTGGGATGTAAACTCGCCTTCAATTTGCTATCGATACATCCCATATCGTTCCGATATACACATATCAACACTATGTTCAGGTACCGATTAAAGGAAAATAGCTATTCGAACATCGAAAAGCTAAGGATATCGAGAAGAAGAATGTGAGTACATTCAAACTTACAACCACAAAGAAGCTACCAACATAATTCCATACGCAATAACGCCATTTAATTTGCAATGAAGAAAAATTTATGAATTTATGAGTCTGGTATATTTGAAATGATATTTACCAAAGTAGAATTCCGAGCTTTAGGCTTTCATTAAGAACTGAATTGAAAGTAGACGTTCATTCAATGTAGTATTCTACAGAGTCGAATATGTAGTGGCATAATTCTATCACTCGCCCTATTTTTAATCTTATAAACGATCTTCTCTTAATCTGAGTCGATCTGAGTTCACCGCTTCTCTCATGACGGTACTCCGCTTTACTCTTAGGATTTCGAAAATGTAACACAAACACGTTCTAAACTTTGATCGTGAAATCATGTCAACACTGTTATTAAACTCATTCTTGATTGGGACCCAATAACTGTAGCCATGGTATGGTAGCCAGCGCTGAGCAGGACCTATAATGCCATAAAGTTGAGCAGGATCCAGAGGACGGTAACAATAAGGGCAACAGGAGCCATGAGAACATACCCCACGAACGCACTGGATGTACTCTTCCACGTGCCCAGTCCTAACTTTCAAACCAAACACCTAGCCTCTTACAATGTCCTTAAACAAAATTCGGGCTCTGAACCTCAAAACTCTACGGCCATAGCAACATCTTGAACTTGCTACGCGAGGGTATGGTCGCTACAACCACAGACTACCCAGATTGATCTTCAGGAAGGACTTATCCGTCCAAATACTCTAAGAAAGAGAGTGGAGAAACGGAGATGTTCGGAAGAAGTTCGATATACGGATATTCATCGACGACTCCAAAAGTCAGAGGGCGTCGGGCAAGGGTTTATCTAGCTAACAGTTCTCTATACAGGCACCTCCCCGCACACGCTAGTATCTTTCAAGCCGAAATGCTGACGATTCTGAAGACCTGCCAGAGAATGAATCACGAACCTACATAAGGATGTACCATTATAATTATCATAGATAACCAAGCTTCTATAAATGCTCTAGATTCAGTAACGACGCGCTACAAGCTAGTGAAGCGATGCAGAGGTGAGTTAGTTAGGGTCGGTAGAAAGAACAATGTGGCTCTAGTCTGGGTTATTGGCAACAGAGATGGGAACGAGAAAGCTGAAGACTTAGCCAAAAAGTGCTATCCGGAGCTCGAAGACAGAGCTGGTCGGCAGCCCAATAGTCGGGATAAAAAACGCTATTTTTGACTAACACCTGCTGCAAGCCTGGAGACCTGTATATCTCTAGGTGGTCTTAGCCCACTTACAACAAAGAAAGAAGAATGGGCCTAGAGAAAGAAAAAATGAAGGCAATGAAGGCATGTCCGTTAGGTTCAAGATATGTTGAGGATCGATGAATTTCTATAACGAAGATAGCCAGAAATTTGAATATTCCGTATGGATCAAATAATACGATTTCGACCAAACGTTTGCGATCTTCACAGCTTTTAGCAAGATGTGTTCCAAAAGCGTTGCGCTCAGAGCAAATGAAAGAGATCAAAGGGATATTTTATGGGAATCTCGCTGGGAAATTGAATGTCCTCAAAATCCAGATTTGGCCTCATCTGATTACTTTTTATTCCCAAAATCAAGAGGTCATTAAAGTTGAAAATGGCACTCAATAAATGACGCTAAACGGCCGTTTTCAGATGGTTTAGTTTGAAGGACTCTGGGAGGGCATGTAGAGTTGGGAACATCGGATGCAAAAGAGTTTAGATATGAAAAGGTTTATATGTTAAAACATAAAATTGTATAAATTTATACTCTGTGTGTTTAATTAGATCGCTCCGGCTACCTAGTATCATCACGTTTTAGCCTGCATGGCGCTGAGACTACTGCAGGCTGTTAGGTAAAGAAGACGTTTGGACATAGCAATATTCTGCGCTCTCTATCACTGAGAGTGATAGAAGGGCCATCTGACAACATGACATGGGAACTAAATTTGAACGTAGGTTTGGAGGTCCAGACTACCGTCAGAGAAAATTCAGAAAACTTCCAGCCTGGCAAGGGCTATGTCGGAGTTTTGTGCACAGATAGATCCAAATCAGAGTCGGGTGAAGCCGCCGGAGTCCTTCTGGTTAAACCTCCAAAATTACTACCGCTGGCATAATTCTGTCAGTGTCTTCCAAGCGATCCTGTGCAATCTTCAAAGCCTTCTAAGCAATACAAAAGCACCCAAGGAACCAGGGAAATACTGTTACTGGATAGCTAATCAATAGGAGATATGATCGTAACCTGAATATAACAGACTGGATCTAAAGTCACCCCCAGCATATTGAAAGGTTCTTTTTTACGAATGCGGGTGTAAAATAGTTCCTTTTCAGCGCCAGTTTTGTCTTATTCTCTATCCATGGACGGGGCCTTTACCTACTATCACCGTGTGTCAATTTAAAACGTTTGAGGTTATTAGAGGAATCTCGAAGTATATTATTTAAGTTGTGGAATTAAATCAATTTAATTTTACATTTCGCCTTGTCTTTCAAAAAAATCAGAAAATGAACTTTAAAGCTGTTGTAGAGAGGCAATATTAAAATGCCAACATTTAACATTCATTCCGCTCTAAATTTCAATCGAATCAAATAAACCAGATTTAAAAGTTATCAAAAAATAAAAAAATGTCTTACTTTTATTCTTCCCCGCATGAATATGCTTTTTTTGTCTCGCCCTTGAATTTTGAAACCATACTTGAGTGACCCTTTTACTAAGACCAGTTACTGATGCTATCCTTTCTAGATCCTGTCCATCAGGATTGCTGTCTATTTGGAAATTAGCCTGAAGAACTTGCAGTTGCTCCTCTGTAAATGTGGTTCGAACTCTTTTCGTTTTACTTTTATGATATCCATCACCATCGCAGCCATCTATTAATGAAATGAGATTAGCATCGGTCGGTTAGCATTCATCATAGCATGAAACAACACCCACTATTTATTAATGAGTTTTGTTTGCGATTGTTTACTTACCATCAGATGACGTTGTACCGCCTTCGATTGTTTCTAGATAGTGGGCTTTACACAATACCCGATCGTCCATTAATGCGAATTGCTCTCCTGTAGATAATTGCCGTCCACATGAATCGCATGCAAAACATGCCAGGTGGAAGACTAGTTCTCTAGCTCGTCGCACCCAATCTGAGGCTGATATTCCGCGGCAACATTTCGAACATTTGGCACCAAAATTTCTGCAAATAATAAAACTTTTTAATTGATAAATTTGTTTTTGAATTTAAATAGTATAAAAGTTTTTTTATAGAGATTTTCGTAATTATTTAATCTTTTCTAATAATACCAGGAAATTTTGAAGATAGGAGGAAATACATATGTACCTCCGGTTATAATGAGAACATAGAAAAACTATGAGAAAAATTAGTTTCATTTAAACAAGATCTCTTATGTTACTAACATTACATCGAAATATACGTGCAAATAAATTGTCTTGTAGGTAAAAATTCTTGTGTAACAAATCAACGATTTCAACGTAGGAAGAAATGATTGATTTGCCATTTTTATGGTTAATAACAATATTAGGCACCGCTAAAGGTTTGTTAAAATTTCTTGTGGGATCAATCACGCGCTGGAGGCGTATAACAAAAGTGCGACAAATGCTTAATCGCAATTTTTGGGTTCGATCTTTTCATGTCCATGTTATCGGTTGATGTTACCCTACAGAGGTCCAAGATGGTCAAGACAGGATCTGACAGGTGCTTGTCTTGCATTATCAAAAGCGTAAGAGTAACACAGAGTAGCGACATCAACAAAGCTATGAAGTGGGTTGGAAGGGATTGAGAGTTAGAGCCGGTTTAGACGGTGCGCTCCAGCGCATGTGCCTCACGAGCTTTGTGGATAAAGGGAGAAGTGGGGTGGTACCTCTCTTCATCCCCACTCATCCCTTCATCACCAAACGTTCGTGAGGCACATGCGCTGGAGCGCACCGTCTAAAACAGCTCATAGTCATTTAAAAATATTAGAAATAGAACAGGTGACAGAATTGACTCCTGCGCGACCCCGGCGGAAATGGGGTGCGGTTTGAATTTGACGCCATCCAGTATTGCCTTGATTGAATGGCCGGAAAGGAATCTTCCAATCAAGTTCTGTAGAAGTGAGTCAAAACCAATATCTTGGAGTTTAGCTAACAGAGCTGAGTGCCATACTGCCAGCAACCAGACCTGACTTAGCAAATCGATGCAAACTGCAGCTGAGGTGTTCTGTTAGACCTTTTATGGTGAACCTTTTTGGTCTAAAGCCATACTGTTAGACTCCAGCTACCTGGTTTTGGAGATAATAAACTTAATTGCAATTGGGATATAGTTGGAGAGGTAGTTGAAGTCATCGGTTCAAGTTTTCAAGAGTCTGGATAAACTGTAAAGTAGTATGATAGGGCAAAAAGTGTGCGCAGAGGCTGAGAGAACTCTTGCGCGCTCCCAAGGCGGCATTTTTAATTTTTATTGCGTTCATGCACTCCTGATTAAACCTGTTTGGCTTTACAGATTTGATAGAACGGCGAATGAACAAATGCATTCCTGCCTCTATACGGATTGGGGCAGAGTTGACATTTTTGTTTCGAAAACACAATCCCAAGTCAGCGTATTGGAAAAAATGAATGAACTCTCTGAATTATACCAACTGTTGAAGTTAGAGAAGCTCAACAATGAAGTACAGAGATATTGCGCGTCAGAAGAAATTCAATTTAACTTCATTCCATGGCTGAATTGCGCACTCTCTTAGCTCAGGCGGAAGTTTGCCTTAATTCATCTCAAAGATTCCTAAGTATATGTGTATAGGTACATAAGTTTATACATAATGTATATGGCGTTTTGCTTTTCTATTTTGTTATCATAATAAATAAATAAAAAGAAAACTTTAAACTGAAAAGGAGTATTTTTTATATCATAGAAAGTATTCGACCTCAACAGAGAGAACTGCCAGCGCCGACACCCGGTTTTGTCCCAGAACGCTGAACGATTATTATGATCAAAAGTGAAATGTGATGTAGTTGGGGCAAGCGGACAGATGAAGAACAATGCTGTGGAGTGGAACCGAACCATGGACCTCTGGAATGGCTGTCGAGCGCCTGAACTACCGTCTACCGAAGCCCGCAATAAATTGAAATGTTTAATCGCAATAAGATGTAGCATCGATCTCAAGAGAGGTAGATGCATTTCTAACGTATACAGCGTGAAGAAGAACAGTGAAATTTCAAGATACCTGAGACACTTTGACGACCGTAGTCTTAACAAGAGCTTTTGCAGGAAAACCAAACGAGTACCACCAAGTTTCTTCACTTGTACATCTGAATAAATAAAATCAGAAATGGCCTTTTTTAAAAAAAAATAACTTAAAATAAAACCTGCAGGTGCACCAAGATTTGTCTCGTGAGGTTATGAAATGCACCTGTTATTGCTGCTGGGGTCGTTTCGAAGATTTCTGTTAGTACATGTTTAAAATTTTAGCTTTCCTTTTTTATGTTCTTTGCTTGTGATTTTACCACCATTTACTACCATTTATGTTTGCGCATCTCTGTAAATAAAATGACTTAATAGAACTGTGTAAGAAGTTTTATTAACTGTAAATGACATATTTTATTTCGTTTAGTCAATTTGTGACTATAATGTTGGTTATTGTTGCTGGAGTTTGCCGAGGCAGAATACTGAATGGATGTCAATAAAAATGCATAGACTAATGAAACAACGACGAGGTTGGACAGGGGAATAATCTAATAGAAATTCTCCTATAAAAAATAAATATGGCAATTTATTTACATCATAACCACAACAATTTCGTAGAGAGTATAAGGAATTTCCGTTCTGCGCCCTTGATCCAAATAACAAGGCCAAAGGACGATCATATAGATCCCGGAGTTCAGCTGAAATTGACCTCTGGATTATTTGAAGACATGGAAAATTGAAGGCTGGTTTTCATAACATATTGGCGGAATGCCTTAAATTAAGAAAATCTCATGCAGAATCCTTTTTCGGTTTTGAAGGGATATAGAAGATTATCAATTTTGCTGGTAAACAAAATAACCCTTTTTGTTGGCTAAAATATATGGTGTCATTATCAATACCACGGAGCAGGGGCGTTTCCAGCCAACTGGCTTAGGGGGGGGGGTAATTTTAAAAAAAGAAAAAACTTAAATATTTTTTTATTCCATAAATACAAAACAATCAACATCAAAAAAAAATTAAAAGTGCGTGTACGCTCCGACGATTGTCTTAAATTATATACAACTAGCTGGAACCCATATAAATCCCACATTTCCTCTTCTCCTTACCATCTCACCAAAAAAAACGTTGTTGATCCATTCTGAACCGATTGCTTAGAGAGCTTCAGGATACACTATGTTCAATGTTTTTCCATTTGTGGCTAGAATGTCAAGATTTTCCGATTTTCCAACTCTTGAACAACCTACATACAGTTAACCGGGAAGTGACACTTAGATGGCAAAATTCGTCCGGTATATTGGTCCCACAATTTTGAATTTATAAATTTTGATCATAAATTCGTTATTTGCTACCTTAAAAAACCCCAGTCACCGATTTTCATTGAGATCGGAACACAATTTGAAAATTCGTCGGCCATTTTGAATTTATAAGTTTTGACCAAAAATTCGTTATTTGCGACGTTATAAACCCCTAGATATCCACTTTAATTGGAATCGGAACAAATTTAACAAAATTCGTCCGCCATATTGGCACGGCCATTTTGAATTTATAATTTCTGATCATAAATTCATTATTTGTTACCTTAAAAAAATTCAGATACCGATTTTCATTGGAATCGGAACACAATTTTCAAATTCGTCGACCATCTTGATTTTATAATTTTTGACTGCAAATTCGTTATTTGCGACCTTAAAAACTCTAGATACCCACTTTCATTGGAATCGGAATAAAATTGGCAAATTCAACCATATTTCTGCTTCCATTCGGTCATATACGAGTATACCCCATGTTACTCGCTGATAATAGAGCTTTATATTGGCGACAGAATTTTTAAAATCGGTTCGGTAGTTTTTGAGTTTATCCGGAACAAACAAACAATCAAATCTTTTCTCTTTAATAGTATAGATAGGCAAAGGATGCAAATGAACCCATATATTTATTTAATTGATTTGATAAAACATATTACATAAATTTTCTTTCCTACTTTTTAGCCTATTATATGTTTTTCGCCATTTTGTGGTGGCCGCCATATTAGAATCAAAATGACGTCAGACAGATTACTCCATTACAATCGTCATACCCTTTCATTTGATACCCATTCTGAGGGGGTTGTGAGGAAAAAGGTAATCCGCCATTTTGAATTTGGAATGACGCGACACAACCAATTGTATTCTATCTGTCATGCCCTTCCATTTGATGCCCATGTCGGTGGGTCGGGGAACACAATTCCAAAAATCGGGCGCCATTTTGGAACCGCTTCTTGATTTTTTTACAAAATGGTCAGATATTCAAGCAAGCACAGATCAAAAATCTGCTGAAAAGATCATTCAAATTTGTGTGCCCTCCCCATCGTCCTCTCTCACCCTCTTCTTCATATACCACTTTGCAGCGGACTCTTGTCGTGTCGTGTGTACGCTCGTGTGGAATTAGCCATAGCGTGCCATATTAGCGGGAGTCTCGGGTATCGGTCCCTTCCACGACTCTCCAGCAGTTTTGGAAAAATTCACCGTCATATATCGCCGACTAGATTCACCATAACTTATCTTGTTTGTTTGAAATTGTGGTAATTTTTAAGAATAAAAATAAATAAGCGAACGAAAATTCTTAGGGGGGGTAATTACCCAATTACCCCCCTCTGAAACCGCCCCTGCCACGGAGGCTTTTAATTCCCGAGTAAAAATAAATGATGGCCTTAGAACGGGCAAATGCCGACTGTGATTGTTGCAGGACAGTACGGCCGTACAGGGGGCGATTGACGGTGAAACAACGGCCTTACAGTTCCAATAACGGCCATACGACGGTGGTACGGCGGCCGTATGGTTGCTATTACGGGTATACGACGGTGGTACAGTGGCAGCAACGTGGATATTCGCCCTCCTATAAGAAAATATATTTCACTGCAATTAAATGTTTGATTTTTTTTCGGTTGTGTTTTTTTTTCAAGCCGTTAAATAACAAAATTTCCCACTAAAATATAAATCAACACGCACCACACACTTCACGTACAACAAACCGACGACTGGCGAGCTCGTTTCTCTTGTGCATCGATATCTTTAGGATAAATCGTACATAACGAAAATGATGGAATTCCCATAAAACACATTCAACAATACATTTGGTGCAGATTCTTTTTTTTTGGCTCAAATTTCCCGTCGAATGCCCGTTTCTACAGCTCAGTACTTGGCCTTTTAAATCTTTTGGTCAAATTTGGCCGCCGTAAGGCCGTATGTGCTCCCATTAAAAATGGTTAAAAACTCTACGGCCATCATATGCCCCTTAAAAAGCCAAGCGGCCGGTGTTCGCCCTTTATAAGGCCGTTTTTTATTTTTACTCGGGTTTTCATTTATGTGGCTACATATTACAAAGTCGTGGGCCTAAGCGCAGTATGCCCAAAGATTTGTCACTTAGACTTGTTTGGTCAAGCAAGGCCGCGCCGAACAACGACACCCTACTCCGCGCTATCGCAAAACAGTGACAGAAAACATGAAGGGCAAACTCGTCCTCTTTGAACCGCATCCTGCAGGGGGGTCCTCCACCCTTCCCAACCTTCATACGTGATAATTATGGGCGCAGGGTCCAGTGAACAAGCCAACTAGTGTACTGGTATCCTTTCTGCTACACTGGCAGCATTGCTTGGAGTACACCAGACCCGGTGTACGGCGTATTTGATCAGATATCCGATCTACCGATATTTTTCACAAAAACGAGGTCTCCCAACAGTGGGTTCCGGGCTGATGGAAAGAGTGCCGGAGCCCTGTATAGCTACGGCGTCCGCCTTCCATTGCACGTGGGGCATGATGAGCCGGGACCCACATAAGGACCCTCAAATAATATTACCTATCTCATAAATGGTGCATTGGCAGTCTCAAATTAACTTGATCCTACGGAACTCCATCTCTCTGATTGCCCTTGTTTGTTACGGAACTCCATCTCTCTGATTGGCCCTTCTTAAGTTTTCATTGGTGCATGCTCATATAGTGTCAACAACTGCTTGAAAGACTATAGCGTTGCCGAGGCTGAATGTTCTACCCGGTCTTGGACCTTCACCACAAATCACGGCACCTATACCTGTCTGTCTTGGAGCCATCCGTGCACGATGCGATGCTGTATCGTAGGGAAAACGCAGGATAGACATGATATTTTTTATGTGGCAGTACTAAACTCAGAAGTCACCTTTTGCACTACCACTAAGTCACGTCGTCGATCTCGTGCAATGAACTGGTTTGAAGTTATTAGGAGTCAGGAGGGTATCTATTGAAAGAGGCTTCAACTTTGATATCTTCGCTGGCATGAAATTTGATTCCCTTCTTTCTTCTGAAGTCTTCCACAACGCTGACAATTGTTGTATTCGATCTAAGGCCCAGTGAGGTTTTTATAACGGATTTCTATACTTCAAGATGAGGCGGTACCAAATAGAGTTGAGTTTTCAGTGAAGCCGTCGGCGTTATACGAGAAGCCTCAGGCAGGCCATTCTTGAGCAAAGCTATTAAGCTTAGTTATGCCACCACACTAAAGCTCCATATTATCTTGGACCTCAATCATTTTTTTTGGCTATATATCCTATGTTGATGCAGATACTCTGCGATAGGTTCACAGATAGGTGCATGACCAGCTCATCAGATTGGGCTGGTAGCAATGGAGTTTTGCGTCTAATAACACTCCGTAGTATTTAGACTGTTATGAAAAGCCTAATGCTTTTCCGTGAGGACCAGGTCAGGTCTTGATGAAAAGCAGTTTGTGTAGAGATTGACACTGAGTTAAAGGTCAAATCAAGAGTGTGTTTCATGAGCCTCCACGTGCTGCTACCTGTTTCACTGGTCTTACTTTATATTTAGTGAATAAAATTTCTTTAACTTAAAAAGCGTAGGTCAAGATCTCCCAGAAACTATGAAATATCTACAAAATACCGTTGATTCAACGCAGGTAAAATGATTTTCATAAAATTATTATCTTAATCCCTGCCCGAAATTTTCCATAATTTTCTCCCAACAATATTCAAATTAAAAAACTCCACATTTTTCATCGTCGAAAAAAATTTCCCGCCTTAGCCAATTGTCCGTGATCGAAATGATGAATGTTTCCTGTGATAATAAATTTGTTGCTATTAATTAAAATGAACTAAAAAAAAGTAACAACACAACACCACTGAAATCACGTCGTTTTCCGGCACAGCTTTAAGAGAGCGCGAAAGATCCATTACTTGCGCGTGCACTCCACCATCATCAGTCTTGGGCTAAGATCAAGTTGATCTTGAGTTCGGGAAATACAGAGATCAGAAAATCCAAAAAGGAATGGAAAAGGTGCTCTCAAAGATTGGTTGGTGTTCAAACACAGTTCAGCATTGATCCCAGGTGAAGGGAAGACTTTTTGAGAAATGATCCGATGACACATCAATAAAAATCTTATTCAAAGCGATTCTTGTGGAGCACCGATGCCGACCCATATATATAATAATGCTGTTGTGGTAGTAACGGAAGAAGGTAAGGAGAAAAGTTATGATTCAGACACAGTGCCTTGTTATTCTTTATCGATTATATGGGATTGGTAAGTTAACTCTAACCTAAATAAATACTGGAATCACCTCAAGATTAAGTTTTGTTAACTTTTCGTCAGGGTCATTCTGGATGAATATGACTGGAGTGAAAAGAAACAGCATCAAGAGCGTTAAAATAAATATCGAAAGGTTTCTGGTGTTTATTGTCATTCGGATTGGTTTCAATTTTTCAAAAAATCCTCAAAAGATACCCAAGAGTGACTTGGAGGATTTCCCTGATGATCGGTAATGGTGGTTAATTGAAGACTTAACCAAGAATAGTAGCGGTTAAAATTCTTCATTCCACATCGTTGCTGTTGATATCATCACATCACAAAAAAGGAAGGTGTTGATGCCATGACTCGGCGATATATCATTCAATACCTATGTTTATCCGCCAAAGAATTCGAATGTCATTCATCAACAAAAAACTTATTCAAAAGAATTTTTGCATAAAATTTTTTCGAGAAATAAAAACAAAAAAAAATTCTTTTGCTAAAGCACACGCCCCAACTGGTGCCCGTTAGAGACACTTTTCAAAGTCATAACCAAAGTGTCATAATTTTTGCCATTTTGTGTCTGCTGATCTAAAACAGTAGAAGCACACAACAATGGCATAACCAGTAGCAGAATTATAAAAAAAAATCAATTTAGCAGTTAATAAGATATCACCTGGAATCACCTGAAAAGAAAAGATTTGCGTCTTAAGTAGTAACTCACTTTGCATAATCGGTTTTACAGTAGACCTGTCGCTCCCTGAGAAAACACGACTGTTGTCGATCGAGCGGTGATAAGCAGACGCAACATCTTAGACATGATCCGTGCCATGAGCAGCCGCCTACCTCCAAGAAATACCTGTCCGATATCGGCTCACCACACGCTGCGCATGAACGCAGCTCAGTCTGAAAAACAATCCATGTTCAAGAAATTATTTTTTTTTTATTTTTTATTTTCAAAATACACAAAAAAATTATTCGATTTTCAAAATATTTTTACATAAAATATGCTTTTTTGTTTTGTGCATTTTTCATTCTTATGCATTTGGGTGAAATTTGATGTTTTTGGTTTTTGTTTTCGAAAGTTTCGATTTTCTATTGTTTTATGAAATTTGAGAAATGGTAATTTTTGAAATTTTTTCTTCTGGTAGTTTTTTTTACGTGAATTTGTGAAATTATGATTATGGTTTTACTGTCGCTTAGATAAGTGTAAAAAACATAATTATAAATGCAAAATATTAGTTTTTTTTAGGTTTTATGTAACCTTACACCAACCATTTATTGTGGCGTGAACATATTTTAAAATACAGTGAAAATCGTAGGCAATAAAATATGCTTTAAGGAGATTGAGAGTATTAAAGGCTTACAAAAAATGTTGATGGTGTAAATTTGCACCATCATAATGCGGTTCTCATTAATCTTTATTGATAGTAAAAAAAACTTTGATAGAGAGTAATTAATTAACACGATTTATTTATAAAAAGTGAAATTTAAGTTAAAATTTTTCTAGATTATTGTTAAGACTGTTTTTGCCTTTTTCCTTAAATCTAATACGTGACTATAATTTGAATATATTATTGTTAAAATGGCTTGTTCCTATATTTACTTAAAAAATATGTTGATTTATTCTAAACAGAAGTCAGCTACTAGCTACTACCGTCGCGTCGGCTCTTCTCAGTGATTTAATACTTAGACTGCGAAGCAGGCCACAGAAAAGAATTCTGTATGTCCGTTGATAATTTACGAAACATTAATATTCATAAAGAACAGAATAAGAAACAGAACCAGAACAGGAAATAGAAGTCACTTTGGGCTATTACACATTTATTAACAAGAAACAAATCAAGGAGGACTAAAGTTAAACTATACAGTACACTTATAATTCCAATACTACTCTATGGATTTGAAACCTGGACATTTAGAAGTAAACAAGTAACACCTCCTATGGTGCTTCGAAAGAAAAATCCTTTGCACTATATAGTATATGCAGGAGGGAACAACAATAGTGTTTGGAGGAGAAGAAATAATTATTATGAACTGTATCAGTTGTATGAAGATCCAAACATAAAACTAAAAAAATGAACAGAATTCGATTGGTAGGACATGTTCAACGTACGCAGTGATGCCAGCACAGCAAAAATTATTAGAGACACGGGGCTCCCAAAAAAGCCAGCCTGAAGATCAAGATCCCTAGGTTTAACAATTGGAGACTTCAAGCTACAAACCAACATTTCTGGAGGAAGATATTGCAGGATACCAACACAAATAACAGGTTATTGATGATTAGTTTTTATTAATAATACTGTGTATATTGGTCCTATATCGCTCCTTATAACAAGGAAAAATTATTATATATGTAAATCAACGTGGCTTTAAATTACTACCTGAGGTTTTGTTGGCTTTTCTGTTCCCAATAACCTAAGAACTAGGCCAATACATGTTTTGATTTAAAGCTTAGGAACGAAAATGACGTAGTATTGACTATTCTAAGTTTTAGATTCAAGTTTTAATAGTCCAAAGATACCGTAACCAGTAATGTATAAAATTTCATTATGTAGATCCATAATAGATCTAGTACAAAACATCACTAGTGATTTTTATGAGTGTGGTAAAAAGTGATGATTCCTAAATTTTTACTGACTAAAAAATTAGGGTGATCCCGAATTTTATAATCAAGGATTTTTAAAATTTTATTATTTGTAAAAAAGTGTTTAACCTTAGAAATCTAGCTGACACTTCTGTGAAATATTTTAACCTTTCCTTCTTTCCTTTTGATTTTTTTCTTTTTTTTAATGAGGTATTGGGCTCAAAAATACCGCGCCCGCTACTTGGATTTAATGTATTCTTTAACATCCATCAAATTCGTAAGCAAGCAATCTGCGTAGAGAGTTGTCGATCAGATTTGTCTGTTCCAGTCAAGATACGTTAAACAAATAGGGTGCTTCTTGGCTTCACACATAAGAAAGTGATCGTCAACAATCCTCCTCATAAAATTGGTAAGCGCCCCATACATAACCAATTTCGGACCGATGACTACAGCTTAGCCAGGGAATGCCATATTTCATTGCCTTCAAATTGCTGATGCACTGGAGACGCAAGCAAAGGTGACCCAGTTGGATTGGACTTGCAACTGTAATACAATAGACTAGAACAAAAGTAGTCCCGTAGTGAGCGTTGCAAGTGACCTGGTCCTTTCGGATAGTTGATGATCTAAGGCTAGGTTCACACGGCATTGTACTGCACGTTTTTTTGCAGGATAAATCTTACCGAATAAGTAGTGGCGCACACATTGAGTATTGAACCGTTCACACGTCGCTTGTACTGCAAAATAACGTACACAGCTCAACACGTTTATCGAATACCTACTCACCGAACTTGTCAAGCAAACCGAACGAACTTGTAACGTATTCGGTCTGTAGTAGCGCATATTATAACATTTAACTTTGACTATTCGTTTTTTACACGAATAAAAATGTATCGAGTGAACAGCCCGCAGTTTGTACGGTAAAAATACTGCTAAAAACGTACAGTACAGTGCCGTGTGAACCTAGCCTAAGCGTAAGTAGTGGTGGGTAGTAATAATAAAACTTTCATTTTCAAAATTTTTTTTGTTTAAAAACTCAAAAATGGATTTTTTTATATTTTTGAAAAAAATATATTTTGTATATACACTCTTAAGGTACATATATCCCAAAATGTAGGATGGAACGACATTGGGATAATATTAAAATAAAATATTTTACACATTGTGATTTCTTTCAGTTTGAAATTGCTTTTTTGTGCAATTCCTCTCCAAATAACTTTTCCAGTAAACTGGATTCCTAATGTAGAAATATGTGACACTATTCTCTGCTAATGTGAACAGTGTCGGTGCACTGGCTGCCAATGCAGGCGAAAACTAGTATAGTATAAAAGCACCTTAAGTATAATCACGAATATCCAAAAAATTGGTCAGAAAGTCCACTTAATTAATAGCACGCTATTTATAAGACATTAGGTAACAATTGTTATTCTGATAGCGAGGTAAAAATTAAAACCAGATATTGCACACTAATAATCATCCCCTGTGGTGCCTGGAGTCTAATTTATTATATATAACTAGTAAGATCCGCACGGCGTTGCCCTTGATAAATTATGGGCCTTTCTGGTAAAATAAACAAATGAAATATTCTTAAAAATGTAACCACCCAACAAAAATAAATATTAGTGAAAGAGTATTTAAAAATAGGCTTTTGCCCACGACTATTAGGCACATAGTATAATCTCAAAAAAATATGACAGATCCACAGTGTTATTCATGCTATAATATTTTTTTGGGGAAGGCAGGCATTATGGACTTTTAGTTAAATTAAACATTGTGTTCGCTTGGAGTCACGTACTGAGAGAGTGTGACTTCAGACGGATATTGCCCATTATCAGCCATGTAATAGCCGTGTTTTTTTAATGAACTATATAGGTCTTCGATCCAGTTCATTAAAAAAACTATAAGGGAAATTTCACTAAGCGCCATCTTCAGTGCTTTAAATATATTAAAATTAATCCGAAGTTGCGTGTCAGTAAGCAACTGTTACACGAATTCCCCTCTAGAAAATAATGAATAAGTTTCTAAAAAATAAATTATTTGTTTCCTCATGCCTGCAAATTTGCTCTCGTCACTTCTTTGTTGTTTTTATTTTAAATGACGTTTTTCCGACAGCGGCTAAGTATGCTACATTCCGAAAAGAAAGGGAAATTTTGAAATGTCCCAAGATCTGGATAAAAACCTCGATAAAACCTTGGTTTTCAGATTTGTATGGGGAAGAACTATATAGTTCATTAAAAAAACACGGCTAATATAATGCAGAAAAATTACATGTCTGACAATTGCCTGGCCTTGGATTCTCATCTGCAATGCCACTGACACAGGTTTTATTTGTTTACATAGACGCCAGCCCCTTCCGGTATTGCATCGTAGACTTATCTATACTTAAATTTTCGGGGGGGGGGGTCATAAATTCATTATTTGCCACAATAATAAAAACCCCTAGATATCCACATTGGCATTTTGTATTTATAAGTTTTGATCATAAATTTACCTTAAAAACTCGCAGATACCGATCTTCATTGAAATAGGAATACAATTGGCAAGCTCGTCGGCCATATTGGTGCAACTATTCCGAATTTGTAAGTTTTGATCATAATTTCGTTATTTGCGACCTTAAAAACCCCTAGATATCATCTTTCATTGCAATCGGAATACAATTGACAAAATTCGTCCGCCATATTGGCGCGGCCATTTTGAATTTATAAGTTCTGATCATAAATTCGTTATTCGCTACCTTAGAAAACCTCGGATGCCGATTTCATTGATAGAGGAAAAACGATAAAAGAAGAAAACGAGCTTCTCGTTCGCTCTGGTTGTTTGAGTGAAAAAGCTGCGCTTTCAAACAACCTGAGTTTCAAACAACCAGAGCGAATGGGACACTCGTTTTCCTCTTTTATGGTTTTTACTCTACCGGAACACAATTGGAAAATTCATATTGGGGCGGCCATTTTGAATTTCGAAAATCGGGCTCCGAGGTCCAATCGCTTTCTCGTGCCGAAAAACCTCTACGTACAAAAGTTTCTGCATCATGGAATGTAGGTATAAGGTATATTACTATGCTTTGTAAAAAAATTTCAACGGAGCTCTCCATGACAACGCCATCTAGAACTGGCTTTAGAAATTAATAGAATAGCCTATGTTCTTTCTTTTAATGTTAAAAAGCACATGGTTAAAATTTCATTAAGGTCAGTTGCACGGAAGCCTTTAACTATTTGCGCAGCACACACCACGGAAGCTCTTAGAAGGGAGAATGAATTTACAAATATCATCATACTGGTAGCTTATTTTCGCCTATAACCTTCCTAGATAATCCGCCTCTCTATTGGTGAAAACTGAATGAAAATCCATACAGTAGTTTCTGAGATTAGCTCGAACATACACAAACTCAGCGCGACGGGGACTTAAATTTATACTATGTAAGGATAAGGAAGGAAGGAGCAATATTGGGACTAAGTGCACGGCCACAACGCAGCCTGCCTAGCCTAGCACCGCACATAACACCATATAGGGTTAGTGTGCGATGGTCAAATTCTGTTCTTGTTGGTGCGATGGCTGCGTTGTGGCCGTGCACTAAGGCTGCCGTTTAAAATATTAAAGGGACTGAGGTAATAAGTATTTCCCGAGTACCCGAGTCCTCACTCGAATTCTCAAGTATGCAGTTTCTTACTAATTCGTTAGAATGTGTGGAGATCAAGCCTGCTCTCTTGTCCCATAGTTGCAATAAGTTGGTCATAATAGGGGGATGTTGGCATAATCGTATAATTCTTTGTTTGAGTAGTATTAATGCCTGGTATTGAATCCTTTTTTTTGGTAAAGCAAAGAGCTACTCAAATTACATCCTCCGCAGCTACCGAAGTCATTTATTTATGAAAACTATAAATTCACATTAAGAAGTCATTTTCATATTTGACTACCGCATTCTTGGATTGTTTTCATTGATTGCTGATGATTGACTTTGTTGTGTTATTGCTTATCTACTATAGATAGCGTTTTGATTATGAGTTTGGAGTGAAATTTAATTAAAATTACTCAATACAAATTTCAGTATACTCATGTCTAATTTACTTGCCTTTTTGCTCAATAATATATTTTGAGTTAAACTAAGCAAGAGGGTTTCGTTTTGCCTCAGGGCAACTTTAATTCGTCGAGGAATTTTCCAGTTCAATGTCTATCAGCCGATCTTATCAAGATCAAGCAGCACACGGAGGATATTCCCATCTAAAATCTAACCTTCGACATAAAAAATATACCAATGACTATTTCATCAGCAGGTGGGATATGTCAGCAGTTAAATCAGATAAGATAAAGGTTTCATGACACTTCATTGAGATGGCTCCTACTTAAGTCCCAAGAAGCCTTCAAATTTTCCTTTCGAGTATGATTCTTAAACTAATAGTTGCCTTACGGTAGCAAGCTGTTTATCTTATGAAGGAGTCGGTGTTGTCATAGTAGAGCGAAACCTTACATTGAAAGACACACACTCATGCACACTCAAAATATTAATAGGAAAAATGGATATCCGAAAAGATTATTTTAGTGCAAATGGTGAGGTTGATTTTTTTATCGCAAGTTTGAATCATATCACATTTGGGTTTCAAAATGCCGTGCATATTCGTTAAATGGTGATGACTTGTTAAGATTATAGTACAAGTATTCGTTTCAAACTGATATCTTTGGCAAAGCAACAAAGTAAGGAGATTTTTCTATTGCATAGTTGGTAATTTCTATCAATTGATACCGACTGTTAAAAACCTAATTTAATAAGGATATTTAGATAAGATATGGAGTAATCCTTAAAAGCCTTTCAGCAAACTGCTTATAGAACAGGAAATCTTTAAGCTAAATATTCTAGATTACGATCAAGGGCAGCCAATCATCATAGTGATATTAAATTTATTTAAAAAACACGAAGCGGCAACATTTACTAAATCAATAAAAATTCTTAAGTACATTGCTCTCATTTGCATATAAAATGTACTTAAAAAGTAACAAAATTCTCTGAATCAAGTGCAAAACTAATAAAATGCAGCTTAAAAATGATCCAGCATTAAATCCGTAAGTAACCTTCATAAAAGCGCAAATGAAATCCGGACTAATGGATTTGCGGTCGAATACGGTAGCGAAATCCGTTGTCAGCGGCGATATCGCCTTACTGTAAGTCGTTAATTATTACACCAGGTTGACATATGTTTCAGCCTGTCGTGCGGGGATAGTAAACTTTCAACATTTTTTATTTTATTTAATTTTTTTTGAAATATTTTTGGTTTTGTGCTGCTGCTGCTGCTTATCTCGAATCTCGGATTTCCATTCATGGTCATTCTCCATCTTCGAAATTGACTTGCACAGCATCAATCCGATAATCGCAAAAAAAAGTATCGATTCTAGTATAGGCGGGGATGCCTTAAACTCGATAAAAGATATATATTTATATATTTAGGTAAAAAAAAATACCAAACAAACATTCATCGATGGAATCCAGCAGACATGAACCGCGAGAACAGCGAATTCCGTCAGCTATACAAGTTCCCAAATGTAAAAATTAAAAAATTAAAAAAGATAAATCGGCCAGAGTTGGATATTAATATGTTAAACACCTCTTAGAGATTCCGACTTTATCGAGTTTTTATGCAAATGCGGCTAAGAGCGCTTGTCCAGTTGATGTCCTAAACTGGCAGCATTTACATAAGAGGTGCCTAATGCGAGCCGCTCAAAGCGCCTACGGGGCCCGAGTGAGACAATTTGTCAACTACGGTTACCGGCGATGATATCCAATTTTTCAGCCCGATTTCAATCGATTCTTCTCCGCCGGGATTTTTCTCAATTACAAAACGATTCGAAACCGAAGATCTGTGCGGACAACAACAGAATCCCACCAGAAACGTTAAGAACCGAAACTTACGACCATTAGCACGAACGTCGTAACCAATTCATATGATCTGTAGCCAGTTGACCGAGTTTACACTATTATCTAAATTTTTTGTACAACTTTTACACCTTTTACACTAAGTTTCCCACGATATACCTTGACGTAGTGTGAATATTATGACTTTTCAAGCAAATCGTTCGTTAGTTGAACTACAATAAAAACCCTTTGGTCTGCGGTCATCTATCAGACATAAAATAGTTATGACGGCAATCGGCATCGATGATGTTATCGCTTTATTGATGCTATTCTAAAGGTGAATATTGTGCCCGTCAATTGTGCCGAGGTGTGAAAGTAGTAAAAGAATAAAGTTTCCAAACTTTCGCAGCATGTTGTCGCGTCGGACTTCATCTGAATTTATGATGTCACTCCATTTGGGAGGACTGATCCAGTTTTGGTTTGTCCATATTTTTTTTCATCTTCTGTTTAATCCGAAATCGCTGTTGGACGTCGCGTTTGTTCGCTTTAATTAAAAAATTTTCTCTAAAATTTGCATAACAATAAGCCAACGGCATTTGAAAATGTTGAAAAATCCACGAATCTTTAATATAGGCATTGAGATATACTCAATGAAAACCGATATCTTTTGATACTTTTATATCAAATCACCTGTGATTTCCCATTCCGATTTGGTGCCGGGTCGTGTGGTAGTTTAACAGTGTGATCAGTGACGAAATTTATGGAACTATACTCTCTACGGGTTCATTCATCTCGCAGCTCTTCTTTAGTATTTGTTTTTTTGCTATAGAAATTCTAATCTAGATCAGGAACTGGTGAAAAATTTATTGAGGATCAAAGTCAAGATAATTAACGATTTAGAGATGAAATATGGTAAGAGTTTATAGTAGATATTTTGTAGTAGAGTAAATCGTGGTGGAATTAAAAATAAATTTACAGAATAAATAAAAAGAAATTAATTCTTGAATGTTGAAATGATTTTTCAGAAGAGTTGCATACTAAGCATTCAATAAAGTGTATGCTTAAGACACTCAAGCACTATAAAATTTTATGCTTCTTAAGGGTCGTATGGAGCATGAGATAGGCAAGGCTGTGGGTTACATTATTACTAACTACCCTGCTAAAACCCGACTAGAATTTAGGTGAGGAAAACCCTTAACATATATCGGGTCCTGATCAGGCTTTCCTAGTCGGGTCCAAAACAGGAAATCCTCATCTTATGAAAAATAAATTCTAGTCGAAAATGGAAAAGTATTGAAAGTTTTTGGAGATGGAACTTTTGTAAACCAAGAAAGAAGAAGACGTAAATTCCATTTGTTTGTTAAAAATGACAAGTGACAATCACGAGCTTTCCTTGTTTTGAAAAGGTGTGAACCATTTGTGTAAAACATTGGATTTTGTGTTTTTTAATTAGAGAAAAATACCGAAAATGGCGTACAACTTAATCGGCAAAGAGTGCGTCGACATCGTGCACCTTTAGATGGAGAAAATAGCGAAAATTTAGGAAAATTAGGAAATTTCAGTTTATTACTGAAACCTTGAGTTTTTCGAGGCAGGTGGTTAGGACCAAAATTAAAGCTCGCGATATTCTCCATCAAAAAGGTAATAATACTTTTTCTCATAGGACTTGTAGTTTTGGCGCTATTTTGGTTAAAAGGGAGAAAATGTCAGTTTTTCGCGGTTTGTCGCGTTTATCTCGGTTGGTTTTTCGAGGCAAGTGGTAATAATCAAAATTAAAGATCGCGGTATTTCCCCTTCAAATGGCATTAAACTTTTTTACGTAGCGTTATCGTTGCGGAAAATCAACAAAAAAATCCGCACCCTTAAAAGTATGCTTACACCAAAACTCCATCAAGAATTGGAACCCAGACTAAATCCGCGCACCGGATCCGGATCGGATAAATGAAATATAGTTTTTATTATTACTATTGAAAACCTTTCCCGAAGCCTTCAAGCCGCCATAACATCGCATCCAAAGTCATAAAAAAACAAATAAACTCATCTTATATTAATATATTAATTTTTTTTAAATTATCTGCTTTTAACCCCATAATTTCAGATTAAAAGAGCCTAATTGATTCCAAATCAAGTAATCCTGGAAAGTTCCTGGTCAGGTCCTGGTCAGGTAAACCTGATCAGGTCCTGATCCGGCATTCCTGATCAGGTCGTTATGCATCATCTGCCTTTTCATGCCTTACACAACACTCAATAAGTTTGTAGGATGACATATAGATGGCGCCACTATTCACACATTTGATTTTTAGATACCTACCACCAACCTTCAAACGATATGTGTCAAATTTTAATGGCATTTGGATCATTAGTTTACAAGACGTTACTTTTGTAATTTTCAAAGCAATGAAAAAATGTGAATTTCGTTGGTTGATAAAACAATAGTTTTTAATGGGAGCAGACAGTGCTCAAGCAAAGTAATGTCTTTAGAATTGTTATTCGGACACTGCTCCTTCGAGACAATGGCAAATGATAGAGAAATGGTTTGCTGAATTTAAACGTACCCGCACAAACCATCATGCTGAACGCTCTGGCCGTCGAAATTCGGCAGTTGCTCCAGAAAACAAAAAAAAAGTGCACAAATTCGATTTGGAACCCGTAAAGTGAAGTCGCGTGAGATACCTGACACCTTAAAGATATCAGAAGGCAATGTTTTCACTATTTTGCATCAACATTACTCTGTTCGAAACGAGTACCGCTTTTGCTCATTGTTGACCAAAAGCAACAACGTGTTGATGATTCAGAGCGCAGGCGAAATAAAAAAAGATTTTTTCATGCGTTATGTGACAATGGATAAAACATGGATCCATCACTATACACCATAGTCAAATCGGCAGTCATCTGAGTGGCCAGCAACCCCGGAAAGCCGTGTAAAGCGACCACAAAAGTCGATGTGCATGCGACTATCATGAAAATGGAAAAGGGATCAATAGTGAATATTACATAGCCTTGTCAGTGCTTTTGAAGGACGAAATCGCGAAAAAACCCAACTCAAAATAAAAAAGAAAAAATTGATTTTTCACAGTGCTGCAAAACGATCGCAATAATGGCAAAATTGCACAAATTACATTAATTTCGCCTTGTGTTCTCCGTACCGTACCGTATTCTCCAGATTTACCCCCCGCGACTAATTTCAAATCTCAAAGATGATCGAGATGATCGCGGAAACTGAAGAGGAAAGGCATAGAAATAGAAGCGGGATGAAGGAGGCTCTGTTGATGAATAAAGTCGAATGTTTCCTAAAATTTGTTGTTTTATTAGTCATCTTACGAACTTTTTGAGTGTTTATGATCACGATCATAGCAATTGAAAAAAACCATTCTTTAAAAAGTATGAAATTTCAAACCTGCTATATTTATGTTTTTTATGCGAAAGCCGTCTAAGCTAAGGAGTCAGCCTTTATCCTACCGTCATATCCTTAACGCCGTGGTGCAGTCTCTTGTATGTTGTATGAATTTGGGAAAACTGCCGGTAAGCCGAGAGGGGTAATATTTGTTGTGAGAAACATGGAGAGGTCAAGGTATTTATTTCAGTGGGACAGTCTGTGGTAAAAACAGTAAATTTTTCCAAAATTGCTACATTCCTGCGGTGGCCCAATAAGTTAATTGGAAAACAAATGGCACCATCACCATTGGTTTTGCACCTTATACAGCCATGCTATCGAAGCCCGGATCCAGATGAAGAGTTGAGTTCAAGATGGACTGGAGAATGAAAGACTTATAGATTATATCCCGAGCCTATGGCTAAAGGAGGAATTTGCACTTTCCCAGAAAATTGGGATGCTTGTTTAGCAATTTTTAATGTGTGATTATTCCAACATAGATCATCGGTCAATTTTATGCCTACGATATCTAGAACGTTCACTGAAACGAGAAAAAGGCTAGTACAGTTTTTTTTTGGAAATAAGGCAGTACTTTGTTTTTGATGCGTTGATCACGTTTCCCCTTGTTGAAAGAATTGGTTGGACATAGACACGCGATCATGCAGGCAAAGCTTGGTACGTGTTTGCCCGACAATACTAAAGACATAGGAGTAACGCAGAGTATCGTAATCAGCAAAACTGTGAAGTGAGTTAGCGGAGATTGAGTGAGAGTAGGTTATTTATAAGAACTAGGAAAAGATCAACTTGTAGAATTGAGCCCTGGGGAGCACCGGTAGAAATAATGTGTAATTTAGAATCGGTGTCATCCAATTATACCTTAAAGGCGATGGCCCAATCGAGCTATCCCATTCACGACTTTGAGGCGTCAGCGGCGTCAAGCGACGGCAAAAGTCGACCAACTTTCAACTTTTCGCGCGTTGGCAGGCATTGAAAATTTCCAAACTGTCCAACTGTCGAATTATCAAGATTGAGATTTGAAATTTTGCATTTTAAATTAATTTCGCAGTGCATACATGAATTTCAATCAAAGCAACATTTTTTAGGTCCTGACGCTATGAATAAACCTTCAACGGACGTCAACGCGCATGAAGCGCCTGCCGCGCATAACGCGCCGTCAATGAGACCTAAATCACCATTTATATCGGCCGAATCACAAGTACAGATGAGCCGACCTGTAGGCTTTAGCTCGAGGGGATGAATTTTGCCTGGCATCCCTAAATTCTGGGCGTCCTTGTCTACGCCACTTTTCCAGAGGAGTTTTGATTTACTTCACTGTAGCATCCCATAAACCAAACATTCATCCTGCAAAATCTTCCAGATCCCGTCATAAAACAAGAATATTTTCCCGTCGCTAAATCAATTTGCAAACGCGTCAATCTTTTCAAAACAAGCAATATTCCCTGAAAAGTGTCAGGTATATTCACACAAAAATAAAATATTTTATAATTCATTAAATTATTATCGTCCAATAGTAATAAATTTTAAATCTACTAAGCACGCCCATTAAACCGCGGTGCCCTACATGACAAGTTTTCTATTTTTATAAGAAAACGAGTACTAAAAATTGTGCTTCTGATAAGAAAATTTTCGCTTTTTTATTTTTTCAGTTTACATTCACTTTTTTAGATAATAACAATCGAGTTTATCTATCTGTAGTTTGAAGGTTATCATCTTCAGTTCAATACGTTTATTCCGTTATCTATGTAACAATGATCGTTTAAACACCAAATTAAACCCAAAACAAAGCTTAGCTGATAGCATTCCATTCATTTGCTTAATCTTTGCTTGAATGTAACACAGTCGAACGCCCGTTCTTGGTTTGTATTAAAGAATTTATGAGCTGTGGGTGTGTTAAGTGCATTTTGAAATGTGTTCAAAAGGATCATGTTTAGAATTCTAGAAAAAAAATTGGAAACGATCTTTAAGATTTTTAAATTAGAGAAATTTAACTTTTGTAATGGTTAAATAAATTTAAATAAAAAATAATAATAGTAAATAAAAATTATTTTCACTTGAAGTAGTTGGACTACTATCCAAAGCTGGAGGACGAAACACTACAAATAACTTATATAGGGATGCCATTTTGAGTGTTTCTTTTGAAATGTTAAATCTACGACAAAAACATGCAAAAAAGGGAAAAGACTAAAAACGTAAATAAAAAGAATAAAAAAATAAAGCTAAACAGATTAAGAAAAGAATTTAGCAAGAAAATGACTGATCTTGTTCCAGTTCTGAAGAAGAATATTTTTGTTTAGTCTGCAATGAACGATACAACGACAGCGTTCATGGAGAAAGTTGCATTCAGTAAAATGTTTGCAAAGCCTGGCCAATGAAAAAGGCCCAAAATATTTAATTTTACTTTGCTTTTGTAACAATTTCTTTAAATTAAAAACTATTCATAGCGGCGCGGCGATCGCGATTTTACTCTATTGATCTTCGATCTTTGCCAGATTCGAGATACGATAGTATTTTGGCAACAAAAATTCAAACAAAGGATAGACAAGAATAAGCTAGTCTACCTTTTAAAATATTTAATTGTTAGATATATTCATACAAAAAAGAACTGATGTTTTAAGCAACATTCTTTGCGATCTCATCAAGAGGGTCAACGTCATGATGTACTTCTCCATCAATAAGATCAATGTGCTGATCTCAATGAAATCAAAATTAAAACAATTCCCAGATTTTTTAAAAAACATAGTCCAAATTCGGGATATATTTTCAAGTATCTAGAAGACAATAATCAAAAAATATTCGGCTCCTTCCTATGCCAAAAGAAGAAACTGATATTGTATTTAAAAGCTTCATATTTATTCTAGTATTTTCTTTAAGAATAAAAATAAATCTGATCAATTGATGTCATAACTTTGCATGCGCAGGCAGCTAAAGTGCGAATCGACTCATTATTCCGCCGGTTTTCTTGGCATTGATCGTAGATATTTGTTTGTTTTTTTTCATCGTTTTATGAATATATTTCCGAAATCTTTAGACTTGATTTCAAATAAAATTTCTTTCTACACAACTAAATATAAGTTATCTATCAATAAATGGAATAAATCGAATTACTCTAAAACGATCTTGTCTTGACTTGATTTAATTGATAATTCTTTAGGTCAGCTATAAATACCGATAACCGCATAAAATGCTCACAAATTATTTTGCTATCGGTGACAACTAGTAGTTGTTGAACGCACAATAAATCCGAATGTTGGTTGAATTGATATTTTAAGAGTTATCGATCCATGGGTCCACTATATGTTGAGCAACAATCTCTGATCAGTGAAGTAAATAGATTTACATTCAGATAGCGTAAATATTAATGATCTTTAGTTTTACTTTTAACAGAAATGGATCTGTCAAAGTGTTTTTGCTCATTTATCATGATTTTTAAAATATTACAGGTTTTCTTGAAGTGAGATAATATAAAATTATTATGTTGTACACATACGCGAATTTTAGTATGTAATTTTTTTTAAGTATAGTATTTTATTTTATAGTATTTTAAGTTCATTTGCAACAATAATATCGAGTTTGTCAACGAAAAATTAAATGTTGAATTTTTCCTATGTTCCACTTATAAATAAAGAGCACTTTTATGCACTATAGTATTATGTTATTTTGCGCTTACGCAACACTATTTATTATAGTAAAGCGTATTGAAAAGCTGCGTGCAGTTTGGATTGGTAGTCGGCCGTCTTTGTGCCTAGTTTATCGAGAATTACAAAACTAAATCGGCTAATTTTCGAAAGTTCCTTTTGAAACTAACTTTATAACAATAAGTAAATTCTGAAAACGATCGGAATAAATGGTGATCTAATATATCGGAATAAATGGATAGATCTAAACCCTTTCAAATTTTATCTAGTTGTCAAAAATAAATCTGGTTTACATCCCCATCTTTTTGGAAGGAATACGATACCTTATGGATTAATTATTGCTTCTTTTTCAGTCTCCTACTTCAGTGGCTTTATTTGTTAATAGTATTATAGATAACATCAATTGGTTTTCACGCAGTTCCAGCCAGACTAAAGATATTCAGGTTATGTTCTTTGCCGGCAACTTGGTGTTGGCTACCATTTGTGGAACTTGCTTTCCCTTCAGCAAAGACCTATGAAACACTTCATTGTTGTATATGTGCGTTTTTCAACCCATCGTAAATAGTTTAAGACTGTTCAGTGATGAATGTTAACGACATTTAGATTTTAGAGAATGCAGCTTATTTGCAGATTTTTGAAACACTCCATGTTCACGTCCATACGAGACTATTGCGGGTATGATTTTTTTTACAGATTTTTATTTTGTGTTTGTTTTAGTTGCATATCGATTGTGAAAAGTAGAGCCGCGACATAAGCAAGAGAATTTCAAAATCCGTGTTTTCATGCACAGTGAGGGTTTCAAGTTCCCGGAGGTCTGGGTCTGCTTGTTGGTAGGAGGGTAATTGCGATTCCACCTTTTTTTTTGTTTCTTTCCTGAAGTCCCTGCTTCCCTGGATGATGGGAACGTTCCGCCTAGATTATATGGGAGCTGGTGCTGGCGGGTCCAGAAACTTTGGGAAGAGCGGGGGCTGTCTAGGTCTGCTTTTTGGCTACCCGGGTGCCAGGCCTCACGAAGGTGACGCTCGGGTGTTCTCCGTAGGTCTCCCCAATTCCACTCCGGTCCTCCTTGCTTTGCCCCTCTCCAGCTTAATTGGTCTAAAAAAGTCCCATGAGTATGGTAGGAAGGGGAAGGTCCATCCTGACAGAGCCTCCATATCAGAATAAGGCATTATACAACTGGGTGCGCCTGGTGCCCGGCGGAGATCGTTAAACGACAGTGCAAAACCTACCCACTGTCATGCACGACACGATAACTTTACATCCAGTCCGAGATAGTTACGGCACGTGTATAATTTAAATATTTAAATACACTACATGTTGCTTCCTCTACCTCACTGGTGACTGACGACCGCTGCATATTTTACACCATCTTCTAATTCAGTGAATAGTTCTTAAAGGTGGCAGTGATCTTTGAAGACAATTTATATCATCGGTGTATCCTGCCAACTTTTTTGGCGCTAACTTAGTAGGCAATACTCACCACAAAAAATATTACAACATATAAAAAGTCATTTTCCACTAGCCCAAATTCAACAGCACCTACAATTTGCTAAGCAATGCAATCCGTACGGGTTTAAAGTTTAGACATTACTACAAGTAAACACACAATCATGTCAAAACCTACATATGAAAGAAAAATTATAAGATCATTATTTAGATCTGTTAGGATTAACCAATATGAATGCATTAGAGCAAACGAAGAGCTTGAAAAAATATATGGCGAAACGAATATAATTGATCACATAAAACTGGACAGACTACGATGAGTAAGAGATGTTGTACGAACTTCTGAAGACAGAATATTGGCCAGGATTTTCAATGATAGACTAAGGGCCGTTTTCACCATCTCCGGTTAAACTGTCAGTAAACTTCCAGTTTCTAAACCTTTAGTTAATTTAACTGTGACCGTAAAGTCCAAGTAAAAAAATTTCGTTTTCGCCAACTATGAGTAAAATGAGTAAACAAACTTGAAGTTAAAGTTAAAAATGTACTATTTTTTTGATAGGTAACAGTGCATCAAATGTCAGAAGTGTACATTTTTATTAAAAGAACACTTCGAACACGTATATATTCTTGATCCTCGTTACTTGAATCGTCGATTATGCACATAGTTTCTATTGATCTTTTCAGCATAACTAAAAATTAAATACATGTTTTCCATATCAAAACCAAAATGCAAAAATGTCAATCCCAATGTCAAACTTTCAGTTAAATTAGTTAACCAGAAGAAATTCTGTCGGTTAAATTGACTACCAGTTAAATTTAAATTAACTGACAGATAGACTCTAATCAGAGATTGTGAAACGGCATTTTTAACTAACTGCAGGTTAAAGTTTCAGTTAAAGTTTAACCGGATATGGTGAAAACGGCCCTAAAAGGAAAAAGAAAGCTTAGGACGACAAATAACAGATGGATGAAGCTCTAGAAGATATGAGGAGTGTCTTTTCAAAAGGGGATAATTACATTTGATTGCTTTTTTCAGAAACTGAAGAAAACTGATTGTGGTACTTCCATAGGTCTGCAGAAAAGTAGAATGTCCGTGTAGGTACTATGCAAGCACATTGTTATAACAGCATATTTAGATAAGATACCTGACCATGTAGTTTAGAGCTACTGAATGTTAAAAATATGAAATATCCCTTTTTGATCAGGAATTTTTATAATGCCCCCTTTTGTTCTGTACTACATGTAAATATCCCCTTTTGTATTGTACATCTCCACAGGTAAATATTAATTAAACTCTAGTATTATCGATATCATCCGTTCGACATCCACAATCAATATGTTCGATTTATACGTCTTCTGAAGGGCCACAGTTTGGATGATCTATTTATAGCTCTTTGTACCATTTCAGTTCGTCTAAAGTAAACCACTCCTCACCAAACTGTTTTGTCAACAAGTTATTGATATCTTTCTTTTTTTTTCATTTAGTGGACGTTGTGCCAATTCTAAATCATCCAAAGATATAGGATGTCTCTTGCC
The DNA here is from genome assembly GCA_963855945.1 of Thereva nobilitata. NCBI lineage: Eukaryota > Metazoa > Arthropoda > Insecta > Diptera > Therevidae > Thereva > Thereva nobilitata. Next base: position 36,021,971 of record OY979696.1, read on the forward strand.
CCTTTTAAGCAGGGGATATATTTTTCTGTAGCCTTGTCAAATCTAATGTTTCTGGGACCTTTAAGTCGACAGTGTATGTTCTTCAGACCCGTTTCTTCAAAAAAATTACTCTTTTTAACGACTGAATACTTTCTAATTTTTGGTAATAAGCTTTCAAGCTTTTTAAATATGTATTTGAGAATCCAGTATTTTCCTTGTATTTTTAAATAGTTACCAAATTCTTTGAAAATGTCATAGTATTCATCTTTGGTGGTTATAAAAACTTTTGTTTTCTAATTTCTTTCTCCAGCCGACCACGGTCAGCTGGGAGAAAACTATGTCCTCTTACAGGGAAGAATAATGTAACATCTTTGAGGTGTGTTGGGGAGTAATTTAAAAGGTAGAATAGGTTCATGTGTATGATATGACTATTCTTGTTTTGGCTGCCAAACCCCTCACAGAATAGTATGTGTCAAATGTAAGTGGATTTCTAGAATCTAGTGAAACCACACATAAATTATATAAGCTGAGTTGCCTTGAGTAGAAAGCGTCCTGTATGGGTGGCCTTGGTAAGCTTTGGACTTGTTGCAAATCAAAGCACATAGATACTGTATGTGGATCAACCTTTCTCAAATCGTGAGGATGATGGGTGGAAGGAATGAAGAGTCTAAGAGTACATTGGAATGCAACAGGATTTAGTGGCATTTAGTAGTAAGTCGATCGGCATTGATGTTGTGTACACAGTTCTCTACCAATCCAATGGAACTATTTAAGTAAATTTGGACATCATCAGCATACATGTGCAGCTTACAATTTGTCACAGCACTGCTGATTTATACATATCATTTATATACATAATACACAAACATTACTGGAGTCGGTGGGTGGAGATGAAAAACCAGTGTTATATTCTCCAGTTAAAATATTATAAAACATGGTTTTTTTACCTTTAAATCATCTGACGCAGAATCATTATAAAGTCTCTATAACTGGAAATTTATAACTTTTTCTTTCAGATTAAGTTTACGAGATTGTGTATTTTAGCATAGAGAACAAGACCCCATACTCAGTTGAAAAAAAATAAAAATTGGAAATATCCCCTTTTGAAAAGACACTCCTCATATACGAAAACTACATATAACAAACTGAAGAGAATTATTAGAAAAACATAGAGAAGACTGGAAGAAGAGCCTTCAAAAGGAAGGACTGTAGCACTAATTAAGAAGAGGTAAACTGCCAGTTCTTTCGAGTAATTCAGCAGGGTTGCATTCGCGCCAATGTTAACTTCTTTTTCTTTCTTTGAGATCCGTCGTTGTAGGCACTGCGACCTATTTGGTATAATGTGCCTACCCTTACCTTCTAGATTAGGGGTTTTGATATAGCCTAAAATTTGATTTAGGATTCAAATCCCAAATTTCCTTGGGAACAGGAAAGCCGCCATGGGTGAGACCCAATCTCCTCCTCGCCGTAGCCCCACAAATGCACACAGCAAATGCTCCACAGAACCGATAGCTACAATCAACTACCAGCCTGCTATTCTGCTTAAATATGGCAGTCTCTATAGATGTGGGTGGATGAGTTCGCTGAAGGAGCCGGAATAAATCTCAACCGGTCCCGACCCATCTCATCCCTAAGTTCTGGGCGTCCTGATCTACGCCATCCGTCCAAGGGAGGTTAATCTCCTTTGCTGTAGCACCCCATAGATCTTTCCATCTATACATATCTATATCTACATAGATCGGATTAATTTGATCAGAAAAGTGTATAGTCCTTTTTTGTAAGGGTATACTCTTCAAACAAAACAACATATGTATGTAAATAAAAAGCAATGATTTAGTAAAGCAAATGGAAGCATCTTAAAAAGTTGACTTATACCTTTTGGCAGACGAAAAAAGGGTGGTTTTGAGAAATATCTGAATTTTAGAATTTCTTCAGCTTTTCCTCTATTTTGAGTGGAAACTAATGCTGGACTTATGCACAATGCCTTCTGAAATTATTTGCAGAAGCTATAAAAAAAAGTGGTGCCTGACACTGAAAAAAATTAGTAACAAGGAAATTCTTTAATAACAAAGAAGAATATTATTTATAGCATTAAAGTTTGCAAAAATCAAGAAATATCAAAAAATGAACTAAACCGCATTGGCTTCTGAGCGACTCATATGTTACTCCACCTATTCCGCTTATGAGTGGTTACTATAAGTTATAGTAAACTCATTCTAAATCTACGACAACCCTAAAATATAAATTCGATACATTTTTTATTTACTTTCACAAAAATCACTCCTGACGGAACGGAACTGGGGCTTTTACTTTCTAAGGCGATCTTTTAACCAGTGAACGACTTTACCTGATGTTACTTAAAAGATAATCAACCGTGTCTCCTTTACCGTCCGCTCCTTTGTAATACCATAATGAGAATGATTGAATTTACTATAGTAGGATTGGTGACGCGAGTTTCACAACCCTTGAACATTTATTTTTGCTGTGTTTTTGGGCCAAATCGTAGGCATAACATTTATTAAACATTCAAACTTATGTAAAAAAACGGACTTTGCATAGAAAAGCATTCAATTTTCAATATTTGGGTGGGCTGTTAACACCATTTTTGTGGGTGGGATACCTTAAAAATTTGTTAACTATGCACAAAATAATTCAATGAAAATGGGCTTACCGTGATAAATTATTCATTGTGTTGTCAATAATATATTGTAAGGAAAATTCTGAATTTTGATAATTTGAAAGTTGCTAAATTGAAAAATATGGATAAAAACAAAACGTAGGCTTTTCTGTAAAAACAAAACAATGGAATAATTTAAAAAAATGCTCCAAAAACTCCAGGAAAATTTCATAATTTCAAAATTATTGTAAAAGTAAAGTATGTTCACGCCTAAACATTTTTTATATTATTACAAAATCACACACAAAAAAAAAAGAATTTTAATATGTTTTTACCTTGAGAACTCTTAAAATCATTTCACTATAAATACCTATGCATAAAATATCGAAATGCTTCTCCTTTTTAAAAATATGACATATTTACACGAGAAGTGATTAATAAAAAGTATAAAATTTGCATATAATCCAGTTTCTACTGTGGACATTTTTTCCTTTTGTTTCTGTTTTGAATTTTTTTTCTGAATATTCAAAACTCGTCTATTATCTTTTCTTTTGAATGTAAACAGGTGACCATTTAGTTGGAATAGCGGCAAAATATCGGTATATTTACCATTTTAGCCGCCGACGACGATGTCTCTCGCGGGTATATTATGCACGGCGTCAAATAAATTCATCTTGCGAAATAAATTCCCTCGCGATGGTGATAAATTACTAAAACGACTAGAAATAAATTAAAATGAAAACAAGAGAAACAGAAAAACTTTTAGCTACTGATCGTGTTTTTACCAAGTTAAATAATTTTTTAAAAATGGAAATGAGTGGGATCTTTTTCCTTACCTGTACGGGGGAGAGAGATCTGTTGCGAGACGAAGATGCTGCTCTGTGGTGGCTGTACCACACCGTTCAACATGCATATATCTCAGACTCATAACATAATTTATGCACGAAGGAACTACCAAAAATAATACAGAGGGGAGAACAAAAAATACGTAACGTTCACGCTAAAAGGAAAACTGGCTCTAGATCAGAGAGGTGTACATGAATCTTATTTGAATAACTTTGAGTTTTCTTTCCCAAAAAAAAATATATATTGGATGCTTTAAGAAAAAACCCATGGAAACCATGTGGATATCCCCACAGCCTTGTTCTCAGCTCTGTAAACAAAGTGATCGCGCGGCAACTGAGAGGTAAAATGTAAAAGATGAAAGCGGTCAATTCCTTTGTGCATAGGAATGGACCAATTTTCTGGTATATATACCCGGACCAACTACACCAGCAGGCGGCAAGTTAGTGTAAAATTTAAAACATCGCAGTATTTTTTAATCATAATTGTTATGGACTATTTTTTTCCCCAAACTCTCTATTCCTCCTATGGTCATTCTGTTTCGGTGAGAAGAAAGATAACGATTCAAGTGTGTAATATCGTTATCGATAACGACTTTCCCTACAACCAAGTAAAAAAAAACATATATTACACAAAAGTTCTACTTTAGTACACTGGATGCCGAATTTCTGTGTTTGATCTTCATGGTGGAAACTCGATTTAATTGTAAATTTTTAACAGAAAACGAGCATCGTTATGGGCCCCGAAAAGTAGCTATTTAAATGCATTAAATGCATTTGGCTATAAATGGCTTTTAAGCGGCTTGTTTAACTTAAGAGAATTTAGTATAATAGTTAATTAGAAAAAGATTTGATTTTAAATGGTTGAATAAACATGAAAAACCTTACAGGGAAAATGTTTTTAGAAATGAAAAAGTTCATTATACAGAAACAAATATATATTCATAGCATCACATATATTTATATATGGAATTGCATTAAGAAAATAGACCATTAAAAAAAACTATACTATAAAATCAAGAAAAGAATTTGTACGAATTTTTAATGCGGCATAATGCACACACAAAGTATAAATTTTGAGACCTTGATTAAAATTAATCATAACCCCTTATATGTTACTTGCTGGTCGATAAAATTAACGGATTTTGTTTGAACTTAATTAATAAGCGCCTATAAACTCAATTACAATTCTGTAAGAAATTTAAAGATGATGCGATGAGATCATGCAATTTTTACGATCCACTTTCAATCATCATTTCGGCTCTTCGGTGTCCTAAATTGTTGGGGATAAACTAAGAATTTCTTTGTATGAAATGGTTTTCTGATTTTAATGATGGAAAAAATACATAAATGGATTTAGTTCATTTTGGAAAATATTTCCAAAAAAATTGTCCTAAAAGTGTGCTACAAAATTTGCGTTCTTATGTCCTAAAAAAGTATCCCAAAAACTTTGATGTTTCTAAGTCCTCCACTTAAACATAAAGTAAAACAAAACGAAATTTTTTGGTTGACCGAGTAAAAATAAAACTCGCCCGCAGCTAGGCTGTATCAGGTACGCACTAGTAGGCACGGCGCCACAGCTAGCACGTATAGCGAACAAATGCGCACGACACATTTTTACTAGGGTTTTCTTCGTCCTTTACAATTTTTTAAAGCAATACAGGCGATTTCGTGCATTCCTGTGGCGAGTTTTATTTTTACTCGGGAACAAAACTAGCACGCACACTCCCGCCACAGGGATCCACACTCCCGCCACAGGGAACCACGCTTCCGCCACAGGGATGCACGAAATCGCCTGTATTGCTTTAAAAAATTGTAGAGGACGAAGAAAAGGGGCAGCTATCTTGGTGACCATAAAGGGTGGCAATAGCATACTCAGTAAAAAGGTTCTCGTTCGATTGCGTAGGTCAAGCAGCATTGGACGTGGTTAGTGTTTAGCTGGGGGACTCCTTGGTAAAACAACACTCGCGTTTGGAATGGTTTATGCCGATGCATGTATTTATAAATGTTCATGCCGGAATTTTTAGATTTTTGTGCCAGTGGATGCCTCTAGCGAACAAATTTTTAGATTTTCGTACGTGTGGCGCGAACGTACATCCCTGTGGCGCGAACGTACATCCCTATTTGTTCGCTATGCGCGCTAGCAGGGGTCGCGTGCGTGCTAGTAAGAAAATTAACCAACTAAATTATTTTTACTCGGGTGATCCAATTCTTTCCTGACAGAGAATCTCCTAAAAGATGTGTACTTCTAAGTGCACGTACAACTTAAATTACAAGTTTACCAAACCACAATGAAGAAACACCCACGATTACCAACGATAAAAAACGTTTAGTGCACATTTCCAACTTTGCCGCTCAAAACGGCCGATTCCATTATTGGCGCGCAACAAGAAAAATTCTTACTATAACTAACGACTCCAAAGTTTTACAAGAGGACGTCGGGTAGCTCATGGATGAGAGAGGAAGGTTTGTTGGCGGCAAAGTTAAAAACGTCCATTGAATGATTTTGATCGCTGGTGATTACGGTGGTTTGTTCATTGTGGCTTGCGTAAACTTGTAAATTAAGATGGACGCGGTTATTCACTCCCAAGTCGGGTAAGAAAAGGTTTTCAAATGTATAATGTCTGATCCTTAGCAGAGCCGAAAAGCTAGAAAATATTCGGTTGTCTCTCTGGCTTGTTCCTTCACACAGCTACGACAAAGATTTTTAATCTCGCCAGGCCCTATTTTGACATAATTCGCATGACGATAAAATCCTCAATTTGGAGCCTGATATTAAAAGGAAATGCCTGTTGTTAACTTTCTTCGTCACCTGCAGCCTTTTTGTACATTCTCCACTGCACTTAATGTTCCTGTGCCCAATATCCCCTGAAGGGTGATTCTGTATCTCCTAGTTAAGGAAGAGAGCCCTTTGGCAGATTTTGACCGGCTTGGACGTTATGTCTTAAAACAGTGTTACTCTAGGTCCTGGCATTGGGTTTGTCTGCTTAGCATTAAAAATTCCCAGCAGGTCCACCTAGAAGACACTGGAAGAATTAGGCCAGCGGTAGTATTTTTGGAGGATTAACGAGAGGGAGCAAACTCCAGCGCCCTCACCCGACGCTTATATGAAGCCAATCTGTGTATAGAACCATAGCTGGAAGTTTTGTCAGGACCTATTAGTCCAGAGAAATTAGACATTTTACTTCGGAAAAATTCCGGGAAAACTGCATTTTGGTATGGACATTGATATTATTGCTCTAAGGGAAATGTCACGAGTCCCCATCGATTTGACACTCCGATACGATTTTACTCGGGGTCAAAGGTCATCAAAAGCGATTTTTCGAAAATATCTCAGTAATGCTCACTTTTATAAAAAAAAATATGTGTATAAAGTTTGTAGCTTAGGTAATTTCCTACAAAAAATATTTTATAAATTTTTCTTGTAAGAGTAACCGTTTTTGAGATATGGAAAACGAGACGCGAGTTGTGAGATTTAGCCGAAAAGGCCAATTGTATTGCGGGAGAAGTGATGCCGAGGATGCAAATAGATTTTTAATTTCGGCTAAGCAGCCGCCGCGCAGACTACTGGCTTTAGTAGAATAGCAAATGGCTATCAACTGTTAGCTCCAGACCATTCACTGAAACGGAAGGAATGGGGGAGCAGGCTTTATTGGCGATAAGACTGTACTGCGATTTAAAAGCGTAGAACTGTACAGGATTCGTGCTACCCCAAACCAAGAATAAGTTCAATGAGCCTTTTAATTGAATTTAATTTTCGAGAAGGTTTGGCTATCAGTGAATTTTGATACGCATACAATAAAAAAGCAATGCTGTCGAAACTTACACTTTTACATTTTGTTCTTCTTCTTAAATGACGCTACAATCTTTGCAGGACTCAAGCGTTGTGAAGTTTCTTCTCCCAGTCGTCTCTACGTCTTGCTAGTTCTCTCTCTCCAGTTTCCGTACATCTTCTGGCACGTCATCCATTTACTTATTTCTTGGTCGTCCTACGCTTCTTTTCCTGATGGTCTACCATTGAAAATCCGGGGTAGCATTCTTTCTTCCAAGCTCGTATAACGTGACCGAGCCATCGCAGTCTGCTCAATTTTATGTGTGTGTAACTTATTTTGTCATTCATTTCTTGAAGCTCTTCGATCGTTTTAATGCGGCATTCGTTCTGGTTAATTCTTACAGGACCAAATATTCTTCTTAGGATTTTCCGTTCGAAGAGTTTGAGCTGATATTCTGTTTGTTTGGTCAAAATCCAAGCCACAGACCCGACAGTATTTTTTAATTTCAATAATATTTCATAAGCAATTTTCATCCTATCGATCCCATCCTATCTTTATGCTCCAGCTACAAAATTCGTTTCTATACACCCTGTTATTTTAATGCAAATGCTAATATCACGAAACCTCGAAGAAATGGACTAGTTTAACCAGTAAAAAGTTAATTTAAAAGTACCCTTAAAATTTTAATATACACATTTAAAATATTTACTTAACATCTCAGCAGTAAAACAATATGTTATGAGATAATTTATTTACATGTACTTGGAATGGCGCCTTATAAAATAAAAGAATTGCAGCTTAAAAGCAGGAGAACAATCACTGTATTTCGTAACAATGTCATAACGAACAATTTTTTTTATCGACATACATATAATAATAACCTCGATAAGGAATTTGCATTAAAATTCTGCCATTGGAATGCGGATCAATACCCTCCGACGCATATTGACATGTTATCAACTTATACCGATAAAGTTTTTGCATATGAGTGATTAAAGATTAAAGTTCATTAATATTCACTGTGTTGTTTTTTATCATTTACGAAAAATCTATTCAACAACTCAATTATGATGTGTAGGAGAGACTTTTCATAACTTGTTGAAAATTAACTGCCAAATATGCACCATTTTTCGAACAGATTAGCGCCATCGCATTTTCTAAAAAGGCGTAGCGTTTACAATAGAAAAAATGTTTTATCCAAGCTTAACCTTATAAAGAGATTCTGTTACCGTTGAATTGATATGATAAATTATGGCTTCAGCAAGATTAATTGATTTCTTCACAACGCTGCTAAAAACAGACTAAACTTTTGTTGATCATTAAAAATTCTCTAAAAATGAATGTAACACCATTTTCTGATATATTAATATATTTTTTGCTCTACTTTTGGCAAAAACATTTTGTTGTTTTGTTTCTTAAATATAACAAAAAATCTGTTTTTGTCTGATATTAAAATATTTTAAAATATTAATGCCCATAAACTATAAATATTTTATTTATAAGTACCTACCTAGAAGCAAAATCTCATTTTGGACACTCATCCATATTCAATATCACAAAAACATTTTTTTCCTGCTCCCGTCGAAATCGAAGAAATGAAAGAAACTTTATAACAAAGCAACGAAAAAAGACGTGAACTTCTTCAGCACAAAGAGCGCGTGGGAATGAAGCCATAATTTTCATTTTAAAGTCTAGCTTCAAAAGCTACCTCCATCCATATTCACGGTGTTACTATAATATTCCTTGTGGCCATGATTCAAATCAAATCACATCGAGTCAGTTCCAACGTCAAAATGTTTAAAATATTTCGCGCATAAATTCAATCCCGCTCCTGGTTTTATGTATACATGGATATGGATGAGCAGCACAGCAAGGCGACAATGCCAGACCGATCGACCGACCTACCCTATTTGGCGTGATGTTATAATAATAACACTGGAACCCCATGACCAACCACTGAAGTCATCCTTATAGCCATTTATAACGTTTTTATTATGCTGCGAACCATGTTAGTGCGGGAAACTAGTAAGTAATAAGGGCTGCCAAAAGGTACCAGCCTACCACCCTTGCTGTTTATGGACGAACGCGTACCTACTACAAAACGGATTTGTTTCCTTTTGTTGCCACTGACAGCCACCAAACTGTGTAACCTGGGAAGATGTTGAACATATTTCACATGGCCATAGACCGTGACTCCTTGCGTCCAATAGGAGGTTGCCAGTTGCTTAAATCGGGCATTGCGCACCCCTTGTGCAAGTATAGCTGTCAAAGTATTCAGGATTTCTGCTCCTGTGGTAAAATCCAGCAAATGGCTCTAGAGCATATGGATGGAATGTCCCCTCGGGAGGGGTTGTGAAAGTCCCATTACGACAAATTTGCTTCCGACTTTGTAGTGTAAGTAGAAGAGGAAGCATCAATAAGAAAATAAAGAGACGGCAACAGTAAGGAAATATGGTGGAGGTTCTGGTGCCTTTTTTTCGTTGTGAATTTATGAAGAAAAATTTAGATTTTTATCATAACACGAAGAGGCTAACAAATAATAAAATTAACTTTGATGAAAACAGCTTCAAGTGTTGAAGAAAAGTTCGGTTATAGGGGCTGAAATATTGCATGGTTCGACGAAAGAAATACATTCCCTTCCACATTGGTATAAATAAATTTTATTAATTAGTTATGGATGTGGCAACTAAGTGAAAGTGTTGAAACCTGTTTGGGGTTGTCCACAGGACTTAGTTCAAACATGATTTTTAGAAGTAAAATTTATGTAACTTTACCAAAATAAAATAAGGAATAAGCTTCGTTGTATTTTAATATGGTGTGCATAACTAGTAAGCTAATAGTATGATGGTTCGCCGGGTTTGCGGCTATTAATTTTAAAACAAAAAAAAAACGTAGATATTGAATATTCGTTGTATTTTGATTTTTGTGTAAATGGAAACACACACTGCTAACCAAACCCGAGTAAAAATAGATAAAGGGCCCAATACACTAGTGCTCCAAATTTCGAGCGCATACAAATTGTTGTTGTTTTGGCGCGGCGTGGTCGAATGGAGCTCTCGTGCACAGCGCCTGCATGGCACCCCAAACCAGCACGGTTCCCCTGGGTATAAATTCTACTTTTCCAAATGCACCCCGATACAGACACGTATCATTAAAAGACGCACGGAATAGTCCAAACGAAACACGCTACGCTCACACATGTTTAGACTAAAGGTAGCAAAATTGGAGCTTTCAAAAATGTTATAGTACGAAGAAAACGGGAAATTATCTTGGTGACTATAAAGGGTGCCATTAGCATACTCAGTAGACCGGTTCTCGTTTGATTGCGTAGGTCAAGCAGCATTGGACGTGCTTAGTACTTAGTTGGGGGACCGCTAGGTAAAATGACGCTCGCGTTTGGAATGGTCTATTTATAGACGTTCATGCCTGTAGCGGGAGCGTGCATTCCTCTAGTGGGCACTCTAGGCAGTTACGTTCTGAAATATTTAAAGTAGATTGCCAGACTAAAGGGTCGGGGCACTGATAACCTTCCAAAACTCCTGAACACGATCTCCATGCTCAGCGGCAAGCTAAGAGGTTCTGCTCATTATATTATGCATGTCCTGGATCCAATGGAGTTTTGCATCTAATGTGACGTCTTACACAAAGGATTTGGCTTGTTTGGGAACCCAAAGTCTTGCCTCCACAGGCACCACTTCTGTCGACAATTGAAAACTGAACTGAAAAATAAAAAACTGTGGCACCCTTGACCAGCGGTGGATTTTTTTTACGAGGGAGTGGAGAGAATCTTACATCGATCTAGCAACAGGGAATCTGTGCGACCGCCAGCCGCTAGCTATCTAACTGCTGTTTATTTGTGCTTCGTAATGCTTAACCTTCCGGTAAATGGCTTCTGGCACCACTTTCATCATTCTCCACATATCCTCCGACCTTATCATATTGTCCAAGATGTTTTCAGGTATTAGCTGCACTTCAGCAACTGCTCCCAACACAGTCCTGTGATCCGCAAACCTCGGGCATTTAAAGAGGACATGCTCCGCGTCCTCTTTATCGTCCGGGCATTCCGGGCAGAACGGTGAATCGTCCAACCTGAAGCGGTGAAGGTTTGCCCTATAAACTCCATGCCCACTCAGGAAGTGCGTGAGGTAGTAACTCACTTCCCCATGTTCCCTTATAACCCACTTCTCCACATTTGGTATGAGTCTATAGGCCAAACCTAAATGGGAAGTGAAGTGAAGTGAAGTTAGGTACCATTGCATATGAATGTATGAGAGTGACCAAAATGGAAGTGAACTGGAAGTTACATCTACTTCAGTGGAAGTAAGCCTACTTCACTTCTGCGTTACTTTTCATTTTGGTTTGGCCTTATGGGTCCACCGGGATCGTCCCACATCCTCTGCCATGTTGCGATGGACAAGCCGCACGCGATGTCATCGGCGAACCCAGTAGCGACCGCTTCTCGCGGGAGGCGTAGCATCAGTACTTTATTATACATGATGATACACAGAAAAAAGGCCCTAGGACGGAGCCTTGGCGGACTGCGCAAGTTGTCCTCCTCTCTCGTCTGACTCACAGTGTTGTGTCCTACCTACAAGCAATTCTATCGCAATGCGCACTAGATACTTCAGTGTATCAATCTGTATCAACTCCGCGACGATCTTGCCCCATCTTCACATCCATTGCTGCCCTTGCAAGGCTAGTCACCATATTGACAGCATCCGTTGTCGATCTAGCCTTCCTGAAACCGAATTGCCTTTCCGACAAACCACCTTCCCGCTCGACGCTTGGGAGTAGTTTTGCCTATATCACTCTTTCGAAAATCCTGCCCATAGTGATGAGAAGACACATCGGCCTGTAGGTTCTCTGTTCTCTGGAGACTTACCTGGCTTCGGGATGTGTTCAAGCTTTTGGCGCTTCCATTGCTCAGGGAACACTCCTTCCTTCAGGCACGCTGCGAATACCTGGGTGAACTCACCTGGTGCCACACTGACTGCCAGCTTCACTGCTCTGATCGGTATGCCGTCTGGCCCAGGGGCTTTTCCAACGGCAATCCCAATGTGAAGGTCAAGCAATGTGCTTTGGGCGAACGCCATAGGCCATCGCTTCTTAGCTTCTTTGCCGCGGCACCCCGGTTGAAAAACACTGGACTAGAGTATTAAGTCAAGGTGTCATGTCATTGTCATCAGAGCGTCTTGGTAAAATGGAAGGTTGACATTGCTCCATACCTACACATAGAACATACCCATGTACGAAAAAACCCCTGAATATTTTGTAGAGTACTGTGTTAATATTGCCAAATTACTCTAAAATTCTCACTTTCAAAAAATTTGTAGTCCAAATACTAGTTGAAGGAGCTTCAACAAAAAAAACGGCATGCATAGGTGGTCTGATGTTTGCATATTCTGCTTTGTCACTAAGTTCGTTAAAAAGTTTTCGACCAAAAAATCGAATACTTAAATTAAAATATTTCCTAACCACTTAAAACTTGGTGGTCGCCTTTTAAATGATTATTTCTTTAAGAGAAACTGCGAAAGAGGGCAGCAGAAATCACTAATAAAGACACTTTCGAAGAGAATACTAATAATTTCTTGTATCAAGTGAAGTTTTTTTGTTGGCTCGGAAATTCAGGCAATTCCTGTATCATATCGATGCTACAATCAAAAAATAACACCATATAGTACACTCCCCCAAAAAATGCAACTATCCAAACTCCCCCAAAAAAATGTCATTCTAAAGAACAAATATCATCGAATAATACTTTTGAATTCATAACGTCTAATCTGCATAAAACTCCAACGCAACAAGTGTAACGCCACATGATTCTTCCCCACTAGTTATCACCTGGTTAATGGGTAAACATCCTGGATACAACAAAGTACAGTAAGTCGCTGTTACACAATAGACATAAAAGCTACCGCAATGAATAAACACCCTATCATATAGATGATGGGCTAACTTTACGCTGACACCACCGAACGATAATTAAGTATTCTGGGCACGTTCTATTTACATCTTTCGCGGTCAATTTCTGTTAAGGAAGTGTCCATTGTAGCCCAGAGTCAAAACAGACACAAAAGTATCATATTGAAGATACACGCTTCTTTTCTGGTGCGTCTCTCAAACACCGATGTCTGTCACAACATTTAATGTTGCTCATCTTTCTGTCTGTTTAAGGGAGCACTCTTGGTCCCTGGCATCTTCTTCTCTGGAATTTCTTAAGTTTTAGGTCGAACGCCGAAGATTAAAGTGCAGTTAATGCCGTAAACCAGTTTTAATCACCGTCGAAGATCTCCTCCGAAGACTTCTCGAAGACTGTTTTTGAGAATGTTATCCGAGGCTGGGGAGACTTTGTATCGTTTCCAATGACAAATCTGATGAGCTTCAACGATTATGATATCAATTCGGGGACAACATGTCAGAATGGAATTACGATTTGTGGACCACTCTCTCAGATAAAGTAATCTCAAAAACTGTTTCTTTACATATCGTCGATATACTTCGAAAAAAAAAATAAACCAAAGAAACATAATCGATTAAAAAGAGAAAATTTAAATGTAATCCAGTTCCGTCTCGAGATTCCTTGATATTCGTTCTAGTCGCGTCCGTCTGATGTTTGTGGCTGTTTTATTTTGGGGTGTAGTGAGTTATTAGAAATTTTTGGCCATCGTACAATGTTTGACAAGAACATCATTGATTGACAGTTCAGGTTGCCACAAGGTTTTCGACACTCTTTTTATGTAATAAATTGCATTTTTTTTACTTTCCCAGTGGAGTGGGCTGTATTCAAGATTTTGATGGATGTCATCGTTTTGGGCATGTCATGGCTAGTCAATTTATTTTCGCGAAATATTAGAAGTGTGTACATGAGTAAGGCAGTGGCTGAACAGTCTCTTGTTTGGATTTTTCGACAGGAGTCAATGTCTTTCTTCCGGTATGTTTAACTTTTGAAATGTAAGACAATAAATCCTCGGCCATGACATGTAGTTGGATTGTGTAGGTACCAACGGCATAGTAGCATCAAAGCAGATTTACGATACTAGGACAAAAGCATCATATTCATACCGAATTTCTGCCGCTGCGTATGTAGGTTCTTTTAGGGCTAAATAACCGTTAAATAATAGTGGCAGAAATTTTTGACCATTTCCTGGGGTGTCGGGGGGTGAAATGGCAACTTCAGCTAGGGGTGGCTTGGAGAGGGTGCAAATGGTCAAAATTGTCTGCCACTAGTATTTAACGGTTATTTAGCCCTAAAAGAACCTACATACGCAGCGGCAGAAAATTTTTTCAATTTTAACCCCTTTTTACCCCCAAAACCCCCTAACTCGAGATGGGTCCACTTCCCGCAAAAATGTCATATTATAAAAAATGCTTGAAATTACTTGAAAAGCTTATATACCAAACGGCAGAAGGTTGGGACGACACGATTTTTTCTAGTGCCAGCTCCCCTACTAAAACGAGGCTGTCATGAAGTAGCCAGAAGAACTGGAGGGGTAGTAAGGAAGATGATTAAATAGTTGAACTTATTTGCAAGCTTTTCGTATAGATATGGAGCTAAAAAACAATGACAAGCTCGTAAAGAACAAGCATCATAGTATCGTTCCATAAGAGAAGGCGTTGCAACTATATAGGTATATCGCTTCTCTTTACAAATTCTCTACACGCGCGACTGAACAGCAAGAATATAATACAGACAAGTAGTGTCGGTTTAGAACTAGTCTTCATCATTAGATTTTGCTTTCCGACGTTCATGGTCCCTTGCGACTTCTCTCCAATATCTTGCTAGGGAGCATCTTGCCAGATCCTTTCGTTCGTTGTCCAACCAGCGTCGTCCTACAGGGCAGATACCTACAGAATTGCCTTCAAAGATCTTCGTTGACGTCCAAGCCACCTCAGTCTGTTCCATCTTATATGCGCAATGGTGTCTATTTTTGATGTAGATTTCTTGATTTGCCCATCTCCAATCGGAGATGTTGAAGGAGATGGCGATGTTTGTTGTTGGAGTTCGGAAACACTGACTGTGAACGATTATCCCACAGACAAGTTCTTCTATATTTAGGAATTAAATTCTTGTCGGTAGAACGTTCGAAAAGGGTGGCTTAAAGCAAAGGCATTGAGCCGAGCGGGATAATGTGGTGTTGCGACTACAGGATTGCCGAGGAGTCAGGAGAGGGTTTAGTTCGGTGGAACAATCGCTCTGATAATAGCAATAAAATTTTGTCAGTGCAGCCACATTTTTTCAGCGGTAAAGGAAGCCCCATCGTTGCCGATGAGTTTGAAGGGATTTCAATTGTACTTTGGCACTTTTCGGAGCTCTGATCCCAATAAACGAGTTGTATACGAAGAGTGGTAGACTGTGGATAAATGGAACTTTAAATACGTTTCTAAATTTTTGTTTCTCACATCCACAGGAGAAATCCAATATAGGATCGTAGCTGGCAACAAATGCTAATATTTTACGCACAATAAATTGCATTACACCAGCTGATTTCAAAGCCTACAAACGTTAGGATACATAAAAGACTTATTCGGTCTATATTAACGTATGAACCCAAAGGGTGGACCTTAAAAACGAAGATGTAAGGAGGTAGCGACTTTTGAAAGAAGGGTTTTCAAAAAAATCGCTTCAACAGTAAGAGACGAAAAGCAGCGCATACCGAATGCGATACAACAACGAACTCGACCGAATTAGTAGAACAAGAAAGAACTAAAGTTTTATCAAGGCTCAAAATTTTGCAATTAGCGCACGTAACTTGTATGCCAGATGAAAGAACAGTAAAAAAAATATTTTTCCACATAAGTTCAACAACACAAGACTAAAAGAAAAGCCTAGGAAAAGATGACGTTGAAACAGTCCTAAAAACACTAGTACTTAATTAACAATTGGACAAGGTATGCCCAGGATTGAGAAAAATGAACGAGATCCGTTCCGAAATTGCAGGTCCACCAAAGACTAGAGCTGTGAAAGAACAAGAAAGTTAAAATACTGTACCTAGCCAAAAAATTACATCAACGGCTTTCGACAAAAAATTTATATACGACAAATTATAATTTGGACAAAATTATTCTTCCGCTTCTTATTTGCAATTACTTTCTATTAAAAATCAAATAAAAATTGGCATCTTTTTCTATAAAAGCAAATCAGGAGTGAATTAATAAATTCTGTATTTAATTAATTTAAAAACAGTGTGAGGAAATTTGTTAATACTAATAATTTCTACTGTATACGCAATTTGTAGTAATAAAGTTTTTTATTATCCTGTAACGCAAATAATATAGGAAAACCATAACAACTGACAACAAATCGGAGGTTTCTGCGATACTTTGAAGTACTTGAAACTATTTTGCAAGAAAAATTGCACCTCTTCAGAGCATAATCAATTCGGCATAAGTTCAGATCTGCAAACAAATAAAAGATATTTCCGACGTTGCGTTATGTAAATAGGGAAGATGATGAAAATCACTTCATACGATGAAATAATTCTAATATTTTTTCCAATCGTATACACTACTCTTGCGTGAGTTGTTAAATGCTGTGAATGAAGCAGCTATTGAAATATTAGAGAACCTCTTGAGGAGATGAATAAAAGATGAAAACTGTGAATGCATGCAGCTTTGCAGCAACAATGTAAAAAAATATGATTCAAATTTCCACAAGATTATTTGCATCACACAATTAACGACAGATAAATATGTTCCATACCAAATTGTTGCACTTCGAGTGAGAAAACAAGGATGAAGGATATACACATACATATCAGTGAAGAAAAATATATCTAAGATATAACAAATTGTAACATAACCTTTCTGAATTGGCGACAAACCATTTACTCGACTTAAATTCAATGGAGTGCAATTAGTACCGCTAAAAAACTTATTTACAAAAGTTCGCACCCTAGAAATTATTCATTCAAGAAGTGCAACGTGATGTTTCTAAAGTCGCAAAGTGTAGTAAATCTTCCATTGAAAATATACCTTGGAAAATAAAAGCAAAATCGAGAATTATAAAATAAATATTTGATTTGTTTAGTTTTCCAATGGTCAGTTTCCCAAATTGGCCAAATGATATAAATCGCATTCAGAAACACCGCACACAAAATTATTATTAATCAATTAAACTGTAGTACTAAATATCGGCCTTACTTGCCCATCCATGTTGTTCCAAATTTATAGTCACAGGGCATCTAGAACAGCCATCAGCATTTCTCTTTAACACTAATAAACTATGGCTATGTACATATAATTGTTCGGCATAGGACAATAAATTTTGTAAGACGAATAAAAATTAGTGTTTAAAATTAAGAACTGCATTTACGAGTGCTTTCGTATAATTGATAATTTATGTAGGACGAAAAACAGAAAGAATTTATGATACCACTAAATAGGGGTTGCCATCTGTATCCAAAATATTTGGTGTATAAATAGGTTTTTTAAGGGATTTCCTGTAGGTGTCTTATTTATTTACTAGGGTTCACATTTATTTTAATCTGACCTGATTGTAGAATCGTATTTTTACTCCATTGCAAATGGAAACGATTGTGCTTACTAAAAAAAATTTGCGCGATTTTTTATTATAATAAGTTGAAGCTGACTGCCAGAATTCTATGGTGAAAATTCTCCATCCATAAAAACCCGTGAGCATAGTTTAAAACGAAGATTTCGAAGTCAGTGATTTAGAACGTTATGGAGCACATAAAAAAGGAAATGAAATGAAGGAAGTGCAAGCAGCCATGAATGTCGAAAAACTATTTGCAAAATACTGTTTTACATCGAATTATTAATCGTGATGTGTAATCGTTTTTTACGATTACTCTAAACGCGTGGAAGCACGGCTAAAATCAGGTGAACCATCATATTCATGGTTCGAACCAAGACGTGTGCATCTTGTGGGATCAGAAGAGTATGATTTAGTGAGTAGAGGAGCATTTTACCAGAAAGACAGATAAAGATTGTAGATTTAGATGGAGAATGGTTCAAATAAAATAAAAATTGTAGTTTATGATCCCAACCAGTGCGTTTTATAAAAACTCTATCATTTTATTATATCACCATATTTTTTTGTTTCCTGTTGGCAATTAGTAGTTGCATTGGTGTAGATTGATTGAACTACATAGTGGATATTAAATAAAGAGAGAGTTGTAGAACATTACATCTAGGTACTAAATCTTAGAAATCATGTGACCAATACGCATTTTATATAAAATATCAATCAAAAATATTGTCCAAGCGTAACTAACTGGAAAAATTGAGGTTACAGAGTATCAACAAAGTAAAGGATCAATGAGAATTATTGATACAAATTGTCATTATGGTGCAGGCCATATGCAGAAATGTTCGAAATATTGAAATATTGAAATTGGACATAAATAATCAAAAACAGAAGAGTGATATATGTTGTGTTGAAATAAAAAACGGGTCCGTCGTATGACCAAAAGCATTGCTTAATATGGGACGTCTTGATAAAGATTGAAAAAATATATGATAATGAGGGTTGAAAAGGATTTGTGAGCGAGGCTAGTTTAGCGACAAAACGACTTAACTGCAATGAGTGGTTTTATTTGGACGGCAAGAGTCCAGATGTAGATCCTTCTGCACTGCTGACGATTTTATATCAGAGTGTAATCTCTAATAGCAAATTCGGAAAATGGTAGAGAGAAGAATGAAGGAATGACAACGTCGTCACACATTTTTACTCTACCCAACAGAAAATTTTGAAATGATGAAATTAGTAAGCAACCCAATCAACCAAATATCACGTAAGGCAATTGAAGTACTCAGTGTAATACATACTTAAGTTAGGAAACCGTTTCATATTGGAAATAAGTCTATTAATATCCCTTTCAAACCAGGAAAAACATCCTCGGGTTTATGTTTACCATTTTTAAAGCGCTTTTCACACCTACATTACGTTTCATTTTGGAAAGAAGTGTATGATACAACTCTAAATCCGAGAAAAAAACTGTTGTGTTTGTGTTCACCGTTTTGAAACTGCTTTTTACACGACAGGGTTCTAACGGTTACAAAGTAACTGGTTAAACACTTAAGTTTGGGTGAAACCCTATTTTGTTATTATTAAACACCGAGCACGCTACTTTATTTCTTGTAAAGCATTCGTTGTTTGGAAGTGATTACGACAACAGTGAGTTTTACATACGCAGTGGAATTTTTAAGTATTTGCATATTTTAAATAATAAAAAGGTGTGTAAATTAAAGAAAAATTAATTTAAAAATTAAAATTACTGAAACGATATAAAAATAAATTCAAAAAAAGTGAAAATATTAAATTAATTTATAAATTAGAATTTTATTGTAAAAAGTTACAAAGTCAGCGGTGTTTCTGTAAGTATGTTTTCATTTTTTTAGTCAAAATTTTACGATAATTTCTTCAGTTTCAATTTCTTCTTTTACATGTACGAGCACCGCACATGATGACCTGACCCCCAAAACATAAGAATACAATAATTTACATTAAGTTTTATTTGTTTTAAAAACATGTGATGAACATATTTTTGCTTCTTATATATATATTATATATATTGATTTGCCTTTTGTTTGCGATATTTTGTGAAAATATAATATTTATTAAATAAAAATGAACATAATCCTAAATATTACTGCTTTTTATTCTTAAATTCCTACAAACAAAATGCCAAAATACATAGGCCGGTTTTACACGACCGGACACCGAACAGACAAAACGAACGAACAAACTGGAGTTTTTGCGGAAGATGGTGAGAGAGGACGATGGAAAACCGGCCCCTCTCTTACCCTCTTTCACATAAACCTCAGTTTGTTCGTTCGTTTTGTCGTTTCGGTGTCCGGTCGTGTAAAAGGGCCCATACTAGAAAACACCAATAAGGAACCGTCAGATCTACACGGTCAAAAACAAACCTAGAAAGAACCAAAGCGTCAAATTAGTAAAAAGGAAACTTAAAAATGACCTTAGTTACAATATTACTAAAATTTACCATAAGTTTATTTTTAACGTTAAATTCACGTAAATAAAACCACTGTAACAAACGGTTTTCTTGTCAGCCAATTTTTACCACGGTAATTAAAAAACGTACCAAATACATGTGTAAATCAAGTTACCGCAACGTTAAAATTACGTTTTTGACACCCACTAAAGTTAAAACACTTAGGTATCAAACGCGTTCTACACACCGTGTTTTAACTCGATTTGGTTGATTGGGAATCTTTGATTGATGGATTAGGAAGAATTCCAAATCGATTAGTACAGTATGAATGGTAAGGCAATGCAGAAACGACTACTTCTTTTATCCTGTGATATAATATTGCAGCCTATGACATCACAATGTAAGTGAAATCGATGTAGTAGGCATTTGCAAATAGGCATTATCTGGGGCAAATTTACTATAGGAAATGGATTTTGGAAGCCTTCCATTTCCTTCTGGGCGCCGACCCCTATAGTATACTACCCCGGCAAAACATCGTCTTGCACGGTTGAACAAAAGCCGCCCAGAGGAAAATGAAGTAATGCATATGCTAAGAAGGGTATACAATAAGCCTTTATTGAAAGTTCTCAGTAATGCAAAAGTAAGGAATAGGCATTGAGTGCTTCGAGAGCTCAAGCAATAATATATGTGTACATCGTTTGTCGTTCATGTCATGGTGTAATATCTAAGTAAGCTTGACTCGAAGGGTAGATATGAGTTAGGATAGGTTAAGGCATCGTTGAAAAAGCCAAAAAATGAAGTAAAAAATCTGGCGACCCCCTCACTATAATATTGGTTGAATGATAAAAATCCAAGCATTTGGAGCGATTTTCTCGGTAAGAAATCAACAATTTAGTCTGATGGAGGCGACAGGAAAAGCAAACATGTTTTATCGGGTTCCATCTTCTTGCGTAAAATCTGTCGTAAAATTGAGTTATCAGGTCGATCCACTTACCGATGCTTTTCGTGTCAGTGGATTCCGTGATGAATTTTTCACTAACATTCTTTACTTTTTAGTTTTGAAATTTGGGCAGTGATCTCAAGTCTATCATGGAATTTAAGTTGGAATATCTTCCTGCATTGCTCTTAGACCGGAAGGAAGAGAAATAAAATTAAAGTGGGTTCAACCGATGTGGACTCTGGAAGGAGAGTTCGCAACTTTATATGTATAGTGGATTGGTGGACCACGAAACTAAATTCTACGAGATGAGCCAAAACGCATTTAGTGATGTGCTAAAAAATTTTCGAGAAGTTGATCCACACGAGTCTGTACATATGTATGTAGTAGGAGGATGAAATAAATTTGGGCATTCAAGCAACCTTACATCAAAGCAATCTTTACATTTATTATTTATACATATGTACTTTGTTGGGAAATATTGTTACATTCCGAAACTCCTAAAAAAATCGCACAAAAAAGACTGCACAGAGACAAACCTGTATTGCAAATAAACCTTATCTAAATTTGTGTTGAGTTCTTATAAAATTTTCCGTTGAATTTAAAAAACATTTGTTTCACGTCCGGGATAAATTAAAAAAGATCGGTAACAACGTATTTTTTGCGGTTTTTGCGGACGATCAGGATACTGAGAACGCCGGTGCCCCACTGTGTCTGGGAACATGCCGCGCTTTTCCCAATTTGTTTCCATGGAATTACATCGTGCCGATATCTTTTTTTCACTGATGCCCCCAGTACTGCACTGAAGACGCCGTGACGGATATGCGTGGATCGACCATTACCCCGAAAATTGTGGCTAAATTATTGGTTTTTATACCGTTGTAATTGCATGCTTATATATGTAAAACTTGATAATAATTTAATTTATTGCGACCCCCCCCCTTATGTCTAATGGCAACCCCCTTGGTGGTCGCGACCCCCAGGTTGAGAAACAATGGGACCCTGGGGATGCTTGAAGAGGAGGAAAACCTAGCGTTTGAACTCTTGGATGTTGTTTGAGTTCGGGAATACTGACTGTAGAAGACTGACTGCAGCCGAGTTGTTCTAGCTATAAACGAATTTCTAGATGGAGTATGCACGAAAATACGGGCTGCCGATTGTCTTGTGTTGCGGGAAAAACGTTACCATGGAGGCAGAAGGTTATTTATTTCAGTGGAATAGTCATTGTGGTAAAATCGATAAAATTTTGACAGAGCAGCTACATTCTTGCGGTCGCTTCAATCATCATCAATTGCCTAACCAAAATATGACGATGCTCAAGGTCCAGGATCAGATAAACGAGTTGAATGCAACGCGGGGAGGAATGTAGGACTTACAGCTTATAGCCCGGTCCGACGGCTGAAGGAGGAAATTTGCACCTTTTAAGAGATCCCAGGTAAGGTATGCATGCTTAGCAATCTGAAATATATGATTATTCCAACGTATATCTTCGGTTAGTGTTATACCTAGGGAGAAGCTTCGGCCGTTAGTTCTAAACTATCCAATGAAACGGGAGAAAGGATAGTGCACGCTTTGTTAAAAACTTCGATTTTGATACAATTCAACCCGAATCTTACGGCTGCAACCAAGAATTAGTTCAATGTCCCTATTGATTGAATTGGACATGAGTTTATGATTTTATACACACGGTCTGGCACGTGCTCGTCTTACCGTAGGATTATTGCAGTCAGCAAGCCTGTGTAGTGAATTGGAGAGGATTGAAAAAATCGGCTGCTAGAGGGAACCTGCAGAGATGGTGTGGAGTTTAGATTAGAAGATATTACCTTGATTGAAAGCCCAGAAAGAAAACTCTCAGAACAGTTCTTTAGAACAGGCTCGATAACAATAGTTTGGAATTTAGTCAACGTGCTTTCCTTGATATTATTATAGCAGAAGAAAGAACGCAAGGGAGCTTCGAGAAATAAATTCAAGTAAGAAAACAAATATGAAGAAATGATATATAGGCAAGATACTAGTGGAAGCACGACGGACCATGTCAGTAGTATAGCAAGGCCGATTTTGGCTCAATTTTAATAAAGTATAGATGAATTGGTAAAAGGTATAAAAAAACTGTTTGCTTTATGAAATCCAAATGATTGTTGTCGTTACTGAAGAAGCAAATAATAATTAGTTTCTAAGCTGCCTTCTTACAAGATATTTTGTATTACATGTTTTACTAAAAGGATTGCGAATATCGAAGTTGTTGATTTTATGCTATATTGCAGCAGAATGACAACGATATATTCCCATAACTTTGGTTGTGCTACAATTTTTTGTTGTATCAAAAAAATAGAAAATTCTTCGACTTCGATGAAGTTATCGAGCACCGAACAACTTTTTTTGTGCATTACAAAGTTGATCTAGAGCAGTAAATTTTATGATTCTAAAAAAGTAATTTCTTTCAATTAATAGTTTACCAAAGGAAAAGGGCAGTATTTTCACTCAAAATATTGGTCAATCCACTACTATTTTTATTGACGCATAGCCTTATCCTGAAGATATAAAGATATAATTATGCAAAATTACTTTGTTACCAAGCCGCCAAGTACTTCAAGTTGCATAACTATTAAATTTTTTGCAGATGTCGGGACTTTTTCAAGATACTATTTCGATAGTATTTGACATATAATTTTGCATCAACAATATTATTTATGGCAATTTTGTTATCACTAAATTTGAAATTCTTCCATATTTAAAATCTCCGCTATTTTTGATATATGCAAATGCGTATTACATTAAAAGCTTTTTTCAATATATAATATTTTATAAAAATCTCTGATAACGATATTAAGATGTGATATCTAAGGATAAAAATGCATAAACTTAGCGATAATTTCACACTAATGATAATTCTGACATAAAACCCAAACATTATGCAAAATTTTACAAGGTGGTTCTCGAAAAAAATATGCAAAACTAGTTTTATGCTCTCACTTGGCCGAGAATCAAGTTGCAACCACTGTCGAGTGCCATTATCTGCATATCGGTTGCAACTACTGGTCACTGTTATCTCTAAGACTCTAATTAGATAGTTTTCAGCCACGAATCAATTAAATGCCGGGAGATCAGCGACAACTTCATAAGCACATTTTAATCTTTCGGAATCGTTTCCGTATACAAAGCATTAAGCCCAAAGGCCCAAAGACGAGCCACCACCACAACGCGGGGAATTTATGAATACGGAATAATAGAAAACTTCGACAGCTTCAACTTTTATGCAAATTAGCCTCTGGCCAGGTATCGTTCGGTCTCAGCTCGATTCTGGTTTGCCGGCATCTTGGCCTTTGATGTGGAAATGCCTTTAACGCATTTCTTATTATGAGAATAATCCTCTAAAGTCGGAGTTTAGTGTACACAACTGTAGTGTGCCACTTGAGTAAATATTACTAAACACTGAATACTGGCAACAGAAAAGGGTAAAAGATGTTTTTTTTTTCGTCTTTTATATCACGCTCTTTTTGCAAGGCGTCAATTTCCCCATTATGACTTACTTTGTTCTACGTACTTTTGTAGAACAGATTGTTTTCCGTATGTAAAAGTCACATGTGGGATATATTTGGCGGGTAAAACCAAAACCATTATTGGAACTTGCATAATATTTGATTATAATGGACGCACATTTAAGGGAGTGAAACAATTGGTCTGTGTCTTTATATTTTCGCAATTATTTTTCAGTGTTGTTGATGATGTGAGTAATAAGTTACGACGTTTCAATTGAGGTCTATTAATACTTCATATGAATTAAAGAAATCTTCAATGGAACATCTTTGTTTGTTATTGTTATTCATTACTTTTTTGGGAGGCTGGTGATGTGGAAGTTACTTCTGCTTCCAAGACGGAGTTAGGAAACTCCTTTAAATTTAATTCTATTCTTTGTTTAGGAATTGTCAGTACCTAAAATCGGTTTTTGGTTTAAATCAAAGAAAAGCTTTTTTTTGAAAAAAAAAATGTTCTGTGTTTTTTGTATCATCCGTTGCAATCGTTTTGAAAGAGTACGTAAAGAATCATCTAACAAGGGAGTTTCTACATAAACTTGACTTAAATCTTTTCTGTAAAGAACAACACCAACAAGCTGTGCACTGCCCAAAAGTGACCATTTCGGCCGCTCTATCGACGAACGGAATAGTCAGACCGTTTTTCTTTGAAAAATCTCGTAAAGAAAATGTCACTGTTGATGGTGATTCCGCATGATAAACGAATATCTTATGTCGAGATTTCGAGAGCACCAATCGAACACTTCGCACACTTGGTTCCAGCAAGATAGCGCCACACCTCACACAGCCTGAGCCACTATGAGCCTCCTACGTGACCAATTTTCCAGAAAACGGAAGGTTCGCTTTGGTGACATGGTGTGGGCGTATCTCAACCCCAAGAACAATTTTCTGTGGGGGTATCTTAAGGGAAAAGTATACAATAGCAAACCAACGAACATATCGGAATTGGTCTATGTGTTCTATGTACATATACTAAAGTTTCAACTGCAATTTTACTCATATTATTTCTTAAATATTTCCCAAGAGCTGAAAAAATCCTGAAAGCCTTTACAAGATTCTTCATTGCTTAGAGAAAGCGTTTCTTAACAATATTGCAATCATTCTCACACAGTGGTAAATGTCGCATCACGAAACAGAGGCCACAAGCGGTGCTTCGCAAAATAAGCTCCAATCACGCCTTTTTTACTCTTGGCAATATTGTCAAAGAAAATCTGCTAGTATCTCCTCTGAGGGAGACAAGACCGACAAAGCTAGATACCAGGGCAGCTTTGGGGAATAGAAGGTACTCCAAAAACGCAAGGACTGTAGCAAATATAGCTTCTGATGCAAGGTGAGGTAGATAGATCCCCGGTAGGGCAACTCGATACCCACCAATTAGGTAGATACCCTTCAAAAAGAAAAAAGCTTTCACGACCAACTACAGTCGGGAAACTAGTCAGCTTTGACGGCAAGGAGGCCTATGTCAGTGTGGGATGATTAAGACTCATTGATGTTAACTCAAAGACCCGCAAAATCCCGAGTCACATTTGGGTTGACAATGCACAATAAATATCAGCCCTGGTGATAAAATACGTGGTGGTGCAAGATTAGACAGAGGGACCGCTGCCCTTGTTGGATTCCGCAAAGATGTTAAGCGTTTTAGAGTATTCAAGTATGAGGATCAGTTCTCCAAGAAATTGCTGAAACAGTGCCTTCCTCCCTATTGGAGCATCTCCAGTGGCATAATAATAACGTTCCTGTAAGCGAATGGATGTACACCACAATAGACAATTGCTATTCAACGACGTGTGTCAAGAGGCGCTCGAAGACGTTAATCGCAAGCTTCACTTTGCCTGAGACACGTGAAGATGCCTTTTTTACACCGCCAGCAAGCAAAGAGAATGCCTCCGCTAAAAAGATCAGAAAACGAATGGATAGACTAGTAGATGGTCACTATTCTCGTTGGTTTAATTCCAGCAGGGACAAAAACATCACAAAATAATAAAGAAAATGTTCATTGGTTCTGAGCGGCCTTTGGTTAAATTCACTTGCTTTCTAGCACTAAAGATTTGCAACGTGAATGATGAAAGGCTCATCAAATGAAAGGTTCATCACTTCCTTCTACAGTACTCCCAAATTCTCATTAACCTATCCTTCGTCTATCCCTCGTACCCTACTACACATTTCACCACGGGGCGTTAATGACATGGCAAACGGTAGTAGATACAAATGGTAACCCCTGAACTTAAACTAAAACATATGAAAAAATGTTTAGTACCGAAATCATATCGACAAATGATCATTATTATCATTACTAGCCCTACAGCCGTGACTTCCTGTAACAACCTCAACCAGAATTGCCTGCAAATGTCTTGATGTTTCCAATTTCTTATACCTAGTCTAGGACTTACTGTTTTTGTACCCCATCCGTGCATCATATTTTTGGGTGGCCTGCATCTCTGTGTGCGCTCGGTCTTTTGGTTATAATAGTTTTTGCTATGCTGTCATGAGTGCTAAGATGAATATATCCTACTCAAAAATGAGCGTTCTACGAAAAATGTGTTTCGTGCTCTAAAAGTAACTGGTCTACATAATCGGCCCACCATCCGGATATACCATGGAAAAATTTGAAACCCAATTTTCATTTTTGAATAATACGACGCTATCAAATAGATTACATCCAGCACGTAGTGAAGAAAATACATATAGCGGCGGTAGCTGAGAATGTACGCGATGATCGTGTTTAATTGATTCGGCACCGTTCTCACTCACTTGTCGTATGGCACAACTTAGCGTATGTTACGTAAGGATCTTGATTTTAAAGCAGGAATTGAAGCCGGCCGACCTTCCTAATCGTCAGGGTTACAGTGTTTGGGCTTTTAAAAAGCTTGAAGAAGATCCACTGTTTTCGACCATTTGTTCACCGATGAGTCCCATTTCTAGTTTAACGGCTACGTCAATAAGCAAAATTGTCGTATTTGGCTAAAAAGCAACCCGACAAGAGCTGCCATTACATCCAGACAAAATAACGGGATAGTGAGGTTTAATTTCCTCGGTGGTACACATTTCTTCAAAAATGAGGCCAGCCGGAACGTAACTGTGAATGGGAACTACATTTGGTTCAAACAACATGCTACTTGCCACATAGCCTGTGAAATCATGGCTTTATTGCGAGGACAATTCGGTGAGCGATTAATTTCATGCTTCGGACCGGTGAATGGGCCCATTACTAGATTATGTGATACCCCGCTTTTTCCTTTGGGACTACATAAAGTCCAAAGTCTATATTGATAAGCCGTCTACGAATGAGGAATTGGAAGCCAACATTACTCGCATCATAGGTCAAATAACAGTGGAAATGCTCGAACCCGTCATCGAAAATCGGAACTTCAGAATGGACCGAGTTAGGCGCAGTTGCGGAGAGATTTAAAAGAAATAATCTTTACAAAATAAATGTAAGGAATGGTTCCCGATAAAATTTAATTTTTTTATTTTTGAAAATGAGTCACACAATAGCTTCTATTTCGCAGTGATTAATCTATTTTTTACTTCTGTTGTCATATCATACCTTTACATGTTACTCTTTCGTGAATACGAAGGCTTCTTTCATTGCTAGTTGGATCTGCGGCCTGTATTAGGATTTCACCTCCCTGACTTAATAGCTCTGCTAAAACGTCATCCACACGAAAAATTGGTGTTTTCCCGAGTAAAAATAAATGATGGCCTTAGAACGGGCAAATGCCGACTGTGATTGACACATAGTCCTCGGCCATCTGGCGGTTAACAGACGGCTCGTTGCAGGACAGTACGGCCGTACAGGGGGCGATTGACGGTGAAACAACGGCCTTACAGTTCCAATAACGGCCATACGACGATGGTACGGCGGCCGTATGGTTGCTATTATGGGTATACGGCGGTGGTACAGTTGCAGCAACGCGGATATTCGCCCTCCTATAAGAAAATATATTTCACTGCAATTAAATGTTTGATTTTTTCCAATGGTGTTTTTTTCAAGCCGTTAAATAACAAAATTTCCCACTAAAATGTAAATCAACACGCACCACACACTTCACGAACAACAAACCGACGACTGGCGAGCTCGTTTCTCTTGTGCATCGATATCTTTAAGTAGGATAAATCGAAAAAACCATTGTACATAACGAAAATGATGAAGTTCCCATAAAACACATTCAACAATATATTTGGTGCAGATTCTTTTTTTGGCTCAAATTTCCCGTCGAATGCCCGTTTCTACAGCTCAGTAATTGGCCTTTTAAATCTTTTGGTCAAATTTGGCCGTCGTAAGGCCGTATGTGCTCCCATGAAAAATAGTTAAAAACTCTACGGCCATCATATGCCCCTTAAAAAGCCAAGCGGCTCGTGTTCGCCCTTTATAAGGCCGTTTTTTATTTTTACTCGGGTTTTCATATCGTTGATCGCCTTTAATGTAGGCGCTTCGTTTCGTTCCCTTGTCCACGCTTTATGCCATGTTTTTCTGCCGATCTAAGCATAACTACAGGTGATAACGAATGTAGAAACTATACAATTCGGCAATATCCATAAAAAGAGCGGGTTTCCATCGCCAGAAGAAAAGACAAGAGCTCTCTGTAGGTACCTTTGCACCTCAGACTATTCTGTCATCGAGGGATGATAGAAAATTTCAGGCGAAAGAAGCACAAAAATGAAAGATGAAATATCTGTCAAAATCAAGAATGTACAGTTCTTGTAGCACTTGCGAGAAGATTAGCAAGTTTTTAATCTTCCAAGATTTTGTAAAATAAACCATAATACTTGTGGCTGCTGCAGTCGATCCCATTAGCCTAGGGGTTATTGCCTCTGACTACCATCCGATATGATCTTAAACATTATTTATAAAATATGATGTCAGTCAAGTGGCCACTTCTGGCTGCGGTGCAAATGCGAGCTCTTTCTAGCATATTTTTCATAACATTCTCAATTCTCACAGATTACTGGTGTTGATCGTCTATACCGAGCCGTAAAACTCAAGCCCTCCATTCTCGCCGTTGTTTATGGCCATTTTTTGTAACTGTTGTGTCAATTGAATTTTATACCGGTAAAAAAGCAAATCTTTCTTGAGAATATGAATGGTTGACTTACTTGGCACAAGATTAACACCAAAAGAAAATAATGCAATTTTTTCGCGTATTTCAAATTAAAAGATTTTAATAACTTCAACACGTGCGGCGTTAGCTACTCTATAATAAATTGTTATCGACAACTATCCACAACTGTCAAATATGCTCTGATAAATGACAGAAATTCCAAAATGGCGGCCATAAAAAAATCGGCCTGAAACATAAAACGCACCTTGTATAATAAATCATTCAATTCCTAAGTAAATTTTTCAACAAAAAATCGCGGATGTTCTTTTAAAGATATTTTTAAACTGGAAACTCCTGTCAGTTAACAGTCAACAAGAATAATATTTTTTTATATTTTTAATATTGGCACAAACTTTTGTAGCAATATTCAATTTCGTTTTTTTATTTTACATAAATAAACTTATATATTTCAGACAGTTAACAAAAAACGCTGAAGAAGTTATTTATAAATCATGAAAAAATCAGCTTTTTTTAAAGGATGCTTCAAGATAAAAGAGCTATTAAATACGATCACACTAAAAACGATCGCTGATCTAAGACTAGTGTACACAATTCAAATATACAATGTCCAACCTCTTCTCGGTTTGAATAAACCTTCATAAAATATTTGGATAAAAACTTTGTTATTCTAAAAGAAATAAAACGATCAAAACCCGCAGGATATTGCCCTCTTCTCCATCTAAACACACGCTTTTTATTTGTGAATGAATCACAATTATTTTTTCTCCTTGTTAATTTATTTACAGAAAAAAAATCATTAATGATCCTCAAATGGGATCCAAACTGTCACTAAACAAAAACCCAACACGTCTCTAGTTGACGAAAAAAATCGTGCTATCCGTGACATGAAAAATGGCTTTCGTAGCTTGTCCTCACCTAAAAAAAAAAGATGAGTTTTGATAGTACGGCAGACACCTACTCACCATCTGCGACGATCGAGCGAAAAAACCAAAGCATTGCGAAGGCGCACGTTTGCACCATCGATCGATTGTGAATATAAAAAAATATATATATGTACGAAGAAGGAACGAAGATGCTCCGTAGGGGTCTGCAGCTTGTCGTGGCATGATTTCCTTCGATTGATCCTCAAATACCTGGGCTTCTTCTTCTTCAATAGTTAAAGCGACGATGACCACCAACAATAGATTACTGGCTTAGGGCTGCGATCTGGTGATGTAATAATCGGAATAATCGAAATGCATGGAACCTAACCGATCCGAAAACGGGTCTTCCACTCTCTGTGTAAAATACCGCCATGCAATGCCAAAGGCTGTTGTGTCTCCGCTCTCCACGCTGCTATTAACTGCACAGCAGGAAAACATTTTAAAAACAAATTTAGGCCCAGGAACAGGTTTCTCCTTGTGGCTCTGGGCGCTTCCTTCTCCTTTCCCAATTTTTGATTTTTTCTTATCAAAAAAAAAAATCAGATTTCTCAGGTGGATACTTAAGTCCCGCGCTCCTCGTAATGTCCCCGTCGACCCGAACTGGTCAGCCTTTTAAAATATTTTATCAAACTGAGCTTTATTTAAAAACTCGTAAAATTTTTTATTAATCTGTGATAGGAGCATACTGGATCCCATGGATGGAACCCACTCGCACGTCAGTTTGCCCGAATACGGAAAATAAAGTTTGGTCGAAATTGTTTTAGTTAAGCGCCGATTAAGGCCCATGTTCACCAATAATTTATGTGACGAACAGTTGGAAACACCGTAGCTGACCAAATTTAATTGAATTCTGGCAGCACAGACACACAGTGAATGTTGTGTCAACTGAAGAGTAGTTTATTTCAGCGATTACACGGGTTTGCACCTGTAGAAGATTTTTTCGGTGAACATCTTCACCTTTTTTTTCCACAAAAACAAAAAATTTAGCCAAGATGCCGACGATGTCATGTTAATAAAAAAAAATAAGAAAAAGTTTTTGAAGGACTGGAACAAAATATATATATGGGATTTGTGGCGGTATGTAGTAACAGTAGCATTCGGTATCCATTTAAACACCTTTCACTGCTGGAGTATTTACTTTTAATAAATTTTATAAATTTAAGATTGCTGAGATTTTTTGCAGCATTTTTAGTGCGATTAAAATAACTGAAAATTTGTGTGAGTTTTTAGCACAAACCTTAATGGGCAGATTCTTTTTAAAAAAAAATATTTTAGTATAATGGGAATCATTTCATTTCGCACAGAGATGGAATTAAAATATAGTGTTACATCATATTTATGTGTTATTTATTCACATAAATCGAGTTAAAGCCACCCAGGGTTTTAATTGCCAAAAACTTAATCGCCATTTTTTGACAATTATATTAATAGTTTATATGTTTTGAGTGTACTAGAATCATTGATTTAACAATCATTCTAACATGGGAGCAAAATTTCATGGTATAGTAATTTAATCAGAAAGCTGGGGATAATTTCCAACAACCTACTACAGGGTGCGTTTTATTTCCCAAGCCGATGGCCATTCTCGCCGGCGCGGCGCCGCCGCACAGTAGCTCAGAATCCTGAAAACCTAGTCAAAAATCCCAAAAATGAAGTATTTTTTAGGGACTTTTGACCCGCTAAATATTTGTAGTGAAGCCCTAAAGGCTGGTACAGACTAGGCCAGTATTTTAGTCGAGTGAGTAACTAAACCAGTCCACCATTTTGAAACTGGTCCCATATTGTCCAGTATACATTTCTGCTTAAAATAAAAAAGAAAGTAGCTGCACCTAGATGAAAAATTTACAATACAATTTTTCTTCATATTCATAATAAGTAATTTTATTTTTTAAGAACTTTGAAGCCAGACATCTTTTTACAAAGAAAAGATATTTTATTTCTCGTAAAAAACAATTTAAAAGATAAATTCAGTATTATTGAGAATCAGCGCCCTCGAAAAAGCTCGTATAACGAGTTTCATGAAATTTGGATGATTATTAAGCAAAACTGTCCGGCATTTTGGATCCGCCATTTTTTTTTGGAAATTGATAACGTATTCTTAATCAGCGCCCTCGAAAACCCCCTATAATGAGTTTTATGAAATTTGGCTGATTATTAAGCAAAATCGTCCGCCATTTTGTATCCGCCATTTTGATTTTTTGGAAAATTGAGAGCGTATCCTTAATCAGCGCCCTTAAAAAACCCCAAGTACAAAACTTCATATAAAAAAAACTACTTTTAGATGCTAAAAAGACTTTTGACCAAGTTTTCGGGATTCTGAACCACTTTGCGTTGCGGATGGTCATTTTCTTGTAGGTGTTGTATCAATTTAATTTTAAACGGATAAAAATGCAAATTTTTCTTAAGAATATGAATGCCTGACTTACTTGGCAATCACACAATTTTCTTCGCGTATTCACAATTAAACGATTTTAATAACTTCAACACGTTGTTGCAGCGTTAGATACTCTATAATAAAATAGAATCTCTATAAATTACATTTGGCAGTATATTTATCAATGTTATGTACTGAAAAATCCTAACACTTTGTACTGTAATTTTACAGTAAGAGGCGTCATTTTAGAACATAAATTTTCAGTAAAATTACAAATTGGTTATTGGAATGTAAGGTTTAAATTTTTCCTCTCATTCACAGGCAACAATAGAATACTAACCATATACCCAATTGTTTTTAAGTTAAGGCCAGACCTTTGACTTTGATCAGGGCCTGGGCAGTTATTGCAACAGCCAAGAAATTTTTCTAGATGTTGCCTTATGTACATGCTTAACAAGGCATTGTGAGCAAAATGCTATTTTTTATGTATAGGGTGTGGGTAAACTGTGGCACAGCGCGGGAATCTTGAGCTATATGTTTTTCCCTGTTCCTCTCTCTGGTAAAAAGTTACAACAGAAAAGTTTTGGAAATTTACAAAATTATGAAGTGAAAGTACCAATACTGATTGTACTTTTACATCCCTCAAATAATGTATATTTACTACAGAGTTGGTAAAAATGCTAGGAATATTCCTAATAATATATATTGCAAATTTACAAAACTGCTGGTGAATAATTCTTCCAGTATTTTTTTTTGTAAATTTACCACAGAAATATTTTACAGTGTAACTATATGTTACTTCTATCTCTAGCTTATTTAGCTCTGTTTTTCTATAAAGAAGTAATTTTTATCTGCCCAAATCCATTTAAATTTCAAGTAGCATTCAAAATACTACACGTAGGTACTACACTACACAATGAAAATCGAACGTACCAAGTATTACGCCTCATCTGCGTTCCGAGCAGTTTATTAAACCGGTTCTACTTGTCAAAATACATTCTCGCGTACGGAGGCTCATAGACCATAATATTTGGTTTCACCCTTTTAAGTTTAGAACAAAATTTACACAATGAATTAAAGATTACCAATTTTTATGTAACCCCAAAACTCAACTTCTTGATTAGTGATGTTTTCTGTTTTCTCATACACTATAACTTTATAAATATCAGTAGAGCTGCATTTAAAAAACCCGTGGCCATCATGTTGCCGGTCGATTTCACCATCTTCGGAGGTGGATCATCTTTAGAGACTCACTGTTTCGATTTTTCTTTCGTGTTTGGAGTGTAGTAGCATATCCATGTTTCGGTCACAATTATGTATCGGGTCAGTGCACAAAAACGTCAGTTTTGCAACGGAAAAACGTGAAACACCCCTTGTGATATGCCTTGTGGTCTCAAAAATTTCGTCCACTTTGATTCGTCAATCACTCATATCCAACGGATTTCGTAGATCATTTAGAAGCAAGTTATTTTAACTGGGCGCCTCTGAACGACATTTGTGGATGTACGGCCACGTTTAAACTCATTTACCCAATTGACCTCTTTAACTTACTCAGGACTTATTGAACGACCTTCGTAATGTTCTGATAGAAATTTAGAAATTGTAGTAAGGTAGTTATTATTTCTCTTAACAATTTGATTAGTATTTAGTAGTATTATTTTAACACGTTTTACACAAAATATGATTTACAATACTTCCAATTGCATTTTTACGGTCAGATGTTATAAATACATAAATGTTTCGTTATTTTCTTCTATATGAAATTTTACATCATTCAAAAAAATTAAATCTTTGTTTTTCCTTTCAAAAATCAAAACCAATAAGAAAAATCCCAAGACAATTTCCAGATGTTCTATTAGTCACGAGCCGATCCCCTGGCAAAAATATATTATTGGCTGATAACACACCACCTTGACGCCTTTTCCATTGCTAATACCCGCAAAATCTATTAAAGCAATATTCGAAGTCAATTCACCCATTGTCAGCTATTTGTTTCCGATGTCCCTTTGTATCCTTGCTAGTAAAGTAAATCCCTATTCCATAGTTATTTTTTTCTCCTCAAGCAGGTATTTATGCGCCCTTGAAAATGCAACTTTAACGCAATTCTTCAAAAAAAATGCGCATACAAAAAAAAGGAGAACGGATAACGGATGAGACCCTCGAGTCCTTTTGGCGAGGATTCTCTCTCCTTTGACAGCCCCCAGTGCAATCAAAGGAGCCCACCTAACAATGCGGAACCGTTTTACAACTGTTTTAAGGGTGCTTGAGGTTTTACAACTGTCTGCCTTTCAATCATTCGAGGGCTCGCTATTGTCAAGCACTTAGGGCTTGTGCCCCCTGTTGATTCTCAAATATCCCTTGAGCTGGCTAAACACGGGAGGACTCAAGAGGCTCAGGGATAATAAATCTGTATTTATGTGGCGTACACCATGAAAATCTGAAGAATATCGAACTATTGTTCATATGGCGATACAACAACAACGAATGAAAATTGAGTCTGAGTTTGCAGATTTGTATCTGTTAATTTTTTTGCTTCTTTTCTCGTGTGTGACTGTGTGGTAATCATATCCTTAAAATCCTAGAAAGTCAACTCACCTGGCTCCGTTCGTTGACACCTTCATAGAAGGATGGAAATATGATGGCGTTCAGCCATAGACGACTGAATACTAATACTCCTTCAAGCAAAATCAGATGTGTTTCGACTGGCAATTGCTCATTCATGGGCGATGGGAAGAAAGGATCCGGGATTGCAATGATAATCTGTAATCCTGTTTCTCTATACTGTTAATGCAGTCAAATTTCGATG
Source organism: Thereva nobilitata (assembly GCA_963855945.1). Taxonomy (NCBI): domain Eukaryota; kingdom Metazoa; phylum Arthropoda; class Insecta; order Diptera; family Therevidae; genus Thereva; species Thereva nobilitata. The sequence continues at coordinate 36,057,732 of OY979696.1, forward strand.
ACGGTTCGCTTCGAAAAGGAAGGACTATCAGAGCGTGAAATCAATTACATGGATTTGCTGTGTCCTCGATTCCTGATATTGAAGCAAGCAGAATAATTGCATTTGTATGCGCACTGGTGACTTTTGAAATTTTTTTGGGTTTTTTTGGTTGCTGAATTTTATTAAAAGTTGAAAATTTAAATTTTTTATTAACTTTTTGCGTGTTATATTTGCTAAGGGGTTGGAGTAATTAATTCGGTTGTGGGATAGAGTAATGATATGATAAGGTTTGGTTTGGGTTCTTGCATTTTTTTTTTTCAATTATAAAAATGGTATACTTTTGACTTATTTTCTTTAAAACACTGCAAGTTGGTACTAGTACCAATAACCACATTCCTAGTTTTCGGCATTTAATTAAAATGTTGAGTTTGCTGCGAACGAATAAAATATTCTTCGTGCTGAGATATGAAATGATATTTATATTTAATCCAACCCAAATCCTGGATTCCTTTTTTCAGAATAAAGCGATTTTGTTTTGCGCAATCTAAAATCAGTTTTGCATGTTGTATGAATTAGTGTAGCCATTTGAGAGAGATAATTTGAAAATATTATTTTTTTTAAAAGCTTAAATAAAAGTTGATTAAGTGCATTTATAGTTCCGTATTATTAAATAACAACTGATCACATTTTCACTATGATAAAGGGCGATGGATTAATCTGTCCAACAAGTATTTTTAGATGTTTAGAACACCTGAGACAGCATAGACAGCATCAGTCTCGGGCTGCATATTGGTCTGGTAGACGATCTCACATTGGTCCCAAAATCATGTATCGCGCTGGCAAAAATTATGATAGGATATCTTGAATCACAATTCGGGTTCTATTGCTAATTAAGTTGTAGTCTAGTATCAAAACGGTTTGTGTACTTTACTTGAGAAAAGAAATGCATATGAGTATATACAATTAGTTCAATGCCATAAAAGCCTGTACTGCAATTGTGCGTTATTTTCAAAATATTGGATATTAGCCGGTCATGCATCATTGCGTCATTCTTGTTTTAATATATATTTATAAAATATTTGACATTATGTTCTTAAAAGAAAATTTCATTTAAAAAAATGGTTTGTTTGTATAAATCTTTATGCGGATTACTTGACAAAAAGACAAATGATAAATGGAGAGTATTATGCTTGATGAAATCAAGAAAAAACTTTCTCTTTTGGCAAAGAATTTTTTAATGAATCAGGACAATGCACATCTGCGCAGTTTCTTTCTAATCATCTATTTATCTGGCAAGCCTTTAAATAAATAACACTGTTTTCTAATTGCTAAACCGCAACTAAGTACTGTTGAATGCTGGAAACACTACTTCTGTGTTGGAGCGGCTCAAATCAATTTTGTTCTTTAAATAAATTTCAACCTTTTTCACAATATACTGAGAAACTAATATTTAAATAAATCTCCAATTTTGTTGGCTCAACTCAAGCTGACTCACTTAACCTAACTACCTACAATGCTACAGTGAAAGAATTCGCTCATAAATAAAATAACTCGACTTTGGGATAATCTTCCGCTTCCAGGATTTCCAAACTCTTATAATCTAAAAATTCAAAGGTTCTTTGAGTCTTTTCTCTTCAGCATCTCCAATCTTTTTTAAAATTCTCCAGTCTTCTCTTCAGCTTAAAACTGGACATTGCATCATCATGTAACATACGCCATGACTGACTTTTAGAGTGCAAAGGACGATTTCTAAGCTTAGATCTACGACATAAAAAAATATGAAAGGTCCTGAATAAGTGAAATTCTTGGACGACTAAATTCCACAAATGAAGTAGTGACTCTCAGATTAAACCCAATAATCTTGTCTATATGCAAAAAGAGACCAGTAGCGCGTTTCTGTAACTTCAGTGGAGAAAAATCTCTATCCCATGACGTCACGCGCACAGTGCAGTTGAGAATGATGGGGTGAAATTTAGACACAGCGGCGGTGAAGAATGACGTGTAATAGAGAATTCTGGTAGAGAACTGCTCTATTTGCGAGTTACAGAAGCGAGCCCTCTCATTGTCTTTACGGAACAGGACATAAAATTCTTTCATTTCTCCCTTTCAATTGTTTTGTTGCAACTATTTCTATTTCTATCGAAAAGCGAAGAAAAGGTTGTCGATTTTTTCTAAGTTTTATATTTGTCATTATGACCAAATCGACAGATAAGCGCTGCCATACAAAACCTTCAAATTGTGCGATATTACTCCAAGTGCAGCAAACCACGTATATTTAATTAAAAGAGAAATTGTTAAAAGTTTATTGTATGCAATAATTGAGCTTTTTAAAACGTCTTCTTAACGTCAAACGTCTTTATCGACAGCAAAGAGACGATAACGTTGTCGATATCGTGTTACCAAATGCCAATTTTTATTTATCGACAGATATCGACTCGGGAAACCAAATACAGCCCCAGGACCGATTTTCAATTGTATAAGACACTGATGAGTGCTGCTATAATATATTTTGCTCACCCCAAGTACTATTTATACTTTGGCATTTCGTGCATGCAAAATTGGGTTCTCAGAATGGCTTGGGCGTTTGCTTTTCTGCCATCTTGAAAAGTGTGATGCAATTTGTTTATCTCAGAAACTGTGAGGCTCCGAAGAAATTTTGTGAGTAGCTCTTGCTCTAGGATGTTGTAGGAATTTGGAAGTACTGAGTGTAGAAGATTGCTTCACAGTCGTTGTTCTATTTATAATCTAATACTTTGATTGTCGTATAAACGGTGTTGGTAGTTAGGCGAGTTAGGGAATTAACAATGCCGTAGAGGAAGGAGGACATTCAATCCGATTGAAAAAAAAACACTAAAGCCTTCACTAAACTACTCGCGAAGTTGATAGAAGTTGGTCGAAGTCGAGAGTGTAGAGAAGCACTTTGATTCACTTTGTGTAACTTTACTTCGCCTCGGGTGACTTCGCATCTTTGGCGGTTTTTGTGCCTGAGTCAAAGGACTCGAGCTGTGCGGGGTACCGGGCAACTAAGCTCCTCGCGAGGTTACAGGAGTGTGTAATCACGTACTTCGGACTTCGATCAACTTCGAGAAGTACTTCGCCGAAGCAACTTCGCGAGTAATGTAATGCAGGCTTAAGAAAATTTGGCTTAATTGCTGCAAATTTCTACAAATGCAAACCCTCCTACCCTTCTACAACTAGACATCGAATCGAATTTTGTTGAAAACTGGTGAGTTTGATGGCGAGGTTTCGCATCTTAACGAGCCACGCCAAGATGGTTTTTGATGCACCAGCCCAGTTAAACGAGTTCTATTCAAGGTGATTTGGAATATGTTTTCATTCCATTACAAATCCTTAGTTTATTAAATTCCTAGAATTTTAAGAGAATGGTTATAGCAGTTAGATTCTCATGGTTCATTAGAAGAAAGGTCGATCCAGGTTTTTTTAGAGATGAGATAGAGTTAAGGAAGTTCTACACCATACAACGGTTGGTACAATATCGGCCCAAAATGATGGTCGCATTCGATGATTGTCTCGTCTGTTTGCACTGACACAACAGTTGTGCCGATATCGCTCGGTTGTTAGCTGGCCACCAAAAATCGGCTACTTACGCACAACCATTGCATCGTGCACTGACAAAGCAAGTTGGTCCAACCGTTGCATCGAGTAAAAGCTCCTTTAGTCTCAGTCGCAATTCTCTTCGTTTCCTTCAGGTCCCAGCACTCTTATTTCCCTGTTCTTAATCCATGTTTTTCTAAGTTTTTCTGCGATGTTATCTATCCTGCATGTCGCGGTACCTACTGTCCTCTCGGCATATGCAATAGTTATATTCTTCTTTTTATTATCGCGAAGTAGCCGCCAGTAGACAAAGAACTCATCTTTATCGCTAAGCTTTAATGGACTTAAATATAGATGATGTCCATTGATCACATCGTCAAATGGACTACATTGTCTCAAGATGTAATCCGTTCCTTGTCTTTCTAAAGCCAATATTAAAATTTTTTCTTCAAAAAATTGTTAATTTGTTCTCTTTGAAAATGTTTGGAACTCATTTTCCTGAGTCTTCACAAATGTTTCGGCTGCTGTTTTGTAGCTTCTACTCACAACTAGGAAATCATCTTCATTTAGATGACACGATTTATTGATATGTCGCGACGGAGATTGAGGTTTCATTCACTTTGTTTAAAATTATCGAATTGTATCCCATACTTGTAAAAAATTTGGTAATTGGTAAAGGAATATTTGTAATAAATTTTTATGCACCGCGAAGCAATGGAACATCGAATCCATTTTTTAATATTATTAATCTGTGATTGATTCTACGAAAACAAATATTTAATTTTTTGCTTTTTGTGCTAAACATTTTTTTTAGTTTTGTAATGATGTATTCAAACCAAGGAACTTTGTTATAAGTTAAAACTTGAAGTAAAAAAATTAAATAAGATTGCAAAGCGTTTAAAATAGCTGCTTTAAAGCAAAGCATAACAAAATTTAAAATAAGATTGTCTTTAAGAGATAACATCACCTTACGAAAAAAAAATCAATTTTAGTTTTCGGGTGCAAATGGCAGTTTACGAGTTTTAGATACGATAAACCCAAATACCATTGGATAATTTATAGATATACACGTAGCGTAGCATTCCGTGTTGCGTTCAGGTAAAAATCTTACGAGAATGCGACTACAGAAAAAAACAACAAAGAATGTATATAGACTATAGACTAGACTAACGCATGGTGTGGCCTCGAATTTAAAAAAAAAACAAAAAAAAATAACCCACCAGTAGACGAAAATAAAATTAACAGACGACTGATAAAAATAAGACATTAATGTAACCTTCTGCTACTATGAAATTTATATTTGAAGAAGAATCGAAGATGAAAAATTCGAAAAGGTGGCAAAGATGCGCAGAGTGCTCGTGTTTTAGAAAGAGATTTCTTGGAGGAAATTTTAGAAAGAATCGAATTGGTCTAAAAGAAAGATCACATTTTCATCACTTTAATGGGTTATACATCACGAAAGGGTTTTGCCAAAATAATTTTAGAAAGACTTAAAATCTTTAATGAAGATTTAAAAGGATCAGCATCAGCTCAAACCACCACTAACAATTATATTATATTTTTGCCGAGAAAGATTATTATCAAACGTGGAACTGGTCCCTGAAAAGGTCAACGAAATAGACTTGTTCGAGACTGCTACAATCTGATAAAAAAAAGTCAAAAAAAGGGAATGCCTATGGGGATGGTTATATGAAGGATAAGAAATTTAAACATACCTATTTTGTAAAAAAAAAAATATTTCAACCGAGATTGAAATATACTCCGACAGTTCAGAAATAAATTCCCTACCGAAATACGCAGGGTTCTTCGTAAAGCGGTTAAAAGAAAATTCTTATTTATAGATATTTTTTATTACAACTATTGTTTATAAGTATAATATGCTTTTTGTATGGAGAACAATATTTATGAAATATCAGTAAACAAGCGAATGACAAGATTTTGTTTATAGTTCAATATGAGATTTTTATATCATTCATATTCAAAGACTTGGACAAAAGCAAGCTTGTTGCTCCATAAAGAAGTATTGGCTTCAATCTTATCTTACATTGCATTGTTAGAGAAAAATTGTAAATATGGTTTTAAACATGTGTAAAAAAGCCCGAAGTATATACGCGATCAATTGGAGATCGTTGCAAATTTCTAGTTCTTACCATATTCATGTCTAAAGCCAGCCGAGTTCTACCGTGAAAGAATCCTTACGAATTAGCTAAGGATGATTATTTCTCAATATATGTATGCTGTGATGGATTTATAATAAGGTAGTTACACTAGGCACCGGCTTAGGGCATCACCACAGGAGGGCACCACAAAAAGAGATTATTCTTCCTTTTCCTAGTTAGAACTATGTGAGATGTGGAGCAATCGATAGTTTTTTGGTCGCATCGCATCGTTGTATAATTTTTTCTACATCTACTGTTGGAAGACTTTATTTAAACCTTATTTTGAGGACATTCCGAAATCCTACGTTTTTGGAAGGCTTTAACAAGTTGTAGAAACACTGGATAAAATGTATCGTCCTAAGGCCTTTATTTTATGGTCAAGAGGCACGTTCGAGGCCAACAAAGATAGTTGGATTGATAGTGTTGTGATGCAACGATTGATGCAAAGACAGGGTTCGCAAAGCCATATTGTATTTATACCAATTTTTAGTCAATTTTAGTATAGGTATTTGTTATGAACAGGTAATCCTCCTTTAACACGGAAGTTAGGTTTCTATAAAATGTTGTGATGTGGAAAAAGAGAAAAAACAAGCATAGGTTTTCAAAAATTCATATAGAAACAAATTCAAATCACTTCATTTTTATTAAGAATATTAACTATCTTTGGTCCTAGTTGCAATTTAGCACCAATAAACGTGCATAAATCCTTTTCGCTGGACTCATATTCACTCCTTGACTTCTTTTCATTAATTTTATTCATTGACAATTCTTTAGCTCTCTTTGGAATTTTCCATTTTTTGAGTAGGTACATATATAGTTCAGCATTCAAGAAATATAGTTCAAAATTTATACGCAATTCGTAATTATTTTAAAGTTAATATATTAACTTAAAAACATTTAGCGCTGCTGCGACCCTCGGTAACGTTGGGTTAATGCGTCCGAATACCATTACAAAGGTCCGAGGTTCGATTCCACCCTGCAGCATGGTGAGTCGCTTTTCCACTTGGTAACATTTCTTCTTTCATGTCTTTCTTCTCTGCAGCAATTCCTTGCCGTTTCTACTGCCATTGCAATAAGCATAACGAGCGAAAAATCCATCGGCTATTCGATCACCGAAACCAGATTGAAACTTTCCGGTTCTCCAAAGTGTTTATGGCTGAAAATCGCTCTCAAATTCACGTTGGGACGTTCGCATGCAGCAGCTACTTCAGCAATTCATCCTTTGATAAATTAATAGATACTTTGGACAACTTGAGTAAAGAAATCCTAAACATCATACCTTTAAGCAAAAGTCAAGAATTACCTTTACCGGTGGTATGTTTAAAATGCTTACACACCAAATCCTGTAAAATATGAGAATTGTTAGGTTTGGTAATGCTTTTCGAACATTGTCGAAAATCATGAGATTGATTTTTTACCCGTTTCAGTTGTTGACAGTTAATGGTATCTACTAGGGGTGGTTCTCCTGTTAGATTTAACTTTCTTGATTTTCTTGATATTTCATATACCTTGAATTTCGAAACACATGGCAGACGAGCTGTAAAATTATTGTTTTAGCCTCAACCCTAGATTTTGTCTGAGATAATCTTGGTTGATATTTGTGATAAAATTAGAATTAGCTTCGTTAAAGTATATGGGCCTAAAAGGAGATACGCGAAGGAAAGGTGGTGATCTAGCGGATAAAATGAATAAATTAGAATTCGCTTAAATGCTAATAGTTTTGAATGACATTTCACAAAGTTTTCAGAATAGTTAACAACGTTTTACAAGCTGAAGTCGTAACACTACTGATATGTGTGGATTTGTATAAGTTATCTGATCAAATATGCACTCTAAGGAACTCCTATACCTGATGTCAGCTATACAGTTATAAAAAGACAAGGGCGCAAAAGTTCATCTAACCTTAAAAGAAAACCATTGGTTTACCATTGAAAATCCGGACTAGCATTTTTCTTCCGAAGCTCGTACAACGTGTCCGATCCATCGTAGTCGGGTCAATTTTATGTGTGTTACTATATTTATTTCTTAGTACATTTCTTCAAACTTCGTTTTGTTCATAAACATTAAATGTTTTCATTGTGTTACATGAATTTACTAGAATTTTCTTCTTGTTTTGTTTCTTTATAAAGAAACGATTCCATCTTTCCTTTGGAAGTTAATATATCCAACAACAGAAACAGAACAACATAAAAATACAAATCCGGCGCTGTATGTATGCATAAAAAAATGACGTCTGTTCGCCAAAATGACCATCTGACATACAGAGACAGACCTACAAAATGTTTTTTGAAATATATGTTTTTGCTAAATGATATGATATTTAACGGCTCTCTAATAGTATTAAAACACCTCCAAACAACGATATCTTTTTGTTTATAATCGCCTTAAAGCATTAACGGAAAATAACATCAATTTGTGTAAAATCAAGGTTTTATAATAAAAAAATTAATACAAAATTAAAAAAAAAACACAGGAATTACAAAAATTCAATTATTCAAGCTTAGAAGCCAAAAAAGCTTCGTAAAAACAGGAAAAACGTTTACGATATATTTTCGTCTAAAATATTAAAAATTGTGGATTTTCTAATAAATATTCATTCATATTTTGTGCCTAATCTATTTTAATCTTGAATTTTTTAAATAAAAATAAAACGCCTTAGGTACTTTTTCAAGAACTGCGTACTATGCATGTACCCTTGGACTTACCGGGAATAACAAACAAAATATGATCTGTAAATTTTCGCGGTGTATGTAACAAAAAATATCTTAAAATAAACTATATTTCATCCATCAAAATTCTCACCATACCTTCATTTTGCCTTTTGCACTAATTTCGCCAGCTTTTTGAAATCTGTAATCCTTTTGTATCCCAAAAAAATTTGACGGTTCAACCAGCACCCAACCAACAGTTTTTGAATTCACTCCCAGGCAGCCAGCAACAATACAAAAAAATGATAACAAAATTCCCACTTTTTTCACTAAAATTTCTTCACACTAATTTTTTTTTCTCAAATAATTTTCTTGTTGCAATTTTGAAAAAAATTCCTCTGGAAACCGTCACGCACCGAAAAAACACTGAAATTTGGCACCACTTCAAAAACAAAATAAATTTTTCTTCTTCTTCTTTTCTAGTTAGCAGGGAAAAAATCACCAACCACGAAACGGTACGCAGCCCATATCGACACTTCAGAAACTCTCGGGTGACTGATCGGCTCCAGAGCGGCCAGATGCTTTACAGAATCCAGACAACCGGTGGGACCGTCCCCTTCTACTAGCCTTCATCTTAGCGCTACAGCAACAATTCACCATTCATTTCCGAACACAGTGTAAACACCGCTTGGTAGTAGGGAGGCTCCCATTGGTTGCTAGGTGTGACGTTGACGACTCCGCCCCAGTCTTTCTGTAGATTGATTTTATTCAACAACAACAACATCAGCAACAACAACAATGCCGGCATTGGCACAGGGAAAAAAAGAAGAGTTCGTCGCGTGCCGTGGCTCCTTTGCAATGGAGTCGGGTTCGATTCTCACAAAGGCCGCTTGAAGGAGGAGGGTGGCAACAATCGAGATTAGAGTTGCCGCTGCTGTTCGCACGCCCGTTTCCCCCCACCATTGGGATATTTTTAGTGAACGTTTTATTGGATTTGACTTCGCCCCGCGACGTGACCGATGACTGCAGATGAAGACTGGGGAGATGTGGACACTTTCAGTCTGGGTGTTTATGTATGGGGCTGTGTATGTGTGTACTTGTGGGGGAGCCCCAAAGCTTGAGTTAACGGGAAGCTGGAGGCATACTTTGCTTGTTTCCGTGGAGCTTAAGTAGCAAATTGACTTCAAGTGGAGCTCGACCGACGTGGACACGTGGTAGGTGCGCGATAGTGGGGAAAGGGGGTTTTATATGTTCTTGAACAGAACACCTTAAAGGTGAAAGGTTATATTTCTTACTTTGTGAGAAATTTCCTTTTCAAAATCCAAATTCGATTATTTATTCCTTGCCCCTTCGTAAAAGCCAATTCCGATCCTGGCTGAAGTTGAAGTAGAAGTTGAAGCTTCCCACTTCACACGGTTCGGCTGTTGAAGAAAGTTTGACGCGTACAGGAGAAAGTTGAAAGTGGTGGGGTTGGTGCAGGTCCTGTTTAATTTGCAAAAACAGTTCTAATAAATGCAGAAGAAGGAAAGGGAAAATCTTCCTCAAAAAGGTTCTAGAGTTGTTGTTTGCATTTGTTGGTTGGTGAAGAGTAGTCAGATTTCGGCGAAATGTCAGCGTTACGAGAAATTAAATAATGCAAAATACTTGATAAAAAATACTGATTCTTTTCTAAACTTATACATGTTCCAGGTGCATGTATAGAATTTACATCATAGCACGCGCTGTGTGTGATGTGGCATCGTTCTGTTGATACACATGTGCTGTAGTTCCAAATGATTCAATTCGGGCACAAGAAATTTTTTTAACATATTACGGAAGCGAGCAGCATCAACTGGTCCAGCATTGCCTATAGCTCTACGATGCCGCCGACCCAAATGTGGCACCATGTACATTCTACGAGGGTATTGAGGGTTTTCAATGCCCCAATAACGGCTATTCCGTTTATCAACAAATCCAGCCAAGTCGAATTGTGCATCGTCACTCATGATGATTTTTGGCTAAAAATGTTGATTGCCTATATACCGAGCTATAAAACTCGGGCGTTAGATGCTCCATAATAAAATGTTTTCAAGTACTATCCACAACTGTCAAATATGAAAGGACAAATGACAGCCAAACCAAAATGGCGGCCGAACAAGATCGACCTGAAACGCATAAAACGCCATCTGTATGTAGTAGAAAAGGTTTTGCAATGCAAAGAGGTGAAAGTAAATAAAACGGTTCTGAATCAAAAAATTCAAATAATCACTCGTAGTATTATTATCTACATTTTTTTCTGTTAAAACGTCCTGTTTAAAAAATGTTGACTTAAATGATGCCATAAAGTATAGAGATAAAATTTGATCAGCTTGTTTTTCTATTTATGGGGGCGATTTGATATGCGATTGCGCCATCTCTACTGTGTATGATAATAGCGTTTTCTCTTTATAAATAATGGTAACAAGTCATTCTGACAGTAATTCATTATTGTTGAAGATAAAAGTACCATAAGCAACTTTAAAATTAATTTAACTTTAGAAGCGAAATTCGCAAGGTATTTAATTTTAACCATTCTTCTTCACATAGACTAGAACTTATTAACCAAAGGCACTTGATTTTCTCTGCCTGCTTAGTAGAAACTCGTCATTGGCCACGTTTATGCTTTTCTCAGTCGAATCTGTTGCTAAAACGAGCTCCGTTCATAGAATGACTGACAACTGTCACGTCGATTTAGCTACAGCAGCTAGATTTTACCTACGGCAAAAAGTAGATCTATTAAAAGATTACGATTAGCTGCGTTCACAATTTATGCAGTTTATGTCATTGCTAATATGACTGTCTGAACCAGTGTCTCCATATGTAAATCGAGAGTTACCGTGTTGTGAGGGTAAAAATACGGTGTTTCTAGACAAAATTACGGTGAATCTGCTAAAAGTGTACCGTGTAAATTACCGTGCAATTTTTCAAAGGAAAAAACAACGTTATGAACCAAATATCTCAAAATATAACCAAAAATCTCTCTCTATAACTTTAAAATTACGATTATTCTAAGATAAAAGCTGGAACTTGAAACAGTTCTTTGATTTAATCGTTTACTACGTACAGTGGCTCACAGTGAAAATCGTCCACCTTACGAGTAAGAGGAATTAAGCAGTTTTTTCCATCTAACTCTCAACAAATCCAAATAAGAATTTACATAACTAAGTTTTTCATTTATTTTCTTCAAAATAATAACGAAAAATTATGAAATTAATCAATAACAAAAACGGGAAATATTCAAATTTCCGGAAAGGTCATATTTCTATCTCACAATGAAAATCGTCCATAACACTCAATACTAAGAAATGTCGTCCGTAACACTCAATACTAAGATAGTTGGTCCTCCTTATGATGTAATTACTGCTAGAAGCCTGTTCGGCATTGAATTTACTAATTTTTAGTATACTTAGGATTAATTCTAGCCCATTCCTGCTTGAGTACATTTTCAAGGTCTTTCTGCGAGGTAATATTGTCTTACGAATGCTCCTGTCAGGTGTATCCCATAAATTCTATTAACATTCAAGTTAGGGATTGAGGAGGAACGGGGAAAACTGTTTTACAATTGTATATCAGCCAATAGCGTTCAACGTCTGAGGTATGCTTAGGGCCATTATACTGATAGAATGCAAACCCAGCAGTAATACTTAGAAGTTGCGCACTCTGGTGCACATTTCGTTTTAGAATATCAAGCTAAACCATTGCATCCACTGTTCCTCGGATGAACTCAAGGTTGCCAGTGCCATTTGCCGCCATACACCTCCATACGATACCAAACAACCGAGTATTGCAATTCGTTCTTTAGTAGTCTCTCATTATAAGGCGGGCAACAGTCAAAGAGAAATTTCAGATTGTTGGGAAATCATCCGAGGAACAGTGGATGCAATGGTTTAGCTTGATATTCTAAAACGAAATGTGCACCAGAGTGCGCAACTTCTAAGTATTACTGCTGGGTTTGCATTCTATCAGTATAATGGCCCTAAGCATACCTCAGACGTTGAACGCTATTGGCTGATATACAATTGTAAAACAGTTTTCCCCGTTCCTCCTCAATCCCTAACTTGAATGTTAATAGAATTTATGGGATACACCTGACAGGAGCATTCGTAAGACAATATTACCTCGCAGAAAGACCTTGAAAATGTACTCAAGCAGGAATGGGCTAGAATTAATCCTAAGTATACTAAAAATTAGTAAATTCAATGCCGAACAGGCTTCTAGCAGTAATTACATCATAAGGAGGACCAACTATCTTAGTATTGAGTGTTACGGACGACATTTCTTAGTATTGAGTGTTATGGACGATTTTCATTGTGAGATAGAAATATGACCTTTCCGGAAATTTGAATTTTTCCCGTTTTTGTTATTGATTAATTTCATAATTTTTCGTTATTATTTTGAAGAAAATAAATGAAAAACTTAGTTATGTAAATTCTTATTTGGATTTGTTGAGAGCTAGATGAAAAAAACTGCTTCATTCCTCTTACTCGTAAGGTGGACGATTTTCACTGTGAGCCACTGTATTTGTAACGCGGGATGTCATTGAAAATTAATGCATTCCAGACTCACTTGCTCGATATCACCGAAACCTGCAGCGGTTTGATTTTTTGAATGATGTGCTGCCAATTCTACGAAGCTGGCTGAATTTTCGAATGCAGCCTTAAATTGTAATTTCAACTTCGCAGCGCACAACACCTAGATTTCATTTTTACACTTTTTCACTTCTATTGCCACTTACGTGGAATGTATGAAAGAGGAATACCAATTTTGCATTACATTTTGGTTTCCAAGATTCATAAATTTCGTTTCATTGCATGAATACATCGATGGAAAAATGAACCTATTCTCTTTTTTCCTGCTGGGGACTTTTAGTTATTGGGAGATTCCCAGCAACCAGGACCAGTGTTCCCATTACAAAATTTGTTAAGTTGACTGACTGAGATTCGTTTTACGCAGTACATTATGAAATATTTACAACAACGTAATTTATAATGGTAATACGGTGATATGTGACACGGTAATACATTATTACCTTGACGGTAGATAAAGACCAGATTACGGTGCATCTACGGTAATTACCGTGTACATGGAGACACTGGTCTGAACTAAAGTAACTTCATCTTTAACCCTTTTCACTAGGGGATTATTTTCACAATTCTTCCCAACCAACTCGATAATGGTAAAAAAAAATAAACATCACCAAAAAATATGGAAAACATAATTGTTCCATTTTTCAAGCTATATCAGTGCTGACATTCCGAGTTGCTAAAATAAAATTTCATGGCAGCATTCCGAGTTTAAAAGATGAAAGTGATCGCTACGATGAAATTCCGTATGGTGCTATGACTGCACAAAATACGAAGATGATATGCATTGTGCCCAGTGTTGGCATCAATCGATTAATTTCATCAATCAATTAATTAATCGATTAAAAATTTAATCGATTAAGTTAATCGCGACTAAATTAATCGAGATTAAAATATTAATTCTAATCGCGATTAATTTAATTAATCGTTAATCGTCAATCGTTAATTTGATTGATATATAAATAAGTCATATCGTATTAGTTTTGATTAGTATGAATCCATTAAAAAGCTGATTAAATTCAGTTTAGTTGAAAAATAATAAAATGAAAAACACGGTGACTGAATTTACGTGGTCGAGGTGGGATTTTGTTTTTTATATTACAATATAAATTGCAGTTTACCAAATATTTTTTTGTGCTTTTACCCTGGGGGTGAATGCCACCCCTTCTCGGGGGTGAAAATTTTTTCATTGAAAATAAGTCCGGGAATAGATAGATTGGCTAATTCTAAGCAACTTTTGCTCTATAAAGTTTTTTCTGAAAGTCAATACTTTTCGAGTTATTCGCGAGTGAAAATGTCAATTTTTCAACCAAAAAAAACACGTTTTCTCAGGCGGGTTTTCGCGAATAAGCCAAAAAGTAAAAAAAAATATTAGTATTAAAAATGTAGCTTATAAAAAAACAAAAAAAAATGGTGGGTTTATGGTGTCTGTAGACCCAATACAAAAATAGTAATAGCTTGTTGAAGGTTGGTTCTTATTTGTTAAACGCAGTGGCGTACTGACACAGTTGGGGGCCTGGGGCGGCACTAGGTGAGGGGGCCTATATATATTTTGTACATATCTATTACCTTATTTATACGCAAGTCTAATTTCGGCTTAAGATAAAATCCGGCCCCGTATAACAATCTCACTCTATTCTGGTTAGTAATTAAGCTTATGTTAATATAGAAATAAATTAAATGTTCAATGTGCTAGAGAGAATCCGAATCTATTTATACAGGCAATTCGTCTTAAACCGATTTTAAGCTTAAAACCGTCTTACGCATAAACAAGGTATATGTATACAAGGTTCGGCAAGAGTCCGGCAAAAGTTCGGCAACGGTCCGATATTTCCTGAAGGGTAGGTTTTCATGGAAAAATTTTTGAACAAAAGTTGCTCAGCTTGGAGGGTGGAATTTGCATGTGTTTCACATCCACCCACTCACACTTGAGGGGGGGGTGGGGTTGAATCTAAAATTTAAAATGGCAGCCCTCATTTTTTTCATATATTATGATTCCCCGCAGCGAAATATGAAACTTTTGTCTGAAATTTTTTTTTATCCGAAGTCCCCTGCCCGCTTAAAAATTATCAAAAATCAAAATTATCCCCAAAAATCATTCGGGGGTACAGCAAAGCTTCGGATACAAAAATTATTCACCCCCGCCTTCTCACCCCCTCGCAGTAGTGATGGTGAATAGTGGTATTCTCTTTTGCTTACTTGTCCTATCATAGCAACAACAACAACGCAGGAACTGTCAAATTGTTCGTTCACAGTTCGCTGAGAGAGTGTCCATTAAAATTGCCTGTCCTCCCACCCAACGCTTCGTTTAGTCTATTCCGGTGTCCGTCGTGTAACAAGGCACTAAAAACTTTCATTGAAAAGACAAAACCTTACGTTGAGAGAGATGAGAGAAATTGCAAAGTTTTCCATAAGTAGGTATAGATGATATACATAAACTCTTTTCATTTTTTCAATATGCAAAAAGGCTCCTAAAGGGTACTGAATTATGCTTTCCTTGTAAAATTATAATATAGATAGTTGTCTAACATTCGGGGCCTAGGCCGATTTTTTTTATTATTTATAAAATAAAATAAAGTATCTTCATATTTGGGGGCCTATGCCGACGCGGGGCCTGGGGCGGACCGCCCCCACCGCCCCACCCTCGATACGCCACTGGTTAAACGCCAAAATTAAAAGTTTCAACTTGAAAAAAACAAAAAGCAATACATTTTTCGGGAAAAACTCATTAAACCTTTTTTAAAGTGCTTGAAAAAACCTTTATTTTTGTTTTTTATAAAACTCCCTAGCATTAAAACTAAGCGAGTTATGACGAAAATAAAGTTGGTCCCTATTTTTTCGGCGACAAAAAAATGTGAAAATCACCCCCTAATTACCACCCCCATTGAAAATAATCGGTACCACTTCACAATTCACTTTATAAATATACTTGTAATATGCTATAGAAGTTTGACCATTTTGAAAAAATTTGAGCTTGAAGCGAAGAGAGCATTTTTGTAATTTTGTAAAGTATTGCCTTTCCTTCAAAATAACTCGAAAACTATTAATGATACGCAAAATTTTGTAGAGTACAGAATCGTAGGTTTTGCTTTTCTGAAAATTTGGTGGTTTTTTTTGGATAAAAATTGAGTAAGATATTGCCGTTTACAGTTTCCATATGTTCGTAAATAGTAACTTGTTCAAGCCCTTTCAGCTCAAACCCTTTCAAAAATAAGGGGTGAAAGGAATAATTTGCTATGGAAGGACTTGATAGCTTAAAAACTAAGCGAGTTATGGGTAAAAAACCAATCACATATTTTTGCAGATATGAGAACATGTATATTGGAGTATTGATGAATACACATTATACTCACATTTTAGGCACAGGAATACTTACAAGTATTTACACACGTCACATACAATTATCTTGCAACCTTTGAGGAGATTTTACAAGCTGGTCAGTACTGTACTGTCATGTTGTACGGACTTCCGAAGAACACTCAATTGAATATATTGAAAGAGGTGTAAGACTTACCATTTTGAATTTATAAGTTCTGAACATAAATTCGTTATTTGCTTCCTTAAAAACTCCCAGATACTGATTTTCATGGAAATCGGAACACAATTGGCAAATTTGGGTTGCCATTTTGAATTTCGGTTATTCAAATCAATTTTTCAACAATTTTTTAATAGGTAAACTTTTTATATATATTATTAGCTAAACATTCCATTTTGAATTTTTAAATTTCATTCACTGTAACTGAAATCGGTTTTCATGTTTTTAATGCTCCAGGAACTCCACTATTACCATTCCTACATTTATTTTTGACTATATATATTTGTTATTTTGTTGGGCAGTGCTGTGTGTTTTAAAGGACGCGTAAGCAAAGGTAAATAAAAAAAGCGTGCACTAGGCGCCGTATACCCTTGGCACGGCACTGATGTTGGGCAACATAACTGCGGTCCCATTTAGTCTTGCACAGAAGTTTTAGTGAGACAGAGGCATACTGCAAAAAGTGTTATTAGCAAAACAATACCCAAGATAAAATCAGAGTAGAATAATGAGACCAAGTCACAATGACAGCGTACTGTGTTATCTCATTCACTCACACTATGTGAGGACACACTATTCTAAATATGCTTATCTCTTACTTGTATTGCACGTTACGTAAACAATGAAGAATCGTTAACTTCCGTGGGTTCTCGTCGATGTTGGATTTATACATCTTTTTCATTTGCGTATTATTTCGTGCGTTTGGCGGATAGTAAATTAAAAATATATTATGTACACACGTCGTAATTACTATGCTAGTATTTTAAAGTAAAGTTAAAGTATTTTAAAGTAAAGTTAAAGTTATTACGTTATTAAAAATAGATATAGACGACGAAGCCACCGAACATAGCAGTCTTAGTACTTCAAGTTCTAGTAGACAGAACGAAATTGACAATGGGAATCAAACAACATCTCCGACCCAAAACATTAGGAAAAATCTGCCAAGTGAATTTTTTCGTCATCTTCTGTTTTATTTGACGGCACTTTTTTTAAACTAGTTTCTGAGAAATCTTCTAACAATATTCTTGCTGCAATATGTATGAAGTCTTCATCACAAAAGAAAACAGTAATTAAAGAATATGGACAGTAACCCTTCCCTTTAACAAGATAAAAATTCCGAAATTTTGTAGTTTTTTTGATACGGACGAGAAACAATTAATCGTAATCTTGATTAGCGATTGGCGATTAGATTAAATTAATCTTCAATCGGCGATTAACGATTGAAAATATTAATCTTTAATCGTTAATCGCGATTAACTTTTTAATCGTTAATTTTTAATCACTAATCGGATTAATTTTTTGCCAACACTGATGCCTCGCTTCCAAATTATTGTTGGTGGACAGAGAGCATCCAAAGGCAGTTAAAAATTAATTTCAATTATCCGCGCAATACAATGACTGAGAAGGGCATGGGCCATCATAGCCAATTCTTCCCAGCGTTTATTAGTCGTTATGTAATATAATTGAAGATGGTTTCTTATAAGAAGAGAACATTATTAGATAGTTCAATGAAAAATTAAAATTGCATAAAAGAATCACCAAATTGTGATATTTATGAGAATGTATATCAAGTTTAAGTAAGCTAGTTAATTAAACTAGCTTGTTAAGGTCATAGAGCAACATTAGAGAGATTTAAATGTTACATAAGTATATCGACCCGATCAATATGCAGCATCTGATTCTTTTCTTTACACACTACATCTTCTAAAACGTTCGGATGATAAGATTTTTTGGCCAGTGCGTTATCTTAAACAATGCTTATTTATTATCTTAAAAATTTGGTTTGAAAGTCCCATTTTTCGGTTTTTCGCTTATATATCAGGAACTATGCGTCCTAGCGACATGACCACTCTATACAAAATGAAAGCTGATTAAATTTGCTACAAGTTTTACTCAGTCAAGGTTTTCGATATCTTGTATAGTTTTCGAGATATCTGCTTTTGAAAGTCTCTAATTTTGGGAAAAAAAACATTTTTGCCTCACATTTTTTGCTCTTTTTGACCAGATAACTCTTCAACGATGCACCCAAACAATAAATGCCGGCAAAAGGGTTATAGAGGATTAAATTCCCTTCAATAATATAAATTACTTTACTATTTTATCTATTTACCTTCAAATGTTAAAGCAATAAGAGCGTGAAATCTGAAGTTTTGCGATAACTGTAATGAATCTTTCAATTTCTCACCGTTCCCAGTCAATATATTGGTCGAAACATGGACCATTATGTACAGTGTATGTACATTGTAGGTACTGTACACATACACGGTGAGCTTGAAGTAAGTTTTTATGAGCTCGAAAGGTAACCCGGGTTTTTCTGTTGGACTATGTTCTTTGACCTAAAAGAAGACATTTTGAGTCAAAACTAAAATCATGTAAGCGCCCCTTTTCAATTGTTGGCCCCCCAAAAAACCACCCCCTAAAAAAAATTCCGTTTTTGACTAATATACCTCTTAAACAGTAAGTGTTATCATAAAATAGTATTCACAAAGTTTGTAGATTATGCGATTATCTACAAAAAAAGATATTATACATTTTCCTGTACGATTTGCCATTCATGAGATATCGCCGTTTTAAAGATTTAAAATACTCATATGCACTCATTCGCGACGTGTATAAGGTCATCAGACGCTCAATAAATCTTTTATGGGACTACGTGGCTAATATTTTCAGGGGTAATTTCTGGATGTATTTGGAGAAAAAAATTGTTCTAGAGAGGTGGGCTATCCCCACTATCCACTAAAATACAGGGTGTTTACAAAAAATATTTAATGTTTTTAAAATTTACTTAAACCTCAATTACTCTTAGACTAATTGTCGTAAAGCAACAAAATTAGGCTCACCTTTTATGTAAATGTGTATTCTTTAATTCGATATAAAGATCAAAAAGTTGAGTGACTCCGTTTAGAAGATGTGTAGTTTTAAAGTATGGGCGAAATGCTGAAAAACGAAGAATATTGGGAGTGAATAGCGTAGCGACCTTCGCCGAAGTCACCTTTCTCGCAAAGCAAGGAAAGACGGTAGTTCGCTGATCCGTATGCCCCACTGTTCCAGTTCTGATAAGCACTTTCAAGGGACGCGTTCAAGGTTCACGTTGATGACGCCAGGCCGAATTTATGCCTTTGTGGATTGTTTCGGTCTGGACTCAAATATCATGCAAACTACCGTCTGGGTGCGGAGCCATAGCGGAGTCTCCGACAGGTGGTCACACATGCCCTGCTGCTCGAACTATAATAGATTGGTCACCCGAGTAAAAATAAAAAACGGCCTTATAAAGGGCGAACACCGGCCGTTTGCCTTTTTAAGGGGCATATGATGGCCGTATAACTTTTAACCATTTTTAATGGGAGCACATACGGCCTTACGACGGCCAAAGACCAAAAGATTAAAAAGGCCAAGTACTGAGCTGTAGAAACGGGCATTCGATGGGAAATTTGAGTCTGCACCAAATGTACTGTTGAATGTGTTTTATGGGAACTTCATCATTTTCGTTATGTACAATGGTTCTTTCGATTTATCCTACTTAAAGATATCGATGCACAAGAGAAACGAGCTCGCCAGTCGTCGGTTTGTTGTACGTGATATGTGGTGCGTGTTGATTTATATTTTAGTGGGAAATTTTGTTATTTAACGGCTTGAAAAAAAAACACAACCGAAAAAAAATCAAACATTTAATTGCAGTGAAATATATTTTCTTATAGGAGGGCGAATATCCACGCTGCTGCCCCTGTACCACCGTCGTATACCCGTAATAACAACCATACGGCCGCTGTACCATCGTCGTATGGCCGTTATTGGAACTGTAAGGCCGTTGTTTCACCGTCAATCGCCCCCTATACGGCCGTACTGTCCTGCAACGAGCCTTCTGTTAACCGGCAGATGGCCGAGAACTATGTTTCAATCACAGTCGCCATTTGCCCGTTCTAAGGCCATCATTTATTTTTACTCGGCAGATAGAGTAAGATTGTCCAAGCTCTAACAACTATGAAAGGCCCAGCTTCTGAAATGCTTTTGAAATTCATTTCATGCAAATCCAAGTGAAGATGAAGGTTTAAAATACTCTTCTATTATATGAGTAATATATAATAGTGTAAACATCCCAAAAGTATCTACTCTCAGCTGATGAAGACAAGGAAATGAAACCCAATGAGCAGATTATCAGAATAATGGGAGATTTATCAACATCCTGATCAAGATCAACCATGTGCATCTAGGAGATCGAGAAAAATAAAAAACTTAACTTAGTTGTTAAGGCGCCAGGAATCCATACCAGAGGTCTGTGGTTCGACTCAACTCCTCGACCTGGTCCTTCGCCTTTTAATTTTTCCGAACTAGATAACTTTCCTTCTTTCTTGTCCTCTCTCTTTCCAAAAAATATTTTAATTTATTTATTTAAGATATTTGCGTTGAATTTCCGGTATGCCGGGGCGAGTGGCAACAACACAAGTTATTAGTATGTAACTTTCCTTGATTCCTTTCCTTCATTCATAAGTGCCTATAAGTGCCCAAAAGTGTGACAGAAAGTGGACAGCATTCTACCGAGAAGCTTCAGGCTCTCGGTTCTGTGGGTCTCTAACCCAGCCTACAAACCACCTCCTTCTTATCTTTCATTCTCCTATCTGCTATTCTCTGCCTTTTTGACCCTCGCATTGTATATGGTTCCACAATCCGTGGCACTATCTGGGCCCTCCCGTAGCATATTCCGAGTCGTACAAGCGGGCCACCAGGGTTTAGTGTGCAATTAATAGGCAACTGCATTGGCTAGCTCCTTTGGTTTCTTCTTGTGTCAGTGCCACCTCGTAAAGCTATACCAGATAATTTCTAGAACGTAGTAGAAAGGATGTCCGGACCCCAGTATTCTTTTCACAGGACACTACGCCTAAAATCCTATGGAGGGTCGGAAGGCCGGAGGACCTCACCTGCAGAATCTACATCGCGAAGGAAGAGTCAGGATAATGAGGAGAAGGGTCTCGTTTTTCAGCTTGAGCTTAGCTTACTAAAACAAACAAGTTTGAGCGACCAATCTTTAGGCAGACTGATGAACTTTCTCAAACGGTCTGGCCTACAAATATGAGTTACTGAAGCTGCAAGTGTATACCCAGTAGGGAATGGAAGCCTTCCAGAGTCGATTCTGTACACTTTCCTTCGAATGTGTAATGTCTACTGTAATGTCTGAGATGTCCTAGGGTCGAAGGCATAACGACCACCTTTTGCAATATAATTCATTCCAATATGAAGGTATAATAGCTATTTTTTGCCCTACCATACATTCCAATATGAAGGCTTCCAATTTCTACCAAGATATCCTGCATTCCGATTTCGTGAATTCGTAAATTCCTTACTGGCTAATAGGTGCATGTGACTGTACCCGATGCATTAATAATAAAAAGTAGGTTGTTTCTTTGAGGAGAGTATATTTTATATATTCCTGCGAAAAGAGTGGAAAAATATTTATTTTCAAATAAATTGATTTTGTGCAAAACCAAGCATATTTACAGCATTCAGTATAGTAAAATATCTTTAACATTGTGGTGCCAATATGCTTATACCTTCCGTGATCATCAAATAGTAACGCCAAACATTATCCGCTTAAACGTAATAAAAATTCCTCAAATAATATAAAAATAAGCCTAGCATTACTAATCCTTCTTTACATAATAAGAAACATGCTAAATATAATTGTAAATTCCATATTTAATGCATGTATATAACTCAAAAACTTTATTACAGATCGGACCTTCTCTATCTCCGACCATATTTATAAAAACTCAAATCAAGCGTAATTATTTATTACGTCGTCTTCAACTTTATTGCAGTTTTGTGTGTCGCAAGCGTGAAGGACATAGCTAACAACAACAAAAACAAGGTCCATTTCATTAATTTGTAAGAACAAACACGCATGTGTGTACACAGGTAAAAAAAAGCAGCTTGCCTCAAGCTGGGGCTTGCGTATAAAAAACAAATATTCCACAAAAAAGATGTTTACTCCAATTTTATTATGATTGGCTCTCATAAAAATGAATAATGATTTTTTCACAGTCCCGCAGATACGAGGAATTCGCTCATATTTCAAATGACCCAAATACCAACCACAAAATGTTATATCTATATTTTTTTCTGTTCCCTTTCTTCACAATCTTCTCTAATCAACTTGCGGCAAATTACAATGTCAGTTTGTTTAGCACCAAAAATTAATTACATTGAATTTGGCTTTGTCCAAAAAACCACTTAACCTTTGACACCGCACAGCCAGTATCGCTGGTTTATATGAATGCCACACAAAAGCGGTATATCAGTCCGATTATAGATGTTTTTACCTGTTGCCACAGGATGACCACCTGTTATTACATAAATCTGCCAGGAGCACGTGTGCCTGCACGTATCGAATTAGAAATGTCCAATTTGACAAATAGCAAAACTAATTACGGTTACAAGATGCTATCGTGCCGTGATGGTCTTGTTTACCTGTGTTACCTGTCTTCCGACATATGTTGCCGACTCGATGGACTAACCCGGTGTAAATATTTGTTGAACGCCATTAAACAGGCAACGATGTTGAGACGTCTTCATATAGTAACACAAAAGCAGCAAAAAATATCTATATATATACAGAAAAAAAAATGAAAGAGAGAACAACGGACAACAAATGACGTTTTCATATCTTTCATTTTCTTAAATGATCGATCCCACCTCTAGCTAATCACATAAATCTACTACAGGCGAACGGTGCAGGTAAGCAAACACCTTGATGATGAGGAACTGTACCGCGGCCGCCGCGAGATGAAGAGATGAAAGCTGGACATCCAGCCTTCAACGGAAAACAATTAATCTCAGCCTCGATGGGGCTCGATTCCAATCGAAATGGAAACCCGCGACTTTGCCATACCGCTCCCCCACTACGCCCCCGTTCGCACACGCACAAAGGACTCCAAAGGTCGGGCGAAAATTAATCTTTTTCAATTTTTCATTTCGGATTTTAATTTTTGATTTTGGGGCGAATAAACTTCCCGCCGCCTCCCGGTTCACTAATAAATCACCTCCGAGTTTTAATCAAAAAACGAAATTGGACCTCAGTCGAAGAGCCTCATCACACTCGAGCTCTCTAGCAAGAGATCAATGCTGGGTGCTAGACTGTTGCATCCCTAAGCAGCCACTGATAAAGTGCCACCATTTCGCATGGATACCTTAAGGTGCTACCCAAGACTGCTGCTACAGAAGTCCACCAGTAGTGAGTGACCGACCCAGAGTTGGGTGCTCCTCCTGGAATGGCATTTGCGGCATTTACATATCGCGTGCTCCCAGATCCGTTGGCCGCTGATTGTTGACTTTAACACATGTTGTCTTATCTTTCTCGTTAGCGGCTCGAGTAACAAAATTCGGAATTTATGATTCCTCAGCCTTTGGGGCACAAGAATATCGCTGCTCGGATGGAAGACAATGTTGATAAGTTGTCTGCGATAAACGGAGCACGTCGCTGCATGCGATTGTTTCTGGTTATGAATTCATTCCCTTCGCTATGGATTATTTCACTTTTTTCGTATTTATTTAAAATAATTAATGAAATTAAAATTAGTTATTAAAATGCAAATAAAATGATTAATCAAGCAAGTGTAGAATGGTTGAGGAAATACGATGGCATTTATTGCAGCAGATTCAATTAGTCGTTATGCTACTGGGCCTAGTTGTAATTCATATCGGTTTGCCTCCTCTTTCAACTGCACTTGAGAGACGAACAATTATTCTGGCCGTTTTGTCCACAGATAAGAATCAACCGTCTGACCAACTGTAAGCACCTCATAGTGGAGGATTCCCTTCCTGTCCCACCAAATACAGCATTACCTTTTTCGACGTCAATACTTTTTCGCTAGGGCTTGTGACGGCTCACCATTAATGGTCCATTTTTCATCACAATCTATGAGACATTTCAGAAATGGCTCGATTTCATTGGGTTTCAGCGCTCAACTCATGAGGAACCCATATATCGAGCTTTACTTTGTATCCACCTTTGTGTATATGGATCAAAACAGTTTTGTGGTCACTATAGTAATGGGATGACCAGAGCGTGACCCATCTTTCACAACACCATTGCCAGAACGAAAGCGAGCGAGCCATTTCCGCGGATTTTGATAAAGTACTTTCAACGTAAACAGCTCTCTATAAAATCTACTTACCCCAGTCTTAAAGTGGCGAGGAAAAATTCCCAAGGAAAAATACAATTTAATTTCCTTGAAATTGTCTTCCCTGGAGCGCGTTCAAAAACCTTACTATGGTAAACCACGAGGTAAGCTGTGGTTATGCTACATCACTTCACTTAACCACGTAAGTTTATGTTTAACCATGGAGGTTTTTGAACGCGCTGTGGTTAACTACGGCTTAAAGAAAATGAAAAATGTTTTTCCATAAAATAATCTCCGCTATTTGCTTCAATTATTTGGATTAATTAATTATTTGCAATAATCTAACAAATCCCCCTTTGATTTGTTCATATGTGTTTACCATTAAAACAACTGTCAGAAAGTTTTTATTCTTCTTCTTCTTAACTATCGCTAACCATGCTCCCGAGCAGGGTTAAAATTCAACTACACCATGGTTAACCACAGGAGTTTTTGAACGCCAAACAGTCATGCTCGTGGTTATGTTGTAGTTAACCACGGAGTTTTTGAACGACAATAGTTTACCACAGTTAACCATAGTAAGGTTTTTGAACGCGCTCCTGATCATTCCCGTAATATTTTTCTTGTTTTTTTAATGCAAATACTTTTACATTAACTAAGGCCCCTACAACAAAATAAAAACGTACGTGCCGCCCTATATCTACTGTTTGACGGCGAAGTCAACGTTCTGTCGAAGTTGCATTGGATGGGAGCTGGTGTAGTACAGAGTCGATCAGCCGAAATGCTACCAACTAAAAATACTGTAGTTTTTTCACTTCAACTTTTAAAACATTCAATTTGATGAAAAACATGTTACTGTTTGAGATAGTTTTGGCACGCACCAAGTCTTCCGATTAAAGCAATGCACACTACCTAAATCTGATCCCGGAATTCGTTGAATTTCCCATGATTTTGTAAAAATTGCTATGTCAAACGAAACTTATAGGACGTTGCCGAAACCTGTTAGGCGCCCATTACACGATAGGTTTTGCTGTCAGTTTTTCCACAGTTTTGCCTACGACTGACGGAAAACCTAACGTCTAAGGTGATGACTGACATAATCCTCCGTATATTTTGATTTCCATTAATCATGACTGGTTGAATTGATTGCCGCTTGCATGAACGTGTAATGGGCGCCTTAGAGTAACTTCCTTATTTGTCAACCGTTTTTTCTTGGAAATTTGGTTTGTTGGAAAGGTTTATTAAATATGTATTAATATTTTGAGGGTAGGGATGCATAATATATTTCAGGGGTGGGTAAACGGGAAAAAATGCAATCACATTTTAAAAAACTTTGACCGCCGCCGCCGGTAGCGAACTCTAAATATCCTTGGATCTGCTTCAAACTTCACATTTCCCCGTTTTTCATCGATTCGAATATTTTGAGGGGTGCCTTGTAAAAAAATCGAAAAAGTTGAAAATAAGGACCACCCTAATGTGTAAGTATTTCCCTTTAAACACGGCAGTGAAAAATTTCAATAAGATCAATTTTCAAAACAGCGCTTTATTCAATTTTGTATTTAGTGAGGTATCAATAGTTTCATATTACCTATTTCCAGAGATAAAACTGCCCCCATTAGTGATGAGCAAAAATGGTCTTGTTCTTGCACATTAAGCAAGACCAAGAACAAGAACAAGACTTATTTATGCTCGCAAGACCAAGAACAAGACTGACTGAGCAAGAACAAGACAAGACCAAGACTATATTAGTCTTGTCTTGTTCTTGCGTTTGCTCATCACTAAGCCCCATACAAGGTCAAATTGGATGTACATCCAGATTTTCATCAAACCCATGCACGCAACGAGTTTTCATCGGCCGACCGGCTCACAATCGATAGTTTTGGTTGTACACACATCCGCACTTCGATGTACATCCAATTTGACCGTGCAGAGCCAGCCTATACGAGTGGCGTCCTAGAACTGCCTTATTTTATGAGGATGTGGATAAAGATTTAAATAAATTTTAATGTTTATTAATTATTTATTTTATTTATTAATATTGTTTAAGAAACAAACAGAACTATTCCCGCAAGCAAGTTTATTGCTTCTACCGTTCGGAGTGAGCGTCAGGGAATCAATGCCACAATACAGAACTCTTACGGCTATTTATAGTCATAATTATATACAATATATACAATCTACTATTGTATATACAAACTGCTTGTATAGTCCAGTAGAAGTAGGGTTCGAACAACAAAAAAATTCGTTACAGCAATCTGACAGCGGGCTATTGTCGAACAAGCTCTTGTAAAAGAGGAAAAAATAAATCGAACCGGCAGCTGCTATCCGGGGTGGAATTAGGGGGGTTTTTAGGGTTTGACAATAGTTTTTCGCGATTTCTGGGTAAACTGTGCATCCTATCAAAAAAAGTTAAATGTAAAAGTTGTAGGAAATAAAAAGATCGACAACTTTTGTGTGTACCATTTTTACCCTAACATCAAATTTTTTCGAGAAAATGGCGGAAAACCGGTTTTTCGGTTTTTAATTTTTTTCTTTGACAAAAAAATTTCTATGAAGCTGAAACTTGGGCAAAAGATACCTTTTAGGGTTGCAAAAAGGCAGTAATTTTTTCAGACGGAAATATTCAGAGATTGTTGTTAAATATAATTTTTTTAAAAAAAAAAGCGAAATTTTTATCTACGATTCCTCTTAAAACTACGCTTCCTACGGAGGTATGTTTGAGCTCACATACTCGTTGTTACGTCTTCTTTCGATACATGGTAAAAAGAACGTATACTGCAATGGAAAAATGACCCGAAAATTTAAAAAATCGAAAAAATTACTTTTTTCGTGTAACGAATGTAACTGTAACGAATTATTTTTTTCTCATTTTTACGCCTATTTCTACTGGACTAGTAATACAGTAGCTAACAACTGTCAAATCAAGTTTTATAACAATATTTCTCATACTACAGTATAGAGGACACGATAGATTAATAAGAGTCTAGAGGGCGCTAAACGAGGAGGCGATAGATCTTACGTTTGAACACTTACATAGATGTTGGAGGAGTTCACACCAAAGAGAAGAAATATGCTCAAAGTCCACTGTAACAAAAATCAAAACAAAAAATTGTTGTAACGAGTCTTCGAATTCACGAAGTCGGTATCCGCAATAGCAGTCAGTTGAGCCAGAGACGCAACTGTCGAGGTTAGCGGGAGACAGCCTCTTCAGGGTGTGATGCCTCCTGAAATAAGTGAATCCCGCTAACCAGCGACAAAGGCTGTGACCTGTGACGCCGTCAGTACCAGACTACCAGATGAACAAAAGGGGGACTACCGTCCGCTAGGTGAAGACCTGACCTAAGTGGAACTTTGGTACCCTATTATAATTCGGATAAGCTGGATGGACGCCTTATTACGGCTTCTGTTTTTTTCAAGACATCTCTGGGATGGCTGCTACGTCAGCATTATATTTAAGGCCCAATTACAATGAACGGATGAGAACGGAACAGAATCAGATTGATCTGTCAAAATGGTTTTCCGAGCATGCGTTTCCATTTGAGCGATTACAATGAACGGATACAAGCGCATTTGATCGGATCTGGGCGGATTCGTTTTCGTTTGTTTAGAAATCGGCGGATTGGACTGTCAGAATTTTTGTAAACAAATCAAGTTAAATTTTGTTTTCTTTTTTTTATAATTTAAAAAATATTTTCTGACGAATAATTAATAGGAGAAGTAAAAGAATACGAATTATTATATATTAAGGCGAAAAGTGGTTATAAAATTACACACTTTGACGTTTAAATGCGAACGGAACCCAAAAACTGTCGTAGCATAAAAAGTGTCCGCACATTATTGATAGGAAATTGTCCAAGCTTTCCAATTTTGGAAAAAAAATTAGTTAACTAGGTATTTTATGGAGAAAATGGTGGTTTTAGTTGACAGTTTAGTTAAAAAAGCGAAGTTTTGATTTTGAAGAGTCATTGCTCTGGAAGTTGATAGGGTATAATCTTGTTTTTTACAGTTTTAGATAGGTGGGAGTATTCTGCGTACACAGATACCTTATTCATGAAAATAGGTCATAGGGTTACAAAAATACAGGGTGATATGTGAAACTCTAAAAAAATTGGGGTGGTTTTTGGGGGAGAAGGAGGTTTTGGGAGTGGGTGCCAATGAAGACTTTTGATCTACATGTTTAGAACTATCAACATGCAAAATTTTAAGAAAATTCACCGAAAGACATTTTCCCATACAAACAGTGCGGTGTCCTTTGGCGCCAAGACGTATTTGTTATCATTCCAAAGATCGTGGATTCGATTTCCACCCAGAGCTGTGGTCCTTCAACTTTTCCGTTTACACTCTTTTCATGATCACTAGGATGTCACATAAAAAATATGGTGTGGCAAGAAGTCGCCTGGATTTTAGTATTACTTTGTAACGAATGTCGTGCGACTTACAGAAACATATTGAAGTTTATTATTACTTAAAAAATCCGGCAGTGGTAAGTTTTTTTCAAGGTCTAACCATTGGACGTTGAACTGTGTGAAATCAGAAAAATAAAAAATTTCTGAGCTTTGAAATATTACAGTAGGTAAACTTTAGAATATTCTCTAAAAAAATATTTACCATTATATTTATACAACAAAAAGCACATTTTGATTAGCTTAACGGCGATGCAAGAGTTTCTTCGATAATAATAATTTTTTCCCATGAGACATGCGTTTCCCATCTCTCGGCTCGATTCATAATAAAAATCAGTTAAGCACTGCATCTGCATAAATCTAGTATTTAATTGCAGCTTTACTGCCCGGATTGTCACATCAAACCAGTGTTAATTCCACGAAACTTGAAAGTTTGATATCATTCTGACATTTAACTAAATACAAGCCATTTGCCATAAATTTTTCCGGATTTACTGCCTGGTGTCATACCTGATATCTAACGGTTCCAGTCAGCCACCTAGCTATGGGATACAGCCATGGATAAGCTAAATGCAAACACATGAGCTCCACCTGTTATCACCAGAATTCCCACGATAGACAACACACACTAAACAGCCACCAGCTACAAGCGTTTTAAAGAGATTGTCGAGAACCCATAGACCCATGGGCTATCGTCGTCGTTCTTCTCGTGATTTCTGTTCTATCATCAAAATTCTGTCCCACAGAAGCATTAACTTCTTTTGGACCTCAATCAAGGTGAGCCACCGAACGGATTTAATCAAGAAGTCGAAGGTGCTTCAGGTGATTTGGTGGTGTCATCAGGCGAATCCCTTGGGCCTTTATTTTTTTTTTGGCTGAGTATACTCGTATGTTCCACGTTCAAGCGGAAATTTACGGCCCCACGTCATATCCGAGATTTCTTCTAATTTATTTCGGCAATTCCGACAGACAGACGGACAAGCGGTTGTTTATGTTTGGTGCTTGTGCTGCCGGGTGTCGTCCGTCGATAACAGCTCTAGTGATGGACGATCGTTATCTTTCGCCCGTGATGGATTTGTATTACCGTGTGATGGCCACGTGGATGTGGCAGGTTGGCGAAATTTAATTAACCGTTTAGCCTTGAATCTGTTATTTGATAACCGCGGCGGGAGTGTGGAAGTGATTTTCACAAGAAAAAATAAAATAAAAAAATAAATTAACATAAAAATGTCTGCAATGCTTGGAGGAAGATTTATGTCCGGTGTGCTTTTTAATGGCTGAAATATTTTGACAGATATTAACGGTTCAGAAGCAAAATGAAGAGGTAAAATTTATCAAATTATGTAATTCTTGCGTGAATGCTTTGTTTGGCTTAGTCTTGTATTTTTATTTGTAGGCGGCATTTCAATAGTGTGTTTATGGAATTTAATAGTGGCGCAACTTGATAAAAGGAATTGGTTTTAGCTTCATAATGTAACAACTAAAAGCAGAAGCGCTACCACTTTTAATGAGTGAATGTATAAGTTCTCGTCGTTTTGAACATATGCAGATGGCTCCAACTAGAGTCGGGTGGAGTTTTATCCATTTCCTTAAATCTTCAAAAATATAGCATCACCTGCATAATTTTCGGCAGTTTCTTTTAGGCAGAACTGCTGGAAATCTTGAAAACCTAACTAGCAATATAAACGAACCAAGGGCAAGGAAGTAGGATAATACTATTCTTGGATAAACTGGGATATTCGATAACGGGAATACTCTACTTCATGGCCTTGGGTTCGTTCGTATTGCTAGAAGGTCTTTCAAGATTGTCAGCATCTCTTTCTAGAATACCAGGCGGAATTAAGAACTAAGCACAACCTGAGTAATATCCAAGAATGGATAAACCTGGTCGAAGCTTGGCAGAAGCCAGCCTCCTCTTCCTTCACCAGCCTATGGGTACCTGGTCACAAGAACATTAAGGACACAGAAAAAGGAGATAAATTGGTCAGACTAGGAGAAAATCTTGTCGACAAACTGGTGGAGAAAATACAAAACAGAAGCCGCTGGCTGTGATGAAGTATCTTCTCATCCAAACTTCATTTTCGTTCACTACTCCTATATGGTGCGGAGCATTTTTCTTTCGAAGCACTCTAGTAAAAAATATAGTTTAAAAAAACTAAAAAATACGCTTTTATTTTAAAATGAACTAAAAGGTAAAAAATGATTTTGAATGTAAAGTTTTTATTGCTCTAGCCAGCATATGGAAACTACCTAGGGTAAACTTGCTTAAATCGTACCTGCTCCTAAATCGTACCTGAAGTGTTTCTCCCACCCTAAGGCTTCCACAGCGTTCCAAGCAGCACAAAACGTAAACTTTAGTCCGCCATCTTGCACGAAAAGAAGCAGAACACTGTGAGGCTGCTCCTTACAAAATTATACAAAAAGTAAGTTTTTATTGACAATTTCAGTATTTTTTTATCACATTTCATAAGCTCATAGTTCCATAACTATACAGTATTAGATTTGGCTCGCAGTATAGTGTAAATACACATTAACTTCTACCTTTTTTTTGTCAAATTTGTTATTCCCGCCTGGCGTCATTTATTTGCCCGGGCGATTTACAATTTTATTGAGATGTTTGCCTAATTCGTACTCATAGCATTGTTCTAATTCGTACCGGTACGAACGGTAAGTTTAATGAAGTATGTCGTTTTTATAATATACCTAAACCTACATGTCGTCGTCATTTGAAAGGGCTGAATACACATGGACGCATTGGAAGGCCGACAGATTTGATGGTAGAGATGGAAAAAGAGCTGGTTCAACATATACTTGACCTAGAATCGTGTTTCTTCGGTTTGACAATTATGCCGGGTTTTCATTAGTAGAATTAATGGTAGAGTATACTGGGAGAGTACTAACTACCCTGTGAACTCGCCTAATGAAAACTTGGTTATAGTAGAGTAGAGTGGGATAGCACGGTGGTAAAGTTACTCTACCACTTAAAAGTACGCCAGTTACTCTACCGCTAATTCTACTAATGAAAACCCGGCATTAAGGATTTACGCAGACTGGCATACCAGTTAGCCGAAAAATACAATTTCAACCATCGTTTCAATAAAGAGAAACAAATGGCGGGATGGAAATGGTACTACAAATTTATTAAAGATCATCCGGAAATTAGTCTGCGCGCACCACAACCTACATCCATTGCCCGTTGCAAAGGTTTTAATACAAAAAATGTCATGATCTTCTTTGACAAATATGAAGCCGCAATGTGCAAGTGCAATGAATGTTCCAATTGGGTATATGTGCTTTGCGCAGGAGCAGCTAGTACGACTTACCATTATTGTTGTGATAATTACAAGACGATCTCGTAAAGTACGATTAAGGAATATTCGGGTACGAATTAAGACAATATAATCTTAAATCGTACTTTTTAATATACTTTATTTTGTTAGTTTTTCTCAAGAAGATGAATATTTTTGTTATATTGTGTTATAAATTATTTTAGGAGAATAAACAAAGTTTTGATTTACAGTAGTTTCATTATTTGTTTGCTTGTATTATTCCTATAACAGCAATTTTCTCTTAACGGGTACGATTTAAGCAAGTTTACCCTACCTTTCGAAATGTAAAAAAGCGTGGGCGCTAAGAATATAGGTAAAGAGTCCCATGCTTTTTTACATTTCTAAAGGTAGTTTCCATATACTGGGTAGAGCAATAAAAACTTTACATTCAAAATTATTTTTTACCTTTTAGTTCATTTTAAAATAAAAGCGTATTTTTTAGTTTTTTTAAACTATATTTTTTATTTTCTAGTTTTTAGTCTATTATATGTCACGCCGCGTTTTAAACCAATTATTATGTTGATGTCTCGCACTTCCAATTTTTTGACGAAAAGTTGATATTTGACTCATAAGAAATGTGCCCTTTTTTTCAAATCGTTTCTCGAGCTTCTTCCGAGATTTTGAAATTTAAAAAAAAACTTGATTTTTAGGAAAAATGAAATGCTCAAAAACGAAGAATATTGGGATTTTGCTCACACTTTAAGCCTACATATCTTCTAATCGGGGTCACTCAACTTTTTGATCTTTATTCCAAATTAAAGAATACACACTCACCTAAAAGATGAGCCTAATTTTGTTGCTTTACGATAATTAGTATAGGAGTAATTGAAGTTTAAGTTAATTGTAAAAAAATAATATTTTTTTTTCGTAAACACCCTGTATTTTAGTGGATAGTGGGGATACCCCCGTCTCTAGAACAAATTTTTCTCCAAATACATCCAGGAATCACCCCTGAAAAAATTAGCCACGTAGTCCAACAAAGGATTTATTGAACGTCTGATGAGCTATATACAAGTCGCAAATAAGTATTTTAAATCTTTAAAACGGCAATATCTCATGAATGGCAATTCGTACGGGAAAACGTGTAATATCTTTTTTTGTAGATAATCGCATAATCTACAAACTCTGCAAATACTATTTTATGATAACACTTACCGTTTAAGAGGGTTAGTCAAAAACGGAATTTTTTTCCCTAAAAATCACGTTTTTTTTTAAATTTCAAAATCTCGGAAGAAGCTCGAGAAACGATTTGAAAAAAAGGGCACATTTCTTATGAGTCAAATATCAACTTTTCGTCAAGAAATTGGAAGTGCGAGACATCAACATAATAATTGGTTTAAAACGGGGCGTGATGTGTTCCGCCATTTTGTAATGACAGCCATATTAGATTTAAAATGACGTCACACAGCTTACTGTACTATACACTTTCATTTAATACTCATACCGAGGGCGTTGTAAAGAAAAAGATAAACCGCCATTTTGTGTTGGCCGAAATTTTGAATTTGGAATGACGCCACAAAATTCATAATAATTGTCACACCCTTTCATTTGATACCCATACCGAGTGCGTTGAACAGAAAAAGGTAATCCGCCATTTTGTGTTGGCCGACATTTTGAATTTACAATGACACCACATAGGTAATTGTATTTTACTTGTCATACCCTTTCATTTGGTATCCATATCGAGTGGGTTGTAAAGAAAAACGGTAATCCGCCATTTTGTGTTGGTCGCCATTTTGAATGAGGCCACATAGCTTATTGTATTACACTTGTCATACCCTTTCATTTGATACCCATGTTGGAGAACCCAATTGCAAAATTCACCCGCCATCTTGGCACCGCCATCTTGATTTTCTTACAAAATGGTCAGATTGCATTGTCACGCGAACTATACATAAGTGCAAAATTTGAAGTTGATCGGTTATATGGAAGTGGGTCAAAATCAAGTTGCAAGATTTGTTTACATGAAACATACAGCATACAACATACAGGTCAAGCTAATATAAAGCGTATAAAAATGTGCACTGCGCATTTGTTCGCTATGCGGGCTAGCTGTGACGCCGTGCATGCTAGTGCGTACCTGATGCATGCTAGCCGCGGGCGAGTTTTATTGTTACTCGGGCACAGGGTGTTTAAGAAGCATTTTTTTAATTTACTTAAACTTTAATTACTCCTCAACCATTTATCGTAGAGCAACGTAATTAGGCTCGTTTTTTAGAGAAATGTACATTCTTTATTGTATGATATCAATATCATAAACCTCAGTCGAATATGTTAGTTCAAAGTCAAAATTTTGTTTTTTAACTAAAATTTCAACTAAAACCACCTTTTTCTCCAAAAAATACGTAGTTAACCTATAATTTTTTTCCAAAATTAGAAAGCTTGGAGTATTTCATATGAATAATGTTAAAACAATTTTTATGCTACGGCCTTTACTTTTGAAGTTATAAGCAATTTTGATGTTAAAACTGGCTCTATTTCGTACCTTTTCACCTAAGCTTTGTCGAAAAGTGCCAAATAAGCAACAAACCTGCCTGGATGCCTCTATTTTTTATAATTTATTTATTTAAATGTCTTTATTTCTTATAATATAGTGAATTATTTATTTTAATTTGGCAATGAAATTCGTTTTTTTTGTTTTGTTAAATTTAATAAAAATTTTATCAAATAAATGTAATTTTTCTTTAAGTATTGTACACGATTTTTATAAAATCGATTTCGGCCAATTTATAGAAAAATCGATTTCATTAAAACAAAAGTCGATTTCCAAAATCAGCACATCACTAACTAGTACTGACAAAAGCACCCTAAACTCTAAGACGTGACAAATGTCAAACAACTCGGTACCCAGCGGGTAAAGTTTGAAGGCCTTCCTCAAGAAGCTTTTAGGAAGGAGCTCCTATTCGTAGTTTCACAAAAGTAGGATGGAAGGGCGAAATATGGATAAGTATGTTTTTTGCGTTTTAATAAAATTTTTATACTAGGTCAGTGTTTCTTCCGTATGTAATTAAAGCAATATCTTCCAAGGATCTCACAAGAAATATGTTTAGAAGGTGTTAGAAATTGTACTTCCGTGGAAGAAATAAAAGATGACTTATCACAAACACCTTGCCGGGAATGCATGCGGAAGGTGAATGAGCTTACTACTCCTGTATTGTACCTAAGATTGATTTCTCCCTGGCACCAGTGTCACTATAGATAATAATGATTATTTTTCTTCTTTTTGAAGTTAATTGGCTGCGACTCAAGGAGAACGTACGTTGTAAGTATTCAAATTCATCTTTTACGCATTCCCAATTTGGATCGTTTTCTTAGCGTATGTCCTTAATATATTTCATATATAAAACTACATTTTATATTTAACGAGAAAATAATGATCTTGTCTTAAACTCAACAATTAAACACCAATTACGCATGTGTATTTTCTGTAATTAATAATTATTGCCCGTAGACGCAGCCACGATAAATTTAATCAATTTCAAAATCAACGTGAAAGTCAATTGCTCACCTTGCAGTCGATATTAATTTTTATTCTGTGAATAAATTACTCTCGTTCGTTATTTATTTAAAATCATTTATTTTGTTTAATTTATTTTTTTACCTTTTACTTTTGATAAATATCGGTAATTTACTCGTGTTGTATTCTCTTTAAATGGTGAAATGTGTTCTAATTTTGGCAATTTTTAAATATATTTGTTAAAACACGTTATTTAAACTGTAAACTTTAAGAAAAATGTTAAAAATGTAATTTATTTGGTCCGATATCCCGCTGGCGCCTCTAAATGGTCATTTATCTCTTGGTAATTTAAAATTAAAACTTTACGGGGACTTGATAGAAACTTTCAACTAGGAGATAATATGTGAAAATGTTTTTAAATTTTATAATTCCGGATAAATTTATTACACTGAAATTTATCTTAGGTATAAGCAACATTTAACACCACATTTATTACCAAATGTGCATTAAATCCAATTTGATTAAGTCTATATTAGTATGGATTCTAATTAAGAATTTCATCACCTTCTGAATGCACGAAAAGTTTTTACTTTCAAATATACATCTGAAAATCCAAACAAGGGTAGCAACACGAGCTTCACCCACGCAGTTGGTATAACATTTCTAGAGAAGCAACAAAATAAAATATTTGAGAGTCCATTATGGATTTAAGCAGAAAGTAAATTTTTTCTCAACGGATTGGCCAACATTTCGAATAAAGCAATGATTCTTATGAGAAATTTTAATAATACTATAAAATTTTTATTATCTATTAAATAACAAGTTATACTCCTTTTCATTACACGCGCTTATTATGTAGTGACAGAAAATGCCTGCTCGAAATGTTTACATTGCTTGTGATTTATTTGACCTTACTCTATAAATAACGCCATAAAAAGAAGTGCTGTCAATTGGAAAGATCAACCAACGTCGCCATTTGTAGATAACTTCATGCCGCACTGTGCGAATGATGTTATGGAAGAAGCTACGGTACAAAATCATTTTTTCGAAAACTGGATCTTTGCATAAATGCATATCATTATAAAGGCGCAAAACGGCCTCTAGCTGCGAAATAATGCGGAATTCGAAAAAACAGTGCAGACAAAATTTGAAGGAAATTGTATGCCCTACAACTTTGCTCTTTTGTTATTTTGACCAAAATGCATAGTTTCTCCTCAAAATAGAGACAAATGCGAAAAAACTATAAAATTCACATATTTCTCAAAAACCACTCTTTTTTTGAAACGCGGGTTGTGAAAATCATGTTTAGACACCCCAAATCCTACACTTGGCACCGGCCTCATAGCTGTGGGAAAAATTTCTTTAATTTTTCCTAATTTGAGCGAACTAACATTCGAAATTCGAGATTCCACTGTCTAGGATTTCGCAAGAGATGCAAATTCTTGCCTCTAGCTATCGCCCTGGCTATAATCTAAAAATCCCACATTCTACCCCGTCTTGAATACAACTCGTTTCTTGAGGCATCGAAACCCATTCTATCGTGATTGAAAAAAGTGGAACAAGACGCACCAATAATAAAGCAACATTTGGTCGTCCATTTGCTTATTGGGCAACAGTTTTTTCCTCTGTTCCATCGAAATTAAAAATTTCCTTTCTCCTACAATCATTCCACTGCAACAAAGGATTAAGGCCGGGCCACACATATCCGCACCGCGTCCGCACCGCATGACGGCCGTGTGTTGGACAACACACGGAGAAAAAGTAAACAAGTGAAATCTTATCAGTCAGTCCCCACATTTCCGCGTCTCCGTGTCCGCACCGCGTCAAATTTTACTTGTTTAATTTCTCTCCGTGTGTTGCCCAACACACGGCCGTCATGCGGTGCGGACGCGGTGCGGATATGTGTGGCCCGGCCTTTATTCGGACCGATTCATTCTTCGACCGACTTATTGAACAGCATTATGTTCATTAAGAGACAAATTGGACTGTGGAACATAGGGCGCTGTCAATAATGCAGTGTGAAATGCTTATTTGACTCAGGCACACACAATCAGCCTAACGTCAGACAAACCATTTGCGCGTGCGACTGATCGGATAATATTGACCATAATCGTCATCATTTTTATACGCTTTATACCTATTAGCTTCACCTGTATGTATGTATGAGGACAAATCTTGCAACTTGATTTTCACCCACTTGCATAAACCGATCAACTTCAAATTTTGCACATATGTATAGTTTGCGTGACAATGCAATCGGACCATTTTGTAAGAAAATCAAGATGGCGGTTCCAAGATGGCGGTCGATTTTTGTTATTGTTTTTTCGACTAACCGACATGGGTAGCAAATGAAAGGGCATGACAGCTAGAATACAATTAGCTGTGTAGCGTCATTCAAAATTAAAAATGGCGGCCAACACAAATTGGCGGACTAACTTTTTCTTTACAACCCACTCGGTAAGGGTATCAAATGAAAGGGTCTGACAATTAGAATGCTATTAGCTCTGTGGCGTCATTCCAAATTCAAAATGGCGGCCAACACAAAATAGCGGTTTACATTTTTCTTTACAACGCGCTCGGTATGGATGTCGAATGAAAGTGTAAGGCGAGTATAGTACAGTAAGCTGTGTGACGTCATTTTATATCTAATTTGGCTGTCACTACAAAATGGCGGAACACATATAATAGACTAAAAAGTAGAAAATAAAAAATATAGTTTAAAAAAACTAAAAAATACGCTTTTATTTTAAAATGAACTAAAAAGAAAAAAATAATTTTGAATGTAAAGTTTTTATGGTTCCAGCCAGTATATGGAAACAACCTACATTTCGAAATGTAAATAAGCGTGGGGCGCTAGCGAAAAGTTCCGGTGTTAATTAATAAAATAAGACTATAGGTAACGAGCTCCACGCTTTTTTACATTTCGAAAGGTAGGTTGTTTCCATATACTGGCTGGAACCATAAAAACTTTACATTCAAAATTATTTTTTCCTTTTTAGTCCATTTTAAAATAAAAGCGTATTTTTTAGTTTTTTTAAACTATATTTTTTATGTCAAAAATAAAAATATCAAAAATAAATTTTTTTTTCCTAAGCACAGGTCTCGCTGTGGGGAAAATTTCAAACAGCGACTTTTTGACTAATTTGAACGGACTATATCACAAACTTTCCCTAGCTAATTTTGCGGGTATACAACTGATTTTATTAAGTGACAACTTGATTTTTATATCTCGTACAGTGTCTAAAAAGTTTGCGTATTAGCAGCAATTTGCAAGTCCACGCTGCATTATTGATCATCTGACGAAAATCGTTTTGATTTATTGACTTGTACATGCATTATTGACAGCACCCATACTTCCACAGTAAGTATTTCCAAGCTACAACATCCGAAAGTTCGAACGATTCAAGATTAATCGCCTCCTCCTTTTAGAGGCTCCAGACTCATTTTAGCCTATCGCATCTTGTGATATAAGCTTACTACTAAGACATGGCAGCCTGACAGTGCAATGGGTGACTATTAAGCTTATTTTTGTTACATTAAAAAACCGAAGGATTTTTTGTCCTATTTGCAAGTGGGTTGAACAGTTTCAAGCTCTATAACGTGGTAATGAATGAAACAGCTTTTGTGCACGCGATGTTATATGGATTTGTGTTTTTTTCTCTATATAACACGAGGCAAACCATTTACTTCCCTATTTATGTGGTTACGAGCTTGCCGTGCTCTCAAGTCAATGGCAGATCCATAAAAAGCTCCACAGAAGCAGCGTCAGTCGCCAACCTGAAAAAAACTTTCTGCTTCAGAAGCATGCTTCTTTGTGTATTTTGGGCCTCAACTTCACGGAACAACTCGACTGTGGAACAACCTTCCGCAAACAGTATTTCCGAACTAGTAAAACATCCAAGAATTCAAGCGTCGAATGACTATGCCTCTGCGTGAAACTGAATCATTGGTCTTCAGCATGGTAGTCGCCTCTTTAACCCATCTTGTACCATGTACTTATATACAAAATATTTTTTGGTAACTGAGAAGCGAGTTTTAAATAAAAAATTCACCAACTTTGTCAACATTTTTTATGAGGCGCGAGCATGTTGGATTGCATTTTGAAACTCTAAACATTTTTCCATCGCTTGCCTCAAGGTGACTTGGGTAAAGTATTTTTTAGTTAGCATTTTATATGTTCATTGTTGTCTTCAATAAGAGTGCAGCGGATTTGATTTTTCATAAATGTTTTTCATTAGGAGTTTCCAGAGTTGTAGTATACAGAAGTGATGTTATATCTCCGATAACGTTTCCACTTTCTTAAGTCGCTTTTTTCGACAGCAGCATAATCTACCAAGAATTTTGATCAATCATATATTTTCATAAACCTGCTCTTAACTTTCAAACATCGAAATCATCATTCAAGTATAAAATATAACTTATCTGATTTATTAATTGTGTAAAGAAGTTACTATCATCAGTAGCTGGTCTACCATATATGCAGGTGTTTAATTCAGTTAAAGATCTACGTCAATGCAACCCTCCGTCCAAAAAGAGTCATAATCAAATATTAAATGCAAAATTACATAATAATAGGGGTACAGAATAAATTGCGACTGCCAACAATCAACTTTTGATCTGGATAAAGGCAACACAATCGCCACATTAATAAAGTTTGAAACTTTCAATTATTGCAACTGAAAAAAATTGTATTCAATACTTTCGTCGCTGAATATAGTAATAACGAACAAAAGATTCGATAAAACTGTTTCCCCAAACATGTCACATCAAATTACACGTTCTGTCACAGTAGCACTGTAAGTAACCCCTTCGATAGGTCTATAGCTGAAAACCACAGAACACTTTCCATCGTAGATGGGCCGAATTGCGTATAATCCGGTTATACACAAAAACCACCCACAAATTTCACGGCTGATTGAAGGGAAAATTAAGTTATCCCTTTTGTCGTCCTCTGCTGAATAAGAATCTAGAGGGTGCTCTACTGCCACAAGGAGGGTCCATAGTGCGTTCATAGCTAGTTTCAGAAACTCAGCGAAAATTATCCTTCGCTAGGCTCTCAACTTAAAGCGGGGAAGAATTTTAAACTGGATTGAATTAAAATTCAGAAATTCGTCAAAAAAAGTAGAACCGCAAATAGACCAACTTAACATTTTCTAGAACAACTGTATGAATAATGTATCACAGGATTTTTCCTTTCCTTTTTTGTGTAAGAATTGTTTCGTTGTTTTTGTTGCTGGTTGGAAGACAAACGTTTCAATCCGGAAACGCTAAGGAAATTTCCTTGAAAACAACAAGGATAACTTTTACTTCCGGAAAGAGGCGCGATTGGTGGATTTATTTCTTTGAAAAGTGTTTCAACAATTTCCTTCTGTGCCGGGATGTTCCATCTCTCCTCTCTCTATGTGCTCTCTCCTGGGGCGATTGTAGTATCTCGAAACTGAAATTGTCTACCCCCAAGGGACTAAACAAAGATAAACAGAAATCAAAGTTGCAAATAAGGCGCTCGAATGGTAACGAAATTTGGACACATTTCACTCTCCACTTGGCAGAGGGTCGCTCAATATGCTGAACACGTATAGGGGTTGCCGTTTTTTTTATTCTGTAGGAAAAACTTCTTTTTGTGGAAAATTGAATTATCTGACATACAGACGAGTAGCTTTGAGGATTTTCTAACATTCAGTTTTTCTTCTTCTCTGTTTTTCTTGATGCTGTTTTTGCTGTTTCTGCTATTATTGTTCGGTGAAACATGCCAACAATATAAAAATCGTCCTGAGGCATGGTAAGCAAATTTTTTTTTGGGGAGTAATCAATATTTAGTTCTTTGGGTCTCGTTAGAATATTGAATAGGTGTTCTCTTTAACTAATGTTAAAGAGCATAAATCTAATTTAAGCTAGAATTTATGGGAATTATCTAGATACGACAGATAATGTTACAATAAATACTATTAAAACGACATCGTGATATTTCTATGACAGAATTGGACCAACACTCACCACTTTATTAAAACTAGTTTGTAAGTCGAGTTTAATTAATGCTAAATTGACGGTATGGCATTTTTTATGAATTCATAATAAAATCTGAGCTAAATATTTCTTGTCAGCTGAGATTTCAACTGAGGTAGGTATAATAAAAAAATAAAAATTTTATAAAATAAAACTAACCACCAAATATATGGCAGATCAAAAATTACTTACCTCATTTTCACTATTGAGTTGAATACGACAGTTATGTAAAATACAAACATTACCCACCGAAGTAAACTACAAAAGTTTTTATTGATTTATTAGTTAATTTGTATGTAACCGATGGCAATTTTCAATTTTTTTTTATTCCTGCATGTAACTACAAGTAAAAGCTTTGGGGGCGCTTTATCAAATTGTATCCTAATTAATTTTCGTATTTAATAGTTAAATCATAAAATTTTTTGCATTTTTGTTATAGGCGGGAGGCCGGTGACACTCATGCGGAATTGTAAAATTTTTTGGTACTCGAAAGTTCGAAGTTAGACGAACAAGATAAGCTTGGTATGCGTGGATTTAATAAGCCGAAAAGGTCGGACATACCTCTTTGAAAGTTGTGATAAGGGGTAAAAATTTACCGTTACATGTATCTAGCAAGCTGGTTTTTTTTTTATTTTACTCGTTTTGATGTTAACTTTGAAAATATCTTAGTATGCGGGCTCAAAAACTGCGTATGTTCACAAGAAAGTACATAAAAAAAACCTACAATTTAAAATTTTTTTTACCGTTACGATGATTTGGCATAAAATGGCGGCAATTTTAATATTTTTCGAAAAGTGCCAATTGTTCCCGTAAAATACGAATTTTTTTTTTGAAATTTCAACCACGTATTTATAGCATCAAAATACATATTTTCTCCAATTTTTATCAATATCCGACTTTTTCCCTTTATTTATTGCATTTTTAGTAAAATAAAACAAAATTGCATACATTTTGGTTTTTTGAGGTTAGGATTCATTTTTAAAGAATTTATACCGAATTAGTTCGATAGTCTATTCATTCACCAGCATTTTACAACTCTTGTTTTTATTTTTCTATGACCAACAGAACTGGAGCAATTAAAAAAATAGTGTAGCAATGCACTCGAAATGCATCAAAAATGGACATTTATGCAATTTTCTAGTGCAGCACAGTACCGATTTTGCAGACTTTTTTTTCGCTTTATCTTAACATAGGGTAATTGTGGGTGAGATGCCGCGTGGGGAGAGATGCCGCACTAGTAATATTTTATGTTCATTCAATAGGCAGAGCGAACTATTCTGGCACATTCGATGCCCCTTCCGTCACATGTTCTAAACGCAAGTGCCCGTGCGGCTGTCGCCTGCGGTGGACCTGTGTTGACTGTTTAAGTGAAAAAAAAAACGAAAAAATTTGCTCGAAACTTTCGATGAACTT
The DNA here is from genome assembly GCA_963855945.1 of Thereva nobilitata. NCBI lineage: Eukaryota > Metazoa > Arthropoda > Insecta > Diptera > Therevidae > Thereva > Thereva nobilitata. The sequence goes on from OY979696.1 coordinate 36,100,922, forward strand.
GTTTATATATGAAAATTGGCTATTGGTACACACGATAATCAAGGTAAGAACCATTTTTATAGTCGAGGATGCTATTTTTCTTCATGTTTTTAGAATATTTTGATATGATTTTTTATTTGTACCCAGGGCACTACAGTGCGGCGTCTATCCCACAAAAAATGGAGAGATGCCGCACTTCATGTTGTATACGTTACTTGTATACTTATATATACTAATTTGTGATATATATGGGTACTTAAATAGTTCTATATGTATATGCAATAGTTATATATGTCGGTCGACAACACCTCTTGCAGGACTTCCGACATCACCTTTAATTCTCACTTCTGATCCCACAAAAACTTTGGAAAATGTAACCCCTATACAAGAGACTCCTACGAAATTTTCAGAAAATGCAAACCCCAACTCAGAGACCATAAATCCATTAGAAGATACTCCAACTAAACTTTTGGAACACATAGTACCAACACCTTAACTACCGGCCTCAACTGCTAAAAGGAAACAAACGGCAAGCGATTTAACGTCTCCTGAAAATATAGATTTTAAGAATACCAAAAATTCATCTCTGATCAAAGGTACTAAAAAAATATTAAGGTGGCCAGATCAGAGAAGAAAGTAGAAAAGAAAGCAGAGAAGAAAAAAGAAGGAAACAAAGAGAAGGCAGAAGGTGTGCAAGAAGGGAAGAAAGAAAAATAATATGCACCTGATTCTATAGAAGATGACTCCAATAATTGTGTTGAGTGTTGGAAAAATTATTTCCACACAGAGAGCAAAACAGACTAGATTAAATGTCCAGAATGCCGCAAATGGCTGCATGAAACATGCCCGCTTTATAAAAATATGTGCAATATATGTGGCCGGGATGAAATAAGAAAAAAAAATTTAAATAAAAAGAAATAGGCCAATAAGGCATATCTCCCATATGGTGCGGCAACTATCCCACAGATTATGGGATAGACGCCTTTTTGACAGTGATTCAATTTTGGTTTTTTATTTTTATAATGATTAAAAATTAATTTTTTTTTTGTGTAATTTTGAAGATTAATATCATTCCTTTTGATTAAAACTGTTTTTTATTTATATGCACTATTAGGTTTTTTTACAATAGAGTTGAACCAAAATGTGCGGCATCTCACCCACAATTACCCTATGTAAAGAAAAAAACAAAAAAATCGTAAGTACTTCCCAACTACATCACTATCATATGACAATTTTCCTCTACTATTAATAAAAGCTTGTTTTAAGAATTTTTTTTATTGTTTTTTATTCTCTAAAAGTGAATTAGTGGAAATTCACTAATTCTTAGTCATTTTTCACTAATTCTGCAACTTTGAATTGACTTGACACATGAATTAAATTTTTTGAATTAGTGAAAAATGACTCAGAATTGACTATTTGAATTAGTTAAATATAATAACCTATAAATATTGTCATTGAAAAATAACACGTTTGAATATAACATTGCCTTAGTTTAATGAAAAACAAAATTATTTACATATTCTATATATGGTATATAATAATTGGTTAAATAATCTTACTCGTAAAAAGAAGAAAGAAACCTTTACTAAATAAAATCAACAATAAATTAAATTTTACTAATTCAATTAGTTAGCATAAGCTGGCCACCACAAAATGGCACATGAGACTAAAAATCTCTCTAAAAGTGAATTACTGTCATGTCTGCGACTAGTGTGAATTAGTGGAAATTGTTTACTATTTACTTTAGTAGTTCTCGAATCCACTAAAAAATTAGTGAAAAAGGTAATCCGCCATTTTGTGGTAGCCGCCTTATTGGATTTAAAATGACATCACATAGCTTGCTGTATTCTACCCGTCATACTCTTTCATTTGATACCCATGTTGGGGGTTTGTAAAGAAAAAGGTAATCCGCCATTTGTGGCCACCATATTGGATGTACCATAAAATTGAATATACTATATTGTATTGCCTCCAGAATCAAAGGTGTGTGCCAAATTTGATCTTCACCGGATATCGGGAAGTAGTCGAAAAATCGATGATAAAATTTGTCCCAAACAGAGAACGAAGTTAATATAAAGCTTGTAATGATTGGAATCTTGCACCTATGGAGTCAAATAAGGGCCAAACTAAAAACCCGCATTTCGTGGAGAAAAATTATTACCATTAAATTCGTAAGATTTTATTAGATACCAATACCTGGGGACTATATCGGAATTTTTGGAAAGACAATCCGGGAAGGTAGGAAGTTGGTAGGGTAAATACAGGGTGATATGCAAAACAACTAAAAAAACTTCAAAACGCCCTAGCGGCTAAACCGTTACGACCCCCCGTCCCATGTCTAACTAAAACCTATCAACAGACCGCCGCTTTGTAAACTTAGCGGATACACCCTATATATGGTATTCTGTGGCTCGATTTTCATTATTGAATTGAATACAACTAAGGTAAGGTAAGTAATTTTCGATTGACAGATCCAGATCTTCGGGAAAGGGAGCATGGTATTGTAGAACAACAACAAATTATCAGGCAACCAAATTCTTGTGGTAAATGGCTTGACCTTATCTTCACCAATTCACACGAGGAGGTGAATATTCTACCCGTTTCCGACGAGGATAACCTGTTTACTAACTCTATTCACCACTCCGCATGGATGCTCGAGCTTAATTGCTCAGTCCCCAAACTTCGTACATCATATAACAATATAATTGTTTATGATTTTAAGAATGCGGACTGGGAGCGTATTTGCTTCGAATTATCCCTAGTCGACTGGGAACGGCTGTCTAGTAACGATCTTGACGAGATAGTGTCATGCTTCTATGCTATCATATTTAAGACCATCGACAAATATGTACCCAAAATTAGAAAAAGGGATAAAGTATCGGAACCATGGCTGGATAGAGATACTAGATTTCTACGTAATCAAAGAAATAAATTATATAATATGATCAGAAATAACTCATATGTAAACGAGCGATTGAATTCCGAACACATTAGGTTATCCTCAGAATTTACTCTTAGGTCTCGCGAGGCCTACTCTGCATATATTAAGACTGTTGGAGATAACATCATAAGTGATCCCAAAAAATTTTTTGATTACGTCAATATCAAACGGAAGACCTCGGGCTACCCAACGTCAATGACGAATGGTAGAACTCGCTCCTCGTGCCCCCAAATAATTTGTAGCATGTTCGCTGAGAGGTTTGGTGAAACCTATAGCCCCATATCTAGTGCAACGGACAATTTGACTGACTTGCACACTGACACCTCCCTCATAAATGGCATATCCCTCTCTGTCGACGAGATTTTGTCGGGTCTAAAGAATCTTGATATCAAAAAAAGTAATGGTCCCGACAATCTCCCTCCTATTTTCCTGCAGTGCTGCTCAAAACATATCGTAATTCCTCTTCACGTTATCTTCAACAAATCTTTATCGTTAGGTAAGTTCCCTATGCTATGGAAGAAATCTTACCTAACGCCAATCTATAAATCCGGTGATAAGCAGTCGGTGGACAACTATAGGGGGATTGCCATCTTATCTTCAATTCCTAAGCTTTTTGAAAAACTTGTTTTCGACAGGATTGCCCCTCTTATCGACCCATATCTAAACGAACAACAACACGGTTTTCGGAAAGGGCGTTCAACAACTTCTAACCTTATGGTCCTTATCTCCGAATTGCTATGCGGTATGGAGAGCGGCCATCAATTGGATGCAGTGTACACTGATTTCAGCAAGGCCTTTGATCGAGTAGACCACGACATTTTAATTGCAAAATTATTAAAATTTGGAATATCAGGTTCTGCCCTGGAATGGTTAAAGTCATATCTGAACGAAAGAACCCAGGTTATCAGATTCCAAGGATTTCTATCTAATGAGATCGAAGTAACCTCTGGCGTTCCTCAGGGTAGTCATCTTGGTCCTCTCCTCTTTAATATTTTTATCTCCGATCTTTCAGAAAAATTAGTAAATATTCCACATCTTTTCTACGCGGATGACCTCAAAATCTATAGTGTCATTAAAGGCCAAACTGATGTTTCCTTCATGCAGACGAAACTCAATGCCTTACAAGACTGGTGTACTACGAACAAACTGCAACTTAACACCAGCAAATGTCACGCAATTACCTTCTCCCGTAGTAGAAACCCACAGAAGCAGTACTATTATCTCAACGGCATGATGTTGAATCAGGTTGATCATATCGTAGATCTAGGCGTGGTCCTAGACCAAAAACTCAATTTCAACCTGCACTACGATAGTATTACTGCTAGAGCCAACAAACTTCTTGGTTTCATCAAGAGGAGAGCCAAAGAATTCAGTAATGTACGGGTCACGAAAACACTCTTCTGTTCTCTAGTCCGCCCTATCCTGGAATATGCGTGTCCTATCTGGGATCCTATATTCCAAGTAAGCAGTAGCAGGATTGAATCAGTTCAGAAGAGATTTCTCCTTTTTGCCTTGAGAAATCTACACGACCCGCATGACTACGAAAGCCTACCGCACTACTTGGACAGGCTCAAGGTGCTTGATCTCATGCCGTTATCTAGCAGGAGAAAACTGCTCATATCTTGCGTTGCCTTTGACGTTCTAAGTGGAAAACTTAAAGTGCAGTTTCTGTCGGACAAGATCAAATTCAATGATGAAGTCCGACACACACGTCATACTAAATTACTTCGTGAATACCGTCATCGCACCGATTACGCTAGGAACGAGCCCGTCAACAGATGTTGTATGGTCTTTAATACTCACAGCTCCTGTTTCTCCCCCTCACTCAACAAGGCATCCTATAAGAAAAAACTCAGATCTCTACTAACATAACTCCCACCTCTTTACAATTATAGTAGTAAGTTTCAGTAGTTGTCAATAGTTATTAATAATCAATTATTTTTATAATAATAATAAGGACTGTTGTACTACTGTGTTTTTTAATTTAAGTGTGCCTTGTTTGGCTAAACAAATAAATAAATAAATAAGAATGCTGTCATACAAAACTTGAGAGAAAGATTAGGAGAGCAACCTAACATCAACGACAAATAGGAAAAAATGTATGGCAGCATAAAGGAAGCAGGAGAAAAGACATGGATTGAGGAGAGGGACTAGGATTGAAGAGCCGATCAGGACTGTAGTTCGAAAATTGCCAAGCTGTACAGAAAGATGAAGAGAGAATATCTAAAAAAGACGACCCTCAAACGCAAGCTGAAAATATAGAGAGGAATACGTAAGTAACAATAGTGCACATGATCGGCTAACTTGAATTGTTGCACAAACTAATTGCAATTTGTCCGCACGATTAAATTTTAATATAGTTAAATGCCACGTAACTTAAATTCTGCCACTAAATCATTCAATATAAATATTCTATCATCAAGTAGCTCAAATAATTGAAATTTTAATCCTGAATCAAAAACCTCTGAAATTTCAACCTCCAACTGTTGCAATATTTTTGTGTAATTTAACAATATCTAAATCTCTTCATCAATATCTAAGGGAGTCCATCTCAAATTTTACACTTTTTTATTATTTTCCCACAGAACGCCTGTTATATGCTAATTCCCTTTCCATAATAATGTACTTTTGCGCCAACAAAGTACCCTCGATAAGTTGAACTCATTGACTCTGAAGCTATATAACATCCCCACATCATGGCTACACCAACGGCTCAGAGTCCCTATTTAATTCTAATTTAATAAACAGCACACGTTCCACAATTGAACCTTTTTTTTGCGAAGGCATTATATTCAGGACCAAGTTAACAAAATTACACAAGCCTCTCGGAATAAAAGAATCCTTCGCCCCCCAGATATAGACGTGACCTACAATTACTCGGCCTATGATTATAGATTAAGGACACGCGACGATTATAAATAGTCATCGAAGCGGAAGAATTACTTCACTTGATTGAATAAAATTCCCCGATATCAAAAGATCTGAGGTCATCAAAAAAGGAATATAAGAACGAGCGTGTAACTTATTATCCAATTCGAAGATGAGTAATGCTATATGCAAATGTAATCCAGTCGTGCACAGGTGAATGGTGGGCCGTAGTCAATTTAAAGGGTAGAAGTGAATTTAGCCTTTAGGGTAAAAAAATCAAGAATTTATTACTCAATTTCGCGCAAAAGCAACTTTAGCTACCATTTGCACAGGTTTACCCGGGGATTTGTCAATAAAAATTTTATTTCATCTTGAATGCAGCAGCCACAGCCATTCAGCATATCCCGCCGGAACTATAAATCGTATCCGACCACATTACGACTTCAGAGAGTAGTAAACAAAACCAATTTCAACAAATCACTTAATTGATTGTTGAATATCCGCGAGTTATTAGCTCGGTCAGGATTAATGGCCGTCCTCCTTAGATTACCAGAGTAAACAAACGCGCTTTGCAACAGTGCACAGAGCCCCAGGTCGAGTTTGGGCGGATTTATTGACTTTTGCGGGACTTTGGCCACATATACTGTAGATATATGTATGTATATGGCAAGACTGCACTACTGGACTGTGGCCACTGGAATGGTCCGTGCTAAAGCAGGACAGCAAATGATCAATTTAAAGGATAATTTATGATCGCGATCGGGGAACGTCTTCATAACTCGGTCCTCAAAAAATATATTAAATCGATTTCATATAACTGCCGAACCCCAAAACCTAATCATGAATTAATGAAATTTTTTGATTGCCTTTTCGCTGTGGTACGCGGTAGTTGCACCTTTTGCAACACTGTTTTACTACTTTTGGAATGCACAGTCCAAATCCAATTACGATCTTCATTTCTGGAAATTGCGTGCGTTTTGCTTCCTTACTTGCAGGAGCTAAAAGACGTAAAATTTTAATTATTTGAACGCCTTTTATTTAAATGATTAATGGCCGCGTAAATCAACCTAAGAGCTGACCTCTCGTATTTGTTTAATAACTGTGTACTTATAAGTAGTTTTTTTTTCTCTTTACTTTGTTGCGCGTTTTTTGGGCAGCTTAAGGAAAGTTGAAATTAATTCTGGCATCTGTATTACTTTGATGTTTAAAAAAATCAATAAAAAATTTATCATTTGCTAAACTTGAAATTATAATTTAATATCGGTAAGTATGCGAAGTGCTGATCTTCTCCTACCATGACAGCAACAGTGTTCCTTTCCACCCAGTCGTCGCGTAAAGTATCCTGACAGAGTTGCTGCAATGCGTAGGAAATCTAGGAGATTGTTCTATAGGACAAAACATGCTGGGCATTAGGAAAGATACAAGTTCTCTCTAACAGGAAACTAGGCTTCCAAAGCCCCTCTCCAAAGACTTTCAACGGAGTGGGTCTTTTCAAAAAGGAAGATCACACACCTCTAACCATGAAGAAACCTTGAGGTGCCTTCTCAGCGAGTACTTTCCAGGGTCAATCCTCCTCCTATTCTATGGATGTTGGGTAGAGTCATAGGAACATCCCAAACCTTTCTGGGTACATCTACGACCAGGACAAGGCTAAATAGGCAGTGGTCTCTTTTGAACCCTACAAATCTCCAGGAGGAGATGAAATATTCCCACCACTTCTCCCTCTTCTGTGGCATCTCATGTTTCACCTCCAAGTCCCTGATAGGAGTTAAGGGAGTGAACCTAGCATACTGGGAATCAGTCCCAAGTCTTAGACAGGCCAAACAACTAATAAGACCCTTTGTTTTTAGAGGCGCTATCACTTTAAACCGGGCGGACCTTAGGCTGTTGGTGGGATTTCTGACTGGCCATATAGGAAGGGGTGTGGTATGTCCTCCACAACCTAGGACTACATCAGGATACAGAATGCAGACCTTGCGTAGAAGGCGGCGAGATTTCCATATATATTCTCCGTGAATGTCCTGCTCTGATCTGGCTTAGAAGAAGAACGTTTATCAGCGAGCTTATGGGCCCTCCTCAACTCCGGTCTTCTTCAATTAAAGACCTTCTTGCCATCGTCCGGAGGGAAGACGGTCTTTTCCGTTACACTCACACTGGGTTGCACTCATGCTCGCTTAAAAAAAAGTATTGTGAAGTATAGATTCGTGCTGTATTATGTAGTCGAAAATAGCCATTATATATTGCAACCTTTCACCAAATGTCATCTCATCGGAGCAAAGTTATCTTATAAATTGAACCAATTAAATTTCTAGCCAGCTCCAGCCTAAAAATTCGTTTATAAGAAGAAAAATTCGACTGTGAAACAACCTTCCACAGTCAGTATTCCCGAGCTCATATAACATCCAAGAGTTCAAACGCAAGGATCATCGCCTTCTCCTCATTCATCGATGGACAATATTTTTGAATCAAATCCCACTTATAATAGAGGATCAACTACACTCTGGATGAGGGAGGCTAGATAAATGTCATAAAATGGTGTTTTAGCAAAAAGTTTAGGTGTCGGCAATGTCATTGAAAACGCCCGTAAATTCACAGAAAAATAAGGAACTAATTTCAATAATATTTCTTTTAGTGCAGTCAAATAAGGCAAAAAGCGGGCCTAACTTTGGAATTCCGTGTAACAGTTCATATCGTCTTCGAACTTTTTTTCAATTATTGTAAAAGCCTCACATATAAAAGTCCACCCATTAAAAAATTCCGCTAATTTCTTATTGTTGCAATTATTATTATAAACAATTAATGCAAAATTAAATGAAAAATTGTATTGTGCGCTAAATTCAGAAGAATGGAACCGGATAAAAAGCTGGTGTTGGGCTGTTTAAAACTCAAAATGGTGGATCCAAAATGGCGGAATGATGAAACGATATTGCGTCAGCCCATCTGTAACTTTTCTTGCGCTTTCCTATTTTATTATTTTGCACCCATTGTTATTATTGATTGAAATTACCCATGGAAAAAGTAAAATTATGGTTTTCCTGAAATTCGTGAAATAAAAGGTGCCTATTGAAAAAGCACGATTTTTTAAATTTTTTCAATACATTTATCGTAATAATGACCATTTCAGGAAATAATGCACAATTTCAATTTAAAAAAAAAAATATTGTTTAAAAAAACTAAAAAATACGCTTTTATTTTAAAATGAGTGAGACTCTTTACCTAAATTCTTAGCGCTCACGCTTTTTTACATTTCGAAAGGTAGGTAGTTTCCATATACTGGCTAGAGCAATAAAAACTTTACATTCAAAATTATTTTTTACGTTTTAGTTCATTTTAAAATAAAAGCGTATTTTTTAGTTTTTTTAAACTATATTTTTTTCTTCAATAAGAACTTAGGTTTTTCGCATTTGCTTTTACCAATCAAAAGTTATAGGACTTTTTGTGCGAAGCGCGCCTCATTTTTTGCTCATACATACTTACTATGGAGCTATGTATGTATTATGCCTTAAATTAACAAATTTACATCTCCCAGGGATTATTTACGTAAAATTTCCTCCTCTTTCAAATGGTGTAAGCAGTTTTTTTTAGAAAATTTTTATTTTAAGAGTTATTCGCGAAAAAGGGTAATTTAACACTTCTTTTGTTTAATAACTATTGCAGGGCCACCTTTTAGGAAGCGGACTTTTTATCATATATTATTGATACAATTTAGAAGAGAGAAGGAAAAAAGTCCGTCCCGTTACAAAGGATTCCGAAGTGAATTCCTAATTTTACTGGAGTATTTAAATCACGCTCCATATTTTTTAAGTTAAAAAACCGTGCACGCATGGACTGACTAACAAACTTTGGGGTTAAATTTTAACAACCCTTTTCTTTCAAGGTCGGAAATTTAGTAAAACTCATAATGAACCTGAAGGTCGAAGGTAGACTAAAGGTAGGTAACTGAAGAGAAAATCTCCGCTTTCAAAAGACCCGGTCTTATTCCAGACTGTTGCCTTTTAATTTTCGACGTTTCTGTAAATGTATGTATGAATATACATAGAATCACATTTATGTTAAAATGTTTATCCTTTATCCCAACAAAATATATTTTACAAGCAAAATTAGATTTGGGTTAGTCCTAAATAAAAATTTTAGTTGCAAGTGATGAATGCTAATTTTCAGGGTGGCAAAAATAAATATAAAACGTGCTTTTCCACTTGACTACCTGAGAAATAGCTTTAGGATAAACAAATGCTCCGACCTGGAATGCGTTTCCAAAAATTATTCACTATTTCAATTGCATGTAATTGAACACGCACTCGAACAAACCCCCGTGCTGTGCTTTGTTTGATGTATCACTTTTGGCTCTTTCATCCGATGCCGAAAGGTCCAGAATTGAGTTAGTCACAATCAGCGGCGCTTCAAGCGACAAGGGATGGATGGGACAAATGAACACCACCGAAACGTTGCCTCAGGCGCTAGTGTTGATTCAGATTAATATACAGTGTTCAAAACAGGGGTGGAATTTATGCAACACTATCCTAAAAACTCCCACGGGATGGGGATTTTCTGCATCAAAGACCCGAACAGATTTTTAAGGAAATTGCATTTCCCTTGAGTCCTTTTGTGACGAAGACTTGTTTAAGTGCGAAAATTGCAATGAAAGTAGCTGTCGAAATGTTCTGAATTAATTAAAACAAAACGAGATCATTTCGAGGTTAGTTAGGGATCATTAACCCTTTTTTTCTATTTGTACAGAAGTGATGAAATTTTTAGCGATGATTTTATTTCCAGAGTTACATATATTTAAAATTAATAAAAATGTTGTATTAGATTCTGACGCGATACAAACCGCAACTTCCCCTTCATTTAGGGCGCGTGATGCTGGATGAGGAGGGCCAAGAATCAGCGGTGATGCCTTATAATTACAGATTAGAGGCGCATGTCGATTTAAAGTGCTAAGTGAGACGTAAATGATGCCCATGGGTAAATGTGATGCGTGTAATATTATAATCAAATCAAATACGATTAAGTTATAATTATGTGAGAATCCATTCTTAGCGAACTTAGTTTTGTTTGGACAAAGAAGAGAATTGATTCCCATTTTTGGCATGTAAATAGAATGGGAAAAAATTCAACTTTATTCTTCTTTCTTTAGTTCTGTTCTGTAGTGAAGTATTTTCTTGTTGCCTTCAAGGGGTTATTTTCACATTTTACCTGCATCTCTAACTTCGTACTATTTTTACAAGCTATAGTCGTTTTCATTTTCGTTTTTCGATACTGGTGTAGAATTATTTCATATAAATTTCGTGCATAGGAAATGCTATTAAGGTTTGGTAAAACGTCGGTCGCCTTTCTTTAATATAATTCATCTGGTTTTCTTATAGTGCGAAAATTATTTAAACCAAATATGCTACATTATTATCGACGATGTACCGTCATTCGTCGGTTAGACTCATAAAACCATCGCTGAGGAGGTTTTGCGGTTTCGGGTTGAAAAACTGAATCAAGTAGTTTAAGTAATTTTCACAGGTTTTTATTGAAACCAACTTAATTCCATTGACGGAGTTATGCAGAAATCGGAATAAGTGATAGGGTGCTATGTCTGGACTATACAGTGGATGCATCAAAACTTCCCAATCAAACTGTCCCAAACAAATGTGCACTCAGACCTTGTCGTGGTGGAAGACAACACCTTTCGTATTACTCAATTAGAGGTGTTTTCGGTCAATTGCCTGGTGTAATCTGTCTAATTGTCTACAGTAAGAGTTAAGAATCAATCGTCTAACTAGCTTGAAGTACCTCACGGTATAGGATTTCCTGCCAGTTCCAGCACACTCACAGTATCACTTCTTTTGGCGTCAATCCGGGCTTCGCGAGCACTTATGATAGGACACTATCCTTTGTCCAGGATCTTTGACGCTTCCGATTGTTGTAGGTGACCCATTTTTCATTAGTGGTTATATGACGTTTCAGAAATGGGTTGATAATGAGAAAGCCATGCATCGAGATTATGTAACCAGCTTTGTATAAATGGTTCAAAACAGGTTTGGGATCAATGCCTAGCTTCATACCAACCAGCCTATCATGCTGGACAAGATTTTCATCAATTTTTACCATTAACAAAGAGTAATTCATTTTTCACATCAAAATAACCAGAACGAAAACGAGCGAACCATTTCCGCCCAGCAGATTTTGATAAAGTACTTTTTCTAGAAGCCTGTGTAACGTTTTTTTGTCGTAATTGCAACTTTTTATTATCCTTCTTCATTTTCAAACCAAAGAACCTTAAAACCATTTTACAAATTTCGAGCTTTAACATTCAAATGAACACTAGAACTTTCACCTCTCAAGGGCGTCTAGTAGTGTCGCAGTAATCAGTGTTTCGTGACTTATTTGCAATTGACGCCATCTATCGGGAAAATGCCACGAGCTTTTTCCCAGACCATGTAATAATCACAGCTTTGATGATTCGGGACTGGATGTACTAGGTGTCTCCAGGCATGAGGTTGATTTTTGGTTTTTCGTTATTTTAAAGCACTCGTCCACAACATTTTGGCTCATAAAATCACGTGTCATCGACCGTTGTGACACGCTTTATGAATACTTGGAGATTGATTCGGTCAATAATATATTTATTATATATCTTCAGCAATCTGTGTTCCTAGCTTCGGCAATCTGTCTTTTTACAAGATTATCAGCTCGAAACAAGAAACAATTTATTCCTAAATTTCTAAACAGAGGTAACTCTTAAATAGGAATTGTGAAGGACGAAAATATTGTCATGGTATGTAAAAAGTTCAAATTTTTCGAAACAAAGCACTAAAAGCAAAAATTTTTACAACTAGCAATTTTTTGGGTTGAGGCTCATCCAATAAAACTTAAATTTCCCATAAATACGAAAAAAACATTTCTTGGTTCAAAAATACTGGCAATATGCTACATATGTAAGTTCAAAACTAGATAAACATTAAAATCTCGGTCACTGCCATGCGAAACGCATGTAAAATAGCTCGAAATCTTCCCATTAAAAATGTTTTTCCTTCAATCCTTGTGATCTGAAATTATTCATGGCTTGTCATTTATAGAAGATTTCATTTCACCGACAAAGAAATTGTCGCTAGGTTGTCTTAACACTGAGGTGTAGTATTTCACAAGTGTTTTGTTTTGACCGGACGTTTTGAATCTACACCACATCTACACCAAATCCACACCAAATCTACACCAGATGGTTTTTTACGGAAGAAATATGAGACACGTTATGTTACAAGGATGACAAGTCTACATCTAGTTTTTATGGTTAAGAGTGATGTCCTTTTTCCAAGAAACGAAGTAAAAAATGGTGTCATGTACAGTTGTGGGATGGACTGTGGTTGGGATAGATAAAATATGAATTTACATGAAAATAAGAAAATAAGAAAAAATCTGGGGTATAGCAAACCAAGTTTCTATTTATAGTTTATGTAAAGTCTGCGCATCTTAAGACAGATCCTTATGGGATATTAGCATGGCCGTAGCCACGGGGGCGCGAAAGGGCGCGCAGCGCCCTTTACATTAAGGACTTCTAATTGCAATGAGAAAAAAATTATTTTGTCAAACCGTAAGAATTTCTGGAAACGTTAGCATTTATTTTAAATAATCATTTGATTTAAACATAGATTTAAATTTTCTTCCGAAATAAATATTTCTTCTACGTCAAGAGTTTATTTGTGGCTAAGCATTATTTTGTTAAATATTCTCAAATTGACCTGAATTGTACTCATTATTTTCGTTCTCACTTTCAGAAAATGTTTAGTATAAAACCAGCCTCAAGTTAATAAAAACACGATATATTTGCATCTTTTATTTTTCCGAACTGTTGTTATTTCGGGCGCCAATAATTGTGCGATGAGCGCCCTAAGATATTCGGAGCTGGCTACGGCCTTGGATATTAGACCTATCACGTTGTAGTTTTACATTCAAGCACCACATCCAAGTATTAAAATTATGCGGTAAAGGGACCAAAGTAAAAGTTCAATAACAAATTTTATTTAATTTTTGAATTATTTAATGGTATTTAAAAAATGGTGAACCTTTTTTATGTGATAAGCTAAGTTTAGGAGTTATCCTGTACAATACTAGTCCATCCTAGCCTTTAGGTTATGGCGCAATGCCTAGAAGTAAGTTTAGTTAAAGGGATAGAGGAAGATGGAATGGGTTAAAAGGAGTGTGGAGGGAACTCAAAAGGATAGCGCCACTAAGAGAAAAATCGTAGGAATTCAATGAATGTGTTTTGTAAAAAATCGGTGCAGGAGAACAGGCGGAAAAAAGCTAATAATGGTAGCGAAAACACGTTTTTCAACGTTTTAGGTGCGAAAAAATTTTGTTTTTGGAAAACAAAAAATAGTACGTAATAGCTCTTAAAAAGACGAAAATTGTGAGTTTTGGGCAATTGAAATCGGTCAACAGGTTTTTGCACAAAATAATAAAAACCGCGAAATATGGCCATTTTTTGATATTTTATTACAAGGACTGTAATTATCGTAGAACCTTGTTTCAGAGCTTAAATTGTGGCTCTTGTTAGTGCCTATCTACAATAAAAATTTCATCCAAAAATAATTATATCTTTTCGCGTAAATCTCGTTTAAATCAGGGTTTTTTCTCCTGAATTTCATTGGCGAACCTAACCTAAAAAATTCGCGAAAGTCAAAAAAAAACGGGTTTTCGCTAATAACACAAAAAACTGAGCTCGAATCCGAAAAAGTTAAATAAGAAAGTTGTAGGTATTAAAATTATCTTTCGATTGATGTATTATAAAATAATAATTAGTGCCTTATAAATGGAGAAAAACGTAAAATCCGGTAAAAATTGCGTTTTTTGATATATTTTTTACTTTTTATTAAAGCATCCTAGAAACTTTTTACTTGGTAAAAATATTATTTTTGGCTATCTGAAAATACATACTTTTTTTGGCGAGAAATTTTTAAAAATATTCGTGAAATTTCGATTTTTGTAAAAAAAAAGCGTTTTCGTAAAATCGTTCGTGTACAGCTCCCCTCGACATCGTAGACCATTTTTACGATGCTCTATTTCTTCGCTAAGAGTTGTACTATCATGCACAATTATTTAAAATTTGAATTTTTAAATTTTATATGCAAAAAAAACAAAATTTTCAGATTAGGTTTTTTTGCTGCAATTTTTTTATATCATTATTTTTCGACACTAAACTACTATTTAATAAAGGTTTATATTTTTTACTAATTTAAAGATAAAAATATTAACCGTACGACCGTCTACAGCGAAGAAATTTTTTTTTAATTCCCGTGCCTTTTTACTTCATTAAACGCCTATGAAATTGAGACATATTGTTGTTCAATACTTACTGTACTCTAGGCGCCAGGTGGCAAGGGGCGCCGAAATAAATGTGAAAAACAATTTCGAGCGAAAAATAAAATTTTGATGGCGCCTTTTGCAATAAAAGCTGATTTTTGAAAAATTTGGCTATTATTATTTATTTAACACTAGCTTTCGCCCGCATTCTCGTTCGCGTCGATTTTGCAGTGCCAGAAAATTTGGCGCCTATGCAGAACTTCGACCATAAAATTTTCCCATTTTTCCCAAAAAAGGCGCCAAACAGGTCATTAATTTTGCAAAATTTGCACATTTTGGGGCCCCTAAAAAATTGAATAAATGCATTCCGGCTTGAGACGAACATCAGCAACATTAAAAATGTCTGCGTTATGGTTTTATCGTGGCGACTCAACTAACATTGATATGATCCTCAAAAGAGCCGCTGCTGTTTCTGGTTTTCGTATTTTGTCATGATTGTTGGATTACTAGTTCAATATTAAATATGTCATTGGTTGATTTTAAAAAGAAAGTACAATATACTACTATTTAGAATTACTGCGATAATGAAGCCGAATTTTTGGCACAAAATAAGGAAGGATATGGGTATGAATTTAAGAAAACTATATCTTACGAAAGTGTTACAGGAGGCGGAGAATATAAGGATAAAATTGTAAGTATTAAACTACAGTCTAATTCGAGCCTTGGCTTCCTCTAGTCTTTTCTTCCAGTCGTATCGATCTCTGGCTGAAGTTTTTCAGTTCGATGTATGGAAAAGTGACCGCGTCCGGTGCAAATGCATCCTTCCGCCTTTTTCTCAGCTTGCCTATGGGTCTTTCTCTTTGAAGTAAGCTGCCAGTGAAGACTCTTATTTTGCAACTGTTATTTTTGGGATACGCTCAATGTGTCCAGCCCAGCGTAGTCTGTAAAGTCATTATAGATTTACATATGGTCAAGGATTTGATATCACTCATTGTTATAATTTTTCATGTTTTCCTCCCTGACAAATTGGTTTCATAAAATTTCCTTTCTAAGGAGTTTGGCATGTGTTCCATCCTTTATGTGAGCGTCTATGGCTCACTCCTATAGTATACACCTGGGTGAATCATTGTCTTATATAATTCGGAATTCAACTTTTCTAACAAAAATTAGACCATCAATTTACTGAGTAGCGCAGTGTTTCCAACATGTCATAAAACCACCATCAACCACATTTCATAATTCATTTAATTTAATCAAATGTTACAAAATATTCAATTGCTTTTTAAAATAAACAGATTTCAAACTCTGCTGAATCACACTTAAAGAAAATAAAATGTTTAAGCATTCCAAAAACTAAACAAGGGATCAAAAAAGTAATGCTCCTCAAAAAATCATGAATAAGCATAACATAAACAGTTAATAGGAGAGAATATTAAATAATAATGAAATTTAAATGTTTTCTTAAATAAAATTAATACCATAAAAGGCGCAAGTCAAGATGAGATTTATTATGAAACGATTCCGCCAATAGAGTTCTCACCGCAGCAAACAATGCTATAGCGCGGATAGCAGACTGTGATATATCGCGTCGATCAATCACGGCTTTAAGTGAGAAAAGAATTTCCTTAAGATTAATCGCAATGGGCCACACGCACTTATCAACGTTGCGTTCTTGATCCGTCGATGATTTATTAAAGATCTAAAAGGAGAGTTTCAAAAGTCATCCATTGACGGAATTCCTCCCAGATGGACAATGCTCCACCACTATGGCCCCCTTGTCGGCCCCTTATGTGTACACATCGATCGCGGTCTGTTTACGATCCCGAATTGAACTCTTAATAACCTTTTACACTTTGTTAAAATATTTTGGTGCGATCGATCGTGTCATAAATTATATCAATGCGCGGCATAGCGGCGATATGGATGATATTCGTGGTGGACTACCTTACGATTCGATCTGGAGATCTAAAGAGATGCCGATGCAGGCTTACAGGTCGCCGGCTTTGTTTGAGATTTTCACTGCGGATCGAGTTTACAAAAGATGGGGATTATCTGAGCTTTTTGCTATTATACAAAAGACGAAGAAAAGCTTGCGAAAAAGAAAGATAACATTGCCGCAATAGACTTCATTGTAACAATAGATCACAACACGCCGAAAGTGAAACTTTGAACTGGTGGTGTTGGGCTTTAGGCCTTCTTCCCATAGCACAGAAATTTTTTTTAGCACAAAATATGGCTGCAACATCAGAAATAGCCTATAGCAACAAAAATGCCTAAATCATGGCAATTCTTTATAAATAAAAACAATAATTAAATTATAAGCCGCTAAATATAAAACTTCGTCTTTAAAGGTGTTGATTACTATTGGAAAACTTTTTACTACTCTATAAAAGCAGCCATAAAGGGGTGCGATAGTCTTCTACTCGTATATAATAGCATTAAAACTGGCGATGTTTATCCCATGACGATTTTATTTAATGAATGGACTTAAAACACACCTAAAATGATTTCTAAATAACCTAACAGATCATCACTTTCCACCTGTTGATACCTGCGACAAACGAAGGTGGTTTCATCGTTTTATAAACCACTGTCTGTGTTATTTGTTTGCTGGATTTATAGCTGTCAAACTTGATATAAATTGCCCGTAGGTTGATTTATGGCTTTTCGGATATTTTCAGGTGTTAAATCATTTTGAAATTTTCGTTAAGGGATTTTTGTTGAAATTTATTAAACATAAAGAAGGTAGAATTTAATAATGCGACGATAAATAGATGGTCATTTTGTTCGACGTCGTTTTGTGGTAGATGCAGTTTTTTTTCTAAAAACTTCTAAATAGGGTCGTTTTTGCCGACAATTAAATATTGTTTTAAATAAAAGTTGAGATTACTTCTATAGCAAAGGGTACTATATGTCCAAGCAATTTATTTTGTAAATTGTTATTATATATAGGAGAAAAACACTCACTCACTTGTTCCTCACGATATCTCCGGAACTATTAAACCTACAGACTTGAACGTTTTTTTTTATGTGGAAGACTAGAGCTCAGGGAAAGCCCTTTGTACTGTCGACAATCTGGTTGACATTCATGTTTCTTTTGTTTAGTAGAGATCCACTAATGCCAGGTTTAAATTTGCAAGTACTTTCACGAAAGTCGCTTTCATGCGTCTCTACTTACACGAAATACAGTGTTTACATGGCGTAAGTGAAGACGAAAGTTCTACTTTCGTGTCAAAAACGCCTTACTTTTGCGAAAGTACTTGCAAATGTAAACCTGGCATAAGAAAGGGTTTTGCAAAAATCGACTCCTAAGGCGGTTGTGGGGGCGTTAAAAATATAAAATAACAGTTTTTCAACTATAACTTCTACAGACCTGAATGGTATGGTAGGGATGTTTCTTTTGTTGAGTACGGATCCGCTAAGAACGAGTTTTCCAGAAATCGACTCCTAAAGGAAGTTGCGGGGGGGGGTCGGCTTGTAATTAATTTGTTACTTGCCAAAATCAGGAGTGAAAGAAGTACATACAGCTACTGCTGTCGCTTCCTCGGGAATTGCAGCAACTTTAATTGGCGGAGGTCAAACAATACACATTCTGAGTCTATTAATTATAACATCTCCAAGCAAAGTGATACAGCATCCTCAAAACCTATCAACCAACTTCTATTTCCCAAGTTTCACAGGGATGAAGTCGCGGGTATATACAAGCTTTGTTATTATAAAGAATATATAAAGTAAAATATACCACAAACGGCTTTAAGGGGTATCGAAAATTTTGCAAACAAAACCGTAATAATTACATGAAAACGTAAGCTTTTTTATGTGAAAGTCCAAGCTTAAGAGTCACCTTTGTACTATACCAGTCAGTCATGTCAAGCTGGGTTCGAAGAAAGGAATAGAGGACAGGATAGAGCAATAAGATAGTCGTGGTCCTAAAGGAAGATGCACCATTTTCGCACTCTGGTGTGAAAATTGTAGCCGATTTTGGCACTAAGTTGTTAAACTAAGTTGTTTTCTATGGCAAAGACTACTGCGTAAGCCCGTGTCTACGGAAATTGGCAACCACCATTTTTATTCACGGATTCTGATTTTCCGAAGAAAAATATCAAACTTTTGTTAGAAACATTTTTTTATCCAAAGCTTCCCTGTACCCCCAAATTAATAATTTTTGGGGATAACTTTGATTTTTGATGATTTTGGGGGGGGGGCAACAGTTTCATATTTCTCTTCGCAGAATCAGAATCAGTGAAAAACAATGGGGATTGCCATTTGAAATTTTAGAGTTACCCCCCCCCCCCCCCAAGGGGGTCAATTTCTGTATGGTCAGATAAATTTTCAAAAAATATTGAACACATGTTTTTTTTCGGGTGGCACGGGTGGTTTGGAACACCCTGTATATCTTCAATAATATCATCTTCTGCAATATCGGCTACTTGCACATTATCACAATTGATCCCGATACATTCTTTGCACAATATGGAACAAGTAATTTGTAATTTTCTGTAAAAAAAGGATAAAAATCGAAAAAAGCTATGTTCGAGTAGGAGTGGCTACATTTCGGTCAATTTTCAACCAAAAAAATTTTTTCGACCCAACATCTTAAAGGAAATTTTGTCTCCTTTTTTTTCTATTAAGCAATGCCTATACCTATCCTTGACCCAAAAAAAGTTATAGGCTGAAAAGCAAAAAACAAAAAAAATATCAAAATTTTGGCTTTTTTTTCTTTTTGTTTCAACATTTTTGGCATAAAAAAATGTATCAAAATTTTTTAAATTACCCATTTCGATGGCAAATTCAATTCTCTACAAAAATTTTCATACAAAGTATATCTAAAGTTTTCTTCGTTTACGAGGTAATTGAAAAAACTGCAAAGGGTCCATTTTCGCCCTTATCTCGAATTTCCACCCCCTAATTTAATAGCACTCCGGGGTTTTTTCTTCTTAAATGACCCATTGACCGATTCTTGCAATAAAAACCCGTGAACATCTTAGTTCCTTATTACCCTCTTTTTTAGGACAGAATCAATGGGGCTACGTACACTAGTCATGATTACTATGTAGTAAAACCGATTTTTAAGAAGAGAGAGGTGAAGGGGCGGGGTGAGTATGCCGCCCCTTCACCTCTCTCTTCTTAAAATTCGGTTTTACTACATAGTAATCATGACTAGTGTACGTAGCCCCAATAGCCTATAAGTAGCAGTAGCGAAATAGTTTTGCCTTGACTGCTGCATTACTAATTTTGCTAAATTGGTGATGGCTTTCCTCTCTGCACGGTAATTTAATTCCCACCTTACCAGGCTCTAGTTTTCTGCAGGCTACAATCCTTATTTTTGAGCACAATATAATCTAGGAATGCGTATGACTAGGAATGCGTACTTGACTAAGGAATAACCTAGCTTAATCAGTGTTTCCGAACTCCTACAGCAAGCAAACCTTTAAACGCAAGTACAGGTAATATTTTCAGCAACAGACTTTAGGCGCCTACCTACCATTGATTTGTCAGTTATCAAGCTGTGGTTAATCCTACACTTTTCACTTTCAAATATAGCAAAATAACTATTGTAAGGTTTTTATCGGGAAGACTAAAGCTAGCGACGGGTCGATCGTATAGTGCAATAACAGACAACATGGTCTAGTCGGAAGGATAGTAGAGGATAGAAAAATATCTAACACTTTTGGAAAGAATTTTGACCTCGATGATAGAACATCAAATGGCAAAGAGATAAGGTCAGACAATTTCTTGAGCCGCGTCCTCCACACATTTCATAATATCTAACTTTCTTGATTTTTAACTGTTTCGATATTTTGTTAATTTTCTCCTTTTTTATGTGAAAAAACCAAGCTAAGGAATCCCCCCTTGTACTACCAGTCTGTCATGGTGCAATGTCTAGTCTAGTAGAAAGCCTGGATTTAACGATAGAAAAAATAGGATAAGTTAGGGTTGGCCGAATATAGAACTACTAGTCCTGAGTTTTATTCTCAATGTCAGAATAACCTAAAGAGATAACTTAACTTCCAAAGAAAAAGGGTGAGTATGATAAAGTTAGGAGATTATTTTTTAATGGATACAGTGTCTTTAAAATGAGTCAAGCCGCTATTTTGTATTGGAAAACTGCAGCCTTCAATTTGTCCAGTAAAGGTGATGAGTTCTTCGCAGATAAAGGATAGATTACCCGCAATTCGTTTAAAATGATGCTTTAGTGATTTCACGCCGGCCTCCCAGAATCCACCAAAATGGGGAAACGTTGGTAGGATGACATGCCATTCGATGCCCTGTGGACTACGGATTTGGTTCCAGTGGCATGCAGTCCATGGAAGCTGTGGTTTCCCTTGTATTTTTAAAAATAAAATTATTAATTACATATTGTGAGAACACCAATTTTTTCCAATGTTATTTATAAAAAGGTTTATGAATGGATTTGTTAACTCTGTAGCTACTCTAATTATACTATTCATTTAAGGACCTTCACTAGTGCCAAAAAATAAAATAAAATCAACAACCATCCTGAATGAAAAATATTTGAAAATATCCCTTTTAAAATCAATAAAAGCACCATAATAAGTGTATACAAAGGACATAAAATTGAATGAAAATATCAGCAAATTATCGCCGTTGCCGATTCATGCAAATAGTTGGATAAACTCCGGGGAGCACTATTCAAACTCAATCAACCATTCGCTATCGATGAATCAGGAAAACTTTCAACAAACATCCAAACCAAATTATCCATAGAGTTCCTAAACCCCGACAATGCCAGATCCTGGCATGAATTCACGTCATGCAAATCTCCATTCCTGCGCCACCCACAAATTTTCCACTTTGTCGCAGACGAAATGAAATTACGGCTCATTGTTTACTCCTTACAACTGGCCCCAACAAGGGCGAAGGGCTTTTCAAATGAAGGGCATGCAGGGAGAGATTTGTGAAAGCTTTATGATTTTCGAAGGTGCAGCCCCATACAGGCTCACTCATCCTCCTCGAAGAAGATGAAGAATCTTTTGTGCAAAGGGAGAAGACATTTATGAAAATTGAACTCCCCATGCCGCAAGTCGGCCCTACCGACTACCACAGTGGGAATCGCTGACTTCTTGAAAGATTAAGCACTGCGAGACGACTCACAAGATTTATGCAGAACTGGCGAATATATACGTATACCTTTGAGACTGCCCCGTTTGGTGTACGGCAAATAAGGTGCGATATCAGCACTAATAAGCTCGCAGCAGGTCGGCTAGCGGTAGGCATTGAACAGTTCGTCCGTAATTTATATCCAGTGTCCAGGTATCAAGCATAATTTATCCTGGAGGTGTTAAGTTGGCAGTAAAGATGCCTCGAGCCCGGCTGAAATGGTTAAATCGAAATTTTATTAATTTCTTTTAAAATTTATGCCAGAGTCACTTCTGTGTGCAACGGTTTTTTGTAATTTGATCAATGTAAATGTGGGATAAAAAATTTATCTAATGTGAAAGGATGTTTTAGAAAATAAGTTTTCCTTAGTTGTTTGTCATTTACAAGAACTTGTTTCAGTTATCACTTTTAAATGTAAATTATTGTAATTGTAAAATACAGTGTCTATCATGAAATGTAAAGTGGTCATTTTTCGTCGGTACATTTGAAATAACTCCTACGACATAGTTCTCCCTCTTTGTCAATAAGTTTATCTCATAAAATTTAAGAGGAATAATGCCACTAAATGTAGTTCTCTTATTTATATCTTATATAACAAAGGTAATTTTGCAAAAATAAATAAAATATATGTGACATGGGTAGATCAGTGCATAATTGTATATTTAGGATCGTGCAATCCAAGAAACAAAGTAGTGTTGGGTAGGACATGATTATAAAATGTGTTTGTAAGAGGGGCTTCTTTTTTCTTTTGAGGCGAGTATGACATTGGGGCGAGGCGCTATTGTAATGCCAAAATGACAAAAACAAGCAAATTAAAAAAAATTAATGAAAATTATTCGTTATGAAACCCTCTAAAAAAACTTGTTATTTTTTTTTTTTGTTAAAATTGAAGGAAAAAAAGTTATAGCCCTTAAAAGAAAATATTGTGACTAATTTTTGTGTTCTAAGGCTTATAACTTGTTAATTCTTCAATTTACGACAAAACGCTTAAGTAATAAATTGTAGATAATTTAATTCTAAAGAAAAAGTCTCCTTACAAATTTTCTGTAAGATGTACTGTTACGGAGATATAGTGTAAAAACCATTTGCACACCTTTTCCAAGATGGCGGCCAAATGGGGGGGGCTGCGAGCTCGAAACTCAAATTTAAACTTACCCCGACCCCGCCCCCCCCCCCTACACAACCCAAGAAAAAAACCTTGTCCTGCATTTTTGCAATGTTAAAGTACAATTTCCATGGACTATTTCTCCCAGTACAAAATTTCAGTCCCTCAAAAAATTTAAGAAATGTTTGCCAGTTCGTATTTACAATCACACAATCATTTATCTAGATACATGCTCATACCTATATCAGCAGGACATTATTTTTGAACCGGGACAATTCAAAAAATTGAAGGCTCAGTAAAATTTAGCATAGTGTAAGGGACAAATGTACTGCCTCGTGTAAGTCCGGCTCAAGTCTAAAACAAATAAAGAAGTGTAGTATAATTGTTTTATTAAAAAAAAATACCACAAAAGTATCTACATAACCTATCTTCTTATTTTTCTTATTATGTTTTTAGGAGAGGAAATAAAAAACAAGGCTACTTTATCGATAGTACAATTAAACAAAGCTGCAGTAATAAAGATGGTAGGAGATTCTATAAAGAAGTAAACATGATAAAGAAAGGATACAAACCTGCAACCATGGTAAGAAGGAAGAATAGTACTATAGCTAGTAATAACGATGACATAATTGAGGTGTGAGAGAAGTACTTTAGAATCTTTTTCAAACGGAAGCAGACAACTGAAGTACAGATGATGCGCCAGCACCTACAATGGAACAATTTGCACATGCCATAGCAAAACTCATTTAAGACTCTGACGAACAAGATGAAGGCCTAATATAACCTCTATGGGCTGCAGTAGGACAAGTACTTGTTTCATCTGAAATGCCTTGCCGCCAATATATTGCAAAGTTTGCAACTGCGCTTCTGGACCATTTCCTTTTTTTCTATGACACCATTCTAGAGCAGCGTAAGTGACCATGCGTCTAGCCTTCAGCTTGATTCCCCAGGAGCTGTCAGCATATTGTCAGCGAGGAGAGAGATAATTGCTTTCTTCTTCAAAGATGAAAATTTGCTACTCTTGAGAACTCTTAAGCCCCGCCATTTGAGATTGAAGTTGTTAACTTCACCTTCCATCTCCTCATAAATTACCGAGTTTCCATGGGAGTCGAGTTGAGCTGCGGTTGAGTTGAAATGACACTTCAACTCAACGACTTAACTCTATGCGTTTCCATTTCTACCTTCCGTCTTTCTCCATATTTTTCCATCAATTAATTTTATTATAGATTTTTCTTTAAAAGTATATATGTATTAAATATAAAGTCTCTTCTTACGCCCAAGCGAGGCGCGACATTTTCACTTTTTGTATCTTTGCCAGTGTGCCGTTTTTAGTTGTGTGCGTGAACTCTTACCTATTTTCGTTGAGTTGAGCAGAGTTGAAAATCTTTAACGAAAACTCTTAACTGTGTTTGTTTCCATGACGTATAACTCGGGTTAACTGTGGTTGAACTCTCATGGAAACTGAATAAATGTTAAACTTAGTTCTTTAAGCATGCACTACACTTTGAAGCCTGCGAAGTACTTCTCGAAGTTGATCGAAGTCCGAAGTATGTGTCTACACAACACACTCGTGCAACCACACGACGAGCTCAGTCGCACGGCACCCCGCACACCTCGACTCCTTTAACTCGGGCGCAAAAACCGAAGGCGAGGCGGAGTAAAGTTACACAAAATGAATCGAAGTGCCTCTCTACCCTCTCGACTTCGATCAAATTCGCGAGTAGTCTGATCTTTAAATTATGACGGTTATTTATCAACCTACAATCGACCGTAGTCTTTCACGGCTTTGACCGTGACGGAACTAAAGCTCAAGTTTGGAGTTATTTCTCTGCACTTTAGCACAGATCTGGTCCATACCGAGTGGCAGACGTCAAGTATTTTCCTTAAGTCAGCTCCTCCGATAGCAATGTATAAGGTGCTATCAAAGGTACCCTTGACAACGTTATTTTAGTATGAAAAAGCTTAGTACAAATTCGATTTCTCTCTATTCTCAATATTGGCCGTGCTGCGATTTTAACTGTATCTCTCTATTATCAAACCGATCTTCATTTCATACAAACTGAATCGGTTGGACGTAAATTTTAGTCAAGTTAAGCCAAATGCTAGAAAAATTTTAAGTCAAGTTCTTTAAACTTGTGCATTAGCATCTTAGTACCACGTGATGAACAACTCAATCGCTGATCTTCAAAATAAGTAGAAAATCGTCAATGGTTCAAGTACTCCTCCATGTTTTCCATAAAACACGGTGATTAAGTTTGTACGCGGTGACCACAGATACATATTATTAAAACGCTTGCTAATTGAAGCAAAATGTTAATGGTTGACGCAACGCAAGTTGCACCACTAAGCATATACCCCGAAGAGAAGTCACCTATAAGAAAAAGTTGTGCACGGTTTTCATTTTTTCCCCCATCATCATAGCACCAAAATCTACTTCAAAGTGCTAAATTGGTAGTAGATTATTGCGCATGATATTCATGGAAGAAATGCGGTAAGGAGAGAAGATGTGTAGAGTAATAAGTGCGTTTTTTTGTATGGTGCTCCCCAGCATAGACGTAATTATGTTTTATTTTTTAAATTTCTTTATTATACGCTAAATTTATTAAGTGCTTGTGAAATCCATTGTGAACATATTCATTACAGTTGATGCCGTATGAAGTATTGATCCTGAAATATGCATTACACTGTCGATCGCACTTTAAAAGAATATTACAGTTGCTTGACCGCTAAGCTAAGTGAACCGTCCTTTTTGTCCAAAATCCCATCAATTTAAAACAATTCATAAAAATTGTATAATCTTAGATGACCAAACAGCACTTGACCTTGGTTTTCGTTCAATATTTCTAAATAAAATCTTATCTATCCTCCTTATGTCGACACTTCGTGCTTAAGTGGCAGTTAACGTATCTTCTTTACGGCATCTGGGAAAAGTCCCAAAACAAATACATCCTAACCAGGGAGAAGTCAAAAGCAGATAGAATCAATCAACTAAACTGAAAACTACCCCTATGCACACATCAAAGAAGCTTATACAAGTTCCTAGGGAATTCCGACTTCTAAAAATTTTATTTTCCTGCCGTATCTTACCCACACGTACACCACATAACAGCTGCTCCACAAGCATCAAAAATAGACTATATTCTCAGCTCCCTCTCCCCCATTTTTCTGTGAAAGCTTTCTACAGCGCATGATTCTAGTCCATCAAGCATAAAACGTCATCGACAGAATCACATCCTTGCAAAGTTGACATTTAACTGAGATTCGGCCACGACCAAAATCGATCCAACTTTCCATGAAGTGTGAAAAACCATTGTGGAACATTTAAACATGAGGAAACCGATAAAGGTTATCGAAGGGATATGGTCCACAGCCATGGCACCAATTTCACCAAAGAATCTACGAATGTCAGCTATATTGATTGCTGTTTATCAAGTGGTAGGTATCCGCATAGTAGTAACAAAGGGCCTCATTTTCATATATCTTTTCAGCTAATAGCTCATGTGGTGCTGTTCATCATGCTTCTAGGTCTAGCACATGCTGAACAAATGAAGGCTATGCTAGCTGCTGATATGGAAGAAAACCAGGAAGAGGAAATCTATGGATTAACAGTAGAAAACATGAACCAAGTCCACCTGAAAGCAGCCGCAGATTTAGTGTCAGTAACAGAGGTCATGTTGTACATTGGTACTGCTATAGCCTCTGTGTATCTGCTAAGTTGCCTGGGATTGTTCGTGGGTGTTTTCAAGAATAGATCGGAGCTGATTCTACCGTGGCTGATTGTTGACCTAATTGGTATCATCCTTATACTTGTTGTAATGTGGACGCAAAACGAACGATTTTTATATTTAGTTGGAGGAAGAACGCAATACTGTAAGTTCTTCTATCATTTCTTATTGTATAAAAATTACCTTAAATCTTTCATTAGGGACATTATGCATAGGATTCACGCTGTTTGACGTCATAATTTGGTATATCGTGCATGCTTATTACCTTAGCTTAAGACAAATGAGAAAACTTACGGAAATTGCAACTGTGGCTATACCATGCCCACCACCAGGAATAGTAATCTTTATCACATATTTATAATTAGCCAAAAAATGCTAAACAAATTTATTTCAGGTACCTTTCCACTTCCGAAAGGAGAATATGTACCTAGGAAGTGGCGAATACAAGCACATGTTAACGGATTGCGATCCCAATCAGAAAATTTAAACTTTTGAAAAATTTTCAAAAAATCCTTATCCTTCCAAAGTGCTACCAGAAATCTGCATTAAGAATTTATTTATTAATAGTTTTATTGTTAAGCTGCATACACGCAAAACATTTAATATTCGTTTTAAAAAAAAGATTTAGGATCTAAAGAAAAATATTTTTAATTTAGCTTTTTGTCTGACACTTTGTTTTATCTGTGAAGAAAAACAAAAACAGCAAATAAAGTACCAAAATATATTATTATTAAAGAGTGATTTTTTGAGAAATAGTTAACTTCGCTTAGTTAATAATTAGGCTTTTTGATAATATTATAAACAAAGCTATACATTATATACTCATAAAAGGACCAGATTTGTGGGTCTGCTAAGGATAAGTCACGAATAGGTTTTTGGAAGTATTATTCTGGGATTTTATTTAACAGAAAAAAAAATCCTCTATAAAACATTTTATTCGATATAAGAAATGTTATTTTTCAAAACTAAATCAAAAAAAGAAAAAAAAATGCTTTATATGCTATTTACTCAGAGACTTTTAGCTATGACGGAATGGATAAAGTATAAATTTGGAAAACAGCTTTTCAATTGGTGAGCAAAGGTATCTTGCGATAACCTAATAACAGAACGGATATGTTTTTATTTCTAAGCGTATCGTCATTTTTGAAGAGCTTTTATATTTATTGGAAAAATTTAAAATTATAAATTTTACTATTTTAAGATAAAAAATAAGAGTATATAAGTTTAATGGAGAAGAATGTTAGAAATAAATTAAACACGGCATATAGTTTGCTGATAAAATTGCCTACTTTAATCCTTGTGATTAAGTTTTATTTATTTATTTAAACGAGGCCATGAAGTGTCCGATATCTAATCATAAATTTAGTTTATTATTACATTTCAAGCAAAAATCATAGCAATTAATATTTTTCTAAACAGTATAAACACTTATAGTATCCACAAAAGGTTATATGAATTATTTAGTTAGAACCCCCTTGGGGTAACCAAATCTTCAGTTAAGAAAAGTTCTGATCAATACGTAAGGACCTCATTCGGTATATACAACGATTTCTTTGTTATATATTGAACCAAAACGTTTTTTTTTGTACAAAATCTAGATTTCATAAATATTGGGTCTACCAGGGAGTTCTGTTGGATTTTAGGCAAAAATAAATGTTAAAGTTAATCAATACTTATTATTTTATCTAAACTTACATACTTACTCGGCTATACAACCGTGATTCGGCCGTAACTTC
Source organism: Thereva nobilitata (assembly GCA_963855945.1). Classification (NCBI taxonomy): domain Eukaryota; kingdom Metazoa; phylum Arthropoda; class Insecta; order Diptera; family Therevidae; genus Thereva; species Thereva nobilitata. The sequence goes on from OY979696.1 coordinate 36,129,686, forward strand.
TTTGTCCACCGTTCACGATTTCAAGGTGATGTTATCTAGTTTGGCATCCATAGGATCTGGGTGTCCTAGTCTACGTTATCCTTCCAATGGACGTTTGGTCTACCTTGCTGTCGTATCAAACAATTTCTACCGCAGAAGGCTTTCCTAGCTTCCTAGTTTTACTCTGACCAAGCTGTTATTACTGCCCTGAAAGTCTAAGAAGAAGAATTGGAGTTAGTTGAAGATATTTTTCCATTGCCTACCTTACGGTAAAAATATGATCAATTGATGATTTGCCAGGGATAAAGTCATTGGTATTGGCCTCTAAAGTATGGGGCACTCCTATCTTGAAGGATAGCGGATCATACCTTATACGCAGAACTCAACAAGATTATACCATGATTCGCCACATGCTCTGATACTTTCTTTTTTTGTCTTTAGAGGACAAGATGTCCCTTTTCCATTCTTCTGGCATCATATCCTGCTCCTATACTTGAATAATTACATAATCAATCTCTTGGGGTAGTGTAGGCGCTGGATATTTGACCAGTTCCACGAGGATTTCATCACACCCGAAGCTTTGTTATTTTTGAGCTGGTTACGGTCTTCATTCATTTTTGGTAATGACACACTTTCGGGTAAAGAGATTTACCAATAAATAAAGCTTGTGGTTTAGGGGGTTAGAAAAGCGTGAGTTGTATAACGTTAAAATAATATTTTGAAGCTGTGATAGGTTAGGTTAGATATTGGGCTGCCTCCAGTGAGGCCTTACTCCCAATTAGCACTTTTGATGTCACCTAAAGTTAGGTGGTTGCCTGTGGTGTATATGTAAAGCCTCCGTGGAATTTAGGAAAGTTATCCGTGTCCCGACCTCTAGTCTGAAGATCTCTTTTAAGTCTTCCAGAACGTAACTGCCTAGTGTGCGTTGTGTGTTGGGCTACAGCCGGACATTTACGCAGGAAAGGAGCAAGTGCTCCCTCTGGTTAGTCTAGTTATAATACAGGTCTCCGGTGCGCTCGACCTTAGGTGATAGGTGATAGTCAAAAATAGGTTTTTTGATCCCGCCTATTGGGCTGCTGACCATCAGATTTCAGAGCCATGGAGAGACTCCCTTCTAGGCTTTCTCGTTCTCATATATATTCCGCCACCTCTTCAATCAATTTAGAATAAACTCCTGATACAAATTAAAATGAAGACGAAAATTCCTAGGTTCACAGTTGCACCTATTTGCAGACGCCGGCAAGCTTGCAGATGTGTAGCTTACCTAAGAAGCCTTTACGAGGATCACCCGACATGTGTCAGATATTTATGTTCGAAAAGTCGAGTTGCACCCTTCCTACGATTTCACAATTGCCTGCAAACTTACGAATTACCTTTGTAAAAAGCTTCATGTTCATTTCGATGATTTAAAATTCTGAACTGATTCAAGGATTGCCTTAGCTAGGATTTTACGGGATAAACAGCGCAATAAGCCTTTTATGTTATATCTTAGTACAACAAATTCACCTTCTAAGTAACGTAGCTAAATGGAGACACAACCCAGCAGATTGTGTGACGAGAGTTCTTTCTAATTGGACCCAAGGACCGGAGTGGCTTGTCCAAAACGAGATTAACTGGACAAGTATTGATTACTTAACCTATGATCACTGAAGAAGATGAACAAAGGTCCTGCGAGTCACGGCATATGTGATCCGCTACATTGGCCGAATCAAACATGGCAGAAAATATCCCCGCTTTTTGAGAGGTGATGAAATGTTATTAGCTGAGGAATAATGGAACAAATCAACGCAACGTATATTCTTCGGGGAACAGGTGAACTGTATGAAGACTAGAACGCAGATTTTGTAATCTTCCCTATCTTAACATTGACACTCTTCATGGACAAAGTAGGAATTTTGCGGGTTGGCACTCTCCTGCAAGAGGCGAAATTTAACTTGGACAAAATGGATCCAATAATTCTCCCAAAATCATCCTACTTTAGAAATCTTTTAGTGTATGATATTCATAAACGGAGACTACACGGAGGTGTCAAAGGAACGCTAGTCAGGCTGAGAGAGGTTTTGGATAATCAAGTCGCGACAATTAGTTGAAACAATTATAAGACGATATGTTCTTTGCCAGAAACTTAGAGGACCATCAGGTGTACAAATTGTTGCGCCACTACCGAAAAAGATTTTAAGATTTTATAAGTAAAGAATGCATTAAATGGAAGTTCATAGTAGAGAGAGCTGCATGGCGGGTGGGGGCTTCTGAGAGCGCTTTTTTCAAGTTGTAAAGAATGTCCTTAGAAAATGTAGTACTGACCAAGGATCAGTTGGAGATCTTCCTTTGCGAAGCACAAGCGGCGGTTAACAGCAGACCACTCATATATGTTGGTGATGCTCTACAGGATATTTCACCTTTAATGCCGAACAGTTTCATTGTGAGAAACTACATTTTCAGTTCAATCAACCACAGCGAGGAACCAATCGATGCCGATATACAAGCAGCTTGCAAGATTTGGCTTCAGCTAGTTAATAAATTTTAAAAACGCTTCAAGACATAGTATGTTCAAATCTTACGGTCAGCACACCATTCAATAAATAAAGTCGGATTTGGGACAAACATTAAGGTTGGTGACGTTGCCCTAATGCAGGACAACTTGACTGCCAGTCTTCTGGAAACCAGCCGTTATTGTTAATACTTACCAGGGTCGCGATGACAAAGTACGAGCATGTGAAATCCGGTTGCTCAAAATCTCTACCCGCTAGAGTCCGTACCAAAAGAGATGATATATCTTCGTGCATGTGGGGAAATGAAAATTATACACAAATAAACATTGCGCACATCGGGTCCAATGAAAGTGGAAGAATGATCATTCGATGAAGCCCGTGTATCAAGAGTATAATCAAGACCTTCTCAAGTACAGGCCTGGAAGTTGCCTGCCTCACTAACACTAACGCAGCTGCTCGTAGTCCCAGAATCTGTCACTTTTGTTGGATTTATACGCCGTGATGTAAAGTTCGGAATATTTTTGCATTAGTTTGCCGTAAAAAGTCATAAAATAATATATTTAACCAGTTTTTATTGCAATAGAATTACCACTGAATAGTGCTTTAGTGATTTAATTAAGAAAATTTAAAAAAAATCGAGTGATTAAGTGTGTTTTAAGTGAGTTAATTGTGAAGGTGGCCAATTTTGTTTACATTCGCGGTGGTTTTTTCTTGTTTATTTAGGGGAAAAATGTTGAATTTGTGTAGTAATATAATAAAAAGTGCTTTTTGAGTGATTAAAGATTATTATAGAATAGTTATTAAAAACATAAGTGCAGAAAAATGTGAACGAAAAGTGAAAAAGTTATTGTTATGCATGTTGTGTGGTGGTACTTGCACTTAATGTGTTTAATAACTATTCTATAATAATCTTTAATCACTCAAAAAGCACTTTTTATTATATTACTACACAAATTCAACTTCCCCCCCCCCCCCTAAATAAACAAGAAAAAACCACCGCGAATGTAAACAAAATTGGCCACCTTCACAATTAACTCACTTAAAACACACTTAATCACTCGATTTTTTTAAATTTTCTTAATTAAATCACTGAAGCACTATTCACTGGTAATCCTATTGCAATAAAAACTGGTTAAATATATTATTTTATGACTTTTTACGGCAAAATATCCCGAACTTTTACCTCCTCCATATAATATCTTCCGATTTGACAGATAATGGGTCTATTACCAACACAAACACAAACTCTGCTTCCAGGCCTGTACTTACGAGGGCCTTGGTATAATACATGCGCTTATGTATTTTCAAATCTCCCCTCGAAATCTGTTGTCTCACTGCTCATGGAAACTGCGACTTTTGAGATACCTCATCTCTTTTGGTTCGGACTCTAGAACTCAATGCTTCTACTCGCCTGGCCGGAGGATGTCAAAAATATACAGATGTTGGTAGCTCTCACGCCTGGTACTAAACCGATATGATGTGTTTTATTCGACTACACAATTTCAAAATTAGCTATGCTAATTCAGGAAACCTTGTTGTATTTCCCAACGATGTATCAAGGACTGTAGATTATCATGTATAATGTGCCTCTCAAAAACTACTGCCACCGTTGGCTACTCGGACAATATCGGAATAATGTTAGTAAGAAATTCAACTGTTGAAATCTTGCAAAGCGATGGAATGGCTTACGAACGCCGGCCAAACGCTCACCATCATAAGTGAGCAGATCAACACTCGCAGCATGCATTCATAAATCTAGAAATGCCGATTGACCATAGGGTCAGCTTTAGAGAGAAATTGGTATGCATAATGGATACCAGTAGTGCAGGAATTGCACGAAGGTTAGCTAATAAAAGCAGCCCCAGACTAAGTAGCCTGGGGTGGTAGCACGTAAGTTGTTTCAATCGACCTCTTTATACAAAAATTCTGTATTTTTGTATGAATAGGTCGATTGAAACAACTTACGTACTACCACCCCGCAAGGATGGAATATCGTCTAGCGTCCAACCACGTCTGCTAACGCAGCATTTATGATTGTACGAACAATCCCATCGAAATACTGGCGAACGAGGGAAGCCGCTTTCATGACCCTGAGTATGTTGAAAAAAAAATTAAAAAATAGTTACTAGCTAAAGAACAAATATACTGCAACTGGATACTTTTAAAAGTTGCAAGAAAAGCATACACACAGTTTATGGTCATGTTACTTAATCATTTTAAACTCTCTCGGTGTTGAATGGTAATGAAGAATAAAAATAATAGCACGAATTAATATAAAAAGTAGTTCCTCTGTCAACCACAATGAAATAATCATGTAAACCAAACTAGTTTCATAAAACGTTTCGAGAAACTTTTATACAACAGCCTACATTAAGCCCACCATTGACAGTGAACCAGAAATTCCGCAAAGCAGATTCTCATGGTTAATTATTTATTAAATTGGCTTAATAATAATACCTCCCTGCAGAAACAATTACATACATCCATCTTAACAACAATTTCTGCCTTGTACCCAACGACGGAGTTACGGGAAGTAAACAATTAAACTATGAGGCACATACGACAGAATTTTTCCACACACATTGAGTCTATCATAACTCTTTAAGGTGTAATCTCTCCCAACCTAGTTTTTTTCAAAAAATATTGTCTAGCTTAACTTAAACCCATAACCATATTTCTTAAGATTTATAACAATAATACCCTCATAAATACCTGTATGCTGGCATGTACTCAACAACGCCAATTCGTACACATTTCTTTCCGTTCCCTTTTACGACCTTGTTACTTAAACTTGACTAGAACAATTCAATGTTTACACACGCAAATGTACTTATGCTGTACGAATTATTGCTATTGCTGCAAAGAACGGTGTTTATAGGAACACTTCGATATTTCCAGAAGCATTTAATATTTTCCATCCCAATGTCAAACAAGCATATAGGTTGTTTCTTGGCAACAAAACTTGTTGGTTGATGAATGGAAGTTTTTCAAACTACTTTGTATCAACATCGAAGGGTAGAAGCTATGTTTGATCGAAGTTTACTATCTTAAATTTGTCAAAGTTGCAACGTGAAGACTGAGTTTCGTGTTTGTCTGAAAAAATTTCTAAATATATTTTTTTTAGAATATCTTAAATAAAATATAGCGCAAAAATGTTAAGTGAAGAAATGGAATGGCCAAGCAAAAGAATCCCCCAAGGGGGATTGTTTCATCAACCAAAAATAAAATACAGCAAAGAAACTAATGATCTTCTAAAGCGTGAGTATAAATCTAAATAAGTGACTATATGTATATTTATACTAACGGTTTTATATTTTGTAAAAAAAAACAGTTTTAATGGAAGAATCGAAAATGTCCATGATTGTAAGAAAAAAAATCAACTACCATCTTCGCAATGGGGAACCCTTACCTGCGCCAGCACCAAAGAAGCCACCATCACAGCGCTACGATGAAAGTACGTGGGAGATAATAAGAAGAGCTCGAGTAGCTAAACGTAAAACTTATGATGCTATAGTTGCCAGCGGAGCATACGAGCAACAAAGGTAATTGCTTTCACTCCATCCAAAATTTCTATCCTTTGTCTCTACTTACAGATATCAACGTAAGCCTGATATGCGAATACCAACTGAATTGGCTAAAATACAACTTCAGGAAAAAATGAGTGGCGTTAAGAGTACATCAGGGCAGGTCAATCCTAAACGTAAATATCCAGAGAAAGAGATTATCAGCAATGATCCAATGGATCAGATCGATCGATGTAAGTTTTTTTTTCAAATTTCTAATTCGTCGTTGTTGATGAGAGTAAAATTTCTTCTAGTACTTGATGAAATTACTGAAAGAGCTGATTGGTTGGCTGAAATGGAGCAGCTGGGAGAAGGAAAGAGTTTCCGTGTATTAATTCAATCGCAAATTGCTGAAAGATTGCGACAAATTGAGAAAATTGAAAAGAGCGTAGTTGATGAAGTCGAAACAACTCCAACGTCAAAATCTTAAAATTTTGTAAATTTGTTATCATAATATATTTGTGAGGACATTTTAATTATAATTGTTTTCGTATATTAGTCAAGCTCCGTTTTAATAAATAATCTCTCCTGTTCGAAAAGAAAATTCGCTATTTCCGCACCATTTCCTTTTACTACTTATTCGACTTGACACAACCGCGAACCGGTCCTGGTCTCAACAATTCCATCGGCCCGACTTCGAACCGATAGCGTTCAGTTTGAATTCCCTAAGCCGTAGCTGTCTTAGTCTGCGTTATCTTTCCTACGGAGGTTTGGTTTACCTCGGTCTCGCATCCGATGAATCCCACCCTAGATTTCGTCATCGTCCGCTCTCACATAGGCTTGTACACACTTGTAGACATGTTGAGCGGTTTTTGTCTCCGAGATATGTCTCGAGTTGTCTACATAGAGATGTCTATAGACCAGTCGCCGTCTACGAGTCTGTTGCGAGACCAAAAATCGCAGGTCTACGGTCTCCCGATCGGAAACAACCCAATTCAAGACGAGACACAATTCAAATCATAGTGTGGGCACTAGACAAGACAAAGTACGGTCTCCATAGACGGGCTATAGACGGTCTATATACAATTCGCTCAACATGGTCTGCTAGTGTGTTCGAGGCTTAAGGAGCCAAATCTGTATGACTTCTCTCGAGTATAACTAAGAGGTTAAAGAGCTTATAGTGCTTTTTGCGAAGCACCTAAATCTCGGATGCATATGTGAGTTTTACCAAACCATGGTCTTTTATAGCAACAGTTTATAGCATCCAACTTGTATAGCAGTTATGTTAAGATTATGCCTGGATTAGAAGAGCTTGACAGACTATAGTAAGCTTTGTTAGTTTAGAGCAGCCGTACACGTTTTCCTGGTTCCACGCTTATTGTCTGCAGGCGTTATTAGCTGTGATCCATTGGGCGCATTGTACTTGCGAGTACATCACCAATGCACTTACGAGTACATCACCAATGGAACACGATTTTTGAAATTTACCAGTAAAATGTATCTGCCCAAAAATAAGAGCAAGGGTAGTTGCGAGTAGCTAGCAGCAGCTTTGAGTAGTTTACCAGTCCCAATGGATCGCAGCTATTAACCCAGAGTAGCTGAAGAATTGCGAATTTATTTTACTCTATCTTCATTGTGGGACCAATATTCCAGCATCTCCCAGGCGAAGTCACCATATACTTTGGTTTGTTTTCATTGATGTCCAATCTCAGTTCTCAGGCCTCCCACATAATCTGGATGAAAGCATCCTGGAGGCCTCTGATTCTTTATTCGACATTGCTTTGGCACCCATCGAGTGTACTATTCAATTAGTGAGCGGATTTTATCTCGGATTCGCGAAGTGTATATACAAATGTTTCAGATTGTCTTAAATTGAGAAATCCTATGGTTTTAAAAAATCTTCTTCGCCTAAAAATGTGCGCAGCAGTTTATTCAAACTCCTAAAAACTAGCTACTACCAAAAAAAAGATGACAAAAACAACCTATGCGGTCTTTAAAGCCAGGGAAATAATAATAAAACTAAAGCTCAACGAAATCTAAACTAATAACTCATACGACTTTAGGCAAAAGGGCCGTCTAGCGATCTTGTTGTACATATGTCTTACAGAACACCTAAATCAATCATGTACCTTTTGGATGATATGGACACGGTAATCTACAATTCAAAGATTAGACGCCGGGGTCTTCTCTGAATCATGCAATATAGCCAAAAACTTCCGGCTTCCGGACGTCTTCCAAGCAGAATTGCTAGCAAATTTGAAGGCGTGTCAACTAGCGAGAGAAGACCACGCTAAAAGAGGGAATATGGCGGTAATGGCTGACAGCCAAGCTGTCCAACCTGATCTCATCAAAACTAGTCAAGAAATTCTCAGATGAGCTCAAAATATCAGTGAATGATCTAAAATTGATGGCTTGGCTTCATGTCAATATGCAAGGGTTAACATAACTGAGGATCTTAAGATGGAGCGAACACATATTCTAAATAAGTGTTTAGGATTTCTCAAGACATGCAAATCCCTTTTTCAAACAGTGCGGAATATGACCTAGAAATCTTCCATTCACTCGAGAAGAAATATCGAAATCTGAACAACTCTATTCTAGCCGGCTCGAGCCCTTTCCAGTCTCTACAACTAGCTTTTAATACGTACTTCAATAAAAAGATCCGTTTGTAAATAAAAAAATCGATTGTGGAACAACTGTCCGCAGTTAGTAGTCCTACTACAAGACGAAGGGTAATACAAAAGGCTTAGACTTAAATTTAAACATTTAATTTAATTTAAACAAAGTCAAACCGAAGGGAAGCACTTTTGTTAAACACCGATAATTGAAACACTAATCGCAACCTAGGAACTATTCAAAAGGGATTCGAACGACAACAATCACCTATACGCTCAAATAAAACTGCTAAATGACTACTGGGAAATGATACTGCATAACCATGCGGAAATAATGGCGACAGGGAAATTTAAGGACGATTATTTCGAAAAGGAAATGTTTGTATCAATCTGCCGTTATCAACCTGAAAGAAAGATTGGAAGAATTGTCACTTACAACTGCCCATCCAGTTTCAGGACAACCGCAGCTAAGTAGTACGAATAAACCATTGAATGTCAAGAACTTATGGTAATTGGTGTTAGTAGTCCTATCGGGTCGAAGATTTTGGCCGCCTATGACAATAATGCACGCTTTCTTAGAGGTGGTGTATTGTCTTTCATGTTGATCTTTATTTTAAAGATGTCAGTAGATGGAGCCCAATGTACTCCAAGCGGCTTTATCGATCCTTCTTGGTCAAAGTCGAACCCTGGGGCAACTTCTCTCAGCTTTCATGATAGGCTTGTAGCAGTTCCCATTTTTTCAAATTAAATTCCCCCGTTTTGAGCGAGATAAGCAATTATTGAGCTTATTTAAATTTTGGTCATTTGAGCGAAGTGAAATCTGTAACATTGGGTCGTCAGGTAATTATATCAACTTCTAGAACTTGTGTCTTGAGTCTCTGGAAGAAATTATCATTCAACCTCTAGAACATAATGTCCAGAGGCTCTGGAGTGTTTGCAATAAAAACAAGTCCTATTCTTTTTTCCTACCCAAACCGCAACATAAAGCGATGATCACCTAAGTTAACTATCTCATCCGTATTGACTCATTGAAAACTTAAAAAACTAGTGTTTCCCTTTTTACTATTGGTAGTTGATTTGCAATTTCATCCGCGTTCCTTTTTACTTTCGATTGCTTCTCGAATGATCACTTGTACATGTTCCCTTGTCTGATCCTAAATTTGATTTGAACATAGTTGCTCTCGGTGAAGTACTTTTGGTGGGGCTGTTGATCTTTTGACGCTTCTTTTTGGAAGGTGAGGATTTCGATATCTTCCATGCAGTGTTTGGAGATTGTAGTGGTGTGTTTGACGGCTCTACAACCGTGACCCGGTCCTGGCCTCTCGCAACTGTTCTCTCCACCGGTCCCGATTCTGAGCCAATGTCATCCAATTTGGCATTCCTAAGCTCTGAACATCCTGGTCTTCGCCATCCTTCCAGCGGAGGTTTGGCCTCCCTCGCTGTCGCACGCCGTATATCTTACCTGATTGTAGTGGTGCCTCGCCATATTCAGGTTCAAAGCACACAAATTCAAGGTCCAGGTTGAATCCAGGTTCAAAGCACACAATTTAAAATTTGAAAATATTCGCTTATCAAAATGTATCAATGTAAATTTAAAAATTGACGCCAAATGAAAATTCAAGCCTTAATAACGTAAAATAGATCCGTCATTTCTTACATCGTATAGAATTCAATCTGAGAAAAACAGTAAAGAGTTTGGAGGTAAAGGTAGGTACAGATCTTAGAAAGCATATTAAAATTCAAGTATTGTATAGGATACAAAAATAAAAAAGATTGAAAGTTTACTTACAAAAAAATCGGAGAAATTATTGAAAACTTCGACCGCCGACGATGCAAACGATAAAAGGGAAATCATTTGCCAACGATTTCATAATACCATTTACTGTGGAAGGAAAGAAGATATGAGAAAATAAATAGTACTTTCATTTTTCCGTGTTCTTTATAAGTTAAAATAAAATTACAAATATCTGTAACATTATATCCTCAAAGCTTTTGAAAATGGTGCATAATTAAAAAAAATATATATGGAAAAGCTAAACTAACTAACAAGTCGGCATATGACGTAGGAAATCACTCGCTGGCTCTGCAAATTTATTTCGTAGTAAATATGATCCAATTACTTCGGCAACTTCATGTGGCCGATCTTCATGGACAGCATGACCACAGCGTGCAAGAACTTGCATTTGGAATTTTCCTGTGAAGAAAATGTTTTTTTGCAGTGTTAGCAGATTTTTATTTAATGTTTTTTTAGTTTATATAATGTAAAAATACCTTGCATTTGGCCGACTGTTAGTGTTTTATCCAAGCCATCAATACTTGCTAGTAAAAGTAGTTTTGGAACTCTTAGATTGAGAAATTTATCACTGAGCCCCTCAAACCAACCAACCCAATACTTTTCTGATTTTGAGAGATCTATTCTCCATGTGTATCTGAAATAAAAATACAATTTAGTGATTGTTTTGTACATAGAAAAATTAAATAATATTGTAAGTTGACGGCAGCATATAAAATGATATAAAAATTTCGTCTAAATGCAAAGGGTGACGATGAAAATTGAGTGCATGTAATAGCCTATGACTCAAAAGAAGGAATAATACCCATTGGACAAACTCATCTGGATCTGTGGTGCTTTGAATTTTGTCTGTTTAATAAAAGTAAGTGAACAAACACTCACTATCAAGCTTAAATTTTTCCAATCTTATATAATATTCTAATTTTTGGAGAATTATGGTTTATAAATTTGAAATTAAATTATTGTTCTCAATAGTTACAAAACCCTATTTATTGATGGGTGATGATACTAAGCTTAAAGCAGTATGATGGGTTGCGCCCATGCTATTTAATCTTTGCCTAGAACGAGTATTTCGCAAAGTTAACATTGACAGTGCGTCGTGTGAGAATTTAAGTGTCGTATGTTGACTCTGATAGTTTTTGGTAAATGAAGATTTAAGTTCAATTGTCTGTAACTTATTTTCTATCGGAGCGATTTTTCTCAAACTTCCTCAACATTTTCGTTAGGATTTTGTTTTATTAATGTCACAATTTCAGATTTCTGTACTTTGTTGGAACAAAGTTATGATGTTTAATATTGAAAATCATTTTGTCGTATGTGCATTTTTGGCGCAATTTATTTGACAAGTCAAAGAACGTACGACAAAATAATCCTGAAAATCTGCCATACGACATTTAAAAACTGAAAAACTGTGTTAATTTCATGTAAAGAGTCAAGAATCTTTTCATTTTAAATAAGAAAAAGCAAAAAATAATAAAAAATATATAAATGATTTTATTAAATAAAAAAACATAAAAATTAAAAATAGTAACACAGCTTTTTTTCGTAGCTTAAGTAAAAAAATTAAAATTAACAATAATTATTAACAAAACATAAAATAATACAAATATAAGTCAAATAAAAATTAACATAAATAAATTCATATTTTCAAAATGGCTTTAAAAAAATTTTGATCTTCTGTTTTTAAATATGGTATAATACTTTTAAGGTCCTTTTGCTTCTCCGCGCTTAAATTTTTGGTCGTTGCTACTTGCAATGTCTCTCCTATTATAGTTTCATAACTTTTTAAATTGAAACGAGTATTTTTTTTTGGTTTAATTTCAATTTCTTTGAAATTAATTTCTTTTGCAGATGTTTTAAACATAATTTTATTTAAATTCTGTTTGTATTTTATTATTTTACATTTTAAAAATGGTAGTTCCTGGAACATTATTTGACTTGAAATGATTGAATATAATTTAAAATCTTGTTTTTGCATTTGAAGCAATTTTAATTTCACATTTTCATAATTAATATCTTTTAACTTTTTTAATAAACTTACTGGACTACCAATCTCCATATTTTTTAAATATTTTTCTATTGCGCTGTGGACACAGTCCACTTCTTGAATTTGTGAATGTCCTGGTTCTGAAAATTTTTGTATAATGTATTGAATATTTTTATTGTTATGTAAAAATCGTAGTAAAGCTGTCGCCATAATCTGGTTTCGGTTCTGAGGAACGCAAGAATCGCTCCATAATGTGATTCTGTTTATTTCTGGATGGTCATGAACAATGTTATTAAGTATTTTTACAAGGCAGCTAGCAATGTCATTTCCAGCTCTACCATTTGAAGACTCATTCCACAAAGAACAGTAAGTTATATTAGCTTTATTTGGAATTATCAATGTTCCTGTGAGATTATAAGTAGCCAATTTTCTTTTGTAAAACAAATTAGAAGCATAACTTATTGGTAAACTAAATACGTTTTGTAGATCGAAGCAAACAGTTGCTAGAAGTTCATCTATGTTTTGGCGATCTGCAGTTCTTTCCGCTTTTATAAAGCGCTTTTCATCAAGATGTTTTTGGTATATCGTCAGTTTTTCTTCTGTTAAAATATCCTTATTATTTTTATACACTACACACTTGTCGCACTGGTCCTTTTTGGGGCGATGAAAAGATAAATTGAAACCATAATTGAAAACATGTCTATACACATTTAAAGTCACAGGTTCATTTGTTTGTTCTTTGTATAATGAATAAATTTTACTTAAAGTAAGATGACTTTCTAAATATTTAATTTGTGTTGATGATCGACAATAGTGGGAGTCTACGACAGGAAAACTATTAATATGTTGCTTTACACCTTCAATTTTTAATGGATCGGTCGGCTTTCTTCCTCTTTTTCCAACCTTTGAAGGTATTGGTACACCAGTATTTTCAGTATAATAATTTTTTATAAAATAATAAATTCTTCGTTCACTTACTCCTAATGTGTTTAAAAAAAATTTTTTGCAACATTGGAATATTTGTTTTTTAGTTTCCATATAATATTGAACGGTTAAAGTTTTCTTAGGTGCATCCAAACATTGATTTAGTTTACGTCGTTTCTCACAATTTGTTTTTTTGACAAATTTAGCATAGAATACTTTTTTTTCTTCATCTGAAAGTTTCCAAAAGTTCTTATGGATATCAGCTCTTATATCTTCTGGAAAATTCTTATTGCATTGATGGAAACAATTTTCTTTGCAAGATGGACCAACAGTCTTTGCAGGAACTTGAACACCCGTACTACTTACATAAGAAGATCCTTTCTGTCGTAGATTTTTTCTTATATTAGCTTTCCATAAATCCGGTTTTCGCGTACGCTTTTTAGATTTAGGTGTTGATGAAGCACTACTATCGCTCACTAAAAAAAAATTATCATTATAAATTACTTTTGTATTGCAAAATACATACAGCTAAAATCGGATGGTAAGGCTCTTTCTTCCAGAAGATTCAGAGGCTGTAAAATATTTGACGGCCCTGGTTGTGCAATATCAATTCCTGATGCAAGACTTGAAACTGAACTCAAATTATTACCGAATTCTTCGTATAATTTTAAGTTTTCAGGAATGTACTCTGGATCATTTACAACGTCATCCGAAGAAAAATCTGTTTCGGATTCATCTAAAATTTCTTTTCTCATACTGTAAAAAAAATTAATATTATCACTTAAAAGAATAACTAAATTATTGCTTACCTTAGTAGAACTTGTGATAGTTCTGGTGATGGTGAAAAGTCACGGAAATCGCTCATGGTTCATCAGCTAAAAATTGCACAAATACAGAAAAAATCGATATGACCTTCCTCGATCACGTTTCGTTATGCACTGATTTTTTTTAAGTTGTATGAGTGAAATGCGATTTACTTATAAACATACGACATTTAATTTCCGAAGTTACTGTATTAATTTGTTGTATGGGTAATAAAAAATAATACATACGACACTTAAATAATAACAAAAAAATGTTGTTATTTGTTCTGAAATTTGTCGTATGTTGAATTTTTCAGAAACATACGACACTTTTTTCCCGAAATGAGCGACAAAATGATACATACGATAAAGTCGACACTAAATATCACAGAAACTATAAGACATATTGACAAACGGGTTAGAGGAATATATTTAGCTGCGTTTAAAATCCCAGTTTTAATAAAAATCAGAAAATCGAAAAAAATTACATACGACATTTAAATTCTCACGCGACGAGTGGTCAGTCATCAGCGGAATAGGGGGAATAACATGTAGCATAACATGCACGTGCCGTAACTATTCCGGACTGGTGGAAGTGCGATCATAACCTCCTAGCGGTGGCCACTGGTAACTATCCTATGAGAGAGGATAGGCTAACATGATCGGGCTAGTCCCTTCCAAGTAAGGTTGGCGTGAGGCTAATAACCTCACCCGTAAAAAACAAACATTACGGAACGAGCAACATGCCTCGGATACTGGAAAAAACGACGACGACCACGGCAACGAAAAAGGCAAAATGATTTAAGAATTTTCTCATGGAACGTACGAACTCTGTACAGAACTCGAGCTACACAACACCTGGCCGATACCCTGTCAACATATAAAGCTGACATTACCGCCATTCAGGAGATGCGATGGACAGGGAATGGTGTTTTGCAAAAACCTGATTATGACGTATATTACAGCTGTCATACGAAACACCATGTGCTCGGGGTAGGTTTTATGGTCAGCAAAAGGATGAAGCCTACCATTATCGGCTTTAAAGCAATAAACGAAAGGCTATGTACCCTTCGTGTGCGAGGCAAATTTAAGAACATCAGCCTCATAAACGTTCACGCACCTACAGAAGAGTCCCCGGACGATGAAAAAGAAGAATTCTTCGAAGTAGTTGAACGGGAACTTAATGCCTGCCCCAGATATGATGTAAAAATCATATTGGGAGACCTGAACGCCAAAGTAGGCCGGGAGCCCGTATACAGGCAATATGTCGGCATCCACAGCTTGCATGAGAGCACTAATGACAATGGGCAGCGAGTTATAGAGATGGCAGCAAGTAAGAACTTGGTCGTTGCAAGTACCAGATTTGCGCGTAAAGATATCCATAAAGCCACCTGGATATCTCCTGATGGGGCAACTCGCAATCAAATAGACCATGTGTTGATAGACCGCCGCCACCTTTCGGGTCTGATGACGGTACGAACGTACCGAGGTGCCAACTTCGACTCAGATCACTATCTTGTTGGTATGGTGCTCCGAGAGCGCATTACAACGCTGAAAAGCTTTGTATCCGCTGATCAGGCTCGAATCAACACAGCTGCACTCCGCAACGAAATGGCCAGAAACAGCTACGGTCAGGCGTTAGAACTCGCACTCAGAAGAGCAAGTCCTGGGGATGAGATGCCGGGCGTCGACGAGAGCTGGACCCGCCTTAAAAATACTGTCATTAGTACTGCTGATTCCATCTTAGGCAGAAGTCGTAGAGATCGGAACGACTGGTTCGATAATGAATGCAAGCTGGCAACTGAACGTAAGAATGCTGCGTATCGAGCAATGCAGCAGTCTCAGAGAACACGAGCACGCGAAGAGAAATATAAAGAGCTCAGAAAAGAAGAAAAGAGAATTCACAAACGAAGAAAGGAAGCCTGGGAGAAAAATCTCGTTTGTGAACTAGAACGCTACAGAGAGCGACGGCCGCACCAGGCGCGGGAGTTCTACCGAAGAGTACGCGGTATGACGCAATTCACACCTCGTTGCACATACTGCAAGGACAAAGAAGGGAATCTGATCACCGATCCTCAAGGCATCTTGGAGCGATGGGAAGAGCACTTTCATGAATTGCTAAATGGCGAGCTAACGGAGGATTTGGAGGCTCCACCAATATCTGACGATAATGCTATGCTGTCACCACCAAGCTTAGCAGAAGTTAGCAGTGCCATCACCAGGCTCAAAAACAACAAGGCCTCGGGTGCAGACGGCATCCCTGCGGAGCTGGTTAAATATGAAGGGCCTACATTACACCAAGCGATTCATGAATTAATTGTGCAAGTATGGGAGCAGGAAGCGATGCCAGAAGACTGGAGAAAAGGCATCCTCTGCCCGTTACATAAAAAAGGAGATATCACAACGTGCAGCAATTATCGTGGTATAACGTTGTTGAGTACCGCGTATAAGATATTCTCCGCCATCCTACAAAACAGGATGGCCCCATACGCTAGAAACATCATAGGCCAATACCAGTGTGGCTTTAGCCCAGGCAAATCAACAACCGATCAGATTTTCACTTTGAGGCAGGCTATGGAAAAATGTCTAGAGTTTCAAAACTCAATCCAACACCTCTTCATAGACTTTAAAGCCGCCTATGATAGCATAGCCAGAGTAGAACTCTACAAAGCCATGAGAGAATTCGGCATTCCCAATAAGCTGACAAGACTATGTAGGTTGACCATGACCAATGTGACAAGCCAAGTAAAGGTATCCGGAATACTGTCCAGACCAATCAACATCTATAATGGACTCCGACAAGGGGACGGTCTGGCCTGCCTCCTTTTCAACCTGGCGTTGGAGAAAGTGGTCCGAGATTCGGGCGTGACATCAAGGGGCACAATCCTCCACAAGTCCACCCAATTACTGGCTTACGCAGACGACATTGACATCATTGGAAGAACATCAACAGCTGTACAAGAAGCTTTCATCCAGATTGAGCGGGCGGCAGGAAATCTAGGACTGCACATCAACGAAAGCAAAACAAAGTACATGGTGGCCTCGTCTGCAAGAACACCTAACATTGGTCCCACAATCAAGGTAGAGGAACACGAGTTTGATGTGGTAAAATCATTTACCTACCTTGGGTCAATAGTAGCAGCCGACAATAGCATGGAACCTGAAATACGCGCACGACTGCTAAAAGCCAACAAAGCCTACTATAGCCTGTCAAGGCTCTTCAAATCCAAGCATCTAACCATAACGTCTAAACTTTTACTATATAAGACGATGGTCTTGCCGGTCCTCACATATGCATCCGAAACGTGGGTGCTTAGCAAAAAGCACTCTAACCTCTTGGCGGTGTTCGAGAGGAAAATACTTCGGAGAATTGTTGGCCCCGTATGTGAGGAAGGACGATTCCGGAGACT
The DNA here is from genome assembly GCA_963855945.1 of Thereva nobilitata. Taxonomy (NCBI): domain Eukaryota; kingdom Metazoa; phylum Arthropoda; class Insecta; order Diptera; family Therevidae; genus Thereva; species Thereva nobilitata. The sequence goes on from OY979696.1 coordinate 36,147,191, forward strand.
CTACAATGACGAGATCTACGAGCGCTATCGCGACATAGATGTTGTGAGGAAAATAAAGCTCGGTAGACTCCGGTGGGCAGGACATCTAGCTCGTATGAGTGAAGATGAGCTTGCTCGGAAAGTTCTCTGCGGTAAGACTTATGGGGTGCGACAGCGAGGGAGACCCAACCTCCGCTGGAAGGATGGCGTAGACCAGGACGCTCAGAGCATAGGGATGCCAAATTGGATGACATCGGCTCAGAATCGGGACCGGTGGAGAGAACAGTTGCGAGAGGCCAGGACCGGATCCCGGTTGTAGAGCCGTTAAAGAAGAAGAACATTGACGTAACAGAATTCGGCATCCAAGTTGGCACGATTATGTATGTTGACCATGACCAATGGGACAAACCAAGTAAAAAATATCCGGAACACTGTCCAGACCAATTAACATCTTGAACGGGCTCCGACAACATCTATAATGGCCTGCCTTCTTTTAAACCTGGCGTTGGAGAAAGTCGGATTCGGAGGTGACAGCACAAGGGGCACAATCCTCCACAAGTTGGCAGGATATGCCGATTACATAAATTGCCCTGGCAGATAACAGCCATGCCTAAATTAGAAGATGGGGCTGAACATATAGGACTACAAATAACTGCAGACAAGACCAAGTTTCTAATTCAGGGTGGAAAGAAGAATGAGAAACCACAGCACCACCTGGGCGAAATATAACTACGAACGGATAAAACAAAACTATATGGCTTTCACGTCAAGCCAAACACTTAGGAGTGACGGTAGATGCCAAGCTCAACTGGAACCATCATTTGGATACTCTGATGAGTAGGACATGCAGATCTCTGTATACTTGCCGCAGAGCTTGTAAATCAACATGAAGACTACAAACAAAAGCCATGTACTGGATAGTGGATACATACCATCATCATCAAGTCCAAGGTATCTTACAGGGCTTTAGAGTGGAGGCATAGAACGACACTTAAAAGTTCCATAACTAAATTAAGCAAAATTGTAAGAATGGCCTGCTTTTACATCACCGGGGCCATGCGCACTTCGCCGACGACGCTTCTTAATGTGGGATCACTCGACCTTGAGGTAGAGAAATCTTCCATTAACGCTGCGCTGAGGCTGAAGACGAACGGTTACGTGGGCGTTGATCTTGGGCGGCGAAACTCGAATTGTCCACATTATAGAGGAGATTCTGCAAGCGGCAATGCTATCGGACTGCTTGACCGTTAAGATCTCAAAATTTGAGCCACTTTCCGTGCACATATAAAATAGGCTATCCTGGGCTTTTCCTTAAGTACCACAGGGTCGACATCTGGAGTAAAGACCGATAAACCTAGGAACCCTAACGGCTATCGTCAAGCATAGGTATATACTGGCATGGAAAAAAGTTTATTGTATGCATAAATCGAGCTTTTTAATAAACGTCAAACGACTTGATCGACATTTTAAAGAGACGATTAATTGGTCCATATCGTGTTGCCAAAAGCCAATTTTTATTTATCGACTCGAGAAACCAAGTCAGATTAATAGGCCAAGCAAACTTTTGACCCAATACCCCACCAAAGGAAGAAGAACAACTTTGACCGTTCTCTTCCAGTGAAAACTGCATGTCACGGCTTGGGAAAATTTGCGGGCACACTCACAAAATGAATACGCTAATCCAAATCGATTGGTAGTAATAATATATGGCCTAAGTATCTATTGGGTTTACAGCCTATTCCTGGTCCTTAAAACATCTGCCTCCTTTTTAGTTGAACCCCTCTTTGCACTATCCCACTTCTATGGGACCATGTAGGAAAGACCAATTGACAAACAACGGTCAAGATGGGAAGGCGGTGTTAAGGCTGATGCAGGAAAACTTCTCAACATCAGCAAACCCTAGAAAATGAGCGGAAGAATCGCGATGAAGATGAAAACGTCTGGCAATAGTAAATTTTTAAAACTTGTGCAAACCGAAATGAAGCAGAACATACAAGAATGCGAGAAAAGTGTAGAGGCCAGCAATTAAAATTAAAAAATAAATTTCCTAAATTTGAGGTTGACGTGGCAAATGACGAAGTTCAAAGACAATTTGGAAAATACAACAACTAATCTATGAAGGCTCAAGTTAGGTTAGGTGTGGGGTTGCCTACAGTGCAAGCGGAAACCCTATTAGCGCTGCGGCGCGCTGTTTTAATGCCACAACCTCCTGTACCTAAAATTAGGTGGTTGTTGGATCGGTTTTGGCAGATGTCTAAAGCCATCTTGTGGAGCTTAGGAAGCTTATCAGTGCTCTGACCTATAGTCTGGAGAACTGCCTGGTTTTGATCAGAGCCGGGATACAGGAAGTTTACCAGTTTTTCCTTCTAACCCTGCAGCTGCGATAACAGGAATACCCAGCTTGGCATAGTGGTCCTCTATGGGCCAATATCCCGTGATGATTGCCATAATTCTGGCAATATCTCTTCGAGGTTTGTTCACGAAGCCCATTGTTCTGTCTTTGTTGTAAGTGGGCCATACTAGAGATATAATACGGGTCTCCGATGCTTTCCAGCTTTAGCTGGCCAGCAGCAGGTGTTAGTCAAAAATAGTTGACCTCTCCTATTGAGTTGTGGACCAACTCGATCTGCGAGCAACGGAGGGAAGCTCTCTGCTTGGCTAAGTAGTCGGCTTTCTGGTTCCCATCTATCTTCCTATGTTCACGAACCCAGACAAGAGTCACATTATGCTATCTTAAGTAATCTCATAATCTAATTCGAGTTTTAACCTGGGTATAAACGGGTGAAAATATCAAACATTAGAGTGACATCAAGTTTTCGACAAGGAATAGAGATCAAAACCTCCATTCGACGATCTCACTTTTTCGAGGAGCTTCAAGCTCCAACTTGTAACGACTTCACGAAAAAAATCTGTTGGACAAGGCGAAAGGCTCCGAGTGAAACCAACAAAGCCAAAACTTTCATTATTCTTCAAAGTGCTTTTCTAGAGATTCATAATCGAAAGGGAATCCTAGGACGATCCGAAGAAAGGCGGTGCTATATTTGCGCAAAACAGGAGGGCAGATGTTGAGCGGAGCCGACTAGGCTTGGGTTACGAGCAGTATTGCCGTGGATAGGATTTTTTTAATTCCGGTGCGGAGATGATAGAGAACCTTGCACAAATAAAGAAGTTGGTCAAATGTAGGACTTCCAGATTATAGCCTGAGACATCGGTTGAGATGCTTGTTCTTAATTTTAGAATGCGTAATTATTCCACCGTAGACCCTCTATTAATGTCATTGCTTGGATGTTAACAGAAGGTTCAGCCTACAGTTCTAGTCCACTGAAACAGAAGAAAGGCAATTAATCAATGGATTTCAATTCTTGCGGCTCTCGCCTGATGACTTATGAGGAAAATACTAGACCACTATAAGAATGTGTCCGAGAAATTCCAGATCGAGAACATTATCTTTATCTTAAAGTTATCTGTAACGAATTCTATATAACTTTGGAGTCTAAATTCCTTATTTGCATGTATTTCGTTGTCATAATTAATATCTAGAGAGACGTATTTGTACAGACTAAGATAAGACCTCAGATTAAGATGCGGCGTTATCAGCAAACCAGCTGAAAGCTGATCTATATCGATTACAAGAGAAGTGGAAAACTTTCAAGCTAATTACGTACGTGCTGTACGAAAAATATTGCTAATCAACATGTGCAGAGCAGGGGTGAAATTATAGAAGTTGCTTAAAGTCAGCTGCTTCGAGTTTTCCATTGCATTTTTCCATTTAAAACTCGTAACAAATGAGTTGAAACGACTTTTGTAATCCCACCCCAGCTTTTGTCGGCACAAGGGGCCTATTAATTATCCACCGACTTCTCTGGTGCTTTTATAGCCAGCACCGCATCCAAAATGTACGTTAGTGAATTTGTGGACAGTCACCTGTAAGTTATTGTATAAAACACTCAACTTACTTCTTGCTTTGATCTTCAGGTGAAGGAACTTTAAATTTTTCTTCCTGTGCAACCGTTCCATTATTTTCAATCTCCTCATCCTCCGATATGCTCAAGGGATGTGAAAATTTTGTTGGCTCTGCACTTTGATCGTTTTCATCCTCTAGTGGCAATTCATTTGTGGCAGTTTTCTTTGTTTCGGTACTGAAAATACACAAAGTAAACTAAAAATATTTCTCTATAAATAACAAAAGATAATAATACTTCATAATTTGTCCTGGCATTGAGACTTTAGCACTTTCGACATTTCTAATTTGGCCGCTTCGAACACACCATTCAATGGCAGTGGGAATACTTTTAAAGAATTTTGGTCTTGATCTTAAGAAGCTATGCATGCTGGCCAGTGCTTCCATCGCAGTACCTTCAACAACATCGATAACAGTAACACCGATAAGGGTTGGTAGAAGTTCCATGCTCGAAAGATGGACGGCAATCGCTCCACCCATGGAGTGGCCAATTAGGAGTATTGGTGGGCATTCTTCTGGATAGAGTTTTGCCATTATTTTTCCAACATCGCTAAAAATGTTTTTATTAAGTTTTTAGGGTGGATAATAACAGAAATTTTTTTTACGTGGCTAATGTCTCGGCTGACAAATCTCCATCGTCTTCAGTCACAGAATCCCCGTGCCCCCTTAGGTCGATAGAAACACATTGGCAGTGTATCATGCTCGAGATTTCAACCTAAAATTAATATTTTAGAAACTAAAAATTTCTCTTTCATTTATTTTACACTGAAATGCGCCCATGTCAGGGCGGAATAACCTCCACCATGCAACATCAAAAGAATTGGTCCCGAGGTTGCCGGTTTCTTAGTTTTATATACACGAAATGTATTTTTATCATCAATAATAACATCCTCCTTCTCCGAGAAGTACTCACTCCATAGTGATGGCTTATAATCCTTTGCCCGTCCTCGCTTTGTGGGCTCCCTAAAATTGAAATGGGGAAAACCTTGAAATATCCTTCATAATTTTCGATGGCCTAGAATTTACGTTCTTCCAATACGGTTCAATGCTCCGGAAGGTGGCAGCTTCGACTTCATCATTACACGCTGAAGATTCGACATATTTCTTGTTAAAAAAAGTTTCCCTAAAAAGTCCTACTACAAAATTGGTACAATCTCACAGGTTACTCAAGAAAACTGTTCACAAAAAAACTCGCGTCTCTATTGACATCTCCTTGGCAATTAAAAAAAAGTTATTTGACAGTTTCAGTGTTGGTATTCTTGTACAAATAGTGGGAGTCCAGTGATATTTTATGGCGGGTTTTTGTAACGATTTTAGATAAATAGCCTAGTACTAAATCCCCCGCTAAATGAAATTTCCATACAAAATTTAGCGCGAAAATTTATCAAGCTAAATTTTAGCAACATCTTTAGCGCATACAGTACTAAGTTCGCCGCTAAAATGCTCGCTAAATCCACGTTTCTATTTCTTTAAAACAGATGGCAGCAATGTTAGTCTCCACATTTTTAGCTGCATTTTTATCGTGCAGGCACCTTATTTCACGCTAAATTTTGTTGAAAAAAAACCAGTGATATAAAAAAACAGAAAAATAAGCTAATTTACGGTTGTGGAAGTTTCAAGTGCGGAAATAAAACTAAAATAACAGTTTGTGCATGAAAAAATAGTAAAAATAATAAATAATTCTATGTGTTTAAAATATTTTGAAACACGTTTTAATAATTTTATATTTCCAGTGGATTTTGAGGAGTTTTATTTTGAAGAAGACTTTGAAATTTAACCCAAAAAAAACGTTAATATGAACTTTCTCTACAATTCTCCATTGTCAAATTTTATCTTGCTGAAAAGGGTACAAGTTTGGAGACGCGCTAAAATTTAGTTTAGCGCCGAACTTAGTACTAGGCTTTCGAAATAAAACTTATCAAAATCCACTGGAAATATAGAATTATTAAACCGTGTTTCAAAATATTCTAAACACGCAGAATTATTTATTATTTTTACTATTTTTTCATGCACAAACTGTTATTTTAGTTTTATTTCCGCACTTGAAACTTCCACAACCGTAAATTAGCTTATTTTTCTGTTTTTTTATATCACTGGTTTTATTTCAACAAAATTTAGCGTGAAATAAGGTGCCTGCACGATAAAAATGCAGCTAAAAATGTGGAGACTAACATTGCTGCCATCTGTTTTAAAGAAATAGAAACGTGGATTTAGCGAGCATTTTAGCGGCGAACTTAGTACTGCATGCGCTAAAGATGTTGCTAAAATTTAGCTTGATAAATTTTCGCGCTAAATTTTGTATGGAAATTTCATTTAGCGGGGGATTTAGTACTAGGCTATACTTGGAAATATTAAAACTTAAACATTAATATTTATAAAAATAACATTTCGATATTGTTCAGTTGTTTTTATTAGCATATATTTCTTCTTCTAAAATTGTCATTCGTATCTAACCTCTAAAAACGGAATTTAGAGCAAAGTTGAGCAGAAAAGGGTTTTTTGGGATTGTTGCTATTTTGTGCCTGTTCACACGGGTGGTCACCGCGACCTTTCAACACGAAATTTACAGGTGCGGGGAGCGTTCTGGTGGGAAGGAAGTGCGTCTCGATTTGAAAGCGACTCACGTTCGCTTTTCTGACCAGCTGACTGTTTCAATTTCATTTTGTATCACCTTACTGTTCCATTTTATTTTCGTTTCACCCGTATTGGGAGCAAACGTGCGATAGAACAATTTTCAGGCTTCAGTTTTGTTGCACAGATTTTTTACTATAATTAATTATAGTCAGGTAATCACAGTTTATAAAAATTTATGTCACTTTTATGAAAATCACAAACTTTGTTCCCGTACCGTATGTTCCACCTGTCATAAAAACGACTGGACACAAAGCGAAACGTGTAAACAAATATTCGCTTTTTCGTTCGCTTTGTCGCGCCTCAAAGCGACCTGTGTGAACAGGCACTTTCTGATTTTTTCTGCTCTGATATCAATTTGGCAGCTGCTCCCAACTGGGCTGCTCTGCTCTGCTCTGAACTTTTTAAGCAGTCATCGAACACACTTTTTTACTTCTAATTGTCAAAAATCTTGTTCCATTTGCGATTTACTTCCAAGTACTTGCGAGTAAAAAAATCGCCCAAAGCATCGCAGCTCTAGTTGTAACAATAAAAAATACTGTTTAAAAAATAACTTTTACTTTGCACCATTTTAACTTTTTTGTCTGCTGTTAACACCAGAATTTAACCACTTTGCAAAACTAGCGCATAACTTCATGCCAGTTTCAATTCCATCTCGTTCCAATCCCGTTTTTTTTCGAATTCGTGTGAAGTAAGCTCAGTTTGATTGTATTGGCCGCACCGAGCGCAAGTGTTGTCCGTGGAGTGCAGTGTGACGAACCGATTCTTGTTTTTTTCCGCGAGTGCATTGTGTTTTTTGTGAATTTCATATAAAATCTGGGCGATAATAAAACCCATTTAAGTGAATTTAAGGTGTCTAATGTTATAAAATTGTTTTCCAACAAGAAAAAGTGAAATATTAAACACCAGTGGATTGTGATAAAAGGAAAAGTTTTTACCTTGGCCGGCCGTGGTCTTCCATCGTCTTCATTTGCTAGTGAGTGGATTTTTTTTTATGTTTCTACCAAAAAAATTGTGCAATTGCGGCAGTTTTTGGTGTAAAGTGTAAGGAAAATAAATGAAACTTAATATTAACGATTTTAGTAAGTTTCTAGTTGTGATTCCGAAGCATTTTTCCTAGTCAGAAATTCAATCCCGTGGCATGGAACTTTGCCTCTTTGGATACTCCCCGTTTCTGTGTGAGTGGCCACAAAGGGATTTTCGTTGTGTGAACTGAACGTACGAAGCTATGGTTAAGAAATTCTAGATCTACCTGAGAATCACCTCTGGTTTCAAAACAAACCTCTCAGCTGCACCATGCACAAGATGCTCACCTGTGCGTAATCGCACCTGAGGATGCTGGGAATTTGAAGTTTTTCTTGTTGGAACCGTTTGAAGCACCACTACTCGCGCAATAATGATGATGTGCTTATGCAGCTTATAAGAATGCAGTCCCAAGGCTGTCAGTGTGTGCATATTGTCTGCAAAATTTGCAAATTCTCCAGGGCTCCACTCGGATGGCGTTGAGTAACGAATGTCGCGATTGTGACTGGCAACGGCAGCTCGTAGACCGCCAGCAAAGCGCTACACCGCCGCGCCCCCTTATCGACAAGTGCTCCGCGCTCGGCTGTTGTACTTTGATCAAGGTGCGTTCACCATGAACGCAAACTCAGAGCCGCCGCCGATTGCAGGTTTTTGCAATTTCAGCAGCGCAAGTTCGAGCTAATCCTGCCCTATTTGAACCCTTGCTAATGTCGCCGGGGATCGAGTACGCGCATTTCGGGAGGGTTCCTCGCATTCTGATTCTCATTCAGTAAATCTTAGAAAATATTTCGTCGTTCTCAAAATAGAAAAAACGGGAACGCAACATTAATTGAGAAGGGTCGGTGCGGTGGACGTTTCCTGCCTTTTTAGTGCTCTTCTCGATCCTAATAAAGCAGGGTGCAACGATAGGGGGACGATCCTTCGCCCTTCTAAAATGCTTGCGAGGGAGAAGAAGGCGCTAGAACTACATGTACAGCGAAGAAAATGAAATGTGCCGAGGAAAGGGCATATCATATCCCAAGATAGAAACGTTTTTTTTGGTTGATTTTCACTTAAAATAGAAAATTCTAAGCCGGAAAAATCAAAGCGGCTCTTATGGCCTTGCATTAAGTGTCTCGAGGTTTATTTCTTAATTTGAAGAATTTATCCTCAGGAATGCAATGAAAGTGAAAGATTTCCTACTAAAGCCTTCACGATTTGATTCAAGGGGTTTTTTATGAAGAAAATATGGGATTAAAGAATCTAATGACGTAATATCTTTTTCTAACAAAATTCTAAGATTTTTTGGTGTAGTTTTAGGCTACATATATTCGTAGTGGAATTTAATCCTTTGCATTGCTTAGTTCCTTCGGAAACCAAAATGTCCAAAGCCTGCATCAGTATATTGCATTTTGTTGGCTGCGGAAATTCTTTGAAGATTCATCATAACTGGCGCTACAGTCCTCTGTAAGTTTTGTTTCCTCAAGAATTTTCTTCCATCGGTCTTGCGTCTTGCTTTTCCAGTTCGTAATCCCAATGCAATTGAGCGTAAGTCCATTTCTATGTCTTCTTTATACATTGTGTATTTTCTAAAGTTACAAAGTGACCGGCTGTGGATATAGTTTTGGGGTAGACGAACAAAAAATCTTATGGGGGAAAATCGTAACGGGTTAGCCGCTAGGGCATTTTGAACTTTTTTTGGTAGTGTTTTACATATCACCCTGTTTTTGTAACCGTATTATAACCTATTTCTATGAATAATATGCCATTGTACGCAGAATACTCCCACCTATCTAAAATTGTAAAACTGACGGTTACACCCTACCAACTTCCAGAGTTATAAGTGGTCAAAAGTATGGCTTTTTATAACTAAAATTTCAAACCACCTTTTTCTCCAAAAGATACGTAGCTAACTTATAATTTTTTTCCAAAATTAGAAAGCGTATTTCCTATAAATAATGTCCAAACAATTTTTATGCTACGGCCTTTACTTTTGAAGATGAAATTTTGATGTTAAAATTGACCTTAGTAAATACACCCTGTATATATTTCTAGATCTTCCTTGCAGGTTTTCGAACCAGAACCCTGAACCCGCTCCAGTTTAAGATTTTTTTTAAAATATATGAACCCTAACCCAATCAAAAATTCGGTTCAGGTTCAATGTTTAATGGCACTTATTATCTAAATGTGCATCGCTTAGAAATTCTAATTTCAAATTTACCAGAATTTGTAAGGAAAAATTTTTTTTAGAATTCTGGGAACAACAAAAAATTGATGCACCTCTACTGTTTGAAGCTGCTCATGTCATATTAGCTGTTCCAGCAACTCAAGTCACTGTTGAGAGTAGGGATGCTACGAATGGTCGCATTCGCTTATGCGAATGATTCGCATCATTTTAAACATTCGCATTCGCATCAAGTAATGCTGCGAATAATTTTGCAAATGAGAATGTGTGTAGGCCGACAAATTGACAGATCTGGCTCGCAAATATCTGAGCGCTCTATCGGCCAACGTTCAGAGTGAGCAATTGTTCAGTGCAGCCGGCCTTATATATGAGCCCCTTAAGGGCCCCATTCACAACAGGCCGCCGGCAGGCCGTAGCCTTTTAGGCCAGATCAGCAGGTATCGCCCGATGGAAGCCCGATGGGATGAGGACTTGAAGCATAAGTCTGACAGGTCGTGAACTGCAGGTGTCCTCATGATTCCCTACATACACCCAAGCGAAGACGACAGTTTTGCGCAGCGGGTTATTAATTCAAGTGCAAAAATGTTCATGGCCTCAACGAAAATTTCAAACTGACACTGAATTGAAGTTCAGATCTTCAGGCACGGACTGATGATAAATACCCACACACCTAAAGATTTATGTCAGTTTGTTTGGACTGCAGGCCCTATCCAGTTGACGGTATTGATGAGTGAGTGTGTGGTTATACTTGGCCTCAAGGCGAGAAACCTTCAGGCCATGGCCTGTCGGCGGCCTGTATATGAATAGGGGCCTATAGAAATCGCCTCATGGAAATATAATATTTCTCTCTTAAACTATGACTATTAAATACGAGAAGAAAGAATACACCATTACTGTATACAACACTGGTCTATTGTTCTAATATTTTTTCATATCCTATTGTAAGAAATAAAAAAATTAGGCCTGAATTTAATTAAATTTTTTTAATTCTATTGCTAAACATTCGCAAATTCGCAAAATATGACTTTCGCAACATCCCTAGTTGAGAGGGCTTTTTCTGCACTGAAGTTTGTTTTAGCTCCAAAACAGTGCATTTCTCGGAAGAATCATTAAGAAATATTCTATTTGTGCGTTTGAAAGTAATTTTTTTTCCTTAAAATAAATAAAAATAACATTTTAAAATAGACAGTATGTTCAGTGGCTCTCAAAATTATTGGCACACCCAAGAAATTTTGCAACAAAGGAAGATATTAAAAAACTAGACTATTTTGCCAAATTTTATTGATTAAAATTTCCTTGTTTAAAATTATTAATTTATAAACTCCCTGGAAGATATGCCTATCAATTTCCCATCCAAAAAAGGGCTAGTTCAGAATTTTTGGAAAATCCCAAAATTTCATGGGTGTGCCAATAATTTTAAGAACCATTGTATATGAAATTGTGTTTTGTTTTTGGGAAAAAGCTTGAACATGAATCTGAACCGGAACCCGAACCTGAACCCACTAAATTTCAACGTATTGAACCCGAACCCGTACCCGCACCGAAAATCCTTGTGATCTTCTTTCGTCTGCCGTTTGGAGGAACAGGATTTTTGAAGGCTTTTTCAGGCATTCCCATTAGATGCCCTACCAATCATAGGCGTGGGATTTTGACGCTTTTGGTTATGTCAGGTTGTTTGTATGTTTGGTACAACTCGTGGTTGTACCCTCTTCATTTACTGCCCCTCCCATCCTGAGAAGAATTTTTCTCTCGCAATTTTCAAGAACCTGCTCGTCATACCTAGTAAGCGTCCATGCTTCCGATTGGTACATGACTACCTAAGTTTTGTTCGCTTCCGTTCGTCATTGTTAATTTAAGTTCCTAAGTAGGTGATCTCGTGAATCTCGGATCCTATATTATATCTTTCGATTATTATATTTTGTCCTGTTCTTCCTCTATGCTATTCCAGCTTTCGATGCTGCTATTTCTACCGCCACAAAGGCTTGCTTTGCTGCGCCCTTGTCCTGCCTATGATAACTAAGTCATATGCATATGCCATTAGCTGAACAGACTTGTTTAGAATTGCCTCTTTGGTTTCGATACATGCCTCTTGGACTGCTTTCTTTAATACAATGTAAAATAGTAGGGCACACTTGGTTCAGGTTCTGCTCCTGCATTCCTGGTTCTTTTATTAGCCGTGTTCCTTTTCTGCTCTTTTTACTCGTATTTACTTGGAACTACTCCTGCTCTCACAGAGAATTCATAGGTTTTACTAAAATCGACAAATTTTGCGTTCCTTTAATTTTTTACTCCGGAGTACTTAAAAGTAGAAAAGGAACACGGCTATTATTAACATATGTGTCCATTATGTCCATAAATGATAATAAGAATACAATTTCAATCTACACGAAGATATTTTAATTTATTTTGCATCCCACCATAATGTAAGTGATTTTTTTGTGGCAGTACTAAGCTTAGGAATCACCCTTTGCACTACCAGTCCGTCATGTCGTTGGCACTTTTTTCACGAAATTTACATAAAAAGTATATCTTTGTAAAATAATTTTGTGGTGCAGTTTGACAATTATTGCATTTTTGAAGTGTTAGCGCTTTATAGTTAAAAAAAAAGATAACGGTGCATGGGTGTCAATTTTTTTTTCAAAAATAAATTTCCCACATCAAAATGTACTATGTGCCCAAATTTCATCAATATTGGTGAAATAATATAGGAATTATTAACTGTCGAATTACTGGAATTACGGCACTTTACAGTAAGATTACCGCGTAACGGGACTTGAGCGACACTTTTTATTAACGTTGCTGGATTCTACATATTTAACTGTACATTGTGTAAAAATTTTATCAAAATCGGAGGTGGGGGAGTTATTCTGGAGATTTACCTAAGATTCCTTACATAATTATTACTCTAGAATTAAGAAAAACAAAGCATCCTAAAAATCCATCCAAAAGCACGTTGTAGGTGGAGGCCTCACGACAAATGCGGCGTTGATTTGTCGAAATTATCATTTGTCCTTCCTTGTTGTCAAAAAGAATGCAACAAATCAAGCGCAGCCTTCATTGGGACTCCCCTTGTATTTAAGATCTTGAATAATAGAGAAGATAAGCGTGAGTGGCATGGAAGATTCGTTAAAATTGCTTTTCCATGCATAGTGAGAATGACATACGCCCATTACAAAAGTGGATAGATAATGCCATAAGGATAAGCCATAAAATCACTCATTTATATTCCCAATCGGTGCCACTGTGACACTTGTTATGATAAGATGCTATGAGAGTTACAGTTTTTGAATAAGGTATTCTAATTCGCACAAGTGCACTTATCTTATTGTATTGTAAATACACGATGTTTAGGTTTAATGCAATTATTTTTTCTCTACAAATATGATTTACAAAATGAGGCGATAAAATTTGGATAATTTTTAATGATGAAATCTCGATTTGTCAATTGTTTTTTACGCAATATGTTTCTTCTAAAATAACAGCCCAAAGATGAATGTAAATCAAACTGCTAATTCTAAGCGCGTTGTACCATCGTAGAAACTTTCTCCAGATGCCAACAACGACAATATGTTATTATTCTCAGTGAATGTTAAAATCGATTTTTTGTTGCTCGAAGTTACCGCTTTCTGTTACTTACCCTCTACGTTGAAATTCATTTTTACCTAGCCGCAAAAAATACCTATTTAAAATCCCCAACAATAGTTCCCAACTTTGTCGTCATATAAGGGGTGGCAAAACCAGTTGCAATTTTAATCCAAGGCTAGACTTATGCTAATAAACTTATTGTTCCTAAAAATCTCTAATTGTTTTTTTTGTGCATAAATTTTAAATTAGCAAAAATCCTTTACAATGCAAATCAGCCTCTAACCTTGCATAAATTTATGTCGCTTGTGTTTTCATTGTTATCCTTGAGCATTTTTGAATGAAGGTTGCCACTAAATTACGACCAGACAAAAAAGGACTACCAAAAGGTAATTTCCTTTCATAAAACCTAATCATAAGAGGTCTGCTCAATATATTCATTCACTGTAGGTGTACAAACTAATCAATGTTGTGGCTGTTAACGGGTTTATGAGTCATTTAGTTGGCGACAAACACAGTGCCCAGGTAACAACACGATATTCATTCACCCTTCAATGCGTTCAAAGCTCGATAAAAATCTTTAGTAATTATGATAAGACCTTGTGAAGAAAACTTGCCCTACAACAACATCTGAAATTGATTTTTCTTTACTGTGGGTTGTAAACAACAAGGTTTTGTGGTTTTCATTATACTTAGTTTAAAAGTTAAAAAAAAAATATGTGTGATATATTTTTTTTGCACAATTTTTGATGCCACCTTTCAAGATTTGAATGTAATATTTTAAGTTTCAAGCAGTGTGAATCATTTGGATGCCATTTCAAAATTTTTTTCTTCTTTCTTTAGGATCAAAATTTTTTTAAGGTGTGGTTGGATGGAAGTTCATGATAATCTCATCTTCAGACTTGTCGGTATTTAGCAACGTTTCAAGGCTGCAATATTTCTGAATAAAATATCAAAAATAGAGCATAACAAAAAAACTCGTGGTCAAACCAGAACCATTATATCTTTTCCTCAAAGGTAAACAATTCCCTGTCGATACTATTGTGTCAACGCCTCACCCACTAAATGTAGTTCACTCTGTCTGCCACCAATAAAGCAATGTAAACAAAAGTATTAGCGCGGCAACCTCTCTCTTCTCTCCTGTAGTTTATTTTGAATCAAGAAAGGAATACACAGGATTTTATCGTTTGTTTACGCTGAAAGACGTAAACGCAACGCCTTTTAAAATTTTTATGGATTGCGCTTCACGTGAACTCATTAATAAATCACTTCGCCATATAATTGATGATGGATGGGGCCATGACTTTAAGAATGGTGTAATCGAAGTCAATGCAATCTAATTTTGGAACTTATTGTCGTATCATAAGCTTCTTCTCTCAGTTATTTATCTTCCGATGAAAATGTGTTTTTGTTGTTTTCTTTTTTTTTTTGATGTGAAGATGAAGTGCAATAATATTTCAGGAGATGACAGTAATAGAATGGTTTTTTGAAGGGGGCAAGAAAAAACTTGTTGCACAGGTATTTTGATTTTTCTATGGTTGAAAAAAATAAACCCGATTTGTCACTAGTTTGCTGGATTTTAAAAATTAATCATTAGAGAATTAAACGAGACGCAATTATCTAGAATGATTTACTTGGAAATTTGCTTTTTACATGGTTGAATGGATCGTGGGTAATTTTTTTTAAATAGTACATTTTAAAATTCTAAAATTGGTGTGAATTATACACAAGTAAAATAAGTTTATGAAAAAGACTTTGCTCCATGGCAGATAAATTAATTACTAGAAACTCAGGATTAGTATTAAATGACACGTGCCACATGAGCATTTACATATTTTAATCATTACTATTTAAACTTGTTTAGTTCGGAACAGCTATAAATGATTGTTGGCGACAATTGCAAAAAAAAGTTTTGACGACGATATATGGCTGCACTTACTACTTGTGTTAAAATCAATTTATAGAATTTGTAAATCGGTGAATTTCTCTTCAGAAATGTCTTTTTACATGTTCCACAAATTTTTTAACAGCCTAACTTTCCTGTTCTAATATACGGTGATTGATATTGAGTCTTTATTCAAGCTAAAGAGCTCAAACAAAATTTAAAAAAGTGATCTTTGCCTCGAAGCAAATCGGTGGGTGGCTAATTTCAGAGTCAATTCTTAGACCAAGATGAAGAACGGCATAATGAACGAACATTTGATCATAACGAGAGACGCAGGTGTGGAAGCTGAACATACTATTGTAGGCCTTCGATATATCCAATTTATCCGAAAATAAACAGTGTCAATTTATTATATAATTTAAGTATGGCGCCACTTTTGTTATTTATTCTATGCCGCTGATTCACATGTAAAAGTAAAGTAGGTTCTTTCTAGCCAAATTATATATAAATATAATATTTACTAGTGTGAGAATCTATTTCTATTTACTTCTATCAGTCGATGCGCATGTAACAACCCGCTTATCGAAGACACTGATGCATCTTGGGAGGTTTGGTACTCATTACCATATTTTGTTAACTAAAAGAACACTTCGAATAAAGCCCTGTAGTTGAGCGGATCGCTGTGTGTTTTATTTTTCTTGCCTAAAGTTCGTGACGGCCTATACTCTACTGGGAGAAAAAGAAGCAAGGAATGGTTGTGGTCATTCCATCAAATTTGTGAAGCATGGCGAAATAGATGGTTTAATCGAGAATGTATAAACAAGGAAGCCCGCTTTGGGATCTACAATCGTTCCCTGAATAAATGACTTCGTCGATAATATATCAAACGTAAAATCTTCAATACAACCTCTAGTAAAAATATCTGGTCCGTGAATGATGAATTAAGAAGAGATGAATTTTACTACATCTCGTATCTTTTCCTTTATCTACAAAAGTGAACAGATCCAAGGCCAACACGCCTGCGTCTTTGTTCGTTTCGATCTCTTCTTTGAGGTCTTCCCAGCAGTACCATACCATACCACCATGCCGTCAAATGTTCCACACAATGACCAGGGGCTTCTTCAGGACTCTTGAAATGTACAGGTGTCTCGTAAAGAGTTCAATGTCAATCAATCCATTGGCTCAGATAATATAATGTCTATGCTCCTTAAGAAATTCGCCTAAACCTCCGCACAAATTGTTTATCTTTTCACTCTTCTCAGGAGTTAATTCATAAGCTTTCAAACTTTCACATGCTCAGTACATGACCTTTTAGTGTGTCTAACAGAACACCTAAACCAGAGTATGCACCAATTTGGTGACTCTGGTTTGGTTATTCTATATAGACATCTCCATGGATTTTGATAGAGTTTGGCACCCTGCTGTGCTAGCTAAACTCCAAGCTATTGGTATTGACACAGTTCTGAAGATGGGGGTCGAAAGTTTTCTATCCTATTCAATTGAGCCAATTTTATCATCCGCTTTTTTTAAATCTTAATAAATTACCTACTCGATGCCCTTTCCAACCCACTCCACAAATTCTCTGATGACGGCACTCTACCTACGTTAGTCGTACACTTCCGATAATGCAAGACAAGCACGTGCCAGATCCTGTCGGCGATTGCGAACTTATGTCCCATTCAATCAACACAGCGAGCTCATTCTCGATTGGAGCTGCAAGAATCTTGTCTTTCTATCCGTGTCAGTGCATAAAGTGCATAATAAAACCCTCAAACTTATCCGGAGACGACACCGTTTACTCCATGATCAACCTTTTACCGCGCCGTAGGAATGTAGAAGCCCTGACACAATTCTGGGGCTATTATCATAGCGATTGCTCCACCGAAATAAATGCTCTCTTGCCTCCACGGAAATCTTATACCCATCTTATAGCCCGCTCCGCTCATTCCCTATGCCTCAGCCAGCCTCCCTTTTGCGCACGGTCTACAAACTAAGAATTCGTTCTTAAATAGAACAACTCGACTCTTTCGTAGTCAGTAATTTCGAATTCCTACAAGATCAAAGAGTTTAAACGCAGAGATCACCTCCTTCAACACCCTGGACACCTCGTAACCTATCTTTCGAACTTCTAAACATTGCTCTATGAGGCGACCACATTAAAGGTGATTCCTGAGCTTAGAACTGCCACATAAAAAACATATCGAAAAAAGAGGACTTGAACAATCCTTCCAATTACCGCGCAATGGCACAAAATTACTTCTATTGTCTCTAATATTAAACCACACGTAGTGTGGGCTGAGAAAAAAAGTCTCCTGTTGATCTTTTAGTGTGTCTTACAGAACATCCTTTTGTTGGGTCTGGTCTGATTGTTCTTGATATGTTCAAGGTTTTTGATAATGTGTAGTAACCTGACCTACTAGCTATAATCTCCAATATATTGGTATTAGCTTAGTTTTCAGCCGGCCCGGGTAGCCTAGGTCTCTCCTCAGAAGTTCGGGGCTCGACTCCACCCCACGCCATGGTCGTTCGCCTTTCCATTTTGACCTTCCTAATTTCTTGTCTTCTATTTTTACAAAAAAAGGAATGAGATTCCATCTTTTAAGTCAGCATTCTGGGATGGGGAGCTGGTAGAATAAAACCGTGTGTTGTATCGGGCCGTTTGCACTGCTATCAAGCAACTTTATATTAATACTTCTACGTGATTTTTCAAGCAATTCCGTCAGTGTACACAGATATGTATACCAAACGCAATTTCTACAAATCAAACTTGACGTGATTCAGCACTGTAAACGTTTTTTTTTCTAGTTAAGGATGAGCACGTATTAAGTTATCTTATTTAAATAAAAAATATGTATCATTTCGGTAGATAAGGAGCAAAAACTCCAACTATTTATTCTATAAAGATTTATATCTTCCATACCCTTCAAGGTCTTTCGTATTTCGTTGCAAAACGTTAATAAAAAACTTGTGTTTCTCACACAAGAAAATATATTGTAGAATATCTTTCTGAATAATAGAAATGTCATCCATTACTTAAAAATTTAATTGATTCAGAAAATTATGGAGATTCAACATCGTAATCGAATCTGCTTTGATCAGACAATAGCTAGATACGGGCCCACCTGTTCAAATTAGACAATACCCAGCTGTAATTTATTTATCAAAATTACAAAGCAAGACGCTACCAATTAATTTCTTCTATACAATCTTAAGTTTTTTTAACTGCATTAATGTTAAATCTGAATAACCAATAAATCCAAACTTAACTACTTGAAACCAAATTATAAAATCCCTTTTCTCAAAATTTTTGTAGTAATAAATTTTAGGGCAATAACTACTTCTTCAAATCCGCTACGAGTGATAAAATAACTGTTATTAACACAAAACTGTTCAATAATGTAGAAAATTTTATTGCTTAACATCTCTTGCTTGTAGTATGTGTACTTCGAAAAAAAGCAAATGGCCCAAAATACGAAATTCAACACCACAGTTAGCAATCCCATAAATCTTTCGATCAAAAAAACCAGCATTCAGCCACGGCTATTCTGACATTGATGGCTTTCTTATTAGCATAACAGAAAATAGATTCATGCTTTCAGCCACTTAATAGCTAAAGAGCGGTTTAAGTAAAATTGTGGAGAGATAAAACTTGATTCTTACAACTTTTACATGTAAACATCTTTAGCAGCAATTTTCTGATAAACGATCACATAAAGCGTGGCTAACTTTAAAGTCTTTGTCCGGAAGTTTCACTTCTTTGCTGACATCTTGTCAAACTTGTCAAACTAGTGACTTATTAACTGCATACAGAAAAATCTCAAACAATTTCAACATCAAATAGTGTTTGTATAGGTGCGTGTGTAAATATTGACATTGATCTTGCAAAACTGTTGCATAATTCACAAAAAAAAGGTGATATCTCACCTTGCGATCTCGAGAACTTTGAAACTTCATATTGAGTCATGTACATCACTTGTTTGCTTAACCATTTCCTATGCACGATCAACGTATTCAGTATTGTTGGTTTATTGAAGATCGTTTTTTCCCTCTTTAGTATGCGATCAAGGTTATTGACTTAGTGTTATCAGCGTTGGCCCTAAGAGTAAGAAAAAACCTTTTAAGTCCGCAATCGAGTGCTTGGATCCCGCCAAATTCGATCAAACCTTCTTCTGTATTACTCACAACGATCGCTTGTTAAATATATCAAAAATAAGTCGTAATCAATGTCAAGATAACACCTGAAGTTATTTTGGATTGAAAATGTGATCAATGATAACAAACGCTCACTAAAGTGGAAACACAGCATATTTGTCAGAGACATTCCCTCGAGAAGTGGCACAAGAATGTTGGTAATGATCGTGTGTGCGTCTATCTTGGCCGAACTAGGAAGCAAATTATATTCGCGTGTTTCGCCATGTGTGAAAGTAGTGTGTTTCTATAGCGACACTGATAAAGTGAGATATTTCTCTTCGTACCTATAACGACTGTCAGTCGTTGTGCTGTTGTCGTTGCCGTATTTCATCGAGAAAATACCTTTAATTCAAACAAAAATCAAAAAGAAAAAAAAACTCACACACAACCAGGTAAAAACTTTTATTAGCCAAGGAAAAGTGAAGCATGAAAATAAACAGAAAATCACTTTCAAGTGTTTTGAGAGTTTCTCACTTTCTGACCATTTTTTTTTGTAGTTGTTGTTGGCTTTATTTCTTGATGCCGGCTAATTTCAAACCCAATGCGCGACCTTTGAAGTTATCGTCTCAACAGTTTTACTGCTGTTTCAATTGCCTACGCCATAAAATGGATAAAAGTTAAAAACAAAACAAAACGAGTGAGGGAGAAAGAAGAGATCTTTGCACCCTCGTTAAATGTTGTTACTTTTTTCACAATTTTTGTCGAGACATTTTTGTTAGATCTTGGCCGTATGTAAATGAAATTTTCCAAATTTATGAGATAATCAAAAGCATATATATCTGCTACAAGGTTTTTCTTAAGATTTATAATTTTAAGATTGTTACAAATTTTACGAGGTGTTTATGCTGGAAGCATATTTTTGTTTTTGGCTTGTGTACAGAAAGAAGTTGGTACTTATTTTCGAAATGAGCTTGTTTGATTTTTGTTTTATGTAAGAAGCTCTAATTACGGCTTCAGAGAAAAGAAAACTATATTTTAATTTAGATTTTTAGAAATTGTTTGTGTTATATAATTCCAGTATGTACCAGACGAAATATCTCAGAAATAAAAAAATTGACGATTGATTACCAGGTTTGGTACTAAAATGTTCTTTCTTCGCTCTTTCATTTATATGCTAGATACCTACCCTTTACACACCCTTCTAAAACACATGTCTGGTATGGCAAGGATTGTTTTCTTATAAAAAGTATAAACGTGCGCTGGTGACTAGATCTGGTGCGTTTTGTGCGGTCCATGTGTCAAACAGATGTCTGGCACGTAAGAGTAAGTGGAATTTAAAGAATAGATATAGATTCATACGTCCAGTGAAGAATATTGGAGTTTTTAGATTTTCACAGTATGAGGAGGGACTCATGGGTATTCCTTCAACTGCTTTGGAGCGAGTTGTAACATTTTGAACCAATTTTTTGGGATGAAAACTAACCCATACTAGGAGTGCCAGGAGTACGTTGTAAAACCTATTCGAACGGCAGTTGAAGGAATGCCCTTTGGTCACGTCATGGTGGAATGTCTAGTAGTAAGCTCAATACGGAGGGTAGAATCGCTTTCGGGTTATGAGAGGTCAGGAGGTTGTTGAAGAAGGTGGCGGTGAATAACATTACAGTGGAGGCTGGAGAGTGTTAGGTAGCTACTTATTCCTACTCAAGGGATTGGTGGTGGAGGAAATGGCCTCATCATCGATTAGTTTGAAGGCCTTTTTTTGTACTTTATCTAGCCCCTGAAGTGCAGTTTTCAAAGCCCGCCCCAAAAATAAAGGAATATTTGAGAAGAGACCGAATGTAGAATTTGTATATTACAGCAGGACTCGATGGCTGAAATAGGAATTTGCATCTCTTAAGAAATCGCAAGCACTGAGACGCTTGTTTGGCAATTTGGAATATGTTGTCATTGCACGTAAAGGTGATGAATGAACTTAATGTCATTGCATCTTGCGCATATTCATGCATATGACGCGCGTTGCCAATGCCAATCTCCTTCGGCGGTGATTACATAGCGTAAATGGATATACTCCTCCAAACGTAGTTTGGCTTGGTTCAACCGAATGAAAGTGAGGGGCTCTGAAGCAATCGACGAAATCGCAGGAAATAGTTGTCAGCATTTTGACGAATCGTCAAACGATATGCGTAATAATTCATCCAGCTAACCGTCTTGGTAGTTTCCTCGCCTGAAATGAAATCAGTGAAATTAGTGTCATGTTGAAATGAAAATTTGAAATCGATACTCACATCTTAATGGATTTATCATGTTGATATTGAAGTGATATCCATCATCGCCTTGCCAAAACAGCAGCGGGTATTGCAATGCCTCGTATGAATGGTTTGTTGCATTGCAGTTGCCCAGTATGGCGACGTTTAAGCACAATATCGCGCGTTTCCAAGTTTTCACCAACAATCACAGTTGCGACTTCACCTATTGTTGGAGCGTTGAATGGGCGTGCGTGTGCTCCAGCGCGTCGTTTATCCGCTCCGATAACGACTTTGTAGTCATTACTTGGCCTGCGCTCCAACGCAGTTTTGAACAACCGAACCAATGCATGATGTTCATGAATTAGTTGCTGCAGATCTTGAAGAATTGCTCTTTCATTGCCGTCTTGATCGTTTGACGCCGATCCAGTTGGTCCTCCATATTGCCCATGAAGTAAATTTGGATGAATATATGCTGTGCGTCTTCAAGCGGTTGCAATGATCCAATTCGATGGTGAATTTGGCTTTGGATCTGGAAAGTCGAAGGCGAAGTCATAATTACGGATTTATTATCACCAAAAGAAAATGAACGTTTACTCTCTCGAGCAAAAATTACCTTGAATGTCGGGTTGAATCCGCGTTCTTCGATAATGTCTGCTCCAAATGAAGTCATTTGAAAACATCCGTGGTATCTTTGATAGAAAATGTCGTGATTCTGGTGTTTCGCCACGAATGAGTGAATGAAATGTCTCAGGTGGTGGAGGCAAAAATGGCAATTCCACCTTGCCAATGAGACAGCACAATCCATGCGTTTCTCCAGCGAACTTCAATGCACCGCAATGGTTGCACACAACCTCCATTGGGCCAATTCGAACGAAAGGATGCGAGCTGTAGTTAATTGTGCAATCGTATTGAAACGCTACTCGATTCAAATCAGCACTTGAAGCATTTCTTCTTGCGCATCGAATAATATAACGTTGTTGATCTGTGCGATAAGCTCGACGAATTCTCATTGCCGTTTGACTTACCGCCTCTCTTTGTTCTTGTGTTTGTGAAGCACGAAGTCGGGCCATACTACCGCGGCGCTCTTCTCGTGCAATTTCTTGTTCATCGACCAAAAAAAAAATTCATCGATATCAGTCAATCCGTTTTCGAGATATCATGAAAAAAAGCCGTTCCATACCAAATGTAAGAGAAAATGAATTTCCTTCATAAATTTTTTTCCTGGGTTTTTCCGTTGTTTTAATAAGTATTCTGCTATTCGAGGCGGAGACAAATCTAACCAATCAAAAATCATAAAAATCGGTCCAGCTGTTCTTGAGTTATAAATGGTGTAACTGACCCGACTTTGTTTTATAAGACAGTACTTCGTTTTGGAAGCATTAAATTCGACACGATTCTTGCGGCCCCAATCAAGAATGAGTTCAATGCCCCTGTTTGTTGAGTCGGACAGATGTCCATGATGATGAATACAATATCATCCCTGCGGGACCACGGCAGAGATAGGGTGGGGTTTGGATTTGACGCCATCCAGTATTACCTTGATTAAACGTCCGGAAAGAAAGCTCTCAATCGAGTTCTTCAGAATTGAGTTTATACGAATAGCTGAGTTTATACGAACAGGGTGCTCCACTCTTATCAATAGCCATGGAGATTTCTGCACCAACCAGATTTGATTCACCAAATGGGTGCAAACTTTGAGTTTAAGCTTTTCTTCGAAATGGAAACTTCAAGGGCCGCTGAGATGGTGCGATCTAACACCTTTAGACTTTTTTCTTTGGGACTACGTTAAAGATAAACCCTACGCTAATGCTTCAGTAACGATTCAAGTACTCAGAGGCGAAATTAGAGCTGCTGTTGGCGAAATACACCAGATTTGCGAAAACGCGGTGAAAACTTTCCGTGATGAAAAAGAATAACCGTTTGTAAGAAAAGCCGAGGCGAGCATTTGGCAGATATTATGTTCCATTATTAACCTCCGAGTTTGTACTATAGATTAAAATAAAAATACCATCACTTTTTACGAAAATATTGCACTTTTTTGTTGATTTAAAATAACACCTCTTGTTGAAAGACCCTGTATGAAGACTCATTTGACTCTACTTACTTCGAAAAAGTAATGACATTTGTTTCACGTTTAGGTAATCTACTCATAAGAGAGTGCATTCTCGCTTGTGTTTTTACAAAAAAAAATTGTCGCAATTGGTCAAGTTTACTGCTATTCTAGTCTAGGTTAAAAATTGCTGTGCTTAGCTAAATTCGAATTAAAAATATGTTTTTTTAAGTTATATTAAATCCATCTACGGTTTTTTTAAAGTCACAATTTTTTTTACTTTCCAGAGTGCGCCCCAGTAACTTACTAGATATGGAAGTGGAGTAAACAAAATCGGATTAAATCCAGAATCGTCCAAAATTTCCTTATAAGCCCTCAGACGTTCACCGATATTTTCATCGCTTTACCAACTGACAGGTTTGAACTCACTTTTTTTATATTGTTATTATTAACTTTTAATCTCCTTACATAACGTCGTTATTTTAGTAAAATATGTATGTATTACGTGCGCGACTACCTGTCAAGAAAGATAATTTCCAAGAAACATAAAAAAAGCCTCGTTAAAATTGAAACCGATTGAGTTTGTCTTGAAATTAGTTAAAAAAATTTCTTGTTATGTAAATGTCGCTCGCGGTGTATTAGGTGCAAAAGCAATTTTACAGCATGCCAAACGAGGTTCGTCACACAATATGCAAAATTATGAGTAAAAACAAGAAAATCTGCCGTCCATGAAAAAAAAGATAAAAGTGAAAAAAATCGTGTGTTTTTTTTTTCATCAATATTGATGCGCCAAACGAAAACAAGATCTTCACCGGAAAAAGAATGCTCTCCTCACTAAACATTACAAATTACTGCAAATTAAAAAATAATTATAGAAAATGCTTAACTGTGGCCATTTGAGAGGCAAAAAATTAAATGAAATAAAAGAAAGCCGCCGAAGGGGATAAGTTTCTATCGTCGGAATCATCATCGTCCAATTGTGATGTTTCATAGCACCATGGCTGAAAATGATTAGGGACACAATCCAACCAACATTCCTCCTATGTCCGAAAAACCGGGCGAACGCGCGCGCTTCTGGATGAATGAATGGACGACGGATCAAAATCGGTACAAGTCCGTGTATCGTCAGTAATTTAAGTAGATAATTCCTTTTGAGATGAAGATAAAAATGCAAGAAAAAAAAAACAATCTCGAGAGAAACTTCCTAAAAATATTTTTAAACTATTAAAAACGATGAAAGCCGCTGGGTTGTGTCATTTCGCACACGTTACATAAAATTATTTGACGGAGCATCATAAACTACTTAGATACAAAAATGGAGACTAATATCTTCGAAGATAAAGAGTCTACATTAGACCTAGAAAATTGTGTGATAGTTTCGTCTATCTTCTGCAACGCTCCCCAATGGTCGGCCTCAATTTTTTTTGTGCTGTTTATTTATCAGTCTCTTGACAGTTTCAGTTTGTTTTAACTTTTTATATTAATTTGAAACAATTTAAGACCTAACGAGTTTAGCTTGATTTCGAATCGCTTATAAAGTCCTTGACTGTGCGAATTTTAACCAGAAAGCATTTGTTAAGCTATGGTGACATTAGCTTTTTATGTTTTGTAGACATTTCATATCGGTTGGAATAGTCTGGAATGTCGGCGACGTATGTTGTACTATCTTGTCGTGATGGCCTTTTTTTGAGTGGTAACATAGATAGGACGGATACGTGTTTAGTTTATATTTATGATATGTTTGCATTTATGATGACGGTTTATATAAAGTAGAGCGAATCGTCGTGTTATGTTAATTTTTTTTAAGAATTAGATTTGTTCATATTTTTTCACAGTTTTTTTTAGAAGTTTTTTTTACTTGTGAATGGGATCCGGATGTCATAAAAATCGCATTTAAGATTCTTTCGAGGACTGTTGAACTAATCTAAGAAAATTTCAAAATTCATACTGTGAACAAGTTTAAGATTTATATGTAGAATTTCACAAGTTCCACAAGTTATTTTGGAGATCAAAAAGAGAATTTTGAAATTCTTTACTTCTACCTTGGCTAAAAGTATAAAATATTCGTCATTAGATAACAATTTAACCTACAAAAAAGTTTTATGTTTTGATTATATTTATTTGATTTTGATCTTATCGTTTTAAATACATTTTTGCGAAAATGCCACAAATTATTTGCATTTTACTTTAGTGTAAAACGTAACCCAATCATATAGAACAAAAGCTGACTTAGAGCAAACGCAAAGATAATTCGGACGGCGGTTGTAGATTTTTGGTTTGGTATCAAGTGATCGCGGATGAGGTCACGGACTTCACCGGGCCTGAAATCAATGGAAACTGGTACCCTTAACCTTACCTTTTAACTAATTAGTATTGTAAAAGCTAGAACTAGACTACTTTTAGCTATGTGATTATTTAATCTGTATTATAATCTTACATCGAATCTATTAATGAATTTTTTTTAGACCACTGCAGATAGAAGTGTTTTATTTATCCTTTTTGGGGTTACGTATACTGAATCCTAGGACCTTCCTTTTTACAATATCTTCGTGACTTTAAAGCATTGGTGCTTGTAGGCCTAAATGTTTCAATCCGGACACAAGAAATTTTTTTAGCATGTCACGGTAGCGACCACCAACCAGAACCTGTATAGCATTGCCTGTATCATCTCCGGGAAGGGGCCTATAATACTGCCGCACAGTGAGGTCAGAAAAAAAATTACCACTGCAAATTGTATAAAAATTGAAAATATATATGAAAAATCCGACTCGACAGATCGATAGAGAATTGCACAACGAACATTTTAAAAAAAGCGAATTTGATTCGATGAAAATTGACGGCTCCACCGATTTTTGAATGGTAATTTTTTTTCTGACCCCACTGTGCGCCGGCCCAAATGCCGCAGCTAGTCACTACTCTACGAGAGTGTAATGGTTGTTAGTGCATAAATTCATGATTTTCAATGCCCCAATAGCGGCTTTGTATATATTAAGAAAGCAAGTCGAAATGTGCCATTTTATGGCCAAAATTTTGATAGTCTACATATACCCCTTCTTGCGGGGTTAGATGCAAATTGTTATTGACGACCTCACAAAGGGCACCCAAATCGGCATGAAACGTAAAACGCACTCTGTAATAATGGAAGAAGCCGTGTTCGTAAGCTGCTTTATCAATATAAGTCAATTATTAAAAGGAGCGTTATCCTGGAAGAATTAAACTAGGATTTTATTAGAGCGAAAGATGTCAGTGGATAAAGTATCAGAATTGGTATCAGTCGTTTTAGGTCCGTCCTACTGCTTCAAGATTCCATTGCATCAGTCTAGAGCTCCGCCTAGTTGGTTATAGTAAAAATCCGTCGCAAGATTGAGTAGATCATTAGGTGTAATGGAAAACAACACAATACTTTTTATTACAGAGTTTTCTCAACTGTGATATATAGTTTCTCCTACTGAATTTCGTACTGTGCTGTACGAATTATACATAGTTTAAAACATGTCAAGCTATATGAAATTGCTTTTGCAAGAAACATATGCTTCTACCTGAAAAGGTGAAAACCCATCGCAAGTGACTTCTTTTTTTTTATGTGGAAGACTAGAGCTCAGGGAAAGCCCTTTGTGCTGTCGACAATCTATTTTTTCCGTATAGAACAGCAAGCTCTAGTCGAAAGATAGTGAAGGGAAAGAGAGAGTGAAGGAAGGAACTGCCACAACCACCTTCTCCCAACCATTATTATCGCGACTCTGGCATCGGGGCAACGAGAAACAACTCGCTGGAGGGCTATGACTGCTGAAACGAGTTGAATCCCATCAACCAACCGATGCCATGCGCTGGTGAAGCAGGGAAGTGCTAGCGGATGGCTATGACAGAAGGAAGTAGGAATGTAAAGAGAGAGGAAGAAAGAAGGAAAGGAAAGTAGGGAAAGTGGGAAAGGCGAAGGACCGAGGTTTCAGCCGGGATTCGAACCCGGACCTCTGGGATGGTAGCCGGGCGCCTTACTCCCTAGACTACCGAAGTCGCCTAAAACAAAAATGGAATTTTCCTAATTGCTGGTGGCTGCATAAACGGAAAACATTGTTGGGTCCATGTTTTTCAACTATAAATGATGTTTTTCTGTAGTATTGCAAGGGATAGCTGATGCAAGTTATATAAGTTCCTTGCTGTTGAAGTCGGGATTTACGAAAAGTTAAGCGATGGAAGAACTTTTTCGGATTCAAACATTTATCAACAATTAGAAACGAATGCTTTCAATATACTAAACAATGAAAATATTCCGTCTACCGATTCTTCAGTTCCTTCTGTATTGTTGGGTGATGATGCCTATTCTCTGAAGACACATTTATTGAATCGATATTCATGACTAAAACTTACGCAAGAAGAACGCTTTTTTAAAGATTAACAAAAGTTGGTTGTGCTCATAGTCCGGGGAAATTAGCAAAAAAAAACGCACAAAAGGAGACAAAATTCCAAAATGGCTGAAAATTGGACCACAGTTTCCTTGGGACTTTTTAAGAAAACAATTTCGGAATCACAAAAAAACAACATGGCCGCCGGAGATATCACTTTTTGGGAAAAAAATCACTCAAAAACTGGTTTTTTCGAATTTTTTTTGATCGGTCAATACAAAACATTATTGCCTACAAAATACCCCTCTTGAATTTTTTTCGAAAACCTTGACCTTTCCGAATTATTCAAAGTATTTTTTGACCGAAATGTGATTTTTGGAAACTTTGACCTTGAATAACTTCGAAAAGGTTAGGTTTTCGAAAAAATGACACCGGTCTTTTTTGTAGGCAATAACGTTTCGTATTGACTGATCAAAATTTTTTTTCGAAAAAATCTGTTTTTGAGTGATTTTTTTTGCCAAAAAGTGATATCTCCGGCGGCCATGTTGTTTTTTTTGTGATTCCGAAATTGTTTTCTAAAAAAGTCCCAAGGAAACTGTGGTCCAATTTTCAGCCATTTTGGTCTCTTGTCTGTTTACGTCAGTGTACTCCCGGATCAACTCTTCGACCCTTGTCGGTTGGTCGGTACCACTGGATCAACTCTCCGTGCCTTTAAAATTTTTGGTCGGTCGGCACCACTGGATCAGCTCCCGGTGGTTTTAAATGTATCGGTTGTTCGGCAGGACTGGGTCAACTTTCAGTGGCTTGTCTGTTTTTTTCGTCTGTCTATAAACCATACGATCAACGCGCCTTTGGTTCCGTCCAGTCATCAGGCAAAGGAATCAACTCTTCCACAGGCATGCACCGGCCTTTATATTGGTGCCTTGCTGCGCGTCGCTGTTCTGTTTCGTATTGTGCGGTTTAGTATTTTGTTAACAGCGGTGGTGCTGTTGTGTTTTTCGTTTACAGCGGTCTGTTTCGTTACAATAATCTTTGATAAGGAAAGTCTTATTTTACTTGAAATTGCTATACTCGTGGACAATGTGTCAGTTTCAAGACCCATTGCAGTAGAAACGCAAGTGAAAGCAGAGAAGTCTTTAAAAATTATTTCGTTAGTCCAGTAGAATTTTAAACAGGCCTCACGAAGAGAGAACAACTGGCCTCAACGTCAAACCGCACTCGAAAATATCAACCGTCGCTAGATTCTGGCGTGTTTGTGCGTGGTCTGAAGAGGTGGTTGCATACAACGTAAACACTTATAGCATTTACATACTTCGATTGTTCTGACGAGTTCTTCGGAATAGTTTTCGTCAGAACTCGCATCAGTGTAACCTTATCGTTATTCATCTTTCAGTTCATTGTGAGTTGTCTACGCCATACCGAATTAATAATTCCAAGGCGAAATTCATTTTAGAAAATAACGCGATAAAAAATTATTATTATAAAACTTAATCTGCAAAAGGCAATTCGATAGATTACCACAAACAAATCGTGTGCCTGAAAGGTAATGCATTACAAGTGTCAAGGCAATACGTTCATTTTTAATATCATAACTAATTTCAATCAGCACTTTAGGACATGCAGACATCTTTTCACTTATTTGTGAATGTTCACTAATTTATTTTTTCATCCTTTTCGGTTCCTCTTTAGAGACAAACGTAGTTACGTTAACCATCATCTTTAAGCTTAATCATACCACCTTTTTACCTTAGCACACTATGCTTTGCCTGTACGTTCAAATTGAATAAATTCGTCAATATTTTGAATAAATTTTTATTCCTTGTGCAGTATAAAATCTTGCGTGCTATCATGAAAAAAATCGCTCATGTACCCCGTTTGCATGTTTCCAGAATTGAATTTTATAGCAGGCATAAAACCCATTGTAAAAGCTTCAAATTACGATCATTTACTTGAGAAATAATGCATAGAGATATATAAAGTTTGCGCGAACTGATTGTGAAAAAAACTTTCAGCATCCTGTATTTTGAATTCATTATTTATTAAACGATACTTTTGGAAGATGTTAGCTTATAATTTCTATCCATAGTGTTTTCCTTAAGTGATTTTAATGTAAACCAAATATTGTTCTTTTTTTATGTAGCAGTTCTAAGTTTGTTGCTCACGCCTTAGTGCAATGTCTAATAGCAACCTTATCTCGAAATAAAGAAAAAGTTTTAGGTTACAAAGAGTTAGAAGGTTGTCGAAGGGCAACGATCCCTGAGTTTGAACTCTTGAATGTTGTAGGAGTTTGGAATACTGATTGCGGACGATTTTTTCTCGAATCCCTTCTCGCCGCCGCACAGTGGGCTCGATCTCGGCAAAAGGCGCGCATACAGTAAAAAACTTACTTTCGATTTTTTCGGGTTCTAATGTCGAATTCTTTAAGATCAGTTATTATGAAGATCAAAAATTGTCACATCAAGGTCATTTGACTATGGTGTGATGTGTAAAATTAACGTCAATTCTACAGTTTTTAATTTTTTTCGTTTTTTCTTATTTTTGAAAATTCGAAAAAATACTGTATCTTTTGTATGCAATGATGTGCGGTATTGATTTTTTGTGGAAAATAAGGGTCTATCTTTGCTTTATAATTCCATAAAGTTTCATGAGCCAATATTTGCATGGATATAATTGGCTGCATTAAACTGATTATTGTAAAGAAAAGTGTTTTTTTACAATTAAAAAGATCAGAACTTCTTTGTGCAGTGGAGTGCAGCGATGCGATTTGTACGAAAAAAAGTTCTAACATTCAAAAACATGTCATCAAATTTCCAGCTGCAAAGACCTGCAAGATTGGCCTTGGTGGAGGTCCAAACATTTTCATTTTTATAAAATACCGAAAATCAAATATTCATACTTTTTGTTTCTGGTAAAATAAAATATTCCAACGTGTTAAAAGGAAAATATATACGTATTGAAATGCTTTTTTCTTGCACCATATATGATTTTTCATCTACTAAGTTACCATCTGTCGGTAAGTAGTGTTCACAGTCTCATCCCTTGTTTTTTAAATGCCAGTGCTGTGGCTCTCAAAGTTTAAGTTTGTTTATGCATTCAGAGGAAGTTAGCATCAACTTTTTTCGCACCGAGTTGTCGAACAAGTGTCTAATAGTTAAAATTTGAAGTTGTACATCTAAAAAATGGAGAAAACAGGTTACATTATGGTTTTCTTATTTTATATTGTTGTTAATTGATGTTTTGTAGTGATAGATAGTGAGGAGGAAATATAAAGCAAGTCTTGTAGGTACTAATGAAAGTACAAATTTCACTATTTTAACTGAAATTTTAGAATTACTGTTGAAACTCTCAAATGATTCAAAAAGTACACTTTGAACGTTAATATTTTGTCTTCTTACTTGTTAATTTATAGATCGAACAGTTAATTATTTATTAAATATTGCTGGATATAGAATAAAAAAAATATTTTTACTATATTGTTGTTTTTCTTTAAAATTTAGAATGAATATAGTTCGAAAAACCTGTAGAAACATACCAAATTGCTTCGAGTAATAAAATTCAACAGAACTCGACAGTGGCGACACCTATAATTGTTCAAAATTTGTTATTGACCTCAAATTTAAAATCAGCGACCTCAAAAACCCTTATAATCACATAAAATAGCACATTCTACATACTTGAATTAATATAAAAATCGACGGTGGCGCCACCTATAATTGTCCAAAACACATTTTTGACCTCATATTTGGAATCAGCGACCTCAAAAACCTATATAACCACATCAAACAGCACAATATATTTAAATTAATATAAACAATCGACGGTGGCGCCACCTATAATTGGTTAAAACACGTTTTTGACCTGAAATTCCAAATCAGCGACCTCAAAAACATAAAGAAGTGTTTGTATAGCAATTTTAATATGATTTCTGCGTCCGTAAATGCGTATGCGCGCGTTTTGCCGAGTTCGAGCCCACTGTGCGCCGCCGTGATTGCGTGTGATCGATGGTGGAGCAAACGGCATCATCGCCCATTAGTTGGAGGGTCCTTTTTTATGATTTATCCATCCAAGCTAGAATGGTTTTCGAAGACCGCCGAAATAAACGAGTGGTATTTAAGGAGAAGCCAAAAGTACGATTTGTATTTTACAGCCCGAGCCACTGGTTGGAGGAGGATTTGCATCTCTTAAGTAATTTCAGGCATGTTTATATGATCGCAGGTCCTCAGTGGATGTTATGCCTGAGAAGTTAAGAGATGGGTTAGCCAAAACTTGATTTTGGTAACATCGAACTCGACACGAATGAGTTCAATTTCTCTGTTGATTAACTAGGACATAAGTGCACGAGCATAAATACAAGATCAATAGCCAAGCTGTGAAGTTGGTTCCATGGTCTTGGAGAGAAAGGAAATAATCGTTATTGAACGATAAGTCACATTTTTTGGTGTGTGGATGAACATGAGTTTACAAGTTTGCAAGAGTTGAAATACTCCTGGAAAGTATGACTGGGCAAAGATTTACGCAGAAGTTTAACCAAAGTTCTGGCAAATTTCTTAAGGATTTAAAGGGGTATATTGTCCAATCCATCAGATTTACTGATGTCAAGTTGTTGGAAATTCTTCAACCTTGAAGCAAACTTTTACTTTCGAGTTTTGTAAAATAAAATTAAGTTTAAGGAAAATTGGATTAGGGCACACAGTATCAATGGATCTTTTAACATATTTCGATACATTTTCCGCGTAAGTCTATAAATCTTAGAATAAATAAATTTTCTTAATAATTCATGGCAATCAATTAATTTACTATAAAAACTGCATATAAAAGAAAAGTTCTGAACAAAATTCCAATTTTCTTTCACATTTCCTTCAAACTAAATTATCACCAATAAAAACTATGCACCCCTAAAACATATTCCTAATTTTTTAATGTAGCTAAAAGAATCATAAAAGTTCTCCATACTCCATAGACCACAGAACCATATACTTTACGCCTTAGTGATTTCCATTTATGTACAACGATACCATAATAAACGCTTCATCGATTTCTTGAGGATTATTTCAGGTAAATAATGTCATAAATAACCCCAAGAAATATAAAGAAGTAATCGCTCCAACAGGGGACAGAATGGTGGGCTGCAAATGATTTTTTCACAGCACATTGATGATTGTATTTCTGAATGAAACAATTGGATTTTCGTGGTAAACTTTTAATTTTGTTAATGGCTGAATTGTTCATATTTCTTTTTATTCTTAAATGCGTCAAAGGAATTAGAGTAAGAGCGTACTAATGGTATGCAATTTGTGAAAGTATGAAAATTGTGTAGAAATAATTATATTGATAAAATCAAACATGGATTTGACGATTTTATTTCCTAATTGGAACAAGGTTTTATTTTTTGGTGTTCGTTGTATTGGTTTTTGGTTTTTTTTCTCGATTTTTTTTGTTAGAGAAATTTAATCGTATATATCCATTGGTTTTTATAGATAAGTCGTACTTACAAGTACTCATGAAAATGCTGCTTTCGGATACGATTCCAGGACTATATATGAGATAACCCCAAGATAAACCCCCAAACGACATTATCAGATTATAAAATAAAAAAAATAAACACAAACCAAACCACAGAGATTACAACTCGAGAAATCAAATAAACAAGATGTCATCTCATGGACTTTAAAATGCCTCTTTATGAGATGGGTGTCATCGGGGTGCACACCAAGCAACAGAAGTCTTATGTCGAGACATTTCTGCGTTGACTATGAAATGAACATGAATCACAATAAAATGTTACTGATATCCAAATGGATCTTAGAAATGTCTCGATACATAGAGGCACCCTCGCTGTACATTATACCATTTGTCACGTTTGAATGTATAATTAAAATAAATCGACCAGAAATTAAGGGATAGCAAAGATTTTTTATTGATAGTAGACTTTAGTTGTGGGCTTAGAAATATTACTAGGAACCGCGTGAAAAGGGATAACAAGGAATTCATTTTGATCAATGAAATACACTAATTTTTTATTGCTTGGTTTTCATTAAAATTCGTCATAAAAATATTTTTTAATATACGTAAAGATATTTACTGCGTACGGATTATATGTTTAAGCGATATAAGAGGCGACATATGGTCTCTAGAAAAATTCTATAAAATTTTCTATAAATATATTGGTTTTTTCGACATTTCCGAGATTGATTTCATGCGGTAGGTGCAATACATTCCATTTTTACTCAAATTGACAAATGATACCGAGATGAAAAATTCGTGTGGATTAAATCAATTGGAAATCAAGTAGGAAATGTGTTGGTTTTAAATGACGATCATATCCCAAAAATAAAAGCGCCTTAATAGTTATTTCTCGCATCATTATGTTTTCACTTTATACCATGCATTGCAGATATGTGCCAACAATCAATTAGTATGTTTTCTTCTTCTTCTTTTGGTGAGGTGTTAGGTGCAAAGGTACCGCGATCACTTTTTGGCCCTTTGTACTGCATCCCTTTACCTCATATTTGTAAGCTAGACCGCTTGAAAAAGTTCAGAAGTCTGCCCATTATAGCCTGTCGGTTAGACTTGATTATTTGCGGGGGCACTTACAGAGAACATGAAAGGCAGACAGTCCGTCCTTAAAGCAAAGCCTGCAGATGGGATGCTCCGCCCTTCCTATCCTCCATTAGGTAATTCAAGGCGCAGTGACGAGTAATCCAGCCCAGGGTGCTGACATTTTTTCTACTGCGTCCCAACAATTCCTTGGTGGCGTTAAGAGATGGCACAGGAAGGGTCCGCTTAGAATGGCCATTCTGGGCTCGGACCTCCAGCTTTTGATGTGTTTTATCAAAGTCCGATCACCAAGGGCTCTTTTCACCTTTTTGAGGATCGCCCTCGAGACGTTCACAGTTTAGCTTCTTCGGATATTTATCACTTTTCTTCACAGTGACCAATGGTATATATTTCCAGAGTGTGGTCGATTTGCTCTTCAGGATAAGTTGTAGATCGGTGTAGATGGTTGTGATTTATCGTTTTTTAGTTTGTTTCTTAATTCTTTTTTTTATGTGGTAAAATAGAGCTCGCAGCTAGGCTCTCCTTTGTGCTGCTGACAGGGTTAGAGACAATAATGGCAGTTTTCTAACGTTATCACGCAGTCTCTAGTACTACCGTGCTAAACTATTGAATTGGTTGATCGAACAACACTGGAGCTGACGCGTAGGATGATCTTGACTTTAATTACGTGTTTGAACAGAATTTTCACTTGAAGTCTTATGCCTTTACACAATTTCCAAGGTTTTATATGACGCAACAGCATGAATGGAAAGTCAAGGTTCAAATAGAGGGGCAAGGTGGAATGCATCGCAATTTGAAAGCGTAGAAAAACTCTACATGATAATTTACAGGGTCTTTCACCTCTACTACGCAGTAATATGTTTTTCTACGCCTCTGTTAGAATACAGGCATTCTGATATTACTTTTAGTTACGGAATTAGCAGCATTCCACACCCGTGTGGAATATTCATTACATCACTTGTTATGGAATGACTACTATTGGCGACATCTGTTTGTCGTAATCCAAGAATATGATTTATTAATTAAAGAAAAAAAAATGTATTAATTAAAGAAAGAAAAGGATTGTTTCAATAATAAACAATCAATGATGTTCCGCTAGAAAATTTTTGCTTTAAATAAACTATTCAATTATTAAATTGCAGAAAATAATAGCATCTTTTTAATAAATTTTGCGGCGGCCATCTATTAACAAGTTATTAAATTACAAAATTGTTATGAATGAACACTCCCTACTAATATGTTATTTAGCGTTAAAATATCTTGCTGTGCCTTATACATTATATTTTTGACATTAGCTTTACATAAGGTATGTTTTTCTTTTCAAAATATTAATATATACTAATTAGAGGCGTAGAAAAAGTATAGTCTGCAACACGTTTTGAATGGCATATTCTGCACTCGTGGACCGCCACCCTCGCCTTCGGTTCGGGTGCCAAACTTCCACTTGTGCGGAATATGCATCATTCCAAACTTGTTACAGAATATACTATTTTGCAACAGGAATTTTTTAATAGTGTTGGCTGGAGTGAGAATAGCTCTTTACTTTAACTATGAAGCGTTCAGGTGTATTCCTTAATAAGATATGCTGATCAGATCTTTTACAACATTGATAAGTTTACTGCAAATATTTATTTTCCCGGATTTTTTCAAAATATTTTCATTACCTACCAACGACTTAGAAAACTCTCTTCTCTAAAGTCAAAATGAAGATAGACTTGCATATGTTGACTCTCAAGGGTAGAATTTTGACATATGTCCATAAAATGAATGATTTGAGACCGGCGTTAATTTTGTCTGTACGTATTAAGTATTCCGCAGTGCCTTTTTTAGAGCCTCAATTTCTTTTTTGTAAGCCGTGGCGTACTCAGCGCAACCATAACTTTAGCTTCACGAAGTACTTGATCTATGACACTATGTTTAGAGATGGTGCAAAGTGCAGTCTCGGAATGATTTAAGCAAAGAGGTAGCTTGAGAGCCTCTTTCAATCGAGGTGGCTGCAATATCTCAGGAAAGAACGAGATATTTTTTTCGCTCCTAATTGCGGTAAGCAAAAGGTGGAATTCCAGTGCCACCAGAAGCGTCAAGAGTTTTTCTTTGCTCAAAACCAGGAAAAATGGTGTGCAATGATTTCGTGATAGGCACTTCTTTGTTTTTGATTTTATTTTGGTACATTTGCAGCACCAACTTCCGCCAGCTAAACAAAATCAATATTCAAGTATTGACGATTGCCGATAACGCCAACTCTCTCGTAAAGGTATTAGAAATTCAACATTTTCCAATCTTTTTAAGCCGTCCAAAATGTAGGATTTCAGAAGGTCCTCAAAACCGTCATCTGTTTGGGCGATGATCTCCTCCTTGTTCGTGAATCTTTTTCCCCTGAATCATTTTTTCATATTTGGAAGGAGGAAAAAATCACAAGGGGCCACATGTATAGAATAAGGTGGATGATCGAGAACGAACTTCAGTTCGACTATTTTGGCCATGCAAATGCAGCAGTGTGGTTGATTTTATTTGATCGATTTAGAGCACCAGCCGAACCCACCTTGCTGCCAACTTCCGCAAACTTAAATGTTCATGAATGATATTGAAACACTTTCTTTTGAAAT
Organism: Thereva nobilitata; assembly: GCA_963855945.1. Classification (NCBI taxonomy): domain Eukaryota; kingdom Metazoa; phylum Arthropoda; class Insecta; order Diptera; family Therevidae; genus Thereva; species Thereva nobilitata. Next base: position 36,184,350 of record OY979696.1, read on the forward strand.
GTTTACCATCTTCGCTAACTCACTTATCTTTATTCGACAGTTGTTCAATATAATATTATGGATTTTATTGACCATCTCTTCAGTTGTAACCTCATTCGGACGTCTCAGGCGCTCAGCATCATCTGTGCTTGTACGACCATAACGAAATCCAGTGAACCACTTGTGAACCATTCCATGTGATGGAGCAGAGTCCCCATAATGATTTTTAAGCTTTTCTTCAGTTTCATTAATAGTTTTTCCACGCAAAAAGTAATGTTTTATTAGATAGAACATTGAATTTACTTTTTTCCATTTTTGGAAAGGAACAGGTCGTCTTTAGAATGTTGTAAAAAAAGTTCTATTCAACGGATCTACTTAAAATTTGGTATGTATTTTTACCTTAGATTGTTAATATCACAAATAAAATGAGCCATCGAACTGAGCGTCATCTCTTACAAAAGTCAATATAACTTATCGAAAAAGTGTTCTACTCGACATGGATAATCATGGGCTAAGTCGACTGCGCTGTCTTTTAATTTGTTAGGTATCTAACGCTTTCTGCAATATTGTCTCAGTATTTCTTGCTCTGTTTTAGATCTCCAATTGAACCATGTGATGGCAAGTAGCTCATTTTACTTGGAGAATCAGAGGTCGATGTTTCCTCGAGAATGCGGTTGCAATGTGCGTTTTCCAAGTGAGATGCACACCGCTTAAAACAAGGGCTATGTTTTAACTATCGAAGACGGAAAGATTCCGTTGGAAGGTGATTGTAAGAATACAGAGTAATATTTGACGTTGGATTAAAAAGTTTTATTATTGTTTTTATTGCAAGAAAAATCCACAATAACATTTGAATTCAAAATTAAAGCGTCTTTTCTTTTTAAAAATATTTTTTTTTTATAATCTTTCATACAAACTTTCATCTCTCATCTGCCCCACTACGGGTTTAATTTCGAAAATCCCTTCTGCAGATCTTTTCGTCGTAAAAGAAATCCAGCTTCCTATTTTCAAGCTTGTAGGCTTTATATTTTCTATTTGTAGCTGACAGTTATTGGTGGACCTTTGCTTTTTCAACAAATTTCTCCCAGGATTCACGGCAGCTGGCGATATTACCCCAATTACGAACTGCCATTGCCGATAGATAGTCTCCACGGCTTACAGCCATCAATTCCTGTGTTTTCCGATCTTGCTACAGCCTGCTGATGTGCCAACAAGTAAAACTTAGGCATTCTGGGGTTTGGCCTTCTTTATACATGACCAAGCCATCTTAATCTCCCTCTTAAAAAGCTGCTTGTGGATCGATAGCACATGCGTATAGGACCCACGATCCACCCCAGTATGTGAGAACTGGTCTAATTGTGCTTCTGTAGATCTTCAGTTTCGTTTTTCTTGACAGCTCTTTCGAACGTACTAGCTTGCTATAAATACCCACTGTTCTACTTGCTACAATTAGCCTATCCCGTATACTGAATATAATTCCTAGGGATTTAAATTCTGCTACTCCTTCGAAGTTGTTTTCGCCAATATGTAGACTTGAGTGAAAGAGTTACGTTCTGCACATTTCAAAAACTACCTATGCAGTGTATTACCTGTATTCATACCCAAGATGAAATAATTTAAATTATCTTGAACACTTTTCCTTGTTTATCGATCGATGAATGCGATATGAACGATTTTCATATTTAACTCCTTATAGTGAAAATGGATTGCAAAAACTCTTCGCAATATATCATTTCCAATTATGCCTACCTTTTTATTTATTTATTGAGGCATAAAAAATCGTTTCGAAATTCACACCAAAAAAAAAAAAAATTTGAAACCAATTTGTCACAAAACTCATCAAGAAACCGCAAAAAAGAAAAGACGCAAAACCCGCTTAACCCAGAAATTGAACGAAATTTTTCTGTGTCAATTAGTGTTGAACTGTTTTATATGAAGAAATTGGCCTGAAAATTACAAAAAAAAATAATACCGACAATGTGAACCTTTATTGCTTCTGTCAACTATATCTTTTCTCGCCATTTTCATTTCCACATGAGCAACACTTCAAGGTGGCACAGTGTCATTCAACAACACGTCATGCAACTTGAATCGCCCGCAAAGCTATCAATGATCGGGAGCCACGCACACCCACAACTTACATCACCTGTAAAAACGCCACCTGAATGTAGGGAACCTGTTATCATTCTGAGTTATTAGTTGTCTTTGCGTTTTTCGATGATTTCTTCTCTTCTTTTTTTCCCATAATATAATTAACGGTGCTAACATCGGTGTTTCCCGATATGAAATGCAGTATGCGAAAATTTTATGCTGTTTTAATTTTACGGTGTTTTTTTTGTTTTTCACCTTGCAGCGGAGCGAGAGTTGGAATTTGGCTTCGTTGCACAGAAATTGGCTCGGCACTCTCTCTCCGTCATGATAATAATTTTCTGCATTCTCGGCAAGTGGATGGATGGTATTTAGCATAAATTCGAATTTAGCTCAGGGGGAATCCTCTCGGTGTAAAATTCGAAATCCGTAAATAGCTGAAATTAAGATTTTCCCTTTTTTCATCTTATCTTCACTTTCTGCACTATAAAGTCGCCTTAGTCGAAGTTGAGCCGTCATTAAGAAGCAGATTTCGACCATCTGTTCGACCTTTCCTTCCTCTTTAAGCACTATTTTTGGAGACTTCAAGGAATTCTGGAAAGGCGCGGCGGCGACAATATTCAGTTTTACTTTCGGGATATTTTTAACTGAAGATGGGATTCCGATGCTTTGAGGTGCATTAGCCGTTTCGATGCCCCGGTGGACGTCATATATTAGGGCTTTATATCTTCGGTTTTGTATCATCGGGATTCTGACGTGATACTGATAAATTTTTAGTCAAGCTCACCACTTTATCATTTTGGGAGATCCGTTTTTTTTCTTTGCAGAGATGCAGCGTGGTGTCGGTTCTTAAGATAAATGGACAATTTCGGTAACACCTTCATTTGGGGTACAAATTGGGCTTGGAATGAGAAAAGTTTGTTATGTTCTTTTTAGGGTCATTATGTTTTGTAGATTTGGTTTTTGATTGATTTTTCCGATTTTTTGAGGAACGGGGTTTGGGGTTTTCACCATGCACGTGGCAAACTTGGTATTTTTAAATTTCGATTTGATCTTAATAGTATGGATTGATTGTCCAATAAAATGTAATTTGTGGAGAAAAGAAATGCGTGGGAATAGCGGATTTATCGCTAACGACATCTCTTTTAACGTCGCCCAAGCTCCTTATAATCAACAATGTATTCTTTCTTTCGAATTAATCTCACTTCTAGACATTGCATCATGATGTTTTTTGCGGGAGAATGTAATTGCATTATGTTTACAAGTGTTGAGTTGCAGGTTTTATTCGTGGTACATCGAGAAGAGGGTGAAAGAGGACGATGGGATGGGCAGATTTTTCATCGTCCTCTCTCACCGTTTTTTGCACAAACAACGTTTTTAGCAAATTTTTGTTTTTTTGTTGATCTTTGCTTCAATGGAATGCTTGTATCTCTCTTGCAGTACAAAGGAGCAGTTTTCCGAAAAGTGCATTACAAAAACAGCCTCATCAACTTGTAAACTACACCTACACCCAATCTAAATTGTGACCAGTCATAAATCACAAGCTTTTGTGTCTCGTGCTTGTCATTGATAGTTGACTTTTCTTGTGACTATCAGCTGTTTTCATATTCTTAGCAACCAGTTACAAGGAAAATCATAAAAACTTCACCTCTAATGGTGAATTTGTATTCGTGTGATGAGATAAAGCAAAGTTTGGGCGGCAATGTAGCTAACTTACGCCAGAAAATATTGATGCCGTGAGGCAGACTGTATGTGTTCGTCCGAGCACTCTCATCGAGACTATGCTAGAAACTTGTTCTTTATACGCTGGTGACCTGCTATTTATACAGTCACAATTTTGACAGGCGTTGTGACTCTGCGCAGGTTCAAAATTGTTACAGCAAAAGTAGAATACCAAATTGTCTCAAGTTGAGACTCACCACAGACTTGTGATTCTGTTGTGACTTGTGACTTTTATAGTACGGGTATTCAATTCTTGATTGAGTTGTTGATTGAGTGTCGAAGTAAGATAGGAAGTCGTTCAATAAAAGTATTCACAAACTCGATCGATCCGTTGATGTGCACTGGCTATATGTGATGTTCTTTGTTATCCTGGGACCATTTGACTTATCTCGTCCTTGCTCTAAAACTCTCGTGAATAGAATATGTTGTATCCAAATGTTGACTATTACGAATGCGCTTGGTTTTTTTAGTTGATATGCTAATTTATCAGGAAATTCTACTATTATTCTTCTTAGGAATCAGTGTTAAAATAGAGGACATTCTATCTGTGTCTTTTGTTTGCCTATACATATTTTGACTTTAGTTTTTCAGCAAAGATGGTTTCTTCTAACAGCCATGATTCCACGTCCTCTTTTAGGTCGAAGATTTTTTCGAAAACGGACTTTTTTATTTCTTCAAGCATTTTACGGAGATAGCCTTACCGGCTATAGTTCTTCTTTTAACAAACGGCTCTACTCCTATTATATTGCAGACAATTGTTCAATAATCGTTACGCCATCTTCAGTAGATTTCTTGTGATCTTAAATAAAGCAGCTTTGAGAAAATATGTACGTCATCTCGAAACTTTAGAAAGTTCGTCTCAATTAATATAGTTGCATTAAAAAGTAACAGAAAGATGAACAAATAAATTTAATCAAAAATCAATAATTTATTTTAATTCCAAAAAACATCATAAATCAGTCTTTTCAATTTCTAATTTTAATCCCAGTAATTTTTGAAATCCAATCCAAAAATGAAGTCACTCTTGTAAAAACAGTTGGGAATCCTTTCTCGCATCCTTCCCTCCTAATGAAAGAGGCAATACCAATAACAACATTAGTTCCATCAGTTTCCTGAGCGACCAAAGGACCACCAGAATCACCAGGACACACAGACTGTACATTACCAGAGACACAGACTTGCGAATCGTGGAACAAGTGTGGGAAGGTGATCACACATTTACTTTCTGCAAGAACTCGCAAATTTTTGCATAAAGTAAGTCATTTGAGACATCTTTGTTGTCTCCAGTCTTTCCCCAGCCAGTCATAACTACCATATGATCTTCCAATTGTTGTTGTAGCATTGTTGGTCGTGGTAATTGGATTGTTTGCACGAAGTCGTTAAGTTCAACAGGAGCTGGAAGCTTGATGAGAGCAACGTCATTGGTCGACATTCTTGGGTCGTAGAGAGGATGAACGAAGAAGTCTTTGTAGGATACTACGACAATATTTCCGGCATCTTGCTTTTGGATATTATGAGCAGCTAAGAAAACACCGGCTCTGTATACCCTGAGATATAAAAAAAATAATTAAATTATCATCCTTTAACAATAAAAAATTAAATATCTTACCCAGAAACACAATGTGCAGCTGTTAGGACAAATTCCGTAGAAATGAGTGATCCTCCACACCAGGTTGTTACTTGTTCTTGGTCATTTGGATAACTCACCATATACAGTCCAACTTGATATGGGAATTGATGTGGCTCAGCTGCATTTCCCCCAAAAATTCGTCCTTGAATTGATGAGACTGAGTCTAATCCTTTCGGAGCAAAATCTGCAAAAGTTGCCGCGAAAATTGCACTGAGAACTAAGAATGTCTTCATTTTGGTGTGGTTGGAGTGGAACGTTGAATGAATCGTAGCTGCAATTCCGGCTTTTTATATACTCGAATAAAGTTCTGCACATTGCTGATAAGATTTGAAGATGCTTTTTTGCACACGTGAATCTTCAAAATTGGGGTTTTTAATGCATGAGAATTGATCGATGATAAGATTAGTGACGTACGTAAGAATTAAATATAGAAATTTAATTGTATAACCGAAGACTGATAATACGAATTTTGAGCGGAATCTTGTGTCTTCTTGAGATTAATTAAAAATGTATCGTAATTTTAGAAATATTTTAAGTTTTTAGAAGCTATGATTAGGAATTTATACTATTAATAAACTTAGATGAATCTAGTCCCATTGACTTGAGTTTGTAGATATAACTGACAAAGCAATCGCTAATTAGCTTAGAGGATTTTTATGATATAAAAAAGATGTAGAAAATGGGAGTTTTAGCTATCAAGGGGTTGATCTCACATAAGAAACAAAGGGCACATGTCTGAATATTTAAATTTTTCAGGAAATGAAAAAAAATAATTATTTTCTAAAGAAGTATAATATTTAGAAAATTTATTTTTGCGTTACATTTTGGGGGAGTAGCACGAATACTAGATATGTACCTTTTTTGATCATAATAGGTACAGGGAAGCATTTAGAACATACTGATATCAAAAACGTATTTGTCAAAATATGCGAGATGTGACCTTTTCGAAATTGCATATATTCAATTATGCATGTACTACATGGTTTTTTTTTGTTTTTGCGATGAGTATAAACCTCAAAATTATTGATATCACGAGCTTCAAAGAGAGAATGGAAGATGTAGTAATTGCCTTATAAGACTTAAATGTACAAGAATAGTAAATAGCTCACAGTTCGTTATGGAGGCGAAGTCAGCTTTCTTCGATAGGATCCTTATTTGAGGACATTCGAAAATAAAGTGGTGTTTATCACACTTCTAGCAGTAACAGAAAAGCAATCACTTATCGAAAGACATATAATGTCCAGGCCCACAGACCAAGGGGCCCACCTTCTTCATCTTTTCCTTACCTCTCACGCAACGCGGTATTCCGGCTAAGGCTAATTTTCCATACCAATTTTCTACCCCAACCAAGCCAGCTTCTAGGAGAAGAACTGTTAGGCATTCTGGGAAAACGAACTGGCTGGGGCCTATTCGTTTTTTCCAAGCTGCTAACTAGGATCTGGAAAGCTGCTGACCGTAGTGTCAACTTTGCCGCTCTCTGCATTACCAAAATTAAAATGGCCGGAATGCGTTTATTCATCCCTCATTTCTCCAAATCCATAAAGCCTCAGGAGTGTATGACCGTTATTAAAGCTAAAGAAACTGCTACCTCCTATAGAAACTTACTTGCATCTCTGTTCATTTCAAATTTGTTCGAGTGTTCTTCTCACTCAACGGACCAAGGTTTTTCAGGACTCACTAAAGTTTTTTCACTTTAAATTCATCCTTTTGGAAATCAAATTAATCCTTTTGCAAATGAAATTCACCCATTTGAAAACTTAGTATTTCTACATAGAGGTTAACACCATGGACCTTGATAGTTAGAGGTAGTCATCAGAATCGAATTGATTCGTTCTACTATGTCAACTGTTTACTCTGTTGATTTAGGGGTTATATACAAAGTTGGGGCTGAAAAAATCGAAAAATTTTTTATTGCATATTCTGAAAGTACATACTTTCGAAAATATCTGTGTGAAATTTCATCCACATCGGAGCACTAGATTTCAAATGACAGCCGTTCGCAGCGCGCTGGTTCCATCGATAAGCACTTGGCATGAAGTTAACACAAAATTTTAAACGCGATGATCTCGGAATAGAGTTTTTTGAAAAATACCGTTGCGGTGAATGTGATATCTCAAAAACTTTTCAACCGATTTTCATAATTTTTTTTTAAATTGTTCATATTTACAATCTCGTGTACTTGAACGGTTCTTTTTTCATCTAAAAATTTTCGATTGTTTGTAATGAATTTTTGTTTAGAATTTTGAACACCTCAAAAATCGTTTTTTTTGTCAACATGGTTTTTTTATTGGAAAAAAATTTTTTTTCGGAAACCGAACCGTTCAAGTACACCAGAATACATTTTTCTTCAATATTTTTTTTTACTTTTTTGATTTCAGTTAAGCGGTTCGCCTTGGAGAGTGTTCACCGCAAGCCTCTGCAAAAAAAATGCGCTTCGGGGGAGGGGCCATAACTCCGACAATTTTTAATATTTTTTATAATTCAACTTGTGTTTTTTTCTTCGATAGTACTACCAACAAACTGTATTTCGCTTTTTCGAATAAAATGTGCATAAAACCCTTAAAAAAATCACCAACTTAGCTCATTTTTTCCCCTCAACTTTGTATATAACCCCTTAAAAAATTTACTTTTTTCTTAGTGTGTTATGTATCCCATATCGCATGGTCGAAACTTGAATTAAAACATTTAAAGGCATCTTGTTTGAGGACGATAGATATTTTTCCATAACCTCTTCCGTCGTCCCGTAGATTTTTACGCTGGCATAAAACATCCTGAAACGTACACCTATGCTCCCGGTAAACGCTTAGAGGCCAGCCTAAAACAGAATTTAGATAGGGTGAAATATGGTCCAAATCCAAACGGTGCACTTATAAACACACCGTACAACCGTACACAATCATTAAAGAATACTTCAATATATCTGGCGCAACACCAGACTTACTTACTTACTATCCCAGAATGTTGAACCATAATGAGAGTGATATGACAGCAGGTCATACTGCTATTCAGAACAACTCCTAGATTTTTCACTTTCTTAACGCATGTGAGAGCACGGCGAGATATAGTCAAATCAATCTACAATAGCTCCTTGTAAATTTAGCGTTAATTGCCAACAGGAAACAAAAAATATGGTTATATAGGAAAAAAAAATTCTAAAAAAGATAGCGTTTTTTGTTTTGGAATTTGGCATGGCGAACCTAACCTAAAAAATTCCGGAAAGTGAAATAAACTGTTTTTTGCGAATAACAACTTGAGCTCGGATCGAAAAAAATCAAATTATAAAGTTTTAGGTATTCAAATTATCTTTCGATTGATATATATAAAGCTATAGGTTAGAACACAAAACTTAGAGATAACTGCAAAAAACTGTTAAAATTCACGCTTTTTTAATTTGCTAATAACTTTTGTTTAACGCAACCTAGATATCTGTTATTTGGCAAAAATATTGCTTCTTGCTAGCTGAAAAAACTGTTTTATTTTTGTTGCAAAATATTGAACACTTTCCTTAAAATTTCACTTTTTGTAAAAAAAAGGCGTTCTTCTAAAAACGCTCCTCTTGGTCTACCGATTCTTCTAGAATACCGTTCTAGAGCTTAAAATTTTCTTCAATACTTGTACTATCACGTACAAGTAACAAAAAGTCTATTAAAAGGTTTTCCAGTACTTAAAATGTCCCCCAAAAACATATTAATAATGAAAAAACAGACGTTCGATTGATTGATGAAAAAACAGACGTTCGATTGACTAAATTTTTGAGTCTGTTTTTTCATTATTAATATGTTTTTGGGGGACATTTTAAGTACTGGAAAACCTTTTAATAGACTTTTTGTTACTTGTACGTGATAGTACAAGTATTGAAGAAAATTTTAAGCTCTAGAACGGTATTCTAGAAGAATCGGTAGACCAAGAGGAGCGTTTTTAGAAGAACGCCTTTTTTTACAAAAAGTGAAATTTTAAGGAAAGTGTTCAATATTTTGCAACAAAAATAAAACAGTTTTTTCAGCTAGCAAGAAGCAATATTTTTGCCAAATAACAGATATCTAGGTTGCGTTAAACAAAAGTTATTAGCAAATTAAAAAAGCGTGAATTTTAACAGTTTTTTGCAGTTATCTCTAAGTTTTGTGTTCTAACCTATAGCTTTATATATATCAATCGAAAGATAATTTGAATACCTAAAACTTTATAATTTGATTTTTTTCGATCCGAGCTCAAGTTTTTTTGTTATTCGCAAAAAACCGTTTTTTTCACTTTCCGGAATTTTTTAGGTTAGGTTCGCCATGCCAAATTCCAAAACAAAAAACGCTATCTTTTTTAGAATTTTTTTTTCCTATATAACCATATTTTTTGTTTCCTGATGGAAATTATTAGATGGATTTTTGTAGATTGATTGGACTAATATGAAATAGAGAGAGAGGGGGGGAAAACATGCTACGAAACTTCGATGGATTTAGCTGAAGTAAGTTCAACGTCGACCAGCACGAAATTCGGTATGAAATACGAAATAAGTCAGCAATAATCTTCTCTACACAAGAAAGGATTTGGTCTTTTTGGCGGAGATAATTATATAAAGCTGCAGATCATCAGCGTACAAATGTATCTTACGACTCTTTTACCACTAAAGTAAGATCATTTATAAAAATGCTGAACAGACGTGGTCCGAGGATGGAACCTTGAGGGACGCCCAAGCTAAGTCAAACTAGGAACTATAGCATAGTTTAAATTGTTGAGAGCTGTAAGTTAAGAAGCTATGGAGAAGTTTAAGAGCAGTTAGAGCAAAACTTGGGAAAATTGAAAATAGGTATAATTAGGCCGTGAAGTTGCTCCATGTACGAAATAGTTGCCTTCCATACTACCAAAAAAGAGATGACAAAATTTAATTTTTTGAATGGAACCAGTCAGTCAAACCTATAAAGAAAAATGTAAGGCGAAGTAGATAGGATTATAATATTGCAAAAAACGGATTAAATATATTTAACACAAAAGTTGATTAATCATATAAGCACTATTATCTCATAATTCATTAAAGAAGAGTATCCAAAAACCATCAATAAACTCAAAAAAACCAATTTATTAAAATGAAAATCCTCAATGAAAACCGCCTTTCATTAACTAAAAATACCAAAAGTTCTTAAAAAATTCAAGTTGACAAATTTTTTGTAACACTCAAAAGCCTACGCACACTTGACATCGAATTAAATAAAAGCGATTCCTTAGCACAAAAGTCACTTCAGCACTGCAATATGTGACACTAAAGACAGCACAAGGAATTTTTCTAAGGGCCACAAAATTGCGTAAGACACAAATTTTAAGACGGACACTGCCGAAAATGCTTTCTTCTGTCTCAGCATCTCTTGACATCGAGAAAAATACGAAGCTTGTGCGTGCTTGCTGTCATTTCACATTCCATGATCTCTCGGACATGGTGAGGAAATTCGTGATGCATTTTCCTTGGGATTAAACACAAAATACGAAATTTTGTAATCGAAATTATTTTTAGAGTATTTTATTGCTTTTAAAATTTTCGAATCTGTTTTTTTTGAAAGAAACTAACCTTACGCACCTGATAGCCAATAAGAAACACTATCGGAGGGAGTTTTGTTTTCTTTTGGAAATTGTGTGTAGTAATCCCTGAATCCATGTTACATTGACATGTGGAACTTGGGATATTTAAAGAAGCGAAAGCACGTGTTCATATGCCGCAGCATGAAATGCAGAAAAAAACTTGACGGAAATCTTACTAATCAGAAATGTTTCCTGGTTGTGTGTGCTGCTGGCAGAGGGCAATTAAGTGAGTACTATGCGTTTAGAGAAACTTATTAGCGCTAATATCATAAGTCCCTCGACGTCTAGTAAGTTTTTGTCAAGTAGCTTGATTTTTCCGGTTTGCTAAAGGGGGCAATATCTACGTTTAGTCTACAATAGGAAAACTGAAGTAGGCCCAATGAGAATGCATTTTCATATTAATGGTCTAATCAGAAGTTTTTGATGGCTTTTCTATTGGTTGGGTGCTTCAAAAAATAATTCGGGTGTTCAGATATCGACGCCCATATTATATTTGTTTCAAATTGTATTTCTTAATCAAGATAGAAGTTATGTGCACAGACAACACTTCTCTCGACTAAAAACTATTTTTGTTATTTCAACAAGATCAGATCTCGAATGTCTGGAAATAACGAATTGATCGAAGCCGTTTCAAGTTAATTTTCGATCTTTGAAAAACTGTTGTATAAAATTACTCAAAGAAGATAAAATGTCGAAAACGGACGTAGAGAACATTTGTGGATGTGTTGGGGGTTTTGTAGTTGAGAAGAGTCATTATTTAGTCCATTGGAGACAAATTGCCGCAGAGCAGAATTTCTGCATTTCAACAAGCTTGTTAATATTATATTGGTCGTTTATAATAGAGCTTTTTTAATTGTCTAACAATAATTTTCTGCTGTTATTTGTAACACTAAACAAGCATTAACCTTTGCCTCTAGTTCCCCCTATATTCGCAGAATGTCACACAATAAAAGAAGATATGTTCTGCGTTATCCTGGCATTTCCGACATATTCTATATAATTATTTCTCAACCGGGGGGTCTCCATTAGATATAAGGGGGGTCGAAATCTGTCCAAAAAAAAATTATTTTAATAAACAATGTATTTTAAATCATAATCAAGTGTAACATAAACTTTTGATAACAACCGTATAAAATTCAAGAATTTAGCTACGATTTTCCCGGTAAAGGTCGATCCACACATATCCGTGACGTGACGGCGACTTGAGTGCAAAACCGGCGGCATCAGTGAAATAAAAAATATCGGCACGATGTAATTCCATGGAAACGAATTTGGGAAGGGCGTGACATGTGAGGCACCGACATTCTCAGTACCCTTCAGTCGTTCGTAAAAAACGCAAAAAATACGTTGCCACCGTTATTTTTTAATTTATCTCGGAAGTGAAACAAATGTTTTTTTTAAATTCACCGGAAAACTTTATAAGAATTCAACAAAAATTAATTCTTCATTAATTACGTGAGGCGTGTACTGGGAGGGAGGGGGTCGAGCCAAATCTCTCTCAATCTCACGTGGGGGTCTCGGCAAATGTCACGTAATTTTTTTCCTCACAAGAAGCAGTGAAAAATTGCGTAAAAACTGGGTTAAATTAAGTAAAACATGTTTCCCCACTAAGATATGATTAAATCCTGCATAAAAATATTTATCGCGGTTATGCGAAAGCCACAAAGTAGCCAATACGTATTTTTTTGGAGAAAAGGGTAATTGAAGTTGAAATTTTTAGTTAAAAAAACCAAAGTTTTGACTTTGACTACTCATAACTCTGGAAGTTGGTAGGTTGGAACCGTCACTTTTACAGTTTTAGTTAGGTGGGAGAAGCTTGCGTACATTGGATTAATGGGAATAGATTATACGGTTACAAAAATACAGGGTGATATGTAAAATTCTACCAAAATACTTTCAAAACACCCTAGCGGCTAAAGCATTACGATCCCCCCCCTTTACCCGCACGATTTTTTGTCCGTCTATCCAAAACCTATCCACGGCCGGCCGCTTTGTAACTTCAGTAAATACACCCTGTATAAAGTTGCGAACTGTCATTCCACGAAGAGTCCACGTGGGATGAACTCACTCTCTTTTTTATTCTTTTCCTCCTTGTCTGAGAGCAATCCTATTGCAGCAAGATATTCCATGCTAAATTCCATTATCAACGAGATCACTGTCCAAATTTCACAACTAAAAAGTAATTACTGATGCCATTGAACATTGACCACTGATGCGGAAGCGGTGCTGCGAGAATGTTAGTGAGAAATTCATCACGGAAGCCACTGACACGGAAAGCATCGGTGCCGTGCCGTCATAAACCTGTTGGACGGAAGAAGATGAAGCCGGATCAAACATGTTTATTTTTCCTGTCGTCTCCATCAAACTCAATTTTTGGTTTGTTACCGGGAAAATCACTCAAAATGCTTGGATTTTTATCTTTCAACCTAGATTATAGTGAGGGGGGTCGCAAGATTTTTTACTTCATTTTGGGCCTTTCAAGGGGTCGCAACTCTAAAAAGGTTGAGAAACGATGCTCTATATTCACTCAAGAGCTGCGTGACGTTGTAACTCACTTCACTATGCTCCCTCGTAACCCATCTCTCCACGTTTGGGATAATTTTGTGGGTCCATCGACTCTTAATAGACTCGTCCGACTTCGCTTGCCATTCCGTTAAGGACTCACAGAGCGTCATCTGCTGCTGCCCTGTATTTTGCTCCCCTCATGTTTTAGATCATAGATACGCATGCCTTCTCTCACCAGAATATCTATGGGGATCATCACCGCTAACACGCACGCCGCATCGGTTGAGATTGTCTTGTATGCACAGCACGCACGGCGGGCGCTTAGTCTGTATGCGGCACTCCATTTTCTGCTGTTGGCCTCCTGTTCAACACAACTGCCCTTACTGGTGCAGAACTATAGCAGAACTGAGCTAACCGATTTCGTATTAGGAGGCGACGGCCCGGCCTAAGACCCCATGTTGAACAGCATACTTGGAAGAGCTGCACAAATAGCGGTCGATCATCAGACCCATGTACCGTAGGGCGGACTGTGTGATGATCTGTTCCCATACCTTGATCCTTACGAACACTGGTTTTCTCCGTTTGCTGATCAGTATAGCTTCGCGCACAATTCGATCTCATCGAGGCAACTGCTCATTTTGGGAGGCATGGCCTTAACACAACATTATACATTGTGATCCGCAGGAGAAGGCCCAGGGCGGATCCCTGCTGAGCTCCGCATGTTATTCTGTACACCCTCGGCTCACCTTCCGATTTACAACGAAGTAACCTACCTTCTTTCCTTTTTAGATAAGTTACCAAATGACAGCTCCAATGTTTGTCTGACTATCCTTCCGAGCCCAACACGATCCGCCGGCATTGGATAAAGATGGTAGTAAAATGTGCGAAGCATACTTTAGTAATAAACGTCAATAGGCGGTTGTAATTACTTCAAATTATATTAATGGCAATGAGTAATGTTAACTCCAATTCAGTAGGGATGCAATTATTGTTTGTTAAGAAAATTATTCTCTTTCGGTGTTGAAGTGCCACACAAAATAAAAATGAAAAACATTTACTCGATTGTACAAGAACAATATCGGCAAGAACAACTACTGTGTGAAACAAGTGGCCATGGCAATTCTTGCTCAATAAAATCCAGGATGCACTCGAGTAACAATTTCTAAAATTATCTTGCTATGAAAAAAAACATGTTAACAAAATAAATAAGCAATTTCGTCTTGCCAGGAAATCATACTGAAGCGAAGCGCAAAATGTTGAAATACGGCAGTATTATCTCGACTAGCAAATAAATCTGACATCTTTTAACTAAAAATATTTATGAATATGAAGTAAAGTGTCGTTTTACTGCCTAAAACATAATGTGACGAGAGCGTACAAATGTTATACATTATATTAGTTAAAAATCGTGTTTAAACTTAAAGACTCGTTCACGGCTAATCCACAGGAAAAAAATAGTTGCAAAGTTCTTCAATTAACCCAACATCACACTGCAATCTTCTCATAACTAAGTGGAAACAATTCTAGCAACGCCTAAAAAGACGTAAACGCTTTTTTTTTATATTTAGTGAAGCAATTTCAAAGTGCAATAAAACAGGTAATAGCTAGTTTCGCAGTGTTCTGTTGCCTCTCAACGACCGACAAACATGCCAAAAATTTCGTTCTACCTTTTATTTTTCTTTACTCTGCACAATTCTTAATTTCCTTCGTGCTTACATCTACCAGGCGCCGCCGCCGCCGGTGTTTACACACCTATTAAGAAGTCTATGACCTTTTGAGGTTATCAAGTGAAGTTAGAATCAGAAGAGATAAAACGACCAAAAAAAAAATAATTGATAAATTCCTAAACAGCGAAAGGGCATCGATATGTGTGCGCTTGGTTGATGTGAAAGTTTTTTCGGTGTTCCGGTTATATCCAAGAATTTTAAAGGCAACCCGATTGGACGGATATGAGGAGTTCAATCCACTGGCAACTACTTCCAGTTGCAGTCTATGGGAAAATCACGCTGAAGATTTCCATTCACTGAAAGCAATTCCCGGGAAATCTTTTTTTTTAATCGCGATGATGTATTGCGTAAAAGAGAAATGCACCTTCTCTACCGGCATTCATGTGAGTGCATTAGTTTTCAATTGCGAATAGTTAGAGGAGTGTAAAAATAAGAACTTTTATCTCGAGGCCAGCACGTCATTGCCCCGTGATAGTAGTTTCAACTATAGTCCACAAGTTAAGATGTTTTCACGATATGACTTTTTCCAGTAATCTCCGTTGGCTTCTTTTAATGGATAGTCTCCCTTTCCGCTGTGGTGCATATAGAAGGCTTCAATCAAATCTGCCATGTTAAACATGTGTAGGAGCAAGAGTTTGTTGTATTTTCTTGACCAGCTGCAGTGTTTTACATGCATGCAATTCTCTCCTATCTCAGGCTGCCACAAACATCTGATTTTCTATGGCTTTCAAAGTGTCTTAAGGCGTAAGGCTTACGCTATCGTGCGGAACACTAGTTGTGATTTAGCACGATATGACCAGTTATCAGTGTTAGAATAATGAAATAATTAATTTCTCTCTCAAACATCGGAACATCAATCAATTGAGTCCTTTGGGGATTTAAACGCCGATGGGTAATTACTCAAATAATTGCCGCGATTCTGCGCACACAGGAGAATGTTCGTTTAGTTTCGTGTTGGCGTTGCATGTCGCCCCCTTGAATAAATTATGCTTCTGTGGTAGGTGCCATTGACGATTTGGAGGTGCAACAATAATTGCTTAAATGCTTTTCGTTTGATTATGGCACTTTAAATTGCACTTTTCGATTATATGTTGAACAAGTTACATGCGCAAATATTGTTACAGCTTTAGGGTTCAATTTGCATGAGCAATTCTCATTTTAGATGAAATGTTTCTTGAATGCAGAAAAACTTGTTTTTGTGGTAACTGATGTGTGCAGCAGATATGGTATGTGCAGCAGTTTTTTTTTATTTTCACGGAGAATCTCATATTTTACACACATAGATATGCTGATAGATTTCTACTGTAGCTATAAAGAATTGTTTCTTATAGGGGATCATTTTTTAACTGGAATACCCGAGTTCAGAGGTAAACTTCTTTTGCATTTTCGAGGGTTTTATTATAAAATATACTTTGCAATGTTGAACTAATCGAAAGACAGTAGACAATATTTGCTTGCTCTGCTTACAAGCCATCGTAGAAGAGTGAAACTAAGGGAATTTATATTAACAGGGCATTTGGTGAAATTATAACAAGATAGAAGAATTGGAAAGACGAGCGACTATATCGTTGCGATAAGCTCGAATCCTGGGTCTACGAAGGCAGTCGGATGCCTATACTTCTAAACTATTGAACCACTTTGCTTGGGCATATCTCTTGTTATCTAACTTAGCATTACTTTTAAGGAAAAGATAGATAAATGTTCAGTACATTGAGTCAATATCCTTTTGTAACCAGCTCATCTCTTTAGACTCCAATTTAATTTTCCAATTTTCTTTCATCAACAGATCAACTTATGGTTTCGCCATTATTCAACAAAATTCAAGTAGTTAATTTTCAGTGTTTTGCAGAGATCAAAGCCAATAGTTGAAAGACAAACTCATCCTTCTCAGGTCAAAGCATGCAAGCGGGATTCTCCGCCCTTCCTATAGTTTACAGAGAGTAATTTAGGGTGCAGAGTCCGATATTCAAACCTACCAGTGTCTTGTAATCCTTTCGAATGCCGCCCAAAAGTTCGCGATTAAACCGAAACCGCGTGGAGTTTTCCGATTATTAAGGACCAAAGCTAGTGGTGCACCGATAGCCAGTTTCGGATTGATACAGTGTCGAGAGTCCTAGCTGGCCATGAACGACATGACGAACTAGTAGTACAAAGTGGGATTCTTTAGCCTGATTATTTCACATAAAAAAAGCTCACCAAACATACATTGGTGGCCCAAAACTAACTTTGCTTTTTATTAGCTGCAATCCATTGGGACTGGTAAACTACTCAAAACTGCTGCTAGCTACTCGCAACTACCCTTGCTCTTGTTTTTGGGCAGACACATTTTACTGGTAATTGTCAAAAATCGTGTTCCATTGGTGATACTTGCGAGTAAAAAAAATCGCCCAATGGATCGCAGCTATTAGCGTGGCTCTACTTGGAGTCTTGATTGATTTGGTTTTGAAACTATAAAGCATGCTTTCAATGAAAAATTCTGTCAATTCTGGCAATGCTAGTACGAGTATATACTACTAAGCTCTTTTGCCGGACTTTGCTCTTTTGAGACTTTTTATCTACATGTTGAGAACTATCAACCTGCAAAATCTCAAGAAAATTAACCGAAAGCCATTTTCCATAGGAAAAGTGTGCGGTCCTTTCTCGGAAATCTTGGATCATCTCAAAAACACCTGTGTTGCTTACTTGCAGTAGTTTAGAAAAGCTAGTTCAGCGTCAGTGTCTTGGTTTGTGACAGACTTTTCAGTTTCACGCTTCCTTTGTCAGTTCGACTGCAAGAAAAATCATGTGATTTGGCATCAGTAGTAAAGCATCTTCACGAAATTGTGGATACGATTCAAGAAGAACGTAAAAATGCATTCGGCGAAATTTTTAGAGCAGCTGAAAAACTCGCGAAAGACGCATTCGAGTTCAAAGTTCCGAGACTCACGTTGAAGCAAACAGCTCGTTTTAATTATATCAATGATCGAGTGTCAGAATCCGCTGTAAGCGCTGAATATAAATTGTGATATGAAAAATTATCAGAACTCGAGATAGATGCCGAGGTTTTGGAACAATCACATATCTTTTAACAGTTTTGACGACTTTTCCGGTCACAACGGCAAGTGTGGAGGGGTCATTTTCGACAGTGAAGAAAAACAAAACTTACATACGAAACTCAACGGGAAATGAGAGACTCAGTGCACTAGCCGTGGGTACTAGGTGTTGATCCGAATGAGGTTCTCGAGATTATGGCAGCAAAGGAATCTCGAAAATTGAAATTTTGAATTTTTTACTTTGATCAACGTCCCTTGATTGGCAATAAGCAAGCTGTTTTTCACTTTAATTAATTCTACTTCAATAATAGAATTATCCATGTAACGGCCCCCCTTAACGAAGATTTCTAACTACGTCCAGGGCCCCCCACCGGACCAAATTTCTGGCTACGGCCCTGATCCATTAAGTCATCAAAACAATTGAACCTAGTTGTTCTGTTGTCAAAACAAATTAGAGTTTGAACAATGTTGTCGATCCGTTCTAGTGGAAGTTAGTGGAATCCGACGTGCCAGCTTCGGTCTTACAGCAACTTTTCCAATGGTATTTTCGTAAAGACTCTGTATCTTAGTGGATAGTGGCGATAGCCCCTGCTCTCTAGAACAATTTGTTTTTCGAAATTCATATATCTAGGAATCACACATTAAACGATTAGCCACTTAGTCCAAAACACCCTGTATATTGGACGTAGACTACTACCACACAAGCTTGAGACCAATACAATTTTACGTGGTACCACAGGCGATGATCCAATACAATCGGTCGTTATGATCATGTGATTTTTTTTACGATATCTTAAATAGCATGAAAAGTATTGAACCCTATAATCTTTTTATCAAATTTTGTCACAAATTGGATAAATTATATATGACTGCAAGAAAGGAAGAAATTGTCGCCATTCCAAAAATCGCGTCTCTCCTCAACGATCTGTTAAAAATGATTATCGCTTGCGCCTCCGCTTTGGGTAAACCTCTGCACAAACTTTTTTGTCCAATCATATTTCTCTGGAGTTTATGCAGATTCTTGTAAACTTTCTCATGGGACTCCAAAAGCACTTCCAACAAAGGCCAATAACAATTACTCCTATTCTCTCCAAACCGTGGAGACGATAAAGCAACAAAAAGCTTATGAAGTATCTAGAGTCTAACACAATCCTAAATTACAAACAGTACGGCTTAGACCAAAAAGGTCCAGGGGCTTTTACTGTGTCGAACAGAACACCTCAACTCAACCAAAGTTTACATCGGTTTTGTGAGTCAGGCCTCGTTGCTCTACAGTCTACATATTACAAAGTGTGTTGACTCAGTTCTACAGAACTGCGTTGAGAGTTTCCTTTCTAGCAACTCAATCAATGCAATACTGGATGGCATCAAATCCAAACCCCATCACATCTCTGTCGGGGTCCCTCAGGGGTCAATTTTGTCATCGGCTCTATTTCTAATGTTTAAAAAAGACCTACTTTCAATCACTTCCAACCCACTGCGTATATTTGATGATGACATGAACTCATTCTTGATTGCGATCGAATTTAATGTTTTGAAAACGAAGTACTGCCTTATTTTTTATCAGTAGACGATGTAAAACTAATGGCTGGTTCATTTCTTCACATCCTAGGCGTGAAAGTAACCAAGAATTTGCGATGGAATGACCACATATTCGCGTCCCAGTGCTTGCAATTTCTTAAAAGATTCAAATTCCTCCTTCCGTCATCGGTTCTGGCTGTAATATACAAATCCTACATTCGGCCTCTCCTCCTCTTATTTACGGTAGGGCTTCGAAGAACACCTTAACGTGGTTAAATCAAATGCAAAAAAACACCCTCAAACTTACCGGTGACAACGTATTTTGCTCCAACATCGAATCTCTGAGCCATTGTAGGACAGCCCTGACAGAATTTTATTGGTACTATAAAAGCGATTGTTTCTACCAAATTAACGCTTTCTTGCCTCTACGGCAATCTTATACCCCCACCCAACACCAGAAGACCCCCTCACCGGATCATTCTCTCTGCCTACAGCTCTCCTTTTCGCGAACTCTTCAAACTTGTTCATAAATAGAACAACTCAACTGTGGTGCCACCTTACACGGTCTGTATTTCCGAGCTTCTACAATTTTGAAGAGTTCAAATCAGAGTTCCCTGCTCCTCATAACTCCACACCTATTCTATTCCCCGTAATAAGCTTACTACTAGACTTGCAACTGCCACATAAAAAAAAAATTTACATTATCTTCCCGAATATAATCAAAAATTTCCTAGTTTTTCAACTTGAAAGTTATATCCCGGCAAAATACGATGACATTTAAGCCTAAAGAGTAAATGGACAAGCTAAGATGTTTTATTGTTCTAATATGAAGCCATTTGTAAAAATGAGGTTTCCTTTTACTTATTGATCAGCGAGGGAAGAATTTTACTTTCCTAATGAACTTTTACTATGCTACGACGAGTGGTCACTCTTAACCCCATTTTTGTTGCTTCTGTTGTGATAATGTCTTCTGAAAACTAAACAATATCTCAACAACCCTCGGCCACAGAAAAAAGCCAATTCTACGCACGTTTTTAGTGCCTCTATTCATGCAAAGTAAATCTTGATTTGATTTAATCGCTGTCCTTAATTTCTTGTGTTCACCAGCTAGACAGGGTGATTTGTTCCGACCGTCCAAAAAGGTTCGACTAGTGCCCCCACCTAGTGTTTTGTTTCAGCTTCCTTCATCCTTTCTTGAAATAGCATTTAATCACGACATTCCAAGGGGTGTTTTGTTACAACGCACCGAAAAAATTTCCATATTTATTATAGGCAAACCAAGAGATTTACAATCCACAAAATTAGTGGCTGGTAACAATTAAATTTCTAACCACGTTCCACAATATTTACGAGCACTTTCCTGGTAGTTTAGAACCGGAGGCCGCGGCGTGTAGTGCGGTGAATGACACTCTCAATATCACAAAGAACTCGTTTCAGATTGCAGAAATCCCACAAAACCCAACCTAAATTCTGGGCCTGAGCTCGTGCAACTGGTAGAATGCGCAGCTTAAGTTACTCGGGGAGAAAAATCTGCACCGCCAATTGGGAATATGAATGGGATTTATGCAACCTGCATTAGCTGCAACCGCAGCACCACTCGCAACACATACCACACTAGACTGCATCTATCAGCAGCATCAGGCTAGGCTCGCTATATGCACTGTGCAGGTTATAGTGCTTGCGGCTATCTTCGCTGCTTGGGCTATTCTTATGTGATACGTGCGCGCTATTTATACCCTCTCGAATGGAAATTCCTATTTCGCTAAGCTAAAACGGCGGATTGTGCTTGGATTTGTGGAAGCTACTCAATTTCCACGGTTTGCACGGTTTTTTTTCTGTTTATTATCGAATGCGTGCATTTCTGTCCAGGTGCGCAGATTTATGAACTTTGAGTTGAATATTGAAAAATAAGCGATAATTAAGTGATTTTAAAGGTCCGTAATCATCGCTATGCTAAATCTAAACCTGGTTATTTATAATTTATACAATTTTATATCTTTTGTTTGCACATATGGAAATCCCAGATTGACGGAATCCAAGCAGAATATTGATGTACGAACAAAACCCATGATTTGTTGTATTCATGTAAAATTGACTAATTCGAATCCGTCTTGCCAAGTACAACTTTGATGCGTGATTTGTTCGATCGACTGTGCCAAACTGGGTTAAAAAAGTCAAAAACTTTCTTTACACCTCTTCAACCTGATATACGGCGATTGTTTGAATTTTTAATATATCTCAGGGGAAATGTTATGTATTGTGGTATTGTGGTATTACAATTTACCTATTTTTTTTTAATAAAAAAGTGTTCGCAATCTTTCCTTGACAGCTATCGTCGAAACCATGCTGCTCCTGCATTTTAATATTTATGTTATAGGAAATACTGTATTAGGAATGTTGCAGAAATTATGTAGAAATCTTGGAAAATATAAGGAAGGAATAATAAACGGATGCCCTTCTTGCATGTAAAGTAACCTTTCGTCTGTGTGACAGTGTAAGAAATGATATAAAGATTGACTGAGGAATTGCCAAGCCTAGTCACTTCGTTAACACAAACTGTTAACAATATTGCATAACAATGCGGAACATTTAAAATTATTAGGGATATATATTTTATTAAGGGAATCCAGACTAAATTGTTAATATTCAATATTTTGTTTAATTTACGATATCAAGAGCATCTAAGTTATATATAAATTTTTGTTTTAATGGCAGCGTTAGTATTTACCTCTGTCAAGAGCAGATAACTCGATTATAAAATGAGTTTGTAAGAGGTGCCTCTTTTTTCTTTTGAGACAATGTCATACTTCAAATGAGGCGAGGTGCCATTGTAATGCCAAAATGACAAAAACAAGCAAATTAAGGATAGAAAAAGAAGTAACAATCAAGAGCTTTTTTACGAGTATTCTAATATGCATTAAACTGCCTAAGAAATCTATGCCTCCACAATGTATATTTATATTTTGCAATCCCATCCCGCCTAAATTCAAGTTGGAAAGGAGTTCACCCAGATTGGGCTAATTCGGAAAGTGCCGGCCAACAAAAATAAACCTATTATTTCAATAGAGCTAAGCATTATAAACATTTTTTATTACTACACCAAAGTTCTAAGTCAATTCTCTGAGATTATATTTAACCTCAAAAATATTATTCAGCTTAGTATTATAAAGTATTATAAGAGTAGTATTATAAAAGTGGCGTAGAATTTGGCCAAAGGGGGTGGAGAGTGATCATTTTTATACTTACCGACATTGCAGTGCTTTAAAAATGTATAAAAAACGGTTTTACATACATTTTTAAAGCACTGCAATATCGTGAGAATAAAAATCACCTGTTTTTTTTATATTTTTTAATGCCCGGAAACTATGTGAAGAGATGTTTTCGCGCCCAACATGTATATATATTCTTTATCAGCGTGCTGAACTCTACAACATATTAAAATTTCAGGGTCATCGGAGGTGACGGGTTAAACTGCAACATTACCACATTTTATTTCACAGACTTTTAAGGATGAAAATTACCTCGGATACTTGACTTAGAACTTTGGTGTGATAATAAAAAATGTTGATTTTGTTGTAATTTATTAAAATAACTAGTTTTTTTTGTTGGCCGGCACTTTCAGAAGTAGCCCAAAAATGTATGGCGGCTGAGTTATCTCCTTTTGCTGCCCAAAGGAGTAAGAAATGTCTCCAGTACAACATTTCACTCCCTCGAAAAATGTAAGAATAAGGAATGTCTCTCCAGCACAAAATTCCACTCCCTCAAAATTTGTAAGAAATGTCTCTCCAAATCGTGTTTACAATCTCACCTCGCCGCAGTTCAAATTGGATATTTTACTGTCGCAAGAGTAAGTAAGAAATATTTCTTCACTACGTAATTTACAATCACACCTCGCTTCATTTATCTCGATACACGCTCATATACCAGTAGGATCTTATTTTTGAACCGCGGCATTTAAAAAAATTTAGGCCTCAGTACAACTTACCATCGTGTAAGGGAGAAATGTACTGCCTCATGTACGTCTGGCTCAACTCTAGAACAGAATGACTGAATTCGTCACCGGAAGAAGTTTACAAATATCCAACACCTGGTTCTGTTACAGGAATATATACAAGATGTCATGGAAGCCACCAGATGTCAGACACCTTAACCAAATTCACCATGTTCTAGTTAATACAACGCATGGCAGTAAAATAATGGATGTAAGGATTTACGGAGTTACAATAATAATCAAATAAAGTGGCACACATAAATATTAAGAATTAAGGAAACGAAGCAAGAGTATGAAAGAATATTAACAGGAAAATTGGAGGTGATAACAAAGTCTCTGGAAATTGAAACTGATTTGGATCTTCTGTAAAACGTGATAAAAGAATACAGAAATAAACAACAATGTATAAGGTATACAAAACAGTGAAAGAAAAAGGCAATTGTTTGATGATCAATGCAATAGAAGCATTGAACCAGGAAAGATAAGAATAACGAGGAAATCACGAAAATTACATAGCAGGAAGGGACACAAAATAATTGCTAACGAAGAAGCAATGAGAGTACTTAAGAAATAGAATCAGTGCAATTAAACAAAATTACAATAAAAAATATGCTATGAGTTTCTACAAAGAAGAAAATGTGATAAAAATGGTACAAACCCATCTGCACCATGGTAAGAAGTAAGTAATGGCCCTAAAGGCCTATTCATACTTTCCTTCAGGCCACCGACCGACCTTCTTTGTGTTTTAAATGGCGTAATTCACACTACACTCTACCGACACATCACATCATCAACCATGACCATCAGGAAAAGCTCGCGACAATATTTGATGACAGTAGGCTGTCGGTCATCTGATGTAATGGATCAGTGTGAATTGGCATTCCGACAAGTGAGCATCATGAATAACACAGAGTACCGTTATCTGCCAATCTACCAAGGTGATTGAAATTTGATCATTTATGAATATTGCAGGTGATAGAATTGAATCCTGAGGATTACCGGTTTAGATTATGTCATCCAATACTTCCTTGATTGAATGGCCAGAAAGAAAACCCAACCCAGTTCCTTAGAATTAAGTCTATAGCTTGGAGTTTAGTGTCGTAGACGTTGGAGATATCTAGAGCAACCAGACCAGACTCGCCAAAGCAATGGATGTTTTGGTTGCAATTCTCCGTGAGGCACACTAAAAGGTCGCCAGTAGTGAGAATATATAAAACATTAATCCGACCAGTTCTTTGCTACGGGTCTGAGGCTTGGATATTAACTAAGCAAACAGACTATCTCCTCTCAAAACATTTATAAGAAAAATTCAAAAACGAATATTTGGGCTTGAAAGGAATGGCACTTTAAAACGAACCAAAAGCTCGACGAAATAAATATGGTTACACAGATAAAACGGGCAGGCCACGAAAGGTGTGGCACGTTGTACGAATTTCGAAAGAAAGAATGCTCGCCCGGATTTTCAATGGTAGACCAAGAGGAAATACAAGTGTAGGACTACCAACAATTAGTCTATAGATGGCGGTCTGGAAGATATACGCCAAGTTCGTACATTTTTAACCGACTTCAAAAAAGGAGGAGGTTATCAATTCGACGCGTAGGTATTTTTTGGTCCTGTTCACGCATAACTTTGTAACGCAATGACTTTTTTGCTTTTTTTCTTTTTTGTTTGAAAGGGTAGTTTCCCACGGTGGTCCCGTACAATTTTTTTTAAATTCTGATAAAGGAGTTCGAAGTTAGGCGTAAAAAACTGGTAAAATTAGTACACCTTGAACGGATAGATGTATTCTCAAAGGCAGCGAACAAATTACTTTATTGTCGCGTGCTCGAGAAGAGGCCGGTGGATGAATGGGCAAAGGCGTTGACCCGCAAATAAAAATTGCGGGTTCAAACCCCGGAGGATAGTTCGACTTTTTTTCTTTTTTTCTCTTTCTAAAATCCATTCTGATTGGATTAATGTTGTAAAGAATTACAAACTCTTCGGTGAGAAATTTCATGCATACTCTATTCATGCCGACTGTAAGAGAGTATTCCTTTGGAATGAAATTCTATTTAAAGCAGTTTCTGAAAAGCTTTATTTACGTATTTAGCCATCTTGTTGTAACAATCTTCCGTAGCACAACGACTGAGAGGCTTGCCTCTCGTCCTGGAGGTTGCGAGTTCGATTCTTTGACCTGGAGCAATTTCTTTTTCAATCGACACAATAAATATTTCTTTTTAATTTCCTTTGGGGAATTTTGTTTCATATTAAATAAGTTTTTTTTTAAATTGCTCCGAAAATACGCAAATTCATTACTGCAAAAACTATTTAGCTACTGCCTCAATTCTTTTCGACGGGGCGCGGCTGAGTGTCATACTTCTCGTAATAAATAATTTTTTTTTATATTGCGCCCGAAAAAAAATTAACGGACTAAAAAGTACGAAATAAAATAAATTTTTAAAAACCGACTTCAGAAAAACCAAAAATAATGTACAAAAAACCAAAAATAATGCACAAAAAAGGATAAAATAATTGTTTGAAATTCTTTACAACATTAATCCAATCAGAATGGATTTAATAAGAAGAATCACTTTTGAAGACGGTGCCAACACCTGTTTTCGGGGTGATGTATTAAGGGCATAAGGCTAACAAAGAGATGAATACAATTTTCGCAGCAATAGTTAATGCAATGAAAGTCAACTACTACCTGGCACCGTTTTCAAAAGTGATTCTTCTTATTAAATCCATTCTGATTGGATTAATGTTGTAAAGAATTTCAAACAATTATTTTATCCTTTTTTGTGCATTATTTTTGGTTTTTTGTGCATTATTTTTGGTTTTTCTGAAGTCGGTTTTTAAAAATTTATTTTATATAGTGGAGAGAACTAGTAAAACGTAGATGTTAGTGGAAGAAAAGACTCGAAGAAGCCGGACTCCTGTAAGTACTGTAGCGCCATATAAGAAGATACATTGATGTATGTACCAAAATAAAATTATTTAAAATTCATCCGTGACTCGATAAAACTCTCCAGAATTAACCTAGAAACTATCAGCTTCATTTGTAGTTTAAGAAAGGAAAGTCTTGCGATACCAAAATAGGCTCATATAATAAAGAAATATATTTGATTTTAATATCCTCATCTAAACATGAGAGACATTTGAGTTTGGAATAATTTGCCTAATTTGTAGAAAGCAAATACAAAAATCATTTCACTTCCCAATAAATAATCTTGACTTTCATTTCATCTCATATCGAAACTCTTACTTTTAACTCACTAAGCATTACTCTTTCTTCTTCGCTCAAAACACACAACGATTTCAAATACCAAAAACCGCATTTTATCCAAACATAATTTTCAACTGACAAAATTGACAAACTTTAATGCCCCTTTCCTGCCATAAACGAAGACATCTTCTCAATAGTGCGAAAGTGATTGCAAATTGATGAAAGGCAATCGACAAATCCAATCCAGGCTTGATGATTTATTCTGGCATGTGAAAGCACAGGAAATTATTTAATATGCAATTGCCATACTTTTTTTTATCAATGAATTCATCGAAGAAACAATTGTGATTGTGAATCAAAAGAACAATTCGTCATAAAAGCAAATGAGTAATCACCAATTCGCATTGCACATTCGCTTGTACCTCAAACAGGTGATATGCGGATTGCAATAACACAGTGGTGGGTTTTGGTTTAAGCTACATAAAAAATTTAACTGGGAAACACATGAAGGCGGTACTTCCTCAATAAAACCTTATCCAAAATTGTACACGATAAAATTTAAAAGGAACATTAACCAACAATCGTTCCCTTGGCGGTTGCATCAACGACACGACCAAATCTCCACCACAAGATGAAAACCGGCCGCAACTGCTGGTGATAAAGTTCGTCCAGGCCAATCTATAGCTGGTCGGTTGGGCCGGTTTGACGCCATCTCTCCTTCGGCGATTAGAATATTCCGTTTTGATTTATGATTTCGTTAAATGTAACCGGTGCATTAACAAAATGTACTTACTAGCCGCGATGCTAAGCTCTACTTACGGAGAGAATTAAGATGATCGAAATAGTGGCCACCGCACTCAAATGGGGCACTGGCAGCGCAGCGCAGAGCAAAGTGGCTCCTAATGCGTGTCGCTGTTCTGCAGCCGCAAACGCAACTATGCGGGAATGTATCGTCCGTCATTGAATGTGATTACTTATGAGTCGTCTGAGCATTGAATAACCACCAGCGATAATGACGCGGCTGTGATAAAATTAATTGCACTCAAGTAACCTGAATATGGACCCGCATGTTCTCTGCGGCCAGACGTGCCATCCTTGCAGTTTCAAAAGTTAGCTCTGAATTTCTGATTGAAATAAACCTGTTCCATGTCAATTACTGTACTTTTATGAATATATTTTTTCAACAGGTAAGGAATTAGCTAACAAATTTTTAGTGCTTTCATCACGTCTTCTCCTCGTATGTTTAGAATGTTTCCTGTGCGTCTTTTCGCGCACCTGTCGACTTAAGAATTCGCGGAAGATTTTAAAATTTCGGCCTGAAATGAGGTTGTATAAAAGTTAACAGAAGATGAACAAAAAAACCTTGTTACAAATTCGTTCGTGGACATACTTAAAAAAAACTGTTCGGTTACATATTTTCACTGGGGAAACATATTCCGGCATTTTCCCATAAATATTCATATCTGCCCAAATATAGACATAAGTTTTCAAAGCATCACAGGGACACGTTAAATGTTCGTCGTTTTGTACCTAACTGATTGGACATTCACGGCATGTCCGCGTACGCTTAAGTGCCTTGCAAAGGCGCTGGTTGTTGCTAACAGTCGAGGTTTTTTTTATTATTATTTTTCAAACATAATCCCCCGGCGGTACATGACGTACGACAACGTCCGAAAATGACAAATACGGAATTCGAGTGTGCTGTCATATGCTCTGCGGCAGAGGAGAGGTCAAATCTTTTCGACAGCCTTAACATATGACATAACGGGTTGAGAGTAGAAATCATACACAACAACAACCTGCGCGACTCTTTGAGAACTTTTTGATCATGTATTGTGGGAATGAATCTGATGGTTTTTATAGGTCAGGAGGATAATCAATAGAGGAATCAAGATTAAGAATGAGGTTAGAGTCTTATCTGGTTTTATGATCAAGTATGTTAGGTGATAGATATTTACAAGGTGATTTTTTTTCGTTTGGTGTAGTGAAACAATCTCGGAAATTGCGCCCAAAACATATTTTAACTTGTTTTAGAAACTTTCCAATGGAAATCTGAAGAATAGTTTTATTTTAAATGTCTTCTTGTCACTGAAAAATATATTAGGTGTGGATAAGTTCTGACATATGGTGAAAATGTGAAAGTTTATGTTTCGTTTGCAAATTGAGAATGTCAAGAATAATGAGACAACTCAAATTTAAACCTACGAAATTTTGAGTCCACCCATTTTTCCTTAATTTGCTTTGAACGACATCATTGTGTGTTATGTATGTATTAAATTATTTACCAATCAGAACGCGTTTTGTTTTTTTTCAGCACCTTGACAAAAATACTCAAAACGAATTATTAAACTAATGAACATTATCCTGGAAACAAGGAGGTGTGTTCAACGACCTGTAACGTCAGGCACTCTTATTGGATAACTTACGATTTGATGTAAATTAATAATGTCCGCAAAGAGCTTTTCGTCATTGCCAAAAACATTGATGCCATTTGAGTAAATTAGCCAGTTTACATTATGAACGTTGAAATCACCCGCAACAATGATTTCTCCATCCGGATGAGAGGATAAAAATGCAGAGATCCGTTCAGAAATGGCATCGAATGCTAAAGTGGATGCTTTATTGCTAATTTTAGAATTTCTGTATAAAACAAACATTAGAAAATAACGTCCAAAGTCCAAAGATGGTTAAAGTCAAATCCATCTGGAAAATCACGCCATTCCTAATATATGTACACACCTATGGCCGGAAAAGCTGTGCATTAAGGTACAACCAATCACATGAAACTAAGCACCTAAACAGAATCAGGTGTGGCTTGGGTTACGCTTAGTGCTGGAATAGCGGGGGCATGTTTGAGCAGATTGCACATTACGGATAAGGACTTTGCAAGAAGAATATTACAAAGGTCAATACAAAAAATTGTGTATCGGAGCTTCTCTTGTGTAAGCTTTATAAATTCAGTTACAGGTCGTTGCGCGGTGACACAACCATCATGGCTAACGGAAACAGCTTTGTTGCAGTGCTATGCCTGCCTTAACAAGATGATTCCCATAGAACTACCAATATAGGTTGTCCGTCTGTTTTCATTTGTGAGGCCTTCACTTGACATTTCAATTTTTTTGCCGATTTGTTATATAGTATTTAAGAATTGTGTTTAGAGGACTGTCGCCACACACGCCCACACTTCACGTTGGCCCAATCTAGACTCCATAACTTACAGTCCAGTCACATAAATTTTTCCAATTTCTCTTCTTAACTGGCGCTGTAGTCGCTTGTAGGAACTTCTTCCCGTCATATTTATTTGTCATTTCTCCAATTTGAAATTCACGCTTTCGGTATTTCATTTATTATATCATCCATATATTGTATTCTTTGTCGTTCTGCTTATCTCCTCAGAACTTCCATTCGAACTAGAATCCTTCTTGTATCATACTGGCATGATGGTGCGGCCATCTTAATCTGCCATTTTTAATATACATTAGATGACGATATCAGTGCAGTTATATAACTCTTTTAGTTCCTGTAGATTTTTCATTCTAATAATGGCATCTAGAGCAATGCTACAAATAGTAAATGAGCTTGCTTCACCTGGAAGTAATCCTACATGTAATAAAATCTTTGTTATTTGCTAAACAGATTTAACTTTTAACTTTGGCTAATCTACTTACTTAGTTTTATTAATTTGCACTAATCACCATTTCTCCCATGTTCATCCATAGTTCCATTTGTAATCTATTTAATTTTTCTAAAATCTGTCAAAGAATGATCAATAGTTGACTTTTTGTATCTAAACCCATCTTGAATGCCGTCGAGTTTATCTTGGGCGTGCGCCGTTAATTTGTCTAACTTAACATATGAAAGTATCTTAAGAATTTGGTAGAGCTGTTGGTCAACAATTTTCACATGTCATTCTATAGCTTTTATAAATTGGACACGTGGTAGCTACTAGTTAATCTTCTGGGATTTGCTCTGTTATCCAGATTTTTGTGATCTGAACATATCTAAGGAAACTTTGTCCGCATCGGCCAATATTTATGTGGACGCCTGCCAAAAAAAGAAAGAGGACATTGAAATTACATACTTTAGAAATTCAAAAGATTTTTCATCTTGAGTGAAAAAAACGAAGAAATTTGGTGTATAGTGAAATTTTATGTTAACCACAATTCCAGTCAATGACGTCTCCAAGACGTAATAATCGCTTTAGGTCAAAACTGAATTACCCGACTGTCAGTCGTGATGTGACGATTTTTTTAAATGAGTTTTATATATTTTTTGTAGTAATTACTCAGTGTTTAAATGTTTAATTATGTTATACCATCTATAACTAGACCATTGTAAATAATGTCACATAATAGAAACAATGGACAATGTCAATAAGAAATGGGATAATTGATTTAAAGCCCCAAACATGTGATGACTAGGAACAGCTTCAGTTTCTATTACATCAACAACAGACCTGCACTTTTTTAACAACTCGACAAAATAATTTTCCTAGAATGTTCTGATGCATTATTCATGGTATCGCATGTAATTTGTACCATCAGTCAAGCAATTTTTACTGGTATAAAAAGAAAGAAAATTACTTGAGTCAGAGTAACAATTCCGAGGTCTTCTACTCAAGGTTTTTTAGTTTTACAACAAACAGAACAGATAGAATAAAGTATGAAAACTATGATAAGACAACTGTTGGATAAACAAGCAAATAGCACGAAACGACAACAATAGACTGGGTAAAAACAATTGACCTTCTTAGTTGCTTTATTAGAAAAGATTAGTGAAACCATGTGTACCGAAGATTGGCACAATCTGTGCGTACACTAGATAATGTACAATATTGAATTCCATAAATAAGTAGTTTGACATGTGTGATAGTAGAAATAGTTTTCAATTAAGCAGTCGATATTAAGCAATGTTTATCGAAATTTATCAATATTTTCTATAAAAAAAAATACCAGCGAAACTACAATCACGTGATTGTTAAACACAATAAAAGTCTGAATTTTTTCGTTAAGTGCGAGTTATATTCTTAATTGTGGTGTAAAAATGGATGAAGCTGTCTTGATATTAGTTTAAAAAATTTGAATTTAATCGTGGTGTTTAAATAATATACATATACCAAAAGTTCTGGCGTATGGCGTTTGACGTTAATATAAAACAAATGTGTTTTACAAGCTTTATTAACTTCGTTTTCTGTTTGGGAGGAATCTTGCGATCGATTTTTCTTCCCGATATCCGATGATGCTCAAATTTGGCACATACCTTAGGTTCTGAAGACAATACAAAATAGTATATTAAATTTTATGGTACATCCAAAATGGCGGATTACTTTTTTCTTTACAACCCCCCCCCCACATAGGTATCAAATAAGAGAGTATGACGAATAGAATACAGTAAGCTATGTGACGTCATTTTAAATCCAATATGGCGGTCACCACAAAAAGGCGGATTGTTTTTTAAAATTTTTTTTTACAATTAAGACTTTTTTTCTTCAATACGTCAAAGAATAGATTTATATTGCCTGTACATGATATAACTATGGTAATAGGAAGCGTATACAAGTGTTTATTCGGCAGTATATTTTACTTAGTTGAACACTTTATTTCTTGATCGAGATATCAATTGACTTGGCTGCTTCATTAGTACAGATGTTAAATAGATAAATTAGTTTAATTCAATATAAATTTGGTATTCACACAAATCAGTAAGAAGGGATCACACTATCGATCTGCTCTTGATACAGTCTGAGTACGCAATTTTCCTTGTTCAGCTTCTGAACTTACTTAAGCCCGAAAAAGTAAAGATGAATATTATTCGCAGTGTCGGCATTTCATTTAGAATGAAGAAAAAATTAGGAAAAATTTTAGGATATATTCCATCCTATCCATCCAGTCAAACTCCATTTTTTAAAATTTAATTGAGATTTTCCTTTTTGGGCGTTCAAAAAAGGTGGCATGGGTGACGTCAAATTTAATATTCTACCGGTGATCGTAATCCCGAGAACTCTTCTAATTCTGTCAGCCGCCTTTTATAGCTAATCTTGATGAACGTTCCTGGTTCATTCTTCTCAAACCCACTCCGCAGTTTCTCTGATGACGATGGTCTGCGTTACTTTTGTCGTGTCTGATGACAGTACTCTGCATTACCTTGCTTGTATGATCATCCTAACCTTGATCGGGTCAATTTCCAAACCAAGTACTGTCTTACCTTTGTTAGAACTTTTACACAGCTATTCCTTCCATTGTAATGAACAATTCAGAACTAACAACATTTCTTATATCCAAGGCACAAGTAGGTACATTAATGAGGATCTACGATGAAGTGATCACGTATTCCAAATTTCCAAACTATAATCTATACGTCCTACATTTGACCCTGCCATGGATCCTACATCCATTTATCTGAGGTGGGACCTCGGAACCAGTTTTGTTTGGGCCTCCTTTACCGAGTCCTGTTTTAAACAGTCAAATCTGAGCAACAAAACTCCAGGGAAATTGCTGAGCCTGTACAAGTCTTATTCTGAGGTTATAGGAGTTCGCTAAGTTCTTCGTCACCTCATTCATCCCCTTTTAGATTCGTTAAAATTCATATATACATACTTGCCTCTCCTTCGGGCTAAGTTTACAACTAGACATTGCACCATGACGGATTTTGGCAGTAGAAAACATGATTCCTAATCCTTAAGGCCGTATCAGAACCTAAAATATGCAACGTGCTGCAAATTTAGGATACGAAATGAAAATGCAGCACGCTAGTCTGGTGCTGCTTTATTGGTCATTTTACCGGCCTCAACCAATACAAACACTGCACTGCTGCATTAGGTTCTGAATCGGAATTTAGACTTTAAAACAAAAAAAAAAGTTCTAACAAGTTCTTTTAGTTCTTCGGCTCGATAAAATATTCTTTGGAATGGATCGAAATCGGTTTTATCTCATAAATTTTATTTTATAAACAAGTTTTCGAGTTTATTTTTTCGATGATCAAATCCATTTTCAGTATGAAATCGTGAGTTTCTTGAAGCGATAAATATTGAAATTTATGAGTGCTCAAAATTCCTCTAGAATGATTTTATTTGAAATGTTCAATGAATTAGACTGAACCCGGCTGAAAGATATGATTTTATATAGTATGTAATTATGTTAAATATATTTTTAGCGAGTTTAATTTAGCTGCAACTGCAAAAACAACTTCGAGACGAACAGAATATTTTGTGATTATCAAATTGTTAGTTTCCGGTATGACACAAGCCTTCTAACTTGAAATAACTATCAAAATTTCGTGACACACTTTGGGCGTGATTCATGCCTCACAAACAACTAATGCAGACCACATTTAACATTATCAACCGAACAGCTTCATGTTTTCTAATATTGCACAAATATCACGATTCACGATTTCTTTGAAAGAAAAAAAACTAAATCATACTCTTTTTGTATTCCAAGCCTTTCAAAGAGACTAAGATTTGCAAAATTCTGCAATCTCAAAAATATAATGAATTAAACTCCAATCAATTTTCGAAAATCAATTTTCAAATACGTATACAACCCATGATATGCTTTTAATAATAATTATTAACAAAATAATCTCTTTGCCCAGATGCTCGATTGCGAATTATCCGGCATTTCTGCAGTTAACTCAGCGTAAATTAATAGGTATAAAAGCGTGAAGCCGCCTTGTGCTTGATCAAAGTTTATTATTGCTTACCTGTAGAAATTACTGTTTCACTGCAAAAATTACTGTTTGTTAATACAACAAAAAAACTTTTTATTTATTATTATCTATTAAACAATTATTATTTTCATTTCAGATAATCAATTTTGGATAAGTTTTTTTTAACAACTTGGGATAATTTTAACCGAAGGATTTTAACTGTGACTGGTATGTATGCAAAAAAAAAGTCTTTCAAGGATAAATTTTGAAAAATTTTAATGGAGACATTTTTTAATTATTCAATCATATCCGAAAATACATAACACTCCCTTTTACGATCGTCATTAAAATATGTTAATCTTCAATAGCTTTTCCATGGCAAGGTTGAAGGGAACATTACTACGCATACGCGTTAGAAATCTTAAAATTAATTCATATAAAAGTTATTTCCGTTCACCTGAAGGTCACTCGTAAAGAAGTTTTTGTTCAAATCACGATAAGGAGCAATGAAAAAAAACCATATTCTAACCTTCGGATATTATTGTATTTAAATTCTTTTCATTGAATTCACTCGATTTGGGGCAATTAATGAAACATACAACCAATTTGAAAGAAAAGTGCATCATTCCAAAGTCATTGTAGTCAGAAAAGAATTAATCCACCTGATTTCCCTCGACACTCTCGCCGCCGTATTGAATTGATTGCCTACTGTTTCATTTCCCACCTACGTCAAGCTATCTAACAATGGGTAGCTGCTGCTACTATGGAAGGTACATTAAAAAAATTGTCTGCGCTCCCACGAAATTTGACATAATTTGAAATAATATAAATATTTATTCTTGAGATTTTTTTTCTTCGCTGCTCTGTGCTTTCACAATCCCCAATGAAGATGATTTCAACGGGTTCAAGCATCTTGGTCGAGTGAGCTTCTTTCAAGGTATTAAACTCTGCGTTAATTGGGTAATTTTAAGTAAAAATAATAATGGCAACAAGAGCAGTGCGTTTTCGCGAGTACTTATAATGTTGTTTTTTTTCATCATCCTCTGTTTCCTGTCATGCTTGTGGTTTTTTGAATAGCAGCAAATTTCATATTAAATATTATTTTTATTTTGTTGGTACTTTTTAATGTGAACGCACTTATTACGGAAGATAAAATCTCAAATAGAGCTTAACTACTGAATAATGTAGTGAAAACTGTTATGATTAAGAGG
Organism: Thereva nobilitata; assembly: GCA_963855945.1. Classification (NCBI taxonomy): domain Eukaryota; kingdom Metazoa; phylum Arthropoda; class Insecta; order Diptera; family Therevidae; genus Thereva; species Thereva nobilitata. The sequence goes on from OY979696.1 coordinate 36,220,171, forward strand.
ATGAACTGAAATAGTGTTGAAGGATCTAAAATATTTATTAATTTGCTAACAGGGCGGGCGTTCACATATACAAATCCTCCCAGTAACGCTTCCTGTATAAATTTTATTTATCAGCTTTAATTTTTCTAGGAATAGCCCCGGTAAATTTTACCTGGGAAATTAACACAATAGGTAATGGCCATAGCAGACAACTAATGACTAAGTATACAAGAATTCACTGAGGCTAGCCGAAGCAAGTTTGTGGTTTATAATCATAAGTTGTGTAATATGGTGACATGTTGTAGAATCTACTCTCGGAATTTACTTCTTATTGTCCCCAAAAAGGTGTTATAGGAAGTACATATAAAAATCTGCAGAAAAACTAAATTAATATGCAGTAATATTTTAAAATATGAAATTTTTTCTTATAAAATTTCGGCAAAAATAACACCCATTGATTTTACATTCATAAAGAATGTTATCCTTCTAAATATAAAAAAGGTCTCTTGAATGATTTTGATTAATTGCTTTGCCTTATTGAATAGAAGAATTATGGTGCGTTTAAAATTTAAAAAAAAAAACTGCTGCATTGTCTTGTAATACACTCCCAAATTTAAGAAAGAACTTTTAAAAATATTGTCTTAAAAGACAACAGTTTAAGGTTTTTGTTTTTCTATTATTCCGAAGTAATATAGCCTTGGCTTTATGCATGCGTTCCAAGGCGGTCGGTCTAGCGCGATGATTTGCGCATATGGGACAAGTATGTTCGAGGTAACATAAAACGTTTCGATTTTGTAATATCAATTTTGTATTTTTCTGTATGACAATACAGCATTCGTCAAGTTGATATATGGCGTAGCTAGTTTTTTTACGAGGGAGCATCCAGGCAGTATTGTCAGGCTCCTACTGACGTGCCCGTCCACAATGCAGCCTGCCTAGCCTAGCACTGCACCTAGCAAGAACAAAATTTTTCCATCGCACACTAAACTTATATGGTGTAATGTGCAGTGCTAGGCTAGGCAGGCTGCGTTGTGGACGGGCACTAAACTTCCAACCCTTTCCATGATGTTTGATTCTAGACCGGTACAAGCCGTAAAGACATTTCTTCGTTCTGGCGTTATCTACCTCACCTTTAAAAAAGTCCTTTGAAGGGGTGTTTACCAGAGTCGTCATTGTCTAGCTGCTATCTATCCTGGCATTTCTTTTGCCTCTTTGAGCCTCGCATTGTTTAATGTTCTAGTGGATGGCCTTCAGCGTCACTTTCACCTTAATGCACACATCTTCCGATCTTATCATATTTTCCAGGATGTTCCCCTGTGTTATCTGCAGGTCGCCTACGCAAACCTCGGGCATTTAAATAGGACATGCTCCGCGACGGCTTTATCGTCCGGGCATTCTACCAACCTAAAGCGATGAAGGTATACCCACTCAGGAACTGTGTGAGGTAGTAGCTCACCTCTCCATGCTCCCTCATAACCTACTTCTCCACATTTGGTATGAATCTATGGGTTCATCGGCCCTTAGTAGAATCATACCACTTCGTCTGCCATTCTGTGCATATTCCGGGTCGTACGATATGAATTTATTTACCTCCTATTACCCGTTTGGCCCAATGCCGCTGCCCACACTGCCACTTCATATAATAGGACCGAACAAACCACTCTCGGGATAAAGAATTGTTGGCTTGGGGTCCCCAATATTTGACTGAGACTGACTACTCATGTCGTGCTCTGGATACAAATAAAACCTAGGTCTAATTTGCAACGTTTAGAAAAAGGGATAGGACGGCCATAGTTGGATTGATTGAAAGGCCCTCCGTGGTACTCCGTGGAACTTTGAATTTCTCGGAGTGCTGTTCTCATAACCTCTGTAATGTTCAAATAAAACATTCCCGAGACAATGATGATCAATCTGCATAGCCGATGACATCGAAACGAGATTCGTGGACTTTAGCCAAAAGTTCGTCGACAACCAGAGTAGCGAGTACAAAACCTCATCTTGAGGGCAGTCCTTAATAACCTTGACATTAATGGTAGAGTGACCCAGTAAAAGAAATGTAACACAGGTTTCCTTAGCGAGGAAAACTTTCTCGATGTTGAGTTATCTTTGAGTCAGCGAAGTGACACCTATGTGAAGGTCCAGCATCCTTTACACAGTTTTCAAAAGAAAAGAGGTTAAGCCATTTAGGCAGCTGGCAGCCATCTTCAGTCTGATTTCGAGGCCACAAACCCCCGAAGCTTAGACCAGTTGGATTGCGTAAAAGGCTAAGAAAGTGGCGCGGACATGTGGAGACTCGCAATGTCGAACCTAATGTGCAGATGGTCCGACAGTAAGGCCTCGTCCAGATCACGTCAGATCTGAATCCTATCAGAGACTAGCCTGTTGGTCAGGGTGAGCAACACTCGTTTATATTAACGTTCTTCAATGAACCGGAAGAAAATGGTATTCAGAACATCGCTATATGAGGCTATCAGCGCAAAAGTGGTGTAACCCCAGACGATGTAAACCTGACCATGCAAACTGAAAATAGCGTTAGTATAATATTGAAACTAAGAGAATTTCATAATTATATCTTAGAATCTGGCCGATATGTCTTGTTTCTGTCATTGAATTATGAACATGAAATTTAAGTTTAACCTTCATACAACGCGACTTTCTAGTGACACCTTCATATCTTGAAAACATAATGTTTTATTTGCCACTTTATGCTTAACTGTGCACTTATTACTTTCTAAAACTTTCTTTCCTTTATTCCTTATTCAAAAGGCATCAGCAACTTCAACAATATTCAACTTCATTAATTTATCATCTCTTTTAATTAATTTCCTGTAGTCCACTACACTATATTATTACTACAAGCACGCCCAGATGTAATAAAGGCTTAACACGAAAAGACATTGTAAATTTTTTTTTGTCAGGGAAATGTGTAAATTTTTTTATTATGCAATAAAAAAAACACTAATCGATCTTAACACTAGAAGAAAACTCCAAAAGCGCACTAAATTTCCCTGACGCCCTACACACATTTCCCAACATCCGGCAATGCGCTAACAAATTTCTCCAATTTTTTTGAGAAAACCCTCTAAAGTCGTGACACGTTTAAGAGTTGACAATAAATTTGTTTACCTTCATAGCGATAATGAAGCTAATCAATTTACAGGTAAAATAAAGTTCCACCAAGCGAAAATATGAATAAATAATTTAGTGCCCCTTTTGCGTGGGCCTTCTGCGGTGCATTTAGAGAGCGCATAAAACTCTAAGAATGCATGCGCAGGTCGTTCGCTACTCACAGAATTAAGGGAAAACTTTCTCTGACACTAAATATTGAGTTTATAAAATACCGCGAAATGACATTAAATGTACTAAAGACCTTCAGGTGACCACACTGCCCGCACAGATAGGCCAAAGGAATCACTCCAATGATACCTACGCGCACTTACCTCAATTTGGGAAAAGTATGCTGCGCAGTTTGTTGTCTGTGCATCATGTAGGACCGCAGATCCAACAGAAGATAAATCCCAACTTCGAGGCCTGTAATGCATGTTTGTGCGGATCATTACTGAGATCTACTAGCACCTACGGCGCGCAGTATGTCCAGTCTAGTGGAGGTTACTCACGCTCTGGGGATTCTTTCCCTGTTCTTGTGAGATCCACGAACCTTATTAGTGGAGAAAAGTTACACACGTCGGAATTTCTGAAGATCGTAGATTCGGGTTAGTAAGAACTTTTCTTACCTGTCTATCGGCAACAAATCATCTTGTCAATACTCGAGACGTTATTGGCCCATTGAACTGGCAAAATAACGATTGGCCTATTATTTTTATGAGAACGTGGGCGTAAACGATCTTTTGAAAAGGTGAAAAATATTGCCAAATTTTCGGCAAAGTGAAGGTGAAAAATTGCAATGAATAGGCAGCTTTAAAACTGCTCGAGAGCGAGTTGATAAATAAATTACGAGTTTTGATTTTTGGGAAATAATAACTTGATATTTATTGTGAGAATATTTCGTACCGTTATTGTTCCATATCTCTTTATTTCTGTCGATATTGCCACATTACAACTTAGAGTTCAGATCAAGGGCACTGAAACAAAGCCTTGTGTACATAAAATAATCAATACCAAATTTGACTAGAATAGGTTGTGACTTTTGTGGCAATGAAGTTTTCAACAAGGTATTGCTTACTCTTATAGGGGTCACAATTCCAGCCTACTGATAACTAATGCATTATAAAAATTAAAATTAAAAATTAAAATAATGAAAATTAGATCAATACAGAAAACAAATTTGGGTTTAAAACTGAAATTTGCATTTCTGAAAGAGTTGACAGGTTATTTTCAGTGAATGATAAGTAGTACCGGAATTTCGGGATGATTTGAAAGCGATTATCATATCTATCATTTCATAATTACCAACAAAAAACCCAAAGATGATGGTAAGAATTTGGGCATTTGCCTTCTCATATAATATGCACAGTACCTACTGTATAAAATTAAAGGAAGTGTATCAAAAGCACTGATATGGAGAAGACCTTGAAAGCGATTGTTCGCCTCAGTTTTTTAGAATAAAATTCGTGGGTGTGCTTAGAAAGTTCACCTGTGCTAATAAATTAAACAGCCAATGTCTGGCGGATACTACCACCGAGTAGCGAGTATGGGGGAGCACTATTATTATCCCAAATTAGAAAGGATGGACTTCTGTGTTCCAAACTATGCTTATGGAACACGAACAAAGTTCTTGCAGATTGGTTGGAAATCATGAACCAGGCGGAAGAGGCGAACTTATGGCAATGTCAAAATATTTCCCAGAATATTGAACCTGACCCAACTGAAGTAACAGACTGTACCCTGATCTACGGTTTCTTCGAACCTGTGTCAAAATGATTAGACATCTGGGAGCGATCAAGATGAAAGCTACAACATCAGACGAACTCAAAGAAAAGGTGAACTAGCAAGGTATACATATCAACATTATAGCGCCTGTGGCAACAGTAGAGTGAACAAAAATCATGAGTATCTTTGGAATTTCTCTTAACTGCTAACTTAGACAATCTTAGCACGGATCCTACCTTGAACAACTTAGGAGGCGAGACATTACAGATATAACGCTGGCCACTTAATATGTTCCTAACTCCTTGAGTGACTGGGGGGTTTCATAGGATCTATCGTGCTCAGACAATAGGCACTAGTGTTGGCTATTATAAAATGAGTTTGTAAGAGATGCCTCTTTTTTATTTTGAGCCAGTACAATGCCATACCTCAAATGAGGCGAGGTGCTATAGTAATGCCAAAATGACAAAAACAAGCAAATTAAAAAAAAAGAAAATAAATACCAATGAAGAGCTTTTTTACGACTTTGATTCTAATATGCATTAAACTGGATCAGAGAAGATCAGAAACCTATGCCTCTACAATGTATATTTATATTTTACAATCTCACCCCGCCTAAATTCAAGTTTGAAATTTTGTTGCCGCAAAAGAAGTAAGACTCTTCAGTACAAAACTTCACTGCCTCAAAAAAAGTAAGAATTGTGTCTCCAGTACGTATTTACAATCACGCCTCGCCTTAATTTTTCTGCCGCAAAAGAAGTAAGAACGTTCTCTTCTTCTTCTTCCAATGGTGTTACAGCCCAACTGGAGCCTTAGCCTCCTTCAGTCTTTTCCTCCAGTTTTCTCGATTTCTGGCCGAAATTCTTCAGTTCGATATGTAGAGTAATGTCTCCGCATCTGCAACAACCGCATCCTTCCACCTTTTCCTCGGCCTGCCTACGGGTTTTTCTCCTTCGATGATGCCAGTGAAGACCTTCATTGCTGCTCTGTCTTCCGGCATGCGCTCGACGTGTCCAGCCCAGCGAAGTCTATTGAGTTTTATGAACGTCACTAAGTCAATGTCGTGATAGATTTTATATAAGTATGTAACTCGCTCTTATATTTGATTCTCCATGTCCCTTCCTCACAAATTGGGCCTATTATGTTTTAAGAAATGTCTCTCCACTACGTATTTACAATCACATCTCGTCTCATTTATCTCAGTATACACTCATATAATAGAAGGACATTATTTTTGTACCGGGACATTTAAAAAAATTGAGGCCCCAGTACAATTTACCATCGTGTAAGGGTCATTTGTCCCTGCCTCGTGTAAGTCTTGCTCAACTCTAATAGAAACAGTAAACATAAACTGGGCGATATATTGAAACACCTCATGCACTAAATTAAATCTGTAATGGATGTGGAACTATCAACCGACTTCCTTATCGAGCCTCTCATCTTTTTCCTTGAAGGCAATGGAGTAGATTGTGGGCAAAGAAGATAAGAGGTACTTATGGTGTGCGTGAACCACTCTACTGATCCCAGTATGCGTGTCACGAGAGGAAGTTCACTGAAGCGGCTCTTTATAATCTAATACTTAAACTGGAAAAAAGTTTGCGCCTTCCTCGATATGGGGGTAGTCTCGGCTATAAATTCTTTGACAATATGGCATGGTCTTTAAAGCTAGGTTTAGGCAATACCTTTTGTGAATGGACTCTACTTCAAGCTGCGAACTCACAATTTAACGGTCACACTTTTTGAGCGGTCTCTGGAGAGCACTGCAGCAAAAGTGTGTTCGCGGGTGGTGGCTTGTTGTAAATTAACTTCTAGAGCTGCTCAGGGTTCAAAACTTTTCCACGCCACATGATTTGGTGTCCAGCTTATGCGCTAGCATAGTACCTTCTCTACTGACAAAACGGTTTTGATATTATATAGGTACTATGAAAAGAACATGGCAAACTCCTTTGGAACCAGCGCATAGACAATTTGATAGCAAGGCCGCGTAGATATCTGCGGGCCTGCGGCAAAGCTTGTGGGTGAGGTGGTCATGTGATCTACAAGCAAACACCATATATTGGGTATACATCACTATCCTAAGACCCAAGGTAACTTTTGAGACCATGGTGCAGTGGCATAGAATCATGCTCAATAGTTTCACAGCCAAATTAAGCAAATTTAAAGACTGCACTGTCTCTTCACCATCGACATTGATTGCAGGGCCGAAGATTCTGCTCACCTTGAAGCCGCTCCATGCATGTCCGTGAAGATCTCAAAAGCTACCACAGATTGGACTAAAATGCCGCATGTACGCCTTCAAGACAGAGGTAGGCATGGGTGTCGGGATCTAGGGTGATAGCCACAGGTATGCAGTGACAGTGATTAAAGTGAAAATGACAGTGATACCCCACAAAATTCTAATAATTCAAAATGATCATCTTTTGAAGAACTTAGCATTATTTCACCAAGAATAAAATTTACATAAAAAAAGAGAATAAAATTCATAGCCTGTGAAAAACCTGTAGGGCTACAGATAGAAAACAATAGAAACAAACAATTATAATGGAAAAAAACGGACGGACGCTAACATCAAATTCAATTTGACAAGATGGCATAAAGTCAACAAAGAATTTTGGACGTTCATCGTAGTTATTAATAAATTTGGGGAAGATATAAAAATATAAGCCAAAAAATCAACTAAGCCACATTCCATTTTATCCCATTATGTTTACAAGAGATGCATTTACGCAGTTTTTTTTGGATGTGTTTTGTTTGTGGGTACAAACCCCACAACCTAAGAATTATATAATCTTAAAATTTTTTATAGGTGCTGTGTGAGGAAATTTATGCTGACGAGTCTGTTGTAAAATTTAAAGGTTGGGTTTCGTTTATCACATATAAACTGAAAAACTAACTCAAAACTGGAGTATCCGAATCAATATATTAGCATTTATGGAATTCTCTTACTATGGGTAACCGTATAACACCAATATTGATGAGACTGGACTGTCCAGTTTCCAGTGGAGTTCCATAACACCTGACACGATGATATTTAATAAAGTCAGCGGAGTGCAATGGATTACGTAAATTAAATTGTGATACCGACAAAGCATTATTGACAAATAAAAAAAAGTTTTCAGATGCAAAACAAGAAAATGAAATTATTAATGATAACTTATCGCAGAGATAATAATTTGGTTCTGATTTGGAAGAATGAGAGGTACAAACTGTGGGGTTAAGACTGTTGTCAAAAAAGGTAATGCGATCAAAATTTACCTTAGATTGGAATTTGTAAATTAGTAAAAAAAAAAAAATGAAAGGCCACTTAATCGCTTACAATTTATAAAAGTGCATCAGATGAGAGGAGATATTCACTTAGCGCGAGGTCGAGCTTCGGCGAAAAATGCTCATCGTGATGAAACTCGCCTAAATAGAAAGCTCCGTATGATTCTAATAGAAACGAAAAAGGATTCTTAGGTTTATTCTTGGCGAACCCAATCAGGTGGAAGGGGGAACGATATTACAAACAGAATTGTTTTGATAACTTGCTGCATTGGCGTGTCTAGCATTATTCTCTGAGGGGACCTGGTGGGTTTCAGTCGCTCAGCACCACCGATATAATAACACACTTAGTTTCCATTTCACAATCAATTTTTAGTTTTAGAGCCGGTTTAGACGGTGCGCTCCAGCGCATGTGTCTCACGAACTTTGTGGATAAAGGGAGAGGTGGGGTGGTACCTCTCATCATCCCCACTTCTCCCTTCAACACCAAACGTTCGTGAGGCACATGCGCTGAAGCACACCGTCTAAAACAACTCGTAGTTTATTTCTGCGGGCACCGAGCATTCCGGGGATCATGCCTTTCCCTGCCTCCACTAGCTACGGCGCGAAAGTAGTTCAAAATTGCCAAACAAGCACCTAGAAGCCTATGCTTTCTTAAGGGATGCAAATTTCTGCTTCCACCAGTAGCCAAGGCTAAAATCTACAAGTCCTATATTCGGTCCTGCCTCGAGGACAACGCAATACAAGGTTCGGCTCATGCTCACACCCCTTTTCGCCTACATCCGGATCTAAAAGTTCGGTTATAATTAGAACAATTCGGCTGTGTAACAATCTCCCACAATCTGTTGTTCCGAACTCGTACAACATCCAAGAGTTGAAGGGAAAGGTTCATCGCCGCCTGCTCCAACACCTCCAGACCTCCCCTGAGCTATCCTATTCTTTTCTTCTTAAAACTTAGCTTAGAAGGAATGTTATCTGCGGAAAGACGATGGACTAAGCCGTGGAGTAGAATCGAACTACAAACCTCCGTGATGGTAGTTGGGCGTGGTAAATCCTAAGCTGCTGACACCGGCAAGGTCCATAATTCATTAATATTATTAAAATATATTGTTAAATGAATTTTTTGAAGTTAGTAGTCTTATAATGCAATAGTGTAAAGTGGACATGTGGCTTCCTTAGCCTAGTGTAATGCGTGCCTGTCATCTATATCAAACGTAGTATTAAATATATTTCTGCCCAGCTATTATTTTCTCGAAATTTTCTTTATTCTTCTCAGATAATTCTCCTGGTCTTCTGCTTTGGCACGTAGAGTAATAAGAAATCGACACCCATTTGCACTGTTGATCACCGGCAGTATAAAAATCGAGTCTCCTTTAGTCTGATGGCTATTTGTGTCTCTATAGAAATTTGCATTTCCTTAAATAACTTCATGTTCGATTTTATTTTTCCAGACCTTATAAGACATTGTGCGTGCCCATTATTGGTAATTTGTTCATTAACCAAACAGCAGAGTTGGCATTTCCAGCTGGCTGCAGCATGCTTGAGTGCAAATACAAGGTTCATCGTTGTCTACTTCAAAGCCTCCTGCCTTCACTTAACCTCTATTCTAGATGTACTTATGTACTACTTCGAATTAAGTTTACTACTTTGCCATTACGTCATAACATTACCAATGACGACTAGTTTTTGGCTTTGAGTGTAGTAGATTCTTTTAGTAAATAGCCTCTGGTTTATAAACGTCTAGTATGCACTGCAGCCTTGCAGGTATTTTAAAGCTTCCTAGATGGGAATCCATCATAAATCCAGTAAATATGCCGTGGTACCAACTCGATGCGTTGTTATTGTTGGCACCTGGCACAAAAAAGAAAATCTCTGCTCTCACTAAATCTCACTAATCTGCTAAGTTTATGCAATTAAGTTTAATTGCATTTAGGCGTACATTTATAATTTTATTTGATAGCAGGGAGAATTTTTTTTCAAGTTATAAAAATGCGCTTATTTCACAGTTTATTCCCAAAGATTTAAACTAATTTCTGTTTCGATTTGTTATGGTATAAACAACTTTCATCTTTCTCCAAAATCTCTTAATATTTCTTCAACATTTTGCAAATGACTTGCAGTAACATCTTCATATAAAAAATTGTGTAAAATCATCATGTACAAATCAAATCCAAAAACTGTGTCAAAATTTGCACGAAATAGGTTTCAATATCACTACTTTCATTACCTCAATCATCATCGTTACATGATCGACAGTAATAAACCCACCCAAAAGTTAACATCCTACTAAAACTATAATGGAAACTGTTTGATTTCTCTACAGTAAATTTCGATATCAGTGTAACCTATTGAGTAATATAAATGCGAATATTCCAGTTCGTTTTCCTTAAAGCATTTTTCTCGCCAATTAAAGTCTTATTCATGACACGAAAAGTCCATGTTTGGGTGGGAATAACAACGTGAATTGTGAGTGGAGATATAAAATTTTCTACCTGAAAATCGACTGAAAGTGAAGAAAATCATAGAAGGAAAGTCACCTCTTGGCTTCAAATAGAACGAACACCTCAATTCACTGTTCCTTGACCTTGTTCCGGCCGACACTGCCGGCGATATATTGTTGAAGATAGACACCGAAATGGGGCTCGGTTCGGGCTGTTTTGCAGCCTAAATGCATGTGAATAGAGCAAAACAAATAAGTCAACAAGCAGTAGACACATGTGTGCTACAAGCATGACCAATTTTGTAGATGACTTGTATAGGATCCATTCGTTCGTTCGGACTGAAATGAGAATTGAACAAGGTGTGCACTTTCTAGGCCCCCGAACACAGCCTCATCTATCGTATTATTTTGTATTTTCGTTGAATTTTATATATAGGAAGACACATCGAGAATGAAAATGCAAGCAGTCCGCCGGTGCTTGGAGGTAAATAGTTGCGGATCGACGGAACTCTCCTACCGTGCTTAATGCACAAACAAAATCCGTCGGCGAAGCATGAACGGAACCTACAATATAGATTCGGCGGTAGCTGTGTGGCTAATCCACTTTCAGCTGGACATGCTGTCTCTACTGTCTGTGGACAACATTATTCGTGGAAAGTAATTTATGCGTTTTACATAAATCAAATAAATTGTATCCAAACGAAAGGAAACCACGTATCCAAACAATGCACGCAAGCTCCATTTTACCCCCACTGTGAGTGGTGTCCAGCGGGGACTTCTTGTTCTATTTCGTGCCGTCTACACCTTACTACGGCTTAATTCACTTTCCCTTGGGGTTGATGGAACGGCAAATGGCCGCCTGCACCCTCTTCCGCTTCCATATATACCTGTGTGTATTTTTCACACACATTCTAGTCACCTTTACGACATTCTCTCGTGTTGTATTAATTACTCCTCTACTCACGTGATCCCAACAGATAAATTACGAAATTTTCCGGTTTGATCTTATTCAAAGCGCCTAATTAACGCGCACTATGCCCACTATAACAATCCCCCGTCCAGCTGACGACATGCTGTTTGCACACATGCTAAGGGGTTATTAGACGCACTGTTATGGATCCATAGTACTCCCCGCTGATGGCGCTTGTTGTTCTAATGGCGGCTGGTTCAAAAAGTTTTACAATTGCTGGAAATGTTGCGAGATTTTATGCGTGGTTAATGGACGAGTTAACACCGATAAGCAAAAGTTTTTGAATAAACGAACGACAATGAAACTTTTGAACTGCGCTTTATCGTCGATAGCATCAACTCGTTAAAATTATGCTAATTGAATTCGCAGTATGAACTTGTTGCAGTAATTACTCCGGTGCAACTTTTTGATTTGGAATAGAACACAGAATTGTAGGTTAAGATTACTAGTCTAAGGTATTAGGACCATCGGCCATGGTGCGAGTTTCAGTGACCTCAACCCTTTTGACACCTGGTATACCATAGGTAATAGGTGCTATGTAATAGGTTTAAAAGTAGCAAACACAGTTTACGAAGTCATCGGGGCAGCTGTCGAAATAGGTCAATTTGTTTTAAGAATGAAGCATGTCGTTGCCTTTGCATTTCTAGGAATGTTAATTGCTAAATGCATTTGCATTGATGCGTTGACTTAAGATAAATGCTTATGCATTAATCAGTGGTGATAATTTGTTACTTATATAGGAATATTTAATAGAAGTAATTCTCGGTATTTAAGGTGGTGCTTCGAGATGTTTTATGTATCCTTTAATTACTTTCAGACTAGTGGCCTTCATGCAAAATTAGGGTTAGGTACTTGGTAGTTTGTAACTCTTGGATTTATATATAAGTTTCACAAATATAAAGTTTGACCTAAAAATTAGTTTTTAAACTTCACCGTACAATATTTTTCTATGTTTATTGCTTGAAGAGAGTGGATCGTTCCGAGTATTTATGGAAAACAATTTCATTCAAATGGCTGCCGCAGCTAACCCAATTTTGTAGAACATTGGCAATTGTTTGTGGCCTTATTTCACGAAATAGCTCGACGGATATTTTCCTTAAATATGTCAATTGTTTGTGGATCGTTGTAGTAACAATGGTCCTTAACATTTCCCCTTAAAAAAGTCCATCGGTGTCAAATCGCAGCTGCGCGAATGCCAATTTACGTTTCAAAAAAGGTTGATGACACTGATAACTAAGTGTGCAAAGATGGATTGTTTGACGGCTGGTGTTGCAAGTTCTGTCATTCTGCTGGTCTAAATGGTTCAATTGCGGTCAAAAACATGTTATCATGTCTCTGTAATGCACTCCGTTCGCCGAAACGCTGTTGCCTGGTTCATTTCCAAAGAAGTATGGACCAATGATGCCACCACTTCAACACTCACACCAAACAGTGAAACCCTTTGAGGATGCATGAGCTTCTCAACTTCTTCGTGTGGATTTTCGGAACCCCAAATCCTGCAGCTCAGCTTGTTGACATAACCACCGATATGAAACTGAGCTTCGTTCGAAAAGATGATTTTGCGACCAATCATATTCCAACTGATTTAAAGCCGACACAGAGAACGATAACGAAGCGGATGGTAATTTTCTTCAACTCCGGAGTAAGTTGAACCCTGTAAGCAAATAATTCTAGTTCTTTACGCAATACTCTCCTCAGAGAAGTGCAACTGATGTTTAGTTGTTGAGCTCTTTGACGTTCTTCGGTTTTCACGCACACTTTGGGCATCACAAGAAATTCTTTCGTCTGTGCGCATCGGACCAGAACGCGGATAGCTTTTGTTACAGTTCAGTACAGTACAGTTTCACGCACTTTTGCGCACACCAGTCGCAAAAGGGTCTTCATTTCGACCAAATTTCAATTTTCGCACTATTTTTGCAGCACACCATTCACTTTGGACATAATTTTTTAATATTTCCCAGCATTAGTCAAGCGTAAAACGAACTATTTCTTACAGCGGAGATTCAAAACTACATATCTCTAAATATAAAGCGAGTTAGTGTTGCTAACTGACAATCTGGAATTATCTGTTCCATTTCTTGCATGCTTGTTACCGATTTTATTTCACTCTTTTTGACTAATCGAAGTATGATGACTTAATATTTTGCGGTAAAGGCGATATATTTGTTCTGGTCGATTTTAACCGGCCCAATCTCCCATTCATCCCCGACGAAGAAAATAACCTTCCTTTTAGCGTTATAAATGCTGTCGTTATAAACCTTAAGCTGGTGACATATCCAAGCGTACATGCGTTGCATTTATTGACAGATATTATTGAAGCGTGTGTATTCAAATGCGACCTGACGAAATATTCCGTGAATGTTCCGCATGCCACGCAAATGTCAGGCTACTTTCAACTTTTTCTGCATTGCCGCATTCGACATAGGACACACAAGCTTACACAACACTATGATAATATTCCTACCAGAGTCAACAAACTTCTAAGAGGGTTAGAAAAACACTCTTCTGTTCGCTAGCCCGCCCTATCTCTATTCAGGAATATGCGTGTCCTATATGAGATCCTATAATTCTCATAAGATTCTGTACAAAATTGTTAAGCCAAAGGCAGTGGGTAGACAAGGGATACACCTCGGAACTAAAGCAGGTCGACACTAACATAACCAACGTACGGTGGTGCTATGTGTTTGGTGAGATATAAAGGGTTCAAACTACTATGAGTTTTAAATTCGAACCAGATGATAACCAAAGAGGTCTACTGCGAACATCTTGACCGGCTCAAGTCAGCGCTGGAAAAAAATCGAACATTTTTGGTTTAAAGACGAAAAGTGTTCTTTCATCAAGACAACTTGGGGCCACATACATCAAGAACGATTTTACAGCATATACCATATTCACTGGAGATTGTATCATTTGGATGGAAAAACATGGATTCAATGGGCGCGTTTAGGCCGCAGTTAATTTAACTGAGCTAGGCAAGTTAACAACGGCATAAACAGCAATTTTTTTTAGCGCTGTTAGCTAACTTATTTCTGCTTTTTGGCTTAGCTAAAATTTAGCACAGCCAAAATGAATTGACGTTGGCTTGTAATTTTTTGTTGTAAGCAAATAATTTAGAAATATTTCAATACAGAATGAAGATTTGATTATTATTATTCATTTTTTAGCTTTTTATTATTTGTAAAATGAGAAATGTTATTATTTTTGCCTGTTATTAGCTGTAAAATGAGAATTGTCAAATGGCATGCTAGAAACGGTGCTAAGTTAACAGCGCTAATTTAACAGAGTTAAAATAACTCGGGTCTAAACGCGCCCAATGAAACATATCAGAATGGTACTTGAGGGATGTTTTTCGTCACTGACAAGTGAATTTTGGAAGAGGGGCCTTCAAACTCTAGAAATTATTGTGGTTGTCACCTCACCATAGTAAGAAATGTCACTGTCATTGTCACTTTCCATATTGTGGACGGTGAATTCAGTGAGGTGAGAAATTTCAGCAGCCTTATTGTGGTTGTCACTTTCGGTGACGTGATATTTCTTGTAATTGAGAGATAAAAAAAAAGTTAGATATTTTATACCCTTTGCTACAAAAGGATGTTGGAACATGAAATCTAGCATGATCTCAAATTGCTTCCTAGTCGTTATTTTTACACTAAAAACATAATTATAAAATCTCACTTACAAATATCAAGTGAGAACAATTGTCACTGAATTCGCCGTTTCTCAATATCAGTGACAATCCCAATTCGCCTTGCCTCACTGAAATACACAAAAGTCACCTTTTTTTTAGAGAACCACAATAGCATTTTTGTCTCACTTCGCCATTTGTCACCGGAAAGATGGAAAAGCATTGTAGAAAATGATGGAGAATACATTTTGGAGTAAGATTAATTTTATGTATCTTAATGCTTGAAATATATGAAGTATATTATGGGATGGCCCAATATAATAATATTTAATATTAAGCGTGCTTTGTGCTTTTGAAAATTCGATGATGCTTTCACAATTGCGTTTGTAGTACTTGGTTTAAGCTGCATTGAAAGCCTTCTTTTATAATTTTCTACTAATTTAACGCCGAAACTAAATCAACGTCAAGTATTAACTAGATACACAAATTACAACAAGGCCATTCTATTTATAAATTTATCAAAGTCAAAGATTGATTCAAGCATTGCCATTTCATACCTATTCCTCAAAGAGATTAACCAGCAAGACGATGACCCCGCTTAGGTATAATGCGTTTCAATAACCGTTCTACATTTGATAGAAAATTTCGAACTTATTTAATTGCTACTAATAAAATAATCTTTGAAATGTACAGTATATAATTTAATATGCAATATAATTTCATAAATTAAACTTCATAATTTTTTGATTTATTGATTTACAAATTAAACAATTTTATAGGACAATGATTTCCGTAGATAAAGCAAAACAAATAATTACCTTTTTAATAAAAAAAAATGATTAACAACGAGAATAAATCAAACACAACTGATGTGTTCTCTGTAATAAAACACTTCAGTAATTCGATTCCCTATTCATAACTGGCATAGAGAAAACCAATCTTCAAACAACAAAATTCTAGGCTAAAGTTAATTAATGGTCAACAAAGCAATGAATCCAAAGAGAGGAAATCCACCGCTGTTATTTGTTGCTAAATAAAAAGTAAAAACAAGTTGCGACCTTCTTGCCATAAGAAGATTATAATAAAATCAATCCAGAAGGAAAATTAATAAAAGAAGAGGTGAAGTCGATGGAATCGAGAATATTAATTTACAAAGAAGTTCCACATGCAGCGGGATCCACATTCAGCCGCAAGTAATTGATTTGCAATAATTTCTCTGCTACAATCCCTCAATGTTGAACGATTTATGATAACGATGGAAGTCCGCGGCGGACTGTGGCGATAATTAAAACTGTACAGAGTCAAGTAATTAAGAGACAGCCTTATGCCTTCTATAAATGGTTCTCGTCCAATCCGTGATGTTATACCACGTAGCTATGAATTAACCAATAAAACACCGTCCACTTTGCAAAATCAACTACAGAAATGGCGATTTATATATGCGGATTTCTGAAGAGGCTGGATCTCCCCAATTTTCACCGCATCCTATCTGCCTATGTTTTCATGGCTGTACATTGAATTATGGAGGTAACTAGAGACTGGGTCAAGCCCAGGTAATGTAGAGAGAACGTCTCAAACTACTATGCTCGGTGAAACGCGTAGATCCGACACCAGCATTTTATGTTTTGCTACTGACATTAGTCTAAACTCCTCTTGAAGTATCTAGAAATTTTATCTCTGATAAATCTCAAAACGATGACGACTCAATGGATTATGGATGTTCTGCAATTATCCTAAATTTGGTCGTTAACTATTGCCACGATTAGAGATGAAAAGGCACCAACCAAAATCGGATGGAGTAGTCAAGAAATAATTTAGGGTTCGTATCGTTAAAACCTTTTTTGGGTGCGGTTTGTTTAATGTGACAGGGAGTGAATAGAAGACAAGAATTCAAGCAAATATGGGCCCAACGACCGCAGTGGGCACAGGTATCTATATAAATTATGAAATAGTTAAAACTGTCGAATAAATTCCAATTTTTATTGAAAGCGATTTCAAATTTGTTTCCAAATAAAAATGGTTTTACTTCTATGGGAGCTTAACCTTTGTTATGAACCTTTTAGAGAGATGCATTTTTAGAAAGTGCAAGTGAAGAAAGGGTTTTTTGTGTGTTATAAGAAATATCAGTGAAAAGATTTTGTATGTGGCGTATAAAAGAAGATTACATAATTGTGATTGTATTAATCGGAATACATTTTTGACAAAGTCATTCATATTTTATAATCTAGAAATACGAAATACGAAACTACATATATCTTTTATGTGGAATATCTTCGTTGAACTGGATCATTATCCGACAGAAATTGAATTTTAAGGTTGCCTTTAAAGACTTAAACTTAAAGTGTAAGACATATAATAAGAAATTTTCTTCTACCCGATAGCGGCATGAGTTTCAACACTTTGAGCCTGCCCGTGTAAGGTTGGTAGGTTTTGATAGTAACGCGGTCGTGTAGATTTCTCAGAGATACGTTTACCCTACGATCCACTTTTCATAGCCAGTCACAATTCGATCCAGAAAAGGTTTATTCCTGAGACGTGATAGCAAGGGTAGCCCTAATAAGTCATCCCGCCGGCTTAACCGGTTAATAATAGGGTACTAAAGTTTAGGTTAGATCGAGCATTCATCTAGCGGATGGTGCACCTCCTTGTTCACCTGGTAATCTGGTATTGCCTGTGTCACAGCCTTTGTCGGCTGGTTAGCGGAATTCACTTGTTTCAGGAGGCATAACACTCCGACGAGGCTGTCTCCCGCTAACCCTGACGGTTATGGCTCAGCCGGCTGCTTAAAAAAATGAACTCATACAACATCCAAGAGTTCAAACGCAAGTCTCACTGCCTCTTTCTCATGCATCCACCAGACTACCCTTAACCTATCATATCCTTTTTCTATGCTCAGATCAAGCTTACTACTACACATTGCACCGTGACTTGAATGACATGACGGACTAGTAGTACAAAGGGTGATTCCTTAGCTTGACCATGCCACATAATAAAAAAAATGAAGAGCACACATTTGCCATCTGTGCACGATTAGACTCCGAAAATTATTGATAACGAACCCATTGATCCACTTTGCTGACTTTCCCGATAACATGTCGATGATCGATTATATGAACAAATCCAAGCTTCTCCGCTAGTTCGTCAATGGTTACGATGGGGTTTTATTCTACCAGGATTCTCAGAACCTCCTCGTTAAGGTCCACACTTCTTCCAGGTCGGGGCTCATCTGGTAATCTGTAGCTTCCGGCTTGGAATTTCTTGAACCACCTTTGACCCTGGCTTATGCTTATTTTTCCTTCAACTCACTGTAAATGTCCTCAGACCACATTTCATCGACATGTCCACTTCACTTCTGTACAGAAGTCGCACGGAAACACGGACGGACAAAAGTCGTGTGGGCCCACTATTAGCAACTTACGACAGAGTTGTATAGAATTTTGCCCGTACAACATTCTGAAAAAGAAAAGTCTGTAGTTATGATTCCGTCGACATGTATGACAGATCGAACAAAACTCTGTGTCGTGTGGACCCACCATGAAACATTAGTTATAACTTGAATAAGAATAACAATAGCCGCAAAAAATCAAAAGAATGAACTAATTATTCTAGAAAATTATAATTTATCGCAATTCTACTAAAAACTTTAGAATTGAGCTTCAACTGGTTTCAAGAATTAATTATGCATTCACTCGCTATTTAATTATAATTGTTTAATGTTGAATTCAATACAGAGGTTGTTCCCCGGATATTTTGCTAATCGGTTCTTTCAGTTATTTATTAAATTTCCATTTTCTGGAGGATTTTCCACCAGGCATAGGATTTCACGGTTCGATAAAATTCATACTTTTTTAGCGATTTTGAAAGAGTTTTTATGATGAACTTAAATCCAATCCCAGAATTTTTTCATCAATACCTGAAGGGACTTAAAATCAAAAATTTTGATTTCAATTACGTATTAACCTCAAATAACATAAGCTTACGATAGTAAACTATATTTTAACATTAAAATAATAAAAGGCCGGAATGCTGTTGTTAGTTCCTACAAGGAGACGCAGTCTTTAGCAATACTTCAGTAGCAACGCCCTTCAGAATTTCATCTTTTCTCAATATGTAGTGACTTTTATCATTTTTATTGAAATATTGCAATCATCTTCCTGCATTTATACTATTTCCTTAAAATAAACTAAATTAAACAACATTTTACAAGATATGGAATCAATTTAAACTTAAAATTATCTCCATTAATCTTTCCACCATAAGACCTGCTGGCTGGCAACTAGAGTCCCAAACATATTTCAATGATTTATTTGGAGTCAAATAGAAATTCAATAGTTACACGATACAAAACACGCGAGCAACATAAAACATACAAGTTCCCTCCACCACCGCTTGAGTGCAGTGCCGAGTCAGCATGTAAAACCGCGGCTATACCTTAAGCTCCTATGCCTCAGTTACTCTTATTAGCAGCAATGGACTAATTACATTAACATGTAGTTACAACCCGATGCCAGCAATCCATTTTCCTACACAGATTTGTATGCACTCCTCCATTTATTAAACGAAACCTTGTCCGTATAAGCATAGATATATCCACCCACATGTAAAGCCTACGGAAAAAATAATTTCTGCGACAATAAGCAATCAAAGACGAACAATACTCGTCCATTCATTCTTAGCTGTAAGTTAGGTAACGAATTGAGGATGTCCACATGTCTATTTATGACAAATAACGAGATGTTAATGTGGCGCTTACGAATCTTAAGATGTACGTGCTTCCGCCTTCAACTTTCTGAGCGGTAGCCCACTATACTCTCGGATTCCAGCAACCGAATTGATTCATGTCAGCGCCCATGTGTGCCGCCGCTACTAAGTGTGACATATAACGCAGTCCGCAAGGCATATAGCCTCTGTGTGCAGCGAACTCCTCCGGGGTACTAAATGAGATGCAAAGAAGCGGAAATACCGGACCAACTCGCGGATTGAATAGACGGTATGGTGGACCGTGCTGGACACATGCTAGAAGCGGAGATCTGCCAGAGAAATTTTCTTTGCCAGAATTCTCTTTATTTAAATTCAAGTAATAAAAGTCGATTTGTGGCTACCTTTTTGCTAGATGTTATCAATTTGCATCAATCTTTACTGCCCGATTACGGAGTTATCATGTGCTAGGTGATTGCTGTGGTAATTTTATGTTTTATAATTTTTGTTGATAAGAATTTATTTGCGGCAACTGCAACTGTTTCATTATTAGACTCTGAATTGAAATGTGATGAAACGAAGCTAAGAAATCAATTAATTTTTGTTTTGTTACAAGTCCAAGTCTCGAATCGAAGCACTATCCTCCAAAGCGATAGCAGCCTAATTTTTCTACTAGTGATTCACTCTAAGCCGCCAACTTTTATGAATTTGCAATTACAGTGATGACTTAAAATTCATGGGTCTGATTATTTTTCCAGGTAGAATATCAGTTGAACAAAAGAGCAGCTAAGAAATACAGATCCTAGAAGATCCGTGATTGGAATTTTTAATATTATCATTAATTATGTCATACACTCCACAATTCTCTTTTTATTTTAAAGTAGAGCCTTGTGTAGTTTTATTTGGCTGCGATCCATGAAATTACCAACTGTGGAAGTAACCACCCTGAGAATTATGGAAGCTGCCCGATCTTCCAAGCTTACCTAAAAAAAGAGAGAATAATAAGAACCGTCTAAGTCAGGCCAGGGAATCCAGGAGGGCGCATCTGGAAAATGCAGTTCGTATACCCTAGGCGATCTACCTTGGAGAATTTAAGAACGAATCCCACAACCTCTTTGGTGCTCCGGTGGTGTTGGTAATGATGAAATTAGTTTAATTATGTTCGAAGCACTGCCAATTAAAACAAGAACTCAGTTTGGATGCCTACTTGCAATTTGTCCGTGACCTGCAAGGGAAGAGCCAAAGGCCATTTCGATCAATGTGAATTCCTTTCCCGGATCTTTTGTTGGAGCAGGAACTAAAAATGTTAAAATCCCAAGCGTCGTTTATCCAAGAAACAAGGTTTCGTCTGAATAACCGACCTAGACTGGATGGATACAGTCTGTTTAGAAATTACGTCGGCAGAGGAACCGTAGTAGCTCTGGCGGAAAACCTAAACGGGTCGATTGTGGAACTCATTTCCAACTCGTTCAAATGCTGTCTAATCTGTTGTACATTGGGCTTAAGAGAAATAATTCTAGGTGCAATCTACATTCCATTTAACGCCGACAGGAACCTAACCAATGAACTCAAAAGGCTTTAGTGATTTCTAAGCTAGGCACCCGCTTTGAGAGGATGCTGTAGTATTACCAACGGGAAAAGGTTGCATAACTGGTTTCAAGAATCTGCCTTCCTGAGGATGAACATTATAGCTCCAGACATTCCGACCTTTCCAAGGGGCGCTTCGTTCCTGGATTCCTTCTTAATGTCCTCCAATTTGCCAGGCCCGAAACAAGCTGTCTGCTCGATCTTCGCTTACCCCTCGGACCTTTGGGGTCTCGCTCAGTTTTACCAATTTTGCTCCTGTCCTCGAGAAAACAGAACGGCAGTTCACTACTTCGTTCAAGACGACAGATTGGAATGCTTTCAATAAGGACTTAAAATCTAAACGGCGGAGAAGGAAATACAGGTTATCGAAAGGGACATTTTAAGGCATTTCACTTCGTTATAAATGAAAGAGGTAACCAATTCTTGTACGAGAAAGCAAGGACTACACTGATCATGCAATACCTCTCTACTCTCATGCATGACCACATATTCCAAATCGCCAAACAAGCGTCCCCGTGGCTGTCATATCTTAAGAGGTGCGAATTCCACCTTCAGCCATCGCCTTTGGCTGTAATATACAAATTCTACATTCGGGCCTCTCCCGAATACAACTACTTTATTTGCGATCAGCTTCGAAAACTCCTTTAGCGTAGCTAGATAAAGTACAAAAAGAGCCCTCAAACTAATCTAAGATGAGGTCATTTGCTCCTCCATCGATCCTTTGAGCCCCCATAGCAGCCCTGTCAAAGTTTTTTCACAACTATCACGGCGCCTGTTCCATTGAAATAAACGGTCTCCTGCAGAGATTAGTTTTCTCTTCACATATACGTATTAGACGTCCTGCCCACCCGACTCTACGAACCTTGATTCTTTTCACTGTATTTATATGTCACGGTATAGCACTCATAGCTCTCGTCATTGTATTCACCATCATCATTGGCGCTACAGCACTCTGTGAGCTTTGGTCTCTCTCTTCCAGTTGGTAATCTCTATTGTATTAGTTTCCGGAATTGTCCTCTCTAATATAAGTGGTCAACAGTTATCAGAAGTACTTTCCTCTCAAATACTGGCCGTTTCAAAGGCGCTCGTTTTAAAGACGATATCGTCAATGCTTTTGATTTGGACATTGATACCTTGCTCCAATTTCTGAGGGTTTTTTATGTGGAAAAAAGTCTGTCTGTCATTTCGTTCAAGGCTTAGTGCAATGTCTAGTAGCAAGCTTAGTTTGAAAGATAAAAGAGAATAGGCTAAGGGATCCGGAGGGTGTTGGAGCAAATAGCGAAGAACCTTACGTTTGAACTCTAGGATGTTGTACGAGTTCGAAAATACTGACTGCGGGAGATTTTTCCACAGTTGTATAAACGAACTTCTACACTCGTACACTAGGATATCTCAGCATCGGGCATTCTGCCTTCATCGATATAATCGGACGCTTGTTCAACACGAAGAGTAAATTTGAAATAATATCAAATTCATAACTTGTTTCGTAAGCCTTGTCGTAGAGTAGAGTACAAATTTGATCGGCTGTTCTTATTTATGGTGTAAGACCATATGGATACTCGGTTAAATTTCGTTCAGCATTAATAGTTAATCTGTTTGATATAATTCGTATTCAGAAAGTATTTTATATTAGTGAATTTCATCTGATATCGAAAAATTTAGTTTAGAAAAATTAGCATTGCCTGATTTGAATACCACTCCATTGCGAAATACTTAAAATATTTGAAAAGGCGGATATTTGTTGTCTATTTTAGTATCTATTTTTATTTATGAGCTCGACCTCAATATAATATTCGTAATAAAAACGTACAACCTTCTTTTAGTAGATAAATGCAGATTTATACGTTCGAAATTGACATATTTCACGTACACACGATTGCGATGAAATTTAGTATTTGATGTATGAAACCGTGGATCTTCCATGAGTTATATCCTATCTATAAAGAAAATTGTGAAAATTAGAAAAGAAGTCTGTTATATTCTAGAATGAGATCGAACAATAGACGGGGAAATTTCGAATAACATCCTACACCATCTGCTTAGTACTTAGCTTAGAGTATTTAATGGAAAATAGAAAATGGTATCAAAATGTTGGTAAAAAATTCATCATACTATTTTTACCATCCAAGAATTTCACGAAATTTTATATCAAATATCGTTCTACATCTCAACAGTACAACAATGTTTAAAACTTCTCAAAGCACACCTTGTTGTAAGTGTTTCATCAGATAATTTTGATACAAAGTTCACCTGCAATATTAACGAACGTCGTAACTGGATTAATAATCCGTCAGTTAAAAAAACTTGCATCACCTTAACGGACGTCGGAATCGAAACGTTTAAAAAGTCTGCAACTTGTCGTACAAGTTCTTAAATCAGGAATAATAATTGTCCAATGAACTTCTTAAAATTTTCTTGAGCATCTCTCAAGAACCGGAAACCTAACAAGATACATTCAAAGTTTTTCACCCAAATCAAAAGATCGTAATCGAAGATAATTGCCGAGGCTGATATCTTCCGATTTGAAAAGAATTGAGTGGCTTCCTACGTTGATAACGAACGAATGCGTGCGGCTCGATGACGAAATCTTGTCCAACGCCTGTTCCATTGAATTATGACTATTGGGCTATCACCATAGCTTATTTATGGGATGCCCTAATCTATATCAATATCATCGCCTATATAAAAGGGAGGAAAGCTGGACAAAAGATTCCCTATTCTCTTTTACTTCTTAGAATTTATTTTCGAATCTCTTTTATCCCCAGAGACATTTTCTCAATCAACCAACAACGATCGTTTTTTTAACTAATTTTGAGCTGTCACAAGGCTACCATTCAAGCCCAATCGAAGTGTCGATCGAAGTCGTTGAAATTATTCAAATTCACAATGGATCAATTTGCATAAAGTATCAAGTATCTGCTGTAATCGGATGTCGTGGCTATTTCCGGAGAGGCGTCCAAATTGCTCTTCACGAGCTCGTTGGAGGTCTATTTGCACGCCGGATTTGGCGTGTACTTTTTAATCACTTCGCACAGGTAAACGTCATAACGTCAAGATCGACTGGGAAATTGTTTTGATCGTGCGTGTGAATCATTCTTTTCCCGAGATTTTTTTATATTCACCTGGTGTAGGGTATGCAGCATTCCAGGTTGTTATACAGGTAAATAATGATAATGCGGCTAGAGCGAATGTACGTGTATAGGGAAAAAATGTTTTTTTTAAAGTGTTTTCATTTTATCCATTCGGAGTGATTGATTCTCCGTAGTTCGTTCTTAATTGGAGATCATTTATTAAATTTAATCGAAAGCATTCCTATTTGGGATGAATTAATTCAGTGCAATAGTAAAGTTTGTCAATGAATAAATTGATAATTGCATTGCACACACTTGGTGTTGTTGATCTGAACCACTTTTGACGCCATATGCGCCATATAACGTGAGTAAGCCACGCACGCGTTTAGTAAGAAGAGTGGTCATGCTCTTTAACCGTACTACTTGAGCTTGAATAGTTAAATTAGCATTTCAGTTAAGGAAGGCATGTGAATTGAATTTTCTAACTTGAGTCATAACAGTTATTCTGAAATGTTATGAATGTAAAAAAAGGCATTTTTATTTATAACCTTTTTCTTTTCTATTTTGTTTGTTATTTTTGAAGAATAGAAGTTATGTAACATGTGTGTATCAAGTTGCAAATCAACAATCTGAAAATGAGCACATTTTTAGAGATATATAAGAAACAGGTGTGCCAAAGTCACAAAATAAACATTTTTTATGGTGTGGAAAAGTCAGAAACTGTAGATCCAATAAATGAAATGCTGAGCATATCAAGTTTCTTTCTCTGGTTCTTTCAGCTTCTTGTGGTGTATGATATTGCCTTTTAGATCGGCATCCAACTAGATGAATGTTCTTCACGCGTGACAGGTTCTTCGTATAAATTTGGAAAACTTGCAAATTGGGTCTTATTTCTATGGTAACATGTTAATCTACCCTATAAATGGTATTCACTATTCAGTTTAATTTATGAAATGGTGCAGTTGATTCATTGAGCGTAATGTTAACAATTTTAGATATGTGACTGTGAAAAATAGTATTCGACTTTTAGATGTTAAAAATACCCATTTAGTGTTCTCACTCATTAATACGTGATAAAATTGATAGCGAAGTCTTATTCATAGTAGGTCGTGGTTGAAGCCAATGGCAGCTCCACAATTCAAGCTGGCAGGCGAGAAGGCACTGCGCTTTTGCGTTAAGGCGTATTTCGTGAATAATAATTCGGTCAACGTAGTAAAGCGTCGTGTTTGTTCCCAGTTTCCTATTCGCAGAATAAAATGGGCCATCGAACCAGTTGATATGGGTGTGGTTACGGAAGTTCAGAGAGACAGGGTCAGTTGGGAATGAACCTCGACCTGGACCTTCAAGTTCTATAACGATTCGAGAAAACGTGAATCGTGTGATGGAGGTAATTTGGCTAAATCCACACAAATCTGTTCTCAATATTGCAGCGACTACGGGCAAGGCAAAATTTTGTGGGCGCGATTAAACTTCCATCCAATACAACTTGCAAAATGCTCAAAAGAGGCTCGTTGTGGAAAGGGTTTCTACTCCTGCGCGCTTAGGTAAGATTCTGTTTAGTTTAGTAATAGATATGTCCTGAAGAAGTTTATATACGAATATTCAGCGACGATTCCATAACATTGGACGACGCCAGCGCAGGGGTCTATCTAGACACCACAAACAGTTCACTGTCCGGGCACCTCTGGTCGCACGCTAGTATTTTTCATGCGAAGGTACTAGAGCTCCTGAAGGCCTTCTAGATAATAAATCTCGAGCTCCAAGCCAGTGTAACGATGCAGAATTGAGCTGCGTAGGTTCGGTAGAAGGTATAGCATGACTCTGGCCTGGGTTCACGGACATAGATAGGAATAATAAAGCCTACAGAAGCAAGGAGGCTCTTCACGGGCCTCAGATTGAGTTGGTTAGCAGACCAATATGCGGGATCAAAAACGCTTCTTTTAGCAACCACCTGCTGCTAGAAAGCCAAATTTGGAGCGAATTGAATTTGCATTAACTCTGTGACGACTTGACATTCTTGCAACAAGGGAAAAATAATGGGCTTCCTAAACAGACCCCGAAGAGATATGCCGAAGAACTTTTTTATAACAGAGCTACGTAGCTATGCTGGGTGCAATAACAGCCAATTTCCAGCAATACCACTAGGGACTCTACAGCAGCGCTGGAGAATAGCAGCTCTTGGGAGCCACACGAGCTCCCGGTAGTTTCAGAGCCCTCTTATCATACTTGTGATTTCGTATTGAGAGAGGTATAGGCAAAAGATTTGAGTTCGAGTGAGAGAGGTATAGATAGAGCTCTGCTGATGCTCTGGAAAAGTCAACTATTGTCCAGCACTGCTCTACAGAGAGCACTTTTTCGGGAAACCTAATAAGTCAATTTTTGGACATTGTTTGGCTCCCTAAATCAAATGCTTTCCGAATTCGCAAGGCAGATATTGTGATTGCCCCATTTCATTTTTTTTACGAGGGAGTGATGAGAATCTTACTGCAGGAGACTCTCTTATGACAGGAGACTCCCCTGGGGGTACGCACCCAGACGGTTGTGTCAGATTCCTACTGACTAAACACACCTACCCCTTTTTTGCATGACGTTCAAGTCCACACCGGTACGAGCTGTTGAGGTATTACTTCAGTCTGGCGTCATCAGCATGACCCTGAAAAACAAAGGGATGCCTCCAAGGTGCTCACCAGAGCCGGAACAGTCTAGCCATCTAGCTACCTAGATGCTACCTCTCCTTGCATTTCTTTGGGCTTCGTAATGCTTAAGCTTCTGGTGAATGGCCTTCAACGGCACTTCCATCCTTTTCCACACAACCTCCGACCTTATCAAGATGTTTTCAGGAGTTGGCTGCACTTGAGAAAACTGCTTCCAACGCAGTCCTGTGCTCCGCAAACCTCGGGCATTTAAAAAAGATATGCTCCGCGTCCTCTTTCTCGTCCGGGCAGAACGGTGAATCGTCCAACCTGAAGCGGTGAAGGTATGCCCTATAACCTCCATGTCCACTCAGGAACTGTGTGAGGTAATAACTCACTTCCCCATGTTCCCTTATAACCCCCTTCTCCACATTTGGTATGAGTCGATGGGTCCATCGGTCCAGATTTTTTCTTTGTGTGGCGCTCATGAGGAATCGGCATGCCCCTTTTTTGCCACAGGGGTTCCTCATAGGAAACCTACGGAGAAATCCCTCTTTCGGCATGCCCCTTATTTGCCACATGGACCCACACGATGCATGAGGCATGCCTCCTTTAACTGCTAGCCGATAGTGGTGGAGTATCTCCATGAGAGGTTTAATCTTAAAGGTCGAAATCACCAGACCTATACTAAACAAACTGTTCTTTCAGTTCAAACACAAGGCATATCTTCGTCCTTGTTGATCTTGGTAGTCTGGTACTGCCGACGTCAGAGCCTTTACCGGCTGGTTCGCGAGATTCACTTGTTTTAGGAGGCATAACACTTCGACGAAGCTGACTCCCGCTAACCCAGACCGTTGCGTGTCTGGCTCAGCCGCCTGCTATTGAGGATATCGACATTGAGATATCGAAGCCCCGTTACAAAAAATTTTTATTTTGATTTTTGTTACATTGGGGTTCGTAATTCGTTTGAACTCCTGCAACATCCAGGAGTTCAAACGCAAGGTCCATCTCCCCCTCCCTTAGCATCCTACAGACTCTTATTAATCGATTCTGTCCTCTATAGCTCTCTCCTCTTCGAACCAAACTTTTTCAACTATTCATAGATGTTCGAAGATAACTGATTGTCTTAAATGCGAAATGTCCTAAAGCAAACAAGTTTCAGGTCAAGCTACCCCAGTATAGAAAAAATACCGCTTATAAACGACACCAAGAGTTAATTTTCTATCGCTTATGTAACCACTCTCAACAGACAAGCTGCCGTTTCGTGCCTTTCTGAATGCTTCTAGTTGTACGCTTTGGTGGTGTCCGAATACTTTTCACTTCAAATCTTAAAAAGCATGAACAGTGTTAATTGACATTTTTCTCGCAGTCTTAATCACTTAAAAACAGCAAATATCATAAACAAACATTAGACATTACTCAATCGTTTTTACCTGAAAAACCTTATCGAGCAGGAAACATTAATTTTCTTAGTCATTACTGAACACTTTTCATCACACCTTATCAGAAGAGCTACAAAGGTAAACATGCCTTTAACAGTTTATGAATAAATTTGTTTTTGTATTAATCAAATCCATTTATACATTTCCCGGCCATTACATAATAACATCAAAGATTAAACTTAATTTGCTTTTCGCTTGTTTTATTTGGACGCGATTAAACATTCCAGGTCGCAGCGAGGCCCACCTCACCGCAGCCTTCACAGATTAAAGGAAGGTAAATTGTTCCGGTTTCGCGTTCCATTCTTACCTGCAATAAATTGTAGAAACACGTGAAAAGATTCGCCTTCTCCTTAGAGCTCTCCGAGCTAATGAACGAGATTTCTAAAACGTTGTCAACTGCATGCATGCTGCACCACTAGTCAGGTGACATATTATATTGCGGCATGCAGCATATACAGGAATTGGGATCAAAATGTCGAGAATTGATTCCAGACGCGTTAATTAAAAGTTGGAAAAAACTTTCGCTTTTTGTCAAGATATGCGATATGGGCTC
This sequence comes from Thereva nobilitata, assembly GCA_963855945.1. NCBI lineage: Eukaryota > Metazoa > Arthropoda > Insecta > Diptera > Therevidae > Thereva > Thereva nobilitata. The sequence continues at coordinate 36,249,257 of OY979696.1, forward strand.
ATGGAGAGTTTGTGAACAAATTTATTGTAGCTAGCTCACCTGTAGCTGGTATCCCACTTCCATACCACTTTTCAGCATAAATCTAACTTTGACTTTTCTTTTTTCATTTTAGATCTCTGCACGTCTGGAGATTTTACTGCGACAGGAAATGATAAGAAGCCAGAACGTGATATAATCGGCCGAGTTCAGTGGATCACAAGGAAAATCGCCTGCACTTTGGGCTTGTGGAATCATGGAAAACCTGAATTTGAAATAGCATTCGCGATCTTTGGCATTTCTTTGTGTTTAATTAGTGGCTGTCGTTTTGAAGCTAGCTTTAGCATGATGAAGGCACCCATGGACGAAAAGGCAACGCCCAGCGGCAACAATAACAACAATAACAATAATTCCAGTTGCTCATTCATCAAGACTTCGTTGTCGATGACTTCGTTGCCCCCCGATGGACAGCAAGACAGCAGCGATGTGATTAAGGCTAAGCTAAGGGTGGAGAGACCATATAACAGCTTGAAGGTAAGAAATTTGTCTCAAGGAGAGAACACGTCAAACGAGACGCACGTTTATTCTTCGTTTGTGGAGGAGATTATGCCGCTGTGTAAGATTAGGCGCGATGTAAACTTATTGGGGCGTGCAGTGTGGGAACGTTTTTTCTGTATCGTTCTTAGCTTAATTGTTTTAAACCTAATTGCTTGTGAACTTTTATTGTAAGCACTTTTTATGAATTGCGTCTCTATTGGTCTGTTACACACCGAGAATTAGTAAAGGTGAAAATTACTTCATTTTGATGCAGTGTGCTTTGTCACAGATAATTCTAAGGTATCGCTCATTTAACCACAATTACTAATTTCAATTCTTCGATAATGCACTTATCAGTTGTATTGACGGACTTTAATATATTTTCTAGGCATTCCATTTTAAATTTAGGCTTACACTTGCACACTTATTTTTTTGGTTTTTAGAATAGAGAAGAAATTACAAATACAAATTCCAACTAATAAATCCAAGCTATACTCAAATTATGACATTTTCAGAAATACAGAGTTTACATCTTTACCACCCACCGTGTTATTACTTATTTTCTTAAGCAGTTCGACAACCGATATAAGAGCCGATGTCATCCAGTTGTGGATCTCGTCGACTAGCCATTCCTTCTAGCTAAGATTTTATCTATCTTACCATTGCTACTTTGTTTCGCTTTCAGTAATGTTTTACCCCACTGTTCAATCTAGGTAGGAGCGTCCTGTAGAGCTCGTGAGACTTATCTAATGATGTTGATGTCGTCTTCGTAAGTCTTTTCATACTCGTCTTCGAAACTGGTTCAAATTTTCCCTATACCGAAAAAGGTGATGCTAACAACCCATCTAACTACTTCCCAACAGCAATCACTTCCACTCTCCAAAATCAGGGAGATAAAAACAAACAGAAAGCTTATGGAATCTCTTGTAACGGAGCATCTCAACGTATCTCAAAGTATACATAGATTTGATGAGTTTGGCCTTCTTGCTCTAGATATCTCCAAGATTTTTGATAGAATATGTCACCCCGCTCTGTTCACTAAACTCCAAGCTATTAGTATCGACGCTGTTCTAAAGAACTGGATTGAGTATTAGATTAATATTGGATGGCTTCAAGTCTAAACCCTACATCATCTCCGCAGGTATCCCCCAGGGCTCAATTCTATCACCAACCTTTATCCTAGTTTTTATAAATAGCTGCGTTCCATTGGGTAAAATTTTCTACTCCCGAGTACTCCGGAGTACTCCAAACTACCTCTGCACTTTTACGTTTTACTCGTAATTACTTTTGACATCAAAAAATCGCTTTCCATTGGTGATGTACTCCGGAGTACTCCGGATCGCCCAATGGAACGCAGCTAATGATCTGCTATCAATCCCCTCTAACTCACTTCACAGCTTTGCTTATGACGGTGTTCTGCGTTATTTCTATGGTATCGATAATGTAAGACAAGCACAAGCCAGACCTTGCCTACATGTTCGTTAACTCATGACCAATTTTAACTACGGCCCTCCGCACACGAGCCGCAATCACAGTTTTAAGCTGGTTGCACAATCATCACCCGCCCAACCAGTTTTCAATCAACATGAAACCAAGTAGTACAAATGAGCGCAACCACTCAATTGACCATCCAAGACCGGCAAGAACAGTCGCACGCGATCAGTTGCAAACTAATTTCAATTCGGTTCGTTTCTCTCGACCCGTGTGTGGATTCCCACTTCCGTACACGGACAAGGTCACGAAATAGTACAAGTACTGCTTGAACAGTTCAGCAGTACTGCCTAGTGGTTTGTTGCCCCTCACAGAGAACATAAAGAACACACTCATCCTCCTCAAGGCAAAGCTTTCTATCCTTCATAAGCGGTAAATCAGGGCGCAGTGTCCGGTAATCAAGCAAACAAGTGTCATGGTATCAAATGTATGAAACAAGTGTCCTGACATCCTAGAAACAGCCAATTCAGCCAATTTACAATGTGAACTTTGAAATCTACCGCAACAATACTCCGAATGGAAGGATAAGAATTCGGAGATACGTTTAGAAACAGCGTCAGATGCTAATGAGGAGGCTTCATTACTAATATTAGAAATGTTTTATAGAAAAGAAGAAAAACACCTGGTTGGAAGTAATATTTTAGCACTGAGATGGTTAAAATCCGATGTTGTACTGTTGCACACCTGCTGAAGCGCTACGTCTTTCCTAATATATAAGACAATTCCCTTATGAAGGGAGAGCTTATGCACTAAAGTGTACCTGGAAACCTGATATCGATCTAAGTCATAATTAGGTAAAATTAGGGTTTCACTAAGTGCTAAAATTGGGGGAGAATATTTATAAAGATGGTAGATCACTGAAAGAAAATACGTTTGAAGTCCACTTTATGGCGGGTTGGAACTTGTAAAGCCAAAGATAAGTCTAAGCGTTAAACCCTATCTAACCTAAAAGTAGATTATTCATTTTATACCAATTTCAAAAATGCGCCAAACCTAGGAAAAGTTTACTACTAAGTTCAGTAGTCTTGCAGTGAAGTTGCATAAATTCGGCAAAATTCCTTCCGCAAAATTTTTCCTCCTAAGGCAGTTCTGCTGTGTAAAAGTTGTTCTCTACTCAAATATCACCGGAAATTTCTTAAAGTTGGGGCAACCTTATTTCAAGAAACATTATTGGAATTGCTTACTACGTGGCGAACGATAAAATATTTTACAGGTACACGTATGAACTTTACTTACGTCCCTTTTCTATTATTGTTACGTGGGGTAACTCGAGTCAAATTGTAATTTATCTTTTCGTAAGCACTCTTCCAATATGAAACGTGCTAATCCATTTGTTATTGAGGTACAACCATCAATTGGTAGAATGTCTTCTGTGTTAATGTCAATTAAGTTGCCACAAAACGGATAAGTTCCTTCCTTTCCTACATTCGAAGTATGTATTAAGGATAAATATTTAATGTCTGTTCGCCAGAAACAACAAATTTCCCCCTGACAACTTTAGAGCTTCTATTTAATCTCCAGGGCCCTGTAAATATGTTCATGAACACGTTTGTAAATTATAAGACATGAATTTTATTAAATTTTTTCCATGCGGGCGCTTAATCAATTTCTCTGCGTTTTATGACAAACCATTTAAGTTAATTTAACGATTTTACTACCAGCTCAGCCATAATAAAATTATAACCGACATTTGTTGATTAATTTATTGAAAAAAATCCATCGAAGAAGAAATGGGCCTACTTTCTCGCTCCTCCTTTACGCTTTTTTAAATGATTAAAAACCGATATTTATACTTTAAAAAAATTACATTAATTTCCAGCTCCTATTTAAATTTGAATTGAAAATTCCTAACTGCAGGGAAAAAATATTTATTTCTAAATTTTCCAGTCCACCTTTAAATCACCATTTTTACGACGACGTTGTTGTGGGCAATTATCTTTTTCTTAAAAGCATTTTTATTGAAATTCTTGCATCCGAAGATGCATTCCTAATCATTCGAGATGAGTTATTCGTTTTCGCTTTCTATTTCACACAAGCATCGTGTTCTTTTTGAATGAAAATATTTTTATAAATTTTTAATTTATTTTTTGCTACTCATAATAATTTCTCGACGCCTTTTTTGATGAAAAAAAAATCGATTCTTCCACAACCTTGAACATAAATTTTACTCGCAGAAGCTGCTGGTGGCTGTTAACAAATCAGCTAATAAACCTATTTTTCAACACGAAACTTAACTAATCTTGATTTTTATTTTAATTTTTTTCTCTTTTTTCCATAATTAATTTGCATCTTGGAACCGGAAATTATTTAAATTTTTTCTACTCGAATTCGACTACAAACGCGGAACAGAAGAAACGAAACCCGGAACGTGACTTGTGGCGCCATTCATGGGGCAGTGGAAATAGTCATAGTTCATGCAGTCTCCACAGTAGTGTAAATGGCGCTGGCTTGAGTTGTGGCAAAGATGATTTTTGGGCGGCGCTTCAAACCAATTACAACTATATTATGGACACAAACCTTCTTGATACTTGCCGTGAAGCTCGGTGTGAGATTGAAGGCGCTGCAAGCGCTTCAGCTAGTACACCTGACTGCTGTTCAAAGGTTTGTGCATTTGATTAATTTGTGTTCGATTATTTCACCACATGGTGAAGGAAAAGTTTTGAATGTTGAGTGGTTTTGATGGAATTTTTTTATTTTTTAGATGCTCGAATCAAATCGTTCGGAAGGATCTGCTGAAGATCCTCGAGAGTTAAGAAAATGGTTGAGAGAAATGGAACAGAAGATATCGATTGCACCTTCTCTGTTTGAAGCTAGGCAAATGAGTGGCACAGAATTACAGAGACGATTAAATGAACATTCGGTAAGGACAATTTTGATGTTAATATTAATTTGAATTTTTTAAAAGGGAATTTCAGCAAATTTTCAGATTGTTTTTAAGTATTTTTAACTTTAAGCTTTTTTACCTTAGGTTAGGTTAAATGTAGAGTTGACTCTATTACAACTGGAGTTCCATTTACCCCGTTTTGATGCCGTGTAAATAAAGTTACGTGGTTGTTTTAACGGCTGTGGAGGATGTTTAAAGCCATCCTGTTGATTTCAAGAAGCTTATCAGTAATCTGACCTCTAGTCTGCAGATCTCTTTGTCTTCCAGAACGTAACTGCCAGACTCTGGGTAGAGCCAGGCATGTACACAGGAAGTGAACAAATGTTTCCCTCTGGTTCATCTCCCGGAAACAGATGACCAACTTTGCAGAGTGGTAATCTTATGGGCCAATGTCGCCCGATGATTGCAGTAACTCGGGCAATATCTCGTTGGTGTTTGTTTAGGAGCCCCATTGTTCTTTCTTGTTTTAAGTGAGCCAAGCCGCCATAAAGATAGTGCAGGTTTCCAGTGCACTCCACCTTTGGCTGACTAGCAGCAGGTGGTAGTCAAATGGTGTGTTTAGGCCCAAGTTACTTTAAAGGCCATTTTAGATCCGAAACGCAAAGTGGAAACTCTTGTGCAACAGAGAGAAAAGCATACAACTTTCTGTGCGATAGAAAAGCTCCAGAGCTGCGTTTCTACTTTGCATTTTGGCCTTAACTCTGTTAATTATCGCTGTTAACTTAGCATCGTTCCTACCATTTGACAATTCTCAACGAAAGAGAAAAGTGCTAAATTGACAGTTTGTGTGTTTATGTCGTAGCACTGCTGTAGATTTTATAGCTGTGCTATATTTTAGCTATGCCAAAAAGCAGAAGTACTTCAATACTGCGCTAAAAAAAATGCCCTGTATGCCGTTGTTAACATGGCTAGCTCTTGGGCCTAAACGCGTCCAAATATAGCGTTTTTGACCCCCGGAGGAGAGACTCCCTGCTCGTTTTCCTCCTTCCGAACTATGTTGCTTTGTCTGAAAACTCAGAGGAGAGTCACATTATGCTTTTTACTGAACCTATCCAACTCATCTTTGCATCGCTGCATCAGCTTTGAGGGCATCCTTACTGAGCTTTTATAAAATCTTGGCTATCTATGAAAATTCCAATACTATGTCCTTGTATAAGTTCGAAATTCATTGTCTCAGGCCCTCACCATCGCCAGCACTATCGCTTGAAAAATTCTGGCACCGGAAGGTGCCAGGAAAGTGATCTGTTGGTGGCCTCTAGATAGACCCTGCCCTCTGACGTCTTGGAGGTAAATATCCATATATCGAACGTCTCCGCTCCTTCCCTCTCTTCTTCAGGTTATTTTGACGACGAGTTTCTTCCTAAACGTCAATCTAGGTGGAAGGTAGTCTGCCGTTGTAGCGACCCTACCCTCGGGTATCAAATCCAAAATGTTGCTATGGCCGTAGGGTTTTGAGATGCATGCCCCGGATTCTCAGTCTAAGCGCACTGCATTAGTCCAGGTTTTTTATTTGTTGTCCGTATTGTTGCCGTCCTCTGAACCCTTCCCAACTTTATGACATTATAGTTAGGTCCTGCTGAATGCTGGCCACCTTACCAGCAAACCGTACGTGAAAATTGGACGTATTACGGCTGTGTGCTTTCACAGGGCCATCTTTTGCTTGAGACCCCATCTCTTGCCGAAGGTCTTTTTACAGGTTATACAGGATTTCCTTACCCTTTCTTCGATTAAGATTAGACCCCGCAATTTTACCTGTGTCCATCCAACTTGGGGAGGTTGAAGGTAGGGATTTTCGTTTTCCCAGTGAATACCATTAGCTTAATTTTGGTTTGATTGACAGCTAGACCATAGCCTGCTGCGCAGTTGGTAACTTTGTTCAGACATCCTTGCCTGATTTCGCTAATCACAGTTAGAAACATTCCTGATATTATTATCACTAGGTCATCTGCGTATGCTACTACCTTAGCTCCTTTTACAGTATGCTATTTATCGTTACTAACCACAGTAAAGGGGATATCACTCCTCCTTATAGTGTACATTGGCGTAAGGCTTCTTTCTACGTTTAGGGCTATGAGAGCTTCTTTTATCGATGCTATATGTATGTACATTGTTAAAGGCGCCTTCTATGTCTAGGACGGTTGCCAGAGTATATTGTTTGTAAGTAGGGTCCTTTGGATATTTTTTTATGTGAAAAACCAAGCTTAGGTGTTATCCTGTTAAGCTAATCTGCCTATAGCCTTTCGCGAATTCCTGGCCTCTTCTTTCTAACTTTGGGATGAAGATGACTCTTACCCATCTTTAACTAACGGGGACGTAACGGAGCCACACGTACCTCTTGAACATAATCACCAACCATGGCATGACTGGTAGTATGCCGTCCGAGTCTGGTGCTTTAAAGTCGGAGAAGCTATTAATCAAGATCCTTCCCCTCTGTAATAATAACGGAAATCTCCTCCTAGTAGTGTTTTTGTCCCCCATTTTCTGATGCATCGACTTAATTTTCGTCCTTGCATCGTGTTCATTAGTAGCTCTATGGACTCGCCTAGTGATTCTGTCCAAGCACCATTCCCCTCCGGCAGAGTATCCTAAGCTCTCGATAGATTGGCAATACCCCTGAAAGGTATTTCTTCTGGCTGAGGCAATGCTTTCTTGCCTCTTTAGGCAGCCTTTCTAGGGCTGCCAAAGGCCTTTTTTGTAGCAACTATTGAAGATCTCCGTTGTCAATTTCCTGAGTTTCGAGAGATCTTCGTTCCGGGAAAAGTTTTTTGCTCTACCGTACTGAGCAAGATACCATATACGTCGGAGGATATTTTTTCGAAAGTGTTATACCTATCCTCGATTGTATCTATAAAGGCTATACTTTCCTGTTGGCGTTCTTTATAGAGATTCGCTCTAAGGACTTGGCTGAACTAACGCTTCATATAATACTCTCCAGTTTTCTAGTTTTAATATTTTAGTGTCTGCAGACAGCATGATATTCAAGACCTCCTCCTAATTCAATACATTTTTGATTTGATTAAACGTATTTTTAGGCCAGAAATAATGATTCAAACCTACTAGATCAGGATCAGGACTGGAAAAGCTGTTACAATCTCAAATAAAATAAAACTTCCATAAAATTCAGAATATTCATTAAGAAAAATTAGACTTTTACTTTTGATGCTGTTCTTTCAAATTTATAGGAGATATTCGATGAAACTAATTAAAAAGAATAGCAACTATTAAAACGTGTTACTGTAGTTCGGTTTTTAGGCTTTCAATATAAATTTTTATCTGAGAAAGTTTTGTTGTAATGATATGCCAGATGAAGCAGGTAGTTATATACCTAGCAACTTGTGCAATCAAAAGAATTAGTTTCCAGACCCGATAGTCTATTAATTCCATTTTGATTAATTATCAGAAATTTCTTAAGGATTACTTTTAATTCGAAGCGTTATCAATACTTATTTGATACCAAAATGTAAAGAACTAGTCTGTATCAGTTAAACCAACTGCTAAAGATCTGTTTCAAAATATGGTGATAATGATTCGCTCTTACCCTTATTGCTTACCTTTTTTTGGCTACAATTGAGGAACAAGGTGTTTGCTAGTTTTGTTTTTTTTATGTAGCAGATCTAAGCTCAGGAATACTAGCCCGACATGTCATTGGTCATGTAATTTTTCTACTAGTAAAGTTAGTACGGGGTATAGAATAGGTTTTGGAGCCGCACAGACCATGTTGAAGGAGATGGCGATGAACCCTACGTTTGAACTATTGGATATTATAGGAATTCCGAAAAACTCGACTGTGAGTTGTTTTATTTATGAACGTTTTCCTTGTTTGTATGGTTCGTGAAAATGGGGCTGTAGGCAGAGAGAATGAACCGAGCGGGCTATTCTGGTGTGGGAGAAGGAGAGCGTTTATTTCGTTGGAACAATCGTCATCATCAATAAGGGCCCTTTTTGAACTGTACCTCTTGTCTCGCCAAGGTGTTTTTTGAAGCGCCGCTCCAAATAAGGGAGTTGTATTCGAGAAGAGGCTGACTATAGGATTTGTATATTTTAGCCCTGGCCAATGGGTGGAGGACGAACTTGCACCTCTTTCTTGGACCTTTCTGCCCAAGCACTGGGATGCTTGGCGATTTGAACTATGTGATCATACCATCGCAGGTCTTTCCTTATTGTCATGCCTAGTATGTAAAAGGATGGGTATATGGACCATATTAATTATAATATTGTCGATATTTCTACAATTTAGTCTTTTAGCCTTTAAAATATGTAGGAAAATGTCATCGAAAGGATAGTCATTTAACTTGCTCGAAAAATCGCATATTTAAGTGGTAAAATTTAGCTAAAACTCGATTATTAGCCTAAAACTGTTCAATTGGCAAGTTCATTATCGAATATTATTGAGATTCGGAAGCAAGGTAGAAACCAAAGGCTTAAATTGTTGTTCTTTTGTTTTTAGCGCAATCTTTTTGCATCAAGAAGCTTCCTTGTTCAGCTCTATCTTTCACTAAACAATATCGATTCTAAAGATAGTGATTGATGAGTACCGGATGAAACAAAATTGCGTTCTACAGGTTTGAGGTAGTATTAAAAGATCCGCAACAAAAACTGATAGAATAACAGTCTGAAACGGATTAATTAGAAGCTGTCAAAGTAGCATATACCCTAAATAAAAGTAATTATAACCTCGAGCAAACTGTAAAATTAATCTTAACTCAACTTCCTTGAGATTTTACAAATTAGTCGATTTCTATTTCTATACTTAATTATAGCTTTTCAGATCACGGTTGAGCAGTTCCAAATTGAAATTTGCTACTAGCCACAAAAACCAGTAAACATCTTCTAAAGAAGATATAACATAAAAAGAAGCACAAAACTACTGAAGTAAAACGAAGTTAAGAATCCGCAATTCAACTGAGAAAATTAGTCTTAACTACAAAGCAGCAACTTCTCATATACTAGACCAAGGTCGAAATACTTTCAATCGGTTGTTACCTTCCTCGTTTTCTATTGTCCAATACAACTTGCAAAAGGTAACTACCAGAAAAAAAAACCCTGATTCAAATCGAAACTCAATCAAAATTGAATCAAAATCAAACTTTTGAGCTGCGGCGGAATTCGACAGTTTCGTACGCGGATCTCCACGCACGAGCGAATTTAGCTCGAGTCCGACCTCTTGCAGCCGGAGATGAAATCGAAAACGATGAAAAGCTGGAACCGAACATGAATCACACCTGTGCAGTTTGCGCGAAAAAAAACACAGTGAAACATTTTACACAGGTAACTTGCTGCCATTTCGGCGGGACCTTGTTGTCTGATGTCATCGGTTCATAAAGGTTTTCACAAATCTCTTGTTTACCAGAAGGTGTGTGACTTGCAGATATTGTTGTGATGGCCATTTGCAGAAATCAAGAAGTGATCATTTTTGCAGAAACTGAAAATTCATTTCGTTTGCCTTCAGGTGCCGCAAGGTGCGAATTATGATCGGTTACTGTTGCGGGGAAAACAAAACGAAAATGAAATTCTTACTTAATGCTTGGTAGACGATGGAGTTTTTATCGTGTTCTTAAGTAAGATTTCAACGCTCATTTTCTAATATTTTTTTGTGCTATGTTAATCGTGTAATAAATGGCCTTGGCCGGTAAAAACTAGCAAATAATTATAGTATGGGCATAAATCCTAGCGCAAAAGAACATAGTCGTCACTCGATGTACGACTGTTTTTAACTTCTTCGTTTTTGCCAGTTGGGAGTTTATGTACCAAATCATAGTGCGGAATGTTTATACGTAGAGCGTAAAGATTGCGGCTACGATAGCGACTTTTATGATTTAAGTTCGACTGTTGGACGTAACTATTTGAAATTTTATTTGCTTCAAATTCATCGTTTCTGTCGTTTATTGCTAAGATGCTTATAAGTTTGTATAAAAGTAAAGAAACGCTGATTTGATTTTTAAACTAATCATCTTTGATTGCATCCTGATTTTTTATCGACACTAGTCAAAGTATTTTTTAATTGCTTCATTTTGTACAGATAATGTGATTTGTCTGGTCCTGCAAACTGTAAGTTTGTTTCATTTATTACTTTAGATCAGATTTTATTAGCTGCAAATTTTCAGTTTCTTCTAGCACAGAAGGTTATTTCTTCATTCCTGATATTTATAAAATGTATTTTCATGCCCGTTAGAGTCATAGGGTGCCAAGTTTCCTGTCATGAAAACAATAAATGCATCCTAACAAACCCCAAAAATTCTAGCTATGACAGATGATGCCACAACTTCACCTTTCAACATGTTTTAATTTATCCTTGAGGCAGCTAAACCATAAATGTCGCATGAAAAATGATCAGCTATTGAATGAAGACATCACGCGGAGATATTTCAATAGCTACAAAAATAGAACATCAATCATTTTTTTTTGTAGTCAGACCTCATTAGGAATAATCTCGAAAGAAGCAACCAGTTATGTATTATCGAATTTTGTCGCATGGTCGACCGCCTCATTGATCAAAAACAGCAATAAAGACGTCTTCACCGAATTGATTTGAAAGGCAATTAGCCTCCTACAAAAACGTCTTCTCGTCTCTGACCTGAATGCTTTTTCGGTTTGCATAAAAGAAATTCACTGAAGAAAATTTCTACAGAAATACATACACTCGCTAACTATATGGTCAAATGTTAAAGGTATTCCTTCAATTTAATGTCATATCGTAAAAACACAGAATAGCCCATCATCGTCATAAACACTCACCTAAAGAGATGGTCACAGGTGGCGCATATTGCAGGGAAGCAAAAAACTGCTAGAGAAGAAGAATACACATAAATTCCTTTAGCAACATAAACCCAGGAAACTGCAGGGTTATTTTATGCAAATGCCAGAGAATGTAGGACGGATTTTAATTTCCCGGAATTATGTCAATTAGCCGTGGTCAGTCTGTCACTAATGTGGGCCTTGATATATGTGGTCAGACGTCTTCACGGAACTTCCTGCACTATCGTCTGTCGTACTCAGAGTTCAGTTCGTTACACCAGGTCAAGTAGTCAGCCGTCTTCTACTTTTTGTTTTAACAAAGTCGTAACAACCGCCCTAGGGTGACATGATGCCCATTGACATTCCATGTAAACGATCTCTCATGATGTGGAAAATGTTTTTCCATATCGAACGAAATGGAGCCGTTTCAAAGTGTAACAGGCCCCGACATATACCAAGATGGATAAACACGCGGCTTAATTTCACCTTTCATCGTAACTTTCGGTTTTTGTCGCCGGTCCAACATAATCATGTTAGTACAGAGATTATGGCTTTTGTCATTTGATACCGCATACGCACAGCGATGTTTTATTGAAGCGTTTATCTAGTATAAGATACAATCCAATATGCCTTGACATTTATATGAGAAATCGAAAATTTATGAATGTGATTTGTTTAGGGGGTAACCTAAGCCGGATTAACCTTGTTTTTGGCACCTTTCGGTACATTTTCAAGTCTAGGGTTATTTATTACATCGGTTGTGTTGAAACTTGGTGAACATGGGTCTAATTAGAAAATGCTGTAAAATTAATATTGAAATGTTTACTTTCGTTTTTTACGATGCAAGAAACTTTCGTTTGAGAGATGAAGGTCTAGGTTTTGATTGATTTAGGATTAACTTGTTGCAAGTGCAAATTTTTTTGCGATAAGGGATAAAAAAACCGAGTGACTGATTATCTGTTTACTATTAAAAAAAGTAATCTAGGTAGCTCGAATTAGATTGTGATTTATCTTAAAATTATTATAGTTTTTTGATGAGCTCCAAAAAGTTGTATTGTGGTGTTGTGTAAAGTCGTACCAGTTTCGAAAAACTATAATCTGTTGGATAGTTGCCTCCAGCTACATAGCGTGTTAATTATCTAGTTAGAGGCAGGAGATAAGCTAACTTTTTTAAGAATATGAAACGTTTCAACTTATCTACTTGATGTAAAAAACCACTTGGAAACTGCCAAGTTATTCTTGATCCTTGTTTCACGTCCTTACATTTATGTATTGTATATATTACTCACTTTGACTGGTGTGGCCTGACTGCTTATTTTACAATAAAATCTTTCATCGAATGAAATTTTTTTTTGATAGAGGTGGAAAATATCCGTATGACACCTGCCAGCGTGTGGGATTCATATCCACTAAAAACCACCCTCATATTGAAACTAGTCTTGATAATCAAACTCAATTCATGAATTTTTTGCCTTTTATCTATGTCATGTGCTACTTATCAGTAACCCTAGGCTACCAAAGTTTAGTCTATGTTATTATGGCTGGTATTATTATAAGCAGAGATCGCGAGGTTTTACTTGGTCACTCTTTCTACGAGAACACAATTGTCTATAATTTTAATAACTTCGGATGAGTTTTTAGACAATTCTCGTGCTTGGTTAAATTTTGTTTTGTTTTATCCCTAATGAGTGGGTCGCAAAAGGTCGTTTTTTCGAATATACCACGGTACGTTAAACTACATTCAAGAGTATTTTATTTAGAATCCTTTCCACTTTATTTTGATATGGAACTTATTTTCTATTCAGTAGAATTGCTGGGAGATCTTCATTGTTCGTAAACATTATGTAAATATATTTTAACCGATTTTGTTAAATTTTCCACTTCATGATTCAGTGACAAATATGATCCGTGGTTTTCTGTAATTTCTCCTTAGCTTCTCTCACGTTCTGTGTGATCGGTAGAAGTTGTGAGTATTATATTGTTAATGATAGGAATATCTATTGCATGTAAAGAATATAAGAATGGCTCCAATACCCTCCTTTAAGATACTGCGGCCTTTATTTCTCTAAGTGTTGTTCCTCTAAGTAATCTTGATTCATACTGATTAGTCTGTTATTTAGTTAACTATCTAACGTCTATCTGTTGCTCAGGTGGGACTTTATATATGAAGCCTTCATGTCAGAATCTGTCAAACGTCAGACGAGGTTCCATTAATAATATTGCTAAAAAAACATGTTTTTTCTCATGTGTCTTCAATTGAATCTGTTGCTCGATGGATCGGTTCTAACGAAGAATGTCTATGATAAATTAACAAACGACAGTATTTTTAGGAATTTGGAAATAATTTTGATACTGTCGGAATCAGCGATATTCCACATAAGATCTAACCAAGACCAATCATAATTTTATCAAGAACCAATACATGATTTTTTCACCACAAAAATCTTAAGACAGCGCATTTTACAGCGTTTGTGATTTTTAATAAGATTCTGTGTCTGTAGGAAAAAGAATGAACTTATCGCAAGGCTTAAAAATTATAGAACAAAAAAGGGAAGTTGTGCGTATCACGTAACTGGAAAGATTATTTCTTTTTTTAAATTCTTTTATAGTAGCTTGAAAATTGTAGATTTCAAGCAAAATTTATTTTCAAAAAAAAATTAAGCAAATTTGTCATCCTGTCACCAAAAATTTTATTCATATTTCCTTTTCAAAACAAATGGTTGTTTGTTTTATTACAAAAAATAGAAGGATTCAAGAGCTACAGTATCCAAAAGCGTACACGAGAAAAAAAGATACGCGCCTTCAGAAAATTGTTTCCGTTGATGACTGTAGGCCAATCGAAGCTTCATTTTAAGGTTAAGAACATTGAAATCAATGCAAAACTATTCTATTTTAAAAATGACTTGAAATAAAGAAGAAAAAATCAAAGATGATAAACAAATTTTTTAGTGCGAACTTGTACTGCAGCATTATTCGGTAGCTAGCCAGTTTGTTGTGAAACATAAAGATCAGTTACAAGAAAAATAGAGGAACTAAACAATTTTCACAAATTAGTTAAAAAGCGTTCAACATTTTACTGCCAAATGATTTAACAGAACAAAATTGATTAAAACTAATTTCCATACACCAACTGCTATGAAAACGCAAAGAAAATGAGTAATCTATAGATATGTACATTATGTAGATATAGATAAGTGTTAAAAAATTCAACGAGTTTTTTGCGCCGAGATAAACGTGAAGTGATAGCCTCACAATATAAAACAAAAAAGGACAAAATTATAAATTCTAGGCCTACTTAGTAACATAACCGCCCTCTTTGGAAGTGTAAACTTCCAACTGAACGTAGCCTTCGTCTATAGATAATGAACATATTTTTGAGACAGCATTAGTTATGGTTCCTGCAACCATCTGCACCGTAACCAAAGCCGTCTTCTATATATCACGACGGAATGTTATTATCCTTCAAAAGCGCCATCATGTCTGGGTAAAGATAAGGTTTCTTGATGTTCCTTTTACTGCGAACCTGTAGTCCCTGCATATATTTTCTGTTTCATCTTGACCAGATCGATGGAATTTTGTTTTGCATCAGTTGCCATCGTTCCAGGTGCTCCATTTCGATTTCCTCTAAGTTGGATGAAGAATTATCTCTTATCAAACCTCCCACTAGGAAATTACCAGAATTCGGAGGAGATTTCCGAATCGTTGGTATCATTGGAAAGCGCTGTAATGGATCGAGAATTAATGCTCTGGAAGTGACAAACTACTCGCTGCAGCTTATCTAACTTGCTCCAAATGCTCACTTCAGTAAGTGTTTTGCCTGTTTTACTGCGCTTTCTCTAAAGATCTTCTACGTAAATTGGGGCTGCAAACTGAAATTGTTTCCAATTTAATTCCATCCTATATTACACATCTCCTGTATAAGTGGAGAATGTATCTGCGGCTCAAACAAAGCCTTCAATTCCCGTCTTGCACCTATAAAATTTGTAGTGCTCTCAAAACATTGAAACTGCTCCCTGTTGCTACACCATAGTATTGGCCCAACTACGCCGGCGAATGTACTCCAATGCAAAAGGAACGCACCTATAAGAGCAACAAATATGCATATGGAAGCTTTAGTTGGAGGACGATTGAGAACGAGGCTCCTATTAGCAACAATAGCGCTCAAAAGATCATGGTCGAAATTGAAAGGAGCTCTTTAAATTGTGGCAAAGTCTAAATTGGATTGGATGGTCAAAGAGATAATAATAGCTATATGTTTGTTTCTAACTGCTTATAAAATAAGTCAATTGAAAATCCGGCCAGATTTGCCCAGTAGCCTTTTATTAGGAAAACGCCAGATGAACAAGCGTCTCTAACAAATCAGTTGAATAGGGAAGTTTTGATTCATCCATAGTCATTACTATGACGTTTCCATTTGTTTCGCTCCCTTCGAAATTTTTTTTATGGTGTAAAACTTACTTGGATTAACTTTTCAATCAAAATCGCAAGAATTCTACTAATTCTATTTTTGTTAATAATGTTAACATTAATGTTAAACATTAAAAAATATTTTCAAACGCAAAACTAAAGATTGTATACTAGCTGTAGACTAACTACAATCTCGTCTCGATTACAAATTTGGCCTACTACCAGACAAAAACTTAACCACTCAAACTATGTCAAACCAATCATTAAAAGCCAATCATAAAGATCAGTGCTAAATAAATCGTTTTCCATTGTATCACTACAATCAATCAAGCAGCATTGCTCACGATTAGAATTTAAATGGACGATCACTTGCGAATATCGCGTATTGTTAGAGATCATATTTTATACTCTCTCCACCCATACCTTTCGAAATAAGCACGCTGCAATAAATGACACTTATTAATTACGACTAAGATTGCTGTGACCAATTTAGAGCGCGTTGTCGACTGAAATTTAATCTCCCATAAGAAAGAACGATTGATTTTGCTAGATTACTATAACCGCAGCACAACATCACTGAATTATGATCTACATATCTATGTTTACAATCTTGCGTTCATTTTAATTTCTTTAATGTGAAAGGCTGGAGCTTAGAAGGCCAACCTTCTTTATTTTATCGATTGTTATCGCATTTTTTATCATGTTATCGTTAACAATACAAAATTTGCTGGAAAGAAAGTGGTCTTCATTCAAGTAATGTCACAATAGAAGCTGCTTGACTTCTGATTTGTTTGATCAAATGAGAGTCAGTTATCGTGCTATGATATTTGCGAAGACAGAATAAAGGAAATTTCTAAGAAAAACGAAAAGAGTTTTGCAAGAATTATGCGTGAACGAGAAAATGGAATTGCATAGGATCATGTCAAAGTGGAATTTGAAACGGTGATCACTGGGTTGGGAGCTGGGACGAGTTAGTGAGACCATAACCCATGACCCAACTTTTTGGAAATCTCTTTTGTGATAATAGTTTCAATTGGTTCAAAAATAGGATCTATTCACGCGATTCTGTAAATTTACAGAGACTATCAAAAATTATTTTTGTAGGATTCTCAATTCAAGATAGTAAAGTAAGAATTTTGCCCATTTTCATTAGGATGAATGATGGTAGCTCCATATCACTGAAGAATAAGTAGGTGATTCAAATATAAGACATCTATCGTATTCTAAAAGGAAATAATGAAATATTGATAGAAAATTTCATTATTTTATTTTTATTAGTAATATTAATATTAATTATTCCTATTTATTTTTGGAAGGAGTTTAAAACTAGCGAATATCAAATATGTGTGTGCTACTAAAAATATATTCTTATAAAAAAATTTACTCTCTTCCGACTTTCACTAATTCCAAATAAAATGGAAACGCTTACAAGCTAACCTTCTGCACTAACACTTGATAAATAGTTAGTTTCCCCCTATTAAAGAGAATTATAATAAATTTTTTCGCCTTCCAAAAACATTGGATGAAGATTTTGCCTAATTCGCCATGCAACCACCGTGTAAACTGCAATAAATTAATTTTAATTGACGATTATATCGAACGGTGAAAAAAACAATTTGAAATCACACGAGAGAAATCGTAAATATCTAACTCATGTACCTTCAACACAAGATCTCTTTAAGTATTCATTAAAGCAATAAACCTCAAATCCATTTACCAATAAAATGCATTCGACAGATGGAAATTGTCGGATTTTTAATGCTCATCGGTGAGTGTTGATTAATTTCACGGTATAAACCGTACTTACGCTAAATAAGACGAAAAAAACTGACTTAATCGAACTTTTGAAAATTTCACTAAGTGCAAGAAGAACATTCAAGTCACCAAACAGTTTTTAAGTCCGAACTTTCAGTCTGGCATTTAACGCTGGCTAATTCGATAAGAAACGGTCGTTAAATTCTGCAAAAGCCAATAAAGCCAGATTTAGACAAAAGCTCTAGTTCATCTGCAGACACTTTCCAACTTTCACTGAAGATGAAGTTACGAAATATTTTTCATCATAGTTTTTCTCTCCCCAAAAATGATTTCGAAAGCCTGTGTGGCCGCGAAAAAAAAATATCAAATTAGAAAAGAAACGTAAATCCTTATGAGTCTGCGCAAGGCATAAAAACTTCATGAAAAATCACCTTTACACCATTCCCAGCCACCAGAAGTGTTGCATTTCTTCTCGTACTCACGTTTTTATTTAAACAAATTTGGTTTATTAAACGCGCGCCGCCCAAAAAAGTTGATGTCAAAAAGGCTGTTTGTCACGGGTGGACTTTCTATGTTTTCCAATGTTTATCAAAATTATCTACGGCGTTTTAATAAATTGGCCTCCCACTGAGCTCCCGAGGGTCCGTGAAACTGTAAGTGATAATATCTGAAAAATTGCTGTCATCCATGGACATATTGAAGATTGACAAAAATCGTGAGGAGAGAAATTCAATCGATTAGAAAAAAAGTGTCTATAAGAAAAACTGGTAGCAGCAGGTACAGAATATCACGCAGGAGGCTCTTAGCGGCGAGAAGCTACCATTAAAAAAACTGATTATATTCCACCAGGTTTGCTGAGGTGATCGTTTATATTTCCTTGAAATCGACAGTAGGTGGACAGGCAGCATAATTTCATTTTCACTGAAACCGCCGCGGGGGTGATTGATTATTTCGATGACCAAATCGTGGCCATAGTACTTTCGCCAAAAAATCACCCTTTGTGAAAGGGAAATTTTTGGCGTGAAAAAATCCATATTCATTTGTCAAGTGAAAATTATTAATCATTTTTATTTTGAATATTAATAATTTGAAATCGTGTATATGTTCTTAGGTTAACGACCATGGACTTTCCCATTTTGAGATCATTGTTTCTTTATTAGTTGATTTTTTAAGCATATTTTTGATAAGATCTGTATAAGATTACTCGGAGTAAAGTTTGGTTGAAAATGATTAACTTAGATTAATCATAGCTAAGAATCTTTTAGTTTAAATTCCACTTTATAAATAAACATAGAACATAAAAGAAACTTCTCTATTTTCTTAAAACTAACGACATATGAATTTGAGAATCCTTTAAAGTTCAAGAAGGAACGACCCGTTTCTAAAATTCTAAATAAGATTTAGAAAAGTTTAAATGGTGACACTGGCTCGTTCCTAGGATTATTTATTGAAGGTTATTGGGGACTTGTGAAAAGTATTTGAGAACATTTTCTTATAATATTTTGCATAAATTCGGTTATATTTCAGTTAGTGTGAACGATTTTTCTTTCGGCGTCTTCAATCCAAATTTCGACGTTCAAGAGGACCCCAAGATATTTCAATTTGGTCACCCCCATCTGTTTTTATTTCTTGTTAGCTTCATTCTTTGGTTTTCTACATAATGGGTTTATATGTAAAGTAGCTCTAGAATTATAGCCCAATCACCCTGTTGAACACAGCTTACAAAGTAATTTTGTTGTTCTTCTTCTTCGATAGTCGACAGCCTAATTTGAGCCTTGGCCTCCATCAGCTTTCCCCCCCGATGTCTCTTTGTTCCGCAGCTCGCCTCCAGTTTCTTATGCTCAGAAACTTTGCTGCATAAGCCTTTACACTGTTTTCCCACCTTGAGCGTGTTTTGCCAACTGGTCTTTTCCCGTCTGGTCGTATATTATTTTGTTAAGTAGACTAAACCCATATATGAAAGACAAAGTAGGATATTGCCAACCAGGATTTAGAAAGAAAAGATCGACGACAGACCAGATATTTAATGACACAAATATTTGTAAAATGTTGCTAAGAAAATGTGTATAAACACCTTCTTTTGTATACTACAAATACGCTTATGACATCTTTAGAGGGAGAACGGTAGAGCATCATAAAAGAAAGTTTCTCGACAAATCTGAAAGAACTGCGTAAAATGACGACAGAAGAGTTCAGAAAACCGGTGTGAATACTATGTTGCAATTCAATAAATTTTCTTAGAGAATCAGGTCTGCGCTAATGAGCTATGATCTCAACAATACTTTTTAAGCAATAATGAGGAAAGCAATATTAATATTTACAAAAATATGCAGATAACTAGTCTTCAAAGGTGACATCGTCGTAATTGGATGCAAATCACAAGATGTAAAAGACACCTTTCCAAAAATATTGTAGAAAGCTCAGGAAATTGTAATCTAACAATAAATGATACGAAAACAGGCTTAAAATCTTCGAAAGGGAAACCCCTAAGATTATTTGGTTCTGTAAGGGTTAACAAAAATGAATTATTCATTAGAACAAACGAAGAGCTTGAAGAGATGGCTCGGACACGTTGTACGAGCTTCGGAAGAGATAATTCCAGCTCATATTTTCAATGATAGACCAACCAAAAAAATGGTGGTAGGAAGATAAGAAATTAGTGGATGGATGACGTGCAAGAAAAGGTGTAACTAAACGAATTGGAGGAAATCAGTAAAATGTAGAGACGACTTGAAAAAGAAACTGTAGGTGCGAGCCGTACAAGAACTGTAGTTCCGAAGACATATTATTTCTAAAACGAATTTTTTCCACCAATTGTCGATAGCTTCATTTTGCATAAGCGATGGTTTTGACGTATCTTCTGTAAAACTGTGTTCTAGTTATTGTGGAGGCAGTCAACCAGAGTGAAACATTAAACTAAATATCGTTGTGCAATGTCGAAAGTATCACCCAGTTTTCCCTGAATAATGACTTTGCTTTTGGTGTCTGCGAAAGACAAGACAGCTTGAGCCTTAGACTGATTAGATTCTTGCTAGTTCCTAATTTTGCCAGATCTCTGGCTTTCAAATATTTGTTGAAAATTTTTATAGTTCCATTAACATGGATATCGTTCAATATATTCAACAAATTGAATATTATACAGTTTTGTGTTTAAATAAAAAATTCTCTCAAGGTAAAACCCTTCCACTTACAGAAGCTACAGTTGCATGATCAGTATATTGCTACCAAATTGTTTACTCTGATTTATATGGAACAAATCGTTACATGTCGCTTTGCTACATATATTGCCAAGCAATCTGTCACGTAAGGCCTGGCGCGCACGGGCGACTTTTGTCTCCGTGACTGTTTCGTCGCTTTTATCAAGTCCGTGAATATGTATGGAGATGCGCGCATGTTACGACGTGACAACTGGCGCATCTCCATACAAAATTCGAAAGTGACGAAACAGTCACGGAGACAAAAGTTGCCCGTGCGCGCCAGCCCTAAAGCTGCATATGTAGCTTTGGTATACGGCCTGCCTAAGAATACCTCGTAGTCATATATCTAAATATCTGATGTACTTGTTACATTTTGTCCTATCGCATTTTTGTGCACTTGTATTACAAGACCCGGAAACTGATTATGAAACTGACTTTAGCCGCTGCTCCTTATATTCAGAATAATGACGCAAATATTCAATTTCTTCTTTTTTCAGGTTTTAGTTTAATCATTATGTTGCCTCAGTTAGCGATTTTTTGCTTTCTATTAAATTGACTGAATTTGACATTTCCTCCAGCACTGCTTCATCGCCTCCTTCCAGATTTGCTTTTCATTCTTCAGTACATATCTAAGTATTGTGTTATTCTTGAAAGCATTCTTTCTACTTTACACATTCTTATTTTTGGTTGAAAAACTTCAAGTTTTTTAGGACTTCAAGTATTTAATATACTAAAGCTTAGCCTAATCCAATGTAAGCTATAAGCTACTGCAAGTATCATACAGAAATCTAGGCTTGCTCGTAGATAGCACCTAGGAGGTGAGGCTTCGGACTTCATAGAATTCTAGGAATAAGTAGGAGTTTATCGAAGCTCGTGAAAATTTACAAAATTTTATTGAACGAGTTTATTTAAACTACTACAACTACATATAATGTACGAGATGTTAAGATATTTACGATCGAGATCAGCTATGAAACCTGTGACCATATTTTTGCATTTTTGTTGTTGTTCTTGCATATAGTTTCTTATCCCATACAATCCTAGGAGAAAAATCATGCTATTTTTTTGAATCATTTAACATTTTCTGAAAAGTTCTAGTTTCTCCATTAAATCGAGTATCGAGTGGTCTGTACCGGATGTAGTTTTTCCATTATTTATGTGAGCTTTTAGGGGATCTACTTTAATGATTGCAATGTAATTTCATGTCATTTAAGGCAATGTTAAAAAAGAAGCTCTAGTAGAAAGTACAGATTTTTGTTAAGGTCACCCATGCAAACACATCCACGACCATTACTGTTTGGACTTTGGTAATCGAGCGAGATATGATTTTTTCGCTATGCTCAAATGCAGGGAATAGAGGAAAAAAATTTATTTGAAGAATGAACCGAACTAAGCAGGATTGATTATTAGCAGGAAAAGTAGGAAGGCGGAGGACTCTACTCGCGCTAGGAAGCATTACTTATAGGCCACCGAGACTACTTAATTTTGTGGTATATTTCAATCTTTGCATTTCCTTTAATCTGTAGCTCCTCTATATTGTTCTTCGAAAAAAAAATTTTGTATTTTTGAGTGAAGCCACTAACCACTCTTTCATCTAAATTTAGAAAGATTCATTAATTTTGTTAAGCCAATTGTAATTTTCATAGGATTTTTAAGCTTCCTCAGTGTTAAACTGATTGTGCACGCTGAGGGCTATGCGTTATTATGGCAGCAGAGCTAAATTTTTATAAAATTGTCAATGCTTGTCTTTTTTATCATTGCTGTGATAAAGGACAATTAGTAACATTGATACCTTTTTAAAATTCCTTCTTTCGATTACATCACATGCGAAATCAGAGACATTTTCTGACAGAGTAGCACTTCATACGGGCGATTGTTTTCTTATCGCATCACTACCCAAGAAATCTTATTAGCATTAGTCAGAGGTTTGCTAACCTTCTGCCGATGCTGCAAATATAATCTAAAATCATTTGGGGATGGAAGTTCAGTTTCTTCATGGTGTTTTTGCTTAATTTTTTAATATCATAATTATTTTTTTTCGGAAGTGATTTATCAGATCGAGGCGCATTTTCCACATTGAAATTTATGGATTGAAAATGACTGAATTATGTTTGTGTTATATTAATTGATATAGTGTTTTCACCATAAATATCACCAATTATATAGTTTCCTTTCTTGTTTTTTTTTTCGTTTTTTAAGAAATTTTTCAGAAGAGACTGAATTTCTTCCTCCTTTACATTCATTTTTAAAAATAACAACAATTGATGCACATCACCGATAAAATACACCGCTATTTCTTCAAAATCATGAATGCAATAATCAATAAAAAAGTTTATCGAATAGCTACAATTTAACCATATTGGACGAGTAGCAGTACACTTTTAGACAGAAATGTCTAATGTCGATGCTGTACTATCTCAACCAAAGTAATTTATGGCTTTGGTAAGGCTGGTCTGGTGGTTCTAGATTTCTTCAAGGCGTTTGACAGAATATGGCACCCTACTCAGTTGCCTTAACTGCAAGCATTTAGTATCGACTTAGCTTTAAAAAATTAGATTGAGAGTTTTCTTTCTTTTCGGTGTTCCTGAGGGCTCAATTCTATCACCTTTAATCTTTATAAACGATCTGTTCTACCCACTATACAGTTTCGCTGGTGACAGTACCCTGCGTTAACGGCTAAACCTTCTCTTAACATTTTAGGTTATGTTATACCCCGGATTTTCGATAGAATAACCACATATTCCAAATTGCCAAATAAGTATCCTAATGTCTATGATTTCTTACAAGCTGCAAATCGGCGGGGCTGTACATTTAGAAGTCATACCTCTATATTCGAACCTATTTAGAATTCCTTTGGAGCCTCGAAGCGCCTTCACGTGCCTGGTCAAGCTGAAAACTGCGCTCTTAAACTAACTGGCGATGGTACCATTTGCTCATCAGCTGATTCATTGTATGTGTATAGCGTAGCAGCCCTGGTAAAATGTTATTCCACTTTTTCCCTTTTACCCACTGTTCCATTGAGCTATACACCTTTCTACCTTCACGGCTCTAACTTTCCTGCAACACGAGACTAGTCGCTCTCTTCCAAAGCCTTCAGCCCTTCTTTTAACGTATACTACAGTCTAGATCTCCAATTGTAAACAGAGTAACTCGACTATGGAACAACCATCCGCAGTCGTTATTTCGGAGCTTGTATAACTTTCAACAGTTCAAAAGAATCATCAGCCTTCTTCAACATCACCCTTAATCGAACGAAGTGACGGATTGGTAGTGCAAACGGTGTCCCATAAGCTTAGATTTCCATATAAAAAAATCGGTATTACCATATTACGATTAACAGTCTTCTGGGTTGTTCGAGTTCATCAGTGGACGCTATTGAAGGTTCATTGAAAATTATTCCTACGGTTACTATAGGCTGATAAATGAGTCCAAAATCTTCAGTTTTGATGGACACTAAAATTTAAAAATTCACATTTGCATTTATTCAATTCGGCTACCTTAAAAATACCAGATAAAAAACGAAATTGAGTAGTAGATTTTATCCTCTTACATTTCTACGTGACAATATTAAACAGCTTACAAGCTTTCTCCTTAATCTTGCTTGTTACAAGAGAAAATTGTTCTTTTTTTCGTGTTGGACTTTCAATAATCCTCTTAATCATTTTAAAGTATGTAATTTTAACTACACTTGGAATTTCTGACCGTGCTTGTTAATGAACATGCACATGGAGATGGCTATCAATTAACACTTCTTATCTCCCATTTCATGAATTAGATGAAAACGTAAGCAACAATTAACTCGATTTTAATTTTGTACATAAGACACACATAATGTGGACACAAACTAGATTGAAATTAACTCTGTAACACTTGGACGCAATTTCAAGAAATATTTCTTGATTAAATTCCAACCTAACTAAAAACCATAATCAGATAACCTTCAATCGAGTTCATCAAGCCAAGATCTTACCTATTTTCGACAATAACATAACCTCCAGCAGATCTCGGTTGTCGCAAGACTACTGAACTGAAATTAGGTCAAAACTCGTACGATTCTAACACGTGTATCCCAATTACTCCACGCTTGAGTACAGGAAAGTACCATTCATTCCCAGCTTTTTGTGTGTACCTTTTTCTACGTTATTTCACGTGGTTTCTCTCTCAGCCTCTTAAGAACTCGCCACCATAATTAACGCCCGGAGGTCGCATCGCGCGTATGCATTGTAATTTGCTCAATTTATCACTTGGTTCCCGATACAAAGGATGGTATATTGAGGGCACTGGAAACCACGTGATATTGAAACATTACCGGGGCATGGCTGGCTTGGCCAACATCACCCAATATACCCACCCACACTCTCCCTACCGCAAGAAGAAATTAGAAGAAATCAGATAAAGCGAAAATATCTTCCGTTATGCAATAACTCACCGTAATTATCTGAGAAAATCAGATATCGAGAAACGATCAATATATATTCTTGGGTTGGAGCTGGGATTTAAACGAGCTCTGTCTTAGACGACTGAAAGAAAACGCTGCGCGGTCTTCCAGAAAGCCCACAGAAGATGACCATCAGCAGAGATTACACCGCGTCCATCACCACCACTAGTCTTGATCGGTTCGGTTCGTCTACAGCAGCCGGTTGACCCGAAAAATAATTACGAGAATGAGATCAGTTGGATGATCAAGCCCGCTCAAACTGTGCTATTAAAAGGTTAATTAGAGTTGGAAATCGCCACAAATGGTATTGATTGGAAGCCATTGACGATTACCTCGCGTCTCCTTCGCATCGAGTTTACCACGTCGCGTCTGTCCCGCTGTCTTGAAACGGAAGAAAGCATTGAAGTCGGAGAAAATACAAAAAAGGCCTTCTCTTACCACAATTACAAGCGTACTGCAAGATGCTCTGAAATAAGGTTAATAAACAGTTAGAATCTGATTGAAAATTTTCAACTATTTCTCGTAATATAGCCCACCAGACAGCTTCGTATATCTTTTATCTTGTAGCGCATGGCGTCAGTATCTTATATCCGCACTCGCACGGATTTATTCAGATGCCTATGCGATTCTGATTGTGCAACTTTAGCTATAACAACACAACACAAGAGGACGGACGGACGGACGGACGGGATAAGTAAACGTCGGGTAAACAATATGAGCTCTTGGCCATTTTCTTTAAGATAGTAAAGGATGAGCCTCCTATATATTCTGGAGCGGAAGATAAATTCGTGCTGGAGCACGGCGGAGAAACGAATGAGCCATAATTAACATAGAAGAAGGGCGGGTCCAGAAATCTCTTAGCAAATTCATCGTTAGACTATGACTGCAATTATAGTCGTGGAAAACGTTTCATTATCGCAGCAGCGTCGGCCGAGGGGACTGTAGGAAGAGAAAGCAATGCGCAGTCGAGTCGTTTATCGGCGATATCTCTTCTATTGTGGGGTCTTTTAAATTAAGATAACACATTCCAGTGCGGTTTGGGCCTGACCGCAAATGAAAGCAAAAGAACATAGCCAAGTGTGCACGTACGGGGAGGGCACGGGCATTTCCCACAGCACAAGAAAGCTGCCACTACACCATCGTATACACAGTACTCAACGATTGCAGCTCTACTTAAGATGTTCAAGATGTTGCTCAAGACTTAGGGCCTTGATCGTTATTTGATCTCACGTTGGAGCCACCAGAGTGTGTAAACTAATAAGCAGAATGCAGCAAAAGGGGAGCTCCTCCTTGTGTAGTTGAAGTTGTCTTGTCTTTAATTTATGTAAGTCGAACTGAACACGATGAGGATAGATGTCATAGAGCCCCTGCTTCCCCCTCCCTGTATTTTTATTTCTATCCAATGGAATCTAAACGATCATTGACCTTGACTTGTAACGCATCATCAAATATGTCTATATGCCTCGAGGCCGGCCGTATTGATGTATCCATTCTAGGAATTTCTTATCGGTAAATATGTCAGCGACGAAGCTACTGGAAAAATCTTCTTAGATTATTGTTCCGATTGTGTACCGCCATCTTCAGCGACATTAAGTGCCATCCGATGTGTCCGTGGAATCCGCAAAAACTTCTTCGAATTGCGAAGGAAAACTAGTTCTTAGCCGCGCTAAATGCGTAACTCCCCATTAGGCTAGGGGCAGCATTGCGTAAGTTCTGTATTTTTTTGTACCTTTCGCTTTTGGCCTACAATAGGCGTGTGTTCAGTTTTTGAATCTGATGCGGTAACAATGGCTTTTTGCAATTATAACAGTCGAGTTAATGGGCTTTTGATATCGCTATATCTCCCGGTAGACAATAGCTAGAGAGTGTTCAGGCTCTGGGAAGTTTTCTTATGGATCGGTTATAAAATTTATGGTGCAGCAAAAGAGAAAGAAAAATCATTAGCTTTGTAGTCGAAAGAAATCGATGCGTTAATCTTCTTCAATAATTAATGCGAATAAAAAACAATACAAAATCTTGTGACTTATCCAGATCTGAAAAACATTTTTTTTATTGGGTAAAACCAGTTGTTAGTTACCTACCAGTCAAGTAAGTAGAAAATTTATCGATTTTGATAATATTGCGAGTGCGATTGTGAACAAGGCCGCTTTGGTGTGAAAGTGTCAATTATTTGAAAGTCTAAGTAACTCCGGCAACAATTCAAAATCAACAAAGAAAAAGATTTAAACACAAAAAGACTTGTGCAGATTTACCTCCGGGGAAATATGACTGGTTTACGACCCGGCAACTATTGTTTATTGCAATTTGAAATTTATTTTCAGTTTTTATTTTCATTGTACATACATAAAAGTAAGCAAAATTTATTAGAAATCGATTTTTATTAGTTTTTAATACTAATTTTGTAGTTGTTTCTTCTTTGAACGTCAAGATTTATTTTATTAAAAAGACATTAAATATTTTACCTACAAGAAGTTTTGTATTACGCTGGGGGTTATTCGAAAAAAAAATTGTAACCAAACTTTCATTAAATTTAAAGCATACTCTACATCAGCGGTCGGCAAAGTTTTTTTTGGAAGGGCCAAAAGAAAATTTTATAAATATTGGACGGGCCGGAATATAACATCGGTTTTTAGATAAACACACTTTTTCGAAAATTAAATGTTTATGTTTTTATTTGTATGTACCTACAAAATTTTTATTGTAAATTGGAATTCATTATAAAGAATTACAAAACAAGTAAAACAAAAGTAAAATAATAATTTTTCATTTATCAAAATAAAAAAAATTTGAATGTTATCAGTGGGATGAATGAAATTGGCGCATTCCGTTTGTGGCCAAATTCTTAAAATCAACATTAAAACTCGACGTTGCAGTTCGTAAGACCGCATGCAAATGTTCATCTGTCATTTTTGTACGATATTTGTTTTTTACATATTTCATTCTGGAAAATGTTTGCTCGCAGATATAGGTACTAGTAAAAAGACTAATAATTTCAAATGCAAACTGTTTTAAACGAGGAAAATCAGATACTGAAAGTTCTGAATAAAAATGTTTCAGGTCCGTTTCTTGAAATAATGATTTCAACGTATCATTTGTTTGAAGGTCAATGATTTCCATTTGCAAATAAGTACTTACTTCGGTAATGTCAATTATAAATGGGTTTTGAAAAAGTTGAATTTCCTTGGAATGCTTGTGAAAATCTGTAAATCTATGTGCAAATTCATTTTGCAGTTCTTCAATATATTTTTCATATTTGCTTACAGATAATCCAGAATCTGAATACCCCTTTAAAATAATTTCACAGAATGGTAAATGATGGACTTCTTCACGTGTAACGTCATTCTTAAGCAATTCTAATTTCATTTCGAATGATTTGATATTTGAAAATGCTTCGTGAACCAATTGTCCTTTACCTTGAAGCTTTAAATTTACTTCGTTCATATAGGAAGTTATATCAATAAGAAAAGCTAAATCCAAAAGCCAGCTCGGATCTGATAGTTCAATTATTTCCTTTTCTTTTTCTATTAAAAATATTTGAATTGCCTCTTTCAAATAAAAAAATCTTTTCAATACATTTCCTCTGCTAAGCCATCTTATTTCAGTATAGTAAATAACGTCACCATATTCAGCTTCGACTTCGGACAAAAATTCTTGAAATTGCCGATGATTCAAGCTGTGTCTTTTTATAAAGTTCACAACTCTTACAACTACATCCATAACAGAGCTTATTTTTAAAGTTTTCATGCATAAGGCATGTTGATGAATTATGCAGTGAAATATAATTGGAGGTAATCCACCCGACTCTACCACTTTCTTTCCAAGACAAACGGCAACACCGGTTCTAGGACCACTCATATTCCTTGCTCCATCTGTAGTAATGCCTCTTAAGTTTTTCCAATTCAAACCTAATGAATCAATTGTTTCCTTAACTTTTATGAATATATCCTGTGCTGTGGTTGTTCCTTTCAAACTACAAAGACCAGCTAATTCTTCGCATACTTCCAAGCTTTGATTGACACCACGGATGAAAATTAAAAGTTGTGCAGTGTCTTTCATATCACAACTTTCATCCAATGCAATAGAAAAATATTCGAATTTATTTGATTCTTTTTTTAGTATTAGTAGAAGATTATTTCCTATGTCTTCGATACGTCTCGTGATAGTTCGAGCTGATAGGGGAATATCCATAAAAATATTTGTTTTTTCTGGAAAGATTTCGTCCACAATTTGTTTCATACACTTTTTTATAAACTCCCCTTCAGTAAACGGTTTTCCAGATTTTGAAATTAAGTGAGCAATTTTATAACTAGCACGAGCACTTGCCTCATTTTGATTACGAAATATTTTTAAACAATTTTGTTGTCCCGCAAGAGATAACTTTAATTTATTAACTTCGGTTTTCCTTATATTGCCTTCAAAACGATCATATTCTTTGTGCCTGGTTTCATAATGTCGTTTAATATTATACTCTTTTAAAACAGAAACTACGACTCTACAAATAATACACATAGCTTTTTTGTTATATTCAATGAAAAAGTAATTCAATGTCCATTTTCCGTTAAAAATTCTTGCTTCACTATCGATCTTTCTTTTTTTTGTTGTCATTATTAGGGCATCAAAAAATTTGGTATTTTAAAAAAATATAATCACATCCAAAAAATTGCAAATTATCCACTTTGTATTAATTATGGTTCCTGACCAAAAAAAATATATTTCTGAATAATATAATTTTTTTTATTTTGTATTATATGTACTACTTACTTTTCTAACCGGTCAGCTATGATTTGAAATCCAACAGAAAATGTAATAAGAAATGCCAAATAATAGAATGAGAAAAAAATGCCGAATAAGGGTCGATACACACTATCGTGCCGTTCCCAGTCCAGTCTCATTCCAATCCCCGTCCAGTCAAATATTTTTATAAGAAAAGCAATCGGCGTGTTCACACTTTCGTTCCCGAGATCAAGTCTGAACGCGATTACTTTTCCTATAAAAATATTTGACTGAACCGAGACTGGACCGGGAAGGGCACGATAGTGTGTATCGACCCTAAGAATTGACATATAAAAAGAAGAAACAAAATGAAATCGTAAAAAATTACAAACCGGGTGATTCAAAAACTTAAATTTTGTAAACTGAAAAGGTTTTTTTCTGATTTTTATTCTATTTTAATTACATATTTTAATTTAAATAATAAAGGAAAGAAAATCTTTTTTAGAATTTAAGATAATCTAAAATAGATTTTTTCAATAATTTTCTAAAGTTAATTTTCATCAAAACTGAATCACCCTATTTCGAAAAAAGAGAAGAAAATAAAACAACAAAACTAAGCAAAATATGAGAACTGTGTGGTGATAACTCGGATTTGTGTGTATATATACGTTGTGTGTATATATACATAATATATACAAAATAACAGATTTTATCGTAATACTACCCAATTTTAATAAAAATAATGAAAGATAATATTTTTATTTTCTATAATTTCGTAAAACAACAAAAAAACAATCTTGTTGGATTGATTTATTTTTTATTAAAAATTGGTATGCGGGCCGCATAAAATTCCAAAAGGGGCCGGATCCGGCCCGCGGGCCGTAGTTTGCCGACCGCTGCTCTACATGAAATGCGGAAAGTTTTTAATAGTTTTACGATTTGGCGCACCTGCATTTATTATAGTTTATTCAAATGGTTTTCACTGGAAAAACTATAAAACTATTTCTCTTCTAATAATTGCTTACAAAACATGGTTCTCCTTAGTAAAAGAAAATCTTTTTAGTGAATTCCAATGCGGTTTCAAAGGCAACAACCTGACAACGGATCAACTCTTTACAATTAGACAACTGATAGGAAAATTTGGGACCAAGATATTCTCATACATGCAATTTTTATTGATTTTGAGATCACAGCCAAAGAAGAATTTGGACTGGAATGCATGAGCTAGAAATTCCAGACATATTAATAAGACTAGATGAACATATCAGTGCAGTGATTAGGCAAAGATACAACTGACGAAATAAATTAAAAAAAGTTTTTTTTTATTGAGATACATTAACACCGATCTGCACAGCGCCAGTTGAAAAATCTTCTCAGTACTTGCGAAACAAAAATTAGAACCTATACAGGAAAGCCGTATAAAAGGGAATATCAAGCTGGTTTTAGGACAAACAGGTCAACGTCGTCGTCAACACGGGGCTTGGTAGCCTAGGGGTCCGTGTTTCGATTCTACTTCCAGCCATTGTCCTCATTTCCACTTGTTCCACCAAGGCAACAGTCCTTATTTCTTTTCTTCCATTTTTACAGCAATTTCCAGGCCGGTCTCGTGCAATAGTCTGTAAGCATAATAAGCGAGGAAGTGATATGTGTTCAGTGTTTTGTCGCTGTGGTATTGCTTTCCACTATTCTATCTACTATGTTACCGAAAAGAGTTTGAATTAGAAATCAAAATAAGACGAAATATATGACATTAACTAAAAACACAACGGTGCAGAGAGAAGATAACATAAAAAATATTACAATAGAAGCGAACAACTTTGAAATAATTAAAGGATCATTTGTTTATTATGTTTATGGGAACTAACAATAATGCGGCAGATTGTGAAAGAGGTAGATGCATTGAAATAGATAGTAGAGAATTTCACGCGCTGACTGCTTTATTAAAAAGTAGAATAATAGCACAAGATATTAAACTGGTATAAAACCTCCTTCCACATATGGATTAGAATGCTGAGTACTAAGGATAAATTCCTGTAGAAAAATAGCAGCTAAGAGCCGAAAATTTTGCGGAATTTTTTGAAAGTATCCAAGAAAACAAACGAATCGAGAAAAAGGACGAATGAAAAAACCTAGTCTAATCATTGTTTATATCAAAAGTAACAGACTGAGCTGGATTGGCCACTAAATCCTTTTAGATAAATGTTACGTAGGTGGGATAACGTAAGATTCGCTGGGTTAGGATACCATCTGATGATAATGTAACCACACCGCGTAAGAGCAAGATTTGGTTGTATTTAATGTCCTTGGGCTTAAAGTAATTATTAGTTTGGGTATTGCATCCACCCGTTTAAATCATTTTCAGCATGCATTAATTTAGCAAATGACACCTTTTTATAAAAACAAAAAAAAGTTTGAGAAGGGCAATGAAACTATGCCGTGTCTACTATGTATCAAGTACAAGCCCGAGTAAAAATAAAAGATGGCCTTACAACGGGCGAACATGTACAGTGATTGAAATATAGTCCTCGGTCGTGTGCCGGGCATCAGAAGATTGTTTGCAGGACTATACGGCCATACACCACACACACATACCCCTTTTTTTAAAAAAGCAAACGAAAAAAATGCTTTATTATTTACTACTTTTTATTATATTTTTGCCAGACTACAAGAGTGAATAAAAAAAATGTTGTTAGAGCAAAAAAGCTATAAAAATTTGAAAAACATAGAAAATGTTGGAAAAATTTCCGATTCATGGTAAAGAGCGCGGGAATTCATGAAATATATATTAGAAAATAAAAAAAAACATTTATACAAAATAATAGTATTCCCCAGTTGTTTGTATATAGGTAATGCGATTAAAAAAAATTCTTTTTAATATACATCTATATAGACATATTTTCACACATCCTAATGCAATCGGGCTTCCCTATAATAAATCAGAGGCATACACAAACGGACAATTGTAATATCATGAAATGAGCAAGTTTCCATAAAGCATATTCAACAATACATTTGGTGCAGCTTCTTTTTTTTGGCTCAAAATTGCCGTCGTATGCCCGTGGGTACAGCGTATTTGAGCTCGTATTTGCTCCCATTTAAAATGGTTAAAAACTCTACGGCCATCATGTGCCCCTTAAAAAGCCATTTTTTTATTTTTACTCGGGAGCAGGCCCGCCACAATGGGGGCAATTGGGTCGAATTGCCTCGGGCCCCAGGTCAGAGGGTCCCCGAAAATAGATCGAAACCCGAAAAGTGGAAACCGCCTGCGTTCTGATCGTAAAGCGGGCAGCAACCTAGAGTATGAAACCGAAGCATGCAGCACTCTAAAATAAAATTAATGAACTTATTCTTACCACAGATTTTAAAAAAAAATTTTAGTAATAAATTTTATGAAATTTCAATCTCCTTGAAAGGGCCTCAATCACATTTTTGCCCCAGGCCCGCAAGGTTATGTGGCTGGTCGGGAGTATGGCTAAGTAACGAACTGGACCGTGAAGACTTGGGATGTGTATTCAAAGATAACGATTTGGAGCCTATTCCGACTGTACTCCGTCCGCTCCAGAAAATCTTTATGATCAAACTTATTTTAAACCCAATTTTCAGCTTTATATGAGAATAATAATATAAGCCGAATTTAAATGACGACTAATTTTTTATACTGTTAATAAGTAACTTGAGAGGTCAAGATGCGATCCTACATATTTTCTACACGGAGTCACTCAAGTTTCACTTTGACCTATTTTTGTCTATTTTAACTGCACTATAAAGTTCGATGGGCAATGTGCAGATAGCTGGGACCGAGTGGTCGAAGAGCTGACAGATACATATTCTCCTTTTTCTTCTTCTTTGGTAAGGTGTAAAGTCCAAAAGTACCGCGGCTATTCACTTGGCCTTTTGTCTTCATCCGTATACCTCCTACTTTCCTAGAAATTTTTTTTTTATTGTCAACACTTCAACTGTATGTAATTTGTACTTTAGGGCCCCCATACACGATTGATCCAAACGGTCTGCACCCATTTGGCTCGACTCCATTTTCTCGAGTAGTAAATTAGTGGTTCACGATCGACCCTTGAGCCAGTCAGCCTATTCCAGTCGATCTGTGACATTTATCTTTATTTGTGCTGTCCTCCGTTTATTTTAGTTAATTATGGAGAAGTTAAAACATTTGTTTGCCGTAGCAGCTTAAAGAACGAAAACCAAGAACCAAGTGCCGGAAAGGATGCCTTGGAAAAACAAATGTCATTTAAATTTGATTCAAAAACTGTCGCTGGAGCCTTGTGATTGGCATAACTACCTACGGATGGATAAGAGGACATACAACACGTTGCGCCAGACGGTTACCCCATTAATCAAGAGAGAGGACACCAATATGAGGATATACTTATGAAGAACTCAATTATATTTGAGAGACATTTGTATCCTGTTTAAAAAATTCTGGTTAACTTACTGGGAATTTTCCTAAAGGAACTTCAGCTTTATTTAAAGCCTGCCGTTAGTAGCAATATAAATGATTGTGCATAAATCCTATAGCCCTAATTTTGGAAGCTGGTAGCTTGAAGCTTTCATTATGAATCGGGATTGAAGTATTTTGGATCGGGGATTGCACGGCCACGGCGAATCCAGTGGCTGCCGCGGTACCCTTCGTCTCGGCGTTTTCCAACAAATGGTTCGATGGCTCGGCCTTGTAGATTTTGAAGCGATGGAAAATCCAACTAGGCATTTGGACTAATGGATCGCTAGTGTATGGGACTCTTTAGAGTTTCACAAATAATATGTCTAGTTTGACATTCATGGGACTAATAGTATTGAGCAATCATTATTAAATGAACCCAAAAAACACGAGATGCATGTTGCAGGCGCAAGAATCACGTTTTTAGTCTCCTTTGCTCAAAGAAGTTTTTTGCGTCTACTTCATGTGTCCTCGTGTACTTCGAGCCCTAAACATTTAATGTCTCAGAACAATGCTGTCAAAACATTTTACGCTTTTGAAAGCACAGACAGTTTTAAATCACTTTTGCTGAATACTTACAACTACCGGAAACTCCACTTCGCTATGTCTCAAGAAATAATGTTATGCCATATTATAACAATTTTACGCTAAAACTCAACAATAAATCTGCTAGATTTCTCTCTGCATTGTAAAATTTCGCAAAGTACCGTGACGCTTTTAGTTTCTACACGCAAAAATATTTATACGACGATTACATAAAAAACGCAACATTTGCAGAGATCATGCGTAAACCACTTCCATATAACACAAATTATGCTTCACAATGTTTTGTCTGAATCATGTAGGTTTCGTCATATGCAATTTTCTCCAAAAAACAAAATCACAAAACTTAGGATAAATTTCTGCCGAAAAAAACTAAATCACCTCCTATCAAGACTTAGCTCGAAAAGGTGTTCGAGATTATCATTGACGACGCCTAGGCAGCTTATGAAAAATCGTTTTCATTTATTATAGTTACAAAATATTAAAAAAATCGTATTAAAGCTCCATCAATTTGTTATTCTCATTCTATGCATTTCGCAAAAGGCCAATAAATAACCTGATTAGGCCTGACAAGTCTACAAGCTCCACAATCAGCGGTTTTCTTGTATCTTTGACCTCAACTTCCGCAGCGTTGAATTATAATATATATAAAAACAAAAGAAGTCAATGTTAACTTGATTCCTCCCCTTAATCATGTATTCCCGTAACCATTTACATAATGTATTTTTAATAAACGTAAATCCCAAAAAAAGACCAAAAACAATTTGATTATGTCAGCAAATATGGCAAACCTCTAATTTCGTTCGTTTGCATGACAATGGAACTCTCAACTTGACATTAAACTATTATGCAAATTCCATTTTCTCGTGTGCCCTATGTGGCATGCTCCGCAACGAGCCCCAGAAACTCCAGTCCCTATTAAAGGCTTGCGCAGCGTAAGTCTTTTGCATCTTGTGCCTCGGATATATTTTTTTCCTAGGTGGAAAATATGGAAAAGGTAATTCTTTTTACCCAAGGTAATTTATCTTTTTACGGTACTCCGGTCTGGAGTTGGAGCAAGGCTTTTTTTGCCGCTATAAGAAGGTTTGGAGTGACACCTGAGGCCGTGCTATGAAAAGCATTTTAATCGAGTTTATGCCCTAGGAGTGTGTGGGATACTAAAAAAAATGTTGCATAAGTAACGAAAGTTAAGTCTTGAGAGTGTTTTTTAATACCCTTTGAGAATCCTAATCGTGGATTTAATTGCTGAAAGACGTAGAACACCTGACGATGTGCAACGATTAGCTTGGTCATAAGACAGGTAAAGGTGAATAACGCATGGAATGTGTAGGCATGAATGTCTGCTTGCGTTAATTTATGTCATTTATCTCTATTATCTCAGAGGCATTAATTATGATTTTTTCGTTGAAGTCACGACGACGTTGAAGTCTTTGTCGTGGTGATATGGTCTAATGTGAAATTCCTTCCGTTATTAAATTACGAAATGGAAATAGGATTGCGTTTTAATTATGGAACAAAGTTTACGCAAAAAACATTCATTGTAAGTTTAATACGATTATGTTTGTTAGACATAGTCATACTGACATCAACTTACCTAACAGGTAAAAGATGACAGCACAAGATTTTTCCGCATGATTTAGTGTACATGATGCGAAAGAAAACATTTTAATGTGCTGTTCTCATGTCGAAGGTCTGACTAGTTCCAAGAAAAGTACTAAGGAAGAGAAGATTTGGTTGAAAATTTAAATGGCAATATTTTGTATAGAATACCTTTTCATATTAATGTTTTCCTACACTTCGTCAATGCGACAAAACTATCCTATACCAAAATTATTCTTTAATTGGACGTACAAAATTATTCTTAGCGAAACATTTTAATGGCAAGTTGTGTTGCAATATCGATGTATAATTCATTTTTTGGAAGTAACGTTCTGCTCGCTAAGATTACCAGTTTCATAAGCAGTCAAAATACTTCTTACTGGAACCATCGGCTGCTCTATGTCCGCTCTGGCCGCATTCAAAACATTCCCCAATATCTTCTAGGCGTCGAAGACATGTCTATTATTCTCCTTTATTCGAGATTTGGGACCTTTGTTTCTCCCCCTTCTCCCGTACTGGTCTTCCAACTGTTCCTTTGTTACTTTTTACTACTCTAGGCAGTTTTTATTGAACCTCTCCAATGCTGTTTAAGATTTTCAAAAACTGTCGAACAGTGCTAAATTGTTTCACCCGCGCTTGGGTTATAATCTGGTTATTTATCCTTTCCACTAAACACTCCAGTAGTTATCTGTCAACCCAAATTTATTTTCAAGTTCTAATTACTCGTAACAATAATCCAGGAAGTCTTTTGCCGGTGACCATCTTCTAGCTTCAAAATCACGTCGAAGTTGGATCCTGTTTTTGATCCCTTCAAATATCTGTTCCAAGTTGTCCAAAAGCTCCCTAAGTCCAAGTTTCATGTGATTTGGTTCTGATCTTAACCAGACCAAAGCACTTAATTTTCCGATGATGATGGTTCTTTCATCTCCCTGGTATGTCTCTAGAACCGCCTTTATCTATAGTCTCCAGTTATCGACATCATTGTCGTGTCTGCTCAACTTCGTTATCAGGTCCTTGATTACGGTCTCCGAATATCCTCTGGCCGTTGTTTGTTTAGTATTTGTGGGTTTATTTAATAGTTCCATTTCCTTTTGTAGAAGTTACAGTCCTCGGGCGTATACCTCGTTTTCTCAATTGGCTAATTCTAATTCCGTTTTCAAACCGCTCAGAGTTTCAGCTCCAGTCCCTTTCTCGTTACACATAGGTATGTTTGCCATTTCCAATCGCTTAATCAGCTCACTTTTTTGACTATTTGTCAGTAGATAATCCTTTTTTAAGGTGTCCTTTACTTCTTTTACAGACATCGTGTCTTTCGAGTCTCACTCACTCATTTTTAATTTAAATTTATTGGTAAACATTTTTGCCTCTCGTAGTCAAATTATTCCGTTTCACTTTACTTGGTCACCAATAAGTCACCAATACCACTTCTGAAAATTGCAGTTAAGTCGGCAACTATACTAGAGTCAAGTTTATGTAAATTTAAATATTTCCAATCAATAACCTCTTATCGTTTCAAACACAAGCTGTGGTGCCCATTTTATTATTGCTTGAAGCTTCTATTTAGTACCAATTTTTAATTTAAATTTTTAAAATTTGCGTCATTTTTCCAAAGAAAATCCTAGAAGATATCAATTAAGATTTGTTTCGCTTTAAACAAAAAATGGAGAAACAATGTATTTGCTTAAATTTAATCAAAAAAATATATGTACAAAGGCCTTTCGTAATTCTGCCGGTAGCTGTATAATCTCGTACTCGGTTCTGTAAATTTTCCCTCACGGTATACAGAAACAAGGTAGTGTAAAAGAGGCTGACAGCTCCAATATCGTACGAATATCGTAGAAAAAGCCGACGTCACCCGGCAAGTTAATACAGAAAACAACAACAACAATTTCGATTTTGTATGGGGAAGACTTGCCGAGTGACGTCAGCATTCAAATGACATTTCTCTTTTACATTACCTTGTTTCTGTATACCGTGATTTTCCCTTAGAACTGATTCAAGGACGACATGACTGTCCCTCGTCTTCTACAAAGAGCTCTCTCCGGAACTGATGCTTGATATCAATAGGAGGAGCTAAGCATAAAGCTGTTATATTAGGCTTACCCTAAATGAAAAGTAACGCAGAAGTGAAGTAGACGTAACTTCTTTCAAAATTGACTTATAAATCAAAATAAAAAGCTCATAAGAAGTGTAGCAAGTGAACAACCTCACTTTCTTAACTTTTGTTTACTTCTTGTGCGGTTCTTACTGCACCTCTACTTCTTTAAATGACATTTCGAAATTTTTCGAAATTAGACTTCCACTTCACTTCCATTTTGGTCACTCTCATACATTTACTTCCCATTTAGGGTAGGCCTATTGCCCTTCACCAAAAAAAGGAAGCTAAATCTGACGATTGACTTTTTAGAAGAGGTCGAGGGTCTAGGGATCACTCTAGGTGAAATACTTAACTGGAATTTACCTACTTCAAGTGTTACCAAGAAGCCTCCAGAGCATTATTTGCCTGTGCCAGGGTAATAGGGAAATTTGGGGGAAAACACGATCTTTTACCCTGTCCTGGCAACCAAAGATCCAAGAAATTGACAGACGCGATTTGTCAATTTTGGAATCAGACGCAATTTGTCAATTTTGGAAATTTACATAAAATAATGAAAAAAATTTTTTTCCACCATTTTCCATCTTTATGTCAATTTAGGGGTGGTTTTCACCGCTTTTCTTCACGCGAGTTAAGTTTTTCCTATTCTTTTGATATTGGGAAAATAAAATAAAAACACGCAATTAACTAAAAGCTGGTATTCTTTTTATTTTATTTTAATTTTACCAATAAACATAAGATTCACCTTTTGAGCGAACTGATTTCAAACACGACGATCTTAAGACTAACTATCCAAAAAATGTCTTCTTATTTCTATGAGCTTTTCCTACTCATTGCAATTTTTGCTTACTTAGAGTTTTTTGGTAATGTTGTGAGAAAATTCATATGGAGATCTTCTCACACAGTATATGAAATGAAATGTGATCCTTGCTCACGTTTCATTTCATGTGAGGTGGAATCAGTGTTTGCTGATGTAACTCCTCCTTCGTTAAAATCGAGGCTCTCCTGAGGCTCTTTATTTTTTATAACTATAGTTTTATTTTTATGTTTTATTTTTAAGACATATATTGCAATGATCAGAAGAAAGCTTATAAATATGGTTGTTATTATGCCTGAATATATATAATGAGTTTTACTTTCATATTTTAATTCTTTGAATTCTTTTGTATTTTCGATTTGCCCTAATACTATATCGTCAAATATCAATTTATCATTGTTTTCTTTAATATCTTCTAAATAGTTTGGAATAACAAAAGTTTGCTTGAATTCTCTTTGTGTATTTTTTATGGTATGGTTTCCAATTTTAATTGAACAGTTATTAAAGCTTACTAGGTAGTTTCCTTTTATTATAATTTTTCGTTCATCGCAGTTACTAGTGAATTTAACATTGTTTTGATTCTTAAGTAATACTATGCCATCTTCTAGCTCTATAATTTCAGAAATATTATTAAATACACTTTTACAGTTTTTATTCATTACGCAATTATTACAAAGTTTCAAATTCTTTAAATCTTTACCATTACTAAAATTAAAAGTTTTATTGTCATACTTAATTATTTCTTGGGGTTTAAACACTAATTCTCTATTTTGCTTGTCGCCTAATGGCATAAGTAATGTTCTCTGTACAGTAATTGTTTCTTTTGGAATTTTTATTATAAACACAATATTATCATTCTTATCGACTGCGGTTGCTAGTTTGATACCTTGTAATTTCTCAAAATCTACTTGATATTCTACAATTTCTTCGTTTGTTAATATATTGCTATGTATGATACCTAATCTAGAAGCGGCTATATTATCCTGAATATGTTCGACATTGTCCTGTAATATCTTTAGTTTTAGTACAAAGTCTGTATAAGCTACTTGTTTGTATAAGATTTTGCTATAATTTTTAATTTCGTTTAAATGTGCCGATACTTTTATTCTATCATTTTCAATTACGTTCTTCATTCTTGTAAATGTATCATTGAAACTTCGATTGATTTTCACTTGGGAATTTGCGTTTTCAATAATATTATGATTATTCATGTCTGTTACTTTGAAGTGATCTTCGATTTCTTCCCGGTCGTTATCATCCATCGTCCCGTAGAGCCATTTAAGGGCCGTACCTACGATATTGAGTAAACCCCGTTTTTGCCTATGTAGAATTAGCGTATGAATTTTATTTCGAATAGTTTCGATTTGGTATTGTAGGGTTATGTTCTCGTTTCGTAGATCAGATTGATTTATATTTGCTTCTAAAGTATCTATTATATTTGAAATTTCCTCAGGATTGATTAAATGTATTACAGTATTGTAATTTTTTATGATATTAACTTGATCTAATTTTATTTCTATGTAACCTAAGTTTGTGTCAATTCTATCAAGCATCAGGTGGGTTCGGACTGTCGTTATCATCCACATTATTAGGAAGATTTTTGATATCCAGTTGACCTGAAAATTTGTTTTTCCTTTTAATATTTGTTTTATGTATATTTTCTAATTTAGTTTTAATAAATTTGGGTGCCTCTTTATGTCTTACACTCCTATAGTTTTTTATATAACCCTCTAATCTACTCTCTTCGTAATTTTCCCTATTTTTATTTCTTTTATTGATATACCTACTCTTTTCTTTAGATATGTTTTCGAAAATTTTCCTTTTGCAACATCTACCTTCTTGTACATTAATTGGTTTCTCCTTAATTGTTGAGTGGTAGCTGGTGTTATACCATTCAATCGCCTTCTGCATTTTTTCTTTAATGTTCAATTCTTTATACTCTAAACCCAATGTCCTAATTTTTTCGCTTAAAGTACTGTGAAGTCTCTCAATGTCAGCATTTCCGGTGTGATTATTGGATTTTACTAAGTGAAGCTCAGTATTCTCGTTTCTAAGATAATTTTTAATATTGATACTTTTGAATTCGTTGTCTGTTATTAACTTATTAAGGTGTCCTCTTTGAGCTTTAAATTCCCTAATTTTTTCAATAATGGTTTGGTTATTTCTATCCTCCAAATAAAAAGCTGTAGCAAATTTTGAAAATCTATCTATAAAAGTAAGAAAATTTCCTCTGGAGTTTGTATAAATATCCATATGTATAATTTGTTTAATATCAGTAGGAGTTTCGGTACATTCGAATTTCTGTTTAATTGGTTTACGATCATATTTGACTCTATTACAAATGTCGCAGTTATTTATATAATTTTGTACAAGTCGTTTTAGGTTTGGGTGATAAATGTATCTTTTGAGGCCTTCGTAATTTTCAGTAATACCGGCATGACCTGTTTCGTATTTATGGTATTTTTGAATTTGAGCATAAGCCTCGTCTTCGCTGTTCATGTTCTTAGCGTAGTAAGAGCACCTAACGAATTTTATGTTGTGAATATTATCGAACAATTCAATGATTTTTTGTTGCAATATATTATACTCATTGTCGCTCAATTCCGTATAGATACCAGTTTTTCCTGGTTTAATATATCGTCGTAGAATATCCGACAGATTATTTTTCAAATCTGCGGTATTCACATATATTATTCTATTTTTATGTTTAATTTCGGATTCTTTGGTTTTGTTATTAGTCAAGATAATTTGAGTTTTAAAACGATTGACTACTGTGTCTAAAATTGCTATGTGATTGTTTGAATCTTCCTCTTGAGAATGTATTGTCTCCAAGGTTTCGTCATTATTTAACATTGAGACTTGTGACAGCGTCTCTAGATTCTCGCTTTCTTTGTTTGGCTCTGTTCTTTGGCTTGTAGTTTCGACGGCATTGATTTCGTTCCAGTTATCACACTCACCTTTTCGAGAAAATTTTTGGTCATCGTCTTTCAACAGATGATTGACTGCATTTATTTCGTTTGTATCCGTCCTAATTCTACTGAGAAAGTCCGCCACTTTGTTGTCTTTCCCTTTAATATAGTGCATATTTATATTGTATTCTCCTAGCTTTAGCAACCAACGATGAAGTCTAGGATTGACATTTATACCTTTCGTTTTTGTATGTAGCCACTTAAGTGGTTGGTGATCCGTTAAGAGATCGAATTTAATACCGTAAAGGTAGGGCCGGAAATAGTTCGTAGCCCAAACTATTGCTAGTAATTCTTTTTCTGTAGTTGAGTAGTTGCGTTCATGTTCGTTGAGCGTTCTGCTAGCATAACATACAGGATGATTGTCCTGTTGAAGAATGGCACCTATTGCGAAGGTGCTAGCGTCTGTTACTAGCTTAGACCTTTTATTAAAATCGGGGTATTTTAATACTGGTGCTTCTGTTATAATTTTCTTGAGTTTTTCAAATGAATTGATATAATTAGGGTCATGAAGGTTAATTTTGGCGTTCTTCTTTAAATACCTGGTCATGGGTTGCGCTACTTTTGCATAGTCTCTAATGAATTTCCTGTAGTAGCCCGTTATTCCGAGAAAAGATTTTATCTGCTTCTGTGTTTGTGGCAGTTTTAGTTTTAATATATCCTCTATTTTCTTGGGATTGGGTTTGATTCCTTCAGGTGTCAAAATGTGGCCTAAATACTCTGTCTCTTTAGAGAAGAATTTGCATTTGTCTACCTGAATTTTCAAATTTGCTTCCCGTAATCTATTGAAAATTTTGTTGATGCTTTGTAAATGTTCTGGTAGAGAAGTGGAAAAGATGAGAATATCATCTAGGTACACTAGACATATTTTGTTTATAAAGTCTTTTAGAATCGAGTTCATCAGTCGTTGGAATGTCGCTGGGGCGTTTTTAAGCCCAAACGGCATT
The DNA here is from genome assembly GCA_963855945.1 of Thereva nobilitata. Taxonomy (NCBI): domain Eukaryota; kingdom Metazoa; phylum Arthropoda; class Insecta; order Diptera; family Therevidae; genus Thereva; species Thereva nobilitata. The sequence goes on from OY979696.1 coordinate 36,292,807, forward strand.
CTAACGAACTCAAAGTGTCCGTGAGGAGTTGAGAAAGCTGTTTTCGGTCTATCGTTTTCATTGACCGATATTTGGTGGAAACCTTTTGCAAGGTCAATTGTCGTAAAATACTGGGCTCTCCCCAATTTGTCTAGTATATCGTCAATATTCGGGATTGGAAATTTATCATCAATTGTGACTTCGTTTAATTTGCGATAGTCTACAACGATTCTCCATTTTCTTTTTCCGGAATTATCTAATTTTTTTGGGACAACCCAAAGTGAACTATTGTAAGGCGAATTACTCTCTTGTATAATTCCGTTCTTAAGCATTTCGGTTATTTGTCTGTTAATTTCTTGTTCGTGTATTCGCGGATACCGATAATTTTTTGAATAAATTGGTTTATTTGTTGTAGTAACAATTTGATGAGTAATTTCATTCGTACATGTTAAAATCTCTCCCTCTTTAAAAAATAAATCTTTATATGTCTTTAGTAGGTTCTCTAATAATGCCTTCTCTTCAGAGTTAAGGCCCTTAAAAAAGGATTCATCTATATGATCGATTTCTATATGTTCAAGTTGGTAAATTTCCCCTTTATTGTAAGGGTAATATCCTATAAATGGTATCTCATTGTTGTTAACTAAAAGAATGTCTTGCCCCTCATCTATAATGACTCCTAAAGGCTTTAACAAATTTTGCCCTATTATGGCATCAAATTTTTTTCCGCGAAATTTAGTGAGTTTCCATATCATATGAGCATCTTCATTAAACTCCAATGGTAAATCGGTTTTAATTTCTTTATTTACGAATGTGTAATGGTCAAGTGTTCTGAATTTTATTGAGTGTTTAAGGTAACGTCTTTTGTATTGGGGAAGTTTTTTTTTCATTTAGTAATGAAGTAGTAGACCCTGTATCGATAAGGCATTTTAACTTGTCTCTACCAACAGTAAGATTTACTATTGGTAAGTATATTTGTGAGGCATCATTTGAAAATTTACTTCGTGTCCTTCCTGAATGTGATCTACATCCATTGGTTCTGGTCTGTTTTGTGCAGATCTATTAGTAAAGTTTCGGCTATATTGTCTAGAGTAAGTTGGCCTATTTACTTGGTACTGTCTAGACTGTGTGGGATTCTGTCTATTATTACTTCCATTTGGATTGTTATAATGACCATAATGATTAGAATTGTTGTTAAAATTATTATGATTCATAGCATTATTATTAAAATATTTATGATTAGGTTTGTTTTTTGCTGGACTATTACGATTATTCTCTCGTCGATGATTGTGTTGATTTAAATTACTACTATAATTAATACTGTGGTTATTGTTTCTTGGTCTATCTCTAACTAGTCCTAAGTTTTCTAATAAAGTAAACGCATCTCTCAAATTACTTATGTTTCTATTTAAAATAACTGAAGCTAAGTTGGGGTCTATGTTATTTAAAAATGTTTTTAAGATAATTGATTCATTGTTCTTTGGGCTAAACTCTATTGGCTTTTCTATGTCGTACTCGAATTTTTCATTCAATCTTGATAAAATGTCTCTTAAATTACAAAAAAAATCTCTTACTTGGTAATTTCTTAATGATAAAGCCTTTTGGTATAACTGATGGTATGTTTCCTGTACACCGAAATTGTTAATTAATGCTGTCTTGATTTCATTCCATGTTGCCTCGGTTCCTAGAGTGCGGATGACATCCAACGCTGGTCCCTGAATTTTGTTTATAATAATGCGACGATAAATATATTGGCGTGCCTGGGGGTGTCTCTCCAAAAGTTGAAGTATGGAATCAACTTCTCGTAAGAACGAAGTCAGGGCTACGTCTTTCGTTCCTCGGAATTCGTGGATTCTCTGGGCGTCTTTAAGAATATCATTCACAGAAAGATCAAATTGTTGTTGTGGAATCGCTTGAGCTGATGGTATCGATGGTGCTTGTCCAGGCAAACCAGCTGGATTTTGTTCCGTCATTGTATTGATGTTGATTAAATCGTTCGAACTATCACTGTCACTTGTTATTTCTTTATTATTATAACGGAGTGCTCGTTTTTGTTTCCTCGCTTTGGGCATAGATAAAAATTTTCTTCACTTTCTGTATTACTCACTCACACCCATCAAGATATAAACACTGGGGGGTTTTTTTTTTTGTGTAATTATTTCACTTTGCTTTATTTATTTTTACACTCACTCCAATGGGTGGAGGTTGGGGTAAAGCGGATGGTTAACAAATTATATTTGATATTTTAAAATATCACTTAAATCGCGAAAACTTATCTTTTGATAAGTGTGACTCGACCGTATGCGACTGCGCCAGTTAAGTTTTTTTCTATTCTTTTGATATTGGGAAAATAAAATAAAAACACGCAATTAACTAAAAGCTGGTATTCTTTTTATTTTATTTTAATTTTACCAATAAACATAAGATTCACCTTTTGAGCGAACTGATTTCAAACACGACGATCTTAAGACTAACTATCCAAAAAATGTCTTCTTATTTCTATGAGCTTTTCCTACTCATTGCAATTTTTGCTTACTTAGAGTTTTTTGGTAATGTTGTGAGAAAATTCATATGGAGATCTTCTCACACAGTATATGAAATGAAATGTGATCCTTGCTCACGTTTCATTTCATGTGAGGTGGAATCAGTGTTTGCTGATGTAACTCGCGTTACCATACACTTTGAGCTCAGTTTTTATAAACGCACTAAATTTTGTAATTTTCGGCACAATTTGCACATTCCAGAGCATTTTTTAGGCGTCTCATAAACATTGTTGCGAAAAAACCCTAAAAATTGTGGTTTTTCTCGATTTTAGGGGCGATCTAATCATTTTAGAGCCGCGGGAGCAAATTGAAATAAGTATTCATCTATTGTTTTGTATAGATCCTCAGCTAAGGTTACGCCTAGAATAGATACTAATTAGGCAACAGTTGTCAGTTTCTGATACTTATGGGAATTGATGGGGGAATGAAGAAGTAAATAAGTCGAAGATTAGTCCATTCAAAACGCCCGGGGGGGGGGGTGTTCCAACATAACACCGTTATGAAAATCGAACCCTAAAAGGATTTTGATCGCTGATCACGAAAATCGGGGTCCCGCGGACCTAAAATATGGGCGTCATCCTTAAAAATGCAAAAAACACCCCTTTTTAAGGGGTTTTCGCGATAATTTTAATAATAATGAAAAATAATCCGATAAAATGCACTTTTTTTAATATTTATTTGCGAACGTGGTTGATTTGCTCAACTTTATGATTAGGGATGATCCTAAAGGGTTAAGCCACCCCTAAATCGACTGAAAATTAAAAAAATTTTAAAACTTTTTTTTTCAAGTTTATGCTTCAAATTCGATTGTATGCGTATTGTCAGGCAAAAATAAATTTTTTTCAACCCTTAAGGGGTTAAAACTACCCCCCAAAATGAAAAATCAACTTCAAATAAAAAAAAATTTTTTGTGTTTTTTGCTTGAAATTGGGTTCAATAGGTATTTTCAGCTAAAAATTAAATATTTTCAACCCTTAAGGGGATAAAACTACTCCTAGATTAAAGTTGAATTTTGTTTTCTGGAAATTAGGTTGAATAGGTATTACCAGCCAAAAATTAATTATTTTCAACACTTAAGGGTGTAAAACCACCCCTAGATTAAAGTTGAATTTGAAAGAAATTTAAATTTGTTTTTGCTGTGTCGATGAATCTTTTTATAACAACTTAACTCTAATATTTTTAACATAAAACTTTTTGTTTGTATTTCCGTTTTATTAACATTTTATTTTTTTTATTTCAGGTAAGATCTTTAATCTTTACAATTAAATAATGTCTTTTTGAGGTAATACTATTATACTTTTTTATATTGGTTTTAAACCGAAAATTTCTATGATAATAGTGAATTTGTAATTTAAAATGTAACGAATCTGCATGCAGTTTCTTATCTGTTTAATAATAATCAATATTTATGTAATTTAGAAAAGAAACATTCACCAGAATACGATTAAATAATGCCCAATATTACTGCTGTTGCTGAAGTCGTCCAAACTTACCTGAAGATTTAGTAATATCTAGTTGAATTGGGAAGGATGATTTATGGCAAAAAAAAATCACAATTATTAATTTCTAGTTTGTAAATACGGCAATTCATTACTGTTCGTGACCAGTGTTTCTCACTTCAGAATTGATTATTTACAAAATTCTATTTTTTTTAGATCAACTTTCTTTTAAAACTCTTTTAGAATTAAAAGCAATCATTTTTGAGTACTTCTTAACTGGAATAACATTTATGAGCGTAAAAGTGTAAAATCGTATAGAAACAATCTCAAAGAACTTGATTTAAAAGACTTCTGTGGATACTTATATTCTCAATAAATGTCACATAAAAGTAATTCATTACAAATTGATTTTCCTGCAAGTGGTAAAACTAAAAGCAACTAGAAGAAATCTCATCACAACTTAAACAGCAGGAAACCTCATTAAAGTAAACAAATTTGTACCTTATTATTGCTGACAGAAGCAAGCCCAGGTTAATTGAACTTTAAGTGATTTCATTTTCATTCACCGCTGTAACAACTTCTTATAAGAAAAATGGTCTTACTATGTTATAGACTTAATTTCATAAAGGGAAGTTCCGCGTACTCAAACTTCACAAATTGCATCGTCTCTGTTCATTTAGCATAAAATACCCCTGAACTCTCTTTAGTATAAAGTCATGCGTTACAAAAGAGGAAATAAACCTCAGGGGGAACATTGTCCTTTGCCAATTGTTTGAAACACGCGCATTTGCCGTTGCAACTGCCCATCCAAAAAAACATCTGCAGCTGGGTTGCGCATGCGCAAGTGTTTCACACATGGCTACATTTGTCCCCCAGTGAAGGCTAAACATAACGAAATCCGACTCAAAATCTCAATGATTTGCTTGCATTTAAGGCAATTTTCGTAAACACGTTCACCGGTTATGGAGGATTATGCTGTGGCAATAATCTTGCACCGGATTCCAAAAAAATGCGAGCTTCAAGCGTCGGTAAATTCAAACTGCAAGTGAACCGTTGCTAGCTCGGCTTGAGTTTAAGTTTAATGGCTTCCCTTTGGCTGCAACTGCTGTAATGTATTTGTGTTAAGTTCTAAATGCATATTTGGGTGTTAAACACTCACTAACACACAAACATATCGGCAGCATATCTATGCTGCGGCTATAGGGAAACGTGTTTTTATTTCCCCTAAGATGGTTTTCACGTTCATGCTCAGGCGCAAGTTGCTCAGCTCTGATCGTATCGTAATTCTCCAGCTCAAACCTCGAAGATCAGTCGTTATGGTCGATCATGCCATGTCGCAACATCGACACACCATATACCGACAACTTGTTTGTTACAACAACGTGGGCACGAACGTCTACTGTTGAGAATGAATCCCGATCGTGCTAGTGACGCTTCCTTGATTTGTTGTTTATTTTAACGAGTAATTCCAGTAGGGTTTTCTGCTCTGCACAGCGGAAGATAAATAAACAGCTTTGGCAAATCCAATATGATGGGATCGAGTGGCGTCAATCATTTTACTGCCAGTAGTGATCGCAGTTTAGAAAACTTTTATAGGTCAATCTATAATTTTAGTTTTAATAGACGTTTACGGAATAATTTAAAGTTGTTTGAAACTATCGAAGGCAGAAGGCTGTTGTTTTAGAAATGTTAAAAGTATTATATTTCATGCATGCTCTAGTCTTCTACATAAAAAAAGCACTAGTTTTGAAAATCATTATGAGACGAATGCTTGATACTTATTTGATTTACCTCTTTTGTCTCTCGATCTTATTTTATACTGAAACATAATAAAAAAAAGAAGTTCTTATGATAGAAGCTCATGAAGCTATGACAGAATTCATTATTTTCTTTTATAGATAAAATGGTATTTGCCCTACTTCCAGTTAGTTTAAAAATCTATTTCAAAGTAGTTCATGTCGACTGTTATCCTCTATCTGTTTGCTGTGAATTTTTCGTAGTGATTAAAGTAAGAGATGGCGTTTATAATAAAATGCTATCTGATTACACCGTTGTTATTCTGACAGAAATTCGTTTAGAATGGACGAAAATGTTTCAAGTATTGTAGATAAAATTGGAAGTTGTGATGTGATTCAGTTACAACATTTTAGCAAAGGATTTTACTTGTATTCTGTGACTCATATTTTCGTTTTTGGGTAAATTAATTCCAGCGTAACAGAATAATCGTCGCAGATTTACGTTGTGGAGATCTGAATGCTGAACACTTTGCACACTTTGGTGTTCGAATTTGTAATGAGCTTCGACAATGAGCTAATGTAAACTACAACGCTATTATTGCCCGGGGAAATTAGCATTTTAAGGAGACAAAATTCCAAAATGGCTGAAAATTGGTCCACAGCTTTCTTGGGACTTTTTAAGAAAAAAATTTCGGAATCACAAAAAAAAAACATACCGCCGGAGATATCGCGTTTTCCCCGTGTTTTCCTTGTATCTCGGTTTCTATAAGTCGGACAACCCCGTGCGAGGGCCCAAAATGACAATGAAATTCTCTAGTTCTTACAAAAAACGTTGAACTCTTCTAAAAAATCTGTTACCTATTTCTTGGCTTAACTTGCTCTTTAATTTTTCAAATTCTTTCTCATTCCACAAGGTGTACTGCTCCAAAACAATCTCTTCAACTTGAGAACCTCTTCAATCCTACTTGTCATTTTTTCGAAAACTTAACCCTTTCGAAGTTATTCAAGGTCAAAGTTATCAAAAATTACTTTTTGGCCAAAAAATCACTCAAAAACTGGTTTTTTCGAAAAAAAATTTGACCAGTCAATACGAAACGTTATTGCCTACAAAAAAGCCCTCTTGTCATTTTTTCGAAAACTTAACTCTTTCGAAGTTATGCAAGGTCAAAAATTCCAAAAATCACTTTTTGGCCAAAAAATCATACTTTGACCTTGAATAATTCGGAAATGTTGACATTCGGAAAAATGACAAGAGGTGTATTTTGTAGGCAATACGGTTTTGTATAAGTAGAAACTTTGACCTTGAATAACTTCGAAAAGGTTAAGTTTTCGAAAAAATGAAAAAAAATCACACCGAGAAACGAATGATAACCTGGTCGTTCTTGGTCTGACCAATTGTATAACCACCATTCGATTATTAAGGCTTAAGGTCGATTTCGAAATGGAAATGAGAAATTATGCGTGCCTTCTTCTTTTGGTGAAATTTTGGGTCCAAAAGTACCGTGGCCACTCGTTTGGCCTGTTGTATAAAGCCCGGGAGGAACGCGGAGCAGCGTGGTGCGAATGTCGTTCAACGATTTCTGTACGAAAAATAAATCGGTGACTTCGACTCCGCGGTTAATATTATTTTTCGTACAGAAATGGCTGAACAACGTTCCCGCCACGCCGTGTTTGGTGTGACCCGGGCTTCACACTTTTATACCGCATATTTGTAGACCAGAGCGCTTGAAGTGGTTCAACAGTCTTCCTAGTGGGTTGTCGCTTAAGCCGATTCTACACGATGCGGTGAACGTTTGCTTGGAATGTTGGCTTCCAACGTTGGAGTGATACCCTTCACAGCCCGAACGTGTCCAAATACGAACTTTGGACGCTTGACATTGGACACTCGTAGTTGGAGCATCTGCCACATGATGCGTGCTACCATCAAGCGTCCAATGTTGGAGGGTGTTCATAGCATCATGAAGAGCCGGCTTTAGACTTGGCTGTTCGAGCAGGGTATCATTGGCATGGTGATCCCGGCCAACTAGGGCTTCCTGAGTTTCTGACCGCAGTAAGCTTAGCTCGAACGATAGAAAAAGATAGGATAGGTTAAGTGGAGCCAGGGGTATGTAATAGGAGTGGTGAAGCTTTTCATTGGGTTCTTTTTTAAGCAACTGGCTGTGTCTCGTCCGAGTGTTAGCCTCGTTTATTATATGTTGTGTTCTTGTTGTCCTGTGCTCTTGGGTTAAATTCACATGACGGTATGAAGCTGTGTCAATAGAGTGTATTTATGTTAGGATATCAGGCTAACGCAGCTCTTATTGGGTCAACAGAGTTTCAATCAGCATTTGTTACATATTTAGTATTTAAATAGGAACAAAATTATAGTGTTTGCTTTAGATCTCATTCTTCTATCTCTACTTTCTTTTCAACTAGAACTTGCTGTTCGTAAATAATACCCTGTGATGTCATCATATGGTAAGCAATAAATTAAATGTCCCATTAAATTTTTTTTTTTCACATAAGATAGTCGTACGCTCTCTTTAAAGATAGCAAATTCATTGCATTACATTGGGTAATCTGCACATGGTCGACTACCTTGCTATCGCAAATGACTTCAATAATATGATCGGTACGTGTTTTGGCTACTTATTAAGGCATTTACCTTTTTTAAATTAAGTAAGGAAACTATGATTTGATTTTAGTGCAATTTCGCAATGTAATGCAGACATTGATTGACGAAAGTGTGCAACTTATATATTTGTTAAAAATTTACTTTGCAAGATTTCCTTGATTGACTGGAAAAAATGTGCTACTGGTTGAAATTCTCTAGTCTCAAATATCAAAACTGCAAAACCAAAAGTAAATAGTAGCAGTAGACAACTTTTGAAATAATTTAAAAAATACCGATAGAAATGTATAAATTTTTATTTGTATTACTTAAATGATATTTTAAAGAGTTTCCAATATTTCTCACCTCGAGTGTAAGATTTCATACCAAATGCTTTCAACTTATTCCAACCCTCATCATACCATACGTAACATGCTCCACTACGATATCATGCAGCAACAAAGTAACGCAACATGGAATGGAGACTGAAGCCGAAGCACGCTCGGGGGCCTGGGCCTGGTGGTGGTTATCGGAGCACCAAGAGCATAGCGCTGTGGAATTGTGTTGTGAGCTTGGTTCACGGAGATATCTCTAGACTTTAGTTGCACGCGAGCTCTTTTGTCGAACGAACGTTCCCTATCCACGAGGCCTTTCTATCGTTGCTTTTCATCAAAGCCGATGTTTTATTTTTTATTTAAAAAAAAAGAAAAATATCTTTGAAGACATAAGAAAAAACCTCGACTGCCGGTCGTCATCTTGCCAGTTCCGTCTCAAGTGTCTTCTTTGTGTCTAATTCTGGTGATATTTTCTCGAATTTGGATAAAAAAAAATTTTTATTTTGAATAATCTTAAGATACCCAAGTGCTCTTCCTTATAGTGCCTTTAAGTCCCTTTTTTGGGGCTATTTTTAACGTATCCGATCCACTTTGAGCGTCTATTTACAGTCGAAAATTTATTGTTCAAATACCGACTGTTGAGCGGTTCTAAAAAAATCGTTGATTTGTGCTAGAAAGTGTTTGCAGTGTGCTAAAACCGAAAATTTCAAAACACAGATAATAAATAATTATAGCGTAAAAGTGTTAATCCAGGTGCTTTCACCAACCACGGGGAAATTTAGTGGCAGGAAACAAAAAAAAAACCTGTGGAGTCCCTGTTTATTCTTGGAGGTGCAGAAAAGCCGACTGCAACTAATTGGATATAACCGTCAGACAAGGTAAATATGCTGCTAGATACCTTTAATTGATTAATTGATGATACTAAAAACCGGGTGAGCTTCTTAGAATTTATCTTCTAGCCTGTTGTTGTAAAACGTCTAGCTACTTAGAGGAAGAGCGTTGATCATGTTCTTGAAACTAAAGCGTGAAATTCCGGTCAACACCCAGTTTATTCTAGCCTCGATAATGGGTATAGACTACTACATTATTTTGTTATGAGGGGAGTACTTGACTAGCCAAAATTCAAAAGATTGGATTAGGTTCTATTAAATTCAATTTAGACCATTAGTCACCGACTGACTGCCGCGAGGAGAGAGCAGGTTCAATTTAAGAACATTGCGCGAATTCTCGTTTGTCCGCTTAAAAGCGTCTGGCGGGATCATTGCGCTGTGTGTGATGAACGATCAGCGATCTTCACAATTCGCCGCGCAACGCCTTCTGGGCCCCTTCGGGTTTTAGAACATATATCTTAGCATATATATCATATATCTGGCGACATATACTATACAGAAGAGAACCACGGAATTGTTCGTCCCAAGTGGAAGGAAAATGAATCAGAGAAAAAGTTTTTATATCTTCTGTTGAATGTTCCTTTTAGCGATCGACATATAAATTCACTCGAACTCCTCTTAAAGATCAGACCATGCTGGAGGTTTGTTGTGTTTGAATTTTTTGCTTCAAGGTTCTTATTTTTTTTTTGTTTTTGTCTCATTCATTTAAGTTTTTTTTGCTTCTCTTCATCCCGGCACAGGCTGAATCGCCGAACGTCTGCGCAATAGGGATTTTGGTATTTTTTCCCCTTAATTTAAAAATTTCGGGTTGCTTTTACCTGTTCTTGAGTTCTGCTCACCTTTTACCAAATCCAGTTTATGTATTCCTATCGCTATGTGGGACTTGGAACCCCTTCCCTTCGTCTCTGGTTAGGCACAAGGCTGTCCTTGCCATTGTTGGAATCATGAATTTTAAGGGATTGGAAAAGGCATTGCCAGGCAAAATTTTCTAACGATTTATTTGACAGGCATTTTTAGAAACCGGGGTTCAACCCCTCTTGTATATTTCAACATCCAGGTGTTCTTATCAGTTTGTTTTTGTGCGGTAGGTTAGGACCAGCTGTCAAGTTCTCCTCGTAGATCAACGTATTGTATTTAAACACACAATACTTAACCTAATTCACAATTAAGTAAACGTTAAAAGATAAAATGTTACATTCAAAATTTTATAATTCAACAAGACATAATCAAACAAATTGGAATGCAGCCAAAAGTAACTTGGACGATTACTTTCAATTGATGTCATTTGCATACAAATTCATTTTATATTTTACAGAAACTGGACCAAACAGTTGGAAGCGTTTTTCTTTGAATTTTTATTAACTTGAGGAAATTGCTTCAAATTGGATGAAATTGGTTTTAAAATTCAGGGTGCACGAACCTTCTGATAAAGCGGAAGCAATTTTATTTTCTCTTCAATTTTCAATAACTTGTGAAAATGTGTTTTACATATTTTGTTGCTGATTAAAGTTGTTAATAAGTACACTTACTGCGTTCCGAATGAGTTGCTAATGTAAAGAAAGTTAATCCGATTATGATTCATGTTTTGTGTATGGATTTTGCAAAAATAAACATATTTGGCTGTGTGAAATCTTTTCGGTATTTCCTTTCATGATGAATTCTTATCACATATAGATATTATAGGGTTTGTTGGTTTTCAAATGTATTTACACTTTGTGGATTATCTTGTTCAGGAATAAATCAATCTCGTTTCTGTACAAATAACTGTCCGTTTTTTTTTTTGCAGAAAATTTGGTAATGCTAAAGTAATATAAATCTATGTTAGCTATTTATGATTTTGTAATTTTCCATTGTTCCAAATTTTATTGTTTGTTTGTTTGAAAACATTACTATTTTTTAAGGTTTTTTGTTATCTCCAGAATATGTCTTGAATGTAAGAAATTATCATTCCAACTAATAAAACGATGGATTATCAATATCCACTCGTGGAATTGCATAGTTTTTTCGTTTAACTTGAGAATAGTTTAGATTATTTGAGTTTTTGTACTACTTCTACTATACTACTTCGAACAATACAGAAAGTGTATTATCACTGACCATTTTAAATCTTTAAATCCACTAGTAAATTTCCTCTGTATCTAAATCGATAAAAGTAATATTCGCTTTATATCAAATAATGTAATTTTGTTTAGTGATGTATGGATCGATCTAATGAGTTTTTGGTAATTAATATTATCTGTCAACATCACGAAAATTACTGTCGTCAATCCCAGGTCAACTGTTCTATTTCTTCTATTTTTATATTTTTGATAGAATCTAAAGGTAACCCCATTAAATTATTGTTGTGACTCAACACATAATTCAGTCATAGAACCGATAATTTAGTTCGTGTCGTTTTTACTTGTTGACTCACTTTCTCAAAATAAACACAACTAGTTGGTAATATTATAAAAAAATGTGGCGGAAGTATTGATTTTGCATTTAAGTTTATTTTTTTCATGAAATTAGAAATTGTTTTTTATAAAATACTGCGATTCACAAACATAAAAAAAATACAAATTTTATTATATACCTATACTTGATTATAAATTATTATTATAAAATTTGCTCTTTTAAGCGAAATAACGTTTTAGCTACCTTTTATACTAACCACTAAGTACATAATGCGCAATAACGAGTCAAACTCGTTGCTCTAAATTTAGTGCATGCTAGCTATAATGCAACAATAATCTCTACAATTATTACTTACTGAATATTATCGGTCTGTTCTTGCAGTTAATTAATGAGAACGAGTTTTCCAAAAATCATTTCATTGAAAAGCATTTTTGAATTTAAGTACAATTTGAAGACTGCAGAAACAGACCATAATAATATTCACTCTGTCTAGTTGTAGTCTATGCCGCAAATTCTAAACTTTATTCATTTTATGTATTTAAATAACTAACATTTCAAATTTGAACTATTAGAGCCGGTTTAAACGGTGCGCTTCGGCGCGTGTGCCTCACGAGCTTTGTGGATAAAGGGAGAAGTGCGGTGGTACCTCTCATCATGCCCACTTCTCCCTTCATCACCAAACGTTCGTGAGGCACATGCGCTGGAGCGCACCGTCTAAAACAGCTCTTATTCTTCACTGTTATTGCTTTTCGGCATATTCGGTATATTTTCTTAAAATTCAGCTCTAAATTTTTTTGAAATCTATTGTTTTAGCAAAGCGTCAGAGCAAACCTGGTTTGAAAAATTTTGCTATAACGAAATTAGTATCCGAAATGGGAATACATATTTAGCCAGCTTCTATTAAGGATATCAATTTTGCGAAATCGGAATCCCGTTACAAAAATTTTATGTTTTGATTTTTGTTACATCCGTGGGCTTCGTGGAGATTTCTTCTTTTTGGTGTGAACTCCTACAACCTCCAGAAGCTTAAATGCCTTCTCATTCAGCACCCTCCAAACTTCTATTAACTTATTCTGTCGTCCATTCCTTCGTTCGAACCGAGCTTACTACTAGACATTGCGCCACGGCGGACTGGCAGTACAAAGGGTGATCCCTAAACTTTCACAAACAAAATATCAAAAACACGTAATTTTAGTTTTTTGTGATGCGAAGCGCAGGAGGAATTGCTCGAATTGCTGGCGAATTAAAGCCGACGAAAATGAGTAGATGAGTTGATGATTGACAAGAAAATTATAGTTAAGTCAATATAAGCTTTGGTTGAGATGTTCCTATAGCCATACAAGAAGGTCGCTAATAGATATTTTCCTTCTAAAGCCGTACTGCTTGTCGTCGAATATTTGGTTACATTCCATTCAGATATTCCATGTCTCCATGAGGACAGAAGTGATTGCTATTGGGCGATAGTTAGAGTCACCTTTTTTCCAAAAGTCTGGAGTAGAGTTTGCGCAGAGTTTTAGCCAAAGCTGAGGCATATTTTCTATCACAGCATTCTTATTCATCAGATGTGGCTTCAATTATGTTTCCTGGATTTTAAAGAACTCTTTAAGAGGCAGCAAGAAATGTATAATCAGAATGATAGCATTAGGCTACAACGCCCAATAAATTAATAAATCATTTACATATTGGATGTTATTTGGCTTCATAGAACTTCTGATCGAGGCATCTCTATCATCAGTTGCCATGTGTCAAAGTTGAGTGGTCATTTCTATTCAATCATTTTTGTCATTTCATGCTGATAAGATTAACGTCAAAGCAACAATTACAAATCGTGCAAATTTATTATGAAAATCGTAGTTCTTACAGGTCGCCATAACTATGTTGTAATCGACATATTCGTCGATCTAATTAAATAATTTGGCGAACAATGGATCGATTTCGCACCTTGTTAAAGCTAGTTGATATGGTTCGCCCTGTTTGTTAAGTTTTCTGCTTGGCGAATATACTGAAATCCAAAGGAAGTTGATCCTTTGTTTCATTGTAAAATTTGATTAATTTTGGCCTCAATGACTATATCAACAAGCAAAATTGTTGCAAAGAATGCACAAGCAATTCTTCTAAAGCCATTAAAATAAAATAAAAAAACCCCTTTGATTTTCTTTATGAGCTGGAGAATCATCGGACTATACTTCTTCAAAAACGAAGCGGACCAGCGTGTTACCCTCTACGGCAAATGCTGTAGAGCTATGAAAAGTGACGCTAATGTGGAAGAGTTGTGGTCTAAACAGGATTTCGCTTCATGCCATACAGAGCGTGAAACAATTGATCTTATCAAGGAAACATTCAGTTCTGGTAATTGCCCACCATGATCCTGTGATTTGACGCCTCTCAATTAGTTTCACTGGAGATAGGGCTTTCTTTGGAGTATGTAGATAAACCAGTGACGTTGAATGATTTGGAAGATGCACTATACTACAGCCAGTCGTGAGCTTCATATGTCAGAAAAATAATATTCCATCATTTCAAATTATTACTACTGCATTATTGCCGTAGTATTTTCTATTCAATAAATCAAAATTACGTTCATGTGGTAAAATCGTATTTATTTTGTTTAAAGTATAATCACCATTAAAAATTACTCATTATAACTCCAAAAAATCCAGTATATAAAAACTTATAAACATCAAAGCTGACTTACTCTACTTCAGAAATTAAACTGTTTTTTTGGTCGCAAAGTGGAAGAGACAATTTTAAATATCAATATCAAATTAGTATCAGCAAACGCTATAAATGGCAAGACTTAAACTATTTATGAAACAACTTATTTTCGCATCCATAAATTTAATTGTAATCAGTTGGAAGAAAAACATTTGAAATTTGAACTTTGTAGTTTACCACCTTTAATTGAAACGTTGTATACGTCAGTAAGGTACAAAGTCTTACTTAAAGTGGACTCTTTAAGTGTTAATAGAGAGTTAGAAGTGGTAAATTAATAACATTATTTTGACAATTAAAAAAATGGAAAATATGAAAGTTTTTATTATAAATTCGTTCAAAACGACTGTGTATGTAAACATCTGCCAAATTTTTGTATTTCCCAAAGTTCCTTACGCAAACCTGCAGTACGTATTATTTCCTGTCTAAGCAGTCTTAATATAAATATGTATCCTTATCTTTTTAATTTTATCTTCATAAATATCCTTATCTTCTTCCATTTTCTTAAGATAGTACAACAAATTTTTAGGGCCTTGTGTATGTTGAGGTGTGAATTCAGGTGACAACCCTTATAGTAGAGTCTACCATATTATTACTTTCAACTTCAATTCGAGTTAATAAGTCCAGTAGTTCGAAAGGAAGGTGTAATAGTAGAGATTGGATAAAAGGAACAGAATACTGACAATTCAGATTCACAATTTTTCATTAATTTGGATATAAAGACCATTATAAAAAAAATTAATTTGAAAGGCTAAAGTACTTCAGTGCACATGTCATGTAATCATAGAGAGTGCAAAATCAATTTGAAAGAAGCTTATCAATTAGATTAAATTATTTATTTACTTTTATATGAGTGTTCTACTTTTGGGTAATTTATTATCTTTGATAAATATTAACTCAAAAAGTAAAAATAAAAACTTGATTTTGTTTGAAGTCCTTCATTTTGCCCCACTTCAAAACAAAATCCGGAAAGACATTGTTGCAATTAAGCAAAAAATCCCCTGTTGTTATAGATGAAGTAGATATTAAAAAAAACTTGCAGTGAGTGATTTTGCGTTTAAATTTTGAAACATTTTGTTACGAAAGAATTGTTTCAGACCCCTAAAGAGGCGGTGATTGGTCGGGTGACTAAGAATTTCTCAGTTTAACTCACTGATTTTTTTAACGAGGCGATCGAGTCTGTATGACGCCATGCGTTATCGTGTTTATTTTTTCCAATTGATTAACATTCGCCGTTTTTATTTAACTTCCTCCTTTAATCTTTCTAATTTTTGCAAATAAAATTTGACTGTGACATGTTCAGCTGGTTTACATAGTTAGCTCGTAAACACCAGAATGTCTCACCAAACACATAGTAAAACCTTGTTGAAATCAGTCCTAGTTTAGCAGGTGAAATAGGAGTTTTTTTGTATAAGAAAGACCTCAGAAGTAAGCATCCGTGGCATATCTGACGGACCATTCACAGAATGCAATGTTGGATAAAAGCTTTAGTCGGAAAGATAGTACAAAGAAGTTTAAGAGATTGTCAATAACACTACACGATTTTTACTCCACCGGCCATTCAATACTAATGCTTCGCTATTCTTATAGGCAATGGTAGAAAAGAGGAGCCAAGATAATTTTTGTAAAAAGTGAAGATAAGTAAGAAGGAATGATATCTATTCTGGTCATTCAGACGAATCGAATTGAAGGAATCATGCACCGGCGTTATACGATCGTAGTTAGATCTATAGTCACCTACGCTGCTCAAGTTGGCTGCCTAGTACAAAACCAAAAGGTGTTGAATTCAAATTGCACATATTAGCCGCCTAATACCGGAGACAGACTAGAAACTTAATCCGGATTATGAGGTCAGAATGACGTAGACTCATATAAAAAATATGGAAATAAATTCGAGTCTACGTCATTTTGACGTCATAATCCGGGTTAAGGGTGCTAGTCTGTCTAGGGTATAAGAATTTCAAGTGCAACCCTCTGTTTCTATAGATTTTATCTTAGGCCTCCGGGAAGAATGGAAGTCTTATAGATACCAACTTTTTGAATCCATGGCCTGGTATATAAACGCACGGTTCAAAAATAACTTTGGGACTAGGCATCTATGACCAAAGATGCCGTATTTCTAAAGCATTGAGTTATTTAACAACAGTTTTTCAAGCTGAACTGATGACTAGAGAAGAAGTCGGTGTCTCTTGTAGCGTAAAGCGTACCAGCAGGCCGCTCTAAAGGCACTTAGGGGTTTAAAGACCGTATCAAAATCTACATATGTGTGGGATTGTATTCATGTGATCAAAGTCCTTACAAGGAATAAATATGTTATTCTGAAAAAAATACCAAGACAAGGGAGTCATCAATATCAGGCTGTCTAGTAAACGAAATATCAGACTGTCTAGTAAAAAATGGTGAGAGCTCAATATTTATTGAACCGGCACCCACTTGTAGCATAACAATATGCCACATAAAATCTGCCTTTGGGCGATGGAACTAGTCTCTCAATGCTGGATCTACCTCTAAAGACTACGCCACATAAAAAGGTTCATTAAAATCGATAACGTTAAGGCACGAAAAATCCTTGATATTGAAGAGATAAGGACTGAATTTCGTTCTGGAGCTCTACTTTGGAAGAGTTTCTGCCTAAAGGCTCCTGACTCAGCGGATCACTTACTTAGTATGAACGACAGCGAGGCTTAAACGTAAACCTATTATAAACATAATCAGCGTTTTGGATACGTTGCTTTGCTTTTTGTTGGATATTTTACTGCCGAAAATGGCAGCGTATGGTATTTTTCAGATTAGCACATTTCGGATTGCCCAGGAAAATCGCTTCGTGTGGCCCGCACAGGAGATATTACAGCGCTTACGTCAACAGATACATCACAATGAAATATGGTCGGAAAATATTATCGGGTGATGCAGGCCTCGGTCAGCTTTTCCTAATACCTATATTCCTTCGAAAATTCGATCTCAAGCTCAGTATAGGCTACTTTTAAAGCTTTTATATGTATAACCTTCGGTCCTATCACTCTCTAACCCTACTTTATTTTTATCTAGCTCCTACCGTAACATGATCTATCTCTCGCCTCCTTACATTCAGGTGATAACAAGTCCTAAACTTTGTCAAGAGCGAAATTAAAATTGTTCCTTCCTGATCTACTGTTATTTTATCAGCTGATGACTCATGTGGTATCCAGATTCTTATTCTGTTCTGTGTTTGTGCAACGACTTCTAAATATTGTTTCACTGGAACTGTTGTAATATCACTTTTGATAAGTATTGTTGCTTTATTGGAAAGAGTATACTTTGAAATTAAACATGGAATATAATATCGTTGAAATGACTGCCATGGCTGGCTCTACAGTACCCCATTCTGCCGACCTAATTTATCAGTACATTTTCGATTGTTTGGGCCTCTATTTCGTCAATGGCAACTTCGATTTCATGTTTCAAATCGTCAATCGTCTCTGGATGGTTAGCCACTTTTCCTTTACGGCTCCCACAAGAAATAATCCAACGGAGTCAAATCGCAGCTTCGAGGTGGCCAATTGACATCGGCTGATTATACAGTGCGCAAAAGATCGATTGTTGCGTTGGCTGTGTTGCAAGTTGCACCGTCCTGTTGAAACCAAATGTCGTCTATGTCATTATCTTCAATTTTGGGAAACAAAAAATCGCTTAGCATGGTGCGGTAGCGATCGCCATTCACTGTAACCGCGTTTCCTTGCTTATTTAATGCCGCCAGACCAAAATCTGCACCAGACAGTCACTCGTTGTGGATGCATTGGTTTCTCCACGATGACAATTTTTTTTATGTGGAAGACTAGAGCAAGCCCTAGTCGATAGATAGTGAAGGCAAAGAGAGAAGTAGGAAGGAACTGCCACAACCACCTACTCCCAACTATTTCTTATCGCGACTCTGGCAGCGGGGCAACGAGAAACTACTCGCTGGTGTGTTATGCCTCCTGAAACGAATTGAATCCCACCAACCAACCTATGACAATGGCTGGTGGAGCGGGGCAGTGCTGGCGGAAGGCTATGGCAGGGGGAATTAGGAATGTAGGGAGGGAAGAAGAAAGAATGTGAAGGTGAAGGCGAAGGACCGTGGCGCTGCCGGGATTCGAACTCGGGACCTCTGGGATGGTAGTCAGGCGCCTTACTCGCTAGACTACCAAGGCCCCGATGTGGATTTTCTGAGCTGATGTATAGATTAATAATTGATTTCCTTAATTAACTTAAGTGAAACAGTAGCCAATAACTTTGTTATAGAAAAAATATGAAAGGAATGCCTAGATTTTACCAGTCAGTAATAAAATCACTAAACATTTAAAGATATTATCGAAAATAACCGAAACTCGTCCAAAAATTATTCAAACGCTCTTCTCTCCTCCACATTTCCTTAAACATAATTTCGATTTTCGTCATCATGAAAACAAACTTATGCTGAAATTTTTTAAATTTTCTGATGAACTAAAAATAATCACAACAAGAAAATCACCTTTAAGTCTGCCTACAATAGAAACGCAGTATACACAAAATACCAAAATTTTAATCGCTTCTTACTCTACTTTCAATCTGTCTGACCAAGCACCGAATTGTCTAGGAAATTTCTAGGTCAGTCCGTAAAGAAGTCATAATATTTTCAAGTTAAGTGCCTTTTGTCTGGGCCCACATAAAAAGCAGCACCAATGCATTTCCCAACAAAGACAACTTTCTCACGCCCACAGGGGGGACCTTAATCTTGCCACGAATTCACCACGAATAATATATGTTGTCTCCATCACCGCACAGTAGTTTCATTGCCGCATTAAGAACACTTTATTTCTCAATACGCTTGCGTAAAACCCGAGGTGGGAGAGCGCGTTAATAACTTATTCGATTACAAATTACAAATTTAAGTCGTTTTTTTGTGTTTCGTTAATTTCGTCAAAATGGACAGAAAAAAATACATATAGTTGAAAATAGGCTTTTTAAATGAAACTCGAGAGTCATAAACATAAAATTCACCTCAAACAGAAGTTTATTTCGCTAAAATGAATAATTCACGTCAGGTAAAAAACAAAAAACATCTGCAGTAGTCGTGTAAGCACCTTTCCTCAAATGTTTATACCAAAACCGATGCTACTCTGGTACGCGGCTCAGTGTTTAGCATAAAATTTGAATACAAGTCTTCAATTCGATTTAGATATCTCAAACGGAAGTCAAGGGCGCGATGTTAGCACGTCAGTTTCTCTTTGCAGATTAGAATTTCTAATGTAAAAAACAAAAAGAAACTGGCAGAAGTGAAAGCTGCAATTCTCGTTCTCAACAGGAAGTGTTCATCGGAAGTAAGTAGTTCAAACGCAAAGTAATTTTTCGTAAAGATAAGAAAGAAAATCGATGTTTTTGGATGTAGGCAAACACTTGTTAGCCCAGTTCCTCCCTCTGTTTGTGCACGAAATTGCGAAACCCCTGATATCGAGGTTAGGGTAAGACTATTTGTAAATAAGACAATCGATAAAAATAACAACTCAACCCGCGAAGCTTTCCGTTCGTTCGTTGACCTGAAAAAGTGGGTACTCCCCTAATAAAGTTCCTAAAGGAAAATGACGTAAAATCGAACTCTCTTACATCACGTTAGCGTGGATCTAAATCAAACACCACAACTCTTCAAAAAATAAAAAAAAAATTACATAAACAACTCACCTGTAAAAAAAATTACCTGAAATTCGCTACAAATTCAGCGAGCTTCCTTGTGGTGCTCACACACCCTCCCTAAAGCACAATTCCCATATTGTTTTCGTTTCCATCTTTTTGCGTGAAATTGTTTTTAATTCGAGTTTGATTACACACCGTCGACGTTTGCTGTCAATCATACCTTCACACACGGCGGATCTGCGTACGGAAGCATTTGCCTTAAAGTGTATTTCTGGAAAACCTTTAATTAATAATAAAAAAATATAAACGTGTTTCGATTGGTGATCGAGAATCATTTTTTGTTGTTACTGCACGGGGTTTTAATTAAAACTAATGGGAAGGTGTGTGGAATTTTCACTTTTTATGTGATCATTTTTCTAATTTCTGTAATATGTTTTACCTCCGGGAAAATATGGGCTGTGCAGGGGCGGTGATGTGTGCTCGGCTGTTATTAAATTGATTTTTGTGAATTCATGCTGATTTGATGAAATTATATGTTCTTATACTGAATGATGGCTAACGTGAGTTTTTTTTTGAAAGAAATTGTTTGCAATTCTTTATACCGTCATGTTTTGCGGCCAGAACTAATGATGTGCTTACAGAATTCTATTAATCTGGCATGTTTTTTTTGGAAATAAAAGAGTCAATTTCAAGTTCTGTTAAAAGCTTCATGCTATTAATGGTAATGTTGGTTGTTTGATTTATCTTTGTTTATGTATATTATCCCTGCGTTAATTGTGCGTTCTTATGGGGTTATGTTGGAGATTGATACACACCACAAGATAGCCGTTATCAAAATTTCCCACCATCAGAATATCACCGTGCGGTTATTCCAGCATCGAGAGGATTTTATTGAATGCAGCTCAGTTTGGATCGAAGAAGCGGCAGAAAAACACTATAACCCAAGTATATCTATCACAGTTTATACTTGAATTTTACATTTTTTAATATTATTGAAGTTTATTGAATTAACGTTGATTAATTGTAGTAGAATAGTAGAAGTTATTGGAAGATCACGACCGTATATATTCTATATATAAATAAAGAACAACAAGAATGAAGAACAACGTGCCGTGTTTTAAATTGAATATCTTAACACCTGTGTAGAAGGAACCCGAATATCATCTGGATCCCCATAAAAATTTAAAGGAATATACCACAAAGACCATCAGCACACACCTTGGCTCAACCATTCGTGGAATACCCCCTCTTAATCAGGTTACGTCTAGTTAGAATTTTCAAAATACCGATTTTTTGGCATACTATTCAAGTATAATATGCATATTCTTAAAGTGGAAATATTCTGTGAAAATTTCAAGTTGATTCAGTGAATAAGTTTTCGAGATATCTTATCCCTTTTGTTGTATAAGTTTTATGCATAAATAAAATTCCTTTGATATTAGGTAACGATTTTTTACCGCCACACATAATATTCTCTGAAATATTTGCTTATACTTATTCGACTACACGACCGGGATTCGATTCTGGCTATTTCCAGCGACTCCATGCATCGGTCTCAATTTCGAGCAGGTGTCATCCAGTTTGGCATCCTTACACTTTAATTGGGCATTCTTAAACATCCTTCTATCGCGGGTTTAATCTACCTTCTTGTCGCATCCCATAAACTCGAGCGTAAATGTTTTTCCTAGCAGGTTCATACGATATACAATTTCTTCCCACTTTCTTCTTTCTTTCTTTTTTTTCTCTCTTTTTTTTCTTTCTTTTCTAATCAAGCCAACAGTTATCTTTAACATCCTTTAGTTTCATCAAAGTCCGATCGCCAAGGGCCCTCTTCAGTGAATTGCCCCGGGTGCCCCAATAACCGTTTTCGAACCGATGAATACAATGTCAGGACCCCTTTGAGACAGGGCATCCGCCATTTCACTGCCTTTGAAGCCCCGGTGGAACCCCCGGACCCAGGCAAGGCTAAATTGATTGAGAACGCCAAGCTTCAAAAGCACGATGGCAGTCCCAAACTGTGCAACCCTTGATGTTTCCTTAAATATAAAAAAGCAAATACATATACAAATTGAGACCTCCCCCATTAAAATATTTTCCGTTTCTATCAAAAGCCCCTCTTTGCGAAAATCGAAGACTTCAAAGGCCATTCCTACACGAGGGACCGTGGTTCTGGAACCACGAGCTTTTTTTGGGCAAGTGGAGGTCTCTCTTGTAGGAATGGCTAACGGGATTTTTTGGAATACTTTTCAAGGCGATCTCATGATACTCTGTATTCTTTGTCTATCCGTTAGGATGATGCCTACCTAAACTATTGATAATGTTAGAGACCGCGTTGCAGATTTTCATCGTACATGAAACTGGTAGCTGTTGATGTTTTGTTCGTTCAGAAATAAATACCAAATTAATCAAAGGGTTAGCGACTTTTAGATCTTTTAAATTTTCAACAGTTTTGAACTTAAAACTAATTAATTTTGAAAAAAGATACAATACGTCATATGGTCTTAAGAGCTTCCAGGTGTGTAAGGTGATCATCATCCAAAAAACTTGATCGTCATTTCAATGTCGGCCCAATTCATTTCAATTGTGGCCTGACTACCATCCCAGAGATTGGGATTCGATTCCTCGCATGGGCATACTCCTTGGCATTAATTCTCCCGTCACCTCACTTTCTGTTCAATCATCAAAGTAACTTTCTGTAGTATTAGATGTTGGCGTTCCTTGATTTCCTTGCGTATAGAGCTTGGTGTTCAACCTTGAAGTCTATCAGCCTTATTATGGTGACAAATGGCGAAGTGAGTCAAAAATGGTATTATGGTTCTCTAAAAAAGTAACATTTCAGTAAGATAAGGCGAAGTACAGTTGTCACTGATATCGAGAAATGGCGAATTCAGTGACAATTGTTCTCACTTGATGTTTGTAAGTGAGATTTTTCTCATTTGATTTTAAAGGTGACATTTCTCACTATGGTGAAGTGACAAGCATAATAAGGGCCCATATTAAAATTGCCGGCAACACGAAGAAATATGCCATTCTCATAAAATTATATTTGACCCTGTTGAACCATTAGGTTGAAACCTCCAGCTTCTCCAAGTGAATGACGTTTTTCTCTACAAATATTTGTTTAAAATTCACTTCTTCAAAAAACAATTCTAAATTCAGTGGGTGATATTCCAGACACTCCAAACAAAAAATAAGAAATGTCAAGAGCACCTTTTTTATTAATACTGTTTATTTTTTTCGTAAATACATGACGAATACTACTTCGAATCGGTTCATATCATTTATTAATACTTCCATTTTATAGAGATGATAAAATTTTTATAAATAGAAAATAACTTAAATGAAACATGCTACGGTTCAACTTTTATTCTCTACAAATGACAGATCTTTTAAGATTACCTATGTTTTATCTAAAATTGTTGATAGAAATTTATAACCTTTACCCATATAACTTCTATCAGAAATTAGGCCATCCATTGTCCTATGTGGGCTCCCACAACTTCATCATTCTGAAAAGCATAATCAACCAATAAAAATAAGTATTCTTCCATTAAATCTATCAAGTTTGTGTTAATGTAAAAGTTTGTTTTTTTTATTCCGGAAACACTTAATAAAAAGAAACTTTGATCGTGATTCTTTATAATAAAAGAAAAAAACTAACATAAAGATTTATCGTATAATCAAACGTGATAAAATACAGGTGTTTTATATTTATTAAAGTGAATCAGTCCACACCATTTTCGTTGATTGCTTTGGTCATTATTTGAAATTATTTTTACAGAGGCGTGATAGAAATTCAGTATTATTGACTTTAATTTAAGATGATCTGTTTTTTTTTATTCTCAATTTATCTGAATTCGTGTTGAAATTCCCATAAAACTATTTTGTTTTTTTTATCTAGGACAAATTCGTGAAGGTCTCCCACTAGTATCACTCTAACGCATTATGGAATTTATTTGTGCGCAATGTTCTATTTATAGATAACGCCTATGACTGTCAAGAGACGATGCCTATCATATTTCAGGTCAGATGTGTGTGTGAAAATATGTTCACTCTTCAAGCATAAGTTAAAGAAGATTTGCATAAGATGGACTTCCTCAATTCATGAATTTCATGCTAAGATTCTTTTAAGGTTGTTTATGAGTTTAAAGTAACACTTTCTAGCTCATTACAAAAAAAAACTTGTACAAATTGTTTTATTCATTGAGGAAATTAGGGAAATTTATTTGCTCCTCTTAATTTCATAAATTACGCGGCCTCCACTCTATTTTATGTTTCGTAAAATTTGTTTTTTGTAGAAATTGTCGGAGAATTCAAATTTAAAAAAATCCCAGGACAAGAAGTGTGTAATTCAATTAAAATCATTCTTTTTAGCTGTGTGACTTGAGCCCGTCGACTAGTGGAAAATAACTATCACATCAATCGATCGCCATCACGCCGTATTTAAGGAAGGAAACCATTTTTGCACAGGTGACTTCATACCCAAGAAACAAGATTAATGACCTCGAAATTGCTTAAAAGTTTTAAGTTCAAGGCCCGATACCGGCACTGTTGTCTTCCTCACGAAAACGTCAAATTTCTGACAGTTTACACCCGTCTAAGCACGCGGTGAATGATTATTTTTGAAGATCGTCTAGAAAATGTTTAGGCAAAATATAAATATTTTTTCGTCTTTCTTCAATCTTCAAACACAGTCGAGTTTTTGAACGATTAATACGGAAACATAATTTTGTCTACAAGATTAATTTAGAGGCGCTCGAATAAAACGAAACATTTTTTGCAGTCCAGCAGTGGTGGTTCGACATTGGGACTTGCTGAATGAAAAGAAAAATGTCTTATAATGTTAAGCCTTCGATATAATTTTATGTAAAGCATAACAAAAGATATGATAATGTTGTTTGTGAGCATCTAGACGTAATCTTTATATGATTATGAATCCGCCGATTATTTTTTTCTGCATTCCCATATTTTTGAATACCCTTTCACCTTGTCTGGGGCTCTGAGAATTTTAATAAGAGAGTTCAGGGTGTTTTTTTTATGTTTCACAAAAATTTCTTAATAAATATTCTATTACTTCATCTTTAGTATTTAACGAAGATTGAAAGAAGCACGAATTTACCTTCAAAGATAAAAAAAAAGTGGAGTTTTGCATTTAAAAAATGATTGCTAAAAATATAATTTGGCATTTGCAATCATACGCGATTCGAGATTTTTTAGACTTTGAACAGTTGGAGCCACGTTTAAAAAAAATGCGGGGGACTAAATTATATTTTTACTACTAAAATACGTTCATTATTATTATTGGTACTGCTAATAATAACTAGTACTAGGAGAGAGACTGTCAAAACTGAGTGAAGAATAACACCTGTTTATTAGTGGAACATTATTTCCCCAAAAAGATATAAATAAATTAAATTGGCCTCTCCAAACGGAAGGCGAAATCAAATAGACCATATCTGTATCAGTCGTAAGTCTAAGCAGTCACTTCTTGACCTGAGAACAAGAAGAGAGTCGGACATTGATAGCCATCAAACACTTCTCACAGAATAAATAAGGCTGAGGCCTCCTGCCTATAACTGTACGAAAAAAGACCTTGTACATAACTAAAATGGACAAAGAAAAAAAATTATGGCGCAATATTCGTCATCTAGGTACATATGGGCATGAATCTCAACAAGTGTTCTTAGAGCCCAATACTTTAAACGAGTATTTTTCATCCGTCTCTGAAAGTAACTCTACTCCAGTTGAAGGTAACCCTATCTATTTGTGCCCGTCCGATGGCTTTTCCTTTCGCTGTATCGACAACCACGAACTTCTTTCTGCGTTGTTCTCTATAAAATCAAACGCAGTGGGTGTTGACAACATCTCTCCTAAGTTCATGAAATTGATTGCCCCATTTGTATCTAACGTTCATACTCATATTTTCAACGCCTGCCTTACCGTTTCTCAGTTTCCTAGCCAATGGAAACAGGCTCTTGTTGTACCCATTCCAAAAAAGGTATCTCCATCGCAACCATCTGACTTTCGTCCAATCAGTCTCCTTTGCTTCCTTTCAAAAGTTTTTGAAAAAATTATCTCTAAGCAGCTCACGTCCTATCTAGATCAAAGTGGTCTTCTTTCTATATGGCAATCTGGTTTCAGGTCTAGGCACATCTGCTATATTCTTGAGTCTCTTGATAACAATAAAATTGCAATATTAGTCCTACTCGATTTCTCTAAAGCATTTGACTCAGTTGACCATCTGATGTTACTTGAAAAATTAGGCAGAAATTTTGGACTTGGCCCTACTGCAGTCAAACTTTTTGAAAGCTATCTCCAGGAGCGTTCCCAAATTGTCAAGGTACAAGAATCTTTCTCCGAACCTGCGCTTCTTCATTGCGGTGTACCTCAAGGCTCTATCCTGGGCCCCTTGCTTTTCAGCCTTTACATAAACGACCTTCCAAATGTAGTCAAACATTCCTCTATTCACTTATATGCCGATGACGTGCAGATCTATCTAAGCAAACCCTTTGAATTAATCGAGGATTGTACTGCTCAGTTAAACAGTGATCTGATACGCGTGAATGAATGGTCAGTTCAGTATAAATTACTGCTGAACCCTATGAAGTCGTCCTGCCTTGTCGTCAGCAAAACTCCTATTGATTCTGTAAATTTGTTCCCCATTAAACTTAATGGTAATGTTTTACCCTATGTTGACTCTGTAAGAAATCTGGGAGTCGAGCTCAACTCCAAATTCAGCTGCTGTAATCAAACCAGAATTGTGCTTCGCAAAATTTATGCCTGCCTTCGCCAACTCTGGGTATCCTCTAATCTACTGCCTCTTGCCTTACGTATACGACTGGTGAAGGCCCTGGTGATGCCTTATTTCACTTATGGTAGCCTAATTTTTTCAAAACTTGATGCTGATTGTTCAAGAAAAATACAAGTTGCGTTCAACGATACCCTTCGACTAGTCTTTAAATTGCGTCGTTTTGATCATATCACGCCCTATGCTTCCGCTCTACTAGGTATGACGCTTGAAAACTACCTAATTTATCATCGATTAAAGTTCACCTTTAAACTTATATACACCCGGTGCCCTGGATATCTATTTGAAAAACTTACCTTCTTGCAACTAAGCAGACATTCTAGCACACTTTTGGTGCCTCGTAGAAGAACATTATATGGTGAACGCTCTTACTTGTTCCAAATTGCTCGCATATGGAATAGACTACCCCTGTGTATGCGCGGCGCGTCCTCTTGTCGAATATTCAACAAACTCCTGAAGGAACATTTGATAAGTAATAATTTGTAGGGTCACTCACATTTTGAATTTATTTATTTATTTTTATTTTTTTTCTGAACTTTTGTCTTTTTTCTTTATTTCTTTTCATTCTTCCTCGTTTTGAATATTTTTTTTTCCTTTATTCTCTTAATTTTTTTGTTCTTTTCTTTAATATTATTTTTTATTGTTAGCTTTTAGTCTATAATTTTAATTTTTGCCTAATGTTTCACCGATTAATTTTTAGTTGTACGCTTATAAGAATTATTTTCTTTTGTACAATGTTTATACAATAAATTATTATTATTATTATTATTATTATTATTATTAAAAGAATAAAAAGTGAATTTATGTCAATAGTATAACAAAAAATCACAAATGTGACTCCAGCCCTTGAAAATATATAGGAAATGTTTAGAGAAGCAGGTGAAGGAGTCCCAGGATATTTCGAGCAGACATTCGACACAAACCATAGGGTAACTATTTGGGAAGCTTTAAAAAAGTAGAACAAAATTAATTCAAATGATCATGATGCTGAACGATGAAGCAGATCTAAGAAACCTTCATAATGGACAATTAACTGATCCACTAACAACGACAACTGGAGTGAAACCAGGTTGCCGTTTTTCACCACTACTTTTCATTACCGAACTTGACGAAATAATGAAGAAAGCATTAAGAATCAGCTGGGGAATAGTAAAACGGCTAGAACATGTCGAGTACGCAGATGACATCGTCCTTGTAGATCAATCAAGAGAAGATGTAGAGCTTAAAAATATGTGAATTTTGCAAGCAGGTCTAAGCTGAGACACAACTGCCGCTAAGGTGCGCCGTTTTGTAGCCTCACTCATGAAAACGTTTTGTGTGAAAAGCCGTAAACTTCGATGTTGTCCGTCGATGTTCCTGTGATTCAGTACTCTCCCAGCCAGCTTTGGATCCGTCTGTTTATAGTATTTCTCTTGTCGAAATTCTGCTTATAGGCATAGAAAGCTATATTGGCCTTCCTTGACCTTTTTTCAATTTTCAATCTTCAATTCGTATTTGACCCAAGAACTTAGCTGACTGGAATAGGCCTAGTACTCGACCAAGCACAGTACTGCCTAGTACTCGACAATTTACAAGTTTTCGTCAATTAATTTTTATCTATTATATGTCAAGTTTGTGGCCTAGAAAAATAACAAACACAGAATTATGGAATATGACAAAACCAAAATTACTTATAATTAAACAGATAAAGAAAATGGACATGAATATGCCACACCTTACGAAATAATGCGTTAACAAAAAAAAAACTTTGAGTGGAATCCCCAAGGAAGTCTAGTTGTTGGTAGACCGAAAAACACCTGCCGAGGAACAGTAATGGAAGACATCGAAAATTATGACAAAACCTGGATTAAAACCAAGCGAATAACCGAACCGAGCGAACGAACTCTGTTTTGAGTCAGATAGAGAAGATTTGTGGAAGCCTTATACCCTGACTAGACAGACTAGCACCCGTAATCCGGATTATGACGTCAGAATGACGTAGACTCTATTTCATTTCCATATCTTTTATATGGGTCTACGTCATACTGACGTCATAATCCGGATTAAGTTTCTAGTCTGACTCCGGAATTGCTCCCAAAAAAACTAAAGAAGGATCATAAAAAATTATGAGTTCTCCACTTTGTTTGGAGGATGTTTCTCTTACTAATAATTTTGCTAATAAATATTATTTTGTTTACGAAGTGTCGATCCCATTTTCAAATGGCTACAATAATATCCATTTAATCACTGATTCAGCACTAATCAAAAAAACTTTATTCCTCATTCCACACATAAATTCGTAGGTGCATTTTTTCTGAGTAACAACTACAAAATGTTAATGAACCTGAACTCATAAATTTGGCCCTTTACTGTGGGGTTACAGGAGGAACAAGAAAGACAGGTATTTTGTCCCAAAAAGAATGTTGCTGGAGGAAAAATGTTTTTTAAACATAAAAACACGTTTCACTTCTTTTTCTTACATAGAGTTGAAAAATGATTGTAGTGTTCCTTTTATTATTGCTCATATTTATATTATGACATGTTTGAAGTAAAAAAAAAGAAAGTGAAGAAAAAGTGTAAAAATATGAATAAAGTAATTAGCAGGAGCTTACAAGGGCCTTATTAAGACTATGTTTACATGTTGTGTTGAGGAAGTAGCACCTAGGTGTGATTATCTTGATTTGTGTGATAAATATTGTGTTTTTTTTAATAAGTTAAGCTTTGCATCACATTGGATATTGTAATTTCGCTGCAGTGATGACCTTGTATCAGAGTTGGAATTACCTTGTTTTTGGAGTTGTTTTTATAAGTACAGTATTTTCGCTGGATGTACATTGGTGTCCGAATAATAAATGGTCTTAAATACTTTGTAAGGCTTGTAATTTTTTGTAATGTGTTACTTGCTCGAAAAACTGCAAAATATTTGCAGTTGAAATATTTTGCAAAATTGAGATGAGTTGAGACTTTCATTTATGCTTGTTTTGCTTTTTAAACAAGTTAGTAAGAAATGGTGAAAAAAATTACAATTTAGCCATTATTAGAACGTTTTTAAAATTTAATGGGGTGTGGCCCAAATAATGCTACACATAACAAACTTCAAAAGATATGGGAATAGGCTTTTTCAAAAAAATAGTTTAGTACACGTTCCAGGCTATATACATGAGAAACCCCAATTTGGCTATAAGTAAGTAAGTAGTCTATAACAAAAAAAGATTATAAAAAATTTATAAGAATTGGTTTGCAATCATCTAAATTGATGACCAACTAAATGAGGTATTGAATAGTAGCAGCTGGTATTTTTGAGAAAGGCTATCCTGGGTCTTCACTAAAGACCCTCAAAGACGACCGATTCAAACGCCCTGAATCCATTTGTCCGAGTCCAGTTCGGGCCCTACTCATGATCGAAGCTCGAGCCAGTCATGCTATTCCAGTCGCTCTATGTCATTTGTGTTTATTTTTGCTGCCCTTTGTTGGTTTTGATAACTGTGGAGAAATTAGAAAATTGGTTTACCATCGTTCCTTGTATATATAAGGATGGCTTGGAAATGGAAAATAAATAAGTCATATAAATTTAATTCAACAACTTCATATGAATAAAAAATTATATTTTAGGATTATTTGTATCCTGTTTAAAAAATATTTTGCCTACATTACTTTTTTTCTGAATACTGGAGCCGCAGTTAGTTTGGATCGGGGATTGCCTAACATGACAGGTCCAATGTCCCGAATCGCCCTGACAACTGACGAGTGCATTTGGCTCCTGGTTTTCCAACACTCTAACAAATCAATAAATGCTCGATGGCTAGGTCTAATAGATTTTTAACCAATTCAAAACCTCAATTCGGCAGATCAAGACCACGAGTCCATCCGAGTTTCTCAACGCACGGTGAGCGTTTGGTTTGGCTTAGGCCAATTTGAACTAATTGATCGCTCGTGTTTTGGGGCCCTTTATATATAGCAGGTGGATTCGTATGGCTTCGTATGGCTTCAAGACAAATGCAGCTGTGTTCGCCGCGGTCGGCGATGAAAGGTCCAGGGCTAGTAGAGCCTTCAAATTCGACATCGTAGGCAGCGTATTTTAGCCTCGAGACACGCACGCATTTATGACGAAAATTCATCATTTATTACGAATATGAACCTCATTAATTAGCAAAACCAATTTTGGTTAATTGATTGCGAAAACTCAAAAGAAGGAATTAATAAAAACTTTATTCGTTCACTGACATTTTTCACTACACTACCACTTGTTACAACTGTCAAAATATAATGACGTATTTAATCGTATGTCACTCCCTAAAGGCGTTCGTTATCACTGATAAATTTTCGTCTTATTTTGATTGGGTGTGTCGAAGCTAATTGGTATACTGCTTGCATGCTTATACGAGAACTTAAAAAGTGCAATTCTTAATCGGCTCACTCTCGTTTGGGCCCATGTCATCAGGGCGAAGGCAATGGAAAGGTGGTCGTCATCGTCACAGAAGGCTCTGGCATTGTCTTCATGTCATTGGGCAGCTTGGAGATAAGGTGTTTTGTTGATCGGATACTGGAGATCCACTTTTAGCTTGATAAACTTCAAGGGTCTTCTCCCTGTTCTATTTCGCAACGTGCAACGCAACCAGAAATTCGTTGGGGGGACTTCAGGACACTGGTGCGCTTGATCACCGGATACTCCGCACTAACCATCGAAAGACTTTGCCTCGTTTGGTAAACCCAACCTGTTTGGAGCCGCCAAATCCTTGTAAAAACTCATAGCACTAATAAAACTGTTTCAAGTCGTCTTTTTATGAATGAAGAAAACAAGCTGAGATTTTACTATAAGAGAATTTATATTTTATGCAGACGTAGACGATTTTTCTATACTAAACATTAGTATAGGTTCTATTTACTTGTTAATGGCATATCGAGCGAAAAGAAATTTGGGTTTTCTTCAAAATAAATTCAAAACGTGTGTTAATGGATTTGTTTCGACACTGAAAACGGCATTGCCTGTCACTCAAAATTTCACCACCAATTTCAAGTATGATATTTTTTCAAATACAAAAGAAAATTGTAAAAGATTGATTATCACGTTTCTTACTGAAATTAAATTTTTGCATATTTCATTCCCACAAAATTATAATTTGTATGTATTTGTTGAAGACATAACAAACAATAAATAAAATCAAAAATTATTAATGTTAAAAAATTGAAAAGCGATATAATCAATTTTTCTTAATTTTTCAAGTTATTGTAATGAATTTATTTCTCTGTGGGATATTTGAAGTGACACTTTGGCAAAAGTCACATAAAAAATCCACTCTATTGAATAGGACTTGATCCAATTAGGAAACTTATTGATGAATCACACTTACTCCATCGGGTGTTAAAAATCCCAAGGTTATGATAAATGATTTCGAAAGCGTTTCATGTCTTGTTGTATCAAAGATTTTATCCAATGAGTCCAAGGCCATTAAAACAATTTCGATTAGGATATGCTGTATTTTTTTAGGCACAGACGTCGGAGTCTTGTTAGCTGCTAAATGGGAATGTCTACCATAAAAAAGTTACATTAAAAATTTTAAATGTATATTTCTATAATTGCTTAACTCTTAATTAACAGAAACATATTTTTATATTCATTTTTAACGACTGCAAAATTGATGGCACATTTTAGTCGTGTGTGTGTCTACAACAAGCCATATTTCTACAATTTGCACTCCATTTTACAATCTGTTAGTTCTTCTTTCTCCATTTTTTTAAATTAAATAAAAAAAATAATCGCGATCTGCTTTCATGTCGACAATAAAACTTGCATAACTTTTGTTACACCAAATTTAATAGCATTTTTGCGTGACAGATTACGTCAAATAAATTGAAGGAAAAAAAATTGCAGAAATACTATGGAGTGGATTATTTGTGCTAGAGTTGTAAAAAAAATATGCTCGTTGTTTTCTCATGTCTTTGCAAGTTGTTGTTTTAACTTTAAAGAAACAGAAAAAAAAACTAATTACTCACCGGACAACAAAAAGTCACTTTTATGCCCTCACCTTAAATTGCCGGTTGCACACGAGGAATGACCGCTGCTCATGTAAGGTATAGGAGCGGTTAATTACTCTCTTTATTATTTTTTCGCTATGGTGGCTAAAGACTTGCACAGAAATGAAATTGCCATGAATTTTGTTGGGTTATGCCTTTTTTTTATAAATTAAAATTTTTAATTTTTCTTAAGTTGGTTGAATAACTTTGGAAAGGAAGTCATTTGTGTTGGTTTAATTGTGGAATGGAGCGCATATAATGTGGCAAAAATGGGGTTTAATTTTATTGAGTGCAAAGAAAGCGATCAATATGTCTGTCTAGTCCTCAGTTTAGAAGGGTGAGAATATCTTGTGTAGACATGCATTTATTTGGTGGTGCATCTGAATTTCATATGCTAGGGAATTGCAATTCCATGTTTAGATATAATTAAGCGTGTAATTAATGGGAGTGTTCACACTTTAAAGCATTTAGTTTTTTCAATACGGTCGGAATATAGAATTATAATGCTTCTTTCGGCATAAAATTACAATATATATGCAGAGATTATGTGAGTACTACGCACATAGTCGTTATTTTTTAAAAGACAGTTTTTCTGAAATGAAATAATAAAATAAATTAATATAAAAACTTAACATAAATAGAGACTTGAAACTTACTTCCTCGGCTATCGAATATTGAATAGCACCAAAATTCTTCATTATTGGGGTGGTAATTCGGTGACCTAGGGATTAGGGCGCAGGACTATCATCCCAGAGGTTCGTGTTTCGGATCCATACAGCGCTATGCTCCGTCATCTTTCCATTTCTGCCGCCAGGATAAACCCCTGCACAAAACAGAAGGGAATTAAGCCAGCATGTTGAGAATATAAATGAGCCGGTAATTTGCGTTTTTAAACAAACTGAGTGACTTTGCTCGCTTAAAGGCGACGGCCCAATCACGACTTTATTCGCGTTTACGCGCGTTAACGCTTTGACGCGCGTTGACGTCGACATTTGGTTGTGTGTAATTCAAATCGAGTTATCCCATTCACGGCTTTGCGGCGTCAGCGGCGTTAAGCGACGGCAAAAGTCGAGCAACTTTCAACTTTTTGGCGTTGGCAGGCTATGAAATTTAAAAAAAATACAGTTCTAACAAGTATATACACAAATATCCATACATGAATTTAAATTAAAACAATATTTTTGACGTCCTGACGCTATGAATGAACCTTCAACGGACGTTAACGCGCACTAAGCGCCTGCCGCGTATAACGCGACGTCGGCATTGGGCCATCGCCTTAAGGGGTTTGGGACTCTCACTGCGCATCAAAACAACGATGTTGAGAGTCCCTTTTTATTTAGTGTGGGCTCTAATAGTCCTTCTTTCTTGTCTTCCCTCTTTACAGCCATTCCCTGTCCTATCTTCTGCGCCATCGTCTATAAGCATAGTAAGCGAGCAGGGCATCTGTTCGATCAACGAAATCAGTGTTTCCCCACGATAGTATTGAATACAAGCAAGTAGAACAGAACCGCGTGTTGGCAATGGCAGCTCTTTCACTTTTCTCTTTGCTATCTTTCCGACTAGAGCTTATGGCATGTCTTATGTAGGACACGATTATAAAATGAGTGTGTAAGAGGTGCCTCTTTTTTCTTTTGAGCCTTTACAATGTCATACTTCAAATGAGGCGAGGTGCTATTGTAATGCCAAAATGACAAAAACAAAAAAAATTAAAAAAAAATACCAATGAAGAGCTTTTTTACGAATTTAATTCTAATATGCATTAAACTGCCTTAGATAAGTAACAAATCTATGCCTCCACAATGTATATTTATATTTTGCAATCCCACCTCGCCTAATTTCAAGTTTGAAATTTTGCTGCCGCAAAAGAAGTAAGAAATGTCTCTTCAGTACGTATTTATAATCTCGTCTCACCTCATTTCATGTTGAAAATTTCACTTCTTCAAAAAAAGTAAGAAATGTTTCTCCAGTACAAAACTTCACTCTCCATCGAAAAATGTAAGAAATGTCTCTCCAGTTCGTATTTACAATCCCACCACGGCTCAGTTTGGATACTTTACTTCCGCAAAAGAAGTAAGAAATGTCTCTCCACTACTTAATTTACAGTCACCACACCTCGATACATTATTTTTTGAACCGGGACATTTAAAAAAATTGAGGCCTCAGTACAATTTACCATCATGTAAGGGACAAAATGTACTGCCCCGTATAAGTCCAACTCTAGTCCGATATGGCATGTACAAAGAAGAGTCCCTCTAACAAATTCAATTTGTTATTGTGCAAGTATGGCACCGTGAATTGATGCCAGCAAATTACGTCGTGCAGCAATTATTGCGGCACAACGTTGCGAAGTACTACGTATAAGGCATTCACTCTGCAAAACAGCACAATCTCCATATGCTAGAAAAATCATAAGCCAATACCAGTGTACTTTCATATTAAGCAAATTAACTGCAAATCACATTTTCATCCTTAAGATCGGCTAGTCAAAGAGTTTCAAAGCTCATTCCTTATCTATCCCTTTTCATAAATTTTAAAACCGACATAGTCGAGGTAGAGCGCTACAAAGCTACTAGGGAATTCGGCATAATGCGGCCAATATTACAATCAAGGTAAAGATATTTACCCCATCAGCATCCTAAAGTGAGGTCCGACAAGGGGACGATCTGGCCTACCTCCTCTTTAGCCTGCTGTTGCAGAACGTGATCCTCGATAAATATACTTAAATACTGGCTTATGCAAACGACATTGACATCAATGGAAGTACATCAAGAGCTGAACAGGACGAACGTAAAACAAAGTACATGGCTGCAATCAAGATGGACGAACATCATTTTGAATTAGTACAAACGGTCGCCTATTTTGGGTCTATAATTCCTGTCGACGTCAATATGGAACCAGAAATACGAGTTCCCGCATGGTTGCTAAAAGTCAACAAAATATATTGTAGTCCGTCAAGGATCTTCAAAGCCAAAAATCAACTGCCCTATAATAGTTTTACCACTACTCACATATGGATCCCATATTGAATGAGCGAAAGGGAAACTCTTTGGAGAATATTTATAGGAGGTCGAATAGCGAAGTAGACCAAACCTAAATTGAATCAGCTCTACATTTAATCAGGAAAGGTCTGTCGGAATATTAATATTCAGAGAATAAAGGCTATAAGAATAATGAGCAGAAATATATCACCGTTTACTATTGGTTAGTCTAACATTGTTGTCTATTGGGTAGTCAATAGTTTCGTTTATTTTGGCAGTATTTTATTGACAGATGGAGGGTACTCCAAAGCCTTAGAGTTCAAAAAACCCCAAGAAAAAAGTCCAACGGCGTTAAATCGCATGATCTGGTATTTGAATTATTTCTCATTGCCTCAGTAGCCGAATTTTTAAAAAAGAATTGTGCCTCCGGCTCAAAACATCTTAACCAAACAGTGATATGTTGTGGATGATCACTTCTAGATTTTCTGAACCTCAAATACGATTAACCAAGCCATCAAGATGAAAATAGGCCTAATCCCTGAATATGATTTTGTTCGAAAAACCAGCATCATCTTGTTCTGATTCCATAACCCATTAAACGAAAGTATTCGCTGTACGTAGTCAGTAAGTTTCAGTTTTTTTTTTTTTTTTTTTGTGGAAGACTAGAACTCAGTGATTCAACTGCACTTTGTAAGCATGGAGATGCAAATCTCTCGGGAGAATATGTTCAAGAGAGCTAGTAGAAGTTCCTAATTCTTGAGGGCATTGCCAAATTGATGTTCGTGGACTTCTCAGCAAGACTCTCACGAACTACTTCGATGTTTTGTGTTGAACGACTCTAATAACTGTCAGGTGTCACACTGTCCTTTTTGCGTTAGCATCACTTTACCGCTCAAGTGTCGGAAAATTCATATCTTGCGCGAATTTTGGGACACCCTTTATTAACACATTATTAACATAGCATTCAGTAAACTAACGAAAATGTGTAGCGCTAAAAATAGCAAGATTTGTACGAAAGTGAAAATTTTTGTATACAGTCAGTGTTTCTTTACGCAACATAAACGTGGTTGGCCACAAACAAATCAAAAACAAAGGCTAGAAGTATTTAGGAATGTTTTCGAGTTAAAGATGTCTTCGTAACATTAGTTGTGGAGAAAAAAAATCGAATTAAATAAACATCATTACATAAAGACTTGTGGACAAATTCTACATGTAGCGCTGGAATGGAGCCATCAGTATGCTGGCGATCGAGCGGGAATCATTGATTACTTAAAAAAGAAATCGTTTAGCGATCAATTATCTACTAGAGGTAGAAGTAGTTGGAAACCTTAATTTTTTAAATGGGCCGTGAAATATAATATTCTTCCAATCAAAACTGATTGAACAATTTTTTTTTCAAAAATTCAAAACCCAAGGAGAATGGGTGAGTTCGAAAACGTCAAACTGCGGTAAAACTGCAAATCAGATGTCCGGAAACGTCAACGAGTTGCAGAAAGCTTTGCAGCTCAGCAGGTTGAGAGTTCGGAAACGCAGTATAAAAGTAGCCCTGCAGCAAAGTTGTGCAGATAGTGCAGTGCACAAAGTGGCGCTGCTTTTGCTGATTGTAAAAATGTATTGTCAGGTGGACTTTTCAGAGTAGGTTTATTTTGTTATATTCTGAAGTTTTATTATAATTTAAATTTTTTTCGTTGTAAAAACCTAAAAAAGGACTTGTCGGATTTAGAAATAAAATTATTAATTAATACTCGACTAAAACGAAGTCGAGTTTAATAGCCGAAAGAGGAAAAACCCCCGTTATGGGGAATTGCTTTAAGGGATATAATAATGTTCTTCTAACTTCGGTTTAATTTAAGATTTAACGGATTTTTTTAAATTAGAATTATTAGAGTTACTCATTTCACTTGTACATGCATAATTAAGACTGAAAACAGCTCTCCATTATTTCTTTTAAAATATTGACTGCTGCTTTCCGTATACAATCACGAGTTCAGAAACGTCACATAAAACTTGAAGATGCTTTGACGCTGCATTTACTCGACTCGGACTGAGTTTCCGAATTCACTGCAAGTTGATTTGCAGTATGACCGCATAGCTGCTGCAGTTTTTGACGTTTCCGAACTCGCACAATGCCTCCTTTCCCGGCTATTTTTGTTATACAAAATATCCATTAAGGAAACTTTTCGAAGTTAAGCAGATCAGATGCTGACACCCTTCCATCTTTTAACCACTTTGTATTTCAAAGTATGTACATATATGCATATTTAAGTATGGACACAAAGTTTTTCTAGAGATTATAAATAGTGTTTTGAGGTTGCCACCTGAACTGAACATGATTACTTTAACGACTTTACATATGTCGACTTTCGATTGTACAAAAATAATGTCGAGTATATTGATTCATCTTGACAACTTATCATATTATAAACCACTTTAAATATTCATAAAACACCGATAGATTCCGTCGTTAAAAGGTTGTTCCTGTTTCTAAATGTAAGACTTGTCAATGTCATAAATCTGATGTGATTTCATCTTCAGCTTTCCCATAAGCGTCAAATAATAGTAAAAAGTTAATGGACTTGATAGGAAACGACTCTGTCAGTAAGTCGCTGTTCTCAATATAGGAAAGTGTACATTTCGCTCTTCATTTTAATGTGTAAAAATTACAGATGTTACAGAAAATAGTGTAGAAGTCGATTAATGACATTCTATACGTCGCGTCGTGTTGATTAAAAAGAACTTTAATGGTGCGTTGGACTTTGTTATCGTGATGTTATAATAGAATATTTTCATTCTTTGTCAGAATTTAGTTAGTTTGGGTTTTTTTATACCAAGGCTAAATTTTTCATTAGATCTAGTCCGTTATAAACCTTCTCAACAATATTTCTCCAGTCAGATCTGTTTTTGGTTTTATATTTCCAGTTGTGCACTCTCATAATTTTTATATTGTCTAACGCTAACCCGCAACTGGTATTACGATGGTTTTATGCTTTATTATGTTAGTACCTCTTGATAGCTGTTCTGATTTAAAAAGTTTCATCTATTTATAATAACATTATGTTGGCTCTTCTTATTCTCTCTTGAATTGTGCTTTCGTTTGTGTTTCTGATTCAGGCGCGGACCTCCACCGTTCAGTGTGTTTCATCAAAGTCCAATGGCCAAGGGCCCTCTTCAGCAATCTGGTGGGTGCTCCAATAGTGAGTTCCGGACGGATGTATGCAATGTCCAAACCCTGTGTAGCAAGGGCGTCTGCCTTTTTATTGCCTTTGAAGTTGGGACCCAACAGGCTAACTTGATTTAGAAAGCTCAGCACATCAATGGCACTGTCCAAAACCCAAACCAATTTGGAGTTGGTCCTACGGGATCTTATCGTCCTGATTGCCGCTTGACTATCAGAGAATACAGAGTTCAGTTTGTTTTATTCCCCCTTCTTAAGTTATCATGAGTGCATGCCAGTGTGGCGTACCCCTCTGCTTTAAAGACAGTTCCTAGGATGCTTAGGCTTATCGCTCTACGGCGCCCACACTTGCCTCTATTTTGGAGCTGTGTACCACATGCCCACCCTGCGATATTTTAGGAAAAGTCCAGATTAGCCTAACTGTTCTTGAGTTCCTTGGATGCTGATGGGTCCCTGGAGTTGTAGCGGAGGTATGCTGGACCTAAAATAACCATGCTCTTGTTGACCCCCCCCCCTTGCTAATCTGCAACTGACACGACTCTCGACGTTTATCTATGAAAGGAAAGCAGTTAGTATTTTAGGATTCCTACAGAGAGAAAAGCATACAAACTTTTATGCGATAAAAGAGCTCAATTTGCGTTTCCACTTTGCGTTTGGGATGTAAAGGGCCATAAACGACACAGCTCCGGGGATCGCCGCCCACATTAATGCATGCAATGCTGTAGCCGGCTACCCGCGATCCTTGAATAGTGCCATTACTTACCCATGGATCCTGTACAAGAGCCACATCGACGAGGAACTGCCGAGTCAGCCTTACTGTATTGCAGATTGCACTGGACCACTCGCATCTTACGGTTCTACTTGCTGCCGTGAGCCACAGGAGTCTCCTTTTTCATGTCAATCTTCTTGGCCTTGATTCGGTCGAAGTCGTAAAACAGGTCAAGTCCTCTTCTTTTAGCTGCATCAGCGACCTCTCGTCAATGCTTAGGGCCAGAATGTAGCCGTTCTGGTCTACCTTCCTACCCATCACATGCCAAAAGGTTACCTCAATCGGCTGGTTTTGGATCGCCATTCTGCGGAGTACTCGTTCCGGCTCCCGAACATCGTTAGGAACCCAGAAGCTAATCTTGAATTTGGGAAGGTTCTTTTCCTCGTAGCAGATCGGTCCAGCATGCGACTACGCTTACCAGAAGGTAAGGTGCCAGAAACTATTGGCAGAACGGCGGCTTTTTGGTACTGCTTCTTGGAGCCTACCGGGTTTCTGACCGCCGCCCTGTCTTGGGTTTGTTGGGAAGGAGTTTGCGAAATCTGGGCTCAGGTGCGCTTCGGGGACTCCTCAATTTCACTCCGAACTTCCTTGCCTTGCCTCTTTTCTTTCTGACGGTCCGAGATAATTTTTTTCCTGCTAGGTTGCACGGTTATGCCGACAACCTTAGCTAGAAACAGATACATGTTGGCGTGCGGTGCGTGCGGCTGATCCGCAGTATGCGGCAAGTTTTCGCTAACAGATATTTGCCTGCTTGTATTCTGTCCCATCTTTCACATATAACAAAAAATATTAACGACGAGTGCGTGTGTTTGTTGTGTGTATGGTGCTTGCGTTTGGGCATTTCAGGCTATATCAAATGTGGCAATGCAGAAAAAGTTGAAAGTAGACCAACTTTTGCGTTGAGTGCGTATCGTGACGCACCTGTATGTCTGATCGCATTTGAATGGAGGCATTTCTGTAATATCAATCATCGCACGCACCGCACGCACGCATGTATCTGATTCCAGCTGTAATTCTTTAACAGCGTTGCCGCTAGTTGCTAATTATGAAGCCGACCGAAGCTTCTGTTCTAGAAGAGATATGTACCTCTGATACCTCCTTCTTCGTCAGGTTTATTGATATATTTTGTTCGATAAAAGTGCTCGTGGGGCAGGAAAGGGAAGGTCCATACGCAACAATTAAAAGTGATTTAATTAATTCCAAATTACACAGTTCATTACCAAAATTTATTTTCTCTTAATTTTAAGTTAATTTCTTACTTACAACAAGGAACAAGCCTGAGTAAAAAATGTCTTTTAAAATCCATTTATCATGTGCTGCTTAATTATTGTTAAATTATCTTCAATTCAAATACTGAGAAACAAACAAGCAACAAAATACGATTTAACTGTCACCAATTCATTAACATTAAAACCGAAGATAAAATTTATCTTTTTAGTTATCTTAAAAGCCACTTTGTAATTAACCAAATATGAGAAATTTCTTGTACCATTTATGGACATCAAACAATTATCCGCGCACGGTGAAATTAGTTAGTTTTAAAACCGTTAACTGTTACTACTATATCCGTATAAAATCATAATATCCAACAAAAAGCATTCCTTTGCATAAAATGTCCATGTCCAGAAAATGTTAACTACATTTCATCCAAGAATCTTGTAAAACTTTCATTTGTCACTTGGTCTCTTCTGCAGTGTTCCACAGAGATGCAAATTAAAATGAAAGACTGGTCCGCAGCCAATGGCGGCTTTCTATGGGGCTTGAGGTCGGGTGGCTTAAATTTCATTTAATGTCGTTAGAAAAAAAATATAAACAATTAACTAGAGTCTCGCTAGGCATCCATTTAGCGCGGATTGGATTGGACGTGAACATGATCCGGTGATAAAGGAAACATAATCGCTCCCCCGGGCTGCTCTATCTCTGTATAGCGGCTGAACGGCTATGATATCTGTTCTCTAGCGAGGAAGCTGCGCTAGGTCGTTAGTGATCTGGCTTGAAAGCTATACATAGAAGATGTGCCACGATAATGAACTCTTGCAGTCGTGTGCAGCCACTTGATTTCCTGTATTTGCTGAGCTTTAATTATTTTAAGAAACATTAGATGCCCCTGGAAGGAAGCAGAAAAGTCTGCTTGCTTACTGAGCATGGCGCGCAGACGCTCCTTGCGCCACAACCGCAGAAGGAAACTTTATTCTGCGGTCAGGCATAATGCGCTGTAGACTTCTTTGCTCCAGCGATGTGCTGCTGTTATTAATTTCTTATAAAACGCTTCTATAAATGGTAATCGTGAAATTTTACCTTCACCAATTCCATGTTGGTGGCAACAACAAATGGAGTTCCAGTGGTAGCGCAAACATTGCTGGAACACATTTTTTCTGTACAAGAAACCACAGCAGCAGCAACAGGCAGCAAGAAGTCAAGAAATCTCCATTCCACAATCATTGAAGCAAAAGACTTGGAGAGCAGATTCATGATCTTCGCTTCTGGTTCACCGCAGTATTATGCTATCCGCCATAAGTGTGGACTTTCTTAAGTTCTTAAGTTACGCTCGATGGGTGACTACTTTGCCTCTCCTTTCACTGGACACCAGACAACTTCAACATGACAAAACGACAAAAAAACCCAATAAAATCCAAGGAAACAAGAATTTTTGTGCAAATTTTACAGCATGAAGTCATTTGTTGCTTCGACTGTGGTGGCCTCGCAACAGATCACGGACATCACGGGAAACGGGCATTGTTTACTTGGTGCGGTGCTGTCATGCTCAATTATTGCTGCTGGACTCAAGGAATTTCTTTGTACGAAATACTTTATGCAATTCACTTCGTGTTGCACGCTATTTGTGCCACATAGGAAGAAACATGCATTGCCGAACTAAGAATCTGGGAAGTTTTTTTTTTTGGTTTGCAATTGGTTTTTTTTCGGGGTAATGCAGTCACAAGTGCATTCAGTGAATGCAAGTGTAACGCAATATTCGTTAGTAGACACAATCAAGAAATCGACGACTTCGCCTTCCGCCTTTTGTGTTGTGCATATGGGGTTTTGGCGAAAGAATGGAAATTTTTTTGGCGTCAATTCACTTTCAATTTCGTAAAAGGATTGCTGCAAGTGAACAGCAAAGTGAAAAGTTTGATTAATTACCAACAGAAATTTTTAGCTTTTACTAAATTCACATTCTAAATTTTTTTAAATACAAAATAATAAACATATTTTTCTTTCTTTTCTTTCAGGTAAGTCTACACTCTTATCATCATCAGTGAAACTGGTCTTTTTTGGGTAAGCCTTATCATTTAAAAAAAATTCACGTCGTAGTTGGTAAGCATCTGCACAAAAAGTGGAATGGAATATACCATGATAAAGACGCTATTATTACGAAATTATATAACTGCAATTGTTACCTTTTTGTGAAACTTACTCTTGTTTCCTCGTTACAAACTGAGATATTGCTTTGCTGTGTTATATTCGTAATTTCTATTTATATGTGGCGATTATTGAATTGGAAGGTATCGAGCTGCATTAGCGTTTCCTTAATGTTATGAAACTATTTGCATGATTTAAGCATTGAAATGAATTACCTGAAACCCGCCGTAGATGGAATGAGAGAATATCTTAAAACTAATTATATAATTCATATTTATTTGTTTGAAGATTTTTCTATTCTTTAATTATTTATTTATGGAACCATTATTTTTCTTAATTACGAAAAATTGTTAATAACATTAAATGAAAATATATATGAGAGGCTGCGGATATGGTTGGTTGGTGAAGAGGGTCACATACTCGGTACTGACCTTCAATTAGCATATAACCGCTGCTTTTTGATACCACTCATTTTCATGACCACTAAGCTTGTTATGGTTTATGGCATCCATGTTTGAACCGTCCCTTCGTCAGCCCCTCTCGTTCCTTTGCATATTCTTGTGGCCTGAAACCCACAGTCCATATGGCTTTTATATCAGTACCAGTACCCATTTTCCTTGAGTCTGGCCGCGCTACAAGAGGCTAAGTACTTAGTATGGAGGTTCAGTGAGTGGCGGAGGGTGGTATTTAACACGTCCCTTGGCGTTGTGTGTAATGCTCCTGGGGTGCATGCCACTCTCTGGCCCCTGCCTAGATGGGTACAGTTGTACTTCTTCCTTAATGCTTGCTATCATACTATTGATCCATATGTGAAATTGTAAAAGTTCAGAAATATTAATTGTGGAAAGTGAATTTACAAACATGTTTTTGTGTGCTAAAAGGATTGACTGTAACCGTAGGAGTTGGTCGATTACGCACAGGCAAACTTCCAGGCCTTCTGCAGTGCTGCCAAACTGACAATCCTGGGTTCATTTCTCCTTCCCGATTTTTTCCATTCTTCACAGACATTTTCTTCTCCCCCATTTTTGAGTGCAGCAAGCTCAACCAGCCGCAGCAGCCATTTGAATTTCATAAATAATCGGAACGGAAGCAACATGCATTGAAAAATATGGAACAATGTAGTTTTAATAACAATTTCAAAATGAAACCAACAGATGGCCCACCCTTTATATGCACCGAAGAAAACTTAAACTTTTGTAATCTTCACAGGCAAGCAATCTGATAGAATTCTAGCGTCTGGAATCTCATTCATTACGCTGACTCAACAAACACATGCACACGTATAGAATAGTGCTGTATACGTTGCTCCGCAGCTTGGCAGCCCAATTTCTCGAAAACTATTGGTTCTATGTATATTTTGTATATGACCTTTTTATGCAGATTTATCTCACGAACAAATTTTATTTAGCCAACATTAACGTAAAACATATACATATGTGATTTACGAAATATTTGAGGACAATTTATTTTCGTTACTTTTGACCTTCCGTAACTTTTGTAGCCAGCTTGACTTTATAGACTTTTGAGAAATTATTTGTGACACCAAAGTAAAGATAAACTCTTTGGAAAATCTTCAGTTGGAAGTTTTTAGAAGTTCATGTATAAAGGGACTGGGCTGTTAGTTCACCGCTTAAAGATTTTCTGAGATTTTTCATTGCAAGTTTATCCA
The DNA here is from genome assembly GCA_963855945.1 of Thereva nobilitata. NCBI lineage: Eukaryota > Metazoa > Arthropoda > Insecta > Diptera > Therevidae > Thereva > Thereva nobilitata. Next base: position 36,337,803 of record OY979696.1, read on the forward strand.
ATTGATTTTCATAGGCCAGCCTTACTCTACTAAGAATGTTCATATACAGGGTAAGTTTTTAGTTCCAGGCCGATGCATCCAATTTGCACCGTAGCACGAGCTGTGTGTGATGTCCTTTTGGAACTAACCACATGTGTTGTTGGCCTAAATGATTCAATTCGGACACAAGAAAGTTTTTCAAAATGTCACTGTAGCGATCATCAGTAACTGGTACAGAATTGCTTCTAGAATCCTTGAAGAAGCCTCCGGCCCAAATGGCGTACCATATAATCACTCTACGAGGATGTAATTGTCGTTGGTGTATCAATTGAGGATTTTCAATGCCACAATAGCGGCTATTCTGTTTGTTAACATAGACAGTTAAGTCGAAATGTGCCTCGTCCACTCTTGATGATTTTTTGAATGTTGATCGTCTATTCCGAGCGGTAGAACTCGTTGCGGCGTTAGATGCTCCATAATAAATTATTATCGACTACTATGCACAATTGTGAAATATGAACTGACAAATGACAGCCAAACCAAAATGTCGGCCAAATAAAATCGGCCTGAAACCTAAAACGCTCCTTGCGTATAGATCGTGGTAGTCCAATGGTGCAGTCTCTATTTTGGACAGCGGAATGCATTTGAACTGCGGACGTCTGGGGTAGTAGTCGAGCGCAAACATTTGCTAGAGTCAGAAGGTTGTGATCTATAATGCGCTGCTAAAACCTGGCGAAACCACTACTGGAACCGCTACTGACTGAATAATGTAATTGGACCAAAAGGATCAAGTCCAAATGATTGTCCATCATAATAAATCTCTATTACATGCCATCAACACGGACATGGATATGTTAAATCTTCTCATATGCGATGTTCTACCTCACCGCCATATTCATAGGCATTGCTCTTTCTGATTTTCATTTATTTTGGTTTATACAGAACCACCCTTATACACAAAACTTTTCGTTTCTTTTGAAAATATCAAAAAAATGGTTCAATTCATAGTTTTACTACAAGAAAGACGCTAACAAATTGTAGCTAATGATGGATAATACTTGGAGTAATATGTACATAGGTTATCACTTTGCTCGAAACAAAACTGTATTTTCACAAACACATCCTCTTAAATTTAGTTACTTGTGTACTGTATAATATTTTTAAAGGACTTACACCACTTTGTTCACCTGGTAGTCTGTTACTGCGGGCAACACCGCCTTTGTGGGCTGATTAGTGAGACTCACTTGTTTCAGGAGGGATACGACACTGACGAGGCTGCCTACCGCTTACCTCGACGGTTGCGTCTCTGGCTCAGCCGGCTGATATTGAGGATAGCGACTTTTTGAAATTGAAACCCCGTTACAAAAATGTTTTGTTTTGATTTTTATTACATCCGTGAGCCGTGCAAATTTCTTCTCTTTGGTGTGAAATCGTACAATATCCAGAGCTCAAACGCAAGGTAGATCGTCTTCTCACCATCGTCCAGGCCCATATTAACCAATCCTGTCCTCTACTCCATCCTTCGTCGAACCAACCACCACCAAACTTTGTAATTTCGTAATAATCAATAGCATATTCTTTTGATTTATATTGCTTTCGTCACACACAGCTCATATACGAAATATTTACTTAGTTATGAAACTACAGTAAATCTTAAAATTTACAAAATATTTCTTCACTTCCGTAATCTTGCATATTGATGATTCGCCGAAAATGGATTTTTTTTATAGTCATTCAATATTTCTCCAGCAAGGACTTACTCAACATAAAATCTCCAATAATACCATGCAAATGCGTTAAGACAGTAAAATACCAAGGCATATGCAAAATATGTCGGCATTTTTCTTCTGATTGCTTGCACTTCATTTTTGCAAATGTAAAGAAAACCATTAAGCGTTAACCTTGCTTACCGTCCATTAAACCTTCTTCTTCAAGTCTGCTTTTTTGTACTCCGGTGGTAATTGTGAATGTTTTATTTGAAGATTTAATGACTGACGCGATTTTAATTTCGTAAAAAGACTTTTTTTAAGTAATGCAATAAAATTGCACCAAGATAATACCATACATTTATTGAAATATAAAACCAGTTTCCAAAGTGTTAAGGACACAAATATGGAATGAAATTTTTTGATTGCGTGAAAAGTAACAAAAAATTTTGAAAATCATTCCTTAACATGCAGCCAGGCTGCAGCAGGTTTTTCCTTCAAGTACGTGTTAATTTCACAGTCACGTGCCATCGACATTTCACCAAGAGCAGTACTAGTTAGATGTTTACTATTACCACCGACCAATCAAGCAAACCAAAATAAAAAAGAAGTCGTAGAAAGAAAAACCTGTTGTTCAACCTGGCAAGGAATTACCTACCGTCGTTTTTTTTCGTCTTCCAGTTGGATCTGAATGTTCATCGAAATCCAAGCAACTTTTTCGATTGTTCTCCGGTGGGTCTATCAGAATGCTTATCTCTTGATCATCATCTTTCTTGTGTCATGTATCAATCAAAGCCCGACGAAATTGTGTCTGGTCATTGTTAGCATTTCGCAAAAATTTAATTAGATCTCTTCGTTTCGCCCATATCGGTCTATGTTAATTGTACGCATATCTGTGCTATGTATCGCCTTCAGATATTAGATATGGCCGATCGGATAAATTGCACAAATCCCAAATCAAAATTAATATCTCCGGTGATGATGATTAGCATTTGTAGAACGGGCGCGGAACGCAGGTCGAGGCGCAGCATCTGGTCGTATGATAAATTGCCAAAGACTACCTCTAGGTAATCGCCACGCCGCGATGGAGCGTAGTCGTGGCCTTACCTGCAGTTATAGGTTGGTAAATTGAACATTCATGTACAGTAATGATTCCTCCAGGTAACTTTACATTTTGTCGACACTTTTGCATTTTGAATGTGGCGACTGAAGCTGTCTCATGCGGGCTGAATTAGTTTATCATAATTGGTCAACATGATGATTGGCTGCATATAGAGCGTTACTTCCACAACTTCATATAGATTTATGATATTTTATGTAAGGATCTCTCTCTATCGATAGCTCGACGGATCGATTTGTGAAAGTGCCCTTGGTAGTAGCAATTTATTTTCGTGCTATAACTGCATGTGTTCAGATAAAAAGTGGTATGTTATAGTCTTTAAATCAACATTTTATGATTTAGTTTTTATCTTTGGATAATAGAGAAATTGTGTCTAGTTTTTCTTTATTTAAAATTTATTGCAGCGTGAATGATGTTTAAGATGTTTTGATTTCATTAATTATGTAAAACGGTGGCTAATAAATGTTATAAAATTCAAATAAGAAAACCGCAGAGAATCAAATCAATCAGAGACTTTTTTGTGGATTTATTTTAGTAATGAAATAGAAACTTGAGAAAAGTTGTGAAAAAATTCCTTCGAAATTTTTAACTGTTTTAAAAAGATTTTTATGATATTTCAAGTTTTTTCTTACTGAATGAGGTGTAAGTTTTTTGTAGTAATTTCATTTTTATGTAGTAAAAGTGAAAAAAAAATTCGGAGGAAAAAAATTATGACTTTCAGAAAATTGAAAGTGGATCTTCATATGTCCATATACCATAAAGAGTAGCTGAAGATCTTTGGTGAGATAAATGGAATGGATTTTCAGTTCTATTACTTAACTAATGTGAATTTTAAAAGTAAATAAATGAAATTGATGAAATCTTTATGAGCTAAAAAATAACATAAAAAAAGTTACCCTCATGTGCACGATAGTAAAAGAGCATCACAATATTTCTTCATACACTTCATTTATAGAATTATTCGATCTTTCATCTTAATATTAAGAAGAGTGAGATAGAAATTTGGTATATGCAAAATGTTTATGGAACTATAATTGAGCCAGACTTGCACGAAGCAGTACATTTGTCTCTTACACACCATGGTAAATTGTAGTGAGGCCTCAATTTTTTAAATATCGCGGTCCTACTGGTATACGAGCGTGTATCTAGATAAATGATTGTGTGATTGTAAATACAAACTGAAGAGACATTTCTTATTTATTTTGCGGCAGCAAAATTTCCAATTTGAAATTAGGCGAGGAGAGATTGTAAAATATAATTATACATTGTGGAGACATATCTTTCTTACCTATTCTGAGGCAGTTTAATTCATATTAGAATCCAACTCGTAAAAAAAGCTCTTCAAAGGTACTTGTTTTCTTTCTTTTTTTAATTTGCTTGTTTTTGTCATTTTGGCATTACAAAAGCGTCTCGCCTCATTTGAAATATGACATTGTACTGGCTCAAAAGGAAAAAGAGGCACCTCTTACAAACTCATTTTATAATCGTGTCCTACCCAACATTAAATGGAGCGTGGTGCCCCTGGGTAATCAACTAACGGCGGTAGTAGGGATTGTGCGACGCTATTATATTCGCTTATCACAGAACGGCTAGCAATCTTTTCTGGCAATAAGTTCTTGCTATGGAACCTATGGCAGAACCTCAGGCTGGACAGATTTCCTGGAGACGGCAAAAATCCAACGGCCATTTTTAGCTGTGAAGAAGGATCCCATATTAGGTAGGTACAGCATTCATTGTACGGAAGGGAATAAAGCACCTAGTCTTAGGGATCGAAGGCAACTATCTTGAGGAAAACTATTTTGAAGAAATGCTATTAATGAACTCATAGCAGGAACACATTGGCACAATCTACAGAACATAAACGAGGACGTTGAGAATTACAGCACAGTAGGAGCCTACAGTGGAAGAAATGTGCCAAGCCGTTCGAGCATTAAAAAATATTCTCTCTTTCTTATTCCTGAAAACGATGGAAAAGGTTGTCGATAAGCATATTAAGGTAGGTCTTGCAGCGAATCCACTTCACTGTTTGCAATTTACTTACAGACACTGGCATATTGCAGAATTGGCTGGTAGTTTATTGTAGTTGTCGAGATTGAGTCTTCTACATCGCGGGTTCTCTGTTTCTAGCGATATTTGGGATAAGAATCCTAAATCAATTTTAGTCTCTATCAAAGCCTTTACTTCTAAAGTTATAATTGACGAGGTTGGCAGAATAGACCAAATAGGTCGCAACGCCTTCAAAGACGCCTCATTAAAGAAAGAAGAAAAATGTAGATTATGTTGAAAATTAAAAAAAAACTACCTAAAATAATTTGTTTTTCTATCTTTTTCTAGGGATTTATTCCCTCGCATTTGGCTTATAAATATGCAAATTACGAATCGAAGAATTTTGTCTATTTCCAACCAGTAAATAGCAGCGAAATCTAATCTGTGCTTGGACCGGTCTTTTGACATGAGGCCAGATTTAATTTTTGGAGCTTCTACCCTGTTTGAACCTTTTAACTCCTTCAAGTAATTTTATTAAAAGTTTTTTTTGCTTAATATATTATCTACTCCGACTTTAGAAAACACAAAAGCAAAGTTTGCTGACTTGAACCTATCAATCAGTAGATTGCAATTACCCAGAAGCTATGATTTACTCCATCAATTTCTTCCGCTATAATAAAAGCCTTACACCATGTTGTTATTTGGAGCAATAAAGAAATAATTTCACTACCGCGCGGTCATTTTGAGCACGCTCGATAAATTGTCTGTAGCATAGCCCGCCGTCTTAGCTTCGATAACAACAAACAAGGAATTATACTCTACAATTACGTATGCAAATCTAAATCGAATTAAAACCGAATAACATCTTAAAGTTTCATTAAAGAACTAAGTAAACACACCAAGTGAAAATATCACTTTCTCCAGGTGAAATTAGGGAAACAAACTTCAAATCCTCTTATTCCTATCAAATTACAGAAGACGCCTCTCGATCAATACTTATTCACATTCACGTGTAGCACCACATCGCTCAAGAAGTCTACTATATGTATGCCATCATGGTGATCCAAACAGCAACGACGCGTCCATGAAACCACACTAGACGCCCTATACCCTAAAAGTTTCACCTCACCCGTGAGTCTGATGCGATATACATTACACAAATAACTGCCGTAATGACTGCTCGATTATACTCTCAGGGTCCACACCTTTAGGGAAACCCTTTTTTGTTGACGCACTTCAATATCACGGGTGATGTATCAGACCTCCACCGCTTTTTTATTGACGGCAAAAACTAGGCCGTCTTCAACGACGTCGCTGCTGTTGTTGTTGTTGTTCTTGGTAATCACGGAGCCCATTCAAAGCCCCAAGTAATTATGTCAAACAGTGAACTTAATTCCGGGGAAAATTAGATATTTACAGTTCTTGCAGGTGATTAGATACAGAGGTAACAGTAGTCGTGGCTCGTGTTAAGGAGAGTCTCTACTGATGGCGAATGATGAAAAAAATAACGCTTGTCCTCCTTCGTTACTTCAACAATGCCGAAGGGAGGCGTGTGCCTGCTTGTTTACGTGATAATAAAATGAGTTGCGTTTTTTCCATCAGGAGTTGTTTACAAGATTTCGTTTGCATGCCTATTAAAGTTACATCAGAGTTTTTACGTGTCCAATCTTGCCTGGTATTAAGGGAAGACGCCCCTTAAATATTTTGTATTCGAACATTTTTCATGCTGAGAGAGAATATTGTAGCAATCAAAAGTTTCACGTTGCTTTTGGGCCTTGTACTATTATTGCTGACCGTTTTAACAAAAGTCTTATAATTAAAATAAGTGTTTTTGAATGTTCAGAATCTGTTTTTATCTTATTAGATTTTTTGGTAACTGTTTGCAAATAGAGATTGAGTTTTAAATAAAACAGCAACATTAAATTGAATTCCTATCTTTAATATATTCCCATGGAATACATTATTTGCAAGTCTTCCTTTAACGTTGTTTACATGATATTGTAGAAGAAAAGTACGTTACATTGCTTCGTGATTTCAAGTCTCGAAGAGTTATGGCAGAGACATAATGTCACGAAATCAACGTTTATCATTATCCAGCTACAATGTAGTACAATACAAATTAAAGTAATTTTATGACATCATTTTTGTTATTATTTTATACATAACAACTAAATTAAGTCATCACAAAATCAATTATTCGATTTTAATTTTTTCTACAAATAAAGAGGATTCTGGTGAATACGGTGGATGTTGTTATAATTGGAACTTTAAATCCATAATTTTCGTCATTGGAACAGGAAATGTAGACAAAATCGTATAAGATTTCGAAAAGAATTACATCAGTCTTGATTTTTTGCCCATAGGTAGAAAGCAACTCAAAGAACATAATTTGAGTACATCGACCGCCCCCTCCCTTGGACTGGCTCAGAAACTCAAAACATTTTTGGATTGCGTTTTTCTCTGAAACTATGGGCTTTAGAGAAAAGTTTATTTGACAAAAAATGTAGAGGGCATTCCCCCCTACAATTAATGTCATTGAGGTGATGTCGTACGATTCGAAATACGGAAGGTAGGTGGCGCTGAAGTTTTTCAAATTGTGTTTTTTCGGTTTTTCGTGTATAAAAAATTGTTGTACAACTAAAGTGTAAATGAAAAAGTTGTTCCTCTCAAAAAAGCCTACAAAATTTATATAAAAATTTTTTTTGTCAGACTTACCGTTTTTGAGTTATAGCTGGCTGAGTTGTAAAAATTGTATTAGATTGCACGAAGGTACGGTGCATTGTGCATGAATAGTGTAAAAAGGCATTTTTCAGTAATTAATTACTAATTTTACTAATTGTGTTTTTTCTCACGTCACTCCTTTTTAGTAGTAATTGATAATTATAGTAAGAATAATAAAAAATTGGTTTAATTTAATTGGTAAAATTGGTTGGATTCTTACTGTAATTATCAATTACTACTAAAAAGGAGTGACGTGAGAAAAAACACAATTAGTAAAATTAGTAATTAATTACTGAAAAATGCCTTTTTACACTATTCATGCACAATGCACCGTACCTTCGTGCAATCTAATACAATTTTTACAACTCAGCCAGCTATAACTCAAAAACGGTAAGTCTGACAAAAAAAAATTTTATATAAATTTTGTAGGCTTTTTTGAGAGGAACAACTTTTTCATTTACACTTTAGTTGTACAATAATTTTTTATACACGAAAAACCGAAAAAACACAATTTGAAAAACTTCAGCGCCACCTACCTTCCGTATTTCGAATCGTACGACATCACCTCAATGACATTAATTGTAGGGGGGAATGTCCTCTACATTTTTTGTCAAATAAACTTTTCTCTAAAACCCATAGTTTCAGAGAAAAACGCAATCCAAAAACATTTTGAGTTTCTGAGCCAGTCCAAGGGAGGGGGCGGTCGATGTACTCAAATTATGTTCTTTGAGTTGCTTTCTACCTATGGGCAAAAAATCAAGACTGATGTAATTCTTTTCGCGGTTTTATCTACATTTCCTGTACTAACTGCCAAATATGGGCGTTTTTCGTGATTTCTTCACTCAACCCGTGCGACGCACTCTGCAATAATCTTTTTTAGGGATTGTTCCGCGTATATCCCAAAAAAACTACAACGCATCAGTTTGTCGGCCGATTTCACTCTATTAATCTTCTTCGGAGTCGGATCGGCCTTAGAAACCCACTATTTCGACTATTGGTCCATAGTTATGTGTCGATGGAGAAACTAGTCAACATTTCGACGGAAAAGCGCCAATCTTCTAATCGGCCATACGATTGCGTTTTTCCTCCACCAGTAGGTAGGTAGGAGCGGCAGACTCATCCAAACCGAAGGCTAGGGCACAATTGGTGCTGAGGTTCGCCGTTTTGTACCCGCACACTGGAAAAACTTATGCTTAAGAAAGGCTGTGAGCTAGGAAAGATTTTAGATCCAGCAAGTCATATTTAGATATCGGATCAATATCCTATTTTGAGCTTTGAAACCTTCTCCATATCCTTAGAAAGAGGTTTCCAAGTACACGGTGTCTGATGTTGGGCAGAGCTGAACAGCCGCAAAGAAACTGTTCGGTTGTCCTGTTCCTATCTATAGCCACGGCAGTGGGTGTTGTACAGAATTCTCAACCTGGGTACCTAATGACCAATTGCTCAGTGTCCCATAATGATCGCTACAATTATGGCGATGTCCTTACGAGGCAACCCCAAGTGGTCACGCGATCTTTGATTGCTACAATAAGGCCAAGTCTTCCTAGTCTTGACGCATGATGATGATGTTCCTGTGACCCAGAACCCATTGAAGGGTGACCAGTATATGTGTAACAAGTGTGCTTCTTCCAGGGAATGTGTCGAAATATGTAACAGCCGTTTCAGCATTTGGTTATGTTTTCGTGTCCATATCGGAAGTGCACAAAAAATAACTACGAAAACTATCAATATTTTTACCATGTTATAAAATTGCATCCAGTATTAGGTCACTATTCCTAGCGAAACCGCTTGATCGATTAAATATAATTAAAATCAAAAAAATGAAATTAAGGATTTTCCGATAAAAACGTGATTAAGTTTGAGAGATTGATTGAGCCAAGTTTCTACTATATGGAATTTTACACTCTGTTTTAATAGCAGTGAATTTTATGTATTAAGTCGTAAAAAGACTTCCATTAAAAAAACTTTCGCAAAAACTGAAAATGTAAATGAAGTCAAAATAGTACAAAAAACCGTCAAATCACGCAACAGTGCAGTTATCAAATTTCAGCTTCTTTCTTTATTTAGCAGAAAAAAACTAGCTCAGTCATGCTCTATGAAAGATACCATTGCTAAATTGGGTTAGTCACAGTAATAGCAACGACTGTCAAAACGGAGCCCTTCTAGTAATTAATAACGCGCAAGGTTCGTACAGAGAGACCTACAGAAGTCCCTTGGTCCAAAACATGAACGTTTTTTTACCGGAAACGTCAGTCGCAATTTAAATAATTATTCGGCCTAGACTCAGCGAATTTTTTGTTTGAAATGATCATTTTTACCGTTAGTTCGTTACTTTTTCATAGTCATACTCAGTAGAGTCTCAGTGCGCGCACACAGAGTGTACCAAATCCCACCTTTCAGGTGCTCAAGTGCTGGTGCTCCTGAAAACTTATAAAAAAGTACGAGAAATCGTTTTTTAATCGCGGACGGTTTCTGGTAATTTTTGTTAAATTCGCTCCGAGTTTCCGCTCGGCCAAGCAGCAATTCATCAGTCTACGTCCAAACATTTTTTTTCTATATATCAAATCTTTCTACTTGGATTAGATTTCTACGAAAAAGTATTGCGTCAATTCGAATTCAATCAAACATTTGCCGGCTATGTTCCGTTCACCTGATGCCTGAATGCCATGAATATACGTGAATCGCAGGCAATTAGAGAGCTCTCGAAACGTATAGATATTATACTCGTAACAGTGCTGAAAATTATAATGAACCACCTGAAAGGTGATTTGCCCAGGTGGATTGAAGTATAGTTACCTGGAGACTAATTTCGAATCCATGGCCGACGCCGTGAACAATGCAAGCAAAATGCAAAAATTACAACAATTTTATTCTGGTGGTTTTTTCGTTGAAATTTGTTATTTTGTAATGCGAATCTAGTCAACATGACAATTTGGAGTGAAACGTGCCCCGATGGAAATCACGATTTACCTTGGAACTGTGACGATCTGCATCGGTGATGCATAATTCCACCTTTGAAGGTGTTTTTTGTTGTTTCTTTTTGCGTTTTGTTATGTTAACACTGCAGCCATCCGCAGCCTCTCTCAGCAGTTCGGCACTAATATGGCACATGGGTTGTCGATGACGACGTGATTTGCAAATTTGTTCCATGTGAGCCTGAGCCACTCGAAGGTGTGGAGAAATTCAATGTGCATACTTTTTTTTGTTGTTGTTGTTGCTGTTATTTATTCTCTTCCTTTCACGATAGTTGGAGGAGTTTTTGAAGATCGCTGCAAGATTGCAGTTGTGTTGACATTTGCGCGATATAAGGTGATGGAGGATCTTTTTGAAGATGAACCACAAAGTCACACAGATCTTTTGATATGGAAATGCTGAAGGGGCAACCGAAAGGCACGGCGCTGACAACAAAGGTGACAAGTACTAAACGTGATGAAAATGTGGCAGGTCATTGTTTTTAGGGATTATCTACATGGGAAGCAAAACGAAACTGATTGTGGAAGAGAATTTAAGTGTTGAAAAAGTAATCCGAAAATAATTTTGATATTAAATTTAAAGTTCGCTTTCGTTTTATCCACTTTATCGACGAATTTGATCTCTGCTTTCGTTGTGGTTTTAAAAAACAACAGATCCAACAACAAAAACATGCAAATGATGTTATTTACGTGAACTAGATGCTTCTCTAGCGATAGCATTGAGGTTATTCATCATTTTACGTTAGCTTATTTTCAGATTTTAACACATGCATGAAGTAAATTTTAATAATTTCACAGCACATTCCGTGCTGGGGATCCGTGTGAATCTGCTTTTAGGCCATGTTTCTAATGCTTCGTTTCGATCTTGATGATTTGTTTTTGTGTTTCATTTATAGACATGTCCATTTTCTTTGCTTTTTTTCAATATTTATAGTTTAATTTTACATCCTCAACAGATCTTGCCAAAATCTGGATCTGCCAAAAAAGTTGTGGATTTAGTGAAGATCTCCCAGATGCATCCACATTCTCAGTTCGGATTCCAATGCTAGTCTGAAACGCAGAAATGACAAACGATCACTTTGCCTTAGTCCTACTTTATTTACAAATCCGGTTTCTCGAGCGTAGACCTAGGAGGAGACGGACAGACTCTGTGACGGCTGACGCAGAGGCAAAAATTCTGAGCTGGAGACATGTTGTGAGGGACCGTAAAACTTGGAGAAATGCGGTAGAGGAGGCCAAGGTTCGATTTGGGTTGTAGGGCCATTGGATGAATCTAAACGTAATTCCAACCTCCTGCCACCTGATTTATACTTTAGGCAGCAGGGAGGCCTCCTGAGGCTGCGAGAAGCGGGTTGCTTGTCTAAAATAACTACTGCCCTCTATACTACAGGAAATGGTAGAACGGGCCTAAAGACTACATGGTCGCAAAACTAAATTTCGGCAGGGACCCCAGGATCCAAATCCCTACAATAGAGGGATGGGAAAATTTCCAATCCGACAAGGACCATGACGTTGTCCTGTACACAGTCGGGTCCATAGGGGCTGGAATTTTCCCCCTCGCTTAATCGAAAAAAGTGTTACTGCCTGCCTCACTTCGCGAACGTGTTCCAGGCAGAACATCTGGCAATCTGTGAAGCCTGCCTAGCAAAACAGTCATACCCAAGGCCGGGAGTCGGTAATCTTGTTATCAGATAGCCAAGCGGCCATCGAGGCATTAGGATTGGTCCTTTAAACGTCCAAGCTTGTCGAAAACTGCCAGAAGGAGCTCTCTTCCCTAGGCGGGAGGTATAAGGTCATATACAGCCACAGACAACTAATTAGAAACAGTTTCATAAAAATTGCATCTATACATTTTTTATGTTTTTATGGAGGAATCAAATTAAAAAAGTGAAACCCTCTCTTCTTAAATTTTTTTACATATATAATGGTGGGCCTATCGAAAGAAAGCAATAGCAATATCATAATGAATGCCTAACAGGAGCTAATTTGCACAAGTAAATCGTTGCGTGTGAACTTAACGGTTTGGCTTGCGCAAGCCAAAAAGTTTGGCTTGTGCAAAATATGTCTTGATAGAAAATCGGCTTGAGGTTGGTATTTTGGTATGAGCGTCTAAACCAGTGATTCCCAAACTTATTTAGGTCATGGACCCCTTACTACAATAAACACTTAATCATGCACCCCCAAACCCAAGTGAATCAAATTTTATGATATAACAAAATCTACTAAAAATACTTTAATCTGTTCTCTCTGAGAAGACAATTGCTCGTAGCTAGGCAAATTAATTAGGTACATATTTTTAATTGTTAAGAAAACAAAAGAAAAAATGCAATTGTGCTTGAAAATATAGGTACATAGGTACTTAACACTTAAATAATTTTAAGTAAGAAAATCCCAGCGGGAAAATTGGGAGCGCTGCTCAGGGTAGCTGATTTTGAGATTACTGGAGTTTTCAGAAATTTTATAGAACGAGTAAAACTGGCAATTATCTTAATGACCATAAATCGTGCCATTAGCATACTCAATAAACCGGCTCTCGTTCGATTACAGAAGTTAAGCAGCATTGCACGGTGTTAGGAGTTAGTGCGGTGCCCGCTTGGAATAACGACACTCGCCCTTGAAAAAAAACCAAAAAACCATAATTGCAAAGGGCGAAAAAAATAAAAGTTTTTCGACGCCCGGAACTTATTCACATATCCATCAACTTCAAATTTTGCACATAGGCATAGTTCGTGGGACAATAGACTCTGATTTTTTTGGAAAAAAAATAAATATGGTTGTTCCAAGATGGGGCGGGAGAATTTTGCAATGATGTTCCCCGACCCGGCGACATGGGTATCAAATGAAAGGGTATGGCAAGTAGAATAGAATTAGATGTGTTGCTCCATACCAATTTCAAATAGCGAATTACTTTTTTCTTTACAACCCGCTCGGTATGGGTATCAAATGGAAGGGTAAGACGAGTAGAATACAGTGGCGGCCGCCACAAAAAGACGGAAGACATATATATAATAGCCTAAAAAGTAAAAAATAAGAAAGAACTAAAAAATGCGCTTTTATTTTAAAATGAACTAAAAAGTAAAAGATAATTTTGAATGTACAACAGAGAACAACCTACCCAAAATCAAGCTCAGAATGAAATTAATGAAGTTATTGGTAAAATTTATAAACATAACTTACTTAAATGTAAAAAGCGTGGAGCGTTAACGAAAAGTTCCAGTTGAAGAGTATAGGTAAAGAGCGTTCCACTTGCGAGCGTCTGAGAACATTCTCCTCTGCCCAAACTCTGTTTGTATAACAAAAGTTTTGTAGCAAATGCAGATATAATATTTTAAGTTTTCAGAAAATTTAATTGATCACCATCTGTAATTTTAAATTTATTTCACCAAATTTGGCAAATAAATCAGTCAAATAAGCTGTTGGCTTTTCGATTTCGTCCGCGCCGCGTGGTCACGCGGGAAACATCGCTTTTAAATTTTTGTAATTTTTTATATGAAAACTTTCGATCTTTTTCGCGGACCCCCGGTAGTTCTTCGCGCACCCCCAAAAATAATTTTGAATTATCATGGACCCCCTGGATCATCCCATAGACCTCCAGGGGTCCATAAGGACCACTTTGGGAAGCACTGGTCTAAACGATGCTCAAGATTCGGCTACAACCCTCAGCATGCGCATGGGTGAACGGTGACGTTCGACCACCTGCTCCTCTGACCTTATCATAATCATTATAATATAATTTTATGCGTAGATAAGTATAAATATAATGCGCAATAACTAATGGAGGTAATTTTCTCTCATCATTTTGACTCAGTTTATTTGCAAATCGCTTCGTGTGAACCTACCATTACTCTTCTTGTTCTATGTTTGAGGGTTTGTGTCATCAAACTCAAACGGATTCTACTACTTTCGAATTTGTCTTTCATTTATTGTTTGTTAACCAAATAGCCAACGATTCGTGCAGCATAGCCCACAGACCGATTTAAATGGTTTTCTCAACAAGCAAAACTGCCGATATTGGACACCGAAAGTAGAGAAAACCCGTCATTGAAGCACCAACAAGCCCTGCACAGGCCAAAAGTGACTGTTGGGCTGTTCTACCCACGAATGGAATGGGACCGTTTTTATTTGAAAATGGTACTGTTGATGGTGATTCTGACGGTCGCATGATAAGTGAATATTTTGTGCTGAGACTCGAGAGAAACAATCGTATACTTCGCACACGTGGTTCCGGTAAGATGGAGCCACACCTCACACACCGAGAGCGACCATGAACCTTTTCCTTGAACAATTTTCCAGAAAAGTGATAAGTTCATGATTGGCTTCATTTACAAATTCTAAATCTACCACGGGACACCCTGTTGTATAATCATATTAAATTGAAACTTATTTCCTGTACGCGTTTTATATAGGATGGAAACATTCCTCAGCCTACTTGGAGTAGACAAGAAAATATTCCCAGCCTATTATTATACTAGTTTGTGGGGACACCAGCTAGCTGCTGTCATAGTCTACCTTGGTTCCCGAAAATTCTACTTTTAGAGTTGTAACTACATTTATAGAATAATATTTGAAAAAAAACACCCTTGTATAGAGCCAAAGCTATGAGCCAAGAAAGACATATTTTTATCCTATTAATTGTACAAACATATCCCAAGTAATATAATCTATTCGTTGTTTTCACAACTTTAATTGGGGTTAACTACTTGGTTAACGCATGCTTTTTGTAATTTGAAAAGTAATTATCGATCGTAAAAATTCCTTATCTATTTGAAAAGCCAAAGATCACTTTTTGTATCTTTAGTTCGGTTTCACACTGCGAGTTTATATCACAAACCATAAACTCAGACTATGAAACCCGGCATTAAACTATGTTCAAACTATACAAATTAAATAAAAAAAACAAAACTGTTATGAGGAGATATCCTTCCAGCAAAAACTCCACTTCAAAAAAATCGTTCATCATTTTAATAAAAGTGCAGGTAAAACGGTGCGAACGTCGGTACACCATTAGCAGTAGTGTAATTGTTGCGCACTTTTCGCATAAATTTCTCCGTTTTGAATTATATCGTAGCTGCCATAAATTGTGGCCGCTCTGACCCTTATTCCAACTCTATTAGCGCAGCAATAAGCAATATTTAATAGTTTTTCAATGAAGCAGTAAATCAGGTAAATAATAGGACATAAACCAAAAACGCCACTTAATACAGATCTTCTGGATTCAGATAAAAACCGACAGACGGACAGGACAGACAGGGGCCGGACGGACGGACGGAATACGGTTGGTTATTTCCAAGGAAGACATGAAAAACCGCGCCGCACGTTTCGAAAGTTTGTCTAAAGAGCGGCGCGAGTACGTGAAACGGCAAGAAAACTGCAGAATTACACCTGAATGCATTTCTTTCCCCCGCCAATTTCTTTTAGTTACTTCTTCTTCTTCTTCTTCGTCTTCTACTACTTGGCGACTGCAGCGAAACTTCTTTTTAATACAAAACTAACTGTTCCCAGTGCAGTTTATCGCCGGTATCAATCAGCACAACATGCTGGAAATATATTATTACTATCATAACGCCGATTTACTACTTATGCAGTTCTTAGTGCATCTCACAACCAGAGAGCTGCTGCAGTTTTTGGTACTGCATTATGGCATGTTGTAGCAGCAGCAGCTGAGAGATCTAAGTCGCAGATTGCATGCGAATTTTAACACGTTCCCAAAGCCCAAGGAAGATACAATTTCTCGGCCGCTTAGGTGTGGAAAATGCTTGCCTAGAGGCAGTGAACTACTCGCGTTATATTTATTACGGGCCGATATGATTGCATTTCCTGCAATTTCTACACCTTCCAACTGTTAACGAACGTAGAAGAGAGCTGCACTCGTCTAGCCATCGGTCTGCGCTGTTGGTGCTGTTGCACCGTGCTTCGCCATTACCGTGCCCGCTGTCCATTGTCGGGCGCGCATAAACAATTATTATAATTGATTAATTCCGAGATCTCGCTTGCATATTTATTATGATTATTATTTCGTCTTTTCACTTTCGTGATGGTTTCCTGGGGAAGCACCTGATACACACCGGCCGCAGGTCGTCGTTACTGGTCAGACGTGAAATTAACTCGTGTCATTCGCCGTCATGTCTGGCCATAATGTCAGATGTTTAGAAAATCTAAGATTAATTGCTTTTCAAAGTTTATCATTAGGCTTGAGAAGAGAAGCAAACTGTAAATTGGGAATCTTTCGTAATATTTACGTGGCTTCTGAAGGAACATTACAAAGTTGTTGCCATTTCAGGTGAGAGGTTATGCTGCTATATGTCTTAACCTCCAGGGATAAAATTTAACTTGCGCTGTGGAAAGTGATTTATGCGCGGTCTTGAAGGAGATGACTAATTTGGTTGTTGTTGTTGACTTGGCTTATATTGAGGTGACCGAGAATTGATGTTTGCTTTCTTACGTTCTTTTCACTTTATAAATTTGGAAAATTCAAAATCTATAAATAATTAATCTTCTTTGACGCTTTAATAATTTATTCTTTTTACTTACCGTATTCGCGGAACTCTCGTTAAAACGGTGTTTAGGAAGTATGTTTTTCCTTCATAAAATTTGCTCCTATTAGCAATATTTCTAACTCCTACAAATGTTATAAAAACCTGTTCCCATTCGAATACCGGAATTGTGATGGTGATTTAGGCGCCCATAGTGAATAATTATCCATTAAGCGCGAAAGGATTTGAAACGTAAATTAAAGAGAAAACACGTGCGTATTAAACTTTCTTTAACTGTTGTTTGAAAGACCATTTAGTGCTATTAGCTATGGTAAATTACTTCATTTCCATGAACCAGAAAGGAGTTTTATTACTGTACAAAGTTTTGCTATAAATGTATCCAGCTGTTTCCAGTTGGTCAGTCATTTTTGCTTTAATTCATGCTTCAACTGAATTGTATAGTAATATACATCCAATATCACAGTAATATACGTCCAATTGCGAAATACACCAGCTCATGGCCAAGGCTTTTTGAGAATATTATGGAATCTTTAAAATGTGGATCGTAACGACGGGAAGTCTGCAGAAGCAATGTGCCATACAAATTTTTTGCTTCTTGAACTTACTGGTAATGTTCTTGAGCTCTTTAACTCATAAATTGCACAAAGAGCCGGAAAATGTAAGGTATCGCTTGTAGACACCAAGTAGTAGTAGCGATTTAACCCTGTTTTATAAATTATATCCTTTTGAAATAAATTTTTTTTTTGAAAGACGAAATCATTTGTTAAAATTTATATATTTTTATGAATTTGGCAATTTTGAATATGTATTCTCCTTTTACCGAAAACGTTCATTTCCATTTAGTTTACCATTTTGAAAAATTTTGTGGATCAATTGTCCTTTTCAGATCTTAGTAGGTTACAATTTGATATTACATTGGTTCTCGTCATGTCATTGTCACTTGCCACTTATCAGAACCCATCTACAATATATAATGATGACACCAAAGAAACAAACGCACCAACCCTGGAAGAAGTACAAATTGCTATAGGATCTTTAAAAAACAACAATTCCCCAGGAATTGATAACATCACAGGAGAATTGATCAAGCAAGGACGAACTACTATGCTGCATATGAAGGAAGATTTGGAGCCCAAGAAGGTTGACAAATTCAACTGTGCAAACTATAGAGGAATATCTTTTTAAAGAACACTATTCAAACTAATGACAAACCTAATTAAAGCCAGATTGGAACCCTAT
This sequence comes from Thereva nobilitata, assembly GCA_963855945.1. NCBI lineage: Eukaryota > Metazoa > Arthropoda > Insecta > Diptera > Therevidae > Thereva > Thereva nobilitata. Next base: position 36,356,020 of record OY979696.1, read on the forward strand.
ACAAAAGCAGCAATTCGTGAATACCAAGCTGGATTTATAAGAAATAGGTCAACAATGGACCAACTATTCTCATTAAGGCAGATCCCGCGAATGTGCTGGAAATGTGTATTAACTTTTCGTCGATTTGAAGCAAGCATACGACAGCATCGACAGTATTCGACAATGCTACACCTAAACATCCCCTTAAAGATAGTGAAGCTAACGAAAATGGCAGTGAAAAATACAAGGTGAACAGTTAGACTACAAGGAGAACTGATCGAGTCCCTCCCGATGACATAAATTGCCTTACCAGATGCCTGTCATACCTTAGAGAAATTTTCAAGGAATCAAGGGACGCCGAAAAAAGCCAGACAGGAAAAGACCAGCTGGATACCTGCGGTCAAGGTGAGAAGACGATGTTAAGACATGTCATTGATTTTTATTAACAGTTTGACGATATACCTTTTTATCCAATCCGGGGAAAAATTCTGAATTTACATAAATTTTAAGGCCTTTTCAAAGTGGCGATTTTGTTAACAGAGACTTTTGCAGAGAGATGTAGATGTTAAATTTTCATTTGAAAGTCCGCAGAGACTTTTGAAAAGTCCTTATCTTATGGACCCACCATTAGTCGCGCAGTCAAAGGATTTGTAAAACGGCTCTTGCTATTTAGGCCACGATTCTTCGAAATAAGAATTTTCCACATTCAACTTTTCATGTGACCTCTGTACAAACTGTGAGCTTTGAATCAAACAGTCGACGAAATGCTTCTGGGGACTTTTCCAGCTACTTACCAGTGATTTAGCAACGATTTTCCATTGTTGCACAGAAAAACTTCTAAAGAATTCTATACTATAGACAGAAGTTTCGGTGACCAAAAGTCTATCGTGTGGACCCACCATAGGAAATTTGTTTTTGCGCATGCGATTTACTTAACATTTTCTGATTTTGTACCCTAAAATATTACAAAAAATGCCACTGGACTTTGAAAATATTTGCTTTTAAATAAGTAGTAGCGATTTGACCATTTTGACTTTCGCGCCAAATTGATAGTCGATTATTGCATGTTGTCGCTGAGAAAGAGAAGTGAGAGAGAGGCGGCATCTTGGCGGACACGGTGGAAAAAGCTCCCGCCATCAGCGCAGCAGCCGCGAAGATGCTTCCTAATATAGAGACCTCCCGACCAAGCCGACGAGAATGGTTATTTCTGTCCTATTGTATGCAGCCAGTGAGCGCAGCGACTATGGATAGAGCGGGCCATAGGAGCAAAATAAACTCTGCGTAACGGGTAAGTGCCCCTCGAGCATGCTTTGCAGAGAAGGTGGAATGAGTCTACTAAGAGCCAATGGATCCATAGACTCCTACCAAATGTGGAGAAGTGGGGTATAAAGGAACATGGGAAAGCGCGTTACTACCTCACGCATTTCCGGAATGGCCATGGAGGTTATAGGGCAAACCTTCACCGCTTCAACTATGACGATTCACGGTTTTGCCCAGAATGTTCGGATGGGAAAGAGGCGGCGGAAAATGTCCTATTTAAATGCCTGAGGTTTGCGGATCACAAGGCTGTCCTGGAAATAGAGGACGGGTTGCAGCTAAAACCGGAGAAGATCCTAGACTAAATAATGAGGTCGGAGGATGTATGAAGAATGGTGGAAATGGCGCTGATGGCATGAGCCGGTCAATCGAAGAGAATGAGTGCTAAGAAGGTGGCTGGGCTAGAGGAGCCTTTTTAGGCTGAGCTAAAGACCCAAACCCCCGGGACGCAGGAACCTCTCGGTAGAATGGTGACAATCTTCAACGTCTGGTTAGCATCTTCGAGGGACCCTTGAAAGGGTCACGGTGGTGACGCCAGGCCGAAGTAATGCCTTTACGGCTCCTACACTGCAAATTTCAGATTTTTGAAGTGTGTTATTTTAACACGCTTTAAGTGTTTATTGTGACGTCACCCATTTGATTTACATTTTAGTCACTTTTTACACGTTTTTAAAAAGTGACTACAATGTTAATCAAATGGGTGACGTCACAATAACACGCTTTAAGTGTGTTAAAATAACACACTTCCAAAAGCTGAGATTTGCAGTGTACCGTTCTGGACTCAAAGGTCTTGCAAAAGAGTTTGTGAGTTTAGTCAGTAAGTGTCTGACACTACCGTCTAATTGCAGATCCTCAGCGGTGTTTCCTGACTTAGTCATGGTCCAATAGGCCTTACAGGCGACACATTCTAACAAATCCCTCTCAAGATTCTCGCGACTCGCTCGTAAAAATAGAGAGCCAAGTCTATATAAGATCTAGATTCAGTGATGAAACCATGATTTCTTTCATTTCGTGTTATATAAATTTTTAGACACAAAATCAAATCCAGATTTTTTTTTATTTTTTTCTTATTTCTAGCTATAAAAGCAATAAAAATCAGATATGTATATCCCATGCGCAAAACTGCTGTTGACCGGTGTAATTTATGGCGAGTCTATCGGTGAAAGAACACACTTATTTAGCTCACTTAAATAAATATTTTCACTCGTTTTAGGCAGCTTTCAGCACAGCCAAACGGTTTATACTGTAGCACTGCTGCAATTTTTCATCTTGTTACATTTTTTTTATAGAAGTTGTGATTTTTTGTTGCTTTATAGTCTTTCGTATCTTTGCTTTGTTCGCCAATGTGATTATATTCTATGACGTCCATTGAGTTCAACAAAAATCATGAGTTCCAGAATAGCACCGATTGAAAATCATCACATAAACAACACATCCGCTTACTAATAGCAATATTTAAGCTCAAAGTAGACTAAAATCGACACCAATAATAAAACCCCAAGCGGAGAATTTCAAAAACTAATCAACTTCCAAAAAAAATCATTAATTTCCCACGAAATTTTAGAAATTTTCGCAACATTAACCTTTTTTCTATCACAATAATTACAGCAATCAACCAGACTTAATCACAGGTTATTAAGGACCCCGAAAAAAAGTCGTAATCAATCACGACGGGAAGTCCAGTTTGTTTTTTGTGCAATTTTCCAAAAACATCACAAACTTCGCAGGCTTGTACACAGCTTCCCAAAGAGATCATCCACCAATAGTAATCCCCCGCGCGCCCACCTGCGGCACTGTGTTTATTGTAGTTGCGAACATAAAATCAAGCAACCGTAGAACGACCTCCTAGCTGGGAGCTAATTAGGCTAGCATTATTGTAGCGCTTTCGTCATTCCTCCTCCTCCACCTCAAGGTTGATTTCGTCAATCGGTTCACAATTAAATTCTCCTGAGAGGTGCGCGCAGAACTGCTCTGTTGCCGGGAGACGTCCACAATAGATCACGGTGTATTTTTCTTAAGGCTGTAAATTAAGCATTATTTTTTTTTATAGTCACCTCTCTGCTGCATAATGAGGTAATTGGACTTTGTAGGAGAAGTTCGCGTGAGTGGGTAGCGATATTTCCTAAGGGATTGGCCTCCTCACAAAGCCCATTTCGCCTGAATTACGCTAGACCAAGCCCATGCCTGAGAGTTCAAGTGTTGCTGCTGATGCCGTGCTGGGCACCTGGCATAGGTGGAAATAATAAATTGCTAATTTTTTTTGCTTATGGTTTTTTGATATCATAAAGCTTTGTATTTCGTGGATGAACTGTGTTAAAACATGAAATATGAAGTTTCTATCGTGGAAAGGTTTTTTAATTTATTTTCAACTTAAGACAGCGATCCGAATTTAGTTTTTACACACATTGAAGCCGTGCAGGTGATGAGCACAGTAGATGAGGATGAGGTGATTCACTTTAAGCACAGCTTCCACTCAACTACAAAACATAATATACTTTAAAAGTCTCAACCACACGAAACCCACTCCATTTTACAATACCCATCAGAAATGTATTGTTGGTTACACTATAGGTACGCAGTATTATTATTGCTAGACTATAGGTCCACTTCAAATTTAGGTAGAAATTTCCGCAATAGATGAAGTACCGCTCCTCTCCTCACTCCATTGGATTTGAAGTTGCCAAATTGTAATACTTTTGTTTCAATCGTCTTGCTTGGTGGTCCCATATTTTCATGTGTTGCGCTTCGAATAAGCGATGGTAGAAACAAATTGGCCACCATTGGAGCTTGAAACGTTCCATGATTGTCCATCGCTCTTTTTACTGAACTAGCGTGGTTACGGAAAGCATTTATTGTGATTATTTAATTGTGTATAGAAACTATTTGCATCATTTTTACTGACCTCGTTCGATTGATTTTATTTTGTTATGTAAAATTCTTTGCGCAAATATAGACTATAGTTAGTCGACCTCTGTTATATTTTACATTGGGAACTATTATCGAAAGTTTTTCTACTCCAATTGTTTCTCGTCGTGTGCTGAAACAATATCATGTCATTTACACATTAAATTCTGCAACTAATTTACTATTACACATGCTTTACACATGCTATTGTTTAGTAACCATGCGAATTTCGCGCTTTGTCATTGTTGCATTTATAAATTTCATCATATTCTTGGAAATAATTGTGCATTACATGTCAAACTTGTGTATATATAAATAACAAAATAGTCTTGTGATTTCTTGTTATAAATGAAATATTGATATCATTTATGAGCTAATACTTAATTTTTGATATTGAAGTAAGCTGTATTAAGTATGTGAAGAACAAGATTTCAATTACGGCCAATTCTTTTCCAAAGTTCGGCTAGTGACCATTACGTTTGTTGTTTGAATATCAGTTCGATTAATCTAGTCTTGCTGCTCTAGATATTTTAAAAGCCGTTGACGGAGTAGAACATTCGATTTCTTTGGCCAAACTTCAAGCTATTTTTGCACAGCCGCAAGGAAGTGGATTCAAAATTTCTCCACTGATAGTTCAGTCAAAGTAGTGTCGAATGGCCTAAAATATAAACCGCAAATAACCTATGTTTGTAATCGGAACAGCTAAACGATCTTTGCTCTTACCAGGGATTGTATCTATCCCCAGTGCTTTGTCTTTCTTATATAAAAATGTAATACTATCAGTATATTCTCAGTAATTATTAGACAGTTTTTGTCGTCAGCCATCGAATTAACCTTTTACGACGGTCTACAAGAATAGAATCTAGTTTAATTAGTTTAAGTCTAGTAAGACTAGTTTAAGTTTAAATTTGCTACAATATTTAAAGCATTGTATTATTGGGTTTCATTATGTAATTTCATCAAATTGAAAAATGAGAACTATTTGGGGTATAGCGATGGCCACGATTATGGACTTGGAAGGTGCCTTCGATAAGATACAGGACATTAAACTGAAAAATTCTTTAGTGGAGTGTGAGGTCAGCCCCACCTATCGTTCCAGGTTAGGCGCACATCGCTGATGGTAGCTACTGGAGGCTCGACTCAATTTGGTACCGCTGTAGCTTGAAGTGCAACAATCTACTATAAACGCTGCACTAAGTCTGAGATAAAATGATCACTTGGGCGATGGTCTTCAGCGACGACATTCTGCAATTGTCAGCGTTATGGAAAAACCCAGAAACGAGGATGTTACCAGGCTGTATGCTCGCGAGGATTTCAAACCTTCTTTTGTGATAATAAAAGAGAGTCTATCCTAGGTAGTCCGGAGAAATAACAAAAAAAGGCACAAAAGGAGACAAAATTCCAAAATGGCTGAAAATTGTACCACAGCTTTCTTGGGACTTTTTAAGAAAACAATTTCGGAATCACAAAAAAACATGGCCGCCGCCGCAAAAAAATCACTCAAAAACTGGTTTTTTTCGAAATTTTTTTTTGATCAGTCAATACAAAACATTATTGCCTACAAAATACCCCTCTTGAAATTTTTTCGAAAACCTTGACCTTTCCGAATTATTCAAAGTATTTTTTGGCAGAAAAGTGATTTTTGGAAACTTTGACTTTGACTAACTTCGAAAGGGTTAGGTTTTCGAAAAAATGACAAGAGAGCTTTTTGTACGCAATAACGTTTCGTATTTGAGTGAGTAGTTTTTGAGTGATTTTTTTGCCAAAAAGTGATATCTCCGGCGGCCATGTTTTTTTTTGTGATTCCGAAATTGTTTTTTTAGAAAATCCCAAGGAAGCTGTGGTCCACTTTTCAGCCATTTTGGAACTTTGTTTTCTTAAAATGCTAATTTCCCTGGACTAAGGGAGCTGTTTGAAGACAAGCGTCTTGGGGCGAAAGCTTTAGGTTTAGTAGAGCGTTCAGCTTAGGTATCCTAGCTAATGTTTTTCAAGCAGAGATATACGTTATATTGGCTTGCACCTTTGAAAATTTAAGAACGGTCTTTATCCTACCTGACAACCAAGCAACCTTCGGAGAAATAAAACCCCTTAGTACCAAATTAGTTTAGGTATGCCAACACGCCCTTGATGAGCTAAGTACTAGCAATCGGGTCATCCCTATGTGGGAGGCGCGCGTCTTAGTCAGACAGGTCTCTGACACTGTTTTCTTCTACCTACCCTCTCTATCCAATTAGGCTTTGATGTAGTACGCCGACGCCGGAGGTCACACCTGGTCTAGTGAAATCCAAGCGATTTATTCTTCAGCCACCCGTCCGTCTACTGGAGAATTGCTGAGGTGCAGCAGCAACGATGTCAGTCCAAAGCTTAGAAAAGATACCCACGATACCCTTCTGAGTAACATTACATTGGATCTTTGCTAGATGATCGGTCCTACCATGTTGGATATGGTGAGATTGTGCCGTGGGACACGGGAAATTTGTGAACACGACTGCATACATTATGGGGAATGGGCTTCGAGTGGTAAAACAGTGATTCACAAAAGAAGATCAAGGACATGGTCCTATGGAACCTTATTGCTCTAATTGTCATTTGCCTTTCAGTGAAGCTAAAAATCTGCTTTTTAGCATAAGCCCTTTTTAGTTTTTCGTACATACATACCAGTATAGCTTACATTTCCACTTCAAAGCGAGTTGTTAAGATGTCTATGCTGGTTTAACCTCAGGTTTCAGCACCCACGACTGTTTCTGCCTAAAGATTCCTCTGTGCCAAATTTGAGCCCATCGTGCGTTATCTTAGGAAAACCCCAGGTATCTTTTTATTTTATTTTCGTGCGTTGGTAGGTGAAAAACTTCTCATGCTACCGATATATAACCCTAACTAAAAACACCTACAAGCCTTCCATTGCCCATCTGGGACTATCTTTTTAGTATTGCTTAGCGGGAATGGATCAGCTAATTGTCCTGGGTTTTCTGTGCCTTCCCTTCCTTCTCTTGGTTTCTTCCAGTCTAAATTTCCTGTGTATGGCCTTTAGCGTTGTTTCCATCTTCATCTGCACATCCTTGTACTTCATTATATGTTCTACGATATTCTCCGGTTTCAGTCGCGGCTCGGCTGTCGCTTCCAGCTCCGCCGTATGATTGGCGAATCTCGTACAACAAAAGAAGATGTACTCTGCGTCCTCCTGGACATCTGGTCATGCCGAGCACAGCGCTGAGTCATCGTAAGAGATCGTAGAGGCGCATGCCAGTATGTCTTTACTCTCTAAAAACGAATCGGTAACTATTCACTGGTTTTCAGGGAAAATTCACTGGTTGCACTATTGCTCAGTCAACCAACCAATAATTGCTTAGAATATGAGTCGCATACCGTCGGCTTAGAGTGTAAACCTGCTAACTAACTTTAATGAAATTTTACAGCGCGTACAAAAAACTTCTAATAATTTATATTTTTAGCTTAGAAAGTAGTAGTAGTCTCAACCATAGTATTTACTATACAATATTACAAAATAAACCAACTATATTTTGGGTTTTCTAAGCTACAAATATAAATTATTAGAAGTTTTTTGTCCCCGCTGTAAAATTTCATTAAAGTTAGTTAGCAGGTTTACACTCTAAGCCGACGATATATCTTTTCACTGGTGGAACCAGTAAAATTATAATTCACCAGTTGAACCAGTGAAATTTTTACTAATTCAATTTGAGCCAGAAATTTTGACTGGTTCAATCAGTAAACAGGCCCGAATTAACTGATTTTACAGTGAAATTATTGTTTACTGAGTGAACCAGTCAAATTCACTGGTTCATTTTTAGAGAGTATGATGTTAGTCGTCCTATTCAATTCTTCTGGCCATTTTAGCTCTGCATATTGCTAACCAACCTCAGCAGTTTACGATTCGGCCTAGTCGCCATTCTTGCCTGTGCTGTACAAATAGCGGAGGTTTTATTCGCCATGCCCTCCAAGTGCTCTTTAAAATTTTCCTTAAGGCGGGATGTGAGAGAATGATCTGCTCCCCTGCCTTGATCCTTACCGACACTGGCTTTCTCCATTTACTGATCAGCTTCTGTCTTGTGCCAGCGAGCGTAAGACCAGCGCATTCTACCTACGCTTTAATCTCCCACATCGCTTCGTTCACTCCTTTTGGGAGGCGGAGCACTAGCATACCATTATTAGTTGTGCTCCAAAGGAAAGGGCCCAGGACGTAAACTCCGCATATAATCCTGCACACCTTCGGCTTATCGTCCAAGTCACAATGAAACGACCTGCGCCGGAGAGCTAGTCGATTACTAATCGTACTAGGTACTTTGGTGTACCTAGTTTAATCAACGCCTCGACTATTCTGCTTCATTTCGCCGAGTTGATAGCATTTTCGACATCGGGTTGCTTACTTTTTTTATATTATCCTTGACCCAGGATAGCCTATTTTTTATATATTTAAACTGTAACTTTCACCCCTGACTTAATGCAGAATCTTCGACCAGCATTAACAGCTTGAAAATATTCTACTCAATTTTCTGCTTTACTATTCAATCTTTAACTTCTATAGAATCATTAAATTTTAAACCTCTTCTCGAAAACATTTACAACCAGTAAAGAAGATGAAGAAGTACTTTCCGGTACTTGAACGATCAGCACTGCAGGTAACGAAGTTCAAGAATGATTAGTCTTCAGTCCTGCTGAAAGCTTTTTCATAGTTCGATTTCATTGTTTTATTAATTTCTAAAAGGTGTGCAGCTATAAACGGGAATTCTATCATCCATCATCATCTATTGACGAAATCAATCGTTTATCATTAAAAAAACATTGATGAAACCTCCCAGTTGCAGCGCTAAGGTGTGTTCTGACATAAAATAAATAGTTATCACGGAAATATTGATTGATTTAAGGTAATTAACCAGTCAAAATTATGCAAAAAGCAATAACTCTTGCCCATATTCCACCTCGCCTTTGGACCCAAGCCTTTGAGTTGCCTTCGATATTCCTGATAAGCTATTAGTGTAGCTAGCAACATATTGACTGATTTCGAAATCTCATAGTTGTTGGCTGTCATTTTACAGAAAAGGAAAAAAGTCACTGTCGCTTTCCAGATTATGGTTCGAGCCATGTTCGTTCGCCCATAGTTGTGATTGGTTAGGGCCTATGAAGTTCGCCGCGGCGTGGGTCCAAATTAGTCGCTGGAGCACATTAATAATCTGCGGCAATTGTCTAAAATCTAACGGGCGAATAATGAGATTTTATATGCCGCTCCCAATTTTTTTTTTGTGTATCTACAGATAAAGTGCAAAAGGAAGGAGGTGAAATATAGTTGTAACAAGGCGAATAGGTAACCGCATCGTCGCGTCGTCGTCGCCAAGAACGTCGATATCTTTCGAACACGAAATGCTCAAGACTGAGATCATTTGACAAATTGTATCTTGATGAACCTTTGACACGAATAGAAAGTTTTTAGGCATTGTTGTTTCAATTTATTCAATTCGGAATTGTTCAAAAGCCATCTTCTGGGATAAGATATAGAAAATCCCGCCAGAAAGTGAAAACGGGGCTCCTCTACCTCAGCCAGTCTATCATGTACCCAAAGATATTGAAGATCACATCTCCCTCAACCTTAACCGATCCCCTGTATCGTATGCTCGTTAGCAGATGCTATGGTGGAAAAAAAAGTAACTAATGAAATGTTTATTTGCAAGGAGGCTAATTGCGATCTTTTTTCACTTGCTTAACTTATACTAGCGTTATTGTTTATGAAGACATTGTTCAAAAGTCCCCAAATTAGATAGATTGAAAATTCGTGTTGTAATTTTTCTCTTGTTTATCGGCTTTTTTAAGGGAAAGCCGTTGGGTTTGTATACTCGTCGTTTCTATAGACGACGGTAGATGCTGCAGGTGAAGAAGATGATTCTCTTCCCATGGTAGAGAAAGCTATGTATATGCACAACAGTAGAGTAATTGATTAAGTTCAAGATCAGATAACCCTATGCTTTGTTTCCTCCTTCGTTCGTGTGGTCGTTGCTGATGCATCTTGCAGTTTTCATGGATAAAAAATGGATACAGTTTACACTGGTTTTCCTAAGTATAAAATTGGACGTGATTAATGTAAATATTTATTCAATATTAAAAGTACGATAACCTTGTCTTGTGTGTGTTCGGTTTGTTACTTCTTGTGGGGCATAGGGTTGAACCTAGAGTTCAGATTCACTTACAAGGCTAGGTACACTGATTTATGCGGGTTCCGTATTAAAAAGTTGCTTGGATAACAAGTGAATTTAATTTAGTTACTGCTGTTTACTATCGTTTGCATAATGAGTTTTTTGTGTAGTATAACATCAACAAACGGAGGCCGTTACTACCTAGGGGGAAAAACATTAATTTTCACGGTTTTTATTTTGCAGCCGTAACATGTTCTTCCTGTTTTTTAAGAAACATATTGCATGACCCTGAAGCCATCTCAATTCCATCGAGGAAGCTCTGCAGATATCGAAAAAGTCATAGTCGGAGGGTAGCTCTGTCTGGACTATACCTTGGGTGCATCGAAACTTCCCAATCAAACTCTCCTAATTTTTGAGGTGTCATCAAAGAAGTGTTTTGTTAGGCGTTCTGGTGTTGGAAGACCACATCTATCCTATTATTCAGTTCGGGCAGTTTTCGTTCAATTGCCTGCTGTATCTCTCTATAGTGGAGTCGGACAAGCATCAAATTTGAGTGAAAAAGGAATTGTTTCCAGTCTCAAAAACATTTTTTTTAATATGTTAGTTGCTATACGAAATGGACATTTTCTACCACTGGCAACCGCCGCTACGTAAGTTATGGGCCATTTTGTAGAAAATCTACCATTTTGGTCATTATTTCTAAATATAGATGGGAATTTCTCGGTATGTGTAGGTCCAAAGAACGCGAAAAAAATTGAGGCTGTTCATTATGATATTACCTCTCAGCGGTTACAAAATGAAATTTTAATCTGCACACATAACCTCAAAAAAAATTGAAAACTGAAGAAACTGCTAAATTTTGGTTCTTTGCTTATAACTTCGGATGTTTCAAGTAAAATTTGATGAAATTTTCAGAAATTATACTTTATAATGTGAGCAATAGCTGGTTAAAATTTCAAGTCGAAATTTTTAATACAAGTCTCAAATATTAACCTCAAATTTGAAAATTGATTGGCCAATAAGTTTTGTGCATCGCAACGTATGAAGTTCGTTTTTATTTTAAGTGTAGGCTTTTATATGCACTTTATGATGGTGAAAGAAAAAAAATTTTAAACTTGACAAAAGTGCAAAAAATCGAATAGAAAATCGTGAATTTTTGTATTTTTTCGTCAATTTTCTCGAAAAATCCACTTTTTTTTTTGATAAAACTAAATTATTTTTTGGCATATGTCAAAAATGTCAAGGTGCAAAACTCCCGCTAGCGGCGAAACTATACGGAATTCGAAAAAAACAGTGAAGACAAAATTTGTAGGAAATTTTATGCTCTACAACTTTGCTCTTCTGATATTTTCTCCAAAATGCATAGTTTCTCCTCAAAATAGAGAAAAAGGCGGAAAATCGCGAAAAAACGCCTATTAAATATAACCTAATATAACCTTGAAAATATTTCGTTAGGCAACCCAACACCGTTACATTTGTTAGCATGAAAAAAAATTTCATTCGGTTACTCGATCGGTGAAGGTCGCTCTTCTACGTATCTTAGACTAAGGCAAAATATCAATGTTCAAATTTAGTTATCTTCGGATACTCATTGTAAATATATTAAATAATAAAAATATAAATGTATTTATCTAATTTTTGGCTAGTGGCCGTATGGCCACTACATGGGTGACAACTTTGATTAGTGGCCGTATGGGCCACTACAGATGTTAATTCGCTCTATCATAAATTTCGCGCTCAACTCATGAGGAATCCATACATATCGAGTTTTTTTGGGATCCAGCTTTTTGTACATGGTTCAAAACCGTTTTGTGGTCATTGCCTAGCTCCATACCAATATCGACACTGCTGACATGCCTATCTGGCTCGATCTTTTCAAGAATTTCATCAGCTTAAAATCAGAGCATGACTCTTCTTTCCCATCAAAGTTACTAGACCCAAAAATGACGAACCATTTTCTCGCAGCAGCTTTGATAGAGTGCCTTCGCCGTGCACTGCACAAAGCCTGCGCTATGTTCTTCTCTTTGTCGTAGGAAACTAACGTGGAGACCGAATCTTTTAGAGAGAGTCCATAAGGCCAAAACAGCTCTCTTCTTATGCCAAAGAACGATCGGAGTTAATTGGGGCCTTAAACCCCGCATCGTTGTATACAACCGTAATCAGCATGGCATATCGGTATGGTGGTCTACATGGCATGTGATCTGGACGGCTGCCAAGACAAAGGCTTCTCTTGGATGGACTCCGTATTCATATGGTCACTCATCCATCCTTAGGAGGTTTGTCACCGCTGCGGAGAAACTAGATTACACTACACCTACGTGGACCTTGGAGAAAGGTTTGAATACCATCATTTCGGCCAGAGATGACTGGACAGATGGTGTTTTCCCGACTAGGTCATTATGTATTTATACAGATGGCTCAAAAAATGGGAACAGCGTAGGTTGCGGTATCTTTTGCGAGGAATTGAATAGATATACCTCTCTTCGTTTACCCGACCATTGCGTCTTCCAGGCAGAAGCCACTGCCATCTGGGAGGCTCTCGAATGGCTGAAGATAAATAATATATCTCATAAAAACATATGTATTCTATCGGATAGTCAGGTGGCCCTCAAGACTCTTAATTCTGTCGTTAAAAATCCATGACTGTTCTGAACTGCCGCAGGTCTCTGTGTGAGGCTGCCATTCAGTTTGATATAACTCTGTGTTGGGTTCCTGGACACAGGGGGATTAGGGGAAACTGCAGGGCAGATGAGCTTGCTAGAAAGGGGACCGAAATGGAGGATACCCCACTTAACCCAGATGGGAATACGCTTAGCCACCTATGAGAAATGAGGCTGTGAGAAAAATCAGCTTAGCTCGAGCCAGGCTGAGATGAACCACAGCAACAGTGTGCCGCACTCTTCACACAATATGGCCGACCTTGAACGCAAAGCGTTCAAAATCTCTTGTTCAGCTGAACAAAAAAGAGATAAGCTATGTAGTGAAGGTGCTGAGCGGTCACTGTCCCTTTGACCCGCACGCCGAAAGATTGGGCCTTCCCCACAACGACTTATGCAAAAGTTGTGGCAATGAGGATGAGGAAGAAACTGTCTCCCATCTTCTCTGTAAATGTCCGGCCCTCGCGAGGAAAAGAGGGATCTTCCTTGGCTCACCTTTCCTTTATGGGTTGAGTAAGCTGCAAAACACTGGTGTTTTTGACCTCTGTCGCTTTATTAAATGCTCCAAATGGCTTGAAATAGCCTAAATTTTGTCCCAACACCAGAATGGTGTGCCTAAGTGGGCTTCCTAGTGGGGGACCAGCCATTTCAACCTAACCTACTGCAACTTTTCATTATTTTTCTCCATTTTCAAACGTAAACAACTTTCCAGCAATTTCGATGTTTATACACTCAAAGTGACACTTAAACTGTCACATTTCAAACGAAAGGTTAGTGGTGTCGCTGCGGTCAGTACTTTGTGACTTATTTGCAATTGATGCCATCTGTCGGAAAAACGCCAAACGTTTACACTAGATCCAATATTTTTGTTGAAAAAGTTTCAATCATGAAATTCTTTAATGATATATAGTCCAGTAAGGAGAAATTTTTAAACTAGTTTTCTTCCATTTCTACCTTTTGCTAAATAGAATTCAGACGAATCCGTCTTCCATTCATCATGCTTCTATGTATCCATCACCCTAAGTCTTTTCGTAAGCCAGATGCACTAACTAACGCTTCATTATTAAAGAACGTATGCACAGTTATCAAGGTTCAGTTTTCAACCATGTGAACTGTTTTAATCTCAAATGGACAGAAATGTTCAATTTGCAAAATTCTTAAGTCTGCCATCAATTTCGCGGCACTAAATGATAATTTCCTATTTTTTTTATGCTAATTTCCTTAGATTAATGGATCTAAACGTCGAAGAAATATTAAAACTCGAATAGCTTCCTCCGGAATAAGAAAAGTAAGATTTAATTCACAAGTAACGTAAGTGCTCGAGGCTATTAATTTGAGACGTACAATCATTATACCAGAAGAGCTTCGAAATTAAACAAATGCTTTTCCATAAATTATAAATCAGCAGAATTCCCATCATGCATGCATGCTATATAATGATGATAGAGCGGACATGTAAAGTCGGTCAACATTTTGTAAGAATTTGGGTTTTCTGTGTACTATTATAATGCACTAAAACTGGGAAAAAGAATGTGTCGTTTGTCAGCATTTCCTTCATAAAATAAACAAAAATTTCGAGTTTTCTAGTCGTAAAATACATATTTTCGCCTGTAGTCAGATACCAACAGGAAATCAGATTTTGAGTTTATTTTTGGAAACTGGAAATTCTCATGATTTTTTTAGTACAACAAAACGAAAAGAAAAAACTCACAAACAAGAAATGCCTTTCAATCTCATCAGTTTGACATGTTCGTTATTTATACATCGAAGATTTGAAAGTAGTTCGAAATGTTGTGAATTTTCCACTTTTGTTCATAGTGAAATGTTACGGAATTTAGTATTTTGTAGTTCTATGGAATGTGGTTAGAGCAAAAGAAAAGAAAAAAATTATATTGAAACAAAACGATTTTGAAATTTCATATTCCGATTTAATATTACAAATCTAAAACCTCTCAATTTAAATTACCTACATGCACACGTAGTATTGATCGCATTTTCATATCAAATTGACAGTTTGATTGGTAAAACAAAATGACTTCATCACAAACTAAGCGTGAATATCTTTTAGCCACAAAGTAGACCGCAAGTTATCATTCGATATATTTTTATCGGGCAATTAATAAAAATCGGTTGGCTGGCATTTGTGGGGCTTGAACCAAATACATTTATTTAATCCATTCTTTTGTTTTGTGGAAAGGGTTGACGTGTTGTTGTTGTCGCTGAAATGGAGTCTTATCAAATCGTGAGCAATTAACTTTCGTTTTTGTGTGACTCAGTTGTTGTTAAAATTTTTATAATCCTTGAGGGACTTATGACTATTTAGAAGGCGAAAGCATTGATGCGGGTCTGATTATTGTTTTCTTTCATGTTGTCGTGAACGTATTGTTAAATTTATTTAGAAAAGATTTGTTAACGGCATTGGAAATTTCGCTGCTTGATGAATAAAATTGGTTAGTTTAGTTTTCACTGGGAACATTTATACTCAAAGTTAAAAATTCATTCATTCAATGGTCAAACTCATTATCACTGTAGAGCCTTACAGTTGTACAGCAAGTGCTACGCAGTTTCGGGAGCTGCTTCGCAGAATAGACAGCTACAACCAACTATAAGCCTTATTTTGCTTAAATAAATGGTAATTGAACGAACAGTGGCTCGCAATTTCACTACTAATGTGGCATTCGTGGCCTGGGATCCACATTGCGTAACAATGTTGTTCCTGCTGAGGGTTTTCAGAGATAAGAAACAATCCAGGACAGTCTTCAATGACACCCCATTGGATTTAATTGCGAACAGGGCAACTTTACTGTCCGAGAAAATAACGATGTCAGAGCCATCTGGATCTCTATTAATACAAGTCTGGTCACACACCTGGATGGCGAGTACCTCCCCGAGTAAAAATGAAACTCGCCCGCACCTAGCCTGCACGGCGCACAGTGGTTCCAAATCCCGAAAAGGTGGCCAAAATATGTAGACGTTATTAAAATTGTATGAAATTACGTACAAATAGTATTCGGTCGAGGTAGAGGTCGCTGATTACGAATCTTCAGTCAAAATAAAAAAAAACAAAATGGCGGATCCAATATGGGGAGAAATTTTTTATATAGTGGTCAAATTTTTATTAAATTTGGTATGAAGAGTATTTCGAGTCTGCTGACATAAAATTGTTCAAAATTGCGATTTTTCAAAAATTCCAACGGGATTTCATTTTCAATTGTTTCTTAAGTTTTCTAAATGAATTTCCCAATTATAAACCGATTTTACAAAAAATGGCAGCATTGTTAATTAAAGTTAAAAAAACTAGATCGTTAATTACACAAAAACTAATAAACCGATCTTGTTGAAATTTTTTGTACATTGGCGAAACTACATAAACACAATCTTCAAACATTTTCAGCCTTCTATGTGCAGTTGTTTTCCTGACTTTGGAACGTGTTTTGCAGACTTTGGAAGCGATTTGCAAGATCACCCTTGCACATAGCGACCTGTAACAGGGCTTATTTTTTAGAAAATTTCATAAGGAAGAGCTTTCCCAATGCATAGGTTATACTCAAAGTTAGCAGGAACGGAGCTATTGAAAGAAATATAAAAAAAGTGCCTATTTTATTCACAATAAGTTAATTAAAAAGTTATGCGGTCAATCAAATTGTGGGCAAACGTAGGGTGTTTAACTACACCCTAAAACGAAGCGATTCCAACAACAATCTCGTATATGGTCCAAAATTGCAATAAAAATGCCTCACCGACTAGCCTATTATAAAAAACTTGTTTTGAATGATATATTACTAAAATAATTAAGAAAATTGATTGTCAATATGAAATAACGTTTAAAGGTACTTACTTTCGTTAGCAGAAGCCATTTTAAATGATTCCAGGTCACTGTTAACACAAAAAACCCGTTTGACTATGTACTATGCCGAGGCCCTCGTGTGCCCGGCGCTCACGTAACAATGGCTCGCGAGAGCCCCCATGTAAGTTTGACCGTTATAAAACGCTGTTTCTAATACATTATGTGCCAACCTACATAACTAGACCCAAAAAGTCCCCAAATCAAAGTTCGATTTAAGGGACTTTTGGCCACCTTTTCGGCATTCGGAACCACTGTGCGGCGCCCGCAACTAGCACGCACGCTTGAGTAAAAATAAGACTCGCCGCACCTAGCATGCAGCAGGCACGCACGAACAGTGTCAATATCAGCTTGAAAGACAGATGTGGTGATGTCAAGGGGCAGGGATATTTTGCACCTTGGCAATATACCCAGCGCACCATTTGCTTCAAGTTTCGTTACTTGAGAATCGATAGGTGATCCACAAGATCTCCTGGATTAAATGAGAATAGCCCCCGTAGTCACAGCGCCCCCAACAGGGCCTCCTTCTTCACTGCTAAATGGAGCGGAGGGAGGTTTAGTAGGGCTTCACCGTAATTCAATGTTTTACTTCTGTAATGGAAAAAGAACGCGTAGTGTAGTGTGTTCAGATTTACACAAAGTTTATGGTGATAATGCTGTAAAAGAACATCAATGCCACCGAAGCGATGGTTCAAAATATTTTTTGCTGGTGATTTTGGTCTTAACGACACTTTTCGATTTGTTGGGTTCCTCATAAACTCAAAGAAATTAATTTGATCAATGGTATAAACATTTGCGATCTTCTTATTAAACGAAACATAAACGATCCTATAGTCAAACGACTAATGACCGACGATTAGAAATAGATTGCTTGCTTGCAAAAATGAAGTGAAAGATCAGACCTAGACCCAAGGCGTAATGGTATTGGATGCATTATTTGTTGTCAGACTTACACCATGATTTTGCGATTCTCGTAATGTATTCACTTTTTATATTCAGTGACGATGCAATGCAAAAACTTCACTTTCTGTTGTCGATAAACCAGCAATTCACACGTCTAAAAATCCTTTTAATGTCTCTTAGCTTCAATTCGTATTGCACATAATTTCCTAGTTTTGAAACTATGCGATTTTCGTGCAACAATGCCTTTAATTCTTCGTCTTCAAATTTTTCGGTAGTCCAGGGTGATCCTGATCTTCAAGATCAAAATCTGTGTTTTGTTGGCACATAAATCGACATTTCAATTAAGCATTAAAAGAATACGCTGTCGACCGATGGATGTTTTATTATTGTACTAGCTTATTTATTTTGTTAAAAGTATGCCCGAGTAAAAATAAAAGATGGCCTTAAGACGGGTGAACACCGACCGTGATTGAAACATAGTCACCGGCCACGTGGCGGGCATCAGAATGCTGTGTGCAGGACTGTACGGCCGTTACCAGACAGACCCACACACACGCCGACGAATATCTACTTAATATTATTCCCCAGTTGTTTTTATATAATGCGCCTAAACAAATTCTTTTTAATATACATCTATATAGAGATATTTTCACACACCCTAATGCAATTGGGTTCCCCTATAATAATTCGTCGTGAAGCCGTATGTGTTCCCATTAAAAATGGTTAAATACTCTACGGCCATCATATGCCCCTTAAAAATCCAAGCGGCCGGTGTTCGCCCGTTCTAAGGCCATTTTTTATTTTTACTCGGGTTTAAACAGTGTTGATCTGTAATTTCCTTAGAAAGAATGCTATAACAACGTTGAACAACATTAGTGCTAGATCAGGACCTTATTTGTCCTGTTTCGTGAGGAAGTTAGGAATACACCTGTTAGTTCATTCTGTATTTTGGCGTATTCATGTTTGTTTTTGTCATCTCGAACAAGACTTTTGGTGGGAATCAAAATTTATACACATTTTCCTTTTGGATTTAGGAGTTTCAATATTTGTATTATTTCTTTATTAAATACTAGTCATCATTTTTCTTATATCATTTTAACAGTAAATAGTTGACCTGCCTTTTATAAAATAACCTTGATATTACTCCAAGATGCTATTTGTCGTAAGTTGGCAGCTCGTCATCTAGAATTGTTGTGAATTTATACAAAAAAAGTGAATTTATGCTGTGTGATTTATACAAAAAATATTTTGAATTATGGCGGAGTGGACGAATTTTAGATTATTTATAGAATCTTAGATCGGCGTGGTTTTATTTTAATTTGAGAAATAAAGATTATCTAAGAAAGTAAAAAAACATATTTCACTTCCTCTAGTTTATGACTGTCTAATATTCAGATAAAGCTCTAACTTTCATTATAGAAGAATTTTTAAGCAAATTTCTACTTCTATCTTATTGATATTTGAGAAAATCTCCTCCTAACCCTAATATTAATTTTGTATGACAAGAAAATTATACCACTATAAAAATTTTCTGGCAATTACGGAGAGTGACAAATGGCAATTTCTATGTAATACAGTTATGACTAAGGTGATACGCAAATATCTTAACTGTAATAGAGATATTACAAAGTCAAGATTGAATCAGATTCATTTATCTCACTATAAACTTGACGTTGACAGACAGCAGCAAGTACGCAAACTTAAATTTTTAAACGAATAATAGTGATGCTAAACAATTCTATACAAACTTGAGCTCTGAGCTTGGACCTTGTTAACAACTAGAACGATGATGTTGTGATTATGCTTTGCTTTATCATGGTTCGAGGGTGCTTGCAAGTATAAGGAATATAAAAGTGATTAATTGGGAATGTGCATAAATTTTTGCCCTTTTCTGAAATGATTATTTTCTGCAAGTTAATTTCATTTTTGTACATTGTAGAATCTACAAGATCATTATTAGCATATAAACATAAAATCAGGACTTTTGTATGCAATGGCCCTTGAGTGCACTTTTTTAACAGCGCAATTAGCTGGTGGATCACTTTTTCGTGCTAAGATATTACAGAGTGATCGTGACATATGGTAGTCATTAGTTAGTAGGTCTGGTAAAAGCTTCTATATCGGGTGTAAGTTACTTTGTTGATTTGTTCTGGTTCATTATGTGATACTTCATTTTCCTGATGGATCCTTCGATCACCCACCAGACTGGGTCGTTCCTTCTGCAATCTAAAACTTGGATAAGTCGTTTCTTTGACTGGCATTAATTCGATGTATCATACTGACTGCTAATAATATGAATTTAACAATTTTATTAATGTCATACTAATATTAATTTCAAGCAGAATTAGGAAGGAATAGATCGACCACAGATCAAATATTTATAATGAGACAAACACTTGAAAAATTCTGGGACGAAATATATGCTTTCAGCATCTCCTTTTTGTAGACTATAGAAATGCTTGTGACCTGCTGTTTAAAGGAAAAGCTCATAGAACTGTGTAAAATAATGACAGCAGAGGATAGAGCGCAAGTGAAAATATAAGGTTGCAATTCAATAAACTTCCCTCAAATATCAGGATATGGACAATGAGATGCCACCTCCCCAACGAAGTTTACTCTAAGAGTTTTACAATTGAGGATCTGGCGAACAAAACGATCTAATTACATTTGTCGTTTTCGTTCAAAATGACCAAAAAGTATGCTTAAATAGAGGCAGAAGTTCGTGCTTTCGATCAAAACGATATAATTACAGTTAAGTTATATCGTTTTGATCGAGTTTTACGGATTTCCGGTGCGACTAAACTTTGGAACCATTACTTGAGATTTTTCTCAGTTTTCAGGGGGCGGTTCATGATTTTTTCGCGCAGTGTAGAAAGTTGTACTAAAATTTATTAATGACATTCTATGCTCTTAAGCGAAGGAATTTTTCACTCAAAATTATTACAACAAAATAAATACGGATTAAGATAATCCAGCATTAAACTAGTCGAATTTATCTCAAATCATTTTTTTTATATTTTTCAAAATTTGCTTAAAAAATCACTAAAATCGAATTTTGACGCTGAATAGCTGAATTTATTTTTCCAACTTAGCCCTAAATAATCAGATTAACAGATGAGCATTCGAAAAAAAGGATGGGCAGACAATGAATTAACAAGAGCCCACATACTATGCATCTTACGATCTCTTAGAAGATATATAAATATGTAGATTACCCCAAAATTGACCCAGACTGCAGCCACAGTAGCTATCTCGAAAAAAACCATTTAGGCGTTTATCCAAATCGATCCCAACTTTAAAATTGATGAAGTCTGAATCAATTTGTTGCAACTGACAACGTGGGATGAATAATGAATTCACAAAATTACGGGGAAAAAAATTCAAAACGATTCATTTCATCCCAGAATTTTTCATCGGGCTTGAGCTTGATCTCTGCAGCATAGCTGCACTATCCTCAAATCCATCAGATCGAAGAAGGTGCGGGTAATAAAGTTATCATCAGTTTCTCCAGTGGCACTTTTAATAAAAAGCTAATAAGCCCACATTGTAGCCGCTGCCGCCGCCGCCACTGATTGAGTCTTGCATTAACATTTTTTCCCTTTTTAAAACCTGAGCCTAGTTTTTTAAAATCAATTAAATCGATCCGTTATGTTACCTATCCAAGATATAAAAAAGCAATTAGTCTTGGCCCACTCGCGCAGGCTATTCAAGAGGGGTTTTTTTGGCGCAAGTACGTCTATACTTCTTAGAAATTAATGGCGGATTTTTACGTAATTGACACTTCTCAAAACCGAGTTACGCTGAAAGATCGATTTGTTGCTGACTTTTTGGGGTATTGCGTATCGGATTAAATCCTAGGCGGCTACCTTTATGGTAAAGGTAAAGATATGCTGATAGGACAAAAAAATTTTGATTTCTTTAATCGATAACGATACTGCCATTTCCAAGAGGTCAACCAATCAATCATTCAATGAAATTTAAGAAGTCGAGAGTGCAACGCGAGTAAGTAAAAATTTAGGTCAAATATTGAAAGGAGATCTTAAAAACAGATCAAACATTTTGAGAGAAGCTTCATGTTCGTGTGATAATGCAAGATTATGATTTTTGGTATGATGAAAGTGAACAATATGAATTGATTCTGTTCGTAGAGAGATTATCATGATAATATAGAAAAAGAAATTTTATTGTGAAACTGAAATGAATATCAATTTTAAAAAAGAACGACATGTATTTCGGCGAATTTTTTAGTTAAGCTCAGCGAGATTACAGCAGTGAAACATTGATTAATGATCCTCTAAAATCAAAGTCGTGTAGCTAGTTGTATCCCCTTGGAGCATAAGTACACGATTAATACGAATGTTACAATATTTACATTGTTTCCAACAGAATATCGAGAGTAATAATAATAACAGATTCTTTCGGAGGATACCGTATCGGACCACTTTTCGCGGGTCTATTATCGCCTCTCGAAAAGAGTGGTGCCGATGCCATGTACCGTTTCCATATCCCATATGTTCTTATATCCTTTGAAATGAATTTGAAAAACTTAGGAACTATATTTATTTTATAAAAAGGTCTTAATCCAGTTTACTATCTAACTTGACCCTAGGAGACCTATTTGGTCGAAGAGCAGCGTAAAACTGTCTCAGGGGACTCCCGTCCAGACAACTGGCTTTTATGGGCTCGAGTTACGGAAACACCTCCAGTTCGTCGAAGCATGCACCACTAACCTAAACTAACTTTCATCAAACTGTTACTGTAAAATCTAGAATTCTATACTATGTAAGCCCTAAGCTAATCTTTAAAACTTACATGCAATAAAAATTATCTTATAAGGTCATTAGAGAGGGCAGATATCCAAGTGTGGGTATCCTCCAACCACCAGTAAAAATTATTGGCAACTGGAGGCCTCTCCTTGTCTCTCTGAGATTCGTGTGCTGAACCTAAGGGGAGTCTGAACTCCTATATTATCGTTATTAAACATGTAACGTTCATCGCATGTGTTACGATGCAAGGGGTAAAATAAGGGCACCCCAGATCTATTTTGAACCAATTTTTCTGTATCCACATAGATAAATTCCTCTGGAGAGATAAATCCACGTTCACAAGCTGCTCGAGTAGAACGCTCCCCAAATACGAGGATTGTCGCTCTCCATAGTTCCACCAGTATGACTTTGGCACGCCCTTAAGCATTGTCTTTCAAAATCCCGAAGCTAGGAGGTGATATGTTAAACCATACCGGGTAAAGATATCAAATAAGAGCGGCGAGTTTACCGCACCTTGTTGCAGCCCATCGTTGATGTCGAAGGCCCCACTTGATGTGAAGTTTCAACTTTTGAGAACGAACTTTTCTTTGAAATCATATTATAAATCATGTATAACTGAAGACCAGTCATGCCATATCTGACAAGTTTGAAGTGAAGGTCCTACTATCCACACTTTATCGAACGTTCTCTCAAAGTTGATCAGGCATGCTACGAACCCTATCATAAAGTGATTGACACCAGTTTGGACGCTTAATGAATGGTGCCATGCACCGTATGAAATTCGAACTGGATGTCGGGAATTATCATCTTTCCCTCAAGCCATTTGAATATGATCTATTAATCAATATTTCAAAAACCTTGCTGATATTCTGCAGCGAACTTATTTACCGGAGATTGACAGGGTTACTTTTGTCTTTATCAATTTAAGGGGTTAGGCCACTCTCGAAATTTCGAAAAATCGATTTTTTTTAAATGGTCCCTGAGGACCTCAAAAATGGTGTCCCAAAAGATTATGGTCGGTAAAAATCTCTAAGTATTCGGTTTTCGTATTTTAGTACAAGGCCACCTGGTCGGCAGCGGGGAAGGTACTTTAGGGAACTAGAGCAGATATACGGCAGATGTTATTGAAATCATTTGTTACCTGACTATTATAGACAAGTCTAGACTTATGTTTTGTCTAGTTTCGTCTCACAAATAGTCGTCGAACGTTTGTTTCAGTCAGTTTGGCACAGACAAGTACTCACAATTTTCTACTACTGGAACTTCTAACGCGTTTATCTCAAAACTGTATTTTTCAAGTTGGCCGAAATCATAACTCAGGCAATTTTCAACCGATTCACCTGAAATTTGGAATATATCTTTAGAAATACATCACCTATGGAAGTACGTAGGATTTTTTTTATGTTGCATAGTGCATTTGTTATTACTTTTCACTTTAGAAGTGCGCTATATGGCCAAAAATCAATATATCGAAAAAATCCTACGCGCCAGTCTATAGACTAAATTCTTCTTAATTCTAAAGATACATTCAAAATTTCAAGTGAATCGGTTGAAAATTGCCGAGTTATGAGTCCGGTCGTGGACCCTAGAAAAACGGATACGTCATCGCAAAAACACTGCACAGCCGCCATTTTGAACTGAATCGCTTCCAAAAAATTATTGTATATAGTCACTGATATGTATGATAAACACCCGTTTTTGTAATCTCGAGTTATTTTGTAGTTTTTCTGAAAAAAAATCCGCAAAAAAGCCCATTTTTTCGGCCTCTAGAGTGGCCTAACCCCTTAAAGGTATTGGTTACATCACTGGATACACAAATCTTTGGAAAATGGGCATTGTTAAACAAAGTGGTGTATATATCTATAATCACCTTGGGCAGGTGTTTAAAAACTATATTCGGTATACCATCGACCCCAGACTACTTCTTATTATTCAGACGATGAAATATTAGCAGGAGCTTTCAATGAACGTAGAATTAACTTGGGCCTCAGGAATATCATTCTATGCGCAGTCTTCACCTAATTCGGTGATTGATCGATTCTCAGATTTCCAAGCTGGAAAGTGGTTTAGCCAGAGTGGGTTTATTCAATCTACAAATAACAGCAAGATTAAATTAATCAAGATCTTCTGGCAAACATTCTGTTTAGGGCAATACAACAAAATGGAAGTAGACTCAGACTGTCTGTCACTATTAGTGTTTCACCGAGACCGAGACGAGGCGAGATTTGAAATTTTCTCGTTCTCGTTCCGAGCTTTTGATCTTCATATCGTCTCGTCTCGGTCTCGGACAAGATTCCATTAAGGATTGCTCGTCTTGGTCTCATCTCGGTCTCGTCTCGTACGAGAATTTCTCGTAAAACCGAGATTTTGTAATCCCTCACGATATACAGAAACAAGGTAATGTAAAAGAGACTGACAACTTCGAATAATGTAGAACATGGTCACCAATTGACGTCAGCTCTAAAATATCATCTTACGATATATAGCCTTTTACATTGTCTTGTTTTTGTATACCGTGAGGGATTACAAAATAATGATTTGACAAGAAAAGAGAAAAACGAGAACTGATTTCCCTGAATTCGAATTCATTAACTCAGAGATGGAAGCCGGAGGCTTTATCACATGCTTCCAAGACAAGTTTATCTACCCCCGGAAAACCATAATAATTAATAAAAATATAAATTATTAGCGAATAAATTATTAATAAAAAAGAGCTACGAATTTCCAAGCATATTGTCTCATATTGTCTCGAAAAAACGAGAATGAGAATTTAAATAATCTCGTCGAGAAGAGAATCTCGTACGGTTCTTGTCTCGACTGATCGAGAATAGAATTCATCGTTCTCATCTCGTTCTCGATACCGAGAACGAGATGAGAACGAGATTGTCTCGGGGCTCGGTGAAACACTAGGCACTATAAAAATGCAAAGTTGAGGGGAATTCTAAAACGTCAAAAGACGATCATTTGACGATAGTCATAAATTGACGACAAAGCATATAAGTGGTAAGTTGCGAAAGTCAATCATTTGACCGACACATATTTTCTGTGATGACTTGATTGCAAAATCATTGACGTTTTAGAATTCGCCCTAATGCCAACAAATTAATAGGTTAATCACTTCATTTTTTCTTAAATTAAG
Organism: Thereva nobilitata; assembly: GCA_963855945.1. NCBI lineage: Eukaryota > Metazoa > Arthropoda > Insecta > Diptera > Therevidae > Thereva > Thereva nobilitata. Next base: position 36,381,672 of record OY979696.1, read on the forward strand.
GACATATTTTACTAACGCTATTTCATAGTATAAGAACCTGATTTTCTGGATACCATTATACCTTAAAATGTAATTTGAGATATGAATTCCAAGTTTTTTTCAAGTTGTTGCTACAATATACCATAATGTCACGTAGTCTTGTCATCAGCCACACTTTGTTCGAACATCTATCGAAAATAAACATTGACTCACATTATGTGTTGTAAACGAAAGTTTTTCTAGAATTTCTCGTTCCGATCGACCTTCAAAGTCTTCAATTTATGACGAAATTTTCTAAGCGAGTCGTGATAAAAAATAATCATTTTAGCTTAGAAGAGATTGGTTAGTATGACGAATCTGTTCGTCCAATTTTTATGTATTTTTGGGCCAAAGTTGCATCACATCCCGGGTTGTTGCGTCTAAACTATTTTTATTTTTTTTCCAAAAAAAGCACAAGGATGTTTTTGAATACGAGCCTATTGAGAGGTTATATTACATACGATCCAATGATGTTAGTAAACTACTCAAAACTGCTGTTATTTACTCGCAACCTTGGTCTTGTTTACGAGAATTTCACTAAAGGAGGAAACGATGGAGTTTACGTTTGAACTACTTGAGTGTTGTAGGAGCTCACACCAAAGAGAAGAAGTTTGCACGAAACGCACTATAACAAAAATCAAAACAAAAAATTTTTGTAACGAGGCTTCGATTTCGCAGAATCAAAAGTTCTAAAACAAAATTCTAAATGTCGCTTTAAAGTAGCTAGAAAATTAAATCTTTAAAGAAGCTAAATTTCTCATTACCTTAAGGATGTGGCGTTAAGTGCCTTCGATTTTGAAGACCATAACAAAAGTTTGGAATATTACACAATTTTTGATGTTTAATGGAAAAATTTCTAGTCTAGAATACATGCCTCGGGCTTTAATCCAAAAAATTCCACTTAAATATTAACGAATATTATCCAAGTTACCACACATCCATTAATCAGCAATTGTCCTTGAAACATTAAATTTCTCTTCAAGTTCAAAAAATTTGAACTTGTCTCTCAATAATTATGAACCTTTTTAATACATGCTTCAATAATTTCTGCCAGGCATTCTTTGAGAAATACTTCAACGATTGATCTGACAACTTCACGATTTTCAGGTTAATGGTTTAGCATGATTTCTCTTAATAACACGAATACCTCTAACAGATCAATGCTTCTTTGTGCATGACTTGCTAAGCTTGAACAATTCATTAATTATTAATCTAGAAGCATCCATTAATTTTTCTGAATCTGATGATACCACTCTCCACGCTTCATGCCAATATATCCAAGTGCGCACAAGTAATTTAAAATGCGATCAGTTCAATAGTTTCTAATGTGCGTACATACGGCTTGAGTTAATTGAATGGTCTATGTAAAAAAATGCTCCTTTTTTTTCTAGTAGGGCAATTCCTAGCCAAATTCTATCATGAGTTATAAAAAATTTAGTGTTCTTAGAAATTTGTAGGTCCATGAGGCTCTTACATTGCTTATATAATGATTGAACTTATCAATTGGTTTTGGTCTAGCTAAATTTACATATGTCATAGCAATCGGTTATACATTTCTGGTGCCTTGATGGTTTTTATACGTTTGTATAGTCACATAACTTGCGAACAGAGCAGTTCGTTATCTTAGTAATCGCAATAATATCGAATGAGTTAACTTTGGTTAGTTAGACAAATCGATGCCATTCTTTAAAAAATATATACAAAAATTTTTAATAATGTTAATTGGACTCTTTGGTTTGCTATGCGAAGAAATCAAGCATTTTTAGGACGTCAAATTAAACACCAGCACTAAAAATTGGCACCACATAAAGTTCGACAAGCATTTCGTTGAATCAGTTTCGCAATAAAACTACAGCATATATACTCACCTTCACAGAAACTACATATGCTATGAGCTAACATTACAGATCATTTGCGTGATCACCATTTTTGTATGAAAGTATCAGGTTTCAGTTCTACGTTATGGAAGACTAGAGGTCATCACCAGGCGACTGTTGCGTATATCACAGGGTTCACTGGCTGAATGCAAACTTTGTTCCAAACGAAGTACAGACAGAAAAATTTAAAATACGCGCGACTGCCGTAAGCTAGAATATCTTACTATCCTTGTGCTATGGAGACGATAAATATTGACGATAACACGGGGGAAAATAAATTTGGTGCAAAGGCCCAGAAAGTTCAAAAATTGCCTCGGTGTAATCAAACCGATATAAACCTTCAATATATTAAAAAGTTAACAACCGTTCCATTGCAGACGAAGATATTTTGGCAAACTATGCCTAGAATTGAAAAATGCGTTTTCTGTTTACGTTTATCAGACATGTTGTTCAATTCGTCTGTTTGGTGAATTAAACACGTCATAAGTAATCCGACTTGAATAGCTTAAAGGACTCTATGTTGCAATAATGTTACCGTACTCCTCCTGATGATATGCTTTCTACATTATCGATTAATCGACCGCCAAACTTTTCTTTAATAGAACCATGCAAATAATATCATTGGGAGAGTCAGTAATAGAGAAGAAAGCACACTTCCGCTAATTCATATTACACTTGAATTAATCGGTGGTGTTCCACAATTCGATTTTTGTGGAATATACACTCGAAATCGAAATTTGATATTCCACATTTGGATCAATTCCATTTATGCGATTTAGATTTAATTCGAGTGAAACTGAATTCCAATTTCGATTTCATTCCACTCGAATTGTGCAACAGGTCTGATCAATCCAGGCAGACTGAGCTGGGAATACGGAAATCTCTGCCTTCCACCTCCCCAGGTTGGATGGACACGCTGACTCGTGGGTAAAATTTCTGGGTCTAATACCAATCGAAAATCGAGAGAAGTCTGCACAGCTTTCTACTTCTTCGGCAAGAGATGAAATTTTAAGCCAAAGGTGTTAACTGAAGATGTTAACAGTTCATGGTGGGCAGCATTGAACAAGACATATAATACCGTGTGCTTAGATAAGGACAATATCGGCATTGGGCAACAGGGCCATCTGCTATTACCTTACTTATAGGGTGGAATCGAGTACTGAGTACAATTTGCATTCAACACCAAATTCAAGCTAACTACAAGTTTATCTCAGTCGTGAATAATTTCTATATAAAGGCTTTACACATATTATGTATTAATTAATTAAAGATAGCTTAGGGACGTTTAAGGCCCTTCTACATTCCAAAAGCAAAGTGGAAACGCAAATGGAACTCTTTTATAGCTCAGAAATTTGTATGTTTTTTTCTCTGTTGCACGTGGATTCCAGACAAAGAGAAATATATACAAATTTCTGTGCGATAAAAGTGCTCCAATTTGCATTTATATCTTTATCCTGAGTAAAACTCAGATTCACCCGTTCTTAGCCTGAAACAGGCACGGACAGCTTCAAAATAGCTGGAAGGCACCCAAAGCAAGCACGGTACGCCTGAGTACAAATTCTACTTTCCAAAGCCCGCTACAGACAAGTATTAATAAAAGGCGCACCGCTTTTTTTAAGATTTCAACCAATCAAAAACAATTTCTGCGACTGCGAGTGTTTCTGATTGGTTGAAATCTTGAAAAAGTGCAGCACGACAGAAAAACGTCGGATATGTATGTTAAAGGAGCAAAATTGGAGCTTTAAGAAATTGTTATTATTTTATTATCTTGGTGACCATAAGGGTGCCATTAGTAGACTGATTCTCGTTCGATTGCGTAAGTCAAGCAGCATTGGACGTGGAGAGTACTTAGTTGGGGGACCTCGTGGTAAAACAGCATTCGTGTTTGGAATGATCGATTACGAATACATTCATATTTGTAACAGAGCCAAGCATGCCTCTTGCGGGCGCTTTTTTAGATTTTCATGTCTGTAGCGAGAGCGTGCATACCCTGTGTTGCAGGCGCATTTGTTCACGATACGTGCTAGTTTTCAAAAAATTAACCAACTAAATTATTTTTTCTCGTGATGTGAGCTACAGAAGTATTTGTAATCTGTCGCAGCCGAAAATCGAATAATGCATACGCTGGCAGTTCGCATAAATGGGAAAACAAGTACTCATCGATTCCCAACGAATCGACTACTTTTGAACGAGTAAAAAGTACTCATTGAGTCATTTTCTTTCGATTTTGCTCATAAGTATTTAATCGAGTACTCTTCACCGATTCCGTATCCCTAGTTTAACCTACTTACTCCCTCCCGACCTTCATATCAGACACCTGGCTGCATAAAGTGCCTTCAGACTGAAAGAATCCAGGCCTGGACCTCAAAACTCAGCGGTCATAACAACATCTTGGACTTGCTACCCGAGGTGCGGTGAGCACAACTATAGACTACCTTTCCCCTAGATTGACCTTCAGAAAGAAATTCGCCAAATACCTACCAAACCGATCTGGTACACGATCAGCAGAGGTACACGATCTGCAGCATCAAAACAGCGCACCAAGGCACTAATTAGTCCTCCGGTCGCCCTGTACCTACCTAGCCTAGGGTTGACAGAACCGTTTGAAAAAGTTTTGGACACATCAAGCGATTGATCACGTACATTTGACAACAATTTCGAGGATATAGTATGGAAAAATTAAAAGTTGAGATTCTTGATGATCCCTATCAGGATCAATTCCATTTATGCGATTTAGATTTAATTCGAGTGAAACTGAATTCCAATTTCGATTTCATTCCACTCGAATTGTGCAACAGGTCTGATCAATCCAGGCAGACTGAGCTGGGAATACGGAAATCTCTGCCTTCCACCTCCCCAGGTTGGATGGACACGCTGACTCGTGGGTAAAATTTCTGGGTCTAATACCAATCGAAAATCGAGAGAAGTCTGCACAGCTTTCTACTTCTTCGGCAAGAGATGAAATTTTAAGCCAAAGGTGTTAACTGAAGATGTTAACAGTTCATGGTGGGCAGCATTGAACAAGACATATAATACCGTGTGCTTAGATAAGGACAATATCGGCATTGGGCAACAGGGCCATCTGCTATTACCTTACTTATAGGGTGGAATCGAGTACTGAGTACAATTTGCATTCAACACCAAATTCAAGCTAACTACAAGTTTATCTCAGTCGTGAATAATTTCTATATAAAGGCTTTACACATATTATGTATTAATCAATTAAAGATAGCTTAGGGACGTTTAAGGCCCTTCTACATTCCAAAAGCAAAGTGGAAACGCAAATGGAACTCTTTTATAGCTCAGAAATTTGTATGTTTTTTTCTCTGTTGCACGTGGATTCCAGACAAAGAGAAATATATACAAATTTCTGTGCGATAAAAGTGCTCCAATTTGCATTTATATCTTTACCCTGAGTAAAACTCAGATTCACCCGTTCTTAGCCTGAAACAGGCACGGACAGCTTCAAAATAGCTGGAAGGCACCCAAAGCAAGCACGGTACGCCTGAGTACAAATTCTACTTTCCAAAGCCCGCTACAGACAAGTATTAATAAAAGGCGCACCGCTTTTTTTAAGATTTCAACCAATCAAAAACAATTTCTGCGACTGCGAGTGTTTCTGATTGGTTGAAATCTTGAAAAAGTGCAGCACGACAGAAAAACGTCGGATATGTATGTTAAAGGAGCAAAATTGGAGCTTTAAGAAATTGTTATTATTTTATTATCTTGGTGACCATAAGGGTGCCATTAGTAGACTGATTCTCGTTCGATTGCGTAAGTCAAGCAGCATTGGACGTGGAGAGTACTTAGTTGGGGGACCTCGTGGTAAAACAGCATTCGTGTTTGGAATGATCGATTACGAATACATTCATATTTGTAACAGAGCCAAGCATGCCTCTTGCGGGCGCTTTTTTAGATTTTCATGTCTGTAGCGAGAGCGTGCATACCCTGTGTTGCAGGCGCATTTGTTCACGATACGTGCTAGTTTTCAAAAAATTAACCAACTAAATTATTTTTTCTCGTGATGTGAGCTACAGAAGTATTTGTAATCTGTCGCAGCCGAAAATCGAATAATGCATACGCTGGCAGTTCGCATAAATGGGAAAACAAGTACTCATCGATTCCCAACGAATCGACTACTTTTGAACGAGTAAAAAGTACTCATTGAGTCATTTTCTTTCGATTTTGCTCATAAGTATTTAATCGAGTACTCTTCACCGATTCCGTATCCCTAGTTTAACCTACTTACTCCCTCCCGACCTTCATATCAGACACCTGGCTGCATAAAGTGCCTTCAGACTGAAAGAATCCAGGCCTGGACCTCAAAACTCAGCGGTCATAACAACATCTTGGACTTGCTACCCGAGGTGCGGTGAGCACAACTATAGACTACCTTTCCCCTAGATTGACCTTCAGAAAGAAATTCGCCAAATACCTACCAAACCGATCTGGTACACGATCAGCAGAGGTACACGATCTGCAGCATCAAAACAGCGCACCAAGGCACTAATTAGTCCTCCGGTCGCCCTGTACCTATCTAGCCTAGGGTTGACAGAACCGTTTGAAAAAGTTTTGGACACATCAAGCGATTGATCACGTACATTTGACAACAATTTCGAGGATATAGTATGGAAAAATTAAAAGTTGAGATTCTTGATGATCCCTACATTCACAAATTTGGTGGAGTCTGGCGCATATGGTGAAAAACGACAAAAAAAATTAGGAGAAAATATTAATACTCTATTTTTCATTAGGCTATTGAAACAAACGCTATACAAATCTAAAAGTACAGTAACCGACCTGTACATTATTCTCTAGGTCTTATTATAGGGACCGGAGTGAAGGATTTTACCTTAATATCCAAAGGCAGCAAAATAAGACACTAAAGAGATCGGACTCGCCTCAAGCTATAAAAAAGTGGTTTCGATTATTGAAAAAGATTCATACATTTTCCCGGTTTTTTTCCCTAATGTTATCATTGAAAACCATCGATTCTTGTTTCAAACAACTTTATTTCGCCTTGTACATGCACTTAGACATTAGTTAATAACAATCGAAATCATTCTTACAACCTTTGAATTACTAATTTTACTCGATGCAACCCGATCGTATCACATCCATTGTTCTCCACAAATCTTTACTATCTTTCACCTTTCGCTACTTTTTCTCCGTAATATTTGACTTTATAATTAGTTTTTGTACTTTTGAGCATACATAAAATTTATTATTCACCGCACGTTTAGTAACAACAAATTGATTTGATCTTGACCACTACGCAGACGGAATTAATTTGCGCAATTCTGTAATGCTACTTGCGCTCTTTTAGCTAATAATTGTCTACCGCCATCATTACATGCTCTTTGGTGGCATCCAACTAGTTTCAGTTCCCATTGCTATCAAATGTCCATTTTTGTCTTAAATCCGAGACTTGCACACTTTCGTGTGAACTTTTCTTAAATTACAATATCGCCTCGGAGTCTCCGAGAATCTCGATGTTCACGTCTCCGTCTCCCCATGGAGGATGGAAATCCAACCCGAAGAAGTTGTCATTCTGGTTTTTGCTCGATGATGGACAGCGGAGCTCATTAAAATCCGTCGTCTATAATATCTTGATGGAGACTTCTCTCGTATATATGAACCGGACCGACTGCAAGTTTGGGCTTTGATTAGCATTTGCAGAACTGCGCTTTCGTCAGTCACGTTAGATACTCCTATATACATATGTGCGATTGTTAAAGGGTTTCGGCGATTGGTTATGCAAGATTTCATCGATATCGAGCATGGGTATCGTTTACAGCGCGTGCCATACAAAAAAACCTTTAAAACTGGATTTGCATATGATCAATGATGTCCTACTTCTAAGGCATTTTTCTGATCAACCAAGAAAGCAATTGGGCTCGACTTAAAGCCTCAAGGAGGTGGTCTTTAGCGATTTCTACGTGGATACTTCAAGCCTCCTGCTGTGGCCACTGAGCTTTGCGTCCAAAAGGAAAGCAACACGGAAGTCGTACTCTTATTAAATAACAGATTTTAGTCGGTTTATATGCCCCTGGAAAACAGGCGATAAACGAAACGGAACGCTGCTTCTGGGCCCCCGATGTTTTGTGATTTATTGTCGTATTGTGGCCATCGTTAATGTCCAGATTTATGCTAACCACTGAGCAATGTATAATATTAGTGGACTTGCATCACTATTTGAAAAGTTTTCGTAGATTATAAATGATTATTTTTATAGGAAGTCGATTTTGATCACTTTCACACTCGTAAAGCAGTTTTATTGCAGGATTATGTGTGCGGTGAGTTTCCTTAATTTTATAATATAAATGTATGAGGTGGGCTTATCGCCATATGAACAGGTATAATAAAATGAAAGAATAAAATTACTCTGGGACATGTAAATTTTTAAGCAATTTTTTGTGGTTTTTTTTTTAAAAATTATGTCTTTTTTACTCAAACAGCATACTTATAACGTTTTCTTTTTCTTTTCAGGTATGTGTTTATGCTTGGCTGGACTTTAACTGGTTTGAATAAGTATTATTACATTTTTGATTATCATATATTTTCATCTTTGCTTAGTCGCGTTTGCTGACCAAAATCTTTGAGGAAGTCCACTCTAAACTGACAAATTATATTAATACATCATATCAGAGTCATTTCGTTCGAATTACTGCTTTACGTATGAAATTTCCGTATTTGTGAAGCTGCGAATTGATTTCTGTAGGAAGTTTTCATTAGGAAGATTAGTTTCGACTTCATAACCCATGTACATTGTACACCCATGTTTTATCACCAGTTATGGCACGTTTAAGGAATTCTGGATAGTCGTTGGCTTGATTCAACAACTGCTGTGCAATGATTTTGGAACAAATTGTGTTGCCACATATGTCATGCCCAAGACATCTGGAAAAATTGTTTCGTTTTTGGCAAATGGTATGCCAACATCATTACCAACCTCTCTGATAGTTATTCGGTGACTGTTCATAGACATTTTCTTCCCTTTTTTGAAATTGTTATAATTAAAAAAAAGGAAAAAATCGCCGAGCCGATCTAAACATGTGAAATCTTTCGACAGACTCAGCAACAGACTAATTATCTAATATGTCCATATTTTTCAACAATCTTCAAGGTTGTTGATTCCATTTTTGAATATTGGAGATTGAATTTTATTGAAAAAAATTCGTGAAGTAACTTTCGACAGCTTCTGTGGAATAAAGATTTTTTCTATTCAAAATATTCTACAAGGACCGGAATAGATAATATTTTTTCTTAAAGCTTGATTTCTGAAGAATATACTGCGTGATTCAGAACTTCACAGTGTAACTTCTTCAGTTTTTGCACTGTTTTTGGGCGACATGTATGTGCTCTAACATTATATCGTGCTGCTACATGATTGGCCAAAACCGCACGTTTTTCTCAAATAGAATCTAGTCAGTTCTTCATAGTAATTGGGCGCGTTTAGGCCCGAGTTACTTTAACTCAGTTAAATTAGCGCTGTTAACTTGCCACCGTGTCTAGCATGCCATTTGACAGTTCTCATTTTACAGCTAATAACAAGCAAAAATAATAACATTTCTCATTTTACAAATAATAAAAATCTAAAAAATTAATAATAATAATAATATCTTCATGCTGTATTGAAATATTTCTAAATTATTTGCTTACAACAAAAAATTACAAGCAAACGTCAATTCATTTTTGGCTGTGCTATATTTTAGCTAAGCCAAAAAGCGGAAATAAGTTAGCTAACAGCGCTAAAAAAATTGCTGTTTATGCCGTTGTTAACTTTCCTACACTGTACAAAATTTCTGTGGTAATTTTACAAAAAAAAATACTCGAAGTTTTATTCACAAGCAGTTTTGTAAATTTGCAATATATATAATTGGGAATATTCCTAATCTACTTTACGTATTTTTACCAACTGTGTAGTAAATATAAATTATTTGTGGGATATAAAAATACAATCAGTATTGGAGCTTTCTCTTCATAGTTTTGTAAATTTCCAAAACTCTTGTTGCAACTTTTTACCAGAGAGAGAGACGAAAAGGGAAAAACCCAAAGCTAAAGATTACCGCCCTGTGCCAATGTGCTTGGCCCTGCCTGAAATATTTCCAAGCGCCAAATTTTATTCTTAGTTAATGCCCACTCCCTATACATAAAAAATTTGCATTTTGCTCACAATGCCTTGTTAAGCATATACGTGAGGCAATGCCTATCAAAATTTCTTGGCTGTTACAAGAACTGCCCAGACCCTGACAAAGTCAAAGGTTTGGCCATAACTTAAAAGCAATTGGGTCTATATGCTTAGTATTCCGTTGTTTCCTGTGAATTATATCCACGAGAGGAAAAATTTAAACCTTACATTCCAATAACCGATTTGTAATTTTACTGAAAATTTATGTTCTAAAATTACGCCTCTTTAGTAAAATTACAGTACAAAGTGTTAGGATTTTTTCAGTACATAACATTGATAAATATATAAGAAATATTGTAATTTTCCTACATAAACGATTTAGAAAAATACACAACATTGTGTAAAATATACGTCACATCATGTAATCAACATTTACGTTTTGCAGTATTGGAGATTTCCAATTTCATTTTGTGAAGTTACAAAATTTATAGTAAAATTACAATAATTGTGTAGTAAATTAGTATTTCATATCGCGATTTGTAATTTTACTGTACATTTTCACTGTGAATTTACACATTTTTTTGTACAGTGTAGCTCAGTTAAATTAACTTGGGCCTAAACGCGCCCATTGTCAGCATTGACCTCAGTTGGTAGTCTTGAGTTACAATATTTCCCGCCAAGGGAACCTTCTAGTATTACGTAAGGAGAATTTTACTAATTTTAGATCCCCACTATTAAGAAATTGTGGGATCCCCAAAATTAAGAAACAGTGGGTTTTCCGAATGATAAGGCATAAGAAGTTCTTTTAATGTTTTTATTAAAATTCGAAAATAAAACAATAAAATTATTGTCAAGATGAAGAAACTATTGTTCTTTTAAACAGAACAATTATCTTATACTATTAAGTGAGCAATTCTTGTATATTTGTAAATATATTCTCGAAAACTGCTCTACCGATTTTCACCAAAATTGGTATTTAAAGGTGTTTTCACCCAATAAGTCCGTTTCCGGAATTTCCGGAAAAGTTGTTTTCTGCGAGTTTTCCTACATTGTTAAAAATTATTGAAAAAGATACTTTTCTTTTCAATAAGCAACGCCTATTGAAATAAATATTCTATTGTCACTTTAAGGTACTACTACCGGGAAAATTTTTCAAAAAATCGATTTTTTTTTCTTTTCATTTTACGATTCCTTATACTATGAAGAATAACCTACTTAATTTTTATAAAGAAATTTGTAATAGAAAACAAGTTACAGCACTGTGGGGTACTACTACCGGGAAAAATTTCAAAAAACTTTTTTTTCCATTTTTCGTTTCCTTACACTATGAAGAATAACCTACTTCATTTTTATAAGGAAATTCGTAATAGAAAAAAAGTTACACCACTGTAGGGTACTACTACCGGGAAAAATTTCAAAAAACCGACTTTTTTTCATTTTTCGATTCCTTATACTATGAATAATAGCTTAGTTCATTTTTATAAAGAAATTCGTAATAGCATAAAAGTTATAGCATTTTATAGTCGACAGCCTTCGTAGTGTAAAAACCATAAAAGAAGACAACGTGTGTCCCATTCGCTCTAGTTGTTTGAAAGCGCAGCGTTTTCACTCAAACAACCAGAGCAAACGGAAAACTCATTGCCTTCTTTTATGGGTATATAGATATATCTCCCGCCATTTTGTGGTGTCCGCAATATTAGATTTAAAATGACGTTATATAGATTACTGAATTATATTCGTCACACCCTTTCATTTGATACCCATACTGAGAGGGCTGTGAAGAAAAAGGTAATCCGCCATTTTGAATTTGGAATGACGCCACACAACTAATTGTATTCTACCTGTCATGCACTTCCATTTTATACCCATGTGGGTGGGTCGGTGAACACAATTGCAAAAATCGGCCTCCATTTTGTAACCGCCATCTTGATTTTTTACTAAACGGTATTGCGCTGTCAGGCGAACTACGGGTATGTGCAAAATTTGAAGTCGATCGGTTAAATTTTCTATTTTTTAGTCTATTTTATGTATTCCGCCATTTTGTGTTGGCCGCCATTTTGAATTTGGAAGCTACACCGCTAATTGTATTCTACCTGTCATACCCTTTCATTTGATACCCATGTCGGTGGTCGAGGGAGACAAATGCAAAAATCGGCCGCCATCTTGAAATCGCCATCTTTATTTTTGTACAAAATGGTCACATTGCATTGTCAAGAAAACTACGCATGTGTGCAAAATTTGAAGTTAATCGATTTCAAATGGTGGGTGGCATTAATAAATAATGACTCAATAATGACGGACTCCCAAACAAACTTTCATACCCTATTTCAACCCCTTAAAGCTTTTGTTTCGGGAGAAAAAGTAGCCTATGTCCTTCTCCAAGGTCTAATCTATCTCTGTACCAAGTTTAATCAAAATCGGTTAAGCGGTTTAGGCGCGAAAGCGTAACAGACAAACAGACAGATTTTATAATATTAGTAGGGATAAAGCGAACCAAAACATTAAACACGTTTTTCTTGAAATAACATTTTTTCAACTAAGTGAGAGTTAATCTCAGGATCTACTGAACCGATTTTAATAAACTTGGGTGCGTTTTGTTTGTTAAGGTATACCCTTTTGTAATTTACCACATTTTAAAAAAAAAATTAAGAAAAAAAAATTTGGGAAGTGAAAAAGGGTGAAAAAAAATGCAATTTTGTCAAACTTTTTTTCAAACTTTCACCATTTTTTTTTGTTTTTAATTTTTAACTAATTGTGGTAAATTACAAGGTAAGAAACTTTCCTTTATAAAATCCCGTTCGAATTTTTTGTTGCAAACTTCTCAATTCTGAGATTATCTCTCACTCATCGGACTATCTCTTTTTTGAGCTCTTGACTTCAGCGCCCCCTACCTTATTGGCAAAAAATAGAAATAAGCTAAAACATTTTTTTTTATAACCTTTAAGGACTAATAATGTTATAAAAAAAAAAAAAATTTCTTGATAATATCTAACATAGCGGCTGAGAAAAAAATTATTAAAAAAGTGCTTATTTTTGGTCGTTTTTCCGGTAGTAGTACCTTAATAGATTTTTTTCATATTTATTTTTGGAAAAAAAAACTTTTACAATTATGTTTTCAAAACCAGTTTTAAGTAGGTATTGAAAATTGAATTTCCAAATGAATTGGTAAGACTTTTTTGCACCGTCACCCATTATCTCCTGAATTCCATAAAAGAATTACAAGTCTAAACTCTTCATATGCAATGGTATTCCGGGGAAATTAGCAAAAAAACGCACGAAAGGAAACAAAATTCCAAAATGGCTGAAAATTGGTCCACAGCTTCCTTGGGACTTTTTAAGAAAACAATTTCGGAATCACAAAAAAAACGACATGGCCGCCGGAGATATCACTTTTTGGGAAAAAAATCACTCAAAAACTGGTTTTTTCAAAAAAATTTTTTGATCTGTCAATACAAAACATTATTGCCTACAAAATACCCCTCTTGAATTTTTTTCGAAAACGACCTTTCCGAATTATTCAAAGTATTTTTTGACCGAAATGTGATTTTTGGAACTTTGACCTTGTATAACTTCGAAGGGTTTACCAGCGATTACCAGTTAAAAATGCTATAGTTTTGTCAATAATAAATGGTTCTAATTCATATTTTATTTTTAGATAATTTTGAAAATACATTCTTACCTTTTAACCACAAGTTTCATGAAAAACCTTTTCATATGGTCGTACCTCTCCTGTGAATGGCGGCATCATGTCTTCCGATGTAGGCACAAGTGCTGATTTCAATGTTTCCCAGTTTTATATTTTTTGGTTGACTTTTAAAGATGGGTAAGGACTTTTGTGTCCTTCCGACTTGCCGTTCATGGATTGTATCTGGGATTCTGTGGGTACTTTTCCAGCGATTTAGCAGCGACTTTCTTTGTTTCACAGACAAAATTCTATAAAAGTCTATAGACAAGGGTCGACCATCAAAAGTCTCTATCGTGTGGACCCACCATAAGCCTCAAAAATTAACCATATGGGGGAGTCGATCGCATTCAAGTCTTGGGAGTATATAGGGGCCCTGTTCCGAAGAAATTAATTGTAGAGTTTAATTTTGTGAAAATTCTTGTTTCAAACGAACTTTTTGAGACGGTTGGAATATCCAGCGGCTGACTCAGAATTGAGGAGCGTCGGAACAAAAACCGATAAAGCACATTTTGACGTTATTTTTTTTATGATGGCAATTGGCTGTTTTCGTACATATCTATAACCATCGTTAATCGAACCTGTTCAGAAACGGGTAAATCCGCTTCAAACCCCTCTCCAAAATACACTGACATGAATACAAACCCACGGTATACAGAAACAAGGTAATGTAACAGAGACTGACAGCTTCGAATATCGCAGATATTTCGGGCCGAGTGACGTCAGCACTAATGCAGAAACAACAACACAACTCCGATTTTATATGGGAAGAGCGTGCCAAGTGACGTCAGCACTCAAATGACATTTCTCCATTACATTACCTTGTTTCTGTATACCATGTACAAATCGATAAAATAGGACATTTTTTCTCAATTTCCCAAAAAAATTGCATGTGATATATCGGTTTTTGCTCCGACGCTCCTCAATTATTTGTATACCGTATTTATTTGCGTATCATTAACATCTTTTGTTGGTTTACTTCACCGTTCTGGTTCCCCTTATGGTGTGGCCACACTACGCGGTCTTGGGTCGTACGCGCTTTTGCCTTTTTTTTCATATAGAGTTTTATGACTTTTTTACGACTTTTTTACGACTTTGTCCATGGTAAAGGTCGTACGGCAAAACAACGCGGACAAAAGGCTGTGGTTAAAAAGGTACATTGTGCGTCCACACACTATGAGCTTTTCAAAAGCGCGTACGCCGTTTCAAATGAGAATTGATTTTTTCTCACTCATGACTCAGAAAAGTAAAAGATAACGCGCGCTTTTGTCTGGCCGTACGGCCAAAAGCGCGTGGGATCTAAGTCCGCGTAGTGAGGACGGGCCTATAGGGCCTGAAAACTTGCTAAAAAGTGACCATTAGCTGTAACAGCACCACAAGCCATCACAGAAGCAGGCTCTTGTTTACGAACATCAGCTTGATTGTCCAAATTGTTCTTCAGTTGCACCATACACGATCATTTTGTTTGTTTATGTATTGCTGAACAGGTTTATGGATTGCAGGGACGTTCTAAGTATGTTCGAGTTTTGAATAGTGTATTTTTATCAATTTTTTCAGAAGCCTTCACCTTTCTAGCAATTTTTGGAAATCTTGCTATGATACACGACTCAATGCATTGATCTGTCAATTGTCAATTGTATGGTAAAGAGAGGGAATCGGAGTGAAGTTTGTCGTATTGGGCACACACCCTCAGCCTATAAACTGTCAATTAATAGTTTGGGTATTACGAGGCTATGACCGCCTCCATGACGTTTTACGATGCTACCAATATACCAAAAGTTACGCTTGTCAAAATATGAGTAATTGTTGTCCTCAATTGTTTGACAATTGCAGCTGTGTGTGATTGGTAACACTTCTATTACTGGGTTCTGTATAATTCCTTCATATTATAATGTTAAAATTTCCATATTTAAATTTAAAAGAAGTCTTAAACTAAATTCTTATTACCCATAGGATTGTTCAAAATTTACTCTTTTTTACTAGACTGCGACATTTGAACATCTAATGAAGATCCTTATCGTATTTTTCTTTTAGAATATTTTAGGCCATGATTAATTATTTCAAGTGGATTTAGTGGTATTCCATGGGTCCATGTAGCATTAAGATTTGCTTTGATTAGTCTGCAGTTATTAATTACATAACCACATGCATGAAAAAGCAAAATCCCCTCAATTGAGACATCAAACGAACTTATTTAAACTCTTCGCCACAAATTCATTATTTTAAAGCTCAGGATTAAAATTTTGTCTATTTTTAAGTCGCTAGAGAATTTCTTACATAACTAAAAGTTAAAAATAAGTCAAGGGCTGAAGGGAGACACTTGCAAAAGTTGTGTTCGCTGCAAAACAAAAGCTCATTATTACTATTCTTAACCGAAAAATCGCCTTGAATCCGGTAATAAACCAGGAACCAGCCCAACGAGAGACCATCTCTAAACGCATATGCACCCAAAGGAAGCATCTGTGATAACTGCTGAGCATTATTTCGCGTTGCATATGCACTTGTAAGGCACGTTGGGGCTATTTCTGTACCGGATGGAGCAGTTCGTTGACTTCGAGATCTCTTCTTCTCCTCTTAACTACAGTTCGGACCAAGACAATATGGAAACCAACGGAACGCAGCCCAATTCGTAAGTGAGCGCCATTCTTAGAACACAATTCAAGGTGTAAAGTGATGCAGTATTGATTTCTATACGAAATGCACATCTTTCAAGAATGTTAGTTTTTCTCGAAGTTCTACATTCCACCACCCACGGAGATTGTGTAGCTTTTTTTTACTCTTGAAGAATGCTTTATGCACATCCATTAGATTTAATGCGCAGCCGCATATAGATCAATCAGCTAAAGGGGAGCACGTAATCTTCGCAGAAAAGGGCCCCCTAAAAATACTTTCAGGGGCACACTGGATTGTAGTCGCTCCGTTGGCTGCCAATCTGTCATGTCAGTTATAGTATGCCTCAGGCACTTTCCACACAATTTCTACGGCTGCGGAAACTGCTACACAAAAACAAAAAAAAATATAGGTCGAAAATAGTGTGAAGCGTGAAATTTTTAATCGGTCCAAAACGGAAAAATTTATTATTTACGCCTCAGTCTCTTAATGAAGCGTTTTGTTTCACTTTTCTATGGGCAAACGGCCGTAAAGTTTATGAAAGGCTTGGATTCGGGGAAAACGGTGCTGGAGATTAAACCGAGATTAAAGCCACACATCTATGTATAACTCCAGCCGACCATTAACACACAGTCAAGCGCAAATGGTCTGAAGTTATTGTAAAATAATAAAGATTTTATAGCGGTTATATTATTGTTGTTGTTCTCATAAGACGCGTTTAAATTACAAATTTTTCGTTAATATTAAAGTCGATAATTGCCTTTGAAGGGATTTGCTAATTGCTTTCAAATTAGAAAGTTTTGATGTAAAATTAAAGAAGTTTTACGATTGTTTGCCTTGTTGTATTCAAGAAATATTCCTAATGGTAAATTTAGAAATTGTGAACAGACATTTTGTGTTTTTGTGAAATGGTTTATCATAGCCTAAACAAGAATTAATTGAAAGATGTATCAGTGAAAGCATGTATTATAAAATCATTTTATATATCAAAGATACATTTTAATTATTGATGATCGACTGTAGATTTGTGATAAAGATAACTATTTTATGATTTCGCAATGTGATTGATGGCATCTTTTATAACCACAGCCAATGTCAAGTTTTAAATAAATAATGGTTTGCCAATAAAATAGTTAAACATATAAACCTTTAACCTGAAGATATGCCAGGTTTGTTTACTTTTACTTTATGGATGGCGTTTCTCTGTTGTATTGCTGTAATTAATAGAAATCATAAATAATGTTTAAATAGGTGAAGTTACTGTTTTATTGATACATAAAATCATATTACTACATATATATCATTACCTACAAAAATTACGATACTATTTTTACGAACTATTACCTCAACATAACCTACGTATTTTAAAATTGTTGTCAATAGAAAAATTTCTTACTTGTCTAATGCAAATTAGTAGTATAAAAATACTTTTTGCCTTTAATTTGTAAATTTGTATGGTTTTATAAAAATTCAGTACAACTGATCATTTTTGTACAGAATTGCCTTATTCAATAGTAATATTATTTTGATTAGAATCTACAAAAAAAAGTTCTCAACTTTTATTATTAGGCTTATAACGTCATCGATTTGTTGCCCTTTTTGCTCGAAAAGTGCTTTAATAACAGGATTGCGTCATCGATTTGTCGCTCGCTCTAAGAGCACAGCAAGAGTTTGTCATCGATTTGCCCAAAAGTGCTCTACTAAAGAACAGAAAGAGCAAGTTTTTAGATCTGTGTTTTATCGATAGATTTGAAAAGTGCTCTAAAATTTAAAAACTCACTCGTGTTGTGAAGGCTGAATAAATAAAAAAATTAGTAATAATAATATAACAAAATTATTAATGGTCGAAAAATGTTAATCCAAAAATCTGTAAATGTTGATCAAAACAAATCTTGAGATTAAAATTGAATCCAAGAGCAAGCAAAATCGAATCAGAGCAATTCCATGTGAGAGCGAATTACCCGAGTTCAGCTCCACAAGAAATGTGCGCGCGCTCACAACTAGAGCTGCCAAATTCATGACGCTAATAGTGTCGTTTATTGCATGACCCTTTGAATTTTCTGAAATTTTGTAGCTCTCCTAGTCAAAGGCAATTTGATCTCGAAACATTGTAGTTACAAAATATGTATTACCAGAAATGAGAATTCTTTGTTCTGAAACAGAAATGGCAGCACAAACTGACAAAACTTCTTTACTTTTTTTAAGACGAAAATCACTTTGCCTTATTTCCCTACAACGATCTAAGAAAATCCAGTCAAAAGAAAATATCGCTGTTTTAAGCTCAAGTTTTTGAAAAAGATCCAAATCTGGCTATTTGTCACTATTATCAACATAGTTGGTTTTTTCTGCATGCGGACAATTTTGCGCAAAGATCTTGGTTAAAAAACTAATTGATCCAAGATCTGAAGCTGCAAGACCATTGTTTGCATTGTTTGTTTGGTAAATGGGCTGAAAGTCAATTGCAAGCTGACCTACTTTATCATCAAAAATCCTGTTCACTGATGAAGATCATTTCTCGTTCTGGTTGGTTCCGTTAACAACCAAAATTGCCATGTATGGAGTGAGAATAATTCTCGCGAGGTTCACCATTACCTCCAGAAAAATGTACGCTGTGGTTTATATATAATTGGACACATATTTGATCCTTACATTTTTAAAGTACGCTGGAGACAAATTTACTCGTAATGGTGATCGTTACAGATCAATGTAAAATGATTATTTGTTACCACATTTACTTGAGATGCGACCTGACCTCTTTCTACCGAGTATCCCAAAATTGTGGCATACTATGATGAGAATTCCTGGGCCTGATTTCTTCAATAACATTTGCAAAAATGTTCCCTAGAAAAACTGAGACACTAGACTAGGTTCATTCAGAGGTCGTCTACTCTTTGGCCAAAGTGGTTGAGATTTTAATTGTTATTTTAGTAGTTTTTGGTTTTTTGTAATATTGTTGAAACGAAAATGTTCAAAATGGGTCATGAAAAGTTTGTAACGCACCTGGAAATAGGAAAAATTCGCGCGTGAACTTGCCAACTTGCCAACTATGAAAAAAGGCAAAGAACTGCAAATTGGAATTTTTTATTTTTTTCAAAGTCCTAAAATGGGCATTTTAATTAAAGTCACGAAGTATTGCGTATATGTACTCACAAGAATTTATCCAACGATGATTTGGCATAAAATGACGGCAATTTTAATGTTTTTCGAAAAGCGCTAATCGTTGCTGTAAAAATCAAAAAAAAATTGATTTATAGCATCAAAATACACATTTGCTCCAATTTTTATGAAAATCCGACTATTTTCGCTTTATTTATTGCATTTTTAGTAAAAAAAACAAAATTTCATACTTTTTGGTTTTTTGAGGTTAGGATTCATTTTTAAAGTATTTATACCGAATCAGTTCGATAGTCTATTCATTCACGAGTATTTATCATTTTTCTACGACCAACAGAACTGGAGAAATTAAAAAAATAGTGTAACAATACACTCAAAATGCATCAAAAATCCACATTTATGCAATTTTCTCGTGCAGCACAGGCCCGATTTTGCAGAATTTTTTTTTTCGCTTTAACTTAACAAAGGAAAAAAAGAAAAATTCCAACTTTCCAACTACATCATAATTTCGCTCTTTTTTTGTGTTCCCCTCTACTATATCTTGAATTAATAAGTTTTTGAGACCAAAAATAATAACTAATATCTGCTGGTCTTTTTCTAGTATACTTTCGTGCATTTATTTTGTTTATTGAAATTTCTAAATACTTGAAACTCAATACTCCTTCGATTCGCTTTCTCTAAGTAACTGACGGGGATGTGTGCTTCCGCAGTAAGAACGCTAACTCTGTCGTT
The DNA here is from genome assembly GCA_963855945.1 of Thereva nobilitata. Classification (NCBI taxonomy): domain Eukaryota; kingdom Metazoa; phylum Arthropoda; class Insecta; order Diptera; family Therevidae; genus Thereva; species Thereva nobilitata. Next base: position 36,401,836 of record OY979696.1, read on the forward strand.
CCCTGTGGCATCAGTATTATACAGGCGGGACTGTTCATTTTTCATTCTACCGGGTCTATACAGCCTAGGCCGAACAGATGGTTTAATCTGGAGTTTATGAACGCTATTAAAGGTTCAATCCATGAAAATTCGATCAACGGCTTGGACACGACCTTTTCCAGATTTCCTTCATATTTCGTAAATTTGAAGTACTAGTGAGTAGAATTACGTAGGTGCAATATTTTGCCAAAATGTTGGGTAGTTTCATAAATAACGGTACTTAAATATTTCGAAATTTGCATAATACAAGTTTCTTTAAAAAATCGTACAAAGTGCAAATGTTATCCTAGCGCTGTGATATATACATCATTTTGAAGAAAAACCTTCAAGCCAAAAAGGACATTCGACGAAAAAAGGATTCAAAGGACATCTTAAGTATTCTTTATCCTTGGGGATCTCAAAAAGCCAACGAGGGATTTTCTCCAAATTTTTATATGTTTTGACTGGCAACACTAAAGATAAGTTATATAGTCTCATGCTGGGATCGAAGACCGCTTGGGAAGGAGAATTTTTTAAAGCATACCCTGTCAAACGTAGTGGCGTGTGTGAGACGGACGAACATATAAATATTTTGAGCCGGAACAAGATTATCTCCCCCCCACCCGTTTTCGACGATGCTGAACACGATGGCGTTGTTAGAACTTCTCTTTGAGTTTGCGCAACCGCCCAAAACGGCCAGAAACCACCCCCAAGAGGGTTAAACGCGCTTTACACGGTTTCCCTGTAAAAAAACACTTTCCCCCCTTTTGGAGGATACTGAGCATGATAGTGGTGGTGTTGGATATCGCTTCCGACCCCCACCAACTCTTTCACCGGCCAATACTGGATTTTGTTTTGTTCGGCTTAACCTCTGAGGCAAACTCTTTGCCTTATCTTACATTTCTGGAGTTGAGTTTTTCCATACTTAAGAAATTGTACTTGTTCCAATTCTCAAATAACCCGTCCAATTACCGCTTTATTCTTCATCAATATCGGTGTCTTCCAGGAGTTAGAGGTATCACCTGCACTTTTTCTAATCTTTATTATTGACCTGTTCTCATCCCCCTCCATTCAACTCCATACCTTCGTTAACCACGGTACTGTGCGTTATTCTTGCGCCTTCAATACAGCAAGACAAGCATCTTCTACAGCTTATCTTCATGAAACCTAAGTTACGTCCGACTATTAATAGAAGCATTGAACTTATTCCTGGTATAGAACTATATATATGTTTATAACCCGTCTGTTACCACCCAATGCCTAGTATTGACTGAGGATTCGCGGTGGAAAGAACACATTGCAGATAGTTAAACAAGCATTCCAGAAGAAGTGCACACTCCGACTCAAACAAAATTGGTCTTAGCAATTACACCTAAAGGACATGCTTTTCCGTTACGTATTTACTGTGTAAGAGCTGTTTTAGACGGTGCGCTCCAGCGCATGTGCCTCACGAACGTTTGGAGATGAAGGGAGGAGTGGGAATGAAGAGAGGTACCACCCCACTTCTCCCTTTATCCACAAAGTTCGTGAGGCACATGCGCTGGAGCGCACCGTCTAAACCGGCTCTAAGAAACTTCTTTCACTTTCAGGATCAGAACCAGGATCGATCTGTTCAGTTTCTCGACAGTTTAAACCTTCTATTTAGGTTTCATAAGGTCAAGCAAGTGTATTTTTTACACGACTGCCCCAAAAAAAGGAGTGTGATGTGTTTAGATTTGTTGTGTGTATGTACGTTGTTTTGTACCACCTTTTTTAGTTCTTTTTTTGTCACAGGGCATCGTGTTTTTCGTTATTTTAATTATAGTCTTTAACTTCAATAAAGTTCGACATTGTTCAAGAACATCAAATCAAAAGCAATAGTGTCATTGTGTAAAAAGCTTGAACAAACATTGAAACACGAAATTACTATAATTTTCATAGAGCCGAAATTTCTTAAACAGCTCATTATTATAATGAGAAGGAAAACCTGAACAGGTGCAGTGTTTTCAATAACCCTACCGGCAATGCCAACGTACCTAATTCCTAATTAAAAAAGTGCCACTCTTGCAATTAGTTTTAACGATTCTCTTTGTATTTTTATATAAAAATTGTAGTTCTTCAATTACTCACCCTCATCTATAAAGCCACGATTACTATCGCCTCAAATACACCCTTTTCGTTAGCTTTATGGACGCCAGAGTCCCTCTGCTTCTTCCACGAAATAATGAATAAGCACAGGTAATATCTAGTTATTCCATTTGATTTTATCATAATCACGAATAAAAATGTTTTTATTGATTGATTTCGCTATATTGTGTGCGACCGGGTTATTCACCCCGAGAGCCTGACAGGTCATCAAAAGTAGGTGCTCGAAAATCGTCCATTCGCGTGACACTAGCTCATGCTTAATTGACGGTGATGGTGGTTCATGAACAAAAGCATATTATACAGGTACAGCAACACTGGCAGGTTTAGTACCTAAATAACCTACTTTATTCCGCTTGTTTCACATGAACAGGATGTGGAAGAGGGATGTATGAATGAAGTTAAAATTGCTGGTGTTTTTTTTTGGTTATTTTGATACGAAAAAGTGCGTATTTGCAAAATGAGTACAAATTACACGGCCACTGGTCGTTTACCTCCATTGACTCCTTGGTTCTCTTCGACCTTGTGTAGCCTCATTAAATTACTGAACGAACACACAGGTATAACAAAGGACAGGTGAATGTTCCCTTTCATTAAGAGTGTAGAATTCCGCACAAATGAGAAGGAAATAAGACAAAAACATGGACAAAAAATTACGAGAAACAGAGAAAGAGAGACAAAAAAAAATTCCCGAGAGATCTAAAATGACTCGCAATGAAAATCAAAACCGTAACAAGACTCCGTTACTGGCGGTGAAATTCGTGTTCACTCAGCCAGGACGAAAGCAATCATATAAGAAGAAAAGATACAGTGGCAAGAAAAAGGCTTCTTTATGCTATAGGTACACAGGTAAGCAAGCTTCTTAGGCTGCATGCACTCTCGCGTACATCGAAACATACAACTAAAAAACCTCGAAGCCATCCACTCGGTCGAAGGTGAGATAATTCAGCGAAGCGTTAAATTCGATACGGAGGAAGACTGTTCGAATTAAATTAAGTAACAACGACTTGTTTCCACCACAAATCGTGAGCAATGAAATTTAATTATCGGACATCAAGTGCACAAGAAGTTCGCCGAGTTGGACGGCCTGGTGCTGGCTGCTGTTGGTAAAATTCTGCTAGTAGTTAATTACTTCAAGGTAAATTTTCCACGTTTCTTTAGTTTTTGATACACCGGAACAGGTGAGATACGAAATCTTTCATAGTCGTTGTGTCTGGTGAATATATACTCTCCGAACAAATAGGCTGTGAATTCTGTGGCATGACGTTCGTTGTTAATGTTTTGCTAGATATGATTTGGAGATAAATTTTGTTATTTGAAATTTTAACGAAAGAACCTTGGAAAGTAGGGGAATTTTTAAAAAGGTTAATTAAAGCATGTTTCAGCTAAGAAAGTTAATCTCTGTGCAATTTGTATGAAACGGAGAATGATTGATAAACTTGATTACATCCACGCACGCCATTATGAAAACAAGAGTTACTTCTGCAAAAATTATGCCGTTTCCCATCAGTAAAAGTAAAAATGAACTCAAAACCAGGTTACTAGTTGCAAGGCTAACAACTCAACATTCCACAATTTTAATACTTAATAACTCTTATGGAATTGATGCCGCAATTTAATCTCTTTTAGTTACGAATGATCACTTAAAAATATTCAGGTTAAGCTATATGGCAACAAACAACCAAAACATATAAATTTTTCCCTTAAAACATCGTATGTCCTCAACCTCTCCATAGGTGGGTGTTTTATAACGGAAAAAACAACATATTGTCGCATGCTTGAGGCTAGACTGTCCACCATTATTCTGCTCTGAAAGTAGATCTTGCCAGCCAGGTATGTTTTTAAGGCTAAGTGTGCGATGGACTTCTTGGGGAAGATTTGTGCTATGTACGCGAGTGAAAGAGTTTAACATCATTCTTATGAACGCCTACTGACAATAATAATGCAGCATAAAACTCGTTTTTATACAAGTCGAGGGTAACAAGGCTTGCAGTAATGCTTCTAGATGCAATTAGTATATATTGTTGTAGAGGTGGTGATCGATGAAGGAAAATTTAGCTGAGTGATCTTGTGGCAGCTATTACTTGCCTCACCGTCAGAACACTCATTTTATCTTGCAAGAATAAAATGATGTAAAATAGTTTTTTGCAGAAAGTGTACTCTAGACTTTAAGGTTATGGGCAAATGCGTGATATTTTCTCTAAAATTGCGACGGTAAAATATGTGGTATTCCAAAAAAATATTCATAAAATATACGTTTCCAAAACTTTTTTGATCTGAATATTTTTCTTTTAAAAAGTTCAAACCTTGTAATAAATGACAATGACTAAAGATCGTAAACATCAACCGGGATTTTCAGAATCTCGAATCAAGGATTTTCCATATCCGTAATTGCAGATATTTTTGACAACCCTAAATACAATTCCTGAAACTGCTCATACAATATGGTGCAAAAGTAATGTCATTATTTGAATGTGCCATAATTTTTGCAAATGGCGTCAAATGTCATTATGCTTTGACATTTATGTTGTAGACAGATAGAGAATTAGTTGACAACAAGCAATACAGCGATACACACCTGAAGAATTATTGTTATCGCTTATTTGGTCTGTTGTTTTAACGCAGCGTGAATTTCGTCGTCGGTTACCTCGTAATGTGCGACGGAGCCCATTTAAGTGGTTATGTGAATAATCAAAATTTGCGTTCCTAGGGTACGTGCATCCACATGAAATGCACCAAGAGCCATTGCATCCCCTCAAAGCAACTTTTTGGTGCGGCATCACCAAGCCAGATGTTTTGCGAACAACAATTCAAAATGCCGTAAAACGAGCACAAATGTGCATCATCTCAGGAGGTCGTAATAGGTTATAAAAAAAACTAAAAAAAAAACATTTTAACTTTTAATTAATAAAAATCATATCATTACACAATCCTAATGCGATGTGTAAAATCATTACCTTAACCACAATCCTGCATTTTATCCGGCATAAGCTAAGTTGATGTTAATGTTAAAATCGCGGATAAGGATTATCCTCGTTGAAGCTTACGGCTTTCGGAACTATGTATATACATATGTGACGAGACTAGGAATTGATGTGGTAAAATTTCTCAGGTTTCGTTTTCTGATTTTCCGAAGTATTAATATTAAGTATTTTTGTTGGCATGATAGGAGACTTTTTCTGCCTACAAGTTTATTACGAGATGTAAAATTCTATGGAGAGATGGACCAGACCCGGTTTCTTCTACGTTTATGTCAACGATGTCTTCTAGGGGCTCGACGTTATTACACAGTTCTTCGCACGATGTGCAAATCGGGGAGGCCTGGGGCTGGGGTGGCATTACAGAAGTTGTTTCAAGTCATCTGTTTCAAGTTTTCCATTGAATTTTTCCATTTAAAACTCGTAACAAATGAGTTGAAACGACTTCTGTAATCCCACTCCTGCATTCGTGCATCCACAATTGCGTTGGCAGCTTTTTTTTCATTTACAAAAAATGTGTCGGTGTATCGAGTCCAGTGCAGGGTTCAAAGTAGTTGACATTGGCACGATACCACTCCTAATTTTTCGCCCAATTTTTGCACCATCAAATTTTTCCATTAGCATAGATATCAACTGGCTCTTGTCTAGGCTCAGTCTTAGTCCAATCAATCTACAATAGCTCCTTGTAAATTTAGCGTTAATTGCCAACAGGAAACAAAAAATATGGTTATATAGGAAAAAAAATTCTAAAAAAGATAGCGTTTTCTTTTTTTGAATTTGGAATGGCGAACCTAACCTAAAAAATTCTGGAAAGTGAAAAAAACGCTTATTTGCGAATAACAAAAAAACTAGAGCTCGGATCGAAAAAAATTAAATTATAAAGTTGTAGGTATTCAAATTATCTTTCGATTGATATATATAAAGTTATAGGTTAGAGCACAAAACATAGAGATAAAAGCAAAAAACTGTTAAAATTCACGTTTTTTTAATTTGCTAATAACTTTTGTTTAACGCAACTTAGATATTTGCTATTTGGCAAAAATATTGCTTCTTGCTAGCTGAAAAAACAGTTTTATTTTTGTTGCAAAATATTGAACACTTTCCTTGAAATTTCACTTTTTGTAAAAAAAGGCGTTCTTCTAAAAACGCTCCTCTTGGTCTACGGATTCTTCTAGAGTACCGTTCTAGAGCTTAAAATTTTCTTCAATACTTGTACTATCACGTACAAGTAACAAAAAGTATATTAAAAGGTTTTCCAGTACTTAAAAAGACCCCCAAAAACATATTAATAATGAAAAAACAGACTCAAAAAGTTAGTTTTTACAATCGAACGTCTGTTTTTTCATTATTAATATTTTTTGGGGGTCATTTTAAGCAATGGAAAACTTTTAAACAGACTTTTTGTTACTTATACGTGATAGTACAAGTAATGAAGAAAATTTTAAGCTATGGAACAGTACTCTAGAAGAATCCGTAGACCAAGAGGAGCGTTTTTAGAAGAACGCCTTTTTTTACAAAAAGTGAAATTTCAAGGAAAGTGTTCAATATTTTGCAACAAAAATAAAACTGTTTTTTCAGCTAGCAAGAAGCAATGGTTTTGCCAAATAACAAATATCTAAGTTGCGTTAAACAAAAGTAATTAACAAATTAAAAAAACGTGATTTTTAACATTTTTTTGCATTTTTCTCTATGGTTTGTGCTCTAACCTATAACTTTATATATATCAATCGAAAGATAATTTGAATACCTACAACTTTATAATTTGATTTTTTTCGATCCGAGCTCTAGTTTTTTTGTTATTCGCAAAAAAGCGTTTTTTTCACTTTCCAGAATTTTTTAGGTTAGGTTCGCCATTCCAAATTCAAAAAAAGAAAACGCTATCTTTTTTAGAATTTTTTTTCCTATATAACCATATTTTTTGTTTCCTGATGGCAATTATTAGATGGATTTGTGTAGATTGATTGGACTATCTATGCTCTTGCTGCTTTCACAAGCCTCGTCATCGAAAACGACGTCATTTGATTTGTAATTGACTTCACATATGATTTCGGTGTTACAAAACCCCTCCCGTCGATGACATACTTTGTATAATTCAAGTCCGCCTGTTCAGTCAGTGCAAAAGCCCTGTACAAGCTCGATTTTACTATTTTCCTCATCCCACGCCCATCAAAAAGACAGAGAGCGTAGGGGCTAAGTTCGTAACGTAAAACTTTTGCTATTGTAACGCGTATAGTCTTTCTTTTTGTGCACATTATTGCCAAGAAAATGGCTCCTGTTCCAAAAGGACGGTATTTCCAAATTCGTATAACAGCAACAAGCTCCAATGCACGGCTAATCACTTTTTTTTATGACCCTTTATGGCCATTACTACACCATGGTTACCGCACGCCTCCCTTGCCCAAAAAAAACTCGTGCTCCCAGAACACCACTTAATCTACTATATTCTCTCATACTTGTACAAAAATACCTACCCGCAGCCTACTGATATCTATTTTCTTCGAAGGATCTATGTCGTGATACCTCTCATAGATGTCATCATCATAAGGTCTCTGGATTCGCCCTGAGTTAAGTTTAAAAACTAGTTGAGATGTGGGTTTAACCCTTTCGGTGCACAAGATCAACTTCCCAGTATTATGAATGTTGAATAGTATCAATGGATATTTTAATAATAAATAAACCATAATCAATATATAATATATAATACCTAAAATTTGTCACATTTTTTCATCAATACTTTCGCTATCACTTAAGTCGTTCAAACAAAAAAACGGCTCGACCGATTTTTATGAAAATCTTTTCAGATCATATTTTTGCTTTAACACGCTTCGAACGGCATCTCAACGAAGTCGATATCTTTTTTGGTTCGTGCGTAATCTTGTATGTACAAAAATCACTTACGTCGTCTAAACAAAGAAACCGTTCGACCGAATTTTATGAAAATCTTTTCATATAGTAGCTTCGGTAATACGCTACGATCAACACCTCAATGAAGTCGGTATCATTGTTAGTTCGCGCGAAATCGTGCTGGTACAAAAATCACTTAAGTCGTTCAAACAAAAAACGGCTCGACCGATTTCTATGAAAATCTTTTCAGATCATATTTCCTTTAATACGCTTCGAACGGCACCTCAACGAAGTCGATATCTTTTTGGTTCGCGCGAAATCGTGTAGGAAAAAATGACCACATACGTACGCACAGACACACACATATGTCTTCTCAAACTTTTGCCTTAAATGCTATTGGGACCTTGAAGCATGAAAATACATTGAAAATTTCGATTTCGATTTTCGGGCCGATTACAATAACTTCCTACTGGGAATTTAATAAAAAACTGACAGCAGTATGGCTCTGAAATAGATCAATTTCTTTCTAAATATTTTCAGTATTTTACTCTGAAGAATTCAGTCGTAGGCTATGGTAGCTTTGGATATTCTGCTCAGGTGGGTACGATGGCCTTCAGCGGTGTTCATTCCTCAATTATTGGTGTTATAGAAGAGATTCTGGACGCTCGAGTCTGAACCTACGAAAATTTAAGACAGGCTTTCGCTAATAACCGGATTTTTATCTTAGCCAAGGAGCATTCAGAGTAATAGGATCCCCTAGGATCAATTCTAAACTGGTCTCGGACTGCCAACATATCCCTGGCTAAACAAGGATCTGCCATCGGTCCAGAACCAGGTATGCATCCACTAAATAAAAGGGCCCAGGGCGAGCGGATTCTGATAAAACATGTCGAGCTTTGGAAGTCCGCACCTAGTTTGGCCAATTCCAAGCGCGTTTTTCCTGAGCAGTCTCGCAACTCATCCAGAAAATTGATTGTAGCCCAGTAAAAAGATTATGAGAACACTTTATGCTTGTTTTCCATATCCAGTACTCTAAATTACCATTTATGGATGATAGAGAGGAAAGAAGATCCCACATGGCTTTGCTTCGAGTAGTATGAGTGCCCCTTTCAAGTTCTCTGTCATATTCACCGACAGTGGGAAGTAGTAAGGGACTGATTAAAAATCATAGCTATAGGGATTGTGGTCCCATGGACCAAGTATAATAGGCCGTAGTAGGTTTTGGTCTAATGCCTCATTCAAAGAAAAAAAGAGTCGTAGAAGTAATAATAAGACTACATAATATCAAAATAGTTTTTTAATCGAGTTTGACAAATATAACGCCCGCAAGTATGTATCAATTTCACAATCAACCGTTGATCAGTCTCAAATCTAACATCATCAACCCAAAAAATATTAGTTAGTAAAGTAAGTCTTTTACTTCAAATTTCACTTCTATTTTGGCTAATTTCAAATATTTCCCGATGTCAGACGTGTTTCATTGTTTTCACATAAAAAATTTTATTTATAGAGAAAATTAACAATCATTTATGGATAGGTTGATGAATATACTCCTTGGCAAAATAAAGGAGATATAACCAAAAAAAGCAAATAAATTCAACTGGTATTGCTGCTCCTATAGTGATACTGTAATTGGCTAATAACCCACGATCAAAAAGCGAAAGATTCATCCAAGATTCTCAAGCTCTATAACATAACATAACGTCTTAGACGACGACGCGTGGGTTCCACACACAATGCAAGTTATTGAACCCTCGCGCAAGTCGCACGTTCCATGTTGTGAATAGTCTTCTATTACACTGGATATTGCAAAATGCTAGAAAATAATTTGAGGTGTGCACCAGAGCCACCTCAGTGTGCCTCGTGTGCCTCATCCAAAGTGATTGTTGTAATCAGGCATCGATTGCAGCATAACATTCAAGGAAGACATTGTGGGCGTACAGTCGATCAATAATAATTCTTGGTAAATTACCCGATATCTAAGTGAATGGTGCGATCTTGCGATTAACACCCCATTGATTGACATCATAAACAGTCATAAGCCACCCATATATGCCCACTATTATATGAATCAACTCGCACCTATCTTGGTTAGATATGAAAATTAATAGGCTCTTGTTTGGATGAAGATCAATTGTAGAATTATTATAGCTTTTGGCGAATTTAGAAAGTTTCGAGGTTTTTCGAAAGGAAGTGAGAACGTAGAGTGAGATTGTTTTTGTTGTATTGAAATTGATTAAAAAAACTAATTCATTCTTTTTTTATATTTTCAGGTGTTATACTGTGAAATAGTATCTCATGCTCGAGTGGTCAGCGCTTGTGTAAGGGCCTCTGAAAAGGAAATTGACCAATCCAATACAAATTCGATTTCAACAGAAGACAAAACTCCGTCCCCAAATGGCAAGAAATTCGACGGTAATCTTAAAGGTTTAGAACGTAGATATCACCTGCTCTATCTGCAAGCGATCGAGGTACAATGTATGTTTGAGGGGCTGCTCGGAAAGAAGAACTCATCGGTAAGTGTTCATAGAATGTTAAATTCTCTTAAGCCATTAAGAAACAGATCAACTACTACTATACCTACCATCCCAACTCCCCACTATCCGCGATGCATTCGAAATTATGCAAATTGTTTCGTCTGAAGCTAACAAAATGAGAACATGTCACGTCAACCAAGGGGGGAAATTCCTTGAGTTGGCAGCGTGCTCTGGCACGAGAGTTCATACCTTGATGACGTCTAATCTTCTTTTTATCAGGGGCTAGAATGCATTTTCGATTGCAGTAATTAATTCAGGTTGTGTAACGGCCATTATTCCTGGCTGTTGGAAAGTATGGTAGAAGGCAATAAAGATAGGCAAAACGACAAAAATTTTGAATTGAAAGTCTCCGGGGCTGGGGAATCACGCTTCTCATGTGGCTGAGAACGGCTAGGAATCACGTAGAAGCTCCGAGTTGCGGGGGTCATTAGCATCTTGTGGAAAAAATTAGTGCAGGTTGCATTTCTTTACATGAGGCATGGCTTTTGAAATATTGATAATTCCTGAAACGAATTCAAATGAAAATGTTTTCAAAAAATGCCATTTAACTTGTGTCAGCTTTATGGATCCATGTGCATACATTCTTCTATTCATGAGGAAACACTTCATAATAAATTTGATATCTTTCAGAAATGGAACAGAGTCAGTCGTCATTTTTATGATGAATTTTAACATGAATGAAGAAAACTTAATGGATCCTGTGAACATAAAATATTTTATTGATTTAACAAGAGTTTTAATGACAGTTTATAATTAGTGCCTAGTTTTAAAAGTGTTTAATTGCTTCTCGTGCTATTGTTGCTAATTTAATGGGTATTAATGTGTAGTTATTAAAGGGAATGGCGATTAGTTTACGATACCCCTTTTGCAATTGCCAAGATCGATATTTCATTGCCTGTTACAATATATAAGTTGCCTTTCAGATTTTATTGATTATGCTGCTCACGGACATAGCTTTAATTGCTTTATAACACACCGTTGAGTGTTTTTGCAAAGTGAAATATAGGATAAGGGGTTTAATAGTTTTATATATAAAAAGTGATTTTCTTTACCGAGTTAAAATTATTTATGTTGTGCGATTTCACAATAGTAACATGTCGCTTTAAAGTTCATGACTTTGGAATTTAATTTTGTTTATTTTATAGTTGCATTCATGCATTGTATTTAGTCTTCCATGTATACACATTTCAAGAAGAACAAACCTGCTGGTTGAAAAAAGAATGCATTTATAAACATAACTCGGAAATTTATTTATTGTAATACATTTGTGACCTCGCCTGTGCAGCCTATAAATATTACGTCCTAGCTATCATCGCAGAGGTTAAGGGTTTGAATTCGTCCTCAATATGGTTTTGTAAAATTTCAGTATTTCGCGTTTTATTATCATCTTTTAACTATTCTCTTCATTCACCTATAACATAGCGTGGGACCCAGTTTTTATTTGGTAACGATCAGTCATAGAAGTATGTACTTATATATGACGGGTTACTAAAACAGACTTACAGTGTTATTTCTCTCTGAACTACTTTAACTCTATTGTACTTTTGGCTAAAGCAAGCACCCGAAACATTGAATGTCGATCGACATAATAAAAAGTTATTGTGATTAGAGTAGTGTACAGATTATTTATTTGTTGAAAGGGAACTACACTGCCGGCCAAAATTTTGAGACCACAGTCTTTATATTGGGAAAAATACAAATAAAATACAAAACTTTCTTGGTAAAAAGGAAACTGAATTTAATTATCATTTGCTGCCAATGAACTGTGCTTTAATAATGAAAAATAACTCTTTTTTAAATATTAATTCAGTTTAATTTAAAAAAACTCGTTAAATAGATTTTTTATTAGCGAGTCCTCCCGTACATTGTATCACTATTTTCACAAAGTTTCGAATGCGTGCAATCAAATTGTCATATCTTGTGTTATGTTGCCCCAGGTTTCGATTAAAGACTTCCAAACGTTTTCTTTTGATGATCTATCTAGGTGTTCCCATAAAAGTTCGATCCGATTGAGATCGGGACTCTGAAGCGGCCATGTATGATTCTTTCTTTTCTAAATAAGCTCTACATAATATTTAGGTGTGCTTTGGATCATTGTCTTGCTGGAAAATGAACCCATTTCTGTTTAAAAGTAGGCCGAAAGGTACAGCATTTTAATCGTTTTATAGTTCTCCTTTTTAAAAATCCCGTCAATTCGTACCAAATCTCTTGTTCCATAGCCTGAGAAACAACCCGAGGGCATGACTGAGCCACTGTTTGCACTATTCCCAATCTGGTAGCATCCTCTGTTCAGCGCTACCCAAATTCTCCCCTTCGAACAAGATAACTCCAACTTTGATTCGTTAGTCCTCAGCATTTTTTTAAAATCTTTGACTCGAATCTGTAACTTCTTGTTTTGTGGGCGTAGTAGTGGTTTCCGCATGGCAATGCGGTTGTTAGTGACACAGATTTAGATTTATTTTTGTTCACCTCAGGACGAGGTAACTACTATAAACTTGACCACTCTTAAAGTAGTAGCTCATGACCTTCCTGATCGGGGACGATCTTGATGTCTGTCACTTAGGTTGTATCGAATGATGGCACTAAGTACACATGTCTTAGATAATTTCAGTTGCACAATCACGATAGGATTTGGCTTCGTTATGAAGAACAAGTATCGCCAAGGTGTACAACATTTCTTTTTGTTTCTAATATTTCCATTGCCTTTTGAGGATAATGAACTTTTTCACAAGTGGTATCAACATTTTGGCCAGCAGTGTATATATGATACATTGATCAAGCTATTTAAACTTCTACATAATCCTTAAAGTCACGTAGCATCTACACTCTAAATATGTATTTGAATGGTAGAATCTTTCTGTTCTTTCGTATTCATATGTGGGATTTTGGGGCTTGGCGTAAACTTGTAAATAAAGTTGTGCGCGGTGGCCGCGAATTTTTTTTTTCAATTCGTTGCTGGAGATGAGAAAAAGGTCTACTAATACCACCCCAAGTCTAAGATTCGATCAAAAGAGTGGTTGCCAAGGGGAAGTACTAGACTAAAAAAATCAAGTCAGAGAGGTCAGTTAAAAAAATAGTCACGATCGTCTTCTGGAAAGCCGATGGAGTTTTCTTCGTAGACCTTTTAGTGCAAACGAAGACAGTAACAGTAACTTATTATGTTGAGGTACTAAAAAAACTGAAATCTGCAATTATAAAATGTTTCATAAATGGATTGCTTGAGTGCAATATACGCGAAAAGGATCTTGTAGGAAATTAGCCAATTGAGTAATTATTAAAAATCATAAGAACGATTTAGAGATCTGGAAACTGAACCACTTTTACGGGTCCCTTTTTGTTTCTATGCCTAGAGTCATCTCAGAGAGGCTGCGATTGATTTGCCCACTGTTCCCGTACTTCGGTTCCCCTGATTAGAGTGAGTAACTCTTTGGGGAACCTGCCTCATGTTCTCTAATCAATAAGGCCACATGATAACAACCCACCTTTGCGCCAGCGACGGGGGAGATTTCAATTTTCTATGATAAGAGTCATGTGCATATATACTCGATTCTTTCCAGATGATTCTCGAAACTGCCGTGTCTTGTTGTTAGTGTAATAAACCATCTTCGTCATCATCCCCAGTACCTAATCAGGATTTCCCTTCTTGTTGCGGTACACAAGAACCTATTCATCGCCGTATTTTTCCTACAAGCGGTCCCAGTATCTTACCGTTTTAAAGTGGCCCTTAGACTATCAATAATATTGAGCAAAAAATTGACGATTTCCTTCTTTGCTCCAGACAATCTTTCAATACCACCCACAGACCGTCAATAATATTGCGCTAATCAAAATATTGCACAATATTATTTATAGTCTAGGGGTCCCATTAGCATTACACGGCGACATATTTCTCAATGCGGTTCCTTACTCAGCCCCTTACCAATAGCATAGTTTGGTTCCGGACCCCAGGACATCGAAGTCGACTCATTTATACCGAAGCATGTCTGTCCTCTAACCCAAGTTAGAATCACTTTATTTTGCTTCGCACACCTGTTTAGTTTTTCACACACTTCAACGCCAGTGATGCATTGAAATCTGACTGATTCATACATCTATCAGTGCTTGATTGTCAGGTGCTATAAAAATATTCTTGCCCTACACCTGATCTTCTTTTGGGTGATCCAGGTCATGCAGAGAGCCAGCATAACATCTGCCAATCAGGGATATAAATGCACCTGTTCATACTTTCTAGGGTTTAAGGGGTCTTTATATAGAAAATGCATGAGTGTTATAAAAAAAATTTCTAACGTTGTATCATTAATACATATCAAAAACTTAACTACCATAACTATTTTAAAATTTTTACCATATTTCGTATTTAATTAAAGTTATGCAGACTAGAAACCGCCCAGGCTTCATTTTTAATTTAGCAATTGCACTTAATATAATAAAAGCAAATTTTCGAAGAAAAAATTTAAAAAATGGCGTGATTGTGAAAAAATCACGCATTGAGACGATGATGATTTCCAAAACAAAATTGAATCAATTTCTTTATAATCAATTAACCTAATTAATTTTCAACAATAATAAATTAAAGTCACTGAAAAAAAATCTAAATTTGTTGATGCAACTGATGTGTGAATTCGCGCTTTCCTTTAAAAAATTTACCAGTAAAAATCCTTTTCATTCAGAGATACTTTAATGATATTTACTGTCAGATATTTTCTGTACAACAAGGAAAAACTGAATTTGAAAGTCACTACAAGTTTTTCATGAACTCATCAATTTATTGACTTGAAAATTATAATTTTCAATTCACAATTACCACTGCATCCCGAAGACTTTTAAATAGCATTCCAGGAAAATAATTTCCTCAACATAACTCCTTTCATTAATCCTATATCATTTACAACAAGACAATTTGCCAATTACAGAAGATTTATCATCTGTAAAATGTCAATATTCAATGCACCTGAAGCGGTGACAGTTAAATAATTGTAAAGCCAACAAGAATGCCATTTCCTACATAAAAGAAGTACCTTTTTTATTTTGTCATCATAAAATTTAATAATTGACAATAATTACACGTAAAATGATTAAAAAAAATAAATAACTAAAGCGAAACAGAATTTTTTCGTGCGCAATAAAAAGAAAGTAAAAATTTCCAACTTTCTTCTTGCTCTGAATTATTTTATTGAAAATATATCGATTGCAGGCGCACGAGTGAAAGAAAATGCAGTAAAAATGTTGCAATTAACTGCATTTTCGCTGTCTTATTAAAAGAATTTCAAATATTCCTCACGTCTGTTGATTGATATTTGAGCAGTGAATGAAAATTAGATTTTAGCACAGTGACATGAAGGTAAGCGGCCGTGTCGTGTGAAGTATTTGTTTCACGAGTTTCCTTGATTCTAATTGTAATTTGTGTAGCCATGAGAAGTAAACAATTTAGTATGGTAAAGTTTTTTTTGTGATTTCAAAAATTAAGAAAAACTGATGCTTAATAATTTCGAACAAAGCAAATTGTGAATTGTGTGCATGAACAGCTGGAGTTGGCATTGTGATTACCAGAATTGGGGGCTTATTCCACCTTCGTACTTAAATTGAAACTCAGCTTTTGGGGTTAATGTTAAATTTCTGCTAAGAAGAAGTATGGAACACTTAATAAGAAATTTTTTCTATTGAAATAAGCATATTAGAAAATACCTTGAGTTTTTCTTTATAAATAGGCTAGAAGACTTATTGTAGGATACACTTGAAAATCCCAAATGTTGCATAAAATTTACTGCTTCATATAAAACTTCGACCAGTTATTACAAAATTTGATACTGTTAGTTCAAAACTCCTTCTGTGATTATCGCAGAAATTTCTATTAGCATTTTAAATTAGGATTTGGAATTCTATTGTGTCTGTTGTTGATTTAAATTATGAACTTGACTGTTTGAACCAAAAATTGCAAAATACACAAATATTTATACACAAAAAAATTCCATATTTGGTACAGTGAAGCATGAATCTAAAAATAACTTCTGTTAGGACTTGAATAAATTTGTTTCTTAATTAATTAATTTAATTAGTTGGGGCTTTAGAAATTATACACACTTAACCTGTTCTATCCTACACTTACTCCTTTACCTGTCTAGAATTTTTGGGAGGATACAGCTAAGGTTCCTATGAAGTTAGTCACACTGCCTCGTGTGGACCGCATATGGACTGCCCTATAAGGTGCACAAGAATGGCATTTAACGCCTTGCCTCATGCGCGCAAGTGGCCCTCGTGAGGAAAAATATTTGCTAGCCGATTTAAAATTTTTTGTTTTAATCAATCGGATTTGGAATCACCCTTAGTCAGCATTATTCTCGTTGTCGAGTGACGTGACAGATGACACTTCGACCTTAAATTATTGGTAATCTCATTGTCAATCTAAGAGACTCCTGGCGACTAGATTGACAAACGTACTATTCTAATTGTCCTAAGGTGGCGTGTAAAGTGACATTTTCTTCGATACATGTGTAGCGATCGACAGTTTCATTCCATCGCGTCCCTCCACCTATCTTTTGAAACTACAATGTAAAACATCTCTATTGTCATTAGGGCCCAAATTTGCTTGGTTAGAATTTGCTAATAGTAACTCCTGTCGTATTTTGTCTACAAATTTCCCGAATACATAATCCAGATGGTGGGACTTCATTTGCAATGGTTACACACGTCTTACGTTTGCCTCCTAAAACAGATTTGACTCATAATAAAACTGATAAGGCACACCTCACTTCAGTAACGCTTTTTGTGAGGTCCTCATGTGGAACCTACGGGGAAATCCCTCTATATCGGCATGGTCCTCATTTGGAACATTAGGTCCACACGCTACATTAGGCATGCACCCTTTAAATGCTAGTCAGGCTATAAATTCTAGTCGGGCTCACAAAGAGGATCTAACGCGTTGATGGATGCCGTATTTGACCTCCGTGAGAAAAGTTCTTTGCTACCCGATCCCGAGTGGAAAAAAGTGGCTGAAAAATTTAAGTGCGTAAATAATACCAACGCCGCAAGCTTTATATTTTTAAGCGCGAGTGTCGTTTTACCCAGCGGTCCCCCAACTGAGTACTAATCACGTCCCTATACTGCTTGACCTCCGTAATCGAACGAGGAACGGTATTTTTTTTTAATTTTAAAAACCATTTATTACCTTACCATCAATCGTAGTATAAATAGAATCGGTCTATTAAGTATGGTAAATGACACCCTTTACGGTCACCAACATATTTGCCTGGAATATGAAGCAAGGCAACAACAAAAACTAAAGCTTTGTATGAGTAAAACTCAAGCTAAAGAGTAAAAATCTTTCCGAATACGTAAGGTGGATGTTGGGATTGTCCTATTTCATTTGTATACAGTTATGGCTATTCTTATGGGCCGTCCACACGACACAAAACAGTTTTGCGCACATCTTGTTCCCGTATGAAATTTTTGTACTTTTTCAGAGGCGCAAGCATAATGACGTCACCAAAAGCAGTCGTGAAATTATAATTTTTTTCATAAAAAAACCCATAAAAAGTCTTAAAAAAGCAAGTTTTGCGCAAAACTGCTTGTGTCGTGTGAACGGGCCATTACACGACGGACCATGGTTCTGCAGCAAAAGCTTTTTTTGGGCAAGGGAGAAAAGGCACAAATTCAAACAAACATCGCTTAGCAACACAAAAGCTGTTTCGATTGCTCCTGTTCCGTGTATATTCAGCAAACTTGCAGCAAAGCTCCTGGCTGCAGAAGCATGGTCCCTCATGTATAAATGGCCTATGAGAAACTGATAGAACATACCTAAATTCAGTATCGCTGATGTTTTTTGTGTGGTGTTCATGAGGAATCTAAGGGGAAAGCCCTCTTTTGGAATACCCCTCATTTACCACATGAGGGCCACACGCTACAAGAGGCCCCGTATAACTTCTAGTCGGGTAGTAGCGTTTACTATTACCACAGATAAGTAATATACAGATGCCCAGTCGCTGTATAAAATTGTGTCCCATATCAACATTTCGCTAGCCAGCTTTTCCCTCTTCTAGCCAACTAAATTGTGTGCAGCAAAGAAATGTTGCAGCCAAGTGTCTTAATTGTAGCTGGCTAGAGCTTGGCAACTTTTGGTCGAATTCCAGCAACACATGTGAGAAGCAAAATAGCTACGAAGCGTGTGAGGGATTGACGTCACTATCAACATTCATTTCCTTCTGTGTGTACTCCCACACCTCGTAGCTATTTTGCTTCGCAACCGTAGCCTTGTACGCTGCTGGAGCTCGAACAAAAGTTGCAAACCTCCAGCCAGCTACATGGCTGCAACATATAAATATTTCGCTTGGATTAATCACATTCGGCAACATTGAACACGTTTCGCCTATTCGACTGGGCATCTGTATTTTTCTTATTTGTGCTATTAGTCTTGAACTGATATGATTAATGACATGGTGGACTTTTAGCACAGAAAGTATTCCCTGAGTATAGATTTACATATAGCATAATACATACTGAAAAATTGTCTCTTTCTTGTCTTCGTTCCTATTTTCTACCCTTTTCCTTGCCATCGCCTGTAAGCATAATCCAGGAACTTATTTCGCGGTACACGAAAACTGCGTATTGGCTTTGGCAGTTTTTTCTACTATCCTTCCGACTAGACTTTGCAAAGATCCTGTGAAATATTGTAGTACATTAGGAATGAAATTATGTTTCTCTACTGCGGTTTCGACCGATCTGCTACGATCTGCCACGATCTTCACATTAAAGTATTAATTGATTCGTAATTATATAAATTGTCCGCAATGACAACTTTCATTACTATATATTGTTGCTGGTCATCCCATCCCAACGAAGATCTAATAAACTTGTCTGCTCATCAGAATTAATTCATTCTATCGCCAGCTCAGTTTACAATGCGACCTAAAAAGTAAGTTTTCTCTAGTTTTGGTCGATAAATTACACTTTGTTTATTAAATCCAACACATCCCACAGCTATTCTTCGAGTACGTCCGTTAACCCTTTTAGTTGTGGAATATTTTCCTTTTTATTTTACTACCAACATTTTATTTCGGCTAATAAAAAATCTTAACGTGATTTGTTTCTTAAAAACAAACATATTTTTGAGGTAACAGATTTTTTTTAAACAACACGAAGACCTTTTTTCTAAAATGTTTCAATAACAACCGAATTTTTAATAGTTCACCTACATAACCTCAAAAAAGGTTCACGGCGTTTACTCCACAAAAAAAACTTTTAACAAAACTAAATTCAAATTTATGGTCATTCCGTGTGCACATCAGGTGCCCCATCATTCAAACTTAACATAATTAAAAATCCTCCTTAAAAATCGTGTATAGACAATAAAAGTCCAAAATTTCCAGCCATCATTTACCCCATCATAATGCGTGTCACAACACATAATTATCATTGATACCAGACACAAATCTTCATTATCAAAAAAAAAACAAGTAACATTCACAAATCCCTCATTACGATTCTCCTCGTTCCAAACAGTTTTAAAATAGTGTAAATCAAAACTTTCGAGGATGATTAATTAAGTGCAAAGGGCCTGCGCGGATCCAAATAAAAATTATCCATGTGGCTCAGCGGGGGGGTTTCGTGTCCATAAGGTATAATCTCGCCCTTCTAGACTCATATTGACCAATCAAAAGTTTTTTTTATGTTTGTATAATCAATGAGTTTGGGTTATAAAGAAAATATAATTTTTCCGTTGAAAAGCAATAAAAATCGCACTCTTACCTCGTTCATCAATAAGACGCAATCAATCGCATTAAAAACTTCTCAAAGGTAAAAACCTATTAATTACGAGAGCGAAATGAAATCATAATAACGGAAATGAAGAAACTCGAAGAAAATCCAAACCTTTTTGAGTAACCTTTTAAGGTTTTACGCATATAAACTTTCACGTTTTACATTTTGAGTGAGTAATGGGTTGACCAGGAAATACCGACCTGCATATTCTTCAATTTATATTTGTGAATCCCCCGCGCCGTAGCGATGTTATCCTCCCCGCCTTATTTATGTTTCCATTAAAATGTTCCTTAATTTCATAAATATGAAAAGATAATACACGGGACGAAAATATGGCACCGAAAACATGCATATTTCTCATCGTGACGTGAGTGTGCAGCATAATAAGGGGCAACAGAAAAAAAGTCATCCCATATTTCAGGGCCTGTAAGAAAGAATCCGACCCCCACGCACTCGAAAATTGTGGTTCTGTACCGTCGCGTCGTTGCGTTCCTGAAGACGACTTCACCTCGTCTTGATAGGAAAATGCAATCATGCTGAGATGCAGCCTCATCTCTTGACGGAGACTCCCACGCCCTGGCCCATTTATGCTGTTAATTTGTTCGATTCACAACCACACGATTGAGTAGGAGTGCGAGGAAGGGTCAGCAGCATAAATTCTGCAGCATATCGATTCAAAACGGTACATAGCTAGGTAAGTTCCTAGTGCAGGAAGTGAATTTTTTTACCAGCTAACCACAAGATGACCGTTGTCGGTGTCGGGCATAGAAGTGCCTATCCTATTACTTCACTGATTATTAATAATTGCATGCGATTCTGTAGTCAAATGCCGATGATTACCAATCATTGGAACACCGGCATCATTCTTCCCGAATCGACGATTACTAAGGTCACAGAGTGAAAACCATAAGGAAACAACAACGTCACCTTCTCACGTCTATCGTCGTCATGCCAGGTAGATTAAACGGTAGTCGATGACGGAGTCGTATCTCTCGAAATAGACATGATAAATGTAATGTCGTCAACCCGCGTCGTGGCACAGTGTTTCCTCAAATTCCCTCATACTTGAAGAAAACTTGAAATGAAATGCTACAAACTTGAAACTCCTCAAATAAATCATCATGAAGGAATACCAGCGGCTCAAGCATCTAATTCTTGAGTATTTTTAGATTCTGTGTCGTAAGATTGTAAAAGAAAAATGTAAAGACGAAGAAAAAAAATACGAAGAAAATGTTTTGTGATCGTGACCCGTTTATCTTGTAACTATCCATTAGTTACATGACTAAGCTCTAGGGAAAAAAATTCCCACTTGTCGCCTGAGAGTTTTCGATTTTCCGGTTGGCTTGAAAATTTTTTCTGTTATTTTGATCTTAGGCCCCGTCGAGGCGCTTCAAACTGTGACCATCACAATAATTTTTCTCTCTCATATATAACATTGAAAGTAAAAGTACTGTGCGCGTACTTTCGCGCGGAGAAAAATGAATCGGTTTTGCACGGTATTATACCTTGATTGGTAACTCTCCCTTCGAAGGGCTACACACAATTGGTTCAAAGCTGTACCGCCTGGCCAGGTGCTGGGTCGATCTTAACCACTATTGCACGACGTGAGTTAACATTTCACTTGCTAACAAAAAAAAAGCCCTCACTTCCGCGTATTCCAAGCGCTCATACAAATCGAAAGGAATATAGATTTTTTTGTGGGGGCTCCCTTCTGAGGTAAACCACACAAATGAATCAGATGGAGAAATTCTCGCAGTTCATTTAGGCTACAATAGCGTACAACAACGTAGGAACCAAAACGAACCGTGCCAGGCCCCTTCTGGATTGATGACTGTGACAAAACGAAAACCCAGCATTGCACAACTCATGAAGGGAGGTATCTCACACAGGTATGCAGCCCTCAAGTAACAGGAAACCAAGGAACGTTAATAATATTTGTTGCTGTCTTATCACAATCCCCACATCAAACCGGCGATAACACCCGCCACACCGAACGGCAATCCCCCGCAAGGCACTAGGTGCAATGGGACTTGAGCGCAAATTAAAGTGCAGCACTGCCGGGACTGGTGCATTTCGTCGCGATTATCTCCTCGGACGTTTGTTATAAATGACCGGCAATCTATGCGATTGATAATTTTAGTGCGGGCTATTTATTAATGGTTAAGCTGATAAACGATCGGCGGCTTGTATCTGGGCGCAATGGGACGACGGTGTCAATTGACTTATGTACAACAAGGCAATTTAGAGATAAAAACCTCAGGTGAAAAACTTGCTTGGTGCGGTCGGTATTAGATGAAGGGACACTTGATATCATTCATTGTATCGGAATAGAAAGCTAAACGATTTTTGTGGGAATATGAAGAATTTGTATTTATTACTAATTGAATTTTAATATCCAGTTTCCTAATCACTTGAAGGAAAGCCATGAAAAATACTTGTGGGATAAATTGATTTAACGTCTTGCATTCACTAGAAGTGTCAATATAACTTCAGTATTGCTTTTGATGTAAGGTTTTAAAGCAATCATATTGACGTTGAATGTGATTTTACGAAACTATTAGCCATAGTGAACGGTCGCTTCTTCTGAGAGGGTTTTTTGTCACTATTTTAGTTTGTTTGACATATAAGAAACAGTAGAAGGTATGTATAATTGATCCACAGTATTAGTTGCTCATTTGTTACTTCTGTAATAATTTCCTTGTCTTATACTTTTTTAATTTCAATGCATTTCCTCGTTGGTTTGTACTTAATACCCCGCCACTATTGTATGAAGGGTACAATAGTTCAGAGTCAAGCCTACTCTCTAAAAACGAACCAGTGACTATTCACTGGTTTCCAGTGAAAATTCACTGGTTGAACCATTGCTTAGTCAACCAATAGGAAACAGTGAAATTTCACTGGTTGAACTAGTGAAATTCAGGTAAAAACAAGAAAAAAGCTTTTTTTTCTAGCGCGAGTGTCGTTTTCCCAAGCGGGCCCCATCTAAGCACCGAAATGCTGCTTGCCCGCCGTAAACAAAGGAGAGCCGGTTTACTGACTATGCCAAATAGAACCCTTTGCAGGGATGAAGATAATGGCCTAGAATATGAGTCACATATATTTTTTCACTGGTTAAACCAGTGAAATAAAAATTCACTGATTGAACCAGTGAAATTTTTACCAAATCATTTTTAGAGAGAAATTTTCACTGGTTCAATCAGTAAACAGACTCCAATTAACTGGTTTTCCAGTGAAATTATTGTTTACTGGTTCAACCAGTAAAACTTTCACTGGTTCATTTTTAGAGAGTCGAGATTAGGACGCCAGAATTTCGTGGTTCGAACCGACTCTGTCACATGGTCCTTCGACTTTTGTTCTTTCTTGCCTTCTCTCTTTATAAAAAAATTCCCTGCTTTTTTTCTTGCCATCACCTCTAAGCATAATAAGCGAGGAAGCCATCTTTTGTTCAATAACCGAACTACGCGTTCAGTCATATTGGAGAAGGAGTCGGTGGAAAGGAACCAGGGTGTTGCCGTAGGGGTTTCTTTCACTCGTCTCACTACTTATCTTTATGACTAGAGCTTGTTGCCCGACCCGTATATATTGGGTTGCTCGGTATATACCTATGAAATGCGCAGCTTTCACGAGACCCAGGAAGCCTAAGACTAATTCCCCACAAACCCACCCAATTCCTGGCTTCCGCACACGACAACCACAACATTGGGAAAACATTAAAGAGGACCCAGGTCGATTTCACTCTTATTGACCGTGTGGCACGAAAGCTGAAAGTGGACATTAATCAAAGTAAAACAAAGAATATGGTGGTTCTGTTTGCGAGACGATCTAACATCGGTCCCATGTAATTACTTCTGAATCATAGCTGATCGCAAAAACTAAATTTTTATATGAGACATTATAAGTTAAATTAAGGCCCTCAGGTGTACAGCTATAAAGGCATACAGCTATACTCTCTAAAAACGAACCAGTAACTATTCACTGGTTTCGAGTGAAAGTTCACTGGTTGAACTATTGGTTTAGTCCACCAGTTGAACCAGTGAAATTCACGTAAAAAAAAAGAAAAATCTTTGTTCTAGCACCGAAATGCAGCTTGCCCGCCGAGTATGCCAAATAGGGCCCTTTACAGGCATGAAGATAATTGCCTAGAATATGAGTCATATATTTTTTCACTGGTTAAACCAGAGAAATTAAATTCACTGGTTCAACCAGTGAAATTTTTACTAATTTATTTTTAGTGAGAACTTTTCACTGGTTCAATCAGTAAACAGACTCGAATTAACTGGTCTTCCAGTAAAATTATTGTTTATTGGTTGAACCAGTAAAATTTTCACTGGTTCATTTTTAGAGAGTAGAGGAGGACGAGGAGAAGCATATCCGTCTTGTCTATGAAAGCTTTTCAACATGGAAACAGAGCTTTTCCTTATGAGCCTACCTTGTATTATTATACCATTGTCTGGTCTATCTAGTCTACCGAGTCTTACAACTGTCTATCTGTATAAATGTCTAGAAGTAACCGTCAATGCAGCAACATGGACGTAAAACTGTTCAAGGATATTATAACAACACGTGATGCAATACGAAAGAGGTATAAAGCTTTCAAGACTGGTAAAATTGAATCAAAGAGTTCGGGAACTTAAGACGAATGAAAATAAAAAACATTCTGTAATTAGTATTTCACATTAATTATTACTTTTTGCACAACCTGTTAATAGATAAAAAAGATAAGTAGTACTAGAGTTAGCCATTCTTTGGTCGTATTAGATTGGCCACTGATCAATTACCAATCAAATATCTAACAATATGATAAAACTTTTTTAGAAAATATTAACGCCGATTGCTTTCTTGATGTTCATATTGTCAAATCAAAAGGTTCTATTGCTCATTAGCTTCTCCGCATTAGTTGAGAAAAAGTATCAACGAGTTTAAATAAGAGCTGTAAAGAATTGATAAATAAACCATGCAAAAATTTAAAATAAAATGGCGAGTTTTCTGCAAAAAAATTGTTAATTTCCAATGCGTGACCTTTTAAGTCATTCACAATCTTTAGCCTGCCTTGTCGATGCACTAATTATTTAATATACTTATTTTTTAGATTTCTCTAGTTGTTACTTGGTGAAAAACTAGTTATAAATTTTGAAAATCCAGCTAGTGCACCATAACACCAATTTAAAAATATTTAGCTTAAATCCAATTACTATTATTACAAATTTCTCGCTTATTAATAGGGCTTTGTTTATTCATCAAAGTTAATTAAAATTAATATCAACAAGCGAAGAAAAGTTGATTGCGGGCAAGGAAACTCCCAAAAGAAGTATTGACGTATTTGTTTCAATAACTCTTCAGTGTTCAGTTTTTTAAAGTTCGTATTAATTTTCATTAATCTTCATTTCAAAAAACCCGAAGTAAAATTCAAACTATTAGCCTAGAAAATATGTTTGGTATAATGTATTCCAAAACTTCCCAAAACTTGAGCCTAATAATTTTTATTCAACTAGTTGCATCCTTTAATTCATATACAAACTACGAAATAATCTTATATTTAAAAAAAAATCCGAAAAATGAAATTATTCTCAATCTTTAAAGGATCTTTCATTTCATTATCAACAACGGATGCATTTCATTTTTTATTATGCCTGTGACCAAAAATTATCTACCGACTTCCGCAGCTGATATCACCAGAACATACTGAAAACAAATTTTTATTTGTCAGATAATCGAAAATGCATAAATTTGACGACAACCGATCGATAAATATTTTCAATTTAATGATGAGGTAATCCACCTTTGTTTGTTACAAAAAAAAATACTTTTCACTCACCTCTTCTTTTTATATGTATTACAAAAAAAAACCTGCTAAATTTATTTTTTCGCAGAACAAAGACTTTCATTCAAAATTTCTATAGATTTTTTGCTATTTGTTTTGATAATCACATTGTTATGCCTCATTTAAATTTGAATTAATGCATAATTTGCATTCCTGGCTAGCATGGCTAACGAGTAACTATTTAGGGGAAATGCCATCATCGCCGAATTCTGTTCGCTTTTTTTTTGTTGAAAAATGTTTTACACTTCTTTAAAATGTTGGACAAAAGCCGTTTGCCTGTGACGTTATTTTTTAAAGTTTAAAGTTATGCAGACAATTTTTTCTTAGCTATTTTTTGTTACATTAAAATTTGTTAAATGTTAAATTTCTTTAATCCGTAGCGTTTTTGCTGTATAAGTATAAAAGGTGAAGGATCGAAGCCAAGAGGCGCCACCTGGTTTTCTCATTTACAAATCTACAAAATCAGCTTAACATTTTCCCATTGCAAATATGTAGTCTCTTTTGAAAAATACCAGTAACTAAAGACTAACTTAAGTAAATAAGTAACTCAAAAGATTATTACAGCGCCTTACGCCCCAATAAAATTTCCTGTAGCATGACTGGTTGAATTCATTAACAGAAACACTGGTAACGAATATCGTGCTAGAAAAGAGAAAATAATTCAATATCGAAGATAACGTTCTCAGTGGCCTGCGACATCTTTCTGTCATCACAGAGATCATGGGTCGAGCCACATGGCCACTTTTAAGGGATCTGGGTGTCCTCCTAATAAGAATATCCACGAGATAGTTCCAGTTGAGCTTGACATCTAGCGTCACTCCTAAGAATTTGGCTTGAGGTGAAAAGCTTTTAGTTCTGCCTGCGAGTGAGCGTTGTGCAAGTTCCCGAGGGACCTCTTCTGGTATACCAAACCAGAATTGTTTCGTCGGGACATTAGTCCTACGCTGGCGCACCACATAGAGGCCAAATCAAGTGCCTGCTGCAAACGTCTTAACATGGTATCGTCTGCTTCACATGTTACCACTATGACAACATCGTCTGCGTGTCGGCCATTAAATAACTCTAGAAGTTCCACAACAACACAAGGCACTACAGAAGTGGAGATAAAATTCCACCCTATGAAATATCCTTTTGCTATAGTGCCCTCCTACGAGACCCAGTCGTAAAAATTGCTACTTAAACCCCTGGCTTTAGTATCAAAAGATGTATTGCCGAAGGCTTCTTCGATATCGAAAAAGGCCATCTGCGCAACTCCTTTGTCTAGTATTCTAGCCTGAGCACCAAATTGTGCAGTGCTGTTTCAGTGGACTTGCCCGCTTGGTACCCCTGCCCTGACGTCTTGACGTGCAATCTTAACAATAAATTTTATTTTAGTGAAGCTCACCTGATTTTCCGATATAAAAATATGCCATCACAGGGATCATGGGTTCCAGCTTTTTCCAGCTAAGCAACATTTATCTATAATTGTTTTTATTCTTCTTTACACTTTATACTCTACTTTTTTTTACTAGAGCTTATCATCAGGCATTGCAAACTCAGCGATTGAACCTTGACCAATTCCACATGAAATAAGAAAATATATCAATGTCATTTTTACATTCCAGTTTGTCTTCGTCCATAGATCGGAGTAGATAGCTTATACCGCACCTATGGTACCTAAGAAATGTGCCTCACCTTTGGCTAAATCTCTGCGCAAAATTTTCGCCTTGTGATACTTCTCTGGAGTATACCCAGACTCTTGGAGACTAGCTCATGTTCGGCCCATTCCGGAAAAAGGTGAATCCAACAACGCTTCTATCTAGCGTCCAATAGCAATCTCATTTCTATTCGCTCAAAATCATGGATGATGATGAAATATCGAGAGCCTAACCGAATTCTATAAGACCTATAAGAGGCTTTAGACTAAAAAGGTCTACTGGCAACCTCCTTGCATGTCAATCAATAAAAGCGTCCAGCTTTGGTGAGTTTGGTCTGGTGGTTACTTTAGATATCTCCAGGGCTTTTGACAGAGTATGACACCGAGTTCTGTTGACATAACTCCAAACTATTGATATAGACTTAGTTCTAAGGAACTGGATTGAGATTTTTCTTTCTTGCAGTTCACACAAGGCAGTATTGAGTGGTGTCGAATCCAACTCCTACACCATTTCGGTCTCCAGGCCTCAATTCTATCACCTGCAATTTTGCTAATCTTTATTAATGATCTGCTCTCAAACCCCTCCAAACCACTTTACAGCTTCGCTGATGACGTTACTCTGCGTTACTCTTACGCCTTCGACAATATGTATGAAACAAGCACGTGCCAGACCTTGCCTACATGATCGTAACCAGAGGTCCAATTTAATCAACCGCGATATCGAATTGATTCTTGATTGGCGACGCATAAATCGTGTCAAATTGAACACGTCCAAAAAGAAGTAAATGTCTTATTTTTAACAAAACCTGGAACCAACCTTCCTTCTGTCTCAGTGTACGGTGCAAATCTAACATCCTAGGCATAACTTTAACTGAGATCTGCTATGGAATGATCACATATTCCAAATCGCCAAACAAGCATCCCAATGCCTAAGACTCCTTAAGAGATTCATATTCGTTCTTCGGGCAGCAGCCCGTGCTGCAATCTACATAGCCTACCTTCGGCCCCGCCTTGAGTGCAACTCATTTATCTGAGCTGGCAAAAATCATCTTAGCGTGGCCTGACAAAGTAGAAACCCGCACCATAAAACCATGCCATCGTAGCAATATCACAGCCTGACAAAATTATATCACTATAGCGACTGTAATACAACGCAACACAAGACTTGCCTCCCCTAATTTGGCGCAAACTACCGTCTAGCAGTTTGTCTTTTATAAATAGAACAAATCGATCTTGGAACAATTTTTCGCAATCAGTATTTCCGAACTCGTACAACATCCTAGAATGCAACTGGAAGGTTCATCGACATCTACCCCCAAACCCGCTTATCTGTACTACTCTCCTCTTCAAACTAATCTTACTACTAGACATTGCATCATAACTTGAACGACATGACAAAATGGTAGTACAAAGGATGATTCCTAAGTTTGGTTTTTCCACATAAAATAAAGTTCCCTATGCTGTTTATAATTTTGCAACTGCTTCTATCACCTCTTTTACTGTAGGCACCTCTGCTCCATGTTATTGTTCTCGTGGAACAGCATTACCTCTCGTTGCCTATCATCTTGCTGTGTAAAACGAACGAAAACCAAAATAGGTTACCTTGGTGGTGGCGGTGGCAGCCTGGCGAGATAATAGAATTATGCGTGGTTGCTTTTGTAATGAAGTAATAAAACAGGGAACCTTTCCATATACCCCGAGGGCTTCTTCAAAAACATGTTTCAATACCACACTTTAAAAAACAAAGATCGAAACCTTTTATATTATGCAAATTCTATCAAAGTATATCTCCTTCAATGATTATTATGCTTCAACAGTACATCGAGAATCTCTTTATAAGTTTACATCACAAAGAAAAGCCCAATTCATGTTCTTCAGGAAAAATAGGACACAAGCACTTCAGACTTTCTTCCGACAGCTATTATACGGGATAATAACAATGTAACCCAATTATATTGTTTCCAGCCAGTTTATAAAAGACAAGGCCCCAAAGCATTAAAAGTGCAAAAACCTCAACGGCAGATGTTTTTCCCCAACTTTTGATCCGTCACCTCTCTTCATGCAAGATTCTGGACTATGGCAGAGAACGTGATCCCAATTTTATCCTCCATCATCTGCAGATGGAACATGTGAGTATACTTTCGATCCAAATGATCTGGTTTGTAATTTGGAACCGTCTTTTGTTTTATAAACAATTTTCTTCTTATTTCCTTTGATATGGAAGAAGGCTAACGATGCCGGGTGGAGTAAACAAAATATATATACCGGATTTGCTTACGTTTGCGGCGTCGTCGTCGTCGTCAGCTTTTTGCCTCCATATCTAGAGGAGGATTCGTGGAATTCGAGTAAATTTCGAAATTTGAAACTTAAAAAAGATCTCCCGGTTGCACGATGATGAAATTATGGACACCCAACGTCGAGAAACCTTGAGGCCATTTAGAAGAGGTTTAAATTTAAATAATTAAATTTACCGTTGAATTATATAACTTTTTTTAATGGTACCTGGACACTTTGGCGGCTGAGGTGCTACCAAATAAAACTGGTCAAAAAAAACCCAAGAAAATATTAACAAAAGTTCTTCGACCCCATTTCTCCTTGCCTTTTTCTTATTATTCTTTTGCCCATGGACTACTACTGCTGACATCATTGCCGCGCGAAGGCACTTAAAGTTGAGCAATCCTGCGTCCGCCCAGTTTATTTTCGACTCTAATTTCAGTTCAGTGAAAAGTACGAGGAGAGATAGAATAAAAAAACATTAATGCTAGCCGCGATGATGAACAGTGAAATTATTGAGCTAGGCTAAGTCTGATATCGGACGAAGATGCCACACAAAAACTGACCCAATTCCACAAAATGTAGATCTAGAAATAAATTTAGTTTTCGGTCTTTGGCTAAGTGCTTGGAGGCCATCAAGTTTATCCGGTTCTTGAGACGATATTTTAAAAGGTTTCCAAGCATCTCAACAATATCATCCATTCGCTGGATTAGAATGTGTGAAATTATGTTCTGACCCTGGCTGTAAATTATGTTTGTTGATAATGATGATTGCTGTTCAGCAGATAAATATTTTTTTATTAAAAGCTTCTGAAGGTGGATTTATGACTTCCAAGACTTTTCGCATCTGTCCTTATTCTCAGAAGTATAAAGTTATGTGATATCGAAAACATATGGAATTTTTATTTAAGCGAAAGGAAGATGAACAGCCGGTTTCGTTGGTGGTAAACTTTTATTATGCTTAAAGCATTTATAGATTCATCAAGGTAACGCTAAGTCCGTTAGGTATTTCTTGATATGTGGGTCTAGCGATGGTCTGTGTACGCCGCAGCGTGCAGGTAGTCCAAACTTTTGCATTAAACAATAATTTGCAAATACTTTCGAAATTTCATTTCACTCCGTTTGAAGTAAGTAATAGTAAATGAAATTTACTCTCATTAGTATTACGCAATATCAAGGTGATTATGCATTATTACTTAATTTAGTCTTGTGATCGAAGATTTGTGCCATCATCGTCTGTAACGATTTAACTAGTTGCACAAATTGCATTGCATCGACGACTCAATTGTAAAAGTTTTTTCCTTTCGTTTGTAAATACCATAAATCATCGTTCCATAAAATACTCTCTTAATTAGTCGAAATATATTATAAAAATTGAGTTAGGATAAATTAATCCTAAAGTTGTTATCAAACAGATGGTTTAGCATCAATAGTTTCAAATACCTTCAACTTATCAATTTTATTCTTATAATAAACCACAAATTGATTCATAAAATGTCTGAAGCATGGAGACAGTTTTGATATACATATGTATTAAATTTCTATAAGTTTCTATTTGTATGATCCCTGATGAATAAATATCCTTAATTTACTGAAACAATTCAATCTTAACATTATATTTTATTTTAGTGACGCTGACATGATTTTCCGTTATAAAAATGTAGATCATGTACGTGGGATATGATGTGATATAAAAGATATGGTACCTATATACATCATCAAACATCATCGAGGAATACCTTTAACCTAGAGTCAAGGATTACTCTTACGCAACCGGTGATATGTTTAAAATTAAGCTCCAAATCTTGAAAACGTGAGAATTTTGGGGTTTGGCAATTCTTTTCTAAATCCCGCGCCACAAAAAAAGGGAATTAAGTGTGCATGTTGATTTGGGTTTTTAAACAGAGTAACTTGGCTTGCTTTTGAGGAGCTGAGACTCTCACTACGCATGGAAACAGCGACTTTGAGATTCCCTTCATTTATGGTGCGACCTCTAATATTTTCGAAAACCACTGAGATTTTGTATCCCGACTTTTGCTCAAATATCCGCATATGGAGCTCACTCCAATATTGTTAATGCTTGTTGGTATGGAAAATAAGAGCTTTAATTTAACAATCTTGGAATTTTTGTGGAGTAAATTAGGTTTATATGAATGATAAAATTACAAATAAGGGTTAACTTCGTTGATGTTAGAATCAATTTTGGGATAATCTGTCTAGAAGTTGGTTGACCCCTTATGAAACTGTGGCCTATACCATATTTATAAGCGGAGTTTCCCTCCGGATGGAAGTTTCGATCCGGAGTGTTACACCGCTTATATACGGGGAGTGAAAATCCAGAACTTGGACTTTCGCTCCCCAAGAAAAAGCCGGAGTGAAACTTCGCTCCCGGTTTATGGTTGTTTATAAACGCTGACTGGGAGTAAGATGACCGGAGCATAATTTTTAATTTTTTTCAAAAGGAAAAAAACTTAGTGAAGAAGCAGCTGGGTGTTTTATTTTGCTACATAAGTTTTTTTTCTTTACTTATAGATTTTTTTATACACATTAAATTAAACATTGGGCTTATATTTGTGTTTGTTGCCATTTTAAATTTGAGCTCGGAGCTGTCATCCCAAACCAGAAAGTATTTTGGATTTTCACTCCCTTTGCTCATAAACGCGTCGGGAGTTCACTTCGGATTGAAGATACGGGAGTGAAACTCCCCTTATAAACGTAGTACTAGTTAATGAAACTTGATTCTAGCTACAAACTTAAGTAAACTTTGTAGATATGTATATATGTACCTATAGGACATCACAATAAGAACGAGTTTCTTTGAAATAGTTAAGGCTATTCATTTACCTAGGATCGATGCTAACTAACGCCAATAAGGTAGACAGCAAAGTTAGTAGACGAATTCAAATAACTAATAGAACATACCATGCGTAGAGTAATAGCAAAATATATAAAATGTAAAATATATAAAACCATCATAAGACCTGTGACTACATATCTACATTAGAGTGGCCCTTAGTTATATGGGCAATTTTTTTTTACATTTTTGGTGGTGCTAACCCCTAAAATGGTTCCCTATACCGAAAAAAAATTCCTATAAAAATTTCAACTGAATTGGTACAGTCTTACCCGTGCCGAAAACGCGGAGAAAATGTTTTTTTGTTTTGTGTTTGTATTGTTAATAACAAATACTAAATTGAAATTTTTTTTTGCAACTATTAATATATAAATAAAGATCTTCTTCATTAATTTTAAAATGATACCTCATTTAACTCGATACGATGAATAGAACCGAAGTAATAGCGATTTGAAAAAGGGCATAATCGGCGAGTGACGTAAACTTTACCCCCAACTTTAACCTTTAGGACTGCGTAACAACAATTTGAAGCAAATCAAAAATGTTCATTAATAAAAGTTTTCTCATAAAATAGCAAACTTTACCGCGTTTTCGGCACGGGTTAACTTCAAACAATTGAGATGAAATTTTTTGGAGAATTATTTTTTCATAGAACCATTTCAGGGGTTATCTAGCATGTAGAAATTTCCGACTTTTAAAAATAAGGGCCACCCTAATCTACATATAGGTCAGAATTCTGGGTACTAAAGGCTCGATGACATTGGGCTAGTTTACAAGCTACTAGCCGGCGGGTTTAGAAGCTAGCGAGTCAGCTGGTGCGATTGTGACGATGACACACACAACTTTCCATTCGCTCAGTAGCTAACTAGCTAGCGAGTTGCACCTAGGTCTTGTTTTGTTTTTCCCACACTTTTCTGTTCCTCACTTTCTGCTTTGCTTTCCTTTTTAACTCCCTTTTCATAGCATAAGCTAAAATAACGACTCCTGCGCGAACTAATTCCGTCATTTTGTAGACAATGAAACCAAATAATGAGATACTCTCAGATAGTTCACTAGCAACTATGATGACACACGGCTAGTTTACTAGCTAACAAGCCCACAAGCCAGAGAGTAGCGAGTAAAGTAGCCCGGCTTTCAATTTTCTCGGCAGAGGTGGCCAAATCAAGAAATCTACCACCTATAATGAAATAGATAGCTCAAAGTGTTGACTCACATGCAAAATTCCTTATCGCATGACCCACTCTAGATTCCCTTAACCTTAAAGTTCAGTTTCTGTCGGATATGATCAAGATCAACGGGGATATTCGACCTAAAAACCATACGAAACTACTTAAGGAATACCCATCAACAGATGCTGTAATTATAGATCATCCTTCAGTAAATAGAGCATCCTATGAAAAAAAAACTTTAGACCCTTTCTGACATAAGCTATGGGTGATCTTGCTTTAACATACTTTCAAAAATCTGTTAATATTAATATAATAATATTAATGGAAGCTATTTTGAAAACATGTCATTTTATAAAAATATTATAAATTTTTTCTCGGTTTTACTCTTTCTCCCTCTGCAATATTTAAGGTATCGTTAAACAACTTATTACGACAAAATTTATTCACTTCACTAATTGTTTTGTTTTCACGTTTGGATTATCCTATTAAGGAATTTGTAAAAGACATTAATGTACCGAAGCCAATTAGTAATGATTAAGCCATATTAATATAATATAGATAACGTGTTGCCCGTTATATTAACTTCAATGAAAACCTTAACCTTATTATAATTTATTAATGCCTATTATCAATAGAAGACATAATTTCTTTCCAAATGAAACTATAATATTGCTTATCCAATGTACCTTGAATTTGTAAAAGATAATCTCAAAAGATTTTTAGATTTTTTTTTCATGATTACAAATTCAAATTAACTTCCAATACTGCTATTTTTTTAGTAATTCATAATATTCCCCATTGATATTTAAAATTCAAGAAAATCTCTGAAAAGAAGAGGTGTGAGATATTCTAATTAACATTAATAAATATTCATATATTAAAGAAATTAACGGCAATTTAACATGTCTAAAATTAGGAAAACAGAACAAGATTGACGCAAAGTTATGAAGTCATTAATTGATCTGATAAGCAAATTTTAAGCGACTTAATCTATACAAAAATGGGGCCAAAAATTCTCAACTAGGCGCCTCCATGTCCAAACATACAATTAGTATTATATAAGCTGTCCATTCATTGTGTTATATACAAATTACATATTTTTTATGTTTCTCTAATTAATTGACTACAAACACACACCTTAACACAATGGTGGGCATTTTGTAGAGCAATACTAAGAATGAAAGAATAGAAACTACAAATCCAGATGTTTAATTGTGATAAATTGAGTTTAATCTATGTAAAGCCGGAGGTTTTCACTTGTCCAATTAACTGAACGGCTTTAAAGAAACTAACTTCACAACGTAAGGTCATTAGCTGCCTGTACTGCTACTTTCTTTTTTGTCTACGGATATGCAAAATAGTGACATGATAAAATCTGCAAAAATAAAATGAGGGAAAAAATGCTAAAAACAAAACAAAAAGTATCATCGCTTCCAAATATGGAACGAAGCCATCGAAAACGTAGAGTTTCTATACAATAATATTAATTATTATGTTTTCGAGGAAGACATCATTGGCGGCACAAATGCAAGATAATTGGGGAATATTCCATGCAAGTAGCATGCATTTCTTGAAGTTTATAACTAAAGGACAGAATATATATGTGCAGTGCATATATACAGTACTTGTCTAGTATATCCATTTTATTGTGAAGCTAACGACTTCAGATGTGTAATGCGCCCTTCCTTCCCGTTCAAGCATGTCTTATGCTCAAAGATTATCTCTAATTGGAAGACAGGCTAGAAAAAAAAGTAATGACGAGAGCTAAATTAGTGGAGTTGGAGTGTTTTGACCTCGCGTTTGATAAATCTGCATTCATGTCGATTTATTGATAAATTTCCTATTGAAGGCGAATGAGTTTTGAAATTCAGTGAAGAATGAAAATGCAAAAAGAAGACATATACGTGAATAGCTTGCTTGCATAGAAATCAAAAACTTTTTTTATGTCATCTTTTGATTGAAAAGATATTTTGTATATTTCTGCACAATTACCTTGAAATAGTTGAGAGATTGTTGAAGTAACAGTGTACATTTTGCTAGTAAAAGGTTGTTTCGAATGTTTATGTAGGAGCAGATGACATTTTTTGGGAGGATTATTAATTATCTGAAGTAAACTTAAGTGAAACAATAAATAATGTATGTTCTTTGTGTAGATTTAGTGTAGACAGTCCATTTATAAAAGAATCATCTTAAATCCAAAAAGAATTGCTGTTGAAGGCTTACTTAATTAATGCTTTTCGGATAGTATGGGCGTTGTTATCATCAATCAGAAAGTTTACCCAAATTTGACCATAATAAGTAGGATGTACAATATTATGTACTATCTGTCATTAATCCTGAATGTAACAATTGGGCATTAATTTTAATATCATCAATGATCGTTAAATGAAAAAAAATGGTCCTATTCTCTCTATTCAGTTTTTAACCTCCTTAATTGCATTCTAAAAACGTATGATCCTCAAGATATGCTTTATGATAATACTCCCATCAGTCGTTGGCGTTTAATACAAACAGCTAAAAGTGAATTGACCACAAGAGTGACGTGACGTGACTCGGACTTTAAATCATAATGCAAGTTGTTAA
Organism: Thereva nobilitata; assembly: GCA_963855945.1. Classification (NCBI taxonomy): domain Eukaryota; kingdom Metazoa; phylum Arthropoda; class Insecta; order Diptera; family Therevidae; genus Thereva; species Thereva nobilitata. The sequence goes on from OY979696.1 coordinate 36,438,427, forward strand.
ATCAAATTAAATAAAAAATATCGCAGCTGTTAGGATTGTTACTTAATTATCCTAGTTCAAAAGCTGGAATGAATTCAAGACCACAGACAAGTGAAAAAATCACCAATATGTTTTTATGATAAATATCACTTTCATTTTTTAAGATGACTAATTTCCTATTCTTGAGTAAAACGATACCAAATTTACACATCCTAGGCCGAATAGATAGTTTAATGGGAAATGTGTAAACGCAATTAAAGCTCCAATTATAGTCCAGGAGGGATAGAAAAAAAAGTTGAAATAAATCTACCCTGCGATTTTTGGACGTTATAATTAAGAGAAAAATCGTAGGAATTCAATGAATGTGTTTTGGAAAAAATCGGTCCAGGAGAACAGGTGGAAAAAAGCTAATAATGGTAGCGAAAACACGTTTTTCAACGTTTTAGGTGCGAAAAAATTTTGTTTTTGGAAAACAAAAAATAGTACGTAATGGCGCTTAAAAAGACGAAAATTTTGAGTTTTGGACAATTGAAATCGGTCAACAGGGTTTTGCAAAAAAAAATAAAAACCGCGAAATATGGCCATTTTTTGACATTTAATTACAGGGACTGTAATTATCGTAGAACCTTGCTTCAGGGCTGAAATTGTGGCTTCTGTTAGTGCCTACCTACAACTATATAACTTTTCGCGTAAATCTCAAAAATGTAAAAACAGCCGTTTCAGGAAAAAAGTTTGAACAAGGCCCACAGTGATGCCAGAGTTATTTTGAAAAGCCTTATTTATTCTCGAAGAGTTGCTCTACCAACCCATTTTCATGAAAAGTTTGTGAGGTTCGATTTAATACCTCATAAACGCGTTTGAAAACAGGCACTTTTCTTGATTTTCAGAAAAAACACCTTTAGGCGAAGGGGAAGTGGAATATGGTGTGGACTTCTATTCAGTAGATTTCGAGAAATCAAAATTTTTTCCTGTCAGGCATATATGAAAACGCTCGAAAATTTCCATCGCAGGAAGCTCGGCCAGCAGAAAGCTTCCAAATTTCCATCTTGGCCGGTATTCCCCTGGGATCAATTCTTTCATCCCATCCCATTCTTTTTCAATATTCATAACTGATTTACCCTCAATACCCTCCAACCCACTTCACGCTTGTGCCTACGCCTTCGACAATATAGGACAAGCACGTGCCAGACCTGGACCAGGTACCGCGAATTCAACGCATCCAAAACAAAATACTGTCTTATCACTAAAAAAACCTGCATCGACCTTCCTTCTGCCTCAGGGAACTGTGTGAATCTAACTGCTGACGCATCTTTTAACATCCTAGGCGTAACTTTAACGGAAGATCTACGATGGAATGATCACATATTCCAAATCGCCAAAAGAGCTCCCATGTTTTGGATTTCTTAAGAGATGTAAGTTCCTCCTCCAGCTCGCCTTGAATTCAACCCGTTTATCTGGGCAGGCGCTCCAAAATCCACCTTTCCTTGGCTGGATAAGGTAAAAACCCGCGCCATCAAACTATTTTCATTCAGATTCCTAAGATCCTTCAACTTTTTATTTCATATCACCGAAGTCAAGCAATATTCATCGCAATAGTATTAGATGGGTCGCTTATAAAAACCCGCGTAACGATATTGGTTTATTTCACTCCTCTCTCTACTTTTTTCTCTCTACTTTCTCGTGATTGCACTCGAAGACCTGCTCAAAGATTATATTGACTTTTATTCGTTTACTGTGTAAATATAATTATATGTTATTAAAAATGGTATAATAATTACTTTTATTCATACATAATTCATCATGATTACACTAGGAAGCTACTTATATTTAAGATTTGACAGGAAATTACCTCATTTGCTGTTTAATTTGTTTGCTTTTTAAAAAGCACTTCACGTGACCTATTATTTTACACAAATTGCGTCTTACTTAACCAAACACTAAATGGACTCTATTTTTTTATGACTAAAATTAAGTCTAATTAACAAAAAATAGAGCTTTGTTTGCCCTAGCAGAATACAATCATTATATTGAAGCTAAAAAAAGCGAAAATCATGTCAGTCAATTAAATTAATTCCACGAACTAATTCAAATATCCTTCCGCATATTAGCAAAAAAACCCATAAAGACTTCCTCAAAATCAAAGATTCGATATTATAAAAGAACTCATAAAATTGCTATCCATAAACCAATCCCATTATTTGCCAATTGCGTTTAACTATTTCTTGTTTTGTTTATTTTTTTTTACTTCTCTATTGTACTTCAACACCTTAACAGTTTTTTACCTTTAATAACCCTCATGAACACAGCATTCGCAGAAACGTTTCGATTGCAACAAAAAAAAACACACAATATATCCCTGGTTTCGCAAGTTTTAATCTTGATAAATTGCCATGTTGTTCCACCAATGAAACTGGTTTTAGATTTTGGCCATCGTGCGCTGAGTAGTCATGCTTTGTCCAATAAATCTTCCGTAGCTATCCACACACAAGGTCAAGAAAAAAAGCCCTGCGTTGAGCGTAAAACACCTGGAACTACTTCTATCAACTGAAGAGTTAATCACGCTTAAAAATTCCTAGGTTAAAATTTTAATCTAGTTAAGTCCACACATAATTAATCATAATCATATTGAAGATTTTTGCCAAGAGATCTTAACTAATTTTTCATCTTTCTTTTGTTATTTTTTTTCAGAGTGTCTTAAGTCGTGCTTCATCCACGGAAACTGATGATGAACCAGCATCTAAGTTAGCGCGTCTTTCTGATTCTGAATCGAATACACATGCTTCTTGTGGCCTTCTAAGTCGCGATCAAACTAGTGACGAAAACAAATCCGAGGTAAGTTGGTTATGGAAAAAAAACTTTTGGTATTTTTGTTGCACAGAAAGCAATCTTTGCACCTTGTATTATGATTAGTCATACAATGTTTCTGACGTAAATTATAATAGTTATTTATTTGCCTTAAAGTATAATAGAATGACGTTCTTACCATACAGGGGATTTTTCAATTCTTAATGATACTGAGAATATATAGCCGCGGTTATGATTATTCAGGGAGTTATCTTTGCATGAATGTAATTGCTACTAATTTCGAAAGCCCGTCATAAAGGAATTCTAGTATTACCGGAAATAATACACTCTACAGAAATTCTTATGTAATCATAAACTCTATCTGGCAACTTCCAACACTTGATTACGATTGTTGCATAAAGCAAAATTGATTGGTGTGGTTTAAGATCGAGGTAGGTGAGGAAATTATAGAGTGGAAGAAAAAATTGTTCAATATGTTACGATCAGCTTTAAAGGTAGACCGAAGAAAAAAGAAAAATTGGACTAATTAATAAAAACAAAAAATTCGAAGTGAACCTTTCAACTACGAATAGATTATCGAAACTATAAAATAAAAAATGTTGAACCTAATATCCATGCGAGTCGGAACTGTCTTAAAGAAGTAATCACTGTGAAGACTTGAAATACGAGCTAATAAATGTTTGGACCATAGGGAGAGCTAGTTTAACTTCCATTTTTCACTGAAGTGAACAAATTAGTAAAAAATAAAAAAAATAAAACAAAAAATATAGAAAAAAAAGAATATTACAAAATTTTCAAGCGCTCCACCGTATCTCACAAATTCTGAGAAAGCACAAGAGAAAGTCACTCTAAAGTCACGATCGTAAGTTAGTGAGAACAACTTACCAAAAGACACCGGAAGCAGAACCTTACCAGACTCAAATAAGTATCTTCTAGTTCAAGACGCTGGATGCCCCGAAGACTTTTTCGCAACTAAACAAGAAATCCCACATGGTCCTAAAAAGCACTTAGTTCCAGCATAACAGAACACATAGGACGACATGTCTCTCGCCAGATAATCATAACCAGATCGATCATCTAACAAATCGATCATATTCTAATTGACGGTAGGCATAGTTCGAGCATATTAGATGTCAGAACACGCAGAGGGGCCAAGTTTAACTCCGACCACTTTATGATCAAATGCAGGTTCAGAAAAAGACTTTCCAATGTTAAAAAAGAAAGACTAACGCGGATACCAAAACTTAACATGGCAAGTCTGAAAGATGAAGAAAAAATAAGCGATCTTGAAGCCAAGTTAAATGAAGCAGGTGTAAGGAAGTTATAGAGCAAACCTCATATGAAGTTCTAGGTGAAGCACACAGACCTGTCCGTAGTGAGTGGTTCGACGATCTAATGATTTTCAAACACTCTTTACATTGGTATTTCCGGATTTTTAATTTAAACAATTAAATTCACCCTTTTCATAGATAAAATCAAAACTTATAAGCTCACGATTAAAAAAATTACAATAATACTTTAATTGGACAAAATCTGCGTTGATTTATAAATAAAGGATTAAGAATTTTAAAGCTAAACAAAAAATTGGGCGCCAAATTTCTAACCAGTTCTTAAAAAAACTTAAACCCACGATTAAAATCATTTTATCAAATATAATCTAAAATGGCAAATCCAGCTTCCTTCCACATTAGCATTTTGTTTTGATTGGTCATACAATTTATTATATCATAACTTCCCAAAAATTGAACATGGTCAATATAACGTACATTTATTAGATGTTTTTACAATATTTATATCTAAAATGAAACAATAAATTGTTATATTGTTGCTTTTTAAGTCCATAGTTATGTTGTAACTTATTTTGCCTAAATTTTTTATTTCTTAACTGATTAACTCATCAATAATTTCGATTTTGAAAAAGGAAATTAATCAACTCGAAAATGTTTGATTTTTATGTTTATTGCACTCAAAATCGTGATTTTTATCTATTTCAATCAATAACACTGAAAGTAGCCATAATAGGGAATTTTGATTTCCGTGGTAAACTTGCATTATGGCCTCTCGACATATCTATTTTCTATTTGTTTTTCAAGTTTTCATTCGTTATCCAAAATGAAAACGTTTTGGCAATGAAAGTTACTTAACACTTTTTGGAACTACTTAACACTTACCTTGATTAAGACCACCCAGTAAATCATGTGGAATATACATATTTCGAAAATAAATAAAAGTGAAATCTTTTCAAAAAGGAAGCAAACAATTTGTGGATTTTATTAATGAATTCTAGGTTCCAAATTAACATTCTGTCGCGTTTATATTAGATGCGAGTCGGTGAAATAAAGCCGCGTGTTAGCGGTGCTTTCCTTCTTCTGTCTACTCTTGCTTATCAGAACTTCTTATTCGACATTGCAGTCTATAATATGATATAACCGTCGACGGGATAAAAAGGTTTCATAAGATGACGTGGCAGTCACCAGGTGGGGTAACAAATAATCAAATGGAGAGAAGAGGTGCCACGAGTATACTGCATGTAACAACAATGAGAGGACTGTGCTGTGGAAGAGGGCGAACATAACCAAAATACGACATGGATAAGATAAAACTTCAAGAAAGACGAGTTGCGTACCATAATACTGTCTTACAAAACTTAATAGAAATAGAAGAAGAACAGCCCAAAATCAACCACAAATGGGGAAAAATTAAAAGCAGCATAAATTGGGCAGAAGAGACACTATGCTGGGCCGCAGATAGACTAGAATTGACGGGTTGGATCAGGACTATTGATTCGAAATTTCGTGAAATAGACCATTAGGCAGATCCAGGTGGAGATAGATAGACTCGGTGACGGCTGACCCAGAGTGAATGCTTAACATCCGGAACTGGACACATGTCCTATAGGAGGCCAAGGCCCGATTTGCGCTGTAGCGCCCTAGGATGTACAGACGGAGCGCTAGGATAATTTAAAATAATGAACTGAAGAGAAGTAGCAAAACGTACTGCTAGAAAACTAGACGATTAGAACAGATCCTACTAGGACTGTAACGCCATTTAAGAGGTAGAACTTACAATTCGCCTAGGGCTTAAAGCATTTCAATAGTTTGTTACTTGAACATTTTTTACTCTAAGATTCCGTTTAGTAATTGAAAATTTCTTATATCTAGAAGAGTGCTATTTTTATTCTTTAAAGTTAATGGCATAAAAATGTATATTGTGTAACTAATGTACTGCTTTATAATGTATAAATATGTCTTGATCATAAAATAAACCTGGCTTTTGTTAAGTAGGTATTGCAAAATAATTTCCTTTGTTACCACTTTACGTTATCTTTTGTGAATAATCTTTGATTTGTCACTTTGGAAGTTCCCATTTTTATCTCTTCAACTTGCTTAAAAATCATTATTGCTCATCATTATTTATTTTGTGTTGACAAGATCCACTAGTTTTGAAAGGCAAATACAAATGACAGGATTTTTGCTGTGCATTCATTCTATTGAGTTGTAGAGCTCAAAGAGTTTATTCAGTTTATTTTTATGTCTTTGGACTAAACATTAAAGGAACAATCGACATTGATGTATTATATCATCAGAACAGCAACGGAAAGATCAATCGATGTCAGCTAATCTCGTTTACAGTCTTAAAAACAAATTTACAAAAGAATTGCTTCCACTAGAGGTTTAGCTCATGGTTAGTTTATTATCGCTAGCGCAATTTTTTATTGACTTTGATGGAATTTGCTTTAGCGGGGCACACATAGTTTTATGTTGGGCTTAGATCATAGGGTATTGACTTTAATTTAGTATCACCTAGTTCAGAAGTGCCAGTAAATGATTGCTTTGAATGTATTGATCTAATAATATTATTCTAATTTAAACTAAATTTAAGAAAATTTACTAAACAAATTTTTCATTTTAGGTTGAACTAGAAGAAGGAGAAGATTGGCCGGACATTGCATTTAGTGCCGTTTTTGTTGCAGACGAGTTTCAAGCGAATGTTGGTTTTGATGCCGATTCAGAAGGTAGCGACGGCGAAGATGATATAAAGGGATCAAGTCGTCAATCGTTAAATAAAAAAGACAAAGGAAATCGTTCTAACAAATCTAAAGATGATTCAGTTTTAAGTGAAAATATGGACTCTACCTCTTATAAAAGTGGATCTGTTGTGGATTTTAAGGTTTCCGAAAAGAAATTGCAAAATTCAAATCAGAATTTAAATCGTACACCACCAAAATCGGGATCATTATCGAAAAAACGTCAAAGGACTATTGATATATCAAAATTCAACCGATCCAATAGAAAGTCAAAAAATTGTGCCATATTCTATTTTAAGCATTTGGATACAGATAATGAGAATTTTGGATTATCTTCTCAAGGAAGTGATGTTAGTAGAAAGCATTTTTCTATTAAAACGTTCAATCACGACATGAACTCAAACTTTATAATTATATATTTTTCCAGGCACTTAAATCCGGTGATCCATCTTCAGATGATGAGGGATGGCTATATACTAATGAATGTATTGATGGACTTAATCCATTGAATGACGATTCCGATAAGGAAAATAAGGAAGTTGCTGCCAATCTTGGTGAAATTCAGAAATCCACGACAAACGTGAGCATTATTGAAAGAAATACTAAAGAAGCAGGCGCTATTGACTTAACAGTTTGCAACGAAACAGTGAATGAGGTTAGATGAGATGATCACGTAGTTTTTGCCAAAGAGTCTAAATAAAGCTAAAATTTCAATTCTTTTTTATTGCAGGAAAGAGAACGTCCAATAAGATCTGGTTTAAATCATTTAAAGGGAGAAATTCATATGGAGTCTGTCAGTGCAGAAATCAGTGGCGACATTGATAATAAAAAAAATCAAAACTCACCGGTATCTAAAGCAGAAGTGGTTGGAATATCGAATAAGGTAATGAACATTGCCATCGTACCTAAGCTTAAGCGCTCAGTCACTTTTCACCACTTCGAATCGATTAATCTTCTACCGATGCTACCGGAGGGAATATTCATATTGAGTGCCTGTAGTAGTCTTCTCTGCAGTCTTTGCTTGCAGAAAATTACCAATTCAAGTGTGCACCGTCGTGATATATTTAACCCGTCGACGTTTTTTATTCCAGTTTATCTTATCTCCCAAGCTTAGATATAAATAAACAGATGAATAAAACGAAAGCGATATAAATATTGATAAGACCGTACTTAGTGACATGTATATGGGATAGACGATGTGGACTGTGGCTTACCACCATTAATATATTGTGCATGTTTTTGTTTTTATTTTTGTATTTTTGCTTGGGAAAATCGAACATGAGCCCATGTGCAATATTATATTTAGCACGTCTTTCACTTTACTATAAGTGGAGGTGATTATTATATTGTATTTTGTTTTATTATTTTCTCTTTTTGTTTATTTTACTGGAAGCCCCAGGATGAAATTATAGGATATTTATTGTGAAGTGATGTTAATGATTAGATGTTATGGTTTAGTGCTTTGACATTATTTGTCGGTTGAACTTGATTGCGTTTTATCGTAAAGAAGTAGTTGTTTGTTTATCAAGATATATTTAGTGTATTTTGTTTGCGTGAAGGAACTTTTTTGTAATAAAGACTCCATTATTATAGATCACTTCGGATGTGTGTGAATAAAAAATATGTCTGCTATTTTTAATAAACTAAATTGATATTGTCGTAGCTTTGTGTCATATCATTCTGTCACACCATTTTTTTTAAATAGTTTTCTTATAACATGATAGTTGTTGTATGTTTATTGCATTATCGATGCAAATTAGTATCTGTTCATTGAAAATCTCTTACAATACAAAGCTAACTAAATTTAGGATTTTCAAGTAAATTTTGAATATATTCCAGAAAATGTTTATAACGTAATTGCGAATTTTTCATTAATTCTTATCGATTGCAATAAATCTAGCCTAGATAATGTCAGATTATTTAATAAGAAGCTTTTTACCATCATGATTACAGTTTAATATAACTTTAATGATAAATTACTGAGGTCTGCTTGTCTGCCATAGAATAAGAGATTTTCAAATTCATAGGTAGAGGCAATAGAAATTGTAAGATTTTGATTGTATTGTGGAGACCTAAACAATGGAATTAAAGAGACGAATTCTTTGAAGTAGTCGAAAGAGACTTCATTCCTACCTCAGCAAACCATCTTGGTGATGTGATGCTAAGATAGGACACCCGTATACGGGCAGTACGTCGGCACCTACAGATTGAGTATTGGCACACTAATGGCATTGGACAACGACATATAGAAATGGCAGCAATTGCGTTTGTTGCGACAGTAAGGCGCGCGTGTAAGGGTATCCACACAGCCACCAGGTAGATCCACTGGTAACCAACTAGAACAGCCCTATGTTGCGAAATAGAATCCCACTTATTGGCCAGTGATAATGGCGTTTTAATTCGCACGCAATTGGTATTGAAAATATATAATAAGACATCATTAACACTGGCCAATATGTTGGGTTATATTTGGGAACACAGTCCAGGTATTGATAAACTGCCGCTACGTTTCGAATCTAATGATATAAATGTACCGAGGTGCCGGACTACGACTTGGACCATTACTACTTGTATAGTGGTCGAAGAGCGTATTGCATCGCAGAAAAGCTTTGTATCTACGCTACGTTACGCAAGGAAAGGGACAGAAACACTTACAGCCATACATTAATTGAAGGAAGCGTTAGTCCTGTAAATGAGATTCTTGTCATTAACAAGAACTGGGCACGACTTAAAAACATCCTGGATAGAGAATCTCGTAAGCGAACAGCTGAATGATATCAGATCATGATTACAGGCTACATAAATAACTAATGATGATGCCGCCACCAAGCTTAGAACAATTGGCAAAGCCATAAACCAGTTTAAGGACAACAAGATCTTCAGTGGAGAAGACATCTCCGAAGAGCTGTTTAAATATGGAGGGCATACACTACATCAGCGATTCGGTTAAATGAAGCACTGTCTAGACCAATCAACATATACATGGGATTCGGAAAAGGGGAGGTTCAATTTTGACATTGTAGCAAGTGATAACAGATTCGTGACATCAAGAGGCGCAATACGTCCAAAAACAAAGAATTTTAATTGTGTGAACATCAAATGCAGATTTCTTTTGTAAATCTTTAGAAATGATACTGAGAGATTGCCTAACATTTAGCTTTTAACTCTTATAGACTCTACTTTCTACTATATTTAGTTAGTAATTGAATCTACAAAAAAGTAAAGCGGTTACAATAGCTTTGTGGTAGTTTCAGTATAAATGTAATTAGTTCTCTCAGGGCAGGCGATTCAGTCATTGTGTGATTGTTTCTGTACTTTAATCTTCAAACAGATCTGTTTTTAAATATGATCCCTTAGATACCAATCATGCAATATTTATAGACCCACTGAATGAGTTAGTTTTTAAGTGAAAAGGTACTTGAGGTAAACTCCTATGTACGCTCGACTGTTATATGTAGGGGGCAATGTCGAACAACAGCAAGCTTTAGTCGACGATTATCTAGTAGTTCTGTTCTAACTTGTATATTTTTGCATGCTTTAGTTGAGCCTCATCTCAGCGCTTTCTTGTGCTGAGTTGGTAAATTTTTCTTGGTCCAGCTGAGAAGTGCATCTTCTGCGTTAATAGTATTTACTCTGTAGTATTATTATTATTATTACAAAATAGGTTGGAATTCTTTAATTGCGATAGTATCTTTTTTTGGAGAAACTCAGCAGCCCATTGGAGAAGCCCAGCTCATCTCTTTATTGTTCTCTTAAACCTAATCATTTAATTTGCTACAATTTGAGTACAATACCAATTAATAAATTAAATTTCCCTATAATGAATTTGGTTATCTCCAATACAAAAAAGGCAACATCTGGCTTAAAGCTGTTATTTATATACTCGTACATACATAGTACCAGATAAAAGCTGAAACATCTGTTGTTCTAGATACAAGCTCCTCGTTGCATTATATTTAAAGTAGACCCATTGTTTAATCAAAACTTTTATTTATTGAGTATTGAAACATGAGTTGAAATTATCGCAGACAATTTGCAATGCTAATAGCAGTAACTGCATACTTGTTTGTGCATAGTATCTTTTTTTCATTATTCATATTGCGTGGTAAAATTGTGCGAGTGAGTGAAATAAAAATAAAACCCCAAAAAAATTAAATTTTTTCACTAACATCATATAGGTGCTGTCAGACGTTGCAAGAAAAGCGCTTGCTGCGAGCATTTTGCTTGCTAAAAGTTATGCTCGCAATGTCTGACTAGCTTGCGAGTACTTTATGAAAGCATTTTGCAACTTTCATGCGAGCACTCTCACATGAAGTGCTTTCCTAGTGTGACTGGTACACTTAGTGAAATTTAGCGAACTCTCTCAGAGTGAAACACTTGCACGAGGGGCTTTCATTTGCAATTGCTGGACTAGCAAGCGTTTTCACTTTCAGCAGTTATAGTTCAGTCGAAATATACTAAAAAAAAGCTAAAGACTGAAGATAATTGGGAAGCTGCTGAAAATTGGTGCAGCCCTTAAAAACATTATTATAAATAAAATGTCGAGACTGACACGCGATTGGTCGCCGGGAAATATTTTTATTCAAGATAATCGCTTAAACTGCATACTTTGAAAAAAAATATTGTATGTTAAGACACCGTTAATGTGGTAGTTGCAAAAAACTGCTTTTTACCTTTGACATTGAATAGTTTTTTCTGGATAATCCGGATTTTTGGAGACCTCTGTCGTTTCATTTATAATGATGTTTTTAAGGTGTGCACCAATTTTCACCTTTATTAGAATTATGCCGAAGTTGAATGACGACTAAATTTTTAACTGTTCACGATAAAACTCACTATAGCTAAAAAACTATTCGAAGTACACCGTTATTGTGTACAAAAATATTTTAAGTAATAGTTTGGTGCATCAGAACAGCAAAAAAAATAGACTGATAATAACGCATTTTTCTGAGAAAGAAATCTGCCAGGTCAAGATGCAAAGCATCGATTTGAGCCTATCTTCTTAACGGAGTCATTCAAGTTTTTGCTCTTTACACTAAATAAAAGAATACACATTTACCTAAAAGATGAGCCTAATTATGTTGCTTTACGATGATTAGTCTAGGAGTTATGCTAGTTTAAGTGTATTTAAAAAAAAAATATTTTCGTAAACACCCTGTATCGTACTGGATACTGGGGATAGCCGCCCTCTCTAGAACAATCTTTTTCTTCAAACACATCCAGGAATCAGCCCAGAAAATATTAGCCACGTAGTCCAACAAAGGATTTATTGAACGTCTGATGACCTTGACAAGTCGCGAATGAGTGCATATGAGTATTTTAAATCTTTAAAACGGCGATATCTCATGAATGGCAATACATACGGGAAAATGTATAATATCTTTTTTTGTAGATAATCGCCTAATCTACACACTTTGTAAACACTGTTGCATACAATAGCGCACGCTGGCGTCGCAACAACGCAAATTTTATTTGTACTTGTTGAGACATATCCACCGATTGACAAAATAAATAATAAAACTGACTGTGCACTTTTTTTCACATTCAATGGGGCTACGTAGACTAGTCATCATTACTATGTAGTAAAACCGATTTTTAAGAAGAGAGAGGTGAAGGGGCGGCATACTTACCCCGCCCCTTCACTCTTCTCTTCTTAAAAGTCGGTTTTACTACATAGTAATCATGACTAGTCTACGTAGCCCCATTCTGTTACGCTCAAAAAAAAGCAATAAAGAGGCTTTCTGAGATGTCATATACTTTTACTTGCTGTGTCTGACACCCCTTGCAAGTGCTTTTGTACAAGTTCAGTAAAAGTACTTTCATGAAAGCGAATTTTCACTCTCACGGAGCCAAATATTTGCAACGTGTGACTGTAGCTGCGAGCGTCCGAAAAGCTCTATATGCAAGGAAGAGAGCAAATAGCTCGCAGCAAGCGCTTTCCTTGCAACGTCTGACAGCACCTTATCATTTATGGTGCTATTTTGTTCACAAGTGTCATGATTACTTCGATAAAGTAATTTCTTTTACCTTGAAAATTTTTGTGCACTCTGCAAGCTGAGACAATATTGCTATTCGTGCGTTTTGCCTCGTCCGTACACTTACCTGTGACGTTTCTTATCTCTTTATTTTATCAAAAGATTTGCTGTTAAAATATAAACAGATAACATTTTTTCGATTATTATTTGAAAAAGCTAACTTAATTTTTATTTGTTGTTTATAGGAAAATTCGCATGAGTCAATTAAACAACTCGTTCTTGATGCAGAAAATTTGGTACGAGACGAAGTTCTTAAAACACCCAGAAAAATACATTCCTTAGTTAAGATATCTACAAATAAAAAACGTGAAACAAATATGCCAGGATCTAATAATCAATGGGTTCAGGTAAGAAATGAATTTTCTATAAAAGTTGAGTATTTTAAAATTAAATTGGTTTTATTTTTAGGAGTGGCTAGAGCATCAACCAGTTGGACAGAAAGAAGATTGCGCTGTTCCACTTTCCACAACAACAACAGATTGTGAAGCTTCTGGAGAATATACAGAATCCGATTCTGCCGCCAGGGAGTCTGATACGTCTGAAGGTTTTACTGATTCGGTAGCCACATGCATGCAAACAGGAGGAAGTACATCACAATGTACATCAACCGAAAAAATTGGGGGATCTGTTGAACCGATAGCAAGTGTTGGTAGTAATCCAAGCCTGACTAGTGGAAAAGTTATACGTCGCACAAATCGAAGAAATTCAGACAGACCATGGTCCGTTTCGTGCTTGTCACAATTAACAGAAAATACTACCATAAATGCGGATAAGGTTAATAACAATCAAGGCCTTGCAAGTCACTCTATAAGTGAATCGGCTTTGCATATATTATCATCCCCTGGTCGTAGAAAAGTATCTCCACAAACTCCAGTCAAAAATTCTGATAGTAAAAATTCTCTTAAACGACGCAAAACTCGTAGACGTAAAGCTGTTGGTAAGAGGAGTGATTCAGGATCAGATGGGTTTTTGCCAAAATTAACACAATCTATATTGCAATCTGATTCAATTTCCGGGCAAATAAATATCATTAATGATCTTACTACCGCCTTGTCAATGATATCGTTGCCGAAGACTAAAAAATCTGGTGACAAATCCCCAACAGAAATGGAAAGCGAAGATGAACAGGCCTTAATGAAACCTAACTTTAAATTAGGATCGTATACAAGTGCGTATATGACAAACGAATCAAAACTAGGATCATTGGCTGCCCTGGCAAATTATATGAATGAGGAACAAGGAGGTACGTATTTCTTTTTATTATTTATTGTATGTGTTTGTTTAATGTATTAACTTTAGTACAAGCTGCCACACTTAAAGTAGGAAAAGGTACTGTTCCACATTGTACAAAATTTAATTATATGTTGTTTTTTTAAATTATTCCCTGAGCATTTATCATTTTAACTTTACAATTACTTTAGAATACAACACTGGAACAGAGGATCACAGCAGTTTTTCTGAACAAGCTTGGGATAATTATCAAGAAAAATACAACTCGGAAAATTATTCCGAAGGATTTGATTCTGATGCAGCTCGTCGTTTATTGGAATTTGGAGATGATTATCGGTAAAATAACTTTGGAAAAAATTGCAAATAAATATATTACTTGTGTTCTTGTATTAATTTTTAGGAATTTTTTGGACTCTCAGTCAGATTGTTGTTCATCACTTTCTGCCGCAAATAATCTTGATTCACTATCACCGCCCAGAATGGATTCGTTAAAACAAAATGAACCGAAACTCACTCAGCAAGCTATTACTAGCACTGTTGATCATGCAAGGAGAAGGCGAGCCCTGGAATTGGAATATGAAAGACGAAGGAAATCATCTGAATTACGAAAGAAGTCGTCACAAGGTAAATAAAAATGTTTTGTAGTGAGTTTCGATTAAGAGTGCAATCTATTTAGAATCGATCGATGGCACTCTTCCTATTGTGGACGTATCCCACTAATCGGAATCCCTTAGCCCTCTAGACGAAGGCAAGAAGGTCTTTAATTGAAGAAGGCCGAATCTCAGCAGAGCTCAGACGCTCTCTCTGATAATCTGATAAGCAGGAGATTCATAGAGAACATGTGTGAAAGTCTCGTCTCCTTCCACTCGGTAGTCTAGGGAGTAAGGCGCCTGGCTACCATCCCAGAGGTCCCGGGTTCGAATCCCGGCAGCACCACCACGGTCCTTCGCCTTTCCCACCTTACTTCTTCTTCCCTCTTTACATTCCTCCTGTCATAGCCTTCCGCTAGCACTGCCCCGCTCCACTAGCGCATGTCATCGGTTGGTTGTTGGGATACAACTCGTTTCAGGAGGCATAACACTCCAGCGAGTTGTTTCTCGTTGCCGCGATGCCAGAGAGTCGCGATAGAAATGGTTGGATGTAGGTGGTGGTGGTGGCAGTTCCTTCCTTCACTTCTTTTCCCTTCACTATCTATCGACTAGAGCTTGCTGTTCGATATTGCACTCTGTACGATAAAAATAGATTGTCGACAGTACAAAGGGCTTTCCCTGAGCTCTAGTAAAATAAAAATGCGTTGAATCGGCATTCTGTTTCCTGACCCTTCCAAAAGCCTATAGTCCGGCATGTTTAGAGTGATAACGCCCCTTAAGTCAAAGGGTCTTATTAGCTCGTTAGCCTGTCTAAGACCTGAGACCGATTCCCAATAAGTTAGGTTCAGTCCTTAGCCCAATCCTCTATCAACGACTGGGCTCTGGACGGTACAAATATTGTTACAAATTGGAAATTAATTTTTTATTGATACTTTAAAGAGCTTTTATTCACGAGTCTTATTAGCTCGTTAGCCTGTCTAAGACCTGAGACCGATTCCCATTAAGTTAGGTTCAGTCCTTAGCCTAGTCCTCTATCAACGACTGGGCTCTTGACCAGTGTCTCAGACCCATTCTTCGCGAGCTTGTCCGCAAACTTTTTGTATACAGAATACTGCAAGGCGAGCCCCTTTTTTTCCTGGCCAGGCTGTGGAGTACGTCAAAGAATCTGCAACTATTTTGGAGGAAAACTTCCACGATTAGAGTGCGTTGGTGGCAATTTGACAGTGCGAAAAAATTGTAATATCGGCGCCTCTCAAACCTTTCTCATCCGGAGCCAGTAGTGCATCCACAACCAGTGACTAGAGTAACGATGACAGAACTCTACCTTGAGGGCCGCCCCTGACAGCCTTGACATTAATGGTGGAATCATTCAGGATAGAAAAAAGCAACGCTCTACTAGCATGGCATTTACCCACTCAATTGCGTGGTGATCTAGATTTCTGAGAGCTAGTGCTCTGGAAGTAGAATCATAGCCAGCGTTATCGAAAGTTTAACTTTATAATTAACTATAATTTGTGCTAATTTATCCATGCTTAAAGAATTCTTTTGTTTTAATTAAAATTAAATTAACTTGATAAAATCCTAGTTATTTATATATTTAATTTCAGATGATGTTCACAATCTACGGAGCCCAACAAACAGTTCATGCACGCTCAATCCTCTTACACCGAAAAGTGGTGATAAATCTTTTAATCGTATTGCTGGAGACAGTTCTAGAAAACTAGACTTTGGCATGAACACCTCTGCTCAAAGTTTACGTAAAACATCTGAAAGTGATACATCGCTACGTCGTAGAAAATCCGAGGATGCACTAGCAGTTCGTCGCAGATCATCAAGGACATTAGATAAATCATTTAAAGTGATTCCATCCACATCTTCTTCCAGTAACTATGATACCGACGAAGAGAAGGAAGTTAAGAGTCTCCTTTCACAAAGTAGAAATCGTCTAGAAAATACTAACGCTTTGAAGATAAGAAGCCACTTACTTCGTCCGGAAGACTATGTAAGAATTTATGATCAAATTAATTGCATGCTTACTCTACAACAGTTGTTCTGGTTTCGATACGATGAGATTTAAAGTCTTGTGGTACAGATTTAAATTTACCGATTAGGCACTCTGCCTGATTTAACTCTGCAGGAATGCGTATTTCCATTAAATTTAAATTGAAATAATTTCCGAGAGTCTTTCATTACCTGCATAAAAACCAGTTATTTTTCTTGCTAAGGTCGTTTATATGGAATTGATTAAATCCCATCAGTATCGAACCTAATTTCATGCCTCGTTTAGTAATCGATCTTGAAACGAGAAAGATCATTTTTCGTTTTTGATATCGATATACATATAATATTTATTTACTATTTTTTTGTTTTTTGTTTTTTGTTTTTTAGACTGAAATTATTGATACTTGCCGGGAGAATATTCGATGTCTGGAATCTGTACTTCGTGGCCCACCTGGTACTGTACTATCAAACGCTAGAAGCCACGAGACTCGAGGTGAGTTGTCAGTTATTGTTCATATCGGTTGCAAATGCGCGCCCATTACACGTTTTATAGCGCATCTCATCGAGTTTATCCTGGACGGTACAAATATTGTTACAAATTGGAAATTATACAAATTTTTTATTGATACTTTAAAGAGCTTTTATTCAATGGTAAATAAAGTAGGCTCATTTTTTAGTTCCACTTTTGGTTTTCTTAATTCCCTTTTTTAATATATATAATTTTTTTTTGTATGTATGTAGCTATTTACAAAATTTTTGATTTTTACTGTAGCTAGCTTGTCCATTATTTTTTTAAAACATGTATTCCAGTATTTACATTCTAAATATACACAATTTTTTTTGAAATTATTATTTTGATAGTTTTTAAAATAAATTTAAAATGTTTTCTTAAAGTGTTTTGTAAATATTTGACAGTTAAATAAATATGAAAAAATGTTAATTAATTTTTTTAGTTTTCTTTATTGCATGTGTTGTTTGAGAAAGTAGAACTGTTTGTAAATGTTATTATTGTTGATTCAATATTTGATGTTTATTATGTAGTATGTACTCTTAAAAGCTCTTCAGGTATTTATTTTTTTTTAAAGATTTTACGAAAATGGGTAATGGTAATGGGCTAAGCGCTTTGCAAATATAACAATTCTATTTTATTTTTTTTTGTTTTTATGTCAAAATTTTTAAATGTCGTTATTATATGTTTTTTTTTAAATACATAATCTAACTTTATGCGATTCATTTGTCCATATTAAGCTATTAAAACCCCTTAAACGTGGTGGAGATGCTTTTTGTAAACTGAAATAGTTTATAAATAAATCTAATTAGTTTACAACTACCGAAATGAAATCAAAAATTGATGATTTTGGTTCTGTTTCTTTCAGTTTTCAGTTGTGGTAGCACAAATACGATACATATACGATTTTTTACGGCACCGTGGATTTGCTTAGAAATGTTTCGATAACACTCTTATATTAATTGCGTTACATTTTTTGGAAATACATAAATGTGCAAATTTTGATAGTCAATGTACAAGAACTTTGCCCAGTGAGTTTCATTGGCGCATTATGAACGAGAATGTAAGAATATAGACGCAAAATCTGTTTAATAAAAGCTTCTGGATAACTACAAGATATTATTTTTGTATTTTTGGCAATATTTTTTTTCAATTGTTCACACTGAGTACAAATTATTTAATAATAAAATCAATTTTAAATGCGATTGTTCGAGATTTTGTTTAGCGGACGAATGCTTAACATTCTTTATTTTTTCCCTTCCACATGACTCCCTTGTCTAAAACACTTTTTGCGTCCAGACGCTTACGTCCCCGTGTAGTCTGCTGTACGAGTTTTAAATAAAATAACCAGAATACCTTTTACTTAAAATTAAGTATTCAGCAGAGACAGAAATAACGTAGTATCACTTTGCAAACAATTTATTTTGACCAAGAAAATTTGGCTCTGATAAAACTTCTCATTGCTTAATCTTACACTTTCATCCATAAATCTTTATAAATGCTTAATGCAGTATGGTTTAATATTTTTAATACAAATTAATTTAGTTTTCTTTTCTGATTGCATATATTTTTTTAAATAATTGACAAACAGAAATGTTATATTCAAATTTCTTAAATAAATTCTTTTTGAGTTAAGAATAAATGTAGATTGACGCAAAGATGAAATATATTTTTATTACATTGTGAACTATTTTTTAGCAATTGTTAAAATGTGATGCCGTTTATCTTATTGATGTTTTTATCATATATAATTCATTTTTACCTTATCCGTAGGGGTCTTACAAGAGAACAAAACATTTCCATGCTATTTGATATCCACTACGGCAGCACTGGACAATAGTAGCTCTTGGGAGCCATACGAGTTCCTTCCTATCCTGCTTGTGAGTTCGAGTGAGAGCTCGGCTAAAGCTTTGAGCTCGAGTGAGAGAGGCATAAACAAAAGCTATGATGGTGCTCTGCAAGAGTCAACTATTGACCAGCACTGCACTAAAGTCTAAATTAATTAAACTATACAAAACCTCAGGTGTATCTTATACAAATTGTAAATTGCACAGAAAGTACACAACATTAACGAACAGCAATTTTTCTTAATCCATACAACAAGAAATCAATATTAATTTGAAGTAAAATGTTAATTGTGCTTAGTAAAGCAAATGTATGAAACGGAAACGGCATTAGCTCAATTTATTGAACTCTCTTATTTAACTATTTACAGAAACAGTACCAGAGGCTTACTACGTATGTTAGTATGTTAAGCTCGTTAAGCTTGTAGACAATATTCTTTTCGCGTGGTTAACTAATTACAGGCTTATAAGTTCAATTCTGTTTATCCCTATAAGTGCCCAAGGTCTATGAGAAGTGTTGTCATGGACATTGCTGATTATTTGTAGGCATCATATTATTATTATTGAATTAGGGCCACTAAAGATGTTTTCCAAATTTAGTTTTTCTTTCTATCAAAGCTTCTTATTAGAACAAAAATATACAGTATTTAACATATGTATTATCATCTGTCG
Organism: Thereva nobilitata; assembly: GCA_963855945.1. Lineage (NCBI taxonomy): Eukaryota > Metazoa > Arthropoda > Insecta > Diptera > Therevidae > Thereva > Thereva nobilitata. The sequence continues at coordinate 36,458,118 of OY979696.1, forward strand.
CAATGGCAGAGTACCAGAGTATCGCCGTCGTGTACATAAGAAGTGTTAATTCTTCAAGTGTCAAGATGCCGCTAATCACAATTTGGCACTGGTGGGTTTACGTTCCTTCCATTAAATATAGCGGCCCATGCCAATCGGCGAAGAGAACTGACTATGTCTTCGTTGCTGATGTTTGCTTAATGGTTTTGTGACACAAGCTTCCTTGCCTCTTTTTGATGGCTACTTTCTTGGCCTTGGTGGTTTTCCACAATCGGTTCCAGCCTGGAATCGTCGCTATATGCTACATAAAAAACATGGAAAAGATGTGTTTTTAAATTGTGTCTGAGAGGCGAATAATTATTAAATGTTCAAAACATTTTTTAACTTTCAAGAGTATTCCAGCTAGGCTTATTTAAATTTAGCAGTCAGCTTAGGCGTTGCAGTCTTCTTGATTTAAGGTAAAACTCGTCGTGTTTTTATTGTGATATTTGGGAAATTTTTATAGCGAAGTCCCTCATGTAAAGTCGTTTAAGATGTCAAGCTTTTTCACAAGCCTAATGGACAATTCTGCGGTTCATTTGAAGCATTGTATTCGCTTTTACAGCAATTGTTGTTTATTTTGAAATAGTAACCAAAGACTATTTCCCACATCTTACTGATTCTGCTCACCATTTGATGCAAAACTCCATCTCTCCTCACGTTATCTCGAAAGGAAAACATTCTTAATAAAGTAATCATCCCTCATAATTGTTCATGTCAAAAGTCTTTACACTTTCCCACCTTTTTACCTGTCTATTATTCCTTCAACTGAAACCACTTTTGCTTTCAAAACACACTTAAGACTTTTGTAACCAGCCGATAATTACTTTCCATAATATTAGCGAAAGAATAATGGGGTTGGGTCCTTCTAATTAGTTTAAATACCTTTCTAAAAATCTTAAAGTAAATACCTTTGTGAACAGGTAAAAATATGGATAGGTAATAAAACCCTCTCCAGAAAAGGGATAGAAGGGATGTGGTATTTTGTTGATGGTTTTATAGTGTTTACTATCGTCATAGTGGTTATTAGAAATGATTGCGATAATTGGAAACACGGCGAATAAAAATCTTGGACAGATGTGAAAAAATTTGAATGGTCCTAATTCAATGAACAGAGACTCTATTCTAAAACCTGTATGAAACGAAACTGCATATGTTCTAATATTTGAAAATGAAAATATATTTTTATATTTTCAATATTGTTGTTCGTTGAGCTCTAGTGATTCTTTTTATTATGGTAAAAATAACTATAGTAAAAAAATTCTGCGGTAATTTTACAAAAAGGCACTGAAGTTTTGTAAATTTACAATATATATTATTACGAATGTTCCTAATCCACGCAAATTCTTCATGTGAAATAACAAAGTTTATAGTCGTATTATAAAACTTTATATTTATATTACAATAAATGTGTAGTAAATCCGTTTGAATATCTCCATTTGTAATTTTACTGTACATTTGCACTGTGAATTTACATATTTTTTTACAGTGTATGCATAGTTTGGGAACAATTTAATTTACTAGATTATACTTTTGGCACATTTAGTTTAAATAGAATATGGAACCGCAATGGACGAGTTAGCTACTTTAATAGAGACCGATTGAATAATAATGATTTCTGTTATTCTTTTTTATACTTACACTTTCAAAATTTACGCCTTTTCAAATTTAGGTCATCATAAAAACAAATTTCACTCAGGCGTACGTCTTAAAAACGAATAATAATAATTGTTATTGACTTAAAACGAGATTATCTACTCAGTTTAAAACTAAAAAAAAGTTAACACAAGATGTCAGTCATAACCAATTACATATCAGAAATAACTAGGCATCTTTTTGCAATATAGCCAACTTTTTTCAACCAACATTACCATAATAAAATGAGTTTTACACTCGCATTTTCGCTAGATTCCGATAAGAAATTAGCAACATCATTTACAACATGAATTAAAATTTGGGTCAAACTCTTTTTTTTATCGCTGCTTGCTTTAAAGACAGGAACTTTCATGGTTAAATTGGATTAACTTTCTTTCATTTCAATAAGTGAAAAAAAATGTGGAAGCGGTAAAACCGAAGCGATTTACCTTTTACGATAAGCAAATCATTACTGTCATTTGATCTGCTTTTAACGTTGTCATGTTATAGAAATTGTTGAAGCGAAGAAATGCCGTTTCAGAATATACATTAAGAAGTTAACAAATAGGATTAAAATATAAATGCTTAGGTATTACATATTTTTAAAGGGGTGACTGCCTTTGTCAAATTTGTATTTCCTTATGTTATTGAACTTAACTTGACCTCAACACCTTCCTGATTTGCGCTTTTAGATCAAGATTTTGAACTATGTTAATTGTGAGTTTTTGTGGGAAAAATAAATCCTTTGAATTTTTTAAGGATTGATAAGGTATTGAAAAGAATTTCAATGAAGTTGTACAAAATTATTTTTTAAATGAATTATTCTTAATCCTTTTGTTACCAAAATTAATAAACAAACGCAGTTTTGTTTTATTCATTTCGTTAGGGTCATACTGTTTGAAATTATTATCAAAATTCATTTCAAAATTATTATTTTTGTTAGGACATGCGCATTCATATTAGGTACAGCTAGAAATTATCCTGCTTTTGGACTAGACTAGAAAAACCTAGAATTAACCTAGAAAATTAAAACTTCTGAGTTTAAATCCACGTTTCTACGAATATCGTAGAGCTACTAATAGTGTACAATAGTTGGAATTTTGATTGACATGATCGAATCTAAATTGTAATTATTAGATTTAAGTTCACTTCTTAACGAAGCAAATTTGTGGTTATAAAATTCTTGAGTCTGAGTTTTACTTCTTCACACAACAGCAGTTTGTGAGAAAATTAAATGCACAGCATTTCCTTGAAGAAGTTCCTGACGATGTACTTGGTTAACATTCAAAACCAATTAAAACTATATGAACAGTATCACAATCTCATTGACTTTCATTTTAAAGAACATTGAATGAATCTAATTCTTGAGTTGTACAAAGTATCATTTCTATTCATCGATCTCCTTCCTTCATTCTAATACTTACTTGCGTTACTGTTTGATTTATTTTCCAAAGTCTTGCTTTACGCTTTCTATCAGTCAAGGATATCTTAGTATTTTTGAAATGGGAGACTAACAAAAAAGAATTAGTTTTATTCCGTTTTGCCCTAGTAGTAGAAGTTATGTATAATGCTATGTGAAATACTAGTCGAAGTAATGCGTAATAATTTGTAAGGAATAAATTATCAGCTTTACGTAGACTTGATCTATCATTTATAGTTCAAAATATTTATAATAATCTATGTAAATATAGCTTAAATGCAAAATGGAGATATAGGCACTCTGTGGATTGCCATATTAAGTAAATATTTGCAGAAAAATCAACGAAAAGTCTTCGAAAATTCTATTTATGCTTGTGAACAGTTTTTGATAGAAGAAGAATTTATTTCAGTTCTCTCGAGGAAGGTAAGTGCAATATTTTCATTAAAGCACTACATTCTCTCCCTTGGACAGTTGCAGCATTAAATTTTAAAGCTTCTAAAATTCACTAATCAAACATATTCACAAAAAAATTAAATTAAAATCAAAAAGGCACTATTTTACACCCATTTAATAGTTTTAATAATATAAAGAAACAGTAATATGTAGGAGCAGGTAGTTTTAAACAAATTAAATCAATTCATTATTATGTAACGTTCAAAAACAAGAACCACAGGTTTCACCATTTATACTACCAGTTGATCATGTCGTTCACATCTTGGGGCAATGTCTAGTGGTAAGCTTAGCTCGAAAGATAGAAAAAGGATAAGCTAGGGGAGTCTGAGGAAGGGCGATGACCCTTGCGTTTGAACTCTTGGATGTTTTATGAGTTTGGGAATACTAACTGTGAAAGGTTGTACCACAGTCGAGTTGTTCTAGTTATGAACGAATTCCTATACCGAAGGGTGCGCAGAAAATAAGGGCTGTACTGTGCGAGTAAGCTGAGCGGGTTGCTAGTCTAAAGTTGCGGGAAAACATTGCCGTGGAGGCAGAAGGTTATTTATTTCAATGGAGCAGCCATTGTGTTAAAATCCGTAAAATTTTCCAGAGCTGCTACATTCCTTCGGTGGCTCAATAAGTCAATTGAAGAGCGAATGGCGCCATAACCATTAAGACACGCTAAGGCGGGTTTCAGGTCCCCAGCCCTTATGAAGTTGAGTTGAATTCAAGATGGATGTAGAGGACTTGTAGATTATGAACCCGGCTGGCGGCTGAAGGAGGAATTTGCAGCTTTTAAGAAATGCCAGACTTGTTTAGCAGTTTGGAATATTTTATTATTCCAACGCAGATCATCAGATGTTGAATGTGATGACACACAGACACCAAAAAACTGTCGTTTCTAAATAGAAGTAAAAATAATTGAGAAAAAATTCAATTGAAAGTCCACAGAAGCTTTTGAAAAATGCTTATCGGGTGGACTCCTCTTCATGCATACATCCGACTTTATGAACGTAACGACATTTGCTTGCGCTGCTTTGTTGAAGATGCTAAATTTTATAAATGTCTATAGTAAAAAAGTCTTTCAACAAAATTGGTCGCCATGTGGACGCACCATAAGGTTATCGCCTTCTACTAGAGCACCTCTTAAAAGTCCTATAAACTTGTCTTATACTTTTCTATCCATAAAATTCGTCTTACTACTAGAAATCGTACCGAGACCTGAACGACTTGACTGGTCTGAGCTGGAACGGAATAGTAGTACAAAGCGTAGTTTATTATCACATAAAACACTGTTAAATGAACTTGTTATAAAAACGTTCAATGTTAAAGTAGTACATCTTCATGTAGACTACGCTGGTGTATTTCGTGTAACATAATAAAGAAACTGCACGATTAGCCACATTTCTTTCTCTTGCAGCCATAATTAAAGAATTAACGTGCAATCAATACCCTTTCTAATCGATATCCCTAAATGGAATATATTCATGTGAGACCTTGGTTAGCTTAGAGAGTAAAACAGGTTTCACGATGTCGCGTGATTCACATGATTGTTTCCAAAGAATCCCAATCCAATATTTTATTGGGAATAATCGAATGTAATATATTTTTCTAGACCACAATTTTATTGAAGCTATATCATATTACAGATCGGAAGTAACAGCCTTACTTAAAAAGTCGTTACTAACCCTCATCGTTTCTAAATTTTTTCCATTAATAACAAAATAGCAATTATTCGAGATTACATCTGTTGACATCACAACATGAAGCGAGTATAATTATACAAAATTACTCAAAATTATCTGTTTTGCTTTGCTGACTTTAAAATGTCCCCCCATCCTCAATCCATTTGCGCTGACCTTTATATCTCAAGGCAACCCATTTAAGGTCATTAAATATTGAACTAAAAAAAAATTATTCCCAAATATAGTAAGCAATTGCCAAGATATATTCACGCAACCGTATCCACTTTGGCATGAATTCAGTGATTTATAGCAAGAAATCTGGACTGGTAGCCAGTGGTTAAGCCAATGGAGGAGGAGTAGTCTGCTGGGGTATTGACACGTTTAGTTGTACGTTAAGTTTTTCTTACGCCAATGCACTTTGCGGTATGACAAAATCGTAAGCGGCACGTTTTGTTTTCATATACATATTTTCTGAGTGCATACCGCGTACAATGCTTTTTTAGTGCACAAAATGAATTTTATATATGGCAACCAGTCAGGAAACTGGTTAACATGACATCACAAAGAATGGAATCTTCAACCTGTTCAAGTACTGTGTGCGGCTCTATTGCTACTGTACTGTCGCCGATTGTTTCTAAATTTTTTTTGAGGCACACACCGGGAGAGTTATTGTGATAAGAACCGCCATAAAATGCCGCAGATAACTTTGAAAAATAATCACGAGCTCTCCGCGAGTTGATATCATCACGGGTTGTGATTTTTAATTGCTTTCAAGTAAAATCAGCTAGAAACATTCAAAGATACTTTCAAACATAAAAAAAAGCACACGTTCTTTGAACAGATGACCAGATGCTTAAAAGCTTCGAAGTTGTTCGTTCTGATTGCGTTACAGATATTATGTAAATATTGCTATACGCGTTCACCTTTCGTTCAAAATGCAAATTGCGGTGAGGCTTTAGTTTCTTTCCACTATATAGTGGCTTTAGTCGGCTAAGAGGCGACGCGACGGTGGGAGTTGTAAAATTCAATAGTGCGGAGACTTTGTGTAGAGTTACGGGTTGAGTGAGTGAATATTGTGCCCGTGGCCAAGCGTGCCGTGAATGTTTTTCTACCACATAAAAGTAAACAGCAACCATAACAGCAGCATGCTACGAATATAGCTTTGGATTGAACTTTCAGTCACTAACTTACGGTTAAACAAAGTCGTTTATCAGTTCATTATTTCCGTCTTTCAAGTCATTGTATATACCTGGCCGATAAGTATAGTTAAAAACGTCGAAAAAGAAAAACAACTAGTGAAACTGACTATAATATACTAGCAGAGTAGCCCAGTTTTGCAGCATTGATCGATATTATTTGTCAGAAAATTCTCCTGGCATAAAATCAAGTCTTGACATTTTGCCCACTTAAAGTTATATGAAGGTCTTGAGAAGGAATTAAGATTTCAAGGCCGACCTTCAGCCCATTGGTCTTCAGGAGCACAACAACCAACCCATTATTATTAGTATTATCACCAAATTTGGATATCAGTTTCGTAACAATCTTTTTTCGGGTTGAGTGATTATAATGAAAGTGGATGTCGGAGTACAAACAGATGCTATTGCTGAATATGTAGAGTCTACAGGTATGTCGTGATTAAAAATAGTGAAGTGTGTTGCAATGTGGGCAGCGTTGTGTTTTCATGTGCACTCAACTGTGGCCAACAAAAAAGTCCTAAAGTCCAATTTTAATGAGCTCTAGATACTTGTGTTTATTTTAAGCTACTTCTTTCCATCAACTGAAATTTAAGCGTTTGTTTACTATTTAACCGGATTAATGACCATTTCTTGCCGGAAACCATAGACAGGCGGGACGCGCTCTTGGTACAATTTGTGTAGGTAACAGACGCCAATTCTAGTTTTTCTTGTTTTCCTATCCTTGACTTGAAAACTATTTTGAATAATTCAGGTTTTTTATTTTACAAATTGAATCTTAAAAACTTTAAGATGTTTGTTTTTTTTAGTGTGTTGTCATTTATGATGTATGAAAACAGCTCAACCTTTGTGGCTTAACGAAAAACGTTTATTAATGAATAATTAATTTTTGGATTTCAGTTAAGAATTTTTTTTTGTAACGTTTCGAAACGGTTTCTTAGCTTATGTTTGTGGGAGTGCCGAAAATGTTTTAATTATAAAAAATATTCATGTTGACACTAATGTGCAACATGTTTACGAAAAATAAATGTGTTGTATATTACCATAATGTCGCCGTATAAACATAATTTTTTATGTAAAGCATAAGGCATAACCTTGATTTTGCTTGTAGGCGGCAAATGAGGAGAGAAATAAAAAGCGAGGTTAAGTTTTCATTAATGTACGAAAGAATTTATATTGCTGGTTATAAATACGGTTGTAATTACATCATTAAATCTTTTTAGTTGAACTTGAATACACTTTTATTGTGCTTCGAATGCTACTCTATAAAATAAAGTAAATTTGTGGAAAAATAATTTTATTTTATCAGTTTAAAATATAAATAATCGTCAAAAGTAGATCTGTTGTGAGTGAGATTATTGAGAAAGTTTATAAATAATTTAATAGGCTATACTCATCTGTAATTATGAATGTAAATATATATTCCGTTTTACTATGGATGTAACTAAAGCTTGCGTTTTGTTATTCTGCTGCACTCTTTCTTTGTGATTATTTCAATAACAATTTTTTCGACTCGGCCAAAAGCTTGCTGTGAATAATCTATAGTTACATGAAATTTTTTGATAATATTCAAATAAAGAAATCAAATACAAGAATTACTTTTGTATAATCTGTATACCTCTAAACTTATTTATAGAAAATAACCTCTACCTCTAACTAGTTTTGAATTGTTGTTCTAGCTATCATCGCTTGATTTCATCATGGTTAGCTTCTGTGCCCACACGCGTTTTAGCTATATAGTTATGAGTTATTTCAATAGACAAATGAGTTCATTTGCAACGAATGGAATTAGCAACTACTTAATTTTTTCAAAATACAACGTCAATTGTTAAGGAAAAAATGATGCAATTTTCATGGCTTTTCATACAAACTCAACAACTGTACCACTCACTATATGAACGAATATTCTTAAGTTTTATGATAGAATTGACTATAGAACTAGAGAATAAAACGCAATTAGGTTTACAAAATTTACTTTTCGGTCTAAGAAGCATTTATTCCGCTGCGAAATCTAAATCAAAGTTAAACACCTGTCCTACTTTATATTGAAGGCTAGGCATTAATCCAATTCCCCTTAAAATGGTGGTGTTTTACAATGTCATGTTGCAAGATAAGTGATTTTTTGGTTGTACAACTCACTTAACAAAACCCCTTAAAAATGTACGTTCAACAACAGCTTTAAATTGGCAACAACAAGACTATCACACTGTTGTTGAGATAAATCCTTTCAAAAATTGTCGTAAGAAAATGTTTCCAATTAAAATTCATTGTTTTTAACCGAGATGAAATCCCCAAGTAAATAAAATATCGGTTTCCTCTAAAATAGACATATTACGTATGAGCACTTAGCTGATTTGGATTTCCAACCGGGTCGGTCCTGGCCTCGCCATTGTTCCCTCTAATTGTCTCAATTTCGAGTCGATGTCGGTCAGATTGACTAACCAAAGCTCTGGGCGCCCTGGTCTACGCCATCCTTCCAATAGAGGTCTGCCTTGCCCTGCAAAAGACTCGGACTTTGAGAAAAATATATTTATTCAAGTCTTGCGGCACCTTATATTGAAGGTAACAAGTGATCTTCGTTACGCCATTGACCAAAACATTTGACTCTGTGGTTCTCTCGCATCTGCTCCTTAAACTTAGTCAACATTTTCACTCTTCATCTTTTCTCTGCCCTTCTTTCTAATAGATCTCAGTTTGTTCTGCATAATAATGTAATTAATCTTTCTTAGGTGTACTCCATGGTTGGGCTCTCGTTACTTTGCTTTTCTCCTTCTATATTAATGATCTTCCCTTTGTTGTCCGTAGTTTTACTTTTGTAGAATGAAAACAGTAATCTAAAGAAAAAAGGATAAGTTGGTTTTATCTTTCCCTTTTGCTAAAAATTTTCGGAAACAAATATTCTAAATTGAAATACCATTTACTTTTAAGGAGGTATTGAACTTCTTATAAACATTCTATAATCAATTATTTCTTAACCATCTAAAATGCAGAATTTCCATATAACACGAAAAATTCTTTTTTTACATATTTGTAATATCATTGCCAATATGCATACCAGGCCGCTATAAAAAGCTTCTTTCGATTGAGTACAAACACGCACTTATCTTCGATTTGTCGTTAATGAAATCGCTCTAGAAATTTGATACAGCTCCAATCAGACACGGCCTTGTTTTGTACAATTTCAATGCGTGTTTTGGATTTAAGATCGAATTTCGCATTATGTTCGAGCAGAAATTGCATGGTTTAATCGCTCAAGGTTTAATAAAACAGCTTGAAAGACATTACAAGGCTGCAGAATATTCTTTATATCAAATTAAAACTGAAAGGTGTTGTTATTTATAATTAAAATTGAAAGGTGTTAATTTTGAATGATAATGTTACTAAGGTAATATTGTTATGTAATAACATTTGAAATTTACACTTAAACAGTTTAGTTGAATTTTACGTCATAAATACCTATAAAACCACTCTTTTTAAGAATTTTATGTGACATCCGCTCATTTTAATATCTTTAAAATAAAAATATAAGCACAACACATTTCCGGTATCTGCACTGAAAACTGTATGTTTTTTTTTAATACTTGTGTCTTTCGAGAAGTGGTATACCATCTGATCTTTTTAATTTCTTTCGATCATCTTGAGTGAGGCACTGTCGTGTTGTAAAAAATGATAATAAGCTTGCTAAATTAATATGCCACTATCAACTCAAGTTCCCTTGATGCTAGTTGACATATAAAATGCAAAATGCATAGCACCGTCCACGTACCGTAGAGAAACTAGTCAATTAGCTGGTCTCTAAATTTATGGATATTGTTTTGTGCGACTGTTTATGCAAGTCTTTGAACAATATAAGTAAGCCTTTTGAACATTTATGTTTATGTAAATCTAAAACATTCGATTTAAAAACAGCCTTACTAAAAAGATATTTCTTTGGAATTCGGTACATTTATTCATTCTTTAAGGGGCCGTCTTAGCGGGCACTGTGTCCTATGTTGTTTGCTATTGTGCCAACCCCGTCGTTAAAAACCTTCCAGGTTAAGGCTTTGGATTCATATCCCAAATCTCCCTGGACCCAGAGCATTCGCGATAGTGGAGACTCAATCTCCTCCGTCGTTAAAAACCTTCCAGGTTAAGGCTTTGGATTCATATCCCAAATCTCCCTGGACCCAGAGCATTCGCGATAGTGGAGACTCAATCTCCTCCTCCCTGTAGCCTCAGAGCCGCACAGCAAGTGTTCCGTAGTTTCGGGATCTGCCGCGCAGAACAGACAGCTTCAATCAAGTACCAGCCGTATTCTGCTTAGATGATAATTGAGCGAACAGTGGCTTGTCAGGAGTTCTGTTATTATTTTAAGCTCTCGCGTCTTGAAATTTAGAAGTTTACCCGCTTTAGCTTTGTCGATTTGAATGAATCTTTTAGCTTGACGAGCGCCTTAGGTCCGGGCCAACAAGTGATGAGTTTGCCCCCACTCTAACTAGGCCATCGGCATTTTCATTACCAATGTGACCTTCGTGAGCATTGGCTCCAGCTTTAGGGTTGGAGAATCGATAGGTGATCCAAAAGCCCACCTGGCTTAAAAAAGAATAGACCCCATAGACGCAGCGCCCCCGCCAGAGCCTCCTTTAGCCTCCTTTGAGAAAACCATTTTTTTACCATCTAGAGGTAGAGCTTTTAAATCTAGCGTCCTTCTATTAGTAAATGCTACAATGACAGTTCTTTGCGGGTTAATACCCTAGTTCTTGCTCCGACACCAGCTAGGCACTATTTGATAGTGCGACTTGCATGAGATCTGAGATGGTGCCGCTATGATCACCGCTGATCATTACGACCATATCATCTGCATAGGTTTGTTCTTTGAAGCCCCTGTTATTCAGGTCGGCAAGAAGTTCGTCGATACGACCATAGGAGAGGTGATGGGGACTCCTCCTTGAGGGCAGCCATTGTTGTAACCGATTCGCCATTCATCTCAGCAGTTATCAATCTGCTGCTAAGAAGCGACGTGATCCATCTCGCGGTAGCGTGTTCAATGTCCTTTTTTTTGCTGCGGCTTCATTGATCTTGTCAAAGGTAATGTTGTCAAACGCACCCTCGATATATGCAAAGGCGCACGGAGAGTTTTTCTTGGCCCGGATGGACCTCTCGATATCTCTCACTAGCAGTCTCTGTAAACCTGTCTGGTCGGTAGACAAATTGCAAGCAGTGGAGTGGATTCGCTGTAAGTCCCTTCTTAATATTCCCGTCTGAAACCTTGGAATTCGGTTAATTCCCATTTCTATTTCAAATAGTCATTAATCATAGGTGTGATTTTCCATTAACAATTGGAATTGAATGATCATTACCAGCTTATTACATAAGGTCTAAATAGGTGCCAATATTTGCAAAAAATGTATACAAGTTGCCAAGACTTTCTTTCATTCAATTACCAACTTGTGAATGCATTTCATTTTTGATTCATCACATGTCGTAAAAATAAACCAATAATACTTTCTTTAGGTGTATCAATCATATCATTGTAATGTAAGGCCTTCCTTAATATTTGAATTATGTAAACAATATATGAAATCGTTCATTGCATCAAATCTCTTTGTAGGCAAAATAAAACTGATACATAATGATCTTTACTTATTGTTGTTAAATATTATACTTTTAGTTAGTTTACGTCCTATTAAGAGAATTCCTCCAACTTTCAATATATCTCCGATTTCCATTTTTTGCTTGAATCAGTGGTGGACTTATGTTAAAATTGGGTCAGGAGAAAGGCGGTTTTTTGGTAATTAATCAAAATTGGTAAAATTCGATTTATATTGACAAGAATTTTTACTAGAAGTGAAAGTGACCCCTATTGTCTGGCAGATTTCGCAGCATATCTCTCATACGATTCCCTCATACCGAAGAAAAGCCATAAATTTTACATAAACACAAAAGGCGCATAAATCTCAGAATATGTATTAACTGTTAACTTTTTTGCCATACCACTTGTCTTATATTTTTTTCCAATACACCTTAAAAAAAATCACTTATCCGCCTCGCAGCTGGTTTTTTGAGATGTTCATTGCCATTTTCATTTGCGTGGGTAATAAAACTCCAGAAGATACGGCCTGGTGCAGTACTTGTGCGTTTTAGTTACACCCATTGTCAGGTCATGAAACTCTTTCGCGTGTGCGCAAGTAGCTTTAGTACCACTTTACCTTATCATGTCTCTTAATGCCTACTACCTGTCGAGCAATTAAACATCATTCTTCTTCGTAATGTATATTTTTTTTTGTGCGTCTCTATGAGCAACTTTCAATTTCATTAAAGGCATCTCCACTACTGACTAATAATCATAATCGTGTTTTTTGCGGTCGAGGTTTTGTTCATCATTTCATCATCATCATTTTCGTTTTTGTTGTAAAAATATCTTGTGATGTTGCGACCGTATCCATGATTTCTCGTAAATTAGCTCTTAACCTGTAAATGCATTAAATTTTCAGATTTACTTTCTTCTTGGGAAACTCTGCTGGCATGGAGTGAAAATGCTGGTGCAGCAAGAAAAATGCAGGAGGAGATGGTTGTCTTGAGGAATGCATTTAACCGTCTTGGCAGGCAGATCTGCGATTATGATTCAGAGTCATCAATTCAGCTTATGATTGAGGAGTTTAAGGTGAGTTCACAGCAATTAAATTGTACTGCAATTTAAAATGAATGCAATTACTTTGATTTATAATAAACAAATGTATTTATATTTCGATTTTAGAACGAAAGAACAAAGCTGCAAACTTACCGGACGAGTATGTTACGGCTGAATGGATCTGTTCACAGTTGGTTGACACGGCAAGAATTGAAATTGAAGGAGGAACTGGAGGCCCTGGCTAATGAGGCTGAAAACAATAATGCAAGTCAGGAGAAAGGTCTGCAAATCAACACTATAGTACAGTCAGAGAATGAGTTCCACAAGCATTTGAAAGACGAAGTTAGCGAGATGTATAGTGCATGGAATGAAGCTAATTCAAGGTAAATTTGTATTAATTTGTGATTTACTTTTTAGTTTTATGATTTTATTTTATTCTTATATGCGCAGACTTAACAATCATTTGGAAATGTTGGATATTAAATTAACCGCCTGGAGGCAATTGGAGTATGGACTTTCGGAATTTCATCAAATTCTTGGCAAGGATAGGGGTACACTTAAAGGACTTGAAGGGGCATTAAATAAAGGTCAAGCGACACCCGTTGAACTTGCTCAAAATGTTAAATTAGTTGCAAAATTGTTATCCGAAAAAATTGACAATAATCAGCAACAGGTTGGTAGCTTTTTCGTATTTATTAAAATATAGTGCTTTTGGGTTTTGTTTTCTTAGTTTTGTGCTCTATCAAATATTTGGTTATAAGTTGTTTTAATTTTAAAACGTGCAATTTGACAAACTTTTTAAAGCTTTGCTCGAAAATTTATCAGTAAATATCCAAGATATAAAAATATGGGAAAAACTTCTACTTTTCTTAAAAAAGGAGTGTGCTTCATAAAAATTATAATTAGTTTATCCGAAATAAAACATGAATGATTAGTTTCGATCTTTTAAATGCAAAGAATTGTGGTTGAATGGAGGTAGATACTATATGTGAAAAATCTTTATTTGTCGTTGAAAATATGTATGTAGTAAAAAAGAGGAACATAAAGTTTTCGATTAGTTTTCGTTTCTTAGGATAATGAAATTGAATTTTTAGTTTTATTTTCATAAAGGACTATAAATTAACAAAATAGTTAGTCCAGGCGCTGGAGCATTTCCAATGGTTTTGGCGTGCTGTAACGGACTTTTTTGGTGGAATTGGTCAGAAATGACAGCCCCAACAATATCTGGGGGGTGCGCAAACATGAAAACGCCTGGAAAATTTATGGGAGCCCAAAAACGAACGAAAAATTCCCTGTTTTTTGACCTTTCTTGATAAATATTTCTTAACGAAGGCTTCTACGCGAAAAGTTTGTTGGACATGTTTTGTTCGTTATTGGGTTTGTTAAAACTTAGCGTAAGTTTGATTTTTGAAATTTGAATTTATGCATTGCAAAATACCGACCCTCACTTTAAAGTTATACCAACAAAAGAAAATACCATTATTTTTCAATGTAATTCTGGAATTAGGCAGTTTAAGGTATGTTTAACTTATATCCAAAACACGATCATTGTCGGTCAAATAGTTTTTGCCTAATAGTCTAAGAGCTGGAGACGAAAAAGTGCTTTCATTTTTGATGTGGACAAACTCGATTGCAACTCATTGCAACGGAATTATATGTCCAAGCTCTCCGACACTTTTAGTGGTGCAGGACAAAGTTAAGAAGGGTAAAAGAAGTCATCTTCTTATTGAAAAAATGTCATCGATGTGGCGCATGAAAATTTGTAGGATGGAAGACTATAAACTACTTAATATAAATACCAAGTCTCCGACAACTAGGTTGGTGCAAAATGGGTGGCTGACAGGGATCATGTTGCCGAAAATGTTTGCAAAAAAAATCATAACGGATGAGCTTTCCATTAGGGGACATCCATAAATTACGTGAGGTGATTTTGGCGATTTTTCGACCCCCCCTCCCCCCTTGGTGAGATGTCGTGAGATTTGGCTCGATCCCCTCCCCCCGCCCTAAATCTCACGTGAGATTTTTAAAATTTTAAAAAATTTGTAGGATTTACACTATTATGCGTATTTTTAGTGTAAATACCTTAACCTGTGCTTGATTGCATTTAGAAATCATAATTTGTGTTGAAGAACAGTACCACAAAATCATACCAGCACCAACTCGGCATGCACCTAATATAAACTACAATCAGAGACCGCGGAAGTGGGGTTGCAAGGATTGCGGCCGCAACCCCTGATAATTACGTGGGGTTGCGCCGCAACCCCTGTGTTTTTGAAATCAAAAAAGCAAAAATTTTGGTTAATTTTTAAAAATAGTCCCTTGTTCCTAGGACAATTCTCGTTGCGAGTAAAAAAATCGTTGCGAAAAAAATCAAAGATCTCACACCATTAGTGCGAGAAATCATTCTTTCTCGTTTCGAAAAAAAGAATGAATTCGACCATTCTTTCTCGCAACAATATATTTTTCGTTGTGAGATATTGTAAAGTTGGCTGAAAAATTTGTATATATTTTACTTTTTCTTGTTTAAGTTTTCGTAATGGTTACGTTTTATTTACGTAAAGGCATCAGTAGAAATTCCTCTTCGTCTTCATCGTCAAATACTTTGCATATAGCAATATGTTTATTTCCAGCTGTTTTTTTTAAATCTCCCACCATTTTTTTAACTTGTTTATAATTTATTAACACATAAAAAATCAAAACGAATGACAGTTCTTAAAATGTCATTCTTGATTAAATCTCGTTGCGAGAACTGGAATTCCTAGGAACATAACTTCAAAAATCGCATAACAGACTGCGAGATTTTTCTCGCAACCCTAATTGTCCTAGGAAAAAGTATATACATTTTTAAATTCGATGTTGCAAACAACATTCAAATTTAACAGAGAAAATTCATTTTACATTTATTATTATACTAGTGCGTTCAAACGAGTCAAAAAGTCGCTGTTTTTTGGAAATTTTCCCCACAGCAATGAGACCGGTGCCAAATGAAGGATTTGGATTGTCTAAACATGATTTTCACACCGCGCAGTGATTTTTCCAAATATCATAAAAACGACCCTTGTCTTGTGACTAACTAACTCTTACGGCATGAAAAGAGCTCGTTGTCTTTCTCATATACGAGGGTCGTCTCAAAAGTAAGTTCCACTATTTTTTTAAATCCGTGTGGTTGGCGGGAAAAGTCTGGGAGTCTCAGGGAATTTGCGGCTGGGTGAAGTGGCAGCACTGTAAAATTTCTATGTGCGTGCGTCGATCGATTCGGCAGTCAGGCTTCAGCCATTATGGAGACTCTAGTCTCTCCTACCGCCAAAACACCAAATAAAGCGAAAGTTGTGTAATCCGCGGGAAAATGGCAAACGTTCTTTAGGAATTCCAAGGGGGTGTTGTTGATCAATTACCACGATCACAAGCTGCAAGCTATTGTGAGGTGTAGCAACAACTCAGAAAGGCGATCCAAAACAAAAGGACAGGAAGTTGACAAAAAAACTGTTTCGCAACCCCAGTTAAAATAAGGTTCCGCGGTCTCTGACTACAATACCTGTGGATTACCATTTAGCAGGTGATTCTGCATACTCTTTGGAAACCAACCTCAGGGTGCCTTACAGGGATAATGATTTCTTAACAAGAGAACAGAAAACTCGTGTATTTGTAGAGCAAGCATATGGAATATAAAAAAAATTTAGAATTTTACAATATATTGACATACGAAGGTTGGCTTTGGCATCCACTGATTCGTTTTTAGAGAGTAACGACTTGACTGTTTGAATAGTAATGGTAGAGCCATTTATGACTCTGGAGATATACAAACTTTGGAGCATTCTTCTATATATGTCATCGTTAGGTAAAAAACCTGTGACTGAAAGACCCAGGGGGGTTATCCTGGAATCCTATTCGAAAGCCATGAAATTCGGAAATAAGAAAATGGTATCTTCCACCAATGCGAATTCGAAATAAATTTGTCCGCCTGTTATCGGATTTCAGTCCGTGAATAAAGCCATTGCCGCATGCGCTGCTTTTATTTGTTTGTTTTAAAATATTCTAAAAACTCTTTAAATATTCTTGAAACAATTTATTGTTCGCATCAAAATGTCAAATTAAGTTAATAAATGAAGTTGGTTGGCTGAAAATAATTTCTTTTCGAAGATATATCAGGCATCGGAGAAAAGCGGAGTCTGAAGTCACAGCCAGCTTCTCAAATTGACGTTTGAGCCGCCTGTACATCAGGATACAGATTCAAAAAGTGCGGATCTGTTATACTTCCATTCTTCACAACTCTCGATAATGATAACAAAAGGTTTTCAAAATCTATCTTGGCCTCTAGTAGGATGTCAGAGCAGATGGTCGTCGATTCAAAATTCGAGTCCTGTAAGATGCTTAGATAACTAATTATGTCGCCTGGTGCAAATGTCTGCTTTTTGTAGTGACAATGCACCGCAGATAGCACGTGTTCTGACTGATGTGAAAAGAGCCGATTCTTAATATAATCTCTATGATTGCAGTAGGATTGGGTACATTATGCACTTGAGATTCTTAGGAGCGCATTAGGTTCCAGGTTTTTCAATTGGGCTTCTAGGCCTTTTTGTTTTGTTTAAGCTTAGACCCCCACACTAGTTCATCGTAGGGTCGCAATCTGTCCAAAAATGGTGGTATAAGTCAATGCATACATTACTTTCGCAGTTTTTCCCAGACCATTGTATAAAATGATAAGATATTTAAATTATTTTCTTTACTTTTTTTTGGATGTTCCAGTTGGATGGTATTTGAAACAGTGAACAAATACAGTGTAAACGGCAGTGCAAAATTTTGATACCCAATTGCCATTAAGTCGAAATATAGTAATAGTATCACGTATACTTTTGATTCATTATTCCTTCTCTATTTGCAATATGTTTTGATAAAACCTTTCACCATGTTCATCTGATACTGCACCAAGATTTTCGTGAATGAAATCTAAGTGCGGGTCCGAAAAGACGATTTTAAAGATTTTCTCATTTACAGATATTGTACTTAAAATTGAAAAAAACAAAAAGATATTAAGAAATATTGCAAAAAAATTACAGAAAAATCGAAAAATACCCATTTTGAGGGCTAAAACCCCCTAAAAAGTGGGCTTCTCGGAGTAGAAAATCGGTAGACTTTATAACCCCTTATTAAAAAGCATAAAAAGAAGCGCTCTGCCAATTTTCAGCCTGTACCTAATTATTACCGCTATATCGCTTTTTTCGGCTTAATTTACCTGTACTATTAATTTAACCCAGTTTTCTCGCGATTTTACACTGTTTCTTGCGGAAAAAAATTACGTGAGATTTGCGGAGACCCTCCCCCTCCCCCACGTGAGATTTGGTGAGATTCGGCTCGACCCCCTCCCCCCCCTAAACACCTCACGTAATTTATGGACGCCCCCTTATCAGACATGTAATACAATGTAGAAAAATTACATGTCTGGCAATTGCCTGGCCCCTGCGTTCTCATCTGCAATGTTTGAATTTCGGTCATATTTCGGCGGCCATTTTGAATTTCGAAAATTGGGCTTCAACGTGCATCAAGGGAGACCCCTACGGACCTTTGGCAAAATTTTGAAGCTCAGCAATGACATCCTATCTAAAACTGTAAAAGTGAAGGTTCTACCCTGCCTTCAAATTCAACTACCTTAACCAATATTTTTTTTCCAAAATTGGAAAGCTTGGACAATGTCTAGACAATTTTTGTGTTACGGCCTTTACTTTTGAAGATATTAGCAATATTTAATGTTAAAATAGGCTTTATTTATTACAAATTTTGGACTTTTTCACATAAGCTTATATTTACTTTATTTATATGTTTATTTGTTTATATTTACTTTTATACAATTTTTTTATACTATAGTTAATTATATTTTTTTAAATGATTTCTTACCATTCGTTTTTATTTTAGGTTGCTACAACAACACAAGATACCGTGGACCCTGGCAGACTACTACCTATGCCAATAGCTCAATTTACTTCATCAAATGGCTCTTTATCTGATAGCGGAATTTCAGATGGCGGTGCTACTTCAGATGGCGGTTTATCAGAAAGAGAAAGGCGCTTAACAGTTCTTCGAAGATTAGCTAAACAATTGGAAAGCGATTTAGCACCAGGTAGCGAAGCACTTAAGTCCATAACAGCACGAATGGAATCGGCTGAAGCAGAACTTAAGACATTGCAAAATACTTGTCGGGAACTTATCGTTCGTACAGCAGTTTCACAACAAAAGAAGGCACAAACCGCTGTTGTTTCTTATAATGCACAACTTCAGCAAAGAATTAAGAAGAGTCCACCATCTAAAAGAAAGAATAAGCGTAAATCAATACAGAATGCTGCAGCATCGGTCTTATTACGAAATCAAAAGAGGATGTCCGAAAGACAATTGTTATCTGCGCCAGACTCAGGTGATCCAGATGATCCAAAGGATTTCGTTTGTGTTACTAGTGATGATGATGATCTGAAAGGTGGATGGGTTAAAAGAGTAGCAAAATTTGCATTACCAATGCAAGTTGCTTTGATAGCTCTATTCTGCGCTGCATGCCTAATGGAACCACATTGCTGTGACTCATTGAATAATTTATCGATGAGCTTTTCACCACAGTTAAGATATGTACGTGGTCCTCCACCAATTTGAACTACAAATACGGTGAAAGCCCTTAATTAAAAGGGTAGCTGTGTATTTACCGTCATAGCCTGGAGCTACTGACGATATTATTTTTACTGGAATGGAAAAGAAAAAAATTTCGTTATGATTACGTCATTGAAACGTAATATAAGAAACTTGACTGCGAGATTTTTTACTTTTTCACTTCAAATTGATTGAATCGTTTCACACACCGGGAAAAATAAACAGATTGATAATAAACGGGGGTGGTAAAATTTTTTACAGAAATATTTTACCACAATTCACTGGGGTTGAATTTTATTTGACTGTTGTTAAATAAAACTTGGTTTAAGCATGATTTTTAAGTTCTGAGCAATAGTTACAACAAATACAAGATTTTCAAATAGGATTTATAAAATCAATAGAATTGACAAGCAATCATTGCTCTATGAAAGATTTTTCGGAATTAAAACGGACTTTTTTTATAATTTTATTTTATATTTGTACTATTTTGGAATATCTTTAAGAGTATTAAAGAAAAGAGAAATTATTATAAAATGAATTAATTGGAAAACTATTTTTAAATGGTTGTGTTTTCGTGAAACTCGATTTTCTTTTAAATGTTCAAGCATTAAGTGCTAACAGACAGAATAATTTTTAAGGTCTAATTTAGTTAGATTAAAGCTAGCCTGCTTAATGAATTTTATTGTTCTTTATGGCTGCTTAGGCTTAATATAGTTCATTTTATAAGATTCTTGCCGGATAAACTAAAACAAAACTTAATATATGGGTCCATTTGGTGTCTGTTAGCATGACAATATCGGAGAGACTCGCGTTTAATCTATATATTAACATCTTAATTCATCGAAAGCAAAATATAGAATAAGCCCTGGACGTTGGATATGAGTTTTATTTTCTGTAAAAGGGTCTAAAAGTATCTTAAATCATATATTTTTGGTCTTGTATTTAACATATCCGTAGGAGAAATTTATTTAGGAAAACCAATAACATAGTAAATTTTGGTGACGGTTTATTACCTAATAAAAATCCTAAATTAAAACGTCATCATTATAATTAGAAATAGTTTATTTCTTATGTACCTCAAAAGTGCCTATGGTTAATTGGAGAGAATTGCAATTAAACACTATTACAAAAAATCCTTTGATTAAAACTTCTAGTTTTTTAAAACAAATACAAAAAAGAATTACTTAAAAAAATGAGAAAAAAAAACTGCCTTAGTGTATGAGACATCAGATCAAGAAGAGTATTCTTTAATAGAAACAAAAAGGGATAATAAAAATATATTTAGTATAGTAAAAAGAAAACAATACAACAAAAATGAATTTAGGTTCTATTTCTATTACATTAATAGATGATATGATTTTTTTATATAGACATTCTCGTATTTTTTAATACATTTTTTCAGAACTTTTTTATTTTTTAATTTAAACAGTCTTCGTCATTTTATTATTAAATGTCAGACCAAGCGCAATGTTTTTTTTAATTAAAAGTGGAATTTTGTTTTTGTGCAAGAATTTAATTTAAAAAATTGAAAATTTATATTTTAAACTATTTAATAAAAAAAAATGCAAAGGATTTTTTTTGGAAAGAAATATTTCGCTTTTCTAGCGAGCAAAAAAATATTCAAATATAATTTGAAAGCTTCTATATATATATTTAAAATTTATAGCTATATTTTGGAGAGAAAAAAATAAATAAAAAGTAATAAAATTCCATAAAAAAAACTAAAGAAATGTGTTTTTGTTTTTATGATTTTCTTATGAATGAATGTTCACAATGTTACATGGAAGCAAATACAACCCAGCAAAGCAAATGATCATCAAAGCAAATTGGACAAATTGGAATTCCGGCCCTCCGTACTCATTAAAGGCGGAAATGAATATTGTGGTGCCCCGCTAGGCCAAATTTGCAGCTGTCATTTCGCTATCGCTCATCCTTGCCCCTGTGGGAGATCTATCAATTTCTGGCAATACAATATAAAAATGTAATAGATAGTATCCATCCATCCAATCGACCCTTGGCCTTCTATAGGGCATTTCTTCAAGTTGCACGGTCCCTTACTGTATGGGCGCTATCAATAATGCATTGTGCAAAGCTTATTTGACTCGGCACACACAATCAGCATAACGTCAGACAAACCATTTTCGTGTGTGGCTGATCAGATAAAATTGACCATAATCGTCATAATTTTTTATGTCAAAATATAAATACCAAAAATAAAGTATTTACTAAGCACTCAGGTTTAGATCGACAACAGTCCAAATTTTCATAATGAGACAAATACTTGAAAAATGCTGGGAAGAAAGCATTGATATTCATCTTCTTTTTGTTGACTATAGAAATGCTTACGACCTGCTTAATAAAAGAGAGTTGTGGAAGAAGATGGCCCCTATTCCCATAGTCACGTCACCCATTGAAAAATGTGACAAACCAATTTTCCTATTCTCGTAATCACCGGTTGTAGAAAAAGAGACGGTATTTCTATATACATATGATTTATTTCTATTTACATATCCTGTTCGTTATTTTAATTCTTTATATCCTAGAATAATGTTAAATCATCAAAAATATTAAAATAAAACATATTTCTTACCCTTTGTCACTATCCATTTTAAAAAAATCGTAGTGTCACCTACAAATTTCAAGTGATAAAAAATGACAATTATCAGTGACATTTGCTACAAAAAATGACTTCGAGAATACCACACCAAGTTTTGTGACATTTTCTCTCATTAACTTTTTCCTTGTCACTCGACTATGAGAATACCACTTTAAAAGTGACGTGACAAAAAATGTGACGTGAGAAAAAAAGTGAGGTGACTATGGGAATAGGGGCCGATGAGTGAAATGGGTTTCCCGAAGAAATTAATAGACCTATGCAGAATGACGACCAAAAATTGTAAAACACAAGTGAGAATACGAGGATGCAACTCGATCAACTTCCCTCAAGAATCCGGTCTGCGACAAGGAGATGCGATTTCACCAATACTTTTTAACATTGCTCTGGAAGCAATAATGAGGGAAACACAGCTTAATGGAGCAAATAGCATCTTCACAAGGAACATTCAGGTACTAGCCTTCGCAGATGACATAGTCATAATTGGACGCAAAGCGCAAGATGTAAAAGAAACCTTTTCCAAAATTGTCCAAAGTTCAGCAAAGTTTAATCTACGAGTAAATGACACAAAAACAAAGTATATGATCGTATCAAAACGAGGACAACGACTAGGGCGAAGTATCAGCCTTGACGATCATAGTGTGGAAATTGTAGAAAACTTTATCTATTTAGGGACAATGCTTACTGCAGAAAATAAGATAAAGGACGACATCCATAGACGCATCGTAGCCGCAAATAAAACCTATTTCGCACTAGTCCCGGTCCTAAAAAACAAAGAAATTTCAAGACAGTGCAAGGTCAGACTATATAAAACATTAATCCGCCCAGTTCTATGCTATGGGTCTGAGGCTTGGACATTGACCCAACAAACAGAAAATCAACTTAAAATCTTCGAAAGGAAGATCTTAAGAAGAATATTTGGTCCTGTAAGGGTTAACCAGAACGAATGGCGCATTAGGACAAACGAAGAACTTCAAGAAATGTATGACGAAATTAATATAGCTACATACATAAAACTGAATAGACTGCGATGGCTCGGACACGTTGTACGAGCTTCAGAAGATAGAATGCTAGCCAGGATTTTTAATGGTAGACCATCAGGAAGAAGAAGAGTAGGACGACCAAGAAATAGTTGGATAGATGATGTGCTAGCAGATATACGGAAATAACAAATTGGAGAGAGCTAGCAAGACGTAGAGATGACTGGAAGAGGAGACTTCGAGAGGCCCGAGTCCTGCAAGGACTGTAGCGCCATTCAAGAAGAAGAAGCACTCAGGTCTTATATTTACCTCACTTCTTTTTTTGAGATATCAAACACTTTTCCTAGCTAAATTTGCTGGCATACAACAGATTGTGTTAAGTGTCAGCTTGATTTTTATTTCTCGCACAGTGTAAAACGTTTGCGTATTTCCAGTAATTTGCAAGTACGCAATGCATTATTGAACATCTGAATGTTCCGAACGCTCCGAATGTTGAGCATTGCCTTTGGGTTAACCATCACAGAGTCGATCCGTCTCCTCTAGGTAAAATATATTATACGGAAAGTGAAAAGCAGCACCGATTTTCAAGCAACCGACAAGCAGTAAGTAAATGCATTGGCTTTGTTTACATTACATAAAATATTGGCTACCCTGGGTAAAGGGAAGAGGGTATATTACGAATAATTTAAAAGAGCTATCGGCATTCGAATGATAACGAGATAAGCAGAAGAAGAGAATTCATATATCGTTTGGAAAGGTCGTAGGCATTTCAATTGCTTTTACTTTTATGTGCAATTTTAGAAAAGTTAGTAGATTTTCTTCTGTTTATCAGAAAAATAGCAACACGGCAAAATTTTCAAATCACTGTAACTAGGTGAGGGAGGAGAATTGACCTTCTCATATTTAAATATCGGTATAAAGTTCTTGGAACAAGATCCATTAAGGGTAAATGATACTCTCATTCAGTTTTAGGTCTCGTGACTGAGATCTGCAATTTTAGATATACTACATGTCTTTAGTTAGCTGCAGTAGTTTCAAAGATGAAAGTAGATCACGGACAGATAGAGCCTGTGTATATTTTTTTTAAAAGGTGGCGGTGTTGATTTTATTAGAGTGAATGGTTAAAAGGGATCACCTAATTTGGTGTGAATAAAACTTACTCAAGTTGTTAACCTACAACGTAGATATTGAAACTTTACTCAATATCGCTCGATATACATATATGTTAGCGCACATGCATCGCTCGTTCAGGCCCAAAGTCGAGCAAAGTAGATTAGTCAACATTAAGGATGTCTATAGGTGCGTTCTTTTAATTTGTTCTGTTCTGGAACATTAAAACAGATTAAAAAAACGCAGCATGTATTATTTATTTATTTAGCCAAAACAAGGCTCACTAAAATTACAAATTTCTTACACAAGGAACTTAACATAGAACATATGGTACTTAAAATTAAGCACTTGCAGAACTAATCTTAAGTTATAAAAAAGGTTGAGCTGTTAATAGGGATCTGATTTTCATTTTGTAGGAGTCTTTATTTGTGGAGTGGGAGAAACATGAATTAAAACCATACAGCATCTGTCGACGGGTTCGTTCCTAGCGTACTCGGTACGATGCGGATATTCCTTAAGCAGTTTCGTATGTCTTGTTTGTCGAACATCATAAATAAATTTGATCATATTCGACGAATGCTGTACTTTAAGGTGGCCATTTAGAACGTCGGGGGTGAGGCATGACGTGAGCAGCTTTCTCCTACATGACAGAGGCATGAGTTCTAACACCTTTAACCTCTCCATGTAGGGTGATAGGCTATGATAATCATGCGGGTCATGTAGATGCCTCAAAGCAAAAAGAAGGAATTTCTTTTGAATTGATTCAATCCTGTTGCTGTGAACTTGGAACATAGGGTCCCAGATTGGGCAAGCATATTCGAGAATTGGGCGGACTATAGAACAGAAAAGTGTTTTTGTGCCCCACTCATTGTCGAATTCTTCTCTCTCTTGCCCTTCTCTTTATAAAGCCAAGAAGTTGATTGGCTCTGGCCGTAATATTATCATACTGCAGATTAAAATTTAGTTTATTGTCAAAGAAACACCTAAATCCTCAATATGATCAACATGATTCAGTTCTTTGCCATTGCGATGATAATAGTGCAGCTGCGAGTTTTTTTTTGCGTGAGAAGGGGTTATTGCATCACATGTGCAATGTATCGAGTTTCGACTGGAAAAAGACTACGTCGATTTGGGACTTAATGGCGCTATATATTTTAAGGTCATCTGCATAACAGAGATGTTGAATATCTTGTAACTTTTCAGATAGATCGGTAATGAAAATATTGAAAAGAAGAGGACCTAGATGACTACCCTGAGGGACCCCGGAAGTTACTGCGATTCATTAGAGAAAAACCCTTGAAATCTAACGACCTGATCGTTCAAGTTACGCAGCCGACTGCAAAATATTGCATTTATGTGTTAAAAATATGAAAACCGCTGCAAAAATTCTTCAATACTCGGCATTCGAATGCTGATGAAAAGCAGCTGCTGCATTCAATTTGCAGTCCGCTGCGTAACTTGAACGCAGCCGATTTTAAGGTGTCGTGGTCTGCTGGATCAAAGGCCTTGCTGAAGTCAGTATAAGCAGCATCCATTTGATGGCCATCTTCCATGCCACGCAGCAGATCAGAGGCTAAGACCAAAAGATTTGAGGTCGTCGAACGCCCTTTTCTGAAACCATGTTGTTCGTTAAGGTATGGGCCAATTATGGGAGCAATTTTGTCATAGACAAGTTTTTCAAAAAGTTTAGGAATAAATGATAAGATTGCAATGCCCCTATAGTTGCCCACCGAATGCTTATCGCCTGTTTTATATGTATCGGCGTGAGGGAAGATCTCTCCCACATCTTTGGCAAGCGCCCTAATGACAATGATTTATTGAAGATGATGTGGAGAGGAAATAAGAGCTGTTGTGAGCAGCACTGCAACAAGGCAAGAGGCACCGTGACCTTTTTTAGCATCAAGATTATTTAGGCCGGTCATTATGTCGTCAAAGGATAGCGATAGATTATTTATAAAAACTGAACTGCCAGTGCGCGTATCTGTGGTGGGCACTGCATTGGGTTTGGGGGAAAAAACTTCGGTGAACCATGCAGCGAACATGTTGCTGATTTCCTGTGGGCATGACGAGTGCTTTCTACCGTTTGTCATAGATGTCGGATAGCCCAGGGTCTTTCGTTTTATACTAACGAAATCGGAGAAATTTTTGGGATCTTTTATGGTGCTCTCTCCGACAGAATTAAGGTACGCAGTATAGGCCTCACGTGACCTGGAAGTAAATTCGGAAACTAACCTAGTATAAGCTAAATTCAATTCCGCGTGTGCGTTTGGGTTCTTTCTAATCATATGATACAATTTATTCCTCCGATTTCGAAGGGGCCGTAAATTTTTATCAAGCCATGGCTCCGATAATTTATCCCTTTTTTTAATTCTGGGTACATATTTGTCAATGGAATAGTCGACTTCGACAGAGTATCATGTTGGATAAGAGGTAAGAAAAAGGTCAAGGAGATAAGCTCCTTGGCCTGCAACATCAGGGACTCTACTGTCGTGATCCACAATTTGATGAAGATTATTGATGTTTACAAAGATCTCGTCGTATTTGCTAGAAACACTGGTGCCAGTTGAGTAGTTCAGCCAATTTACATTGTGAACAATGAAATCATCCGCAACAATGATTTCACGCTCAGGCCGCTTATTCTCTATTACAAAATTGTCATATTTTTTAACTAAACTGACGAAACTGTATTCTGAATTACAATATTGGCATTAATTTTACTTGAAAATGTAGCAGTATTTTTTTTACTCGAAAGCTGTTTTGTTATCGGAACGGATTTAACTATTTTATTGTAATAGAGAATAGGGCCTCAGGATTGAATGATGAAAATCGCGAGATCTGAGGCTTCGCTACTTATGTTAGACTTCCGTATAGGAAGAAGAAGAATATTAGGTGTTGTTAAATGATGATTTTAAGCTAGAGGTGGATAACATCAGAAGAGCCAGTTTTATAAACTTTTCGATAAGCCCCGTCATTCCTAACATAAATTGCAATACAATGGGAGATAGTGCCCAATATAGTAGACTTCAATGCGCATCAGGTGATGCTTGGTTTTAATCCTAAGATAGATTTAGGGTCATGTAGAATTCTAAAAGATACAGTTTATCAAAGTCCACAGTAATTGACTCATTCCTGAAACAAGTAAAAATGTCAGTACATTTTAAAACCTCCCTTCTATCTCACAATATTCAAAAAATAATCTGACGTAAATGAAGATAATTATTTTGCGAAGAAGAAATAAATTTTGCACACCCCCTTTTTAAAACGCTCTTATCTTGTATTCCGCGCTACAGATCCCATTTATCACAAGCGAAATCAGTCAAACAATAAGACACCAGCTTTTCCCCAATGACTAGGCTTCCGAACCCCTTCCACGGTAGCATATGCTCGCCTACAATTCACCTTGTCTATAACCTACGAATCCTTGAGCTCCTGTATCCGATTTATTTTTAAAATGCCTCAGGGATCGATTATTGCCTTTCAAATATACAAAACGTGTTTGAATTCGTTTTTTTAAAGCACTCGCGGGTGGGGTTGGAGTTGAATTTTGAGAGTGGGAAAATTATTGTCACATTGCGCAATCATCTGATATATGGGAATCGCGTATGATTCGGATATAAAGAGGCGTTTTGACTCCTTCATACACGGGGAAGCAGCTTTGTAACGTACTCCGCGTACAGGCAATAAAAGTGTCAAAGAATGGAAATTCACGGCTTGATAAATCCACTTTCGTCTAAATCTGGCTTAATATAGATGAAGTTTTCCTGAGGAGTATGGGAGTTTTCTAAGTACTTAAAAGTTGAAGAATGTTCGCTAAATTATGGGATAATTACCGAGCACGATAACATTAGATAATTTATACTTGTTTATCTGGTAAGAGAATTTCGTGTGTTCATTTTCTTATGCGCATTATGTAGTATTGAAACTTAGTTTTAATCAGCACGCTTTAGAGTGTGAGAAACAGATATAACCTTTTGTTGCATACTATATTTTCGCTTCTTAGTAAGTTTCTATCTTTTAAGTGATCCTATGGTGAATCGTAGAACGAATTTGTAAACGAACTTGCTTTAATTTGCAACATCATCCCTACAACTAACTATACAAATTCCCCTTTTGACTGTTTAATTTTGAAATAAACCCAAACCAAATATTTGCTAATCACTTCCGCATTTAATTCTTGAAGGTTTTAAATCAAAAACAGTTGGTTTCGGTCACTTAAGACTTTTAATCTCTTCATGTTGACCTCAGGGATTAAAATTAGCATGTTACCCACAATCAAAATCATTGATACAACTGGAAGGGGTGGAATAGTAAAAGTTGTATCTAATTAGAGGAAAATAAAGGAAGAGTTATGTATATGTACGTAGATGAAGGTTGCATGAATTAATACACGATGTCCAAAATTACTGTTTAAGAAACTTACTAAGTAATCGTACTTTTCTTTGATTAGTCAAGTTAGTTTTTCATTTATTTTAGATTTTAATTAATTCTGGTTTTGTATAAGATTTATTGTGGTTTGTAAAAGAAGTCTTGCACGACATATTGCGGTTTTGATTAAACACGCTCTTGACATTATCTTTCCAATTTTTCTAAAATTTTGTAAGCTATAAATTATCAGATAAGGTCTTGATATTTTGTGCATTACAGGAACTTTCATGATGGGTTTCACCTGTTTTGCAATGATATGATATGGAATGTTGAAGTAATGTGTAAATTTTCCTGTTCCCTGCCATAGTCTACTATTTACAATTTCTGAATATTTTCATTAATTTTTTTAATGGGGAAGTGAAAGTTCAGAAACTCCACACTAAGGAGGTTTTCGAGACCGCGGCTGCCTAAAAAAGGAATTTACCTCTCTTAAGAAAACCAAGCAGTAAGTCGATTGTTTGGATATTTGGAATGTTATTAAAGGCAAGGCTATATAGAATACGTTGCATTCGGGATGGGTTTTGGTGACCCAGTCAATAATGAGATCAATGCCCAGTTGATAGAGTTGGATATGAGTTCACGATCATCAAGACTAGGTTTGGCACGCGTGCTTATTTTATATTACCGACTACCATCACCAGCGAATTGAGTGGGTTAGAGGGGACTGAGTGAAGTTCGTTTGTAGAGATTAGCAATAAGGCGGACGATAGAATGAAGTTCTGAGGAACACCGGCAAAGATACCGCGAGGTTTAGATTCGACTCAACGAAGAACTTGTCTACGCTCCATAGGCGGGTTCTTTAGCTTTAATTGGGTTCATACAATTCCGGTTACATCATGTGTTCGATCTAAGCTTTATGGACTTTGTAGAGCTAGGAATAAACATACTCATTCCCACCTGTATAACTTGGGTAATACAGAGTGCGTAGTAAGTAACACACTTGGGACATTTGAATATTTTAATCACTTTTGTTCTGAACGTTGAAATAACCCGCAACAATGATTTTCCATTTTTTTTGGACAATAACACTTCGGCGATCCGTTCACAAATAGCGTAAGACCACGGGTTTCCCGGACGAACTGAGCAAGTTCGAACAAATTAGTGAAGTGAACTTAAAAAATACCTAAGTTCACATATATTTCAAGATATTGAACTGCAGATAAAATATATCTCAGTTCATACAACTGGACACCGAATTGAAGTCAAACGTAAAAGCTCGCTCAAAAGATTGAAATCAATTGGAATAGTGTAAGGTCATTTCATTGGTCTGATATATTTCTAACGTTCTGCTGATACCATAGTATTAAAAACAGCAACAACAATGAATTTGAACTGAACTTGATTTAAGCTGATTAAGCCACTTATGTGGATTAAATGGAAATCTAAGTGTGGGTTACAGCCAGAAGATGTACACTATTGTGCAGCCTCTGAAAAGCTACCGCATTCTTGATGTAATTTTACGAACATTAATTTAGGTTAGCATTAGATTCGATCTGGAAAAGATGGTAACCAACAGAGAAAAATTCGGTAAAGCCTACCAATCTTAAAAAAGTCAAAACAATTTTTTTTGTATCAGGTCTCATTTGTGCGAGTTTAATTTCCTGAGACCGTTAAGGTGAATTTACATATCCGAGGTTTTTCTGTCACGCCGCTCTTTTTTAAGATTTCAACCAATCAGAAAAAATTTTATGTCGCAAAAATTGTTTCTGATTGGTTGAAGTCTTAAAAAAGAGCGGCCCGACAGAAAAACGTCAGATATGTAAATTTACCTTTATTGGCCGTGTTTTGGCAGTTCTCTTTGTTTTTGTGAAAACCTCACGATTTCTCTCTCCGTTCTTTTGTAGTTTGTTAAATAGAATCAGCAGCGTTTTAATTACTAAATGATATATGGAAATATCGTCAGCTAGGTACAGGTGTCTCAAAAGAAAGTTTATGTGTGCTAAGCTTACTGCGTGAACGCAACGAATCCGAGGGCCGGGGGGGGGGGGTATGTCAATCGGTAGCCTGACTCTTGGGAATCCAGTCGCTATGGAACAACGGTAATTCGGCGACTGTAGCGCGTAGAAGATTGTGCAATATTCCAGGTTTTCGCCATTTACAGGATGCGCCACGCAGTCCTGGTTTAACCCTTATGGTCTGTGGGGTTATCTCAAATCTAAAGTTTACACCAATAAACCGACTTCCCTGGCGCATCTGAAAGAAAATTTTCGTCACGAAATGGCAGCCCATCACGGAGTCTACCTGCCGAAATTTACTGAAAATAGGTAATTTTTTAACTTCTTCATGGTCCAGTCAAGTCATCAGCTTATCTTTTACTGTTGACTGATAAAAAGTGTTACTAATTATTAAGGCATGACTGCTATCAGAAACCCTGGGACGATCCAGTTGGCCTGGATCACCATGGCGGTGTCACTTTGTTCAACCAGATCCTGTTCGAACAGCCAAATCTAAGCGAAGAGGCACTAGGAAAACTGCTGAACTTGTTGAAGCGGTCTGGCCTTCAAATATGAGGTATAACGGTGAACAAGATGAAGAAAACTCAACGCGTGAAGGAAGGGCGACTAATATGGGCACCATATACACCTTAGTAAGGTGACTTTACGTTCGATGACTGGAAACAGGTAAATTGTAATTGTTTTCCTTAAATCTTATACATATTTATAAAATATTCATAATTTTTTGCTCCAGTTTGATGTGTGGAGAGATGACTCCTTGTCGCTGTAACCGCATCCGTCTACCTTTCTCTCAGTCTGCCTTTTGGTCTTTCTCCCCGAGTAAAAATAATTTAGTTGGTTAATTTTCTTACTAGCACGCACGCTCCCGCCACAGGGATGCACGCTCCCGCCACAGGTACGAAAATCTAAAATTTTTTTCGCTAGAGGCATCCACTGGCACGAAAACCTAAAAATTCAGGCATGAACATTTATAAATACATCCGCATCGGCATAAACCATTCCAAACGCGAGTGTTGTTTTACCAAGCAGTCCCCCAGCTAAACACTAACCACTTCCAATGCTGCTTGACCTACGCAATTGAACGAGAACGTTTTTACTGAGTATGCTATTGCCATCCTTTATGGTCACCAAGATAGTTGCCCCTTTTCTTCGTTCTCTACAATTTTTTAAAGCAATACAGGCGATTTCGTGCATCCCTGTGGCGGAAGCGGGGATCCCTGTGGTGGGAGCCTGGATCCCTGTGGCGTGAGCGTGGATCCCTGTGGCGGGAGTGTGCGTACTAGTAAAAATAAAACTCGCCCGCCACAGGTATGCACGCGCTCGCCACAGGGATGCACGAAATCGCCTGTATTGGTTTAAAAAATTGTAGAGCACGAAGAGAACCCTAGTAAAAATGTGCCGTGCGCATTTGTTCGCTATGCTTGCTAGCTGTGGCGCCGTGCGTGCTAGTGCGTACCTGATGTAGGCTAGCTTCGGGCTAGTTTTTATTTTTACTCGGGTTGACATTCTGCGACTAGGTGCGCCCTAGTAAAAATGTGTCGTGCTAGCTGTGGCGCCGTGCGTGCTAGTGCGTACTTGATGCAGGCTAGCTGCGGGCGAGTTTTAATTTTACTCGGGATCCTTAAGACTTTCTTTGCTTCTATTTTTTCTGGCATGCGCTCAACGTGTCCAGCCCAGCGAAGTCTCATTTAAGGTTACTACAATTATATCGTCATAGAGGTTTAATAAAGCTCGTTATATCTAATTCTCCAAGTCCCTTCTTGACAAGTTGATCCTATTGTGCTTTTTAAAATGTTCCTTTCGAAGGAGTTTAGCATGTCTTCCATCCTTTGTGTGAGCGTCCATCATTCATTCTCTTAGCGTAGAACTGAGCGAATCAACGTCTTATATAATTTGAATTTTGTTTTTCTATGTATCTATCACCCGAAATTTCAGCAGTGTAGGATGCGTGAAAAATTTTTGTTTCCGAATAGAACTCTTCTAACGATTTCTGCTAGCTCTTCATTTTTGTTCGTCACGGTTGCGCCTAAATATTTTTTTTTATGTGGAACACTAGAGCTCAGGGAAAGCCCTTTGTATTGTCAACTACTTCTTACTTATGTTCAACAGCCTCTTACTTACTTATGATAATTTTTGGTTGCTGTCAGCCATATAAAAAAGTACGAACCTAGACTTTAGTTTTTAAAGAACCTAGACCGAACCTAGATAATTTTATAAAGGATAAACACTGTTGATGACAAAGTCTTTCTGCTACCAATACTCCTGTTATCAAAAAGAATAGAAGCGAAACTATCGTTGCAGTTTATTACTTTACTACAACCCTATTTCCTGTTTAGTTCGCTTTAATCTCACAATTCGTTTCAAAGAATTTAGAATGAAAGATTTTAATTTTGCTGCTATTTTCCTATTGGATAACCTTTCTTGTGTTGTTAAATAAACACTAAATTTTCAGGACAAGTTTCTTCAATCAAAATTGTTTGTAAAACCTATGTCCAATATTTGTAAAGTTAGCTTATCCTGGTAATAACAAACAATTATTTGTCGAAATCCTTGATAACGCATATACATATTGGCAGGCCTTTTCTAATTGGCAAAGTAGTTGTTTATGTTTGACTTCCTTCATTTGATTTATCTTTAAGTGTGTTGTAACAACATAAAAATATAAAACAAAAGCCTCAAGTCAAAGGACAAACTTTTCTAAGTCTTTAAATTATAACGAACGAGCAAAAACAATTGGCAAACCTCCGTAATATCCTTAACGATCCGAAATCTGCCACAAAAAATGCAAATGCTAAAAATCAGACATCAGGAATCAGAAGTGTCAGTAACAGTCATTGTTCCCAGGACGTGTTATTATTCTCGAGTCCATAGGAACCTGGTCAACAAACAATTTCAGGCCACTTTGGTGTACGTTTCATATTCAGTTTTCGTAGTCCATCGAACGTGACAAAGACAAGTTGCCTGCAAAATCTTAACCTGGTCCTGGTCGTTTAAGTCCTTGTGACTAGTACTACAAAAGTTTATGCCCTGGAATCGTGTAGCGATGTGCCTGCCAGTAGCTAAGGATAAAGAAAGTCATTCGGTATTCTGTACATAGAGCCCATTCCAGGACACGTATGTGAGCCCCAATAAACGAGGCGTGGTTGCTTTCGGGATGTACTGGGAAGGCATATAAACTGGAAAAATCTGGTCTGCACGTAGATGTATTTTGTCCTGGCGCTGTTCGTGATGTCACGTCCCGCCTGTTTGGGCTCTCTTGGGGATGTCCTGCGCAAAGTGAAAGTTGCTCCAACTTTCTTTAAGAGAGTTGTGGGGTTCTCTTTTGGCAAACTCTAATATGAGAGGTAATTTTGTGTGAGACATCACAAGGATTCGATATTCGAACCAGTTCTGATGCGATTTTATGGACTCTTGCATTTTACAATGGATCACTTCTCCCCAATGATATTTAGGTCCTTAAAAATTCAACTTGTGGAATGTATTGAATCATCTTCTCGCTGCATATCTACGTATATACATATACGGGTCTATTTCAATTACAGAAACTTTACAATACAAAATACGAAAATTGAGGCAATAAAATAAGGATCTTACTATAGTATAGGAAAAAAAGCAGTTTGAAAAACCCATTAAAGAAAAACATTTTTTTGGGGTTTATATAAAAGTAAGAATCATAAAAACTGGGGTTGAATCCATAAATTTATTGTGGTCTGGAAAATCCAGGTATCGCTTATCGATTGAGCATAAAATAACCATCAATATTAATACAAAACCCTAATCTGGTCTAGGGGAAGAGATTCGCAATGGTAAAACTTTAAAAAGAAAAGGGGAGTGATTTTTAGATTTTTCTTTTGATTTTTATCCCCGCTTTTCCCTCTCAAAAGAAAGTTGTGTTTATCTAATATGACTTTAAAGTTTTGCAATAGCGCATAATTGATGTAGTGGTGGTAAGTAGCTAGTGATGGAAGCAATAAATATTTGATTCACTTTTCCAAAGTCGGGACCATGGTTGCTGTTTAATGTGAAATAAATAAATTACAGCTCCATGCCTCAAAAACTTACAAAATGGTAGCATAAGTTTGCAGTTAATTCAATGATGCAGATTATTTAGAACAAAAACTATCAACCAAAGTGGTTTTGCGCCATGACCTGAATGACATGAAAGTGTTACTAAGCTTGTTTTTTCTACATAAAAAAAGTAGATAGAATTATCCTTGAATGCATTCCATTTAGCCCCTTTCGGGTCCTAGTTGTGTGTCTGGGGAGGTCTCTACGCAATGGAAGTGATAAAAAATATATACATTGATCAATCTTTCGTAGACCAATTTCAAGTTAAGAGGACTGTCAATGATTTCCTTCCACTAGACTAGTAAAAATATAGTGTTATTTTATTAGCCGCTTCTACAAAATTTGTTTGAACAATGTAAAACCATTTATTTAGAACAAAGAAGGATTACTCCAATATATTTTTTTGATGAATGCAGTTAGTTTGTTTCGCATTTTTCCAACCTTTTCGTCTGTTATAGAAAGTTTTATAATAATCTTTAACTGTAGTGCACGATTCCGTATTCAATCCACAATTTTCGCAGCCTAAAGGACTAGTGAAGTGTACAATTTTCGATTTCCTTTCAGATATTGCCATTCTTCGAGAGACTTATTATTTACAAATTCTGAAACAGCATTGTTGGTACATTGGTGATAACATGTCGTCGTAAGGATTTTACATTTACAAACTTCTGTAAGTTTACCATCAGAAAGTTAATTCATCATTTTAGTCACTGGTTGAAAAGAAAGATGTTCAATGCTACCGCTCCTACCTATCAGGAAGAATTACATGTCATCCACCCTGCCATGCCACTCTTGGACCTCGAGGGAGCTCACTTACCTAAGGAAATTTTTTCAGGTCTTGTGCAACTCGAGCTTGACGTCAACCAATCAACCGAACTTGATAATATACCATCGTTGGTTCTGACGAAATGCCCTCACCTTTAGCTAAGCTTCTACTTAAATTCATTCTTTTCCGGAATTTTTCCAGACTCTTTCGTAGCTAGTCCGAAAAAAGTTGCATTCCTTGTAACCATCACTATTTTCACCAAAATCATGGAGGCAGTAATTAGTTGAAACTAGAATCCAATCAAACATTAGACGACCAGCAGCATGGCTTTTGAAAGAATAGGCAACCTTCTTGGGGGCTAACAGAGCACCCCTGGCCCTTTAATCATGGAAGTATTGGTCCGGGTTGAATCTAAACTCCACATCATCTCGGGTGGTTTCCCCGGACTCTATTCTATAACCAGCCCTGTTCGTAATGTATTTTAAAGCTTCTCTAATTATGGTACGCTGCGTTAATATTATTCTTTTGATAATATAAGCCAATCGTCCATATCATTTCTTGATTGGGGCCGAAAGAATTAGGCCGAATCCAATGCCATACCTACATGAACCTCTTTCTGTGGTAGATCTTGCGGGCGAAAGCCCCTTAGAAAATTTTCTAGCATTGTTCCTGCGTAAGGCTGTAATTTAACGTAAACAAATGTTTGACAATACTATATCTACAGTACACAGCTAGAAGTCCATAGTGAAAAATATGTGTTTCGGGAAAATCGCCTTTTCATTTCTTTATTTTTTATTCTGGCAACAGAAACAAATAAAAAAAATTTTTTTGCTTTAAGTCCACAATGAAGAAAGTCAGAAATTCACTATTTTATTTATGCGGATGGTATTTTAGGAGATATTGCACTTCAGCAATTTGGCTGAGGATTTCCAAAGAGAAAACTGCTAAAACACAAGATATTTTGGACTGTTTTGGCTGATGATTTGCCAGTGTTGCCAGATCAGTATTGCGCTTCTACCCTGAGCTTCTCCCTAAATCTCGTTATTTCTCCCCTAAATTTTTGAAACGTGCTTACCAACCCGTATGAGTTGGGTTGGGTCATGATTACGGTTGTCATCACCTAAGTTGCGGAGGTCGGACAAAAACTTCAAAAACCCCGGACATTTCTGTAAAGTTGAGCTTTTTTCCCGGACCCACTTTTTTTTCAAAAATGTTAACAATAACAATGTGTTTTTAGCAGGTTAAAATTAAACCGTCGTGCGTCGAATCGAATCGATAATCAACTAACGACGGTAGTAGCGAGTGTCAAACATTATATGTTCTGCTACCAGCAAACGACTAGCAACCCTTCCTGGCACCCTGGTTGGACATTGAGTCGTTTGACAACTAAAAACTTGGTTTCCTTGAATGACTGGATTAAGTTCTTTTTCCGTTTCGGATCGGTGTGCATTTCACTGGAACTTTCAAATAAAACGGAAACATTTTTGCACGCTGAAATTTGCTTGAGTCCGGACTACGAGTCAATTTTTAACTAAGATGTGTTTTAATTTATTGCTTATCACACTTTTTAAAACCCCTCCCGGACGGTCCCCGGACACTCTCCAAACTAGGACAAATCCGGGGAAACCCGGACGGATGGCAGCGCTAGTCATGATCCATATCATATTATGAATTTGTAATACATTTTTGAGGTTGATTTAATTTGTTCAATTATTTATATACTGATGTTAATAGCATGTTTCCAAATAATAAATATAGAAAAAGCCGAAAAAACGATAAATTCAAATATTTCTCAAAACGCACTATTTTTAAGTGCGGGTTGTAATATCATATTTAGACAACCCAAATCCTTTACTTGGCACCGGTCTCATAGCTGTGGGAAAAATTTCTTTAATTTTTCCTAATTTGTGCCGACTATACAGGAGAAAAATTCATCATTGTTACTCACACATTGACACCTATTAATAAGGAAGGAGGTAACGAAATGGGCCCCAGCTAGAGGGCGGGAGACCGAGAGCGGAGGATAATTTATTGAGAAAAACGGTATGATAAACTGTGTTGAAAGCGCGTGAGAGATCAAGAAGTATAAATATACTCAAATGATTCTTATCACGTATACTAAATCAGTCAGTTTCACAAATATGGAACTTCCTGAATCCGGATTGAAACCGGTTCAACAAATTTTGACGATCAAGATACGACTGCAATAATTAAAAAGATAAGATTTTCTCAAGTGCTTTGGATAGAAATGATAGAATGCTAATAGGACGGAAATCACCCATATTTACAGGGCAAGAGACTTTAGGAATAGAGCTAATAACAGCTTTCTTCCATTAAGATGGGAATGTAGATTGCATTGTAATAAGAATTAAAGATATGCGTTAAAACAAGTAAGATTAGAGAAGTAAGGATTTGAATGCCTCCCGCTAGTTCTTCTCCTAATTCCACGTATTCTGCTATGCTTTGCTGCTGATCTGGGGTAACAGTCTTCACACCATCTAGTTAGAACTAGCTCTTCGGTAATCAGAATCTACCTATTTTTATTTTTACATATTGTTATTTTTGGTTTGAAACCCTTTCGTTGCTCATTTACTTTAATTAGTTTCATATCATCATTTTAATTATTTAATTATTCGCTTTTTCTCTTTTTAACATTTCGCTTTTTCTCTTTTTAACTTTCCCCATTACTCCTTTTTCTTGACTTAGTGCACTATTTTCTCCTGCCTTCTTTTTTCTTTGTACTTTCTCAATGGCATTTCTAGATTCAACTCCGTTCTTTTATACTCGGTAAATCTGATCTCAATCACATTGTAAAAAGAACGCAACTTTTGTATCATTGCACAATCATTCTCAAACCAATCACGTCTTCGTACACGGGCTTCGTATCCTACAACGTTTGATGCTGTGTTAATACATATTGGTCAATTAAAATAGGTAGGTAACATTTTGGACAATAGTTAGAATGACATAAAATTTGTTGCCTTCA
Organism: Thereva nobilitata; assembly: GCA_963855945.1. NCBI lineage: Eukaryota > Metazoa > Arthropoda > Insecta > Diptera > Therevidae > Thereva > Thereva nobilitata. The sequence goes on from OY979696.1 coordinate 36,496,648, forward strand.
AAAAAAATTCTAAAGTTATCGTTTATTCTCTTCTCGCACATAATGGTTACTGCATATGACTGCACATTTATCTCGTTACTGGTAGCAGTTTTACAAGCTTACTAGAAATCTCTTCGTCGGCCCGAAAGCGTGTCAATTAATATGAATAAATTTTATTACAAGTAAACTGCACAATTTTTTTGAAACATCCAATCAATTATTCCAAAACTTTGTCTGAGAAGCATCACATGAACTATGATACTCATCCATTATTGAAATTTTATTGAAGACGATTATCACACCTTAATACATTTATCGCAAATTTGTCAGCCTTGGCCTCCTCTAGGGAATTTATCCACATTTGACGGTACCGCATGACCTCAGTTCCAAATGTTCAGCATTGGCTCTGCGTTAGCCGTCACAGAGTCTATTCATCTCCTCATGGGTTTATTTCTCCAAAATTACACACCAAAGCTAAACTGCCTAATTAGAGAGCTAAAGGTCCTTGTTGAAAAAATGTGTTCTAAGCTAGTCCATAGGTAATCTGTATTTCAAAGATACAAATTTTATCCAGCATGGAGTCCCGTTACAGTAGCTGGAATTGCTGTTGCAAAACAATTATTATCTCATCATAAGGAAGAAGAAAAAAACATTTCTGCATCTATTCCAATAATTGAAAATATTCCAAATCTACGTATAACTTTACTTGAACTTAACAACTGTTAACTGATTTCCTTTACGAAAAGGAAATTACAAGTTAAAAGTCGTAAAAATTTGTTATATCTGCACAACATGCAAGAAATCACCTTTTTATTCAGATTTTCATGTAAACACATCGCTGCAAGGCTCAAGCACCATGCCATAATACACAGATTTCGCGAGAAACAAGCAACACCGGCAACAGTTGTGCAGAATGTGAAAAATTTTTATGGTTCTGTCATGCCATCATTACAATTGGTAACGCATCACCAGAATAATCCCATACGGAATATCCTTTTCTCCCTTTTTAAATCACAACACTTTAAAGTCTGAAGGATTTAAAAGTCGTAAAAACTGAAATTGCTCCTCTCATCGTCATTCATATTAAATCGCAATGAAGTTCATCAACGAAAGGACCTGTTAAATATTAAACCCATTTGGTTAATGGACTCGGCTTTTGCACACAAACAACATTTTCTGTATTTATAGATGAAATCTAATAAAAATATTTTTCCAAAATATATTTCCAGTCTTACCCGACAACTTTCAATATAAATTCGATTACCTTGTGTGTCCTTCGGCCCCAAACTGTCCATCAAGTTATCCTACTTCTGCCTAGAAAATAGACACACACATTCATTTCGATGGCCAAGGTAAACATTTCACGGCCTATAATGTAAACGCCGGGGGCGAAAGGAATCCTTGTTCTCGGAGAGCAGGAGCAGTTCGGCAGGAACAAATATTGCAAGAAATAGGAACAAATTGTTATTTTATGGTAATGCTTGCTGTAAATAGAAGAAATGCAATATCCTTCGATTTTGTGAATGGAAAGGAAAACGATATTACGTGGCAGGATATTTAGGAGTTATATAATTACATCGCATCCTAAATGACAGTTATTGCAAATGCGGGGAACTATGAATATAGATGGACTGATGTAAGGGTGGTTAAGGGGAAAGTGTTGTTTATAAAAATTAATGGAAATTCCATAAATAGTCCATGCATTGGGAAATTCCAAAACCAAATTTTCAGTGTATTTTTTAATTTTTATGTTAAGCCATTTTTAAATTTTTAATGCTGGTGCTCATCTCTGGTATCTTTGTAAACACAATAAAATTTATTATTTCAGTTCAACGTAATTTTTTAGTATGACTCAATGGCCACTGTGCTGCAAGTCGAGTCGTGCTTCGTGACAAGTCGTTTGAGTTGAAGAAAGTGACATTTCAGTCGAATTACGACTTTCAGCAAGCTTAGTTTGAGGGAAACATTGAGTTTGAGGTTGAGAGTTAAGAGAGTGCTTTAAGGAGATGACGATGAGCTCTGCGTTTGAACTCTTGGATGTTGTAGAAGTTCGGAAATACAGACTGTGAAATGTTGTTCCACAGTCGGGTTGTTCTATTTATGAACGAATGCCATTTCCGTATAGTGCGCCAAAAGGGAGGCTCTAAGCAGAGGACACGGAACTAGCGGGGTAATCTGGTGTTGCTGGTATAAGGTTCTTTTTGGTGCTATCGCTATGATATTAGCGATGGAATTTTGTTAGGGCAGGATCGTAGAGCAGGCGGTGTGATCACCGATAAGTTTGTGAGTTTTTTTAAACTTTACTTAACATAGCTATGGTTGTTTTCATTCCCTCCCCTAAATAAAGGCCGTACCTCAAAATTGGTAGCGTGCAACAAATTAGGACATGAGATGAACACGCAGCACGCTGGTCTGGTGCTGTTTTGCTTGTCATTTTACCAGCCTCAGCCAATAGAAACACTTCTGGTGAGGTTCTGAATCAGGGTTTAGGAAGTTGTACTCGGAAAGAGGCCAAATGTTGGATTTGTATATGACCGAACAGGCCGATGGCAGGAGGAGGAGCTTTGACTGAAATGCTTGTTTGGCGAATTGGATCATTCCATCGCGGGCCTAGGAAGTTAAGGGATGATTTATGCTGTAAACATGCTCAGGGCGACGGCGAAACTATTTTTCTCGGCCACGGCGAATGGCCCGACGAAATTAGTTGTGTGCACACTCTATGAGCGACACAAATTAAAAACACACACCGGAATAATCATCTTGGACAGACGCATATACTATACACGCCCACAGGAACACACGAGAATAGCAACACAAATCCATGCCACAGCACTCATGCAACTTTGACAGGCGACGGCTACGAAATATAAATTAGATTGATTCGGTAGCCACGCTCGGCGGCGTCGCCGTCGCAGTCGTCTGCAGATTGTGCGCCTTCATATATAAGCCGTGTGTTCTATTCATTTTTGACAGTCGCCGAGGAAAATAGTTTCGCCGTCGCCCTTAGCATGTTTACAGCATTAGCCATTAGTTCTACACGATCCACTGACAAGAATAGGGTGTGTGTAACGGAAGCCGGCGTTTAAAAATATGATTTTGAACCCGAGAGAAAAAACGCTACATGTATGCGCGGATTAAATAAGTACAAAAAAACACTGAGATTTTTCCAAGGAGAGAAGGGAAATAGGTAGGCCTAAAAAAAGTTTATGGAAAAAAGGATATGACAAAGAGAGTCGGTTTTGAAAATTTGGAGAAAAAACATTGAAAAAGTGTCCCGTTCGTAGTCAGTTTTTTAAAAAAAATCGGGGGATTTAAAAATAATCCAAGTTTGGGTATCATTTCTTCGGTACGACCTCCCACGGGTGCGAAAAAGTTTTATAAATAAACATGAAAAAGCCCCGTTTTTTTTCTGGGGATCCCCAGGAAGGGTGAAGTAGAAGCTGGAACTCATTCCTTCAAGTGTACGAACAAGGAAATATCTCATCAACTGTATGAACAGGAAATCTCCCTGCAACGGCCATCTGTATGAACTCAGGCCTTCAACAGTATGAACAGGAACTGATTTTACCCTTTTACCTTCTGCCCTTTTTGAGACACACAAATTTAGTTATAAGTTCAGAAAATATTTTAGTAAAATTTTTAGTGTGTATGTGTGCGTGTGCGTGGATGTATATAGGGTGTTTCAAACCACCCGTACCACCCAATTATCTCGGATAGTTGCCAATGAAAAAAATACAAAAAAACACGTGTTTAATATTTTTTGAAAATCTATCTGACCATACAGAAATTGACCCCAACCCCACCCACCCATTTCAAATAGCAACCCCCATTTTTTTTTCACGGATTCTGATTCTCCGAAGAGAAATATGAAACTTTTATCTGAAATTTTTATTTATACGAAGCCCCCTTAAACCCCAAAACTCATCAAAAATCAAGATTTTCCCCAAAAATCAGTCAGGGAAGCTTCGGAAAAACAAATTTTTCTGACAAATCTTCTTTTCAATCGCAACTATCCGAGATAATTGAGTGGTACGGGTGGTTTGAAACACCCTGTATATACTGGCGACTGGCGGGGTATCGACTAGGGATGTAACGGAGGTGACGTTACCGGAACCGGAGTCGGTATTGGAGTTTTTAAATTTGATTTGTCGAAGTCGAAGTCAAGAGAGATGGGTTAATCAATTGTTAAGGACAAGCCTAATTAAATAATAGAAACATAATACAGTAATCAGTCTCTTTAATCAGTACTTAAAATATGAATTAGGGATTACTAACACGTATATACGTAGATACACAACAATAGGAAAACATCTCAGTTTTAAATTTTATTTCAATCAAATGAAAATTGACTCTAAAAGTAGCCAATTGTACTGTACTTATAGCCAATTGAAAATGTCAGAGTAACGAACAATTACGTTCAAGGTTTTTCATGGTTCAATATGTTAGTGTGGCACCTAAATATGATTAATTCACAAAGTGCCCCTTTTTGAGGGGTACGTTTTTGAGACCTGACTGAAAGTACCCCTTTTTCAGTTTTTGCAAAATAACTCGAAAACAAACCGAAATGCGAGATTTTTACAAGAATACTTTTTTGCAGAAAATCAAATTTCCCATCGAAATGCATCTTTTAAAATTTCATTTACCAATTTTTTGATAAAACGCTTATCGAGGACCTAACAATAACGCAGAGGAGCGTCATCAGCGAACCTGTGAGGTAGTTTGGAAGGGACGGATTTGCAATGACTAGAAGGAGTGATGTGGGATTTATAATGATTAAGAAAAGAGGTTTCATAATGAAACTGACCCCCGGGGGATACCGGTAAAGATAGTGTGGGGTTTAGATTTGATGCCAATCCAGTTTTGTAGAACCGAGTCAATACCAATAGCTTGAAATCTGTTGAAATTTTCTGATATCCACTCTATTTAAAAGCGCTTTGTTTGTTCTACAAGCATAATATCCACTTTTTTTTCTAATATCTAAATTTCACATCTATATCAGGTTTCAATGTAGATGTTCCAGATAGAAAAAGCAATAATTTTGACACCTTGTGTGTGTAAGTGTATTTTGCTTTTCGCAAAGGTCAAAGTTTTGCCAAATCAGAATGGCACATTCAGCAATGTAAAGAGCGGATGCTATTAGCTAATAGAGCTAGTCGAGATTAACTTAAGTTCACAAATTCCAACTTCAACTTGAATGTTATGCCCAACTCTAGTTAAGTTTCAACAAGGATCGCCTTAAAGCAATATGGGGAGCCGTCAAGCAAATCGAACATTGCCCAAGAAGGCAGACTTTTCTCAGAGAACTTTTAACAACTATCTTCACTTAATGAAAATTAAAGTTAACTGGCGGAAAGTCTAATTGCTCCTAATTGCTTGTACATTTTTTGTAAAGACTGTTGTTGTAATAATTAACGTATAAAATAATGAGTTTAGTTTAGAGTAGATTCAGTACAAATGTGTAATCCACTTTAATTTCACTCAACAATCTCTCTTTTGTTTAAGACCACACTTCATTAGCATTTTCATATTATAAATGGATAATAATATCAACTATAAACTTTCTTGTCCTTCCTCTAGAAAATTCAGCAAAAATCTCCAGCCACACATATTTGACCACTCAAGCATCTTGCGGTATAATAAATGCCATTATTGTATCTCGACAAGAAAATCTACTTAGAGACACATTCTCACTACCATACACCAAGGGACACATAAGAAGCTTACGGCAATGCCTTCCTTCCATTCAGGGATATCCCCCCTTGGCATCTTCATACGAAAGTAACACCACCGTTAAGGCGTGGAAATAGTTTAATGAGACGTCGTCCTTAGGTGAATCCAATTAAGGAAGTTTTTAATTACACATTAACACCAGCCACTTGAGGATCTTAAAGGAATTCATTTCACTCCAGCAAATATGTATGTGAGAAGGGATCTCTTTTTTTTTGGGGGAGGCTGAAGTCTTGAGAAGTCTTTTTATGGCAGTCAAAGTCATCAACAATGAAAGTAAAGAAAAAAAAGGCGCATTGCTGGGAAATTTAAATGCCTTTACGAGTCCTTTGTGAGTTTTCCCATTGTGCCTGTGCCAATAAAAATCGAATCAAACCTTGCGATAGGGAAAATTTATTGACTTCCATCGGAAGATCAGGAACTCTGAGCTAAGGGAACGTGACAAAGAAACATCGAATAGCTTTTACAAATATTGTGAAGGTTATTCCGATAAGGGTGGGAATGGATTTCAAAATTATTTTTGTAGGCTTTATACGAGCCAAAAAAATGGGAATTTGTTAAGTATTTGTATGTAGTTGGAAAAATGGTTTTTGTATCAAGTTTTTTTTTTAGCTGTATCCTTTTAGAAATTTTGTAATGTTATAACTCATAGTATTATACCTTTAACTAAAGCTTTCCAGTCTCTAGCTCTGTTTATCGCACCCTGAGATAAGGGTGCTAAATTTAAAATATCTTAAGACTTTCGGTATTTATTGTCAAAAATACATTTCAAAACATATGTATTCACGTACTACAGATTAGTTTGGTCATCAATTTAGTCGGTGTCAAAAAACACTCTTGTTCGTACCTTATACAGCCCGTCCATAGGACACGGTCTTTATTCGCAAACTCTTTTTTCCCATAGAATTTTATGGAATTTTGACCATGCTGGCAAAGCTGCGCAAACAAAAGCCGGTGCTTTAAAAGGTGGCCGATACACGAGCGAACAATTTGCGCAAATTTGTGTTTGCCAAAAAATATGTGATTGTCCATACACCACGCAAAGAGTTGTGCAAACTTCAGTTGCGTTTAGATTTTCGTGGAGAAAACACGTTTGAAGCTGCGTTTTTGGCAATTATAATTGCAAGTTTTGCAGAAAGTGACTTTAAAATGCACCAACATCACCATACACGAGGAAACAACTTGAGAAACGCAGCCCGATTTTCATCAAACAGTTGCGCAATACATCAAACCGCCCCATACACGGGGAAAACGTTTGCACAACGGGGTGCGTTGCGCAAATTGTTCGACCGTGTATGGGCCCCTTAAAGTACGCACCAAATGCGTCCAGACGATAGCGACTTTTAAAAAGACTGTGCGGTCTTTCAAAAAATATTGTTTTTTTCTCAATGTTTCTGAAAAATAAAAGACCGTCGCTATCTTTGTACTAAATAGTGTGTAAAGTTGAGTTAGGTTACGTTATGTTATGTCTTATTTTGTTTCAGGATAGAGTGTCACCTAGAACAAAAAATGCTTTTATCTTCTTCTTCCCTCGTCAGTGGCTTCAATTGCTTCCATAGTACCAAACTTTACTTCAGAGTAGCAAATTGGTAGTAGATTATTGTGCATGACATTGATCGAAGTAATGCAGTAAGGTGAGGCAATTTTTTCAGGAGAAATATTTCGAGTCCCATTCGTCTGTTATGCGTGGATTGAGTATTTGTCGTCTTTTTGCAGCAACTGTAGGGTACAATGCTGACCGCGGTCTTGTAACAATTGTTCTTGACTTCTGCGTCCCCTTATATCAGTGGTTTCCAAACTTTATGATATTGCGGCCCCCCGTTACAAAAAAAATTCCGAAAAAAGAGTGACTTTCTCGTCGTGCAGTGGTGTTTCGTAAATGACGTGTGGGTTCTCGGTTAGCCAAATTCGACAGTTTTGTTTATTGACTCCGCCAGAGAGTGAAAATGAGCTTCGTACGTCAACAATATTTTGCCCCAAAAATCTGGCTGGACATCGATCATTTTTGCGACGGCATTTCCATATTGCGAGCGACGCGGCTTGTCCGTTGGCAACATTCTTTGAGTAAGTTGCACTTTGTATGGAATGAGATGAAAACCGGCTTCATAATCCTTAGAGTCGTTCCACTCACATTTAACTCTTGAGATCGGCGGCGATACGACACATTTGGATTATCGACAACACTCTCTCTTACCCAACAACGGACGCGGTTGAATGGGAGCTTCAGACTCGTACTCAAAGAAAGTCTTCACCAAACTACGAATTGTGTTGTCTGAAGGCGCCGAATTTTTCCTACATTGTTTACGATAAGCACACACAGTTTTCACAATTGAACAATTGTTTTCAATGTAAAGCGCTGCAATTTCAGCGCGTTCTTTCGGTGTGAATTGACTCTAGCTAAAATGGTAGATACTACTACTGCGGCATCTTTAGGGGGCGGCAAAATTTCACAAATAATAATAATAATGTCTTGTAAATATTATTTTTGTTTCGATTCGGACCGATCGGAATGAGCACGGAATTTTTTATTACTTATACTGTGACGAAATCGGGGAGTCCCCTTTTTTTAATTGAATGTATAATAATGACATCTTGCTCATTGTAGTGACTGGCAACCCCGTATGTACTGACTTGCAGGGACTCCCCGTATTTTATTTTGTGCGGGGTATGATTTCTATCATATAAAGAATAGTGTTCAATATTGTACGAGGGTCGTCACAAAATTAAGTTCCACTATTTTTTTTAAATCCGTGTCGTTGGCCGGAAAAGTCTGGGAGTCTCAGGGAATTTGCGTCTGGGTGTAGTGGCAGCACTTTAAAATTTCTATGCGCGTGCGTCGATCGATCTGACAGTGAGGCTTCAGCCACTATGGAGACTCCACTCGCTCCTGCCGCCAAAACAACAAATAAAGCAAAAGTTGTGGAATCCGGAATCCAGAAAATGGTAAACGTTCTTTTGAAATTCCAAAGGGGTGTTGTTGATCAATTACCTGCCCCGTGGGACCACGATCATAGCTGCACGCTTTTGTGGGGTGTTGCAAAAACTCAGAAAGGCGACCCAATACAAAAGGAGAGGAAATTTTGGCAAAAAACCGTCCTATCGCCCTGCTGAATCCAGAATAAAAATTTCATAACAAAAAAAGGGCTTGACCGAATGTTATGAAATTTTTTTCAGAGCATGTTTTCGTTAATACACGCCGATCGGCACCTCAACGAAGTTGGTATCATATTTGGTGCTCGCTGGGCGGTACAAAAATCACGAACTTCGTTGAAACAGAAAACGGCTCGACCGATTTTTATGAAAATCTTTTCAGATTATAACTTTGGTAATACGCGTCCGTCGGCAGCTCAATGAAGTCGATATCTTTTTTGGTTCGCGCAAGATCGTGCAGGAAAAAATGACCACATACGTTCGCACACACGCACGCCTACTTCTTTTCAAATTTTTGCTTAAAATCCTATTGGGACCTTGAAAAATGAAAATAAGTTGAAAATTACGATTTCGATTTTCGGACCGATTAAAATAACTTCCCTATAAACTGGGAAGCACCCACACTTCTTAAATTGTCAGGTGATGGAATGGACTGGAAGGTTTCAATTAAAAAATCTCAGCATTGAATTAGTAAAATAGCAACACGATCAACACGGTGGTAAAGGATTTCTGGCGGAGCGTTCCTGAATTGTAATCAAGAATTCAAGACGGAAAGCATTTTCAGCTATCTCGAACAATAGGTAACAGAAATAAGTAATGATTGTCAGAAAGTTAGTGCCACATATATTGACTAGTTTTTAGTTTTGCAGGTGCCATCGTTACAGTTCACGGTGGCAACATATTTAATGAATCACAGTGTAAAAGCTCAAAAATTCCAAATATAATTTTGCAGATATTAGAGTATGTCGCAAAAATTTGGTTAAGAGCATTATCACCAATAATAAATGTTGAGCTCAATAAAAAAACTCAACTCAGGTCACGCTTACATTCGAGTTTTCTAAACGTGAGGCATTTGTTAAAATCAGCTGCATTTTAATGTGGAAGATAAGAGTTTAGTGGAGGATCGCTTGAAGTCTGGAAAAAGTTGAGAGAGAGTAGCAATGAAAGAAGTCTTTGCTACCACTACCATTTGTAGGGCTGCTTTACTTCTTTCATGGAGTAAGACCTACCTCATAGAAAGGCGGCAGAAGAGGGAAGTAAAGGAAATCTTGTATTGAGGGAAGACAATAGTGAAGCAGAACTTTTCGGGCTGAAAAGACGAAAGGTGCTGAATCATGTCTGCTAGAGGGAAATACAATGTTTAAAATTGATTTAACCTAAGTAGCCAACCTCACTAAGACCTAAGAACAACCGTTCAAACCCCAATAATAAAATATTTAACCCGAAAAGAATCTTCCAAAAATCCCTATACGTAGCAGAAAATAAATTAAGAACCCAAAAATAATTCAGCCAAAATATATGGTAACACAGTTCAACGGCCTAGCAATTTTCCAAATTGGTGGTACACCTTACTTTTGGAATAATTCAGTGATTCGTATGACATGTTGTAAGGTAACAACTCCACTGAAACCCAGAAACAAGAGATTCCAGCAAAACAAGAACAAAAAAACCAAAAAAAAGACACAAAGTCCCATAAATTCGTCTCCAAAGATAAATCCACGACCTCAGGTTTATGCAAGATTAATGCACCAGCAGACATAAAACCCCGACAGTTTGTCAGTCTTACCGGGCCGTAATACAGTTTTATTGCACCAAGGACGAAATAATTCAGGGGCGCATTAGGGGAATGGTTCATAAATTTGCGGGAAGCATGCTGAGGACGAAAATGCTTTATTACAATGGGCCCCTGAATAATGCACTAGGGCAAAGTGTTTGAGTGCCACCGAAAAAGCACTTTACTTCTCGCAACGATGTCCTTTTCCTCAAGGATTCTTACTTACTTTTGGCTTTTCTTTATTTTTGGAATAAATTATCCTTTTCGGTTGCTAGTACTACGCAGGAAAAAGTATTCACACGCACAAAGATCTGGTGAAATTGTGTTATTCAATCCAATTCTGTTGCGTTTCAGAGCAGAGAGTATCAAGGGGGCCAGGTATATAGTATATTTCGGTGGACTACGTACGGACAGAGAATCTAGTTCGATTCTCCTCAATTGGAGATGGTCCCATGGGTGCAGCACGGTCAAGTAACTTTTGTGTAACATTCGTCCTTTACACTCGAGCTCACATCATATTAACATGATACGGCGGAGAGGATATCCTTAGACATCAGAGGATACACAGTTTGAGGGTAAAGGCGAAATTCAATTTAAGGAGTGAATTCTTTTACAGTGCATTCCTTGCAGGAGAGAAGTCGTTATGGTTTATCCTACGAAAGGGGCGCAAATTATGATAATTGAGGGATGCTCTGGGGTGCAAATTGCGTATATTGAGTTAATTCTGCTTCTCGCCTTTCAATCAATAACAAATTGCAGGGAATTCTGCGCTAAAAAAATTGTTTTTTTGTTTACATATAGTAGAGTTTGGGCTTTGTGCTGAGACTGGTGGAAACTTAATATTTAAAGATGCTATATGTAGATATTTAGGATTCTCATTCTAACACAAAAGAATTTTACATTTTTGTTTTTATACAAGGAGGAGTGAAAAGCAACCTGACAGCGGATCTACGTATATGACGCCTCTCCACTTCTAAAGGCCCAATCACAATGAACGGATCTACGCGGATTTAAATGTCAAAGAAACGCACCGGAGCGGATAGGAGACTGCACTGATTACAATGAACAGATCTACTCGCGTTTTAACGTCAAAGTGTTTTGTGTAATTTTATAACCACTTTTCGCCTTATTATATAATAATTCGTATTCGTTTACTTCTCCTATTAATTATTCGTCAGAAAATATTTTTTAAATTATAAAAAATAAGGAAACTTGACTTGTTTACAAAAATTCTGACAGCCCAATCCGCCGATTTCTAAACAAACGAAAACGAATCCGCTCAGATCCGAACAAATGCGCGTGTTCCGCTCATTGTAATCGCTCAAATGGAAAACGCATGCTCGGAAAACCACTTTGACAGATCAATCCGATTCTGTTCCGCTCTCATCCGTTCATTGCAGTTGGGCCTTAACTCCCAAACTCCTACTACGACCTTCAAGTGCTGACGCTGACGAATGTATGCTGGGAAATCCTCAGCGGAAAGGAGGAAAATGAATACAACCTCCGGAGCACACCATTCAAAGCCTACCAAGCGAAGATGTTAATGTCTTTCCTCGTTAGTTCTTCCACTGTCATTTAACGATCTCTTCTGCGCTTCGGGCACACCCAGTTGCATAATGCTTTATCTTGATATGAAGACTTTGTCAGGATGGACTTACCCTTTCCTTCCATACTCATGAGACTTCTATGGACCACTTACATTATCCGGAACCGGCCATCCCGAGTAAAAATAATTTAGTTGGTTAATTTTTTGAAAAGCATATAGGTACTTGCCCGCAACTAGCACAGAGGTATGCACGCTCCCGCTACAAGCATGAAAACCTAAAAATGGGCCCGCCAGAGGTAGGCACGCCACTGTTACAGATACGACCTTTCCAAACGCGAGTGTCGTTTTTCCAAGCGGTCCCCCAACTAAGTACTACCCACGTCCAATGCTGCTTGACCTACCTTGACCTACGCAATCGAACGAGAACTTGTCTACTGGGTATGCTAATGGCACCCTTCGCGGTCAATACCAAGTTAATTGCCCGTGCATTTGGAAAAGTGGAATTTTTACTCAGGCATACGGTGCCTGTTGCATGCTAAGTCCAGGCGAGTCTTATTTTTATTCAGGCGTACTGTGCCTGTTTAGGGTGCAATGGAGGCGTTTTGACTCTGTGGGTGCCTGACAAAGACTAAGAAAGTGCCAGCCTTATTGTTTCTGCGGGATTGGGCCACCCACGAGTCTGGTGAAGGTGGGCCTTGTTGATTGGATTTGGATGAAATACACCGAACGCTGGAGGCCTGCTCCTAGATTGGCAACTATAGCCGGTTCCCTCCTGTGCCGTCTCTTAACGCTTCTAAGGCGGCCATTACACATTCATGAAAGCGGCAATCAATTCCACCAGTCATGATTAATGGAAATCAAAATATACGGAGGATTACGTCAGTCAACACCTTAGACGTTAGGTTTTCTGTCAGTTGTAGGCAAAACTGTGGAAAAACTGACAGCAAAACCTATCGTGTAATGGGCGCCTAAGGAATTTACAGGCCACTTGTTGGCTTGATGTCACTTGTGGCTTTAATACCAAACATTGCGCTTTGAATTACCAATTATGGAGGTTACAAGAGGCGGAGGACTCCCAACCCCTGGAGGCAGTAGCGTACGCAGGATGAAACCATGGGGGGGGGGGGTTTCACAAAACATATTTTGTACACATATTGGGTAAAAAAAATTTTTTCTCATGTAATAGGACTATGTACTTATATTATATTTTATGTTATTTCACTATAAAAATAATTACCTATAGGTATATTTTTATCGCAATTTTTTTATTGAAAATTGTGAAGAAACATAAATAATAATTTTTGACTATTTTTCGAATATCACAAAATGTCTTGTTTTTCTCCAAAAATCATGGTCTCGTGGTGTGCGCAAGATTTTAGGCTTTGATTTAGGGCATTTTTACAATTTTTTTACCGAAAAGAAGGGAACTACTCTGAAAACTTGGTGGCGCGTAGTTTTTGAGTCAGAAAATCGATTGGTAACATGAAAAAAAAAATTTAAAAATTCCTTTTTTTTCAAATTTTGGTCAAAAAAGGCCAAAAAATTGGCCAAAAAAATTGTTTTTTGCGTAATTTCATCTGAAAAGACGGAAAATTTCCTACAAAAATCTATATGGCCATCCCGAAACTCAGAGTTTGTCGAGAGCTATAAATAAATGAGAAATACGTGATTTTTGAAAAATCGCGTTTTTTCAATAACAGTTGTAACTCCGAAACGGCGCACCCAATTGCGCTAAAAAAATTTTTGGTATATCACATCGAGTTCACGAACATATTCCCAAAGTTTGAGAGATATTTATTTTTTTGCTATCCCGTTTGAAAAGAATCCACCATATATTATACATCGTTATTCGGAATATTTTTTTAATTGTTTAATAAGTTGATATATTTATTAATTATTTCCTATTATTATTGGAATCATGGGGGGGGGGGGTTTAACCCGCAGTAACCCCCCCCCCCCCTACGCGCCTGCCTGGAGGAGGATTTGTTTGCCTTTCATGTCCTCTATGAGTGTTACGCGATAGCTCGAACAGTCAAGTCTAATCGATAGGTTTCTGTTCAAGCGGCACGGCCTACATATGTGAGGTATAGAGTCTAAGAGACCAAATGAAGTAGACAATAGACCAAAGAAAAAGAAAAAGAAGAAGAAACTTGCCTTTACTTTTCGAATTCTTCACAAAATTCCCCCATTTATTCAAGTAACTAGGAGCAGGCATAGATTTCGCATGAAAGGAACGAGAAGAATCTATCAATTCCTCATCTGACCAATAACGACACGTTTCAGTGATTCACAAGCGATGTTGAATGGGTCGATTTCATTGAGTTTCTCAGCAGAACATCGCAGCTTTAATTCGGTTATCATGTTTTTCGCGATCCACTAATGAGGAAACCATACATCGAACTTGTTTTGAAGTTAACATAGTTAACTGCAATGGCTAACTTTCTTTAATTACTCAAGAAACTCATCAGCTTTTCCAGTGACCAGAGCGTGACTCATTTCTTACCAACTACCAAAACGAAAGCGAGCGAACGAATTACACACTCAAAGTTACACTCGTATTGTCATCTTTCAAAAAAACTTTTGTGCCGCTGCGATCAGTAGTTCGTGACTTATTTGCAATTGACGCTAGAAAACGACACGAACTTTTTTCCAGGCGTAATAATAAGCATTTTTCACCAGCAAACTAAGGTTTTAATATCAAAGTAATTGATATGAGGGAAGAAACAAAAAAACTATCGATAATCATTAGAACGATCGGTAATCACAGCATTAGCGATTGAAAAATATCGACCTCGACATTATTTTGTCAATACATATAAAATCTAGAAAGATTCAAGGTTTAAATTTAAGCAAAACATTTCACACTCACAAAAATGCAGAATCATAAAATTTCCGCAGTGACCAAGTATCTGATATCTGGATTCTACAAAAACGAGTGTCCTTGTTAGTAATATGTTTTTAGTTTAATTTAAGTAGCATAAAACGTAGACTATTCTAGTAACAATGTCGTAAAACCAAGAAATTTCATTTCTAATCAATATTTAAATCCCATAAAAATCCTCACCAATTTATTTTCTTCTAAGGTAAAATATTAAGCACTTTTGATCCGCTTTAAGCTTTCTTTTCCGCTTAATACATCGAGGATAATGATGTCCCTATTTTGCCAGCTCCTTCCACATGTGAGAGTATTACAAGATTAGCATATAAGTCGTAAACGTCTATACCCATGACTCCTGAGGGTCGTTGCCTTTCAATTGAAGATATCTTCTGCTCTATGTAGTAAGTTACGGCAGCAGGAAGGAGAAGGAATCCAGTCATTCGTGCAAATGATATGTTCGTACTTTTTTGGTAGTTCCCCGAGTGAGAAATGAACTCTTTTAAGCGAATTTTCCATGCGATTTCAGTTCAATGCATAGTAATGAGGGGTCATCGAAGGACGAATAAATCATAGCCTTGCACGGTAGCGATTTTCTTTTTTTCTATTACCGGTTGAATAGTTTTCATTTCGAGATAAGGCTTCATTTCTAAAAGATATCATTTTTCATTTTCACGGAAAAATTCCTCTGTCCTCCACGGATGAATGCGGAAGTCATATATTTTCTATTTCACAAGGACCTCTTGTATCAATGTATTTCGGTGTATTGAAAATTGGATAGGCAGAAATTTCGAGACTATTGAATTCACCTCCAACACATTTTACAACATTTAAAAATACATTTGTTTCTAGTTTTAATATTCGGATTCCTGGTGTGATTCTTACTGGAGCAGCTTGAGAGATAAATCGTCCTTTTATGGTAATTTTCATTGCAGAAATTTACCTTGCGTCACCCTGTTTTTTTCCTAATAAAACGAAATGAGTTTCCTCTCGATTAGACTGAAAACGAATTGGATGAGAGAAAAAATGGGGGAGGAACAATGAAAATTGACGTCTCGACACCTTAACCTTGGGTTGAAGGGAAATTGTATTAAATGTTGTTAAGGTATTGATGTCGCTTCGTTTTCTGCTGAGCTGAGCTTTTTTTGGTTTATTGTTTCAAAATGAAAAAGGTATTCTTTGTTATTTGTAACCCCGAAATCCCATCGGTTTCTTTCTTGGTGAGTGGTTTAGTGGGTTTGGAGTTTGCCCCCTACGAAGTAAAACATTTGAACTCAATACTTGTGATATTCAATACTGTACAAAAAAGTTCTTACCTCATACTACATATGTAGATTTGTGGCAGCAAAAATTATAATTTTAAATGAATGCAATATTTCTACTCATTTGATTACCTTTGTTGCTATGTTTACTTTACTGAAAAGAAGCATCTGAATGCACAAATGTCCGTTCCACATAAATATCTCGAATCAAATATAACTTTTCGCCACAATCCACCATTGTAAAATATCAGAATTTCCTGGTTTGGATTTTGGGAATGTTTTCACTGTTTTGTCTATTTTTCTTACTTTTACTTAATTTTAAAGCTAAAGCGCAGCATTATCGTATTATAAAAAATACTTTTCAGGCACGAAAATCTAAAAATTGATTCGCTAGAGGCATGCACGCTCCCACCACAGGCGTGCACGCTCCCGCCACAGGCATGCACGCTCCCGCCACAGGCATGCACGCACCCGCCACAGCAATGCATGCTCCCGCCACAGGCCTGCACTTTTTCTAGACTAAAGGGAGCAAAATTGGGGCTTTAAAAAAATGTGTAGGACGAAGAAAACGGCCAATTATCTTGAGGCTAGCTGCGGGCGCTGTGCGGGCTAGTGCGTGCCTGCTGCTTGCTAGGTGGAGGCGAGTTCGGGATTGACACTGGGCATGCGTTCCTGCTGCATGCTAAGTGCGGGCGAGTTTAATTTTTACTCGGGTGTTTACGACCCTAAAACTAAACCCTTGATGAAAGATTTTCGTCAATAAATGAAGCATGTCTGGGAAGATTTACCACAACCAGATACACTACTCGATAATTGATTACTCTCACTCGCAAACTCTTCAAAATTCGAACATTATGTGCACCTATGGGAATTTGTTGTAATAAGTCAAAGCTCACGATGTTTTAATAATGATAAAGGAAAAACCCCGACCAAACACCCCAATTGTTAGCTCCAAGAACAATGTTTTTGAAAAATGGGTATTTTAACCGGGATTTTACACCACAAAGATGCTCCATCACACAAGTCCACGAGGGTCCAAGGGTCCAATAGCACCGCGGCCACTGGGGCAGGTTCAACAGTCTGCCTAGTAGCTTCTCGCTTACGCTTAACTATCCAAGCAAGGTCTCGTTACTCTTCCTCATCAAGGCAAAGCCTGTAGGTGGGGTCCTCAGCCCTTCCTATCCTCCATAAGTGGTAATTCGGGGCACAGGGTCCGGCAATCAAGCCAACAAATGTCCTTCCTGACATCCTTTCCATTGGGCCCCAACATTTTCTTAACGAAGGCAAACGAAGGAACCGCAAAGAGTTGGCCAATCCAGGTGCGGATCTCTACCGTTTGGTGTGTTTTACCAAAATCCGATCGGCAAGGACCCACTTCACCACAACTAGTGCTGTAAACATGCTCAGGGCGACGGCGAAACTATTTTTCTCAGCCACGGCGAATGGCCCGACGAAATTTGTTGTGTGCACACTCTATGAGCGACGGCGACACAAATTAAAAACACACACCGGAATAATCATCTTGGACAGACCACTGACATATAATATGTCAGTGGGACAGACGCATATACTACACACGCCTACAGGAACACGCGAGAATAGCAACACAAACCCATGCCACAGCACCCATGCAACTTTGACAGGCGACGGCTACGAAATAGAAATTAGATTGATTCGGTAGCCAAGATCGGCGGCGTCGCCGTCGCAGTCGTCTGCAGATTGTGCGCCTTCATATATAAGCCGTGTGTTCTATTCGTTTTTGACAGTCGCCGAGAAAAATAGTTTCGCCGTCGCTCTTAGCATGTTTACAGCATAATGGCTACCCCATTAGCAGGTTCCGGAACGATGAATACAATGTCAGACGCCTGGCTAGCTCGGGCATCCTCCTTTTAATTGGTCCTTAAAAGTCCTACGAGCGTGGTGGGAAAGGGAAGGTCCATCTTTACAGAGCCTCCATATCAGGATAAGCATTATACAACTGTGTGCGTTCCATGCCCATGCCACCACTTGAAGGTAGTAGTAGGAGATGAGAAGCCTCATATACGAGGATCCACCATTAGGTTGCACATCACTCTCCAAACGACGCCTGGTAAGGTCTGGAAGGTCAGGTCACTCTTCAAACGAAGCCCAGTAAGGTCAGGTCATAAAAGAAAATTCCTTGAAGGGTCTGAAGCAGGGCTGCGGAATCGGCCCCAAAAATTTGCGGCTCTGACTCCAATGTTTTTAAATTTTAAATCCGAATCCGACTGCGACTCCTATAATATGTATAATGGAAAATATATATATTTGTAACGAAGAACGAAGAAGAACTAATTTTATTGTGTAGCGTATTCTTTCACCACGTTCATCTCTCTTTATTCTGGGAATTCCGTAATTTTTCAAGATACATTTTTTAGTTGATCCGCATTAAGGCCTAACCAGAAAGAGTTATGGCCCGTCCAAACGACACAAACATGCCTAGAACGTGCTTTTTTCCCATATGAATTTTATGAAATTTTACACGGGCAAGCATTACGACGTAATCAAAAGCACGTCCTAAAAAAGTACGCGTGACGTAGGAAATGCGTCCACACGACACGGGATAAAAATTCCCGATTCTAAAAAAAGAACGCGCGTGCTTTTTTGGTCATAAAAAAAGAACGTACGTGCTTTTTGAGGTCGCAAAAAACCATAAAGCACATTATGTGTAGAGTGAAGCTCATTTTAGAATATGTATTTCATTGAATATTTAATAATTTGTAAAATTTGTAGTTTAGTCCGGGGAAATTAGCATTTAAAGGAGACAAAATTCGGAAATGGATGAAAATTGGTCCACAGCTTCCGGGACTTTCTAAGAAAACAATTTGGGAATCACAAAAAAAAAACATGGCCGCCGGAAATTAGCGGTTTTGCGGTGTTTTCCTTGTATCTCGGTTTCTATTGGTCGTACAACCCCGTACAAAGGCCCTAAATGTTGACAATGAAATTCTCTACAACTTTAGTTTTTACAAACATGTTGACCTGATTAACCTTTTCAAAGTTATTCAAGGTCAAAGTTAACAAAAATCACTTTTTGGCCAAAACATCACTCAAAAACTGTTTTTTTCGAAAATTTTTTGATCAGTCAATACGAAACGTTATTGCCTACAAAAGGCCCTCTTGTCATTTTTTCGAAAACTTAACCCTTTCGAAGTTATTCAAGTTCAAAATTTGCAAAAATAACTTTTCGGCTAAAAAATCACTAACAATTGATTTTGGCAAAATTTTTCGAAAAGTTTTCGAAAAAATGGCAAGGGTGTCATTAGGGTAGGTGTTGTAAACTACAAGGGGTATTATTAGGAGCGGTCCTTTAAGTGAAACACAACTGATTATTTTAATTAAAGAGACTTTTATTCCGAATAATTATTATTGTATTACAGACTTGGTGGTTACCGAACCAACCGACCTGGAGAATGTAGAACGACTGACAAATCTGAGTTGAGCCTTTACTTTGCTTGCTTGTTATAATCGCTTACTTGCAATATTATAGATAAGAAATGCAGAGTAAGCGAATAGAACAATGAACAATGAATAGAATGAACGCTTATGACAAAGTATTAAATGGAGTAATTTGATACAGGAAGCAAAGTAAAAGGCATGCGCATGGAGATTAGTATTGAAATGCGCATGGTAAGTAATAAAAACAAAACAACATGCGCATGGAAATTATATTGAAATGCGCGTGTTGGATAATTGAAAGGGCAAAAAATGGGCATGTGCAATGACTTCACAACATGCCCCTCCTTAAGGACAAAAATTGTACCTAGGATTGGTGCGATTATTTGTTCTAGGACAAGGTATAGGTGTTTTAACATGATCTGAAGTTGAGTCTTGAATTTCCACAGTCTGCAAGTCGTTTGGCTCGTTGGTTTTAACATATTTAATACATTTACAGTTAAAAATCTTATAGATTACCATAATAATGATACATATTATAAAAATTACATATATTGATATAATGTGGGCGTTTTGCGATTTTGTTTTGTTAATTAAATGATTTTCTTTTTTGATCGTGTCTATATTCTTACTAATTTGTTTCAGGTTTTCTATCTGTTCATTTATATTGAAATGTTTTGTATTTTCGTACGTTAGATTTAGGTTTGGAAGTTGCAATATTTTAAAATTAGCTTCGGTTGGTTCCTCGAAAATTTTGAAATTGCTGAAATGGCTCAGAGTGAGATTACTTTTATACAACGATTTTGAGTTTAGCATGAAGAACTTTGAATACGCCTTACAATACGGTTCTATAGAGAGTATTCCAACACTAAAAAGGCTGGCAGGAAAGGTATCTTTGTTACAATTTACAATAATGTTCTCTCTGACTGGCGCTATAAAGATCCATGTATTTGTCTGAGCTAAGGAGAGAAAGATAGTTCTATTTGCTACCATTATTCTTTTCTCGCAGCTTCTGGCTGCAATCTCGCTATGTTCCAGCAGGTTTAATTCACAACTATGGTCCGAGCTCGTTATGGACAGTGGAGTCCTTTGTTCGCAAAGGTATAGTTGTTTATTACTAGTGAGTTGGCATTGTTGCAAATCATTTTCATTGTACATAAAATAGTTCTGTTTCAGGTTCTCAACAACAATAAAGGGTTTCTGCGGGATGATTAGGGAATAGTAGTTATTTTGTGCCTGACTGGGTATGCTCGTAATTTTGTATACGTTGTAGAGGCTTGAGGAAGTTAGGGGAATAGTGAGTAGGAAGTTTAATCTTCCTTGCGCGTAAAATGTATGAGTTTCGATTATATTATAAAAATCTTCAAGTGATTGCGTTTGTGCCGGTAACGGCAGATGTAATCCATTTTCTAAGTGGGTTTGTATGGTAGTTAACTCGTCTATCATCTTCGTGGAGTCTATGACGTAAGGGTGTAACTTCCCATGGAAGGCATGTTCTATAACGTCCACAAGACGGGTTTGTGTAAGAGCATATTGGTCGAGGAGCATTAGGAAGATTATAAAGGTTTCAGAGAGGTTTAATATCGATTCTGTTATCGTAAGTTGCGAATTAGTTGCGTTGAGGCTTTGTTTAATTTTATACATAGCCTTATCTAATTTGTTGTCTATGTCGTTTACATAGCTCAGAGTATAGTTTATTTGGTCTAACGAAGATTCGTAAATTGTAGTTTGCTCCTTTATAAGAGAGTGAATATGATTTTGGTTCTCGCTTAAGGTATTGATTTGGTCGTTATAATACTGCGCGTCAGCTTCATCGAGTGTACCGAAAAGTTGTTTTGATATGGTTCCCACAAGGTTTACTAAACCACGTTTCTTAATAATATTTGTGCTTACGCCTAATAAGTTACTTATCGCTTTATTCTGTATCCTTAAATTATCAACTGCTAGTTGGGATTGTTTGAGGTACGTAGTGCATTCTTGTGTTTTTATGCCCGTTTGATTGAACATTTGGCAAGTGGTTTTTAGCTTATCCATGTATGCCGTTATTTGTTTAAACTGCATTCTAAAGTCGCCGAGGTCCGTTGAGATCAGTAGTTTCCATTTGTCATTACTGAGTTTAAGCTGCCCGATATGCTCGAAATAGAGACCTGAGTGGTTAGAGAGGTCTGTTAACTGGAACGGCTTATCTGTAGTTTCCTTTGCTAGGCCGCTTAGAGTAAATACCGCAAGGCCTGGAAGTAAAATCAGCCAACACATCCTGAAAAGATAGTTGTCATGAATGTAGGGTGCTGGTAGATTAGAGACAGGATAGATATTGAAATTGAAGGAAAACTTCGTGCATTTGGTATCTGAAGACCCGGCTCGCGTCCTTGGGTGTAAATACGAGTTCGTTTTTTTTTTTTTTTTTTTAATTAAGTTGATTGTCATCCAATGGCGTATATCCACCTTAGTGAAAGTGTTGCTCTAACATTAACCTCTAGGATTAGTAGTTTCGACGGTCGCCCGGGGTGGGGTGACTTACATTTTCACATCATTCATGGAAAAATAATTCATGAAAAGTAAAACTGTGTTTAATTTTGTAAATTCGTGAGAATTTATTGAATAACAAAGGAGTCACCATTTTGAGGTGTTTGAGTTTCCTCTTGAAAACTGTGATAAATTAAGTGAGGTTTATCATAACGATGAAATTGTGATTTGTTAAAACGAATCTTAATTGCTGTTAGTAGTGGTACTTAAAAGTATGGTTCAATTGTAATACGGCTTAAGCCTGTCATTATGAACCTTGACGTGTTTATTTCTTATAAGTATGGTAGAATTCACGTTTTCTGTCGAGATTATTTTATAAGGACCTGACCAAGCAGGTAGTAGTTTCTTGCACTTGTTTTTTGGGGCGGCTTCCGCCTTAAGCAACACAAGGTCATTTTCTTTAAAATTAGATTTGTTTATCCTTTTGTCGAATTGGGTTTTAGATAAATGTTTACCTTTTATGAGATTTTCTCTCGCAATTTGGTGAGAGTGTTGGAGTCGAGCCTTAAGCTCATTAGAATATATGTCATAATTATAATTCAATTCTGGAGTTTGAGAAACGGAGGAAGGTAATTCGGCTTTACGCCCGTAAAGAAGTTCGAAGGGAGTATATCCGGTGGATGAATTAGGTGTAGTATTATGAACGAATACCGCATATTTCATCCAGCGATCCCAGTCGCTCTGTGATTTATTAATGAAACATCGTAGATATTCTACGAAATTGCGATGACTTCTTTCGCAAGACCCATTAGATTGAGGCCTATAAGCAGTGGTTTGCAATTTCTTTATTTTCAATAATTTACATACGTCCTTAAATACGTTACTGAGAAAATTCTGTCCTTGGTCAGTAAGAACGTATTTCGGAGTGCCGAACTTCAGAATTATTTCCGTTACGAATTTTTCTGCAATAGTTGATGCTTCTTGATTTTCCAAAGGTATAGCATCACTGTATTTTGTCAAATCGTCTATGAAGGTCAAGAGGTATCGATTATTATCTTCGCTAGTTGGGTAGGGACCAACTATATCGAGGGAGATCTTTTCGAATGGGATTTTAGCAGTTGTGGTTATTGTCATAGGTTCGCGAGTGTAGCGGGTTATCTTGTTGCGCTGACACCCGTCGCACTTCTGGATGAAGTTTTTAACATCCCGGTACATATCCTTCCATTTATAGTACATTTTTATACGTTTATAAGTTCGACTAACTCCAGTGTGACCTCCAGAAGGAGTAGTATGGTATTCATGCAGGATTTTTGAAATCTCGTCTCTACTAAGATTCTGGTGATTATTATGATATACATTAATGGATATATCGGTGTCCTTGAATATGTAGCGTAACATAATTCTTATGTTTTCGAATCTCAAGTGACGGTAAGACGGTTGCTTAACAGGATTTGGTAAAGATATAGTAGCTATAGAGTTATTTTGTAGATAGGAACGCAGATTGGAGAGACCTATGTAGAAGTCTTCATACGTTGCTTGTCTTTCGGGCTCATTTGTAACTAAATAAATTATGTGGTGTATACCTTCAGTAATATCAATCAATTGGTGAGCAGCATTGACTTTATGCTGTAGAATTTGTATATGTTCCTCCTTGGGTACTGCTTCTGTTCCATTTCCTTTGACAATAGCATTTTTATTAATAAAAAGTAGGATATTCGTATCAGACGGAATGTTGTCGTCGTGATCGAAAACTAGAGGGTTAAGAGTTATCTTCTCATTAACTTCCCTTAAATATTTATGGTAGGCTGACTCTTCATTTTCTGCGACCGTAGTCACTTGGTTCTCTTCGGAGGAATTACTTGGTGTGGTAATAGTATTGTTGAAAACGGGGCGCTTGTTATTGGATCTTAGTGTCATTTTGCATATTCTGCTCAGAAAATCGGCGTTAGAATTTAGTTTTCCACTTTTGTAAACGATTTCGAAGTCAAATTCTTCGAGAAGGAGGCGCCAACGCATCATTCGCGAACTAGCGTCCTTACAATTAAATAGGTATACGAGGGGTTTGTGATCTGTGATCACCTTGAACCTTTTTCCAAAGAGATAGGGTCGAAAATGTTTGATAGACCAAACTATTGCAAGGAGTTCCTTGTCTGTCGTTGAATAGTTTAGCTCGCTTTTTCCAAGCGTTCGAGAGGCATAGGCGATAGGCAGGTCTCTGCCTATTTCGCCTTGAGAAAGTACGGAACCTATTGCTACTCCGCTTGCATCAGTAGCAAGTATGAATGGCCTTGAGAAATCCGGGTATTGTAGCAATGGTGGGTTGGTGAGTTGTTCCTTGAGCAGATTAAAAGACTCTGTGCAGAGGTTTGTCCAATTGAAACTTCTGTCCTTCTTTAAGAGATCCGTTAAGGGTTTGGTGATTTTCGCGAAGTCTTTTACGAAACGTCTGTAGTATCCAGCTAGTCCCAAAAACATCTTGACTTCCTTAGAACTTCGAGGGATAGGAAACTTTCGCACGCTTTCTACCTTCTTGGGATCTGGAATAATACCATCTTGGGTTATGACGTGACCTAAGTAAGTGAGCTCTGATTTTAGGAATTCGCACTTGTCCGGTTGTAACTTTAAGTTGTTCTTACGTAAACGATCGAATACTTCTATTAACTTTGAATTGTGCTCTTCCAGGGTCTGACCGTAGACAACTATGTCGTCCATATAGACAAAAACTTTATAGCCTTGCAGACCTGCCAGGACATTGTTCATGAGCCTTTGGAAGGTTGCAGGGGCTCCCTTCAATCCAAAAGGCATGCGTTTATATTCAAAGTGACCCAAAGGGGTGGAAAAGGCAGTCTTGAGCCTATCATCAGAATTTAGTTTAATTTGGTGGAACCCATTGGCGAGATCCAAAGTTGAAAAATATTTAGAGTTCCCCAGTTGCTCTAAAATTTCAGTAATGTTTGGTAACGGGTAGGCATCGCCTGTAGTTTTGTCGTTGAGTTTTCTGAAGTCTACGACGATTCTCCACCGTTTGTTACCACTGGCGTCTGGTTTCTTAGGTACTACGACCAGAGGAAAATTCCAGGGGCTTTTCGATGGTTGAATAATATCATCTTCGAGCATTTGGTTTACCTGTTTATTAACTTCGGTCTTATGAGCCTCAGGTAACCGATATGGTTTGACGTAGATCGGCTCCACGTTAGGAGTAGGAATATTGTGGTAGACAGAACTAGAACAAGTGAGTTTCTCATCACTGAGATGGAATAGATCGCTATACAAGGTACATATTCTCATTACGGAATCGCGTTCTTCGCTCGTGACGTGGCCCAGTTTAATAGATTCTTGTACCCTTTTTATCCTAGAGTAATCAGAGGTGATACTATCTCTGGGTTGTGTATCGAAAACTTCGTAGTCGGATAACTTGTAAATTTTAATGTTATCGACGTCTAACACAGCATTTTCTTCATTAGTGTTAATAAGTGTAACCAGGCAACTATTATTTATTGGTTTAGAAATGCAGTTGCCGGCAACAATTCCGTTTTTAAACTGCTGGGAAAGACATAGGCAGTCTTCCTTAAGATCAGTTTTGACCTGTACCATTACTTCACTTCTGGGTGGTATAGTTAACATTTTCAATGAGGGTTTTAATTTGAATTTTAACTTTTCGTTGCACAATCTAAGAGTAACAATCTTTTTGCCGAAATCGACTTTTGCACTATATTTGTCAAGGAAATCCTTTCCTAGGATTCCATCGCTTATTAAAGGAAAATCGCTTTTGACAACGTGAAAGGGATGATGTCTACTACTATTACCTAGGCCAAGTTTACCGTAGTAGAGGCCTATGGTTTTTTGTGGTTCGTTAGTTATGCCTAGTAACTCAGCTGTTAGATTTGTGTGGATCAAGGACTCGGGGTTCATTTTATTCACTTTGATTAAGCTTATATCGCTACCGCTATCTACAAGGAAATTAGTTAAAGAATTTGTAGTGAAGAACGTTTTTAGTGCGATGCTATCGCTTTTGTTAGTATTTGAAAGAATTACGTTGTATACGCGAAGGCGTGTAGTTGGAATGCTTGAAGTTGCCTTGTTATTAGAGAATTTAATAGTGCCCATTGTCTCAATGGAGTTAGTATTATAGGGTTTAGTCAGCCGATTTGGCTTGACACTGAGATTAGTGTCATGTGATTTAGAAGATTTATTCGTGTCGCGATAGTGATTATTAGTGTTAATGTTTTTAGCAGATGTATGTGGATGGCAAAATTTAGTAGTTCCACCCGTTGTAATAGAGTTGGTATGGTATGGATTACCATCACGTGATTTAGTATTACAAGATTTAGTATTTTCGCTTGGTGTACAAGAATTGGTAAGCAAAGAGTTAGTGTTCAAAGATTTAGAAGTTTGGCTTGGTGTACTTGAATTGGTAAGCGAAGAGTTAGCATTCGATGATTTAGTATTAAAAGATTTAGTATTACAAGACCTTGTATTACAGGATTTAGTATTAAAGGATTTGGTATTACAAGAATTCATATTACAGGATTTAGTATTAAAGGATTTAGTAATTTCGCTAGGTAATGAATTGGTGAGCGAAGAATTAGCATTCAATGATTTAGTATTAAAAGTTTTAGTATTACAAGATTTTGTATTACAGGATTTAGTATTAAAGGATTTGGTATTACAAGAATTCATATTACAGGAATTAGTATTAAAGGATTTAGTATTACAAGATTTAGTAATTTCGCGACTTGGGCGGATTATTGAAACTTTCCGGCTCTGGTCAATCCACCGCTTGTTCCAGGGCCGCTGCCGTTTCCCGAATAGTTTTTACTCTGAGCGTTGGATTGTAATTGAGATGCCCTGTCTTGGTTAAATTTTCTTTTGCGACACTCTTTTATATGGTGTCCTTTATTTTTGCAGTAACTGCATATAACAACTTGTACGCGCTCGAAGGACTCTCGTTTGATCTCTTGTTTGGGTATTGTCGGGAGTTTGCCGTCACTCGGTGTTCTGTTTTTCAAGAAACAGTTGGACGTAGGATGGCCATTTTTATGACAGTAGTTGCACCTCACGGGGGACCTTTGCACGTTTCTAGGTCGTACAGACTTTTCCTCCTCGACGGCGGCTTCGATCGCCTCAGAAAGTTCTGTAAATCGGCTCGCTTTTACAATTAATCTTATGGGCATCTGTAACCCATCAACAAAAGACTTTAAAGCGGTTTTATTGTTAAGGCTCTCTATCACACCAGCGGCTTCCAACCCTTCAGAAGCGACGCAAGCGTCATTTAAGTCCATTAAAAGTCTTTCGACGCGATTTCCGAAGGAGCGAACATTCTCATGCAATAATTGTCTACATGTGACTAGATCGTTTTGTAACTGTGCTAAGGTTCGCCTTTCTAGGAACTGACTTTGGAGAATTGTCTTTAATTCCTCCCAACTCTCTATTTCCTTGTACTTTATAACGTTGTAAGCGATACCAGTTAATTTGCTTTTTATTATGTTCACGAGCGTGTTAGAGTCGTTTGCGCTTAAATCGGCAGACACCACAATGTCACAACAACTAACGAATTTGTGGAGGTTTTCGCGATTCCCATTAAATTCAGGAATTAGTTTAAGTGCGAAATCCTTGTCTAATTTGGGTGGCATGGTGGTGTTTTCGTCCACAGAGGAATGGCTATCCGTCATTTAATTTTGACAGTTCGTTGAGATTCCTTCAAGAGGACGGAACGATAATTGGGTTACCTTGCAAATGCAATTTCACTTTCTTTCAGCTCCGAAAAATGACTGATAAGCGAGATAACAATTAAATTGAAATTCCACCAAGAGGATGAACGATAATTAGGTTGCTTTGCGAATGCAAATGGCAATTTCACTTTCTTCACTGCTTCGAGAAAACGACTGATAAAACGAGATAATAATGAGCGGAGAAAAATTGTACGGTATTATTTCACCATAAGAATAAAATTTAATTACGCACAAAACAATCCAAACATGATCATTGATGAAATCAAAAATTATTGGAGAGTGAACACCTTTGTAATTATTCAATAAGGTAGATATTCAACAAAACAAAACCGCACTACCGCCCAATAAGTTTCTCACAATAATTAAATTCGTGTACACACTTTATATTATTGGCAAAAGAGTATATTTTTAGCATGCATTGATAAAAGAAATATATTAAGTATTTATTAAAAATATATTAATTAGATAAAATTGCAAAATCATAAAATATTAGGTAAAAGAGAGTTCTTTTAACTTAATTAGTGGTTCTTTTCTCTCAAAATTCCTTTATTAAAAAAATGCAAAAGCGATGTACTTTGTGTACATATGATAAAAAGAAATTTGTTAATTAAAAGAAATTATTTCGTTTAACTAAAAAATTTAAAATTCCTTAAAAGTAAATTGTTGCAGCCGCAGTCGTCAAATATGCACAACTCCTTGTTTCGCCTAGCACTTTAACTACATTCAGATGCGCACAGCTTCCGGAATTATATTATGGGAAATGGTCACCTTGCACTTATGTTTTAAGTAGCCTTCGTCTTCAGATGCGCACGGCTTCCATTCACCTGGTTCTGCTATATTTAGTAAAATTTTTTGTTTTACCTTTACTTCGAGGTCAATTTGGTTTTAAAAAAGGTAACTAAAAATCTGCTGCCTGGATCCTCTCAGCTCCCAGCGCCCTTTTTTTTAGTGAGTCGTCCTGTTTCCTAGATCGTTTTCGTCTTCTTCAATATTTTCAGCAATTATCACTTTTTTCCGACCGAATTCACACCGAACCCCACACCTGACACCAAATTTTTGTTGTAAACTACAAGGGGTATTATTAGGAGCGGTCCTTTAAGTGAAACACAACTGATTATTTTAATTAAAGAGACTTTTATTCCGAATAATTATTATTGTATTACAGACTTGGTGGTTACCGCTCCCAGCGCCCTTAATACAATAATTTACAATAATTATTATTGTATTACAGACTTGGTGGTTACCGAACCAACCGACCTGGAGAATGTAGAACGACTGACAAATCTGAGTTGAGCCTTTACTTTGCTTGCTTGTTATAATCGCTTACTTGCAATATTATAGATAAGAAATGCAGAGTAAGCGAATAGAACAATGAACAATGAATAGAATGAACGCTTATGACAAAGTATTAAATGGAGTAATTTGATACAGGAAGCAAAGTAAAAGGCATGCGCATGGAGATTAGTATTGAAATGCGCATGGTAAGTAATAAAAACAAAACAACATGCGCATGGAAATTATATTGAAATGCGCGTGTTGGATAATTGAAAGGGCAAAAAATGGGCATGTGCAATGACTTCACAACATAGGTAATAATCTTTTGTATAAATAGAAAAAAATTGCTCAAAAATCTGTTTCTGAGTCATTTTTTGACCAAAAACTGATTTTTTGAAACTTTGACCTTGAATAACTTCGAAAGGGTTAAATTTTCGAAAAAATGACAAGGGGTCTTTTTGTAGGCAATAACGTTTCGTATTGACTGATCAAAAAAAAATTTCGAAAAAACGAGTTTTTGAGTGATTTTTTGGACAAAAAGTGATTTTTGATAACTTTGACCTTGAATAACTTTGAAAGGGTTAATCGGGTCAACATGTTTGTAAAAACTAAAGTTGTAGAGAATTTCATTGTCAACATTTAGGTCCTTTGTATGGGGTTGTACGACATATAGAAACCGAGATACAAGTAAAAAACCGGAAAACGGCTATATTTCCGGCGGCCATGTTTTTTTTGTGATTCCGAAATTGTTTTCTGCTGTGGACCAATTTTCAGCCATTTCCGAATTTTGTCTCCTTTCCTGCGTTTGTTTTGCTAATTTCCCCGGACTAGTTGTGTTATTTTACGCAAATAAAAATTTGAAAATTGTTATAAAGCCGCCCATACACGGTGAATGTACATCGAAGTGCAGATGTACAACCAAAACTATCGATTGAGAGCCGGTCGGCCGATCAAAACTTGATGCGTGCATAGGTTTGATGAAAATCATGGTACAGCACGGACGTACATCCAATTTGAAAGAAAGATTTATAGCTTTTTTCCTAGAAGAAAACAAAAGAAAAAAATTACAATATATAATTTTTAAAAGCAGTCGGTGTCGACAAATTTTTAGATGGTTTTTCCGACTCCAGTAACTAGAAAATTCCTTCCGACTCGGACTCCGACCCTGACTCCGCAGCCCAGGAGTGGTAGCACGTAAGTTGTTTCAAACGACTTCTCCATACAAAAATTCAGAATTTTTGTATGAAGAGGTCGATTGAAACAACTTACGTGCTGCCACCCCTGGTCTGAAGGTCATTCTTAAATCAGCCTACGAAAATTGATGGAGGTTGATATAGCTGTATTTCACTCAATGGGGCATTCTTTGAAGGTGAGAAGGAAATAAATTTTGATGAATTAATTCATTTTGTTTTGTACACAGAAATCTCTCCAATTTGTCATTTCTTCACAATTTTCTTTACTATTCACAGAAATATCGCTGTTTCTACTCTACCTTTGCCTATAGTTTAGGGGTATACATTGGCTCCTATTAAGTCCCCGAAATCATGCAGTATGTATTTGGAACGGTAGTATATGAATATCTAACCAAAAACTGCAACACTTCAAAAGTCTCTCTCTATAACATGTAGCCTGCAGGTTGATGTTACCAATTACATTCCATTAACAAAACGGACATGACGAATTTTTTAGAGAACCGCTCTTGTCATTTAATCTATCACAACACATAAATAACGTGATCCTATTTTGAAACTACTTACACTGTCTAATAACCCTTGTACTTGGCATTAACATTAAGGGAGTAGGCATATACGTTGAATTTCTATAACATCACTTTGGATTGTAATGCATCTACTATGTACGAAAAGCTTGTCTTACATACCGTAGCCATTCTATTGTATGTTCAATCTGCACTCATTTTTATGCACAATTTCAATACGTTTTTGTTTTAACCCAATTAAAATTTCTTTAGGCGTTTTGCACCAGAAAGATTTTTTAAACAAACCCTCATACTTAATTGCTTAGTTGTAATTTAAAATTATATCGCTTCCAGGAAACTTGCAAGTTCGCCCATTAAAAATTTACAACTCGTTATCGAGCTGAAAAATCCCTTGCTGGTGTCAAATAATTCAATACCAAATAATGAAAAA
Source organism: Thereva nobilitata (assembly GCA_963855945.1). Classification (NCBI taxonomy): domain Eukaryota; kingdom Metazoa; phylum Arthropoda; class Insecta; order Diptera; family Therevidae; genus Thereva; species Thereva nobilitata. Next base: position 36,527,776 of record OY979696.1, read on the forward strand.
CAGTGATTTTACGTAACTCTCCCAACTTTCTACTAAAATCCAAGTAGTCAAGGTAGAGCCAAGATTGCATTTATGGTTTTGAAACAGATTGAAATTCCAACCCATTACTAAACGTCATCCTGATATGAAGCTACCAGCAAAGTTATGCACGAGAGTCTCGGCAATTAAGATAACCCAGAAAGTCTGAAAGGGTTTGGGCTTAAATTAAGGCTGGCAATAAAGCGAGGTTATCTCAAAGAAGTGCACCCCAAGAACAATATTTACATACTCCATTGTAGCCACGGGGAAGCAAAAATGAATTTTAATGGCCACTTTGTCTTCTCGGTCGTAAACAAACCTTCACAAGGACAATTTAGATAAAATCCTGGTATGAAATATTTGCCAGTTATTTATCGTTTACCCAAAGGATCTTTCCAGATATTTGCGAAATTCATAAGCTTTATGCCCTTGAAAGCTACCCCACACCCCCAATTCCCATGGGAACAAAAACAACGAAAATCAACTTCTCGAAAGGCCGTAAAAAGCGAAGAGAGGTCAATACGGCAACTCTTTATCGCAGTATGCGACCACCAGTATTACTATTGCAGGATCAAGCCAGGATAACATATGACAGCTGCTGGTCTATCCCGGGAATTACCCCTAGAATAATGAAAAGTCAATTGAGGGTGAAACAAAAATTGCCATCTTCTGACCGCATCTTATCTTTATGGCGTCCGAATTCAAATGACCACCATTTGAAAGCCATAAGGGATCACAAGACTGTGCACTTATAGAAAAATTATGCGACCAGTGCTCGTCTTATTAAGCCCTTAACGTGTTGTCTCGGGTGGTTTAGGGATGTTTAGACCACTTGACTCCGAAATGGACCACATTTGTTCCGGTCGAAAATTGTCCCGGATTTGTGTGGCCCCAATCGAAAATCATTCGATTTTATGTCTTCCTCCATATTAATGCAAGGTAACAGGGTCGAGATGGCAGCAATAACAAATAATAACTTATGCCATTTTATGCGTTTTCTTTGAGACCCGTAAAGAGGGGGTTTATTTAGAAAAATAAACAAATTCATTTTGTAATAAAATGTTAAGGAGGTCGAGGCAATTTCTTTTCTATGTACGGCAAATTTAAAATTATGCAAAAAAAACTCACAGGGACCTGGGGGTTTCCAAATCATTGTGGAAGAACATTTCCTCAGACTTTTATAAATTTATAAGTTAAGAGTGAAGAATAATTGGTAAAAAGTAAGTAAATCAATTAAATGGCTAACAAGAAAAATAATTCTAGCAAAATTAGATAAAGGTGCTAGAACCACCAAGGCATTCTCAGGATTAGAATTAGAAGGTGATAGGATCGAGAAAACCAGCGAGCAATGCATCCTATAGGATTTATTATGTGATGTCCCATTAAGGCTTTGGAAGTAATCTATAACGAGCTTTGAATCGCATTTCCATATCAAGATGCTTCGCTTCAGGTTCGCTTCACAAAGTGTAAAGTGTTCCTATTAGTCCAATCAATCTACAATAGTTCCTTGTAAATTTAGCGTTAATTGCCAACAGGAAACAAAAAATATGGTTATATAGGAAAAAAAATTCTAAAAAAGATAGCGTTTTCTTTTTTTGAATTTGGAATGGCGAACCTAACCTAAAAAATTCTGGAAAGTGAAAAAAACGCTTTTTTGCGAATAACAAAAAAACTAGAGCTCGGATCAAAAAAAATCAAATTATAAAGTTGTAGGTATTCAAATTATCTTTCGATTGATATATATAAAGTTATAGGTTAGAGCACAAACCATAGAGAAAAATGCAAAAAAATGTTAAAAATCACGTTTTTTTAATTTGTTAATTACTTTTGTTTAACGCAACTTAGATATTTGTTATTTGGCAAAACCATTGCTTCTTGCTAGCTGAAAAAACAGTTTTATTTTTGTTGCAAAATATTGAACACTTTCCTTGAAATTTCACTTTTTGTAAAAAAAGGCGTTCTTCTAAAAACGCTCCTCTTGGTCTACGGATTCTTCTAGAGTACTGTTCTATAGCTTAAAATTTTCTTCAAAACTTGTACTATCACGTACAAGTAACAAAAAGTCTATTAAAAGATTTTCCAGTACTTAAAATGACCCCCAAAAACATATTAATAATGAAAAAACAGACTCAAAAAGTTAGTTTTTACAATCGAACGTCTGTTTTTTCATTATTAATATTTTTTGGGGGTCATTTTAAGCAATGGAAAACTTTTAAACAGACTTTTTGTTACTTGTACGTGATAGTACAAGTTTTGAAGAAAATTTTAAGCTATAGAACAGTACTCTAGAAGAATCCGTAGACCAAGAGGAGCGTTTTTAGAAGAACGCCTTTTTTTACAAAAAGTGAAATTTCAAGGAAAGTGTTCAATATTTTGCAACAAAAATAAAACTGTTTTTTCAGCTAGCAAGAAGCAATGGTTTTGCCAAATAACAAATATCTAAGTTGCGTTAAACAAAAGTAATTAACAAATTAAAAAAACGTGATTTTTAACATTTTTTTGCATTTTTCTCTATGGTTTGTGCTCTAACCTATAACTTTATATATATCAATCGAAAGATAATTTGAATACCTACAACTTTATAATTTGATTTTTTTTGATCCGAGCTCTAGTTTTTTTGTTATTCGCAAAAAAGCGTTTTTTTCACTTTCCAGAATTTTTTAGGTTAGGTTCGCCATTCCAAATTCAAAAAAAGAAAACGCTATCTTTTTTAGAATTTTTTTTCCTATATAACCATATTTTTTGTTTCCTGATGGCAATTATTAGATGGATTTGTGTAGATTGATTGGACTATATGTTTCAGAAGCGACAGTCCTTATTAAGAACAGAACAGTAACCAGAAAATACACCTTTTTGAATGACAGGGCCGTTTTACCTTGATGTTATCGATGGAAATGATATTTGATAATGGGTTTAGAAGTAAACAATTTAGCAACAAAAACTTGTGGTCGTTGGTAACGTCCATTAAGAAGAATTTGACTCTGTCCACTTGTAACCTCGGCAGGCCTAGACAGAATAGCGACAGAGCAGCAAGGCAAGCAGTGCGCCACAGCATATAAAAAGGCCGGTAGTTACCCGCCGAGTTCAATTGAGTTCAGATAGTCGAAGAGTTGATTCCTTTGCCTGATGACTAGACGGGTAATTTAAGAGAGTTGATCTGAGGATACTAACTGCCTGTTCCCAATGAGCCCGCCACCGATATTTTCCATATAGATTGTCGTTGTTCTGTCGTTGATGGTGAATTAGATTTAATTTTAATGCTGCCGGTATAACCCCTCCCTGAGCAAAAGCTCTCTCATTTTTTCGCTCAATTTTCTATGTACCTGCCACCTAGTTGTCGATTTATAGTTGAGTTACATGTGCTTTCTTATGTTTGTTGTTGCTTTCTGCGCTTTTTTTATGTTTTTTGTATTTATTTTATTTTTATTTTTTATGTTTAATTATTGTTATTTTACGGCGACAGCTCATTTTAATAACTCTAATTTTTATTTAAATAATAAAAAATAATACACAATTTTCTTGCACCAAAAATGACTTCTGCCAATAAAAATTTACGGTGGCGGTGTCGGTATCACTGGGAATGCTCTCACCGTGCGTTGAGGGGAAATTATCGTTGACGGCCTCATTGGGAACAGGCAGTCACTAGACTAGACGAACGTGACAAAACCGTGTTACCACATGAGAGTGGATTCGGTGATAAATAAACCGACGAATCTAGAGAACTACCGCTGACCGACAGCATTACTATAAGAGAGTTTATAGAATGGTAATTGCTGGGAGTGGACATTTTAACGCCTCAGGGTTACCACCGGAGTGTTGATCCAGGGGTAATCCACATCTAGCCTATTATCCTCTCCGTTCTTTCCCCTTGATATCATCGGGTGGAATTATTATTGTAGTTTCTTTTTTATGATTGTTCACGTAAGAGATACGTAATTGCAGAGTTTTTCCTTGAACTTCTCTGAGCTGACCCACCACTTCCGCCTTAGCACACTATAGAAGTCTATACACAGAAGTCTTTGCGACCAAAAGTCTCTATCGTCTGGACCTACTACAAGGCTTACAGATAGAGTCTAAAGGCTTCTATAGAATTTTGTTTGTGAAACAAAGCAAAGTCGCTGGAAAATAGTGTTGAGCCGGACTTACACGAGGCAGAACATTTGTCCCTTACACGATGTAAATTGTACTGAGGCCTCAGTTTTTTTAAATGTCCCGGTTCAAAAATAATGTCCTATTGGTATATGAGCGTGTATCGATATAAATGAAGCGAGGTGTGATTGTAAATTACGTAGTGGAGAGACATTTCTTCCTTCTTTGGCGGCAGTAAAATATCCAATTTGAACTGCGGCGAGGTGAGATTGCAAATACGAACTGGATGGAGAGACATTTCTTACATTTTTCGAGGGAGGGAAATTTTGTACTGAAAAGACAGTTCTTAAATTTTTCGAGGGAGTGAAGTTTTGTACTGAAGAGACAATTCTTACATTTTTCGAGGGAGCGAAATTTTGTAATGTAGAGAAAATTCTTACATTTTTCGAGGGAGTGAAATTTTGTACTAGAGAGACGTTTTTTACTTCTTTTGGGGTAGCAAAATTTCCAACATGAAATTAGGCGAGGTGGGATTGCAAAATATAAATATACGACCACGGACAACTAGTTAGAAACAGTTTCATAAAAAGTGCATTTATAAAGTTTTTATGTTTTTATGTAGGAATCAAATTAAAGAATTCCCACCACCTCCTCTTAAATTTTTTTAATATGTATAATGGTGGGCCTAGTGAAGGAAACACACATAAAAACATAAAAAATGTATAAATGCAATTTTGATGAAACTGTTTCTAATTAGTTGTCCGTGGCTGTACATTGTGGAGGAATAGATTTCTTACTAACTCTAAGGCAGTTTAATGCATATTAGACTTAAACTTTTAAAAATGGTTTCATTGGTATTTTTTTCTTTTTTTTAATTTGCTTGTTTTTTGTCATTTTGGCATTACAATAGCACCTCGCCTCATTTGAAGTATGACATTGTACTGGCTCAAAAGAAAAAAGAGGCACCTCTTACAAACTCATTTTATAATCGTGTCCTACCCAACACTACTGGAAAAGTCCCCAGAGAGTCTTCAGAGACATACCTACCGTCGACATGTCCGCACAGACATTCCGTCGGCCGTTGCATACAAACTTCACAGTCTGTACAGAAGTCGCACGGACATAAGCCCTTATTGTGTGGACCTACCATTACATCAGCAAACTATCTGAGGTAGCATAAGTTCCGACTGCATTACCAACGCTGCATCTGAACTTGTAGAGGTTAGCTCCTTAGTGACCTCGATCAATTTTAGGTCATCCAAACGTTCACTGAACTCTTCATCGGAGTCAGCCTCTTCGTTAGATGATACCGTTTGGAAATCCTTTATTCATGCCTGCTTTAGGCTGAAAAGGAAGTTTATAATCAATTTTTTCGAGCGCCTCTAGGCACTCGTTGTTAGTAGGCAGTACAAGTATCTTGCTATAACGCTGGGCTTTCTCAATCTTGAGTACTTTTCAGTCTACCGAAGAGATATCCCTGTTTTGACGCCTCGAACAATTTGTCTGCCTCTGGTTATATTTTTGGGAGCCAGATTCTGGCCCTAGGTCTTTTAAGAATATATATTGCGCAGGCGGGCCACTTCCCAGGTGTCGCTTTAGGCGAGCAATGCACTTTTCCAGAAATTCCTTCGAAGGGTGATCTCCACACCTGATTACTCGGAACGCTCTAATTAAACGAGGGCAGTGGCCCCTCTGACGGCTCTTGTCCCATCACGACTTCCATGACCAGCGGCCTCGATGTCGGCCCAGAGATGGTCCGGGAGTCTGTTGGTCCTAGAGTTGGCATCAGTTAGTGCCACTAGAAGGTGGTCCCTCAGTACTTCATCATTGGCCTGTTACCCGTCGAGCCTGTTTGCTTGACTCCTGAAGTAGTAGTTTCCCCGACTATGCCCTCTTGGCTTGTCTTCCTTTTTGGGGCATTATTTGAAGGCGCCGAATTGTCTTCCCTGGATCTCACTCTTTTTGTGCCTCATGCTGCCGTCAGTGCTATCTTTGCATTGTTAAGCGCTTTCCACTCCTCAAAGACTGGTTTTTACTTAACTTTGTTGGTCTTATCCCTCTCTGAGGTTGTGGTCTCATTCTCTGCCATTTTACCCAGAACAAAAAGGGTGCGATTGTACTTTCTCTTGCGGAGGGACGCTTATAATCTTTGTTTCACATTGCAACCATTGTGACTGTGACTGGTAATTCCTGGCGCACCTGTGGTTATATTGACTGACTTAGGAGTACCGTGGTTGATACTCGTAAAGCCAGAGCTGGCGATTGCCCCAGTTGGGCAAGCTGAAACTTCCACGAGGTGGTGGGGCTCATAGTCCTTAATCCTACTCTTTCTACGTTACTGTGTCAGTATATCTATTCGTAATCGACCATTCCAAACGCGAGTGTCGTTTTCCCAAGCGGTCCCTCAACTAAGTACTAACCACCTCCAAAGCTGCTTGACCTACACAATCGAACGAGAACCGGTCTATTGAGTATGCTTTATGGTCACCAAGATAATTGCCCATTTTCTTCGTGCTATAGAATTTTTAAAGCCCAAATGTTGCTCCCTTTAGTCTAAAAAAGGGTTAGCGGATCGTGATTCTTTTGGACTATTCCGTGCGTCTTTTATTTATAGCGTGCCTGTAGCGGGCTGCAGTTAGGCGTCCCGTGCCTCTTTCGACTGCCTTGCAGGCATTTGAAGCCTGTTGCGGCCTAAGAACGGGCAAGCCTTATTTTAATTGTGCCAGTAGATCCATTGTGTAAAATACTAATGTATCTACCAAATCTTTGGTACCATCAAAAACTTAACTTTTAATGGATATCAAAATTTGAAACAGTAAATTTAAAAATCTCATATTTTATCTATTATGAAAAGCTCCAGTTATATTCCTAACATACTAAACTCTAAAAATCAATTACATCTATCAAATTCCACAATGGCATATATTTTATAAAATAAAGAAAAATTAAGTTCTTTCAAAATAATCCTTAAAAGCCTTTCGGCCCCTTTGGGCTGCAGCATCCGCTTCGGAAATTTAAGATTCTTCTTGAGGCCGGAGGAAATTGCCTTTGCATAAATTTGCGGAGACAACACTTTCCCTCTTTGTAATCCTCTTAAGCAAGCCCAGCGACAGTTTATCCCCCCCCCCACTCCATAGCACCAAGAAGAAGAGTTAAACATTAAAACTATAAAAAATAATAGTCGCAGTTAGATAGGAGCTTTTTCTGTGCCGATGTATAATGTTTGGAGCTTTAAGTGATTTTATGGGCCGCGTTTGATTTGCATACGGAGATTACTGCTGCGATGAATGGTAATCCTTGAGCAAGCATAGTAGCCCGGGGACGTCAAGTTTCCATGTCACATAAGATTTTGAAGGACCATAAATCACTGCAAGTGTTTTTCTTTGTTTTGCATATATTTTGGGACTTTATCTCATGTTTAAATACGTCCTGTGTATGCACGGCGGTGGAGCTGCTGCTTAGTATGCTTTATGTGAAAAGGACAACGAGATAAATTGCTGTATTGCGTCATGCTTAAAAAAGGATATGTTAATGATTCCCTTGTTTTTAGGACACATTCAAGCATAATATAAATGCAATTACATCCTTTTTCTGGTTTTAATTCAAAACTGACCTTCTGTCTTTGAATTTCTAAACGAACCCTAATACTTTCTCCTCTCTAATTTCCCCCAAACCACAAGACCCCATTTACGATGTAATAAACTTTCTTAGTGGAAGTTTCTGCATTAAACATAGCACAACATTAACTTATTCTTTTATTGTCCTCCAAGGATGTCTTCATTCCGGTTCATGGGGCTTTTATGTCTATTATGGAGTACGTAAGAAGGTGATTTGATTGCTAATGTGATCTCATGAGCATGTGGTCAAATGCTTCACGTCGTTCGAGGATATCTTCTCTGTGCAATTATCGATTAGATATAAAAAGGGAATACGTTCCTGTGCACGCCATTTCTAGTTTTGTAGATAGTTCTGTTCTGTTCGTTCTGCAATAAGACAAAGTGTAAAAATTCCTTAAATAATTAATAATTTTGATTTCACTAAAATAGATAAGAAGTTAAGGACGATGGCCTTACCAACAACGCAACAACAGACTACGTGAACTTCTCGTGTGTAGGGGTGTGATGTCTTACTTTTACTTTTAAAGCAATAAGAAACCAACATTTCTGTATTGATGCAGCATGTGAGTATTTACTGAAACAATAAGTCATTTCGTAATTAAGGGCAATAAATTACATATGACCGGAATCAGTTTAACCCAAAATAGGGATGAAATGCTGAAACAAAAGACAAATGTGGTCACAAGTGTGATCTATTACTCAAGGAAATGGCTTTGCTGTTCGGATTAAAGTTGAGTTTTGTTGTTCCGGTTTTTGGTGGGTTTATTTAGTAGTATAGGAATAAGATAGTATAGTGAAAAGGACTCATACTCTTGCACAGAATTTCAGACTTTAATTCTATATCCTTTGCATTAATACAGGAATATAACCAATCATAAAATTATTCGTAGAATGCAATGCGAAAATAGAATATTTTTTTTTAATGTATCTCAAACACAACCTAAGAAGAGAACTTATGAAAATTTGGCTTTATGCCAAAGGTACCATCGTGGTAAGCGGTGAAAAATTCCTATACGGCCAAAGAACATATGGATATATTCAACGGTCTCGCAAATATTTCGATATGCCGCGTATCCGACCATATGGTGATCAGCGTTTCCAAAGGACTTTCAGGGCGATTATTCCGAATCACTCTGAGTGGAAGGAACTCATCCTTCCCGGGGTCCAAGTCCAAGAAACCTCCTGGTTTACCGTTGGGTCAAAAATGGAACATGGTACAGAGGATGGTATCGCGGGACCCAACTTCAAGGTTTCAATGGGCAGGCACACCTCTGTTTTTCAGATAGCAATACATGCTATTGAGATCTGCACTAGGCGTCTTGAGGAACGTTTAAAAGGCGCCGACGTTCTAACACTGTTGTACAGCGAATTTTACCTAAGGTCGAGACTAAGCAGAATGGGTTCATTGTATTGAAATATGATATTTCGCCAAGTTTTATGCAAATTCAAAAACAAATTAAAAAGTTAAAAATTAATGTTTAAAGTTTGAAAAGAGACGAAAAAAATATTGTCCAATTTACTTGGTTTTTGGTATACGTTTAGAGAATAATTAATTAAAACTGTTTACGTTGTCAACAATTTTTTATAATAATTAATTATATAAGTTTTTCACACGAAAATTTGTCAAAAAATGAAAAGAAAAGTTATAAATCGAAATTCTGCATACACTCATACAAAAAAAATATCTAATTTTCAATGTTAACAATTTTTTGTTAATAACTTTTTAATTTTTATATAGAATTGTTAAAAATTTTGGATTATGAATCCTCTTGATGTCTTTCACAAATGCTATAAAGGGTTTTCTTAGGTAAAATTTCAAAATCGATTCTGTACAACAGTGTAATTTCGTTGGACAGTGCAGCTGCCATCAAGACACTCTCATCGTAGAAGTTTTCTTTCAAAATAGTTGCAGAGGGCTTTGACGTACCTACTGTAGAGCCTTGCCAGGAAAAATACGATCTCTTAATGCAGGGTCCCCGGACACTAGAGGGTCGAGGGCAATGAGGTTGCAGACAAGCTTGCGAGGCAGACACCTCCCTTTCAAGCTTGTGTTTGGGCGGAGGAGCGGAAAGCTGTGGCTGCAGGACCATGGCCCCTCGTGTATGAATGGGCCTATTCACACAGTGCACATGGCAAGTAAAACCGGTTTTATAGATGAGAGAGGGAAGGGAGCAGAAGAACTTAACGAAACATTTGTCACGCAAAAGCAAACGCGTGAAAACTAGCCCACATATAAAAAGTTACTTCCTCTCTCTTGCATTCTTTAGGTCTGTTTTTCTCTAACAAGTAACTTTCATCTACAATCCATTTAAACGTGCCTGTATAGCATTCAAATTTACTACCCATAATTTACGCCCCGTGTGAGTTCCTAGGAGGTGAATAAAACCGGTATTACTCAACACACTTATGGCATCGTGTGAATAGACTCAATGGCCAAAGAAGACTGGGTTAAGAGACTGAACCTAGCATATTGGGAATCAGTCCCAGTCCCAGGTCTTACGCTAAAGAACTAATAAGACCCTTTGCCTTAAGGGGCGTTATGACTCTAAACAGGGCGGAACTTATGCCCCAGTTACACGAATGACAAAAAATGACAATTGTCATAATCTCTGGTCATAATTAATGGCATTGTTGTTGTTTATTTTTTATGACAGAAATAATGACACAAATTATGACCGTGTATGACGATAATGACAAATTATGACAGAAAAAATGGCAAGTGTGTCATTCGTGTAACAGCACCATTAGGCTGTTGGTGGGATATATGACTGGCCATGTGGGGCTGCATTCTGACAGAGTCCCAACTCTGCATGGCAGGCGACGACACTTCCACAAACGTTCTCTTTGAATGTTGTGCTCTAATCTGGTTTAGAGCAAGAACTTTTATCATAGAGCTTCTGAGCCCCACTCAGGTTCGGCCTTCTTCAACTAAAGACCTTCTTGCCTTCGTCCGGAGGGCCGACGGCCGGTTTTTTTCATAAGTGGAGCATGTACACAATAGGCCTAACTTGATCGCGGTATGCGTATACAAAACGTTTTTAATTTGCTCGATAGCTGTTAACGCCACCTTATAACTTAATGTCAATATGGGAAAAACGGTTATGATACTATTTACGAGGAAATGAGGACTGGCGGGATTGACAGAAACGGTCTGAGCTAAATACTCATCACATGGATGATCTGTTGAGCAAGATGTGTAGCTTTTTGTGGTCCTGTCAGAAAGTCTGTGGATCCACAAGTATAGGTTTCAGCCAAAAACCATTATTTGATATACATCGCCATCATAAGGTTAGTGGCCTTGGTGTGATGGCATAGAACTCGATTTTAAAGCTTTACGAATAAATTACAAAAAATCACAAAACTCCATTCGCACTTTACGGACTGTGTTGAAGGCTACTCAATTTGATACAGCTCCGTCTTAAGGTAGAGAAATGAGTCATAAGCGCTGTGCTGAGGCTGACAGAGCGATAGTCTTCGTTGGAATATTCTACAATTGCATGGAAAGGATTACCATCGGACTGCATGTCCGCCAAGATCTCAACAAGCCCTCTTCCGCGAATTTAAAAGATAGGTTATGTTGGATTTTCCGTACTACACCGCAGAGTGAACTTGTATGATACACATGTAAGGGTGGTTAATATTAGGGAGAATACACCACATTTGCTACAGTGATGAGCTTGGGCACACCAGCTACTGTCGCGTAAAGTTCCATAGGCCCAAGTCCAAGTTTTGTTTGGAACTACCAACGCGATCTGTGTGCTAGGTATTCTCAATTGTGTCACCAACGGGAACAAAAATGGGGACGCCTTGGGCACAAAAGGGTCTGATACTGTTTCAATCAGAGTAGCCCTAGGGTACAAAGTTCCGGGTACCTAGCGGGCAGATTGGTTTACTTGCTAGTCTGGTACTGTCGGCGTGAGAAAGCTTAACACGCCGACGAGGCTGCCCCTCACTCACACCAACGCACAGTGGTTCCAAATCCCGAAAAGGTGGCCAAAACATGTAGACGTCAAATTGTATGAAATTACGTACAAATAGCATTTTGAGGTCGTTGATTACGAATCTTCACTCAAAATAAAAAAAAAGTGGTCACATTTTTATGAAATTTGGTATGAAGAGTATTTCGAGTCTGCTGATTGCGAATTGCTACTCAAAATTTAAAAAACAAAATGGCGGATCCAATATGCCGGACAAAGTTCTTATAAAATGGCCAGAACTTTATGAAATTTTATTTAAATTACACAAATCGGGGCAAACTGGGCAACTTTTGGAACTTCCAAATTATAGAGAAATATCTTAAGAATGCGACAAAACTTGTTAGAGAGTGGGATGTCGTGGGACTTTTGAGTAATGTAATTTTATACATTGACGTTTACACCGGGAAGTTATAAAAAAACTTTTTTTTAATGGCATATTACTAAAATAATTAAGAAAATTTATTGTCAATATGAAATAACGTTTAAAAGTACTTATTTTCGTTAGCAGAAGCAATTTCAAACGATACCAGGTCACTGTTAACACAGAAAAACCCGTTTCACTATGTACCGCGCCGAGGCCCTCGTGTGCCAGACGCTCAGGTAACAATGGCTCTCGAGAGCCCCCCATGCAAGTTTGACCGTTATAAAACGCTGTTTCTAGTACCTAGACCCAAAAAGTCCCCAAATCAAAGATCGATTTTAGGGATTTTTGGCCACCTTTTCGGCATTTGGAACCACTATGCGACGCGACGGTTGAATTTCAGCCGGCTGCTTAAAAAAAGAAACTTCTACAACATCCAAGAATTCAAACGCGAGGTTTACCGGCTCCACCTCATGTATCTCCTAGTCTCCCCTTAACCTATCCTATCCTTTTTCTACCTTTCGAGCTAAGCTTACTACTAAACATTGCACCATGACGGAGTGGTAGTAGGCATAAAGAATGACACCTGAACTTAGACTTTCACACAATAAAAAAAATCATCCAAAACCGACCATCAGGGCACCCTCCAATTTGGTCAACAAGCCTTTTGAAAATCGGACTCTAATTGTAGGCAGACTGCTGGACTGCTTCTACAAATTTGAGGAATTCGGGTTGTTAAATAGTAGGACCAAGTGTCGTCCGTGATACTTTTTTAAACTTTATATTTTATAAAAAAAGAAGTTTCTATTGTAGATTTAACACTTAGGCTATTTTTAAAGCATTCAACGCGTCAGTTTTAGAAAACCAGGCACTGTGAATGCATTAATGTATTGTTTATAAACATAGAATCAACCTACATCAATGCACTGCTTTAAACTTGAAGGGCCTTGTGCAGTTTCAGGTGCTTTGGCAATAGTTGGTGGTATAGATCTAGTATGTTTAAAAGACAGAACTGATATCTGTGGAACAAAGTTTGACCAAATGTTGAGAAAAAGTTTAAACATGCATTTCAATTCCTCTCATTTTCTTTATTTATTAGAAAAGTCCAACAAAACACATCTGCCTGACAGTTTATTCACTTAGCAGGTAAACGATAAACGACACATCATTTCGTTTTGTTTTCAACTGAGCAGTAAAATGTGGTCCTTACTCCATATAGGAATTTTTTCACCAACTGAATAAAGACTATATTTTTATAATAGGTAATTTTGAAGCAAGAACTCACTTTTTTATACCTTAAAAATAGTATTTGATTAAGAAAGGCATAGCTTGGGTTGTCCCTTTACGAAGACGAAACTTCTATTCTACTTATTCTGACAAAGTACGATGCCGTATAACAATTATTATGAGATGTCATATTACAATAAATTATTTACAATTACTAGAGTGCAAAATCTACACTTAAAAAAACCCAAAAAAATCTTGTTGATTTTCGCAATATGAAAATTTTTAACTTTTCCTTGTCATTGCATAACAATCAAGACTGGTTTGCTACAATCTTGAAGACCACGTCAACATGGATGTGCAGAAAACATCAGAGAAGGTTTCGCCTTATGATTTGAGGGGGTCATTTATCATCAAATGTGTGGGGTACATAAATATGTCGCATGAAAAATGACATAAGAAATTTGTTGTTTCTTAGATGAAGGATTTTAGATGATAAATCACAAATAAAGGACCACAATAAATCTTTACTTTTGCAGGATGAAACAGAAGAAAAATTGAACTTAATACTGCGAAAACTAGGGACGCAGAGCAGCAAACGGAATGGAATGTCTAAGGTCGTGAGGCTTATCTAAAGTTGCGTATCCTAGGGTGATATAATAAGATTTTTTTTGTCTTTCATTTTTGGTAATGAAGGTAGAGTTAGGAAATTAACTTTAACAAATATGAGAGGATTTAGTGTGATAATTGAGATTAATTTAACAATATAGGATTTGTTGTTAACTATTATACCTACGAGTGATTATTTATTTTAATAAGATGAGGCAATTAACAAAGCACAGTGAATCATACGACTTAATAAGGCCTCGGATAATTTTAACATAAATCGTTATATCGTATCTGGACGTGCTTGATTTGATGTATGATCCTTTGTACTAGAGAGAAGGTGGTATCAAGGCTTCTTGATTATTCATGAATACCTACCTAGACTTGGATAAGATTTCAGTAGAGTCAGCTGTCCATTTCTAAACCATGACACATAGATATTCATAGATTTCACAAATTTCTCTTATCGTTTTGTTATATAAATGCCTTATAAAAAACGTTATCTCGTGTAAATACGGTTGATCAAGACATTAGGGGTATTCATGATCTGTGTTAAACGTCGAGAAATCGTAAAATGTTATCTTCGAAATAGACAAGATCGTGAGCGACTCCTTTAAATTTCCATGTAAAAGTGTTATTTTTTATATTAATTTGCAATTTTCAAATACAACTATCAATCAAAATAAATTCTAAACAGCTGATGACAGTAAAAGAAAAAAATGACGTGACATTTTCGATCTCGAGATGTTGAATTAACACGCCTTTTCAGATGTTATTTGTTAAAATCGAAACAAATGTCATTTACTAAGGAAAGTTTCTCGATTTGTTAAAATTTTTTCTCGATTTAACACAAATAACACGAATAACACAAATAACACAGATCATGAATACCCCTATTGATGAATTCGAACTGTCAATTGTCGGTTTATAGGTTTAAGGATTTAACACTTGGTCTTTAATTGTATCATCACCCTAAAGGTGGGTATCCACCAAGAGTTTTGTCTCCGCACTATCTCTATACATTATCCGCTATAGTGTCTCCACCAAAATCAATGTGCGGAGATAATAAATGTGCGGAGATAAGAAGTGCGAAGACTACACACGCACGCCGATATTCCAGTGGATACAAAACGTATCCATTAAAAAATGTTCTGTGTCGGTGCGAAGAACTTCTGCGGGGCCGTGCGCGGATAAGACAATGCAGTGGATACTTGAAAAAAGACTTCGAAAAGTCTTAAAGTTGCTTGTTGAGTCCTATCTTTTGTTTTCCAGTGAATATGGAAAACACAAAACATCTTAGTACAGACAAGGGTATTATTTTCAAGAGAGTTTCAAATGCAGTTAGCTTGAGGCGTAGATCTGCCGTGCAAAGGCCAAAAGCTCGTTTCGAGAAAAACGCAGTCAAAGTTTTCAAAATACATGAAACTGAAGCAAATAAAGTAACTGTTCAAAGTGATAACTTTTAATTAAAAAGTGCAATCAGTCTGAAATTTTTTTTAAGGATAAATATGAAAATTTTATATTAAAAAATGCAAACAAAGCCATTTTGACCTATAATGCATATAGGTCATTTTTCCTTTGCACGGCAGAGATTGCCTCGAGTGAAGTTAATTTTTTTGTTTTTCTAGAGTTTCCTAATAGTGAATGGACACCTTGTTCAGCCCTGGTTTTTAAATATGGTCTCACCCAACACCGCGGTGCTTCCGCTTTTTTTTGCATTTGCCATGTTGCAGAGCACATTGCTAAATTCTCGTCCTCAAAGTTAAGTTTTTATACCTTCTTATCGTCGACCAAATAGCAATTGAAGCGTGGTAATATGTTAGATAAGACTAAAATCGGAAAACTTAAAACATTGCGCGCACACAAGAACTTTATTATTCCAGGTCGTATCCATCTAAAGTCTTGTGTCTGTAGAGTGCGCGCACAGTCCTTTAGAACATAGTTTGAGACTTTTCATATGCTTCCTGCAAGATTTTAGTGGATACGCTATGAAAGCTTTGTCTCCGCACAGTTTGAGATTTTTCGTTTTTTGCTCTATTTGTGCGGATTTTTATGTGCGCGCACTGCCTGCAGACCGCAGCGGAAACGCACCTTAAGACCCTAAAAATTATGAGCGTACTAACTAGGCTCAACGATCAGTGGATCGTGGTGAATAAGCCAACTCTTGTTCCTGGATTCAGTGGCTTGTTCCTGGACCCTTTCGTCGTCTGTATTATTATGTCTTGAAAGGTAAAAGGCCAGGTGCGTGCTAAAAGAGACATCTCAATATACTTTCTCTCACTACCTGGGTTCAGATGGAGGAACCTATCATCATGTGCAAAGTCTAGGAGGACCTTGTTACAACAACCAGATATCGCGAGACCTCTTGGTCAAACCACGCAAGGATATCGCAAGAATCGTGTACCGGGACGCGGGGCGATTGGGCAACTTCAGATTGGTAACTTCGCATTACATCCACTGCGGTAGCTGCGGGTAGGAACAAGCTAGCAGTGAGACAATCGAACACTATCTATGCGGGTGTCCGGCTCTGGCCAATATCAGACACCGTGTATTTGGAAGCCCCTCTGGGATGGGTCTAAAATCCCCCCTAGTTTACTACTTACTTTCATTCAAAAGTTTTTCACGAGTGAGAGCCAATTGGGTCCCAACTTACGGCCTGGATTGGACTGTCGCTCCTACCTACATACCCAAAACGCCATGTGAAAAATATAATAGTTAAGAGTAGTGTGCTATCACACAAATCAAAGTAGTATACTTTTTTTATAAACAAGGATTGCAAATATGTTAAAACAAAATTAAAGCAATATTTATATTCATAAAGGGATTTTCGTCGTCTACCAGAAATTAATTCTGTGGCTGTGTAAGTCAGTATTAGACTTTAGGAAGTAAGTGAGAAATGGGTTTAGCTAACTACCCTCCCGTAGGATGAGCCTGTTTCTTGTAGGTAGAATAAAAATCGTTCCCACATTTTTAGTACTTATAAGTTACTGTGTTTGCCCAAAAAATCAATTGCCCAGAACTTTTCTTGGAAATTTTCAGATGGTCTATTTTCATTCCGTCCATAATACTGCAAAACTGTTATGTAATCCTCTCAAAAAATTATCCAAAAATTGAAAGTTAACATTTCTTAAAAATATTTCATAAATTTCAAAATTACATATTTGCAATTGATAGACAATATCTAAAATCTCTTCCTTAAATCCAACTCAATACTTTTATTAAGATAATCTATCTCGAATGTCATGTGCTAAAGGGTCGACCAAGTGTGCCTGATTCAGTTTTTATTAACCAAAATTGAAATATTTGTGTAGGAATCTAGTTAAATTATCATAAAAAGGACATCACAATCATCTTCCACACATGTTGCGGTCAGCCAGTTTTAATAGAAACCTCAATTTGTCAAGTAAAACGACATATGATTGTCCTCCATTTGTCCATCCTTCCTCGTCCCTTTCCTTGTATGTATTACGAAAAAAGGCCCTTTTCTTTTTAATTTTTTTTCTCGTCCTGCCTCTCCTTTCACGATGGACTAAATGTTTTATGCTTCCCTTAATGTCATGTTTCACTCAAAAAAGGTGCAATTTATTCGCTGTAGTTACAGTAGCATGGCGCAAGGTCGGCTAATGGCATTTTTTTAAGATGTCGGATTTTTTTCCAGGGGAGTCCAGGACAAAAGTGCAAATGGATGCTGGCTGGGGTGAAGGGTGACTTTCTTGTGTTTTTTTTTATTGTTAATTAAAGGAGCGAAAAGGTTCATTTGACTTTCGACGTCATTTAACAAAAAATTAACCCAATGAAAAAAATGTAATTTCGAGGATCGTAAATTTTATTCCTTATGCTAATACCTTAGTATCACATTTCCATAAAGACGCGCTCGGGCTAGGACACTTGCTCTCAACCCTTTCAGTTTATTCTTAATGTAAACGGCAATTCTTTGAATGGACAATTTGTCGCGAGACATTTTCTCTTGAATTGCTCCCACAGGTGCTGTTTTTGGCAGGCAAAGAAGCTGGCGACTATTGCATTTTAATGGTCGAAACTACCCTTTTTGTGTTCAGTTAACTTGTTTTTAGAAAATTTATTTTGCATTTAATTAAAAAAAGAAAAAATTTTGGAATTTTTTGTTTTTGTTGATTTTTACATGAAGTTTTTGTTTGAAATTGCAATCACCATTAGAACGATTTAATTGTATTTTAAATAAATGCCATTTAAAAAAAACAAGCCTGGTTCAGAATATCAATACACTAGTTTCTGAGTTCTGACAATACTAATCGCTGATTGGATTTATAGTGAATCACTCACTTATTGGGGTCTTAGGTCGGAATCTGGTCCTAGTCTCTTGCAACTGCTCCCCCCAACTAGAAAATAATTGGTCATTACTTGGCTTGTCACACTGGTCATGGTCAATCTAGATAATCGTGCCGATTTACGGATTCCATCATGGATTTGTAGTGTTCAACTTAGACTATCTACCACAGGTAGATTTCAAGTCTATGAAGACACGTCAGATATGTGGGATTGAGGTTTGAAACTCTTGACATTTTGCATCGCCTGTTTCAAACTCTGATTAGTTATTATATTGCATGGATACACCGAATCTAGTGCACATTGTGATTCCACTATCTCTTGATTTTTGCATGTGAGCATAATAAGCGAGGAAGTCATTTGCTGTTCGATATCACACAAGCCAACGATCTATCGCATTGGTATTGGATGAGAGTTGGCGAAATTAATCTGTATGTTGATGTGACAGTTAGTTCACTCTCTCTACTATCTTTCCATTTGCTATCCGTCTTTGCACGCAATGATAAAATAATCGACAGTACAAAATACAAATGTTGAACTATTGTCTCGCTATCGTAGAAATATAGGACCCCTGGCAAACTTGTATGGCTTCTACCATACCACTTGCGTCAATAAAATCTACGCTTTCCTGGCTTCGCTGAAATACTGTTCCCGAAAACCCAGCCAAGCGCAATCTGCTGATTCCTAAAGCCTACAACAAAACGACTGTGTAACAACCTTTTACAGTCAAAATCTAAATAAGTTCTTAAATGGCGCTTTCTTTTATAACTCGATGTCCATCTATTCATCATTCTAGTATTTATAGGCTAGTGCCAAAGAGGATTTAAATGAGGAAAAAAAATAAATTAATAGCAGGGAGGGACCATCAATGAAATGTCGTTAAGGTTATAACTAAAAGAAAAAAAAATTTTAAACTCGAAAAAAAGGGAAATGATAAAATTGCTATTGCTATTGCTATTTAAGGGTTAAAAACGATTTTTTGCGATTTGCGGTGAAACATGATCTCCTAGTGGAAAATGTTTAATACAAAAGTTGTAGATAATAAAAAGATCTAAAACTTTTGTATTTAACATATTTTGACATAACCTCAAATTTTTCAAGAAAATGGTGGAAAATCGATTTTTCAGTTTTTAATTTTTTTCTCCCGTAAAAATAATTCAATTTACATGAAAATTTCTAAGAGTATACCTTGTGTTGCGTTAAATAAGCATGATTTTTTTTTGTTTGGAAAACGGATAGTTTCCTAAAAATTAACATTTTTCGAAAAAAATACCTTTATCTTGCATGGACAACTTTATTGACGTTTTTTTCGAATTTTGATATTAAATAAGTGTTCATTTGACCATTGAAATGTTTAGTTTCAAATGGTCTATACATTTTGATACTTTATTTTCATTAAACCGCTTAAAATTAAGAAAAACCGATTTTTCGTATCATGTACATATTTCTCGATTTTTTCAATTTTTCAAATTTTTTAATTTTTCTGTTAATGAGGGATTAAATTTTAATTAGTTTTAGATCTTTTTATTATCTACAACTTTTGTATTAAACATTTTCCACTAGGAGGTCATGTTTCACCGCAAATCGCAAAAAATCGTTTTTAACCCTTAAATAGCAATAGCAATAGCAATTTTATCATTTCCCTTTTTTTCGAGTTTAAAAATTTTTTTTTCTTTTAGTTATAACCTTAACGACATTTCATTGATGGTCCCTCCCTGCTATTAATTTGTTTTTCCAAAAAACTGTCGGCACTAGCCTATTAGCTTTCTGCGATGTCAGCACAGTACTTAGACAGGATATCAGCTGGGTCTTGTGCAGGTCACGCTCTGTATAGATTGCGAACGTTCGAGAGAAACCTCTTAAACCATGCCACAGGCGGGCAAACATGCTGGATGACCGGTGGCCACGCCCACAAAAAATCTAAACCAGCTTAATTTTCGTCAAATGGTCTGCAGATCAATTTTTTGCTTGACAGCCGCCCCACAGACGATCAAATTGTCGTCAAGCCAGCTATATCTGCAGACCAATTTGATCGTCTGTGGGGTCCTTTAGCCATTTTCGGAATCATGGTAACGGTAGTTTTATCCGGGCCTTTCTCGCAAGTTCTTGTTCCATATATATTTTGTTTTTCGAGTGAGATCCAACCTCAACCTTAAGCCGGGATCCCAATGCCTCCGCTCCGTTCCAATCCGCCAAGCTTTCAATGTTAAAATTCCAAGTTTGCTTAGAACTTACATGGTAGTCGGAGCGGAGCGGATGCATTGGGATCCCGGCTTTACTTAGAAAGGACTAGTCCGATCATATTACCCTTTCATGTCTATTAGGGCAGTTAATAGGGGCTAAAAATACGTGCAGATAATCATAAACTACATGTTAGTCCAACTTTTCCTCTGATTGTTGAATACTAATTAATAAAATAGCGTATCTTTTAATAACTATAAATTCTTAACTCTTTGGAATCACCGTACCAAACAAACTATGATGTTCCCATATGGTGAATCTACAAACGAGTCCTGCTACAGCAAGAAAGTAATACTATTTCTTTTATAGACATCCTTAACACATACACAAAACCGGATGATCATACAAATCTTTAAATTTATTTTATCTACCCAAAGATTTATTACCGTAATTTAATAAGATTCGTTGAAAATTTGTTCAAATTAAAATTCATGGAGGTCCTGCCACTTACGAAGGTGTATCACATGCACCAAGAATCGGAAAGTCTCAAAGCAATGACGACAATTATTTTATGCAAATCTAGCATTGAAGGAGACGTTCTTAATCTTCAGGGACTCCCAAGTAATTTGTTTTAATCAACCCTTGAATAATTACTTCAAGACTTTGACAAACTTCTCTTCATTAAGTTCGATGTTCCGAACACACCTTAACGGGGGATGATGTGATGGGAGTAAAAAGTTTTTGAAATTGAGATCTGAGTTTGAAAATAAAAGACGGCAAGGGACAGAAGATGAACGAGAATTTTACCTAGTATCTGACCTAGTTTTTTTTACTGATATGGATACAAAGTAGCAGTTTTCAGTTTTATAGTGGTGATCCAAAAAAAACACAAAAAAACGAGCGAAATCTATTTGAGTTCGATTCTTATGAAATTTAACAAAAAAACACCCCATTAATATTTATAAAAATATATAACCTTCGAATCCCAGCTAAACTTTATCTAATTCTATAAGTTATTATCATCCCTTTTGACACGAAAAAATAAAGCACCACTTTATGAATTCCTTCGGGAATGAGCAGCACAAAAACCACTTTTTTTCTCCTTTTTTGAATGTGCACAAATGCCTGAAATTCTTGAGGATGGCCCGCAACTGGTAGCATTGCTTTGAAAGGGGATTCTAAGGATACCCACCAGCCCATAACATACATATTTATAGAATTCGGAAACACGCGAAACCCCAAAAAATTTCAAATCAGACATGTGTAAAGTTTTCCCCTTTTATTCTCGTAATTCGTTTTCAAGATTTATGGCGGCTTGTCAATAATAAATTCACATTTGGCGATTGCCAGTGAGAATTGATTGAAGTTATTGGATTTTGTGGCAAATAGTTTTTGCCGCAAAAATATTGCTAGATTGCAGTATTTTGGTGTTTTTTTTTCATTTTTATGTACGGACGGAGCAGTATTTTTTTGCTGTTAGGTTAGTTTTTGGTACTGAATTCGGCACGTTAATATTCTAGCTCTTAGAGACTGCGGTGAAGGTGTACCAGCGACATATACTGCCGGTACAAAACACTAATAGCTATTTGAGTCTTTTTATAAATCGGGATATAACCGTTTCGGACTCGGGCTTGTTGAAGTCTGTTCTTCCAGTCGCCTCTACGGTGTGCTAGTTTTTTCCAGTTTGTTATACGAAGTTTTTGTATATCTTCTGGAACGTCAATCCTTTCACGTCCTACGCTTCTTTTTCCTATTAGTCTACCATTCAAAATTCAGACCAGCTTTTTTCCACCGTGGCTCATATAATATTCCCAGGCATCATAGTCTAGCGGAGTTTTTTGGTCAGTAGGTTCAAAATCACTTCCCATTCTAAAGGTTAATCTAGGGCGGAGGTAGTCTGTAGTTATAGCGACCATACCCTCGGGTAGCAAATCGGTAGGGGTATTTTTGGGTTTTGGCTTGAGACCGTATACCTTGCCGAAGGTCTTTTTACTGGCGCAGAAAGCTATACAGGCTTTCTGCACTTTTTCCTTGAGGTTCGACTTCCAGTTGAATCTGGGCCCAAGATTAGACCCAGAAATTTCATCGTTAGGGTGTGCCCTTCCAACCTGAGGAAGTTGAAGGTGGGAATTTTCATTTTCCCAGTAAATAGAATTAGCTCAGTTTTGCCTGGATTGATTGCCAGACCGCAGTCTGCTGCCAGGCACTTCACTAAGGATGTGGACTAAGGCCGCGTACACATTGAACAGCGATGAGCGGAGATCGATGGGCGGTAAGCGATGAGCGGTAAGCGATGAGCGGTAAGCAATGAGCGGTAAGCAATGAGCGGTAAGCAATGAGGGATAAGCGGATATGTGTGCACATTGGTTTGCTGCAATTTTCGAGTTAGATAAATTTTAAATTAGTAAAGTTTAAATTACTTGAAAGGCAACTGTTTAATTTGCACCTAACCGTCTATTACCTGTAACCAATATCGAAGCGCCACATGTTTTGCTAGGGGGTGAGGCCTACCCTCTCAAACCATACCTTTTAAGGCCATATCCTTCGAGAAACTTAAATAACATAAAATAATTTAATTTCAACTGAGAACGTTTAAGGACATGGTGGATTTCGTAACCCGCAGAGGGTATCGGAAAATTTTCGAAATCATTTTGCAAACTATTTTTACATATTTGATGAACTATGGAAGGTGGAACTATCTAATTTAATATATTTAAATAAAAATGGCAAAGGATACATATTTTGAATTAATAAATGCACCAATTAAATTGTATATATCACCAAGATTGTTTAAGCGGTGAAAACGCCGCTCAGCTGTAACGCTCATCGCTCACCGCTTACCGCTCATCGCTCACCGCTTACCGCTCATCGCGGTTCTATGTGAACACTTCATTATTTACCTAAGGTACGTGGTGTTTACGCGTCGCTCATCGCTTACCGCTCACGGCTTATCGCTATTTAATGTGCACGCGACTTTCGGCTTGTTTCTATACGAATCGTTCAATATGTACATAGGCAACTTCTATATCTAAAAAGACTGCCAGGGTACACCGTTGAGAGTCGTTGACCCTTTCCAGTGCATCGAGCATAAAGGATGTTAGCGGAATCGGCCTATACTCCTTCGCGAACTCGTGTCCTCTTCTTCCTATCTTTGAGATAAAGACGACTCTCTCCAGTCTCCAACTCACAGGGACGTAACTGAGGTACACGCAGCTCTTGAATATGACCTCACAGCCTTGGTATTACTACCTCAGGTAATTTCTGCAGCATGACTAGTAGTATGCCGCAAGCGCCGGGTGCTTTAAAGGGGAGAAGTTATTAATCGGTCCTTATCCTTTGTAATAATAGTGGAAATATCCTTCCAGGAGTGTCTCTGCCTATTCCCTAACCCTTCGACTTCCTTTTCGTTCTTGCATCCGGGAAAATGTGTATTTATTAATATGGACTCCGCCTCTGTCCAAGCTCCATTCTCTTTTTTTTTATAAAGGATGGGCTAGAGTATTCTAGGAGAGGATCCTGTAAATTCTGGCAGAGTCTCCTAAGCTTTCGATAGACTGTCAGGTATCTCTCTTGGATGAGGCAATGGTTTTCTTGTTCAGCTTTAGACAGCCTTTAACAGGGCATTTTAAAAATATTATGGTAAATTTGTCTATTTTTTTGTTTTTTCGAGGGTTTTTAGCAATAACATTTTGTTGCTTCTCAACCCTAGAAAATTTTCTTTTAAACTTTGTTCAATAATATAATCTAGCCACCTCTAGGGAAAAAACAGTTGGTGATTCAAAATCACTTGGTGATTGTCTTAAAATATAGGTACTCTTCAATACAAACAATGAAAGCCTTTTCCACATAAAATTCTCGTTGCTATTTTGCACAGCATTACAAATGCCTTCAAAAACATTTCATTTTCACTCAAATTTACACCTAGTGGGGGTAGTGAGCATTGAAAATCCACTGTACGTACAAACTCCCCTCGAAGAAATAGCATAACGTAAACCGCCACTTTCACATTATGATTCTCTAATAAACCCTCTTTGATAAAAGTTATACAACAAAAATATTTTCGCAAAATACATTCATGCACATGCTTCCATCTGATCCTGATAAATCCCCTTCTCTCCTTGCATATGACAGCGCAACCCCCTGCTTAAGGGGTTGCTCAATTTGGTGGCCTTTGTTGAATGGTTGATATTTGCCCAATACACCACCATAGGAGGAAGGTTAAATCTAATTTGTCGTAGTTGCACAATAAATTGACACATTGAGCTCCCCCAACGGCGGGTACGGCTAATTCCAATAATTTTGTTAATTTGCAATTGAAGGCATCAATTTGTGTCAAAACTGCAGCCCATACATGGCACACTCGTAAGCGACTACTTAATTTCTAGCTTCCCGTAGAGCATTGGCCCCAAAAGTTGTTGTATTGACACGAAAGATCGATGACGGAATGTGAAAAGGTGGCGTACACCCACTTGTGAGGAATTATTGAAGCGACAAGGACCCTCCAACTTTGCTGTGTCCTTCCCGTTGACGATTTATGACCGAATATCCATTTCCAGTTTCAATAAATGTATGCGGCATGTGCTCCATTTATCACTGAGTGTATACCAGTTGCATGTGACGATGCCATCTAAAACTCCTCCTGAAGGTGTCAAACTTTCGATATTGGCATTGTATCGGAATTTTTATCAACTGCAGCTGTTATCCTTTATATAAGGGAAAATTTCAAACTTTCTTGCTAAGAGACACTTTAAAAGTTGCCCGTCCTCGAAGCAAGGATAATAAGAAGGCAATAAAAAGAATTTACATAATAAAATTAACCTTGTTACAACCCTTCATAAGAGCACACCCTCCGACACAGAAAAAAAGTATCCTTAAAAAAGATGGATTACCGCACAGATTATCATCCATTTCCACTACCTTCAGGAATACAGGATCACTTCACCTTCATCCTTCATGTATTATTTACTGAGCGGCAATCTCCGCGTCAGATATAAATTTTCACAATTTCCGTTTTTCGTAGGAGGGAACGCGCCACTGCCGTGGAATACAATTTCGCCCTGGCGTCGCTAACTTCCAAGATGTACGACCACCTGGAGTGTCGTAAAAAGGAATCTTAAACAAGTTAACAAAATCTCCGGTAATTAATCATAAAAATTTGCACCGAAACGAAGATAATGTCAACAGAAATAGCTTCGGCAATTTTTTTCTAATTTGCATAGCCATCTGATGTTCAACTGCGTGTTTTTATTATCACCCTGTGTATTTTAATTCCCTTTGATGTCTTGACTAGTATCCCCTCGGAGAGATATATTTTTTGGGGGGGACAAAGTGGCTATTCGTCATCTTATGATTTTTTTATTTTCGATATTGTACATAAAAGTAATAATTCTTAATAAAACTCAAGAAAAGGGTGAAGTTTTTAAAATATTTAATTCAGGAGTTGAATGGATTTGTTTCGAAAAGCAGTTATGGTAGGTGCACGTAATTTGCTTCGAAAAAGTAAAAATTTGTAGCAGTTTTCGTAGCAGAACGAAAAAACTCTTTTAACTGAAATTTGTATATCCTTCAATCTGATATTCTTTGCTAGAATAGCTTAATTATATAAATGCAGATCAAAATATTTTTACTGAGGTAAAGTCAATCTCTTTTAATCACCTACCTCTTCATCCACATGGATTCTAACTATTTACCAAGGTGTTCCAATTTATAATGTACTGTGAAAAATATAGACGTTAGAATAAGGGCAGTCTCTTACACAAACGGCATGGTGTACCTAGTATTCTGGAATTTTGTATCCACAATCAACGAGATAATAAAGATTGGCGTTGGCGGACGGTGAGCCAAGAATCTTTATCAGCCTAGTACTTGGGTTTTATTTTGAACCCAAAGTTGAACTAGGTGCTTAACATCGAAGGGTACGAGGCCGAGGACATCAAAGGTTCGGGGCTTGAAACCGCATATGTTGTATGTATCTTGTAAAAGAATATAAAAAATATACAGAGTGTCCCGTCATTTCTCCTTTGAGCCAAGCTTACTACCAGATATAGCATCATGACTTGTACAACATGACGAACTGATAGTGCAAAGGTTGAGACTGGTAGTACGAACTGGTAGCTGAGCTTGGACTATCACGTAAAAAAAAGCGGTTAATGTGCTGTTCGACATTGCACTCTATACGAAGAAAATAGATTGTCGACAGTACAAAGGGCTTTTCCTGAACTCTAGTATTCCACATAAAAAAACAGATAGTATACAAAAATGATCGACAAAAGGGGGGGGGAGATAGGGCGTTTTGAATTTTGGTTTTGGGGAAATAATGTTTTGTTTATGATTTAGAATAAAAAGGTAATGAAACAACGGTCGATTCCCACAAATAGGGACTGCAGTCAAGACACTTGGTTAAAAGAAGCTCTCTGGTCGAAACCTGTCAAAAAGAACTCTATTCTGCTTAAAATATTAAGCCCTTTATGAATCCGGACGGCTGTCGATTTAAAAATAAAACAATCTCGAATCAGAAAGCCAGAAGAACACGTTAACATTGCAACCTCCAAACAGCATAAATTGAGTTTGGAATATGAAACCCTACAAAAATTTACATTTTTCGTCCTAATCATTTGCTTATTATAATATGGGTTCTTTCTCCTATACGTGAGATATCGGCTCCAAGGAGTCCCGCGCATCCTCGACATAGACTTATTGCACTTTTATCAGCCCCCGTACCTCAGGTTTGTTTGGCCTCCCGCTTGAACAAGCTCAGCAGTCTTCCTAAAAATTTGTCACTAGGACTTATTTCGTCAAGCAAGGTCACGGCAGAGAACTAAGACAGGAAGGGCAGACTATTATTCCTCGAGGCAGAACCTGCAAGTAGGATCTACTGCTCTTGCCATCCTCCAAATGTGAGAATTTGTGACGCAGTGTCCGGTAACCAAGCCAACTGGTGTCCTGACATCCTTACTTTAAACAATTATCTGTCTGCCTTGAGAGACGGTCCAAGAATAACCCGCTT
The DNA here is from genome assembly GCA_963855945.1 of Thereva nobilitata. NCBI lineage: Eukaryota > Metazoa > Arthropoda > Insecta > Diptera > Therevidae > Thereva > Thereva nobilitata. The sequence goes on from OY979696.1 coordinate 36,555,160, forward strand.
TTAGTACACCAGATTACTGTGGAACTCCAGGGTTCAGTGTATTTCATAAAAGGTCCTTACCACCAAACTTGTGGGTGCCCCAACAGGCAGATCCGGACCGGTAAATACTGTGCCAGGGCCCGTCTTTTCAGTACACGCTAAGCCTAATGGCCCCCGACCTGCATAACGGTGACCTAATTAATAGTAACGAGACTTCATTACTCTGATCGCAGGTTGTCTGTCAAATATATTAAAGATCTACTTGTTAGCATAGACCTTGAGAAACAATATCTAGGGTGTCCAAGTTCAACCCTCTGCTAAACCAAGGGGTTCGCCTTAACCCTGGAAACCTACACCACCGCTAGCCGTGTACCATATGACCCCACCTTGTGGTATCTTAGTGAACACCAACTACAGTCTCTTCCCGCTTTTACGATCTCTTTGATAATGCCGAATGTTGCCGCTATAGAATTTCGACACGGAAGATCTGGCCCACTGCCTAGGTGACCATTGGATCTTACCCTCAAAAGGGATTTCTCTACTTCAAAATGGGTCGGTAGCATGTACGAATAACCTCTGTGATGTCATAAGATTCGGAGAACAGAATTAACAGATTTGAAAGAAAATTCCTAAACTGTAGAAATAAATAAAATGGTGAATTGTATCAAATATGTAACGAAGATAAACTATCTATCTACATGAAAACTAACCAATCCAGGAATGTAGGATTTATTACTAGTATGGACGATAGTTATATATAGAAAGATATCTAAAGAACTGGTATTTTAGGGATATACTAGGTGGTAAACGTGGTGGTAGATCAAGGAATATATGAAAGGACGCAATAACAGCAGGCATAGCTACGTTTTTTGTTAAATCTAACTGGAAACAAGTCGCTGGAAATCGTAAAAATAATTTTTTCCCACATAGTGCGTTGTAATTCAAAAAGTAAATCGTTGAGGTCCTTTTATCTGAAATTTTTAAAATCTTCAAAAGTTGCTTAAATAATTCCTGGAACTCTCCAAAACTCCAACTGGCATGGTTTTTCTTGCGATTTACCCTTCAAAAATATGTATCACTCGTTGAAGTGTTTTTATTATTTTGAAATTTTGCATACCTGACAGACCCTCCCTTTTCTGCTAGGCAATGGTTTTTTACGGTCCTTTCGAAAAGGAGCAAAGATTGATCCCCAAATTTTGTAGTTTTGGTCGATCATTTTTTATGTACTATCTGCCATAAACATGCGGCGAGACACCCTGTATAACAAACATTGTTAAAGAATACTAGAATTTGTCCAGTAGCGTAATTAGTGGAAAGATATATTGTATTACTTTTTAACGTGAAAGACAAGAGCTCAGAAGTAAGTCCATTTGTACTGTCGAAGGATCTATCTTTCGAGTATCAAGCTATAGTCGCGAAGATAGTAAGTAGAGAGAAGAGTAAGAAAACTGCGGTTTTATTACACTCATAGGCGCCGGCAGAATTATTTTCAGGGGGGTGCAAACAATTTCGTGCGGGGGGGGGGGGGGGGGGGGTGGTAAGAAATTAAATTTCAATTAAAGTTAAGTTTCGTAACATTAGATGCATTCTGTGAATAGAATTTTTTGGAACAAAAATTTCGTATGCAGGATACAAACCTCAATTTTTTGTTCCAAAAATCTATTCACAGAGTGCATTGAATGTTACGAAACTGAATTTGTTCTCGAATCTAGTGCCAACCGGCTGGATTTAGGCTTACATTTGAATCCCAATTTTTATGCTGATACAGCGTTCGTTTGAAATTATTAAGAAATCCTTGGGCTCCAAATCCAAACGTACAATTTTCGAAAGGATGTAAAACCTGAGGATAAACTCATATTTAGACATGCCTAATCATCTGCCGCAAAACGACCTCTATGTCGAGTGTTCGTGTCTCCTTGTCTAAAAGTTTATTGTGTCTCATTGTCTAAAATATCACAAGTTTCACGAAGCCTCACAATTCCATGCGTCATCTCAGCGGCATTGTGAAGCTACAATTGCATCTAAACATTTTGTTGATACTATGGATAGAAAGCAACTAACTGTTCATGCAATTTTAGATTCAGCGCATCACAAGGAAGTTGAAGAAAACAGAGTTATACTACATACGTTCAATTATTTCCACGATTTTATTTTGTGGACAACACGATCTACCTCTTCGTGGAAAAACTGATGAAGGTTCAGTTTTTACAGGCCTTTTGCATTTTCGAATTGAATCTGGAGGTAACATTTTAAAGGACCATTTGGAATCTAAAGCGAAGAATTCCTTATAGTCTAAGTTCCCATGACAAAAAAGACCTCAAAATTATAAAGTGAGAATGGCTGAAAAACATGTAAAAAATATGTTACGACCGCCAGACTAACTCTTCTAGCAACAACATGCAGTATCGAACGCTCATTTAGCACATAACGTCGGGTAAAACTTTGGAATCGGTCTATGATGGGAAGTTCAAGGGTTAACGGAGTGTGCATGCTCAGCGTTCCCAGAAAGATAGTGCAAGAGGATACTGAATTCATCAACAGCGCTATCGACGAATTTGGGCAACAACCAAGACGTATGAGGCTTTTGTAATAATAATTACATTATAAAGTTACGTTCTGCATCAATGATTTATTTACTACTGATTTGTCCTCTCTCATAATAATCTTAAGTTTGTAGTATATTTAGACATTTAGTTTAAAAGCCGGGTCGGGTGCAAGGGCACCTCCTTGCACCCCCCTCCCGGCGCCCATGATTACACTGGTTCCCATCCAATACTACAATGAAAAAACACTAACTATTTGAGCAGGAGATGGCTTCTTCACTTGTTTTGTTTACAATCGATTGCAGCAGAAAATAAGTAATTGCTGTAAAGAGGGACAAGAAGAAAAAATGATGGGTGGATGATCCGGTGGATCAAATGGAAAGGCGAAAGACCATGCCGCGGAGTGAAATCGAACCACAAACCCATAGGATGACGGTACCTTAACACCTGGGCTATCGAAGACGGCAACTGTTTTTAACAGCAAAAATTTGGCTTTATATTTGTTCCATAACAATTGTAGACTATACCTTTTTGTTGCATACTCCAATTTTACTATACAGTCTGTATACCAAACCCCAACTAGCAACCTTTAAACATTGACTTTCTTTATCAAGAACCGGATGAACAGCCGGATCTCGACTCTAGACGTGATTCTGGGCATAAAAATACACAAAAAGTTCCCAATAACCATAAAATCAATAAAATCTTAACACACCTCCCCTGAAGTTTATCATCAGCCTATTTAGAAGTAGGCGTCTTCAGTTCTGGAATTAAATTGCAATGATTGTGTGTGTCTGTTAATCCTTTCCCTTCGTGGTCATTTCACAAGGGGTGAGCAGGCCGTCCGAAGGCTGCAGGATATGCTTAGGATTTCTCTCCCTTAATACCAGAAGTACGAAAGCCTTTAATCAAGGGAATTAAACGCTTCATTTGGTGAGTTTTTGTTTGGTCAATAGTTCTCTCGTTCTGGTTAAATGTTTTATTCATGAGGTCAATAATTTCGTTTCGAAGAATTGATGACAATTTCTAATAAGTTTTAAGGAATCATGCCACGTCACTCGAAAATTTAAGGATGTTTTTGGTTTAACTTAAAGCACTTTCAGTGCAAATATACAAATGTTACGGAATTGTTTTATTTTGTAATTAAGGGCAATAAATTACATGCGGCTACATCCTGGACGTCACAGAATGTTGACAAACTGAAATAGACAATTCGGGATGTGTGTGAGAACACAACTGTGATTTATGTCTCTAATTGGGATCGCTGCGAAGTTTATGGCCCGAAGATTTAATTGTTATGGAATTTATGTTTATATGGATGCCGTGTCGGTTTGAGTTTAGTAATACTAATTGTAATAATGGAGAAATTAAAAAAAAAACAATTTTAAATTACAAAATAAAGGGCAAGAGCAATAAAAACCAATTTGTCACTAACATTCTTTAAATTCATCTGAATCTAATATCCACTGAAACACCGAACATCACAAATTTCATCTTTAACATCAAATTGAAGTAAATTAAAGTTGTTCATACCATTTTAGCACCTAATTCAGTGGGTGTCGTTATTGCATCCAACACAATTTATTTCATCCCTGAGTATTTTTTACGTTTTTTTTCTGGGAGAAAATTAATGGTCTGCTTATAATTAAAAAAGAACAATCGTAAAAAGTCGGAATTTACATAAAATTACAAATTAGAAGAGGAGGAAAAAATTTAGCTTCCTTTAGTCCTGCTTTCTACGTACAATCGTCCTTCTGACATAGTGGAGGTAAGAGTCATTCAAGAAAAAAGAAATGGTTTAGCTGTGTTTTTAGGGGTAGGGCGAAAATGTGAATGGAATTTCTTCCTTACTTTAATTTAGAGCTGTACACAATTTTTCATTTTTGTTCTAAAAGCTATGCTATATGAATGCAGGTTTTGGAATTGTAAGATTTACATATTTTTTTTAGAAATAAATTTGTTTTTTCCTGTTTTATTTCGTAAACTGATTAACATTATTTTTTGAAAATCAACGATAGATTTGCAATTCAAACTCAAACTCTCAAGACTCATCATAATTGACAGTTTCAGGAGCTAGGTTAAAACGAATTGGGAAGCACACTGTAAAAGGTGTAACACACTGAAGTGTGTTTTTTAACACACAAAATGTGTTGTTTAACGCACCAAAGTGTGTTATTCAACACACCTAAGTGTGTTGTCAAGAAAAAGTGTGTTGTTTTAACACACTTTATCTTGCAATTGACACGCTCTTCCGTGTTAAAATTATAACACACTTTTTGGTGTGTTAAAAATAAGTCGTGAATTATGACCAGAAATCTAAACAACACACTTAAATGTGTTGAAACAACACATTTAACATTTATTAACACACTTTTGGAGTAACAACACACTTTTGAGCTATGAAAAAACAACACACTTTTTGGTGTGTAGAATAATTTTATTAGAGGGAAATTAAACAAAAAAAAGCAAATTTATGATGTAGTTGGGAAGTTGGATTTTTTCTTTTTTTTCTTTACATATCTTAAGATAAAGCGAAAAAAAAATGTCTGCAAAATCGGGACTGTGCTGCAATAAAATAAAATAATTTTTAATTGTTAATTGAATTTTTTTATTTTTTTCAAATTCCTAAAATGGGCATTTTAAATAAAGTAACGAAGTATTGCGTATGCTCACAAGAAAGTACATAAAAAACCTATAATTTAAAAAAAAATTCACCCTACGATGATTTGGCATAAAGTGGGCAATTTTAATGTTTTTCGAAAAGTGCCAATTGTTCCCGTAAAAATCAAATTGTTCTTTGAATTACGTATTCATAGCATCAAAATACACATTTTCTCCAATTTTTATGAAAATCCGACTATTTCCCCGTTATGTATTGCATTTTTAGTAAAAAAAATTCATACATTTTGGTTTTTTGAGGTTAGGATTTATATCGAATCAGTGCGATAGTCTGTTCATTCACGAGTACTTTTCATTTTTTTATTTTTCTTCGTCAGAACTGGAAAATTTAAAAAAATAGTGTAGCAACGCACTCAAAATGCATCAAAAAACCACATTTATGCAATTTTCTCATGCAGCACAGGCCCGATTTTGCAGAAATTATTTTTTCGCTTTATCTTAACATATGTAAAGAAAAGAAAAGAAAAAATCCAACTTCCCAACTACATCACTATCATATGACAATGTGTTAAAATCAAATCGCAAATATAATCAATTACAGTCTTATTCTGATTGTGAGCGATAGTTTTTGTTTAAAATAGATTTGCAGATTTCTAACGCTATAATTAAGAGAAAAATCGTAGGAATTATATGAATATGTTTTGGCTAATTTCGGTCGAACCTGGACAAAAAGGCTGGAAACTCACATACATTTTATGGGAATGGGGTTGTAGGCAACTCTTCGCGAATAAATAAGGCGTTTCAAAATAACTCTAGGACTATTTTGGTCCTTGTTCAAACCTTTTTTCGGGAACAGCTGTTTTTAAATATTTGCGATTTACGCATAGATGTGTAGAGGCCACAATTTAAGCCCTAGGATAAGTTTCTACGATAAATACAGCTTCTGCTACTGAAAATTTTCCATAGTTCACGGTTTTTAATTTTTTTTTTACAAAAAAGTTGTTGACCAATTTCAATTGACCAAAACTCAGTTTTAAGCGCTATTACATACGATTTTATGTTTTGAAGATAAAGTGGAAATTGAAATAGAAAATCCGTGCGCAAAGCAAATGATTACGATACTTTTGCGTCCCATTTCGTATGGAACCGAGTTTATCCGCCAAATCCTCAAATATGCTTTAATATATGAGTCCTATAGTTCCAAAACGTGTCTTTTCCACTTTCCTTACTTTTTCAGAAATGAGGAAAAACTGTTTTTCATATTTCATATTTATATGGGATAAGACACAGTTTGGAAAAATACCCAGTTTTGTTTTATCAAAATGGACATGAAAAAAAATTTTTTTTACACCCTGATTTTTCAAAAAGTTGAGGAAGTGGTCATAGATTGTAGCAGTGTACCTAACTCAATTTTTGATTTTTTTGGATAAGACACGATTTGGAACTATAGGACTCATATGGAACATGAAATGTTAAGTCAAATAAATCAATAAAAAAATGCAAGTTTGGCAACATTTTTTCAGGCTCTGAAAAACTCAGAAAAATCAAATTACGAAAAAATTAAATTAGTTTTTAGTTATCCCAGTTATAGTTAAATTTTATTTAGTTTTCTTGCATTTTCTTAAAATCAAATTTTGAGCTTTAAGAAATTGTACACACTACAAATCTCAGCTTTTGGAAGTGTGTTATTTTAACACGCTTTAGTGTGATAGAGTGATTAACATTGTAGTCCTTTAAAGCGTGCATTACAATATAAATCAAATGGGTGACGTCACAATAACACACTAAAGCGTGTTAAAATAACACACTTCCAAAAGCTGAGACTTGCAGTGAGAAAAAGTAAAAATAGCAATTATCCTGATGACCATAAATCGTGCCATTAGCATACTCAATAGGCCGGTTCTCGTTCGATTACGGAAGATAAGCAGCATTGGACGTGGTTACTTCTTAGTCCGGGGACCACTTGCAAAAACGACACTCGGGCTTGGAAAGACGAAAAAGCAATTGCAAAAAGCGAACAAAAATAAAAGCTTACCGAACCCTACAAATGTCACAGGCCGCCATGAATTCTATTTTAAAAAGCTTTTTTCTACTGCGTTGTTTCAACACACGTAGGTGTGTTGTTTAACACACTTTACGGAAACAACACACTTTAAAGTGGATTAAAAATGACTACAAGAAAACAACACACTTAGGTGTGTTGTTTCAACACACTTTACATTTGCAGTGCATACACGATTATTTCTTCAACTTTTGTCGATGGGATACTAGTAATCCTTCACCACGAGCAACTTTCTTGTCTTTGCTCGGGGATATCAATATATGTGAGTCCGGATAGAGAAAATACAAAGAGTGAGAAGGTTATTATGCCTAGAGGCGATGGAAGAAGAGACAAGGAATTTTAGTAAAGAGGGAAGTCAAGAAAGAGGGAAAGTTATCTAGGTGGAAAAAATGGAAAGACGAAGGAAAATGCCGTGGAGTGGTTTCAAATCACGGACCTCGGGAATGGTAGTTGGGCACCTTCATCCTACGTTTTGACGCCAAAAATTTTGCTAGAAAAGGTTACAATATTTTCCTTTTTACTCCTCCCTCCTAAAAAACCGACAACTATTAAAGGAATAATCGTTGTGCATCTCATTAAAAATGCATTTCATTTTAAAAAATGGTTTTGATTCCTGTGTCAATTATTAATTTTTAAATTGAGCTTCATTTACAAAATGTAATCATCCCAATAGGATATTAAGCAGTGTTACTCATACTTTCCGTGGATAAAGCACCATTTATGTAACCAGACAAATTAATGAGTTGAATTTTCCTAATATTTTTGAAAAAATGTAAATAATTTAATACACATGGACGGACATCATCACAATGTTTGGTATACGGACGGTTTCAAAGCTGATAATGGGGTAGGACTGGATGCACCTAAATGGTCCAAGGTGCAAAATATCCATGGCCCTTGGCACTACGCCCACTGCTTTTCAAACTGAGATAGTCGCCATTCAGGTGTGTGCCCAGACTGCTATTGTCTGGCTGGCCCGGTGATGAAATTACAAACAAACAAACTCAAAAAAACTCATCGCTTTTTGGTCCGGCGATCGGGAATTGGGACGAACAAAGGAATAACAGACCTCCTGGCGGGACATTGTAACTGTCGGTTCTGTGGGGCAGCATCTGATACTGCGGAGCAGTTTCTGGGAGACAGTGTTGCTATAGCGAGGAGGAGGAGATTGAGTCTCCTCTATCGCAACTCTAAAAAAGAGCGTTTTGTTGTTTGTATTTGGAATGGCGAATCTAACCTAAAAAATTCCGGAAATATCACAAAAAAGTTTTTTAAAGAATAAAAAAACTTGAACACGGATCGAAAAGAGTCAAATTCAAACTACATCTCGATTGATGTATATTAAGCTATAGATTGGCGCACAAAACATATAGAAAAGAGTAAAAAAACGTTAAACATCAAGCAACGCCTACAAATATGACGTATAGAGGTGAAGTACAATAGGACAAGCAAGTGATCGCGGTAGCTTTGGACCCAGTACCTCACAAAAAAAAGAATTGTTCCACCAAAAAAGTTTGGTCACAGTAATATAGAATAGTTGGTGGGAATGTTAGGATTTATTTGTATGTATATCAAGTGTCTTGAGCCGTGTATCATCATTCTCGGTTTTGTGCACAAATCTTGACATTTATGTTGAAGGCGAAGTATGCAATGCTCCCTTAAGCACCAACGTAGCGTTAATCGGAATCATGCCGTTGGTGTCGTACGTCTTCACGGTGGCAAGTGACGGACGATGTAACTCTCACAATAATTGTTGACCTTTTTATCACGTTTAGATTGGCGAGGAATCCACTAAATCGTTTGCTCACCCAGAACGGTCCTTAATGCGGTCATTCAAAATGTTACCGTATGCAATCGATTCGTATGAAAACGTAATAGGCATCCTCTATGGCTTTGGACAAATTAAATGATAACTGGGTGATGTGTTTATTGCAAACTCCGCTGATGAACATTACGAATTATTTTTGATTGCCGTTCAACGAATAGTGAATCTTTACTTCAATTTGTACAGTTCCCCTTTCCATTAAAGCAGCTTTAAATTGGCGATCAGACCGGTCAATCATCCCGATTGCGTGCGTATGGTATGCGGACAACTTAGTGTGTTTTCAAACTTTCGAGGTAGGAAACCGATGCGCGATCAGGATCACTCGTGAGTATTGATCCTTGATTCTTTGTAATAGCTCGAGTTGTGACACGATTATCCGGATGGAACAAATTATCTTCGGAGTTGAACGCAAGCTAAGACGAAATGATTTTGTTGTTATCAACAACAAACTGACTGAGAAATTTCGGGAATCCAAAATACACGAGGACGCATGAAACAGACGCATAAAGCTTGTTTTGTGGAGATGTGGGGAAGCATACTACAAGGGAGATCCTTTACTGGACACAACTTTTTGCGTCTGCTTTATAAAGAGCCTATCAGTTTTTGCGAGTCATTTTTTATGACTACAATCTTGTAATGCATCTTATTTGGGCATTTTCAGAAATCAACTTCACTGTGAAAGGATACTCCAAATCACTAAAGGTTAAATTTGGTAAGTTTGAGGGTAAAATACAAAATATGGCTAACTCCTGATGCAGAAACAATACCAAAAATCTGCAGCCGACTTCTAATATTGGCAGCCTGCATTCGATATCTCCATTCAATGGGGTGAATCGTCTGAAGTTGACTTATGTTTCCAGGTCAATGAGGATAATAAGTTGTAACCACCCACACCCTGCGGCTGCACTATTGAAAAAAAGCCAAAACATCCCTTAAAATGCCACCGCCATTCCCTAAAAAAATTCAAACCAACAACAAAAAAAATTATTTTAAAAATGTCACAAAAAAGTTGAACATTTCCACAGGTCCATAATCGTTCTTCGTCCTTGCAGAAGTCACCCTCGCACAACGACATAAAATAGGGATGAAATTATCGTCGAGTATGTCTAATTTCGTTATTGTGTGCACTCGAATTTGGTGGCACCCCCTTTAAATTTGGGCCAACGCTATAATTTTGATTGCTATGTCGAATAAAAAAAAATTCGATTTCCTCTAGAAGTGTTTAAAAGCCAATTTGCATAAATTTTGTAATTTTATGTAAACATGCTCGTCAGAATCAGAGGCACTTTTCCCACTTTTCCACTGTTTTGAGCGCTCCTTAAAAGGCTCCTGCAGGGCGCTCCTTCAGGTCGCACTTAGCGCAAAAAAAGTACGCGGGAGTGTATTATTATTATGATTTATTAATGCAATATGCTCCGGGGTGGCGGGGATAAGTGGGTATGTGCCGAGACAATACGTTCGATTTGAATAATTCGCCAATATTTTATGCCGATAGAAAATCTTCTGCTATCAAGGATACGAACTCATTTTCTTTCCCGTATCTCGGTGTATCATGAATAACGAATTAATCCTGAAATTTTAGGGAAAATCGAGTCGTTCGAAGCAAAAATCTGAGGAGTTATTGATTGGCGTCGAGGCAAATTTGTGTCGTTTGGGGATACATTTTTTTTGGTTATTTAACGAAATTTCTTTAAGATAAAGCCTATTAGGGTAGTGAATTTGGATGAACAGTTTTTTTTATAAATATTTTTTAAAATAGGATATTTTATGAACAATGTCTTGGTGTGCCCACCCATCTATCCATAAACATTTTTTCATATCTTTAACACTGCCTATAAAAATTGTTGCAAAACGCATTTTTCTAAATTAACTAACTACAATCGTTTCTGAAAATCAGTGCAATAACTAGGTTAGCTTTTATTCAGTCACCATTTACGTGGATCCTGTGCTTGAATTCAATATAAAAATATTGAAATAAAATGACCTCACGAACATATAACTTAAATGGAGACAATTTTAAATGTGTTGATACGCTATCAATAAATATGGGATGAAAAACAAAACCTTTTAAGAAACAAGAGCATCACTATTTGACATACACAGCTCTACTTTTAAAAACAGCTATGAAAACGTAAGAGTTAATTGCACATAATGCCATCTTAACTCGAGAGTGAGGCTACGTTGTAAAAGGGATATGCATATGACCACATATTTTAAAAGTAAAGCAACTACAACGAACATCAGATTTTTTGACTAAAAAGTGAAATAGATGCTTTATACGGAGGCGGCATAAGTTGTTAAAAATAATATTCCTAATTATCGCACTTTAATTATCTCTTCTCTTTACAAGGTATAATAAAGGAGAAAGAATATTTTGCTACCAAATTTCAAATTTGGCAATCTTTTACATTTTTATTAACATTGTTTTTATTAGAAAGACTACAACTCAGAAGTAAGATCCCTGTGAACTCTCGATGATTCTCTAGTGGAGTTTGATATCGGGTAGCAATATCTGGTCAGAAAAACACTAGAGAAAAGATTTAAAAAAACTGCCAACGCCAGCCCTCAGCTTTACTCCATCGGCTTCCATTTAATACTACCGCAACAAAACTGCCGTGAGATAGTACAAAAGACCGGAAGTAACACTGACATATAGAAATGGACTGCAATAAGCAAAATCCCATACAAAAAAATGGCACCAAAAACTATTGTTGTCTCCCTCCCACGTTAAATTCCTATGAACTTTAAACGATTTTAAATTAAAAAAAACAGTTCAGTGCATGTCAGTTATATCAACATATGTAATTAGAAAAAAATAGACAGGTATAGAGTTCTTTCTTCTTTCCCTCTCTTGCGTTATTTTTAAAAGTTCGTTAAACAGGGAGAAACAACCCTCACATACATTTATTTAATGAAAAAACTGCTACTAAATAAAAAATAATGATGAAAATTTATTTCTATTAATTATAACAGACATCTTATTAGTTATTTTCTCCTAAATTCGAAGAAAAAATAAAAAAGGTTTTCTGGAGAAAAATGGTGCCATCGAAAATTGTCAATCAGCAGTCCATTTATATATGTCAGTGGGTAGTAAGCTTAATTTGAAGAATAAAATAGAAGGACGGGATAGATTACGATGGATGCCCAAGCTCAAGCAGATGACGACGAACCTTGCATTTGAGTTAATCATGTTGTACGAGTTCAGGAATATGGACTGAGAGAGATGGTTCCACAGTCGAGCTTGTAACGAACCACAATTCGTCACTAGTAGAATCCCTCTCCAAAATAAAACATTAAAGTGTCAGGCCTACTATAAAGGTGAAATCACAATGAACGCTTTGTGCATTGCTTGGCTTTGACATGTCAAATAAACCAATGATGTTGTTATGAGGCAAAACCAAATGCCCAAGCGACAAAGACACAGCTTTCACATATAAAATCTGAAAAGCTCTTAAAAGCTCACCAAATTCAAGCCAGGAAGCGTACATTGTGGTTTCACCTTAAAAGAGGTTGTTCCTCATGGTACAAATATTGCAAGGTAGGTTCTTACGGAGCTTTTTCGCCATGTTTTCTTCTTCACTCGTAGCCAGCTTTTCTGCTGTTTACGTTTTCTTCATAGCAAAACAGTGAATTGTTTATAAAAAATTAGTTTTCCGTTTTGGTTCAATGAATTCCACTTACCAGGACATTTCCACTGTCCAAATTGAGGAGTTGCAGGAAGATACCCTATAAAATTTAACTGGATACATTTTTAAACGGCTAAGTAAGTTGAATACGATAGATCCAATGGTTAGAGATAGCTCAAATCCTTGGTTGTGAGTAAATGGAAGTGGTTTGATAAGGCAAAAAAGAATATTGAACTTTATTACATTACAAGGAATTATTTTTCCGATCCGCATTTATTTTAGAATAAAACATTTAAATGTCCTTGTAAATAAACAAAAATGTTGTAGAACCAAAAATAGAACCTACCTACCTTTTTGATTTATCCCATATATTTTATTAAACACCAGTATATCTGTTGAATGCATTGAACAGTTAAAATTATTGGTAGCACATATTCCTACACGGTCTACCATCTAACACCATGCAAACTTGCAATTAAATCGATGCAGTAGATTTTACGTGAAAAATTTATTTCTTTATACCCCGGCTTCACCGTCCGAAATGCGCAAGTTCGAGCAAATTACTCTACTGAGCTTCAATTTTTGCCTGAGTTCCCATATATTTCCACACTTTGAAGTCAGGAAAAATAAAGCCTGATTTTGCCCAACAGAAGATGAAATCAAGCTTGGAAGTTAAAGCTCGCTCAAAAGAGATTAGTCAACTGGAATAGTGGAATGCCATTCTAGGGAGCTTTTGCATTTCTGACTTCTGGCGAAAAAGCAACAACAATTTCAAGCACTGAACTCAACTTTAGCCGGTGAAGCCACTTATGTGGATTGAATTGAATATTATTGAACTCAGGCCGGTGAAGCCGGAGCATTATAAAATTTCAAAAATCGGCTACCAGTGATGTCACACCATAAAAGCTCTCCGTAAGAGCATACTTGAAGTATTTGTACCATGGATTGTTTCTGTCACGAAAGCTCCTCGAAGAAAAGCTTTCTCGCCAAATTATAAAAGAAGCTCGTCCATCATTCGAGGGCAGTTCTTTACCGGCTTATTCTAGAGAAGTCACATCGGGTGATAGAGAATTGAGCTGCCGAGGTGTAGACCCCACAATCTTTCCAAAGCCGTGTCAAACTGTAGTCCCGATCACTCCTTCTCCCGCCGATCCCTGTCACAATATACCTATCCGCAACCATCAAACTTATACCACAGCCCCCGGCCAGAGCGTGGGCAGTATATAACGAGACTCCCCCTTATTTTGCTTATAGGCAGTGCCAGGACATAGGACAAGAAAGAACGAAAGAATGTTGTCTACCAAGGGTATGTGTGAAGACGGAGGAATGAAACATTTAGAATCGTAGACGGGCGCCTCAACTCCTGGGGTATCAGACCGGCAATTGAAAGGGCAATAGCTTAAGGTGAATACTGAGAAAAGTGTGCTTATGCCCTTGCAGTAGTATGTTGGCTATAAAAGCATGCAATATGAAGATCTCTACTAACTTGAAAAAGCGAATAAAATTAATCAATAGAAAAGGCATATCTTAAACCTCGGCATTCCTTCCGAAGGTTTTGAACTTGTAGGCTGTATGTTTAATTAAGGTCCAACACTTAGACCCGTAGCATAGAATAGGGCAGATTCATGGAACTTCTTACCATATTACACTTTTCAAATTCTAGCCATATGGCACTAGCGATTACAAGAAGAAAATTTAGACTTGGTTCCTTGGCTTGGAAATTCTCTGGACTTAAGCCCGATTGAGAATTGCTGAATCTATTTAAAATCAAGCTAATCCAAATATCAATGTACTAACAGAAAGTATTGTATACAAACTACGTTAAGGCCTCCAATAACTTTATGCATGTTCAAGGGACTGTACCTACCCAGCGGGAAATGGAGGGCTCCAATAGCGCTGTTTGAGCACTCCTTAAAAAGCTTACAGCGCTCCCGTTACGCTCCAGTTCCATATACTTTTTAACATTGCATGTCATTGCAGGGGAGCATACGTTTTTATGCTCCTTCAAAAGCGTTCTAGGAGCATTATAAAAAGCTTTTTAATAAAGAATTTTCACGGACGCCTGTGGATATGTGATCCGGGTATCGAAAAGCTTTTATTTTGTTTATCTTTTGAAATTGCCTTTTCCTTTCCAAGCCCGAGTGTGATTTTACCAAAGCAGGCCCCCAACTAAATTCTAACCACTTTTAAAGCTGTTTGTCTTTCGTATCGAACGAGAGCCGGTCCACCGCCACCCTTTATGGTCATCAAGATAATCGCTCATTTTCTTCGTTCTATAAATTTATGAAAGCTCCGGTAATGCTCCCTCGGGAGCATATTTAACAGCGCTCAAAGTAAGCTCCCATGAACAGCGCTCCAAATTTTTCCCACTGGGTACTTTATTCAAATTTTCTCGATGCCCAAACGCAAGACCAAAACGAAATCGAAAGTCTCTTAAAAAAAGTGAAATAATCTCGATGAATCTTCTCAACACGTTAAATAATGAAGTGTAATTTGATCGAAAAAACTCACAACATATGCAAAACATTCACAAATTGAAAAGCTCTCCTCAGTGTAGTATGCTCGTGTGCCATTGAAAAATTCCACCACAAAGAAGGACGAAATTTTTTTTTCAATGAATCCTCTTTAGAAACTGCGAGGATATTATTTGAAATAAGGAGAAAACTAATAAAATTTTATGTATGAACACTTTTCAGAAAAATAGTGAAAAAGAATGAAAGCAACTGAAAGCGGAAGCGCCAGGACCAACTAATTCTGGAAGTCTTCCCCATGTCATCCAGTATTAATGCGAAAGGATCCTGATTCCGGTCACGTTTGGAACTCGATGTACGTGCATGTATTTGGAAATTTCGCTTCGTTTTTTCCGTCTCCGTCTTTCGTTTTTATGACAAATTGTGCTCAGCCTGCCTGTCTGTGGAGGATATAGCATCTCTCCGATGAGGTTAGTTTACTTGGTGGTGGTGGTTGATGGTAGCATCTAGAGATGCTGGTTGATGTCTTAATTATCGCTAAAGATTAAGAGGATGAAGGTTAATGATACCCCCTGTATTCTACAGATAGTACTGCTCGGTAACTACCTCCAGGGACCGCCATGGAGAGTAAACCAAATAAATGTGATAATATAAATTTATTGCTTATGCGTTCGTTCATGTACGATAGTCGCCGTCGTACCTGTATTGCCTGAGATATTAAGAATCGCTAATAATAAGATCATCAGCAAAATCTTCTAATATTATACAAAATTATAGCCCCAATGTGTGGATGGGGAGGATATAATGTTGGTCGTAAAATGAAGGTTAAATAGAGAACAGCAAAATCCATCCAATTCTTCTCGAACTTTTACTGTTGATGGAGTTGGAGAATCTGTTGTAAGTATAGGACTAGGATGAGTAAATACCTAAATTAGAACTAAATTAAATTAGGGTTTTGATAAACATGTTTTTGAAATAAGTTTTCGTGCTTAAAATTTAGTATAAACTACTTTTATAAATAGTTCAATAAATTCAGGATAAAGTGTGTTTATTTATGGTTTTGCTATAATTTTGTAATAGTAAATATTTTAGTTATTTTCAGACTTATATACTTCCTTACTTGGATACGTATGTGATTTCTAGTAAGATCATCGTTGCATTCCCCAGCAGTTTGGATGTCATAGTTAAATACTTGAACTTGAAGAGCCTTGGTAGACTACAATAGGCTTCATTCACTTTCAACACCCATGACAACCCAAACCACAATTTACTTTATTTTGCTTTCATTAATGTACAGACCAAGTTATGTGGTACCGCTCGTACAACTTTGTCTAAACCGTCCTACATAGTCCTTCCAGCGATGCGTGTGTCATAGTAGTCTGATCTGGCTTTTTGACTTAAGCCTGTATTTGGGTGCATTTAAGAAGGGGCAGTGGTTCTTGCTGGTATAACCGAATCTTGGATAATTTTTTTCAACGCCAGGCTGAAGAGGAGGAGGCATGCCAGATAGTCACATTCCCGGAGTCCATTATAAAGGTTATGATGTCACTGCTCCATTGGTAATGGTCAAATTACATATTCATATTAGTGCATTAAAGAAACCGGATTACTTCACAGGTTTAACAAGTTGTATTCTAACTGTGCTATCAATGGTGGACCCAAAGCGTATGGGCAGGGGATGCTGCAGTCTGCGTTCTATAAGATTGCTGCATAGCTTGGCACTATATAACAACGCTGGGCAACCTCCGGCCCGCGGGCCATCTACGGCCCGCGAAAAGTTTCTATCCGGCCCGCGAGAAACTTAGAAGAAATTATAAAAAAATATTTTTCGATGTATTTCGTTTGGTTTAAATTGAATATTACATCCATTGGGGTAAGTTACACTATGTTTTATTTCTTTTATCATACCCAAACCGTTTTATAGACAAGAGGTCGCAGGGAAGTTCGTTTTTTCCTCATTTTGCCTCAGAAAAATTGTGAGACCCACCTATCCATCACACTAACACAATTTTTACATTATTCTCGGGGATCTAAGAAAACTATGAGAAACTCGTTACACGAAAAAGAGACAGAAAAATGAACATTAAGAGGTTTATACCTACATTATATCCAAACCTGTTTGAGTTGAGGATCGAGTGATGAATAGTGTGATTTACCCCATTAAAGCACCTTTCAGTTCAAATGCAGACCAAAAATTTAGTGTTGGGTAGGACACGATTGTAAAGTGAGTTGGTAAGAGGTGCCTCTTTTTTCTTTTGAGCCAGTACAATTTCATACTTCAAATTAGGCGAGGGGCCGTTGTAATGCCAAAATGTCAAAAACCAGCAAATATACATTAAACTTATATACATAATATACAATAAACTACCTCAGAGTAAGTAAGAAACCAATGCCTCAACAATGTATATTTATATTTTACAATATCGCCTCACCTAATTTCAAGTTGGAACTTTTGCTGCCGCAAAAGACGTAAGAAATGTCTCTCCAGTTCGTATTTACCATCTTGCCTCGCCTCATTTCAAGTTGGAAATTTCACTGCCTCAAAAGAAGTAAGAAATGCCTCTCCAGTTCCTTTATAAAATCTCACCTCGCCTCATCTCAAATTAGATATTTTACTGCCGCAAAAAAATATGGAATGTCATATTTCAGCCTCAGCTCACCTCGCCTCATTTTAAGTTGAATTTTACTGCCGCAAAAGAAGTAGAAAGAAGAAACTCTTGTCTCTCCACTACGTAATTACAATCAGACCTCGCCTCATTTATCTCGATTACACACTCATATACCAGTAGGATATTATTTTTGAGCCGGGACATTTCGAAAAATTGTTGCCTCAGTAAAATTTACCATCGTGTAAGACTGTAAGGGACAAATGTACTGCCTCGTATAGAGCTGGCTCATTTCTAAAAAAAAGTACAGGTCGCAAGAAGGTGCCAGTTGATTACTACGGCCCGCGGAAAAAAGGTTACATTTATTCTGGCCAATGCTATAAAAAGGTTGCCCACCCCTGCTATATAATACGCTCTCGGAGTATCATACCAACAAAATAAAGTTTCCGAATCGAATGATTTCGGATCGTTAATTATCAGATGCCAAAGGTGACGGTGGCCCATAAACGCGTTCTTTACTTGACTGCGAGTTTTTCTATCTCAATTAATTCTTAGTTCGTAGCGTGGCTTTCTGCCACCCGGGGCGAACCGTAATGCGATGACGAAAAGTCACTATTTTAAAAGGATTCAAAATAAAAGGTCTTTCTTAAATTAAAACATTATTCTGCGTGTTTTTTTGCAAAGCGAAACCTTTAAAACAATGGCCAATGCTAATTTGTACCACTTGTCCGATTGACAAGATAGCTAGATTTGGTACGACAAATTTGGAAGCTGCTGCAGCCTTTCTTGAACTTCAGCAGTTAGAGCCCGCGCCATAAACGAAGAAAATCTCATAATCGTTTTTTCCATGCGCATTGAGAGTCTCAAGTCTCTACAAGAGAACAGTCAACCTTCCACAGTCAGTATTCCTGAACTCATACAATACCCAAGAGTTCAAACGCAAGGTTCATCGCCATCTCCTCCAACACTTTCCTGACTCCTCGAACCTATCCGATCCTTCTCTCTATCCTTCGTGCGAAGCTTACTACTAGATATTGCACCATGACTTGTACGACATGACGAGCTGGTAGTACAAAGGGTGACACCTGAGCTTAGGCTATCACATAAACAAAATTCACACAAACCTGAGTACAAAAGAAGTATGAGTACGTCATGGGTAGAACGCGAAAAACATGATAGACTAAATTAACATCTGCTGCATCGGCATTGGAAGGGAATTGTTCACTAAGAGGTACTACCAGTTGATAAGACTATTCATTCTGTGGACAACTAGAGAGATTGCCACGCAATTGAACGAAAACGGGCCGAACTGAATAATTGAAAAGGTTTTGTCTTTGGGTCAGCTCTTAGAGATTCCCAAGGTTTAAATAAAATTCCGAATTTACGTTTATTGTTTTCAATTGGTTGAATACAAGCAATTATATTTCATTCGAGTCCAATTATCAAGGGCAGGGCAAGGAAAGGATATCAGGTTTTGCTGATGCTGCTGGATCAACGCTCCCGTGGTAAACCGTTTAGTTAGTGGTAGTCTTTGTCTATACTTGACGGTGTACTACTGGATCAACTCTCTGGGATTCTGTTGGTTTTCGGTGTACCACTGGACCAACTCTCCTGGGGTTTGTTGTTTTGTTGGTTTGTCTGTATACCAGCGGATCAACTCTCCTATGGTTCGGCCAACGGAATCAACGCTTCCACTGTTTGATTACATCTGCCCTGAGCAGGCAAGCAGCGGACTTTTATATCTGTGCCTTGTTGCGCGTTGCTATTCTATTTGGTAACGCTTTTACAGCGGTGTCGTTCTGTTTCGTCTTTTGGTTACAGTGGTGCCATACTGTTTCGTTACATCTTTCATCACAAAAACGCCAGACCACACACTTGATGACCCGTCAAAAGGAGAGTTTGGTTGCAAAATTTTGATGCATCCACCGTATAGTCCAGACATAGATAGCATCGTCAGCCAGAACAATTTGCTCAATGTGGTAATTCTTAACAATCAATGTTTAACATATCATTTTTGGACTCTTTTTAGTCATACGACGGCTATGGCCTGATGTTGCCAACTGGATTGCTAGCTGGGTCCACTTTGGCCGCCGCCCTGTATCTACGCCGCCCGGGCATTCGGAAAATGGTAATTATATGAAGGACGACACCAAAGAATCCATCGCTTTGGTCAGCCTGGTCAGGTTGCTTTACATATTTCCCAGTCATTTGAGAGAGTATAGCACCCTAATTAGTTAATTAATTAGTTTTTAGAGAGTAGGAGTTTATCTACAACAAGGAACCACAGGAGTAGAGATAAAACTCCTTCCTGCGGACATTATTTTACTATAGTGCTCTCCAGGGACCAATCAACAATGTAGCAATTAGTTTGCTTGCGTGTTCTCAGCATAGAATCAGTCTACTACTACTTCGTCTACTTAGAGCCCTAGCTAGTAGGATACCAAACTGGATGGCATCGGCTCGGAATCTGGATTGGAAGGAGTAATTGCTAAAGGTCAGTCAGACATCCGATTTAGAGCCGCGTTTGTTGCTCATTTATCCTAATAAATGAAAATAAAAAATTTAATACAAAACGTTTTAAAATGAACTGACAAAATGCCAGAATGTTAAGTAATTCAAATCCTATTCTTCTTCGTGCTTCTAACTTGCTTTTGTGTATATGTCAAAAACTTGACAATTACATTCTGCTCTCCTTTTACAATGCTTTAAAAAAATGCATAAGCAATTGTGCTACCGGAAAAATTTCTTTCTTTCCCTTTTATCCTGTCTGCACCTCTATTCTTATTGATTGGCAATAAAACAGGATTAAACGTCACCAAAGTCAAGAGGAGAAAGTGGCAGGCATAAGTCGCAAATACTTTGGACAAAAAATTTAAACCTATTCATGAGACTCTAAAATTATGCACCCTTCAGGAGAGCATGGAAGGCTTACAAGACGTTCACTGTATGACTTTCAGATTTTGGGGTGCCAAAAGGAAATGAAAAACTCGATTTTGATCTTACGACATAATTTTCACCCTGAAGGTGCCCCATGCCCCGCCACACTTAACTATACATGGACGGTAGTCCTCACGCACAGATAGGACATATGCCTGATTTAACAAGCATCCAAAGAAGTCTCATCAGGCCGAAAAAATGTTAAGGAAGATGATTTATAGCATTCATTTCATTTCTACCATTTAGCAAAAAGAATCCTGTGCGCCACCCACACCCAGAAGAGGTCGGAAAGGCGATTAACCCTCCTTTATGAACACGGAATGACAGTTCACTTGGGCGTAATCATGATTTACAGCGATGAGGAATTTTTCATTAGATCCTGCATACAGGACCGAAAGGACGAAACGGGATGAATCGCCGCCGCCGCCTCAAGGCTTCTGGCCGTTTGGAGCGAATTATATGAGCGCATTGCGGATAACTGGTCCTGAATTCTAATGAACGGCGATTATTTCAGCAAATAACTCGATCATTGTAATTAAATTTGGTATCCTTAATCCAGTTGCTGCTAACTGAATTTTCTGAATCCAAACATTGTTTCAAGCTAATCCTTTCGACACCTGTTCCACCTTGTTGTTGGGAACATGCTCATGCCGCCCATGTAGCTACACAAATTGCGTTATCGAGATTTGCATTTAAAAGCCAATTTACACCCCAGGAATAGGGGAGCCATAGACCGGTGCTGGCTTAATGATGATATACACCCCGAATAATCAGGGTTGAAGGATTACTTCAAAACAAAAGACGGTCTCATGCCCCGTGTCGTGAGTGGAGTGTTCTGTTATTGTTCGAATTATACTAAGTTAATGGAGCACAGTTCAGGGGGGCGTGCACGGGTTTCTTTGTGGGTTTTACTTGCCAGGTTTTAATTGTACAAATTTAACACCTGAAAGTAGCATTTGCTAGAGGAGATTAAGTGGCCGACGCTATTTATATTAATATTAAGGGTGACGATTGGAGTTTTCTAAGAGTGCTGCAATGTTTTAACTCAAGAACGATTGACATAAATGATGACAATTGAGAACATACGGTTTTCTTAATGCAAAGTGATACCTTGTCGAAGCAATTACAATCAATTAGACAATTCTGAAAATATAAGCTCCGAATTACTTTTTACTACCAGTTCCATCGTGCCAGCGCCCGCTCTAGCGATTTCGCCGCCCCGGGCAAAACGATAAATTGCCGCCCCTTACACTGATAAAAAAATTGTCTTGATTCCAGCAATTCGATAGTCTTCGTTTCGTTGTCTTGAGTAGAAAATTTTTTCAGTCTTAACATGAGAATGCTGTCTCAGAGCAAGACACTGGCAATTCTTGAGCCAAGCAATCGTAATTCTTCGCTCAATACTTGATATTTTTCGACCAAGATATATTTTTCTCGAAATAAGGTTGTTTAATTTTTTACTCAAGAAACTAAATTCTTAATTCATCGGACTTTTTTCGGTTACCGGACTTTCAAGTTCTAAAAAGGTATCACAACTATTAAGACCTATTTTTGAACTTGAATTTTTTTAAATTATAATATCATCGGTTTCGTATTTTTTTTCACTTCAAGTCAACTTTTGTCTTCATCCAAGACAATAAAACCAAGACTATGAGTATTGCTTATCCCGAGACAATTTTGTTTTCGTTATATCGAAAACATGAGTTGCTTGGTTCAAGAAAAAGTACTTTAAGCCAAGAATTTTTTTTATCAGTGTAAGAATAGATATATTCACTGCGCGACAATAGCATAGGTTCAGGTATAAATATGGCGTTTTGCGGTATTTTTTTAAATAAACTCATTAAGTTTATGACTCCCACCTACTCATGCAAAATTAATGTCTTTCAAGACTTGCCGATTTCCTGTGTCCTTTTTATGGGATTTCCAGGATCTTTTAAAAAAATTTGCCTTCATGTAGAAAAGTAATGAAAATATACAGGGTGTTCCGCCACAAGATAATAGTATACGGTCTATTTTGACGAATGGGGTATATTTGTTATCGTAAGGACTGCAGCTCTTTTTTCATTAATAAAAATAATGGTGTGTGATTAGAAAATATAGAAATAAAAGGGGTTAATTGTAAAAAAAAAGTGGAAAAAAAAATGTTCTCACGTATTGTGCCCTATAATTAAAAAACATACATAAGTCACTAAGGTCCTTTTTTCTGACCTTTTTTTACATTTTCAAAAGTTTCTACTACTTCAGAAATAGAATAAGTGCACTGCAAATTCAAGTGTGTGATATTAAAACGCATTTCGCGTGTAAAATCATGTAGTCACTTTTACGCGTTTAAAATGTGTTATTTTTAATACGCGAAAAGTGTGTAAATTTAACACATAAAGCGCGTGTTTAAAACACACCAAATATATATTGCTTTGAAGCTTTTGAGTGAAGCTTTTTCAGCGTCGCTTTGCGAAGAGTAAACTTAGAAAAATTGTCACAGTAAACTTAAATTTTTTGATGTAAGCTGCAACGACTTGTCTCGATGCCCTTCTGTTACCGACTGACTGTAAAGAGAGGTCGTGGAGCTCTTTGGTCATTGAGTATTTAAATAAAGAATTACAACTGTCTAACTTTCAATTTATCCTCTCATATGTGTTAATTTAGTGAAGTGTGTAAAATGACACATAATGTGTGATTTTCACACGTTTAAGACGTAAAACGATAAAACGTTACAATTTCTTTAGCGTGTAAAAAATATTATACGCTGAACGTGTGTGATTTTTACACATATGTCTTTTTATCCGCATTATTTTAACACGGTTTATTCCTAAAACGATTTATTTTAACACGATTAGCCGAATTTACACGCTTATGAAGTGTGTAATGTGTTAAATTCACACGGAAAAAATATTCTGGGGTTTGCAGTGTGCACTCAAACAAAGCTACAATAATAAAGATGCTAGGAGTTTGTAAAAAGAAGTAAACATGATAAAGAAGGAATAAAAACACATCTGCTTTATTTTTTTTACGAGGGAGTGGTGAGAATCTTACGTCGGGCCAGCAGTAAGGAATGTGTGAGACCGCCTGTCTAAGTTCCATGCCTAAAATAGGATACACCGCTAGGGGTCCGCACCCAAACCGTAGTTTCAGATTCCTACTGACTAAACTCACCAACCCTTTGCATGATGTTTGAGTTCTGACCGGTACGAACCGCAAAGGCATTACTTCGGCCTGGCTCAGGAAGCAATAATGAGAGAAGCAAAACTTAACGAAGCAAACAACATCTTCACAAGAAACATTCAGATGACAGTCATAATTGGACGAATAGGGCAAGACGTAAAGGAAACCTTTTCAAAAATAGTGGAAAGCTCAACAAGGTTCAGTCTAAGAATAAAGGACTCGAAAAAAGAGGATTAGGATTAGGACGAAGCATCACCCTAGACGATCACAGAGTGGAAGATGTAGGCAATTTTATATATTTAGAGACAATGCTTACTGCGAAAAATAAGATAAAGGACGACATCCATAGATGTGTCGTAGCCGCAAATAAAGCCTATTTCGCACTAGTCCCGATTCTAAACAACCAAGAAATATCAAGACAATGTAAAATGAGATTATAAAAACACTAATCCGCCCAGACATTGACCAAACATACAGAATATCAGCTTAAAATCTTCCCAAGAAGAATATGTATTTGGTCCTGTATGGTTTAACCAAAACCAATGGCGAATTAGAACTAATAAAGAGGTTGAGGAAATGTATGACGAAAAAAAATTGAGTAGACTACGACGGCTCGGACACGTAAGAGGTTCTGAAGAAATAATGCTGGGCAGGATTTTTAATGGCAAACGAAGCTTAGGATAACTAATAGATGGATAGATGACGTGCTAGAAGATATATGGAGACTTCATGTAACAAACTGGAAAGAACTAGCAAGACGTATGTGAACATACATATTTCAAAGCCAACGGTTAATACGAAATTCGTATATCGCGAAAACCTTGCCTTGTCCCCACCATTTCGTGTTAACCGATTTGCACTGCATATTATATAAGAATTCAAAATAGTTGCTATGATTACAAAGCTGTTCAAATCTAGCCTCTAGTGCATTTAGTGCTTGATCGATTGTGAAATAAAAAAATCTATTTTATATTTTTCTTTTGGTTCTTCGATCGGTTCATCTCGGACTTCGTATGAGAAATTCCTTTTTCTTCTTCTTACGCGGTGTCGTGTTATTGTTCATTCAAAATTAGCCTCCACGTGAATTTCGGTAACAGGCTTCTTTGCATCAATAACATTTTCATCGAAGGACGATTGTGATCGAAGATTCTTGAAAAATATTTTGCAGAGGCTAGACCAAAATCTTTTGTTTGCATCAATTTGCTTATTGGATTAATGCCATTTAGAATTTTATACCAAATAACTAACCAACTCAAAAAATAAAATTGTTTAATACAATTTCATAAACCCGAGACGTCGTCTCTTATTAAATTATCAATTTCTTGGTTTTCGTATATGCTTAGAAAGGCGTCGTATACATCTCCCCAATGGAATCTCAAAGGCTTTAAGGCCTCTAGTATGCTCTCCCACATAACTCTGAAATATCCGTATACCCCACGCAACTCCAAATGCATGTTCAAACAAGTTCAAACAGCGCCCTTTACAAATGATACAAATGTTTCTTTTTCGAAATTATAAATGCAAATTTTTAGAGAATGAAGAAATTGATATGTGAAATTTTCTATTACATAAATATTTTTTCACACTTACAGTCAAAATTCCGCCCCCAAATTTTGGCGCCCTGGGCAAATGTTCGGGTTGCCCTCCCCCTAGAGCGGGCCCTGCTCCCATCCGATACTACCGCGACGAACGAAGCAGTACTTAACAACGTTGCAGGTTGTCATATCTCCTTCTTGTGTACGGGCTACATAATATCCCCTTTCTAGCTTTTCTCGACGTTAAATGCCGCTATGCTAGAATCCGGATCAGATTACCTTCTTTGTCCTTGCCGTTAACCGTGTCATATTTCGAAATGTTGGATAGAGTTTGCAAGCCTGGTATGGTGCGATTTTCGCTCATATACGGGAGCTTATCTTTCAGGCTTTTGTTTTTGGCTATTAATTGTTTCTTCTTTTCGGAGCTTCCTGTAATGTTCTTCGTGCCTGTGCTGTATAATATTGCTGTATTACTCTGTACATATTTTTAGGTTCACATAGTATCAGTTCTTTCCTATCTATTGGAACTTCGGTACGCTCGTACCGTGACAGCGGGTTATCAGCAGGTAGTCTATTTGGTACCAAGTGACTCCCTTAGGGGATACCAAGGTGGCTTTATGGATAGCACAACATATACTACAATTTATTCCTATTCCGCAGATACCTGACCACTAGTCAAAAATTTTGGTATTTCCATAAATAATAACTGAGTGCAGTTCAATTGATTGAGAACATGGTGGATGGTGCTTGAAGAGTTTGTTAACTTCGGTGGTGTAAGACGAAGAAAGGGTTGCACTTCTTTACTTCGGTAACGGTTGCACTTGTTCTAACTGGGTAAATTGATTGATATCAAGCAATCCTTCCGCATTTTTGCGATTAGTTTCTGATATTTTCTTATAGTCAGCATCATTCATTCACTTTCATTGGAAAGGTCTTTTTGATCTGATTAAAATAATTGATTTACTACATGCCTTTTGAAACTACAAAAGCTTCAAAACAAACTATGACAATCCGCTCAATCGCAAAAACCCCCATTCCATACAATTTTCTTGCCTTCGTCCTTCGTACGCAATCCTTCCTATATACTATAAATGTTACACACATGGCCCAAACGCCACCAGCCAATTCAGGGTAAAATCAACAATTTAAAATTCACAACCCTCGCATGTCAAACAAGTCCTTGTCGAAGGAGTATAGTGTTCGAATAAATTAACGGTGCCAAATTGGATTTAGCGTAACCCCCAACAAATGTTGGCAAACAAAATTTAAAATCAGGGTTGTGCTACCGACTTAACGTGATTAGGTTGAAATTCGACCGAAATGAAATATTTTAAAGGGAACATCAGTCCCGGGGCTCCGGTCTTTTGTGCGTTACACCAGGAATTTCAAGGATAATTCAATTTTTTTGTGTAAATTAGCGGTTTCATTACATC
Organism: Thereva nobilitata; assembly: GCA_963855945.1. Classification (NCBI taxonomy): domain Eukaryota; kingdom Metazoa; phylum Arthropoda; class Insecta; order Diptera; family Therevidae; genus Thereva; species Thereva nobilitata. Next base: position 36,581,958 of record OY979696.1, read on the forward strand.
TCAAAATGCCAAATTAAGTAAATAAATCTAATTAAGTTGAAAATGAATAATCAACTAAAATTTTCCTTAATTACAGGGCAATTGTTTGATTTTGTTGGAGATATGTATTTGGTTGGGACTTAAGGGGTGCAAATAAATTATTGAATATTAATTTTATCAATTTTTAGAACTATAGGAGTACTAAGTGAGGACTAAAGGTGCCGGCCCATAGCAGGCGTTGACGCGATGCGTACGGCAGAGGCATTTGACATTTCAATTGAAGTTAATGCTATTTAATGTAACCAGTCCCAATGGCTGCAGCGACACACGCGAGTAAAGCTACAAACGCTTGAAGTTGACCAATTTTCAACTTTTCCATGCGACAGGCGCGTTTGACGTTTGTTTGTTGTGTACATAATTTAAAATTCTTTCATCAATCTAGTGTGCGGTTCAAATATACAAATTTTTATTAAATAATGTTCGCTGTCAAACGCGTTCATTGGGTCTGTCGAATGCGTCGCACCCTGGACTGTCGTACGCCTCTTGCGCGCACGTCGCGTTATCGCGTTCTATGGGTCGGCACCTTTATGTCTTTAAGCGAGCAGGAAAAGCGTTTTTGAATATGCTAAAATATTCAAGAATTTTGAAAAGGCGAACTAATTTTTTGGGTAGTAAGTTAGAAAGTGTAGTTACTTAGCGCAACATAAATAAAATTCTCTAAAGTGTGTAAGCTTTACAGATTTTTTCAACTAACAGCATGAATATTTATGTGTTATATCTTGGAAAATTTATTATATTTTCACTCTTTAAAAATTGATTACGAATTGATTTTCTTGAAGAACTCCTCTGCTCTGTTTGAGTTTGCTGGTGAGACTTACTTCTCAATAGAATCTTTATATTTTTTGTGGCATACTAGCTAACTCACAATATAAAGGAATCTTTAAGAGTCCCAACACCCCTCCCACAAATTTTAGCGAACTTTACGCTGAACTTAAGTTTTACCTTCATATGCGAAAGAAGGTGAAAATTTCGATATAAAATCCAACTTTGGAAAATCACCAATCTGAGATATTGCCAATGCGTGAAAAGTGAACATACTTTTACAAATATTCGAAAAGATTAGAAGACCTGTAAATTATCATATTTTTCACCGATTGATGTTTATGCATATTGAAAATATCTCGGATAAAAGTAGTCATTGATTCGCCATTTTGAGAATCCCGGTTGATGTTTACGACCCTAGTAAAACAATCAACAGTTTAACTTTTTATTTATCGAATTGGGCCAACTTTCATATCCGAAAATACTGTAGCTAAAGACAAGTATGGTATTATGTAAAATTGTAGGTCTCAGGTAGGAGAAAATGAACAGGAAGCTCCCACCTGAAGTAGACGCAGAATGAAAAATTTTATTTGGGCCAGTGCTAATATGGCAATTGAAAACAAATATACCATCCATATTTTGTCAATATCGCATTCATAGGTCTTGTTGAGCTAGGAATAAAACCGTACGATTGGCGTTTTAGCGAGATACGTTTTAGTTGCTCCATTAAATATATTGTCATTCCATCCAAAGAAGAGAGCTAGTAGTCCGGTCAAATTAGACCAAAAAATAGGTATGAGGGTACAGAAATTCACACCAAGTTGGAAATTGGTAGGATTGTTCAAAGCACCGTTATAAATGAAATCTAAAAAGTCCTCATCGATCCGGCACCTGGAACCTGGATTTACTCGGGGTCAAAGGTCACAAAAACGGGTTTTTCGCGATTTTCAGCAAAACGGTAACTTTTATCATAAAATAGTGTTTACAAAGTTTGTAGATTATGCGATTACCTACAAAAAAGGATCTTATACATTTTCCCGTACGAATTGTCATTCATGAGATATCGCCGTTTTAAAGATTTAAAGCACTCATATCCCCTCACTTGCAACTTGTATGGCTGAATTGCCATTTACTTAAACTTTAATAACTTCTAGACCGATTATAGTAGAGCAACGTAATTAGGCTCATCTCGTAAATGTGTATTCTTTTATTTGAAAGAAAGAACAGAAACCTGAGTGACTCCGTTCAGAAGATATGTAGGTTCAAAGTATGTGGATTTTAAAGAATAAACAATCGAATTTAGATCATTTAAAATTAATATGCACAAATATTTGCCATAGTATCATGACTGCTGTTCGACCAAGGTCTTTTAAGTCTAAATTACAATTAGGCCTCGCAGTTGATTTATGTGCATCCTATAATCAATGAAACAATAATGTACGAGGCAGCAGCAGTTTTTCATCTTCCTCCTCATGTCCTACCACCAGAAAGTGGCACACTTATTCAATACGTTGCCGACAATGCTGTTATTAATGTGGATACGCTCGACGGCTATAACACACTCCACATAATGGGTATTATTCAAATCTCCAAAAAATTCAGTTTTACTAGAAGAGCCTATGCCACGAATAAAAAAAGGTCTTTCAGCAAAAGATTTCAAGGCAAAAGCTCATGTGCCGATACAGATCTATCAAAATGACGGTGTAGTAGATTACAGTAAAATAAATGTTAAAGATTTTGTTTATGGAACTGAAACGGCATCTTTCCTCAAAAAAGCTGATGCAGTATGGTTTTATGGGAAATGGAAAAATGCGTCTTTACCTGGTTGGAATGGTTTTATTGAACGTTTAACAAATAATCATATAAATTACTCTAAATCTCAAATTTCATTTTTACCGTTTATTCACCAACCAGCCAGTAACTATAATACTATCTATACGACTTTACTTTGTGCATTAGAGAATGCAAAACGGTATGGCCACACTGTATGCATCGTGACTTTCGACCAGCCCCTGTACGCTAAAGCTCGAGAAATTGTATCAGCCGCACCTGAGGGCTCTGAAGTATCAAAAATCATCATCAGACTAGGAGGATTTCATCTAATGATGTCCTTTCTGGGAGCAATCGGTCATATTATGCAAGGAAGCGGCATGAAAGAAGTACTCGCAGAAATCTATGCGGTAAAATCATTAGAAAAAATGCTCAATGGTCATGCTTACGCAAGAGCTATTCGAGCTCATACACTACTTCAGCTTACTTTAGCAATTATAATATTAAAAGAAGTTGAAATTAATGACATCATGGATGCAGATCTAATCATAAATATCGAGCACATTTACCTAAAAGATGAGCCTAATTACGTTGCTCTACTATAATCGGTCTAGAAGTTATTAAAGTTTAAGTAAATGGCAATTCGGCCATACAAGTTGCAAGTGAGGGGATATGAGTGCTTTAAATCTTTAAAACGGCGATATCTCATGAATGACAATTCGTACGGGAAAATGTATAAGATCCTTTTTTGTAGGTAATCGCATAATCTACAAACTTTGTAAACACTATTTTATGATAAAAGTTACCGTTTTGCTGAAAATCGCGAAAACCCCGTTTTTGTGACCTTTGACCCCGAGTAAATCCAGGTTCCAGGTGCCGGATCGATGAGGACTTTTTACATTTCATTTATAACGGTGCTTTGAACAATCCTACCAATTTCCAACTTGGTGTGAATTTCTGTACCCTCGGATGTCTAAATTGACTGGACTATAGTGTCTCAAGCTTCATCTTAGGAAGAACTATCGTTGCTTCAATTTTTGGTTATCTGACAAACTAGGATCTCCGAGGTAAAGCCCCTTTGTACTGTCGACGGTTATATTATTATATGAAATGTCTGACAGATAGCTTTACTCGGAAAGATAGTAGAGAGAAGAGTGAAAAAACTGACAAAGCCAAAAAGCGGTTTTATTCCACCGGCTCCCATCAAATCTATCACGACAGAACGCTTAGTTCGGGTATCGAACAGGAGACGGTTTCTTCGCCTATTATGCATAGAGGAGAAGCCAGGAAAAAGCGCTGAGAATTTTTGTAAAGAGAAAAGACAAGAAAGAAGAAAGTTAGCAAGGTCGAAAAAATGGAAACACGAAGGGCTATGTCGCGGAGTGGATTCGAAGCACGTACCTTTGGTATGGTAGTTGGGCCCCTAAACCCTAGGCAACGAAGACCGGCACATTCGAGATTGTCTCTCAATCCTTGTGTGGATAATCTTGCTGTAATAACAGAGTCTGTAATTACTAAATTGAAATGATTGAAATGTCATCCTTGCATAAAGCCTTTGTTAATTATCTGGGGTGTTCCAAACTCTGAAGACACATTCATTTTACGTCGTTTTGATCGTTCCATCCTATCCATTCAATATATCACACTCGTAAATTAGTTCAATCCTGTTGGTTGAAGCATGCAACGATCGTCTATAAAGGCGATTTCGAAATGGTTCATCGATGCAATTCTTTATATTCAATAATTTGCATTTTTAAACTAACTTTAGATAACTTTCCTTTTTGATGGTCACACTCACACATATCCTTACATCAAAGCTATGCTTTTTTATTTATTTTTTAAATCCTTTGAAAGATAAAACTAAAACATCAGACACAGACACCTAACATACATGTCTATATTGCGCACCTTTTTCGGACCCATTTACGAAGTCCATCTGCATCCTGTGAAATATTAAAATTTTTCTTATAAAAGTCAATTTACTTAAAAGCAGTAAAAGCAGCAACATTTTATGAATTGATGACGGCCGCACCTTTCGCACTGCTGGGAATTTGCCTGAAAAGGTAAAAATTCCTCCATGTAGAGCAATTCGAAAAGGAAACGGTGGTGTGCTGTACGACAGAGTGTTTATAACTCCGCCCTTGGAACTATTGATTTTCTTGTAGGACGTGACTGGAATTTGGGAAACTTTCTCGAGTCCTGGTTAAAATTGTACATTTCCTTCCACTCTCGTGGATGTATGTCTGAGCACACTAGCAACCTACTACCTCATGCTCTTTGCTGTGAGTGGCGAGTGTAACACCTTTTTCAAACTTTCTTTCTAGCACTTTCTGCATCCTTTATCAGTTGAAATTAAATTTTCCTTCTGTTTCCGGCTTCATGCTGACGAGGGCTCCTAATTTTAAATCCTTGGCACTTATCTCGCTGGTCCTATCTAATCTCTGATTTTCATATAAATTCCTTCATTTACCGAGAGTAAAGACCAGACCGGCAGCAGGGTTAACATATCACACAACTCGAACGCACTGATGAGCTAGGACGAAAGGACATCGATGGTGGGGGTAATTTGGCAAATACTTTTCCGACTACGAATTATAATTCCCCTCGGGCAGTGGCCGGCATAGGGCCAAATCAGGCGAATTAAATGCTGCATTTGCTGGCCCTAGGCTGTGCTGGTCGGTTGCTGCTCCTTGATCAGCTTTTATATCCTTCATTTAATGTTTTATTCATGGTGTTCACTGCTTTCTCTCAACTCTATTTCAGCAGATTCCCTGATTGCGCTCCGCTTTGACAACTTAATAAGAATCTGATTGACTGAAAGCGAAAACGAATTTCCGGTTCTCGACACAGGGTGCACCATATACTAGCATTCAATTCTGAAGTGAAACAATTAGGGGTATAGTTTCTGTTATCAATAAGCAGGACGAAAATAAATGTATGTGAGATGATAATTTTAGATTGTAATAGTTTCTATTTAGTGTATTTTTTTTTAGAAATGTTCAGTTCGTTTTTCTTACACAATATTAATTTAACGATATTTTTTGTAAAGTAATCTTCTTTATAATCATAGTAGAAAATGTTACTAGCAAAAAAGGGCAGTACGATGCGACTAAACTACAATCAGCTTGAAAGCGGTACAACACAGGGTGTCCTGCCTGTCACAGTTTGTCCAACGGTTAATGGTAGATAGTAGATAAAAAAATATAGACAAAAAACACAAAAAGGAGGGGTCTATCTCTGTCCGTTTCCGAGATTGGGCTTTATGAATTTTGTTTTTGGGGGAAAAATGTAGTATAGTGATTAAGAATAAAAAGTTAATTAAACTAGTTGGGTTGTGGGTTTCACCCTTTCGGTCCACACGATCAACTTCCCAGTATGATGAATGCTGAATAAAGGGCTCGACCGTATGTTATGAAATTTTTTCCAGTGCATATTTTCGTTAATATGCTTCGATCGGCACCTCAAAGAAGACGATATCATCTTTTGTTTGCGCGATATCGTGCAGGTGCAAAAATCACGTTACAGGACATAGGTAGGACTTAAACAAAAAAACGGCTCGACCGAATTTTATGAAAATCTTTTCAGATCATATTTCCGTTAATACGCTTCGAACGACACCTCAACGAAGTCGATATCTCGGTTCGGTTCGGTCGGTTCGCGCGATATCGTGCGGAAAAAAATTACCACATACGTACGCACACACACACCCATAGTTCTTCTCAAATTGATGCTCAAAATGCCATTGGGACCTTGAAAAATGAAAATACGTTGAAAATTACTATTTCGATTTTCGGACCGATTATAGTAACCTCCCTATAAACCGGGGAGTTACCAACGGTCTATTTCTACGAATAGGGTATCCTTGTCATCGTAAGGAATGCGGCTTTCATTTAATTAATAAAAAAATAGTGTATGATGAGAACAAATAGAAATAAAGGGCTTATTTGTATAAAAAATATGAAAAAAACCTTTTTTTACCCACACCATTTTGAAACACTAAAAAAAGTAAAAACCTAACTATTACATAAGTAGCATTGTGAATTAATCAAATAAATAGTCAAGAGTTGTGAAGTTTGATTTTTTATTGTCTCACACCTAAGTTATATTCGGAAGTAAATTCATATTCCCGAACAAATAGTTCAAAGACATGGATCCGTTCTGATTAATGCACCTTCACTCCAACTCCTCCAACTCCAATTAACGCATTCTATACTCTAATTTCTTCTTTGAACTAACAAAAGTGCCAATTGTTGCCGTAAAAATTAAACTATTTTTTGGAAGTTCAGCCATGTATTTATTAGCATCAAAATACACATTTTCTCCAATTTTTATGAAAATCCGACTATTTTCCCATTATTTATTGCATTTTTTGTAAAAAAAAACAAATTTCATACATTTTGGTTTTTTGAGGTTAGAATTCATTTTTAAATTATTTCTACCAAATCAGTTCGATAGTCTATTCATTCACGAGCATTTTTCAATTTTTTTTATTTTTTTACGACAAACAGAACTGGAGAAATTAAAAAAATAGTGTAGCAATGCACTCAAAATGTATCAAAAATGGACATTTATGCAATTTTCTCCTGCAGCACAGGCCCGATTTTGAAGAAATTTTTTTTTACTTTATCTTAATATATGTAAAGGAAAAAAACCAAAAAAATCCAACTTTTTTTTGTTTAATTTCCTTCTACTAGTAGGCAAACCTATAATTTTTTCTTCATTAAATAAAGCTGGCACGCACCTATAACAATTTAAGAAGAGCTCACGCCTCTAAATCAAAGCATTCATTCTTTGGGCCCCGGTTTGTCAGGGTTTAGAAAACGCCTTGGCCAGACAATTCAACACTAGAGGTTCATGCCCGGTTTAGTTTGGAATTGGAATTGGCAACAATTCATTGTTGCGTGGGATTTGAACGTTCATAATTCAAATTGGCTTATTCACTCAAATGCGGTACAAACAAAAGAAGGAGCAGAAGAAGTAAGTCATGTAATGCTACCACTGCCAATAAACCTTTCTGGTCCATGGTAATTTCCATCAAGAATATCTCTTCCACAAAGAGCTTATAGAATATCTGGAATCCAATCAAATTCTACATGATCGACAGTACGGCTCAAGTTCAAATCCGTCGCTTTGATGAGCCTGGTCTGGTTGCTCTAGATATATCCAAAGTTTACCGAACGAATGTAGCAGCCTTGACAAAATTGTATCTACCAGAGTGCGCGTTACACTGAAATAATCACCCTCCTGTCTGCATGGAAATATTTTTCCCGCAACACAAGAATTGGCTTGGTTTACTTTCACAACCTACAGTCCCTGAATTCGGCTGTGGAACAATCTTCCGGAGTTAGTATTTCCGAACTTTGCCTGGCCTTTGAAGATACTTGCTAATACCTGAATTTTTTATTTTCTTGCTTCTTGCTTGCGTCTTCGTAAATCGTGTTCTAATAGCTTCCCAGTAGGAAATAGAAACCTTCCCGGGTCGATTCCGTACATTATCCTTCGAATGCGTAATGCCTACTTTCTAGATCGAAACATCCTTTCGATTAACATTGCGAGGAGCTAGAGTATAAGGCATGACGGCGACCTTTTGCATTACCATTCATTCCAATTCATATTGCTTCCTTTTTTCACAAAGAAATACTGCATTCAGATTTCGTGAATTTGTAAATTCCCTACTGGGTTGTAACTCAAACGTTGTCTGAGGAATATGTAGAGGCTCGCGAACATTTTTGTTCTTACAATATTAGGTTGTTAGCCTACTGCTTGACCTTACAGTTTCCGCTCTGGTTTCTTTCTAAAGGAATTGGATGAAAGGGCCTAAGGTTTCATATTAGATGCATATTACCAATTAAATTGTACATCGCAATTGCTAAAAAATTGAAGACCATAGTGTCTAACATCGCGGAATCAGCCTGAGTAAAAATAAAAGATCGCCTTCCAACGGGCGAACACCGAACGTGATTGAAACATAGTCCTCAGCCATGTGACGGGCATCAGAAGGTTGTTTGTAGGACTGTTCGCCCGTACACCACACACACACCGACGGGTATACGCTTTTTTTAAAAAAAGAAACGAAAAAACTGTTTTCTTATTTACTACTTTTTATTATATTTTTGCTAGACTACAAGAGTTAGAGTAAAAAAAGCTTTAAAAATTAGAAAAACATAGATAATGTGGGAAAAATTTCCGATTCATGATTAAGAGCACGGGGATTCTTGTATATAGAAAGTGAAAACAAGAAACAAATTATGTTTGTATATAAATGCAATTAAAAAAAATTCTTTTTAATATACATCTACTCTACATATATAGATATATTTTCACACACCTTAATGCAATTGGGTTCCACTATAATAAATCAGATGCATACACAAACGGACAATCGTAAACTCATCATTCTCTTTATATTCAAGCCGACACCTGGCAAAACTATAAGGTAAATTGGCGCAATTTAACTACTCAAAAATATCATTTTGGATGGAAAGTGTAACTTTCGCTCTCCAACAAAACTCAAAATTCACCGCGTATTTATTGAGAAAAGCATCATGAAATCCGATGCTTATATCTTCGAATTCGAACATTTCAAAATTTTTATCAACACACTGCAATTAAATGTTTTATTTTTTTTTAAATTGTTTTTCTTTTCTTCGAGTAGCTAAATAAGAAAATGTCCCACTAAAATATAAACTAACACGCACCACACACTTCATGTACAACAAACCGACGACTGGCGAGCTCGTTTCTGTTATGCATCGATTATCTTTAAGTGGATAAAACGAAAGGACCATTGTACCTAACGAAAATGATCAAGTTCCCATAAAACACATTCACCAAAACATTTGGTGCAGATTCTTTTTTTGGCTCAAATTTGGCGTCGTATGTCCGTTTGTACAGCTCAGTACTTGGCCACTTAAAACTTTTGATCAAGTTTGGCCGTCGTACTGCCATTATGTCCTCCCATTAAAAATGGTTAAAATTTCTACGGCCATCATATGCCCCTTAGGCGCTCATTATACGATAGGTTTTGCTAGCAGTTTTGTTACAGTCACTGCTATAACTGATGGAAAACCTACCGTCTAAAGTGATGACTGATATAATTCTCTGTATATCTCGATTTCCATTAATCATGACTAATACAATTGATTGACCCTTGCATGAAGATGTAATGGGCGCCTTAAAAAGCCAAGCGGCCGATGTTCGCCCGTTGTAAGGCCATTTTTTATTTTTAATTTGGGAGTACTAAACTGGTTTTGGAAAACTAAACCGAAATTTTAATGAAAATGATGTAAGCTATATCTCCAATATTTATTTATAAGTTGAGTGAGTTATTTACGAACTAAAATCATATTTTCATTCTTAAAAATATATTTGTTTCTTTTCCCTTTTTTAACCTGATAAGGTGTATAGGCTTCCGAAATAACACCAACGCTTGCAAATATGTAAAGCGATATTTAATTCGAATTATTGAAGAAAAACTCTGTTTTACATAAACAAAAAACATAAAGAAACTTTTCACATTAAATTCGGATAAAAAAATCCCCAGCCTCGATTCAAGAAAACAATAAAAAATTTATCACAACATATAAAAGTAATCTACTGCCACCCACCTCTTCGCTTATTGCAGGTTGACACACAACTATAGGAGAGAAATAACAAAAGTTTAATGCGCGTACGCTGAAAATCCAATTATAAAGGCGGCATTAAGCGAAATCCACGAATCTGCCCCTGAGTACTTTACATGATAGGCATTGACTCCTCGCCAATATTGTTTACAAGCTTACAAGATTCCTACATTAAAAATGCTAATTAGCCTCCGCCACAGGAGCCTCGCCCGCCGAGCGGAGGCTGATTTCTTTTAAATTCGCGCGCGCGATGAAGTTAATTTGCATACGAAATGGAGGATAACATTAACCGCCAATTAGGAAAACTGTAACACCCCGAAGCGGTGTTTTCTCAAATGCTTAAGGATTTTACGGAGGATGCAATCGAATTTTGAGTGTGGAGCTCGAGGTGTTGGGATAGTTTTAGGGTAAATTGAATTTGGTAAGGTCAAGGTGTTTTATTCTGAAGACAAGAGGTGAATTGTAATTAAATTTTAAGAAAATAATCATCTTAATGTCATTACCATAGACTATTTCTGTGGAGTATCTTAAATATGCAAGTCCTTAAAGAATGTTTAACTAAAAAACTACAGCATTAATGGCCGCCTAAATTTATGCAAAGCCACACAATCTATAAAATGGTAATTAATATAGTAAAATCTGCTAAGTTTCACTGATCCTCATATTATAGGTTCCCCAACTTCTTTCACATAAGCGCTATAAATGCCATTTACCACAGCTTGAAGTTAAGTCCACCATCTAAACCCAACCAACTAATTCGTAAGCCCATTTTTTATACCAACCCAAATTCAAATATCCAAGACCCCAAATAGAGGACGGAAGTAAATTCATAAATGAAGAGGACGAAATTCGCTAAAAAATTGGAATTTTAACTTCTCTTTAAAAAATTAATTTTGCAAAAATCAAAACCCTCTGATGTGTTTGAACAATTCTTTGACCAAAAGCGTCGTAGATTTTCGTGCCTGTGGCGGGAGCGTGCATGCTAGGAGCGGGCGAGTTTTATTCCCGAGTAAAAGTAAAACTCGCCCGCACCTAGCATGCGGCTGGCACGCACTAGCCTGCACGGCGTCCGCAACTAGCACGCACGCTTGATTAAAAATAGGACTCGCCAGTGTCAATTGACACTGTTCGTGCGTGCCTTCTGCATGCTAGGTGCGAGCGAGTTTCATTTCTGTGAAATAGTCATGATAGTAGCGACAAAATTTTGCCATTGCTCCTACATTCCTACGGTGGCGCAATAAGTATAAATGACACCACCAATGAGTTTAGCGGCCAGGGGTTGCAACTTGTCGAGCCTTACTAAGGCGGGCTTAAAGGCACCAGCAATATAAAGGCACCAGCCAGATGAATTCGAAGCAAGGCCTAATTCAGAACTTGTAGATTGTAGCCCGGGCTGATGATTAATAATTTTTTCCCAGATGGTCGGTTAAAGTTATGCCTAGGATGTTGAGTGATGGTTGCAGATTTTTAGATATAAGACAGTTACTTCGTTTTGAAAACGTTGAATATGACCAAGTTCTTGCGGCTCTAGTCAAGAATGAGTTCGATGTCCCTGTTTAAAGAGCTCACGTTTTGGCAGGTCTTTGTCAATAATGTCGAAGGTGTAAGAATAACGCAGATTACCATCATCAGCGAAGCTGTGAAAGGGGTTGAGGGGAACAGAGCAGATAATTTATAAAGATTAAGGAAGAGCGAGAGATAGATTTTGACTGACATAACTCAATGGCTAGAAAGAAAACGCTCAATTTAGTTCTTTAAAACAAAGGCGTTACCTTGGAATGTAGTCAACAGAACAGGTTTCCATACTCTGTCAAAAGCCTTGGAGATATTTAGAGCAACCATAACGGAATCACTAAAGCAATGGATACTTTGATTGAAGTGCTCTGTTAGACATAGAAGAAGGTCGCCAATAGATATTTTTGCTACAAATCCATACTTTTTGTCGTACATAATTTGGTTAAATTCAACATATTGTATAAGCTATTTATTAATTATTGTCTCTATGTTTTTGGGGAGAATAAAAGTAATTGCTATTGTGCGGTAGTAAGAGTGGCGTTGTAGTGGCCCATACTAGTCAAAAATATAGATTAAAATAGATTATATTTTATGTATTTACATATTTACATTTATTTTAGGTTAACTCCGGAGAAGTAAGACAGGGTAAAAAACTTTCGCAGAAGTTTAGTCAAAGGTAAGGTACATTTTTTTATGGCGAATGGGAGTTTTTGTCCGGTCCAGTGGATTTATTGAATCAAGAATTTTTATTGCCAGCTGTAGCATTTAATAAGCTGTATTGCCAGCTGTAGCATCTGGTGGTTATTGCAGGTGTTTTTCAACAATATATTCTCAAGATGTAGTAACTAAATTGAGGAAGGTCTGTACCGTGTATAGCATTTTTATTTTCATTTACAGCCATACATCCAAACGAAATCACCTATTCGGCCGAGGCTTTATAGACGTGGTAGAATGAGGAATGACGCCTGTATATCTGTGGTAACACAGAGAGCTCTAGAGTTAGCGTTCTTATTATCTAAATACAAATCCCAGTCTGTGGCTTGAAAGAAGCAAATAAATCCTAGTCGGTTGGCTTTCGCGTAGTGCCAGTTAGTTCTTTTCGGAGGTGGGTATTGTTGGCATCGACGATTTATATGCACTTATTACGGAAGATGGATATGTAATTATTAGTGATTCGAGCTGTCGTGGGTTAAGTCAAGTTGGATGGGAAATAAGAAGTAGGCCAGGAAGATGGGCTTCTTAGCCGGCACAGCCCCTAGTTGGATAACTTGAAATTTCTTAGATTACCGTGGTTTGGTGCACTCTAAATTCCTTCCTTCAAAAATGTCAAAAGGTGAATAGGGAATATTATTTGGGCTTCATAAAGCGTTTACACGAGTATACGCGTTTGGAAGAAAAATGCATGTCATGTACCCTTGTACAAAGCCATCGTTATGGAAGAGTTTATGTGGCAGTTATAAGCTCAGGAAATACTCTTTATACTAACGGTCCGTCATGTTGTTGGTGACGTCTACGAGTAAGCTTAGCTCGAAGGGTAGAATTGGTTTGGATTTATGACGGTGCACGTTGAAGGAGGTGGCAATGAGCCCTGCGTTTGAACTCTTGGTTGTTATACGAGTTCGAAAATACAGACTGTGTAAGGTTGCTCCACAGTCGGGTTGTTTCATTTATGAACGAGTTCCTAGTTTGTAGAGTTGCCGAAAAGAGGGGCTGTAGGCAGAGTGAATGGGCCGGTTGGCCCAATCTGGTGTTGCCGGTATAAGACTGCCGTGTGGCAGGAGAGCGTTTATTTCGGTGAAGAATTGCTGGCCATAAGCTTGAAAATTTAACAATAACATTGATTTTATACTCTCATAAATTGATAGTGCTTTTCTAACTTCAGTAACACAGCAAATTTGCACAGAAAATTTGTTTACTCCCGAATAAAAATAATTTAGTTGGTTAATTTTCTTAAAAGCATGCACGCGCCCGCACCTAGCATGCATAACGAACAAATGCACGCGCCCGCCATAGGCATGCACGCTCCCGCCACAGGTATGAACATTTATAAATGCACCCGCATCGGCATAGGCCATTCCAAACGCGGGTGTCGTTTTGCCAAGCGGTCTCCAAGTAAGTACCTACTAACCACGTCCAATGTTGCTTGACCTACGCAATCGAACGAGAACCGGTCTACTGAGTATGCTATTGGCACCCTCTATGGTCACCAAGATAATTGCCCGTTTTTTTCGTCCTATACAGGTCCTATACAATACTGTTGCTGTTGACTTTGCTTTGCTGCTAAGAAGACCACATCAATTTACTTTGCTTTGCTTTACAGCAATCATATTTTCAAACTTTTTGCTGCATGCTGTGAAAGCTTTTTGTTTCATTGCTGCGAATACTGTTGCTTTCAAATTACTTAAAAGCTTTCAGGAGCATGCTGGTCCGGCTGCGAATGCTTTCACATACTCATAAAAAAAGCTTTCACCCCTCTACAAAAAATATCATTTTACTATATAAAGTTGAACCATGAAAAAAACAAATGCTGAAGGAATGCAAAGTACTTTACAGCCTTGGAGAGCAAAGCTGTGAAAAACTGTAAGCAAATAGAAAACTTTTCACAGCAAAGTATTTTGAAGCCGAAGCTTTTGCAGCCGGACCAGTATGCTCCTGAAAGCTTTTAAGTAATTTGAAAGCAAAGGCATTCGCAGCAATAAAACAAAAAGCTTTCCCAGTCTACACAGCAAAGTAGGCTTTAAAATATGTGCTTTGCTTTAAGTTTACTTTGCTTTCAAACCCTGTGGTCCTATACAATTTTTTAAAGCCCCAATTTTGCTCCCTTTAATCTAGAAAAAGTGTGAACGTATCTTGCCTGCTTAGGTGCCATACAGGAGATTTCCCGAGTAAAAATGCGCATGCGCATTTATTCGCTATGTGTGCTAGTTGCAGGTTCTGTGCGGGCTAATGCGTGCCACTTGCAGGCTAGGTGCGGGCGCTGTGCAGGCTATTTCGTAACTGCTGCTTACTAGGTGCAGGCGAGTTTTATTTTTACTCGGGCACAAATCTTCTTAAGTAGTTTTCAGGACCAATTTTGTTTTTAAATAAGTTACTAGCTAACAAACAAATTGAACTTTACGTAAATCTCTAGTAGCATAACTATTTGGCAATTAAGCCAGTATAAACTTAAAAATCAATTCTACTCATTGCAACCTGTTAAAGATGCGCAAAAGTGTACAGCGACTTTATTTAAATCTAAAATTTTATTTCTAATATGCTGCACTAAAGCAAAGTAAATTTGAAGCCCAGAAATTCAAGCTAGGAAATGAAAAATCTGTCTAACATAAACCAAGCTACAGAAAAACACACATTTGTACCGCCTGTAAACAACTTTGACACAGAATTGTCATTTCTCCTTCAATATAGAAAGACTCAAATTCAAATTCTATCACGGATTACAACTAAAACACTAGTAGTAGCACATCTTAAGGATTCCGGTCACGTTACCTATCAGCTTAAAATCAATACAGCAAAGCTCATCAACACGTCCTAAAGAGAAAAACTTTTCCCTTCAGCGAGATCCTAGCCGAGCGAAGATGAAACGGGAACACTTCCTGGAAGATGAAATTTCAAGGAGGTACCGAAGGCTTTCAGGTTTTTGGAGCACCGGACTGACTATACCCCAGGGGGATGGAATCCGTACGGGCAGCATCGGGAAGAATATTGAAAATTGACTTACATACGGAGCAGAAACCGAGATGTGTAGTAGCCGCGCAGGGAAAGAACCGATCGTCATATCTGGTAATTCGTGATTACATGGCACAATCTGGATGCCAGAAAAGCGACTACCGTGGCCCGTGTGCCGTGGTAGGTCATGTTATACAAAAATGACAAATTCCAAACAACGTGACTCTATATGGGAAGGCAGTTCCTGTCCGTTTTTAAAATTCGTGCCTTGTCTGGTTTCCTATTCGAGTACACCAAGTTGAGCTGGTCGAATCCCAATTTCAGTGGTTTACGGCTCTATTAGGTATGGGACCCATGATTTATGCGCCGTGTTGAGTCTTGAAATTTCAGTGGTCCCCATGACCCGCGAGGTCAAAATTTGCTTGCACTTGAGATGTTATTTATGATGGTAACTACCCAGTGTAAACGCAGAGTGCAACCGCACAGCACAGAACCTCCACCCATCGCGCGATGCATATAATCCGCACCGGTGTAGGTACCTGAGTGTTGCACCTGCACAAAGCCGGGGACTTGCTGGTGCTATGTATAATTTGCGAACATATTCGAGCACAGGAGGCCCAGCATAAATGAAATGTAAAAATTGCAATATAAAAGCCGAGAGAAACATCGCGGAACATGAAAGCCGAAACCGACACCAAGTTTCAGAGATGATGGCTTCGCACGGACCCCTTCACATGATACACGAGCTGCGAAGATGCTGGAAGTAGGGGCCTCTGGAGGAGTCTGCTGGTGGATGGTGGATGGATTTCGAGATCAGAGACAAGATGCCTGGGTTGGCTGGCTGGATGCTGTGCTGTGGTGTATATCCAAAAGAGTCCCAGCTCTACAGCTCCAACGTTCAACATCCCCCCGAGATGGCTGTGTTCTCTCTGTCCTGGTGTCTTTCGGGCTTCGGCTTCGGTTCTCTCATTTGTACCTGGTCCGGGCTGTTTGTTGTTTCTGATTTGCAGTGCGAACCCAGTGTACCCCGTTCAGAGGCCCCGAAGCCCGTGTTTCCTGATAGTTTATCGCAAATATCCATGCCGTGAACAACACGCGGAACAACGCGTGTGCAGAAAGAAACCTCACATTCACTCGCTCGTCCCGCTACCCGCAGTTATTTATATAAAGAAGGAACACTCCTGCCTCGAGTGCGCCTCTTATATGGTGATTTTATTGGTTCGGTGCTAATCCTGGGATCCCCGTGAATCCGTGAATCCTCGTATCTCAGGTGGTTAATGTTTTGCTGATAAAAGGTGCAAGATGTGATGCGAATAACAAGTGCTGCCCCAGTGATAATGAGTGGTTATCAGAAATTATCTGAGGCTAAGGGTGGATTGTTTCTGGTTTTTGGTTAAGTGTTTTGTATAGTGGCGAATGTAGTGTACTTTTTTGGATGAGCAATTTTTTTCTGTTTACACCGCCATGGACCATCATGGGAGTGGATTCGCCACCTCACCCTGGGCCGCTGTCCTCGGCCATCATGCAATGGCTTCAGGGGCTGAACATCCTGGTTTTGCCGCCGCTGCTGCAGCGCATGCTCACAGTGCTGCCACCCATCATCCTCACCATCATCATCATCATGGGATGCCAATGGATTTACACGTCCCACAGGGCTTTCCTTACTACAGGTGAATTTTCTGTCACATTCTTGTTCCATTTTTATGTTTTGGGGCCCATTGGGCGGAAAATGGGGGGCTTTTATAAATAATAAAAGGAAAATGTTTCTCTCTTTCTCTTTTGGGCGCGGTACCATGAAAATTTGATACTCTTTTTTGTTTTTTGAAAATGATCTTTAATAAGTGAAAATATTCTAGGTTTCTTTTTAAACTTGAAAAAAGTGAAAATATTTAAGCTAATTTATCACTGAAATGCCCGTGAATGTATCTGAAATTTGAGCAATACACTACACTTCATATTTTTTTGTAGAGATTTTGTTTTTGAAATAAATTGTAATAATTATATAATTTTGTTTTCTTATGAGCATACGGAAAGCAAAACTGAAACTTCATCCAATATTTTACAAAAATGCTTAGCATATAAAAACACCATTAATAATTGTGCTTAAAAATCAGTTGAAAATGTTATTACAAAAACAATAATAATCGAAAGTTTGTCCAAGGCTTGGTTATATCGAAAAATTATTGTGAAAAAATATGGTAGATTTCAGTTTCAATAGGTGGACATTGAGTTAACATTTTCTTTATGGCCAAGTCACAATGAGTATTTTTGTGATTCTTTAAATTTTTTATATATTCTGTATGCCCCTGTACACTGAAAAATCTGTGATTAAGAAATTATGACGTTAAACATAAAGATTTTTACTTTTTTAACAGCTCAGAATATTAAGTAACCGAAGTAAACCTAAAAACTGTAACAAGAGTTCTTCGCTGGAGGTGATTTTAGAGTAAAAAGAGTATTTAACCTGATCGTAAGAACAACTGTTTTTCTTAGATATTAATTTTCGAAGGAAGTTTTCTAGTGGATCCCACCACTTTTTATTAAGTGCTTTAAAGTATTTAAAAGAAACGAAAAAGTCCATCCTCTTAACCTTGTTTTTGCACTGGGAAGTTGCTTCTTTGCTACTAGTGCCTCCCTTTGACACTCGCCTCGTGAAAGAATTAGTTAAATTAAGTAATAAAACGATTAAAGGAAATAATCATACCTAGAAACAAAATAATCTTCAGACTTTATGACAAAAACACTTGATTATTTTTTTATACTAAAAGTGGTTTTAGCGTAGATAGATTGCTGGTTTATTCTAATTCAGGAATAGTGATAAAGGTTGAAATATATTGAAATATATTGCCAGACGGTATATCCAGGCTTTTGGAATCCTGTACCAAAAAAAGTTGACCCTAGTAACCACTTTAACTACCGACCAATAGCATTTACTTTTATTCGCTCCAAAATTATGGAGACGATAATCAATAAATAACTTATGGAATACCTTGAGTCCAACCAAATATTAGACGAAAAGCAACACGGCTTAAGACCCAAATGTCAACTGGCATCTCAACATCGCTTTGGTGAGTCCGGTCTGGTTGTTCGGCCAAACCTCATTGCTTGGCTTTCACATTCCCAGTACTAATACCAGGCCAACCAGTAAAGAAGAACGAAGGGGACTAGACCCGTGCGCAAGAATCTTCAAAGGGGGTGGGTAGTCTGAGCATAGTATATATTTTTATGTCAGGTTACAGAATTGGTTTACTCAAACCCGTTTTTTCACCGTCGAATACTTAAAAATGTACATCAATAATTTTTGGTCAACATATTAACTCTTCGAGGAACGAAAAAGAACTCATCTAAAACTTTCTGCACATCAATTTCGACCTCACGATGTATATTGAGGGAGGCTTAAACCGTTTAGCCGATCTTCAGAAATGGTCGATCTGAGATACGTTTTAAGATGACGTAGGGTAGGGAAGGACCGTTCATTTGTCTCGGTAGTGACAGGAAAAATGCGGAGAATTAATGTACATTAAGAAATGCATTTACACTGCAAATATCGAGTGTTTCAAGCGAATTTTATTCGTCTTTTCCGGCAATTCGCCAAATTTGAACTTCACTGATCCAGATGTCTTCAGAATCGTCATGTAAAATTGAATTGTATGGTGCAGCACATATAACTCGTCGTTGAGGGTTTCCATTTTACTTGGGAAAAGGCAGGCGAAATAAGATATTGATTGCGATGAGAATTCAATCATGAAGATGAGTGATAAACGTATCAAGATATTAGTAGGGAGCTGACGCTTGAAAAACCATGTCACACCAACTTTCTGCCGCTTGGTATATAAGGTTTTTTAGTAATTTCGAGCATTTTTTATAATATGACTTTTTTCGGGAAGTGGATCCATCTCGAGATAAGGGGTTGGGGAGT
Source organism: Thereva nobilitata (assembly GCA_963855945.1). Lineage (NCBI taxonomy): Eukaryota > Metazoa > Arthropoda > Insecta > Diptera > Therevidae > Thereva > Thereva nobilitata. The sequence continues at coordinate 36,601,251 of OY979696.1, forward strand.
AAAAAATTCATCTGGCCCATTAGCCCCCCTTGACTTATTCAGATTCTCGATACGCCACTGGTCAAGGGTGTCACGATTTTTTATTTTAGTCAGGGGTTCCACACAATGAAAAAGGTTGAAAAACACTGGGGTATAGAAACCTCCTTTGTTTACTAAGCTCTTAGCTATTGGTATTGACAACAAAGTGAATTCGATTGAAAACTTTCTTTCTGGCCTTCTGGTGTTTATAAATATCCTGCTCTCAATGAAATCCACTTCACAGCTCACTGACGACAGTACTCTGGGTAAAGGGCGAAATACACGAGAGCTCCAACCGACCACGCCACTCCAAAACAACAGCAATTTTTATGCACTCGAAATTTCGAGGGCATACAAATTGTTGTTGTTTTAGCGTGGCGTGGTCGGATGGAGCGCTCGTGTATTGAGCCCTTTACTCCTATGGCTTTAATAATGTAAGGCAAGCAAGTGTCAAACCTCGTCCGTATGATCACAAATTCATGCCCATTTCAATTAGCAGGGACATCGAACTCAATCTTGGTTGGGGCCGCAAGAATCGTGTTGAATTAATTCACTGCATCAAAAACGAAGTACTGTATCATTTCTAACAAAACATTCACAAACCTACCGGCCGTTTTAGTGGATGGTTTAGAACAAACGCCCTCAATTTTGAAATTTCAAAATTAAAGATGGCTAATCCAATATGGCGGACATAAATTTTGTAAGTAAATTAAAATTTTATCAAAAGATTTTTTAAAATTATAAAAAATTGTTACCTGGGGGGTTTTTTTGGAAACCAAAAATTTATTAATAATAATTAATTTCAATAATTTTAAAGAATCTTTTGATAAAATGTTAATTTACTTACAAAATTTATGAAAGTTATCATTTGTCCGCCATATTGGATTAGGCATCTTTAATTTTGAAATTTCAAAATTCCGGCTCGATAGAATTAAAGGCAATTTTATAACGAAAAAAAAAATTAAGTTTCATTAATTCCAGGCTTGGGAATTATCGTTTGTCCAAAAAATGAGCTATTTGCCCCACTGTGCGGCGCTTCGGGATGCCAAACTGGATGACAACGAATCGGTGGAGGGAGCAGCTTCGAGGGGCTAAGATCAGATTTCGGTTGCGCAGCAAAGATTTCTGTTTTCTAGCCCGAGAATCCCCCAAGTGCGTGTATTGTCTTTCTTCATCAACTCGTAGAGGATAAAGCCGGGATCCCAATGCATCCGCACCGTTCCGATCCGCTAGCCTGTTAAGGTTAAAATTCGAAGTTTGCTTAGAACATACATATATGGCAGTTCGGAAAGGTGGTTCCAATGGTACTTACGGATTGATACGGAACGGAAAAGTTGAGTAAAGCTGGAAACAGATTGAACGTTCATAAGCGTTCATCAGCGCTGTGAAATGGCAAAAGACGTTCATAACGTCGGGTGTGAACATATTGAACGGTCATCAGAGTTTGCATGCGCTGACAAACGTCAAAATATCAAAATATTGTAAACTTCCATTATTTCAAGTGAATGTTTATTATTGGGAAATTTTTCGTTTCTTACCGCCTTGAAGTTTCGTAGATATCAAACATCCCTAGACCACCAAGACTGATTTGTGTTTAATTTCTTTTGCAGATATTCCTTTGTCACCTGGTATCAAATATCGCTGGCATAGGTGCAGTATCGAAAGCTGAGAATTCCGAGCCAAATTGCTCAGCAAACTTTAAGGTTCTTGACCTTGCTAACCGCTTGCAACACCCTTTCAGTTGGGTTCGTATTCAACGCCACTGATATATTATTTGGCTCGTCTGTGCTGGTTTTTTGATACACCCAGGTTGTCATTTTACTTTGAAGACTTCCTTAACACATTGGGGCTGCATTTTCCAATCATAGAAAAGGTAGTATACTCCTTGAAAGTGTTACACCCATATCTGCCCTTCTTCCTCTGCTAGCAAATTGCCTTCTTTGCCATTAATTATTGTCCTGATTTGCACCACTAATATTTTTAATAGTGTTGAACAGATGTCTAACATCATCGGTTTCAGCCTTTTTCTTCTCCTCTATTGCCATTTGCTCGTAGAGTCTTCTTTTGTATGACCTGGTACTTTACTTCTTTCGCTGGAGTTTCATATTGCATTCGTGCTTCTGCTAAAGGTCTCACATCATTAACCTCTTAAACTCACATGTTTCATTCGAGATCCATTTTTTCTGAGGTTGTTTTTTAACCCTAAGACTACTCAGCGTCTTCCATTCTGCTTTTGAAGGGGATCTTCGTCTCAAGCCATTTTTCAGTTCTCTCATCTTTTCTTCTAGACTTTGATTTTGCATTTTTTTATATTAGTCAACGTCTTTTGTTTTCGTAGGGGTATCCTACAAGCATCGTCGCCAATCTTAATTATCTTCTTTTTCTAGTTGGGTGTTACGATTACTACCCCTATTATCTTTTGCTATCATCTATCGTTCCTGTTTCTCTGAGTGACTGATATAAGGTAAAATTTCTACGAAATAGAGTTCTGACATAGGTCGATTGCTGGGTCTTTCAGTTTCCCAAATAAATTGGATAAATTTATTTGATGCTATACTTGGGTATTTTCTTCACGAGACTGATATTAAGGCGTGAACTTGGTTGCAAGAAGTTCGTGGATCAAAATAGGTGCGCCACGAGAGGGCGATGATGACAACTGGGCAGAGGCTGTATGTGTAATGTTTCAAGGACAATAGCTCCCATTAACAAGATTAAAAGATATAAAAATTCGACAGAAAATATTTGAAAAGAATTTGTTCATGGTTTGTAAAAAATTGATTTTCCAAAAGTTCCACAATGATTTATTGCAAAATCAAAAACAAAATAATTCCCTTAAATCTGCAAAAATATTTCAAAATTTATTTGTGACGTGAAATTGTAAATAAGCAACGTAAAAATATTTTCGTAGACGATCCAGCTCCAGATCCCACAGTCGACAATCCCGGAACGTATGAGAAGACATTTTTCTCAAAGGCTCCAGAAAGAGAGAGGATCGAATAATCACTACCTATCAGAATTTCAATTATATCGATAGCGTTACCACCGCGTAATGACTATAATTATTTGAATTATTACTCAAAAAAAAACGAAGAAATTTCCCGCTGATTTTTTCCATCGGTTGATCAAAAGCCCGGGAAAGGCCGACACTTGCAGCTTTGTGCGCACGTTTGGAAATAAATTGTTGAAATTATTGTTGAGCAGCGCAACACTCGACGGCTGAGTTATGATCTGTGCAATGTTGCAGATTACCCCTTTTATGGGGGAATATTGGTGTGCCATGTTCTGCGCATGCATTCGCCGGTGCTATCGGTGCAGTATGCATCCAGCAGCAGAAGGAGACTTCTGATGCCACTTCTAAATTTATTAAATTTGCAATTTCGATTACTTCCCAAGGAAATGGATGCCCTTCGTCCAATAATTTATGCCACTCTACGGCAGTTTATCTGTGCGCTATTCAATTACGATTTCCGACAATATGATATAAAAAAGAATTGGTTCTGAAGCGCTCTTTTCAACTTGAATGGTTGAAGACTTAACGAGATTTTGGTATAATTATTTGGGCGTATTTTACAATGTTTCGACTGTAAAAGATAGTGCTATACAATCGAGGGTAGTATTTTATATAATATATTTAAGAAAATAATAAAGGAATAAAGTAATGATATTAATAATTAAACCGCTTCCTATATATTAAGCAAGGAGTATTAGAGCTCTTAAAAGCTTTATAGGAGATTTAATGGCATTAAATGCTATAGCAACAAAAAATTCCGAATTATAAGTATTGCTTATCACCAAAGTAACGAAATTCTTGATTTATTTTGATCCAGAGAATCTTAGGGCCAGAAACATGCTTTATAATCTCACCTTTCTCGATATAGTTTCGGCCCGATCTTCATTTCTACAATCGACATATTCAAAAAGCAGATGACTAATATCATAGAATCGCAGCTTAGACGAAACGATCGTGTTATAGGCTCATTGTCTTTCTTTATTATGTGAAAGACTAGAGCTCAGGTGTTCGTTTCCTGCCATTCCAACTAGAATGCAATAACAAACAGCAAGCTCTAAGCAGAAAGATAGTTCAGAAAATAATGAAAGGACTTCCATCGATCAAATATTACCGCGACAGAAGGCTTCAGCGATCAAACAGAAGATGGCTTCTTCACTTATTGTGCTTGCAGGCGACCGTAGAAGAAAGGGCGGTGAATTGCTGCAAATATTGAAAGAGGAAAAAAGGGATAGTATTTAGATGAGAAAAGTGGAAAGTAAAACCACGTGGATTCGAGCTACCGACCTAAACGAACTACCACCGTTAATCTCTAGGTTATCAAGGCAGCTAGGTATAAAAATATTTTCTCAGAACGCGATCGGTCCAGACTGTATGGAGAGCGCATACTTGGAGCTAATTTTCAAGGCCAGCTTCATGCCGTTTCGCCTTACCATAGAATTATTCTTACTATTTTTGCCATTTGCAATGATCTGTTTGGTAAAATAATAAAAAATCACCTACATGATCGCATTCAGGATGTCGGATTCTCTCATGGATTTGAAAAGCCCAAGTTCTACATACTATGCTATAATAGGCCGCCTTAAATTTTATGACCACTTATTGGATTTATTTTAGTAACTTTAGGCCTTTTTTGATTGTATACCTTGTGAAATGGTGATTATTTGTTGACTTGCTCATTATGCAGCCACCGTGGTTTTGGCCTACGAGGACTCCGTTGTGCGAAGCCACCTTGTTTTGTATAATAGCGGAGGATACCCTATACGAAGCCCAACAACTTCACTACGATAATTGCTGCATTCTGTGATATCCTCTTTTTTTGTACAGAGCTTTTACAGTCTTCTAGTTTCACTTTCGGCTCTCATACGTGTAATATTAGCCGCGTTCCTTTTCTGCTAATTTTTACTATTTTTTACTCGTGAGTACTCGCAGTTACACTTGCTCTAACAAACAAGTAGAAAACACTTTTAGTTACGCAATTAAAATCCGCTAGAGGAAAGCTCCCATTTGGAGTCTATGGTGAATATTTTAATTACCCTATCACCCCCTAAATGGCTTTTGATTGTTTTGAGCTTTTTTCATATAAAATCGCCTATAAATAAAAATAACAATATTAAATTTATAAATAAAATAAATAAAAATGTAAATAATAAAATCGCATTAATTTAAGTAAATTTTTCTAACCTTTTATTTTGTACACAAATAAAATAACATCAAACATGTTAGGTTAGGTTTTACTGAAATCAACAAATTTTGCGTTCCTTTTCTGCTCTGTTCGCAAGTACTAAAAAGTAGAAATGGAACACAGCTATTATATCATGAATCGCTTGATATGCCCGTCAGCACGGTTTTGCAAACTTTTTCTCAGCTTGATGACAGCAGCACAAAATCACTATCAGATATTCGTGGATCATCCAATTCCTCAATTAGCACGTCGTTGAGTCATTCATGAAAATGCTTTTACCACAGCTGCAAGTATCCTTTGTGGGCAGCGCGGCGGTCAAATGACCTTATTTATCTTTGCAGTAAATGCAAAGCGGTGTTCTAGTTCAAAAACAAGATCCTTCTCTCACGCTTCTTTTTCGGTCTGTCTTATTTTTTCACTTTTGATCTCTAAGCATTTTAAACAGTACTAAGGCAAGATATTTGACTTGTTACCCAAGGGTATGGTTGCCACAACCATAGACCACTTTCCCTGCCGAAATACCGTCATGAAGAGAGTGTAGACACGGAGACGTCCTCTACAGATATTCACCAATGGGTCCAAAACATTAGAGGGGTTCGGGGTAGGATCTACATAGAGATCACAAATCTTCACTGTCGCTAGTATCTTTCAAGCGGAGATACTGGCGATCCTGGAGGCCTGACAGACAATGAACTTGGAATCGACATGAAGATATTCGCTAGCTTGGAGTAATGCAGAGCTGAGCTAGATAAGTTCAGAACAAGCGTAACGCATAGCGTGACTCTCGATTGGGTTGTCGGATATAGCAACGTAGAGCAACGCAACGAGAAAGCCTACTAAGCCAAGCAGAAAGCGTCGTCTCGGAATCTCAGCAGATGGTTAGCAGCCTAAAGTGGGGATCAAAAAAACTATTTTTGACTATCGCCTGCTGCTAATCAGGCAAAGTCCTGTGTTATACCTAGGACTACTTGCCCTACACTTACAACAAAGGAAAAAATGAGCCTCCTAAACAACTCCGAAGAAATATCGCCAAAATTACAGCAATCCTCTCGGGCTATTGGCCCATAGTAGACCCCGCTGCCTAGCTTGGTTTTTCACACAACGTCTGTTTCCATAGCGTTTCCATGTTTCTATAATTGAATGAAATATCAGACAGCAATCTCTAGTCGGTGATTTTCACGTGAAGACAAATCTAGGCTGATCTACAATGTTGCGAGAGTGCGATGCGAGAACAAGACGAGACTCGCAGGCGCTATCAAAACATAGCAAGCTTTTAAAAGCCGCAGTGTACAATGCAACGCGTTGCGATAATGCGAGACGAGAACAAATCGAAAAATTGAAATTTTCACGCAGCGAGATGCGATGGCAAACCATATGTGTTTATTTTCATAGTTTTCATGATTATGTGTGTTGGTATTTTTGTAATGGCGCTTGAAACAAACTTGTCAATATCCCTTTGAAATCGTCGTTTTTATGGAGATCAGTAAAAATATTTGAAACTTTCTACAAATATTCGTGTTCAACTGCAAAATGATGTCTCTGCAAGTGAATCTTGCAAACAATTGTTGAATATTGGAAATGGTGTAATGCCAGTAGACGAAACTGGATTGTTAACGTTGCAGGAAAATTTTTGTCGTCTTACAGAAACCAAAGAAAAATTGATCGAAAAAGTATTTCCAAACATAGCACAGCAATACGAAAATCATGGTTGGTTGAGCGAAAGAGCGATTTTGGCAGCGAAGAACAAAGATGTTATTGAATTGAATTTGGCTATACAGTTCAAAATACCCGGTAATTTGGTTTTGTAGAAGTCTGTAGATGCCGTTACCAATGAAGAAGATGTGGTAAATTATCCCACAGAATTTTTGAATTCATTGGATTTACTTGGATTGCCAGCTCATAACCTTCAACTGAAACTCGGAGTCACTATTATTATGCTTCGTAATATTAATCAACCACGAATGTAATGGTACGAGGCTAGCCGTGAAAAAGTTAATGGACAATGTTATAGAAGCAACTATTTGAACTTGGAAATTCAAAGGTGAAGACGTTTTACTTCCACGAATTCCAATGCTTCCATCTGATTTGCTATTTGAGTTCAAACGTCTTCAATTTTCAGTTCGTGCTGCATTTGCGATTACTATAAATAAGGTGCAAGGTCAGTTTTTGGCAATTTGTGGCATAAATTTGGAATATCCAGTTTTTTCGCATGGACAACTTTATGTGGCCTGTTCGCGTATAGTCAAACCATTACATAGCTTTATTCATTTACTGTCAACAAAAGGGAAAAACTAAAAATGTTGTTTACCATAGAACATTACAATAAATAGGAATATAAAATTCAAAATGAAGGGCAGGGTTTAACTATTTGATATGAATAAAGTCTTGAATCTGTTCTTTTCATAATTTCTATTAATTGCTGTAATCTCTATTGTAATACAATTATAAAGTGAATTATACTTTTAAGTGTTTTGGTTGGGTGCAGCGGAGGCGCGCCGCGTTCCAGCTAGTTACTTTTAAAAATCTAAAAAAAATATAAAAAAATATAAAATTTGATTGAATTTGACGTATATTTTACGAATCGCACTGGCACTATTGTATATTGAACGCGAGTTATGAATGATACCGATTATTGGGCGAGACTCGTCTCGTTCTCGCATCGCTCTCTCGCAACATTGTAAATCAGCCTTCCATGTTATTTGTAGAAATGTAAGGGGTTGAACTTTAGTTCTTTTGTCGATTTTGGCAATCAACTTTTAACAATTTCAGGTAAATGAAAGAATGTCTATAAACCCTTCCTTTTTAGCTTGTGCCCGTTCAAAATTATTCAAAAAACCCTTTCAATAAAGCTACCAAATCGCACCTAATTAATATGCATATGAAGTGCTCTAAATACAATTTCAAAAATTAATCCCATAATTAAAATCATAATTGAACGGCCGTCAACCCTTTCAGCATCCCATGTAGCAGACTCGAGTCCTTCCGCCTAGGGACACTCTGGACAATGGCCAGCTTATGGGGCTGATCGGGGATGGGGCTGTGATGGCAGTGATTAAATCTGTTCACTCCCCGCCAACATATGTTACATAACTAAACAAAATTTTCCCAAAAAACCGTGGCTGTGCATCGCTGTGCTCTCATCGCACGACATCGGCACGACAATGCAGCATGCATACCAATTATGGGCCTGGACCGGGAAGAGTGACTTGAGGCTGGTACTGGTTCGCGGCAACTGGAAGAGAGGTTCACTGGCTGCTTTGAATTTTGTAAATGCAACGGAGGGATTCGCCCAGATGAGCGGCACGACGTCATTATTAATTCTGCGCGGATTCCACTTCTGCACTTCTGTTTGTTTCGCTAAAATTAGCCGCAGCCGCCGTCACTTTTGCAATGCGACTGTACCTTGATTTCACCTTGTTACAATTAACTTGCCGCTTCGGTGCCAGAGTACGAGAGGATTATGAATGTGACAGGCGTTAATGCACTGCATAACCAGGATGTGGGAGTTGGTCGGCAACTACAGAGGATTCTGGTGTGGATCTTGTTATTCAGGGTTGATTATAACGTTGAGTATAACGCTAATGTTGAGTTTCTATTTAAATTAAAATAAAATTGTTTGGATGTAATCGAAAGGAATTAGCAATTTTAGGATTATAAATTCTTAATTATTCAAAAAGTTTAGAATTGATTTGTAAATACCTCTTCAAAAACGGCCTCGAGTATAAAAACTCAAATATAGGCACTCCTAGCTATATGTTTTGAGTTTTGACTGCTGCAACCAGACTAGAGTAAGCGACTGTCGATTATACGACAAAAGCTATTCTTGACTGACCATCCTGTTTCTACTATTATCTTAACCTGAAAAATAGGAGAAATTCTTTAGAAAAACTTGAGTAGTTCTGGTGGTTGTATGTAAGGAGTTGCGTCTTCAGTAGTTATAAATGGGTATTTTTATATGATTGCAACAAATCACACGCTTCTTGCCACTGGAATATTAATAAGTAATTATTACACCTCCCTCAAATTTAATAAAGACACATTGAATGAAATTGTGTTATCACTTTAGGTTTTACAATAAATGCAATGTCGGTATAGTCAGGAGTTAAGGCAAACGACTACCTTCTCAGAGATTGTGGCTCTATTCGGATTTTCCCTTTTAATACTAAGATAATATTCCTTCTTACTTTAATAAGCAGAAAAGCCATCCGCCAGCCAAGTGTTAACGTTGACCTTCCTTCATTACCATTCATATACGGTGGAATCGTCAATAGTAGGTACTCCACATAAAAAATAAAAAAACATTGTTCATTTTTTAAAAATAATATGAGATACAATATTATTATGGCTGCACACGACATATAGTCCAGGGAAGTTAGACAAAAAAGGCCCAACTTCGGAAAAACTCCGGGAAAGCTGAATTTGGGTATGGACATTTGCTCTGGGCTTATTATTGCTCTAATGAAATTTCCTGCAAAAAATATTTTATAATTTTTTCTTGTAAGAGTTAACCGTTTTTAAGATATTTTGATTTACAAAGTTTTAAATTTTATGGTTCTCATCAATCGTGTTCTCCTTTCGACGCCAGGTTCGAGGTAGAGTACAAGGTGCGTTTTTTTCACGTGGTGGTCTTAATATATTTCTCTAGAATGCGAGCCAATTACCCCATTCTTTTGAATTTGACAAACTGATGAGATGAGTATGTAGATCATCTCCATACCGTTTTTATAAAAATAAATGCAGCATTAAAACAATCGCTACATTACATACTTCACACGGTGAGCTTGAAGTAAGTTTTTATGAGCTCGAAAGGTAACCCGGGTTTTTCTGTTGGACTATGTTCTTTGACCTAAAAGAAGATATTTTGAGTCAAAACTAAAATCATGTAAGCGCCCCTTTTCGATTTTTGGCCCCCAAAAGAACCACCCACTAAAAAAAATTCCGTTTTCGACTAATACCTCTTAAACAGTAAGTGTTATCATAAAATAGTATTCACAAAGTTTGTAGATTATACGATTATCTACAAAAAAAGATATTATACATTTTCCCGTACGATCTGCCATTCATGAGATATCGCCGTTTTAAAGATTTAAAATACTCATATGCACTCATTCGTGACGTGTATCAGGTCATCGGACGCTCAATAAATCTTTTGTTGGACTACGTGGCTAATATTTTCAGGGGTGATTCCTGGATTTATTTGGAGAAAAAAATTGTTTTAGAGAGGTGGGCTATCCCCACTATCCACTAAAATACAGGGTGTTTACGAAAAAAAATTTAATGTTTTTAAAATTTACTTAAACCTCAATTACTCTTAGACTAATTATCGAAAAGCAACAAAATTGGGCTCACCTTATAGGTAAATGTGTATTCTTTAATTTGATATAAAGATCAAAAAGTTGAGTGACTCCGTTTAGAAGATATGTAGGTTTAAAATATGGGCAAAATGCTGAAAAAAACGAAGAATATTGGGATTTTGCTCACACTTTAAACCTACATATCTTCTAAACGGAGTCACTCAACTTTTTGATCTTTACATCAAATTAAAGAATACACATTTACCCTTTTAATCACATAATCTACAAACTTTGTGAATACTATTTTATGATAACACTTACTGTTTAAGAGGTATTAGTCAAAAACGGAATTTTTTTTAGTGGATGGTTTTTTGGGGGCCAAAAATCGAAAAGGGGCGCTTACATGATTTTAGTTTTGACTCAAAATGTCTTCTTTTAGGTCAAAGAACATAGTCCAACAGAAAAACCCGGGTTACCTTTCGAGCTCATAAAAACTTACTTCAAGCTCACCGTGTTCAGTGTCTGGTTTGGTAACACAGGGGGCGTTCAATATTATGTACGTAACACAATTTGGGGGAGGGCGGGGGGTGGTGTTGTAAAACGTTATGATGCGTTACAGGGGCGGGAGGGGGGTTAGAACAACGCGTTACGTAACATTGTTTTTTTTATTTAAATAAAAACTAGAGAATTAAAATCTCCCAACTTGGCGAGTTAAAAATCTCTTGTTTTATTTATCGTTACCGCAAATACTGGTACTGTGCTCAACATAATTGTGACTTTTAGGTAAAAATGATCACTTGGGTGTTACGTAACGTTTAGGGAGGGGGAGGGGGATACAGGAAAACGTTACGGGGGTCAAAATCTTCAAAAATTGCGTTACGTAATACTTGAACGCCCCCACAGACAATCTTTTCAAGTCAAACTGCACTAACAAAGGTCTGTGTTGTTTTTTCTGTTCATGCTACTGCGACAAAGGCATAGATTTTTTTAAAGTGAGTATTGTGGCAACCCATATGGGGAACAACGCGGTCAAGTTAGGCCTATATACCTCAGTAACGGAAAAGACCGTCAGCCCTTCGGACGAAGACAAGAAAGTCTTTAGTTGAAAAAGGCATCGTTACAACAATATTGTACAGCGCCATCAAATACTTATAAGAGTATTAAATAAAAAATGTAGATTGATAAAACATGTTCAGTTCCGTATAAATAGACTTTCTTTCACAATTGGCAGGGTTTTTTATGTAGATAATTAATTCTCCAGTCAGAAAAGTAAGAATGATAGGTCTCATCTAATACTACCACTACAGAACTAAATTCAAAAATCAAACAGGTGATGGAATCCTGTTTTATTACAGTGCAGTGTAGGTATGGAATTGCAGTAAATAGGAAAGCCAAGTCACGGGGAAGTTGAAGGACCATGTCTGCCACAGCGAAGAATCGAACCCTTGATTCTGCAATGGTAGTCTTACAACTAGCAAACAATTCTTTTTAAATAATATCGCTTTCAAATGGCCGCCACATACTTTCTCATACGATGATCTTATTAGCAAAAATTTCGATGATATTTTTAATCATTTAATGAAATATTTCATCAATAGTTTCATGAATGTTGCCACCATTTTTGGGGTAGGAAGAAGTCAAATGATCTTGATGGCCAATTCACATTACCTGTTCTAGAAATAATGCGGGTTGGTAAGTTCTGTTGATAAGTCCGTTGTTGGAGTCGCCATGTGCCATGTAGCGTCATCGGATCGAAATGGAGAACTCTATCAAACCAAGCTTTCATTTAGTTTGAATATCATTCAAAAGAATATCGTCTGCATAAAAAATGAAATAATGGCTTGATAGAGTGTCTCTCCATTGACTGTGACGGTCTGTTTCAAAGAAAAAAAAGCCAAAATGCACCTCAAAGAATTAGGCTGAGAATGCATTTGCTTTTCTTGAATCAATTTTTTACATTCAATTTAGACCATTTTGCTTATTTACGTAAACATCGAGATAAAAATGTGCTTTGTCGCTGAGAATTATTTGTGGCCATATAGCTTAATCATTTTCAAAAATCGATTTGACAGAGGCAGTATAAAAATATCGTCTAGCTTTACTTCTTGAGAACAGTTTCGTCTGTTTCTGTTGACGTCCACTTGTTGAGATTTGAGTAATTGAGTTTTAGTAAGGATTCCACTTCTTTATCGATCACAAACTGAACAAAATTAGTCATAATATTTTTATTGTTGCCTTGCTTCATATTACAGGCGATTGTGTTGGGGCCCTTGAAAGTTGTCATTTCGGATACTAATTAGAGGTCAAGTAGCATTGGACGGGATTAGTACTCAGATGGGGGACCATTTGGAAAAACAACACTCGACGCCGCTTGAGTTATTACACGCATACCAAATTTGGTTAGCCTCTATTTTCCATTAGATGCCCCTTGTGGAATTTCTAGGGCAATCCACACCACTTGCCTCATATAGAGGCCCTATCTGCACCCGCTCAAAATGGTAGTCGGGAAATATACATAAAAAAGTATTACAGCTCTATATGAATTCTTATGGTAAAGATATAAAGAAGTAAAAACTTGAGAAAATTAAACCTTGTACAAAGCATTAAAGTTCAAATCTAGTTTATTGAATAAAATTTTGAAGGTCTGAATGTTATCATAGAAAAATGATGGCAGTAAATACTCAAATAGCCGGTGTTCCGAAATAGAATCCAGCATATTGGCCAGTGCTAATGGCTTCATAAATCGCATACAATTGAAATTGAAAGAATACCATCATTAGCACTAGCCAATGTGCTGGATTTAATTTGGGAGCACAGCTCTAGTGTGTTATTGACGAAAATGAACCACAATAAACATATTCAAATTTTTATTAGTATTAAGTTTTGTTGTATTAGGTTTAAACTACACCGGATTTTACATTAATTTTTCTTCACCTTCAAAACGACGAATTAACAATGAACTATTTAACTTAGCTTCTCTAACAAATTAGGAACTAATCTCTGCTTTCTTTTGGTACTAATTGCCTGCTTCCTACAGCTTACCCAGATCATATCCGGCACACTCACTAATTTCACCCTCAAATCCTTGATTGGTAACCATATTAAAAGTTTTAAATTGGATAACGAAAAAAGAGTTTGAGGTGTACAGGAATAGTAGCAAGACGACCTTAGGTTTATCTTCATTACGAAATGGCGTTGAATAATTCTGAAAGACCGAAACTCAAGATTTCGAAAATTAAGGACGATTTATTCACAATTATTGCGCAACACAAATTTTCTTTTTCTCTGAAGTAAGAAGCTTAAATGCATAATGGTGGATCCACACTACACGGACTTTAGCTCATACGCGCTTTTGCCTTTTTTTTCATATAGAGTTTTATGACTTCTTTTACGACTTTGTCAATGGTAAAGGCAGTGCGGCCAAACTACGCGGACAAAAGGCTGTGCTTAAAAAGGTACATTGTACGTCCACACAATATGGGCTTTTCGAAAGCGCGTACGGCCTTTCAAATGGGAATTGATTTTTTCTCACTCATGATTCAGAAAATTAAAATTTCACGCGCGCTTTTGTCTGGCGTAGTGAGGACGGGCCTAAAATCGAGGCATTTTAAAAATACATACATATATCGGAGCTAAGAAGATTTTATTCTAGAATGTATTTCACAGTAGGAATTTTATCGACACATGTTTAAGAAGAAGTCGATAAGTCATACACGACGCTGGTTATTAATTGATATCCGGGCTTACTATAGGTACCCAGCAGGAAAAGTGGAAGCAGCTTCCTTTGGAATCAAATTGGAAGCGCTTCCTGGTCGCGCTTCAGAAGCATTTTGGAAGATTTTCCTGTGCATGGCTACAAAATAAGTCATTCTCAACTTCATTTTCTGTTTTGAAAGATTCCCTGGATTTCGATTAGGAAAGTTTCCATTTGTTGTGAAATATTTTGTTTTCAAAAATTTCCATTTAGAGTTGTGCGCTCAGTAAGAAAAATTGATAGTATTTAATTGTGGTGATATAGTTTATATAGTATAGAAATTGTGATTTCATAATAAGCGTTGAATTTTTAATTTTTTTTTGTGTGTAATTGCAATTTTAGTTTACCTTTAAAACAATTACTGAAATAAAAATATATATTTTTGAAATCTTTCTGTTAATCCTTATTACTCAAAAACGAAGAGCGAAACCTTCCAAAGAAGCAAAAATGAAAGCTTTGCTGCTTGCAAAACTTAAAACTTCAAAATAGCTTCCCAGGAAGCTAATTAGAAGAAAATCGAACAAACTGCTTCTTGCTAATGACATGCAATGATAAAAAAGATATGGATAGTGATACGGAAGGGAAGCACTTCTAAGATGCACAAGGATAGCTTCTTCATGCATCAGTGAATGCTTCTATTTCCCGCTGGGTACGTGTACATATACATACCTATATCGATACCCTCATTCTAATACCACGTATGAGCATTTTTAAGGAAATTTTTTTTGTGAAAGATTATTATGTATTTTGCAATTCTCTACACCGCAGTTGCAAAACCATGAAAGAAAAAGTCACAACAAAACAAAATTCGATGGTCCTACTATAAAATATAATAACGGTAAGTACTGCAGAAGAAATAAAAAGCAGTTTTTTGCTTCTGCTAAAAAATTTGGAATTTTTCTCGTACGTGGTATTGGAATGAGGGTATCATATCTGTGGTGCTAAGGCAGAAACCCATATGTCAAAAAAACGATTTTTCGTTTCTATTGCCAACAGCCGAAAGTTTATGAAAGAAAATGTTCCCAAAGCCAAAATTTTAGACTGTTTCTCTAAAATAATTTAGATCAAAACTAAAGAGTCCAATATGTCATATGCTTACCATACGGCGATGGCACAATCCAATATTACTTGACCCAATATCGACAACTACCTATTTTGACATATCGGGTTCTGCCTTAGCACCACAGATATTATAGTAATAAGTTCGGAAAAGTGTTTTTTAAGAAGTACATATCAGACAGAGATATGGTCAGTGAAAGTTTTCGCTATGAATTTTTTAGGGAAGCATGTAAAATCACTCCAGATTCCCAGATTCCAGATAGACAGTACTATTTTAATGCAACCGACTTTAGACGATGTGGCCTATTCGATTTTCATATATTTTATAATCCTGTTTTGCACTAAAGTTAGGTTTGTAACATGTCTTATAAGAAATTACACAGTAATTTTTGTATAACTCAGTCTTCTTATTAGTTTACACTTTTCACTATAATACAAAATTGTAACCTATGCATTTTGTATTCAGGAGTGAACTCAATTTTATCATTAAAAGAACACTGTACATTTTTACCCTAAATATATCTTTCAAGAATTGTCACATCAACTGCTTACAACCAACACAACTCATTATGCACCTTTAGTAAAACAGAATAAAAGTCACAAAGACTAATTGTAACAAATAAAACTTCAAATTATCTTAAGTACATTTAAAGATCTTCTCCTCTATCATCTATGAATCCTGAATAATGGCAGCCTCCTTCCAGCCAAGTCAATGTGTTGTCGTTGTCATGTCATCGATTTATTACAACCACGGTTGACATCGCCAAATATCCAGCTGCGGCGAGATTCCCCGCGAACTGGATTATTGATGATTTATTAACTGGAGGCGAGCACGTTACCAGCAAATGAAGACATTAGTCGCAGATAAGTGCACGACGGCACAAGAAGAAGCACCACGAGTGCTCACTTTGCATAAAACCTCCCGAAGAGAATCGCTTTGAAGCAACTTCGATCCTAGGTAAAGCTTCAGTCAGGAGGAGAGATTACTTCGCAAAAACCCATCCCGCAACCTGGACGGGGTCTTCTTAGCTAGCTTAGTCTTCCTATACATCTCTAGCTTCCAAATAGCTCAAGTTCCAACTTATTAATTTGTAAATAAAAGGCATAGAAGCGGCCTGCGGAGCTGCGGACAGACGAAAAAAAGCTGCTTTAGACGACGAATGCAATTATGTAGAACAATGCCTAGTTATTTTAGCGTTCATACCCAATTAGTCGCATATCGCGACTGGATAAAAAGTTGCAGAAATCCATAAATAACAGCGAGTACTGTCGGCGTAGGACAAGAGTCACAACAACAAAAACTTGCACTTATGTCCACGTACCACTAATACCTGTTCGCGGTCTTCTCTCGTGCAATGCTGCATTGCGTGGCTGCTACTGCTGTGATGCAGTTCTTCATTTCCCCGATCTTAAGCTGCAGCAGATCATGTCCGCAAAGTGTTTCGTCTTGTTTTGGTTGTCTTTATTTTTTTTTGTTCCTCTGTTTTGTCTCTGGCTTCCATCAAACGTTAATTTTTTCCCAATCAGCTTATAAATTGTCAAGACATGCAGACAACCAACATGCGCATGCGGAGCGCAGGCTAGAGGTGGCGAGGTTACTAGTTGACTCGTCCCACAACATCTATGTAGATGGATACCTGTTGGATAATTGTCAGACGTTTCCTAAATTGCGAACATCTGCGAACGGATGAGACAGGTAGTATGAAAATGGATCTTGTAAATCTGTAGAGGCATCCTCTACTATACCGGTCTATGTTTCATACCTGCTGGGGAATGTTTACCCCGAAACCTAACAATTCCCTACCGATCTCGCAAGCCCATCAGCGGGTGATCACATGAAAAAACAGTTTTGTGCTCATCAAAACTGATCGATCGATCAGGTCCGTGGATGCGTATGCGACGGATCCCTCGTTCGCTGACCCCCGCTTAGATGGACTATATACGTTGATTTGTAGACATAGTTATATTTATAAATATATATAAATACATGTGCGGAGCCGGTAGAAGGACGTCGATCTACTCTCTGACGGATAACGATCTGCCCAAACATACCGATCGACGAATACCTGTATGCGGCGCATCGGCTAAAATAATCGATGTCTGAAAATTTTTCGGTACGAAAAACTGCAGGCAATTGTTTTGCAATATTCCTCCATTCTGATCTGGTGCATCAATCCCGCTTCTCACAGGGTTGATTTGTCGGTCCAGCCGGTTGCAGCGGAATGATATCAGTCCCAGGTTTGTTGATCAATCGATTGAGGAATTTTTCCAAGTTAAATTTTTACGTTTTTGTTAATGGTGTCAGTGGTTCAAATTGTAGGGTGATGATGAAACTTAACAATTTTCTGCGAGACGTTTCAAGCGCACTGAATTAAATCAAATATTGATGTGTGCTCTGAATTTTTTTGTTATAAAAATATACTCTGAGGTGTGTTTTTTTTAAAGACGTTGATTCTAAAAGCGGACAGAGTAGTTTTTAGTAGAGTTTATTTTAAATTGATAAATATTCATTGAAGACAAGTTAATAACGAATTAGTTATGGCTCTAAATGTTTTAAGATATATCTTGTTTTAGAAAACAACTCACAATTATTTGGGCTTTTTCCAACAAGAGTTAAAAGTTTTGAAAAATTAAATTGAAGGGAATTGTTGCTTAAACTAGCGGACTATGAAGAAAACAGTAAAAGCCATCCTAAAAAAGTAGCAATCCAAAGCTTCTTCAAGTTGCTTGGCCACGGCTGACTATTTTTAGAATGGATTTTGTGTGGCTACATCCAAAAAGGTGGCATCGTTAACGACCTGGGTAGGTACTAAGGCACTCGATTAATATTCCAGAGGTTCGTGGTTCGATTCGACATACGGAGTGGTTCTTCGCCTTTTCACTTGCCTTATATTCTTTCTTTCTTTTTTTCGTCTATACAACAATTCCCTGGTATTTTTCATGGGATCGTCTGTAGGCGCAATAAGAATATAGTATAGAAAGGAAGCCGGTGGAATATAACCGTGTGTTGGGCTAATGTCACATGAGTCTGAATTCAGACTTTGAATTTTTCAGTGCGAAACTTTGTACAAACTGGTTTGTTTTCATGGTGAGATGTCTGGTAGTAAGCTTAGCTCGAAGAAGAGAAACAATAAGAAAGGTTAAGGGGAGTCTGCGGGTGCATGAGGAGATGAACCTTGCGTTTGAACTCCTGGATGTTGTATGAGTTCGGAAATACTGACTGTGCGAGGTTGTTCCACAGACGAGTTATTCTTGAAATGAACGAATTTCTAGACTAGTATGCGAAAAAATAAGGGCTGTAAACAGTGGGCGTTAGCCGTGAAAGCTAGTCTGGTGTTGCGGGGAAAAAATGCCTTGGAGGCAGAAGGTTATATATTTAGAGGAACAGTCATTGTGGTAGATGCGGTAGAGTTTCACCAGAGCCGCTACATTTCTGCGGTGGATTAAGGAGTCAATTGAAGAGCTAATGGCGCCATCACCAATAAGTTGGAGGGCGCGATTTTGCACCTTTGTCTATCCACGCTAATGCGGTTCTCGGGGCCCCGGCCCAAATATACATTTAGTTTTTTTAATTTCCATTTAATTCCAGTTTTATAAAATCCGGATGATCTCTTTTCCAAAGATTTTCTTTGCTTTCAATGTACGAATTTAATTTTTCGCCATCACGTTTTAGTATAACCTTAGCCTTGGTGTTTGCAATTCTTTCATTCTTCTTCCTAGAAATATTTCGGCTACAGCTAGTTTTCCGGCATTGTACAAGAGACCTTTCGTTTTTTCGTGATTTGCTTAAAGACAACCACAGGTGAGAGAGGGCCCTCAAGTGCTCTCTCACCTCTCCCCATCAAACCGAGCAATCTTGCAGGAAACTTTTTGTTTCGTGTTTCATCGTGTAAAATGAGGCTATCTACACATCAGGAAACATGCAACCTACACTGCTCTGAGCTATGGGTTGCTGGGTCAAGAGGAGGCCATATCTTCACAGCAATACACTGTGCTCTCTAAGACAGGGGATGCTAGAAGGTGCATTTGATTACATGACAGCGAAACTTTACTCCAACGGAGGTTCCCATGTCCACACCTTGACCAGGGACAAATTAGAACCCAGCGGGAAATATGAGACGTGCTTCCAACCGAAGAACAAAAGAATCGCTTTTATGCCACTGCCGGGAATCTCTTCATAAGCACCAGTTGTCCCAGAGAGAGAATCAATATTTTTAGAGCCATTTTATCAATGAATTGGGATGGACGTCAACGCAGAATAAAATTTATAAGACTTTTAACTATAGCAGTAGGAAATCAAATCTAAAAAAAGAGTTTTCCCCAACTGACAAAAGGGAACCAAGCTTATTGTGCTTCCTTCTGCATTACTATGAATCGTTTTAGAATCGTTACAAATAAACTTAATTGAATCGCTTCTCCGCTAGGACATTCAATGTTAAAAAAGAAATGTAAGACGAGGCTAAGAGAAGCACGTCTCTGCTTCAAAAAAAGCGATTTAGTACCTGAATGAATCGCTTCATTTCCAGCTGTTGTAGAGCATAAAATTTCCTACAAATTTTTGTCTTCACTGTTTTTTCGAAATCCGCATAGTTTCGCAGCTAGCGGGCGTTTTGCACCTTTTTTTAGATTTAATGCATTTGTATGAAAAATTAAATGAGATCAAAGTAGTAGTTGCAGTTTTTCAACGGTTTTTCTTTGGACGCTTTGATTTATCAACAGAATCTGAAAAAAGGCGCGAAACGGCCGCTAGCTGCGAAACTATGCGGATTTCGAAAAAACAGTGAAGACAAAATTTGTAGAAAATTTTATGCTTTACAACTTTACTCTTTTGATATTTTCACCAAAAAGGCATAGTTTCTCCTCAAAATAGAGAAAAGGGCGGTAAATGGCGAAAAAACGCCTATTAAATATAGCCTTGAACATATTTCGTTAGGCAACCCATCACCGTTACTTTTGTTAGCATATTATCTATCATGAAAAAAAATTTCATTCGGTTACTCGATCGGTGAAGGTCGTTGTTCTACGGATCCTGTACTAATAGTTGAGTTGTTCTATTTCGTTGAATTTCTAAATCGTTGTATGTGTGAACGGGGACAGCAAGGTGTGGGAGTCAGTCCTGCAAGCTAGTTTTGTATCTTGGAAATTTTGTGGGAAGGCTGTAATATCAATGGAACAGTCACTATAGTAGTAACGTTAAAATTTTCCTCAAGGTTCATGCATTCCTGTCATAGCTCAATGAGTCTATCGAAATCATAAATGTGGTATCAACGTCGAATATTATACAGCACTTTGATGGTGTGAGCCCACACTAAGGAATTAAATTCGAGGCGAAGCCGAATGTAGAACTTCTATTGTAGCCCGGGATGCTGGCTTAATACCTAATCTCTTGAACACTTCCAAATCTTAAGAAATCTTGTTTTAAGGTTTAGAATATGCCAAGGATATTAATCGATAGGTCAGTTATTAGATCAACAATGGTCACTAAAACAGGAAGGTTGGTGCAGCTATTGTACTACATGTGATAGAAGAGTTTTGCAGGCCCCAGCCAAGATTGAGTTCATTATTCCTGTTGATAGACTTGTACATGAGCTCACGATCATAAGGAGAAGGCACGTTCTTGGCTTTTATTGTAAAAGGCGTGACAGTGACGCAGGGTACCGTCACTAGCAAAGCTGGATTGTAAGGGTTTGAGAGTAGATCATCTATAAAGATTAGGAAGAGAATGGGTAATAGATTTAACCCTTGGGAATTTTGGCAGAGATAGTGTGAGGTTCAGAGTCGACGCCACTCAATACTATCTTGATAGAAGGACCAGAAAGAAAATTATTAATCCAGTTCTTTAGAATGCAGTCGATAACGACAGCTATCATTGTCAAGTCTGATCTCGAGAAATAAAGTTCAATAGAATCAACCAAGAGAATGCTATTTTATAACGACATATTTATGTCTGGAAACTTTAAAAGTATAAACTTTAAGTCGATTTTGGTTTGACAAATTTTGTACAGCATTATGCAGTTACTTAAAATGAACGTTATGGTCCGAGCACCAAGTCTGTGTAAGTACGACCACATTTCACGGTTAAATTAAAAATCCTATCTAAGTTACAATTACCTGAGCTACCTAACAACAAAGATAAAAATAAAAAGTTTTCACATACATAGAATTCACTCAGAGACAAAATTCTTGATTCTTATGGTACGATAGAATCCAGTTTTGTGCAGCGTTTCAAATCAAAGACCCTAATGTGGGTCACAGTTGTGGAAATATTAAAATGACTAATACATATAATGCAGAAGTAAAAAACAAGTTCTTTGAGATAGAAGGTGATATAAATATTTTCATCCTACCTGCATTTCATCAGTTATTAAAAAGATTTTGAGTGGTTAAGATAGAGTCCAAAGAAATGTTGCTGTTAATATTTGTCATATTTCTGCAGTTAACTGATAGCACACTAAGTGTTGGTTTTCGAGAGTTCGTAAAAAGTGTTGATAGCAAAAAGAACTTTGAAGCGGATCCATGTGAAGATTACATAAAATATGCGTGCAATGATAGTGCAATCGAGGAAAATAGAAATGATGATGTTGAAAATGAGATAAAAAGAATTTTTCTTGAAGAAATTTTTAAGGAAGAAAATGTTGGTGAATATCAAATGAAACTGAGGGATTTTTTCAAGTCATGCACAATAAAAAATAAAGATTACCATAAGCTGCTTAATGACTTGATGGTTACAAAAATGGTGGGAGGATGGCCGATGTTTAATCCGGAATGGACTAGTAAAAAAATTGATTTGGTAACATTAGAAAAAGAAGTTCCGGGTGTTCATTTATTCCTGTCTGTAGCAGATGATTATAATTACCGCAAAATTGTTGTAACTCCATATGTCACTAAAAACAGTGAAGAACGCATGAAAGGAAGTTTAGAAAAGTTTAAAGTGAATGCAAGTGTTATTGATGAAGTTGTCGAAAATTTGAGTGTATTTGAAAAGTGGGTAGATTCTGTGATTCAACAAGAACAAAAATCTCAAAGTGGAGAAGTACTTTATAAAGATCTGAAAAATTCTATTCCAGAAATAGACTGGGATAAATATTTTGTTAACTTGACAACTATGGAATTAACCGATTTTACTGTAATATCTGTGAAAAACATAAAAATACTTAAAATATTAATAGAATTTACTCAAGAAGTTTCTCATTCAAAAACAATTGCAAACTATTTCGCTTACAAGATAATGGACACAATTGAAAACGCAGTTCCAAATACAAACTTAAGTGAGTTCTGCTACAACGAAGCAATGTGGAATTTTGAACCAATAATATTGGAAAATGCATTCAATTACTATAAAGAAAAAGGGAAATTAATTGATATCATCAATTGGTTATCAGAAGAAACTAAAACAAACATTTTAGATATAAACGCAAATTTTACAAATACTACGAATTTTATTCAAAAGCATGAACACTTTAATAAAATCCAAATCGATAAAGACAATTACTTTCAAAATTATTTTACTTTAAAAAAATATCAAAAACAAATCCCGAACGATGATATAAAAATAATAATTCCATTTTTGAGAAATACTCAGAACAAGCCCACGATTTACACACTGATAACTTCAGGGAATGAGTTGATGGTGCCTTATTCAGAACGGGCATTCCTTAAAGATATTGAAGCCAATACCACAATTTATAACTGCTTAGTAAAATACCTTGCAAATGACGATATTACATTTAGAAATAAAGTGTACTTCGACACATTCTACACTGCTCGAATATTTATGAAAATTATTGACGAATTTTTTGTAAATCCCAATGGAAAATACTACAGTGTTGAGGACTTGGAAATTTTGAGTGAATTTAATACAAATTATAAAAAACTTTATTTTGAAGCAACTTTACAAATGAATTTTTGTCCTTCGTTGGATTATACAGTTGAAAGTGGCAAAAATCCTTCGCTCTTTCCTTACTTTAATACTGATGAATTTAAGGATGTATACAATTGCCCTGTTGGAACGTTGATGAATCCAAAGGAGAAGTGTAATTAATTTTTAAGTTTCGAATGAAAGTTAATAAATTGATAAATTGATAAAAAATAAATTATTATTTTTTTATTTCCCTTCGCGCACCCGTTAATTTATTTGGACCTTGTGGCAATTTTAATCTGCTATTGGTTCACTTTAATAATGAAAGTTTTTTCCAATCTATATATTTGACTTCCTAACAATATTTTATGAGAATAGTGTGGACTAGAAAGTAGATGGAGAAAATATCCTCAAAATTAATGATCACAGCTTTCTGATCAGTCTATAAGAAAAGGAGCAAACTGGACTCCAAATTACATGAGGATAAAGTTGTGGGATGCGCGAGCTGCGGAACGCAAATGAAAGTACTAGGCACTTATCAGTAGTGATGAGCAAAAAGTCTTGCAGTGCTAAATGTGCAAGACCAAGCAAGACTGCAAAACCAAGACTGCAAGAGTTTTTGTTCACCACTACTTATCAAAACTAGTGATGAGCAAAAATGGTATTGTTCTTGCAGTCTTGTCTTGGTTTTGAAAATTTAGCAAGACCAAGAACAAGAACAAGACTAAGTTATGCTCGCAAGAACAAGAACAAGATAAACTGTGCAAGAACAAGACCAAGAGCAAGACTTTAGTAAATTTTCACCTAAATTCATTCTTTTAAAAACGCCAGTGTCATACGATTAGTGATGGGTAGGATATGATAATAAAATGAGTTTTTAAGAGGTGCCTCTTTTTTTGAGCCAGTACAATGTCATACTTCAAATAAGGCGAGGTGCCATTGCAATGACAAAAACTAGCAAATTAAGAAAAGAAAGAAAATAAATACCAATGAAGAGCTTTTCAGAGTAAGTAAGAAACCTATGCCCTCACAATGTATATTTATATTTTACAATCTCACCTCGCCTAATTTCAAGTTGGAAATTTTGCTCCCGCAAAAGAAGTAAGAAGTGTCTCTCCAGTACGTATTTACAATCTCACATCGCCTTATTTTAAGTTGAATTTTACTGCCATAAAAGAAGTAAGAAAGAAGAAACCCATGCCTCTCCACTACGTATTTACAATCACACCTCGCCTCATTTATCTGTAGCACATTGTTTTTGAACCGGGACATTTCAAAAATTGAGGCATCCGTACAATTTAATCGTATAAGGGACGAATATGCCTCGTGTAAGTCCGGCTGACCTCTACATACGAACCTTAAAAAACAACAAATCCCCAAGAACTGACAATGGCAAATCTCCAGGAACTGATAAAGTTGATCAAGCAAGTTGGTGAATGGTGAACCGGTTGTATTATAGGATGCAATGTCGAACAGCAAAATCTAGTCACAAAGATAGGAGAATAAAACAATTGCCAACGGCAACAAGGAGTTTTACTTGTCCTCCTCCTATCCAATCTACCTATTTTTATAAGTTTAAATTCAAAATGGCGTTATCCCCACCCTCTTGCTAAACTTACAGAGAAGGGAAACGCGTTTAATTCTATATCTCAGAAACTATGCATTTTATTGCAAAAATGTATATTACTTTTTTTTGTAGATAAATAAGTGATTTAACTTTTTTGTTTAGAAATTTTTTTTGTAAAGTCAATATCTACGGAGAAGTAGTGCTTCAAACTTCATATATCACTTTCTTTGCACTATATTTCGTTAATGGTTAATTCTTCATGAAAAAGCCCTTCGTAAGACTTATAGAACACACGATTATCTATAATTTTTGTTATTATAATTTTGTTATTATAATAACGAGTTATGGTGCTTTAAGTGTCGAAAAACGTAAATTCAAAAGTAGTTGTTTGCCAATATTTTTTAATTACACGTTCTATTGCAAAACTGATTATAACTTTTTTTGTGCGCAATTTCATTGCCTACATTTTTTGTTTCCACTTTTTTCTGTAAAGTTGATATTTATGGGTTTATTACACCTTAAACGCTTATAAAGAATGGTTTTTTACAAATACCTGGTCAAATATCTCAACTATTCATTTACGACGAAAATTTATACCAACTAATTTGTTTGTTATAAAATTCTGTAGAAATTTTACTTTAAATATTTTTTTCTAGCATTAATACTTTAGCCGCTATTCAGCGCCGAACGTTTACGAAGCCCCATTTTCGACCTGTTTTTTGGACTAGAATGCTTCTTCATTCTGTGGATGGGTTCTGTCATTGTGGGTATCTACATTGGTATTCCTTCAACTGTTATCGAACCGGTTTTTTAGGAGAGAGATATAGACAGGACAAGCTCGAAATGTATGTAGAACTGGTTCGGTAACATCCTAGCGGGAAATGGAGTGCTGCAATAGCCATCTTTGAGCACTCCTTAAAAAGCTTAAAGCGTTCCCGTTCCCATACCAGTTCCATATAATTTTTAACATTGCATGCCATTGCAGGGGAGCATACCTTTTAATGCTCATTCAAAAGCGTTGTGGAAGTATAATAAAAAAGCTTTTTAATAGAATATTCATGGAGGCCTGTGGATATGTGAATAAGCTCCGGTGCCGAAAAGCTTTTATTATTTTTTCATCTTTTGCAATTGCCTTTTCCTTTCCAAACGCGAGTGCGGTTTTACCAAACCGGTCCCCAAACTAAGTACTAACCACGTCCAATGCTGCTTGTCCTCCGTATCGAACAATAACCGGTCTATAGAGTATACTAACGTCAACCTTTATGGTCACCAATATATTCGCCCAGAGTTAAAGAACTGACAACGCCAACAAACAGTTTTATTCCACCAGTTCATTATCCAATACTACCGTGACAGAACACTGGCTTCGGTGATCGAACAGGAGATGGCTTCTTCGCTTTTTATGTTTAGTGGCGATGGCAGAAGAAAGGGCAGGGACTTTTTTCGGATGATAAGAAAAAACGAAAGTTATGTTGGTCGGAAAAATGGAAAGGCAAAGAGCCATGCCGCGGAATGGATCCGAACCACGAACCTCTGCGATGATAGTCAGTCGCCGAGGCTACCGAGGCCGACCAAGATAGATGGTCACTGATTTTTAGATATAAATTCAAAAATGTTTTGTACGAATTTGCGCTGGCTATGGCATAGAGAAACGCATTCTTACGCCCAACTTAACTTTTAGCCTTTTAAGGCTGGTCGCACACTGCAGCAGATTCGGCCGAATTTTTTACGGCCGTATACGGCCGAATAATTAAACAAATCTGATCGGAGTAAAGCTAGGGACGTCAACGGCCGAAAACAACGGCTGTAATGTGCGAATGAGAATAGCAAAATAATTGTTTGAAAAATTCGGCCGAATACGGCCGTAGAAAATTCGGCCGAATCTGCTGCAGTGTGCGACCAGCCTAAGGGTGAGTGCAGTACGCAGCGTAGATGGTAGAGTAGAGCATAGCTGCGCATACTCGCTTATAGAACTCTCAATGGGTTTTAAATGGGTGTGTGCATAACGCAGCTCGCTTTCCGCTCGCAGAAAAAGCGAGCTGCGTTATGCACACACCCATTTAAAACCCATTGAGAGTTCTATAAGCGAGTACGCGCAGCTATGCTCTACTCTACCATCTACGCTGCGTACTGCACTCACCCTAAGAAAGCATGGCTTTTAATGTGACTTGTTCGGTCACCTTAGCTTGTTGTACTTTTCAAAACCAAAACTAGCTATACGTTAGTGGGGAGCTGTAGTCTC
Organism: Thereva nobilitata; assembly: GCA_963855945.1. NCBI lineage: Eukaryota > Metazoa > Arthropoda > Insecta > Diptera > Therevidae > Thereva > Thereva nobilitata. The sequence continues at coordinate 36,628,235 of OY979696.1, forward strand.
ACTTTTTTGGTCATTGATTTGTCTGCCTGTTTGTTTATTGTATTGTAGCATTCTTTTTTCAAATATAAATTAGGGTAAGGCATGAAAAGTGCTCATCAAGTGGTCATGTCACCTATATTATGTTTGCATTATATTTCCACTGATAAATATACAGGTCAAGTGCTATTAATTGTCGTAACAAGTAGTTAAGGTATGACATATATCCCTTCTATTTTCAGTTTTCACATTCTTCCAAAGAATTTTTGTATATTTTAATGAAGTAAATTCCACGATAAAAAAATTTTCATTCGTTTTCCGTTGAAAGGTAATTAATTATGCAAATCTCCACCTGCCATTTCTTAACTATGATCGCAATTCTGTTAATTTTACTATCTTAGTAACTTGGGAATCGACGAAAGAAACCATGTAACAAGGCCAACACAACTTGAATGTCACCCTATACCTAGGCGGCATTTTTGCATTATTTTAGCTTTAAGACAATGGACGGCGATCAATAAAGTCGATGTGAATCTCTGTAGGCAGCAGCCAACCTAAGATGCGAAAAGACGGACAGAGGCAGATCCGTCAGCTACACCGCAACGCAACGATCAAATTCCGCAAGGTCGATGGATGTTGATTGAATCGACTTCCAAGTTGCAACATTAACGCTCTTTTTCCCCTGATATATAATTGGGATAAAAAAGGGCCCCAGCAAAAGTATAAATATGTATGCGAATTGGAGTTTGGGGCTCGCCGCTGCCAGCATGTTGGAACGGGTGCTCCGTTGGACACATTGGTGTGGAGCTTGACCAAAAACCTCTCGATCGATCGTCGTCGATCGAGTGCAAAACGAGAAAATCATCGCGGTAATTATCCACTGCTCGGGTGGACGCAATTAAACCTCTCTGACTAGTTTTTCCAGCTCGACCCTTACGAGTCGAATGGCGACCCTCGCGCGGTCCCTTATGCTGCGCCATTCGTCCCGTCCGCCTCTTTGACTCGCGTTCTTCGTTTCCTGGGCTCAATCAATTTGATCGAAAAGTGTTTTTGGCGCAAATCAATCGGAGCGGAGCTTTACTGATAAAACTTTTACTGATTAGTTTTGGCTGGGTCCTTCCTCTCCCGCCGGGTCGCCGAGGATCAAATCTGGCCGCAACAATTTTAATAATTGCCTCAATGTCTGGCATCTGGTCATAATAATATGGTTGCTCGGGCAATATGTATGCTATGCGTTCACTAAATCAAAGGCGAATCTGTGATGAAATTATATTCGGCTGGCAGTCAATTGGGGCTCGACGGGCCTTAGGTACTTGTTAGTCTCCCTTCTGGAGGGCTTCGTTGACTGCGGAGACCATCGAGGAGGATCCAAATGCCGTATGTGCCTTGCCGTTGTTTCGTTTGTGACGATTCGTATTTATGGTAATTTGCACCGAGATTGGCTCATCTTCGTTTACTGTAATTTTGCTCCTTTTACGGCATTTTCTTAAAATTGTTATTCGAACACTTTTCACTAATGTTGATTTCCTTTTTTTTTAATTGCAGATACCGAGAAGATGCACTCTGCTGGGGTGAGAGGTTTGTACAATATCATATTTTTATGGATTTAATTATGGAAATTTCAAGATCTGCTATGAAGTTATATAAAAAACTACAATTTTTGTTAAATAAGTATAAAAATTAATAAATTCCTAAAAATGTTCTAGTGACTAGTAAAGTACAAAGAAAGACACTGAAAAATCCAATTTAGTGTAAAAACTTAACTTGATTTGTAGGATAGAGTCTTAAAAATTAAACTAGATTCAAACTTAAAACAAAAATTTACAAGTTTACTTAATTAACAACGATTTTTCGTCGTAGCAACGCCCGTGTGTCGAGGGTATTACAAACTGAAACCATGCCAGGGCAATTGTTATGTTCTGATAGTTGTTACTACATGAAACGGTCGATCGCCTTTTATACAGAATGGAAAAACAAGTTATCCATAGTAAAACAACTTGACTTAGTTAAAGAGATGTTAGAATTTTTCGGCAGGTTGAAGCAAACTATTCTGAAATTTTACCTAAGCATATGTCCAAATATTACAGGATTGTTAAAGCAGGGTTTGAAAAAGATACTTCGTTTTCATAAAGGTTGTTCTACCAAATATAGGAGAGCCCATCTGTAGTACAAACCCTTGTCAGAACCAAAAATTGATGTCTTGAAGCTGTAGCCGAGTAATGTTTCTTTTACATTTTTGTGGCATTTAAAGTTTGTTCTCGGATTAAACAGTTCAGGATTGAGATTTGAACTTCAGACCATAAAATATTCCGAGACTCGCATAGGCACCCCGGCCACTCCTCTACTGGCAGAAAAGCAACTATGGTCGTGATATTTACTTTGAAAAGTGCAGGATGTGATCCATCAGAGTTTAATGTCAATGGATCTTCCATTCGTTGGCACTGTGTGAAAAATCGAAAAGTATATTGTATAGTCTCTTAAAAGCGAGTTCAAACCTAAATTGCCTGTAGACTGTAGATCGACTGCCAATTTTGGTATCAGGACAACGGGTTGATCAACTTCGACCAGTTCCAAAATTGCAACGTAGAACAAGAGAAGCATGGGCTTCAGCTGTCTAGGAAACAATAAATTCATGGGATTTAAGCGATAAGGTAAATTGTTTATGTTTTGACACAACTGCAGTAAATACCAGTTTACGAAATGGAGTATGCGTTCCTTTGGAGCGAAAAATGGAGAAATATATGCTTTGGCTTGTTGCTTGTCGTCACCACATAATGGAAATTATGTTGTCTGCTGTAGTGGATCAATCTCTCGCTCAGTCTAGTGGTCCTTTTATACAATTATTCAAAAGGTTTAGGAAAAATTGGGACAAAATTGGCCAAAGCGACTACAAAACAATAAATAATGACGCCGAGTCAAACATCCTTGTAGAAGTGGCCGCAAACAGGATTTCTTTTGCGGAAAAACAACTACAAGTACCTACATTAACCTCGAGATGACTACAGGGAACTGTTGAATCTCGCGAACATTTCCTTATGGAGAGTTCTCGAAAAATGTGCTTCATTTTCACCTGCTGGTGATGGCAAGAGACTGCTTGAAAATTTTCCTATTTAAACTAACAAAAAAGGACGAGAAAGCTGTGAGAGAAATATGCATTTTCACAGTGTTGATATAGCGTGTATTGCATAAAATTACAAAACGCCCGGCTGTGGATTGGTTTTGAATAGACGAACAAAAAATCGTCTGGCTTAGCCGCTAGGGCTTTTTACATATCACCTTGTATTTTTGTAACCCTATGACCTATTTTCATGAATAAGGTATCAGTGTGCGCAGAATACTCCCACCTAAAGTAAAAATATTGGTTCTAGCCTCTACCCGATGGTCAGCACCAAGAAACGACTTACAATTATTGAAAGACCTTATAGCCTTTGAAAGAATTAATCAAAAAATTGCTAATGTTGCCCTGAAAAAATACTGGGCCATTTGTTGTACTGGTTTAGTTGTGGAGCTGGTTTTTTTGCATGTTTCCATGACGAACTTTCAGTTCAAGATAAGAAGAAAATGGTAGAGGCACTAAAAATCGAAAGCATAGAAGATTGTCCAAAGAGAAAAAAACATTGATGTCAAACAAATCCACGAAAAAATATTGAAAACTTCGTGAGGAGCAACTCCTTACGATTCTTTCAGATCCTGGGTATCTCATCAAATTATTTGAATAAAGATGTGGAAACTTGGAACCATGACGGTGACTTTGTGGCTGCAAAAACCTGCACTGCTGATTTTTAGAGTTTTTAATGAAGATCCCTAAAAATGTATTCTAATTCGTACAATGCAGGCGCTGTCTAAAGTTTCTAAAACTAACACAATACCTGTTTATAATATTAAGGGGCGCTCTGACTGAAGTTTGTGATTGCAAGAGACTCAGTATTTCACAAATCCGTCCAAATATTGGCTCACGCAGCCAAAAAAAGCACCACTATTCAACTACATACCTTAAGCCAATAATAAAAGCCGACAACAGTATGAAATTGGACATACGTACACTTTTGCTAAAGTTTAGTTAGTAGTTATCCAAGGTCCTTCAAATCCAATCGTCTATGCCATCCAAAGAGCTGCTGAGTAAGACGAAGTTTTTTTGAGAATGGGTCTGAGACTTGAGCGTTCAGGAGAAAGCACTCTGATTTCATAGCCATATTCGAGAAGAAAGGTCTTCGGGAAATTGTTGGGCCTTTATGTCAGGGAAGGCGATTCGGAAGACTTTAAAATGACGATATCTACGTATATTATCACGACATTGATATTGTGAAGAGAACAAAGCTCGGAACATGTTCACTAATTAAGCATTTATTTTACTTCATGGAATTTTATTTTAACTCATTTAGTACGGTCTTAAGTAAATATGCATGCCACATGCAAGAAAAAGAATAAAGGCAATAAAAAAGCTATCGATTTGTAACACCATCAACAATATCGCAGCAGGTTAATATTTCATTAAGTTCATTTTCAAGAATTATCCAGCTTTGATTGTCCATGTCCAAGGAATGAAATATACACTGCCAATTCCTTGATAAATGAAAGTTTTAGGTGGAAATACAAAGTCCAACAAAACCTTACTATAAATTGACATGCAGGTGAATCTGACGGAAGTATTGCACTCAGCCTAAAACAGTCACCCGACTACCATCCCCGAGGTGCGTGGTTCGAATCTACTGCACGTCATGGTCCTTCGCATTTCACCCAACTAGATAACTCTCCTTCTTTGTTGTCTTCCACTGCCTTAGTCTTCGATCAAAATAAGCGAGGAAGTCGACTACCAAATTCCGTCGTGATAGTATTGGATGGGATTTGTTAAAAAAACCGTAGGCGTTTTCTGTTCTTTCGCGCTCCTCTCTACTATTTTTCCAACTAGAGTTTGCTGTCACACATTGCACGCAACGTTAGAACCGTCGACAGAAGAAAGCGGCTCTACTGCTGTAGGGCTCTAAAGGGGCTGTATTTTGTTAAATAGGCTGAAATGTTTCTATGGAAGAAAAAGGAGGAGATTATCAAACAGAATTTAAAAGGAATAGATCAACCACAGACCCAGATATTTTTATTGAGACAAATACTTGAAAAATGCTGGGTAGAAGTCATGGTTACCTGTTCGTTGACTATATGTATCTGCTTTATAAAAGATGAACTGTGTAATAGCTCCTCCAATTTGAGCAGCGTCTCCAAAATCATGGTGTTAATAATCAATTAACAAGTTATGGAGCATCTTAAATTCAACCAAATACCAGGCGACAAACAGTAGGTGTTGAAACAAACAACATCTATTGACGAGCATCTTTTCTGTTTAACGGATCACCTCAACCAAAGTAAGGCGAGTCTGATCTGATTGCTCTAGTTATTTCTAACGCTTCTAACAGATGTGACACTCTTTCCTGCTGACTAAAGCCCACATTATTGGTATCGACCCAGTCCTCTCCAGCCCACTACACAGCTTAATAGATCACGGTATTTTGCATTACTCATGCTTTCAATAACGTAAGTCAAGTACGTGCCAGACATTATCTTCTCGATTTTAAACTCATGGCCAATTCAATCAACAGAAACATTGAGCTTATTCTTGATTGAAGGCGCAGGTATCGTGTGCAAAACTACGCCCTCAAAGTTGTCGGAGATAGCGCCACTTGCTCTACCATATGCACAATGAACTTTTGCGATGTAATTTTACCACTTCTATCAGCATGACTGTTTCAACGAAATTAAAAATACCCTGATGCCACAGCATCACTTTTTCTGAAGAGCAAAACTAGACCACTCGGCTAAGCAGTCAATTAAGCTAACTAGTAGACATGGTTAGTGTTGGGTAGGGCACGATTATAAAATGAGTTTGTAAGAAGTGCCTCTTTTTTCTTTTGAGTCAGTACAATGTCATACTACAAATGAGGCGATGTGCTATTGTATTGCAAAAATGACAAAAACAAGCAAATTAAAAAAAGAAAGAAAATAAGCTAAGAGCTTTTTTTACGAGTTTGATTCTAATATGCAAGTTGCAAATTTTGCTGCCCTAGTAAGAAGCGTGACTCCAGTACGTATTTACAATCTTGCCTAACCTCATTTCATGTTGGAAATTTCACTGCCTCAAAAAAAGTAAGAAATGTCGCTCTAGTTCGTATTTACAATTTCAACTCGCCTCATTTATCACGATGCACGTTCATATACCAGTAGGACATTATTTTTGAACCGGAACATTTCAAAAAATTAAGGCCTCAGTACAATTTACCATCGCGTAAGCAATACATACACGTATTGCCTCGTGTAAGTCCGCCTCAACACTCGACATGGTACCATTCCTCGTATGCAATGACGTAGCCGCAGTACAAAGCGCAACTCGTAAGCTTACCAAAGCATTTTGTAATATGTGTTCTACAGTATGATTGGTCTGTAATTTTTTAAGTTTATTAATTCATTATTTCCTATTTTGTGGACTGGAACAATTGTGCCTAGTCCAGTCTTCTGGCATCATTCTGCCTTTTCATAATTTGCAAAAAGTGTATGTGAGGCCTGAGGATGTGAGAATGTTTAAAAATATAAAATTATTCTTAAGTTTTTAAATGGAAATAAGAAACGCAGTCGTGTACAGCATGTGAAGATCGTTTTGTGTTGTAGCAGCATGTGGATATGTTTAGAACTGCCTTAAACTAGAAATACAGCCACAATTTTAGTGACAACAGCAATGTTATGTATAATTTTTTTATCAGCGTTTCACTTAAGAAAACCATTTAAGTCGTAGTTTTCTGGGTATCACAGCACAACAAACAAAAAAATCCCATCTACCGACATGACCATTAACAGCAACTTGCAAATTAAATTAAATCTGAAGAGGCAAAAAACTTTAAATAACTTTTTTATAATCAAATCCATGAACTTGTAGCCCACCATGTTACAATAGACTTAACAAGGAGTTTACCTTACCAAGCAGCTCAACATTTCCTGCGTCTGCTCCCCACCGCTTATTGTAATGCCAACAAACCAAATACTGCACATAACTCACCTTCATTCGCCACGTGCGAATCTTCAATAAAAGAAACGTCAATTGCCCCAAGTGCATGGAATCCAAAAGCGAAGATCGCGATGAACTTCAGAAGACAATTTCATCTTGAGAAACTAGCACTGACCAGCACCAGCATCGATCGACGCCAGTCTAACGTGGACATTTCTGTGAACGTAGACAAGGCTTGACATCTTCCGTTCCGTCTAGGGCCACTGCAGCTTTTTCCACAACTTAACTGGCGGCCATTCTTCTATTTATGGTAATCCCGACGCGCGGACAAAGCGTGCCGTTTGCGCAGAGGCGCGCTCTGATCATAAATAATTTAAAGAAAACTTATAAAGTTATTAAAAACTAATAACGTTACATTTCCAACCTGTCGCTACCGTGGAGAATCGATGTCAGTCCTAGGAGTTATAGGCACACAATTTTCTGGGCTCGTTAAAGACGTGATTTTTTTTTAGCAGAGGCTCAGACTTCTGTCATAAGGTGCACGATATTTCATCTAACATCTTTCTTTTATGATCCGGTGGCTATCTTCGTTTACCTGGGATTATGTTGGGGTATATGCGATTTTCCGATGATTGCCCAGCCGCAATCAATCCCCATAAGCGGATAGACAATCTGCGTTTGGTTAGATAGTTTAAGCCTAGATTATGTTCAACGGAAGCTGAGCATTACCGATGCGGCGGCAATGGTTAGCTGGTATTCAACTTTCGCCAGCGGCGAATTCGTTTTTACCTTTTGTTGCTTTTTATTGATCCTTTGGGTACAGGTAGTGAAGAATGACCGCAGTACCGGGAATGATGCATTTATGCATCACGCCGCCTCGATCAGACTTCACACATTTTATACGTGGCTGTGAGCTTTTATTAAGTCCATTATTGGATTTGTAAATTGTAGATGTTAAATGGGCAGATTACTGATCACTCGACTCAGTCGTTTGCCTTATGGGAATAATTTTAATTTCATTTAACGAGAAATAAAAATTGATCGCGAATGAGAATGTCTGACACTTTTTATAGATTGATTAAGATTTAAGAGCGAATTTGTGCCTTTTTGATTTGAAATATTGCAGCATAATAAATATTGCAAAATATTAAAGATTGAACCAGAAGTTTTTATGTCATTTTTAAGATAATAATTTTTCTATAGCTGTAAAGTTGCGGCTTATGGTGGAACCCACTTTGAAAAAGGAGCGAAAATGGTGCAGTTTTACTTTGAAAATAAATTGGACTGCCATAGAGCAAACTTTTTGTTCATTTTCAGTTCGACTATCATATAATGTACTATGTAAGCCATGCTTTGCGTTTACAAACGTTCGTCGTGGAAACGAAAAATTAGAAAACGAAGGCGGAATTGCCACCTAAAGACTTCCTTACAAGATTTTAGCTTGTTAAGAAATTACTCCAACTTGAACAAAAACATTTCATACATTCGAAAGCTTGTTTTTGTAGGTACGGCAATGATTTTATAATTTACTCAGTTATGAAAGGAAATGATCAACTTTCACTTCTACTAAAACAATGGAACTGTAAATTTTATGTTATGTTATCTAAACTATCATTCTTGGTTAAGCTTTCAAAAACAATGAAAATTTCATAAATATTCAGGCCTATTCTGAACTCCGCTGGAATCGATTCCGCTGGAATTTTCTTACATCGGTAGCATGAACTCCGCTTCGCTCAGCCGAAACGGAGAGAAATTTCGAAATTGCAATTCCGTTGGAATTTTGATAGCATGAACTCCGGCGGAATGACAAAATTGTCCGTTTTTTCTCCGCCAACAATTTCTGACGGAGGATTAGATTTTCTGTTGGTGTTTTGCGTGGAATTCGGTTGTTTAGTGTTATTAAAACAAATAATAGAAATAAAGAAATAATTTAATTAAAAATTTTAATTCATTTTTCAAATAAAATAAATAAATAAACAAATATTTTTTAAAATAAATTAAAAAAAATTAATAAATATTTTAAGATTTTTTCACTAAAATAAAAATATAAACTCACAACATATAAAAAAAACATTAAAACTACTATTAACACTACAATGTTTTATATATGTGAATTAAAAAATATTATTTATTGTTTTTTTTTTGAAAATGAATTAAACTTTTTAATTAAAAATATATTTTTTTCCTATTTATGATAAAGAATCCATTACTGTGTTGCGTACATGTAAAGCCTCATTTGCTTGTTTTTGGATTTTCGAAAGCATTTCTCATCGGGCAATTCATTTCCCTAATTCCAGCGGAGTTCATGATACCCTTAAAAACTCCGCTGGAATTTTCTCTCCGCCGGAATCGTAATTCCAGCGGAGCTCAGAATAGGCCTGATTAATTTTTTTTTCTATAATATGTCCAATAAGCTTTAGCTTCCTGCAGATTCTATATGATAGATATATCTAAGTATCGTTGGAAACAAATAGCTTCGTTATTTGTACTGCGAATCATAAATCGTGCTAAAGATATTGAATAGAAACTGATAGCGTAATCAGTCATCGCCTTCCACCGGAAAACTGAGTGTTGAAAATTATTTTACTCTTTGCCTTTTCTTAATTATTGCCAGTAACTTGTTCATTGATCGCGTCAATACGATCAATACGAAAAGAAAAGTAAATTTAATAAGAAAATAATACGTCTCCGAAAGCGTAAATTTCTTTCCAAGAAGAATATCCCTGCCTACGGAAAATTCATGGATTATGCAACAGGATAAAGCCCTCACACAAAACAATCTGTGTGCAAGAGTTTTTGACTAAAAACTCGTCTAATGTTATCGACCGAGCACCATACTCGTCTGATATTGCCCCGTGTGATTTTGTCCTGTTCTTGCAGCTAAAATAAAAACTTCGAGGAATGTGTCAATTGATTCTATAACAAATCCCCTCTATGAGCACACTTACCTCAGCCTGCTACAAATGTATAAGGATTGGGCCTCGAGTTGATATAATTATATTCCACACGATAGGACTACTTTGAAGGCGTCAAAATAGATTAATTTTTTTGTTTTTTTTAACAATTCCTGCATAGGAGTTATGTTATGCAGGACCCAGCGAACTGGACGTAGAATTTGTTTGTACCTACACATTAAGCTTGCTGTGAATTGAGAGCTCAGAGATTCTTCTTCTGTCTCGTTGAATCCTTCGGGGGCCTTAGGACCGAAAGAGTTTATTTATTTATTTATTTATTTATTAAGCCAAACAAGGCACACTTAAATTAAAATACATAGTAGTGCAACAATACTTATTATAAAATAATTGAAATTAACAAAAACAAATTTCGTATAATGACTATTGAACTCTATTGAAAACTTAGGCTACTATGGTCAATTAGTAGGGATCTGAGTTCTTTTTTTATAGGATGCCTTGTTAAGTGAAAGGGAGAAACAGGAGCTAGGACTATTAAAGTTGTCCTCCAACGGGCTCTTCTTTGTACAACAGCTTAGAGTTCCGACCAGAATCTTCCAGTTACTGTAGTCTCTATGAACAACATTCTTTTTTAATTTGTTTTACGTCTTCTAATCCAACGGGTTCTTTGTGGATTAAAATAGAAAGGCTTTTTTGGCCAAAAAAGGATAGACGACGAAATTTAACGAAGGCAGTTGAACTAAGAAACCGCCTTCGTTAAATTTCGTCGTCTATCCTTTCTTGGCCATCACGACGCCATAGTTAATTTCTTATTTTATCTTGTCGGTGGATTTTTAAGAAGTAACGTAGGTATCTATTGATAAAAATATAAAGGCATCTTGTGATGAATCGGATGACGTTCTACTTTTTGCAACCGTATGAAGAATATTGCCTTCACATTGGAGTTAAACAGCCGCAATTTAATATAGTAACTCTCAACTTTGTTGATGTCCATAAGCGAAGCAATTGTGGAACTGAAATTTTGTTCTGTTACCCGATCTATTACGGATTTTCAGTGCTGGATTATGATTTAATTTAACCGCATGTTTTTAGTTTTTAAAATAATGTAGCCTCAATGAAACCTACCGAATTTCATTCAGCTGCTAAATTCTGTATCATTACATATATTTTCTGCGTGGTCGTGTTACGGCCTTCATTTTTGAAGATATAACCAATTTTCTTTATTTGGTACAGTTTTAGTACATTTTCACATAATCTTATGTCGAAATATACTAAATAAAGGAAATTCAAACATCAAAATTTCTTATATCTTCAAAAATGAAGGCCGTAACATAAAAATTGTCTGGATATTATCATAGGAAATATTCCAAGCTTTACAATTTTTGAAAAAATATTAAGTATACATAGGTTAACTACATATTTTTTTGGAGAAAAGGTAGTTGAAGTTGAAATTTTTGTTAAAAAAATCCAATTTTTGACGACACGAACTCTGGAAGTTGCTAGGATGGAATGTACACTTTTACAATATAGGTGGGAGTACTCTGCGTACACTGGTTTCTTATCCATAAAAATAGGATATACGGTTACAAAAATATAGACGTGAACTGTTTAATTATAATTTTTGTCATAGACGCAAGACGCAATATTTCCAATCTCAATAACTATTGTAAATCAAAAACAACTGAAGTGTGGCTAATATAGTTAGGTACTCAATATGTCAAAGAAGAAACAAAAATCTCTATACTTGGTAAGTTTGGGAGTTTTGAATCAAAGTTTAATCTACAAATGGTTTTGGTACCATTTGAGCACTGGGCTACCGTTTTCACGATTAATTTGTGGGAAAATCTAAATCTCAGGAGACATATTTTAGGCTTTCGATAGTTGATTATGTCGTAAGTGTAGTATAGTTATGAAATAGAGGCTCATGTCTTAATTGAGTGTCAAGTCGGATGTATATTAGAAGAATTGCCAATGACCCGTGCTGTTTGCCAATGGTCTCCTCTAAGTATCAATCATATATTTCTCTCCAATCTAGTGATCAGGCATGGCCTACAAGTTGCAATTTTGACATTATATATTTTTATTTATGGCCATTTATTTTTAAATTTTCAACCAAATTTATACTAATTAAGAGATATACATACACTGTAAAAAATTTCTGTGGTAATTTTACAAAAAAAATACTGGAAGTTTTATTCACAAGCAGTTTTGTAAATTTACAATATATATTATTAGGAATATTCTTAATCTACTTTATACCCCGGCTTCACCGGCCGAACTGCGCAAGTTCGAGAAAATTTAGTCTACTGAGGCTTCATTTTTGCTTGATTTCCCATACATTTTCACATTTCGAAGTCAGGAAAAATCAAGTCTGATTTCGCCCAACAGAACCTGAAATCAAGCTTGAAAGTAAAAGCTTGCTCAAAAGAGAGTAATCAACTGGAATGTTGGAATGCCATTCCAGGGAGCTTTTGCATTTCTGACATCTGGCGAAAAAGCAACAACAATTTCAAGTACTGAACTCGACTTTAGCCGGTGAAGCCACTTATGCCGATTGAAGTGAACTTGATTAAACTGAGGCTGATGAAGCCGGGGTATTACGCATTTTTATCAACTGTGCAGTAAATATACATTATTTGTGGGATGTAAAAATACAATTAGTATTGGAGCTTTTACGTCATAGTTTTGTAAATTTCCATAACTCTTATGTTGTAACTTTTTACCAGAGAAGGGTACAGGGAAACACGGCTAAAGATTCCCGCCCTGCGCCAGTGTGCTTGGCTCTGCTTGAATTATTTTCAAGCGTCAAATTTTATTCCTACCCCCACTTAAAAAAATAGCATTTTGCTCACCATGCCTTGTAAGGCATGTACGTGAGGCAACGCCTATCAAAATTTCTTGGCTGTTGCAAGAACTGCCAAGACCCTGATCAAAGTTAAAGGTCTGGCCTTAACTTAAGAACAATCGGGTATATATGCTTAGTATTCCATTGTTGCCTGTGAATTATATCCATGAGAGGAAAAATTTAAACCTTACATTCCAATAACCAATTTGTAATTTTACTGAAAATTTATGTTCTAAAATTACGCCTCTTACTGTAAAATTACAATATAAAGTGTATAAAGTATAAAGATTTTTTTAGTACATATCATTGATAAATATACTTAGAAATAATGTAATTTTCCTACATAAACGATTTAGAAAAATACACAACATTGTATAAAATATACGTCACATTCATGTAATCAATATTTACGTTATGCAGTATCGGAGATTCCCAATTTTTTTATGTGAAGTTACAAAATTTATAGTAAAATTACAATAATTGTGTAGTAAATTAGTATTTCATATGACGATTTGTAATTTTACTGTACATTTTCATTGTAAATTTACATATTTTTTTTACAGTGTATAGTAAGCAATTCACAATGAGTTGCCAATTAAAATGAATTAATTGAAACGGTCTGCGGTGGAGTCATTTATGAAGCTAAAGAACAAGAAAAGTGATGGATTTGACTACAGGGAATAACTACGACGTATTATAATACTGTCATTAGAAAACCATAATTTAGCTCCAGATTGTTATACTTTTAAATTAACTCAAACCCTGGTCATAAGTTTTATTGAAATCTGTTGCAAGCTGCTGAGACTATCCAAAATATGTGACAACAATAGGTACAAAAATTGTGCATGATTTCGTTGAAGTTGATTTTATTTTTTGAAGAGCCAAGGCGTACCAGTAAGGTCGTTTTAGTATACTATTCAATTGACAAATTGATTCAAAGCACTATAAATTGGAAAGTAAATCGTTTTTCACAAAAAGAAAAATCTTATTCTTGATCTTTTTGATACAAGGCACCCTTGGCCTTGATTAAAAGCTTAAATTCTTTGCTGATCAATCAACGATTGGTTGGAATCCGGTGAAGTAAAACCGCGTTTTGGTGTTGTCATACCTTCATTATTTTTCGACTAGAGCTTGCTGTTCGATATTCCACTCTAGATGGAATATTCGACAACACAAAGGGATTCTACGGTAGAATTTTTTCCTCTGAGCTCCAGTCTTCCACATAACTCAAACTTAAAGCTAAATTCACATTTTTCTAACAAAGAGAAAATGAAGTTAAGAAATGTGCTGTTCATAAGTGTTACAAAGTTAAAACTATTTATCTTGATGTGTGAAATTCTATTAAAAACTCACCAACTTTTAATACCACACAAAGCATATTTATATTAAATTTGCAATATTTTCTCGATATGTACTAATTGCATATACTCTATAAAAACTATTAAAAAAATAATTACGTATTAATAATTTTACAGGAAACCCATGGATGATATGGGGACTCCAACCTCAGTGAATGCCCGGTAAGTATCTTCAGTGTCATCGTTGCACATCATAAAAATTTTAATTTACAAAAATGGAATCCCTTCAATGTTAGCAACGCGAAAATAATTACAGAAAGCAAATTCAGACGCTCCAGTTAGATTCTCATCGATTATTGACAAGATAGGAGCCGAAGACTAATTAAATCAGCGAAGAAATCCGCGGAATGTAAAGTTCATCGGGAACTGGTTCTGATCCTGTAGGGAACATGCCTTTTTAATTAATGCCCCTATAACCAGAGTGCACTTGAACGGTAACAACAAAAACGAATCAAGAGCGAGGAGCAAATTGTTTTAACCCGTTCATTTCCATAATGCTATGAGGAACTCAAAACATTCTGGGATCAACAATGTTTTTTTTTATTCCTTAATTAAGGATTTTAATTAGTGCCAGTTCCTGTAGAAAGCGAATTGCTACTCTCGTCTGTGTGTTTGGCGGGGCTTTGGTATATAGCGTAGTTTTTTGCTTTTGTATTCTGTAAGTGGCCCGTGGGTTGGAGTCGCGATGAGCTTTAATTGTGCGAAGTGTTTTAATTTTCTTGCATAATTTGTTCTCATAATAATTAATTTACTGGAATAGCAAAGTAATATATCTTTAAAATGAAGTCGAGCAAGATGAGCGAAGTCATTTTCCTAAGAACGTTTTTATAGATCTTGATTGGTCACATCAATCTTAAAATATCCACAGGCAATTCTAAGTTTTACACCTAGAGAAAAATTAGTTTGACAATTGAGAGACGCGTAATAAATGCAAGTTGTGCCTTGAGTGAAGTGTTAATCAAGTCTTCACAATAAGCTAATTTATATAATACATATGTATAATATTACGAAATTTGAGTTATTGCTTTTATGTACTGACGTTAGTTAATTAAAAGGACTTTAATCACTATCTCAATTTATAAACACTGTAATGAAAGCGTGTTTAATGTGAGTCATTTCGGTTTTGCTACTGTAAAGCCCGATTTTAAGTTCGTGCAACAGAGAGAAAAGCATACAAATCTCTATGCGAGCTCCAGAGGCAGAGCTGCACTTCCACTTTGACTTTGGGATGTAAATCGGGCTCAATCCTGATTGGGGCCGCAAAATTTTTTGAGTTCCTCCAATACCATTTTTTGCTAAGTAAAGAATTTGAAAATCTCATAATCTTTCTTAGGTACATATTCTTTTTCCTTGCCTAAACTTGCCTGCCTTGCCTTGCCTTTTAATGATATGTAGGCTGAAAATTGTCGGCATTATTTAAAATACTTTTTTAAAGGATCAATTTGAAAGGGATCACCAGTATACGTTTCGTTTATAAAAAGTGTTTTTTTCTATTGTTCTATAAAATGCGTTAGAGAACTTATTTTAATAGTCCGGGGAAATTAACAAAAAAAAACGCACGTAAGGAGACAAAATTCCAAAATGGCTGAAAATGGACCATGGAGCACTTTTTAAGAAAACAATTTCGGAATCACAAAAAAAACAAGATGGCCGCCGGAAATATCACTTTTTGGCCAAAAAATCTCTCAAAAACTGATTTTTTCGAAATTTTATTATGATCAGTCAGTTATTGCCTACAAAATACTCTTTTTGAATTTTTTTCGAAAACCTTGACCTTTCCGAATTATTCAAAGTATTTTTTGGCCGAAATGTGATTTTTGGAAACTTTGACCTTGAATAACTTCGAAAGGGTTAGGTTTTCGCAAAAATTACAAGGAGGGTTTTTTGTAGGCAATAACGTTTCGTATTGACTGATCAAAATTTTTTTTCGAAAAAACCAGTTTTTGATTTTTTTGCCAAAAAGTGATATCTCCGGCGGCCATGTTGTTTTTTTGTGATTCCGAAATTGTTTTCTTAAAAAGTGCTCCATGGTCCATTTTCAGCCATTTTGGAATTTTGTCTCCTTAAAATGCTAATTTCCCCGGACTATTAAATGATTGCTTTAACTTCATTATTCGATTAGTTTCTGTTTTATAACCCAATACACCCCAGTTTCAAAACGATGCCGTAATATTGTAAAGTATCATTACATTTTGCAGAGAAAGAAATAATTTTTTGTAAAAATCGAACCTCTTGAAGTCTCTTCTTCCAATAGTATCTGCTTGTTGCTATTATTCTGCAGCTGACTAACATGTAGTTTTTGTATATCTTCTAGCTATAACGGTGTTTATCCACCTATTTGTTGGTCGTCCTATACTTCTTTTTCCTATTAGTCTAACATTGAAAATCGTGATTACTTTTTTACCGCCCCAACCCACTATCTCGAGATGGGTCCACGCCCCGAATAAAAGTCATATTAGAAAAAATGCTTGAAATTACTTGAAAAGCTTAACCAAGCGGCAGAAAGTTGGGACGACATGGTTTTTTCAACCATCAGCTTAACTACTATTAGCTGGAGAGCTGGAGATGAAAAAGTGCTTTAATTTTTGATGTGGGCACACTCGATTGAAACTCACTCTATTACTAAACGGGATTATATTTCCGAGCTCTCCGACACTTTTAGTGGTGCAGGACAGCAGGACAGAGGTAAGAATGGTAAAAGTAGTCATCGTCATCGATGTGGCGCATGAAATTTTGTAGGACTATAAGCTACTTAATATAAATTCCAAGTCTCCGACAGCTAGGTTGGTGCAAAGCCGTATTATGTCAATACTGATCTAAATAAATATAGCTACATAAATAAAATTGAATAGACTGCGACGGCTCGGACACGTTGTACGAGCTTCAGAAGTTAGAATGCTATCCAGGATTTGGTACACCATCAGGACGGAGAAGAGTAGGGCGACCAAGAAATAGGTGGATGGATGACGTACTAGAAGATATACGGAAACTTCGTATAACAAATTGGAGAGAGCTAGCAAGACGTAGAGACGACTGGAAGGAGAGACTTCAAGAGGCCCGAGTTCTAGAAGGAATGTAGCGCCATTTAAGAAGAAGAAGAAGTAAAACTACTCCTAGATTAAAGTAGTTGAATTTGATAAAAAATTAATTTTTTTGCATTTAAATTTTATTTGCATCAACGAAAGAAATTTTTTTTCAATGACTATAATAACAAATAAAACACCCGAACTTGTTGGAAGTCATAACTTTAATGCCTCGATCTGGATCTCTGATCCCAGCTGATTACATTTTAAAAATTGAATGTAGTCAGTGCTGGTAGCGGGTTTAGAATTCAGTTAATTTATTTACCTAGGCTTTTTTCCTTACACTGGTTAGCAGCCTAAGCTCTGATAAGTATTCGTTCCACTACTGTCTAAGGCTTTTTTATGACAAGTTCGTTGTAGTCTTATATGTTTCGTTTTCAAAAGAGTAGTATATTGAAAATAGGAGTCGAATAGGAGCTCGAGTTCTGATACATATTGTTACACTGGGCTAGCGCACTAGCACTAATCCAAAGATCCCCGCCCCCCCACTCCCAATGGGCTCAAACCATATCTCAGAACCGGATGCAGCATCAACCTCACCTATTAGAGTCGTTGGACCCTCGGGCACTGAGAATACCGAGTCTTCGGTAACCGTCGCCAATTTGATAACGGTACCCAGACCACGTAATATTTTTATTTCGCGTTTCTCACCTGAAACTACTTCCGAGGCAATTAAAGAATACCTAAGGGGAAATGCTGTTGATCCTGCGACAGTCTCGTGCAGAAAAATCAGCAACGCTTCCAAGCCGGTTGCGTCTTTTGTTCTGACTGCACCGCCAAATACCGCTGAACAGCTTCTTAACCCCACGTTCTGGCCTCCTGGTGCCTTTTCAAAGTGTTTTGTTCCTCGCACACGCGTGCATCGCAATCCTGACACTCGACAGGTACCAAAAAACTTAAGACGCTTTCCCTCTATTACCAAAACGTGAGGGGAATTAGATCCAAAACCCATGATGTGTTTCTGTCGACTTCGGCCAGTGACTTCGATATAATCGCTTTTACAGAAACATGGTTACACAGTGGGATTCTTAATGCCGAACTTTTCGATACATCCTTCCAAGTATTTCGGAGGGATAGATATATTGACTCGGAGGCTCGTGGAGGAGGTGTACTACTTGCCTGTAGCAACCTTCTCAACTGTTGCTTAATAACGCTTCCTAGTTTTTCCAACTCTTTGGACATTGAGCTCCTCGCTCTTAAAGTCTCCCTTGTCCATAAGAACCTATTTTTAATTTGCTGTTACATTCCACCAGGTATGTTCAGCACTATTGACGATAGAGGTCAAAACCTCTATGATATTCTAATCTCTTGCACTAATCATATCCAGGATATGATGGACTCCAAAGACGAACTCCTACTTTTAGGAGATATTAACTTACCCAATGTTCAATGGGTATCTTCCGATGAAGACGATAACTACCTACCTGAAAACAACCTTAATGATAGGGAATCCGACTTTCTGAATTCCTTATTCTCATGCGGTTTGAACCAAATGAACGGTGTGTATAACAGTTTAGGAAGGTGGTTAGATCTTATATTCTTCTCCGACTCAGACAACATGTATGTTGAGCCTAGCTCAATTGTCTTGTCGCCTGTTGATAATCATCACCCTCCTCTCCTACTCAGCTATTGTTTTGCCTTTAACAATAAGCTAACCCCGGAGGAGTCAACCTTTACTTTTAACTTTAAAAAGGCCAACCTTGGAGTACTGTCATCCAAGCTCGCTTCGATCGATTTCAATAGCTTGCTTTCCTCTAATGAATTGGATGACGACGTAACAAGATTTTACTCCGTCCTGTATGAAACCTTCGCATCCTGTGTACCTATTGAGCCTCTAAAGTTGACCAGATCATCCCCGCCCTGGTACAATAATGAGTTGAGACACACCAAAAACCAGAAGAATAAACTCTGGAAAACCTACCTGAAGAGAAAAGACACTGCGAGCTTCTATGCTTTTCTCAATTGCTATGACCAATTCCATGCTCTGTCCGAGGCTCTCTATAAGGAGTACCTTAGTAACATGGAAGGTAAACTGTATGGCGATCCCAGAGCATTCTTTCAATTTATCAACTCTAAGAAAAAAGTTGATAATTACCCTAACACCATGCAATACGAGAACTCTGTTAGTTCTAATTCATCCGAGATTTGTGACAAGTTCGCATCGTTCTTCCTCAAATCTTTCTCGTCTCCTGTCTTCCAACCTCATGAAGACAATTTTCGACATATCAACGCAATACAAACGGCTCAAAATTTATCTCTGTCTATAACCAGGGAAGATATCTCGAAACATATAAATGATCTTCCACAAGATTTTTCGTCCGGCCCTGATGGTGTCCCTCCTGCTGTTCTAAAATCCTGTGCAGGGGCCCTACTGTCTCCTATCCTATGTTTATTTCAGAAATCCCTCAATACAGGGCGCTTCCCAACCTTATGGAAGAACTCTTTTATAATCCCTGTTCATAAAAAGGGTTGTAAGAACGAAATATCTAATTATAGACCGATTGCGAAGTTATCATGTATACCAAAACTTTTCGAATCCATTATTTATTCTGCTATTGCCCCTATCTGCAAGAGACTTATCTCAACTAACCAACATGGCTTTCTTGCAGCTCGTTCCACTACTACTAATTTACTAGAGTTCTCTTCTTACACTGTTCGAGGCTTTGTCACTGGCTATCAAACTGACTGTGTTTATACAGACTTCAGTAAAGCTTTCGACATGCTCTCTCACTCTATTATAGCTCTAAAACTAAAAAAATTAGGCTTTCCGCATGCCCTGGTTATGTGGTTCCAGTCGTACTTAGCCGACAGAACCTACCAGGTTCTATTCCGCGGAGCCAAATCTAAAAACATCGAGGCGTCCTCTGGTGTCCCACAAGGAAGTCATCTTGGTCCTCTTCTTTTTATTTTATCAATCGATGACATTGTTACCCTGCTGAGGCACTGTAAAATCCTTATTTATGCCGATGACATCAAATTGTACCGCCACATAAGGAGTATCGAGGATTGCAAACTTCTGCAAGCAGACCTAAACACCTTCTATTCTTGGTGTTCCAACAACAACCTGGTCCTTAACATTAGTAAATGTGAGGTCATGACTTTTTGTAGAAAACGTGGCGTTATAACTTACGACTATACTTTTCTTGATAACAAGATCTCCCGCACTAACTCTGTTATCGATCTTGGGGTTAGGTTAGAAAGTAAGTTGGATTTCTCCACCCACATCAATTATATCTCTTCCAAGGGCAATTCAGTCCTGGGATTTATAAAAAGATGGTCCAAGGAATTCAACAACCCCCTTATCACAAAGCACTTGTACATATCTTTAGTTAGGCCTTTACTTGAATACGCCTCCCAGGTATGGTCTCCTTACTACTCCTCCCATGTCGATAAAATCGAATCGGTTCAAAGGAAGTTCGTCCGTTTTGCACTCAGTCACCTCCCGTGGGATGACCCACTTATTCTTCCGCCTTATGTGAACAGACTTAAATTGCTCAACTTGAGCTCTCTCCATAAGCGTCGCGAGGTCGCTGACGTTATATTCGTTCATCGTTTGTTGAATGACAAAGTTGACTCAGGCTTCCTACGAACCCGTACTTCATTTAGAGTGAACAACTACAACCTGAGAGGTCCACCTCTCCTGTACATTAATTCCTCTAATACCAATTATGGGATGTACGAACCAGTTAACCGCATGCTTATAAATGTTAACAAAAATGCGAGTGCTTTTAGCATGCAAGTTAGCGAAGATGTCCTTAAAAGGACTCTTTTTAATGTGGCGTGACTCCCTGTGTGTCCCACTTTTTCATTGTTTTTGCACGCTTCTCTGTTTGATGTTTTGTGCTTTTAAATGTTGCATTGTTTTCTGTTTTGTGTTTGCATGTCTTAGCCGAGCCACTGTGCAGTGGTAAATGTGACCGCGTTTGTGTGCAGGGACCGGACCGGCTCGGTACAGGAGTGCTGGGGAGGGCTGAGAAGGAACCCGCATTTTCGGTCGCATGCTCGTTTTTGCGGTGTTTTTTCTTCTTATACCTTTTTTGGTGCTTTCGGCCGGATTCGGTCCCTGCACATAAGCGTGGCCCGTTTCTCAGCCCAGCTGAGAAGTGTACTTCTGAGCTAGAAGATTAACTCGATTAAATACAAAAGATAAACACAAATTGACTGAAATATAGGAGCTGCGGGAGAAATAAACATAACCTACAACTTTGTAGATCTGATTTTGTCATAGACTTTGTATATCTTTTTTTAAATTAAAAAGAGAGCAAAATTGGTTAAGGTTTCAAACATCACAGCAATATTTTTCCAGTTTTAAATTATAAATTTTTCTTCAAAAATAATTCCGGCTTTATCTTTCTCCGCTACCATCAATATGAATCATTTGATAACAAAATCTCGAACTTATTTAATTTCGAATAAATGGTCCCCAATTATGATTCACAAATTTTTAATCTTTAATTCTTCTCGATTTTAATTTATTCTTAGTCTACGATATTTTTTACCCGTGTAAAAGCATTTCTTCTTTTTAGCGCATTTTTAAAAACCCTTCTTTTGATTTTTTACACTTAATTGAGTATTCCACTTTTCCAATAAATTCAATTAAAACCTCCGTTAATATTATTAGAATTTTTTAACACGATCCTGTTAAATGCAACCGATCTGATTACCTGCATCGTGCCTCTGGGATTACCTGCGAAATTTCCAATTAGATAAGGCGTAATTCACCACTGTTACTTTAGCAGAGACTCAAATCGTTTTAAGGGGAAATTCGTGGTGAAGACGAGCGTGGATGTTACTTGGTGTTGTGTTGAGAGAATGAAACAAAAAGATCCGCGAAGACAAGGGAAAGACCGGTTGATCGGAATCGATTGATCCATTGGACGCCGTGGAGTTTTATTTTTGATAATTTGAGTTTTATGGTTTAATGTTGTCCTATGATTCCACGAGATCGGTTGGGAGCGGCGACGTGGGTATGGAGTATGGTTGTCAACAGTTTTTGCAATGTAATTTGTGTTGATAAAAAGTGTGGAGAATTGAATGATTTAATTTGTTTAGAAACTTTTTAGGTATTATTTCGGCTGGATTAATAAGTTAGGCATATGCAATTGAATATTGCAATGTATTCGATGTTTGAAAATATTGAAATATTGTTTGAACAGTAATCCCTTGTTGTTTGTTTGTTGTTTTTTTGATAATAAAGAAAAAGTTATTTTAGCTTCCAGTTTTTGCGATCCTTCAGGCAGCTTCATTGAGGCATAAAATTATTGATGTAGGTGATATCTTTTAGTATTGTGTCTGGAATCAACGATTTCTCTACTTAAAGAGCTTTGAATAGATCGAAGAAAGTGAAAATTTGATGCTGTTATGATCAGCTGTAATTCAATGAAGCCTAGATATACTAGCTTTCGAAAAATCTGCTCTGATGTTGAGGTTTGGAGTATTTTGTTGAAAACCTCGATACTTTCTTGATGATTTAGCAACTTAATCTAGTCAATAACATTTGTTTCATTCTATGGAAGTAGATATAAAAAGCACGATTCTTAGCCAATCTTTTTCTTGTTAAATGTTATCGTTCATTTCAAAAGGCTGTCGCATATGATATTGCCAGATGGAAATTGTTCAATTTTTATAAAGAATTTCTTATAAAGAATTTCTATAATCTTTGGTATCGCACAGTAGTGTTATATGTAGATTGTCTTAAATATGAAATGGCATCTGCTAAACAAATAAACGATTTACATTATTAAAGATCAGTTACTGAAACTAAGCATAGCTTACATGCATGTATCGGTGAATCATTGATAATTTGTTAATTTGGGCTGGGGACTTGTAGCCAAACAAAGTGCAAGACCTTGTTCTTAAACTCGTCTAAGATAGCACTTCTTCCATCAGTACATTGTAACAATATAGCAACCGTGTTTTTATGTGAAAAACTAGCACTCAAGGGTAATGCCCCTCTGTACTGTCAATGGTTCTATATTATTGAGAGCAGGCGCGGATCTAGAATTTTATTTTGGGGGGGGGGGTCACGGAATTAAAAGTGGCGAGAAAAAATTTGTACTCCTAAGGGCCTATTTTGACGGTCTCCTCCCAGGAGCATTCCTCACGAACTTTGTGGATGAAAGAGGTACTGGGGCAATGCGGCGGCTGGCATATGTGCAGAATGTGCAGCTGCACAGGGCTCCGTGATTTTGGGGCCCCGCTAGCGGAGCGAGGGAAAAATTCTTTTGCAATAAAAATCATTTGAATTCATTATTTGCATTTTTACTTCATTGAGAATGGGCCACACAAATGAGTATGGGCCACGGAAATCAGCACATGGGCCATTATTCTGTCGCGGGGACGGGTTTGTATGACGAAAAATGCACGAGCGAAGCGAGCGAAAATTTTTTTTTGACTCTCCCCAAATCCCCCAAATTGTCTGGCCGCGGCACTGTAGTGGGGTTGATGAGAGGTACCACCCCACCTCTCCCTTCACCCACAAAGTTCGTGAGGAACGTTCCTGGGAGCGAAGCGTCTAAAAAGGCTTTTTAGGGACAAACACAAAATTAACAAAACGAACAAAACTAACCGAATTTTCTCGTGGATTAAAAACAAACGTAGTCCGCTCAAATTAGTCAAAAAATCGCTGTTTTTAGGAAATTTTTCCCACAACTATGAGACCGGTGCCAAGTAAAGGATTCACAACCCGTAGTTTGAAAAAGGGTTGTTTTTAAGAAATATGTGAATTTTAGAGTTTTTTCGCCTTTTTCTCTGTTTTGTGGAGAACCTATGCATTTTGGTGAAAATATCAAAGTTGGAGAGCATAAAATTACCTACAAATTTTACTTTTACAATTTTTCCCAACTCCGCATATTTTCGCCGATGGAGGCCGTTTTGCGCCATTTTTAGATTTTGAGCCAAAATTATGCATTTATATGAAAAATTAAATGAGATCAAAGTAGTAGTTGTAGTTTTTCAACGGCCTTTCTTTGGACGCTTTGATTATCAACGAGCTCAACCGGCGAAACAATGCCGAATTCGAAAAAACAGTGAAGGCAAAATTTGCAGGAAATTTTATGCCTTATAACTTTGCTCTTTTGATATTTTGACCAAAATGCATAGTTTCTCTTAAAAATAGAGAAAAGGCGAAAAAACTATAAAATTCACATATTTCTCAAAAACAACCATTTTTTCGAACTGGGGGTTGTGAAAATCATGCTTAGACAACCCATATCCTTCACTTGGCACCGGTCTCATAGCTGTGGGAAAAATTTCTTTAATTGTTCCTAATTTGAGCGGAGTAGGGCAGAAAACGTGCCCTAATGTGTTTTTGATGAAGACGCGCCCTTTCTTGTGTGTGCAGCTAAGTTCAGAGTTTACAAATCAAAATATATATCTGTTTTTGGACGTCTATTTTGGTTTTGGACGTTTGGTTATTTTTTGTTTTTATTTTTTTAGTTGGATCAATTTTGCTTTTTAAACAGCGAGCGCTTTTGGGGGGGGGGGTCATGACCCCCGTGACCCCCCCTTTAATCCGCCCCTGATTGAGAGAAATGTCGAGCAGCAAGATCTAGTCGATCGGTTGTAACCGCCGTTAAAAAAGCAAGTATTACTTCGTTGTTTTCATCTAATTCACCAGCTGAAAGTTTTCGTATGTTGCCCAAAGTCTATCGGACTATACTCCATCGATTTCAACTTGTGAGTACTGATTTAGAACATATTGATTTTGGAATCAAGGAGCGCCCTGGTCAACTGATAGAAGTTTGAACACGAACTATCGGAGGCATTACTGGACGAAAATCAATGTCAAACTTTTCAAATATACCAGAAGAGGCAGTCGATGGGAATAGTTCAAATTTGGAAATTTGGTAACATAGGAGGAATAAACAGCAAAAAGTGTAACTTCAAGTGTGAATTACTGAATAACAACGCTCGGCCACATGTCAGTAAACCGGTCAAGGAAACGCTAGATCTGCTCTGCTCGTATAAAATATTCTACTACATGCACCGTATTCGCCAAACTTTGTTGCTTCTATTTTGCATTTGCTGCTGCCGTCCAAAAAAAAATCAGGAACGAAAATTGAGCAGGAATGACAATTAGAAAATAATAGTAATTCGGTGGAAAGAAGTGGAACCAAGTGTCAGGGAGGAATCAAACCCACGATTTGTAGGAGAACCGAAAGATGAGATATTCAAATAATGTTAGAGGAAAGTTCAAATGGTGTTCATAGTGTCGAAAAAGATTTGCTTTTATTAACCGTTATCTTCCACTAGACTACTACCAATATTTCAGCTTTATCCAACACACGATTTCATTTTAAACATTTCTCGTTAAAGGACTAACCCTGAAAGAGATCAAAGTCGAGTTGGATCAAGTTCATGGCACATCTGTGATTGTGACTCTTTACAATTGGATAGATGAATTTGAAAACGTGACCACAAATGATGAACATGGTTCGGGAGGCCTAGTGGAAGTGATTTCCTCCGAAATGATTTACAAAATCCAGGGCGTGGTTTTGAATGTTCGGCGAACCAAAGTGCGCGAAATAGCTGACCTTTTGCGCTAATCTACCCAAAATAACTCGTTTTTCTATCTTTTTCTAAAGACTTATTAAATGACCCTCGCAATTGATTTTCCAATAAACGGAAGAACTTGAACTTAACCGCCTTGCTACAATTCTTTTAAAAATCATGAATAGATAAATAATGAAAACGCCTACATAATAATTACCTTGACACAGTACAGAAACGAACAATAGGAAAAGGCAAGGCCTGAAAATACTAAGCAGCAAATATAAAATGCTGGCAATGAATTAATGCCAATCAAATACCTTATGGATTCTAGTAGTTAACAATATTTTAATAACAAATCTGATATAAAAAAACGGAAATTTGGACTAAAGCCAATATCGTGGTTCGACCAACATAAAATTTTAATGGCTACTTAAAAGTAATGGAATATTTTCGAGAAGTTTGGTTTATTTTAATAATGTGGTAGCGTAGTTTAGTTGGGTAATTTTTAATATTATCTTGTTTTATATGCATTAACAATTTTTCGATAGTTCTACACTAATCTGCCGTAAAATTACATGATCCAAATCAGTTTTTGACAAGGTTGTCCCTTTCATAGACCCTATCCTTAACGAACAGCAAAGCAGATTCAAGAAAAGACGTTACGTCACTTCAAATCTTCTTCTTAACTATGAACGTCTATGTGGTACGCAGAATTGCCATTAAATAGAAGCTGTCGATACGGAAGTTAGCAAAGTGCAAGGTTTTTAAAATTTGGAGTGATAGGTCCTGTCTTGGAATGGATAAAATCATATCATAGCGGAAGAGCTCCAGTTGTTTGTTTTCAAGGATTTTGATCACATCAGACTTTCCTAAGATATTTATAATGATTTCGAAAAGGAGCTGCAAATATGTTTCGATGAAATAAATGTGTGCTGCATCAGAAGCCGCAGCAAGTCTCAATTATTACTTCAAATCCTTTCATATTCATCCCTTAGAAATTTTTTTAATCGTTCAAGACATGCGACCAGATATTGAAGGCGCTATTGCCATAATCTATAGAATATCGAGTACTAAAATTACGATTCCCTTCAAAAATAGATGTTGAAGAGGATTCCTTGTTTTCCTATGTCTCACTGTTTTATGGCATTTCGAATTTTTTTTCTAGAATCTGTTGTTGTCCGTATAACCAAAAAGGCAAACACAATTCAAATGATTGCCTCATTTCTAAGGGGAGTCACGAATCAAGTTGATTCCCGGTACTTTACTTAAAGAAATCACAAATTCCCCCTCAATGATTTCAATCAATTTCACAATTGCAAAAAAACATCATCTAAACTCAAATTCGCAATGTCCTGCATGGCAGAAATCAATGCAAATCCGAAATCCCTTAAGCAAACGAATCCGAAATGTCTACAAAATCTGTTCACTGATTTCTCCAGCAGCTTCGAGTCATAAACGAGCGCTTCAACCCCAAAAGAAATTTCTTGTCTCGAAAGTGCCACAACTGTTTGTTTGCAAGATGAAGAAGATCTTATCAAAACCGATGTACCGTTAGGCCCATTGTTGTCGACTAGAAAAGAGATACTTATCTGAGCCCCTTTTGTGCCATCATTGAAACTTACCTCCGCTGCTTCCCGGTATATGCTGGACACCTCGATCCACTCGTCGTCGCTGATTGGAGCTAATCATTAATGCAAAGTTCTGCCCACTCGAGAAATTGCACTGTCTTCATTTGCATTCGTCATGTGCTGGGCAGGCGATGCCATACATATGCATTACACACACCGTGGGGTAGGCAGCCGAGCTCATAGCAATATTTATATTCTCCCGGGCACTTGCACCGGCACTTAGGTACCTGCGCCCAAGACCAAGGTAAGTCATAAAAAGATCGAAAGATGAGATCCTGCTTCCCGGGACATAACCAAAACACGAGTGGCCAGAGGTGAAAGGAAACAATAAAAAATCGGGGAAAGTAATAAAATCTGACACTGGAGTGATAAAGTCCCAGGACAACATAATTTAGAGCCGGTGCGCCTCGGGTTGTTATTGTTGCTGGTCACTTTCCTTCCAGGAGATTTCTGCTCCGGGAGCTGCTGGTATCCATCCCAGCATCAATCGTAACTCTTCAGATGACGGCTCGGATGGCTTCCTTGGGCTTCCAAACAAAACAAATTTGAGCTGAATATAATGACATAAAATAAACCAAAATTCAGGTATCGCCCGTGACGAGGTACGCTCTCCGCATACTATACGAAGGTGGACCTCGGATTTCTGGGGAAAATGCAACAGATTCGTGGCTCTACTATTTCCTGCGCCGGGATTAGTACAGTAGCCGCGATAAAACCCGAGTTTATGGCGCGATGGATTAATTCCCGGAATGGCAGCTTCTCTTGAATGAACGACTCAACACGTGCACTGGAGTTAATCATCGCGGTCCATGGAGATGTCATTGTTCACTTTTGTTGAGGCCAGTTCAGCGGTGAATTATGGATTTCGGTGGTGATGTAAGTCATCCTTGGTTGAGGATCTTTCAGAACATGACGCGGTAAAGTGGACAGTTGGCCCTGTCATATAAAGTGGACGATTGTTTGTTGTTCTCGTTTTTGTCTGGCTTGACATCCATAAATTAAAATTTAAAAATTTGTGATATAATGAGTTACGTGAAGTTTACGAAGCAACGACGGGTTTTAGGTGATCACAGACGATCCAGACCTATATAAACGATTAAACACAAAAAAAAAGCAAAGAAAAATGAATTAAAAACTTTCTAAAATATAAAGAAAATACGCTTTCTTTAATTTATGATTATCTTACATACGTATTTTCAACTCTAAACAGGTAACAAATTTCATGCAGTAATATTGATAATTGGAAGAAACGATATCGGTTTGTTACTTTGATAGGTATGTATTGTGTGCCGTAAAAGTCATGGTTGGTTGACGTATTCAAAAATTTGGTCTTTCGCCTTTTAATCGCTGGTTGATAACTGTTGATTCACAAACTATGTTGAAAATGTCATGTTCCAGGGCGAAGATCCAATGATTAGGTTGGTGCAGTTGAGTCCAAATTGTGCCTGATGTGGCAATTGATCGTAGTGAGGTGATAATTTGTCAAGGTGATTGAGTAGATTAAGCTTCGCAATGTTGTTCGATGGAATTACTGTTAAATATCTGATGACGTTGTCTTTGATGTCCGGCGTAGATTTTTATGATATTGAGGGTAGACTCGACGATGGAAGCCTGATTCCTAAGTAGATTTAGGAGCAGATCTTCGACGATTTCATGAATTAGAACATCATTGTAATATAGGTATGTGACATCATTTAAATTTTCTTCTAAATGCTGCAGTATGGCTACGACCCTTTGCTGTGTTACTTTGCCGAAGTGTCCGTGAATTTGTAGATTCATCTCAGTAGCTGATCATATTAAAATAATAATTTTTCACTCATGGTTGATCATGTTAAGTTGGCCAATGTTTTCAAAATATAAAACTGGTTTATGAGTGAATTGCATAACTTCTATGCGATTATTAGTGCTACACTTCAAGAATCGAAACCGCTTTCGTGATCAAAAATGTTTTGAAATTACATACTTTTGAGTCATGAATTTTTGAATTTGAACTGTTCGAAGAATTTTAAATATGTATGTATGTACATACCTACATATAGAATAAGATAATATTAAAAACTCATCAGACAAACTTCCCTGGCACGGTATTAAAAGGAAAACTTTTCGAAGATAATTTCTTTACTTTGAAGTGGTTATTAGGTATCAATGATGTTCCAAGTTGTAAAAAAAACTTCCGTAGCATATTGTCCAACTACTCATCGGTCAGTTCGTCTTGAAGCTCATGGATGGCAGAAACTGTGTAACCTTTGCCCTGTTCCTTTTTTTCAGCTCATCGCACACATAATAATGGCCAAAGCTTAGCTCGAACTCTGTCGTTTGCATTAGATCCTATTCTCCTCTATCCTTCAAACTTATCTACTACTGACCTGGAAGACATGAGGCATTGATAGTACAAAGGCTTGATTTTTCAACATATCGAGGAATACAAGGTCGATTCGTGCTTCCTTCAATGCAGGACTGAACGTTCAGCTCACCAAGTCTTCCATCGTTACCGTGAAAGCATATCTTGCTCTCATCAAAGAAAAGAACAGACTCGAATTGCTCCTCCCTGAATCAAAAGTGCAAGTTGGCCGGATTTCATTGCACTGAACAATACAGTATTTATTTGCGAACACAATAAGTCTTAAAAAACTAAATTCTTGTTCTAAACTAAAGTTATAAGCTCCGGTGCTGGCACAGGATTCGGAAAAAGGTGGCCCATCAAGCTACAACACACTCAGATCGCTTCGCTCTTGGTATTAAATGCCCCTAAAAAAATTCAAAAACCTACTTTGTGTATTATTTACATCCACATCCACGTTTTTAGCACCGGTTTTTGGTTGCGCAACTATGATAAAAAAGAGTGCGCAACCAAACAGTGTGTCGTGTGAATGGACCATAAGGTATAAGCTCACCTTACTTCGTGGTACATGCATTCGAGTGCGAACCAAATCAGTTAAGGTTTTCTTCGCGCATGTGAGGAAATGAAAATTTCACACAAATAAACATTGCGCACATATGGATAAGACATCCGCTAATGTATTTTCAAATTTCCCCTTTAAAATCTACTACGAATCCTAATGCGCATGGAAAATGCGACTTTTGAGAAACCTCATCTCAGTAGGTAGAGGTTCAACAGAAAAGCTAACTGAAAAACGGTTACGCTGACATGATCGTTTTGCAATACCGAGAAGCGTAATGGTTATACAGAACCTAGAACAGGACGGTTCAGACCAACAACCATCTGGATTAGTGATGGGCGATTTTCAAAAAATAAAATGGATTTTCAGAATCGATTTTTCGATTTGATGAAAGCGATTTTTCGATAAATTTGTCTTGTCCCGGCTTCACCGGCCTCAGTTCAATAATATTCAGTTCAATCCACAGAAGTGACTTCACCGGCTAAAGTCCAGTTCAGTGCTTGAAATTGTTGTTGCTTTTTCGCCAAAAGTCAGTAATGCAATAGCTCACTAGAATGGCATTCCACTATTCCAGTTGATTACTCTCTTTTGAGCTAGCTTTTACGTTTTCGAGTTCAAGTTGGGCGAATTGAGGTCTGTTCTTTCCTCATTTAATATTGTATGCGAACTGAGATTATTTTAAAGTTCAGTTTACCAATTTCCTCGAACTTGCGCAGTTCGGCCGGTGAAACCGAGGTATTATAGTCATATTGAAAAGAAAATGGTTATTATTTACCAAATCGATGGTGACATAAAGTCTAATAAGATGTCGCAGAAGCTGAGAAATAAACAGACGACAAAATTTCTGCAATGAACTAGCTGTCCAAAAGCAGTTCATCAAATTCTACGGAATTTTTACTGTTTTTTCCATATTTTACCTTGCGAATGACTCGGATCATATTTTCGACAATTTGGCTTGCCTAAGTTACTGCAAGTCTTTGTATAGGCAGCATCTACGTTCAAGTTAATAATTGGCAAAACCTATTCAAAAGTTAGTTTAGCAAATCGAAAGACCGAACCGAACCGACGGTTTTCGTAAATATTTTTTTGCTTCAGCTTTGCGTTTTCTTTACTGAAAATGAGAAACTTTCTTTCAAGGGAATGTTTAGTGAATGCGAATGTGTGTAGAAATTAAAATACGACAAATTGACGCATCTGCCTCGCAAATATCTGAGCGCTCCACCGGCCAGCCAGCGTCCCGAATGAGCAATTGTTCAGTGCAGCCGGCCTTATACACACAGAGCCCCTTCAAAACAGGCCGCCGGCAGGCCGTACCCTTTAGGCTGATGAAGGCCATACATTACTCAGTCTGACTGAGGGATGAGGACTGGAGGCATATGTCTGACAGGCCGTGGACTGCAGATGGCCTTATTATTCCCTACATGCACACAGGCGAAGTTGACAGTTTAGCGTAGCAGGTTATTTTTTATGTAGAAGACTAGAGCTCAGGGAAAGCCTGTCGACAATCTATTTTTTTCGTATAGAGTGCAATGCCGAACAGCAAGCTCTAGTCGATAGATAGTGAAGAGAAAGAGAGAAGTGAAGGAAAGAACAGCCACAACCACCTACTCCCAACTATTTCTATCGCGACTCTGGCATCGGGGCAATGAGAGACAACTCGCTGGAGTGTTATGCCTCCTGAAACGAGTTGAATCCCAGCAACCAACCGATGACATGCGCTGGTGGAGCGGGGCAGTGCTAGCGGAAGGCTATGACAGCAGGAATGAGGAATGTAAAGAGGGAAGAAGAAAGAAGGTAAGAAAGGCGAAGGACCGTGGTGCTGCCGGGATTCGAATCCGAGACCTCTGGGATGGTAGCCAGGCGCCTTACTCCCTAGACTACCGAGGTCCCAAATGCCCCCATATTCATGGCCTCAACGAAAATTTTTGACTGAATAGAAGTTAACCATAACCATACACATAAAGTCAGTTAACCATACACATAAAGTCAGTTTGCCAGTTTTCTTGAACTGCAGG
The DNA here is from genome assembly GCA_963855945.1 of Thereva nobilitata. Classification (NCBI taxonomy): domain Eukaryota; kingdom Metazoa; phylum Arthropoda; class Insecta; order Diptera; family Therevidae; genus Thereva; species Thereva nobilitata. The sequence goes on from OY979696.1 coordinate 36,660,433, forward strand.
CCCAGCAGGCCCCATCCAGCTGGCGGTGTGGGTGAACGAGTGTGTGGTTATACTTGGCCTGAAGGCGAGAAACCTTCAGGCCGTGTCCTGCCGGCGGCCTGTATAGCAATGGGGCCTTTAGAAAGCGCCTCATGGAAATATAATATTCCTCTCTTGAGCTTTGAGTATTAAATACGAGAAGAAAGAATAGCATTACTGTATATAACACTGGTCTATTGCTCTAATATTTTTTCATATCCTATTGTAAGTAATAAAAAAATGAGGCTTTAATTTTATTAATATTTTTTAATGCTATTCCTAAACATGTATTCGCATTCGCAAATTCGCATTCCAAGCATTCGCATTCGCGAATGTGAAAAATATCACATTCGTAACACCCCTACTACAGACATTCAATTTTCATTTGAAAATCCGTAGAAACTCCTTATCGTGTGGACTCCGACTTATCTAGCCCGTCCACTTTTTGTTCAAGTTAACAGCAGTCTTCGCAGAATCAAAACGACTCATAAAAATCGGAATTAAAAAATTATTTCACATTTAAGTGAGAATATCTCTAGCCACCCTTACTATATAAAAACATATCTTGCTAGGTCAAGCTACAAACGCCACCAAACAGAAGTAACATCTAGTTAACTCAATTACCCTTAAATATTCACCTTTCGAAGCCAACTTTTTGTCTTTAGCCAACTACTTATTGAAATAAATATTTTCGGCATACCACCCACAATTTTTAACTTTTTAATTGTTAGATACCATCGTAGCTCCTCCTAATTATTATGCTAAATTGGCCTTCTTGTTTCCCCCCTAATAAGACTTATCAAAGAAAAATACTTTATCTTCTTTTTACGAAGTTTTTATCATTTGCAACATGAACTAAATTTTTTTAAACATTACTTTTTCGCAATACTGCGACCTACCGCAGCCTGATACCCGCAAGTTATCATTTTATGAATCCTTTATTAGACAATAAAGACTTTATATATATCTTATCACCAAATTGGACCCAAAGTGAACTATAGTAAAGAATCGATACTTATTTACGAAAATCTTCCACCAACAAAAGTCCCCTTCCTTTAACCCATTTTTATTCATGACTACTTTGAATTTTCAAGTTCGTAACGTAAACGCATAGAAATAAAGTGAAATTCCAATAAAATTGTTTCTACACAACAGAATCAAACAAAACCGCCGCCTTCCAAGGTAACGCGAGAGTACCTGTCCCCGTGAAACAATAAAAAAAATTCCGCTCGTAACGCAAAAATACGGAAAAATTTCGTTGAACTCGTCTCGAAATCTTTCACCTCTGGCAACCTAGAAACCCACCACACCACCGCCAGGAGACGATCCATCACGGGAAATCATCGAAGTGACATCGAACCCGTTATCTGCCCTTCTTTCACGCACTTTCCTCGGGCAAATTTGAATCCGAATCGGTCCCGGACTCAATTCGAATTTCAAAGTGGCTGCACCCAGAAAATTTGCACTCAGATCACAGCCGCCTTTGGATGGGCTTTCGGGCGGCATCCATCGGGCCCATAAATCGCCGCAATGACGAATTGGGGTCAAAATGGAGCTGAATAGACCCGTCCGAGCGGAAGACGGCCGCCGTGACAGTTTTACGCCAGGCCCACATCACACCATCCGCCCGCCGGGTCGTTCGAAGCGTTTTCTCTCCCCCACGGAAGACGCATCTCACGGCGAAATGGCGCCCGCACGGCGAATAGTGCAGGCAGGACTTACGCAATTCCCGAGGACGTGCATAGATGCCAGCACATTAGCCCGTGGCTGGCCGTTATTTTCACACGTCGTCGCTGCCCCCGTACGGTCGTTTACAGTTTACGCTCCGTTTAGCAGCGGAGAATTCCAGGCGAAGGGCTACTGGACCAGCCTCGAGCTGGCGGGCTGTCGGCCTGACGTGTTCCAGCTCCAGGTTCCAATCCGGATCAGACGTGGATGTAGTGGATGTGGTGGACGTGGTGGCTGGCGAGGTGGTTGCTTCTGGTTCGTGGACGTGATATTTTGATTGGGTCTCCTTCATTCATGAATTGACAGGCTCGGGGCCTCGGCTCTCGCAGCGACGTGTTCCGTGCCGTGCGGTTAACAGCAGCTGGAGCAGACAACCCAGAATCCAGGTCGTCCGAGCGGATGGATTTCGCCGATTTGAATTCATTTGGCATACGTCGTCTCACATTTGTTTGAAGCGAACGTGCCCCATCAACTGGGGTCATTCCGGGGATAGTCTTGCCGTGTTTTCTTGAGGTGCTCGACCCCCGCCGCCCCTGCCCAGCTCTAGTACAACAGCAGCCAGCGTGCGTCCGCGTTCCTCTCCTATGTACCCGTGGCCACGTTTTATGTACTCTACACCCACATCCCGGCCCGCAACCTCCAGTAGCTGTGAGTGCCTTCATTTTAGTCACATACCGACGACACCAGTAGCAGAGGTCGGAAGGAAAGAGACAGCGCGCCGCACATGACTTGTTGATTTGTACGAGGCGTGGTCGCACCAGAATATCAAATAGCGGCCGAGTATGTGCCTGAGCGGCAGGGTTCAGCCGTGGTTATGTATTCGATGCCATTCGGCGAGTCTGCAGTCACGTCCCGCCCATTTACGAACCCAGCCGAATCGTACCGATGCGTGACTCTGCTTAAAATGCCACTGGTGTGTTCGGTACATGACTGGCCGGCGTGCGACTGTGTGCTGTGTATGTGCGGCGCACAACACCCAGCCGCACACATATGCACCCCTCGGCCGCGCATCTTCCAGCAGCCAGCAGCACAGCCACCAACGGGAAACCTCAGGCACCGGGCCAGGCACAAAAAGAGTGCTCGACCCAGGCTTTAGTTTCGCTTGCGACGTGAATTACTCTGCACGTCCCTGGCTTTGTTTTGTGTTTGTATTATTGTTGTTGTTGTGTTGTTGTTGCTGCTGGTGCTTCTGCGGTGCTCCTTTCCGGGATCCGAACAGCTGACTGCATGTGAGCAGTCCTATTCCGGTGTAGTGCGGGCAGATTTGTGCGAGGGGGCCAAGTTTTAGTGTACGTGTGCTGTTGACAGTTCCGTCATAAATTCGAGTGGAGCCCAGAAACGAACTTTCACCACCCCGGAAGGTGGCCCGGACAGTGCGGACAGGGATGTCGCCCCGGTGTGTTATGTGTGAAGCTAGTAGAGTCGGGTTCTTTTACCCCAGACCTTGATTCCCCGCTGCCTAACAACCAAAAAAAAAAAAACAATCGCGCTAATCGCGGACTAATTTTTTCCTGGCTGGCCCTCGTCCATTGTCGTGTGAAGTGCAGTGCGAAGGAATATTTTGTTTTGCAGTGATAGTAACGATTTTTAAGGACATAAGTGAAGAGATCAATTTTGTGTGGAGGATGCTACCTTATCAGGCGGTAGCTATGGATTACGCCGGTTACCAGCGCCAGGGATCCGGCGTACCTGGCGGCCCGATGGCGATGGGATCCCTGGGCATGGGCGTCGGAGGCTCGCCCTTCACACACTCCTGGTTGGTACCGACTCAGGACCTGTGTGCTGTACCATACAAACAAATGCCAAATCAACATCAGAATACAACGATGCATTCTAACCAACAGACACTTGAACCTGGGCACGTTTTATCATGATGTTCATTTTTATTATTAATTATTATTATTGACCGTTACTAAACAAAATGAAAAAATTCTTCCCTTTTTTGCCTACCACTCTTCTACCCCACTTCTGGCTGTTGTCCTTCGGTTTTGTTTGTTGTTTTGCTTAGATTTCAAGTGTCCTTTGCCTCGAGTTGATCCTTGTGAATGGACTTTTTATTGGTTTTTTGTGGTTTTCCTTTTAGGGATGCGTGAACGAAGGGGTGTTGTTTTGTTAGTTGGGGTTGGTTGAGGGTTTTTTTGAAAATTTTGTTTATATTATAACTATTTTTATTCAATAATCCGGAAACACTGGAAGTGCATATTTTTTTGAAAATTTTTTTTTAACAATCGTAAAACTCTTTTTGGTTTTGTTTGGTAAGAGTGCTTAGAGTTGAAAGTAAACAATGGTGCAGCTCACCCTCAATCAAATACTGTTGTTTACCAATATTGTTTCTGTAACTGTGTCTACCAATATTGTTTCTGAAAAGTGTTATGAGCTGATTTTTTAAAAGCTGTTAACGAACTATAAAGGATATTTATAAAATTTAAAAAATTAACTCAAATTCGCAGACAGTGAAGCAAAGTTAAAAAAGGAGGTGTGCAAATTCGCCCTAAACGGCTAAAACTTTTCAAGAAATACTAGATTGTTCTACAGAATTTTCAATATAAAAATTTAGTACGGTAGTCAGGTGCCTTTTAATTTTAATGTTATCAACAATTAATTAAAATGGACAGGAAAGAAATGAATTCCGATGTAGACGATCATGACTTCACTGCAAAAAATTTATTTTAGTTTGTGGGATGTAAAAATACAATCAATATTGGAGCTTTCATTTCATAGTTTTGTAAATTTCCAAAACTTTTGGGTTGTAACTTTTTACCAGAGAGAGGGACAGGAAAAAATTTGAAGCTAAAGATTCCCGCCCTTGGCCCAGCTTGAAATATTTTGAAGCGCCAAATTTTATTCCTTGTTTATGCCCACTCCCTATACATAAAAATTGCATTTTGCTCTCCATGACTTGTTAAGCATGTACGTGATTCAATGTCTATCAAAATTTCTTGGCTGTTACAATAACTGCCCAGACCATGATCAAAGTCAAAGGTCTGGCCCTAACTTAAAAACAATTGGGTATTATATATGCTTAGTATTCTATTTTTGCCTGTGAATTATATCCATAAGAGGAAATATTTAAACCTTACATTCCAATAACTAATTTGTAATTTTACTGATGTCCTAAAATTACGCCTCTTACTGTAAAATTACAGTACAAAGTGTTAGAATTTTTCAGTACATAACATTTATAAATTTACTAAGAAATATTGTAGACTTCCTACATAAACGATTTAGAAAAATACACAACATTGTGTAAAATATACGTCACATTATGTAATCAACATTTACGTTATGCCGGTATTGAAGATTCTCAGTTTCTTTATGTGAAGTTACAAAATTTATAGTTAAATAACAATAATTGTGTAGTGAATTAGTATTTCTTATCGCGATTTGTAATTATACTGTACCTACATTTGCACTGTGAATTTACATATTTTTTTACAGTGTAGACTCATGGTTTTATACGCGAAGTGCCTCCAAAAAAACTGTCATCAAAATAACTATCATCCCCGCCGTAGAAAGACTTCAATTTATTTTCCAATGTTTCGGGAGCAATCGACAGTACACCTATAAATGTCACAATTCTTGTTTCTGTTAAATATAATGACGGTTAAATTTACCTATTTAGGAAACAATTGCCAAACTTTAGGGTATTTGTGAGGATACTGAAGCGTAATGCAGTACTGACTTCCGATAATTTAGATTTAGACAGAATTTACACCATTCAAAATAATATTTATAGGAAATACAGTATATCGGCATAACCATAATATGGCACAAAAATAAAAACCAAAACTTTTTACTATTCAAAGACTCTGAAAAATCCTTCTTAGTGCTTATAATTTCACTTCATGTATGTATTAAGTTAAAACCTCCACACTCTCCTTAATTGAATGCTTCTCTTGACAGATTCAACTATTTTGCACTCCACTCGAATAATTAAATAAATAGAAATGATCCACTTTATTCTCAATTTTAACAATATTTATTGCAGATTTTGTTAACAACATTGTTTTTCTTGACCGCTCTCTTCTAGCACAAATTTATCCAGACTTAAAACGGAATTTCAACGAAACATAAAAAAGTGCAAAATGAACAAATTAATTTTCCTCAATAAAAATAAGTGTTGCCAGAACGCAAATTTTGTTTATTCGATAAGTCGAATGCTATCACACGCTAAATAAAATTTATGAACCCATTTTCTCAAATCTCGATACTATTATTACTCTTCTGAATATCGTAACGAACTGACATTTTTCGAATACAATAATTGTTAACACTTTTCAATAGGGTACAATAATTTTCATTGTGAATTTTTTGCGGTCTAATTTGATAGGATGCACTTCGACCTTCACTTTCCAAATATTGAGGCACAAGTGAAATAAAAATTTGGTGACTGTTGAAATTCAATAAACGGAGGGCAAAATATTTCATAATAAATTTTTGTGGTTTTTTTCTTTGAAATCATAATAATCAATTTGCAGCAAATCCCACAATTTTAGATATTAATGTTGTTAGGTTCTTTTAATGCGTCATGCCGGGTTTTCACTAGTAGAATTAGTGGTAGAGTATACTGGTAGAGTACTAACAATTCTGGGAACTCACCTAATGAAAACTCGGTTATAGTAGAGTAGAGTGGGATAGCACCGTGGTAAAGTTACTCTACCGCTTAAAAGTAGGCCAGTTACTCTACCACTAATTCTACTAGTGAAAACCCGGCATCACAGATACCCCGCCGACTAGCTGAGTAAGTGCGACGATTGACCAAAAATATGGTGACTTTATTTAGATAAACTTAATTGTCGTGAATCGTATCATAAAAAATTGTTCATTGTGGGTATAGTTAGACTGATGGAAATCAAACTTGATCAACTAATATCAAATTGCATGTCTAATAAGGATTATAAACATAACATCATTGTGCACGTTCATGGTCTCTTTTAAGTACCAAAGCCAGTAGTCAAATAAGCTTTGACATACATCTCTTATTCTCCTAAATATGGTGAAAAATATTAAGAAGGATTTGGTGACTGTGGATTTGGATAAAAGTTTCTTAGGCTGGTCGCACACGGCAGCAGATTCGGCCGAATTTTTTACGAATAATTAAACAAATCTGATCGGAGTAAACCTAGGGACGTCAACGGCCGAAAACAACGGCTGTAATGTGCGAATGAGAATAGCAAAATTATTGTTTGAAAAATTCGGCCGAATACGGCCGTAGAAAATTCGGCCGAATCTGCTGCAGTGTGCGACCAGCCTTATGCTTTTTACAGAGTTAATATTTTTTGACCTTAATCATAGGCTATGTTATTTGGATAATTGTGACATTGGTTTCTAAGATGTAACCCTTATTATTTTCATTTGATATTTAATCCATTTGCTGATAGACAAATTTTAGGCATCTTGCGAAAGACTTCACAAAATATGAAAGGAGTTCTCTGAAGGTGTGAGTGATAACTAGATGACCTACTTCTCAAAATTAAGATGAAATTGCACTTTTGCACCTCGAATTGTTTGTTCAAAGTTTGTTTGGGCAACAAATTGATATGCAATTTAAGGAAAATGAAAATCATCCTTAATTTGGAAGGTCACATTATTGAAAAAAATTCGCCCGAAACAAAGTAGTTGTGTTTTACTACTCAATTCTAATAAAGGCAATACATTAAATGTAATTTTGTGGACATAAAATATTGCAGTATTTCTTCTGTGACTTCCTGTAACTCTTAGTACGCAAACCTTTTTAAAGAAAAGTATTATTTAAAATTATCTTTTATCTTTTCTTGATATTCTTAACTCAAACGACTATTAACTTATATTTAACTATAGTACAAACTACATTTCTTTTAGTCGACGGTCCCTTTATTTATACCTACTATTAGTTGACAGCAAATGGATTAGTATTACTAGCCTTTTTATTTCGGGGCTCATTATGAGCTGTTTTTTTGATATCAGTCCAGGATTTGCAGTAGGATTCGCTTTCCTTCATTGCTATTTTTCTCCAAGAATTTTTAGCTCTCAGATTTTACGTTTATATGTACATGGACGGTTTGATTTCTTGACTTTAAACTTAAGCGGAGTTTTCAGTCACATTTAATTTCACTTAATTAACTTGAAGAAAACGACTTGAAACGACTTTAAATTTATTTGAATTGACAGTTGTTGTAGTGCGTAATCGACATGGTTTCCTCATAATACCACACGTCCCTTCTTGCCATTTTAAATTATTTTTAAAAATATTGCACAGCACGTCAAAGTCTTAACAAAACACTGAATTTATTTTCTTCTAATTTAAAGCAAAAAAAACTTGTTTCAAGTCAAGTATTTAAGATACGTTTACATGACACAAGCATAAACATTTTTGTACCTGGCTTGACTTGAGCCTACTTGAGTTTAGGATAAGTTTACATGCGTATTTCAATATTTCTTGAAACCTTGAAAGCTACTTAAAGCAGGCTTCCAGTAAGCCCGTTTGCATGGCTCATGGATTGAGCAGCCTGTTCACAATTATGTCCTAATCTAATTTTGGATAAAATAATAAGAATTAATATGAAGAAGAAGGACAAATAAGAACAATTTTTCCTCGACGTTGTAATTGAAAAGGAATGGACATTATACATTGTAGGACTAAAGTCTACATACATTTTATGAACTATGATGTATGTAGACTTTTGTCATGTTATTGTTTTCTTATTTTGTATATTTTTCTGATATAGGAGTGAAATAGTTTGTGTTTGTTTTTGTTTAAATAGACAGATATATACAACTATAACCGAACTGCATCACCAATTTTTCTCCAATGTTAATATGTTTGTAGACTTTAGTTCTTCACTGCTGTATTGTATGTAGAATTTAGTCATTCACTGTATGTATGCTTTATACAGTGGCGGACTAAGCCCGTCAGAGGCCCGGGGCGGCAAAGTTAAATGAGGCCCTCAGTCTAAGAAGTCGATGTAATTTTAGAAGCCTTTTATTCAGTTGCCATTTGTAGGGACAAGTGTGTGTATATGTTTATTTCCCAGTAGGAAAAGCTTTTAATTACCCATCGATTCCGAAAGTCGTACTAAAGCCAAGTGTCCACTATAGAGTTTTTTCGGTAGAGTGTAGAGCGTAGAGTGTAGAGCTCTACCTGTAGTATGTACACTATAGCGCTTCTCTACCACTCCACCGCCCGTAGAGTTGCTCTAGAGAAATTTTGAGTAGAGATCTACCACGAGCTCTACAGACTGAGTACACTGCAGATGCGTGTTTCTCTACTGTAGGGTCGTATGGTAGAGCGCGCAACTGCGGTCATCAACTTTTGCATGTCATTTCATTTCTCAGTCATTCAGAGATGCGTGCGTACATATATTGTGTAAAAAATTTAAAGGAAATTAATAGAAATCAAAAACATAATAAAATGAGTTTTCACCAAAAGAAGGGAAAAGAAGGGAAGGAAATGTTGGGAGCGATATTGGATTGCGAAAAGAAAACAAAACGCTGGAATGTATCGAGAATTATGGAATGAGCTCACGGAAGAAGATACATCTTCATACCAAAATTTTCTGCGTATGTCGTATACTCGAATTTGGCTGTTATTGAAAACGCCGATGCAGTGCCGGGGCTGGCATATGTGCAGGGTGTGTAACTGCACAGGGCCCCGCGTGTTTGGGGCACCGCGAGCGAAGCGAGCAAAACATTTTTTGGCAATAAAAATCATTTGAATTCTTTATTTGCATTTTTACTTCAATGAATGGGTCATACAAATCAGAATATGGTTCATATCAGACGAACTCGCATAACACTAAATATTACATAGGGTCCATTTTCCATAATTCTGTCGCGGGGACGGGTCTTTATGACAGAAAATTTTTTTGGAGACTCTGGGGCCCCTCGCTGAATTTTTGCACAGGGCCCCCAATTGTCTGGCCACGGCACTGCCCGATGTACAACAATCCGAAGCGCAGTCGAAACGCAAATAAGAATGCATACTGTAGAGAGAAAAACTCTATCAAACATGCTTGTTAGAGCGTAGAGCAGATGTAGAGCTCTACCAAACGCAAAAAAATTGCGTATACACTATAGAGTTTTTTAGCAGAGCGCGTAGAGTGGGTGTAGAGAGCATGTGTAGAGTTCTAGACGGTGTATACACTTCTCTACGCATCTCTACGCGAGAGTTTTCTCTAGCTCTACGCAAAAAACTCTATAGTGGACACTAGGCAAGTTTACAAAAACTCCTCTTGCATGATACAACCGAGATGAAAATGGTCAAGAAGTATTGAAGTATGTATAAGCGATGTACAGGGTAACGATTCAGTAAAGACCCATTTTAATAATTACATGCTGTACTTATTTGTGTCTACGGGAACATTGTACGGGACCTCCGACTCTAAAGTACCACTTAGGTAGGCACTGACCATATTTTAAAAGCCTTGTTTAGGGTTTGATCAAGGGAACTTGTAGACATTTGGAGGCCCCCAGGAACCAGAGGCCCGGGGCGGACCGCCCCTTCCGCCCCACCCTTAGTCCGCCACTGGCTTTATACCAAGTTTTTAATAACGAATTTCCTTCGAGGCTTCATTTTCCATTATTTAAACGAAATTTTGTTAATTTTTTTCAAAGCATTTATTGGTTACAATTGGAAGCAATTCCAAGATTACGAATCCATCAAAAAAATATGATGGTGCATTTTTTTCACAAACAGAGAAGTCAATATTTTTATTTAAAATTAAGTTTGCATTCTGAAATATTTTGTACTAGTACTATGTATAAACGCAATTCTTTTTGCAGTATCTATCTTACAAAGATCTTCTACTAAGGCTACCTAGATTATACCTCAATTGTTTTGCATTTGAAACAAAATAATTTGTATTGAAATAACATTTTTATTTTTATTCAATTACTCTCTAAATCTGAATCAGTGAATAGCCTTTATTTGAATCAGTGGAATGTCGACAACTGGAAATCAGTGAATATCCTATAATTGAATCAGTGACTTTGGCCTCACTGAAACAACCAGTGATTCTCAAGTTACCCCGCGAACCAGTGATTTTGCTATTACTGATGTATCCAGTGATTTTAATGTAGAGTATGCATGAAATTTCTCACCGAAAGAGTTTGTAATTCTTTACAACATTAATCCAATCAGAATGGATTTTTAGAAAGAAGAGAAGAAAAGAAAAAAAGTCGAAGTGCCCGTCCGGGGTTTGAACCCGGAATTTTTAGTTGTAGGTAGCCTTTACTGATTCATCCACACGCCTTTTATCTACCGCTCGACAATAAAATAATTTGTTCGCTACGAGTCCCACAGGCTGTTCTCACTGGAGCACTCAGTATTTTTCATTGAAAATGCACTGAAACCCCAGTTCAATCGACAATCACGGGATGATCAGTTTTTTCAACTGAATGAATCAGTGTCTGCAACTGGAACCCAGTGAAATTCTTAATCGCTGGGCAAATCAGTGAAATATTCACTGATTCAGATTTAGAGAGTACAAATCTTAAACATCATCAATATCATAGTGATTACAAATCTTTTCTGAATGCTTCGATTCCTCCTTGTAGCAATCTGGTTATTAATGTGTAGATACAGTGTTTTTTTTAATTAGTAGAAATTCTTTAGTGAATACTAATTCTTCATATCATACGTTTCAAATTTTATAATTTTTCAGGGGTTCAATTTACAAGTCTTACAAGTCTTACAACTTTAACTGAAACTGATTTTTATTCATAACTGGATATGTTGCCGTGGGCAATAAAATAAAAATAGTTAGCTGTACACCTACGATCCTACTAAATAAGCAAGACAACCTTACGCAATTATAAGGTTATCTTAGCATTGGCTTTGCTAGGATGATAGCTATGTTACCATAGCGAATTTATTTCTCGTCTCTGGTTGATCCCAACTAGAAATGAGTCTCTATTAATTCGAAACCACAGTGAAAAGAACATAGGGTGATTCTTTTAGAGTGATAGTATTGCAATTTAAAGCAAATCACATTCTAATTGAGTTACATATGTATGTCATTGAAATTTTTGTTTTATTTAAAAGATGTTATTTGATGATTAAAAATAATTCTTGGGATATGATCACCACCACTCCAATAAATCGCGCTTGTTTAGTGCAATTTTGGACCTATCTTCTAAGGAACTGAATCCATTAAATTCTACTGGATTTGTTAAAATTATATTGCCATAAATTTTAATAAACTAAATATTTTGGTTGTTGTATTGCACGTAGTACCTACCATCTCGCATTTTCCAAAAGTCTTCCAGGTTGATTACAATTGGCACTCACTTTAAAAACCGTAAAGACAATGATGGCTCCAGTATTAAAACTTCTAATTTCTACCAATTTACTGGATATCGCTTTTTAAGTGCAAAAAATCAAGCATAAGTTTTTTCTCTTTGTACTGCCAGTCTGTCTTATCGTTCAGGCCATGGTGCTATATCTAGTTATATTGAATTGTATTGAAGGATAGAGGTTACTCAAGGGGGCGCTTGAGTAGATGCCGATGAAACTAATGTGTAAAAAGAGTGCGGAAATACTGACAGCAGAGGATCACGAAATCCGGTCAACCTCTTGAAAATTATTCTCGCACCATATAAGGGAATTTTGTTGGTGAATTTGGCCATTTAACCATAAATGAACTTTACCATAGAACAAAATTTTTCGATAACAAAAAGCGAATCAGCTTGCATTTGATTTTCAGTCTATTCACCCAACAAATAACGATCAATAGTCTTGGGGCTTGAGATATTAAACCAATTGAATATTATATGCGTAAGAATCCAGATGTTTACGCACGATCAGCTTTGTAGTAGAACAACAAAGGCCAACTTGCTGAAAGTAGTGACAAATAAACAAATTGGGATCTTTATCAACATTCCAAGCACCGATATTTTGTTCTGTACTTACAAGTTTTGTTGAAGTTGCATTGAGTAGAGTAAATGTTCGAAATTTAAATTTATCAATAACTCGACGAATAATGTGCTCAGAGGGGCGAATATGCATAATGCCAATCAAAATACTTATTGACCATATTAGTTTTCAAAGATATACATCTTTTGTACATCCTACAATGCACCCGACTACCATTTCACAGGTCCATGGTTCGAATCCACTCCTTGGGTTTCCTTTCGTCTTTCCGTTTCTTCCACCAAGATATCTTTCTGCCTTTCTTGTCTTCCTTTTATACAAAAAAACTTCCTGCACTTTCTTCTTGACGCCACAATAAGCGAGGTAGCCATATCCTGTTCGATCACAGAAGCTGGCGTTCTCTCACGCTTGTATTGAATGGGATCCGGTGGACTAAAACCGGATTTTGGTGTTGACAGTTTGTTTACTCTCCTCTCTACTATTTTTCCAACTAGTTGCACTGTCCGACATTGCACTCAATGATATAACCGTCGACAGTACAAAGGGGACTTTACCTTTGAGTGTTAGACTTTCACATAAAATAGGCGGACTTAAGAATTTTTGATAATTTCTATTCGTTCAATCTTCAGCCGAACTCTACTAAAAATTTTCAGGCATCACAATCCCATTAAACTGGTCCCAAATGGAATGTCAGTGAGTATGTCAGTACAGTAAAACTAAATATCGTGAACCAAAACTTACATTTATTACCTTCAACACATTTCCATAAGTAATCATATAGCTAACAGAGTGTTTCTATGAAAACTAGTGTAAATTAAAATGCCGTTCACTTGCATAATGTCGATATGTTGATGTCAACGTGAATGATACATCGACACTTTAAAAACATGGAGTACTTGTGAGTAGTTACCTCTAATATCCTACATTATTTGAAAAGTGAATTCCATTAGTAAAAGGAAATAATGTCTGCGCATTATTAACAGAACAAAATGTGTCAATAAAAACAATTTGTATTCTGCTACAAGTTTCCATTAATTGTTTTACATAATACTTAGTTAAACTTATAAATTTTTTTATTCTGTTTCTCTTTATTAGATTTTTAATATTTGTTGGTTTTTCGTCTGATATCTGTCGCTTCAATGAAACCATTTCGTTTTTGGGTTAATCTATACAAATCTTGCAATTTTAATTTCCCAAAGGAACCTTCTTTTGGGATCGACATTGTTTTAGTTTATCAAATAAGCATTTCGTCCATAAAACACATTATTTAGCATATTAAATCCTAAAAAATCATTTGAATGAAGAATTACATTTATTCAATTAAAATTATAATTTTCAATTTCTTTATAAAAAAATTAAAATCGAGAAATAAAAGGAAAGTTTGAACGTTTCTTGAAATTTTGTTAAATAAATGCAAAACAAGCACGTGCAATTTTTAACTATTGCAAAAGTGGATCTACGAGGATATCTATTCGAAGACGCAATTTACAATTTGGATAAATAACAAAAATGTGATGAAGAGCAGTAAAATTACAATTATGAAACCATTTTTACTAAAGCAATTTAAAACAATTTCCTATGTACTCTTAAACCAAGGACAGACGTTTACACTATTTCGATGAAATTGTCGCAAGCATCTAAATTGTTTCAGTGTCATTTATTTATCAAAATAATTTTTTTGGTTTATCTTTTCCGGATCTTGTCATGTTCCCTAACGTCCATTGTTTAAAACAACGAATTTACTTTTTCTTGCTTGAGGAAAAACAATGAAACTCACTTAATAAAAACAAATTTTATTAATTTGTTCATCCAAAAATTACCTCTGTCATTTGCATTTTAAATTCTTTAGATATAATTTGTTTGAAGGTTATCTGCTGGTCAAAAGAAATAATTTCGATTGACGTTTTTAGGAAGAATTTGGGTTATTTTTTTGTCATAGATCCGAAATTTATGGCACTCCTTGAGTAATTTACGTCGTGATTCACCATCTAACGAGACTTTTATTTGATTTCAATTGTTAGCTTGTGGTTGTGCGGTTAAATATGGAATACAATATTCGATAAATGGCCAACTTGACTTCAATTGCAAATGGTCATCCTTTTGACGAAACTTTTCATTACGTTTTCGGACACTTGTGAGGGTTCGAACTATCGGCTTCTAGTATCGATACCAAGTACTAATAACAGAATCAAACCGTGATATCGATACCTAGAAAGTATCGGGCTGAAAGTATCGATACTACTCAGTATTGAGTACTATTTAAAATACATATATTTAAGAAAAAAATATTTATTTAGAACAAAAGCTCGAGGATGTGAAGACGTTGTTGACAAAAGTTTACGTAAATAACATAACCCAACGGTATGAAGACTCCGTCGACAAAAAAACAGCACAGACACATATAAACAAAGGCGTGACTAAGGCCCGTTTTCATCTTCAGCCCAAGATGGAAACGCAAATTGAGCATGTTCACATGTTTGGTAAAACAGCATACAAACTTCTGTGTGATAGAGGAGCTCCATTTTGGGTTCCCACAATGCGTTTGCGATGTAAATGATCCTTTAAAAACAGCTACTGGTTAAAGCGGCATTCAGAAATAAACGTAACTTGTATGTAGCGTCATCTCTGAAGATTGAAGAATATTCCGATTTTTGTGGTTTATCAGTAGTACATACAGTGGCTGTCAAAATTATTGGCACACCCAAGAAATTTTACAACTGAGGAAGATATTACAAGACTAAACTATGTTACCAAATTTTATTGATTAAAATTTCATTATTTAAATTATAAATAATAAATTTAAAAAAAATATTTTAAATTCATTTAATAATATTGATTTAACAGAAAAAAGAAATTCATCTGTTTAAAATTTCTGGCGTGTGCCCACTGTATGTAGGTTGACAAAGTACTCGATACTTTTAATGAGTAGTACTTGACGATGCCATGATCTTGGTATCGAGTGCTCAGTATCGGCTTTCAAGACGACAGTATCGTTACCTACTCAGTATCGAGAGTATCGTTCGAACCCTACGTGGCTGTTTGTCACAAGTACGGGTATTGCCTTCAATGCGTTAAGTTAATGCTGACGTATACTTTGTATTTGACGTTTGAAAAAAGCTGAATGGTCGCATGACTTCTTTTTATGCGTTCAAAGATTCATTTCAATTTACGCTGTTAGCTCATAGTTACATATTCGTTATAGAAAGATAAATACCGTTCGATAAATACCTAGGGATACGGAATCGGTACTTCGATTTTACTCATATCAGTACTCGATACTTTTGATCGAGTACTTTTACTCATATAATTACTTATAGGGTGGAATCGAGTACTGCGTACAATTTGCATTCAAGGCCGAATTCAAGCTAACTGCAAGTATATCTCAGTCATGAATAATTTTCATACAAACGCTTTACACATATATTTATTTGTCTGCCTCAATTAAGGAGAGTTAAGGGAAGTTTAAGGGCCTTCTGCATCCTAAACGCAAAGTTGAAACGGAAATTGCAGCTCTTTAATAGCACAGGAATTTGTATGCTTTTCTTTCTGTTGTACGAACGTAGATTCCAAACAGAGAAAAAATATATATAACATTCTGTACGATAAAAGAGCTCCAATTTGCGTTTTGTGATGTAAACGGGCTTTAAGACTGTATTTATATCACATCGCGAGTAAAAATCATACTCGTCCGTTCCCTAGCCTGAAACAGGCACGCACAACCTCAAAGTGCCTGCAACAGGCACGGTACGCTTTAGCAAAAATAGGACTTGCCCAAACTTGGCATGAAACCGGCATGGTACGCCTGAGTAAAAATTCTACTTTTCCAAATGCAGCTCGCTACAGGCACGAACGGAATAGTTCATACGAAGCTCACACATTTTTTGACAAAAGGGAGCTTTAAAAATTCTATAGAATGAAGAAAACGGGCTATTATCTTGGTGACCATAAAGGTTCTCGTTCGAATGCGTAGGTCAAGCAGCATTGCACGTGGTTAGTACTCAGTTGGGGGACCACTTGCTAAAACGACACTCGTGTTTAGAATGGTCGATTACGAATACATTCATTTTTAGATTTTCATGTCGGTAGCCGGAGCGTGCATTCGCGTGTGGCAGGCGCATTTATTTGCTGTCGCGGGCGCGTACCTAGGTGTATGCTTTTCAAAAACTTAACCAACTAAATAATTTTAATCCTAGGTCAATGACATTTTAGTGTTAAAGATTCTGCAAGTAAGCAAAAAACGGCGAACCTGTAAATGTGTTTTTTCCAATAAGTGAAACCCAGAAATGAGCAAAAAATGTTATATTTTCAACCCCGATTTGAAGACATTGGAAAGAATTTACCACTAAAACAAGCAAAAAATTCCGAATTGAAAATTGTACTACAAATACTTTAACGCATATTTTAATATTGCAACCGTTTCTCGCCGAGACCAACAAAAGTTTCTACGTGACTCTAGTAAAATATTAGTTTTTCTCTCGCATCACGCTCACCTCATCTCAAACAAAACCATCTGTTATCATATCACCGGCTTCAAGCCCGATGGCGCAGACCTCTATCGAAATTCCTCACTTTCAGGGGAGAAAAAATCAATGAAATTCACACGACGTCACCAAAAAAACATCGATCTTCTGGATCTGTTATGAAACCCTTTGGCTACTACACAGTCTACGTAAGTGCGGTTGCCCGAAATTTAATGACATGGGTCGGATGGTCCAGAAACAACCACATTAGATGACTAGTGCAAACGCGCTTTTTCCATCCAGCCTGGCTCTGGGGGACCACAGGTACAAAAAACTGGATCCGAGCATCATGATGAGGTGCGATTGTGCCTTTCGTCACGGTGCCACTGTACCCTGGGCAGCCTTGTTATGTAGGTGTAGCATGCGGCATTGTGGCCGGGTATTTGCTCGCCATCGATACACTTTGACTTTCCAAAAGCCAGATAGGGCTATGTACCGTCAGTGAGTAGTGCTTTTTAATTTCACGCCTAGTTGAGTGAATTAAACAGATCCAGGCTTTGGATCCAATTTCTCGATCGATTTCGATTCTTTCCACCCAGTCTTGCAGTTTAATGCCTCCTAAAGAGAAAACGGCAAGAAACCGATCGAAAATACAACAACCAGCAGCCAGCGACTGTGAAGTGAAAAGTGTAAACGGAGGAAAAAATTTAATAACAAAGTCTCGACTTTGATCTTAATGAAAAATTGGAAGAAAATAAATTACCAGCCCCGGAGGAGCGCAGAATGTATACTGCTGTCCATGTATTCGATATCTTGGCGTGAGTTACGAGAAATGGAAAAGGGACACATATGGAATCTGCCGGAGCTTAGAGGTAAAGACGGTGGATGACATGAAAAATGGTACGAAATTGGACGGGAGGGCTGCGCCGATGGGTGACAAATGAGGATGTAAGCAGGACCGAGATGTGAGCTCGGTGTGGCAAATTAGCGATTGCCCTATTTGACAAATTGATTTTTGTTTCCTTGAAAATTCGCTGGCGAAATTGCAATTTTACCTGCGGAGGCATATCTTCAAAGGAGTTTTGAGATGAAAGGAGGATGAAAGCCGTAATTGAGCAGAACTGAACATTCCTGTCAATAAGGACCCCATTTGATGTTGCATGATTAATCTGCGATGAGCAATTTTAAAATATTCCTCGATTAGCGGGCTATGAATTACAGACTTGTTAAGAGCTACCGTTTTTTCGTCGGATGTTGACAGCTTTTAAAACCACTGACTAGGTCAATAAACTTTGAATTTCTGGGCAATTTTTAGTTGTGACTTTCAATGCTATATGGAAAAGAACGAATTTACGTCATCACCAAGCCCAGCTCCCAAAAAATAATACCGCCAAAGAATTTGACTTCAGCGATCGAACCAGGAGTTTGCTTCCTTGCTATTCTTACAGGCAATGGCAGAGGATTGGGTAGAGATGGCTGTACAAAAGAAAATAAATAATGTTGGGAGAGGTCAAAATATGAAGCGCGGAATCGAACTCCAACCTCTTGAGTGGTAGTAGGACGTCTCAACCCTTTGCTACTGAGGCTGGCAATTGGATTTTGGACTTTAATATCTAACCTATAATTTATTCATTCATTGACTTTCGTTCAAGCATGATAACCCAATTGACAACTACGATGTACTGCTGAAACGCAATGAAATCGACCCACCTGATTCACATACGGCAATTGGAAACGTCAAAGATCGTGGAAAAGGAGCCGTCGCAAACGTCCACGAAGCCAAGATAGAGGTGGAAAAAGGTGATGTTGTGTATGTGGTGGAACTGCTTGATTCCGGAATTTGCGGTGGACAACTACAGAAATTACTCCTGGCAGTTGAACGACAATGGCCCCGGGTAAAAATAATTTAGTTGTTTAGTTGATTTTTTGAAAAGCATATACATACGCGCCCGCAAGTAGCACGTATAGCGAACAAATGCGCTTGCCACACTTTTATGGACGCTCCCGCTACAGGTATGAAAATCTCAAAATGTGCTCGCCAGAGGTATGCATTCTTCCGCTACAGGCATGAACATCTATAAATGCGCCCGCATCAGCATATATCATTCAAAACGCGAGTGCCAGTTTACCAAGTGGTCCCCCAACTAAGTACTAAAAAAGTCCAATGTTGCTTGACTTTGCAATTAAACGAGAACCAGTTTTCTGAGTATGCTAATGGCACCCTTTATTGTCACCAAGATAATTGCACGTTTTCTTCGTGCTATACAATTTTTTAAAGTTCCAATTTTGTTCCCTTTAGTCTAAAAAAGTGTGAGCGTACAGTGCTTCGTTTGGACTATTCCGTGCGTCTTTTATTATTAGTACGTGCCTGTAGCGGGTTGCATTGGGAAAAGTAGAATTAGTAGAATAGGTCGAGTTCTACTTTTACTCAGGCGTAACGTGCCTGTTTCTGGTGCCATGCAGGAGTTTTGACGCTGTGCGTGCCTGTTGTAGGCTAGGAGCGGGCGAGTCCTATTTTTACTCAGGCGTACCGTGTCTGTTTCGGGTGCCGTGTAGGCGTTTTGATGTCATGCGTGCCTATTGCAGAGTAGGAGCGGTAGGGTTTTATTTTTACTCGGAATAATATGAAGGTGCTGTTTTCCATTATGACAACGAGATGATGCTTTTTACGGAGATGACTTGATTTGTCACCGCCTACTAAAAAGATGTGCTCTAAATCTGGTTCTCCCGTTAATGATGTTATAATCAGTCCATAAAGCAAGGAAAATTCCTTGATTGTTGGAAACCCTGCATAAATCCGGGGCCCGTGATGATGTTTATATCTATAGAGACATCGCCACTCTTACCTGTCCCTAAACTATTTGAAGCAATTGTAAAGGATAAAGGAGTGTGCCCACATAACCGGATCATACCATGAACGTGCTATGAACTTATTAGGCACAAAAAGAAACTATTATGCCTATTGCAACGGATCGACCGCGTTCTATGACCGTACGGAATATATGCCGTTCGGAATCCATTCAATAACGTGCAACACCAGATATGTCATTTTCGCATGCACGGTCGGTGATAGAACGGTCTAGTGGGCGTTGTTTCATACTAATTCATAGAAAGAACAGTTTTTGCATGTGTCGATACAGTTACGGTCATGGTATGATACGTTGTAGGGGGCAGATTCCTTAGGTTTTAAATTTGTGTTAAGAATGTTATTGGTAATAAGCAGCATGGTTTTATTAATGGTAAGTCTTGGCTTTATTTAAAAATCACGCTATGAGAATTATAGAGAATGATGGACAGGTCGATGTTAGAATGACGGATTTCTCGAAAGGGTTTGATAAAGTAAATTATGATCTTCTTTTGCATATACACTGCAAACCCAAGTGTATGATTTTAAAACGCATTTCGCTTGTAAAATCATGTATAGTCACTTTTTACGCGTTTAAAATGTGTTAATTTTTAATACGCGAAAAGTGTGTAAATTTAGCACACTTAATGCGTGTCTTTTAAACACACCAAATATGTATAGCTTTGGAGCTTTTGAGTGAAGCTTTTTTAGCGTCGTATTGCGGAGAGTAAACTTAGAAAAATCGTCACCTTAAGCTTAAAATTGTTGGTGCAAGCTGTAACGACTTGTCTCAATGCCCTTTTGTTACCGACTGACTGTAAAGAGAGGTCGTGGAGCTCTCTGGCCATTGAGTATTTAAATAAAGAATTACAACTGTCTAACTTTCCTTTATTTTATCCTCTCATGCGTGTTAATTTAGAGAAGTGTGTGAAATGACACATAATGTGTGATTTTAACACGTTTAAGACCTAAAACGATAAAAAGTTACAATTTCTTTAGCTTGTAAAAAATATTATACGCTGAACGTCCCAGTAGGAATTCTAGGTAGCACTTACCGATGGAGCACTGATGTAAGTAGTCATCTGGTAAGGGGTACTCCTATTTTCTTAGGTGTTAGAATAGCCCTTATATAACGCATTTCAGGAGAAGGCAGATGGTAAGGGGTAATCCAGAATTAGACCCAAGGAAGTTAGAAATTTGCCCGATGACTCAAATACTATTACAAAAATACGAAAACAAATGAGTCATCGGGTAAATTTCTGACTTCGTTGGGTCGAATTCTGGATTACCCCTTACCATCTGCTTTCTCTTGTAATGCGTTATATAAGGGCTCTTCTAACACCTAAGAAAATAGGAGTACCCCTTACCAGATGACTACTTATATCAGTGCTCCATCGGTAAGTGCTACCTAGAATTCCTACTGGGACGTTCAGCGTATAATATTTTTTACAAGCTAAAGAAATTGTAACCCAGTAGGAATTCTAGGTAGCACTTACCGATGGAGCACTGATATAAGTAGTCATCTGGTAAGGGGTACTCCTATTTTCTTAGGTGTTAGAAGAGCCCTTATATAACGCATTACAAGAGAAGGCAGATGGTAAGGGGTAATCCAGAATTAGACCCAAAGAAGTTTGAAATTTGCCCGATGACTCAAATACCATTACAAAAATACGAAAACAAATGAGTCATCGGGTAAATTTCTAACTTCGTTGGATCGAATTCTGGATTACCCCTTACCATCTGCCTTCTCTTGTAATGCCTTATATAAGGGCTCATCGATGTAGTAAAAAGTAAGGCCTTACCTCCTATGACATCGTGTGTAAAAATAAGTACCTCTGTAAGGGGCATGGTAAGGCCTACCCCTTACCAGTGAGGGCCCATTTCAGTACTTCTGTAAGCTTACAAGTCCTACTGGGAACTTTTTATCGTTTTAGGTCTTAAACGTGTTAAAATCACACATTAATGCCTTATATAAGGGCTCATCGATGTAGTAAAAAGTAAGGCCTTACCTCCTATGACATCGTGTGTAAAAATAAGTACTTCTGTAAGGGGTATGGTAAGGCCTTCCCCTTACTAGTGAGGGCTCATTTCAGTACTTCTGTAAGCTTACAAGTCCTACTGGGGTGTGTGATTTTTACACGTATGTCTTTTTATCCGCATTATTTTAACACGGTTTATTCCTAAAACGCTTTATTTTAACACGATTGGCCGAATTTACACGCTTATGAAGTGTGTAGTGTGTTAAATTCACACGGAAAAAATATTCTGGGGTTTGCAGTGCGGGCGTTGTTTCATATTAATTCATAGAAAGAATATTTTTTTTGCATCTGTCGATACAGTTACGATCATAGTGTGGTACGTTGTAGTGGGCAGACTCCTTAAGCTTTACTTTTGTGTTAAGAATGTTATTAATAACAAGTAAGGGTTTGATAAAGTAAATCATGATCTTCTTTTGCATATATTAGAAAGGTGGGTTTTTAGTTTTCATGGCAGTATGTTGCTATGGTTGGATGCATATTTGAGAAATCGTAAGCGAATCCAATCTATTGTCTTTTTATATTTTGAGGCGTCTTCTGGGGTTCCCCAAGGTAGCCATTTAGGGCCTCTTTTATTTATCCTATTTGTAAATTCTGTTTCAACTCTTTTTAAGCATGTTCCAGTAGGTACTCCTTTATGCCGACGATATAAAGATTTTCGCCCCATACTCTCTAGTCGAACTGTGTCCTACTTCAGGACAAACTTAATATATTTCTTGAATGGTCTAAGGGCATCTGGAGCTAAGTGGTATATATTGGAATGATGGGGAGTGATGGCCAACACGTTGGCGCGAGATCCGTGTGATGTGGTTTTCTGACCAATACGTTGCGTTGGCGTGCGATCCGTGTGGTGTGATGAAAGGGTTGTGGCAGAGTTATGGTCGCCGCGTCCACACGTTGGGCCATTTTGCCACAACCATTGGCAAATATATTGGCCAAGGTATATGGCAAATATATTGGCAAGAGAAACGCTGTTGGGTTTGAGGACCCCTTGACACTAAAGACCCTTTTCGTGTTCTTCGTGCCCGATTCTTGAATATGTTGTGTGGTCTCCATATATGATAGTGCATGAGGATCGAATGGAGTCAGTCCGTCGAAATTTCTCGAGATATGCTGTACGCAAGTTTAACTGGACATCGCAGGTTTCAACGTACAGCGCTAGATATCAACTTCTTGGATTTCAAACACCCAATTGCAGACATGTTTTAGGATCTGTTATGTTTGTGAGAGGTACTCTGTGTTTCAAAGTTGAGCCTTCTTCTTTTCTCGCCTTGTTCAATATTTATTCACCCGAGACACGCTTTAGGGTTGATACACGGGCACCAATGAATGATCATTGAAAGAGGAATGATCATTCATCTTCGTGTATCACATGAAATGAAGTTCTAATGGCCATTAATATCTTCATTCGTTTCTTTTCTGAATGAAGCAAATAGAACTTCATTCGTCTTCAATGAAGTTGGAAACTGGAAGTTTTCCACTATTTAAAGTGTTTAGAAGTCAAAAACTTTGTCTGTAGTTTATACCTTTGTTATTAAAAGAGTAGGAGGAGGAACAATTATTTGACGTTTGATTTATTAATAAGGGCTTTATTGTGGAAATCATGAGTCAGTCTCGAAAGCTGCATCGTGTTTCAACTCAGTCTATCATCATATTGATGGATAGACTCATTTTTAAAGAAACTGTCATGTCGTACTTGTGATCTGTTCCTTGCTATGGCTCTGTTTTATTTCTCTTTTACAATATGTTTAATCAATCATGATTCCTGTCGCCACTGTTTAAGGCTAATTTATATAGAAATTGTTAATTTATTATGTAGTTACTTATGTAATGTCAATTTTATTGTTATATCATTTCGATTTGGTATTATTATTGCTAATTTCCTAAATATGGTTATTGGTCCTTGTCTGTAAGTTTCATACTGTAGGATAACCCTAATATCCAATAATTACTCCTAGAACAATAATTTTCCTTTTCAAAATCAGTTTTTTATCATTTATTTAATTATTGTTACTTTGGTATATATTTAGGGCAATCGCCGCGTGTTCTTCATTCGTTTTTATTTTATCCAAAAATAAAATTTCTAATTGTGATCTTTCATTCTAAATCAGCATCAACTTTTCGTCTCAGAACCCCAAACAAAACCTCCGAAAACATTGAATGCTGCATCGAACATGTGTGCATGAATTCCCTTATTTTTTGATACCCACAAAATATCTGTCCATGGTTTTTTTACCCTAATTTTTACATGAATAAAAAAGGTTTCCTCTTTTTTCGCGCGATCGATAAGGGAATTAGACTGGATTAATGGCCACGCATGGCTGACTTCCAAGTGAAACATTCTCATTCTTACATCATCATTAGATCGCGTCATCGGATTGATTTCAATAGAACCATTCGTCAGTAGTCGAAGCCGCAATCTGCAAATCCCCCTAATCCTTGTATATCGTGGTAAATCAAAAAATCCTTAAATCCCAAATTCACAACTCACAGGACATAACAGAATTAAACTGAAAACTTTTAATAGATGTCACCACAATATAAAGGACTTAACAAAGCCCACCAGGAGCACAAGGATCCGGTAATCCTGGTTCCATCAGTGTTCCCCTCCTTTGTGCCATTTCCGTGTCTTTTTGAGGACACTTAAGAGAGTCTCATAAAAGTCTCAGCCTCGCGACCTACGTCCTGGGGGTTGCTCGAAGGCGCGTTCGTGGCGACACCAAAGGCTATAAGATAATTGCTACTTTACAAGATAATTATTCGCCATTTTCGCGATTATAATTACACGCGGCAACTCATTAATTTCAGTAAATTGAGTCGTAAACAGATGGTTAGCGCCGCGCTCAGATTGCAGCAATGCGATGCTCCTGCGCTGGTCTGGTCTGGAAGGGGAAGCATAATTTATCGCCGGGTATTAGCACGCCGTGAAGAGGAGTAACTGCGAGTGCTGGTAACTGGTTTGGGGACAATGATAATTACAAGAGTCGCAAGATCATCACCGTTTGCACTTTTAGTAACATAGCTCCGACAGTAATTGTGTAATGGTGGCCAATTACGGGTTGGATTATGGAAGGAGGATTGCAGCCAAGTGGTATTTTGCTTTAGCCAATTTGTCTTTTTAGTCTTTTCATTGTTTTTATAGTAGGTTTTTTAGGAATTTTATGGAAAGGTGTGTTTTGAAGTAGTTGTTGATTGCACTCTACTTTATAGACCAATACAATAAATAAGATTCACTTTATCCAGTTAATAATTGATCCTATGTTAATTTTTTGTAGTTATGCTGCCAGACAATGCTGTGTTTGTTTGAACCTAAAATGGGCATTTCAAATAAAGTAACGAAGTAATGCGTATGCTCACAAGAAAGTACATAAAAAAACCTACAATTTTAAAAGAAGATATTTTACCGTACGATGATTTGGCATAAAATGGCGGCAATTTTAAATTTTTTTCGAAAACTGCCAATTTTTGCCGTAAAAAGCGAAATTTTGTTTTGAAATTTCAAACACGTATTTATAGCATCAAAGTACATCTTTTCTCCAATTTTTATCAAAATCCGACCTTTTTCCCGTTATTTATTGCATTTTTGGTAAAATAAAAAAAATTTCATACATTTTGGTTTTTTGAGGTTAGGATTAATTTTTAAAGTATTTATACCCAATCAGTTCGATAGTCTATTCATTTACGAGTATTTTCTACGACCAACAGAACTGGAGAAATTAAAAAAATAGTTTAGCAATGCACTCAAAATGCATCAAAAATGGACATTTATTCAATTTTCTTGTGCAGCACAGGACCGATTTTGCAGAAATTTTTTTTTCGCTTTATCTTAACATATGTAAAGAAAAAAAACAAAAAAATCCAACTTCCCAACTACATCATTATCATATGACAATTTCCCTCTACTAATCCACGGGGGCTCAATTTTGCAATGATTCTACTTATCTCTGATGTAACTTTCGGTACTCTAAGCCAAGGCGCGCACTGAAGTGGGGCGGCGTTGAAGTGGCTTTGGCATGGTGATGAAGTTGCAAAAGGTGTGCCAAAGGAATGGCAGTGGAATGGCATCGAAGTGGTTTAAGCGCACCAAAGTGGCAGGCACCACTTCGCGACATCGATTTACCACAAGATATTTTCAATCAAAATGTGGTCGTCGGACGATGAAGATGCTGTTGCATGTGTGCAAATTATTAACCTTAACAATAAAAACAAAACAATAAAGAAAAAAGTGCATTGGGTCCATCCACTGTGGCAAAAAAATTCAAAATACGGCATTTATGTTTATAAAGATGATTTACACCTGGAAGAAAATAAGTTTAAACTTGTTTATAGAATGAACAAGGTCACATTTTGTAAATTACTAGAAAAATTGCGACCTATGCCCTCGTACATGTCCCCCCAAAAAAAACTCAAGTTGGCCGTGAAATGACATGCCACTTCAAAATTCAACTTGTCGGAGACTAGTGGCAACCAAATGGTGGCAGTCCACTTGCAAAACAACACACCACCGCCGCTCCATCTCGATGCGCGCTGCCTCCCTTAATTCCGTGTGATTAAAATATTTAACTAGCCACACCACCGCCATGCCAATTTCTCATCACCTCAGTGCGCGCCTTGCCTAAGAGGCATGAGTGAGAAAATCGTGCTTGAAATTCTGTCATCATTTCCCCGTCTATAAGGACGCGATTAACTGCAAGCGAAAAGTTGCCGCATACTATGCCTCGGCCACACGCTGTACCGCACATACCTACGCATGTATCTGTTTCCAGCTTAAGAGATAGTCTCGACCAAATTAGGGTAATGCGTATCAGGTTCTGCCGTAATATGGAAAATTATTTGGTTTTTCGTAATTGGTCGATCAGAACAACTTGTATCCTTTCTCAATTAAATTCAAGGCGAGAAACCGAGGATTGTACTAATACTGTTTTTTAATCATATCAAGAAACAAATGTCGGTTACCTCTATTAAATTTTGCTCTTCTTTTACAATATTCTACTCGCTTAAACATCTTTTAACAGCACGTATTTTAACCAACAACAAATTTGTATATCACTTGTACTTATTTAAAAAGTATACAATAATGTTGTAATATATGTCGTGTTTTTTTTCAACATATTAAGCTTATTTTCTAAAAAATTAATAAATGGAAGATCCATGTTTCATAACATATCCCTTAGAGTCGAAGGGTGCTATTAGTAAACTGAATAGACCGGTTCTCGTCGATCATTTGAATTAAGCAGCACTTTGGGTGGTTAGTACTAAAATGGGGACCGCTTGGGAACACCACGTGATGTTGGCACTTCGGTTTCGAAAGACGAAAACAGATCCACAAAAAGTGGTGCTTAGATTACATCACTTAATAACTTCACTAGTGCACTTTCTTATGTTTTTTGGGACAACTGCCCAACAATCGGTATTTATGCGGCTGCGTTTAAAATCAGCAGACCGCTTGTCTATTATTTGTCTCGGTGCAGCAGAGTTCGAGAAAAGCCTGTTAAGCCATTGCTTTCCTTAAACGACATTTTTGCTCATTCAAAAGCAATGCTGCATCAAAACACGAAATTCCATTGCTTTGAAAATAGCGTCACTAAAACCACTGTGACTTGTAAATTAATAGTCTAAATATGTCATGAAATTTTGACACATATCATTTGAAGGTTTGTACTATGTAAAAATCATGTGGATTGCCACAAGTCAATAGATGGCGCTAAATGTCATCCTGAGTATAGTGTTAATATTGTAGTATTATTACCACTATTGATGTAAAATTGGTAGGGTAGAGGATCCGATCTGTAGGGTTGCCTCAAGAAGGATAAGTCTGCTCTTAACATTCTCTGCTACTGTTCTTCGATAGTGAAGAGCAAGGTATAGTTGTGTGGATAACGTTGCGCGAATTGACAAGACCGAGCAACAAATCTATATATATATAAGCCTGGCCTTTAAGTTTCAGGTATTGGGGTTGTACAACAGTGCAGTAGAACAATTAAAATTGGCGGCCGCAGATGAAGAGCCAAGGATGCAAAGACGACATCGAAATGGATTTACGCGCAATTGGTATTATCAACTGGAAGAGAGAGAGACGCAGGACCGAGAACGTTGGAAGAAAA
Organism: Thereva nobilitata; assembly: GCA_963855945.1. NCBI lineage: Eukaryota > Metazoa > Arthropoda > Insecta > Diptera > Therevidae > Thereva > Thereva nobilitata. The sequence goes on from OY979696.1 coordinate 36,688,473, forward strand.
TTCTTAAGGAGGCCAAGGCTCACAGAGGGCTGTAGCACCAATGATGATGAAGATGAAGAGCCAGCTTAACAAATCTGCAATGTTGGGTAGGAATACTCGATCGTGAAAGTTAAATACTATTACGACAGTTAAAATCCCAAATCATAGCTAATCTTTCGTTCTACTCTCTTCTAAGTATACTTTATCACTTTCCCTATCACGAAAGGGTTTGGATGCTCTCCCCTCGATCAATTCATGACTGTGATCGCTACCAGCACTTCACAAAAGTAGTAGCCGAATTGTGTGCGTTATTACATTTCAGAATTGTGCATATTCTGAGATCATCGAGTCCATCGTAAGCAGTGCCGGCGGATCATGTTGGGCCCTGGTGGGTAGTCCGACAAACACCACCCCTCCTCCGAAACTGTTATTTGGTAACAACTTTTCCTAAAAAGCAAAGAAAGTAGGTCACTTCATGTGAATCGGGGATGTACATAGTGAATCGGACGGTGTACAAAACAACATGTGGTGTCCTGGGACCTCTCCTGTGGATCACAATGTAAAATGATGTGTTGAGGCTACGCCTCGATGAGATAGAATTCTGCCCAAACGAAACTATCTGAGATATAAAAGCGTAGCCTGAAAGCGTTGCTCTGCCGTTTGCTGAGCACAAAACTGTAACTGTGCTGATCAGTAACCTGGGAAAACAAGTATCCGTAAGAATGAAGGTATGGGAACAGATCATTCACTCACAGCCCGCCTTAAGGTACCTGGGAGTGATGATCGAGCAGAGCCTTAATTTTAAAACACACTTTGAGACCATGGCGGCTAAGGCTTCCGCTATTTGTGGAGCATTTCCAAGAATGCTGCCTAATGTGGGGACCCAAACCCATCCGATCAGTCTAGCTTTACGCAGTGCCAATGTGGGCAGCAGCGTTGAACAAGAGGGCTAACAGCAGAAATTAAGGGCCGCATACAGACTAAAGTTGAGAACAGATACGTGTGTGCGAACAGTGCCTGCAGTGTATGCGGCAAATTTTCGCTGACAGACAGTTGCATGCTTGGGTTCCGTGTAGTCTTTTACAAATAACTCAAAAATCTAAGCGACTAGTGCATGTGTCTGTTGTGTGTGCTTATGGTTGGGTATTTGAGTCTGGCGAATGCTCCAATGCGGAAAAGTTGGAAGTAGACCAACTTTTATGTTGCGTGCGTTTCGTTTACGTAACTATATGTCAGTTTGCATTTGAATGCACGCACTTCTATTATATCAATCACTGCACGTTCCAAAACGTACGCATGAATCTGTCTCCATCAGAAGGGTCCTTTGCGCGTGCTGCGCATACAGGACCATATCCAACCTTGTGGCGCGCGTGATAGAGGGAATTATACCCACAGAGATACTGGCGAGAGAAAGTATTCGTCTCTATGATGTTGGTGGACCCTCAGACTTATCCCAAACATGGATAGATGGGTTACGAGGGAGTGCGGGGAAGTGAGTTACGACCTCACACAGTTCTTGAGTGGAAATGGAGGATATAGAAAATACTTCCATCGTTTCGAGCACGACGGCTCAGCGCTGTGACTGGTATGATTAGGTATCCAGGATAACGCAGAGCACGTCTTCTTTTATTGTGTGAGATTTGGGGAATATGGGCCGGAACTAGAGGCATTCTTCATGTCATACGCTCAGTTACTCTTGAATTCCGGGTGGGTACTGCTACCTACCATACCCACATTATCCGCCGGCTTTGATCGTAAGATTCAACTACTAACTTCGAAAAAAACTACAAGGATTCACATAATTTTATTTATTTCGTTAAAAAACATGCAGTATTTTGCATCGAAATTAGTTCAAGCTTCGCTCAACAGTTGTAGTATATCTGTCGTTATGTTTGAAGCATTTTTTCCTATTAATTATTAATAGTTTTGTTAATTTTATTTACATTTCACTATCCTAAATTGTTGAAGCCTTTACAAGTATGTTATTCCATTTATATCCTCTTTTCCAGTAGATTTGTATTTTGTCTTTTACTCACTACCGTCACAGCTTTGCGCACAACTTAACCATATTGTTTCTCATATTTTTCTTGCTTCACCAATTTTGCATATTTCCCTGTCGCAATTACTACTAGTTTCCGATAAACAATTTAGAAAATTATATACAACTCATAATTGGTTGCATAAAATAATTTGGATCTATTGGCTGTCTGTGTAATCCACACTCTATGTGATTGGCAAAATGACTAGTCCCAATGCAAAAAAGCAATAGTGCTTATATGAAAATTAAATATAATTTTCAGATTAAAATAATTATTGACGTATGTTTTATTTTATGAAAAAATATTCGCTATCATTCCAGTCTGACTCAACTTGACCAGTTTTTCTAGAGAGATCTCATTGGACTATTGAACTTTGAAATATGTTTAAACTTTCGCACTATTTTATTATTTATTGTAGCTAATTAACAATAACTATTTTCTTGTCCATAGTTAAATAGAATATTTAAATCGCTTCGAGACCAATAACTTATTGAAATATGCCTTTTTTATAATTTAGAATATAATCACTGATAATAAATCAAAAAAACACTCTTGACACTGTGCAACACATAATGAGAAGATGGATTAATATTCAAATATTTTCTTAAATGATTTGTTACCAAAATGAGCTAAAAGTTATTACTAAACCCCAGCATAGTACACAAATTATTCATGTTCTTTCATTTCGGCTCCATTTCCGTCTCTACAAGATCCACCATATCTCCCAAAATTGGTGCCCCAAACGAAGCCGAAAAAGTGGATGTTCTTTTCATCTCTCGTCATATAAACGATCTAAAACTCCAAAAAATCGGTCCACGCTTACTCATCCGCGTCCGCTGTGTAATGCCGCACAGCAATAATTCATCTGTGGTTTATGAGCCGCGTTCAATTGAGACAAATTTCTTGAGTTGCATCAGAGGAAAGATGGATGTCGCCATCAGTAATTGTCGTTCAGTGTGTCAACGGCTACGGCGAGAGGACCACAATGTCCCGAATGAAAAAAAAAATACAAAAAAAAACTACAACGCAAAGAACCATGGTAAATCTGGTAAAAAATTGGTGTGACATCTTAGCTTCATTCATGATGCTCCTCCGCGCCGGGTCCACTCCATCCATCCAGCGGGGCCCCAGAAAAGGTCGTTGCCAAGACGAAAGACAACCACGACGACGACGGCGCATCCATGGAGATCTTTCGCAGTTGCCTAAGTACCTCAAAGGTATCTTCACCGGCGAACGCGAGCGAGCTGCTACCTCGGCTGCATAAAAAAATTTCATTCATCACTTTTTCATCATCTTTTATGGCGGGCATCATAAGAAATTCCTAATCTTGATCATGCGGCTTCTCATTGCCTCACTCAGATGTGGCGGCACTTGTGGGGCTCCACTGCTGGGGCTACACGACTCGCGGCTAGTCCGCGGACATGCATAAACCTGGACCTGAAGATGGGCCATCTCTAGACCTTCTAGGCTACGATAGCAGCGGTGGCTATCTTCGGGGAAGTTGCACAAACATTCAATCTTGTAAGACCTATGACAGTCATCTCACCTGAGAGGTACCTTTGCATACGGAATCAGAATGGAGCCATAAATTAACCAATTGTCATCCCGTTTACCGTGCTCTTCTCCTTTTCGGAGCCAGGGATTACCACACCTGATACAAGCCAGTTGACGGGCCTTACTTACATGGCAGGGATTAGTATGGACCGAGATGCAAACGGATCGGATTATGGAATTTTAAAATCAGGATAATTGAGACGGTTTCGTTGGCGGTACTTAAACAGATTAACATGGTGCTGTGTAGCTTTGGCAATTCGCTTGTATAGTGACATGGCAATTATGCGATATGTATTTCGACTTTTCCGTGTAGTGAATAGCAAGCAGTAATCTAATTCTAATCCATGGTGTAACGGTTATCAACAGCGTGAGTACATTACTGCAGCTTGCAAACAGTGGGAAAAAACTATCGGCAAACAGCTTTAATTCATATTAACAATGGCGGTTCTGATTTTGATATTTTGCATACGAGCGCGGAATTCTATTTGCATGTTTACGACTGTGGTTTTTAGTTTTGGTTATAAATGAGCACGGGAATGAGTTATGCTTGGGATATTGAATCATAGACAATGTAACAATTTTACTAGCGGTCAGACCGTAGGTAAATGTTTACTTTGTGATGACTGTTCAATATCGTTGAACAATTTTTATTTGATGAGAGATTGCGTTTGACTGTGATGATGAATAAATGAGGAAAATATCTGAGGGAATTGACTGTGTGGCAAAATGAATTATACATTACATACATTTTATATCGAGAGTATTTTATTCGTATGCGAAAAAATTATGGCGGAATAGTAACAAGAGAACATACTAGGACAACTAACTTAAAGTTTTCATGAAGACTTCGATTTTGCACTTTAATCAATTAATCTGCAAACTTTCAATGTTCTAATATGTAGTGACATTAAGAAAGAATTTAATATCAAATAATATCTTCCTTTTCTGCATTAATGATTCTTGGAGTGCGTGTCTTTGGGACCAAGTTTCGAATTTCTAGGAATATGTACGAGATCTGTTCAAAAGTAAGGTGAATTTTCAAATTTCGCAGGCTACGTACATTCGATAATCGATTTTTTTATTTTGTTGTTGGTATACATGACCCTGAAGTATGATAAAATATTCAGCTGTATTCATGGATTCCTTTGGCTGTGGCAGCCGCTAAGGTTAGACGTGTTTTGCGATTTAACTGTATAGTCGGACTGTACAGATAAATCGTTAGGTGTGTAGAGTGTAGAACAAACAGTTGAACTGTACAGTTTAACTGAGATCGAACCAAAATATCAATAGATAAAACTGTACAGATAGAACTGTACATTTAAAACTGAGGGTGTGTAGCAGAAAACTGCACAGTTTTGCCAGTTTTGCCGCAGCGAGCGTGAAGGGCAGACGTATCTTATTTCTAATAATTAATAATTAATAAATTACGAAGGCTCATCGACCATGGCTCAACGCGAATGGCTGGAAGAGTTTATACAACTATACCAATCGGAGCCTTCGTTGTGGAAAATCAAAAGCAAGGAATACCATAATCGATTAAAAAAGATTCAGTTGATGAGAAGCTCATTTTAAAACTATTACATATTACCCCATTATCGCTTAAGCGTCGTCTATGGATAGTCCAGTCCAAATAGACATTTGACTGGTAGATAACTGGAAAGCTGCTGAAAATTGGTACTCACCTTAAAAACATCATTATACATAAAATGTCGAGACTGATACGCGATCGGTCAGGAGGACATATTTTTATTCAAGGTCAAAAGGTCAAAATGTGTTTTTTGCAAATCTCTCTTAAACGGTAAGTCTTATCATAAAACAGTGTTCACAAAGTTTGTAGATTAAGCGATTATCTAGAAAAAAGGCATTATACATTTTCGCGTACGAATTGCCATTCATCAGATATCGCCGTTTTGAAGATTTAAAATACTCATATGCACTCATTCGCGACTTGCAAAGGTCATCAGACGTTTAATAAACCTTTGTTGGCCTACGCGGCTAATATTTTCAGGGGTGATTCCTGGATGTGTTTGTTCTAGAGAGGGTGGCTATCCCCACTATCCACTAAAATACAGGGTGTTTACGAAAATAGAAATGAATCTTTTAAAAATTTACTTAAACCTCAATTACTCCTAGACCAATTATCGTAAGGTAACGAAATTAGATCCATCATCGACATTTTGACCTTTTGACCTTGAATAGAAAATGTCCTCCTGACCGATCGCAAGTTAGTCTCGACATTTTTTGTATAATGATGTTTTTAAGGTGTGTACCATTTTTCAGCAACTTTCCAGTTATCAATCAATTTCTGCTGTTTTTCGTCTATTTTGACTGGACTAGGAGGCCACATTGATGAAAACTGAAAGATCGCACAGTTTTACTTGAACGTTTGTAGGCCGTATGGACGTACGATTTATCGGCACAGTCCGACTGTACAGCCAAATCGCACAGTTAAAACTGAAGGTGTGTAGCGGGCATTAACAAGAAACATATCAAGGAGGACTATAGTTAAACTATTCAGAACCCTTACAAGACCAATACCTGGACTTTTTTTAGGAGAAAAAACTACTAGTCGATACAGCTTTGATACGGTTGCTACATTCCTGCGGTGGCTCAAAGAGTCAATGGATATGTATGCAAAACCTTACATCTCTGATGACTAGGATGGCGCGGTTTTTCACCTTGTCCAGCCATGCTAATGCGGTTTTCTGGAGATGGGAGCGAATATAGGACTTGTAGATTATTGCCCTGGCTGGTGTAAGAAGAAATTGGTATCTCTTAAGAAATCCTAGCCATTGAGATTGTTTGGCGATTTGGAATATGTGATCTTTCCATCGCAGATCCTCTGATCTAGTTATACCCAAGATGTTAATAGAAGGTCAGCTGTTACCATTCACTTTGTCCACTAAGACAGAAGGAAGATCGGTGCAGATTTTATAAGTAATGCGACAATACTTTGGGGTTGAATTCGACACGATTCTTGCGGCCCCAATCAAGAATGAGGTCGACGTCTTTGTTGAGACTTGGATATCAGTTCAGGATTAAGATTGATTAAGAAGCAACGAATAACACCTTCTAGGATGCTTCGAAAGAAAAATCCTTCGCATTATACATACAATGGATAAATGAACGAAAATGGTGTTTTGAGGAGAAGATACAATCATGAACTGTTTCAGTTTGATAAAGATCCAATCATCGTAAAAACTATAAAAATGAGCGGAATTCGATTGGTAGGACATGTTCAAGATAGCAGTGATGATAACGAAGGTTAACGAGCCCAAGGTATAAGAAATTGGAGGCTTCAAGCTAGAGACCGACAGCTCTGGAGGAGAATGTCGCAGGAAGCCAAGGGTAGTTACTAATCACGGTATACAGGAACAAGGTAATGTAATGGAGAAATGTCATTTGAGTGCTGACGTCACTTGGCACGCTCTTCCCATATAAAATCGGAGTTGTGTTGTTGTTTCTGCATTAGTGCTGACGTCACTTGGCACGAAATTTCTACGATATTCGAAGCTGTCAGTCTCTGTTACATTACCTTGTTTCTGTATACCGTGGTTACTAATATTCTTATAAATTCAGGCTGCCAAGGACGGCTATAGTAAATATTCTAGCTTAGGTTAAGGAAGTTACTGTCTAGCGTAGGTTAAGGAAATCTGTCTATCAATATTCTGAATTATGGTAGAGTGATACACTAATCAGTGCAGCTCTGTATTTATCTCTTCCATGTTGGCAAAGGCATTGTCATTTCATTGTTCTTATAATTTTCGACTGTAGGAAGCATTGAAAGAAGGCATACGCGATTAATGTGGGGGCTGAGGCGTTGTAAAGGTGTTGTTTTTGGTCAATCGTTCATAAACAAGCGTGATTTGTGATAAGATGAGTTTTAGTGAGACTATACTGCTTCACGCAAACGACGTAGAACTTTCAGGTAATACTCCGTATTGACCGTCGTATAAAGTGAGTAAAACCTTTGCATTCGACCTGCCTGTTCATGACTTCAAGCTTACTTCTGGACCATGATAGTCTGGAAGTACAAAGGGGGATTCCTAAGCTTGTGTTTACATAGCCAAAAGTAAGCTTTCATTGATACTATCGGGCCTTAATTCTGGCAACATACCCGAACACGTATGTTTCATCCTCAGATTGCTGTTGACTCCATTTAGCAACTCCTGAGCAATGTTCATTTGGCGTTGCTTTTGGCCGAAATTAAACAATATTCAGCACCTTCCCTGAGAGTGATTCAGCGATTGTACATAGTAATTTTTTTTTAATTTTGTTCACTTTGCTATCGATTGTTGGTGTATTGTGATTTTCACTAGTTTTAATCATAGAACATTCCTCAAAAGGAAACTTGCAACGTTTCCAATTCGGTTTTCCACTTTATTTCATTTCCACAAGTAAAATATCGCCAAGCACATCTAAACGCATTTAACAATTTCGATAACGAAGATCAGATTAAGGCCCGTAAACATCAATGGAGACTTTCAATATTTCGAATAAAGGATCTTTAGCCGCAGTCCGTAATATTTTTAAAATGCTTAAACAAGCATGAGTATAAAATAGGAGATTTTTGTAGGTTGGCAATTACATATGCTAATATTTTAGGATATCACTGAAATTTTGTATATTGACTTTTGCCCTGTTTTTCATACTTGGTTCTCCACTCCTTCGGTTTCAATGTAAAGCTCAATCTCAGTGTAAAGTTCAATCCACCATTATAATGGCTTGGTTATGTAAAAAGTAAGAGCATATAAATCCAAATTAGAAATTATCTCCTCATATCTCAAATCAAAGCGTTGTTGATTTTACATTTGATGGAGAAAGCTCTCAGATTTTACATTCGCAGTATGCCAGAGTTCTAGACTACACCCATCGCGATATGCAGTAAAGTCATCAAATTACCCCCCAACTTGGATTTTTGATGAGACGCCTCATACCTTTAACCGAGAGTCAAGGATTACCCTTATCCGCCATCGGTGATATTAAAATGCTTAAACACCAAATCCTGTCAAGTATGAGACTTTTGAGGTTTGGCAATATCGAAAATAACTAGCCTAGCCTTATGGGCTTCACATGGCAAAAAAGACGACTTTCAGCACGGGGGCGTAGGTTTTTATGCCGCTACTTTTGTCCACGTTTTCGCATACGGATCTCTCTCCTACTTCTATACCTCATTGTAAAGCATAATATCTGTGTAATGCTCGCTCTATTATTGTTAGCGCTTGTTCGTATAGAAAATAAGAACTTTCCAAGCCCCGTACGAAACCATTCGCTCACATCTCAAACCATCGTATTTTTATTGTAATTTAACAAAACTACTCTCAGATTACGCATGCGAAGTATCTCGGGTTTCGAGATTTTACACACGGCGAAGGCAGTGTAAAGTCATCATATTACCCACTATCTTGCATTTTATGCGGAATGAACTAGGTTGATTAAGGGTTAACTTCGTTCATGTATGCGGCCCTAACAATTTTGAGGTCATATAACACTGAGTGTGCAACAAGGAATCAAGTAGGGCAGTCCCCGACCATATCATTACACACGTGGCGTAGTATTTTTAGATTGACATACAAAAGTCGTATCTGCGATTATTTTTACGGTTTAATAATCAATTTTATTGTAATCAATTATCATATTTTTAATCTGACTTTTTGAATGAGATCACATTTGTATGAAGTCTAACAAATACAGTGGCGCACTCTGATAATAGAAGATTCAAGGTCGAAATACGGCCCCGCAGGACTTGTAATAAGATATCCAGACAAGCAAATGGTTGTAAGATAACACCCCCTCTAATTTATTGAAGACGTCCATATTTTTTGGAGAGTTGGTATTGCAAACAATAACTTAATTGTTGAATTTAATTACCATAAATTTATCTTTACGCAATAACCGTCCTTTATCTATTAATGTTACTATTGATCAAGCAAAATTATTTCAGCAAATTTGTCTAGTATTTGCATAATTAATCGGCATCCCTCACCTCAGAGAATTGCATTTAACGAAATTCCAAAACCAAAAAAAAAATAATCCACACAAAGGGGAAGAAAATTTGCCGTCAGCCCCTCCTTAACTAATAAACTTTAATAGGTCCGATTTCCTATTCCGGGGGAAAATAATTAAAGTTTTGTGAATCCTTTGGGAATTGGCTGCTATACCGGTACTCAGCATCCACATCATCATCTGGGGTCAGCCGTAGGTCGTCGACTGTAATAATATTTCTCCACTTCCATCAATTTGTCCACTCAGCATCAAATGCGAAGTGTTTTTCTGACCTGAAGTAATAAAATCGTCCCCGGGGAGCTTCCCATCTCCTTCCACCTCCTCCTTATTCTGCATGACAGGATGTGAGTGAAGGCTGTTATCTTGAGCCATTTGAGGGATTCGGGACCCACCGAAAAAGGAATATATCCTCCTTGTCCAGTAGCTGGTGCTCGTCAGAGTATTATTTATTCCTGCTACGTGTCTGAATGACGCGGTGAGCGTGTGTGTGCAGTGGATGCTGTAATGTAGCTATGGTTTATGATGGACCGATTTTTGGATTTGGCCCTGCGACCCCTGAAGTTTCTCTCGATTTTTATTTTTATTTCACCTTTTTTTCGGTTTCTATTTGGTTTGCATTTTTTCTTCGGGTTTTCTTTTTTGCTGAATGATGTTTCGAAGCTGAATTGATGACTTTCCCTAACTATTTTCCTTTTCGATTTTTATTTACAGTATTTTGGAATTACGTAAGGAGAAATCAAGGGATGCAGCCAGATCGAGACGGGGGAAGGAGAATTTCGAGTTCTATGAACTGGCTAAGATGCTACCATTACCTTCCGCTATAACAACCCAACTTGACAAGGCTTCTATAATAAGACTGACCATAAGTTACCTGAAGTTAAGGGACTTTTCGGGTCATGGGGACCCTCCATGGACTAGAGATAACTCAACTGGTAGCAAAGTTTTAAAAAGTGAGTATTGTTTTATTTATATTTTTATAGTTATTACATATTTTTGAAAAATTGTGGTTTTGGAAGTTACTTAAAATTAATGATTTTGGAATTCGAAGATATTTTTGAAATATTTATGGGACTGAAAATACATGGAGATTAAAGTTAACCAAATCGATTCTGAGGAACATTTGTTAATAAAGCGCCGATCTCAAAATTGATTTGCAAAAGTTACTTCTGACAATTTTCACATAAAAGATACATCAGCTTCTCGAAAGTGAGTTTAAGCGTCAATCAAGGTATTGCATGCAACGCAATCGATCGAATTTCCTCCAAACCAATCAACTTTTTAGAACCCCTTGGTAGCTTAGTTCAAATCTTTTTTATTTAATAGTCACTGGTGAGTACCGCACTCATCGCTGTGTTAAAGGCGATGGCCCAATGCCGACTGCGCGTTATACGCGGCAGGCGCTTCATGCGCGTTGACGCCCGTTGAAGGTTCATTCATAGCGTCAGGACAAAAATGTTGTTTTGATTAAATTCATGTATGGCTTTTTGTGTATGCACTTGTTAGAAGTGTGATTTTTTAAAATTTCAACGCCTGCCACCGCGCGAAAAAGTTGAAAGTTGGTCGACTCGTGCCGTCGCTTGACGCCGCAAAGGTGTGAATGGGATAACTCGATTTGAATTACACACATTCAAATATCGACTTCAACGCCTTGACGCGTAAACGCGAATAAAGTCGTGATTGGGCCATCGCCTTAAGTAATCTTTAATTTAAGCAACTTAAGGGTGTAACCCAAATACAGTCACTTAAAAATCTTTACTCAGATGGATTAACTCCTGAATATAATGCCAATCAGAAAACTTATCAAACACTCTATAATCAAAAAACCACTTACGGTAAAAGAGTAATAATCTACCGCGCATGATATTAATTCCAGATTTGATGTATTTTTTACCATGTGTCCACATTTGGTGTTTGTCTCAACTACGGCCTGGTTAATTCTGCCAAAGTCTTACTAGTCCGGGGAAATTAGCAAAAAAAACGCACGAAAGGAGACAAAGTTCCAAAATAGCTGAAAATTGGTCCACAGCATCCTTGGGACTTTTTAAGAAAACAATTTCGGAATCCCAAAAAAAAACATGGCCGCCGGAGATATCACTTTTTGGCAAAAAAAATCACTCAAAAACTGTTTTTTACGAAACGTTATTGCCTACAAAAAAGCCCTCTTGTCATTTTTTCGAAAACCTTGACGTATTCGAATTACACTTATATTTTGGCCGAAAGTGATTTTTGGAAATTTTGACCTTGAATAACTTCGAAAGGGTAAGGTTTTCGAAAAAATTACAAGAGTGCTTATTTGTAAGCAATAACGTTTCGTATTGACTGATCAAAAAAAATTTCGAAAAAAAAAACAGTTTTTGAGTGATTTTTTTGCCAAAAAGTGATATCTCCGGCGGCCATGTTTTTTTTTGATTCCGAAATTGTTTTCTTAAAAAGTCCCAAGGAAGCTGTGGACCAAATTTCAGCCATTTTGGAATTTTGTCTCCTTAAAATGCTAATTTCCCCGGACTATACAGGCAGATGCCTACAATCCTGTATTGGATAGTCAAAAGGAACTAAGCTCGTCTGTATAGTAACCAAGCTGATCCAAACCTGACAGAACTACCTCACTTCCTTAGCCTGAAGCTCAAGGATACAGCAAACAGGGATTGATTGGCCTCTTCATAATGCCACTAAGGAATATCGCCGGACTCCTATCTACCACAGGCCAGATTGAGATTTCTATACAAAACCCACTTCTGCAGCTGTGGAACGTAACCAACCAGAGAGGCAATCGAACATGTTTCTGCAGATATCAGGCTAGGATCAGTTATGGCACATTTGGAAAAATTTTCCAAGAGATATTATCCAATAACCGAATGTGATATGCTGGATCCAAAGTGTGTCCAGGCATACCTGCTGTGCTACCTACGTACTTACAGGTTTTTCACAAGTGCAGTTGTAAAACGGTGCACTTTGGAATAATTGTGTGTGTGTGTCCTTGGTCCTTGGGCTCTCGTCTTTACCTACATACCTAAGCTCCGAAACATTCACGTCATTGTACAACTCTTTAAAAGGAGTATAATGGGTGATAGAGTAGGAGATGGCGATGCGCTTTATGTTTGAAGGTGTTTAAGAAGCTTGGAAATACTGCGGAAGATTATTTCATAGACAAGTTCTTCTATTTATGTATGTACGAATTATTCGACTGAATTGTATTGAAAAGGTAGACTATAGGCTGTGGCGGAAGGAGCTGAATCGGCTGGTTTTTGGTTGTGAGATAAAAGTTGCCGTGGATCTGGATACAGGGAAATATAAATTTCTTTGGAACATTCGGTGCTTAATAGAGTAAAATTTCACCAACGTCGCAAGGTTCTTGCGGTAGCTTAGCAAGTTTAAAGAGGTGCAAATTGCATATATCCGATACGTTAAAGAGTGCAGTTGTGCACCTAATCTAACCACAACAAGGCGGTTTGCAATGGCTACGAATTACAATTAAGGGGACTGGAGACGAATGTAGGTCGAACTGTCCCATAAACGAATTGTTTTTAAGATAAGATCAATAAATTGTGTAAAGGGTGTCATAATAATTTTTTCTGTGCCGTCATTACTGCTAAGTTGAACATTTCTACACATCGAATTCGATAAATGATGTATGGATATTTAAACAACTGATACAGTTCATGATTGCATCTTCTCCTCAAAACACCTCTTGCAGTCCTCCATAAATAGTGCGAAGAAGGCTAGTGGCAAAATGCTTCAAAATATTGTCCATCATTAATCAGAACTTTTTCCCAACTTTCTGACAACATGCAGATTCCGAGTCGAAAAAACTTTTTGTTCTCTCCGTAAAAAGGGAAGCTCTGCTCACCCAGGCCATACGTCATTGATAGGAGTAGCTGTTAGTCGTTAGAGGCGTAGTCTGGAGTATAAGTTAGTGTTTCCAGGTAGGTTTTAGCGACATTAGCAACTTGCGGTCGATCGTTGTCGAATAAATTTGTCATGTCTGTGGTCGAACTATGCCCGTTTTGCCTTCAATGCTTGGCTCAGCTTCGAGCCATGTCTGTGTGGCCTTCGCTGTTTGATTAGGCCGGTTTGAATTATCGTTACAGGTCTACTTTTCATTATATCCTTCTTTGCCGTCATAGCAGCCGTGAAAAATCGGCGTTCGACGTCTGTCGGCTTCAACTCGCATATGGCAAGTTATTGCTGCCCTTGCCTTGGATGTTCATCTAGTAATATATACCTTTAACTCTACGTCTTTAAACCTTAACATAGCGTTGAAACCATTCGCGACACGTTCTTTCATTAATATAAGCCATAAGTTTCAACATTCATTCGACGAGCTCCGATTAAAATTCACGAATGTAATGATAATTAAGCGTTGACAGATGGATGGATTATCAATCGACGTTTCCGATTTGACATCTTTGCCCAGCATTTTACTGCTGCCACCAGCACCATCTACTGAAAACTCCATAGCTTTATATAATTCGTCCCGTTTTATACCTGTGACACACTATACTTTCATTATGATGGTAACTTTCATTATGATGGTCAAGGAAATTATGGGGTGACACATTACACTTTACTTTCATTTGCATCTGGCATATCAAGTGAGGATATAAACCAGCGTGTTTTTTGCTTTAATTTTAAGTTGTTTTAATTTGGAATATTTAAAAAAATATTTTTTAAAGTAGTAAAGAAAACATCCTTGCAAATTGTTGCTTAACTAACGTCAAATCAAATTATTTTATTTTAAAATGTAGTTCGCAATTTTCCAACAGATGTCACTTAACCGAAATTACAGTCCAAATGAAGGTAAAATATTTTCATTTTGGGCTTTCATTATGATGGGTTTTTGCCACGATAATGAAGGTTACATTCATTATGATGGTGTATGTGTCACAGGTATTATTTTATCATATGAGTTTTTGAAATTTATGAATAGCGAATGTACGATTATATTAAATTCTTTTATCGTAAGCATATTCTCAAAATTCTGGCTCCTCACTTGTATATACCAAATAGTACGTATGTTGGCAACATCTGTTCAAATAAATACTTTGTTGCTAAGACTTAAATTTCATGATTTTGATTCCCTTAAAAAAACATAAATTCAGACAATATTTTTGCCCACAAAATCCACCATTAAAAGCAATAACAAAAGATAAAATAAATTTCCCGGATTACCACCTTTTTCCTCCAGAAATCCCCTAATATTTTCCCTGCTTCTGGTTTTCCGTTCCCATATGATGAAGTATGACCAACGGGCATTTTCCTTATTCAATTAGAAAAGTACGCTATTTGCGGTCTGTGCTGGTCATCACATGTGGCATCCGGCTACCAACACCACATATTCGATGAATTACGACTGGAAGGCCGTTACTCAACGGAAAGGAATCCGCAAATGCCCGGAGGCTCAGATGGGCAAGAAAAACAATTCGAGGGGAGGTTTTTCCATTCTAGGACTCTCCACTCGCACAGCATCAACCCCGGCATTTTTTATCGCCATTTTTTTTATTTTATTATTTTTGCCTCATTCGGACGCTATCTTCTTATCCGCAATGAAAAGGAGAATTATGACGGCTTAAGGTTAGCCCGGGCAGTGCGGCAGTAGTAGCAACAAGGCTTTGATTTCTATTATTTCTTTGAGGGCGTATAGGTGCCATTTTCGCAAATAAGTGATTTGGCAGTCCCCAATCTCGGTGGCGGATATTTCACGACGACGACGTCACGTATACTGGCAGCGGTCATCGATGGCGATTTTTGGACAATTGCTTATGATGAATGTTTCCCTGAAAATTATGGCCACAAATTAATCGAATGATTATGCTGCGCCCGATTCCTTGGCATGAATTTTAAGGTGATGAGTTTTTTATGCCAAATTATCTGCAACTGGGATCTCCACCCGTCATCGATGTTACGTGTGCTGAATCTTTTATAGATACATCGCCTTTGGCAAAAGTGGGTGCAGACCCGATGTTTAGCGATGGAAATGGGCAATGAACAGCTTTGGAATTGTAAAAAGTCTCAATATTAAAATTTTAATTGCATGAATCACCATTTAGTTGGTTATTTTAGTGCTGCTGTAATTTTTATTTGCAAAACGCTAATCTTTATTCTCGACTGCTGGTAGAGGTACGATCCAAGATGTATGTAGTGAAGCACGCTATCATATGAATTGATTTTTACATACAAAGTCACAATTAATTTTAAAAAAATAGCGTTTTTTTAAATACCAAGAAAGGATGACTCTATGTTTTAATATTGCACCTTTGTGAGGATCACATCACTTAATCGTAGGAGGTACTTTTTGAGAAAAGACGTACTCATATACAGGTATAACATAATACAAAAATTGACTTATTGCTATTTTCTGAAATATTGGCGCTTTCTAAAAATTTAGAGATGGACATTCAATAATGGCTATACAAAGTAAGACACAATCGCAACAGCATCATTTACCAACGAGTTTGAGGGCATTCTATCAAAAAACTTAATTATTATTTGCTTTAATTGTGCAATGATTTGAATGTTCACTCTGAATTTTTTCGGTAATTAAATCCACATTCAATTCGCGACTGTGGATTTGAGAATCGCAAAGTGTCAAATCCGCACTCACTTCCGATCCGCCGGATCTCAGAATCGAGGCCAATATTCTTCGAAGGATTTTCCTCTTGAACACGGCTAAGACGTTAGTGTGCTTTCTGCTAAGCACCGCAATGTCTCGGACGTATATGTGAGTACCGGTAAGACCATCATCTTATAAAGAGTAGTTTTGACGTTATGGGTGGATGGATGCTTGGATTTATTTATTTATTTATTTATTTATTTATTTGCCAAACAAGGCACTCTTAGATCTAAGTACACTTTTTACATTTTAGCTTAATTATTTCATAATGCTAAGTCAGGTACAAGTTTAATTGGTCAGGCTATATGTATGCAAATCTACTATACTAATTTTAGTAAGGAACTTAAACAGATATGACGGAAGTTTGGGATTTCAACAGTGGTATTAATTTTCTTTTGTAGGACAATTTGTTAGTGGGATGGGTGAGGTATAGATTATGTTCATTGAAGACCATGCAACATCTATTAATGGGCTCGTTCCTTGCGTAGTCGGTGCGATGAGAATATTCCTTAAGCACTTTCGTGTGCCTAGTACGCCGAACTACATCATTGAGTATTATCCTGTCCGATAAGAACTTCACCTTGAGATCGCCGTTTAGAATATCCAAGGTCAGGCAAGAGATGAGCATTTTTCTCCTGCATGACAGAGGTAGAAGATCCAAAATTTTGAGCCTGTCCGTATAGTGTGGAAGGTTGTGATAGTCAGCGGGGTCATATAGATTTCTTAGTGCGAACAGGAGAAATTGTTTTTGAATGGACTCAATCCTGCTGCTACTGACGTGAAATATGGGATCCCAGACAGGGCATGCGTATTCTAGGATTGGGCGGACTAGTGAACAGAAGAGTGTTTTTGTGACCCAGATGTTATCAAATTCCTTAGCCCTTCTTTTTATAAAACCAAGGAGTTTATTAGCTTTGGCAGTAATACTATCGTAGTGTAGGTTAAAGTTTAGCTTATTGTCTAAAACAACTCCTAGGTCTACGATCTGATCAACACGGTTTAATAACTTGTGGTCAATATAGTATTGCTGCAGTTGCACGCTTTTTTTCCGGGTGAAGGTTATTGCGTGGCATTTGCTAGTATTAAGTTGCAACTTATTAGTGTTGCACCAGTCTTGCAACGCATTAAGTTTCGACTGAAGGAATGATACGTCGGAGTCGGACCTTATGATGCTATATATTTTCAGGTCGTCTGCATAAAAGAGATGTGGTATGTCATTTAATTTGTGGGACAAATCGGAAATAAAGATGTTGAATAAGAGCGGACCAAGATGACTTCCCTGGGGGACACCGGAAGTAACTTCGATTTCTTTGGATAAAAATCCTTGAAATCTTACAACCTGAGTTCTACCGCTAAGATATGATTTTATCCATTCCAGGGCTTGGCCGGTAATACCAAATTTGAATAATTTACGAGCCCTGACTAGGGCTGCCATCACCTAAATGCCCGACGCCGGAAAAAATCTTCGAAAACCCCGGACATTTTGGTGAAATTGAGTTTTTTCCCCAGACACCCTTGGGATTTTTTTTTAAAAACATTTTTCACTGGCTGCGCAGAATTCCTTGAGAGCTTCTATTCGAACGGTACAAAATGAGAAAAAGTTATTTTCAATATCATCGTCTTTATGTCAATAGGATAATCACATATTCCAAATAACCAAACAAGCATATCAATGCCTGGAATTCCTCAAGAGATGCAAGTCCTCCGGCTGCCCGGCTACAATCTAGAAATCCTACATTCGGCCCTGCCTTGAATAGAAGGGTCATAGACAACTACTCAAGCACCCCCTAAACCCCTAACCTAATACTTTTCTTTGATCCTTCAAATCAAGCTTATTACTTGACATTGAACCATGACTTAAATGATATGACGGACTAGTAAGTAGTACAAAGGGTGATTCCTAAGCCTGATCTTATTACAAAAAATATGAAGTAGCTCGCATCCATGATGCACAGCGTTGGAAGAACATCCTATGCCAATATTTGGATTAAGTTTACAATTCGGCTTATGGAAGACATTATTTGTCCCTAGTCTGTTGTTCCCACCGAAGTTTGTGTTGGAATTGTCGCCATGCTCAAGTTATTTTAGAATAATCTCAGCAACTGTTTCCGACTTCTCATTTTAGTACATTTGATTTCAGAGAGCTTTAATGTGATGCCGTTTTTTTGTTTACCCAAATATTTAATGATGACGGGGATTTCTAACTGATGTGATTTCTAGCATCGATCGGTAGATACACTTATCAATGCAACATCTATTAGATTACATTTCAATTCGGCAATCGTTAAATGCCTCAACAAGTTCTTTGCAATAGCTGGAGCTTTTGTGCGATAGCATGTCATGTTTTTTGCTGATTTGAATCTGAAACCGTTAATTGGTTAAGAGAATTACTAAAATCCAAAGAATTGAATGATATGCGGTTATTAACTTATGGTAAGCCACTGCACCGTCGCACAGTGGGGCAAATAGCTCATTTTTTGGACAAACGATAATTCCCAAGCCTGGAGTTAATGAAACTAAAAAAAATTTTTTTTAAACTATTCGTTATAAAATTGCCTTTAATTCTATCGAGCCCGAATTTTGAAATATCAATTGCAGATGGCTAATCCAATATGGCGGTCATGAATTTTGTAAGTAAATTAAAATTTTATCAAAAGATTCTTTAAAATTATAAAAAATTGTTACGGGGGGGGGGGTTTAGAAATCAAAAATTAATTAATAATTATTAATTTAAATAATTTTAAAGAAACTTTTGATAAAATTTTAATTTACATACAAAATTTATATCCGCTATATTGGATTAGCCATCTTTAATTTTGAAATTTCAAAATTCGGGCTCGATAGAATTGAAGGCAATTTTATAACGAATAGTTCAAATTTTTTTTTAATTTCATTAATTCCAGGCTTGGGAGTTATCGTTTGCCCAAAAAATTAGCTAGTTGCCCCACTGTGCGTCGGCTGCTCGAATAAGATCTTCTTTGATGTTCGAACAAAAAAGAGCTTGGCTTGTCGAACTAGTTTTGTCATTAATATCGGTAACAATCATTGTCATTAATATCGGTAATATCGCAATGGAAATGTTTGTAGAACAAATTAAGCATAGAACTTCCTAGCCATATTTTCCTCTTTTTAACATAGCATATTTGTTTTGCAATTCCCTGTTATACGAGCATTTACGCTTGCGCATTTTGTTCTGAAAAGAAATAGGTTAGTCTTTGAGTTGTTTGATAACTAAAAACCCTACTCGCAGCCTTTTGGGTTCCTTGAAGCACTGGATGAAGTTTTTTTTTCATTTTGGATCGATGTACGTTCGATACAATTTCTTGGAAATATTGGAAAGTTCAGCTCCTGATTAAGTTGCTAATTATTGTGAGTTGTCACTGGAACTTTCATACAAAACGGGCATGCGGTGATGGGGTATTTTTCTCACTCCGGAGTTTGCTTGGATGCGGTTTACGAGACAATTTGTTTGAGTTGCTTATCACTCAATTAATCAGGTTTCACCGGACATAAAAAGTGCCCGAGTTTTACCCGGACACATTTTAAAACCCCGCCCCGGACGGTCCCCGGACGCCCTTCAAACTAGGACAAATCCGGGGAAACCCGGACGGATGGCAGCCCTAGCCCTGACAGACTATAGTATGTTTTGTTGACTTTAAGCAACCGTGCACGTATTTCTGGTTTCATGCTAGTGTCGGGGCTGCTACTATTGGGCCAAGGTAGGTAAGTGTACTTCTTCTCTACTTTTTTTTATGTGAAACTCTACAGTTTAAGTGTAATCTTTCCAAAAATTCAGCTCTTTTGGAACAAGTGACGTTGCCATATGTTTCACATACAAAACATTAATAAAAAAAATTATGTAAATGTTTATAAAATTTATCAAGATCAAAGTCACTTCTTTAATTTTTAAATCACATCGAATTGACAAATGACCAAGGGTCGGATTCGGTGTGATAAATCAATTCCAATTGCATATTATACTTTAAACATACTTAGAAAATTGAACCGTAAAGCATATGTTTCAAATATTTATCCACTTTTATCCAAAAATCAACTTTATTATAATTTAATGTCTTAAATTAAAAAAAGTCTTGATTTTCAACATCCCATAGACTCATAGATCATCAAATGGCAAAATGTTGTTATTGAAATTGTAACCTAGTTCTTTATGACGATGATAACATATTGATCCAATACATTGGAACAGAGCCAAATCTGAAGAAACTTTAATACTTTTCACAGTCGAAGGTTCTTTTAAACTTGCAAGCTGCAGGATTGGTGCAATTGCGGATCTTATAATATTTAATTCCAACTGTGTCGTTGAATTTAAACAAAACTTGACCCGAATAACATCGTTGTTAGCTTATGTTTTCACCATCGTACCATTTTGTCGAGTTATTTCCTCCCCAATTGAATCTTATACGCTTTAAACCCACACAATATCTAAGCAAGTTACAAAAACAAATAAAGTTTCATTAACTTAATGAGCCAGCGCATATGAGGCTATTATCGACTTATTTCCACCTCGTAAAAAGCACCACTTACCGCCTTATAAATTGTAGATTAACACTGCTAAGCTAAAGTCAACAGTGTGTAACTACAATTCAATTCACTTGACACCCACAACATGGCTCTACTATTTATGTCGGCTACTTACGCTTTTATGTAATTAAATATAATTTCTTTACGTCCTCTTACTAAATACGTTCATGAATAACAACCAAACTTTTAATATTACAGTACCCTGACCCTTTCAGTTAAACTTACTTCTTACTATTTGAAGTCGTAAAACTAGGCTCAATTCCATATATCAGTGGCCAACAATAAAGTTCGCCATATTTAAGGCCTTCATCAACATAAAGTCATTTTTCTTAGTCCCCCAATATCTAAGAAGTAGTAACCATTTTTTCTAGGGCACTTTTTACCTGATCTGTACTTAAGGAGGTTTTTGTTTAAAATTATTTGCATACAACAGGTTTCATTGATTTTTATGACTAATCAAATGCGTGTTATTGGGGGAGGATGGGGTCAGTTTGTTAAGCAACTGCTTTCACATTCTGACACATAAATAAAAGACGATGTAAGCGACTAAAATATAAATTCAAGGCGTACCCACCTTAAAAACATTCCAAAGAAAAAATAAATAAGGAAAAAAAATTAAAATAAAAGACGAAAAATAAAACTTAGCAGCACTAAGGCGAGTCCAACATGAAAAGGCAAAAACAACAACAAACACATGAAGCGAAGAAAAGCAGCAACAGACATTTTTTTATTATGGCATAACACTAAACAAAATGGCGGACAGCTATTTAAAATTCTGTCAATGCACAGCTCTTTCGACAAAAACATTTTTGAAATACTAATGCCGTTGCCATAACGCTCATTGTCTTCGGGAGCCCTGGTGCTATAGCACGACACACACCCAGGCAAGAAGAGCACAACGCAACTATAGCCCCATGCCAGCTTTCCAGGCCCCAGAAGAGCCCCCTATAAGACTCCTCTGCCGTGCGCAAACGGGGAGGTGGTTGCCCTTGCTGCAGCCACCGAGAAAGGATTTCCCTCGCCCATCCAACCCCCACATGCTGCCCAAGATGCCGCACAATTTATAAGTGTAACCGCTGCCGGTGTTTATTACGTTAAGCCGTTGATGACGGATAAGTGTGAACCCATCACAAGGCACCTACCGCAACCGCCTTCTTTAGGCCCCAAGAAATCCAAAATGGCAGAGCCTTCCCGAATCGCCGTAAGTGCCGGAGACCAGCCAGCACTGGCTGAGCCCCGAGCAGCCTAAAGAAATTTTTCTTGAAGACGTTTTAATGGAGTTTTATGAGAAAGGAAATGAAATCGCGGTCGCCACTTGAATTCGAAATCAGAAATCGAAACCCAAGTGACATTAAAGACGCGAAGCCAATAAATAAGGAGGAAAGACTGCGACGTCGCAGCCACACAGACGCACAACAGCAACAGCCGCACAAAGCGGGGCCGCCACCGCCGAATGGATCCAGGGCCCCAATCCGAAACCAGCAAAATGTCGCCACCGTCCATTGAAAATCGGCCGAGCGCGGAACTTTCGTTCGTTTTTAAGCAATGACGGGCCGCGCTAATTCGAGTCTCGTTAACCTAATCTGGAGTTACGAAAACACCTTCCCAAGTCGATTTTGAATGGGAGTCGGGATTGCTCAAGGCTCGTTTTTGGGAGATTTCCTTAATGGCACTTTGGTAATTTACCTAAAGGTTGGCGGGGCTGACGCCGCGGCAAGGGCCTCAGCCAGGTGGGCAATGTCTTACCTTGATTCACCGTAATTTATTTTATTGAAAGTAATTCTCAGTCGGCGCTTGTGGATTGTGTGAATGCATGAACACTCATTTGTGATGGGTTGATTCATTTCAGCAGTGTCCTACTTTTTTTGAAATTGGAAACAACCGAAAATTGTTTCTGGTTATGGTGTCACCTGCCAGGTAGTGTCGGCTGCAAGCACTAGAAATTAGTGCAACTTTCAAAATCTTTGTAGAGTTGCATATGATGGAGAAAGCAGGTGCAATTTTTAGTCACGCTAGAAGGGTTGTGTTGGTGTTCAATGCTTTGTTCTTGTATTGACTGGAAAAGTAGAACGATGTAAAAAATTAAAAACAATAATGTGGGAAGTTGATGTAGCCCATACGAACCAACTCAAGGATAAGCTGAAAACTATACGTGAAAAGTTGATCAATTATTTGCTCATTATAGACAAAGATGTACACGTCCAGACGAATAAGGGCCTTTCAGGTAATGGAGTATTTAAGTTTTTATGTGAAAAACTAGATAAGCCTTCTGTGATGGTTCAATCATTAACATGCCGGACAATTTCTAGCATATTTCTAAGCATACATGAAATAAAGTATTTTAACTAAATGGCATAAATGGGCAAACGAAAGCCTATGCTTTGGATTGAAATCGAACCTTTAACCTCTGGTATGGAAATCGGACAAACTCCTAGGCTTCGGAGGCTTGCATAGAAAGAGTGGAAAAATTTGAGTGTTTCGTGTGTCCGTGACGATTTTTTATTTTGAGTCTCAAAAAAAATTGTCCCAAGTCGAAACAAAAGACTTTGCCTACATAAAAGCGATTTTTCTCTCATTCAAAGTTTGTTCCGCTTAAATTTTTAGTAAACTTTTAGAAAAGCTTTTTGCATCTGGACGCATACGTCTTCGTCTATTGGCCTAAGTACACGAGAAGCAAGGTTCTAAAGGAAAGGCTCTTTTTGGACAAGGAAAACTTGAGAATGTGGAAAACATGGAAAGTGTACTGCTGTAGTGAGCATTTTTATGTTTCTGCTATTGTCCTGAGAGCACGGGAAGCTCACACTAACAAAAATTAAAAGTTAATAATGTTCATAGTTGATCAAATCAAAAAAAAACTTTATGTGAGAAAAGCTTCAGAAAGCATAACAAATAAAGGCATGATATCATGTATAGCAACAGAAGAATTCTGCTTCGCTCTTATACTTCCCATGTATTTTCACCAAACAAGCAACAGAGCTTTTTTATTCAGGAGCATGCTTCCGCGTGTACTGCAATGGGCTATTGAGTTCCATATTCTTGAGTTCATAGCCGGAACAGCTTAAGCGATGATTAATAAAGAAAATCTTTTACTAAGTTTTTACCTGCCCACCTTTATCCATGAGACACTAATTGTGTTCGGGGAATTAAGTCAACATATTAGACAATTATGGCTATCCTCTTTTTCGGTCTTAACATGTGCAAGTTTTTAAAAGTTGGAAAATCTTCGGAGAAGTGTAAGCCTAGAAATTATAATGTCCGAGTACCATCCTAGAGATCCGTGGTTCGAACCACACCGCGGCAATGGCGCTTCGTCTTTCCACTTTCATCTCTCACCAGGGTAAATTTTCGTCTTCTGACAGTTCTTTGAAACCTTGACAGTACAAAGAGAGGCTCTACTTTTGAGCGTTTACTCCACTGATTTTGACAGATTGCAGTAAGTGTGGCAAGCACAGCAAACGAAGGCGCAATGAAAGCTTTTATAACCAACACAAGCAAAGCTTTTTAAAAGTCTAAAAAACTAAAAAGCAGCTTGCAATGTGCGCAACATGTATTTGGAAGGCAAAACCCATGGCCTAATTCCAATTCTGAAAGATTCTGAACAGTGTTATTTCAAAACTGTCAAAGCAGACTTTTATGCAAACTTTGCACCCAGAACGAGATCAAGGTTAAATTACTACTACTACAACGTAGTGAAAAACCTTCCCGCCGACCTTCAGTTCATGTATTTGGAAAACCCGCATTATTTATGGACTCACACAGAGCAGACATCGATTGCCGCGTTTTTTTCCGTACCGGTGTGAAGTCATATGTTCGTACTCCTATAAGTGGTCGTCTCTTTGCTTCTTTTGCTTCCTCGTCTGCGTATTCTTTCCTACTTATGCTAACATGCGCAGACACCAAATGAGCCTTATATCCTAATTACTATCTGTCATATTTGATCTATTGTTGGATGCCTATTTTTCAGGTTCCTTATTGAGTGTAGTGCAGATAGCAGGTCAGTTATGACTAATAGTCTAAGAGCTGGAGACGAAAAAGTGCTTTGATCTTTAATGTTGGCAAACTCGATTGCAACTCATTCTATTACTAAACGGGATTATATGTCCGAGCTCTCCGACACTTTTAGTGGTGCAGGACAAAGTTAAGAATGGTAAAAATGTCATCGATATGGCGCATGGAAATTTGTAGGATAGAAGACTTTATGCATTTTCCTCCAACCTTAAAAAAATTCTGTGCAATCTTTGAACAATCTTGGCGGTTAATGTCAGTAATGTTTTGGGTCCTCTAGAAAAACTTTGGTTGCGTTCAAGACGCAGCTGACTGCAAAATATTTAGGGGTATTCATGTCAACCCTCGTAAATTGCGTAAACGTAGTAAACGGGGTAAACTAATGTCACATTCATGTTAATCTGACATTAGTTACGCTGCACATTGGGACAGATAGCAAATTTACGACGACAAAAATAATAACACCCAATTCTCTCCGAAAGTTTCGATTGAAAAAAAATACGTGTTCAATATTTTTTGAAAATCTGTCTGGCAATACAGAAATTGACTGACTCCCCGCCCCACCCCCTTTCGGGGCGTGGGGCAACTCTAAAATTTAAACTAGCAACTTTTCACGGATTCTGATTCTCCGAAGAGAAATATGAAACTTTTATCTGAAATTTTTTTTTATCCGAAACCCCCCTGGACCCCCAAAAATCATCATGCGGTATGCAACAGATATTCATAGCATCTCAGGTAAGCGTCCAAAACAGAAATACCGAACTTGTATGTACTTTCATCACAAGTATGTCGTCTGTATAGTAACGACTACCTAGAAAAAAGGGTCTGCTTAACAAAGCGGTAATAAGGGGACGGCTTTATGGATTTTTTAAAATCACTAATGTTTATTGCATCTAAAAAATTGTGATATAAAATGGAACTATGCGGGACTTTTTTTTAATAGCTTGAAACTACAGTATGTAGGAGTCATTTATTTAATACTTAGAAAAACGTCTTATATACTACAGAATTATTTTAATTTATTAACAAATTCTTGTAAATATATACCTGTCGCTTCTTCCTCCATGCTTAAATGCCACGACTCTTCAAAAAAATAACACAAGCATAATAAGCTGTTGATATTTCGAGCGCAATTGGTTCTCGCGTTGACCGTGGGTCAGAAGGGGGAAGTTTAGCGCGTGTTACCAGGTAATTATGTTATTATCTCGTATTTTTTTATTTGTAGTATTATGGAGTGGTTATTTAAGAATGTATCCCAGTTAGTTTTGGTCAGTTCAAATGTAATTTTTTTTTATTTTTGTCGTCGTAAAGGTGCAACCCGTCCCAGTGTGCGCCGTTTACTAGTTCACGCGATTTACGAGGGTTGACAAGAATACCCATATTGTATTTATGCGTTCAAAATATGAAAACCGCTGCAAAAATACTTCAACGCGCGGCATTCGGCTGCAGATGACAATCAGCTGCTGCATTCAATTTGCAGTCAGCTGCGTAACTTGAACACAGCCTTTGAGTAAAACCAAGTACATTTCCTTAATGACCATGCATTTCCATCTACAGAAATACTATTTCCTAGCCACGTAATTATTCTTGAACATGATTACGCCCCGTGTTATAAAGGATGGACGCCAATAAAATTCTTATATGGAGTAGGAAAAATTGTCCTTCACGGACCTCGCAAGAGCCCAGAATTTAACGTTATTGATAATGTTTGGGTTGGGTATCCATAATTTGAAGCAAGTTAGGATTCATATATTCATTGATCGGATGTATTCCGGCCAGATATCAGGCATTGATTGACGTTAAAGAAGGTTCAACCAAATATTAACAATGAAAATTTAATGCCAAAAATTAAATCGATTACATCTGAGGAGCATCTGTTCAAAAGGTCGTATTTCCATCATAAAATATATTCAAATGCACATTCATGTGAAGATTAAGACTACAATATGATACGGACTATATTTTTTTTAATTACATATTTGTTTAGAAATACGAGCCGTAAGTTTGTAAGAAATACGACCTTTTGATTTGTCATTTCAAGAAATAAGGCTTTTTGAATATACTTTGGATATACTTGTAGTGAAGTTTTTTGGGGTTTGGATCTTTACGCTTTTTCTTTCTTGAGCCAGTATTCAAGGACTCTACTAAACCTTGTTCGTCCATTTTCAGAGCGATTTTTAATGTAAAATAATGTTTAATTTCCCTGTTTTTTTGTGGAACGCGTTTTGTCGCGGTAAAGTAATTTGATTTTGTTTAGAAATGAGAGCGTTACAAAAAAAGTGAAACATGTTGAGGGTAAGTGCATCTTTCCCAAGCTTCGTGCTTCCAAGCCCAATTACAATGTGGGAATCTCCACGAGTATTTCTTACGTGTTGTAAACCCGGTTTTTTAAGCGAGAGGAGGAAAAGAGAAAGAGGGAAGTGTTGTAACATTTTCAACCCACAATTTTTGCCGTGAAAACTAACACAATGAGCTTTCTTACTTTCTATCTTCTTCTTTCTTGGCTTTGAAGTTTACAAGAGAAAGAAGAAGAAAGAAAGAAACATTACACACAGTTTGATATATCCTTGTAAAGACGAGAATGTTGCTCATGGTAAATTCCCCCCCGTATAGACAGAAAACAATGGCTGAAACTGGTTTAACATCATGTATCGAGAATACTCGTGTAGATACCCTCAAATGGGCCTCCTCATACGGTGCCATATTCATGGCAAGTAAAACCGGTTTTATAGATGAAAGAGGGGAGGGAACGGAAGAAAATTACGAATAAAACCGGGTTTACTCAACACACTTATGGCATCGTGTGAACAGGCTCAAGGACAGAAAAAACTTTCTTCAGCAAGAATCTTTGGGAGGTGGTTACAATCAGAGCAAGAAACTCTCGCGAGCATTAAGCTTTCTGCGGAACTTTTTACAGTCAAAAGTGTTTCAATTCTTTCTGTACACATCCCGTCTTCTTAAGAATTTAACGAGAATCAAACAAAAATGGAACAGCAAGAAACAAAAGTAATTGCTCTCATTGTAATTGGGCCTTCCTTCCGCTTACAGTCACAATTATATGAAACGAAAACTCAGATCGTATTTTGAAGTAAAGTTTCTTTTGCTGAGGGGCTTCCGGTTAACCGATTATGCTGAAATTTTGCACACAGCTTCAGTTTCGATGACAATATAATATAGTATACTCAATAGATCCAATATGGCCACCAAAAAAATGGCGGATTACCGTTTCCTTCACAAGATGCAGAAATACGTCTTTTTGATTGGAATCCTAATTTTTTGGAATTTTTTATATGGAAAGTACGCTCCATTTGAATAAGTTTTTAGGCTCATTCGATGGACATTTATGCCATATTTTCAAAATAATTTTAAAATAAATAAATAAATAATAAAAAATTGAAAACGGAAATACGACCTTTTGAACAGATGCTTCTCATCTCTCCTCCACCTGATAAGAGTTTAACTTATGTTTTCAGTATTTTTGAATATAAGTTTTCCTCAAGCAAAAGTCTGATAAGAACATCTAGGCCCTGAATGAACGTAAACAATAAAACTTACTTAATTTGGCATACCCTTCCATATAATTTAAATTTTTTAAGGTCAAAAATTAAATTTTGTTGTCATACAAAAGTATCTGATTAAAATTATTGAATTCCTTGAGATTTTATTGCTTACAACACATAAAAAAAATTATTTCGGCCTTAGCAACTTCCAAAATCAACTTAGTAACTTCCAAACCGAAATGCCACACGAATACAAATTGTGGCATAACAGATATAGTAAATGGTTGTGTTTGGTGTTGATATTTTGTATAAGTAATTTCTTTCTATCCATAAAACTTTAGCTATAAACCTCTAAAATAAATTTGGTTTTATTAAAATTATTGTTAATTAAACAGTTGCTTTTCCAGGTGCTTCCACAAGGAGAAGCCCAGCTGTAGAATTATTTGAAAACCATCAGGGTACCCACATACTGCAGGTAAGCTACCCCCAATTGTGACACTTTTTCTATAGTTAAAACTTAAAACATTTTTTTTTCTCCATTTTGTTTCCAGTCCCTAGATGGCTTTGCCCTTGCAGTGGCTGCAGATGGGCGATTTCTGTATATTTCTGAAACGGTCTCAATTTACCTCGGCTTATCACAGGTGGAAATGACGGGAAGTAGTATTTTCGACTATGTCCATCAGCAAGATCATGCCGAAATAGCAGAACAGTTAGGTCTAAGTTTAGCAAGTGCTCAAAGCGGTGGACTAGCATCACCGTCATCAGGTGCATCAGACGAAGGCGCAGGCAACCAGGGAACAAATAATCCAGACGGTAACTATATATACTTATATACCAATGACCATAGTATCTGTATGAGCAGCAAAACAATATTGTGCTTGACGCGTAGACAACGGCAAATCTTTGCGAGTGATCACTTTTCCCACGGGTGTAGTCAGGTGTAGCAATCACGAGATTCACGCTGGCCAACCGTAACTCATTAACTGATTAATTTGCCGTGAAATTTCTTTTAGTAATGTTCATTAACTCACGCTTATTAGTGCTGTTGTTGGCCAAGATTTCAGTCCAGTTTCTTATCGAGCATTTTTTTTCTTTCTCTCCCCGTTCCGTTACAGTTTCTGCCCAGATGTGTCTGACTTCGACCAGTGCGTTCAAGGGATTCGACAGGTCCTTCTGTGTGCGGATGAAGTCTACCTTAACAAAAAGGGGATGCCATTTCAAGTCATCAGGATACCGGGTGAGTACTGTTTAGTAATAATCGATATTTGCTTAGAGTTTAGAGGTGAGAATCTAGTCTAGAGCTACTATAAAACCACTTTTTTTTTATATATAATACAAAATATGAAAACGAATGAATCTCTGTCTCTACTCATATATCTACACACTCTTGGGATATGCTTTACACCGTCTTGGGATATATGCCATATAAATATTTCCGCTACTAAATCGCTTTTATTTCGTTTTAACAATGTTGAAGATTACACGGAAGATTGTGCCGCTCAAGAATATGAGAGGATCGTCTTCTATCTTATGCAGGAATCTGCAATCACTTTGCCCGTCGGCATCTTTATTTATGACAGGGAACCGCTTTTCTTCAGAGTTGAAAAATTATTATGCCCCAAACTCAAACAATTTTTTTTCCGTCGCCGTCGGCTAAAAGTGTCTTCTGTAAGAAATTTATTCGAGGACTTCTTTACGACAGTAGCAGAAATGTTTTTTTCTCGATTATGTTGTTTTGGGGGAGCTTTGATGACTTTATTTTGACACCTACATAAAATGTGTTTCATTTTTGATACCTGCTCTCAGGTGTTGGCTGATTAAAAGTGAATAAAAATTAATTTTTTTTTGTTGTCCAGGTGTCACTAAAGGAAACGTGTTTTGGATTTTTTCGTAGTATTTGCTTGTTTTCATTTTGCAAATTTGAATAGAAAAGAAAAACAGGAGTATTCTTTAGGACAAAGATTGTGATTCTTAAGGTAGATTTAAAAATATCTTGGATTTAATTCTTACAATTTTGAACTCAAGAGCAATAAGGCTTTCATGTTTAAATTCAACTTTATTTTTATAATTCCTTCTAAAGTCTACTCAGGATGATGATATTTTTAAGGATTTTTCTTTATTTGAAAATTCTGTCATAACTTTTCTAGTGAACTCAATATTAATAACCTAGAAGAAATAGAATTGTCAAGGTATTTAAAGTTTAGGTTAAAATTTTTTCACAATTCAATTCTTCATATTCATTGCCACTTTGACGAAATAAATGAAAAAGGTTAAAAAAATTACTATTAAAGTAAAGAGTTAAGGAATTAAAAGAATTGTAGTCTAAAAAGGCTGAAATAATAGAGAGTGTCCCTTTTTAATAATTTTATCTTTATGGTTACTTTTTTAGTTTTTAGTGCACAGAAATAGTTAAGCTTTAGTGCATTCAATTAATTTTCCAACCAATTATTTAAATATGATTTTATCGTTTATTTTCGGACGATCGATCGTATCTTAATTCTGCTTAAATGAATTTCACATTTTAGTTTATTTGGCAAGATTTTTAGGGACGTTTTGAGTTCAGTGAAATTCACTTTGCTACATGTGTCCTTGCAATGTCAAGTATGTTCTACTTCTACCGAATGATCCGTTTGGCATAGTGAATAGGTTTTAACTACACCGAAATGTCCATCCGACACGTGAACATTCGTAGTTAAAATTTCCATCTGGGCACAAAGTGTGTACAACATGTTTTCTCGTAAAAAATACTGGTAAAATTGTATTCGTGTATTAAGATAAAGCAAAGTCTGGGCGACAACGTACGCTAGAAAATATGATACAGTAAGGCGGACTGTAATTTTGTCTATGCAACACACACAGTCTCGAGTTTCTTCGCCTCTAACCACCCGATTTTACCATTTTCTTATCGTAATACGTTTTAATCTGACGATTTGACAATTAGTCCGGGGAAAGTAGAAAGAAAAACGCACGAAAGGAGGCAAAATTCCAAAATGGCTGAAAATTGGTCCACCGCTTCCTTGGGACTCTATAAGAATACAATTTCAGAATCACAAAAAAAAACATGGCCGCCGGAGATATCACTTTTTGGCAAAAAAAATCACTCAAAAACTGATTTTTGCAAAATTTTTTTTTGATCAGTCACTACGAAACGTTATCGCCTACAAAAAAGCCCTCTTGTCATTTTTTCGAAAACCTAACCCTTTCGAAGTTATTCAAGGTATTTTTTTGGACGAAAAGTGATTTTTGGAGACTTTGACCTTGAATAACTTCGAACTTCCTTTCTAGGCGAAAACGTTTCCTATTGACAAATCAAAAATTTTTTTTCGAAAAAGTCAGTTTTTGAGTAATTTTTTTTGCCAAAAAGCGATATCTCTGGCGGCCATGTTTTATTTTTGTGATTCCGAAATTGTTTTCTTAAAAAGTCCCAAGGAAGCTGTGGACCAAAATTCAGCCATTTGGAATTTTGTCTCCTTAAAATGCTAATTTCCCCGGACTAAATGTGTGAAAATCTGACTCGAAATAAAGCAATTCACTTCCAAATAAATTTTTTTGACCAAAGGTGTACATAAAAAAGTTTTACTTCAAAACTAGTAACGAAGTTTTTTATTATTTTTCTGTTTGTGATCGGACCAAAGTCGTCTGCTTGTTGCACCAAGCGCAGCCAAAATGTGGTACGCGTACTCCGACTAAAGCTTCCCGTACTTTTGGGGTTCGCGTACCACACTTTAGGAAATACTGCTCTACTAGATAAGTCCCTAATAGCCGTGCGGGGTTGAACCAAATAAAATATTTATTTCGTGGTGTTTCGTATTGTGCACCATCCTGCGTTGTTCATTCAAATACCCAAAAAGTTTTCACCAAATGGTATTCTTACTTAATCTTCAGAGTACACTAGTCTTTAACAACATATGTATTGAATCAATTCGAGCAGCTCCCCAGGGCCGGATTAAGGATCTGGTGGCCCCTAGGCGGAACCGGTGGTGCGGGCCCCCCTCAAAAAAAATTCAAATCATTAAGTTCAATATCACCTCACATATTGATTGCCAGAGCTAATCGTTTCATCGTTTCCACGTCGGTAAAGAGAAACAATTCTGATGAATCAGTTCGTTTATTAATAAGGGGACTTGCGTAATAAACAAAACTGTGGTATAGACCTGGAGACGTCATCTACAGGAAGTTCGGACACCTCCAGCTGGGCATTGTCAGGGTCATCCTCAGACTCAAAAAAAAAGGCTACATTGACTAAGAGCACCACACCAGGCGAAACAATACGAATTTTGGACAACTGGAACGATTCCCCTTCACCCGAGCAGGTTATGTTAGCTTTGGCTGTATTTTTATTAACTCCGTCAAATTTCCCTTCGACCGAGATCATTCTGTTCGAATAACCAAGCTAGGGATATTTCAAGAGCACTCTGTAATATGAAACACTTCTGCTAAGCAAGCCGCTTGGTATTTTGCCTTCTGTAAAGGAGGAAAAATGAAACAAGGTGAAAAGAAAATAATGATCAGAAACTCTGAACCAATTTTTGTTTGGTCGTTGGTCAAGATTACGAAGATATGATTGAAAATTGAAGAATTCTGCTAGCAAGGCAAAGGCAATCAAAACTAGTACACGAGTTTTTCAAAGATATTCTACTGGATACGCACTCTTCTTAAACTCGTACGACAACGGGAAGAAAACTATACAAATACGCCCGTGAATCTGTAATCTGGCAGTCATCGACGACATTCTCTATCCTTTGAGGTTATTGAAGACTGCTGTATAAACAGAACTCGCACTTACCTTTTGTAAAAACCATGTGTAATCCAATACAAAGTTTGGGCAGTCTAATTCTGATTGGATTGTTGAAATGTCACACAGATATCCACTACAATAGCACAAGGGATTTTCTTTCTGATTTGTTTAGACAAGCGAAACTAGGACCACCTATACTCTATACTCCGGGGGAGCTGAACTACTTCGCGTGGTCGTTGCGCTGTAGAAGCTATCTTAGGAAGGTTAAAACACAAATTCGCGCAAATGCAGGAGCGACTCAATGGCTCATATACACTTTTTCCTTCTTTCATAAATTTTAAATATTTATTAGCTCAATATTACTGAGTTGAAAGGAAGTTTGCGCCCCCAACTGGCCGAAATCGTAACTTCTTGCCATGGTTGTTGCATAGTTTGAAATAGCTTGAGTTGTAATATTTGGAAGTAACAATTTCTATGATCATTTTCAGTAGAAACATAATCTATCCGCCTGCGCGTCAAAGTCGGTGTCTTTTGTGTTGAACTGCATAAAATATTTTTGTGTGTGGTGCGGGCCCCTTTGTGGTGCGGGCCCCTAGGCGAGCGCCTATGTTGCCTATGCTTTAATCCGGCCCTGCAGCTCCCATGGCCCTAAATGTAGAAGCAACCCTTAGGCCCCGATTTTGTTGCCGTATTGTTGAAAGACCTTTTACGTACGGATGCTTTTAAAGGGCTTAAATACAAGAGATCATGATGGTAGTGAATATCAGCGTGGGGAGGTTTTACGGCTTTGTACCACTTTTGTTGGTAAACAATTTGCTGATCTTATTTATTTACTTATTCAGTGCTGCACCAGAAGTCTGATCCTGTCGGCTCGCAAATGTTCTCTGGATCGGTCTTGAGATCCAATTCAGTTTGACATCAAATCAGCGAATGTTTGGTCTTTTGGTCGCATACCACAAGTCCTATCCCAAATAACTTTTCTTTTCGCTCATTCAAGCGAGATGCTCTATGACGCCATATTGCTCGTAAATCTAGCCATTATAGACTTTCTAAGGTCGTGCTACCTCATATCTGTGTCCAAAAATTCTTCGAGCTGGCTCATTGCTAGATGCTTGGATTGGAAGAGCTTCTACAGACTATACTGGCGTTATTGGCTTTTAGCATTCGTACGTGTATTTCTGGTTCCATTTTGTTTGTCAGTTTCTATTACTGACCCAAGGTTGGTAAAAAATGGTGGTGGAAAATCAGCTCCCATTAGATTACTAAAGTCAAGCAGGATTTTTCGCAGTAGTACCTACTGAAGCGGGGATAGGGAGATGCTTACGGAAACCGCCGGTTTTACTTAATGATTATTTACATAGTTGTTTGAAAAATAGGTTGGCAAAACAATAGATTTAGGAATTATATATAAATGTTCGTTAATTGCAAGGAATGAGAAAATTGCCATAGTTTTCTTTAGGACTGTAAAAATAATAGTTTTCTATTTTCCCTTTCGTAGGAGCACACTGATTCCTTACTCTCATCTATCCTTCTTCTTCAGTTATTCTTAATTCTAGCATTTTTTCGTAACTTACCGTTGTGAGGTTAGACCTCCTTTTTCATTGGCTCTTTTAGCTTCGAATCGATTTGATTTTTATCTATTGCAACGACGACTACACTTAGCTGATACGACTGACATTTTTAGTTTAATAGATACTGTATATAATTTTAATTTAATAGATTTAGATCCACAACCTTTAAAATTGTAATTACAACTGCTTAAACCTTATTTCCGAAGGTCATAGGTCTAGTGGAAAGCTGAACAAAAAATCTGTTGTAAGTACAGGATAAATTGTTTTTAAATTCCTTTCACACGCAGACAGATTATAATCTCGCAATTTTTTGCGTTAAATACAAAAGGTATCTTCAAATATCCTAAGGAAAAAACCTATTTTTAGAAGGTAAAGAATTTTGCACTTGCATAAAAAAAAAATCTTACATTATCTCATAAAAATGTATTTAATTTTCTTATTGCCCCCAAAACACAGTCTAAGATCTCTACCGGTAAATTGAATGTAAGAGCTTCATTATCTCGTTGGGTATCCCACATGTCCCATAATCCAGTTCTTCGGTGAACCCTTCTTTAGGCACACGTGGATAATCCACACTATCCATAACCTAAACTTACCCCAATTTATTCCAGAATTATTTATCTTAATGTGAGACCACAGGGAGAACAAACGGCCTCCGCTAGTTGTATAACTTTCTTGGGCTAATTATAATTTTAATGACATTCCAGTGACGGTAATGATCTCGTTGCCTGCCGGTGGTAATGCCTGCAATTCTAATTATTTAACTCTGAGATAAGATGTGATATGCACACCGGATATAACTTTTATTCTACTGTGGCTAATTTGTGTATGGCAGCGCTTGGGACTAATTTAAAGTGTGCTATAGTAAGAGATGTATGCTGTGTCGGTGTGCTGGATCTTCTCTACGCATGAAGGTCGTTATTTGAATTTATTATGCACGCATCCTTCGTGTAATAATCTCAAGTTGTGTAGAATCTCTTAAAATATTCTGTGTGTGATTTGTGTAACATATTCGTTCATATAAATGCTAATTAAAGTAATTAACCCCATCAATTAACTAATTAAGTCGTGTATACCCCATCTACAGGTAAGCGAGGTTTCTGATAAGGGTATAACCAACGGTGGCAAAAGTGGTAAATCAACGGCTACCAATTATTCGGTACGTATCAATAAAATCAGTTTTTGAGATACGTTCATTCGGAAGGAAATTGCTTGATTGAAAATTATTTACTTTGATTGCATTTAACGAATTATTTTTTTATTGAGATCAAAATATGAAGTAACTTTGGTTACAATTGTTGGAGAAGAAAATAATTTGCTCTTAAAAATATTTTGAGGTATTGGCTGTTAGACAATCGTACTTTAATATGTGAATGTAACAGGGTTTTATATTAAAGGCAGTTAATATCATTCTCTTGACAGTGTGGAGTACGAAAATATCACTTTTAATCTAAAAAATAGTTGCAAAGTAGCAGTTAAGCTATTGCAGCTTCTCTACGCCTTCGCCTTCTAAAAATAAACCATCTTGTTTTGTGTATTAGGTGCTAGGAGTAGCACGGATGCAATAAGGAGCTATTGCAATACCAGCAGGCCCACTAGTTCAGATTTGTAGAATAAACATGCTTGCCTAAAGATTTTCACCTATACCCAGAACACAATGAGGCCGACAACGTCAAATTCTACGGGAAAACAACAACAATTTATATGAGAATTTTCGTTGTCGGCCTGATTGTGCCCCGGGGGTTAGACTTGTTTGGTGAAGCAAGGTCGCGCTGAATAACGAGACTCTCTTCCTGGCTATTGCGGGACAGCTCGTCGCCATACCTCGTCTCATGGTTTTTGGCGGGGACTCTACTTTCGGGTTGATGAAATTGTTACTCTTCTGTAGAACTTCCGCACTTTCTACAGCCAAGCAACATAATATCGTTTTTTCTCGTCCTAGCTCTTTGTATTTTTATTTTTGTGTGCCTGTATTTTGTTAGATTGCCAAATTGATCGGTAGCTCGGTAGCTAATAATGGCAGTATTTTTAAGGTGTGTTCAACTTTCGTTGAGCCTTTCCGTGTTGTAATACATTCTAGGAACACCATTCGCTTCGAAAAGCCTTTAAAAACGCTTTTTCAAAAGCTTCAAAGCAGTAAAGTGCTTACGCTCCGCAAGAAGCTTCATATTATTTTAACATTGCATGTCCGCAAAGCTCAGCACTTTTAATGCAAATATAACGGGAAAAAGGTCGGATTTTGATAAAAATTGGAGAAAAGACGTACTTTGATGCTATAAATAAGTGGTTGAAATTTCAAAAGTTTGCGAAAAAATTTAAAATTGCCGCCATTTTATGCCAAATCATCGTACGGTAAAATATTTTTTTTTAAATTGTAGGTTTTTTTTATGTACTTTCTTGTGAGTATACGCAATACTTCGTGACTTTATTTGAAATGCCCATTTTAGGCCTTTGAAAACACTAAAAAATTTCAATTTTCAATTTTTTGCCTTTTGCTTACTATGAAAAGCTACTTGCCAACAATTTTTTTTGCAAACTGCCTATTTTTGCCGTAAAAAGCGAACTTTTTTTTGAAATTTCAACCACTTATTTATAGCATCAAAGTACATCTTTTCTCCAATTTTTATCAAAATCCGACCTTTTTCCCGTTATTTATTGCATTTTTAGTAAAAAAAAACAAAATCTCATACATTTTGGTTTTTTGAGGTTAGGATTCATTTTTAAAGTATTTATACCAAATCAGTTCGATAGTCTTATCATTCACGAGTATTTTCCAATTCTTTTTATTGTTCTACGACCAACAGAACTGGAGAAATTAAAAAAATAGTGCAACAATGCATCAAAAATGGCAATATTCTCGTGCAGCACAGGACCGATTTTACAGAAATTTTTTTTTCGCTTTATCTTACCATATGTAAAGAAAAAAAACAAAAAAATCCAAATTCCCAACTACATAATAACTTCGTTTTTTTTTGTTTAATTTCCCTCTACTAAAACTGTATAAATGCAATTTTTATGAAACTGTTTCTAATTAGTTGTCCGTGGCCATATATTTATATTTTGCAATCCCACCTCGCCTAATCTCAAGTTGGAAATTCTGCTACCGCAAAAGAAGTAAGAAATGTCTCTCCAGCACAAAATTTCACTCCCTCGAAAAATGTAAGAATTGTCTCTCCAGGACAAAACCTCACTCCCTCGAATATTAACCGATGAGAGGCCTTATTAGGGCTTTTCTAAACATTGCAGGACCCAGAAGTATTTTCAATAAGCGTTTTTTTGGGTTTGAAGGAGCCCACATACTATTGGGTTGTCCAACCAGTTGCGGTGCGTTATTGCGTTTCATAAGCTAGGTCGATTCTACAACCACAACAGTATGTAGGTGGCCTAACAGTGGAGCCCATAGAAATCCCCTTTATGTATATGTGGTGGAAGAAAAATATAGTCAGATTGAGTATCTAATCTGATTTAATAGGAAATACTCTACAAAATGATTTTCTATTCCCAGCATTGAAATTTTTTACTATACTTTACTACATTTTTAATAGTTAATTTAAAAAATCGAAATAATACAAGCAATTTCCTCCTAAGAATGACAAATATTAGTAATGTTCACTTTTCGTTGCTTTAACGATTAAAATTTGAAAGTAAATGATAGTCAAGAATAAGAAGTATTTTTTTATTAAATTCCTTCTTTTAATTTCTTTTTTTAACATTTTCAAATCAGTGAAAACAAACATGAAAATATTTAACATTTCTAAAAAAGGACTGATTTATTGATCAGTATCGAATATGTATTTTATAGTAATTAGGAAGAAAAAAAATGTAATTTTATAATATTCTTAAAAAATTTATCCGAATTATCCTCAACACAATGAACTCACAAATAAGCATCAAAAAGGTAAAAAGTCACCTTTAGTAGGCAGAAAAGGTAACTTTTTACGTTGATGCTTATTGGATGAAGTTCTCATCGTGTTTTCAATTATAAAAAAAAGTAATTTTGTTTTTGTGTTATTTTTTTCAATTTACTTTCAGGTTGTTCTAATGCTGTGCAGGCTGCGACCTCAGTATACGTTTTCCCACACAAGAAAGTCACAACCCCCACTGCTTGGTATGGTGGCCCTAGCGATAGCCCTTCCTCCGCCGTCTGTTCACGAAATACGCTTAGAATGTGACATGTTTGTGACTAGAATAAATTTCGACTTTCGAATAGCGCACTGTGAGCCAAAGTACGTATAGTAGTATAAAGTGCTGTGTACTCCTAATTTTAATATTCCAGAGGCCTATTAACATATCCCTTCGTCGTTTCTTTTTCCATTTTTTTTTCTTCTTGCTTTTCCCATTCCATCAACCTTTTTTTTCTTTTATTTTTTTTTTTTTACTTTTTTTTTGAAGACGTGCTCCTCCACCGCCACCATGTAACTTCCCTTACTTTTCCTGGTTATCACCAGCTGAAAATCTTGAATATTTACTTTTTGATCACGAGTTTATTTAAAAAGTCCCAAAACGGAAATCTTCTGAGCAGAACCACAAAATAAGAATAAAAATCCAAACACCATGTTTTCACAGGGTAAGCGACTTATTGGATTACACCCCCGAGGAGCTGACAGGGAAGAACTTGTACAACCTCTGCCATGGGGAGGATGCCAACAAATTGAGGAAGTGTCACATGGACTGTAAGTAAATCCCCATTGGGGATTTTAAGTTTCGTTTTTGTTTTCGTGGTTTTTTTTATTTACTGAAAAAAATTTTATTTCTTTTTTTTTATGAATTTTAACAGTGATAAATAAAGGTCAAGTGTTGACACATTACTATCGGATTATGAACAAAAATGGAGGCTACACCTGGCTGCAGACATGTGCTACTGTTGTATGCAGCTCGAAGAACGCTGATGAACAGAATATTATTTGTGTCAATTACGTGATAAGGTAAGTTATTAGTATAAGTGATATGGGTTCATTTTTCAAGCAATTAGATTTATGTTATGATTTCTCGCTAAATGTTATGCTACGTTAAACGATTTCCAGAGTATATGAATTAGCCAAACCATCTATAAGTAGCCCCTCTTTTCTCACTGGCCCGAGGGGAAATAAATATTCGGTAGGGGGTTGGAGCGAGAGGTTGGCAACATTTCCTTACAAGAAATTCTTGTTATGGAATCAAGAAGCCAGCCTCGGTACAGTGAGGATTTACGGCAAAGACCTCAGAAATGTCCCACGATTAATGATTTAAGGAATTACGATATAAAATACGGAACGTGAAATAAGAACGTCAGCAATGGCAGAAATGATAGATGAGCTTAGACGATCATCGCTGAACTACAAGAACTTAGATGGACTGGTAAAGGAGTCCTTGAAAAGAGAGACGCTACCATATTGTGCAGAGGCAATAATGGCTCCAGAAGGAACTTTGGCTAGGCCTCTAATAAACAACGTAATATACTTTTACCTCGATTAGCGATCAGGTATCGTAATATAACGTTCATAATGGTACATGCGACAAAACAGGCCAAGAAAAAGATGAATTTTGTAAAATTCTCAGAGTGACATGCTGAAGACTCTTCTACGAAGAAAGGATACAAATCCACCTGCACCATTTTAAGAAGAGAGGATGGTATTATAGATAGTAGATTCCATGACATACTCGAGGCTTGTGAGAAACACTTTCGAGTTCTACAAAGAGAACAAAAGCCTAAAACAGGGAAAAATAGGCATATAAGAAGTTTCAAATGCCATAGCGCAACTCAGATGGCGGGAGAAACAGTACCATGCCTTACACTGTCTCATTTCCAAACTATGAAGAAACAGAAAGATGCCGGAAGAATGGCTTTTTGGAACAATTGTCTCAGTCCATAAAAAAGGTGAATTGATGAACTACAAAAACTGCAGACGAATAACGTTGTTTACAAAGTACTTTCCCATATTTTGTTAAGTAGACTGAAACCATATATGGAAGACAAAATAAGAGATTATCAAGCGCGATTTTGAAAGATCAAATCGCCAGCAGATCAGATTTTCATAATGTATAACTTCCCATCTTTTTTGATCCATTCGGTAAGAAGAAAAGCATGGTGGTATATCTTGCGATGTAATTTGCAACATTAGTTGTCTATGGGAACACTTTGATGTTACCGTCTTCCTGAGAAACTGGCGCCTGCTTGATCAACTAGTTTTCTGCAGCCGTGATTATAAGGTACTTTGGTATTCAACGTACGAGAGACCGCTTTTGAAGTCTAGCGCAATGAGAACTGTAGCCTCTTCTAAGGTTATAACATTTCTTCAATTATTGAAAATGAACGCGAAACATCGATTTTATTAGCTGACCTTGCGATTCATGATTACTAATTAAAATATTTTATATCGATTTTCAAGTATCCCCCTAAGATTTCTTCAAGAGAAGGCTATGCTTTGGTGCCTTACTTACCTAGAGGTTATCCGACCACCATGGTCCATGGTTCGATTACACGCAACGCCGTTGTCCTTCGTTTTTTTTATTTTCCCAACCAGATAATATTCCTTCTTCCTTGCCCATTTTTAACCGACTTCAAAAAAGGAGGAGGTTATCAATTCGAGCCGTAGGTATTTTTTGGTCCTGTTCACGCATAACTTTGTAACGCAATAACTTTTGAGCTTTTTTCTTTTTTGTTTGAAATGGTAGTTTCCCACGGTTTTTTTTGAATTCTGATAAAGGAGTTCGAAGGTAGGCATAAAAAACTGGTAAAATTAGTACATCTTGAACGGATCGAAGTATTTTCAAAGACTACGAACAAGTTATTTTATTGTCGCGAGGTGGATAAGAGGCGCGTGGATGAATCGATAAAGGCGTTGACCTACAGCTAAGAATTCTGCCGGCGGGTTTTTTCTTCTTTCTAAAAAGTCATTCTGATTGGATTAATGTTGTAAAGAATTACAAACTCTTCGGTGAGAAATTCCATGCAGACTGTAAGAGAGTATTCCTTTGGATTGAAAAGCTATTTAGCCGAGTTTTAGTACAGTACACCTAGCTTCTGTTTTTGAAGTTGTCCAGCATGACCTCTATGACACAAATTGTAGGTAACAATGTCCTCTACATTTTTTGTTTAAAAAACTTTTCGCTAAAATGCGTAGATTC
This sequence comes from Thereva nobilitata, assembly GCA_963855945.1. Lineage (NCBI taxonomy): Eukaryota > Metazoa > Arthropoda > Insecta > Diptera > Therevidae > Thereva > Thereva nobilitata. The sequence goes on from OY979696.1 coordinate 36,730,124, forward strand.
AGAGAAAAGCGCTTTTCAAAAACTTTTTGAGTTTTCCAAAAAACGTCTACTAGAAATTTTACTCAGATTTAGAGTTGAGCTTCTTTTATGCTCCATTAACGATTTATGAAAAATCATCCTTCCAAGAATTAGCGGCGCATTACATCTGTACTGTACTATTTCTGAAAAGATTAATTTACATATTTAGCCAACTCTCTGTAACAATTTCTCGTAGCACAGCGACTGAAAGGTTTTCATTTCGTCCATGGGGTTGCGAGTTTGATCCTTCGGCCTGTGGCAATTTTTTTTCAATAGACTTTATATTCTCACAATAAATATTTTTTTTGAATTTCCTTCGGGGAATTTTGTTTCATATTAAATAACATTTTTTTTAAATTGCTCCGAAAATAAGCAAATACATTACTGCAAAAACTATTTAGCTACTGCCTCGATTCTTATCGACGGCGCGCGGGTGAGTGTCATACTTCTCGTAATAAATAATTTTTTTTATATTGCCCGCCCCCCCCCCCCAAAAATGAACGGACTAAAAGGTACGAAATAAAATAAATTTTTAAAAACCGACTTCAGAAAAAAACCAAAAATAATGCACAAAAAAGGATAAAATAATTGTTTGTAATTTATTCTTTACACCATTAATCCAATCAGAATGGAATTAATAAGAAGAATCTCTTTTGAAGACGGTGCCAACACCTGTTTTCGGGTTGATATATTAAGTGCATAAGGCTAACAAAGAAATTAATACAATTTTGGAAGGAACAGTTAGTCCAATGAAAGTCAACTACTACCTGGCACCGACGCACCGTCTTGAAAAGTGATTCTTCTTATTAATTCCATTCTGATTGGATTAATGTTGTAAAGAATTACAAGCAATTATTTTTGGTTTTTTTGTGAAGTCGGTTTTTAAAAACTTATCGTACAGCAATTCCTTGTCCCCTTCAAGCACAATAAGCGAGGAAGCTATCTCCTGTTCGATTGGTTGTGCTTGCTGAAAGCGATTGGAATAAAAACAGCTATTGCCGTTGGCACTTCTTTCATTTTTCCATCTATCATATTTTTCCGACTGAAGCTTCATGTTCGATATTTTAACATAAACATAGCTTATTACATCAAAAGTAAAGGCCGTAGCATAAAAATTGTCCGGACACTATTCATAGGAAATTGTCAAAGCTTTCCAATTTTGGAAAAAAAGTATTGGTTAACTATGTATTTTTTGGAGAAAAAGGTAGTTGATAGTTTTGTTAAAAAAAACAAAATTTGATGATTTATTGCTCTGGAATTTGGTAAGGTAGAACCTTCAATTTTACAGTTTTAGATAGATGGGGGTATTCTGCGTACACTGATACCTTATTCATGAAAATAGATCATAGGGTTACAAAAATACAGGGTGATATGCAAAACTCTAAAAAAACTTCAAAACATCCTAGCGGCTAAACCGTTACGATTCCTCCCCCCCCCCGCCCCACCGTACGATTTTTTGTTCGTCTACCCACAACCTATCCACAGCCGGCCGCTTTGAAAACTTAACGGAACCCAGGTAAGGGCTGGTTTTCGGTACCCTGTTCCAACAATGTATATGATTTTTGCGTCAAAAGCTTGTAGTTAGTAGTTAGTGTAGTTACCGATTGTTTGGAATATATGATCCTACGTGATATTCAGGTTGGGTCAAGGTTCCATCCAATGGCGCTACAGCCTAAATCGAACCTTGGCCTCCTCCAGGCCATTTCTGCAAATGTTACCCTTGCGTGTTGCATGTTTCTGGTTCCAAATGTTGAGCTTTGCTTCTGCATCAGCCGGCACACACTGGAGTAAATTAAACCATTAATATTAAATAGGTTTTATACGCCAGCGCAGAGAATGACATAGTGCTTGCACATATGTAATTATTTTTCCATATATTTTTCTAGTTGAATGTATCTGGTTATCGGATGCTTTTCATTAGACAACCTAAACATATTCGTCAAAACTATGGATTCCTCTAATGCCCCGGCCTCACCGGTCGAAGTTCACAAGTTCGAGCAAATTGGTGTACTGAACTTCAGTTCAGACCTCAGTTCCCATACATTTTCACATAATGAACTCAGGAAAAATCAAACCTCATTTCGCCCAACAGAACATCGAACTGAGGTTGAACGAAAAAGCTCTCTCAAAAGAGAAGAGCTATATTAAACATGGATCAAAAAAAGAAAATATAAAAATAGGAAAACAAGTACACCTCAGTGAAGAAGCTTTCAAATGTAATACGTCACACCCGAAACTTTCTGAACTGAACAATGCCGGTGAAGCCACTTATGTGGATTGAATCTCAAGTTTATTGAACTGAGGTCGGTGAAGCCGGGGCATAACATGATTTTACTGAAAACCAGGGAAAATTTCAAATATTTTTACTAAATTTGAAACAGCTTTTTTCCATTGAAGGTTCTATATGCTTTTTTATCTAATTGGAACTACTTCCAATTAAAAGCTATTTATAATTATTGTAGTAAAACACACATGGCTAAAGAAATTACGTGGACATTGAACCTAATATTTAGAGGAAATTAGGAATATACCGCTACACTAGTTCATACATTATGCAAACAATTATTTTTAGAAAACAAGATAAACCTTAAACCAACAAAATAGAATTTTCCTTGAAAAGTTTATAGAACCAAGATTTGTGCATCGAAAGTTTTATTATACAATGTAAAAACGAACTTCATCCTTCAAAAAATGCCGTATTCGTGGAAAGTGATAAGAAACTTCCACATAGAGGTATGGCGTTGAACTTTATCAGTTTATAGGAAATTACAACTTTCTTCTCTTAACTATTAGACCAGAAAAAAATATATTTAACATAATATCAGTGTGTGGGCTCACATATGCGGGTTTTTTTATTTTAAATTGAAAGTAAAAATGTTCTTACACAAACAGAGAGTTCTGATATTAAAAAAAATTCCATAAATAAAATAGTTTAACATAGATAAATGATCAAACTATACATTATTAGTGTTTTCTGGAAATATTCTAATAATGCATTTTATTATTTTTCATTCCAGTCTTAGGGAAAATGAAAATTTAATTCTCGATTGTTGTCAACTTGAAACGACGTTAGAAAATATTAAGCATGAGGAGCCTGGAAATGATAATGGTGCTGGATCACCTGGTGCAGATCCCTCAGCTGATGGTCATTCAGGATCAACAGGACCAACAACAGATGCCCAATCATCATCACCAAAATCAGATGCCGAGCATCGTTCTAGAGCACGTAGTCATAATAATAACAGTACAACACAAAGTAGTAATTCAACAATGTCCTTAACGAAGGATGGATTAACATCAGTTACAGCAGATGATACAGCATTAACAACACCAATTCCTAAGAGAGGGCAAAAGAGAAAAATTAAGGCCGATGAGGAATTAGCTGTAAATATTGATCCGCCAAAAGTTTCACCAGCAATATCAATTAGTCAAGAGCATCGGGAGACACCAAGGCGGCATCCAAATGTTATAGAGGAGCATACAGAATCATCGGTGAGTAAAATCATTTTTTTGTGCATATATTCCTTAAATCAATAATTTCTTAATATTGTAGGTTAAAGACTTGGAAAATGCAATGTCGAAGCATCTGCCATCACCGGGTGGTAATAGTACGACAACCGACTTCAGCACGGATGCACTCTTAAAGCAGCAACAAGAGAAGAGTAGCACTATTCAATGGATTGGAGCTCCGCATACCAATCATCCATTCCACCAGCAGCCAGCTCCAATGCCAGCAACAGCTCTTCTGCGACAGTTATACGCCAATAGGGAAAGTGTGATAAGAGCCACAGCCAGACAAACACCCTCAGGTGTATTTTATAGTGAAAGTCAGGCAGGACCTCTGCCAACGCCTCCGGGTAGCGAATCATCCTTCGACAACCAGTTCCTTCTGCATGGCCATTCACAGAAATCATCCGATGCTTTTACAAATCTTGTGTCAACATACGGAGGATATCACAGCTCTATCGACTATCACAATGCCATGACACCACCTAGTTCAGTTTCGCCACGGGATTCAGGAAATGTCCTTACTGGAAAGAATGCATCACATTCATCGAACGGGTATGACTATTCAGATCCACTGAGGGGCCAGTACAATACAACAACCAGTGCTGACTCAGCTGCAACCCCTTCTTTACCACTTAAGCCGCAACCGTATTCAGCTGCAGCGGCAGCAATGCATCATGCAGCAAATTCCATAGATGCCTACGGCAGTCTTGAGCAGCCGCAATACTTCTCACATCATTCCAGCTTTCATCTGTACCACAAAGGAGCACCTTCAGCAGGATGGTATACCACACCCTCGTAGGATGCATATAAATTACCAAATTAAAACTATTACGAGCATGTATAACTCTCATAGCATCACCATCATCATCCTTGGGCCCAGGATATGACAGCAGCCCGAATCCTTGGCTGGAAATTAAAAGTCATATCGGGTAATGACATCGTGTAATGTCGGGGCCTGACATTATCATAAAATTCACATAAACCGAGGCGGAATGGCGTGTTATTGACATTATTGAAGACAAGCACAGATCTAGGAAGACATTTGTTGTCCTTCACCTTACTTTGTCTCATATTGAATTTATTAATGCGCTTCTGGATAGGGTAGGGGATGCGGAAACATTCGATATATTCCGGGTGTGAATATTTAAGGACCTTTATACAATTTTCGGTGATTCTTTTTTCCTTATCTGTTTTTATCTTGTGATTAGATTGGAAATGGCTGTGGGGGAGGAGAGATTGACAGATGACATTATGGAAGTTGTCCTATTATTAGCTGTCAATTTGTTTACTGTGATGCTGTTGTGTATTGTAAATTATTCAATATCCATTAAAGGTGCATTGCGACTTGCTCTAGCAAATTTTTGATAATGGATTTACTTTTATTAATCCCAAGAAGTGTTTGGTTTTTTGATTGTCTTCTATAGAATTTACACGATTCAGATGAAATTTTGTATGAAGTGTCCCGATTAATGTTACAAGCTAAAATCAAACAGCTGCGTATATTATTTAAGACCGTCCAAACCACACACGAGCGATCCATTTATCTAAGTCCGAAATTAGGCGCACACTCACGTTCGAGCCTCAAGCCGGTCAGTCTATTCCAGTCGGTCTGAGTCAATTGTGAGTTTCAGTTCGTTTCAGCAAACCGTCAATATCAGTATGACTTCCTTCTCTGTTGTATAAACTCCAAACTACTAGTATTGAACCAGTCCTCTTGAATTGAGAGTTTTCTCTCTAGCCCTTTAATGTTAGTAATACTGGATGGAGTCAAATCTAAACCCTACTCCACTTCTGTCGGTGTTGCCCGAAGTCTAGACTGTTACCTGCTCTATTTCAAATATTTATAAATGACCTCTTCTCAGTTGTTTCTAGTGCAATTCAAAGCTATTGTAATAACGGACCTCTGTGCTACTCTGTTACGCCTTCAACAATATAATAACAGCACGTGTCAGGCATTGCCTGCATGATCGTTAGCTCATGCCTAACTCTATCAACAGAGACATGGAACTCATTCTTAACTGCAACCACAAGAACTGTGTCGAATTCAACGTTTTTAAAACAAATTTTAATATCTCATCTCTAATAAAACCTGCACCAACTATCTGCTGGTTCACCTCTGCAAGCTTGTGTTACAGCCAGTAGCTTCTGCGTCAGCCTTATTCTGTTACTTACTGGCTTGAGGTCCAGAATCAGTGTTTCATTTTCTTTTCCTCGATAAATGCTACTCCGAACTGCGTTTTATCATTCGATGCTCCAAAGGTCGGTACGGTTTTAAAATCCATTATGCCACTGTGGGTCCATTTGGTTTCCTGTAGAGCTGTGATCTTTATGTCATATTTTTTTTAGTAATAATAAAAGCGAACACAGAGCGAGCGCCCTTCTCTGACATTCCAAGTTCCTAGATCGAATTTCATATTCCGTTGCCTAGGTTGTTGCCGTTGAGTCCGTCCTGTCCAAGACATACCTTTGGGCTTTTACGGTGGAAGGAAGCTGGAGGACCAGTCGGGTGTTTGCTTCGTTTTAAGGCGCGAAAAACTCGCCTTTCACCCTCCTCCGTCTGTTACTCTGGAATGGACAAGAGTATCCAAGGGTGACCCGATGTAAAATCAACATCTTTGGGGAGATGGAATTAGGATTCCGTAGCATGGTTGTAGATCTTAAATCGCGTAGGCTTTAGATCCCAGATGGCGTTTCTCAGGACATCTCTTTGGTGTACCAAAACCACCAAAGGTCCGTGAGTTGGCGCTTTGAAAACCGCCTTAGCGTGGCTGGAGAGGTGCAAAACCGTACTATTAAACACACTGATCTTAGCAGCTTTTGATAACCATAGACTCATTGAGTCAGCGCAAGAATGTAGCCAGGCCCGCCACATTACCTTGCGCGAACGCGGTTTGAGTAAATTAAAAATGATATAAAATTACCTAAAATCATGTATCGGTCAGTCACGCTTAAATCATTGCATGATATTATTAATAGAACGAGAACTGACAAAAAATATAGACTACTAGCTGGAACCCGTATAAAACCCACATTTCCACTTCTCATTACCATCTTACCAGAAAAACGTTGTTGATCAATTCTGAACCGATTGCTTAGAGTTTCAGGATCCACTATGCTCAATGTTTTTCCATTTGATGATTTTCCGATTTTCCAACTCTTGAACAGCTTACATACAGGTAACCGGGAAATGACACTTAATTTGGCAAAATTCGTCCGCCATATTGGTCCCACAACTTTTTATTTATAAGTTTTGATCAGAAATTCGTTATTTGTTACCTTAAAAAATCCCAGATACCGATTTTCATTAGAATCGGAACACAATTTGCAAATTCGTCGGCCATTTTGAATTTATAATTTTTGACTGCTAATTCGTTATTTGCTACCTTAAAAACCTCTAGATACCCACTTTCATTGGAATCGGTATAAAATTGGCAAATTCAACCATATTTCTGCTTCCATTTTGAATATCGGTCATATTTCGGCGAGCATTTTGAATTTCGATGTTCTGGAAAATAAAATATATCCCATGTTACTCGCTGATAATAGAGCTTTCTATTGGCGAAAGAATTTTTAAAATCGGTTCGGTAGTTTTTGAGTTTATCCGGAACAAACAAACAATCAAATCTTTTCTCTTTATATAATAATATAGATGACGATGTCATCGACGATTGCGGAAATTAAAGCAAGAAAAATAGTGTTTACTATTTACGTATGATGAGTAGAAGAATCCATATCCATACAAACGTAACATATATTAGAGTGCTGCATGCTTGAATTTCAGGCTCAAGATTAGTGCTAGCTTGACAAGTAGAACGCAGGAATTTGGCGGTCTTGACTTTTTGGGTTTTAAGATAGTTTCGGGGCCCCTAGGCGATTAGTAAGCAGGGATATGGGGTTTTTACTTTTTGGGTTTCAATCTATTCTCGGGGCCCCCTCTGGCCTGGGGCCCGGGGCAATTCGTCCCAGTTGCCCCCCCTATGTGGCGGGCCTGAATGTGGCACCCCCATGAAGCGACTGTTCTTCTTCTTTGAGGTGACATATTTGGTCTATTGTGCCAACCCCGTCATAAAAACCTTCGAGAATAAGGCTTTTGATATAGCCTAAAATCGATTTAGGATTTATTTTCCAAATATCGCTATGAAGAGGGAAGCCGCCATGGAGGAGGCTGAATCTCCTCCGCGTTGTAGTGGCACCCAAATAAATGTATGGTATGCCTGAGTAAAAATTCTACTTTTCCAAATGCAGCCCATTGTAGACACGTATTAATAAAAGACGCACGGAATAATCCAAACGTAGCACGCTACGCTCACTCGTTTTCTAGGCGAAAGGGCAAATCAACATTGGAGAAAGGAAGTCAAGCAGCATTAGACGTGGTTAATACTTAGTTGGGGGACCGCTTGGTAAGGTTACAACTCGCGTTTGAAATGGTCGATTACGAATACATTCAGATCTGTAACAGAGCCATGCATACCTCTTGTGGAAGCATTTTCAAATTTGTATGCCTGCAGTGAGAGCATGCATACCCGTGTGGCAGGCGTATTTTTTACTATGCCCATGTCCCTATAACTAGCACTAGCATATATGCTTCGAAAAAGTACGTCTGTATTTGGTTTGCGTGTTAATATTTCAACTAATTATTTTTACTCGGAAGACCAACACTTGTCTGAAAACGTCTTCATCGTCCATAAATAGAGGCTGATAGGCCAAAAGGATTTTGCTTCCTTGTATGATTTCCCCGGTTTGGGAATAAATACCAACCTAGCCTCTCTCCAGAACCTCAGAATATTCAACGAGTTGCGCAAGAAAGGACAGTCACCCATAGTAGAGGCCCGCATTACAATTGGAAGGCTAAGTTAAACCGATGGTCACCTGGAATCTGTAGTCCGTCGTTGGTAGTACATCCACGCAGTACCATCCATCCCTTGAGCACGAATGTTTAAACCTTGGGATTGGAAGTTTTATTGAGTATGTCTGTCGGCCAGGCTGAGTCAGTTTGATGACCCCTCACCTGAATAAAAGCTGGTCACGTTCGGAACGAGCACAACCATGTCTCCAACCCCCCGTAAATAATACTTCGCCCCTTGTAACGCTCTCCAGCCTGCACGGCAATTTGTTCCGCAATTCAGGAATGGACCGCTCGATCGCCTCCCACACGCTGCATTCCTCCTTAAAAGAGAAATATTCGACTGTGGAACAATCTGCCACAGTCAGTATTCCCGAACTCGTACAACATCCTACAGTTCAAAAGTGAGTTTGAATGCCATCTACTCGAGCACTTCCATCCTCGCCTAACCTATAATCGTCTCTTCGATTTAAACTAAGTCTACCACTAGACATTGTGCCATGAAGAACTGGTAGTGCAAAGGACGAGTCTTTGTTTTCCATATAAAAAACTGATGTAGTTCGCAATTTTGTCAAATGCCTGAAGTGTGTTGTATACCATGCAGTTAAACAACAAAGGATTTCGCAGTTTAGATATGTGTAGAAGAACAAATTTTTGTTACTAATGGGAGGGCCATTTTAAACTCGATTTTCAGTAATTATCTGTGAATTACCAGTAATGAATTAGGACAAATATAAAAAAAAATTTCCTAACGGACATCCCAGAAATTCATTCCGTCTTAAGAAAATAATAATCACACGACTTCCGCCTTAGTTTACAAAAAAAATCCATAATTCCATGAACACGACACTACTTTAAGAATTTGTATATATTGTACTTAATATAAAATAAATCTTCCAATTAATTACTTATAATTTAAAACAAAAGAATGTGGTTATAAAAAAGAAATTTATCACAAAAACTACCCGCCCCCACTCAGGGGAGCATACACACCCCATAGAGAGATAGAGAAACTCTTTGGTTTAAACTATGAAACTTTTGAATGCAATTCCCATCAGTAGTAATTTATTGATGCGTTGTACATAAACTTTAGTGTTAAGTCCTTAATGATATTAATTTGTTTAAAATCGTAATTTACATTGTTAATGATTGCATAAATGTTGTTAAATACTTTATTTCTTAAAAAAAACAAAACAAAAAACTATGAATTATGCTAAACAAAAATATTTAATTTAAGCCAAAGTAATTAAAAATACTTGAATGGCAGAAGATAAAAACCCGAAAAAAAACAACAAAAAATACAAAAGAAATAAACATAAAAAAATACTCATAGATAAAAAAAGATGGCATTTAGATAAAAAGAAATTTATCAGATTTATAACTGCTCAAATAAGACTTAAAGAATGTCGTGCCAATATTAATTGAACAATTAAAAACGAAGAAAATAATTAATTATTGTAATTTATGTTAATTGCTTCTTTTATAATTCAATGTAATTATTTAATTATTTTTCCTATTTTTTTATTAAATCTTTTTTTCTTTTATAATTCGAGCAAATATTTAATTGCTTTATTTTATAAATAAAAGAAAATTGTTTTTAAATAAAAATCATTTTTTTTTCAAACATGTTAAATTAGTGAAATTGTGAAGAAAAGAAATTGAGCAATAAAATTGTTAATTTAATTAATTTTCTTTCATAATAAATTTTTTCTTTAAGAGAAATTAAAAATTATTTTTAATTTGTAAATTATTTCTATCAACAAAAGAAAAAAGACAAGTTATACCAACATATCAATAATAATTAAAAAAAATAAATAAAATTTTCCATAGATAAAAGAAAAAAAAATTACAAAAACAAAATTTGCACCTAATTGAGAATAAAGAAATAATTTTTTTTTGTAAAAAATAAAAATAAAAAAAAATAAATAAGATTAAATTAAAAACAAAAAAAAAACAAAATCTGTGAAGTTAATGTTAAAATTTGATAATATTATAGAGGTGCAATAATAATTCATACAATCTCTCTTTTTGTACACTTTCGAATTTGCTAAAAAAATTAATAAAAAAAAACTTTTTGTTATTTAGTTAATTATTTTTCTATTTTTAATTATTTGAAATTTTGTTAATAATAGTAACTAAATTGCAACAAAAAAATAAATAAATGAAAATTTGTAAGAAGAAAATCGTAATAATATTTGCGCTTATAAATTGCTCAAAAAATAGATTTTTTGAAACAAACAAAAAGTAACATGAAAAATATATTATTAAAAAATATAATTAAATAAATAAATGATCTTTTATTTTGTGGCTCGATTGACTTGTACATTTAAAGTATGGACCGTGTTTGCACATCTCTGGAAATCATATGGAAAGAGACGTGGATACTATATGTAAAGACTTGGAGCTAGCGTGGCCACCGATCGCTATCTACCTTAGTTGTTGGGAAGATGCGGCCAAAAAATTGGCGACAATAATAGAAGGTATAACATCAAAATATAGAGAAATGAGGAAAGAGGATAAGAGTATGAAAGAACTTATAAACTTTAATATTCGACTTTACAATCAGCATATGGTTCTAACTTTTTCCAACTGCTCCTTCCACCAGCCAATGCCATCAAATTTTTCAATCACAAAGCTATAGGTCTCCGCCATCTTTCTTGCTGCTACATCCCATAAATCCTACCGCAAAAAATCATTCCAGATAGATTTTTTGCTAGCGGAACTTACCGAACATTTTTTTGATGTCATATGTTGCGATATCGCTCGTAGGTCTCTTCATTCTAGAGCCTCTGGAGTCGCCCTTTTTTTTATAAAGTGCAAAAAATTTCTTCAAATGGTTTTTCTCTCGGACACAGTTAAACCCCCTTTTTGATAAACACCCTAGTTTCGGCTCCATTTGAAAGTACGAATACTCGTAAGAATATTGTCTTGCGTGTACGGCAGCAACCATATATTAAAAGACAAGCAGAATCGCTTTAGTTTGAAAAGATCTAATAATGACTTACTTGTGTCTCTATGTTGACTAAACTAAACTAAACAAATCCTAGCAGATCATGGATTAAAAAACCTGAGACTTGAAAGAAGCGTTTACGTTCACAATTTTGTTTTTGCAGTACATGAAATGTACATCATTTGATTGTGGCAAAGCAGGGGCGCCAGTGATGCCACCGTTTCTTTTACTCATGCGAACAAAATTTTGGCGTTTTGGACCAAGCCAGTTCTAGAGAACTGAATTGAAAATTTTGTTCCAAGTAGTATTGAATGGCGAATCTATACCCCACACCATATCTACTGATCAGATCTTATGTTTTTGATAGAGAGCTCATGTCAAACTCTATCAACAGGGACATCGAACTTATTCTTGATTGAAGCCGGAAGAGCCATATTGAATACAAAGCCTTCAAGGGAAAGTAGTAACTCATCTGTAAACTTCTTATCAATCACTTGACATTCTAGGCATAACTTTAACCTAGGATTTGCGGTAGAATGGTCATATATTCCAAACGCCCGAAAGCATCACAGCCCCTGTGATTTCTTAAGTCATGCGACTTCCTCCTTCAGCCAGCGTGGTTCAACAAGGAGCTAAGCCGCCATATCCAATGTAAATGTAGCATCTTTAACAAAATTTCATCGATACTGCCATAATGACTGTTCAACTAAAATGAACGCCCTCCTACCTATTTGCTGGGCTCACCTTGAGATCCGCCCTGGCCACCCACCCACCCTGGTGAGACCCTGCAATCGTTTTATAAGTTCCATTTTCGAACTCGTTCATATCCTAGAGTTCAAAGGTAAACGCTTTCTGCTCGAGCACCCTCAGTCAAGTCCTATCCTCATCTCTCCTTCAAATTTAGGTTACTACTAGACGTTGGACCATGACCTAAGCTTTTCTAATCAAAACTGACTCGTTAGCTATCACTGCGCCTGTATTTACATATCAAAGCACCTTTAAAAATCTAATTTCTACATCTTCTAGATTTTTCGCCAGGCTTCTTAAGTCTTAAATCAAACCATATCAACCGTTGCACTATTTGAAAGCTTTTTTGAAACCTATGGTTCATCCTGAATCGGGCTGATGATACGGCCAAAGCCTGCCTATGTGCCTGTTCTTCTTCTTCGCCTTGGGTCCTTGTTGAATCCTGTAGACAACATCGTTGACCCGTGTTTAATTTTATAGAGCTCCTTCCACTGGATCTGAGTTTTCGGAGATTTCCCTTCCCGTCACCGAGGGTTGAACAACCAAAAGAGGTCACCTTCATTGTATTCGCCACTGCTTGCTCGGAAGTCGTACCTTGTTTTTATTCTATCAATGACTATCTTAAGATTCTTCCTTTCTTCTTTCAAATGGAGCTCCCACGTTGGATCGTCAAATTGCTCGCTTTGTATTTACTCCAGAACCCTTGCTACTGGTACGCTCTATCCTCTATGCATTTACTACACCAGTTCGTAACATCCTTCCACAAGGGAAGCAAGTAGAACATTTCTCTTATTTTTGCCCGAGTTTTGTTGACTCCAAAATGACCGTCTGATGCGATATTATGGCACTCCTCTAGAAAATCTCTTATTCTAGCGCGAACGACTAGTACGGGCATCCAATAAAAGGTGATACCGTCAGCAGTTCCGATTTGCGCTTCAATATTCCTCCCATGGAGGCTATACAAGGAGACAAAACTACCTGTTGTCAATTTCGTTTGATTATTGGTGGCGCTGTAGTGAAATGTACCCCAAAAAACATGGCCGATTGTATTTATCCGGTTCATGGCAAAGTTCGTTTCTTACTAATATATTTTACGTTTACCAGCTTACAGCTGTTTACCAGCTTCTAAATTCAATTTATATCAATGCGATTATTCGTAATTAATCAATTTTTGATGTTTCCAATGAATTTTTATTAATTTCATGTGGGGTACATCGGACAAAGGTGACATCTGTGGCCAAAAATGAACTAGAAGTTTAGTTTCTTCTACCCATCCATTTCCTGTCATTTTCCCCATAAGAGTTTTGTCTCCTTGTATATTCTCCATGATTCCTCCCTCGATATACAAATAACCCCATTGGGCCCGATAATTCTTCAATGGGTCGCATCTGCCATGTCCTTATTTTCAGGCTTCTGCTCGTATTCCTTCCATTCCAGGATTGAGGAAATATCTGGGTCGTCACGTTGAGCAACTCGGAGTTTCTGATCCTCCCATCCTGGCGTTGCGTTTCTTATTTTATTGATTTACATCTATTACTTTTTTAATAATAAACATATTGTAATTTTTATACTAGAATCGTAATAAGCACCATGTCCCCAGTAAACTCTCAAAGCTTGCCAAGTGCTTATTATATTGACATATACGTGGCGATAAGTTTTTAATCAAATACACAAACCAAGGAACTACATTACCGATAAAAAAGCTTTTGATGTAAGCGATTCTTTAGCGGAAATTTTTAAATAAATCGAATTTCGATAAGAATTTCAAAATGTTTAAACAAATTCGCGCTTAGAGCAACAATAAAAATAATTATCAAAATAGAACTAAAATAGTAAAAATATTAAAAATCCACTCTTAACTGACTTTGACCTTAAAAAAATTGCAGATTTTACCTCAAGTTAGTATAGTAAAGTAAATTGTAATACGTAAAAGCAACTTCAATGCTGGCCGTATAGTAATAGTATATAGACCTAATAAAGACGTCATAACGCAGTTAAATGGCACGAAATTAATTCTTCGTTTTATCCAAAAAGGAAATCGATGATAGCAGATGATGTTGTCAAGGAATGGCATTCGATATTTAAGAAATATTTTTAGCGATGAGTATTCTCATATTAGAACTGTGAATTGTTTGCAAATAGCGTTAATATGAAATTGTAGAAGTTTTGAAATAAATACATCAAATGGTTATGAAATTTAAAACTTCTTAATTTTAATTTTTTTTTGCTTTCCTACACGAAATATAATGTGAAGAGTAAAACCCAAAAGTCAACATTGAACCAAGTACGATGAAAGGCGCATTTCTGTTGTTAAAACAATCTGTTGACATTTACCATTAAAGTGACATTTCGAAAATTGTCTCATCTGATTTGCAATATGGCCCCCTTTTAGACGGGCGGACACCGAACAGACACCGAACAGACAAAACGAACGAACAAACTGGGTGTATAGGGAAGAGGGTGAGAGAGAAAGATGGGGAGGGCAGACAATTTTCATGGACACTTTCAGCGAACTCTGAACGAACATTTTGACATTTCCTGCGTTGTTGTTGTTGTTAGGACAAGAAAGCAAAAGAGAATTTCAAAAAACAAGAGCAGCAAGCTATGAAGTTTTGAAATTTTGTTTGAAATTTTTGAAATTTTTCGGTCGTTTGTCCGTTCGTTGGTGTCCGCCCGTGTAAATGGCCAGCCGACACTTCACCGGGCTTCAAAAAGGAATTAACGATGACAGTTAAATTTTGTCTGTTCGGTGTCCGCTCGTCTAAAAGGGCCCATGACAATTTAAGAAAAGCTTCTGTAATTCGTTTGGTGCGGTGGTGAAAAGAAAGTACAAAATTAAGCTTGTCGTCGATCTTAAATGTCCATCTCCTGGAGAGGAGCAAACCGTGATGGTGTCTTGTAAAATACCACTGGCCAGCACCGAAATTTTTTCCAATAATTTGGCTTGTTGTAAATTCATCTTTTGCAATTAACCTCTGATATTATTACAAAAAACTAAATCACTATCGTGGGAAATATACGGTAACAAATCCCTTTTTCGGGTTCGATAACAAGTAAATGACATACCAAAACTTCAGAAGCATTTTTAGATCCCTTAAGGCTGGAGTACAATGATTCCGCTCCATACCGTTTCGTATAAATGTCAAAAGTCGTATTGTTAGAATTTTCATTGGAAGTGTTCGTGGAAACGGAAGGTGACTACAATGGACGGTTCGGAACGGTGCGAAATGGAAAAGATGGGCAAATTCTATCTTTTTACGAAAAGGTCGGAAGACATAACCTCATTTGGTGTCATTTGGTGGTCGGTAATTTAAAACATAAATGTGGAAGACGAAAAATTAATGGAATTAGTAAAAAAAAATCCGGAAATTTTTGATAAAAATAATTAATTCTATTTGGACACAACATTTTATTATTTCTGCACTCACTTCTTTTAAACTTGATAGTTGTCAAAAACGGAATGAATAGGTTGTATTGTAGCCAGTTATCCAACTTAACGGAACGGTACGCTCACGGTGCGGTTCGGAACGTAATCATTGTACTCCAGCCTTTACTAAATCATTCATTTCCTGACGACTTCTTCAATTTCGGTATGTAGAAAAATGGGAAGCAGGTACGGTGGGGTGTACTGACCGCAATGTAATTAACTTTGTAAAATTCCGGGTTGATTTTATGTGGTATTGATGATTTAGTTACCAACTTTTACTAATTGTTCTAATAAATAAGGACACATTTGTATAAAATGGGAGAAAACCATGGCGACAAAAGTTTGACCTCACCAGTTTTAAAACACTTCTCTTAAGACTAAAGCCTAGTACTAAGTTCGGCGCTAAACTAAATTTTAGCTCGTCTCCAAACTTGTACCCTTTTTAGCAAGATAAAATTTGACAATGTAGAATTGTAGAGAAAGTTCATATTAACGTTTCTTTTTGGGTTAAATTTCAAAGTCTTCTTCTAAATAAAACTCCTCAAAATCCACTGGAAATATAAAATTATTAAAACGTGTTTCAAAATATTTTAAACACATAGAATTATTTATTATTTTTACTATTTTTTCATGCACAAACTTTTATTTTAGTTTTATTTCCGCACTTGAAACTTCTACAACCCTAAATTTACTTATTTTTCTGTTGGTTTTATATCACTGGTTTTTTTCAACAAAATTTAGCGTGAAATAAGGTGCCTGCATAATAAAAATGCAGCTAAAAATGTGGAGACTAACATTGCTGCCATCTGTTTTAAAGAAATAGAAACGTGGATTTATCGAGCATTTTAGCGGCGAACTTAGTACTGCATGCGCTAAAGATGTTGCTAAAATTTAGCTTGATAAATTTTCGCGCTAAATTTTGTATGGAAATTTCATTTAGCGGGGAACTTAGTACTAGGCTTAAGAGCGAGCGGTTGTTCGTGAAGTTGTAAATTTGACTTATTTAGAAAATTTTTTAAATAAATCGGTACAAATATGAGCCAGTGGAAAGCGCTTATCGCGTGAAGAAACCGAGCGAATCAAAACGTTGAAGGAAGAAGGGGACTCTATCAGGCAAATCGCTTTTAGATTGGGTAGAAGACTTGCTAAAGGACATCGAAAATTACGGAAGGAAGCCGATACCAGGAAGACCAAGGGCCATAACAGAGAGAAAGGAGGAGGATCCTGCGAATAGCGTCAAATTCATCCATGGCGCCCAGGGATATTGGAACTGAAGTCGGAGTAAGTGCAAGTTTACGCACTGTGCAGAGGATTTTGAAGCGCTCACCATTTCTATAACGTCGCCGACTCCAGAAGAAGCGGCTATTATCACCTAGACACAACGAAAAACGCATGGAATTTGCTCGGGCTCACATGGCCTGGAAGGAAGAGTGGAACCAAGTTACCTTTTCAGACGAAAAACGGTTCTGCTTTGATGGACTGGACTGATTGGCATATTATTTCCATGATTTACGGAAGAAAAAGAGGTTTTTTACACGACATCATCGCCGTGAAGGAGAAATAATGAAAGGGGGAGCCATAACGGTACCGGGACATGTTGGAAGAGGTAAAGCCGGTGGTAGAAGAAAAACAAAAGATCAACCATGGATTTTCAAACAAGACCATGCAGAGGTTCACACCGCTGGGGTGGTTAGGGACTGGTTTAGGGCCAATAACTTAGTGGAACTGGAGTGCCCATCTATGTCTTCAGACCTCAACGTTATAGAGACCCTATGGAGCTGGCTCACGACCAGAGTCTACCACTCTGAACAACAATATGGGAACATCACATAGTTGCGGACTGCAATAAGGACAGCGTGGGATGAAATACCATTAGGTATAATTTAAAAGTTGTACATTATTTTTAGAAATAGAATTTATGATGTAATCTTAAACCAAGGAGGCCATACCAAATATTAATAAATCCAACCAAAATCCGACCAAAAACTGATTTATTGAAACTTTGACCTTGAATAACTTCGAAAGGGTTAAAGTTTTGAACAAATGACAAGAGGGCTTTTTGTAGGCAATAACCTTTCGTATTGACTGATAAAACATTTTTTTCGAAAAAACCAGTTTTTTAGTGATGTTTTGGCCAAAAAGTGATTTTTGATAACTTTGACCTTGAATAACTTTGAAAGGGTTAATCGGGAGAATTTCATTGTCAACATTTAGGGCCTTTGTACGGGTTTGTACGACCTATAGAAACCGAGATACAAGGAAAACACCGGAAAACCGCTATATTTTCTGCGGCCATGTTTTTTTTGTGATTCCGAAATTGTTTTCTTAAAAAGTCCCAAGGAAGCTGTGGACCAATTTTCAGCCATTTCCGAATTTTGTCTCCTTTTATGCGTTTTTTTTGCTAATTTCCCCGGACTATACCCAAAATTGAAGGTGAGATCAAACTTTTGTCGCGACTTTTTTCTTCCATTTCTTACAAATGTTTCAATTAGTAAAAGGTAACCAAATCATCAATATTTCATAAAATCAATCCGGAATTCTACAAAATTAATTATATTGAGTTCAGTACACCCTACCTTACCTGCTTCCCATAAATAATATCATAAATAGAACAACTCGACTGTGGAATAATATGTCAATATTCCCGAAGTTTACATCAGAGCTCAATAATAAAGTTCTTCCACATTTACTCGAGCACCCCCAGACTCTCTCTAACCTTCCCTCTTCTCCTGTATCCATCAAAGTAAGGTTACTACTAGACATAGTATCATGACAAGAACGACATGAAAGACTAGTAGTAGGTATCAAGGGTCATTCCTAAGCTTGGTTTTCCACACAAAATTTTAGATGTTTTTAAATAATCCGAATCTTACCAACTTATCAGTTTTCCTAAAGGTTTTACAATTTTACTGTTTGCGACAAAAGCCAACCAGAGAAGCAGCGTCAGCATAAAAACCAAAAATGCTGTTGTTTTGTAAACATTTAAAAATAATTTAGTCAGAAATATGCTAATTTATTTACATACAGAAAATAAACATTTACAAGTAGAAGTAAATAACGGCTTACTGATAAAATATGGTAAAAATGTGAACATCTTGCGGTATGCACATAAATATGAGAAAAAAATATTTAAAATAAAAATAAAACAATTAATTACTGACGTTTTCCACCAAAGCAAAACGATTAATGCGCTGTATTTAAAGTCTAATTACATGAACTGAACACAAGCAGCCCAACAACCAACAGATAACCTTCAACAAAGTATCGCATATCAGCTGAGCATACTTAGTTCCTTTGTAGCTGAACATGCCAAATAATCCATCCACGATGACATAGTCACTAAAATGAAAAAAAGGTCGCAATAATTTGTTGCATTGCACAAGCACCTCCTTATCAACAGCGAAAGCGAAACGCAAAACTGAACCAGACAAATTCCAGCTGATAACAGGCAGCAATGACCTCAGCTCTGAGTAAATTAAGCGCCACTTGATCTTGAATTAATTGATCTATAGTAGTCGTCGATCAGAAGAAGCAGGCAAGACACGCTGTCTGCACAAGGCTGAACTTTGGACGGGGGAATTTGCATAGAGACCAGAAACAAGATTTCATTGGAATAATTTATTTACAAAATGACAGTCGCGTGTTAATAGTCTAAGTGAAACTAATTCTAGATGGAATTCAGTCATGGAATTTGGGTTGTTGGCGCAGCAGCTTGATGTGTGGCCTGAGCACGGCCGGATGGGTCCTCGGGGCAGCCCCAATCTGTGCGTGGTGTCCACTTCTTAACTGTGCTGGCACAATGGTTTCCAGGGAAGAGCTCCTCGAACACCATTCTGTAGTAGTAAGCTTCTTTGGTTGATGGAGTATTTATGGGGTAGTCTTCAGCGGCTCTAGCGAAGTCCTCGTCTGATACCTGAGATCCAGCGTACTCTCTGATTGTGTCTATCCATGAATATCCTACACCATCAGAAAATTGCTCCTTTTGCCTCCAGATAACTTCGTCTGGCAAGTAATTGTCTGCAAAGGCGCACCTGAGAATATGCTTTTCAATTTTTGGTGCTTTTGCTGACGGCTCTGCTCCGAATGTGTTTAATCCCCCAGGAATCTTCTCATCCGGCTTGATTGACATTACATAGTTGACGAACTCTGTGTCAAGGAATGGAACACGCAACTCCACGCCCCAAGACATGGCCGACTTGTTAGCCCTTAAGCAATCTGAAAGATGGAGCTTTTGCACCCTTGTTACTAATTCTTTGTGGAACTCTTCTGCATTTGGGGCTTTGAAGAAGTACAGGTATCCTCCAAAAATTTCATCTGCACCTTCTCCCGATAGAATCATCTTAACACCTTCGCTCTTAATGTATCTCGCCATGATGTACATTGGAATGCTGCATCTAACTGTGGTTATGTCGTAAGTTTCCAGCTTGTAGATGATGTCCTGAATACAATCCAGTCCTTCCTCGACAGTGAAAATCACCTCGGTGTGGTCAGAACCAATGTAATCAGCAACCATTTGACTGTAAACAAAATCAGGTGCCCCCTTCAAGCCTACACTGTAAGTCTTCAGTTTGTAGTCGGGATCACGTTCTCTGTTTATTTTCGTTGCAATCGAAGCGATGAGACTCGAATCCACACCACCAGATAACAAAGCTCCAAGCTGCACATCACAATGCAAGTGTGTTCGTACTGCAGATTCGAGTTTCTGCCGCAACACCGTCAAGTCTGTTGGCTCGGATGGAATTTCCTTGACCCATTGGGGCTCGAAGAAGGTTTTCATTTTAAGGTCATGGGCAGGCCCAATTAGCACTTTTCCCGGTGGGAAGAATTCTATTTTCGTGCACACTCCACTTAAGCACTTCATTTCACTCGACACCCATATGTTGCCGTCTGCATCTTCGCCATAGTACATAGGAATGATTCCAAAAGGATCCCGGGCTATCATCACTGTCTTCGTTTTGCTGTCATAAAGGGCAAAGGCAAACATCCCTGTAATGTAATCGAGCAGGTGTTCCCCATAATCTTCATACAATTCCACTATCACATTGCAATCACTCTTGGGCTTGTAGCTGCCTCGTCTCTTTGCAATCTCTGCCGACTGCTCCAAGTAGTTGTAGATCTCTCCATTGGCAACCAGAAAGACGGTTCCATCGCTGGATTTGAGAGGCTGATGACCTGTATGCACCCCGACAATTTGAAGCCTCTCGTGCACCATAATCACTCCGTCCTCCTCAATTATATCCAATCCGGTCTTATCAGGGCCTCTGTGTCGTTGCTTGCTGCTCTGTTGATATGCGATTTCCCGCAAGCATTGTAGTCGCTTGCGGTATCGCTTTGGCTTTATGGGCTGTCCGGTTTTTGAGAATATTGCGAAAATTCCACACATTTTGATTTATTTTAATTAGAAACTGAGATTGTAAATTATTCTTTTCTTAAACACTTTAAAATCTTTATCAACTACTGAGAGTACACAGAAGAAGACGTCCACCGTCTGCAAGTTGTTCTTAAAGTCTGATCGAACTTGCCAAGTGGCAGCCGTTTTAACGGAGAGGAATTTCTGATAACACAACTTCACAGGTTGCGTCAGCATTTGGAGCTTTTCTGCTGATTTCCCCAACTCTTGGGGGCCTATGTCTGATTGATTTGTGTTATGCCCGTGTTTCTAGTGCTTGTTTACAGTTGTTATTTTTACCTTTTGCTATAAATTCGATTCTTTCGTGGCGAGCTTTTATAAAAAGACACCGGCGCGGCATAGCAACATAAAAAATGTCTAAAAAATGTCAAGGTGTTCCCGCGATTGCACCGACCAACGTGAAATTGTCGACAGTATTAAACAAAACTCCTTAGCCAGGTTTTATTTTATAGTAAATCGTGGATTTTGGGCGGTACCTGCAGTAGTGCTGCGTGCGATTCTGATAAAGCATAAATCTACACATGCTGGAAAGAGCTAAATCCACCTTATGTAGCCAAGAGTAGGGGATTTTTGCGGGCAGTTATTGGGGGAATACTCCAATATAAAAGTAGGTACTGTTTCCTCTTTCGTCGGAGTTAGCGGAAGTGGTGGAGCGGTGGACCTACTATAGTTTACTTAATCTTTCATGATATTATTCGACTGTTAAATTGCATCATCCGACTTTTTTGAGCTTTTAAAGCTTTTAAGTTCAGGTGTCAACCAAGTTTACTACAAAATATTTGTGTCTTAAGCTAAGAATCAAACCTGTAGTAGTCAAAGTCTTATTTGAATTCAAAAGCTCTTCCAGGATTCAAATCTAATATGAAAACTACCTACAATTCCGTTAGATGCCGGTAACGTAAACTTTATACCAAATTACTACATTTCTTTCTGCTGGTTAAATCGAAGTTTATAGTGACCAAAGCTACCGGGGGCAGAAGCAAGCACCGTGTTCAATCACGAAGCTATTAGGGAGGCGATCACATTGTTCAAACCATACAAATCCCTTGGAGAAGATAGTATTTATCCCAGGAGGGTTGCGACCAAATCACTCCCTTCTTATTATGGAAAATATTCAGGGCTTCCTTCGCACATGATTATATCCCATTTCTCTGATGAAATTTCAACACAACATTTAAACCCAAATCTTTCAAGCCGATAAGTCTCGTCCTTTGCCTTGAAGACAATGGAGCAAAATTTCGACAGGGTGATAAGGCCAACTTAACTTCAGCGCCAACGGCTGAATCAAGTCAGGTCTCAAATGATAAAACCTACGTTAGTTTTTTTGTACAACCTGACCATTTTTTGGCCCGCTTGTTTGTGTGGAAACCCGGAGGCAACGGAGGTGTGGAAACTCGTCGTCTATGTGAATAAAAACTTCAATGAAAACTTAGTGAAAGCTTCAAGCTGCAATCTTCCAAATAAGAACTAAGGTAAAGGTACTAGTAATTGACCGTGTGCTAGTAATTGACAATTTTGCTTATAAAGACCAAAAATAGAGATTTAGTTGGCCATTTTCAATAAAAGAACAAATATGTCAACAGGCGCTACTATCCACCGTCCAAATCGTCAAGCTTCTTAAATACAGCACATTATGTGTTGTAAAAACTGAAGCGCAGTGTGAAGAGGTTCTGTGGCGTAAAATTTACATGTGTTTTTGTAATATTTTTCTTAAGAAGTGGTATCTCGTTCAAAGGGTGATATTAAATAAGTTTCCTAGTGATTTTGAGTAAGTTTCACGTATTATTAAATTAGTGTGTGATAAGTTATAAAACAGGTGTTATGAAGTCAACAAATTATTTAATGACGCTTTATTGGGGGTGGTCAACTACCGAATGCTATTATTACTATTGACCTAAAGATTGACCGGGGTGGCCAATTTCTGAAAAAGTTAGTGTTATTTAAATTAAATTAGAGTCCGAATTAAAATGGTCGCCAGTAACATAAAAATGCACAGCGCTTACATGTGAGAGGGTAGTACACTTTATTCCAGTAATTGACCATTAGGTCAATTACTGATTCATCTTATGGTCAACTTTTGGAACACACTTGACAGACACTTTGAGCTGGCTCTTAAGGCTTATAATATTTTAAATTTGTTTTCCAAAAAAGTTTAAATGAAGCGATTTTTAATTGCAAGTGCAGTGCTACATGTTAATATTTCCTTTTCAGATCGGCGTATAATATAGAAGAGCAATATGCCTGGAAGAAAGGGATCATTTAGGAATTACTCAGAAGATGCAATGACTTTCGAAGACGCTCGGGTCCACCGAACGCCAATTCGGACAGCTACCAAAAAATTTAAAGTCCCGAGAACAAAGTTGAAGGCATATCACTGATTGGAAGGAGAATGGGACCCAATTCCATTCTCACGAAAGAAGAGGAGGCTGAAATATGTAGATGGATTGGTAAAATGGGTACGACTGGTTTTCCCGCGACGGTTGATCACCTGTTAGTGTAGAGAAGTTCCTAAAGGAAATGAAACGATCGAACCCTTTTACAGATGGTAGACAATGGAGGGCGAACGGCTAACAGAGGCCTTGGAAGGTGGTGGCACCCGATTTGTCACTTCTACCAAAACCCGAGAAGAGTCATTGCAGACGAACACCTAGCAGCTCTGTTAGCAAGTCCTAATCCCACCTCCCCGCGGTGCCCCTTGGGGAACTTCTTCGGAAGGAGCTAACGGAGACGGTCGAATGGCGAGTTCTCTGCGCCACAAAACAGAGTTTTAAGTCGGTTGGGTTGAGAGTTAGCAACCCGCTCCCATAAAACACACAATTGCTACGAATCGGCGTACAATGCCTCGGAACCGGATGGACAACACGACGACGACCTTTGCTTTTCGAACCAGGACACGAATCCGATCATGGATTGTGAGAACACTGCTTGCAGATGGACGGCTGGGTGAAGTTCTCAGCGAGATGAGCCGCTATAAAATCAAGGTCATGGGACTCAGCGAGACCAGATGGCCCGATGCGGGGGAAACTTGTCTGCCCAAACGGTGAGTCCTTATATTCTGGGAGAAAAGAAACTGAAAACCGTAGGAATGGCGTTGGCGTAATACTTACCAAGGAAGCCAGGTCCAGCCTCATTAGCTGGTCATCAGTCTCGGCCCCAACAACTTGAAAACACAATTGGAAATCAAGGCCTAAGCCAAGATACCAATAACAATGGTGAGCTTTTCGTTGACTTCTGTAGTTCCCACCAACTCATTGTAGGTCGAACTTACTTTTGTCACAAGAAGATACACATGGAGACCTGGGACCTCTCCCGACGGTAGAACGAGAAATCAGATAGATTACGTGGCCCTCAGTTGGAGATGGAGAACTATTCTGGAGAATGTCAGAAGCTTGAGGGGAGCAGACACTGGAAGTGACCAACATCTGGTCAGCAATCAGAAACGTTCAACGCGATGCCATAAACCGTAGACCGTTTATCGTAGACCTTCTGCGGGAGAGCATTAAAAGGCGAGAATTTGCTGGGAAACTGAAACAAATCTTAAACCAGCAAACCGTTTCTGACGACACAAATATTGAAGAGCTGTGGAACACAACAAAGGGTGTAATAATAACAGCAGCGGAAACAAGCATCGGTTATGTCCAAAGAAACCAGCAACACTGGATCTCGGACACAACCTGGCGAAAAATAGAACGCAGAAGATCTCAAAAATAAAGTGAGCTCTACAAGCGACCCGGAAAAACGTCACCCACTTAAACGTGGGTGTCGCCGTGTTTAATTACTGAAGTTTTCATTGTAATGATTTTATTTTTTAATATTCCATAAAAAAGTGCCTAATTACTCTTAAACATTTCTATCAAGAGGCCTATCCTCTTTATATTATTATTTTCCTACGTGGTCAATTACTAATACAGCACATGGTCATCTACTAATTTTCTCGTTGTCACCGATGGTCAATTATTGGGACAAGTACTTATTTGCATAATTTTTTTCCCTAATTCTAATAGTCAATTAAATTTAAAATAGAAATTGTTGTTCCTTCATTTAGAAATACAACTTAATTTGCTAAACGCCTTAAGCCTTTGCTCTGATTAAATTGAAAGGTGAAAACGACATATTTACTTGAAAGCGCTCTTAAGTGGTCAACTACTGATGCCTTTACCTTACAGGATTTATGAATCTAGAATTACTCATATAGAAATAAGGAAGCAGTTGTCCTCCACCGAACTTTGTTTTGTGCGACAGCTCTCAGCTCCATCAATGATCCCCCAGTTCTTGTGGCCTTTGCTAATAAGGTTCTGTGTGTGCCCCTAATTTTGCACCAGGACCAATGGGGTGGTTTCGAAATGGCGCGCTCGTGTATGGGGCCTATTAACAACTGCCGCTTTGCGTAATTTTATTATGAGATCTAAGACTGAAATAGTAAGAATTGATTATCGTGGTAAGGTGCATTATAAAAAACTTCCGCCGAACTGTTAACAAGGAAGGGGCCAGAATTATGGCAGAAAACTCTTGTCTTTTGCATTACGATAAGACTGCACTGGTTATTCGAAACCAAAAATGCGACTCATATCATATCATAACCGTCCTATTTACCTAAATTAGCTCTTTCTGATTTTTGGCTCTTTACGAAATTCAAAAAGCCCCTCCATAATCTTTGTTGAACTTTTTCCCTAATTTTAAAAAAATCCAAAAATTCACTAATTAAAAGTAAGTAAACAAGTGCCGCATTTTTTAATCTGTTCTATTCTGTTCTGTTCTGGAACCGTAAAAAAACGGCAAGGGAAATTTTCATTTTTATTTACATAAATTACGGCTTTGGGCATTTTAATTTTTTCTAATATTGCATACAGATCGGTCTTATTTATCTCTTCATTAATTTTTCTCGTTTTTCGTGCAGAAAACAAAACATTTTACTTTAGTTGTCAACTGTCAAGTTAAAAAACGTATGTGGCAAAAGGGAAATTTGAATTTTCCGTTTGTGCTGAATAATGTTCTCGATAATTATCGGGGACAACAGTTTGTATGGACGCTGTTCGCACAGAATAGAACAGATTAAAAAAACACGGTAAAGGTATCTCATTAACTATTGAAGGTATTGGCATGAAGTAGAGTGCTAATCCTAAGAAAAAGAGCCCGCGAGATGTTAATGTGGGGTGGGGGGAGTCTTACTATTTTTGATCGCAGCATATGAAAATTTTTTTATTTGTATTTTACGGAGCAACACTTTCTCCATTCTGTAATCAGATCATCTTTTGCTGTTGTAGCCTGCAGCTGTTTTCAGTGAATGAACAGTGATAAATCTTTGTTACTATGAATATCGTTTTGTGGGGCCGATATATGGTAAAATTTGTCTGTTGACACATTGTTTTACGACACATGTTCAAGCATCAGTTTACATGATTTCTCTTACAAGCTTCATTTTGGATTTAGTTCTGGCAGTGTAAATGTCAAGGTGGAAAAGGTGTTTTTTTGAAGTAGGTTTATCTTTAGTCCATACTTGAGTATTTTGTAAAAGTGAAATGCTGTTATGATTTATACTTCAGTTAAATAATGAGGTGGGAATATAATAAGTCTGTAACAATCGCATGCTACTTTCTTGGTCACTCTCTTTCTGTAATTGTTACATTTTTACATCGATTCTTTCTTCTTAAATTTGTAATGCAGCCAGGTTGGGCTTGAAATAGGCCTCTATTGGCGTACCGATCTGTCGGAGATAACCGTGAGTAGATAAACGTTATCCGATCTACGACTATGGAGTAAAAAACAACAGAGTGTGATTTTGCATCGCAAGCTCGAGGTTAGTGTCAAGCTCACTCCAACTTTGGAAACGGTTCTTTCATTAAAATGTTAAGTAACAAAAAACACAACAATTGAAATTATGACCGAACTGATACTTCAATTAGAATAAAAAACTTCAATTCTTCTTACAGATTTAAGTTTACCTAGAATTAATGGTCGAGTGCTGAGGCTACTGCGCTCAGCTAAGTTTTATTTTTGATCCAAATTGGAGCCTCGATATAGTAAAAAGGGCAAAAAGGCCAGAACTTCGCCAAGATAGCCACAAGAGAAGCCACATATGGTGTAGTGGTTCTACCCAGCAGTGATTAGACCAGTGCTGATAGAATTATGGATCTGCCAAGTGGGGGCCCACTCTTGCAAAAAAAATGTAACAAGTCCAGACTAGGCCAAGTCCAAAGAATGGCATGTCTTTGTGTATAATCCCTACTGAAGTAAAAGGTGTAATTCTCGATCATATGCTCTATTATGATCTATACATCAGACTGAGGTAACGGAACAAGGCTGCTGGGTGGAAAAGAGGTATGGCTACAGCAATATACTGCCATATCTACCACTGGTAATCTTGTTATCAGATTGCGAAGAGCTAGGGACGGTTTGTATAACGTCCAAGCTGGTCGGAACCAGTCAATAGGAACTTTTTCCCTTAACTAGATGGTATAAGATCACTCTTCTGGTGGTACCGGGTTACAGGAATTTCAAGGGCAATGAAAAGGCAGATGAATTGGGGAAAGTTAGTGCAATAGGTCAAATGAAGAGGCCGTGGTGCTTTCCGACCTAATACCTCACCAAAGAAGAAGAAGAAGAAGACCAAATATTCTGAACACACCAATGGAGTACCAAGTACAAAACCGCAATGTGCGATTGAGAGAAATGTAACAGATGTTTGATATCATGCATCAAGACTAGAAAGGCTTGACCTAACTGCAGCAAGTAGGATCACAAGTCATCTGTGCAACAGAAGGACATCGCCATAATCGTTACGATCATCCCGGCCGCTGCGGAACATGCTTGAGGATCCAATACAACATCCACTGCCGCAGCTGTGCGGAGGAAGAAGCCAGACAAACAACCGAATATTTGGGTTGCAGCTGCTCGGCTTTGGCTAGGATCAGACACATCCAACAGGAAACCTTGAGGATCCGATACCTGAATATAACAGGCTAAATTTTAAGTCAAACCAAGTGCATGTGAAGGAAATAAACTATGGCAGGCGAAAGAAGTGGGTTTCCAAAAAAAAGGTTGAAGAAACACGTGAGAGTATTGAAGAAAGCCAGGTTAGCTGTTATCACTTATATACAATGACAACCAAATTTAACTTCAATTCAGCCAACTTGATCGTTGATTGACTTCACATCTTTAATTAATTAAACAACCATCATAAAATTCTATATTTTAATTAAAATTTGATCTAGAGCTCTATAGGAATTCCAGTATTCCGTGTTATCCAATCAAGATAAGAAGCAGTTCGTGTAAATGCTGAAGGAGAACCGTCCTCACAACTTTCACTTCCAAAAGCGGTAATTCCAATCAGGGTCTTCGACCCATCGTTCTCGGTCACAACTAGAGGACCACCAGAATCTCCACCGCAAATGTTCTTACCATTCGATGCATCGATACAGACAAATGAAATAAGTAGAATGTGTTCGTACGCCTTTCTGCATGTTGCATATGGAAGGATTTTGAAATCAGCATACTGAAGAGCAAATCCGAAGAATCCATCATCCGAAAGTAGTCCCCATCCACACGTTGTCGCTGTTTGTCCTTCATAGGTTTTGTAGGTATCACTTCTGCGAGGCAAGTTGATTGGAGCAATTTCCTCTGTAAAGTTAAAGTATTTGTGGTTATCGAATAGTTGAAACTCCTCTTTTTTCCGAAGGAGGTACTTACTAGTATATTCCACTGATCGAGGAAGTCTGATTAAGGCTATGTCATGGTAGAAAGCGTCTGGTTGATATCCCGAATGCATGATGAAGCTTCTAGCGGAGAGTGTCATCGAAACTTGTGTTGATTCGGTCTTGAGGAAAACATGCGCCCCTAACACTACTGTCACTTGATAGGCACTAAAATTAATTCATTTTTTTTAAACTCCCAATCTGAATGAATTTCTTTTAATTCTTACTCTCGTAGACAATGCGCTGCTGTTAGAACATAATCCGGTGATATCAAAGAACCGCCACAGAACGGTGCACCGTAACTAGTATCTATCATAAGAGCAACTTGATAAGGAAAGGAATGAGGTATCGCCTCGCTGCCATTGTATATGCGAGGATTGATTTTCACACCTTCACGAAAAACACTGAGCGTTTCAAATCCAGGAACGATCACTGTCAAGGCGATTAACGTAACTAAGGCTTTCATCTTACACAAGCAAAACTAAATCTAAGACATATTTCTGAAACACCTGTATTTATAGTTGTTGGCACCTGTATTAATAGTCCGATATCAGACAATAATTTTCATCTACAACTATTTTCCTCGTGAGCGTTCTTCATATATTTTTAATTAGCGAAGAGTTGTAGCGTGTATGCGATGTTCTGATGACTTATCTTTATCGGAAGCAGACATTGTCGCTACATGTCTGTTGACCTTGATATTGATATTTTCGAATCTGTTTTAAAAATATTTTAGAGGCTGGAAGTAGAACTCGTCACTTTTTAATTTGTTTTTGATGAATGATTAATAAATGTGTGATGATGAATGGAATACTTGTACTTGGAATAGTATACACTTTCATTTTATGACTAATCAACGAATGGAATCTGTTACAGGTGAATATGGAAATTTATTTAGCGTATTCTGTTTAATTTTCAAAATAATGAAATTTCAATTTTGTTGAATTTTTTTTTACTTTGAAAATGACTGTTTTCTAGCTTTTCACAAATTGGTTACAAGAAATCTTTGAACATGATGTAAACTCCTGAGGCTAGAATCAAGCAGGCTTCAAGAACCAGGAAGGATCGCTCAACAACCAGACAGACTGAGACAAATCCTTGAAAAAAGAACATAAATATATTCCAAATCTTCGACTCTATACACAGACGAAATCTTATAGAAATTCTAATAGATCTAAGAATACTCTCAAAGCTGCCAAATTGATAAAATGCACGCTAGAAAGGATTAATTTGAAATCACACAAGGATTAAAGAAAGAGGGCGGCATGCTGTTCAACTTGACGCAAAAATATGGAAGTGGCACCGTCTTTAACAAATCAATGCTGAAGGTGTGGACATCGTAGGACGAACGCTGCAAAGAGTACAACAATTATCCGAAAAGCTGAAAAGATCGAGTGAGGTAACAGGCTACTAATATAATAAAGACAAAACCAAAGCTACAATACAGTCTCAATATATGAGGAATAAAAAGAAGTAGATAGACTTATCCTACAGGCAAATAGAGCCTTTTTTGCCCAGAAAAAGGTACTAAAATCAAGATTCGTGCATAGGAAATCAAAGTGAAGAGGGAAGTGAAATATGAACGAAAACTCAAGAATCGGAAGACAAAATTAATATATTGCCAGTAACTCATCCTGTTAACCCAATGTTGTAGTACATTGTCGGATGTTTGGGGCCCTATTTCTGGATCTGTTATTTAAGTATAAGCGAAAAACTTAAGAAGATGTTGATTTAATTAATTGGGTTCCAACTAATACCGGCGATAGACAGGCAGCACTTATTATAATAAATAAGATATGTTTATAAATTTTGCTTGTGTTTCATCCATTAATGGTTATTTTAGAAGAAAATGTTTCTTCATTTCTAAATTTCATTATGACGTTGTTTTAAGCTCATTTCTCTTAAAATGAAGATAAAGAGACTAGAAACTGGAAATAACTTTCCAATTATTGCTGTAACTTCGATTGTCATTGATGGTACTTGACATTTAAAAATATTATTTTCCGTTTGTTTTTAATCAAACGTTTTATTTTCCTACTATTTTCAATATTCTTTTCAACATATACTAATAATAGTGGTTCTTTTCCGTGTAACATAGCAAATGTATATGTAGTTGTGTATAACAAATACCGAGTTTCCATGGGAGTCGAGTTGAGTTGTGGTTGAGTTGAAACGACACTTCAACCCAACGACTTAACTCTATGCGTTTCCATTTCTGCTTTCCGTCTTCCTCCATTTTTTTTATCAATTAATTTTATTATAGATTTTTCTTTAAAAGTATTTTTTTATATATAAAGAGACGCGACATTTTCAGTTTTTGTACCTTTGCTAGTGTGTTGTTTTTAGTTGCATGTATGAACTCAGTTCAACCTACCTATTTTCGTTGAGTTGAGCAGAGTTGAAAATCTTTAACGAAAACTCTTAACTCATTCTGTTTCCATGACGTATAACTCGGGTTCAACTGCTGAACTCTCATGCAAACTCAGTAAAAGTGTCATTCCATGCCGTTAACTCGATTTTCGTGAGACCCAGAGAACAAAGCTATGCTTGTGTTAGCGTAATTTGCGGTGAGGTCGAAATTTTTTTGTATTTGCAACCCAGTCGGAGTAAACTGACTACTTAGAAAATAGAAATAATTGTGGGGAGGGAGGGGGTCTCGGCAAATATCACGTAATTTTTTTTTCGCAAGAAACAGTGTAAAATTGCGAGAAAACTGGGTTGAATTAATAGTACAGGTAAATTAAGCCGAAAAAAGCGATATAGCGGAAATACTTCGGTACAGGCTGAAAATTGACAGAGAGCTTCTTTTTAGGCTTCTTAATAAGGGGTTATAAAGTCTACCGATTTTCTACCGCGAGAAGCCCACTTTTTAGGGGGTTTTAGCCCTCAAAATGGGTATTTTTCGATTTTTTTGTAATTTTTTTTGCAATATTTCTTAATATCTTTTTGTTTTCTTCAATTTTAAGTACAATATCTGTAAATGAGAAAATCTTTAGAATCGTCTTTTTGGACCCGCACTTAGATTTCATTCACGAAAATCTTGGTGCAGTATCAGATGAACATGGTGAAAGGTTTTATCAATACATATTGCAAATAGAGAAGGAATAATGAATCCATTACATAAAAAGTATACGTGATACTATTACTATATTTCGACTCAATAGCAATTGGGTATAAAAATTTTGCACTGCCGTTTACACTGTATTTGTTCACTGTTTTAAATACCATCCAACTGGAACATCCAAAAAAAAGTAAAGAAAATAATTTTTTTACGCCTCTGTTAGAATACAGGCATTCTTATATTACTTTTAGTTACGGAATTAGCAGCATTCCACACCCGTGTGGAATATTCATTCCATCACTTGTTATGGAATGACTACTATTGGCGACATCTGTTCGTCGTAATTCAAGAAAATGATTTATTAATTAAAGAAAAAAAAAGATTTATTAATTGAAGAAATAAAAGGATTGTTTCAATAATAAACAATCAAAGATGTTCCGCTTTAATTTTTTTGCTTTAAATAAACTATTCAATTATTAAATACCAGAAAATAATAGCATTTTTTTAATAAATTTTGCGGCGGCCATCTATTAACAAATTATTAAATTACAAAATGGTTATGAACACTCCCTACTAATATGTTATTTAGCGTTTTGCTGTGCCTTATACATTATATTTTTGACATTAGCTTTACATAAGGTACGTTTCTCTTTACAAAATATTAATAAAAACTAATTAGAGGCGTAGAAAAAGTACAGTCTGCAACACGTTTTGAATGGCATATTCCGCACTCGTGGACCGCCACTCTCGCCTTCGGCTCGGGTGCCAAACTTCCACTTGTGCGGAATATGCATCATTCCAAACTTGTTACAGAATATACTATTAAATATCTGGGAATGAAGAGTGTATGACGTGTTGAAAAATTCTTATAATTTTATACTATGGTCTGGGAAAAACTGCGAAAGTAATGTATGCATTGACTTATACGACCATTTTTGGACAGATTGCGACCCTACGATGAACTAGTGTGGGGGTCTAAGCTTAAACAAAACAAAAAGGCCTAGAAGCCCAATTGAAAAACCTGGAACCTAATGCCCTCCTAAGTATCTCAAGTGCATAATATAGCTAATCCTACTGCAATCATAGAGATTATATTAAGAATCGGCTCTTTTCACATCAGTCAGAACACATGCTATCTGCGGTGCATTGCCACTATACAAAAAGCAGACATTTACACCAGGCGATATATTTAGTCATCTAAGCAACTTACAGGATTCGAATTTTGAATCGACAACCATCTGCTCTGATATGCTAGAGGCCAAGATATATTTTGAAAACCTTTTGTTATCATTATCGAGAATTGTGAAGAATGGAAGTCTAACAGATCCGCACTTCTTGAATCTGTATCCTGATGTACAGGCGGCTCAAACGTCAATTTGAGAAGCTGGCTGTGACTTCAGACTCCGCTTTTCTAAGGCGATACGGAAGCAAACGGAAGCTAGTAGCGATGCCTGATAAATCTTCGAAAAGAAATTATTTTCAGCCAACCAACTTCATTTATTAACATAATTTGACATTTTGATGCGAACAATAAATTGTTTCAAGAATATTTAAAGAGTTTCTAGAATATTTTAAAACAAACAAATAAATGCAGCGCATGCGGCAATGGCTTTACTCGCGGACTGAAATCCGATAACAGACGGACAAATTTAATTCGAATTCGCATTGGTGGAGGATACCATTTTCTTATTTCCGAATTTCATGACTGAATTTCCAGGATAACCCCCCGGGGTCATTCAGTCACAGGCTTTTTATCTAAAGATGACATCTATAAAAGAATGCTCCGAAGTTTGTATATCTCCAGAGTCATAAATGGCTCTACCATTACTATTCAAACTGTCAAGTCGTTACTCTCTAAAAACGAATCAGTGGATGCCAAAGACAACCTTCGTATGTCAATATATTGTAAAATTCTAAATTTTTTTATATTCCATATGCTTGCTCTACAAATACACGAGTTGAGCGTATTTTACTATTTATTGTAATATATTAAAAAAAATTAACAAATTCATGGAAAAAAAAATCTCCCGGAAAATACAGTCAAAAGTTAGTATACAAATAGAAAATAAGCAATTGTTCTTTTACGTATAGATATGAAATAAAAGTTTCATTATTATTGTCTTGTCTTGTGTTTTTATGATGGTATCTAATAGTTTTCGCATCGAACTGATGGAATTTCGGGCAATATCCAATATAGTCGGAGTCGCGCAATGTAGTTTGGAGTTTTTTTTGGACCTTATTGTCCTCCTTCAAACTCCTGTCCAAATCTCGCCATAGATTTCCATGGGATTAAGGTCTGAAGATTGTGGAGGAGAGCCAAGCCAATTAGGGGTTTTGTAAAGTAGTAATTCTCTCGTAATCTTCTGTATATATTTTGGGGCGTTACTTTGTTAGAAAGTTCAACCAGATATGAGACTCATCGCTTTTCGTTTTAGAAAGAAAACTTAAAAAAGACATGCTAACTTTTATTACAACTTCCATTCATAGTAGTTTTTTAAAAAAATTCCAAGGGCGTCTTATTCATTAGTCAGGGACTGCAGATTGGAAAGTTTTCTGAATATTTCGTTGAATTTGAATAAAATCATTAGCCAATGAAGGAACACAACAATATACAAGGGTATTAATATGTATTTCCATTAATATTTCTTTAACTAAAAAGTAGCAGTTTTCAAAGTATGGATCAATCAATTTTTTCATTTTCAACTTCGTTCATTCAGTAAAATCCTTTTATGCAATGTTTTTATTTCTAATTTCGTAATATTTTTCAAAATTTATCTCTCAATCTCCCCACGACTTTGAGTACCTGACAAAAAAATTAATTGAATTTACTTCAAACTGATTCCAAAAACAGAAGCGTAAGACGTCGAGGTCTTGTATGACACATCACCAAATTCGCATTTGTTCTACCAATGAATAGATATCTGTTATCAATCATATATAGTATTATGAAGCTTATCAATGCACATACCTTGTACGCGTGTGTGTGCCCCAGGGGGTGGGAAACAAGCTATATAAATACAGGTGTAAACTGATTGCCTTTTGTATTTCATTTTCAGCAGCGACAATGAAGAAGTTTTTAGAAGTAGTAATAGCGTTTGCCGCGATCGTGTCGGTCTTCCATGCCGACGGCTATCGTCTCAGCAGTGATGTGAAAATAACTCCAAGAATTATTAATGGTAGCGATGCTGCGCCAAGTTCTCTTCCGTATCAAGTTTTGCTTCTAGTTGATTCAGTCGATGGATTGGGACTGTGTGGCGGATCTCTAATATCTAACGATTATATTCTAACTGCTGCACATTGTCTTGACGGGTAAAAATGAACTTTATTTTTTAACTCTTCTAAAATATAATATTCGTAACTTATTTCAGAGCGTACCGAGTTACTATTATGTTAGGGACAAATAATTGGATGTTGAATGAAACGAGCCAACTTACAATTCGCGTTTCACCGCGCAGTTTTATAATACACTCTGGGTATGATCCTAGGTTTTACTTTCACGATATTGCGTTGATTAGACTACCCCAGTCAGTCATATACACAAGTAAGTGTCCTACAAAAAAAAATAGTCAATTTTTGATTACACATATTCTTTTAGAGGAAATCTCTTCAATAGATCTACCAAATAGAAGTGATACGTACAGAGATTATGATAACCTGAATGTAACTGCCTCCGGTTGGGGCTTAGTTGCAGATGATTCAATGTGGGCATTCACTCTTCAATACGCAACTTTCAAGATTATGCCCTATAACAAGTGTAGAGAATATTACGATACTATACTGCTAACTTCCTTCATATGCATCGATGCATCTGAAGGTTCGAATATATGTGAAGGAGACTCCGGAGGTCCTCTTGTATTAAATGGCGACAAAGGTAAGAAGACCTTGATTGGAATTGTTGCATTCGGTTTTGAGAGTTGTGAGTCTGGAAAACCGTCAGCGTTCACGAGAACTGCTTCATATTTGGATTGGATAACAAGGAAAACAGGAATCCCAATCAGGCCTTAGATTAAGTGGTTTAGATGTAAGTAGAGGTAAATAATTTTTTATGAAAACAAAAATATGAAAAGTGAGTTTAATTTATTATGACAAAGTTTTGAGTTTTACCAGAAAATACGAGTACATTCAGTTTGTTCCCTTTATAAGAGTTCTTGAACAGTGAACAGAAATATTTTTTATGTGTGTCGTAGTTTTCAAACAGCGCAAAACAGATATCCGCTGGAGGGCAACTGTTTCCGCCCTATGTCCCATGAGGGATTAAAGGAGCAATTAGTAGTTGTTTTCAAAACAAATTTATTCATGTTGTTTTTCCTTCTAATTGAAGTAAAGTAATAAATTCAATTCTAAAATGGAATTTTCACTTGATTCGAGCAATTTTGTATAATTGCTTCAGCTTCTTAAGCCCTTCCCGAGTAAAAATAATTTAGTTGGTTAATTTTCTTACTAGCACGCACGCGACCGCTGCTAGCGCGCATAGCGAACAAATTTGTTCGCTAGAGGCACCCTCTCCCGCCACAGGGATGTACGCTCCCGCCACAAGCACGAAAATCTAAAAAAAATTTCGCTAAAGGCATACACTGGCACGAAATCCAAACCTGCCAAACTCTATCAGCAGGTACATACCAAAGTCTAGATATAACAAGTCTTTCATCTTGATACAAAATTTTCCGCCCTTTAGTTGTGTGCGTGCATATATGAACATCATTGCTGAGCACAACTTAACGCATACATCGTGAACTCGGCGAGACAAAGCCAGATTCTCTCTCTTCGATAAAGTATGCAGAACAGAAAAGGAAGCAAAATTGAATCAGTTGTTTTTTTTCATAAATAGTAAATATGCACCAATACATCAAGTTTATCCCCATATAAAATCATAAAATCTTCCGCTGGCTTGTTGTGTGCGAGCGTGTATAAAAATGTTGCGTTCTCTTTCTGGTACCCTGACATCGTCACTTAAAGAATGTGTGCATATAGCTGTTTGCCTTTCACTTACTAACCATATGAAGATGAAAGACTTGTTAATTTCTAGACTTTGGTACATACATTGAACTCATTCCAGACTGGGACAAAAAATAATCGCTTCGGATTTAGAGCCTCCAAAGCGAAGTGTTGTCTTA
This sequence comes from Thereva nobilitata, assembly GCA_963855945.1. Lineage (NCBI taxonomy): Eukaryota > Metazoa > Arthropoda > Insecta > Diptera > Therevidae > Thereva > Thereva nobilitata. The sequence goes on from OY979696.1 coordinate 36,766,895, forward strand.
TCTTTAATAAAAACCAGCATCGAACTAGTGGATAGTGTGAATAAAAAGAGTGGTGGATCACTTGAGATCCTAGGATAACATTAGCTGAGAATCTGCGGTGTAACGACTGCATACTCCAAATCGTAAAACAAGCAATCCAGTGTCTATGATGTCATTATAGATATGCAATTTTCTCTTACAGCCAAGTGGCCCTAGCTGCAATCTACAAGTCGTGCATTCGATTCCACTTTGAATGTCGCTATTTATTTGGCCAGGACCTTCGAAAACCGACTTATCGTGGCTGAGCAAGTTGCTTAAATTGAGCCAGCGTAGGTGTGTAGTAGTTGTGTTTAAATTTTCCACTATTACTACAGTAACGACTGTTCCGCTAAAATATAGCTTCATAAATTGAACCACTTGAATGTGGAACAGTCTTCTGTAGTCAGTATTTTTTCGATCTCCTACAACATCCAAAAGATCAAGCGTACGGTTCTTGTTCTTCTCCTTCTGTGGCTTCAAGGCATCTCTTCGCCTTATTTGCTTCGAGATATAGCACCATTCTTTACAAACAAGTTAGAGTATTTCACTTTTCCAGAAACAAGAGTTATTGAAGAACTACGAAAAGTTGTCAACGCATGTCCTTTGCGGAGGAATTGGAGTAAACTACATCAGTCGCTGTACTACTAGTGTGGCCTCTACTTGATGTAATAAAAAACTGCACTGAAATGTAAGACTGTCTTCAACATGTTAGATTTTTTTAGGAACTACTGAATTGATTTCTTCAACGTCGATTTTTATACTTTTTTATTTCCTCTGATAAGAATTAAGGATGCTCTGTGTTTCCGCCGGAAATTTATTGAAATATTTTTAAAGTGGAGTGTGAAAGAGATAAGAACCCAAGCGTGACGACTGTAAAAATTATATTTTTAGCCGATTCTGATTAAATTTCTCCTGGCAAATGATAACCTAGTAGATAAATGACATTGTTCTGTCAATCACTTTTTGTATATTCATATAATAAATTCTTAGAAAAAATATAGAAATTAAAATGTGAATAAAGTTTATTTTAAGATAAATATTATTCTTCTAGTCGCATGAAATTTGGTTGATAGACAAGACAAGATTTTTATTAAGAGTATAGATATGGACAAGTTATAAAATTGTGAGTAATAGAGCGCAATTTAAATCTTTCCACGAGACACAATAGAAATTAAAAATTGTCCGGTTTATTCTTGATGTTGATATCTTATTTTATAAATAGTTTATACAAATATTGCGCAGAAAGAATTTTTGATGTGATGAAGTTATGTGCGTGTTTAAATATAATCTGAAAATGTTAATCTTCAAGATCTTCATGATTCTGACTTTACTTTTGCCACAAATTTTAGGTAATCGCGAAGGTGAAAGTAAGCTTTAGTTAAAAAAATTCGAAAGTTTTAAAGCAATGTTTGGGGAAAATTAATTTAGCTGCAACTAAAGGTGGTAAATTGTTGAAGTTTACTCCTTACGATAAATATTAGCAATGAAAATTCTGGTTTTTTCTTTAAAATGACAAGCCAGCAAACTTTCACGCTCTGGTTTGAGATATAATAACTTTGTACAAATAGTCCGGGGAAATTAGCAAAAAAACGCACGAAAGGAGACAAAATTCCAAAATGGCTGAAAATTGGTGCACAGCTTCCTTGGGACTTTTTAAGAAAACAATTTCGGAATCACAAAAAAACATGGCCGCCGGGGATACATCACTTTTTGGCAAAAAAATCACTCAAAAACTGATTTTTTCGAAAAAAATTTTTGATCAGTCAATACGAAACGTTATCGCCTACAAAAAGCCCTTTTTTCATTTTTTCGAAAACCTAACCCTTTCGAAGTTTTTCAAGGTATTTTTTTGGCCGAAAAGTGATTTTTGGAAACTTTGACTAGGTCACAAAAGGGTTTATGACGATTATCGAAAGTCGGTCAGAATGGCAGCAGGGCAGCCCAATTTACAGGAAGCACGGCCTTTTGGTATACGAACCATTCTAAGCCCTATAATGGGCATGAACATACTGCTTTTCAAGCTGGGGTATTCGCCATCATTAATAACTCTAAAATCGTAGTTTTTTCGTACAGGGCCCATTAAACCCTATAGGGTGTCATCAAAGAAGGCCCTGGATTGCTTCCTATCTCTGAAATCCTTCAGCATTAACAACAATGATGTGGATTCTGGGCCACAAAGGGCACATTGGTAATAAAATTGGCAATGGCCTGGCTAGAGTAGGGCCGAACTCATCACTTTTTGGGCCGGAACCTTTCTGCAGCTGCGGACCCTTAAACCATATTACAAGTGACCAGTATTAGGCCGAAGTTATCATACAGCAGTTTTGCTGTAATGGGCCAGTCATGGGTGGTGTTATTGCGCCATTACTGGCTAACTGGCACCCAGTACTGGTCCATTACTGGGCCAATTGTTAAACCTTACATGGGGGGTTAAATAATCAAATGGATGTGCTGAATAAACTTGGGCCGCAATATTACGAGCTGAATAGACAAGTTAAGCATAGTGCGGGAAGAGAAAGATATCCCGACAATTCTAGCACCTGAAACAAGTGTTTTTCAGGAATTATGAAACTAGGAATAAACTCATAAAGCAGGGACTTTCGGCAATATTTCAGAAGAATAGCTGAAGTATATCATCGAAACGAGCATTGATGTACTCATAACATCATAAAAATATTTGGCAAAACCCTACGATTCTTGATAGTTTTGCAATTAGTTTAATTAATAAGCAGATATACACTGTAAAAAATTTCTATGGTAATTTTACAAAAAAAATACTGGAAGTTTTATTCACAAGCAGTTTTGTAAATTTGCAATATATATTATTAGGAATATTCCAATTCTACTTTACGTATTTTTACCAACTGTGTAGTAAATATACATTATTTGTGGGATGTAAAAATACAATCACTATTGGAGCTTTCACTTCATAGTTTTGTAAATTTCCAAAACTTTTGTGTATTCCCTCTCCCTATACATAAAAATAGCATTTTGTTCACTATGCAAGGACCGATTCACAATGAAAGCTTCAAACTTCAAGCATCAAGCGGCTAGCTTCAAACTACAAGCTTCAGCTGAGCTTTGCTTTATTTGAGCACTGCAGCTTGAAGCTGTGAATGTGAATCATTGTACAAACCCTTTTATACTAATTTTTGAAGCTTTAATTGTGAATCGGCCCTAAGCATAAAAAATTATCAAAAATTTCTTGGCTGTTACAAGAACTGCCCGGACCCTGACCAAAGTCAAAGGTCTGACCTTAACATAAGAACAATCGGGTATACATGCTTAGTATTCCATTGTTACCTGTGAATTATATCCATGAGAGGAAAAATTTAAACCTTACATTCCAATAACCAATTAGTAATTTTACTGAAAATTTATGTTTTAAAATTACGCCTCTTACTGTAAAATTGCAGTATAACGTGTATAAGGTATAAAGATTTTTTTAGTACGTAACATTGTTAAATATACTAAGAAACATGGTAATTTTCCTACATAAACGATTTAGAAAAATACATTTACATCATGCAGTGTTGGAGATTCTCAATTTCTTTATGTGAAATTACAAAATTTATAGTAAAATTACAATAATTGTGTAGTAAATTAGTATTCCATACCGCGATTTGTAATTTTACTATACATTTGGACTTTTAATTTACATATTTTTTTACAGTGTAGTATATGCAGGATTTGTCTTTGTATCATGATTCGAAAAATCGGGTATAAGATCCCTGTAATCATCCTGACGATATGTCCGCTTTCATAGCCCAGAGATTAAGGTTTGAAGTCTGTGAAAAAAATTGTTTCAAAACCTGAAATGATTTCTAATATATTTGGGAGAAACGCTGGACAAGAAACTAAACGGGAACGCTCAACTGGACTACGTCATCCGTAAAGCCACTAGGGCCACATGGGCCTGTAAAGGGCTTTTGGATACGACATGGCGGCTTAGAACACAACGGATGGATGTACAACACGATCGTTAAACCTGTGCAATGGCTGGCTTGCATGTGCATTGCTGGAGCTATGCGATGTTCCACAGTGGCGTTGGAGGCAATCATTGGCAATCTCCCTATGGAAATCTGCGCATAAGTGCCTGGGGACTTCAAATCTCGTTCAAGTCGCTCCATACAGTCAAAGAACATGTGGATACCCTCAACAGTATCCCAAACATTTCAAATTAGCGCGTATCCGGAACTACGCTTTCAAAATAAATTCAGTGCGATTATTCCGGGTCAATCCGAGTGGGAGGGGCCCATCCTTCGGGGGGTCTAAGAACTTTCTTTTGGTTTACCAATAGATCAAAGATGAAACATGGTACAGCGGATGATCAAACTCCAAAAATGGCAATGGCTACTTGGCCCTTTCCAAACTGAAATACAAGTCACTGAGACTTGCGCACGGCTCCAACTTGAGAAAGGTTTGAAAGGCGCCAACATTAGAATGAATGTTCTTGTTCCTTGAATTTTTGTGAAACTGCTGGTGTCTTCGAACTAAGTTTATATTCAGAAAGAGCTTCTATAACAAGTTTGACATCATTAATTTCACAAAATTATGATTTTTGATTTTGTCAGCGCCAAATTGGACAATTTGTTTTCACCACAAAAAAATAACAAATTCGGTGCTTTTAATTTCATTATAGTTGTGATATTGCTGACATGACACGCGAGTTATGGTTATTCTTTGAAGACTGTTATTGTTTTAACTTGACGCTCAACACTCTTAATCTTATCATACTTTCATCTATGATCCAAATTCAACAGGAAATCTCAATAAAAAGATTAAAATCTTTGCAAAATTATTTTGAATTCTTATCAGCCACTTTAAAGCAACTACAATTTGTATAAATACAGAGGCTAGACTAACAATCGACAACTTTCAAACAAACCTCAACAAGATGAAGACTTTTTTAGTTATCAGTGTAGTTTTAGCGGCAGCTTGTGCAGCATCTATTGACAATATTAATTTAAAAAATGCAGACTTAATACTGGAAGGATTAAAATTAGGAGCACCTATTCCAAAAGACTTAATTCAAGGACGAATCTTCGGTGGAAACGTAGCTGAACCCCATCAATTTCCTTACCAAGTTGGTCTAGTTTTGGCATCTCCTTCAGAAAATGTCTTCGAAGAAAAGCCAGAGATTTCATGGTGTGGAGGTTCCTTAATATCTAGGGAATTTGTCCTTACAGCTGGTCATTGTGCATACAGGTAAAAAATATTATTTTACATTTTGTTCACGGATTGTGTTTTAATATTTGGCTTATGATTCTGTTAGGGTATTCAAAGCCGGCGTTATTCTCGGTGGTCACAATATCCAAAAACAAGAAGCTGGCCGACAAGTTTTTAATGTAGAGAAAGACAACATATTTGTTCATCCATTATACGATCCTAATTATGCATCGAATGATGTTGCTCTTATCAGGCTTCCAGTCCCAGTAGAACTAAACGATATTGTTCAGACAATCAAGCTGCCCCGGCCAAGTATGGCTGAATCACAGCTGGAAGGACGTATGGTGGTCATGACCGGTTGGGGACAGCTAGGAAATTCTGGAAATGTTGCGGGTGTGCTTCATTACGCTAATCTCAGGATCCTTCCACAAAGCACATGTGCTGTAGCCTTCCCACAAGCGTTCACTAATTCACAAGTTTGCGTTTCTGGAAATGTGCAATCTGTTTGTCCTGGTGATTCTGGTGGTCCATTGGTTGCCCAAGAGGCTGATGGTACTGATGTTGTTGTTGGCATAGCGTCGTTCATTAGGCTCGAAGGCTGCGAAAGAGGATTACCGACTGTATTCACTAGAGTGACATCGTTTTTGGATTGGATCACACAAAAGACTGGCATTGCACTGAGAAACTGAAAAGCTAATCTCTGGATATGTTTTTTTGTATAAATGATGTTAAATTATTCAGGATTTAGTTAATATATGTATAATTTTTAATAAATATATTTTATTTTAATCGATTGATTTATTTTCAATATTAAAATTATTGCTTGGAGATTTGAGTGTTTACATGCGAATAGTCTTGGCTGAAGTAATCATTCTGGAGTATTTTTTCCTTTAGTAGCTCCAACTAATTATCGTTCGATTCCGCTCAGCAAAGAGTGTACAAGTTTAAAGGATAATTCAATACTGTTTTAGAAATATAATTAAAGATTTATATACCTGTGAAAATGTGTCTGTTTAACCCCGTCCGTACACTAACAAGGAAACATTACAAGGGGATCAGTCACCAGCGAGATAGGGGGAGCTACATTTACTGTATGTAAATACACGCGTGCTGTAACAATCTCGGATTGATGCGATCACCGAGACCTCATGGTCGCCACTGGAAGCTCTCCTGAAGGGATGGGTTAATATGATCGGGCCTACCTACCAAGCCAAGATTTAAAGTTATCGTTTCGAGGGCTACATGGAAGTGAGTAGTCTTTGCACTGTCGTTTAACGATCTCCTCTGGGTACCGGACCCACCTACTTGTATAATGCCTTATCCCTGATGGGGGCTCTGTAAGTATGGACCTTCGCTTTTCTACCATACTTATGGGGCTTTTATGGACCAATTAAGCTAGAGAGGGCCAAGGCCGAGGAGGGCCGGAGTGGAATGAGCCCCACTTTCGCAAACTCCTTCCCAACAGACCAAAGGAGCCCGTGACGCCAAGAAGTAAACCCAGACAGCCGCCGCTCTACCTAAAATTTCTGGACCCACCAGAAAATTGACAGCACCAGCTCCCGTATCATCTAGGACTGTTCCCATTATCCAGGGGAATAGGGACCCAAAAGAAGAAAAGCAGAGCCTTAATGACCATATTACCGGGACAACAAGCAGACCCAGACAGTCATTTGTCTGCCCTAAGTTTCTAGAGGGCCAAATTGGAATTGGGGAGCTCCACGAAGCACACCCAACCTCAGCTTTCGTAAGCTCTTTCCCAATAGATCGCGAGCAAGATTGCGGTCAGGAACCCGGGAAGCCCCACTTGGCCGGGATCCCAATGGCAGCGGTTCAACGTGCTTGCTCGTACAGTCAAGTCTGAATGACAAGCCACTAGGCAGACTGCTGAACTTGTTCAACCGGTCTGGCTTACAACTACGAGGTATAGGGCTGCAGTACAATAGGCCAAGCAAGTGGCCGTGGTATTTTTCGACCTAAAACCTCGCCAAAAGAAGAATAAGAAGAAGAACAAGAAAAAGGTTCCTCTGAGGTACCGCAGGGTGGGCTCGTCGAGATCTGTTGTGAAAGGTGAATGTTTAGTACAACAACCGTAGGCCCTCTAGCTGCTGACTTCTAACTAAAGGTGTATGCTATATTGGATACGGTTTTCATCTTCTCTGACGTCTAAAACTAAATAAGAGCGAGAAGTTCTTCTAGGATCAAGTTTTAAGCAATCCTAGACTATCAATGTCCTCGTGAAAAGATATTCTCAGTCGGACATCTTTGTTTGGGGTGCAGGTCATTAAGTCTTCGATAGCCATGAAAGGGTAGACGTACACTGACACTGTATTCATCACTAGGTTGATTAAGAGGGTAGTTTACAATCAGGATCTGATAAAATATATTGATCGCTGGACACCTCGAAGCGGTTTCTTCCAATAACGTTTCGAAGCACAGCCATGGAATTGGTGTGGAGCAATAGAAAGGCTGTCAAGTCTTCACGATAAGCCATTAAGTAAACTGCTGAACGATCGGGCCTATAAATTTGAGAAACATAAAATTTAGAACTATAAATGAAAATATCTCAAAAACGGTTACTCTTACAAGAAAAAGTTAAAATATTTTTGTATGAAATTACAAATTTTATTCAGATAATTTTTCTGTAAAAGTGAGCATTACTGAGATAGTTGCGCGTAAAATCGCTTTTAGCGGCCTTTGACCCCGCGTAAAATTGTGTTCGAGTCTCAAATCGAAGGGGACTTTTGACATTTTGCTTAGAACAATAATATCAATGCCCATACCAAAACCTTTCTCGGAATTTTTCCGAAGTAAAATGTCTAATATCCCTGCTGGACTATAACTTAAAATTAATAGTAGAGACTAGGGATGTTACGAATGTTCGCGTCATGCGTCATTTCAAACATTCGCATCGACATTCGCATTCCCATCAAGTAATACGAATGTTTTGCGAATGCGAGTGTGTAGGTCGTGTCGTGTCTCGGGCAAAACAAAATTAAAATACGACAAATTGACAGATCTGGATCGCACATATTTGAGCGCTCCACCGGCCAGCATTCCGAGTGAACAATTGTTCAGTGCAGCCGACCTTATAATGAGCCCCTTAAGACCCCCATTCACAACAGGCCGCGCCGGCAAGCCGTAGCATTTTAGGCCAGGTCAGCAGGTACCGCCCGATGAAGGCTATACATTACTCAGTCTGAGGGATGAAGACTTGAGGCATACGTCTGACAGACCGTGAACTGTAGGTGACCTCATGATTCCCGACATACACAAAGGCGAAGACGACAGTTTAGCGTAACATGTTGTTAATTCAAGTGCAAAAATGTTCATCGCGTCAACGAAAATTTCAGACTAAATAGAAGTTCAGATCTGCAGGCACGGACTGATGATAAATACCCACACACATAAAGATTTTTGTCAGTTTTATTGGACTGCAGGGCCCATCCAGTTGACGGTGTGGGTGAGTGAGTGTGAGATTATACTTGGCCTCAAAGCGAGAAATCTTCAGGCCATGGCCTGCCGGCAGCCTGTATATGAATGAAGGTCTTTAGAAATCGCCTCATGGAAATATAATATTCCTCTCTTGAGCTTTGACTAGTAAATATGAGAAGAAAGAATACCATTACTGTATATAACACTGGTCTTAATTTAATTAAATTTTTTTAATGCTATTTATAAACATTCGCATTCGCAAATTCGCATTCCGAACACTCTGATTCGCATTCGCAAAAATATGACATTCTTAACATCCCTAATAGAGACGCACAGGATTAAAGAAAACAAAAAGAAGTAATACTAAAGGTGGAAGAAGTGGAATTGAACCATGTAGCCCTACGATGGTAGTCGACCACTAGGCTACCACGGTCCGCATTGGAGAGGATAAAATTGGACTTGCTAACATAAGCCTAAACTTCTTATCTTATTGTATTATAAGATGGAGCCATCGTAAATATAAGAAGAACTTCTAACTCTTTCATACAAAAAATAACTTACTTCACTTCCAAAAATTTATTCCTATACTAAAATATTAACAGTCTTTTCCTTAATATCTTATTTTTATTCCAGTAGTATGTGAGATCCAGTCCAAAAATGATGTTACCCTTGTAAACACAGTTGGGAATCCCTTCTCGCAGCCTTCCTTCCTAATAAAAGATGTAACACCAACAACAACATCAGTACCATCAGACTCCTTGACAACCAATGGACCACCAGAATCACCGCGACAAACTGACTGTACATTTCCAGAGACGCATATCTGAGACGAATAGAATTGACGATAAGTTGCAGCACATGTCCTTTGCGGAAGAACTCTCAGATTTGCGTAACGTAGCTCACTAGATGCTCCAAGATCATCTCTAATTTGCCCCCAACCGGTCATGACTACCATTTCATCTTCTAAATATACTTGAACCATTGTTGGTCGAGGTAAACGAATGGTTTGAACAAAGTCGTTGAGTTCGACTGGTGATGGTAACTCGATAAGAGCAACATCATTATTTGTCGAACTTTTTGGGTTAAATTTTGGATGAATGAAGAAATTTTCACTAGATACAAAAATAGTTTTTCGGTCAGATTCTTCCTGTTTGATATTCTGAGCGCCTAACAAAACAACACCTTTAGATACTCTAGAAAAAAAAATTGTATTAATATACATAATTCATGATTGCAAGAATTAATTTCTTACCCTTGAACGCAATGCGCTGCTGTAAGAACGAATTCTTTAGAAATAAGTGATCCTCCACACCAGCTTCTTACTGGTTTGGCTCCATTAGGAGGAATCCTAGTTAGATTGAGACCAACTTGATAAGGAAACTGATGGGGTTCCGCGATATTTCCTCCGAAGATGCGTCCTTGAATAGAAGCAACTGGACGAGATTCTATATTTAGTTGTTCACTGACAGAAGTTGTAAATCCTGCCACGAAAAGTGCACTGATGACTAGGAATGTCTTCATCTTCTTAGGATTCAAGTAAAATTTATGAAACCAAGTTTGCATTCTTCCTTTTTATACATATAACAGCTGCCAGAATACTTTTGATAAGATTAAAAAATTTCACTGCACGCGTCGGTTTCCAGAGTTTTTAATCACTTTTTGCGTGGTTTTAATTCAAGCCAAATTGGAGATTAATTGATGATAAGATGATAAGTGATATGAGTTGAAATTAAAAATTGTCAATAAAGTTATCTATTAATTTCCACACTATTTAGAAAAATACATACCTAATTTGGAAAGAGGTCCGAACCATGCCAGAAATGAAATTTCCTTGCACTCAAAATAGTAAATATTTTCTAGTAAAATCATGTTAAATGGAAGTACTGGGAGCAAAATCGTCTGGTCTTTGGTAACGTCCATTAAGAGAGGACAGATATTAATAGACAGTAACTCCAAGGCCGACTTATAAAAACTTCTGTTTGCCTCGAATTTTTTTCTGCCGGTACTGCTATGCCACCGCGTGCCCACAAGAGTTCTTCTCACATAATGGACATAAATTATTTGTATGAACATTTATGCGTTTTACGAAACGTTCGGCGCTGAATAGCGGGTAAAGTATTAATGCTAGAAAAAAATATTTAAAGTAAAATTTCTACAGAATTTTATAACAAACAAATTAGTTGGTATTTTTCGTCGTAAATGAATAGTTGACCAGATATTTGTAAAAAACCATTCTTTATAAGCCTTTAAGGTATAATAAACCCATAAATATCAACTTTACAGAAAAAAGTTAAAACAAAAAATGTTGGCAACGAAATTGCGCACAAAAAAAGTTATAATCAGTTTTGCAATAAAACGTGTAATCAAAAAGATTTTGGCGAAAAACTACTTTTGATTTACCTTTTTTCGACACTTAAAGCGCCATAACTGGTGAAATATTAGCCCTACGGAAAAAATGATAATATAAAAAATTATAGATAATCGTGTGTTCTATAAGTTTTACGCAGGATTTTTTCATGTAGAATTAATCATTAACGAAATATAGTGCAAAGAAAGTGATATATGAAGTTTGAAGCACTATTTATCCGTAGATATTGACTTTACAAAAAAAAATTCTAAACAAAAAAGTTAAATCACTTATTTATCTACAAAAGAGATTATATCTATTTTTGTCGTAAAATGTATAGTTTCTGAGATATAGAACTAAACGCGTTTGCCTTCACTGTAAGTTTTGCAAGAGGGTGAGGATGACGCCATATTGAATTTAAGCTTATAAAAATATATAAAATCATTTGGTAAAAAAAATCGCGTGCGGTATTTTTCGCATTACGAAGGCCTTTTTTCGACCTATTTATTGGACTAACAGGGATTTCTTGAAGACGTCAAATACTTCAAAGAGCTGGGTGAGGTGACAACAAATGCATTGGCCCTGACAATGGCAGATTATCAACAAAAAGCTTATGGGGTACTTTGAGTTGAACCTAAAGGAGAAATAGTGTTAGATCAAAAAGGTCCTTTTACTGTATCTGACAGATACATCTGGATATCTCCAGGCTTTTGATAGAGCCTTGCAGTATTAGCTAAATGTAAACATACTGAACCTCAGTTCTAAAGAAAGGATTTCTTAACAGGAGCATCTTCCTCCTACAGCCATCGACCCATGCCTTAATATACAAATCCTGCATTTACCCACATCTCGTATACCACTCTAGGATTAAAGGACTTCGAAACTCACCTTGGCGGGAAAAAAGCCCTCAAACTTATCGGTGACGACATTGTTTCCCCAATGATCGACCCTTTGAGCTGATTCTCGAAATTGATAATTTATATCTAATCTTACGTGCTCTCAAAAGTCTAATTTTTGGATTTAAGAGATATTCCCTAGACATTTAAAATATCTCCTAAATTCCGTGATATTTTTAGTTAATCTTAAAAACGTAAAATATTCCACTTAATCACTGAGTTACCAGTCCACAGTTCTTCACTTCAAAACTCTATATTTAATTCTTACGCACGTCTTTAATCTTATCATTGATCGACTTCTATTCAATTTCAATTCAATGTACTCAGAAAACCCCCAATCTTCACATCCAGTAGCATCTTCAAATCTTATCACAAATATGCAGTGTTACTGAAGTGTATAAAAAGCGAGGATTGGAATTACGATTTATAACATTCAATCGAACCACAACAAGATGAAGACATTCCTTGTAATCAGTGCAGTTTTCGTGGCAGTTTTTGCATCCTTTCCTGAAGACATTGACTGGAAAAATGTGAAACAGGCAGATTTTACACCAGAAGGACTAGGATCCGTACCATCAATTCAAGGACGAATTTTCGGAGGGAATGTAGCTGAACGTCATCAGTTCCCTTATCAAGTTGGACTCTACTTGGTTAGTTTTCAAAATAACCAACAAGTCACCACCTGGTGCGGAGGATCACTGATATCAAAGGAATTCGTCCTCACTGCAGCTCATTGTGTTTTTGGGTAAGAAAATTTATTTATGAAATAAAGACAATGATTTCATTTGTTGTTCTTATTTTTCAGAGTGTACAGAGCTGGTGTTATTTTTGGTGCTCAAAATATTATAAAGGACGAAAAGGATCGAAGTATTGTTGTTGTATCCAATGAAGATTTCTTCATTCATCCTCTCTACGATCAACGAATTTCAATCAATGACGTCGCTCTTATCAGACTTCCAGCTCCTGTTGAGCTAAACGACTTTGTGCAAACAATTGAATTGCCTCGACCAACTATGCTTCAACCAGAGTTGGAAGGACATATGGTAGTTATGACTGGTTGGGGACGGATGGGAGATTCTGGTGATGTTGCCAACGAGCTTCAATATGCTAATTTGAGAGTTCTTCCTGAAAGGACATGTGCTGTGACTTTCCCACATTTATTCCACACTTCACAAGTCTGCGTATCTGGAAATTTGCAATCGGTCTGCCCTGGTGATTCTGGTGGTCCATTGGTTGCCCAAGAAGATGATGGAACTAAAGTGGTCGTAGGCATTGCATCTTTCATCAGAAGAGAAGGCTGCGAAAAAGGATTCCCAACTGTCTTCACAAGAGTGACATCATTTTTGGATTGGATCTCACAAATGACGGGCGTGCAAATTAGAAATTAAAAAGACTGATCATGTTTTGGACGTATTATTAAATTATTATTGACTTTTAATTAAATATTTTTATTCATAAAGATTTCAAGGGCTTTTATTTCTAATTGTTTTTCGATAGACTGGCATTAATTCATCAATTGTGGGTCAATTCTAACAGAAATGGATCGACTGGATGGCTTAGAGCATTACTGATTCTGTTGTGACCATTGAGATCATATCAGTCAATAAATGCAGTTCAGTTCTGTTGTGCTAAGGGAGGTATACTAAGTGTGAAAGTGCAGAACACCTTGTTATATGAAAGAGTAATTCTTTTAGGGTTAAGTTAGGTTAGGTGTAGGGCTGCCTCCAGTGCTTGGCAGCGTGGACTCCTATGGGCCAATTTACCGCGATGTGTGAGGTTATTCTATCTATATCTCGTCGGTGTTTGTTTAGGAAGCCCATTGTTATTTTTTATTGTGAGTCGTGCTAGAGATAGCACAGGTCTCCAGTGCTCTACACTTTTGAGTTTTTGACCCCGCCTGTTGGGCTACCTTTCTACCAAGCTTATCTATCTCAGCTTTTTATTGCTCCACAAGTTTGGAGCACATCGTTAGTGAATCCAGAGTTGGTATATAGGCTTGGCTATCTATGAAAATTATAATGCTTCATCCTTTTGTAGCTTCGAAGTTCATTGACTGGCAGACATTCAGGATCGCTAGCACTTTCACTTGAAAGATACTAGCGTGCGCAGGAAGGAGCCAGGACAGTGAACTGTTAGTGGCCTCTAGATAAAAGCCCTACCACAACGCCCTATGATGGTTTTTAGCCGTCTACTTCCTTCTTGTAGAGTTTGGAGGTCCAGACCCCGCATACTTTATGTCTAAAGATACCTACTGCACGAGGCTAAGTGTTTGATGTGAAAATTGGATGGCAGTAGGTGTAAGAATAGATCAAGGACGTTCATGGGGAATATTGCAAGGGTCACTATTGACCCTATTGTTGATATCCTCTGGACCCTTCCAAACAGTTCTGACCACCATGCCAGCTGATCGTTCTTGAGAATTGGACGTACCACGGCTGTGCTGTACAGGGCCAGGCTTCAGACCTCATCTCTTTTCGACGGTGTTTTTACAGGCGTAGTAGGTCAATTGGTCAATATTTGGACAAACGAAGAGCTTCAAGAAATGTATGAACAAATAAATATAGCTACACTGATAAAAAAATTGTCTTGATTCCAGCAATTCGATAGTCTTCGTTTCGTTGTCTTGAGTAGAAAAATTTTTCAGTCTTAACATGAGAATGCTGTCTCAGAGTAAGACACTGGAAATTCTTGAGCCAAGCAAAAGTATTTCTTCGCTCAATACTTATATTATTCGACCAGGATGTTTCTTTCTCGATCTAAGATTGTTTAATTTTTTACTCAAGAAACTAAATTCTTAATTCATCGGACTTTTTTCGTTTACCGGTCTTTCAAGCTCTAAAAATGTATCACAACTATTAAGACCGATTTTAGAACTTGAATATTTTTCAATTATAATATCATCGGTTTCGTAATTTTTTTTTAACTTCAAGTCAACTTTTGTCTTCATCCAAGACAATAAAACCAAGACTATGAGTATTGCTTATCCCGAGACAATTTTGTTTTCGTTATATCCAAAACTTGAGTTGCATGAGAATAAACCATTAACGAAATATAGTGCAAAGAAAGTGATATAAGAAGTTTGAAGCACTATTTCTCCGTAGATATTGACTTTACACAAAAAAGTTCTAAACAAGAAAGTTAAATCACTTATTTCTCTACAAAAAAGATAATATACATTTTTGTCGTAAAATGCATAGTTTTTGAGATATAAAATTAAACGCGTTTTCCTTCACTGTAAGTTTAGCAAGAGGGTGGGGTGACGCCATTTTGAATTTAAGCTTATAAAAATATATAAAATCATTTGGTTAAAAAAAATCGCGTGCGGTATTTTTCGCAAAGAAAAATTACCTATTTATTGGACTATTATTTCGAATCTCGCAACAAGCATATTTGGGTGGGTCTTCGAAAACCACCTGTACGTGGCTAGATAAAGTGTAGAAAAGCCCGTTTAACTTATTGGTGACGACACCGTTCACTCTATGATCGACCGTTTTTTCTACCATACGAATGTAGCAGACCTGATAAAATTCTATTGCTACTATCGAAATTCGTCACAGAAAATGAATTATTACCGCGAAAAATTGTAACCGAATAACAAAGACCATTTCGATAAAAATTATAATTAGATTCTGAAGAAATTTTTCATTTCGATAACTGTAGGAAAAAGTTAGTTCTGTACTATACGATAAATTTACAGGTACTTCATTCACATTATTTTTCGGTAGCAGCAGGTTGTAAACATATCGGTTTGTGTCTAAAGGAGGAAGAATAAAATTGTATAAATACCAAAATTTAGTGAAGGATTTCGCAACTTTCAGACAAACCGTGTCAAGATGAAGGCATTTATCGTTCTCAGTGCAATTGTAGTTGCAGTTTTTGGATCTTTTGTCGACGACATTAACGGTAATAATGTTAAACAAGCAGGTCAGGAGCAAACAGGAGCGCCAGGCACCAATGTATCAATTCAAGTGCGAATCTTGGGAGGGAATTTAGCCGAGCCTCATCAGTTTCCTTATCAAGTTTTACTCGACTTGTTGAAGTATTCTGAAGATCATAAAGACCCTATTAGTAGGGGAGCTGGCACTTGAAAAAATCGTGTCGTCCCAACCTTCTGCCGTTTGGTATATAAGCTTTTGAAGTAATTTTAAGCATTTTTTATAATATGACATTTTTGCGGGAAGTGGACCCATTTCGAGTTAGGGGTTTTGGGGGGTAAAAAGGGGGTTAAAATTGAAAAAAATTTCTGCCGCTGCGTATGTAGGTTCTATTAGAGCTAAATAACCGTTAAATGCTAGTGGCAGAAATTTTTGACTATTTACTAGGGTGTGGGGAGAAAAATGGCAACTTCAGCTAGGGGTGGCTTGGGGAGGGTCCAAATGGTCAAAAATGTCTGCCACTAGTATTTAACGGTTATTTAGCCCTAAAAGAACCTACATACGAAGCGGCCCCCAAAACCCCTAACTCGAAATGGGTCCACTTCCCGCAAAAATGTCATATTATAAAAAATGCTTAAAATTACTTCAAAAGCTTATATACCAAACGGCAGAAGGTTGGGACGACACGATTTTTTCAAGTGCCAGCTCCCCTACTATATTATTGGACTGTGCTCAGGATCTCTTATTTCTAGGGAATTTGTGCTTACAGCGGGGCATTGTGTTGTTGGGTAAAATTTTTCGGGAATATTTAAGGATAATCTTTCAATTTTTTGTTCTTATCTAAACAGGCAATCAAAGGCCAGAGTATTTTTGTCGCCACGACTCAAAAGCAAACCTGAGAAACATCATGCAATGATCGAAGTATCTAGCAAGTATATGTTCCTTTACCCATTATATGACCCAAAAACGGATGAGAATGACATCAGTCTTATTAGGCTTCCAGCTAAAGTACATCTTAACGATTTCATTCAGACAATCAAGTTACCACGGCTAACCATGCTGCAAGAGCAACTCGAAGGACATATATTAATATTGACTGGTTGGGGAAAAAATGGTAAAACTGGTCGTCTTTCAAACGAACTTCGTTATGCAAATTTAAGAGTCCTTCCTGTAAGCATATGTCAGGGTATTTTCGGAAGTGATTTCTTTCCCAGTTCAGAAATCTGCGTCTCTGGGGATACCCAATCAACGTGCCTTGGCGATTCTGGCGGTCCATTGGTTGCCCAAGAAGCTGACGAAACCAATGTTGTTGTTGGCATTGATTCTTACTCGATGAGCGGAGGTTGCGTGATAGGATCCAAAACTGTATACAGGGTGTATTGCATAAAGTTACACAGCGGACTGCTGTGAATAGGTTTTGGATAGACGAACAAAAAATAGTATGGGTGGGTGGGGCAAAATCCTAACGGTTTAGCCGCTAGGGCGTTTTGAAATTTCTTTTCTAGAGTTTTACATATCACCCTGTTTTTTGGTAACCTTACAACCTACTCTCATGAGTAAGGTATCAGTGTGCGCATAATACTGCCACCTATCTAAAACTGTAAAAGTCAAGGCCGTAGCCTATCAACTTCGAGAGCCACGAGTCATCAAAGTCAAAAATTCGGTTTTTTCTTAACTAAAATTTCAACTAAAACCACCTTTTTCTCCAAAAAATACCTAGTTAATTTGTTTGTTTTGCAAAATTAGAAAGCTTGGACAATTACCTATGAATAATGTCTAGAGAATTTTTATCCTACGGCTTTTATTTTTGGAGTTATAAACAATTTCGTTGGCTCTATTTCGTCTTTTTTAGTACTTTTTCACCTAATCTTGGCAATTTAACTTGTTTTGGTTCTAATGGCTGTATAAAATTTGTGTAATTTTAAGCATTAGAAATTAATATATGTATTTCGAATTTATGCTTACACTGTTTACCTCCTTATTAAGCATGCAGTGCTAAGTACCTTTTTGGGTTTCCAGGATGGTTGTCGAGGGAGATTTTTTTCTAGCGTTCTCACGTCGTTGAGTCAACTTTGTTATAGGTCCCACAATGCCTTAGGGGTTGAACAGGACACTCTGTGAGGAGAACAGAAGACCAGGAATGACATGAAGAGTTTTTCACACAGACAAGTAGGTAAGTGGTGAACCATATAGGTCTCGGTCCGGTCACACCCCCCCCACGACCCCTTCCGTCGAGCTAGCGTTTACTGTGTGACCGGCATAACACCCCCCTAACGGTTATTTCGGACGATTAGGGAGGGTGAGTTTTTCAGAATTTTTTTATGTCTGCGATTGCTTTCCGGATCAGTTCTTCAAAGTTGCTGATGAAGGAAGCATGACCAAGCATGATGGTAGCCAACCTGGCTGTTACCGCAAGGAGCTCTATTGTGCCGGTACAGCGGGCAATCTCATCTCCCGCTTTTTTTTAGAGTTAAGGTGAAACTCCAATCTACGCTTGGCTTGCTTTGGTGGTACGCTTTACTTTGATATTTTTAATAAACCAATGCATATTTGGGTGGGTCTTCAAAAACCACCTTAACGTGGCTAGATAAAGTGTAGAAAGGGCCGTTAAACTTATTGGTGACTTATTGGTTTGTTCTACCATAGGAATGCATCAGAACTGATAAAATTCTATTGCTACTATCGAAATTCGTCAAGGAAAATGAATTATTACCGCGCTTTATACATAGAAGGGGAAATATTGTAACCGAATAACAAAGACCATTCGATAAAAATTATAATAAGATTCTGAAGAAATATACCGGGAGCTCGCAACAAAATTATTGTATGATTTTATTCATCGCCATATGATTCTAATCAGTTATTCCAATCGAGGAAGAAAGGGGTATAATAATGCCGAAGTTGGTCAGCGGGACATTGAGACAGAAAACGATTACGAATATGTAACTTTCAAAAGGGTCATTGTTACATATTATTCACCTTGAAATTAATTTTTTAATTAGTTTTTAACAAATAATGTATGGAAAAACGTTTCTTACACCTGGCAAGTGGGACAAAATAATTCTTTCACCCTCTAAACAATGTAATATTTCACATTCAAGGTGAATAAAATTTTACAAAATCTCTGATTTACTTTGTCCCACCATCCAGGTGTAAGAAATGACCTTTTAAT
Organism: Thereva nobilitata; assembly: GCA_963855945.1. Lineage (NCBI taxonomy): Eukaryota > Metazoa > Arthropoda > Insecta > Diptera > Therevidae > Thereva > Thereva nobilitata. The sequence goes on from OY979696.1 coordinate 36,785,804, forward strand.
ATCGTAAGGACATACTCGACCGAATATGCTAGGTTTTCCGATGAATAAAATTTGACACAACTTTCAGTCGCGAGCTCCCGGTCTAAAATGTTTTCGTTTCGATAACCTTAGGAAAAAAGTAGTTCGATCCTAAACGATTATTTTACAGGTACTTCATTCACATTATTTTTCGGTAGCAGCAGGTTGTAAACATATCGGTTTGTGTCTAAAGGCGGAAGAATAAAACTAAATAAATATCAAGATTTAGTGAAGCATTTCACAACTTTCAGACCAACCGTGACAAGATGTTCTCAATGCAGTTGTAGTTGCACTTTTTGGATTTTTTTCCGGCGGCATTAACTGGAAAAATATTAAACAAGCAGATTTTTTACTAAAAGGACTAAAATCAGGAGCGCCAGGCCTCGATGTATCAATTCAAGGGCGAATCTTTGGTGGAAATGTAGCAATGCCTCAACATTTTCCTTATCAAGTTTTACTCAACATGGTCATAGAGTAAATATTGACATAGAGGCTCAAAGCCCATACAAAATTTTCGCCCGGAATGAAACCGCAGCCACTATTTCTAAAAACTCCATCTGACTTTCGTTAGGCGAAACTTAATCTGAAACAAAAAGCTTTTAAGTACATCTTATTCATAAGCGCTTTAAAGCCCAGGCAAAATCGTTTAAAAAAATGGTCATCTGACGATTTTTGGTAAGGTACTTCATTCGTTTTGCTCATTGTTAAGGAGGTTCAAGCGAAGTTAAAATTCGATTTGCGGAACACAGGGGGTTGTGGAATCGCCGCCATCTTGAAAAGAAGGTTGAAAGTGGTTTTCTCGATTAACGTCTGTCTAAACTGTGTACCATTCCTGAATAAGGTAGCACTGCACGCAGAATAGTGGAATGGCCTATAGGGGGATGGCCTATAGGACGAAGCAAACGGGGAATTATCTTAGTGACCAGAAAGGGTGCCATTAGCATAGTCAATACACCGGTTTTCGCTCGATTTCGGAAGTCAAGCAGCATTGGGCATTCGTAACAGAGGCTTGCATACCTCTATAGCGGAAGCATTTTTACATCTTCATGCGCCTGTAGCGGTAGCGTGCATACCCGTAAGGCGGGCGCATTTTTTCGGTATGCGTGCTAGTTACGAGCGCATATCTGCTTTCAACTCCTTTTACCAACGCAATTCTTTTTACTCGGGTTCTACTGTAAATCCTGCATTTCAAGAGATTAAGGGTTTCCCCATCTCTTGATGATATGTTAAAAATTAAACAAAAATAAATCCATTACACTATATTTTATAACTATAAAAATTAACAGAATTCGATGGGCAGGACAAGTGGAACGTAGCAGTGATGACAGCATAACAAAAATTATTATGAACAAGAGACCAGACGGACACAGAGGCACGGGACGTCCAAAAAAGAGATATACAGAAGAAGATCTACGAACCCTAGGTATAAGAAATTGGAGACTCCAAGCCAGGGACAGACAGTTATGGAGGAGGATGTTGCAGGAAACCAAGGCCAATAACAAGCTGTGGAACTATTTATGATGATGACACTATTTTATTTACTTTTATGGATTTATGACTTATACTTTGACTTATTTGTGTAGAGCCTTTTGTGTGGTATAATATTGTAGGGCTCAAATTTTATGAACCTATAGGGTTTCCCCAAGTTCTGGCAGTATGAATGAAAGCACCTGTCACGAAATGAACATGAACGCCTTTATTTATTATAGGTTATTAAAAAATATGAATGTGGTGTCCAGTAGAGGAATGAGTTTTTATTTTAGTTCTTCAATGAAACTTTCACCACCAGTTTGTTCGGGAGTTCCCTGATGCCGATACTCCCAAACTTTTCTTTTTCCACTATCACTTCTCGGTTTTCCTTCACACACTCGTTTAAGGCAGGAAAAAAAATTTTCTTCGGTTTTTTTGCGACCCTTCTCCGTCTAAAGCCTCGGCCACGATACGAGCAGCGAGCGGCACCAGACAAATTTAATGTCTCGGATTAGCGGCGAGCGGCACTTTAGTATTGCCACTCTACCGCTCAACGCTTCCCGCTCGAATCGTGGCCGGATTCGCCCGTTTTCCATATAAAACAATACAAAACAAAACTCAGAATCGCCGCTCTGCCGCTCACCGCTAGCCGCTCGTATCATGACCGTGGCTTAAGACTCCTAGGTCCACCATGTAGTTTTTGCCAAAAATTCCTGTCTCTCTTATAGTCCTTGTAAATTTATTAACTTCCCAAGGAAGTTATTGTAATCGGTCCGAAAATCGAAATCAACATTTTCAATGTATTTTCATGTTTCAAGGTCGCAATAGCATTTTAAGCAAAAATTTGAGAAGAAATATGTATCTGTGTGCGTCTGTCCGTGCGTACGCATGTGCCAAAAAAGATATCGACTTATTGACCAAAAACTGTTCGAAAGCGTGGGGTTTTTTAAAGAAAATTGAAATTTTTCAAACGCTTATAACCAAAAAAATATCAATTTTACAAAAAAAGTTTGTACAACATTTTTTGCTTAAATATAGCCTTAACGGGGTTATTTTGACCAAAAATATTTCCACCCCCGAGTTGGGGTGGGAACCACCCCCAAAGAAAAAGCGCACATTGGCATTTGGTAGACTTTGATTTTTGAGTCATTCCCTATCTACTGTTAAAATTTCAAGTAAATCGGTCGCCTCCAAAAAAAGTAGAGGTGATATCGGTTGGGGACTGGACTATCAAGAACAGTTTCGCTTTTGTTAAAAAAATTGAAATTCTTGTTGTAATGCATTATTCACAATCAGAAACGTGTAGTTGGAGCTCAAAAATATTTGAATTGTTTTATTAACTTCTTAATTCAAATTTCTATAATAGCAAAAACAATATTTTTTCATATCATCATTTTTTAAAAAATATAAATATATAGCTTCCCCACGACAATATCCCTAGTCTCAAATAATACATGAAAACAAACATTAAAAACAAAAATTATAAAATTGCAACTGTCCTTGAGCATTTCTCACGCATTTGCATTTCTTTCATTCTTTCTTTCTTTCAGGTGCCTATCCACTAGCGAGCATGCATGACATGCAAGAACGAGCTTTTAGATGATGCGTTCGCTTTTAGATGATGCGTTCGCCTCCATCATTCTCGATCTCTTGTCCGTCTTTTGCTGTGTCTTATTCCTAAAGGTACGATTCCGAACAAGGCGGCAGACTGCTGATCGCAGACTGCATACTGCAAACCGCAGGCGACACTACTGGTTTGTATGATTTTATAAGGACTAGTATCGCCCATTGGTCGAAATTCGACCCTCTCTCCCTACTCTTCTCTCAATCCGTTCCGTTAAAGTTTGACGTCTACGCATTTCAAATAACTCAGTAATAATTTAATTGAACTATTACCACTTTTTAATTTCTCTATCAGTTCTAAACAAAAACAAAAAAAAATGTTTTAAAAAGTGTAATTAAAAACTACATTATCATCTAAAATCGCATCTTTGAACAAAACTTTCTTCATTTAAAAAACACCATCGCTTACCGTGATATCTTGATAATAATTTCCACTTTGTTTTATTATTTATTTTTTTATTTTTTTAATTAAAATTTGCCGGGACGGTAAAAATCTCCACAGAAAGAAAAACCTTTTCAACATAAGCGGAATGACGCTGACATACAATCACACTACGGCAAGAAAAGTGGCACAACTCGAAAATTGGCTGTTTTGAGTTATTGCCGCCAGGTGACTGTTGGTACTTTTCTTGCCGTACTGCGACAGTATATGCATTTATTTCTAATCTAATTTGTTGAAACAAAAACAAAAACAAACAAAATTTTGAAATGCTAATTTGATTTGTTTAAAGCGTAGGGAAAAGGAAGTACGGCAAACTTTCGCTAAGCAATCTAGGCTCATGAAATTTAGTCGATTCACAAACCCTAACAATAAATTTTTATATTCGCCTGTTTATATGCTAACCGTAATTTCTACCTCATATTGTTGTTGTCCTTTTATCATTTCATATTGGGAAATGCAATACTCATTTCTGAGTGACAGAATTGAGATAAACGAATAATTCTTGTTTTGTGCACACCTTTACGACTCCGACTTCCATATAAAACCAGTTTGAAGAAAATCGGTTTAGTGGAAGTCGGATAAAGTGCTGTACAAAAAAAGTGCTTGCGTATTAATATATAGATGACATTCGGAACACAGCGACACTAGCCTGAACCAAGTACGATGTGCCGTACCGTAACCGTACGTACCCCGCATCACTTGTCGTGTCGAGAACCAGTTGTGTCGCCGGCGACAGAGATTTTATACGTGTTTTGAAAATGAGTTGCTGTCTATGGGCGCGTTTAGACCCAAGTTAATTTAACTGAGCTAGGCAAGTTAACAACGGCATAAACAGCAATTTTTTTAGCGCTGTTAGCTAACTTGTTTCTGCTTTTTGGCTTAGCTAAAAGATAGCACAGCCAAAATGATTTGACGTTTATTTGTAAATTTTTGTTGTAAGCAAATATTTTAGAAATATTTTAATACAGCATGAAGATATTCTTATTATTATTAATTTTTTAGCTTTTTATTATTTGTAAAATGAGAAATGTTATTAATTTTTCTTGTTATTAGGGGTAAAATGAGAACTGTCAAATGGCATGCTAGAAACGGTGCTAAGTTAACAGTGCTAATTTAACAGAGTTAAAATAACTCGGGCCTTTTAAGCGATTGCAAGCTTTTTGCCGTCTGCAGTGTGCGCTCTGCAGTCTGTCGCCTTTTTCGGAATCGCACCTTAACTGTCTTAAGCCTTCCTTGAAGTCGTCTATATATGTTTTCTTAGGCCGACTTGGTCTCCGTTTTCCTGACGGTACTCTCCTCATCACTATTTTTTCCGGGTTCCGTTCCGCACCTCGTTCAACATGAACAATCCATCGTAGTCTGTTTATTTTGATCACTTTGACAAGGTTAGAAATTTTACTGATTTCATACGACTCTGAGTTGTATCTTCTCCTCCAAACGCCATCGACCTGTATTCCTTTGTAAGTCGAACGAAGGATTCTCCTTTCAAAGCTTCCTACCAATGCTTCGTCTGCGTTTTCAATGTCCACACTTCCGAACCATATAGTAAGACAGGCCTTATTAGTGTTGTGTAAAGTGTCAATTTTGTCTTCCTTGATATATTTCTGACGTCAGGTGCTTGCGTAGACCAAAGTAACATTTATTAGCCAGTGCTATTCGTCTTCTGATTTCGGCCCATGTATCATAGCTTTTATTATAATCGTGCCTTTGTAGGTATACAAACTCATCTACTGGTTCTATATTGTAGGTGTCTATCGTTATGTTTTGCTGCTACTTCTGGCGTTTTTTGTGCACATATACTTTGTTTTGTGCTCGTTTATTCCCAACCCGACTTTTTTTGATGTGTTAATCGATGCATCTCTTACTGCTTTTTCTAGGGCCATGTTGAATAACAAGCAGGAGAGTGCGTCACCTAGTCTGAGCGATGGGATAATTCACCATTTTTTGTGACTCTACACCTTGCACTTTTCATCGAAATTTTCGTCAGTTCTACCAGGTGCTTAGGGTTTCCGGGCTGTTCCATGGCATCAAATAACTCATTACGGTTCACATTATCGTAAGCATATTTGAGGCTATCAGCGCAAAAGTGGTGTAACCCACAATTTAATCTGGTTGCGGTTTTGGTGTAATATACATTCCTACATAATGAACTTTCAGTACAATAGTGAAGTAAGCCAAAAACATAACTGTACATAACGTAACTGTTGGACAGAACAAATATAGCGAAGTAATAGAGAAAAAGGGTGTACCCAGTAGGAATTCTAGGTAGCACTTACCGATGGAGCACTGATATAACCCAGTAGGAATTCTAGGTAGCACTTACCGATGGAGCACTGATATAAGTAGTCATCTGGTAAGGGGTACTCCTATTTTCTTAGGTGTTAGAAGAGCCCTTATATAACGCATTACAAGAGAAGGCAGATGGTAAGGGGTAATCCAGAATTAGACCCAAAGAAGTTAGAAATTTTCCCGATGACTCAAATACCATTCCAAAAATACGAAAACAAATGAGTCATCGAGTAAATTTCTAACTTCGTTGGGTCGAATTCTGGATTACCCCTTACCACCTGTCTTCTCGTGTAATGCCTTATATAAGTGCTCATCGATGTAGTAAAAAGTAAGGCCTTACCTCCTATGACATCGTGTGTAAAAATAAGCACTTCTGTAAGGGGAATGGTAAGGCCTTCCCCTTACCAGTAAGTGCTCTTTTCAGTACTTCTGTAAGCTTACAAGTCCTACTGGGTAAACTGACTACACCGGTGGTTTACATCGTCTGGGGTTACACCACTTTTGCACTGATAGCCTCATTTGTGGTCAACTATTCACAAAAATTGGTTTGATTGACTTGGAAAAGCTCATGTATACGCTATTTGACTACTTGAAATTTTGCATGCGTCTTTTTCGCTTGGAACAAGAAAAAGATAAAAACAATAATTGATGTAGTGAGTGTATGCTTTAGATACAATCTCTTTCAATTAATAATATGGAGTTGGTTTATGTTACAATAAGGAAGTTCAAATTACAGTTCAAGCAAAATTCAAGACATATTAAAGCCAAGTAAGTGAACTGAAGGCGCTACTTGAGTTTCAAGTAAATTTCAACTTGGACTCAAAGAAATCATGTAAACGTAATGATATTTTACTTAATTTAACCCAGTTTTCTCGCAATTTTACACTCTTTCTTGCGGAAAAAAATTATATTACTTCCCGAGATATTTCCCGAAACCCCTCCTCCCCCACGTGAGATTCGACTAGACCCCCCCCCTAAATAACTCATGGAATTAATGGACGCCCCTTATTTCCTCCGTGCTCTTTTAATGAACTGGGTTTTGAGAGCTTTTGAGTTCCCATACAAAATCGAAAACCCAGGTTTTATCTGGGTCTTCTGGTTCTTCGATTTTGTATGGGAACTCAAAAGCTCCTCAAAAGCTCTCAAAACCCAGTTCATTAAAAGAACACGGGGTTCGAATCTCGCAACAAGCATATTTGGGTGGGTCTTCGAAAACCACCTGTAGGTGGCTACATAAAGTGTAGAAAAGCCCGTTTAACTTATTGGTGACGACACCGTTCACTCTACGATCGACCGTTTGTTCTACCATACGAATGTAGCAGACCTGATAAAATTCTATTGCTGCTATCGAAATTCGTCACAGAAAATGAATTATTTACCGCGAAAAATTGTAACCGAATAGCAAAGACCATTTCGATAAAAATTATAATGAGATTCTGAAGAAATTTTTCATTTCGATGACTGTAGGAAAAAGTTAGTTCTGTACTATACGATTAATTTACAGGTACTTCATTCACATTATTTTTCGGTAGCAGCAGGTTGTAAAAACATCGGTTTGTGTCTAAAGGAGGAAGAATAAAATTGTATAAATACCAAAATTTAGTGAAGCATTTCACAACTTTCAGACAAACCGTGTCAAGATGAAGGCATTTATAGTTCTCAGTGCAATTGTGGTTGCAGTTTTTGGATCTTTTGTCGACGACATTAACGGGAATAATGTTAAACAAGCAGATCAGGAGCAAACAGGAGCGCCAGGCCCCAATATATCAATTCAAGTGCGAATCTTGGCAGGGAGTTTAGCCGAGCCTCATCAGTTTCCTTATCAAGTTTTACTTGACATGGTGAAATATTCTGAAGATAATCAAGACCTTATTATTAAACTGTGCTCAGGATCTCTTATTTCTAGGCAATTTGTGCTTACAGCGGGGCATTGTGTTGTTGGGTAAGATTTTTCGGGAATATTTAAGGGTAATGTTTTAATTTTTTGTTCTTATCTGAACAGGCAATTAAAGGCCCGAGTATTTTTGTCGCCACGACTCAAAAGCAAACCTGAGAAACATCATGCAATGATGGAAGTCTCTAGCGAGCATATATTCGTTCACCCATTATATAACCGAAAATTTTTGGAGAATGACGCCGCTCTTATTAGGCTTCCAGTTAAAGTAGTTCTTAACGATTTCATTAAGACAATCAAGTTACCACGGCCAACCATGCTGCAAGAACAACTCGAAGGACATATATTAATATTGACTGGTTGGGGAAAAAATGGTAAAACTGGTCGTCTTTCAAACGAACTTCGTTATGCAAATTTAAGAGTCCTTCCTGCAAGCTTATGTCAGCGTGTTTTCGGAAGTGAATATAATACCAGTTTAAAAATGTGTGCCTCTGGGGATACCCAATCAACGTGCCTTGGAGATTCTGGCGGTCCATTGGTTGCCCAAGAAGCTGACGGAACCAATGTTGTTGTTGGCATTGATACTTACGGGACTGGCGGAGGTTGCGAGATAGGATCCAAAACTGTATTCACACGAGTAACATCGGTTTTGGATTGGATATCACAAAAGACAGGAATAGCAATTAGGCATTAAGCTAACAGTCTTTCGCCTTTTCAAATTGATTTTAAATGGAATTATTGAGAAAATAAAGTTATTTACCCGATTTCTTCACTTTAGACTTATCCACGGGTGTTCTAACTTTAGAATAAAGATAAACTTCGATTAAATGTTGGACGGTTTTCTTCACGCGAATCCAAAGTTACGTATTCCACAGATAGTTAACCTACCATTCATATGGCAACTCTGCAAATTGCTGACATATGTTTGGCTTTTGCGCAAGTCGCGTTGAAAAAAAAACGCCAATTATAATTTGGTGGTTTTTTTAACGTCAAACTTTGAAATAATTTAAAAAATATTTAAATTGTAATTGGGAAACAGGCGTAAGTATTTAAATTGATGTTCTCATTTATGAATGATAACTTATTTTTTTCTAATTGTAATATTTTCCATTAAATTTTCCTCTTCGCTCTCATCGGTCGAGAAAACATTAACATTCATAATATAATTAATATGTTTTAATATAATTAAATATTTAAAAAAAATGTCAATAACAAATATTTTGCCACTAACCAAGAGATAAACCCTCAAAATTGACCAGTCAACTTTAACTTCCCGATAAGTCTTAATCCAAGGATAGCAAAAGTGAAGAAAACCAATTATACTATATACTATGGATAAAGTTAGCAGAGGTATAACAAATTGTGAAGAAATCGGGCATTAGAGTAGGTACCTACCAAGACACGGTGATAAGAAATGCGGTTCCTCCAGAACAGAGATGCCACAGGGGAAACGGATAAAAGTTTACCAAAGATACCCAAAGATACCAAACAAGATTGTCCGTTTCATTTTTATCAAACAATGTACTTAGAGTATGCGATGGCATATGGGATAATTTAAAGGATAAATATATGCAGGTAGCTGTTCCCGATATAGAAAACAAAGTATTTAAACACAATTAATTTAATTCAAAACAGATTATTATTAAATATAACATTATTATTACATAAAAAAATAACATAATTAAATGAAAAAAAATATAAAAAAGAATTCAATAACATAATTTAATAACAACATAAAATGGTAGAAAAATAAATAAATAAATAAATTCATAATTGGTTTTTGCAATAGGGACAAAAAGAAAACAAGAAAAGTTAACAATAGGAACAAACTTAAACAGTAAAATCATCGTATGCGTCGAATACTCCTTGTAAGGCTTCCTCTCAACGGTCTTCGCTTTTGGCTGTAGCATCTTTTGAGGTATTGCTGGTTTTATAATCTGCATAGAATTAATTTTTACCTTGTTGCTTAAGGCAGCGTTAGTGAAACTGCATGACGTAGTGGAAGTTCCTGAGGGAGTGTATGAGGGAACTGATTGATCCACCAGCTTTTGTGACTTTACACCTAGCATCTTTCATCGAAATTTTCGTCAGTTCTTTATATCTATTTATTTATTTAGTCTACTGATTACAATCTTACAGACTAAAAAAAATACAGATTAGAAAATTAATTAAATTAAAATTAAGTTACAGTATTTTTAAGAAGAATTAAATTCAAAATGATTTTCTAAACCTAAAATTACATTTTTATAGATCGTTCGATCCAGAGTAAAATCAACGAATTCATTAAAATAATTGAACTTATGAATACCTTTAGTAATAACTCCGTTTGAGCCATAATTAGTTCTGTGAGAAGGGACATATAGTAGGTTTCTCGATCTAAGTGGCCGATTGAATTGCATAATATATTTTTTATGAAAATCCCGCAGCTCACATCGCGAGGAAAGCTAAGTTTAGCAACACCAAATAATAATCGTCTGGATGCATTCTTGGAGCAATTAATTATATCGTTAATAAAAATCAGGAATAGCAAAGGACCGCAATGACTGCCCTGGGGCACACCTGATTTGACACATATTATTCTAGAAGAAACAGAATAAAGAGAACGACATATCGCTACCTTGGAAGAATACCGGCACAACTCGAAAACCACTAGTGTGGAGAAAATCTCATTTAAGCATTTAAAGATTTAACTAAAGGTCATCTGAAGATCCCTTACCTCCACAAAATCATATCAGCAACATTTTCCACTCGGTTTAAAGTATATATGTACATAGAAGTTGTTTTTGTACATATTTTTCTTCGTTTTAGTTTTTTTGAATTATGCCAGTTTTCTTCCAAGGTAGCGATATGTATTGCTTTCTATTTGATAAATAACCCAGTGGGAAAAATTGGGAGCGCTGTTCAGGGGAGCTTACTTTGAGCGCTGTTAAATATGCTCTCAAGGGAGCATTACCGGAGCTTTCATAAATTTTATAGAACGAAGAAAATGAGCGATTATCTTGATGACCATAAAGGGTGGCATTAGCATTCTCAATGGACCGGCTCTCGTTCGATACGATGGACAAGCAGCTTTAAAAGTGGTTAGAATTTAGTTGGGGGACTGCTTTGATAAAACCACACTCGCGCTTGGAAAGAAAAGGCAATTTCAAAAGATAAACAAAATAAAAGCTTTTCGATACCCGGATCACATATCCACAGGCGTCCATGAAAATTCTTTATTAAAAAGCTTTTTTATAATGCTCCTAGAACGCTTTTGAAGGAGCATAAAAACGTATGCTCCCTTGCAATGACATGCAATGTTAAAAAGTATATGGAACTGGAGCGTAACGGGAGCGCTGTAAGCTTTTTAAAGAGTGCTCAAACAGCGCTATTGGAGCACTCCATTTCCCGCTGGGAAGAGCTAATCCATTGTAGAAAACTTGAGTGAAAACCAGCCTTATGTAATTTTTTTATAAGCATTATAATATTAACTTTTTCAAATGCTTTCGAAAAATCTGTGTAAATTACATCAACCTGGCGACCTCTTTCCATATTGAACAGACAAAAATTAGTAAAGAGTGCAAGATTTGTGACCGTCGATTAACCCTGTAGAAAGCCATGTTGCTGTTAGTCGGTAATTATTACCATTTGTGTTCTTTAATGGCACATAAGATTGAAAACCAGAATGAAGCAACTATATAAACTTCCTATATGTCTCTTCCAAAGAGCAATCATTAAACAAGTTACACCATTCAAGACAGGAAAAATACAAATTTAAGTTAGAAAAATCTGCCTTTCTAAAATTATATTCCTGAGAGAAAACAATAGAATTTATTTTTAAGAAATTATAAGAAGTAATATTCAAATCCAAAGCTTTATGGTGCAAATCACATTTAAGAAGTGGAAAGGAAGATTCGTTGATTTCAACTGAAAGATTATGAGATATAAAGACTAGATCCAGAAATCTTCCAAAAAATTCCCTATTAAAATTCCCTAATGAAATGTGTCTTAAAATAATCAAACTTAAATCTTCAATATCTTCCAAATGGTGAGGTTTACAGAAAAAATATAATATACCTTTTTTGTAGAGCATTAAATTTCCTACAAAATTCTCCGAAAACATTTTTCTGTACAATCAATCCATGATGAGGTATGAATTTTTTTCTATTGGACTGAGGAAAAAATAAAAAACTGCGATGCGGAGGATCTTCCTATTAAAATTAAGAGCTCATATTGAGTGAGAATTTTTGTAAGGTGTCCAGCAACCCATTTTTCCGTGGCACTTGTAAAAAAAAAATAATTGATTTTTTTGACCCACCCTAATAAATATGCAAATTAGATGACGGCGGAATATAGCTAACACAAAAGACAATTGAGAAACTAGAACAAGCGGAAGTAACTCGAACGAAAAGTTGTTCAATATTCTCTTCCACACACTGTAAAGAAAGTTCTACGCTGGCTACATCAATACCGACAGCAATCAAGACACACCCCTACTGCATCCAGAAGCAACCTGACATCGATCCTTTCCTTCTGTGATTGCTTATAAATTCCGAAGAAGATATATTTATCCATCAACCAGGCTTCACCTAGAACTAGAATTGTTTTTTTCATGGCAATTTTCGAAAATTTCGGCGGTGTAGCAGGCTTTGATGCATCAGTTTTAAAAGTAGAATTAATAATATCCAATTTGGAAGATATTGATGCAATCGTATTTTGTAGATCCGAAACTAGTGATCAAACAGCCAAACACAAGTCAGGAAAATCAGGAAGGCTCGTTCTAGAGCAGCTGGAACATTTCCATGCAACATTGCGATTTTTTACGAGAAAATCAAAAACATTATCGGTGATTTTAAAGCATCATTTGTGAAATTGGTGTAGTTCTACCAGGTGATTAGGTTTTCCGGGCTGTTCCATAGCATCAAATAACTCATTACGGTTCACATTATCGTAAGCATATTTATAGTCATGTAAATCACAAAAATTTATTTGATTGACTTGAAAAAGCTCATGTAAACGCTACTTGAATAATTGAAATTTCGCATGCGTCTTTTTCGCTTGGAACAAGAAAAAGATAAAAATAATAATTGATGTAGTGAGTGTATGCTTTAGATACAATCTCTTTCAATTAATAATATGGAGTTGGTTTATGTTACAATAAGGAAGTTCAAATTACAGTTCAAGCAAAATTCAAGACATATTAAACTCAAGTAAATGAACCGAAAACGCTACTTGAGTTTCAAGTAAATTTAAACTTATAGTAGAGGGAAAATGTCATATGATAGTGATGTAGTTGGGAAGTTGGATTTTTTTGTTTTTTTTCTTTACATATGTTAAGATAAAGCGAAAAAAAAAATTTCTGCAAAATCGGTCCTGTGCTGCACGAGAAAATTGCATAAAATGTAAATTTTTTATGCATTTTGAGTGCAATTCTACACTATTTTTTTAATTTCTCCAGTTCTGTTGGTCGTAGAAAAATAAAAAGAATTGGAAAATACTCGTAAATGAATAGACTATCCAACTGATTCAGTATAAATATTTTAAAAATGAATCCTAACCTCAAAAAACCAAAATTTATGAAATTTTGTTTTATTTTACTAAAAATGAAATAAATAACGGGAAAATAGTCGGATTTAGATAAAAATTGGAAAAATATGTAATTTGATGCTATAAATACGTGGTTGAAATTTCAAAAAAAACTTTCGATTTTTACGGCAACAATTGGCAGTTTTCGACAAAATTTTAAAATTGCAGCCATTTTATGCCAAAGCATCGTACTAAATTTTAGGTTTTTTATGTACTTTATTGTGAGCATACGCAATACTTCGTTAGTTTATTTAAAATGTCTATTTTAGGACTTAGAAAAAAGTAAAAAACCTTAATTTTTAAATTTTTTGCCTTTTTTTTCATAGTTGGCAAGTAGCTTTTCATAGTTGGCAAAAGGCAAAAAATTGAAAACTGAGATTTTTTAGTTTTTTCAAAGTCCTAAAATAGACATTTTAAATAAACTAACGAAGTATTGCGTATGCTCGCAAGAAAGTACATAAAAAACCTAAAATTTAAAAAAAATTTATTACAGTACATAAAATGGCTGCAATTTTAAAATTTTGTCGAAAACTGCCAATTGTTGCCGTAAAAATCGAAAGTTTTTTTTGAAATTTCAACCACGTATTTATAGCATCAAATTACATATTTTTCCAATTTTTATCTAAATCCGCCTATTTTCCCGTTATTTATTTCATTTTTAGTAAAATAAAACAAAATTTCATACATTTTGGTTTTTTGAGGTTAGGATTCATTTTTAAAATATTTATACTGAATCAGTTGGATAGTCTATTCATTTACGAGTATTTTCCAATTCTTTTTATTTTTCTACGACCAACAGAACTGGAGAAATTAAAAAAATAGTGTAGAATTGCACTCAAAATGCATAAAAAATTTACATTTTATGCAATTTTCTCGTGCAGCACAGGACCGATTTTGCAGACATTTTTTTTTCGCTTTATCTTAACATAAAGAAAAAAAACAGAAAAATCCAACTTCCCAACTACATCATAACTTTGCTTTTTTTGTTTAATTTCCCTCTACTATTAAGAACTCAACGAAATCATGTAAACGTAATGCTGTTTTACTTAATTTAACCCAGTTTTCTCGCAATTTTATACTGTTTCTTGCAGGAAAAAGTTATATTATTTCCCGATGCCCACCCCCCTCTCTAACACGTGAGATTGGTTGAGATTCTACTCGACCCCCTCCGCCATAAACCCCTCACGAAATTAATGGACGCCCCTTAATTCGAATCTCGAAACAGGCACATTTGTGTCGGACTTCGAAAACCGCCTTTACGTGGCTCGATAAAGTGTAGAAAGGGCCGTTTAACTTATTGGTGACTACATCGTTTGTTCTACCATACGAATGTAGCAGACCTGATAAAATTGCATTGCTGCTATCGAAATTCGTAAAGGAAAATTAATTATTACCGCGATTTTGTACATAGAGGGGGAAAATTGTAACCGAATAACAAAGACCATGTCGATAGTGTCTAACGTCGAGTTGTCATTAGTAGAATTAGTGGTAAAGTATACTGGGCGAGTACTAACTATCCTACCACTTAAAAGTACGCCAGTTACTCTCCCGCTAATTCTACTAATGAAAACCCTGCATAAAGGCGGAAGAATAAAATTGTATAAATACCAAAATTCAGTGAAGCATTTCACAACTTTCGCACCAACTGCGACAAGATGAAAACATTTAAAGCTCTCAGTGCAATAATTGTAGTTGCAGTTTTTGGATCTTTTGTCGACGTAATTAACAGGGAAAATGCTAAGCAAGAAGATTTTTTACTAAAAGGACTAAAATCAGGAGCGCTAGGCCACGATGTATCAATTGAAAAGCGAATCTTTGGAGGGAATGTAGCCAAGTCTCATCACATTGCTTATCAAGTTTTACTCAACATGGTGAAATATTCTGAAGAACATCAAGAGCTTATTGAACTGTGCGGAAGATCTCTTATTTCTAGGGACTTTGTGCTTACAGCGGGGCATTGTGCGTTGGGTAAGGTTTTTCGGGAATATTTAGGGGTAATGTTTTAATTTTTTGTTCTTACCTGAATAGGAAAAGCAGTATCAAGAGCCTCAGTATTTTTGGGGGCACAACTCAAAAGCGATCCTGAGAAACATCATGCAATGATTGAAGTATCTAGCGAGGATATATTCGTTCACCCATGATTTGACCCAAAAATAATCAACGACGTCGCTCTTATTAGGCTGCCAGCTCCAGTAATTCTTAACCATTTCATTTAGGCAATAAAATTACCACGGCCAACCATGCTGCAAGCACAACTCGAAGGACATATGGTATTAATGACTGGTTGGGGAAAAACTGGTGATTCTGGTGATCCTTCAAACGAACTTCGTTATGCAAATTTAAGAGTCCTTCCTAAAAGTTCATGTACTGTGACTTTCCCACAAATATTCATAATTCACAATTCACAAATCTGCGTCTCTGCGAATGTACAATCACAGTGCCCTGGCGATTCTGGCGGTCCATTGGTTGCTCAATAAGATGACGGAACCAATGTTGTTGTTGGCATTGCATCTTTCATGAAGAGCGAAGGTTGCGAGAAAGGATTCCCAACTGTATTCACACGAGTAACATCGTTTTTGGATTGGATATCACTACCCGAGTAAAAATAAAAAACGGCCTTATAAAGGGCGAACACCGGCCGATTGGCTTTTTAAGGGGCAGATGATGGCCGTAGAGTTTTTAACCATTTTTAATGGGAGCACATACGGCCTTACGACGGCCAAATTTTACCAAAAGACTTAAAAGGCCAAGTACTGAGCTGTAGAAACGGGCATTCGACGGGAAATTTGAGCCAAGAAAAGAATCTGCACCAAATGTATTGTTGAATGTGTTTTATGGGAACTTCATCATTTTCGTTATGTACAATGGTTCTTTCGATTTATCCTACTTAAAGATATCGATGCACAAGAGAAACGAGCTCGACAGTCGTCGGTTTGTTGTACGTGAAGTGTGTGGTGCGTGTTGATTTATATTTTAGTGGGAAATTTTGTTATTTAACGGCTTGAAAAAAAAACACAACCGAAAAAAAAATCTAACATTTAATTGCAGTGAAATATATTTTCTTATAGGAGGGCGAATATCCACGTTGCTGCCACTGTACCACCGTCGTATGGCCGTTATTGGATCTGTAAGGCCGTTGTTTCACCGTCAATCGCCCCCTGTAGGGCCGTACTGTCCTGCAACGAGCCTTCTGTTAACCGCCAGATGGCCGAGGACTATGTTTCAATCACAGTCGGCATTTGCCCGTTCTGAGGCCATCATTTATTTTTACTCGGGAGTTACAAAAATTGCAATTAGGCATTAAGTTAACAGTGTTTCACCTTTTCAAATTGATTTTAAATAAAATTATTCACAAAGTAAGAAGTTAATGAATTAAGGCGTTTTTGATTACAAGATTAAAATAAGGATCAAGTACAAAAATCATTCCATGTACCTGATTTTATACGGGAAAAACAATAGAGTTGTGTGAAAACTGTAGATGATGAATTTCTAAATATCCAAAATCTTGATTTGTCTCCATTAGTAGCAGCTATGTGAAACTGTCAGTATTTTCCTCTATTTTGGATATGACATCGCCGTCGAAAATCCCATCGACATCTTGAAGTAACTTTTACATTTTGGTTATAACGATCTACAAGAAGCGGTAGTTATCTTTGCTACTTAAAGACCACAAACCGTACCCGTATCCGTAACCTAATAACAATAACTTGGTGTTCCACGCTAACAAAATCCCGCTCACTTGACCAAGAAGTTGCAGTCAAACGTGTTTCGAAAGGCAGAAAAATAGTTCTTATAAAAAAAAGAAGACTGTACCAATCTGATTGGATTACTTTGCCGCAGGACTACAGACAAGTATCAGTGAATGGTAATATTCACAATTCAATCAGACAAAAACGTGAAGGAGTAATAGTCTAAGATACGTAGAAGAGCGACCTTCACCGATCGAGAAACCGAATAAAATTTTTTTCATGATAAATAATATTCTAACAAAAGTAACGGTGATGGGTTGCCTAACGAAATATGTTCAAGGCTATATTTGATAGGCGTTTTTTCGCCATTTTCCGCCTTTTTATCTATTTTGATGAGAAACTATGTTTTTTGGTGAAAATATCAAAAGAGAAAAGTTGTAAAGCATAAAATTTCCTGCAAATTTTGTCTTCACTGGTTTTTCGAATTCCGCATAGTTTCGCCGCCAGCGGCCACTTTGCACCTTTTTTTAGATTTTGAGCTAAAATTATGCATTTGTATGAAAAATTAAATGAGATAAAAGTAGTAGTTACAGTTTTTCAATGGCTTTTCTTTGGACGCTTTGATTTATCAACAGAAACAAAACAAACGGGGGCCCGATATGTCATAGGGTTAGCTACTACGCTCTGCTACCAACATGTGGCTCAACCACCCCTGAGATCGAGTCTCATGCTCTACTGACGGAGCTAGCCGGCCCTGCTAATATGCCATGGGAGCCATCTATACACCAAACACTTTGTTGTGCTATATAAGGAGGGGTAACACTTCCTGAAATTATTTGAACTCCCAGACCGGGTGTTCTATAGGCGCTCTCTGCTTCATAATATGATCATCGCAGCGTATAACCTTTCGGGACAATCGCGCTCGTCACCGGCCACTATTCGGAAATAACGGTTCATTACACCATGCGTTCCCTATCAATTCATTTAGCCAGCGACTTGTCGATCCAAGAACAATCTTAGAACTAGCATCTAGTTCACGCAATCCTAGGCAAACGTCTTATAGGGTCGTCTTGGCCTCATGAGCTGTGGATGTCCGGTTACTGTGAACGCTAAAGCAGAAGCGGAGAGTATCCTTCTGGCAACGAGGCCAGGTCATTGTCAAAAACCGAGTTTGGCAGGCCCATTTGTAAATAGTTGTCTTGAGTTAGGCTGCGGCGTAGATGGAGGAGCCTGCGCAAGTGTCGAGAAGTGGCAAGAGACCCGGAACCCAGTGATGTCGGCCAAGCTATATGTGGTACAAAAACGACGATCATGTTCAACTAAATGAGCGTACCGGACGTGGCGGCACTTTGGGAAAATCCACCAGATTCTCGCAACGAGGGCCACTGCGAGTCCCCTCTATTTGGGAGGCCTGGTCTGGCAGCCCCAGAAGTTACCAACATGAAAACTAGGCCCCAGGCGGCCAAATGACACAAGGAGGTGTACCATCCGCTAGGGAAGCTACCTAAGCGGACCTCTAAGGGTACCCTATTAATAACCGGTTAGGACGGCGAGATGCCTTATTAGGGCAACTCGGGTGGAAGCTTACTTCGTTGACGGGGAGGGTTTATCGACGAATATTCTTGCCGTGGTATATGCCTAGGGATCGTCCTTTCAAATCTTCCAACTCATAACGATTGTAACCTATCTTCCTTCTCACGCGTCCCTTCAAGAATTTTGCTGGTAACTTCGCGTTAAAACCATCAGCATTGCTGCTTACGGGGAAGGTCCTCCTGAACACTATCTGCCCGGGGTCGACTTTTGGTGCCGTAAGTGGTCTAGCTTTTGCTCCGCCAGCTCTCGCAGCAATTGTAGCCGGTCTGCTGAGAAGACCGCGTCGATATCCCCATCCTGTAAGGCCCCTAGTTTTTTCAGTATTCATATGGAGACATTCCTATGGCTTCATGGTGGGAACTGCGGAGCGCACATTCTATGGCGGATAAGTGATTTACCCACTCTCAGTGGTCCTCGGACAGATAGGCTCTAATAGCGGCCAATACGTAACGGAAGTTAAATGTTTTTTAAAGCAAAATGGTTTGCCAATTAAAGCATTGTTAATTTTAGAAAATGCTCCTTGTCATCCTACACTCAATTAATTTAAAAGTTCAGACAGTTGCATAACAGCTATGTATATGCCACCGAATGTAACGGCCCTGATTCAGCCGATGGATCAGTTATTCGCCTCACAAAACTGCAGTACAGGAAAATATTGGATTACATTAACTTAGAAGAATTCGAAAGTGAAGAGGAAGAAGGAAGAGAAATAGCTAAGGAAGATGAAACATCTTTTATTCCTACATCAAAAGAAGCTATTCAGATTTTTCCTAAAGGGTTAGAATGAGCAAAAAACAATAAAGTTGATTATTCTGATCTCTTATAGTCCAATAAATAAGTACTTTTTCTTTGCGAAAAATACCGCACGCGACTTTTTTTTACCAAATCATTTTATATATTTTTATAAGTTAAAATTCAAAATGGCGTCATCCCCACCCTCTTGCTAAACTTACAGTGAAGGGAAACGCGTTTAATTCTATATCTCAGAAACTATGCATTTTACGACAAAAATGTATATGTATAATCTTTCTTGTAGATAAATAAGTGATTTAGGTTTTTTATTTAGAAAGTTTTTTTTGTAAAGTCTATGTACTGAGCTATGGTGTTTCAAGCTTCACATATCACTTTCTTTGCACTATATTCGGTAATGGTTAATTCTACATGAAAAAATCCTGCGTAGGATTTATAGAACACGCGATTATCTATAATTTTTGTTATTATAATTTTTTACGTAGGGCTAATATTTCGCTACTAACTAAACTACTTTTGAATTTACGTTTTTTGACACTTAAAGCGCTATAACTCTTGAAATATTAGCCCTAAGTAAAAAATGATAATAACAAAAATTATAGATAATCGCGTGTTCTATAAGTCTTACGCAGGATTTTTTCATGTAGAATTAACCATTACCGAAATATAGTGCAAAGAAAATGATATGTGAAGTTTGAAACACCATAGCTCAGTACATAGACTTTACAAAAAAAAATTTAAATAAAAAAAATTAATTGTGTATTAAAGAACACAAAGCAGTAGTGAAACTTCGCGTACATATTTATGTCTATATGATCTTTATTATTGTATTTTTTTCTTCACTTGCTCGTGGCTTGTGTTATAATCTAAAATATGAATGAAGCAGGGAATAGGAAGTAAGAACCATAATATTTTAACTCAATAATTAAATCATAGTATAATGAATATTTTGAAAGTAATGCAGTACAGTGTATAAAATCAAAAACATTTCGCTGCTTTTAAAAAAACTTGATCTTTAATAAACAATCTTAATTTTTTAAATAACCGACTCCACATTTTTACTTTTTCGATGCCTGCGCCATCTATGTACGAATTTAAATAAATTGTAAATATTTTCCTGCTGGTTTGGTAGAATTTGTTTATATGGCATCACTTAATTGCTATCATGGCTGTCGCTGTCACCTACTTGGTGATCTTCGCGAAATTCATCAGTTTAAGTTATTAAAAACCAAAATATTAAACGAGATAGAGTGAAAACTAAATTGCTAGTTTAGTTGTGCATTCATTGAATTGTGAAATTTGTTTGTGTTTTGCTGTTTGCTGCTCTTTTGGCGGTGATATTCGCGATATTCAGCATGGTTGTTTAAATCCAAAATGTTTAACGAAATACAGTGGAAACTAAATATTTAGTATGTATACTTGTGCATTCATTGTGTTTGTGTTTCGTTTTACATATTTAATTTGTTTCAAGATTTTTGCTTTTTCTCGTTATTTTGTAAACTTCCGTTTCATACGGCAGTCCTTGTTTTTGTTGCCGATTCTGAATTGTTACAGTTGTAAATGAGTGAGAAGGCAACTTCCGTTTCGTACAACTGTCCTTGTTTTCGTTTCTGTTTTCTGAATTCACTCGTACTTGCTCGAATCACTTCAAAATCCCCGGAACGAGAGCAAGGAAGTTTCACTTCAAAAAGTTAAATCACTTATTTATCTACAAAAAAGATTATATATACATTTTTGTCGTAAAATGCACAATTTCTGAGATATGGAATTAAACGCGTTTCCCTTCACTGTAAGTTTAGAAAGAGGGTGGGGATGACGTCATTTTGAATTTAAATATATAAAATCATTTGGTTAAAAAAATCGCGTGCGGTATTTTTCGCATTACGAAGGCCTTTTTTTCGACCCATTTACTGGACTATTAGCCTTGAAAAGATTGCAGGAAAAGGCAAAACAATAGGATTTAGCAAAACAAGTGAAGCAAACCAAACTAACAAATTATTTTTCTAAAATATAAAATGATGTTTGATTTATCCTTTCCTTTATTTACCTTTGAAATGAATAAAGACACATATAAATAAAAACATATTTCAATTAGTTTTCGTTTAGAAAATTCTTAAACCGAGCAATTTTACATCTCGTAAACGTGAATAATCTCGTGAACGTGAACAAGCCTGGTTTTAATTAGTTCATGTTATCGCGAGTCTACTGTATGACACTTTTTCGGTCAATGGACTCGTTATTGACTTTGGGTTATGCCGATATGGTGGGTGTATGTAATAATCGGGCACATCCACACGTGAGTTGATGCCGCCTTGCTTAACGTAAAAATAACGCTTTTCGGTGACAAATATATTAATCATTATTCCATGCCACTTCCATTTGATAAATTAAAGAACAGTTTCCAATAATAATTTAAACTTTTTCAACCAATGTTAATATATAGTAAAAACAAAAGCTTACCCGCAAAATAGCATATTAAATACCAAAAAAAAACCACAACTCACGGCTTCTGGACTGTTACCTCTTAATAATGCCCAACCTGTAATCCTGTAATCCTTTCCGCTTTTTCTCTTCCATATCCACAGATCGGAACCTTGAATTCAATTATTTATAAACGAAATTATTGATGATGGAGAAGCACGTTTTATTCTTTTGTCGCGAGACTCCGATGCTTTCTCGGTACTCCTCCTGCAATTCGTCCTACTATTCGGGAATCGACTACCACGATTATCTTCTCTAAACCAAGAATTATTAAAATCTCCTGACAACCTAAAATCTTCTTAGAAAATTCTAATTACTTCAAAATTTACTGCTCCAGCACACTCAAAATCAACCACTCGCGCCCACTTCTCTTGCCAAACCAAAAAAAACCTCTCGTTTCTTTGCGGATTCCTTTCTAATTCAGCCTGACTCAGCAATTCCCCCAGAGCTTCTCCACTTTTTCGACGTGAATACGTCTGTAAGTTTGCTTCCATGACCAAAAACCGATGATAACGAAATTATGGCATACAGTTTTGAGTTGCAGCTCAAAAACTATAAGCTTTTATACGCTTTATATTAGCTTCACCTGTATGCTGTGTAGTATATAAAAAATCTTGCAGTTGATTTTGACGCACTTCCATACAACCGATAAACTTCAAATTTTGCACATTATGTATAGTTCGCGTGGAAATGCGATCTGATAATTTTGTAAAAAAATCAGGTTGGCGGCCGAATTTTGCCAAATAGAATACAGTTAGCTATGTGGCGTCCTACAAAATTCAAAATGGCGGCCAACACAAAATGGCGGATTACCTTTTTCTTAACAACGCCCTCGGTATGGGTATCAGATGAAGGTGTATGATGAGTATAGTACAGTAAGCGTCATTTTAAACCATATTTAATCACAATAAGACAACGGGAAGTAGGTTAGGTTAGGTTAGATATGGCTGAGCTGTTGGTTTAAGCTCATACACTTAGGCCAAAAAGATAGGCTCATTGTGATGCCATAGTGATCCCACTTTAAACCGGATGTTAAAATAAGGAGTAAAATCATTCCAAAAACAATAGAGTTTTTGTAGTACATATTCGCAGCACTCCCATAGTATTTGTGCAGCTCCAGCCTCCAGTTCAATGGCGGTATCATATTTAGCCAAAAACCGGGAGGGTGTTGCGTTTCTCAGCAACCAATCAAATGAGAACACATCACTTGGCTGAAAATGTTTGGAGCAAACGCGAACGAATTTCGGTATGCCTCTGTTTGCGATATGCTTGAAATTGAGACCTATGAACATATGGTTGTTTCTTTTCTTTTAGAGCGAGAGGTTCTTGAATCCAAATGCTTCCCTCGAATCCGTATACATTTACACTATTTTCTGTTCCTTATCTTCTCTATTCTAAGGATATGACATCGCCGTCAAAAATCCCATCGACACCTTGAAGTAACGTTTACATTTTGGTTATAACAATATACTACAATAAGCGGTTCGAATCTTTGCTATTCAAAGCCAAGAAGCTTGTTCCACGTTAAAAAAATCCCGCTTACTTGCAGTGGCGGTTCGTAAGATTCAAGATAAGGGAAGCAATGCGTAGGGCGTCAAACCTAATGTGCGCCGCGAGGGATAAAGGTAAAGGTATCGACGGCTGAACTGAAAAATAACAAATATGAAAACCGAATTAAGTAGTTATTAACCCCATGCAAAAAGGAGAAAACCGTACTACCAATCTATTTTGTTTTTATTTAATATAGTTAAAAGTAATTTAGTAAAATATAACACAATGACTCACGCCGTGAACACCCGCGAACAAGCGTGAACGCGAGGGTGGAGGGTTTTCGCGCCAAGTTCGCGCCTTGTGTACCGTTCCGAGCCGATATGGCGTGAATTATTGCCGTGAATTCACGGCGTGAGTCTAGAGCCACCTTAAGAAAATTTCCTCTTGAGAGTCGCGAGCGTGTGCTTTTTAGGTCGTTTCAGAATGCACGCGTGTTCGAGAATTTGTCGCAAACGAGAAGACCAGATGTTGACTCGAAGTAAATTCATAGTCGCGTATGATACGAGTCGAACCGTGGAAGAAGGGCCTTAGTCTCCTGTGTAGCAACCCCTACTGAACCTACCCATAACAATCTATGAACGAAAGGGAAATAGTCAAAATCCGGATAACCGGTAAAAAATGGCTGCTTATACGGATAAGTACGATTACGTCATGTCTGTGGAACCCGCGTATAATTTAATCGATAAGTTTGCACTAGTGAGCAAACGCAAGAACAAAACAAGATCAATATAGTCGAGAGTTTATTTTCTGGCAGTTTAATAAAACTAGTATTGGATGGAGTTAAATCTTAACCGCACACCATCTCTGCCGGTGTAACTAATTTTATCTCCCGCTTTTTTCTAGAGTTAAGGTGAAACTCCAATGTACGCTTGCCTTACTTTGGTTCTTTGCTTTGCTTTGGCATTTTAAATAAACCAATGCTTTGTTATTTTTTTTTATATTTACATGCAACACACAATCATGCTTATAGAGTTACCCTTCTAATTCAGAAGTTACACTTCTTAGCTGGGCCAAGAAAAATTTACCAGCTCAGCACAATTAGCACTGAGATAGGCTCAACTAAAGCATGCAACATATAAATTGAATATGCAATCCCGAAAAGGTCACACCCCGCACATTTTTATATGCGAGATGTGATCCCCCAGAGATTGCACACTCAATTAAAACAGAAAGAAATGCAATACACAAAGAAGCGTGCAAGAAAAGTCAGTCAAGTCAGATTGAAAAGACTCCTTCTAAGGACGTTTTTACTAATGCTCACGCTAAAAACATCGATATTTCTATTCACATTAATGAACATGCGATTAACAGGACCGAATCTGCCGTAATTCGTGTTAGAGGAGTTGGTGTGTAAGAGAGGTGGCCCTCTCAAATTGTATCTACTCTCTCTAAACGACGCGACTCAGAAAACCTGAGTCAACCTTTCCATTAAGGAGCTGATGAACAAATACAACATCGGCAACCTCACGACGCCTGCAAAGAGAGCTTAAGTTGAGTAACTTAAGCCGAGATTCATATGGTGGAAGAACTATTGGGTCATCCCAAGGAAGATGATTCGAACGAACGAACGAACTTCCTTTGAACTGACTCAATTCTCCAACGTGCGAAGAGTAGTGAGGAGACCAAACCAGGGACCCATACTCGAGTAATGGTCTGACAAGAGAGATATAAAGGTGTTTAGTAATCAAGGGGTTATTGAATTCTTTAGACCACCTTTTTATAAAACCCAGGACTAAACTACCTTTGGAAGCAATATAGTTAATGTGGGCAGAAAAATCGAGTTTACTATCAAATCTAATCCCGAGATCTTTTACAAAATTAACACGACGGCCACTCTCGTTAGAAAAGGTGTAGTTAAAAATTATAGGACTACGACCTCTCCCGAAAGTCATGGTTTCACATTTACTAATATTGAGAACCAGGTTGTTGTTCACACACCAAGAGTAAAAGGTGTCAAGGTCAGCTTGCAAAAGTTTGCAATCCTCGATACTTTTTATGTGACGGTACAATTTGATGACGTCAGCGTAAATCAAGAATCTACAGTGTCTTAGCAAGGGAACAATGTCGGAGCGGTCTGCAGATCATCGTAGGATGTGATGCGAACGCCCATCATGATGCCTGGGGCAGTAGCGGAGTGAACAAGAGGGGCGAGTACCTTTTTGACTACCTCTTAACTACTAACCTGGATATATTAAATCGCGGCACGGATCCTACCTTCGACAACGGTAGGAGACGTGAAGTTATAGACATCACGCTGGCCACTCAACACGTTGCTACTTACGTGAGTGACTGGCGGGTGTCAGATGAGCCATCGTGCTCAGACCACAAACACATTCACTTTATGGTGGGTGAGTCTTTGGAAAGAGTGAGTGCATATAGGAATCCCAGATATACAAACTGGGCAGACTTTCGGGGCGAACTCAGTAGCGTACTGAAGGGTTCCATGCACTCAATCAAATCTACGATGGATGTGGAACTATCCGCGGACTTCCTTACGGAGGCGGTTACTGCTGCTTACAACAATAACTGCCCCCTTCTGATGAGGACGCGTAACAGGAAAACTCCATGGTGGAATAATGAGCTCTCCAAGTTGAGATCCGCTACGAGGAAGCTATTCAACGCAGCCAAAAAGAGCGGCAACTGGGAGAGCTATAAAAGCTCGCTAACCACCTATAACAGGGCGATCAGAAGAGCAAAAAGAAACAGCTGGAAGAATTTCTGCGAGAGTATCGAAGACATTCGAGACTCAGCAAAAATCCACAATGCTTTATTAAATGGCATATCGGGAGATCTCGGATCTATTAAGAGAACCGATGGCTCTTTTACACAGTCTAGGGAAGAAACTTTGATAACATTGCTCCAGGCACACTTCCCAGGCACAACCATTTATTCAAATGGGAATACAGCTTCCTCTGGGCAACTAACAGGCCCACTTTCTAAAGTGACCAAAGCTGCCTGGACAGAAGCAAACGCCGTGTTTAATCACGAAGCAATTAGGGAGGCGATTGGATCGTTCAAACCATACAAGTCCCCTGGAGCAGACCGGATCTATCCCATTATGTTACAGAAGGGCTGCGACCTAGTCACTCCCTTTTTATGCAAAATATTCAGGGCTTCCTTCGCACATGGTTATATCCCATCTGTCTGGAGGAACGTCAACATTACATTTATACCCAAGCCAGGGCGTTCGGATTACACCTCGGCTAAGGCCTTCAGGCCGATAAGTCTCTCGTCTTTTGCCTTGAAGACAATGGAGAAAATTGTCGACAGGGCGATAAGGGAAACTTGTCTTCAACGCCAACCACTAAGCTCCTATCAGCATGCGTACCAGGCGGGCAAGTCCACTGAGACAGCACTGCACAATCTGGTGCTCAGGCTGGAAGGCGCAGCACTAAACAAAGGAGTTGCGCTGGCGGCTTTCCTCGATATCGAAGGAGCCTTCGACAATACATCCTTTGATACTATAGCTAGGGCTCTAAGTAGAAGAAGTCTAAGTAGCACTTTCTGCGACTGGATCGACTCTATGCTGAGAACTCGCAAACTAATGATTTCTCATGTTGAGGGGTCTCTGGAGGGCACTATAGCAAAAGGTTGTCCGCAGGGAGGAGTTTTATCCCCACTTCTGTGGTGCCTTGTTGTAGATGAACTCCTGGAACTACTCAACGGCCACAACTTTTTCGCCCAAGGCTACGCAGACGATGTCGTCATCGTAGTAACGGACGGAACTGAAGGAGCCATGTCAAGACGTCTGCAGCAGGCACTAGATCTAGTATCTGGTTGGTGCGACAGCGTAGGACTAAAAGTCAATCCCGACAAAACTATTCTGGTTCCTTTTACCAGGAAACGATCACTACCGGGGCTTTCGGAACCGACACTCGCAGGTAGAACTATAGGCTTTTCACAACAAGCCAAATATTTAGGAGTGACGCTAGATGCCAAGCTCAACTGGAACCAGCACATGGATACTCTGATGAGCAGAACGCGCAGATCCCTGTGGGCTTGCCGCAGAGCTTGTGGCTCCACATGGGGTTTGCAGCCGAAAACCATGTACTGGATATACACCACCATCGTCAGGCCCATGGTAACTTATGGAGCCTTAGTATGGTGGCACAGAACGGCGCTTAAGGGTTTCATAACCAATTTGTGCAAAATTCAAAGAATGGCCTGCCTTTCCATCACTGGAGCCATCCGCACTTCCCCGACGGCAGCACTGGAGACTCTCCTCAATCTGGTACCACTCCACCTTGAGGTAGAGAAATCTGCGATAAACGCGGCGCTGCGGCTGAAAGCGAATGGCTATCTGGGCGCTGGTCTCGAGCGAGGACATTCTACAATTATCAACATTATAGAAGGGATTTCGGAAGCGGGGATGCTCTCCGATTGCATGCCTTTCAAAATCTCAAAATTCAAGCAACCCTCTGTGCACATACAAGACAGGCTAACCTGGACCTTTCCTAAGGTATCGCCGGGTGGACTAGTATGGTACACGGATGGCTCCAAAACAGAGACAGGTGTGGGCGCCGGAATCTGGAGTGAAAGCCCCAGATTCAGCAGAGCGATAAGCTTAGGTACCCTAGCAACTGTCTTCCAAGCAGAGGTGTACGCTATATTGGCATGCACTCATGAGAACTTAAGAAGGGCCTACCAAAATAAACGGATTTTTATCTTCTCTGATAGCCAAGCGGCAATTAGGGCGATAAGGTCCCGTAGAACCAAGTCTAAATTAGTTTGGGACTGCCAACGTGCTCTAGGTGAGCTGGGCGTTCTCAATCAAGTTACCCTTGTCTGGGTCCCGGGGCACCGGGGCTTTAAAGGCAATGAAAAAGCGGATGCCCTAGCTAAACAGGGCTCTGACACTGCATTCATCGGTCCAGAGCCGGCTATCGGAGCACCTACCAGCTTGCTGCGAAGGGCCCTAGCCGATCGGACTTTGATGAAACATACTGAACGCTGGAGGTCCGCGCCTGGACTGGCCAACTCTAAGCGGTTCCTTCCTGGGCCGTCTCCTAACACGGCCAAAGAATTGTTAGGGCGCAGTAGAAACGATGTCAGGACACTTGTTGGCTTGATCACCGGACACTGCGCCCTAAATTACCACTTATGGAGGATAGGGAAAGCGGAGGACCCCACCTGCAGGCTATGCCTGGAGGAGGATGAGTCTGCTCTCCACGTCCTCTGTGAATGCCCCGCAATAGCGAGGAGCAGGGTTTCTTTATTCGAGGAGTCCCTGCTCGATTATTCAAGTCTAAGCGACAAGCCACTAGGCAGACTGCTGAACTTGTTCAAGCGGTCTGGCCTAAAAATATGAGGTATAGGGGTGTAGTACAATAGGCCAAATGAATGGCCGCAGTACCTATGGACCCAGTACCTCCCACGAAAAAAAAAAAAAAAAAAAAAAAAAAGGGAACAATGTCATCAATTGATAGAATAAAGAGGAGAGGTCCTAGATGACTGCATTGAGGGACACCGGATGACGCTTCTATGGTTGCAGATTTGGAACCACGGAAAAGAACTTGGTAGGTCCTGCCAGCTAAGTAAGACTAGAACCATACTAGAAGGGCTTGCGGAAAACCTAGCTTTCTTAGTTTAAGAATGATAATAGAGTGGGAGAGCTTGTCAAATGCCTTACTAAAATCAGTGTAAACACAATCAGTCTGGCAACCGGAAACGAAGCCCTCGACAGCATGGGAAGTGAACTCAAGAAGATTGGTGGTAGTGGAACGAGCTGCAAGAAAGCCATGTTGGTTCGTTGATACCAACCTCCTGCAGATAGGCGCGATTGCAGAATAGATAATCGATTCAAAGAGTTTCGGAATGACAGACAACTTCGCAACTGGTCTAAAATTCGATATTTCGTTCTTGCTACCACTCTTATGAGGCAAACCCAAATGCCAAAGCGACTAAACTAAGGCACAAGTTTCACATATAAAATCTGAAAAGCTCACCAAGTTCAAGGAAGCAAGCGTACATTGGGTTTTCACTTTTAATCCTGAACCAAACATGACGTGCCGTACCGTAACCGTACGTACCGTAAATTCATTCCCAATTGAAACTACCACATTCGTATTGGATTCAATGCCTCCAGAACGAAGTAGTGCCTCGTTTCGAAACAAGCATATTTGGGTGGGTCTTCAAAAACCACTTTTACGTGGCTAGATAAAGTGTAGAAAGGGCCGTTAAACTTACGGATGACGACACCGTATGCTCCACGATTGACCGTTTGTTCTACCATACGAATATAGCAGACCTGATAAAATTCTATTGCTACTATAGAAATTCGTCAAGGAAAATGAATTATTACCGCAATTTTGTACATAGAGGGGGAAAAATTGTAACCGAATAACAAAGACCATTTCGATAAAAATTATAATAAGATTGTGAAGAAATATTTTCATTTCCATACCTATAGGAAAAAGTTAGTTCTATACTATACGATTATTTTACAGGTACTTCATTCACATTATTTTTCAGTAACAGCAGGTTATAAACATATCGGTTTGTGTCTAAAGGCAGAACAATTAAATTGTATAAATACCAAAATTTAGTAAAGCATTTCACAACTTTCACACCAACCGTGACAAGATGAAGGCATTTATCGTTCTCAGTGTAAGTGTTGTTGCAGTTTTTGGATCTTTTGTCGACGACATTAACTGGAACAATGTTACGCCAGCAGATTTTTCACTAGAAGAACTAAAATCAGAAGCGCCAGGCCCCGATATATCAATTGAAGAGCGAATCTTTGGAGGGATTATAGCCAAGCCTCATCAATTTCCTTATCAAGTTTTACTCAACATGGTGAAATATAATGAACATCATAAAAAGTATTATATACTGTGCGGAGGAGCTCTTATTTCTAGGGAATTTGTGCTTACAGCGGGACATTGTGTTGTTGGGTAAGATTTTTCGGGAATATTTAAGGATAATGTTTTAATTTTTTGTTTGTTCTTATCTGAATAGAGTATCAAGAGCCAGAGTATATTTGGGGGTACAATACAAAAGCAATCCTGAGAAACGTCATTCAATGATCGAAGTATCTAGAGAGTATATATTTGTTCACCCATTATATGAGGGAAAAAAAATCAATGACATCGCTCTTATTAAGCTTCTAGCTCCAGTAGCTCTTAACAATTTCATTCGGACAATCAAGTTACCACGGCCAACCATGCTGAAAGCAAAACTCGAAGGCAAAATGGTAATAATGACTGGTTGGGGAAGAAATGGAAATTCTGGTAATACTTCAAACGCACTTCGTTATGCAAATGTAAGAATCCTTCCTGAAAGTTCGTGTGCTCTGCCTTTCCCATATATTGTCAATTCACATATCTGCGTCTCTGGGCATGTACAATCACAGTGCCCTGGCGATTCTGGCGATCCATTGGTTGCCCAAGAAACTGACGGAACCAAAGTTCTTGTTGGCATTGGAGATTTCATGAGCTGGGAAGGTTGCGAGAAAGGAATCCCAACTGTATTCACACGAGTAACATCGTTTTTGGATTGGATATTGCTAGTTACAAAAATTCCAATTAGGCATTAAGCTAACAGTCTTTCACCTTTTCAATTTGATTTTAAATAAAATTATTGACAAAATAAGAAGTTATTTAATTCATTAAGGCGTTTTTGATTACAAGATTAAAATAAGGATCAAGTACGAAAATCATTCCTTGCTATAAAGCCGGCTCCAGACTCACACCGTGAACACCTGCGAACAAGCGTGAATGCGAGTGTGGAGGGTTTTCGCGCCAAGTTCGCGCCTTGTTTTCCGTTCTGTGTGGATATGGCGTGAATTGTTGCCGTGAAGTCACGGCCTGATTCTGGAGCCGCCTTCAAAAAATTTCCTCTTCAGAGTCGCGAGCGTGTGCTTTTTAGATCGTTTCAGAATGGACGTGTGTACAAGAATTGGTCGCAAACGAGTTGAAGCCACGTTGTTGACGCGAAGTAGAGTCGTAGTCTGGTATGATACGAGTCGACCCGTGAAAGAAGGGCCTTAGTCTCCTGTGTAGCAACCCCACTGAACCTACCTATAACAATCTTCGATGAACGAAAGGTAAATAGTTAAAATCACAAAATTGATAACCGGTAAAAAAACAGATAAGTACGATTACATGTTTTGGAACTAACTACTAATTGCTCCTTTAATCCCTCATGGGACATAGGGCGGAAACAGTTGCCCTCCAGCGGACTCTGTTTTGCCCGACAGCTCTCAGCTCTGACCAGGATCTCCAAGTTGTAGGTCTTCCGACTCGTCGGTATCCTTGCGGATTCCAATCAAGGGCCTTGCAAGGTGTGGCCAACCCAATTCCATTTCCTTCACCTGATTTGGTCCTCTATCCATTCTTTGCCGGCATGGCGCCATAGCTCTTTATTTGAAATTCTATCTTGCCAGCGGATTTTTAGGATACGACGTAGGCATCTGTTGATTAAAACTTGTAGGCGCCCTGTGATGAATTGGGTGACTTTCCATGTTTCGTAACCGTAGAAAAAAACTGCCTTAACGTTGGAGTTGAACAGCCGCCATTTGGTGTTAATTGAGATCTCCGTCGATCTCCATATGTGAAACAGGCTGCGTTTTCCGCTTTCTCTGCAAGCTCGTTTATCTGACGCCTTTTATCACGGCGGACACTTCTCTTTACCTCCCGGTGTAATTGGGAGTATTTCCGTTCAAGTTGTTGACGTTTTTCCGGGTCGCTTGTCGAGTTCACATTATTTTTGAGAGCGCTCCTGCGTTCTATTTTTTGCCAGGTTGTGTCCGAGAGTGTTGCTGGTTTCTTTGGATATAACCGATGCTTGTTTTCGCTGCTGTTATTATAACGCCCTTTGTTGTGCTCGACAGCTCTTCAATATTTGTGTCGTCAGAAACGGTTTGCTGGTTTAAGATTTGTTGCAGATTCCCAGCAAATTCTCGCCTTTTAGTGCTCTCCCGCAGAAGGTCTACGTTAAACCGTCTACGGTTTACGGAATCTCGTTGGACGTTTCTGATTGCGGCGATTTTTAGGCGGATAGTTGCTACTACCAAATGGTGGTCACTTCCAGTGCCTGCTCCCCTAAAGCTCCTGACATCCTCCAGAATAGTTCTCCATCTGCGGCTGACGGCCACGTGATCTATCTGATTTTTCGTTCTACCATCGGGCGATACCCAGGTCTCCTTGTGTATCTTCTTGTGACAAAAGTAAGTTCCACCTACCATGAGTTGATGAGAATTACAGAAGTCAAGGAAAAGCTGACCATTGTTATTTGTAACTAGGCTTAGGCCTTGATTTCCAATTGTGTTTTCAAGGCCGGTGTTGTTGGGGCCGATCTGTGCGTTTAAGTCACCCATCAAAACAATGATGTCTCCTCTTGGAATAGAGCGAAAAACCTCATTCAGTCGCATGTAGAACTCGTCTTTGATGTCATCGTCTGCGTGTTCAGTTGGAGCGTAGCATTGGACTATCCTAGTACTTCTTAGTCTGGTACGTAGGCGCACGGTAATAATCCTCTCAGAAACTGGTGACCAGCTAATGAGGCTGGTCCTGGATTTCTTTGTGAGTATTACGCCAACGCCATTCCTACGATTTTCAGTTTCGTTTCTCCCAGAATATAAGAAGGACTCACCGTTTGGGCAGATACATATGTTCCCCCGCACCGTGCCATCTGGTCTCGCTAAGTCCCATGATCTTGATTTTATATCGATTTATTTCATCCAGCCGTCCATCAGCAAGCAGAGTTCTCACATTGCATGTTCCAATCCCAAGTATCAAATTTCGTCTCATAAGACCCTAGTAGTGGCTTATGAGAGGATATTTGACTTTTTTTAAAAGAGTATCACTCTCATAATTTACACTAGTAGAACACTACAAGTGCTTTATAAATGCGTTGTCAGAATTAAATGGCACAATTATGAGAGTTATTTTTGTGTAATAAAAATACGTTAGCTCTCTATGTAAGGGTACGAAGCTCTCATAAGAAAACTTTTTGAATTTTTATGAGAGTATTGAAGTACTCTTGTAAGGCTATCATAATAAATAACATAATCTTGCTATAAGATCTATACTTTCCTTAACAGAATATATGGAAAAGAGTTCGGCGATGTTATTTAGAAGAAAAATAATTTCTTATGAGAGTTATTTGATCTAAATAACTCTCATATGGAATTATTGGACAAAAATAAAAACACTTTCAAAGACATGACTAGAATTTAATATTTATTATGTATGATTATAGACTTTAGAATAAGATTTTTAGCGAAAATATAAGCTAAAATTTTATTGCGATTAAAATTTTGTTGATAATAATACCCAGTTTAGTTCGATAAAAATCAAAGCCCCTTAAAAATAATCAAAATTTAATATATTTAATTAAATTTTATTTCTTGTGGAAAAAATAAAAACTTGAGTATTGCTCAATAATTTATTTCAAACTCGTATATTATCTGAAAAACATAAATTTTTATACTTTCTACTTCTATATTCAATTGAGTAAATAAGCTTCATTTGTGTAATTTTGCGTTACTATAAAATTCTATATTAAGCGAAAGTATGGCCGCTCCGTGCTTTACTATATAAGTAAGAATTTTGGCCATATGAGAGTTTTATTCTTTTTATGAGAATAGAAGTCTTCGTATAAGAGCTTCAATTTCTATATGAGGCATTTAAGGGGTAACACCACTGTAGGATTTTGAAAAAATGGAATTTTTGTTTTTTGGCTTGAAATATACTTCAGGATAACAAAAACAATGTGCAGTTGGTCCTATAACAGAAAAATAATTTTGAAGGATTTAATTTTCGATTTTCGCCGGCGCCTCAGAGCGCGCGTTGGTCCGACTTATTGCTTGTATATTGCGTTTACCAGTCGAAATAATAAGTGCTGCTATAGCAAAAAGGTTATTTGGGTTCCCCAGGTGTCCACCAGGGTGCGCTACAAAATAATAAACGTGTTTTACAGGACATCGCACAGTGAAGGTAAAATACAATTTTCAAAGATTAGAGTACTTTCAAAACTTTAAGCGCGATTATCTGGAAACCATGTTTTTCGAACTGGGTGGACGGATTACTCGGAGACTATTGCATGGATCGGTTTGAAATTTTGACATTAGCTTCACAATTGCATTCTTTACAAAAGCACGTAGCCGTTTTTTGATTCGTTGTAAAAAAAATTTTTTATAAACAATTTACTGCTCATTTTTTTGCCGAAAATCAATTTTTTTTTCATAAGTGCGCCATTTTTACAAAAATCAGTTTAAAAAAAAAATCCTACGTACTTTTATGGGCAAGGTCAAATAGATTAGGAAACTATTTGGATTTTGTTCCAGGTCTTCAGCTTTCGGAGAAATCCGTCCACCCGTGGAGGCCCTTAACAAAAAGGCGATTTCGAAAAACGACTGTGGCGCCACCATTTTGTAACAAAATGTCAATAAAAAAAATTTTTTTTTACACTTTAATACATGTTTGATCAATCGCCTGAAAAGAATTTCGATCCCTTTTTCCATACTTTTTAAATTAATTCCCAAAATTTGGCCTTTTTTCGCACCTCTACAGTGGTGTTACCCCTTAACTCTTGTTATGAAGTCATTACTCTTACAAAGACTTTGTTATCAGAGATCCTCACTTGATTTTTATTTACATTTCTTAACTGCTTTTTTTTGTCTAATCTTTTAATTCAAAATATGTTTTAATTTAAAATAAATTTTCCTAATTTTCCTTCGGAAATGAGTAGACCTTTTAACTATTTTCCAGTCAAATTTTTCTTGATCCATTTTGGAGAAGTTTGACATTTTTGAATGACAGAATTTGTTCTGTAAGGTAGTTTTTATGAGAGTAATAATCTTTTTGAACTAGTAAAAGTCTTCTTTCAAATATATTATCATTTTTCGTCTCATAAGAGCGTTTTTATAAGTAGGTGTATACTTGAAGTTACGTAAGAACTTTCTTATAAGTATCATAACACTATAATACTCATAAGGACATTTTTTTGAGAGTTAAAACCTTTGAGAGTACCTAAAGGTTTCATAAAAAAGACTCAATAAGAATAGAGGTTTTCTTGCACTCAAAATAAGAGTATAAAGATTATCTTATTATGAGAATGAAAGGCTTAGTAACTCTGGTAGTCTTATTATCTCAAAATAAGAATACTATGAGACTTAATTTAAATCTTATTACGAGAATTATGTTCTGAGACTATCGAAGGGTGTTAAGAGAGTCCTATGAGATAATTTCACTATTTGTAAGAGTTTTGCTCTGGAGAGTTTGTTAGTTGGGATTCGTGTCCTTGTTCGAAAAGCAAAGGTCTTCGTCACGTTGTCCATCCGGTTCCGAGGCATTGTTTGCCGATTCGTAGCAATGGTGTTTTTATGGGAGCAGGTTGCTAACCCTCAGCCCCACCGACTTAAAACTCTATTTTGTGGCGCAGAGAACTCGCCATTCGACCGTCTCCCGTTAGCTCCTTCCGAAGAAGTACCCCCTGGGCACCATCTGTGTCTGTGGAAGCCGCGCATAATTTAATCGATAAGTTTACACTAGTGATGAGCAAACACAAGCACAAAACAAGATCAATATAGTCGAGAGTTTTTTTTCCGGCAGTTTAATCAAAGTAGTATTGGATAGAGTTAAATCTAAACCGCACACCATCTCTGCCGGTGAAACTAATTTTACCTCCCGCTTTTTTCTAGAGTTAAGGTGAAACTCCAATGTACGCTTGCCTTACTTTGGTGCTTTGCTTTGCTATGGCATTTTAAATAAACCAATGTTTTGTAGGCAAAACCAAATGCCAAAGCGACTAAGGCACAAGTTTCACATATAAAATCTGAAAAGCTCACCAAGTTCAAGAAATCAAGCGTACATTCGGGTTTCACCTTTAAGCCTGTACCAAATATGACGTGCCGTACCATAACCGTACATACCCTAACGAACGAGTATATCCAAGTTCATTAAGTCAATTTAGGTCGGTCCTTATGAACACCCATGTTCGTACGTTAGGATACGTACGGTTACGATACGGCACTTCATATTTGGTTCAGGCTTTACTCTCAGTGGCTTCCACTTCACAGTTTCGCTGATAACGGTACTCTTAGTTATTGTTATCATTGCCGACATTGCACTCATTTCCGATTGAAACTACCACATTCGTATTGGATTCAATGCCTCCACAACGGAGTAGTGCCTCATTTCGAATCTCGAAACAAGCATATTTGGGTTGGTATTCAAAAACCACCTTTACGTGGCTAGATAAAGTGTAGAAAGGGCCGTAAAACTTATTGGTAACGAGACCGTTGCTCCACGATTGACCGTTTGTTCTACCATACGAATATAACAGACCTGATAAAATTATATTGCTGCTATAGGAATTCGTCAAGGAAAATGAATTATTACCGCGAAATATTGTAACCGACTAACAAAGCCCATTTCGATAAAAATTATAATAAGGTTCGGAAGAAATTTTTAATTTCGATAACCGTAGGAAAAAGTTAGTTCTATACTATACGATTATTTTACAGATACTTCATTGACATTATTTTTCGGTAACAGAAGGTTGTAAACATATCGGTTTGTGTCTAAAGGCGGAAGAATAAAATTGTATAAATACCAAAATTTAGATACAACTTTCGCACCAACCGTGACAAGATGAAGGCATTTATCGTTCTCAGTGCAATTTTAGTTTCAGTTTTTGGATCTTTTGTCAACGACATTAATAGGGAAAATGTTAAGCAAACAGATCAGGAGCAATCAGGAGCGCCAGGCCCCGATGTATCAATTCAAGGGCGAATCCTTGGAGGAAATATAGCAAGGCCTCATCACTTTCCTTATCAAGTTTTACTCAACATGGTGAAATACTCTGAAGATCATAAAAAGCTTTCTACTAGACTTTGCGGAGGATCTCTTATTTCTAGGTTCTTTGTGCTTACAGCGGGACATTGTGCTGTTGGGTAAGATATTTCGGGATTTTTTAAGGATAATCTTTTAATTTTTGGTTCTTATCTGAATAGAGTATCAATAGCCAAAGTATTTTTGGGGGTACTAGACAAATGCAATCCTGAGAAACATCATGCAGTGATCAAAGTATCTAGCGATGATATAACCGTTCACCCAAATATGACTAAATATGACAATAATGTCGCTCTTATTAGGCTTCCAGCTAAAGTAGTTCTTAACCATTTCATTCAGACGATCAAGTTACCACGGCCAACAATGCTGCAAGCACAACTCGAAGGCAAAATGGTAATAATGACTGGTTGGGGAAGAAATGGCAATTCTGGTGATATGTCAAACGAACTACGTTTTGCAAATTTAAGAGTCCTTCCTGGAAGTGCATGTGCTGCGACTTTCCCAGGTACATTCAGATACAGTTCACAAATCTGCGTCTCTGGGAATGTCCAATCAATTTGCAATGGTGATGGAGGTGGTCCATTGGTGACCAACGAAGCTGACGGAACCAGTGTTGTTGTTGGCATTGCAATACTAGTGAATGGCGGAGGTTGCGAAAAAGGACACCCAACTGTATTCACACGAGTAACATCGTATTTGGATTGGATATCGCAAATGACAGGAATAGCAATTAGATATTAAGTTAACAGTCTTTCACTTTTTCAATTTGATTTTAAATAAAAATATTGACAAAATAAGAAGTTATTTAATGAATTAAGACGTTTTTGTTTACAAGCTTAAAATAAGGATCAAGTACGAAAATCATTACGTATGCCTGATTTTGTACGGGCAAAGCAATAGAGTTTTCGTAGTACCTGTTGTGATGAAAACTGTAGATGATGTATTTCTAAATATCCAACATCTTTATTTTTTTCATCAGTAGCAGCTATGAGAAACTGTCAGTATTTTCCTCTATATTGTATATGATATTGCCGTCGAAAATCCCATCGACACATTGAAGTAACGTTTACATTTTGGTTATAACGATCCACAAGAAGCGGTAGTTATCTTTGCTATTCAAAGCCAACAAACTGTACCCGTATCCGTAACCTAATACCAATAACTTGGTGTTCCACGCTAACAAAATCCAGCTCACTTGACCAAGAAGTTGGAGTCAAAAGTTTTTCGAAAGGCAGAAAAATACTTCTGATAAAAAAAAAGAAAACTACACCAATCTGATTGGATGATAAATGATATGACTTTCCAGCAGGACTATAGAAAACTTTCAGTGAACAGTACTATTCACAATTCTATCAGTCAAAAACGTGAAAAGTGCGTCCTTCTTTCCCATTTTTTCCTCGTTTCTCTGCAATACGAAATGCGGTCTCTTTTCTAACAAAACGCGCTTCACAATTCCTCCCGTTTCAGTGGACGTCGAGAACTGACGGCAGAACCATCTCTCAATGTCCTAGGCGTAACATTAACCGAAGATCTGCGTTGGAGTATTCACATATTGCA
Organism: Thereva nobilitata; assembly: GCA_963855945.1. Classification (NCBI taxonomy): domain Eukaryota; kingdom Metazoa; phylum Arthropoda; class Insecta; order Diptera; family Therevidae; genus Thereva; species Thereva nobilitata. The sequence goes on from OY979696.1 coordinate 36,824,522, forward strand.
AACACTAAACAAGCTTTACAATGCTTGGGATTCCTCAAAAGATGAAGTTTCCTCCTTCAGCCGTCGACCAGGGCTATAATCTACAAATCCAACATTCCGCCCCGCCTCGAATTCAACTCGTATATGTGGGCACGGTCCCGAGTACCACTTTAGCGTGACTGGACAATTTGCAAAACCGCGCCCTCCAACTCATTGGCGACGGCGCCATTTGCTTCACAATTGATTTATTAGGCCAGCGCAGGAATGTAGCAGCTCTGGTAAAATTCTACCACAATGACCGAAATATATAGCCTCCACGGCAATGTTTTTCCCGCAACACAAGACTAGCCCTTTCAGCTCATCCCAATGTCTGCAGCCCTTATATTCACGCACACATCACACATCGAAATTTGTTCTTTTCGAGAACAACTCGACTGTGGAACAACCTCCCACAGACAGTATTCTCGAACTCATACAACATCCAAGAGTTGAAACGCAAGGTTCATCGCCATCTCCTCATGCACCCCCAAGACTCCCCTTAACCTGTTTTATCCTTTCTCTATCCTTCGAGCTAACCTTACTACCAGATATCTGACCATGACGTGAACGACATGACGGACTGGTAATACAAAGGGTGACACGTGATCTTAGACTTACATACACATAAAACAAAAAAAAACGGTTTCACCGTGCCTAAGGCCCTTCTTCCACCGGTCGACTTGCACCCGATTTGAGTATGTTATGATTACCTACCATACGAGTCGCTCGGAAGTTTCCGCCATACATTTTTAGGTAAGTTCATACACGAGTCGGCTCGAGTCGTTGTCGACGCAACTCGTCGAATACCAGTTGCACGTGTGTATGCGTGCGAGAATCGATCCCATTAGGCAATTTCCCAGTAGGCAATTTATGAATTCATGAAATCAGAATGCAGTGTTTCTTTGTAGAAATGGGAAGTAGCTTTGGAAAGAAATGGTAATGCAAACTGTCATGCATAAGGGTGAAAACACAGTAATAGCCGGTTTCCTGCTTGCCGGAAACAAGCGCCTTTCGGCGCTGGTTACTTGCGGCTAGGAGCAGGTTTAGACGGTGCGCTCCAGCGCACATGCCTCACGAACTTTGTTGATAAAGGGAGAAGTGGGGTGGTACCTCTCATCATCTCCACTTCTCCCTTCATCTACAAACATTCGTGGCGCACATGCGCTGGAGCGCATCGTATTAACTGGCTCTAGGTCGTACACAGTGGCGACCTAAACCATACCCGGTGCCAGCAGAAAATCACTCATCAGTTGTGCTCGTAACGTTGGAACTATTACATGATGTCGTCTTCATCCGATGATGATTTGATTGCTCTAGATTGTGTACTTGGTACAATAAAACCAAATAAAATGGGTATATATCCTCTGAATCGGGGGAGAAGAGTTCATGGGGAATATCATGATTAATTCCCAAAAGTAAGACACCATAACGACAGATTCTTAAACTTTCAGTATCCATTTCCAGTCCGGCAAGAAAAAACGAAATTTGCATTCCAGTAAATTCATCAGCTCCGACAGTCGGCATCGACAAGTCTCAACCTGCCGCGACTGTGCAATGGCCCAATGAAACACACCTCGGCGCCGACTACCGGGAAGCGGAAAACCTGCTTCCACTGTGCTTTTAGTACACTAATGTGGCCCCTAGACTATCAATAATATTGTGCAATATTTTGATTTGCACAGTATTATTGACTGTCTGTGGGTGATATTGAAAGATGCCTTATCTGGGGCAAAGAAGGAAATCATCAGTATTTTGCTCAATATTATAGCACAATATTATTGATATCCTAGGGGCCACTTAAGGAACATGTACACTTTTTCCTAATAATAGAATAGATGCTTATGCCTTATTAATTAAATGAATGGTATTGAAAAAGGTAGCTCATATGCCTTCGTATTGGAATTACATTCGCATTCAAACCCCATTTCAAATATTTTTTAACATCTTTCCTAGGAAATAAAATACGCCCCCTGCAAAATATTCAAATTACATTTCAAATATTTTTCCCCTAAGAAATAAAATATCCTTGTCCAAAATTTCAAATAAAATCACACCACTCAAAACATGTGCAAGTGATATAATAATAAGGGACAAGCGTGAAAGGAAATTGCCAATCAGATCTCGACCTGAATTTTCATGCCCAAAACCCAAATCCAGGCATCGATTTGGTTTCCCTTGCCTCATACAAATTCCGAAGCACATGTAAGTTCAACCTAATTCCCCAAGACCACATCCAAGGCACATGCAAGTTCAGATAAGGCAAAGCAAATTCAAAAGCTCTTCCGGCACGAAAGCTCATCCAAGGCACGTCCAACTAACACCCAAGACAACATCCGAGGCACATCCAACTAACACCCAAGACAGCATCCGATTACCGCACTGCGCTCGTAGTCGCATAGCTCTACTACTAGTTCGGGTCTTGTTTTTCGTTTAGTGTGGATATGGCGTGAATTCTTGCGGTGAATTCACGACGTGAGTCTGGTCTGAAGCCGCCTTAAGAAAATTTCCTCTTCAGAGTCGCGAGCACGTAGAGTTGCAGCCACAAATACAGCCTTATGAACACTCTTGTTCGTAGGTTAGGGTACGTAGGTGACGGTACGGCACTTCATATTTGGTTCAGGCTTTACCCTCAGTGCCTTCCACATCACAACTTCGCTGATAACGGCACTCTGGGTTATTGCCATCATTGCCGTCATTGGGCATATTCACACGCTGCCATAATTGTGGTTAGTAAAACCGGTTTTATTCAACTCCTAGCAACTCAGACGGGACGTAAATGAGTGTAGTAAATTTGAATGCTATGCAGGAACCTTTAAATGTATTGCAGATGAAATTTACTTGTTAGAGAAAAACAGAGCTAAAGAATGCAAGAGATAGAAGTAAATTTTTGCGTTTGCTTTTGCGTGAAAAATGTTTCGTTAAGTTCTTCCGCTCCCTTCCCTCTCTCATCTATAAAACCGGTTTTAGGCGCCATGAATGTGCACTGTGTGAATATGCCCATTGAACTCATTCCCGATTAAAACTACCACATTCGAATTGGATTCAATGCCTCCAGAACGATGTAGTGCCTCGTTTCGAAACAAGCATATTTGGGTGGGTCTTCAAAAACCACATTTACGTGGCTAGATAAAGTGTAGAAAGGGCCGTTACGAAGGTTGCCGTTCGACCGTTTGTTCTACCATACGAATATAGCAGACCTGATAAAATTCTATTGCTACTATCGAAATTCGTCACAGAAAATGAATTATTACCGCGAAAAATTGTAACCGAATAACAAAGACCATTTCGATAAAAATTATAATGAGATTCTGAAGAAATTTTTCATTTCAATAACTGTAGGAAAAAGTTAATTCTGTACTATACGATTAACTTACAGGTACTTCATTCACATTATTTTTCGGTAGCAGCAGGTTGTAACATATCGGTTTGTGTCTAAAGGCGGAAGAATAAAATTGTATAAATACCAAAATTTAGTGAAGCATTTTGCAACTTTCAGACCAACCGTGACAAGATGAAGGCATTTATCGTTCTCAGTGCAATTGTAGTTGCAGTTTTTGGATCATTTTTCGACAATATTAGCTGGGAAAATGTTACGCCAGCAGATTTTTCACTAGAAGGACTAAAATCAGGAGCGCCAGGTCCTGACGTATCAATTCAAGGGCGAATCTTTGGAGGAAATGTAGTCAAGCGTCATCGATTTCCTTATCAAGTTTTTCTCCGCATGGTGAAATATTCTGATGATCATAAAGAGTCAAGGATACTGTGCGGAGGATCTCTTATTTCTAGGCGCTTTGTGCTTACAGCGGCACATTGTGCTCATGGGTAAAATTTTTCGGGAATATTTAAGGATAATGTTTTCATTTTTTGTTCTTATCTGAATAGGCGATCAAAAGGCAGAGTATTTTTGGGAACAAAACTCAAAAGCAATCCTGAGAAACATCATGCAATGATCGAAATATCTAGCGAGCATATGTTCGTTCACCCATTATATGACCCAAAAGTGTATGAGATTGACATCGCTCTTATTAGGCTTCCTGCTAAAGTAGTTCTTAACGATTACATTAAGACAATCAAGTTACCACGGCCAACCATGCGGCAAGCACAACTCGAAGGACAAATGGTAATATTGTCTGGTTTTGGGAAAAATGGTAATCGTAATTCAAACGAACTTCGTTATGCAAATTTGAGAGTCCTTTCTGATAGTACATGTGCTCTCGTTTTCCCAAATAAATTCAGAATTCACAGTTCAAATATCTGCGTCTCTGGGAATAACCAATCAATATGCCCTGGTGATTCAGGTAGTCCATTGGTGGCCAAAGAAGCTGACGGAACCAATGTTGTTGTTGGCATTGCATCTTACGTGCATGGCGGAGGTTGCGAAAAAGGACACCCAACTGTATTCACGCGAGTAACATCGTTTTTGGATTGGATATCACTAGTTACAAAAATTCCAATTAGGCATTAAGTTAACAGTCTTTCACCTTTGCAATTTGATTTTAAATAAAATTATTGACAAAATATGAATATATTTAATGCATTAAGACGTTTTTCATTACAAGATTAAATTACGGATCAAGTACGAAAATCATTCCATATACCTGATTTTATACTGGAAAACAATAGAGTCTTTGTAGTGCCTGCTGTTATAAAAACTGTAGATGACGAATTTCTAAATATCAAAAATCTTGATTTTTTTCCATCACTAGCAACTATGTGAAACTGTCAGCATTTTCCTCTATATTGGGTATGACATCACCGTCGAAAATCCCATCGACACCTTGAAGTAACTTTTACATTTTGGTTCAACAATCTACTACAAGAAGCGGTGGTTCTCTTTGCTATTCAAAGCCAAGAAGCTACTAGTATTACCCGTTACCTAATACATACCAATAACTTGGTGTTCCACGCTAACAAAATCCCGCTCACTTGACCAAGAAGTTAGAGTCAAACGTGTTTCGAAATTCAGAAAAATATTTCTGATAAAAAAAGAATCTGATTGGATGATAAATGATATGACTTTTTAGCAGTATCAGCAGAGGCGTATTTACCCTAGGGCCGCAAGTGCCCGGGGCGGTGAGCTGCGAGGGGCGGCTTGCGAGGTCAGCTTTGGAAGCTTTTCATAATCATTACCAATATTTTCTTGATATAACAAATGTAGATAAACTTTCGCGAATTGTGAGATTTGTTCTTGAACAATGCAGAGCCAATTGAACGATTCCTCTGGTTTCTGCTAAACACTGATCACAAAGCATAAGCCATGTCTAGAGGCTAAGATAACGGTAAAATGGGACATACATAAGTGCTTTGCACCGCACATTTGTAAAACTTGATCGGCTCATCGGCAAGTGAATGTTACTCAGAATCAGCAAAGTTTTCGGGGTTGCTTTGCTGCAAAACATCAACGGAACCTGCAAAATTCCTTCTAAATATAGATGGGAATTTCTGGGTATGTGTAGGTGCAAAGAAAGCGAAAAAAACTGGTGTGCGTAGGACCACACGATGGAAGTGAAAACTTCTATGGCCATTCTGCATTTCCAATTCAATCTTAATATTACAGGAGGATAAGGGTCAATAAATTTTGCCTATGAATGTTCCATCACGCATTTGAAATATTTTTTTTGGGATGGACTTGGAAACACATTTTACTAGACAAGTCGTTCTTATTTAATTATACAGTCGTTATACAGGTTTTTATGTATTTCCTTTTTTTAAAAAATTTTGGTGAAGTGATTTGTAATGCATACCATATTGCCAGCGCCATTTTGAATTTTCTAATATTGACAACAAATTCATTATTTCCGACCTTAAACACCTCCAAATAGCGATTTTCGGTGAAATCGAATTGTAATTGCCAAAATCGTACCGCAGTATTGTCGCCGCCATTTTAATTTTCAAATTTTGAGCACAGAATCGTCATTTGTGGCCCGAAAAACCCCCGATACCGATTTTCAATGGATTCAGAACACATTTGCAAAATTCATCCGCCATATTGGCGCCGCCATTTTTAATTTTCAAATTTTGAGCACAGAATCGTCATTTTTGGCCCAAAAAACCTCCGATACCGAATTTCAAAGGATTCAGAGCACATTTGCCAAAATAATTCGCCATATTGGCGCCGCCATTTTGAATTTTAAAATTTTGACCACAGAGTCGTCATTTGCGGTCATAAAAACCTATACTTTATAACGTGAACAACAACTGGTAAAAATTTTAAATCAAAATATCTAACATAAGTCTCAAAATTTAACCTCAAATTTGAAAATTGATTCGCCACTAACTTTTGTGCATCGCATCGTATGAGATTCCTTTTTACTTTAAGTGTGGGTTTTTATATGCACTTTACCACGCCACCTATTGTTGGACAAGTTCTGGAGACTCAAATCCTCATATGATTCAGTAACCGCCAATTTTGCATTCTTATGCTTGATGGGGAAATCATAGTTAACGCTATAAAACTCTAAAAATTATACCCAATTGATCTTGCGGATGATCTACAAAAAGAATGTGTTCTATTAAAACAATTCTTGGCGTCACATGAAAAAAAATTAATTAAAAAAAGTTTTAAAATAAATAAGTTTGCTGCCATGACAAAAAACCGATGATAACGAAATTATAGCATACAGTTTTGAGTTGCAGCTCAAAAACTATTGTTAATATCGAAAAAAGAAATATACCATGACGTAGAAGAATAATCAAAGAATTTTATTGTTTACTTTCAAAATGGTCGCTGAAATTATAACCGAAATTAAAATTGGCCGCCCAAATATGGTTGAATTTGCCAATTGTGCTCCGATTTTAATGAAAGTGGGTAGCTAGGAGTTTTTAAGGTCGTAAATAACGAATTTGTGGTCAAAACTAATAAATTTAAAATGGCTGTGCCATTATGGCCGAAGAATTTGTCAATTGTATTCCGATTCAAATGAAAATCGGTATATGAGGTTTTTCAAGGTCGCAAATAACGAATCTATGATCACAACTGAAAGCCTTCACATCTTAGCCCCAAAATGGAAGAATATTGATCATGGTGTATCCTGAAGCTCTCTAAGCAATCGGTTCAGAATTGATCAACAAGGTTTTTTCAATTTGTTTTTTATTGTTTATTTCCTACCTTTTTGATACTAATAAAAAAATAAAACGATTTCTTTCAGAATATTGTAGACGTATTTACGTCATTTGTGAGTATCCACGATACCGACACCCGCTTTTTTCTAGAGTTAAGGTTAAATTCCAATGTACGCTTGGCTTGCTTTGTTGCTTTGCTTTGCTTTGTTATGAGGCAAAGTTTGAGTTCCCATACAAAATCGAAGAACCAGAGGACCCAGATAAAACCTGGCTTTTCGATTTTGTATGGGAACTCAAAAGTTCTCAAAACCCAGTTCATTAAAAGAACACGGGGAATGTATGGGAAATCAGGTAAAAGTTGAAGCTCAACAGACTAATTTGCTCGAATTTGCGCAGTTGGGACGGTGAAGCCGGGGTATAGGTCACTTTAGGTCAGCCTCACTTCGAATCTCGAAACGAAGCATATTTGGGTAGGTCTTCAAAAACCACCTTTACGTGGCTAAAGATAAAGTGTAGAAAAGCCCGTTTAACTTCTTGGTGACGACACCGTTCACTCTACGATCGACCGTTTGTTCTACCATACGAATGTAGCAGAACTGATAAATTTCTATTGCTGCTATAGAAATTCGTCAAGGAAAATGAATTATTACCGCGATTTTGTACATAGAGGGGGAAAAATTGTAACTGAATAACAAAGACCATTTCGATAAAAACTATAATAAGATTCTGAAGAAGTATTTTCATTTCGATAACTGTAGGAAAAAGTCAGTTCTATAGTATACGATTATTTTACAGGTACTTCATTTGCAATATTTTTGGGTAAAAGGTTGTAAACATATCGGTTTGTGTCCAAAATTAAGAAATTGCTCTAATCTGCTTTGCAAAAGACTAAATTTTTATAAAAGGCATCCGGTGGACATTAAAAATACTTCCCAAATTCCGTGATATTTTTAGTTAATCTTAAGAAAGTAAAATATTCCACTTAATCACTAAGTTACCCGTACAGAGTGTTTCATTTCAAAATTTTTTATTTAGTTCTTATGACAAAAACCTCCAATATTAAAACTTATCAAAAATATGCAGTGTTACTAAAATGTATATAAATAGCGAAGATTGATATTACGATATATGAGTCATTCACTTTGGGGTCACGTCAAACCTGTTTTGTGTATGATTTAAGTATTACATGATGCAACTAATTTTCTGGCTCTTTTCCGTGTAACGCTTCCATTGTCTATGTGGTTGCGTACAAAGCAACAAAAATTCTCATATTTTTCACAGCCCCAAAGAACAAAGTTATGCTTGTGTAATTAGGCCCTATACCATTCAAGCGAACAAAATCAAGATGAAGACATTTTTTGTACTCAATGCAGTTTTCGTAGCAGTTCTTGCATACTTTGCTGACGACATTGACTGGAAAAATGTGAGACAAGCAGATTTCACACCAGAAGGATTAGGATTCGGGCCATCAATACAAGGACGCATTTTCGGAGGGAATGTAGCCGAACGACATCAGTTCCCTTATCAAGTTGGACTATACTTGGTTAGTATTAAAAATAATCAACAAGAACAGAATTGGTGTGGAGGATCACTGATATCAAAGCAATTCGTCCTTACTGCAGCTCATTGTGTTTTTGCGTGAGAAAATTTATTTATACAATAAAGAAAATATTTTACTTGTTATTCTTATTTTTCAGAATGTACAGAGCTGATGTTATTTTTGGTACTCAAAATATTCAAGAAGACGAAAAGGACCGAAGTATCGTTGCTGTATCCAATCAAGATTCCTTCATCCATCCTCTTTTCGATCAGCAAATTGGAATAAATGACGTCGCCCTTATCAGACTCTCAGCTCCTGTTGAGCTAAACGACTTTGTGCAAACAATTGAATTGCCTCGACCAACTATGCTGCAACCACAGTTGGAAGGACATATGGTAGTTATGACTGGTTGGGGACGGATGGGAGATTCTGGTGATGTTTCCAACGAGCTTCAATATGCTAATTTGACAGTTCTTCCTGAAGGTATATGTGCTGTGATTTTTCCACTTTTGTTCTACACTTCGCAAATCTGTGTATCTGGAAATGTGCAATCGATATGCCCTGGTGATTCTGGTGGTCCATTAGTTGCCGAAGAAGATGATGGAACTAAAGTAGTTGTAGGCATTGCATCTTTCATCAGAAAAGAAGGCTGCGTAAAAGGATTCCCAACTGTTTTCACAAGAGTGACATCATTTTTGGATTGGATCTCACATAATGACGGGTGTGGAAATTAGAAATTAAAAAGACTGATCTATAATGTTTTGGACATTTTAATAAATTATTTAATTAAATATTTTAAATCATAAAGATATTAACCTCTTTTATTTTTATTGTTTTTTTTAAATAGTCTGACATAGATATGAACAGTTTTTCGATACCTTCGATTCTTATATACTCGACTAATGCCGCCTTTTTCGACCTGATATATAGATGATTCATTTTCATTATAGAATTTTCCATGATCCCTTTTTATCAGTTTTCGTTTTCTCAGATGTACTTATATACTAGATCGAAAAACTATATAATGTCAAACATCAAAATTCTTCTCACAAATGAATGGGGCAGTAAGAATCGTCTTGAAGTTACCGCCTTTAAAAGATATAACTGTTCTATCTCTAATAAAATGTGCACCAATTTTCCTCCTGTCTCAATGGATGGCGTAGAAGTAGCGGGTGACTTATCTTTTTACATCCTAGGCAAACCACTATCCGAATATGATGACATATATTCCAAATCGCAAAAAAAAAACTATTCCAATGCCTTGGAATTTTTGAGATGTGTAAAAAGCATTCCGGATTACAATCTACAAGTCCTACCTTAGGCCCCGCCTTGATAGAACTTTGCCAGGGTTTCAACATTTCTCCCTCGTGCCTTGATGAGCCAATGGGAAAGCAAGTCAAGCTTTTAGCAATCATTTTCTTAGCACGATTTTGCACCTTATCTAGTCACGACAAGATGATTTCGTGAGCCGTGAAGAGAGCTGAACGAGGAATTTGCTCCCACTAATAAAACCCAGAAATTGAGATGATTGTTTGGCTTTTTAGAATATGTGGTCATTCCAAAGAATGTTTTGTCAATGGTATTAACAAATGGGTTAGCCGCTGGTTCCCCACAGTCCGCTGATATGGACGGAAGATTAGGGCAGGTCTTATTGGATATAAGACAGTACTTTATTCTGAAGGCGTTGAATTCGACGCGATTTTTTTTATGTGGTAAAATCAAGGTTAGGAGTCACCCTACTAGCACGTCATGTCTTTCAAGTCATGGTGCAATGTCCAGTAGTAAGCTTGATTTGAAGGTTAGAGGAGAAGGGATAGGTTAGGGGTCTGGAGGGTGCGTGAGTTGATGATGGATCTTACGTTTGAACTCTGTGATGTTATATGCGCTCGGAAACACCGACTGCGGAAGACAGTTCCACAATCGAGTTGTTCTATTTATAAACGAATTTCCAAACCGTAATGTACGCGAAGAGGAGGGCTGTAGTGTGTGGGGGTGAGCCGAGTTGGCTAGTCTTGTGTTGCGGGGAAAAAGTTGCCGTGTAGACAGGAGGTTTCTAATTTCAGTGAAGCAGTCGCTATGGTAATAGCGGTAGAATTTAGAGAGCTCTGCCACATCCCTACGGTGGCTTACGGATTCTATGGAGGAACAAAGGGTGCTATCGCCAATGAGTTTGATGGCGTGGTTTTGCACCTTGTCCAGCCCAGCCAAGGTGGGTTTTGGGGCGCCAGCCCAGATATAAGAATTGTATTCAAGGCGGGGCCGAATGTAGGACTTGTATATTAAAGCCAGGGCAGCCGGCTGTAGAAGGTATTTGCATTTCTTCAAGAATCCCAGGCATTGGTAAGCTTGCTTGGAGATTTGGGATACCTGATTATGCCATCGCAGATCTGTAGCTAAAGTTACGCCCAGGATGTTAAGTCAGCCATTAGATTATCTGTGCCTGTGATAGAGGGAAGGACAGTGCAGGTTTTAGTGGAGATAAGACAGTATATTGTTTTAGTAGCGTTGAATTCGACACGGTTCTTGAGACCTCAATCAAAAATGAGTTTAATGTCCCCGTTGAGAGAGTTGGGCATGCGCTCACGGTCTAAGAGACAAGGTCTGGCAAGTGCTTGTCTTATGTTGTCGAAGGCGCAGGAATAACGCAGAGTACCGCCATCGGCGAACCTGTGAAGTGGGTTGGAGGGGATTGAGAGCAGATCGTTAATAAATATTAAAAAGAGGGCTGGTGAGAGAATCGAACCTTGGGGAACGCCGGCCGAGATGGAATGAGGGTTGGATTCGACGCCAACCAAAACTACCTTCATAGCTTGGAGTTTAGACAGCAGAGCGGGTTGCCATACTCTGTCGAAAGTCTTGGAATTATCCAGAGCAACCAGACCAGACTCACCGAAAGGATAGATGCTTTGGTTGAGATGCTTGGTAAGACCCACAAGAAGGTCGCCAGTAGACCTTTTTGGTCTAAAGCCGTACTGCCTGTCGTGTATAATTTGGTTAGATTCTAGATATTTCCTCAGCCTTCTGTTGATTATTGTCTCCATGACTTTGGAGAGAACAGAAGTAATTGCTATTGGGCGGTAGTTTAAAGGGTCGCTGGCTTCACCTTTTTTCGGAATGGGCTGAACATGAGCTAGTTTCCAAGAGTCGGGATACACTCATACTCGGATACAAGTAAGACTGGGCAAAAAGTTTGCGCAGAGGTTTAGCCAATGGTGAGACACATTTCTTGAGTACCATAAGGGGAATATTTTCAGGGCCAGTAGATTATTTAACGTCAAGGTTTTTGAAACATTTGTACACCTCGCGAGTTCTGAAGAAAATTCCATCCATTGAATGGGCGTTGCGCTCGAGAGCCGGAAGTGACGTATCAGTTTCAGGCAAAGAAGAGTTTGAGGTGAACAGAAATGCTAATAAATCGGCCTTGGATTTGCTTTCGGTTATCACCTCCTTCTCGTAAAAGAATGGAGGGGTTGAGGAAGAGGGAAAATTCTACTTGATGGAAGTTACCAAGGACCAGAAGTTTTTGCTGCTTACGCGTGTGTTGAGGATCTTACTTCTCAACTTGTCGCCAAATGATAATTTGACCTTCCTGATGATGGAATTACAGGAGTTTCTCGAATTGATATACTCACGCCGAAGTAACTCGTTTGGGAAACATCTGTACGCTCTATAGGCGGCTTCCTTAGCTTTAATTGAAGACGTTTTTACAAAAACAGCACATGTCAAAAAAACAGATTTTTCAGGGTAGCTTAAAAATTGTATAACATCTAAAGTATTCCAATGTAATTAACTATTATTATGTATGCGATGCTTGAACATATGCTTTAATATAATTATCCAAAGTTATTATGCATAACACTATTTATTTTCTCATATATCATGTGGTCTCGTTGACAAGTGTTTTTTTTGTGGAAATAGATTCGGACAAGTGCTGTTTTTGTAATCATCAAAGTTTGTTTTTGGAATTATGAATATACTCGACTTGTTTTTTTTAAATCTGATTAATAGGAAACGTGGAGGACTTTGTCAGCTATCGGTTGCCATCAAAATCTCCTTTTCGTGAAAAACTGACAAGTGCGGTTTTTGGAATAATGTCTTCAATTGCGTTCATACACTTCCCTTTAAACCATCTATTTACCTTGAACAAACACATTCCTGCCCGTATTGTTTTAGTAATACAGAGCGCGGCATAGTACGCACTGGCACCGCGGTGCGCGGAAGCACAAATTCCAGTCAGTGGCTTGGGAAAAACGAATAAGTCCCAGAGTTGGCTTTCCCATAGTGCCAGACAGTTTTTTTGGGGACTGTGCCGGTTGGAGTAGAAGATGGATATGGGAAATTAGCGCGGACTTGTTTGTGGTCCGAGCTACCAAGGGGTAAGCTAACTCGACGGACTATCGAGTTGGATGAGTAGTAAGAAATAGGTCAAGGAGATGGGCTCCGTGGCCTTCAACGTCCGGAGCTCGCGTTGCACAATTCACTGTTTGGTGTAGATTGTTTAAGTCTGCAAAGATCTCTACTTTTTTGCAAGATATTTGCGGCTCCAATCAAGATTGAATTCGATGCCCCTCATGCATGTTTAAATTCGACAAGAGCTCATATACACTGACACAACGGCTTCTGTATATTCCATATATTTTGCTAAGGTTTAATAGATATAATGAGAAATAGCCGAGCCTGTATAACTCTGGTGACAAAGAGAGCAAGAGAGTTGGCGTTTTTACTATGAAAACACAAACCGCAAACAGTGGCGTAGAAAAAGCGAATAAGCCTCAATAAAAAGTTTTCCCTTAGTTCCAGACAATTGTTTTATAGGAATTGCTTTGGTTGGGGCAGAAGATCAATACAGGAATTTCTAGCTTACCATTCAGCGGTCTAAGTTACCGAGCGTTCAGTCAAAAACGTACAATTAAATTGTATAAATAGCGTTGGATTTCCTCTTCTGGTTGAGATCCAATAAATGAGTTCATTCTGTTGTGAGTTTTCAAAAAGGAGGTGTTATCCGAATTTATAAAAATTACATAGAAAACTTTGCTTCTTCTTGCTATTGTAATTTTTCTTCTTATACCATAAAGGAACACTGATTTTCTTATACCGGTTGTACTCCAAAATTAAAGATAATGCCTAATCCAGAAATTGCTGAATTAAATTTCCTCTTAAGTGCTTTCCAAAAGTTTTTATTTTAAATTAGAGACCTTCAATAGACATTCAAAATACTTCCCAAATTCCGTGATATTTTTAGTTAATCTTATAAATGTAAAATATTCCCCTTAATCACTGAGTTACCAGTCCACAGTTTTTCACTTCAAATTCTATATTTAATTCTTACGCACGTCTTTAATCTTATCATTGATCGATTTCTATTCAATTTCAATTCAATGAATGCCGAAAACCCCCAATCTTTAAACTTCACATCCAGTAGCATCTTCAAATCTTATCACAAATATGCACTGTTACTGAAGTGTATAAAAAGCGAGGATTGGAATTACGATTTATAACATTCAATCGAACCACAACAAGATGAAGACATTCTTTGTACTCAGTGCAGTTTTCGTGGCAGTTTTTGCATCCTTTCCTGAAGACATTGACTGGAAAAATGTGAAACAAGCAGATTTCACACCAGAAGGACTAGGATCCGTACCATCAATTCAAGGACGAATTTTCGGAGGGAATGTAGCCGAAGGCCATCAGTTCCCTTATCAAGTTGGACTCTACTTGGTTAGTTTTCAAAATAACCAACAAGTCACGACCTGGTGCGGAGGATCTCTGATATCAAAGGAATTCGTCCTTACTGCAGCTCATTGTGTTTTTGGGTAAGAAAATTTCTTTATGAAATAAAGACAATGATTTCATTTGTTGTTCTTATTTTTCAGAGTGTACAGAGCTGGAGTTATTTTTGGTGCTCAAAATATTATAAAGGACGAAAAGGACCGAAGTATGGTTGTTGTATCCAATGAAGATTTCTTCATTCATCCTCTCTACGATCAACAAATTTCCATCAATGACGTCGCTATTATCAGACTTCCAGCCCCTGTTGAGCTAAACGACTTTGTGCAAACAATTGAATTGCCTCGACCAACTATGCTGCAACCAGAGTTGGAAGGACATATGGTAGTTATGACCGGCTGGGGACGGATGGGAGATTCTGGTGATGTTGCCAACGAGCTTCAATATGCTAATTTGAGAGTTCTTCCTGAAAGGACATGTGCTGTGACTTTCCCACATTTATTCCACACTTCACAAGTCTGCGTATCTGGAAATTTGCAATCGGTCTGCCCTGGTGATTCTGGTGGTCCATTGGTTGCCCAAGAAGATGATGGAACTAAAGTGGTCGTAGGCATTGCATCTTTCATCAGAAGAGAAGGCTGCGAAAAAGGGTTCCCAACTGTCTTCACAAGAGTGACATCATTTTTAGACTGGATTTCACAAATGACCGGCGTGCAAATTAGAAATTAAAAAGACTGACCTATCATATTTTGGACGTATTAATAAATTATTGATTTTATAATTAAATATTTTTATTCATCTATTTATATATATAAAAAAGAATGTGTGTATGTAATATATGGCGCTGTCATGGAAAGCTTTGTTGAAAATATGCTGCAAAGCGCCAGTTGTCTTCCGATTCTGATGAAAATCGGTATCTGTGGGTTTCAGAGCTGGACTGGCCTACCAAGCTACCGGGAGTTTCCCGGTGGGCCGTGCCGAATGTTAAATCAAAAATGTTTCCTCTTAATAATTTTTTTTGAAAAAAATAAAATTTTCCCACAAAAAAATAAAAAAATTTCAAGCGTATCACAATTCCTTTAAAGAACACAAATCTCGCGGTCTTCTACGAAATTGCCAATTAGTTTGTTGAAGACTGTAATTTAATAAGGATTGAATTTAAAAAAAATTTAAAAAATTCAAAATGTCAACGAAACGACGAAGAGGTTGGGAGAAACAAAAAATTAAAAAACAAGAACTTTTAAATGCTTAGTATAAAAATTGTCCGGAGATTATTCATAGGAAATATTCCAAGCTTTCTAATTTTGGAAAAAAAGATATAGGTTAACTACGTAATTTTTGGAGAAAAAAGTAGTGAAAATTGAAATTGTAGTTAAGAAAACCCAAAATTTTGACTTTGACGACTCATAAGGAAGTTGGTGAGGTTGGTAGTACCAAAACTGGTGCTTAAGTAATCCTGAGAGAAGCTAGTTCAAATAACGATAAAAGACTCGTAAGACTTGACCGAAAAGGCCAATTTATTTTTCAGTAAATGTAGGACGTGGAAAAAAATTCCCCGTCCAAAAAGTGGTGTTCTAAGGTTTGAAAAAAATAGTGATGTTCGAAAAGGGTAACGTAGTTTTTGCACGGGTTTTATAGAATGCTCGGATTTTGTTGACAAGTGATGTTTTATGGGAAAGCTATCGGAAGCTGAATCCAGAAAAGTTAATTTCATTTAGAACCGGTTTCATACCATCGAGTTCATTAGATGGTGCTTGTGGCTCTTGGCCGAAGTCTTTTCAAAAAAGGGCTTGACCGAATGTTATGAAATTTTTTCCAAAGCACGTTTTCGTTAATGTGCTTCGATCGGCATCCCAACGAAGCCGATATCATTTTTGGTTTGCGCGATACCGTGCGGGTACAAAAATCACGTACGTCGTTTAAACAAAAAAACGGATCAACCGAATTTTATGAAAATCATTTTAGATCAGGGTTTAGTTAATAGGCTTCGATCGGCACCTCAACGAAGACGATATCTTTTTTGCTTCGCCTAATATCGTGCAGGAAAAAATTACGGACGACGTGAGCACAAACGTACGCATAAACACACCTACACTTACACACATAGTTCTTCTCAAAATTATGCTTAAAGAAAAACTTCTGAAAGCAAAAAAGAATTTTACTTGATTGTTAAAACAAAATGTATTGAAATGGGCCGAAATTTTTGAATTTCCCGGTCCTAAATTCATTCTCAGTCCAGCCCTGGTGGGTTTTTAAAATAGCAAATGACGAATTTATGATCAAAACTTATAAATTGAAAATTGTGTTCCGATTCAAATGAAAATCGGTATCGGGGCATTTTAAGGTAGTAAATAACGAATTTATGATCATTAAAAATTCGATGCAAAGCATAGTAATATACGTTCTACTATGCTGAACATTTGTATATAGAACTTTTTGGGTGCGAGAAAGCGATTGGTGATGTGCTGTTCGCAACTTTAGCCGAAACAATATTATCTTATTTTCGCCTAGTATTTTTAATGAAGCTTTAATACATATAATCAGAAAAAGTTGTAAAATTACCACAAAAACAGCTTCATCTTGGCGTAGTTCAATCGAGATTTGTGAATAATTATTTAAATTTTCGCTTGTTATATAACTTGAGTAATAGCCTGAATATTTCTGATAAGATTCAGAGAATGTGCCGCACACGCTAATTTTTAAAATATAGTATAAGTTGTTTGTCAAGATCAATAGACGATAAATAATTAACGAAGAAGCTTCAGTTCCAAACTGATAATGAAGTTTTAGAGTGTTTTAGCCTGGCTTTAATAAGATTAATTAAAAATATCGCGCAGTTTCGAAATGATTGATACTATCGAAGATCATCTATAGATCAGTGGGGGTCTTTGGAACACTCCAGCAGAGGTGGGGTGGTGTTGACTGAACGGCCGGACAGAAAATACTCGACCCAGTTATTCAGAACTGAGTTAATACCAATAGCTTGGAGTTTAGATAACATAGCAGTAAGCCATACTCTATAAAAAGCCTTGGAGATATCAAGAGCGACTATTTTGGCTGAGGAGCAGGTCTGTTAGACGTGTGGTGACACAGTGGAACGCACCCCAAATCGAAGTGCGCCGTGTAAACGCACAAAAAGAAACTCCGAGGCTGTCAAACGAAAAAAGATTTCACAATCGTGGAAATAGCGGAATCATGGGCGCATTTTTGAACTGGCTTCCCGCGTTCTGATAAAAACGCCGCGACTACGTAAAAAGACGAAACAATTAATAATCCTTAACGTCCAATTAATAATCAAAATAGATTTACTGTATGTAGTTTGTATAGTTGTAGAGTTTTGTATATTTTGTATAATTGTGTTAGCTTCGCGAAGAATAAATTTTTGTTATAAAATTTAAAAGTGTGGTACGTCATTGACTTATAACCCCATAGACGCACTAAAAGAACGCTGGTGGGGATTTTTTGGCTAAAGCTAGCCAGTTTGCTATTCACGATTTGCTCCATTACATCCAGAAAACTGTAGGATGTACGTTGAGTTCAAATAATTTATCATACCGTGGGCAGGCGAACTCAAATAAAGCAATCAATAAAGCAGTCATAGCATTGAACGGGTTTTGTCGGCGTCGGAAACCTAGGAGTAATCGCCCCAGAGTACAGTGGGGTCAAAAAAAAATTACCGTTCAAAAATCGGCGGAGCCGTCAATTTTCATCGACTCAACTTCGCTTTTTTTTAAATGTTCGTTGTGCAATTCTCTATCGATCTGTCGAGCCGGATTTTTCATATATATCTTCAATTTTTTACAACTTGCAGTGGAAATTGAGTTTTTTGACAAAAATGTAACCCATAATTTACGAGATATTTGCGAAAAACTGATTTTTGTGACCTTGATCTCTAATATCTCAAGACGCAGACACGAGATTATATGAGACTTTTGACACATCACTTAGAATGCCAAAACAAAGGTTCATACAAATTTTCATCTTTATCACGTTTCATTCCGAGGTGAAACCCTAATTTGACTGGACTACATGAATATAAAGCCTGAGTGCTTAGTAATTATACTTTAGTTTTTACATTTATATTTTTGACATAAAAAATGATGACGATTATAGTCAATTTTATAAGATCAGTCACACACGCAAATGGTTTGTCTGACGTTATCGAGATTGTGTGTGCAGAGTCAAATAAGCATTGCATGTTGATAATTTAAATTCCAATTGTATTATTAAATTTAAGTGACCTAAAGTTTCAGCTGGCGGAGTTGCGATCTATCAAAAAAATGAAGACTCTGCTAAAAGGCTATCGTTTCGTCACGATAAATCACCTATTGGTGAAGTGTGTGTAAACAGATGTATATAGAAAATTGGCGAATTTTTTTTGATGGTCAATTGGACGTATCGTCGTACATCACATACATGACAATACAGTATTTATGTATCGTCGTACATCATCTACATGACAATCTCTTCATATATACACCAATCCTCTGAAGGTCGAAACTGTACTAGGTCAAAACTTCAACAAAATCCTAATGATTTTGAGTGGCGATTTCAAAATTAATTCTTCATCAGAAACGGTGCGTCCTTTACTACATTTTTTTGAATTACCTACTTACTTCTGCTTCTTTAATCCGCCAGGGACATAGGGCGGAAACAGTTGTCCTCCAGCGGACTCCGTTTTGCGCGACACATAAAACTGTCAAACTGTCATATAGAATCGTTGAGAAAATTGGTTTCAATTGTTCGATAAATTTTATTTCGATAAACTAAATATGAATGAGTGATGTCAATCAGATCCGGTACGGGACGGTTCCAAGTAAAACTATATGATTTTAAGTACATACCATTTGGTAGAAGAGTTAGTGAACTGAAGAGTTAGTTAGTAGCCCAAAACGCTCGAACAGATGTAGTAGTCGCCTAGTGGTTTGTGGCCCAAGATAGGCTCTTTCAAACCGATAGCAATAAAGTTTATGAAGAGCAGACATATCTTCTCGAGGCAAAGCGTACAGGTTAAATCCTCTGCTCTTCCCAGACTAATTGCAAGATCATGTTTCGGTTCCATAAATGTTAGTTTTTTTTAAATCTCTAAATTTATCCCACTATTAACAAGGAAATGATTGGCAAGACAATAGTATTTAACCATTTGGGGATCAGCACGTGGAATAATGCTCAAAATCTTCTAAATTTAATTCTTAAGTGGAAAAAGTCTAATCATAGAAACACTCCAGATAATATTTGATCAGAATCTATAAAACATCTTCGGGAAATAGCTTATGAAAAAGTGAGGAATATTAAACATTCATATGCTATCGCTTTGCACTCTTATCAAAATTATTACCTGAAATAAAACGGTATAAATACCAAAATTTAGCAAAGCTTTTCACAACTTTCACACAAACCGTGACAAGATGAAGACATTTATAGGTCTCAGTGCAATTGTAGTTGCAGTTTTTGGATCTTTTGTGGACGACATTAACTGGAAAAATGTTAAGCAAGCTGATTTTCCACTAAAAGGACTAAAATCAGGAGCGCCAGTCCCAGATATATCAATTCAAGGACGCATCTTCGGAGCCAATTTAGCCGAGCCTCATCAATTTCGTTATCAAGTTGCATTGAAGCTGATGAAATATACTGAGAATAATGTGGATACATCACTGTGCGGAGGATCTCTAATTTCTACGGACTTTGTTCTTACAGCCGCTCATTGTGTTGGTAGGTAAGATTTTTTTTGGGAATATTTAAGGATAATACTTTAATTTTTTGTTCTTATCTAAATAGGATATCAAAAGTAGGAGTATTTTTGGGGGCACAAAATCTTAACAAGCCTGACGAAAGCCATCCAATGATCGCAGTATCTACCGACAATATATATGTTCACCCGTTATATGATGCAGTAAAGTCAGCGAATGACGTCGCTCTTATCAGGCTTCCAGCTCCAGTAGTTCTTAACGATTCCATTCAGACAATCAAGTTACCACGGTCAAGCATGCTGCAAGAACAGCTCGAAGGACATATGGTATTAATAACTGGTTGGAGAAAAACTCGTGATTCTAGTGATCCTTCAAATGAACTTCGTTACGCAAATTTAAGTGTTCTTCCTGAAAGGACATGTGTTGTTACTTTCCCACATTTGTTCCAAAATTCACAAGTATGCGTCTCTGGGAATGGCCAATCAGTATGCTCTGGTGATTCTGGCGGTCCATTGGTTGCCCAAGAAGCTGACGGAACTAATGTTGTTGTTGGTATTGCATCTTTCATTAAGCCGGGAGGTTGCGAGAATGGATTCCCAACTGTATTTACACGAGTAACATCGTTTTTGGATTGGATATCACTAATGACTGGAATAGAGATTAGGAATTAAGCTATTAGTCTTTTATCTTTTTAATTTGAATTTAATAAATTATTTACAAAACAAGAAAATATTTAATTCAATTAGAATTTTTATTTGAAGACAATAGGGTTTGTAATTATTTTTGTGATGAACACTTTCGCTATTTAATAAGTCTTGATTATAGTAGCTGTTGCGTGAAAGCATATCCTTCTGTAGTAGATATGACACTGCCATTAAAAATGAAATTTTTAAAGGTCTTCCCAGTGACTTGTGATTGACTTCGCAGAACCATCCCCATTGACAGCTGGAGCTAACGTTTACATTTTGGCTAAAAACAATCTACTCCAGAATACGGTGGTTGTCTTTGCTATTCAAAACCAAGCAGCTACTTCACTGCAAACCCTAGAATATTTTTTCCGTGTGAATTTAACACACTACACACGTGTAAATTCAGCTAATCTTGATAAAATATTACATTTTAATAATAAACCGTGTTAAACTAATGCGGATAAAAAGACATGCGTGTAAAAATCACACACATGTTTTATGGTTTTACGTCTTAAACGTGTGAAAATCAAACACGATATTTCACACAATTCACTAAATTAGCACACATGAGAGGATAAAGCCCAAAACAGAATGAATGCAGAAACTTCGACTTTGACTTCACCGTTGCAGTAAAGTCGAATTTGCTGCACAGCGCTAACACATTCATTTCAGAACTTCAAAGTCTATAATTTGACAGATAGAATTTACAATTGCGATCACCATTTAATAACATAACAAAAATTATAAATTTTAAAAAATTTACCAATTTTTTTTTATTGTATGTGACTTTTACGTATATTACCTGCAATTATTAAGTTTTGCATTACGATAAACTCAATCAATTTAAATTTTCTAATTTGGCTACAGTGGCAAAATTGAAATGTTGTGTTGGTAGTTCTGAAACTTTTGCAGCAACTTTTAAAATTTTCAAAGTCGAAGTCGGCGCAAGGTTTACTGCAACGTTTACTGCATTGATTCTGTTAACTGAACGTGAGTACTATAGAAAATGTATGAAACTGTCAAAATGCAAAGTTGAAGTCGAAGTTTCTGCATTCATTCTGTTTTGGGCTTAACTTAAATTAAAGTTATGACAGTATTTAAATACTCAACGACCAGAGAGCTCCACGACCTCAATTTACACTCAGTCGGTAACAGAAGGGCGTCTAGACAAGTCATTGCAGTTTACATCAAAAATTTTAACCTTAGGTTTACTCCCCGCTAAACGACGCTAAAAAAGCTTCACTCAAAAGCTCCAAAGTAATATATATTTGGTGCTAAGGCAGATCGGATATGTCAAAATATGTAATTGTCGATATTGGGTCGTAGGATAAAAATTGTCCAACATTATTCAACGAAAATTGTCCAAGCTTTCCAATTTTGCAAAAAAAAATTTGTTAACTACGTATTTTTTGGCGAAAAAGGTGGTTTTAGTTGAAATTTTAGTTAAAAAAACGAAATTTTGATTTTGATGACTCATTGCTCTGGAAGTTGATAGGGTAGAACCTTGGGAGTATTGTGCGTACACTGATACCTTATTCATGAAAATAGCTTATAGGGTTACAAAAATACAGGGTGATATGTAAACCTCTACAAAAAAAACTTCAAAACGCCCTACCAGCTAAACCGTTACGATTTACCGCCCACTTCCGTACGATTTTTTGTTCGTCTATCCAAAACCTATCCACAGCCGGCCGCTTTGTAAACTTAGCGGTATACACCCTGTATATTGGGAAAAAACTACTTTTGAATCACTTTGAATAACTGGTGCAATGTTAGCCCAACGTAAAAAATTGCAATAACGAAAATTATAGATAATCGTGTGTTCTATAAGTCTTACGCAGAATTTTTTCATGTAGAATTAACCATTAACGAAATATAGTGCAAAGAAAGTGATATATGAAGTTTGAAGCACTATTTATCCGAAGATATTGACTTTACGTAAAAAAGTTCTAAACAAGAAAGTTAAATCACTTATTTATCTACAAAAAAGATAATATGCATTTTTGTCGTAAAATGCATAATTTTTGAGATATAGAATTAAACGCGTTTTCCTTCAATGTAAGAGGGTGAGGATGACGCCATTTTGAATTTAAGCTTATAAAAATATATAAATTCATTTGGTAAAAAAAATCGCGTGCGGTATTTTTCGCATTACGAAGGCCTTTTTTCGACCTATTTATTGGACTATGAGGAGTTGATGGCGAAGAGTAAAGTGATCTTGCAGACAATGTCAAGCGGGTATGCTATTAATGTCGAGAAGTTTAAAATGTACTGCTTGAATGTGGCCAGACAGTATGTAGAGTTGTACGCATGGTACCCGAAGCCGACATCAGTCCATATTGTTTTGTTGCATGGAAATGCCATAATCGAAGCTGCCCCGCTGCCAATTGGTCGGCTATCTGAATATGCGCAGGAAGCTCGAAATAAGGATATCCGGCGTTACCAAGAAGATTTTACGCGTAAATAATCCCAGGAAAAAACGATACACGACGTGTTCCATCGGCTTCTAGCATCTTCGGATCCACTAATATCGAGCTTCCAGCAGAAAGCAATCGCAGAAGAAAAACATATTCCACCGGAGGTGAAAGATCTGCTCGTTGAGCCATCTCCCAGCGGACAACCCGATAGCGACCCTTATGACAGCGAAATAGGTGTAAGCGCCGAATTGGATTACGAATTTAATTAACCCTTGTAAATAATCTTAATAAAACGTCCTTATACGGCAATTCCGACCTCTAATTCGAAATCAGTGACCTGAAAATACAATATATCCAAAGTTTTACACGAATTCGCTAAATTTTTATGTTTTGATCCGCTTTTTGAATTTTCGACATCAAATTCGTAATCGGCGACCCGAAAAACACTATAGGGACACAGTTTTGTAGGTTTTTGTATTGATTTTCTGTCTATGTCCAGGTTTCGAAGCGGCTTGGCCCATTGTGCAAGGGCACGTTGGTAGAATACCAGACTAATTTAGACTTAGTTACACTGAACCTTATTCAGCTGATTACCATTTGGCTAACAGAAAATATAAATAAATCGTCAATGAGTAATTTAATATTAAAATCGTAATTATGAAGATGGCTTTGACCTCATGCAGTTTGTTTTTTACCAGAATAAACATTTAAAATATTTCGAAAATCTACGGCATTTTTATCGTGATTCAATGGCGAGCAATTTAAAGTTAATCACATTGCAGGTGAGAATTTCGATTCTACCAACAATCATCCAGATTTTTACTGTATATAAGATGAGCGCAACCCAACAGATAATCATCAGATGTGAAAATATTTTGAAGCAATGAAGTCAATTACAGTATTTCTTATTTTTGCGACAGCAGTAACTCCAAGTCCAGTTCATAATTTTGATTGGAATAATCTGAAGCAGGATGATCAATTTAGTAAGACGCCAGAACCTGAATTCCGCATTACTGGCGGATTGATCGCGACTCCACATCAGTTTCCATATCAAGTAGGATTGTATTTGCAATCTTATTCCATTTTTGGTATGGCTGAATACGGTTGGTGTGGGGCATCTTTGATCTCTAGTAAAGTTGTTTTAACCGCAGCTCATTGTCTTTATAAGTAATTTTTATAGATTTTAAAAATCTGTTAATTATGCATAAAATTAATTTTTTTTAGGATTTCAAAAGCTATTGTATTACTAGGAGCGCATAATATTGATCGTGATAAATTTGGGAAAATTTCTGTGGCTGTAGACTCCTCTAATTTCATCATTCATGAGAAGTACAACGAAAACTTGTCAGTGAACGATATTGGATTAATAGTTTTGCCAAAAGAGATCATTTTAAACCGTTAGTATATATTTCAGCATTTACACTTCTTAACGATAACGATTCCCTTTCAGAATATATTCAAATAATCAATCTGCCACAACCGATTCTAGATCAAATAACGCTTGTAAGCAAATTAGCTGTAGTTACTGGATGGGGCGCCACCGGAGATCGTGAGGATCTGTCAAGTGATCTGCGATACGCTAATTTAAGAATATTGCCGGATTCAAAGTGCCAGAGTACTTATCCCTTCCTTTTCCATTCAACACACATTTGTGTTTCAGGAGAAAATCGAAAATCAGTTTGTGTCGGCGACTCCGGTGGTCCATTAGTTGTTAAAGGAATTGATGGTGATGATGTAGTTGTAGGACTAGTATCATTCGGAAGACGTCAAGGCTGCCAATTAGGGTATCCGACTGTTTTTACTCGTGTAACTTCGTACTTGAACTGGATTGCAGATAATGTGGGAGTTAAACCAAAACGTTTTTCAAAACAAAATTAAAATTATTATTTTTGTTAATGTTTGTTTAATTTATTAATAATATATTTTTTAATTAGCTAGTTTATGACTTTAATGAATTGGTGTTGTGTATATTACTTCACTTTTTAGAAAATTTCAAAATCTGTCTAAAAGCTCGAGAAAGTCACTGAATCTGCGATAAAAAATATTCACCGTCGTAAAATCTTGCTACAATTTAGTTCGCAACTGCGCAAACAGCTTCAACAAATAAAGTTAAGACTTGATGCCTCCGTCACAAAGTCAAAGTTCAAATTTTGTTACGTGCACAGTGAAAAGTGCAATTTTCGAACATTAATTATGTAAATTTCGGTAACCGCTGTTAAATTAATAAAATTGACAACAGGCCAGTCGATCTTCGCTGGAAACTTTTGTTTCAAGGGGGTTTATTTAATTTTTAAGTAAAGTTTGTTCAATTTGACGAGTTTTGATCTCTTTCATAAAAATGTATAGTTCTTTTTTTAATAATTATGCTTTTAAATTTATGTTTATTAAATCCGCAGCTTTCGTACTGCAGTTCTGCTTGTTTATCAGTGTGACAAACAGATGTCACTAGCTAATTCCGAATTTTTGAAATAAAATTAAATTAGAGCCTAAAAGTTGAGGTTAAAGCAGCTTTCACTTAAGAGCTTTAATTTAAAAATGAGATGTAAATACAGAATTAGGCAAAAATTTCATTCGAAATTTACAAAATTATGTTTGAAAATTGAACTTTCACTCTGTGTGTATAGCAAAATTTGCGCTTTGTAATTGCGATGGAGGGATTAGAACACAAAGCAAAAGCAATGCCTTACTGTACGTCAGATATCTGGATTAAGTGGTTAATGTAGATTAACTTAACAATGTTTCAATGCACCATAATATACCGATTGCAAACTAGTTGGCCCAGAACCGGCTTTAGGCACTAGGTAGAAAAGCAGATAAAACCGACATATCTTTATCTTGACAAAAAGTGAATTGGTTTTTAAGTAAAAAGAAAAGTTCAAGTGAATGAATGAAATGAAATACTAGGAAATCTTTCCCGGAGAGCTCTCAGGGATTTGATAAGAATAGACACCTGTATTTTTTTTGTTAAATTTTTTATTTTATTTATAACTTCTGTTGCTTTTTTCTTCATATCCAAATTGTTGAGCTATATCTCCATTCTAGCGAAATCTAGCTTTTTCAAAGTGTAGACGTGGTAAAATCAATATTAGAAGATATTAAATAAAGTACTATGTAAATATGTGTATTTACTCCCAGCTAGCACAAATTAGTAGCAATGGAGTTAATCTAACAAGTTAAAGAGTCGCAAGATAAGATATGTAATGCGACTGTAGCTCCATTGCGACTGAAAAAGCAGATTTTTAACGTTTATTTTGTAACAACTTTGGTCGCAATGAGGCGATAAATGTGTTGTAGCTATGTTTTAAATGTGTTGTTGCCACAAACTGAAGTTGCACGCAACGAGATGAAACATAATTTGAACATCCGGAAAAGTTATTGTTATTTTAATCGAACAAATTTAATATATATTTGTAACAAAAAATAAATCGCAGTGTGTCTCAACAGTCAGAGACATAATGGTATGAATTGAAAAGTAAGACATTACTCACTAGTCTTTAAAATTGAAACATTACATGATTTTACACCAAAATTATAGAACGAATGTCATTTTATTGATGAATGTGGGTGACACGTGAAAATTCACGCGCCACCCAAAAAATAAAAATTTGAAAAATAATTTGGAAAATAGATAATTTTCGAATTTTTAATATAACCATAGAAATCTAAAAATTATAGCTAAATACATTTTTTTAGGTTCCTAGTGTCATAATATACTGAAAATTATTACAGAAAATATAAAATAATATAGAAAAACGCATTTTATTTTTTTCAAATAAAACTTCATAGTGTAGGAAAAACATAGAACGACGAAAAATATGGCGAGCATAAAGCTTTTTGACAGATTTTATCCAAAGCTCTTGTAAATGATTAAAAACCTCCCTGCAGCGTTCTTGTAACTAAATGAATTTTATAAGTTTGATCCGCTTTTTTCTTACGTAACATAATAATAACCTCACTGCATCGTTTTGAACATTTAGTTGTACCTAATAGTTACTTGATAAGCAACTTAGTCACATTAAGGTTGCTAACTTGTTACTCTATTTGTGACATTTACAATACAAAAACATTTTTGAAATGTGCTACAAAACGAAATGTTTTATTAACGTTAATTTAATTTAAATATGACATCTTTTTTTGCGACTTTTGTTGAACATTTTTACAACAAGTACGTTTTTCCGTAACAAAATTAAAACTGTAGTGTAACTGAACAAGATGAATTGTTGCAAAATGCTAATTCGAAACAATAATTTGAAAACTGGATTACAGCCCAAGTGTAACATATTTTTGTTACAAATTGAAATCTGTGCTAGCTGGGAATTTAATTCACTTTAAGAATAATACATCTGAGGCCGGTGAGTGATAGCTAGCAACAGCCGCTGTTATCATTCGTCTTCATTCTCTGACTTCGCTTGCTGATAAGTTTCAGTTACTCCGTAACTCATTTCTATTTCATATTCACTACAGACAGAACGGCCATAAGGAGGAAAAGAAACTGTACGTTCGGGCATATTTGAGAATGCTGTGCATACCGTACTACTTCCGATGAAGCAGCATGTGTCATTGTAGTAATGACCCCATTGATATGTTAGCGGCGGAGAGTACGAACTTGTATGAATCGGAATATTTAAGCGAGGAGCCCGTGTGAAAGCCAATCCATCGCAGCATGGCAGAGGACGTCGGTCGAGTATATTAACGGCCAATCAATGTTACCGCAAGATGAATTTTTAGAGTAGTAAAATCAACTACCTTTTTGAAAAAAGAGGTAGTAAATTTTTTGATTTCAAACCAATTCTAAAATACCCCATTAACACTATGAAAATTTACGCATATATTTTATCATTAAGAAAGAGTATTTATTTAATTGCCGTATATACATTGTATATTGCCATAATCAACTTAAAGTATGTGGGTTTTAATGTGATTTCTTAGTTCATCTGCAGCCTTAATAAAGCTTACTGTTTGTACCTAAGCAGTTTGTTTTTCCATTTTTAACCCTATTGAGTTTCGAAAAGGCAAACTCGGCTACAGCACTATAGCACTACAAGGCAGAAACAAAAATACAAAGATTTACGAAAGAAAACTCTCCTACTAAATTTTTTATCTTAGATATTTCATTCCAGTGTTCTTCGATGGGCAAATTGGAAGGTTATATCATTAAATGTTTTAAGAAGCCTCCACTCAGTACAAATTTGTTCCACATCATAATTAGAGGCTTTAACTATATGCGAAAACGACTTAACCAAATTGGCGATAGATGGGTATTCCGGAGAATTTCCCTTTTCTGGATTTAATATTTGTAAATTTCGTATGCAGAATGAACCAAAGTAACAGAATGGAATTAAAACATGTTTCTGATAGCGAGTAACGCGTGGGCTGCGATAGATTTAGCCATAAATAAAAAATATTAGAACTAAATAAAAAATATTAGGAAACTAGAAGAGAAAAAAAGGATAACTGGATATTAGCAACCAAAGGAGATAAGAGGCATATATATTAACATCCAAGGATTAATAAACAATTTTGAAGAGCTGGAAATATTAGCAGAAGAAAACAAATATGAGTTTATATTATTATCTGAGACACACCTTACAGAATCAAATGATGACAATGAGATACAACTTAACGGATTTACGACTATATCATGCTTATCAAACTCTAACCGAACTGGCGGAACCACAATTTATGTAACGAATAAATGGAATGTTTTAAACGTAATTAAGAAAGCAGTTGATTATCAGAGATGGCTAATCATATGTACGTGCAAATGTTATAATACGGAAATGGTATTAGTCGCAATCTACAGATCACCAAACAGTAGTGAAAGAGAATTTTGTGAGTTTTTTAAAGATAATATTGAAGTCTTAACTGAAGCTTCAAAAAATATCATAGTAGCTGGTGACTTCAATATTGACTGGGCTAAAAATGATCTATATAAAAGAGACATCGAAAGAGTATTAAACGACAATTGTCTAACACAAATTATGAAAGAGTATACTAGAACGACAGCAACATCACAAACAACCATTGATTATATTATTACAAACATACAGAACTTAAAAGCGAGAGTTGATGCAACGAAAAAAATTACAGATCACGAAAGTATTGAGATTGCGGTAATTGAGACAGATAGAGAAAGGTCAAGTGAAAACATAATTGAGGTTTGTAAATATAAGAAGGAAGATTTTATACGAGAGCTAAGGGGATGTGATATAGATTTCAGTCTATCAAGTAGTATTCATGCAAATGCAAACAAAATCGACCAGGCATTGGAAAGTGTGATAAATAAGTTTACCAAAATCAAAAAGGTTACCCGTGTGAAGCAAACAAAAAATTGGTTCAATAATGAAATGCAGAAAATGAAAAAGGATAAAATAGAGAAATATCTAAAAGCAAAGATAACAAAAACTGAGTACAACTGGGAAGAATACAAGAAAATAAGAAACCAGTATAAAATTAAAATCAAGATAAAAAAAAAATCAATATGTTAAAAATCGAATTTTACAAGCCGATGGACAGAAAAATATGTGGAAGGAAATTAAAAAATTAGTGTTAGGACAACATAGAAAGAAAATAAAGAATGTTATTTTTGATGACACAATCTACACAAAGGAGCAAGAAATAGCAAATCAATTTAATGAATATTTTATTAAGAGTGTAGAGGAGATAAGTGCATCTATTGAGGATGTAAAATATGTAAACTGTATACATCCAGTTGAGAGTAGATTTAAATTCCAGCAAATAACGTTGAATGAACTAGAGGAGATTTGCAGAGGTATAAAGAAAAAACGGGACCAAGGAAAAATAAGTCCTAAACTGATATTAGAGAACTGGAACCTATTGGGACGCACGCTGTTAAATATAATAAACAAATCTCTTCAAACAGGCGAATTCCCAGACTCGTGGAAGATTTCGGTGGTTACACCAGTTGAAAAAGTTCAAAACACAACTAGAAGTGAGGAATTTCGTCCGATTAATAATTTAAAAACATGTGAGAAAATACTTGAAGCTGTTGTGAAGCGGCAGCTTATCACATACCTTGAAAAAAATAAAATCCTATCGGAATATCAATCTGGTTTTAGAAAGAATTACTCATGTGAGTCGGCCATAAATTACATAGTGAAAGAATGGAAAGCAGGAGGAAGCCAAACGAAAACAATTGCACTTTTTCTAGATTTCAAAAGGGCCTTTGAAACAATTGATCGAGATATACTACTTCAAAAAATGCAACTATATGGTGTTCGAAATGTGGAACTAAAATGGTTCAAATCTTATTTAACAATGAGACGTCAACAGACAAAAATAAAGCGTTTTATGTCTAGCCCCCATAGAATAGAATTGGGAGTGCCGCAAGGATCTATCCTGGGAGCACTGTTATTTATCGTGTACATAAATGATTTGCCAGAGGTGGTGACGAGATGCAAAGTAGCAATGTATGCAGATGACACTCTAATTTACGCTCAAGGAAGTAACTATGAGGAGTGCAATCATAAGTTGGTAAGCGATATCAAAGACTTAACCAACTGGTTAAAAATGAACAGATTAAAACTTAATGAAGGAAAAACTAAACTTATGGAAATAAATATGGATAGTAAAACGGAGGTAGAAATAAACGGGGAAAAAATAGAAAATTTTAAGAATATTAAATACTTAGGAGTAATAATTGACTCCGACTTAAAATTCGATCAACATATTGACCATATATGTAAAAAAATTGGCAAAAAGATAGGTTTTTTTAAAAGGATCAGAAATAAAATGGATACCATGACCGCAATTACCGTCTACAATACTATGATAAAACCCCACTTTGAATACTGTTCGACAATATTGTTTACATGCTGCAATGCGAGTAACCTGGAAAGGCTTCAAAAACTGCAAAACAAGGCAATGCGAAGTATCTTGCGATGCAATAGGTTTACACCAGTCAGGGTCATGTTTAATACCCTTAAATGGTTAAGCGTAAAACAAAGACTGGAGCTAAATACACTCATTGCTATTTTTAAGATAAAAAGAGGAGTGGCCCCAGAGTACTTAGTAAAGGAGATCAAATACGTGGGAGATGTGCAACCGTACACTTTAAGAAATGCAAATGATTTTAGGCTAAATTTGCAAAGATCGGTACATACGCAGAACACAATATTTCATAAGGGTCTCCAATTGTTTAATGAATTACCAATCGACATTAAATCTGAAACAAACTTAAGGATTTTTAAAAAGAAATGTATCGAGTATGTGAAAATAAAAGTATAAATAAAAACTGCAACTAGATTAAGTTAGCTATAATTTCTTTATGTTGATGTATTAGAGTATTATAAAATACTAATAAATAAATATAATAAAAAAAAAAAAAATCAAAATAAAAGGTAGTAGAATGATAACTTGAGGTAGTAGTGTAGTAGATTATCATTTTTTTTAAAAAGGTAGTAAAACTACTACATATGTAGTAGAACGGTAACGCTGCGGCCAATGGACCCATAGACTCATACTGACTCAGGCGATAGCGGTACGAACTCACTGAGGTGCAAAATTTAACTCGGATCACTATCTTGTTTATATGGTGATTCGAAAGCGTATTACATCACTGAAACTCTTTGTGTCCATTCGACTTAACACAGCTATCCTATACCATGAAACGCCCGGAAAGGCCTACGACCATGAGTTCAAGCTTGCCCTCAATAAGTAAAGACTAAGTTCTGGTGAGGAAATCTCTGGCTCCAACTACAGTTAGACAAGCCTTAAAAATACTGTCCTTTGTACTGTTGACTTCATTTTGGGAGAAGG
This sequence comes from Thereva nobilitata, assembly GCA_963855945.1. Lineage (NCBI taxonomy): Eukaryota > Metazoa > Arthropoda > Insecta > Diptera > Therevidae > Thereva > Thereva nobilitata. Next base: position 36,856,443 of record OY979696.1, read on the forward strand.
TCATAGAGTTTAGTAATTACAACTGATAAATACAAATGCGCATAGCCAACAAAACCAATTATTATAGGTTATGAAAATCCAAAAGTTTAACAATAACATCTAAACTACTGTTCTAAAAGACATCCCATATGGCCCGAGACAGAAAGCCCTCTGACCTTTTATTCGAAAGGTGAGTCCATAAGAGATATCTTATGCTGTAGGTCTCTTATGTGAAGTGCACTTCGGTGTGCAGGACATATGTATATGTCCAATAAGCGAAGAGGAAATTACTCGGAAAGCCTCTTACTGTAGCAAGTTAGACCAAATCTTCATTAAAAGGATGACGTACATAAATCAGATCCTTTAAATGATTTCTAAAAATTGCCTGCATTTAGCCTAGTGCCTATGGATAATATATTTTTATTTTTCTGACTAATCCACTTGAAAATCTCTAGCAACTGGTAATACATTGGTTATCATGTCTTCATATTTCGAGATATGCGCAAATTCGTGCAATTCAATTGATTTTATTTTTTAATCTGTTATCCAGTTACCATCTTCTACTGGGGAACTCTAAAATAATATATAATACAAAATTAGTGACGCCTTTAAAAAAATCCAAATTTAGAAATAAAAGATCTTTTTTCTGTCGTCCAGGCCTATCAAAAAAACTTTTATCAGAGTTTTGATTTCATTTTCGTGGTCTATTGATAGAAAAGTTATCAATTGATTTTGAGTATAAATTGTAGCAGATATCTTCATTCGACACTTAGAATCAAACCGACAGTGTCAACATGAAGAAGTTCGTTATTTTGTGCACACTGTTGGTAGCGGCAGCTGCATCAGTGAGGAAGCTCAATTGGGATAATGTTCACGAATATGATATATCATTGAAGGACTTCAAAACTCCAGCAATTAAGCCAGGACAACGTATTGAGGGAAGAATAACAGGAGGACGAGAGGCACAACCTCACGAATTCCCTTACCAAGTGGGAATATACATGTTGTTACCTCCCCCATATCCTGGTGCACCCGAAATTACCGCTTGGTGCGGAGGAGCTTTGATCTCAAACAGAGTAGTTTTGACTGCTGCTCATTGCTTGGCTAAGTAAGTAATCACATTATTTTTTAGTTGGATTGCTTATTAACAATAAAATCTAATTTACAGCACAGCAAAGGGCATCGTATTCCTAGGAGCACACAATATAAAGGACCAAAACGAAGTAGGACGTCAGACAATTCTGGTAACTCCAAAAGACTTTATTGTCCACACTGGATATTCAGAAAACAATCCAATTGATGATATTGCCCTGATCATTCTACCCAAAGAAGCTCAACTAAATGGTAATTATTTTATTATTCTAAAACATTTCGTAGAAAACTAAAACCATTCTTTAACGAACAGAATACGTGCAAACTGTTAATCTCCCAAAACCAATGGATCTTCAATACACCTTTGAGGGTCGTTTAGCAGGAATTGCTGGATGGGGACAGACAGGAGATGCTATAAATGATGGTCCATCAAGTGTTCTCCGTGTGGCTTTTCTTCGAATTCTTAATGGAAACAGCTGCCGCATGTATTATCCAAACCTGTTCTATTCTAAACAAATTTGCGTATCCGGTACGGATAAAATATCTGCATGCGCAGGTGATTCTGGCGGTCCATTAGTCATCCAAGGCAGGGATGATAGTAAAACTATTATCGGCCTTGTATCCTTTGGAAGGAAAGAGGGTTGCCAGAAGGGATATCCATCAGTTTTCACAAGGATTACTTCATATCTTGACTGGATTGAACAACACACCGGAATTACTGTACAAAATTAGATTGAACTATGGAGACTGAAAATTTATTTATTTTATTAAAATAAAAGGAAAAAATTATTTCATAAACAATATTGTTTTTAATTTAAAGAAATTTTTAAATTAACTTTTAAAACACTTATATACTATAAACTATTACCAATTAGTTCACAAGAGGTTTAGGCCATCCGCGCACGAGTCGACTGATTTGCAATCCTAGTTGCGTACTCAACTGTTTCGTGACCTTAAGGTCCTCCGCACACGAGTCGACTGATTTGCAATCCCAATTTCAAACTGCTTTCACAATAATCGCGCTCGCAATCAGTGTGCAACTAAAAAGAGACCCTTGTCCACACACGAGCGCAACTGATTTTGGATCAATCGGTGTTCTGTGACCACATACATATTTTTAGTCACGAAGATTTGGCAATATGTCAAGTAGTTGAGATGGAGTGCAACCAGGCAATTGAAAACGCTTCCGACCGGTAAGAACAACACGCGACCAGTTGCAAACTAGTTTCAAATCGGTCTCGTTTCTGTCAACCCGTGTGTGGATTTCCACTTACATACAAAGACCAAAGTCAATAAACAGTTGCGTACGCCACTGGGATTGCAAATCAGTCGACTACATCGCAGCACGACAGTAGAAAGGTAGATTGGAAGAGCTTGTTGTTGTAATACGAAGAACCAGTATTTAGGAATTTTTCTATTCGGGTATGCTTCCGCCCAAGGGTCCCATGCAGTTGGAAAGTTTTTCATAAAGTTTCAAAACGATCAACAATCATTTTCGAATTAATCTCTTGGCATTTCATTCATTGCCTTGAAATTTGAAAATTAAAATAAATAAAATTTAAATTTCATTCAATATGTCCCAGATTGTTTTAGTAGTCTCTTTAACCATGGCTGCGATTCTACTCTCCCCTCTTCGAGAATATAAAGAAATTGCTACAAATGAACAGCCCAAAGTTCCTCTAAAAATGTGAATAAAATAAAAATGAAATAAATAGTTTGTAAGTTTTAAGGCGAGTTTACATCCTAAGAATAAAGTGGAAGAACAAAGTGGCCTTGTACAAAACTCAAGCGCAAAGGTTCGTCGAAAGCTAGAAACTTTTTACAACTGTCAAACGTAAAATGTTGAACATGGTCGCATAGGAAACAATTTAAAAAGCTGCAAGGCCTTTTAGATAGTTATATTAAATTAATGTGTAGTAAAAAAGACAATTTTATTAGTTTCAAATATTTTCTCACTTCGTTTTTGAGTTAAAAAAATTAACGCATTTTTCAAACCGTCGAAACAAGGTAAATATGCAAAAACTAGGGAAAATGGCATATTTATATTCTTTAGAATATTGAAATTTAACGAAATTAAAAGCTTTCTTTCGGTATACGCATTCGTTAAGTAGAGTAGAGCCCTACTTTGAGATTGCCGTGTTCTGTTGACACGTTGCACAGTGGGGCTCGTCCATAGAAGGTTATGCTCAAAACTCAATTTTCAAAATGTGGATTTTTGCAAAAAAATGGTATCAGCAAAGTTATAACAAAGTATCAGATCACGTGTACAAATATTGACTCGCTGACGGTTATAAGTCATCGAGCGCATCAGCTTAAAATTTACGGTTTAGGCAAAATAAAAATTATCCGATAACGTATGCCAGTTTATGCGCGATATTGCAAAATTTATTTCTAACGTTTAGCGCTAAAATCTATTGAAGTGTATTTTGTCGGTGGTCAACCCAGGTATGTGGATTCTTATACCATTTTTTATTATTATTATAAGTTCAGTTTGGGCCGCTTAAGAGTCGGGTAAAAACTTTGAGTGCAAAACTCGGAATGATACCTCTCCGTGTGAAGACCGTTTAAGATTTTCGTCGGCGGGAAAAACGGACGAGCAAAATCTTTCAGGTAAAAACCGGGGAAAAAGATATCCGGATTTTACATGGAGATTTTCTGGGAAGTCGTGCAAGAAGCCAAAAATGTTTAGCCAACAACACAGCTTGCTATACACATTGCCCTAGCGTTCCCATGCACAACTAGTTCGTTTGAAAGAACCTTCAGTACGTTAAGAAGAGTAAATGAACTAAAATGAAATTGAATAATTGATTGTAATCTTCGTATAGTTGTTAAGACAATTTGAAGAAATGAAGAAGTTTACAGGTGTGTGTCCACAGGAAAATGGCAACAGAAAATGAAAAATAAATTGTAAAAAGGATGCTGGAAAGATTTGTTGAAGATCCACGCCGTTTGATTTTAATTTAGATTCATATGTTGAGAATTATAAAACATTTTAATCAGACATAGCTCAGTTACTTTATACATGAACCTCCAAAAAAATCCAACCGGAGATTTTCCAGAGGGGTTCTCTTTATTTTGGGGTCACAAATAATTACTCAAAAGTCCATAAAGCCAACTGACCGGCTACTCATGTTACGGAGGGCTAAAGGTCACAAAAATCAGTTTTTCTTAAATATTTCGTAAATTTATCTGTTTTACGCTAATCTTCGCTAAATAAAATTTATTCGATGGAATTTTTTTTTATAGGTAAATGTTAAGTACCGTTGTTACTCCAACGATCTACTAACAATTGACCCACTTGCGGAAAACATCCGTCGAGCTATTCGTGAAATAAGGCCACAAACAAAATTTGGTTAACAGAATGGGCCACTGCCAAGCCGCCGCCGCCGCAGCCGTTTGAGTGAAATTGTTTAAAATAAATAATCGGAAGATATACTCTCTTCAATAAAGGAGCATTCATTGAAAAATATTGAATGGTGTAGTTTTAATAAAAATTTCAAAAAGAAACTAACTGATGGCCCATCTTTTATATGCACCGAAGAAGGTTTAAACTTTTAAAATCTTCATGGGGTTGTTATCTGATAGCGTCTGGGATCTCATGCATAACGCTGCTGCAAGCATACACAACAAACACATAAGAAGTATAGAATAATGGTGTATGCTCCAATTTCTGGCTACGCCATTGCAAACAGTACTAAAACATTGCAATCAACTTTGACAACAACCGAAACACTATGTGGCTCCCGCTTAAAACCGAATATTGGCCTTGTAGTTGTAGTTCTTTCTGACTAGAACTTGCTGCCCGATATTGCTCCCATTGATAGAACCGACGACAGTACAAAGATACTTTATACCTGAGCGCTGGTGAACCCCGAGTTTGAATTCTGGGATGTTGTAGGGGTTCTGTAGTCCGCTTTGCCTTATCCTTTCATCAAAGGAGGGTTGGTAATTTTAAAGATACCTTGGTGAATTCATTCTTTAGGCCCATTCAGAAACGGCAGCAGCAGCGGCAGCAAGTTTAGTTTTACTAGCAATCGCTGCTGCTTTTGCTGTCATGTTACCACCATTAGCCAATAGCAACTGTTTGCTGCCGCTACTGCTGCCGTTTCTGAATGGGCCTTTTCTTTGGTGCAATCACGCGAGCCTACCGACGTGTATGCAGTTCCAGCTCTGCATTCGATACTCGTATTGTTGTCCGTCACTCTGAATCGTACACGATTGCTGGCCCAAAGGTTGCATTTTATTACCCTGTTGTATAATAACTTGCTAATAACTTCAAAAGTAAAGGCCGTAGCGTAAAAATTGTCCAGACATTATTGTTAGGAAATTGTCCAAGCTTTACAATTTTGCAATAAAAAATTTTTGTTAACAAGGTATTTTTTGGAGAAAAAGGTGGTTTTAGTTGAAATTTTATTTAAAAAAACGAAATGTTGACTTTGATGACTCATCAAAGGCTCAGGAAGTTGGTAAGGTGGAACCTTGATTTTGACAGTTTTAGATAGGTGTATATAGTATGGACCTTTATGATTATCCCTTATCGTAATGTTTGGCTTGATTTAATATAAATCAACCACCTTCGCAAATAAATATTGAAAAAAGTGTTTTTCATTGGATTATTTTCCTTTATTTTTGAAACTCATCAAAAAGGGGTGTTTTTTGCATTTTTAAGGTTGACGCCCATACCGCAGGACCCCGATTTTCGTGATTAGCGCCAAAAAACAAGTAGTGTTCGACTTTTTTAACGGTGTTATGTTATGAAAATTGGTCCACGGCTTCCTTGGGACTTTTTAAGAAAACAATTTCGGAATCACAAAAAAAACATGGCCGCCGGAAATTTAGCGGTTTTCCGGTGTTTTCCTTGTATCTCGGTTTCTATAGGTCGTACAACCCCGTACAAAGGCCCTAAATGTTTATAATGAAATTCTCTACAACTTTAGTTCTTACAAAGATGTTGACCCGATTAACCCTTTCAAAGTTATTCAAGGTCAAAGTTTCCAAAAATCACTTTTTGGCCAAAACATCACTCAAAAACTGTTTTTTTCGAAAAAAAATTTTGATCAGTAATTACGAAGCGTTATTGCCTACAAAAAAGCCATGTGTCATTTTTTCGAAAACTTAACCCTTTCGAAGTTATTCAAGGTCAAAGTTTCCAAAAATCACTTTTCGGCCAAAAAATCAGTAACTATTGATTTTTGCAAAATTTTTCGAAAAGTTTTCGAAAAAATGGCAAGGGTGTCATTAGGGTAGGCAATAATCTTTTGTATTTCTCAATAATCAGTTTCTGAGTCATTTTTTGACCAAAAACTTTTTGCTAATTTCCCCGGACTAATTAGCTAATTATTTATTTAACAATAAAGGATAAAAACATAAGCGCCCCTTCAGACCATATAACACTTGATCAATAAGTGTTTCTGAACATTTTCCAAAAAAAATTTGGCCATTTGGTCCTACTTCTAAAAAGTGGGTACCCTTTTGCTAATTTGGCACGACTAGTAGCAATTTGAATATGTTTTTTATATCTCAAGGAAGGATCCCTTCAACTTGTCACTTGAAAATTGTCTGCATTTAAGTAAGCGAATACGGAAAGTTTTTTTAATTAATCTACTTTAAATTTCCGCAATTAATTTACTTTATTTTCTCACCTGTTATCCAATTACCATCTACAGCTAGATTAGAGGCCTTTCAAAACGTTTTTTATCTTCTTATCAGAGTTTTGATTTGATTTTGGTAGTCTATTGATGGAAAACTTATCAATTTATTTTTGATTTTAATATCATCGGAATGGTTATAAATTATAACAGATTAGCATTTGATATTTAGAAGCAAATTGAAAGTGTAAACATGAAGAAGTTCGTTATTTTGTTCACACTGTTGGTAGCAGTAGCTGCATTTTCAGTAAAGAAGCTCGATTGGGATGAAGTTCACGAAGATGGCATATTGTTTAAGGACTCCAAGCCAGGACAAGGTATTGAGGGAAGAATAGCAAAAGGGCGAGAGGCACTACCGCATGAATTCCCTTACCAAGTAGGAATACACATATTGTTACCTTCACCAAATCCTGATGTACCGGAACAGACCGGTTGGTGCGGAGGAGCTTTGCTCTCAAGCAAAGTTGTTTTGACCGCTGCTCGTTGCTTAACTAAGTAAGTAATCACATTATTTTTTAGTTGAAAATGTTTAATAACAATTATAAACTTGCATTTACAGGACACAAAAAGCCACCGTATTTCTAGGAGCACACGATATACACGACGAAAATGAGGAAGGTCGTCAAACGTTTTTGGTAACTCCAAAAGACTTTATTATTCACACTGGATTTACAGAAGACGATCAATTTAACGATATTGCTTTGATCATTCTACCCCAAGAAGCTGAAATTAATGGTAATTATTTTATTATTCACAACTATTTCGTGGAAAGCTGAAACCATTCTAACCAACAGGTATTGTCTACCCTGTTTACCTACCAAAAGCCGAGAAATTTCAAGATAATTATGAGTTTGATATAGCAGCAGTTTCAGGATGGGGACGGACAGGAAGTTCTATTAACGATGTTCCATCGAATGCCCTTCGTGTGGCTAATCTTCGAATTCTTAATGACAACAGCTGTCGCGGTTACTATCCAGACCATTACCATTCTACACAAATTTGCGTTTCTGGAATGGATAGGACATCTCCATGCGGAGGCGATGCTGGTGACCCTTTAGTTACCTTAGGAGCAGAAGATAGTAAAGTTGTTATCGGCCTTGTATCCTATGAAAGGAAAGAGGGTTGCCAGAAGGGATATCCATCGGTTTTCACAAGGGTTACCGCATATCTTGATTGGATTAAAGAACAGACTGGAATAACTGGAAAGTTTTAGATCGAACTATGGAGACTGAGAGTTCGTTTATTTTGTTAAAATAAAAGGAAAGGGAAAGTTGAAGAAAATTTTGGTTCATTTATTTACTTATTAGTGTGGTATTAAGACATTATTTTGTATTATTATTATTATTATTCTTTACCCCTCTTTAGTGTCCAGCGCTTCCACAAAGTTTCTTCATCGGCCTCTGCTTTGAGCTATATGAGTTTCACACCAGGTTTTTGTCGTTACTATTTATTTCATTACTGTTCTTCTTCAAATGTTTTTCGGACTACCAACACCTCTACTCCTTGGGGAGTCCATTCAAGGACTCTTTTTCTTATCGCATTATTTTCTTTTATTTCTTCGCTTTCCCTAATTTGTTGAATGCTCTTCTAGCTCTCTTAATCCTACTAATTCTCTCTGATTTTGCATGGTAAAGGGAGGATCGGAATTCAGTAGACTGCTCCACTAAGATTCTCAAGGTGTTAATATGATCGATGCAGGAGCAGTGGCGGACTAAGGGTGGGGCGGAGGGGGCGGTCCGCCCCGGGCCTCTGGTCCTGGGGGCCTCCAAATGTCTACAAGTTCCCTTGATTAAATCCTAAACAAGGCTTTTAAAATATGTTCAGGGCCTACCTAAGTGGTACTTATGAGTCAGAGGTCCCGTTCATGGTTCCCGTAGACATAAATAAGTACAGCATGTACCGATGGTTTACAATTTGGAAATCAAAATTACTTTTAATGTTAATCTTTCAATGTCTATTTAGTTTTCGTGTAGTTCCAGTTTTACTGAATTCTACAGCCATCTAGACTTTTTACGCTGTACTAATATTCTGTCATGCTGAACGCGTTCAATACTCAGGGAATTCCCGACTTTGAAGCGGGAACCCTGAATGAATGAGGCGCAAATCATTTACTCTCGTTTGCCTACATTTTTCGTCGAAGAAGTTCATCTCCTTTCTTTTTAAATCTATTAATTTTCATTACGAAACCACTTATATTATAGCTTAAAATGTAATGCCGGATCCACACATTTGTCAATGCTTGGCAAGCGTTCGCAAATTCAAACTTTTGGAGAAGATGTTTGCAGGGACGGATGGGCCCCCTTAGCGGCCCGAGCATTTCGGTAGTGACCGGCCCAAATTTTATATATGTATATGAATTGTGGTGCCCACGCTGCTATTGATGGATTCTCTTGTATGCAAGATAATACCTTTCAGTTTATGTACCTGGGGAGAAATTAGCATGCTCCAGAGCTGGGCCCTAAATCGATCGAAATGGTAGAGCAGAAATTAGCACGGTTCGCGCCGTGCGCCTATTGCAGGGGGTAGTCCAGGGTTTATGCGAAAGTAGCATATACTTAAAGTACTGCACAGACCGTGATATAGACGCACGGCGGGCGCAGTGCGATTGTTGCACGGACTGTGCAGTATTTGCTCGAAAATTTATATTTCCTATGGACCCTGGACCGGCCCGTGCAATAGGCTCACGGCGGGTACCGTGCTAATTTCTGCTCTACCATTTCGCTCGATTTAGGGCCAGCTCTGAGAAATATTTCTCTAAGGCGGCGAGGGCAGTCAGTCGGCCGAAGGCGAGCTCAAGGCGGGGAAAAGAGGCGAGGAAGAGGAAAGGCCAAATTCGAGCCGATCTTCGTGAGCCAAGTCACAATTATTGCGAAACTTTAAGTTTCTTCACAAAAAAATCCTGAACACTCAACCTCGGGCCCTCCGGTGGCCTGGCCCTTCGAGCATTTACTCGAATGGGCTATAGGTCAATGCGGCCCTGGACGTTTGGCTTGGCTTGTGTAAGCTTGGCAACGCTAAATACTAAAAAAAATGGCGTTAACAGTAATTTCAGGCACGTCCAGTGCGAAGTTTGGCGTTGGATTGCTCGCAAACTACATAAGCGATAACGACGATTAAGGGCTCATTCTAAAGGTAGGTACTAGGACTTTAAATTTGTTAGTAGGCATTAAGCCAAAAAAACCATTTGGCGAGTTAATTGCAAAAAACTGCATTCAACCCTCACCACACGATCATGGTTGAACTTTGAACGGCCATAATTTTGAGCCAAATCAACTTACAGAGCTCGTTAAGGACTCATTTTTTAGATAACTGTATTCTCCACAACTTTTCCATTGATCATTGTCAGCTATCATTGCATGCAAACAAGCTATTTAATATAAACAAGCTCTTCCTCTTTTTCAAGATGGCGGCTTTTCCCAAGCCACTGCGACCCCACAAACTTGGTTTTATCATTGTCAGATGTACCCGAACAAATGCAAAAAAAATTCCGTACTTCTTAAAATGCAATTTCATTTACTAATTTGACTGGACTATTGACAAACTGTGGATCCGGCATAACAATACGTGCTTTTGGTTTTTATTGTGACGTATAAGTAAATGAGTTCAGAGTTTGAATAGTGGTCGTATTGTCACGTACACACCCTTGTACATACAAATGGCAACTGAATAAAACGCTTCTAAAATTACATCAACTTCTTAGACTGAGGGCCCCATTCAGCTTTGCCGCCCCGGGCCTCTGACGGGATTAGTCCGCCACTGTGCAGGAGCGGCTCGTTCTGAATCCTGATGTCTTCTAAGCGTTCGGTCTACTGCTTCTCTTATCCTGATAATAAAATGTGAGACAAGACTTGTGGTGATTCTTATTGGCTGTGCATTGTTGCTGCTTTCTTGAGGTTCCTGTGGAAAAGAACCATTCAAGGGGGCGAAGAAGTAGTTTCTCCATCTTTGGAGTTATAGTTTGGTACAAGACCTAATGGTGGATCCACACTAAGCGGACTTGGGTCGTATGCGCTTTTGCCTTTTTTTCATATAGAGTTTTATGACTTTTTTACGACTTTTTCAATGGTAAAGGCCGTGCGGCAAAACTGCGCGGACAAAAGGCTGTGCTTAAAAAGGTGCATTGTATGTGCTTTTCAAAACCGCGCACGGCGTTTCAAATGAGAATTGATTTTTTTCTCAGTCACTTTCAGAAAATTAAAAGATCACGCGCGCTTTTGTCTAAGGCCGTACGGCCAAAATCGCTTGGGATCTAAGTCCGCGTACAGGACAGGCCCATACTGACGACAGGCCCATACTGTTACCTGTCTTTGCAACGTTTTCCTCTTTTTCTGCGAGCTCGTTTATCTGCCACCTTTTATCACGACGAACACTTCTTTCACCTTTCCGGATCGTTGAGAGAGTTCACGTTATTTTTGAGGGCCCTTCTGCGTTCTATTTTTTGCCAGGTTGTGTTCGAGATCCCGTGTTGCTGGTTTCTTTGGATATAACCGATGCTCACTTCCGCTGCTGTTCACGGCTCTTTAATATTTTTTTCATCGAGTACGGTTTGCTGGTTTAAATTATGTTGCAGACACCAAGCAAATTCTCGTCTTTTAATGTTGTCCCGCAGAAGGTCAACGTTAAACCGTCTACCGTTTATGGTATCGCGTTAGACGCTTCTGATTGCGGCGATTTATATAAAACCCGCCCTTGATGTCATCGTAGATTGGAGCATAGTCTGGTCTTAGTCTGGTACGCAGGCGCACGGTAATAATCCTCTCAGAAACTGATGACCAACTAATAAGGCTTTCTTGGTGAATATTACGCCAACACCTCTACTACGGCTTTCGTTTTCGTTCTTGTCAGAATATAAGAAGGACTCATCGTTTGGGCAGGTATGCTGCCCCTGCCCCGCATCGTGCCATCTGGGGCCAGTTCACGCAATTCGACGTCGACTGAAAACAAGCGTTCAAAAACCTTACATTGGTTAACCACGGGAGTTTTTGAAAGTCGAAAAGTTATGCCAGTGGTTATGTTGTAGTTAACTACGGAGTTTTTGAACGACAAAAGTTTACCATAGTTAACCATAGTAGATAAGGTTTTTGAACGCGCTCCGTGTCGTTTTCAGTCGACATCGAATTGCGTGAACTGGCCCCTGGTCTCGCTAAGTCCCATCATTTTGATATTATATCGGTTCACCTCGTTGGACGAGTTGATTCAGCCGTCCATTCGAAAGTAGCGTTCTTAGATTCCATGTTCCAATTCGTGTCTTGGTTTAAAAAGCAAATGACCTGGTTGTGTTATCAATTCAGTTCCGAGGCATTGTTTGCCGATCCGTAGCAAAAGTTTATATGTGGGAATCTGGTCTCCTGTTATAGTTCAGTCAAAATAGACGAAAAACAGCAGAAATTGATTGATAATTGGAAAGTTGCTGAAAATTGGCACACACCTTAAAAACATCATTATACATAAAATGTCGAGACTGACACGCGATCGGTCGGGAGGAAATTTTTTTATTCAAGGTCAAAAGGTCAAAATATCAGTTTTAAGGTAAGTCTTATCATAAAATAGTGTTCACAAAGTTTGTAGATTAAGCGATTATCTACAAAAAAAATGATATTATACATTTTCCCGTGTTCTTTTATTTGATATAAAGATCAAAAAGTTGAGTGACTCCGTTTAGGATATATGTAGGTTTAAAGGATGGGCAAAATGCTGAAAAACGAAGAAAAATTGGGATTTTTTTCACATTTTGTACCTACATATATTCTAAACGGGGTCACTCAACTTTTTGATCTTTATATCAAATAAAAGAATACACATTTACCTAAAAGATGAGCATAATTTTGTTGCTTTACGATAATTAGTCTAGGAGTAATTGAAGTTTAAGTAAATTTTAAAAAATTAAATTTGTTTTTTTCGTAAAAACCCTGTATTTTAGTGGATAGTGGGGATAGCCCTACTCTCTAGAACAATTTTTTTCTCCAAACATATCCAGGAATCACCCCTGAAAATATTAGCCGCGCAGGCCAACAAAGGATTTATTTAACGTCTGTTGACCTTTGCTAGTCGCGAATGAGTGCTTATGAGTATTTTAAAACGGCGATATCTCATGAATGGAAATTCGTACGGGAAAATGTATTATATTTTTTTTGTAGATAATCGCTTAATCTACAATCTTTGTGAATACTATTTTATGATAAGACTTACCGTTTAAGAGAGATTTGCAAAAAAGTGATATTTTGACCTTTTGACCTTGAATGAAAAAATTTCCTCCTCCCGACCGATTACGTGTCAGTCTCGACATTTTATGTATAATGATGTTTTTAAGGTGATTACCAATTTTCAGCAACTTTCCAATTTATCTATCAGTCAAATATCTATTTTGACTTGACTATTAGTTCCTTCTGACGAAGTACCCCTCAATATATGTATTATATTGTTATTGTTTATCGTGTTTATTTCACCAGAGTGCTGCCATCTCATGTCACGTAGTCCAAGTATTATCACTTTGTATTTTTTTATCACTTCTTCGACCTGAGCGAGTCTAGATCCTTCTTCCACACAGATTGAAAAATTGTCTACGTATACATGGAATTTTCTAAGATCCAAGCTGGCTTGAATCCGGCTTTAATTTCGCATGTATACGTACTATATGAGTATTGCTTATCCCGAGATTCGAGAGTTTTCGTTATATCCAAAACATGAGTTCATGGCCAGGCCCGGATTTACCATACAGGCAGAGTAGGCACGTGCCTAGGGCGGCAAGAATTGGCGGCGGCAAATTTTGGCGGAAACTTTGAAAACTTGTTTTATTCGTGGGAGTTGAATTTCCGCCTATTTCGTTGGCACGCGTACCAACATTATAAGTAGAAAATGCCCAAATCAAGTCTCGATATTGGTGTGATATCGAATACTCGATAAGTTTTGTTGTTGGGAAAATAAATAAATAATAATTGGGAATAAAATATTTGCTCTCAGAAAGATGCATTTTATTGATTGAATAACTTTTCGTACCAAACTTATTCCACCATTGAAGAAGTTTTTGGGGGGGCGGCAATTTCTGCAACTGCCTAGGGGCGGCAAATTTCTAAATCCGAGCCTGTTCATGGCTGAGTTTGGCTCAAGAAAAAGTGCGTTAAGCCAAGAATTTTTTTTACCAGTGCATTGTTCTTATGTTCCATAAACCTATTCCAGTCCATTATTTTGTATATCTTCTTGTATTATTGGTATATGTATAAATTATGTATTAGCAACAAATTCATAAGAGGCTAGTGTTTTCTTAATGCCCAAAAAACTTCTGATAAATAAAGTTCTCTTTTTCTACAAAGGTGTTGATGAAATGACGGGGCGCCTACACATAAACTATACATTCCACAAGAATCGCTTCAAAGTCATTATTTTAATTTAAGAAATGCCTGTCTTATGGCTTCCACAAAGGTTATTTCATTCATAAGAGGTAGTCTTTGGCATTCAAAAACTGAATTGAGCTGTTTCTCTCTGGCTGTTCAGACTATTTTCCTTCAAGACTCAGTTCTATTACTTTGTTTTTTTGTGTTATCTTAATAAATAAGCTCCTTCAAGTCCCTTTCAATCAAATTGCTTAACATTTTCGTTTGTATTTTTCTATTGAATTTCAAATTAATGTAAAATGTACAACCTAAGTTCTATGGAGCTTTTCTCTGAAATTTATAATAGAGAGATTTATTCCAGGAACTAAATAAATTCAACATGAACTCTTTATGCATTGTACCCATAGAATTTTCATTTTTGTAGACTACCTAGACTAGACTTATATTAAATAATCATTAACTTTTTCCATGAAAAAGGTCTGAAAGGTTTTTCACTTTAGTGAGGAAAACGGGGATTGGTGATTTCTTCAACTTATAAGTTCTGTTTAAATTTTTGGAAGCCTAAAATTAAAAGGAATAAGTGGTGGCCCAAATCGATAGAATTCCCAAAATATTTGTCAAATAACATACAAGATTCCAATTAAAGTTGTAGGCAGGAAGGGCAGTCATATTCAAGCGTTTTGTAGCTGCTTTCGTGAAAAACAGTAATCCATCCAGTCATATTTAGGTACAGGATCAAATCTCATATTTTGAGGTTTTCTGACCTGACTGACCTGTTCCTATGCAGAGCTAAGGCAGTGGCTGTTATACCGATTTCCAATCTGGCTGCATAACACCCAATTGACCAGTGCCCCGTAATTATTGACACGATTCAGGCGATATCCTTGGTTGGCATACCTAAGAGGTTGCGCGATCGCTGTTGTAACAAGGCTAAATCTTCCTACACTTGACGCATGATGATATGCTCCTCCATCTGCAGCCAGCTACTGAGAGAAAGTAATGGACGACATGTCTCTCTTTAGAACGCACAGCGGTTTCTGTACATTCTCCACCAGTGTACCTGGGAGACTTACCCCGTCTGGCCACTTCTCGTTGTCCTCGATGTTCCCCTTACACCCCTTGAAGAGTGACCCTATACCTCCTAACTCCTTCTGGCGCTTTGCGATCAGCTCAGGCTGAGCCTAATGCCTTGATGGCGCTTTGGCTATCTAATTAGAGGATTACCCCCGCTAGCGTTTTTGGAATTTAAGCGAGAGGGAAAAACTCCAGTACATCTGACTCTGATTTGGATCCACCTGTGTACAGGACAACGACATTGCCCTTGTCGAGTCAGGAATGCCTGACCAGGACCTGATCAGGACCTGATCAGGTTTACCAGGAACTGACCAGGATTACTTGATTTGGAATCAATTAGGCTCTTTGAATCTGAAATTATGGGGTTAAAAGCAGATAATTTAAAAAAAATTAATATATTAATATAAGATGAGTTTATTTGTTTTTTTTATAGCGTTGGATGGGATGTTTTTAATAGTAATAATAAGAACTATATCTCATTTACGCGGGATCCGGTGCGGGGCTTTAGTCTGGGTTCCAGTTCTTGATGGAGTTTGCATATTAGTTTTGGTGTAAGCATGCATTTAAGGATGCTGATTTTTTTGTTGATTTTCCACAACGATAGCGCTACGTAAAAATGTTTAATGCCATTTGATGGGAAATATCGCGATCTTTAATTTTGATTATACCTACTTGCCCGAAAAACCAACGGTTTCCGAGATAATCGCGAAAGACCGCGAAAAACTGACATTTTCTCCCTTTTAACCAAAACAGCGCCAAAACTACAAGTCCTTTGAGAAAAAGTATTATTTCCTTTTTGATTTAGAATATCGCGAGTTTTATTTTGGTACTAACCACCTGCCTCGAGAAACTCAAGGTTTCAGTAATAAGCGCAAAAAACTGAAATTTACTAATTTTCCTAAATTTTCGCTTTTTCTCCATCCAAAGGTGTACGATTTCGACGCACTCTTTGCCGATTAAGTTGTACGCCTTGACATTTTCGGCATTTTCCACTAATTAAAAAACACAAAATCCAATGTTTTCCACAAACTGTATTAAACACTGAACACCCAATTTTTCACAGACCTTATTAAAAAAACATAAAAACCAATGTTTTACATAAATTGTTCACACCTTTCCAGAACAAGGAACACTCGTGATTGTCACTTGTCATTTTTAACAAACAAATGGAATTTACGTCTTCTTCTTTCTTGGTTTACAAATGTTCCATCTCCAAAAACTTGCAATACTTCTCCATTTTGGACTAGAATTTATTTTTCATAAGATGAGGATTTCCTGATCTGGACCCGACTTGTTGTCGACTAGGAAAACCTCATTTTAATAAGATGAGGATTTCCTGATCTGGACCCGACTAGGTCCCGACTAGGAAACCTGGTGTGGCATGCCTTACCACTGCCTGATCAGGACCCGATATATGTTAAGGGTTTTCCTCAGCTAAATTCTAGTAAGGTGGAGCTCCCTTAGGAGCACTCCTGCAACGATTTGGTTGGAGACAAAAAGGACCATTATAGAGCTTTTTTAAATATCTACAGTAGAGCTATGTATTCATGGAGGTTTATGGATATGTAAATAAGCTCCGGTGACGAAAGCTTTTATTTTTGTTCATCTTTTGCAATTGCCTTTTCCTTTCCTAGCCTGAGTGTGGTTTTACCAGAGCGGTCCCCCAACTAAGTAGACTAACCCTTCCAATGCTGCTTGCTCGCCGTATCGAACGACAACCGGTCTATTGAGTATGCTAATGTCACCCTTTATCGCCCGTTTTATTATATTTCTAAAAACTCCAGTAATGCTCCCTCGGGAGCATATTTGCCAGGGCTCAAAATTAGCTCCCCACAGAGGAGATTTCCAAATTTTCCCGCTGTCAGATACCCCTGCAATGGTGTTACGGATGTATAGGTCTATCATGCGTTCTAAAGTCTTAAAAACAAAAGATGACAAGCTTATTTTGCCGCTTCATGTGCTGGTCTGCCGACCTTCGAGATTAAGATCACTCCTCCAGGAGCGAGTTGCGTAACTGCAGTAATTTTAGATTCGGATAAGCCATGGACCGATAATATCATGCTCCAGAGCCGTTCCGTTTGATATAAGATATCTAGTAAGGTTGCTTAGGGAATAAAAACTTGTAACACACCTCTTTCGTTGCTTCTCCTGCTTTTGGCATCGCTGCCTAGCAAGAGGTTCTTTCTCCCTTCCCAGGCCGTCGAGTCTGGTTGCTTTGCTTCTGAAGTAAATCTGTATATCTAGCATACATGAAAAAACTCGATTTACATTTTGTTCAACTTCCGAAAGACCTTTTATTTTTGCTCTTGGCGAATTTGTGCCCAAGTTATTAGTACCTATGCAGATTACTTAAAACATCGGTACCATTAAGTCACCAACAATATTTTTTAATTCTCCAAATTGTATTTTTTTGTTTTGAAAGATAAACATTATCTTTTTTTTTCATAAGTGCAATCAATCTATTTATTTAATTAATTTCAATTTCGACTCCAAAAGACTCTTGAGATAATTAAGACTACTAAAAATACGATAACAGATTGAGATGATTAGCAATTTTTTTTCAAAATTTTCAGTCGTTCTTTACCAGCATGATGAAGACCGCGGCATTTTTCTTATACGTCAGCATTTGCGTTGCACTAGCTGCAACCATTAATAATGAAAGAAAGTCCAACCTCTTATCAAAGACTCCTTGGTCACCATATCCTGGGGCTCAGATAGAAGGAAGAATCGCTGGGGGAATGTTAGCAGGAAAACATCAGTTTCCTTACATGGCAGGACTAATGTTGGTATCAAAAGATATAACCTGGTGTGGAGGTGCATTGATATCAAATCAGTTTGTTCTAACGGCAGCGCATTGTCTGGACAAGTATGGTGTTTTAGTTTTATAGTAGATATAACAATAACAAACGTTTTTTTGTAGAATATCTTCAGTCATATTGCTCCTAGGCGCTAATAACATTTTAAGTCACGAAGAAGGACGAAAAATTCTTCCAATCTCCAACAAAAATTTCATTATTCATTCGGACTACAATAGACTTACATCAGAGAATGATATCGCTCTAGTTAAGCTTCCAAAAGAAACTGACCTTAACAGTATGAAAAATTCTTAATCTTATTATAGAACCTATTTAAAATGACACATTTTTTTAGATTATGTTCAGACTGTCAATTTACCCAATCAGAATCAAGATCAGCAAAGTTTAGTTGGGAAGTTCGGCGTAATTACTGGATGGGGACAACCTGGAGATCATAAGAACGTTTCTATGGATATGCGCTACGCTACTCTCCAAATTGCTAAGGATTTTGATTGTCGTTTCAATTATCCAGCTTTATTCCATTCATCTCAGATTTGCGTTTCTGGAATTGATAAGAAATCCGTATGTGCTGGTGACTCTGGTGGCCCGTTGGTAATACAAGAAAATGACAA
This sequence comes from Thereva nobilitata, assembly GCA_963855945.1. Classification (NCBI taxonomy): domain Eukaryota; kingdom Metazoa; phylum Arthropoda; class Insecta; order Diptera; family Therevidae; genus Thereva; species Thereva nobilitata. Next base: position 36,874,994 of record OY979696.1, read on the forward strand.
TTCTAAGACTGTAGTAGGACTTGTTTCATTCGGAAGGAAGGAAGGATGTGAATTGGGGTATCCTACTATATTTACGCGTGTAGCATCGTACTTAGACTGGATATCTAATCACACAGGAATTGTAGTTAACTGAAAAATTATAAAACTTGGTAGAAAGGTTTTTATTTTTAATTCAATATTTTTAAAAAAAGTTTATAAGATTTCCTTATTTTAAAAAGTGTTCATTTTTATTGATAGAAAAGAGTGGTTTTACAACACATCTCTTCTAATCATGAGGCGCGGCTACTGCATTTGGTTTCGGGTGGGAGGTGCTTTAATTTTACCTATTTTCTAGAAAATTCGTCCTAAACAAAAGATTTGATAATGGGATGAATTTTCTCAGACCCCAGGTTGTAGAGAGCATCGAAAATAGGTTGAAACCAAGCATTCGGGAATTAAGAAGGAATTCATTTAGGAGCCGACCGTTCGGTATCTAAAGTTAATAATCCAAATGAACTTACTATTACCACAGATTTTAAAAAGTAATAAATATTTTTTAAGTGAACCATTTTTTGGAATTTTAATCTCTTTAACCCTAGAATACAAATCTTAAAATGCCGCAAGATGGTAACCGGCCTAACGAAGCTCCCTCTGCAAGCCACAAAAACACACTGGCCCAATGCCAATGGTTCACGCGGAACGGTGGATGTATAAAACTCAGCTACACAGCGCACCTGACTCTAATGCACATTTTTGACAAAATGGCGCATATTTAAAATTTACCGTGAGCAAAATGCTCATAGCGCGAGTGTTCGCGGGTTAATTACAGACTGGACACAATAAAACACCGTCAATATCTCTGCTTCCCGTTGTTGCACGAATTATATTCCTACCTGATGTGCTACCTGCGCACGTCGGAATGACGTGCAACGTTATTATATTATTAAAATGGTGGAACTTACCCATGCGGCCCGGACGTTCCGCTATAGCTCCTGGCGACGACAGAGATGCTTCGAATCCACAAAGCGCTAACTTCACGCGTTAAAAAGATATAGACAGTAGGGGTACTCATGATGTGTGTTAAAGTCGAGAAATCGTAAAATGTTATCTTCGCAATAGACAAGATCGTGGGCGACCCCTTTAAATCTCCATGTGAAAATGTTATTTTTTATATTAATTTGCACTTTTCAATTAAAACTATCAATCAAAATAAATTCTAAACAGCTGTTGACAGTAAAAGAAAAAAAATTACGTGCCATTTTCGATATCGATCTCGAGTTGTTGAATTAACACGCCTTTTCAGATGTTATTTGTTAAAATCGAAACAAATGTCATTTACTAAAGCCCCTTTTTCCTAGGACAATTTTCGTTGCGAAAAAAAAATCGTTGCGAAAAAAATCGAAAATTTCGCACCTTCAGTGCGAGAAATCATTCTTTTTCGTTGCGAAAAAAAGAATGGATTCAACCATTCTTTTTCGCAACGAGATATTTTTCGTTGCGAAATATTGTAAAGTTGGCTGTAAAATTTCTATATATGTGTTTTACTTTTTATTGTTTGAGTTTTCGTCATGGTTACGTTTTGTTTACTTGACTAAATCTCGTTGCGAGAATTGAATTCGTAGGAACATAACTCAAAAAAATCGCACAACAGACTGCGAAATTTTTTTCGCAACGATTTTTTTTTCGCAACGAAAATTGTCCTAGGAAAAAGGGGCTTAAGGAAAGTTTCTCGATTTGTTAAACTTTTTTCTCGATTTAACACAAATAACACGAATAACACAGATCATGCATACCCCTAATATTTGTCAGCGTACATGTACATAGTACATGGCGAAACGACATAGATTTGTAGTCTAGGGTTAAAGGAGCCCCAATCATATTTAAGCCCCAGTAGTCCAATCAATCTACACAAATCCATCTAATAATTGCCAACAGCAAACAAAAAATATGGTTATATAGGAAAAAAATTCTAAAAAAGATAGCGTTTTATTTTTTGAATTTGGAATGGCGAGCCTAACCTGGCGATGAAAAACCAGACATTTAATTTTAAAAACTAACTTTTTGAGTCTGTTTTTTTTTTCACTATTACCTAATATGTTTTTGGCGGTCATTTTAAGCACTAGCGTTTTTTTCCCTTTCCGGAATTTTTTAGGTTAGGTTCGCCATTCCAAATTCAAAAAAATAAAACGATATCTTTTTTAGAATTTTTTTCCTATATAACCATATTTTTCGTTTGCTGTTGGCAATTAACGCTAAAGTTACAAGGAGCTATTGTAGATTGATTGGACTACAGGCCCGCAAGGTTAGGTGGAGCGCATGTAAACAGGTAGTGAATCCTTATGACGATTTCACTATTTTGAAATTGGTCAAAACAAATGGCTTCGGTCGTAAGTCATGGGGGCTGGCAATTGCACCCATTGCCCCCTTGTATCCGCACCTGGGTACCGGACCCAAAAGTATCGCAGCCCCCACAGGCCAGTCGGCTTGAACAGGCATAGCAGTCTGTCTAGAAATGTGATGCTAGAACTAGTCTATTTGAGGCAAGTCGCGATAAACTCTCTTGAAGTCGGTGCGAGTTCGTAAACGTAGAACTGCAGTCAATTTGCAGAATTCTGAAATTGGAAGTCTGTAGCTGAATTCTGTAGAATGACTGCAGTTCTGCGTTTACGAACTCGCACACGCTCTTCATCAATCACCGGTACCAAACCCATTACCTCAGTATCAGAGCCCTGTCGGGCTAAAGCATTCACTTTTTCTTTGCTTTCTAAGCCGTGATGACCCCCTGGATGACCTCATTGAGAATATCAACTTAGGCTGGCAGTCCAAAACTGTTTCGAGCTTAGCCCTAAGGTACTTCATCGCTCTGATTGCCGTTTGGGTATCAGAAAGGACAAAAATCCGCTTATTTGTGTAGAAAATTTTTAAATTCTTGCAGGTGTATGCCAATATAGAGAATATTTCTTCTAGGCGCCCTACTACCATCCTAGAAGTCCGTAGTTCAATTTCATCAGGAATTGTGGTACGCTCGATCTGGCTTACAACCATTCCGTGTTTAGTTTATATTTCTAGGTTTAAACTTCTAGACATTTATCCATCGCCCGCTTCAGGGTGAAAATCTGATCAGTTGTCGATTTGCCTGAGCTGAAGCCACACTGGTATTGGTATATTATGTTTCTAGCACCCGAAGCCTTGTTGTTTTTAAGCCGGTTTATGGCTCTGCCAACATCTTTTAAGCTTGATTGCGGCAGACTTTAAGGTCGCATGGTGGCCTCGTCTCCAAGAACACCTAACGACAACCAAGTAAGAGGAGCTCGAATTTGAAGTAGCCCTTGGGTCAATAGTAGCAGCTGACAATATCCAACAAAGCCTACTTTAGCTCTCAAGGCTCTTTAAATCCAAGCATATGACTGTAAACTACTGCTTTATAAGACAATGGTCTTACGGTACTCACATATAAGTAACTTGGGTGCTCAACAAAAAGCCCTCCAACCCCTTAGCCGTGTTCGAAAGGAAAGCCCTTTGGAGAATTGTTGGCCCTTATGTGAGGAAGAACACTTCCAGAGACTCTACACCGACGAAATCTATGAGCGCTATCGCGACATAGAGGTTGTGAAGAAAATATAGCTCGGGACCTCCGAAAGCTCTCTGCGGAAAGATCTATGGGATACAACAGCGGGGCAGACCTAACCTCCGCTGGAAGAATGCCTTAGACCAGAACGCGCAGAACTTAGGAAGGCCAAACTAGTTGACATCGGCTCATAATCGGGACTGGTGGAGAGAACAAATGCGAGAGGCCAGGACCGGGTCTCGGTTTAAAGAGCCGTTAAAGAAAAGGAGTTGTCTTCCAGCACGACCCATGGTATGATGGAAATTTTGATGCATCTACCGTATAGTTCAGCATACCAGCGTATGAATATCACTTTTTCCAATCTCTGCAGGCCTCCCTAATTGCAATTAACAACAACCTTGTTAAAAATATGTACGTGGTTCAGTTTTTCAACCAAAAACCACAGAAATTCTTTACCGATAGCATCATGACTCCCCGAAAAATAGCGAAACATTAGCCGTGTTCCTTTTCTACTTTTAAGTACTCGGGAGTACAAAATTAAAGGAACGCAAAATTTGTCGATTTGAATAAAACCTATGAATTCTCTGTGAGAGCAGGAGTAGTTCCAAGTAAATACGAGTAAAAAAGAACAGAAAAGGAACACGGCTATTGTCAGTAATCATGCAGAATATTTGGATTCCAAAAGTTTATTTTCACACTAAAGAAAATTTTACTAAAAAACGTCACGCGCTTTTCCCCTGTGTATTTTACAACCTTTATTTAACTTCATCTGTATGCATGTAGGTCAAATTTTGCAACTGTACTTTAAACCACTTCCACTTTTTCGATTACCTTTAATTTTTATATAAGTACCTATGTGGTCTCGATGAGAATACGTTTATCTGATCTGATGACCATGACCAGAAGCTGCAGCCATGACAATCCACTCAATGTGAAAATCCTCAAGAATCAATAGACACTTCGTGTTTGGACTTGTTTTAGTCATACCACCATGAAGTGGCCATGGCCTGATACTGCAGACAGGATAGCCAACTCGGTCGCCGCCTTCGCATCTGCGCCGCCCGTATCCCTGGCTCCGTCTGCACCCTATGTTACGCCACTGACTATTGTAATAGCAGAATTATATGTTCTCCCATAACCAAGAGCCAGACTACATTAACAGACCTACCAGAGTGAAATTTCAATGTCGTCAATGTTTCAAGATTTTCGGTTAGCAACACCCTTAAATTTTGTCAGAGACCATCAAAAATCCTTTTTCGTATCAAATATGCAATAACAACAATAAGGCTGGACAATGACATTAAAAATAATCCGATCATAATATGATCAATCTAAATAAGACAGGAATGATTGTATTTTTGAAAACTCGAAACTACACTTATAATATTCTTTGTTGATATTCTAGAAACCAAACAATTCCAGATTAAAAATTCTAAATTTGCATGTTTCAAGAATAGTTTCCTAATTGCTCCAGTAAAAGCTTAGGTACGAATCCTGAAACTTGTGGCATCCTTAAACTGCAGCCATAATTTTTTTTCCAACGTGCACTGGCAAAATTCACCGCGTGACAACGTCTCACATGTTACCTAATGCCCGTCTACCTGCCTTGGTTTTGATGGTTTCCATGAAAACCCTGCTCCTGATATCCTGCCACAGGATAGCACGCTGCATCCTTACAAAATTTCGTTTGGAGAAGCACAGACACATTAGCACAGAAAATGTTTTTATAGTGTATTTGTTGTATTCCTCCAGTTACGTGTGTATTCCCTATCGATTTTTGTACGAAAGCGGTCGGTACTTTGTCCGACGAGTAAAAATGGGCGAACCCATGGCTCTGAAGGATCCATGGTAGTGTGTGCATCAGTTGGCATCTGCAGGGTTGTTTCATAGAAGTGCCGCCGGTTTTATGAGGTACAGATTACAGGACCCTCGTCTTGATAAAAGGGTCGAAAAAAGAAACCGGAATTCTTGAAGGTTTTTGTTGTTGTTGCTGACTGTATCCTGCCTGTATAGTTACAGAGCAGGCAAAGATATTCCGTGTACATTGCTTGCGTGTGTGCGTGGATTGTCGGTGTTTATGCGGATCGGTTTTGGGTGTCTCTCTGCTCAGTGACCGCGCAGTTATTTTAGTTTTGTGTGGAAACAGCACGAGGAAAGACGGTAATATAAGGAATTTTGTTTTGGTTAAAATAATTTTCTAATGATTTCATTTAATTACAGAAAAATGGCATCAACAACAGTGCCCAGATCTTGTAAACGAGCATTAAATCTAGCCGAACGTATTGCGGTCATTGAAGAATTTGAAAGGAACCAAAACAAGAACCACCTGGCAAGAGCCTTCAACTGTGGCAGAGCTCAAATCACAAACATTTTACGGCACAAGGCAGAATATTTGGCGGAATTTGCAAAGCACAAGGATCCTACACGTGTGAGACGGGGACGCTCAACTGAGCTGGCATTTTTGGGAATGATAGTATGTGAATGGGTTAAGCGGTGCAGATCGATTGGTGTTGCTGTCACTGATGATCTCATTAAGAACATCGGAACAAAAGTGGCAAATTTGATAAATTACAAAGAGTTTCGCAGCACAAATCGTTGGTTGGGCAGATTTAAGGGCAAGTACAAGCTTGAGAATGTTGATCTTCTGCAGCCCTGTCGTGATCAAGTAAAGAAAGCAGACTTGGCAGAAAATTCCCTGGACTTGGAGAAAATCATTGAAGAGTTAAAGGATTACAATGTGAAGCTATATGAGAAGGCGGCAAATCCTGCAACCGAACCAGAAAAAAAATCAAATGGACTTAGACAATATGGAAGGAAGAAGGAAACAATTACACGATTTGACAGTGATGACAGCAGCTCAGCGAATTTGTCAGCTTTGAATGTTTTACAAATTAGCATGAATGGATTTGGTTCAGATGAGACTTCAAGCAGCAACAATCTAGATGAGGATCTAGAAACGGAAATTACAGTGAAGATGGAAAATACTTCTCAGGATTTCGAGGATGAAGGAAATATTGAATGTGCCAAACAAATTGCGTCTTACAAGGAAGCTCTTAATCATCTCGGACCTCTTGAGCAGTTTGTTCTTATGCGGGAAGATATCAGATCGATCGGTCTTATTAATCAGCTGGAGAATCTGTTTAGAGAAAAAATGGCGAACATGAATCAAATGGCGGCTTAGGTAATTGTTTCTACATATAGGACTCAGATTTTAATTGTGTATATAATATAATAAATAGTGACGATTTGTAAATATTTCTTTAATTTTCGATCTTTTGCCCAAAAATTTAGTGAAGTGTTGAGGTCTTTCTGGAAGTATTTTTCTAGTCTTTCTAGTGCTCCTGTCTCCGAGTTTGTCGTGTGACTTGGGTGTCTTTCTTTCAACTAATTGAATTATTATGTGATGTCGTTTGTGAAACTTAATTTTTGTACTTTATTTACTCAGATAAGGGGCACTGTACTATATGGAAACAGGAAACTGCTAGTTTTTATAGAGTCTTTTCTCTTTGTTTGTTTCTTTTAAATGCGTGTTAGGTTCACGATTGCCCTGGCAGTCACTTGGATCTATTGTACTTTTGGCAGTTCTCCATATCAGATTTTTCAGTCACATAGGATGAATAAACTCTTGCATGATACACCCTGTTTCTCATAATTACGAGATAGTTAGAGGAAAGTGAAGCTCAAACTCCTTTTCCATGCCCGCCACCTAACCTTGCCGGGCCTGGGACTAAAAAATGATTGAGTCCCGTTTAAAGAGATTGAAATTTCATAGAATCTATTACTATAAAAAAATTGTTTTTTTATGTGAAAGACTTTTAAAAATCTGTGGTAAGAATAAGTTCTTTCATTTTAATTTAAACTCGTGCATACTTGGGTTTGAAACTCTAGGTTGCCGCTTGACGTTCAGAGCGCAGGTGGTTTTACCATTTTGGGTTTCAATCTATTTTCGGGAGGCCTCCTCTGATCTGGGGCCCGGCGCAATCCGTCCCAGTAGCCCCTTCCCATTATGACGGGCCTGTCTCTAGGTGAAGCCTATATATGAAGTCCTCCGCACTTATACTCTATAGGTGGTGATTTAGGGTGCAGTGTCAGGGTAATCAAGGCTATTTAGTATCCTTACATCCTTTCTCCTTCTTCTTCCAATGGCGCTACAGCCCAACTCGATCTAATCTTTTCCTCCTCGATTTCTGGCCGAAGTTCTCCAGTTCGATATGTGGAGTAATGTCTCCTCATCTGCAACAACCGCATCCTTCCACCTTTTCCTCGGCCTGCCCACGGGTCTTTCTACTTCGATGAAGCCAGTGAAGACCTTCTTTGCTGCTCTGTCTTCCGACGTGTCCAGCCCATTGAATTCTATTGAGTTTTATGAATGTTAGATTTGATATAACTCGCTGTTATATCTGATTCTCCATGTCCCTTCCTCACAAATTGGGCCTATTATGCTTCTCAAAATCTTCCTTTGAAAGGAGTTTAGCATGTCCTCTATCTTTTGTGTGAGTGTCCAAGTTTCACTCCCGTAGCATATAACAGGGCGAATAAGTGTCTTATATAGCGTAAACTTTGTCTTTCGGTGTATTGCTCGAGATCTCAGCAATTTACGATGTGCGAAAAACATTTTGTTTCCAAGTAGAATTCTCCTACTGATTTCTTCTAGCTCTTCGTTTTTATTCATCACGGTTGAGCCTAAGCATGCGAAATGGTCCACTACTTCCAACTTATGTTCATCTATCGTTAGGTTGCTACCTATTGTTGCTCTATTTCCTCGTGTTTGCAGCATTAACTTGGTTTTATCCTCGTTTATTCTCAAGACTACTTCTTTGGCTGCTTCTTTAATCCCTGAGTAGCATTCCTTAAGTGCTCTAACTGACCTGCCTAGTGCCTACTATGTTGATGTCATCGGCATACCAGATCACCTGAGCGGATTTGTTTACCAGCGTGTAGTTTCGTTGAATTGACGCCTTTCTGATGACTGTTTCCAAGGCTAGGTTGAATAGCATAGGCGCCAGTCCATCGCCTTTTTTGAGCCCATGATTAACTTGGAAGGCATCTGTAAGAGTGTTCTGAACTCTTACTCGGGCCTTTGGGTCGAGGTGAGTTAATTGTATCAGACATACTAGTTTAGCTGGTACACCTAATTCGAGCAGGATCTGAAGTAGCTTCTTTCTCTGGATGGAGTCGTATGCCTGCTACCGTCTGAAAAGATCTGGTATACGTTAACATTCCTCTCCCAGCATTTTTCTAGGAGTTGTTTTAGTGTGAAAAGTTGGTCGGTGGTTGATCTTCCTCTCTAGAAGCCGGCTTGGTATTCGCCTAGTAAACTTTCTGAGATAAGTTCCAGCTTACTTTTTATGGAGGTTGTGAATATTTTATACCCTATAGAAACTAACGAAATCCCCCATAAGTTCTCACAGCCTAGTTTACACCTTTTCTTATGGATGGGGCAAATTATGGCTTCTTTCCAGTCGTTCGGTAAGTATTCCTCCATCCATATTTTGGCGATCAGTTCATGTAATTTTTCTACTACCACTATGCTTCCCTTTTTAACGAGTTCAGCGGCTATTCCATCGATTCCCGCGGCTTTGTTGTTCTTCAAGCTATTTATTACGTCTACTATTTCTTCAAGCGTCGGAGGTTCCATGTTAATACCATCATCTGGTATATCCGCACGTTCGTTGGTAATCGTGGGGTCGGTATTATCATTGAGCAGCCGTTCAAAATATTCTTTCCATCTTGCTTGGATTACAGCGGGCTCTGCTATAATACCGACATTATTATCTTTGCATAGGGTTGTCCGTGGTTTGAAGTCGCTACTGATTGTTTTGACTTCACGGTAGGCCTGCCTGGTGTTATTGTTCTTGAAGTTGTTATGAATTCCTTGAATGTGCCTGTTAAGGTGCGTTTCCACTGCGGTCTGCAGACAGTGCGCGCACATAAAAATCCACACAAATTGAGTAAAAAACGAAAAATCTCAAACCGTGCGGAGACACAGCTTTCATTGCGTATCCACTAAAATCTTGCAGGAAGCATATGAAAAATCTCAAACTATGTTCTAAAGGACTGTGCGCGCACTCTACAGAGACAAGACTTTAGGTGGATACGACCTTGAATGATAAAATTATTGTGTGCGCGCAATGTTTTATGTTTTCCGATTTAAGTTTCTAAATATATTATCTACCATTGTAGGGGAGCTGGCACTTGAAAAAATCGTGTCGTCCCTACCTTCTGCCGTTTGGTATATAAGCTTTTCAAATAATTTCAACCAATTTTTATAGTATGACATTTTTTCGGGAAGTGGACCCATTTCGAGTTAGGGTGTTGGGGGGTAAAAAGGGGTTAAATTTGAAAAAAATTTCCTGCCGTTGCGTATGTAAGTTCTATGTTTTGTGTTTTCCATATTCACTGGAAAACAAAAGATAAGCCTCAACAAGCAACTTCAAGACTTTCGAAGTCTTTTTTCAAGTATCCACTGCATTTACTTATCCGTGTAGTCTTCGCACTTCTTATCTCCGCACATTTCTTATCTCCGCGCATTGATTTTGGTGGAGACACTTCGGCGGATAACGTATGGAGATAGTGCGGAGACAAAAATCTTGGTGGATACCCACCTTTAGATAACTCTCTTTTCTTTCTTCTGCATACTTTATCTGCGATACGTCTTTTTATTCTGTATGCATCCTTTCTACTACGCCGAAAATATTTTTGGCTGTATCGTGAGGCAAACAGGAAGGGACCAGTTGCGGGTTGGGCAAACCATTCAGAGACGTCTAGCGATTTCGACCATGTACAATCGTTAAGGGCCGATGTTGGCTATCCGAATATGCGGTTTCAGACAGTGCAGGGCCTCGAATGTCCATGGCGTCCACCTATTCATTGCATGTGAACTTCTGATGCTTAGGGATCTTAAGGCCGATACTAACTAATTTGGATTTGGCTCTACGGGATCTTTTCACTTGGATTGCGGTCTGGCTGTCAGAGAGGATAAAATTCCTGTTAATAGCCTAAGCAAACTTAAGTTCTCGTAGGTACATGACAGTATGGCTTACACCTCTAATAGTAGTCAGACAACCTCGGTTGAACACTCTGGCAAAAATGGCACTTCCACCTCTTTGAACAATAGAAAAAATAAGTGACAATGTATCACGAAGGGCATACCATTTTTAGCTTCACTTGGTAAAACAAAAGTGACGTGGTATTCTTCTCAGTTAAGATACTTTCAATACAAAGTGTCTCTAGAGTTTTTTTTTATGTTGAAATAGTGGGTCCTAAAGTACCGCGGCCATTCGCTTGGCTTATTGTACTACACCTCTATACCTCATATTTATGGGCTATACCGCTGGAACAAGTTCAGCAGCCCGCCTAGTGGCTTGTCGCTTCACTTGACTGTTGAAGCTTCCCGGGTTCCCGACCGTCCTGCTTTCGATCTGCTCGGATGGAGGTCATGAAAGCGAGTTCTGTTTAGAGATTAAGGCCACGTTAACATGGGCTGCATGCCGCACGGAAAAACCTCTTAATGTTCTCTGATTGGCCAGGAAAAAATATCTGTCTCGGCACATGTTCTATCTCTTGCACAGCATTGCTGCAAAAATCATGCAAAGAGGAAATCTCTTATCCATGCGGCAAAATCACGGAACTGTCAAGTTCGAGCTTTTGCCGTGCTGCATTCAGCCCATGTGAACGTGCTGCAAAATCACGGAACCGAAAATTTGATTTGCTGACTCATTACTGTGGAAGTTGATAGGGTGGAACCTTGACTTGCCAGTTTTAGATAGGTGGAAGTATTCTGCGTACACTGATACCTTACTCATGAAAATAGGCCATAGGGTTACAAAAATACAGGGTGATATGTAAAACTCTAAAGAAAAAACTTCAAAACGCCCTAGCGGCTAAACCGTTACGATTTCCAACCCCTCCCAAAAGATTTTTTGTTCGTGCAACCAAAACCTATCAACAGCCGTCCGCTTTGTAAACTTAACGGATACACCCTGTATAATAGCGTTGTCAATTGGAAAATCTGGTTTTTGCTGACTTAGAAAAATATGGAAATTTTCAACTAGCGCTAGAACCAAAATGGTGATTCGAATAGAGATACTTGGTGAGAGATATTTGTAGGAAATTTTGTGGTCTATCATTTAGTGTATGAATGTTTTTGACGAAAAGTTGATAGTTTCCGAGTTATAAGCGAAAACCCGCGAAAAAGTCCGAACTTTTTCATATTTTTGCATTTTTCTCAATGTTCCGTCACGAAATTTTGTCAGCAAACCTCAGATTCGGATTCAGCACCCCAAAATACATAAAAAACCAAAGAAATCAAAACTACCCCAAAACTTTCCCACTAGGGGCTCTTTTATTCACAAATTCACTGGATTATAAATGCAAAATAGGTATTTTCAAAATACTTCCTTTAATTACAAATACCTTTTGTTCAATGTAATTCCCTTTATTTATTACACTTTTTAATAATACAAGTTTTTCGAACACATTAGCTGCGTTCCAAAATTCGAGCAAAGTTCTCGCAATCAGTTGGCTTCTCTCTCTACCCATGCCTTTGTTGAGAAGTGGGAACGAGTAGGCCAATTGCTTGCGAGAGCTTTGCTCGAATTTTGGAACGCGGCTATTATCGCTCATTTTCCTTCTGTAAAGTCGCATTATCATGAAAAAGTCTTTCTACTGGTGCTGAGCTTTGAAAGCACGTGTTGTATTTTAAAAACACTTTTTTTATTGTAGGATGAGTGTTTAATATCGCCAGCCTTGTGCACTCATCCTTTAAATATTGAAGGGTTTCCAAGTCTACCGTGGTATTGGAACTAGGGATGTTACGAATGTCATATTTTTCACATTCGCGGATGTTCGGAATGCGAATGTTTAGGAATAGCTTTAAAAAAATTTAATTAAATTAAGGCCTAATTTTTTTATTACTTACAATGGGATATGAAAAAATATTAGAACAATAGACCAGTGTTATATACAGTAATGGTATTCTTTCTTCTCGTATTTAATAGTCAAAGTTTAAGAGAGGAATATTGTATTTCCATGAGGCGATTTCTAAAGGCCCCCATTCATATACAGGCCGCCGGCAGGCCATGCTTGAAAGTTTCTCGCCTTGAGGCCAAGTATAACCACACACTGGATGGAGTCTGGGTCAACTGGATGGGGCCTGTATAGTCCAAGTCCAACAAAAATCTTTATGTGTGTGGGTATTTATCGTCAGTCCGTGCCTGAAGATCTGAACTTCTATTAAGTCAGAAATTTTCCTTGAGGCCATGAACATTTTTGCACATCAATTAACAACCTGCTACGCTATACTGTCGGACGTATACCTCAGTCAGACTGAGTAATGTATGGCCTTCATCTGGCGGTATCTGCTGACGTGGCCTAAAAAGCAACGGGGACCTTAAGGGGGTCATAGTTAAGGCCAGATCTGTCAATTTGTCGTCTTTTAATTTTGTTTTCCACGCGACACGTCACGACCTACACAGATTCGCATCCGCAAAACATTCGCATTACTTGATGCGAATGCGAATGTCGAAACGAATGTTTAAAATGATGCGAATCATTCGCATAAGCGAATGCGAACATTCGTAACATCCCTAATTGGTACAACCACCCTCACTGGTTGCTGAGGAGTCTGAATCCTGGAACATGTAATAAGACTCGTTTTATTCCTTTTTTTCTTCTGATGTCTGTGATGTGACTACGAGCGCCCTTCTAGTAGCCTCTAGTTGCCAATAAAAGCACTATTCGTTCATTTTATATGAAATTTGACTGGTAATGTTGACTAAACTTAATCACAAAGTATTTTGAATTTTTAAAATGGAAAATATGCCTCGAAAAGTATTTCAAATAAAATACAAAATGCTTTTTTTGAAAAGGTATTTAAATGCAAAATACAAAATAGGTATTTTGTATTTGCATTTTAAATACAAGTATTTCAAATAAGTCGCATCTTTGCTGAATTGTAGTAATTTGAATTGCTTACATTATCCAAACATCTCCAAGAAATTGGATAAATTCCCCAGAAAATATTCATGGGTGTATTAAAGAGTTATCTAGGAGTAATCTTACAAACGAATTTTAGTATCCACTGTTTAATTTCAAGCCATTCTTAGAACAAGTCGATTTTTTTAGAAAATTAAATTTTATCAGCTTTGTGTCTACTACAAATTACGTAGTTTTTCCATGTTCTGTTATGTTATTGGTTAATTAATTTTTGTTTTGCTTGTCAATTAATAATCAAAGAGCGTCTGTCTGATAACATTTTATCATTCTGATTTCTAGTAAAAATTCAATTAAGCTTGAAAATGGAAGTGATTGGAAGTGTTATAAATTTCGGCTCCCGCTTAAAATTGAATTAAGTCTAGTGTTTAGCGTCAAGCGAAATGAAGTCACTATTCGTAGTATTTTCCGTGTTATTTGGCCTTTCGGCAGCATTCAGTATTGATGATATTAATTGGAAGGATGTCCTCCATCAAATGGAAAATAATAATATTAAAGGACATCGTAGATCGTCCACATGGAAAGGACATATTGAATCGAGAATAACTGCGGGAAAATTGGCAGTTGCAAATCAATTTCCTTACCAAGTTGCACTTTTAGTTGTTGGAAACCCTCCGAAACCTGGTGGTGAAAAACCAATAATGCTCTGTGGTGGATCACTTATAAAAGAAGACTATGTATTGACAGCAGCGCATTGCTTTGAAAAGTAAGACTTTTTAGTTAAAAAAATATGTTGATGATACAAATTAAATTTGATTGTAAAATTTTCAGTGTAATTGGAACACTTGTTATACTTGGCCAAATCAACATAACGAAATATAACGATACGGATGTCATAAAGTTCCCTGTTGGTGTTACTAATATTCACGTTCATCCAAAATTTAACAGCACCTATATTGCAAATGATATTACTATAATAAAGCTTCCGCAAAAAGTAACACTAAGTGAATCAATTCAGACAATAAGTTTGCCGCCATCGACACTGAAACAAGAAGATATACAAGAAAAAATTGCTGTAGCCTCCGGATGGGGAAAAATAGCAGATAAAGGTGATACTGCAGACATTCTACGATATGCAAATTTAAGGATCATTTCTGAAGAATATTGTAAGTTCTACTTTTGGTTTGCATTTGGACCGAAGCAAATTTGTGCCGATGGATCCAATCATAGATCTGTCTGTTCTGGAGATTCGGGAGGTCCACTTGCATTAAAGGATGAAAAGACTGGAGAAAATGTTTTAATTGGCTTGGTATCTTATGGTAAGTCACAAGGATGTGAAATGGGATTCCCTCAAGTGTTTACTAGAATTAATTCATTTTTGGAATGGATTCATGGCATTACTGGTATTGAGATTAAATGAAGATTTTTATTTAATTTGACATATAAAAAAAGTTATTTTTTCAATAGGAACATGTTTATTTAAATTAAAAATATATAAAGCTAAAACAGTTTTTTAAAACAATTTTTTGATGGTAACTCCCTGCGCCAATGGATTTTCATCTGTAGTATTTAATATCATTCGTCTTTTAGACAACTTGAAGCGTACTTCAAGTACAAAAGTAAATGCAAGCAGCACGGCTGGAGCCGAACCGGGCTTGAAAGTTTGAGTGCTCGAAATTATTCAGGCGTAGTCCCTTAAGGTCTAAAAGAAAATTGTGGAAACATGAAGAGACCAAATTAATAATAGGCGCGATATGAGAAAGAAATATAATAATGCCTCACAAATCCACAAATGTCAACAATTTACTTCACCCGACTTCAAATGTCGGCTCAAGAACTCAAGCTCATTTCAAGCTAATATGTTGCTTTATGTAGGCAAAGCATATGCGCGCTCGAGTTGTTGAGATTTTCAAGCTTTTGAGCACTCAAGCTGCCATGGAAACGTACTATTTGGTTCTTATCAATTAGGGGGCTATTGAAAAAGGCAAATTTTTCATGATGCTTTTGTGGTAGAGCGGAAAAGTTGCCTCTATGCATAAGTAACTTCTGTTCAAAATTTCACCACGATAAAATCCTCTGTTCTGGCAAGGGACGTGAAATTTAAAAAATTTAGTAAAATTGCCAAATTTTTTATTTTTTCGGAAATTTTTTTCAAATGTCGCAGCACTTTGCGGTGGTGTGCAAAAGTTGCACTTATGTATGGTTAATTACTGTGTAAAATTTGACGCCCAACGGGCAATATCTTCTGTTCTGGCAAGGAGCCTGAAATTACCCAAAAATCGACAAAAACACTGTTCAACGGGACCGGGAAATTTGAGCTTTGAGCTTAACCTAATTCCTAATTTATCCAACGCGATACTCCGTCCAAGTCAATTCGGCTTTCGGGAATTTTGACCACTGTCCGCCTTATCAGCTCTAATCTCCCATATCAATTCCCAATCCCAACCAAACTAGTTAAAGGAACTAACTATCTAGTGTTATGGGAAGGCTAATTATAATCGGCTGACAGGGACCTGTGTTTCCGTAACAAAAAACGTCAATTCTCTCGTTATCCCTGCCAGCAGGATTATACAGGAAGGAATGCATTTGTTCAACTTAAAGAAGCTGCCTTCAGGGCGTACAAGAGCCCCCGAGTGAATCACACCGTCGAGAGTAAACTCATTAATGCATCCGCTGGCAGGGAAAACTTCGGGTCCTTGGTAAATTCCTACAAGAAGAATTTTAACACATCCACTACCCCTTCCTTTATCCACAAGGGGAGTGGGTGATAACAGACAGCAAATCGAAGGCGGACTTACTCGCATTTTTGTTCGCTTCGAATTCTCCTCTGCTCGCAAATGCTATACCGCTTTCTGCCCCCCCCCCCTTCCACACACTCTATGGACAGTGTCTTCTTTAGGACTCACGAGGTATATAGGTGTTCCAAAGAGCTCGATGACAACAACTGGTACTGGGCCTGAATACATTCCCCCATCGTCTTCAAAATACGCCTCACCTTTAGGCAAACCTCTGCGAAAACTCTTTGCCTCACCATATTTCTTCGGAGTTTATCCAGACTTTGTTGCCCGAGATATCTCTAAATCTTTTGACGAAGTATGGCATTCAGCTCTGTTTGCTAAATTCCAGCCTATTGGTACTGACACCCCACCCCATCTCTGCTGGTACCATCCAAGGGTCAATTCTGTCACCTGCTTTATTTCCTGTCTTTGTTAATGATCTACACTCAATTCTTTCCAACCCTCTTCACAGCTTCGCCGTAAGAATTGTTTTGAATTGAACTCTTCCAAAACAAAATACTGTCTTATTTCCAACAAAACCTAGGAGACCTGGGATTTCTTAAAAGATACAAATTCCTCCTTCAACCATCGGCCTTGGCTGTAATATACAAATCCTACATCTCAGTCAGTATTTCCGAACCCCTACAACATGCAAGGGTTCAAACGCAGGGTTCACACTATCTCATTCAACGTCCTCCTAACACCTAATAACCTATTTTATCCCTCGTACTTATCTTACTACTAGACATTGCTCAACCACATGACTGGTAATACCAAGGGTGATTCCTGAGTTTAAATTTGGCACATAAAAATAGGAGGCAGCAGTACAAACTTAGCGCTCCTCTGAGCTCTGGTCTTCTACATCAAAAAACATCCAAGAGTTCAAACGAAGAAGGATTCATCGCCAATTACTTCAACACCTTCCGAATTCCTCATAACAACAAATCTGTTCTCTGCTCGAACTAACGTTTTTTTATTTCGTCTTTCTTTTTTCGTTAAATTTAAACTAGTTGGGTTGTGGGTTTGACCCTTTCGGTCAGCACGAGTGTGATGAAAGCTAAATAAAGGGCTCGACCGAATATTATGAAATTTTTTTCAGATCATGTTTTGCTTCGATCGGCACCTCAAATAAGACGATATCATTTTTGGTTTGCGCGATATCGTGCTGGTATAAAATCACGTACGTCGTTTAAACAAAAAACGGCTCGACCGAATTTTATGAAAATATTTCCAGATTATATATTCGTTAATACGCGTCGATCGGCACCTCAACGAAGTCGGAATCTTATTTGGTTCGCGCAGTATCGTGCAAGTATAAAAATCACATAAGTAGTTAAACCAAAAAACGGCTCGACCGAATCTTATGAAAATCTTTTCAGATCATATTTCCGTTAATACGCTTCGAACGACACCTTAGCGAGGTCGATATCTTTTTTGGTTCGCGCGATATCGTGCAGGGAAAAGCGACTGCATACGTACGCAAACGCACACACACACACGCACACACACACATAGTTCTCAAAATTTATGTTTAAAATGCTATTGTGACCTAAAAAAATGAAAATATGTTGAAACTTACGATTTCGATTTTCGGACCGATTACAATAACTTCCTCTGGGAAGTTAGAAAATGAAATTCGAAAATATTATTACTGACAGGACTATTTTATTAAAGCTTTTTTACTTCATGCGCTTTTTCTTAGATTCATACCCAAATCCATTTTGAACAATCACCATATTGAAAGCATGAAAAGCTTATGTATGGTGCGTCGAAAAGCTAAAATTTTTATGTGGCTTTAAGCTTTGGAAGTTTAGGTTTGAATATTGGGAAAATTGATAAAAGATTCACAAATACAAGGACGAAAAAGTCTAAAAATTCGTCATCAAAATCGTTAATGGATTCATAATGGTTTTTCGCTTCAGTATTTTATAACTTTTATATAATTTTTATTGTATCCAATCCCTTTTTTGTGGTTCCTGCAGATCAGATTAGTCCTTTATTGTTTAAGTCCTTTTGCATCCACCATCGCCATCTACGAAAAGGCTTAGTTAGTTAGTGATGCTGTTAAAATAATGGAAGACAATGTTTAGTGGAAAAAGTATGGGGTAAGCATGTTAAGCCGACATTAACCAAACAAAAAAGCGCGCCTCATACGCCGATAGGCATGTTATGTGACTGGATTGGACAAGAGTTTAGTATTATGAGTCCTTAACAAATTCTAGTCTAGACGTATCAAAGATGGGGATTTACAAAGAAAGTAAGGAATAAGGCAGGGAATAAGACTAGACCTTACAACTTTTTGACTAACTAATAAATCCTTGAAGCTTACTTGGGTTCACCAACATATTGCCCTTTTTAACTTCGTTTATTAAGGCTCTTGGATAATTCTTTAGATCTCTGAACGACATAAAAATTACCCTGAAAAGTTCTTCACTGAGAAGCCCACACTGATTAAGCAGTCTGGTTGCATGAGAGTTCAAAAGGTTGAATAAACATTAAAATATAGCTTTCAACCACAAATATTTTAATTTCGTTCTCCAGTTCCATATTTCTGTAGAGTTTAACATTAGTCAAGTTCCGTGGGTTTTCAAATTTGCTGTCAAAGTCGTAGCCAACAGTAGGTACACTAGGTTTAATGGTTAAGAGTTTTATCAGAATCGCTAATTCATTACAGTGTGATATATTTGTGATAAATAGATTCAGGTTGATATTTAAGCAAGTTCTATTTATCGAGACTAAAGGATTTGCAAAGTTTCTTATACTTTTACACTAAGGCGTTAGACTACAGAAAATTTCTTTCTTCTCTTCTCCGCAAAACATCCATAATCCAATAGACTAAGATAAAAGTAACTACTGTTTTTCGCCCTAAACTGCTGGAAAAATATAAATATAGCCATATTTGATTTAATTTGGCAAAGTTTAGTGGTTGCTGGCGTAGTGGAGATCAGTTTGCATGCGATTCAATTCCATTACACAAAGCGTGATATGCCGTCATATCGTAGGCAAAATGAACTTCATAAACATCATGAAAATGGGCCCTAAATCAGGCTGAAACATGTGATAATAATGGTCTAAGATCTTCTGTTAGAGGAGATTTCGTGTCACAGTCGTAGCAGCAGTATAGCAGGCTGTGGAATATGAATCGAGTCTATTGGTGTTATGGTGTTATTATTACATGTAATGATGGCATTTTGTGCTACATTATTTTTTATTAATTTTGTTATTAAGCCATGCATGATGAACTAACTAGGGTCGTATTTAGAATATTGTTTCGAAGGGAAATTTTTGTGAAAGAGTGAGAGAGCTTTGTTGAGTTTTGTTTTGGAAATTCTTAAATCAAATTTAATTGAAAGCTTTTTTGACGTACATTATTTAGAAAAACACTTTTTTTTGTGAAAAAGTCTGAGCTTATGTGTCACCCTTTATACTACCTGTACATAATGAAATACAAAACCTTAATTTTGACAGGTGCTCGGCGTTAATACAGCTAGGGACGGCTGAGTCACTGACGTTGAAGTTTTAGTGAAATACGTAAAGAAAATGAGTTTGGGCTGGCGTTGTAAGCAAAAAATGACTCAGAAAAGAATTTTTTTTTGATTATTGCCTACCCTAATGACACCCTTGCAATATTTTCGAAAACATTTCGAAAATTTTTGCAAAAATCAATTTGTTAGTGATTTTTTGGCCGAAAAGTGATTTTTGGAAACTTTGACCTTGAATAACTTCGAAAGGGTTAAGTTTTCGAAAAAACGACAAGAGGCTTTTTTGTAGGCAATAACGTTTCGTATTGACTGATCAAAAGAAATTTTCGAAAAAGCTTTAACTCTGATCATTATCATGTTGGAATAGTGCTCCGAGAACGTATTGCGTGTCGAATCAATGTAGCTGCCTGCGCAATGATTACCTCAGAAAGACCTACAGTCACGGATTAGACCTTGCCCTCAGATAGTTGAGAATACGTCCCATTAACAAGATGCGGGTGTCGACGAGGGTTGTACTCACCTTAAAAATAGTGTTAGTATTTATTTTAGGCAGAAGTCGTAGAAGATTAGTTTAATGATGAGTGAAAGCTGGCGACTAAATACAGCTGTTTTTAAAAAAAGGACATGTGAGGAAAAATACAAAGAGGACAGAAAAGAGTAAAAGGGTTCACAGACGGGAAAAGAAGCCTAGGAGAAAAATCTTAATTCTAAGCTAGGACAGTGTAGAAAGTGAAGTGATGGGTCTGTGGTATGATCGAGGTCGATGGGAAAACACTGAAGATGCTGCGAGCTGAAGTATTTGAGGTTACATTTATACGTCTGATGACGATGATCAAGCTTTGAAAAAGTTATACATCATACATCTGCTCTCAAAGAACCATACTTCAGGTTCAGACGGTATCCTCCAGGAGCTGGTCAAATATGGAGCACCCACACTACATCAAACGATTCATGGAGTAAAAGTGCAAGTATGGGAGGAAAAATCAATGCCAAAAGACTATAAAAGATGCATCCTATGCGTATAACACATTTCCCAATACCTTGAGAAATAGATGAGCAAATCCATGTCTTCGGCTAGACAGGCTTATCATTGGAAAGTTTCTTTTACAGCTTAAAAATGTGACCGTGTAAAAGATAGAACTTATGAATGCCATTGAATTTCCCAATCATTGTTACAGTATCACTTCGTTTTCTCTGTCCTACCAATCCGTCATGTCGAAGTTATTTTTTTTTGTTTATAATAATAATATGGTGATGAACCTTTCGTTTGAACTCTTGATTGCTATAACCTGCACATGCACCGCTAAAAATTTGCGAAGTCTTTACAATATCAAGAATTTGATCAATGGAGTCTGAAGGAGTTGAATTAACTTCAGTTACATGCAAAGAAAATATAATTAAAATAGCCGACGTTAATTTGTTTAAAGATTCTTCTGGAATCGTTTGCCAAGCATTAATAATTTTACTTTCAGTATTAATATTTATTCTTTCCTGTAAACGTTCTCCTTCTCTTAAAAAACAATAGACCTTTGCCTCCAATTTGCAATTGATTGAAAATCAATTCCATTTCAGAATTTCCTAATTTTAACCATTGAAGAAGTTCATAAATTTTGGTTAGAACTGGGTAAATTATGAATTATGGAATTTCCTCGAAATATTTAAATTGAGAAAATTGCGAAGAGAATTCATCTTTTATAGATTGCACAGCTGTGGTTAAATCTTAAGTCAATTGAATTTTATTAAATTCAGTTTCACGTGTAGAATTTTCTATAAAACATTTTAAATTTAGAGTTTTAAATAATATCTCCTTTAAATATTTGTAATTTGGTTTGAAATACTTGAATTAAATTATACGTGGTGAGATTGAACATTTGTTATTACTTTAATTTGATCAATATTAAATTAATTATGTAAAAAAAATGTTATGGTATGGAAACAAGCAAGAACTTTCTAGTAAATTACCTCTGCTTAACCATCTAACGTTATTTCATTACTGACATATTCCTGTCAAAGAACACCTGAAGAGACGGGGTAAAACTGATATCGACACATGTGGAAGCTGTCATGTAGAAACCGAAACTACAGAGGATGTCTTTCGCAATGGTGCTGCACTAGAAAGACGCAGTTCCCGACACACAAGAGCAATTAATGTCTAATGAAGTATCCCTGCAAACAATTTCTCGGAGGCTCGCTTTCTCGGACCATTCTCGATTCGAAAAATGCTTGCGAAGGGTACGAGAAAAAGATTCAAAACGCAAAATGAAAGCTTTCCTGGTTGATTTGTTTCTCCCAAAGCCTTCATGCTGTAGAAAAATATTGAGAGCCGATTTCCCCTGAATGGGACTTCAAATCTCCAAATTACACTAACAACATAACGTCATTTCACCGATTTGAAGTCCTATTGAGAGCCTTTGGTTTCTCTTCATGGATTTGTTTGGAAAGTTTGAGCTTTTGACTTGTTTTGCTCGGCGGAGTGATTTTCGGCGCAGAAGCGATTTGCTATCGATACGAGCATGCGATTCGTTATCAGCACGAGAAAGCGATTCGATCTCTTGCTCCGCTTTTATTGCCTTCGAATTCGTTTACGAATCGTTAACGAGTCCGAGATCGAAGCAAGCTTTCGCTTTTGGCAAATCGTTCTTGAATCGTTTCCGAATCGAAATGTTTGCAGGGATGGTGGAAGAAGCTCCCATACCGCCACGAAATACAAATACTACGCACTACAGCTTACGACCAACCCTTTTCATTGAGTGGCACCACTGATTGAAAAATGTAAAATCGTGGCACCCTTGACCAGAGACAGATCCAGTGTCGGATTAGCCACTAGGCATTATAGGCGACTGCCTAGGTCCGCAGCGCCAAGGGGGGCCGCAGGCCGGGGTCCAACAGGGGACGATTTTTCCTGAAAAATACATAATATTTTAGCAATCTTACAAAATTCCAATGGGTCACCGAATCTCTTTTAAATAAGAATTAGGAGATGGAATTTCTCGACGGTCGAAAACTAAACTAAAGGGTGAAAAATCATTTCCCTGGTTTTTTTCCAAAGTTGAAGAAAATTAGTTCAATAGGTCGACTCTTCAAACAAAAGTACCGAAAAGTCTTGATCTTACACTTCGATTTTGTGAAATAGATAATGAAATGAGGCCGAAGGGGGGGCGGGGGGTGTGATGGCCGCAACCATCGGCACTGCCTAGGGCCGCAGGAGACTCAGATCCGGCACTGGGCAGATCTAGAATCGGAAGAATGGGGTCAGATCTTCTTCGACGCTATCTATATATCTTTTTTTTGGCGTCTGTTCATAATAATGTTTATTATTCTGTCATCACTGTTACTTTCAACATGTCCTGCGCATCACATTCTGGTTATTTTTACAGCTTTTATGA
Source organism: Thereva nobilitata (assembly GCA_963855945.1). NCBI lineage: Eukaryota > Metazoa > Arthropoda > Insecta > Diptera > Therevidae > Thereva > Thereva nobilitata. The sequence continues at coordinate 36,898,119 of OY979696.1, forward strand.
TATTTGGATTATACAACTGATACAGTTCGTGATTGTATCTTCTCCTCCAAACACCGTTTTCGTTGACTCCGTTGATTCCGTCTTTTAAGATGCACATATATTTCGTTTTCTCTTCATTAATTGCTAGTCAGGATTTCCTTGCATTTTCATTGCTATGGTTTACTTCTTTTGGCATAGTTAAGGCCGATTTACATCCCAAAGTTAAAGTGGAAGTGCAGCTCTGGAGCTCTTTTATCGCACAGAAATTTGTATGCTTTTCTCTCTGTTGCACGAAACGTTGACTTTAGGTTGTAAATCGGGCTTAAAGGTTCCAATTCGAAATGAAGTGATGTGAGATTCTTACTTCTTTTGCGGCAGTAAAATATCCAGTTTGAAATGAGGCGAGGTGTGATTGCTAAATATAAATATATATACATCGTAGAGGCATAGGTTTCTTATTTTCTTACTCTTACTCTGAGGCAATTTAATGCATAATCAAACTCATGGAAAAGGCTCTTCATTAGTATTAATTTTCTTTCTTTCTTTAATTTGCTTGTTTTTGTCATTGGCACCTCGCCTCATTTGAAGTATGACATTGTACTGGCTTAAACGAAAAAAGAGGCTCCTCTTACAAACTAAACCATCCAACACTATCTCGTAGAACTGACAATGAGTTATTTTGAACTGAAGTAAATGTCCAAGAAAATGCCTAAACGTTGCGGCACTCTGGTTGAAAAACACTGGCATAACACATGGCAAGTTACTGATAATATTTATAAACAATATTGCTCCTTGAATTCTAACTTTAATATAAAAACATAATAAGGGTATTCGCGATTCGTGGGAAATGTTTCCCAGGATTACTTTTCCAAGAGTTGTTTTCTTCACACTGTGAACGTCCCTTCACAAATTAGAATTCGTCCACTTTATTTGGTTTTGATCTACTTTTACTTTTTTTAACAGTTTCGCGAACCATTTGAAGCAAAATCGCCAGCTTTCATATGTCACCTAACACTTGAATGATTTCTTGTTGCCATAGGAAAGCTTTACACTGGGTCTGGTGTATAGAAAATTTTTGAAGTATGGTTCTGTACAATTGTTGTTGTATCGTTGGAAAGTTTTCCTACGTTGCACCCGAACCTACGAATCTAGACCTGCTTCCGTCGATTCGTGAATACCCTTAATATTTTCAAGATTTTGTCCTTTAGTTAAGGTCATCGTCCCCAACGAAGTCATGAATTTCTTATCAATTACGAAGTAGTGAATCACGATTGGGCACAGGAATACGTAAAAAATGATTCCAAATGTATGGGTGTTTTAAAATACTTTAAGCCTCCTTATTTAGGCGGGATGTGACCTGGTTCAATGTCAAGACATCGACATGGTTATTGAACTGCAAACAGTACGAAAGCACGCTGAGAATTCGATTGGCAACCGGATAGATTGACAGGCAATAATACATTGCTTGTCAACAGCAGGTATTTATCGCCTACCAATTTATTGAAAATAAAGGATATTTTTTTGTGAATGCCCTTCTTACCACTTTACATGACTGCTGTCAAACAAACATTCCACAATTGCATACTATGTATGTATGTAAGTACTGAAACTTACTCCGCAAGAAGTGTTGATCACTGTCACCAAGGATTATCGCATATTCGCATCAACGTGGTATAATTTTATCCCGAATTCAGGATATTATTTAATCAGGACGACGCGTTTTTTTTCACCCTCCTCCAGAGTCGGAAATTTCAATTGAATTCACTTTTCTTGGGAATTTTTCATAGTAATCCCTAATGCCTCTTCGGGGTTTGAGTTTTTATGTACACGTTTAGAGCTGTGCTCCCCGTTTTTTTAGGGAATCGTCCTTGCTTGGCCTGGTGTGGAGCCTAGTTGGTGTATGTTGGTGGTGTGGGATGAACAATTTCGGTTTCCTGTTTGGCAAAAATTTCGGAATGTGACGTGAGAAGATGTGTGGCATACAATATCCGAATGCGAATGAATTGGTAGACGAAATTTTCTGCCACAGCCTTCTTGTTTTTCAATTTCAATAAAAGGTTTGATTTCGTTTTTTTTGTGGTGAGAGGAATTTTTAAATTAAAGGTATGTGAAAATTCCATTCTTCCAAAGAATTTCTTCTAGACACAGGCACAAGTGTTTTTTGCCAGCCTACAATTTAAAAGGTCCTAACAAATATCTTATTTTTATCTCTGTGCATTTATGTTGAACAAATTTATCAATTTTCCACTTTGTATGTTAACATTTTCTAATTTCTACGGAATCATTACATGTTGTACTCCATTTCTGCTCTAGGGTTACATTTTTTTTCGTTTTCATTATGGAGGAATATTTTATTAACAGAGAATGCTGAAGCCAAGAAAAAAGGAATCGTTTGAAAGTCTTATTAAGAATGTTTAAGGATTCAAATTTTCTTTTGCAAACGAAGGATTTCTTTTGATTTTGCTTTTGTACTTCGGTAGCACTCAGCAACTGAAATAAATTATGGAGCTTTTTAGGGTTTCAGATTTTATGCTTTTGCATGTTTGCAATAAAATTTTGATATTTGAAATGTTAAGATGATTGTTTTACTGAAAATAAGGGAGAAATATTTAAGCAATGTTAAAGATGCTTCTATTAAATAAATATTATTTTGTTCCCTTTTTAAACCGTAAAAGAACTTGCGAAAACAGAGAAATTTAAAGGTTTTCGCCAAGAAGGTTTTAACAAACATTGGTCTTTTTCTTAAAACTTGAATTTGTGATAGCATCTTTTGAAAGGGTTTGAATAAGATAGATTTTATATTAATATTTTAGCGGATTTTATTAATTACTACTAATTAACAAAGGTTTTTAGGTCGGGTCGCGAAATGTCAAATTATTAGGAAGAAACTGATTTTTGAATTAAAACAGAATTTTTTTTTAGAAAATACCTGCCGCCAGTAAATACATATGCACACTTTCCGTACGAATTTCCAACATAAAAAACCCCATTTTTACAAAAAGGCTGGCACTGGAGGACCAAACATTTGTAAATTTTTCTTCATCCTCCTTTCTAGTAAAAAAACTCATATACTAAACGCGAAATTTTAAAATTATTCCCTTGAAGAAAATCAGTTGAGCAACGAAGAATCCACAGCATTTCGTTGCTAAACTCGTTCAGAGCACTGCCAATCTGAGCTTTTATTATCTTGAAGATGAATAGGACGATGTTTGTCAATGGGCACAACCCCATTTTGAATGCCGTACGTCAAAAACTAGTTTTAATACATTCTTGTTGAAATTATTCCAAATTAGCTGTTTGTGATATGTCTTTTTCCAGTTAAGTTTTGAATCAAAGGTTAATCTAATGTATAGGTAATCCCAACAATAGTTTTGTTACTCTTTTGTTCGTAGGATTATGTGTGGCAGCATTTGACTTGGTGTCCAGCTAGTTCGCTAGTGTGCGACTTAGTGTCAACTAAGATTGAATGGTTCTGATACTGTTACCAGGAAACAGAAAATGCCAGGATTCACTGACGTGGTCCTTGTGGGTCAAACTTCAAGCCTGTTACAGCAAGCCAAATACTTAGCACGACAGCAGCACAGGAGACTCTACTCAATTTGGTACCGCTCTCTCTTGAAGTAGAGAAGTTTTCTAAAAAAGCTTCACTGAGGCTAAGATCGAATGGCCATTTGAGATATGATTTTCTGTGGGGAAATTCTACTATTGTCAGCGTTATTGAAGAGATCAAAGGGAGAATGCTATGAGATTGAATGCCAGCGAAGACATCGAAACTTAAGCTTTATTCCGTCAACGCACAAGAAACTCTATTCTGGGGTATTCCTAACGTAGGCTAGTATGTTGCACGGATGGCACCAAGCTGTAGGAGCCGGGATTTGGTGAAAAGTCCCAGATTTAGTATATGTGTACGGTAGGCGTGTATGCATTTTGAAAACTTGAGAAGAATCTATACCAACAAAAAAGCCTATCATTCCAACAAAAAAGCCTCGCGGTGCCAACTCTAAATTAGTTTGAGAATGCAAACGAGCCCTTGATATACCTAGGTATTCGCAATTGGGTAAGCTTTATGTGAGCCTGACTAACCAGGCCTTGGAAGGTCATAATAAGGTTGACGCCTTCCCAAAACAAGGTCCTGACACTGTGGTCTTCGGTCCGGGAACGTCTATTAGGGCACCCACAAGCTTGGCTGAAAGGGCCCTATACCAGGGATTCTCAACCTTTTTCAACGCACGTATCCCTTTTTGTTTATCATTAATTATGCGTACCTCCAACAAAAACACCTTAGTTTTATTAAAATGCGTTATAGTAGTTAAACTGTTAAAGAAGTGGTTATACTGGACGCAACGGAACGGAACGGACCGGATTGAAGTTTCTTCTTTGGAACTTGAAGGAACCGACGGATTGAAGTGTCAAAGGCGGAATTAAAAACAGCTGATTTTGTCATTTACTATTTAGCCCAAAATGTCGTCAGAGTTTGTTGAAAAATTAATAACTGCAGTGAGAGAAAATGAAATTCTATATAATAAAATATTGCACGGATATAAAATTTTTAAGCATAAGTCAGATGAACAAAATGGCATTTGCATACTTTCGATTCCGTCAGTATACCGGCAAAATTCCATTCCGTTGACTCTCCGTTCCGTTGTGATCCGTTGTGGCCAGTATAATTGTGGCTTTAATGTGCCTGCGGTGCTCTCCCTGTCTGTGACTCTGTGTTGCCATACTTGGACAATAGTGTTCCAATATACTATTCTACAGTAGTAACGAACGTCGTGTTTGCTGGTTGCAAATTTTAAATCATTACTCAAGAACTTTTGTAACAATAAAATTCTAGAATATATCTAGCGTACTCCTTACAGAATTTGGCGTACCACCGGTTGGGAATCAATGCCCTAGACGATCGGACTCTGATGTAATACACCGAACAGGTGGCCCACCTCTGATCTGGTGAGCTCCAAACTATTCATTTGGGCCTTTTCGCAATGCTGCCAGAAAATTACTGCGTTGAAATAAGCCATAAGTGTCATTGCGGTCATCGTACCTGCAGGCTTTGTGAAAACCCCATTGGTCTGCCTGGTAGGAAATGAAAGAATTCACCTGGAAATATTCGTTAGAGTTCACCAGCAGACATTTCTGTTATTGGTGAGAAAAGACGATGTGAAACATGAGTGACTTACTGTTGACAAAAATACATGAAGATATTTATATGAAGATATTATATCAAAAACCGGTTTTTCGAAAGAAAATTTTGATCACTCAATACGAAACATTATTGCCTGCAAAATACCCATCTTATAATTTTTTGTACTCAATTACGTTTCGTATTGACTGATAAAAAAAAATTTCGAAAAAACCGGTTTTCGAGTGATTTTTTGATTAAAAAATGATATCTCCGGCGGCCATGTTTTTTTTTGTGATTCCGAAGCTGTGGAGCCCTTTTCAGCCATTTTGGAATTTTGTCTCCTTTCGTGCGTTTTTTTGCCAATTTCCTCGGAATAAATGTAAATAAAGCAATTAATACACCTATTTCGATGCGGTTTATTTTTAACGATAACAACGGTTTCAAAATGAGTAGTTAAATTGCGCCAATTTAACTTATAGTTTTGCCGGGTGTCGGCCTTGAATATAAAGAAAATGAGGAGATTACGATTGTCCGTTTGTGTATGCGTCTGATTTATTACAGGTGAACCCAAATTAGGGTGTGTGAAAATATCTCTATATACTCGTAGATGTACCTATATTAAAGAGATTTTGTTTTAATCGCATAATATAGAAACCCATACCCGTCGGTGTGTGTGTGTGTGGTGTACGGCCGAACTGCCCTGCAACGAGCCTTCTGATAACCGCCATATGGCCGAGGACCATGTTTCGCCCGTAGTAAGGCCATATTTTATTTTTACTCGGGATAAGAAAAATATGTGTCCCTGCCTTCAAATTACCACTAGAGCGCTGAAAAATCGCTCTGAATACCTCAAAAAAAATTTAAAGTAATTTTGGCCTGGAGCCCTAATTCACCCCCAACCCGCCGATAACAAAAATATGCCTCTCCCGCTATGAAACTGTTTCGTATCGCGTATTTATCTTGAAAGCCGAAACTACAAATCTTTTGAGTGGAAAAACTACTAGGCAAATAATTGATTCTTTAAACACAATTTATAAATTTTATTTGAACAGATTAACAAGCCGAAAATAATTGATTATAACTTTTAAATTTAAACGAATTTTGAAGAGACCGAGATCCGAGTAAGTGGACGTTAAGATTTCGAATGTTTTATCATAATCCATAATTCGCCGTTCAGGCAGGAGGTAATGGAAGTGTAATTTGATATTTAATATAAAGTCACGTTGAAGTGACATGCATTACTTTAAAGAAAAATGCATACTTTGCACAAAAGTGCAATGAAAGAATTGAAGTACTTGGAAAAATGATTAAATTGAAATAAAAATGATTAGCTAGAATAATTTATGGGAGGTATAATTGAAAATGAAATAAGAGTAATGAACTTGATATTTAAGGAATTTGCTGTCATGCACAAGTAGGCAAGATTTAAGTTAACTTTATAACAAAACTACTATTGGGCACTCAAAAATCACCCTAAATTTTTTTTGGAGCGAATTTAAACTGGAGCTCCAATACTAAATATTTACCGGAAATTTAATTCAATATACATAAATGCCCAATTCTAAAATTTCAAGTTAATGAAAATTATTTTTTTCAAAAGGGACAGTTTTTACAGGTTCAGACTTCGCAAAGAATTAGAAATAATAGTATAAACAAAGAGGAGTTTTTAATTTATCATAAACTAAAAAATTTTAAACTGTTAAAAACTAATTTTGTTGAGAATTTCGTCATGACATGACATAGGGGGTAGTTTGTAAGGGTTGGAACATTTAATTTAATCACAAATTACATTCCAGTAAATGAAAGAAAGTTTATTTTATATATTTAAACATAATTTAATCGAAATAATGCTTAAATATATTGTTTTAAATTTTTTTGTCAAAAGGGGTAGTTTTCACCCCCTAAAAATAAAAAGCACGCATCAGGAGCATATAACTTTTGAAGAGGAGGGTAAGATAAGTTTAATTACCAAATTTAATGTAATACTCTATTTTTACAGCTATGTATATCCACTGGACTACTTCTCATTGTCAATTAATGTTGGAAATATTTATAAAAACCTTTGCGAAAATTATCACTAATCAACCTTCAATCTTCAAGCATAAAGCCTTCGCTTTTGTATTTTATAGACCTTACATAAACATTCGTATTGCCGCAGTAATTACACAATTGATTACACTTATTTATAAGTGACAACATTCCTGCAGCGTAGTAAATCTACACAGCTGATTAACGTTATCTTATCTAAATTGTAAATTCAAAAGGGTTCGAAAATGTAAAGTGGAATTGGTACATTATGCATCTCATTTAGATAAGCTACAGAAATTTACATAACACTACTGCAGTTATCTCTGTCCAGGGTACAACTGAATGGATAATGAGAGTTAAAATTATGAGAGTCAAAATTTGTTTTTAAAATTCACTTTACATTAATATTTTTGGTAACTATTAATAATTTATTTATGTGTTTAATTTATTGTCAATGTCAATGTTAAAATTTGCTTCAAATGTGGCAATGCGGACGATGTTTTAAAAAATGCTAGCGGATTTCGATATGGAGATGTGCAATTTTGGATAGCAAGCTTTATTTAGAAAGATAGTCTAGGGAGGAGTGAAAGAACTGGCAACGGCAACAAGCGGTTTTATTCCACAAGATCTCCATCCAATACTACCGTGGCAGAATGCTGTGAGAATATGGCTACGACGCCTACACGCTGAGAGGCGATGGCAGGAGACAGGACAGGGAGACCAGAAAGAAGGGAAGTTTGTTCTTATATAGTGGATAATTAAGACCCATTTCCTAATAGCGTAAGTATAGCTTTACCTGAAAATCTGCGATGGAATGATCATATACTTCAAATCCAAAACAAGCATCTCAATGCCAGGGATTTCTTAAAAGATACCAATACCTTCTTCAACTTCACAACCGATTCCGGTGTCCAATAGAAGAAATGAAATGAACTAGTCCAAAGTACATCAAAACTAGACAAACCGAATTACGAATGGAATTATTGAAGGTATTCAGCATAGACAACAATAAAATTATTCCAGGTGATCAAAGCCATACCCAATGTCAACTTAAGACACACACACACAGTTTTGCTACGGTATCCAAAAGGTTAAATTGCATTGAACTCAATTTGTACGGAATATTTTCCTTTATCGTGAGCTTGCGACATTTCTGGCTCTTTTGTATTCAGAAAAGGTCATGGCATCAGTTACTCAGGTAACAATGAATACCTTGCGAGGGCATGATAAAGAAGCTCATCAGGTGCAAATATGGTGCTTCAATTTCAGATATAGGAGAGATACTAGATGATATTATTGTTTCGTCACATGTTCGTTAAAATGATTAGGAAAATATGGCGAGGCACCGTCAAAACCATTTCCATATAATATAAGTAAGGCGTCTGCATGCAACGAGTTAAAATTTCCTTCACGGAAATTGTGTAGGGCTTTTTGTGTGGTGTTGTTTTTTTTTTGTTTTTTTGGTTACCAAATGGAGTTTCCGACGTGCTCGTACGTGTGTAGATAAAAATATGTGGAAACGAAATTCGAAACCAAATTGAAAAGGGTAAAATTTTGCCTGATTGTATTAAAATATCGAAACTTTTACAAACAGTTGGTTGCCCACTTCAAATCATTATGGTTTAAATTAATTTTATTTTGTAAGTTTTTGCACGTGGGCTGCTGTAGGTCACGAATTGAACTTTTAACTATTACAATTCATTTAAGCCAAACTACAATACAATAGATTCTTCGTTCACGTGTCAGTAAAGGTTTTTTTTCAAATGGAGCAAAAAATCTACTAATGGATCTAGAATGTAAATGATTTTTTACTCTCCCGAGTAAAAATAAATGATGGCCTTAGAAGGGGCAAATGCCGACTGTGATTGAAACATAGTCCTCGGCCATTTGGCGGTTAACAAAAGGCTCGTTGCAGGACAGTACGGCCGTACAGGGGGCGATTGACGGTGAAACAACGGCCTTACAGTTCCAATAACGGCCATACGACGGTGGTACGGCGGCCGTATGGTTGCTATTATGGGTATACGACGGTGGTACAGTGGCAGCAACGTGGATATTCGCCCTCCTATAAGAAAATATATTTCACTGCAATTAAATGTTTGGTTTTTTTTCGGTTGTGTTTTTTTTCAAGCCGCTAAATAACAAAATTTCCCACTAAAATATAAATCAACACGCACCACACACTTCACGTACAACAAACCGACGACTGGCAAACTTGTTTCTCTTGTGCATCGATATCTTTAAGTAAGATAAATCGAAAGAACCATTGCACATAACGAAAATGATGAAGTTCCCATAAAACACATTCAACAATACATTTGGTGCAGATTCTTTTTTTGGCTCAAATTTCCCGTCGAATGCCCGTTTCTACAGCTCAGTACTTGGCCTTTTAAATCTTTTGGTCAAATTTGGCCGTCGTAAGGCCGTATGTGCTCCCATTAAAAATGGTTAAAAACTCTACGGCCATCATATGCCCCTTCAAAAGCCAAGCGGCCGGTGTTCGCCCTTTATAAGGCCGTTTTTTATTTTTACTCGGGCTGTCAGATACTGCGAAAAAAACTATTAAAATTACTTTATATCCTCCATATTTTCTATTGAACTAAAAAATTTAGTTAGGTAATTGGGTATTTGTTTATTCTTTGTTTGATGACGTTCGTTAGCAGAAACGGTCCAATTGCTTTGGTTTTCAATCAAGGTTATATTATATGCGGGACTTGTGAATGAAACTTGTTAGAAGTACAACCTCTGAGCTTAATAATGGAACACAATATCTGTCAAAGGTCCGTAATGACAGTTTTATTTTGACACTTCAAAACCTAAACCTAAGAACGATGTTAACTAGAACTTTTTTAAAACCAAAATGAGAACATATGAATAAGGCTATTGATGCCTTTAGTAATAACGGATATTCTTCAATTAATGTTGCAGACGTTTAGAAGTCCCTAAGTGAACAATACTTATTCAGATCTGCAACACGGATGCAGCCTGAGTCTTTCACTACTGTGAAGTAAATGAAAGTAGTAATGATGCTTGACTCCCCGAGTAAAAATAAATGAACGGGCAAATGCCGACTGTTTTTGAAACATAGTCCTCGGCCATCTGGCGGTTAACAGAAGGCTCGTTGCAGGACAGTACGGCCGTACATGGGACGACTGACGGTGATACAACGGCCTTACAGTTCCAATAAGGGCCATACGACGGTGGTACGGCGGCCGTATGGTTGCTATTACGGGTATACGACGGTGGTACAGTGGCAGCAACGTGGATATTCGCCCTCCTATAAGAAAATATATTTCACTTAAATTAAATGTTTGATTTTTTTCGGTTGTGTTTTTGTTCAAGCTGTTAAATAACAAAATTTCCCACTAAAACGCACACTTCACGTACAACAAACCGACGACTGGCGAGCTCGTTTCTCTTGTGCATCGATATCTTTAAGTAGGATAAATCGAAAGAACCATTGTACATAACGAAAATGATGAAATTCCCATAAAACACATTCAACAATACATTTGGTGCAGATTCTTTTTTTGGTTCAAATTTCCCGTCGAATGTCCGTTTCTACAGCTCAGTACTTGGCCCTTTAAATCTTTTGGTCAAATTTGGCCATCGTAAGGCCGTATGTGCTCCCATTAAAAAAGGTTAAAAACTCTACGGCCATCATATGCCCCTTAAAAATCCAAGCGGCCGGTGTTCGCCCTTTATAAGGCCGTTTTTTATTTTTACTCGGGTCTTGACAACATTGTCACAACACTTGGGAAACAGTCAGTTAAACACATTTTATCTTATAGCATTCTTCTGTTCATTGAACATGAGCGAGGAAAGGGGTCATCCATGAATTACGTGAGGCGTTAAGGGGAGGGGAGGGAGTCGAGCCGAATCTCACCAAATCTCACCAAATCTCACGTGGGGGAGTGAGGGGTCTCGACAAATATCACGTAATTTTTTTTCCGCAAGAACAGGGTAAAATTACGAAAACTGGGTTAAATTAATAGTACAGGTAAATTAAGCCGAAAAAAGCGATATAGCGGAAATAATTAGGTACAGGCTGAAAATTGGCAGAGATTTTCTTTCCCGGGAAGCCCTCTTTTTAAGGGGTTTTAGCCCTCAAAATGGGTATTTTCGATTTTTCTGCAATTTTTTTGCAATTGTTATTAATATCTTTTTGTTTTCTTCAATTTTGAGTATAATATCTGTAAATGAGAAAATCTTTAAAATCGTCTTTTTGGATCCGCACTTAGATATCATTCACGAAAATCTTGGTGCAGTCTCAGATGAACATGGTGAAAGGTTTTATCAATATATATTGCACATAGAGAAGGAATAATGAGTCCATTACATAAAAAGTATACTAGTAGAGAGAAATTAAACAAAAAAAAGCGAAGGTATGATGTAGTTGGGAAGTTGGATTTTTTTTTTCTTTACATATGTTAAGATAAAGCGAAAAAATAAATTTCTGCAAAAGCGGTCCTGTGATGCACGAGAAAATTGCATAAATGTCCATTTTTGATGCATTTTGAGTGCATTGCTACACTATTTTTTTAATTTCTCCAGTTCTGTTGGTCGTAGAAAAAAAAATTGGAAAATACTCGTGAATGAATAGACTATCGAACTGATTCGGTATAAATACTTTAAAAATGAATCCTAACCTCAAAAACCCAAAATGTATGAAATTTTGTTTTATTTTACTAAAAATGAAATAAATAACGGGAAAAAGGTCGGATTTTGATAAAAATTGGAGAAAATATGTACTTTGATGCTATAAATACGTGGTTGAAATTTCAAAAAAAACTTTCGATTTTTACGGTAACAATTCGGACTTTTCGAAAAATTTTAACATTGCCGCCATTTTATGCCAACTCATCGTACGGTAAATTATTTTTTTTTAAATTGTAGGTTTTTTTATGTACTTTCTTGTAAGCATACGCAATACTTCGTTACTTTATTTAAAATGTCTATTTTAGGACTTTGAAAAAACTAAAAAATTTCTATTTTTCAATTTTTTGCTTTTTTTTTCATAGTTGGCAAGTAGCTTTTCATAGTTGGCAAAAAGCCAAAACGCCAAAAACGCCTCACGTAATTTATGGATGACCCCAAAAGTAACTGTCACTAAAATGCAAAAAAATATCGAATTTCTTCAGCACCTCTCCGTTTTTCCACTCTCTTCTTGAGGGTATTTCGACGGAGAAGTTCTTCCTGAAGGTCTGAGTTTTGAGAGATCTTCGCTCCAAGATAGCGAGGCAAGGTATTTTATACGTCGCGTCGCGTCGTGTGGATAACGTTTCGGAAAGTGTTGGCCCTATCCTCGATTGTCTCTATAAGGTCTATTCTTTCCTGTATACGCTCTCAAAAGAGTCTTGCTCTCAGGACCAGACCGAACTTCTTCAAATTGACCCTTCTCGGGTTTCTGTATTGTTAAGGAACTTCAGGTTGCGAGGCCACTTCTGTGCTGGGGTTTTTGAAAATTTTTAATTTGGCATACTTGATTCCAACCGTAGGTGGCTTTCATTCCTCCTATATCTCGAAAGACTCCTCGTGGATTGAAGTGGCATCTTCTGCCATTCCTATGTTTTGGTGACTGCCCAGGCATCCGTTACAATCGTAGTATTTTGAGCCTGGAGGCATTGGATAAGCTTCCCGTAGTCCAGCTTTACCTTTGGCAACCAGATGCGGGCTCTGGATCTCTTAATCTTATAGTGACACATTCGCCTGGAAAGTCTTTTGGGCCTGGTCTTCGCATCTAATCACCCGAGGAGTCACAGCAGGACGTTGATCTCTGACCACCTCGCTCAGCAGTCTTTCTGGCTAGGGAGCCCTGGAAAATTTTGGCTTATTTGGCCCCTCGCTAGATCTTCTCTTTAGAAGAGAGGCTGTGCTATATGGTTGCCACTAGCCGAATTCGTGGTCGTTTTAATCACCGTCTCCTGATTGGAGGCGAGTAGTTTTTCCTCTGACTAGGTTAAAGGTTCAAAATTGTTTTTCTTGCTATCCCTCATGAGTAATACCAAAGTAAGTCCATTCTGCAATAGCCGCTTACCAGGATAAGGCACTTGTACGCTCCAACCTTGGCCGGGCCTCAGAGGGAACCGATTACAACCAGCACTTTAAACTCACGCACGCAGCCATTGGTACAGTAAACCGCTTGACTTAAAAGTGGGGAGCTATGTGCACAGGAAGGGCATTAATAGGATGCGTTAAAAATTGGAAGTGATGCACCTAGCTTCGTCTGGCCTCTTCGCATTAGCCTGTTCGGTATCGGTTTCCCTTCCGGCGGCTAACTAATTCTCTAGCTTTCCACTGTCGCCATATAGCCCAATGCTATCTTGAGTCACGCATGCCCCAGCACCGCGACAACGCTTAGGTACCTGGTGAGGTGCCGTCAACATAAAGTTGACACAAAATTTTCGGTCAACTCTTGATTTGGCTTTAACCCTTTATAATTATGCATAGGCTACTATGCAGCAGCGGAATTTTTTATTCTGAAGTCAAGAGTCGACAAAAAAAATTAAATCATGTCAGTTTATTTCAACTCAACAAATGTGCCACTTAAAACAACGAAAAGTTGAACCTATAGAAGGGAAATTAAGAAAGGACGACGTATAGATCAATCTTGATGGCACCCAAAGTCCACATAGGACTACTCATTATTCAAAATTTTCTCTTTTTCCGAGGCTACCACATAAATATAAAATTCCATACCGAGAAAATAGAACAAAAATTAAAAAATATGACTATAAAATTTAATTTAATATCTAAAAATGAAGAACACAGTAATTGGGCACAGTAACGAAAATGTCAATCAAGTTCAAGATTGTCCGGTTGTCTGCATTTTTGCCTTTGTAGAAGAATGAATGAATCTCCAGAAGATATCATCAAAAGATAGCAATCATTTTTCAAATTAAAATCAATTACACAATTAACTTTTTTAACATAATTACTTTCGCAGAGCTTTTGAACCCCAAAAGGTACCCTGATTTCCAATTGTGCTGTAAGAAAACGATTGATTAAAAAACCCCGCCCCAATTTTTGTCCCGAAAAAGGTTCAATCGTTTTTCGTTTGAATGGGGCAAAAAGAAGGAAATTTTCCTTTCAATTACTCTCTCTGGCCGAATGGGAGTGTGATGAGCGGCATAGATAGCACAGCTCTACCACAATTAATTAATTCCGATTTGTTGAACAATTCAGCATTTTAGAAAATTAATAGCAAGCAGAGTTTTTTTTACTCGAAACAATATGAAAGCAGCATGAGAAAAGTTGCAGTAAATAAGGAATTTAATTGGAAGGAAAAACATTTAGGTATCCTTCGATGGTAAATTTTGTCTGAATAAAAATGTATTTTTGCTCGTTTCGTTTTCCATATTTTATTGCAAATTGGAAAAAGAGTCGGTGATTTACACAGTAAATGTAAATGTAAAAATATGAACAGAAAGACATTTTGTAGGTTATTGGATTTAATATCTTTCGATTCAAATTAGTTGAAAGACAACAAAAACAAAATATTAAAACAATTTGGAAATACATAAATGGGAAGAATCACAGTAGCTAGTCGAAGTTTGTATGTAAATGTCTAAATTACTAATAGTCATAAAATCTACCTCGGCAGCATCAGACTGTTTTGCGGAATATTAGTCGAGTCAATGGGTGGTGTGAATAAAAATTGAGTGCAAGTGTTCACTCCATTTTTTTGAGTGAACACTTATTTTGGCGTGAATAAAAATAACCTTCGTTAGGTTTCGTTAAAATTATATTCTCGTTTGACTTTAAATCTTTGAACTCTTATCAATGAATTGTGTAAATTTACAGCATTTCAAGTGCATTATTAAAAGTTTGGGCATGAGTTGCAGTTAGACAATTGTGATGTCCAAACTTTTATTAATGCATTTGAAAAGCTGTAAATTTACACAATTCATTGATAAGAGATCAAACATTTAAAGTCAAAAGAGAATATAATTTTAAAATTGTTAATACATATTAAACTTTAAGATAAGCCTGAGTTCTAGAATTTCTTATTTTGCAATGAAACTTTTCTTGTGTATACCTATCACTGCCAAAGAAAAAAAATATTTTTTACTTTTTAGTCACAACTATAATTACAAACTAAATTTTTAAATTAATCCATTTTAAAAAGCAGCAGGTAAGTTTCTCATGCGATCCGGTTTTATATTTTCAATTTTCAATCCGTTTAAAGATCTTAATCTACTCAGCATTAGATAAATGCTTGACCTCGCAACAAAACCACCTTTTGCCCAAACTAAATCCCGCAAAGGTAAATTTTTCCCACAGAACCTCATTTAGCCTTAAATAAATTTTCCCAAAGTAAAACTCCTAAATACATCCACGTTTACTAGCCTACTAATTTCACACAAATGACGTTTCCCTTTAATCCCAAAATTTCCCATGAGTGAACTAAAATTTCCCGTGAGTGAATAGTATTTGAATGAGAGAATTTTTATTCACACTAAATCGAGTGTTCACTTTTAACGAATCACTCCACTCAGGAGTGTTCCCTTTAAGTGTACACTTAGTTTTTATTCACTCCACCCAATAAAGACATAAAACAGGCGAACTTCGGAAGTCCTCAGAAACAGCTCCGATTTTAATGATTTTTTTTTAAAAATTTTTGTTTTTTTATATTATTTAAAATCAGTAACCTTTTGAAGTGGGGAAGTAATTATTTATATTGTTTAAACATTATTTATGATATTTGTATGGGGTGTATTGCATAAAGTTACACAGCAGACGGCTGTGGATAGGTTTTGGATAGATAAACAAAAAATCGTACAGGTGCGTGGGGCAAAACCGTAACGGTTTAGCCGCTAGGGCGTTTTGAAATTTCTTTTCTACTATTTTCATGAGTAAGGTTTCAGTGACGCATAATACTCCCACCTATCTAAAACTGTAAAAGTCAAGGCCCTACCCTATCAACTTCCAGAGCCATGAGTCATCAAAGTCAAAAATTCGGTTTTTCTTAACTAAAATTTCAACTAAAACTACCTTTTTCTCCAAAAAATACCTAGTTAACTAATTTTTTTTTTGCAAAATTCGAAAGCTTGGACAATTTCCTATGAATAATGTCCAGGGAATTTTTATCCTACGGCTTTTATTTTTGGAGTTATAAGCAATTTCGATGCTAAAATTGGCTCTATTTCGTGTTTTTTAGTACTTTTTTACCTAAGCTTGGCAATTTTAACATCGAAATTGCTTATAACTCCAAAAATAAAAGCCGTAAGATAAAAATTCCCTGGACATTATTCATAGGAAATTGTCCAAGCTTTCCAATTTAGTATATGGAACTGGTATGGGAACGGAAGCGCTGAAAGGTTTTTAAGGAGTGCTCAAAGATGGCTATTGCAGCAATCCACTTCCCGACAATTGTATTGACCCTGACCCTTGATCAAAAGCGTTGTGAGAGCATTATAAAAAGCTTTTTAAAAGAACATTCCATTTGAAGTTGAATAGATTTTGTAAAACTAAAATTTCTTTCACTGTAAAAAATTTCTGTGGTAATTTAAAAAAAAAATACTGGAAGTTTTATTCCAATTCTACTTTACGTATTTTTACCAACTGTGTAGTAAATATTCTTTATTTGTGGGATGTAAAAATACAATCAGTATTGGAGCTTTCACTTCATAGTTTTGTAAATTTCCAAAACTGTTGTGTATGCTCTCTCCCTATACATAAAAATAGCATTTTTCCCACCATGCAAGGACCGTTTCGCAATGAAAGCTTCAAGCTGCAAGCGTCAAGCTGCAAGCTTCAGCTGAGTTTTATTTGAGCACTGCAGCTTGAATCTGTGAATGTGAATCGTACAAACCCTTTTATCCTAATTTTTGAAGCCTGAAGCTTGCAGCTTGAAGCTTTAATTGTGAATCGGCCCTAAGCATCAAAAATTATCAAAAATTTCTTGGCTCTTACAAGAACTGCCCAGACCCTGATCAAAGTCAAAGGTCTGACCTTAACTTAAGAACAATCGGGTATATATGCAGTGGCGGACTAAGGGTGGGGCGGAAGGGGCGGTCGGCCCCGGGCCTCTGGTTCCTGGGGGCCTCCAAATGTCTACAAGTTCCCTTGATCAAATCCTAAACAAGGCTTTAAAAAATTTGGTCAGAGACACAAATAAGTACAGCATGTAATTATTAAAATGGGACTTTATTGAATCGTTATCCTGTACATCGCTTATTCTTCAATACTTCTTGACCATTTTCATCTCGGTTGCAACATGCAAGATGAGTTTTTCTAAACTTAAGCCTGGGGCCCGATTCCGCAACGGTGAGTTTTACGGTGTTCACCGATTTCAGTGTACACTGCTTATTTTCGCGTCCGCAAGAGTGAGAATGAGTTTTTTTGACATTTGCGGTGAACACCGCCGTGAAAAACTTCTCACTGAGAAAAAGGCTGTGAATTTACGGTGAGTTTGAATTTTGACGAGTAAAGTTGTTTTTGTAATTTCGTGCGATGATTTTTGAATAAGTTTTTTAATTTTTTTAAAAAATAATTTTTTTGAGAGATTTGTTAGGTATGTAAATATAAAATGTTGTTTTAGTTTATTGTTCTAAAAGATTTTATTTAATTAGAATTATTAAAATGGAAAGGGCAAGACAGTACCAACTCAGCCGAGGTTGTCAGTGAGTTTTTCCTTCGGTGTTCACTGGCGAAAAACTCACCGTTGCGGAATCGGGCCTCTGGTGTCCACTATAGAGCTTTTTGCACAGAGCTAGAGAAAAATCTCGCGTAGGGACGCGTAGAGAAGTGTATACACCCTCTAGAGCTGTACACATACGCTCTACACCCACTCTACGCGAAAGTTTTCTCTGCTAAAAAACTACATAGTGTATAAGCAATTTTTTTTGTGTTGTGTAGAGCTCTACATCTGCTCTACGCTCTATCAAGCATGTTTGACAGAGTTTTTCTCTCTACAGTATTCATTCTTATTTGCATTTCGTCTGCGCTTCGAATTGTTGTACATCGGCCTGTGAAATAACAACGAAATTCGAATACGACATACGCAGAAAATGTGTCTTCTTCCGTGAGCTCATTCAATAATTCTCGATACATTCCAGCGTTTTATTTTCTTTTCGCAATCCAATCTCGCGCCCAACATTTCGTTTCCTTCTTTTTCTCTTCTTCGAGCAAAAATAAAACGGCAGCAGCTTGTTTTTGGCGAGAACTCATTTTATTATTTTTTTGTTTTCTATTAATTTCCTTTAAATTTTTTACACAATATGTGTACGCACGCATCTCTGAATAACTGAGAAATTAAATGACATGCAAAAGTTGATGGCCGACTCTACAGTAGAGAAAACGCATCTGCAGTGTACAGTCTGTAGAGCACGTGGTAGAGCTCTACTCAAAATTTCTCTAGAGCAATTCTACGGGCGGTGGGGTGGTAGAGTGGTAGAGACGCGCTGTAGTGTACACACTACAGGTAGAGCTTTACACTCTACACTCTACCAAAAAAAATTTATAGTGGACACTTGGCT
Organism: Thereva nobilitata; assembly: GCA_963855945.1. Taxonomy (NCBI): domain Eukaryota; kingdom Metazoa; phylum Arthropoda; class Insecta; order Diptera; family Therevidae; genus Thereva; species Thereva nobilitata. The sequence continues at coordinate 36,916,728 of OY979696.1, forward strand.
TTAGAACTACTTTCAGAATCGATGGGTAATTAAATGCTTTCCCTACTGGGAAATAAACATACACACACACTTTTACATACAAATGAAAACTGAATAAAAGGCTTCTAAAATTCCATCAACTTCTTAGACTGAGGGCCTCATTCAGCTTTGCCGCCCCGAGCCTCTGACGGGCTTAGTCCGCCACTGTATATATGCTTAGTATTCCATTGTTACCTGTGAATTATATCTATGAGAAGGAAAATTTAAACCTTACATTCCCATGAACAATTTGTAATTTTACTGAAAATATAAGTTCTAAAATTTCGCCTCTTACTGTAAAATTACAGTACAAAGTTCAGTACATAATGTGCTTTCAGCAAACAAGGAGCAGAGTTTTTTTTATATAGAAGCCTGCTTCTCGTGTACTTAGGGCCATTCATACACGAGGCACAATGCTTCTGCAGCCGAAAGCTTTGCTGCAAGTTTACTGAATATACACGGAGCAGAAGCGATCGAAGCAGTTTTTGTTTTGCTACGCGATGTTTGTTTAGATATTTGCCCTTTCTTTATAATAAAAAAAATTAATATCTTTACTTTGTTTACAATAAGAATTTTCCACTGTTTTGAAGGTTCCACTGTTTTCGTTATTTTACCAACGCCCAATCATTCATTTCTTATTTGTGGGAGTGTGGGCTTTTCCTGCTTGCAGATAAAATTCAGAAGCACAAAAATCTCCACCGAAGTTCGGAACTCCCCACTTATTGCATCTCCACACGCCTTCTTTGCCCAAAAAAAAAGCTTTTGCTGGAGAAGCAAGGTCTCTCGTGTACGAATGTCCTAGGAATGGACCTAGAAAACTCCAGAGTATGTTTTTATAACGTTCATGTACTGCGTTTCCATCAGCCGGGGTAGAGTTTTCGTTAAGTAAACAGAAAGCTTTTAACCTCAAGTTAACTCAATGCCGTTTCCATGCCGGTTCGCGGTTGAAATGACAGATAAATAATTTTACGTTGTGTCGTAGTTGGTACCCAGCGGGAAATTGAGTGCTCCAAAGACAATGAAAGAGCACTCGCATGGAGGCATGGAGTGCTCCCTTCCCTCTTCATATATTTTTTAACATTGGATGTCCGCCTAGGCTAGCACTCCTTTTGAGCTCCTATAGGGCTCCAAAGCGGTCCCCCAACAAAGTATATTAATCACGTCCAATGCTGCTTGTCCTCCGTAAAGCTGCTTGTCCTCCTTTAATGTAAAGCTTGAGGTCAGCATGATGGAGTAACCATCATTGCAAACGCCTCTTTAGTATTGTTTCCAATGTTAGAGTAATGTTTACATTGAGCTTGAACTTTACATTATCGAGAAAGTAGGACCCAAAGATTTATATTACGGTTGAAGATAATACTTGATTTTAGATATTGACTGATTACGCAGTGGAATTCAAACCAATACCCCTCAACCTCCTCGTAATTGTTCCTTAAAAATCGATTTCCATAATGTGAAATGTTCTAATTTTCAACTTAAGTGATTCGTGGCGAATTTATTGCTCTTTCTTTAAGCCAAACGTATTTCCGTTCTCTTTTTTTTTAGATTCAACAAAAATGGAAGGAAATAAAAAAGGCAATTGAATAAATGCGAATGTAAATTTAAATAGAATTCCTGAGCGTATTGAAAAGCTTTTTCCTGTATACCTTCCTCAAAGATGGTTTGATAATGAAGTCGACTTCTTCCAAGGAGTTCATTTTTATTACCAACCTTTCGCGAACCAGATTTTACTCCATCAAACTGGAACCGCGGCAGCCAGTATCCCTCCCTAAGGAATTCTAAAAATCAGTTACGCGAGGAACAGATGTAAAAGAGATCCTTCGAAGTCAACTACAGACAAGGGCCGCGTCACAAGCGTACGATTTATCAATGCCAGGCTACAAGGGGATTACGTGAGGTTTCTTAATTGTTGTTCCTGTCAGACGTGGTGGTTAACACTCCTTGAAAGCGCTTCGCTTGGGAATCATTTAATGAAATCACCTGAAGCTGCTGGCAGACTAAAGGGGTTAGAAAAATTCTTCAAGTGTAGACGCTTCCAGTCTGGTTTGGGTACATCTATAATATGTGAATGCTGTATACCCCAGCAGGATCCATGTGAGCTCCATCAGGAATGATTAACGGTGGAGCTCAACTGTTTGAATGGCGTTTTATATGAAATATCAACAAATTCGGCCAACCTTACGTGTTTCGACATCGTTCGAAAACATACAGGAGAAGGTGTGATTCGTTTGGTATATTTTTACCTTTGTCCGATTCATGTGAAGATTGACGCCTTATCGTATTTTTTCGCCCATAAACCCTCAGTTAGACATTTGGTAAAAGCCTTTAACAAAGCATGGGAAGCTTTTATCATTTATCACTACTTGGTTTATGATAAAGGAGATTAGGCGGATAATCTTGAACGCAATATAGAATACATCAGATTTTTGCTGGGTGTGATGAAAGTGGTATGTCATTCAGTACACATAACATGTACGAAAAAAATTTATAGTTTATGTAGGGTAGGTACACAGAAAATTAATTAAGTTCCAGCCTCAATAATAGGCCATACACGATAGGGCAATGATAACAATAGTTGCTACTCATTTTTTAATGCCATGTTTTTGTGTTTGGAATGATACAATTTATTCGGTAAACAAAGTCGCAGTTTCTTAATGTCCTGAACCTGATAGTTAGATAACTCCGCTTTAATTGACGTTTAATGTTGCCGCAACGGACTTCAATCGTGGTAAATTTCGGGTGTAAAATGAAAACATACTATAATCCCACGATATTTTATTGATTTTTCAAATTATTTAGATAACTTTTTCTGATATTTTGTTTTTGCCTGACCTTTTTGGATGTTTAAACGTTGTGATTTATCTGTTTACATTCAAGAGACCTAGACACCCTTACGTTAAGCTTATTGAAGCTCCCAGATGGATTTCAGGAGGGATGGATATGATTGATTACTTTGAACTTGAAGTAAAGTTCACTTAAGGAAAATTGGAGCCACTTGTGTTTTTACGACAATCTTTAAAAATAATATTTTAAATTGTTTCAAAATAAGCATTTGTGAAATTGTTGGAACAGTGCCTTAATTGAGATTATAATGTAATTTACATAATTAAATAAATAAACAAAGATTTTAAGCTATATTTCAAAGTCATTTAGTTATATTTCGGGATTAACGTGTGGCGTTTTGTAACTTACATGTCATACCTTTTCATTTGATACCCATGTCGAGGGGGTTGTTAAGAAAAACGTAATCCGCCATTTCGGACGGCTGCCATATTGAATCTACCGGTATATTCAATATACTATATTGTATTGTCATAAGAGCTTAAGATGTGTACAAAATTTCAACATGATCGGATAACCAGAAGCAACAGATGACAGACAAGAAAAGCGAGTTTATAAAAACGTGTTAAAAAAAACTTAACTTTTACTCACGGCCTGACCCTAACTAATCGGATAACATTTTTCTTTCCTGTCTTCCGTTTCTTTGTCCTTTCTTGACTTTTACTATGATTTTCACTACTAATTCGAGACTATTATTTCCACTATTACCACTTAATACCAGGAGAGAGAGGCCCTTATTATGGTTGTCACTTCACCAACGTGAGAAATGTCACCTGATTTTAAAGGTGAGAAAAATCTCACTTACAAACATCAAGTGAAAACAACTGTCACTGAATTTGCCGTTTCTCGATATCAGTGACAACTGTAGTTTTCTGTTACTTTTTTAAAGAACCATAATACTATTTTTGACTCACTTCGCCATTTGTCACCATAAGTGACAACCATAATAAGGCTGAGTGAGATTTTCCCCGAAAGTGCAATTGGTTACACCGGTTAAAAACGGTTAAACTAATATTAACAATTTTTCCTTGGGGAATTAAACCCTTATTTAAGGGCGTTATAATACTAGTCATTGGGAACCTAAGCATGACAGCTCAGATTAGGCTGGTAATATTTACCAGGATATCTGACACTCTTTCTGTTGTTTCTTTTTAGATCACTCCCTGTTTGTCTCTCTAGATCAGGGGTGATAAACCTTTTTGGAAACAAGGGCGCAATTATAAATGTTCATGAACGTTGCAACAAAATGTAATGACATCATAAAGTATAAAATATTTTTATATACTTGAAACTTTTAAAAAATCGTTCTAGGTGACTGACGTTTAATCCGCTTTCTTCAATACAGCTGACTATTATTTTTTGGTTGAAAATTTTCTCAAAAACCATCCCATAAAAATTGGCACGGTATAAAAATATTAGTAGCCTATTTTTTTTACAACTTCCAAATGACGTCACCTTTAGCTCTACTGCTATTGGAGTACGCTTTCAATAAGGTCTCCATCGAGGCTAACTCAGGTTTCAATATCCAGATCTCCACCAGAAAGGGATGAGGAATCTTGCGAGGTGGTTCTATACATAGAAATGGCTCCAGATCAGAGGCGGTGTATGAACTATTGTTGAACCTTTGATGAGCCTCCAAAAAGACAACCGAAGATTTTCTTTGCAGTTGTCTGGATCTTGTTGGGATCAAACCCGTGCATTTGGAAACATAAACACAGAACTCGGGAGAGCTTTCCAAGCTTAAAGTGAGAGATATGATCCGATATCTGAATATGACAGGCTGGATTTAAAGTCCCTCCAAGCACATGGACATGCGCTTATGTAAAGGGTTTTTACAAAGCTAATTATGTGTTCGTCCTTGATTCCCTGTAATTTTTCTTTTATCGTATTCTGCATCTGATTCAAATCAGTTTCCATTTCCAATCCCATTGTTATCTCCTCCAACTCGCTAATTTTTTTCCCCACGCATAAGGGAAAAGTACTACTATGCCGCACGAATTTGCGTTTGGTAAATTGCTTATTGATCACTGCGTGCGTTGACAGCCCTTGCACGGATCATTGTGCATAAAAAAACTAAAATGGCTACAATCACAAATAAAATTATACCCGCACCTTACTTCATGCCTTAAGCCTGAACCTGATATGACGTGCCGGACCGTAGTCGTACCTACCGTAAAGTAAGAACATGAGTGCTTATATGGCACCGACCTAAATTGACATAATGAACTTGCCGAATGTTCGTTAAATTCTCGAATGGTACATACCGTACGTACGGGTGCCGTAAGAATGGCACAAAACCTTAGCATCCGTTAGCTATTTAAAAAATCTTTTCACATTTTAACAATTTTTTAATAAATTTGGAGCAGTAAATGACATAAAACAGATAAAGGAGATATTGAAGGCCTTCTAGATTGTTTAACCAAGAAACTATGGCATATTCACAACAAAAATTCAAAGTTTTTTTTTTCATTCTCGTGTGAATAAAAAATTGCGCTGAATCCAATTTCTTTATTTTTACAAATGTAACACGGTAATATCCGTGGCTGCTTCTCATTTTGTTTATTTCGTGATTTTTTTTTGATTGTACTATCAGGCTGCGTGGTTCACATCGAAGATCAAAATCGCCAGAACGAAACTTTTCGAACTTCTTTGAAAACCCAAACTTATTTTTCCCTATACAAAATTAAAATCGATTTGTAAGTTAAACGTGATTCTTTTCACAAGCATCATAATCCTGCCTACTTTCTCGAGTAGGTGTTAGATACATTTCGTAAATTTATTTTAAGAAAGCCCACCTACCCAAATGCCAGCAGGGGGGAATGGGGAACGGCCATATCTAATTTCCGTTTTTTCTTACTTCATTAAAAGAAAAAGATGAAGTCCAAAGGATCTCATCTTAGATGTCTGATTTTTTTTTCATAAAAAAGGATTTATTCTTATACAGCCGCGGAAAGCAAGCAACAAACTAATCCCACTAAAAACGGCTAAGGATCGTCATAAAATATGAAAAATGGGTTGAATACCTTTAACGAGGATTATCTATAGTCCCACCTGTAAATTACTGAAATGGACGTAATCTAAACTGAGCAGACATATCCTTGCATTTAAAATTAGAAGCAAGCAGTTCCCAAATCGCAAATAATGTAATCATTTGCTCGGTTTTGTTTTACTCTCTAAAAAATCAGTGTTTGAGCTTACAATTTCTTTCAGCTCATAAGATAAAGGAGCGGTAAACTTTTCAACATTTTCACCCTTACTGGTGCTATAAATCAGTAAACTATTTCTCAAAAAAAGCCATCGACTCCTACATCTTTCACAACCTCACTAGCTCCTCCAGCGATTCAAGGGCATAAAATAGTTTCGGAAATATATTGCCGCGTCCTTTATGATACCACAGTGATAGCTGAGTTTTGCTAGCTTTAATCATGGACATAAATTTCAGTGAATTTTCTGCTTCAGTTCGTGGTGGAGATGATCGCCCCCCAATAAAGTTTTTCTAGCTCCTCTTATCCCGTGTTGCACTTGTAAACTAAATTCAGTCTAGCTTTGAGATAGAGCTGACATATTACATATTTATTCCATGGACTGTATCTGTCTGAATAGATTAGCCTAGAGCTATATGACTAATAGTGTTTACGACCTTCCATGTTGCTCTGCTACAGTTTCCATTCACATTTGTTCTGATATATTCTGGGTGAAAAAGTTTCGTGTTCAACATAAAAGAATCATTATGTGGATGTGTTTTCCCATTAATAAAATTATCACCTTACTAACTTCTTACCTTAACTTTTGGGATAAAGAGAAGAGCTTAGCCATTTAAGAAAGTTATCTTATGTATTAGATCATTAATTAATCATTTTCCATGCTAATCCTGTTCCCTGTGTCTAGACTAATTTTATATTAAAAAAGTTCATCCAATATAACAATTTAATTTCCAATTATCAAAAAATAACCAAAGGTTGAATTACCTTTAAATAAAATTGCTTAGTAACTGATTTTCCAGTTAAATGAATTCAATCTCAGCGAACTTTTTAATTAAATTTTAAACGGAGAATTTTTTTGTTATCTTGCTTGGATCGTAAGTCGATTAAGTTAAAGCAAGCATCCCCAGTCTGTAGCGAAATGTTCTCTTTATTTTATGTTTTATTTTCCCTTGTGGCGAATATCCATATTTTCCTTAAAGGTTATGAACTCTCCAGGAACCTCCATATCCTTAAATCTGGTTGTTTGCCTTACGCTCATATATTTTGTTGATACATATATTCACATAAAAGTTGGTTCGTCAAGTGAACAACGAAATTGCGAAAAAAAGACTGTCGGAACATTTTTTTTGTATTGAAATAATATTTGCTTTTATTAGAAGATAAATATTGAGTGCATTTTTTATTGAGTCTAAACTCCTAAAGGAAATATTTGTCTGGATTAAATCATGTGTTTAAGGAGAGAGTTGTGTAAACAATTATAAACTGTTGGGCCTAAAAATAATATTGTTCCAGTTCCGGGAGAATTTATGGGTGTGCGTGTGACACACCAAAATATTTATTATTTCAACAATCTTTTGCCGCAGTTCGCGGAAAAATCATTTTTGCAAATTAATTTATGAGAATTAATTTTTATGTGAATAAATTTACGAATAATAGAAATTAAGCTGCACGTTCAAAATATCCGTCAAAAACTCCTTAATTAGTAAAGTAATCAGGAACCATCGTTATCCTTCACAATTTTTTTAACATGTCTTCATACGAGACAAATCGGGAATGAAACACATATTTTTCGATATCCATTCTATGAATCTTTCCATTATGACGAATCCAAATATGATTTAATTAATACTTTAGACAAAGTTTTTAAGTATCTGGTGGTTAGTCATCAGCGAAATATGGGGAATAACATGTGGTATATGAAAATATGCACGGGCGGATGGAAGTGCGATCATAACCTAGTCCAGGCAACGAAGACAAAGTAGAGAGGAAAAATACATATAGAAGCCAATTCTTGCCCAGTTGTAGAGGAAGGTGTCCTTAACAACATACTAAAAATATGGTATGGTGATCGTGTAGCAAACGAGGGGAGGGGCTCTAAAGGTCCCTTTTTTCAGTTTTTCGTTAATAACTCGAAAACTACCACTAAATTAATCTACATAAAATTTTCTACAAAAATTACAGTTTTATACACTTTTTCGCTAGGATCAATACTGATGGTGATATGGTGGAGAGGCGGGGGGAAATGGTACAATATTAAAAAAACATTTTTATTGTTAAAAATCAAGTTGCCTGGCGATAGGATGGGTTCACTGCGATTTTGCGGTATCCTTTGACGCAAACTCATTAATTTATGAATCCCTCATACTCGCACAGGTACACCTTGTGTAGGAATTTCGTCCGATATGGTCATAGAACAAATTCTTATGCGCTCCATGAAAGTTCAGGTGACCTGACTTGAGGAAGAAGAATTACTGATTCCCTACTAGACAAGATGGTTTGTGGAATACCGGGAGGCACCGCCATCTGCACGTCATTGGTGGAGTTCGCTGGAGTGGTTTTGCAAGTGGAGAGCAGACGTTGATTTCTTGGTATGAAAGCAAAAGAGAGATCCCTTTTTCCAGTTGAAGTTGAATTCGCTTATGTTGCTGTCAACGGGCATCCTGCCAATCTCTAAAGTAAATTGCCACCAAGCCCTGAATATTAGAACCAAGACCATGCGAAGTTTCATTGGCAACAACTTTGGTGCTATGAAGAAGCCTATGTGCACGACCACAACGCAGCAATCGCGCACTGCACCATATAGGTTTAGTGTGCGATGGTCAAATTCTGTTCTTGCTTGGTGCGATGGCTGCGATGTGGCCGTGAACCTTAGAATAGAGAAGAGAAGGAAGCGCAATTAATTACAATCGGGGAAGCATTTCGGCAACACATATTCACAGCACTCCCATAGTAGTTGTGCAGTTCCGGGGCAGTGGCGGTATCACATTTAGTCAAAAACCGGGAGGGGATTGCGTTTCTCAGCAAACATCCAAATGAGAACACATCACTTGGCTGAAAATGTTTGGAGCAAACGCGAACGAATTTCGGTACGCCTCTGTCCGGGAACTGCATGAAACCTATGAACATACGGTTGTTTCTTTTCTTTTAGAGCGAGAGGTTCTTTAATTTAAGTGCTTCCCTCCAATCCGTATACATGTAAGCTATTTTCGGTTCCTTATCTTCTCTATTCTAAGCCGTGAACTAAGAAGAATGAGGTTTTGTCACTACCCAGTAAGGGCAGTACCATTAAAAACAATGGTGAGGCAGTTACTCCAGACCATCTGATAATTTTCCAAAGAACCGTCATAGAAAAAAAGCGACGAAGATTTTGCAGAGCTTTTGACATTGAATTAACTCCATCCCCTGCCTCTGTTCAGCGAGGGTGGAATGCGAAAAGGAAAGAAGTGCAGAAGGAAAGTTGAAAAGGAGACAACGCCACTCTCGATCTCCAAAATACTAACGCGGTAGACGTGGATGCGCAGAAGCATTACGGTGAAAATTGTACGGTGGTTTTTATAGTTACAGTGATGTAAACACCACAAAACGAACAGTGTAGAAGCGAAAGCTCACAAAAACTTCTAGTCCAGGCGCTAGAGCAGTGAGACATATAAATTTTGGTTTTGGCGTGATGTAACGGACTTTTTTGGTGGGATTGGTCAGAAATGACATTCCCAACAATATCTACGGGGTGCGCAAAAATGAAAACACCTGGAAAATTTATGGGAGCCCAAAAACTGAAAAATTCAGGAAAAATTCCCTGTTTTTTTACCTTTCTTGATAAATATTTCTTAACGAAGCCTTCTAGGCGAAAAGTTTGTTGGACATGTTTTGTTCGTTATTGGGTTTGCTAAAACTTAGCGTAAGTTTGATTTTTGAAATTCGAATTTTTGCATTGCAAAATAGCCGAAAACTGCGAAAAACTGTACCCTCACTTTAAAGCTATACCAACAAAAGAAAACACCATTATTTTTCAATGTAATTCTGGATTAGGTAGTTTATGGTATGTTTAACTTAGGTATATCTAAAACTCTATCACTGTCGGTCAAATGATTTTTGCATAATGGATTTTGCAATTAAGTGATTTTAAAAAATTAAATTTGTTGCAGCGCCAAAAAAAAATGTTCCCATGTTGGTACTGATTTTTTTTAGGTACGATCTAAGACTCACTTTACAATATCCAATCATAAAATTTCTGTTTTTTAAATTTTTTTTGGTTTTTATTTTTTTGAGTTCTACAGGAGTATTTTCTTGCTAATAAAAGGAACAAAACAAGACTGATTGCCTTTGTCACCGTGAAAACATCAGCAGCAGGGATCGAAGGAAACTGAAACTGAAACTGTTGCTACAGGGGATGCTGATTACACTATTGTGTAGTGCCGTAGTTCTTCTCATTGGATTGACAATACCATGTACTTAATGAATCCTGCCTTGGGAAGGTGGAGACCAAATTTTTTTCTGCGCGACAACTTTAACAGCTTCCATTCTGCAAGATGATCCTTCTTCTATATAGCTTCTCCGGATGTTACCTCACCTATCCGATACATGGAGGACAGAGAATATGAAGTGGGAATCGCTAAGCTCTTCACAGCAAATCCTGGACTCACACATGAAATCTCTCTCAGAAATATTCATAGATCGCTCAACATCACCTGAGGATATTGAAAAGGCTAACTAGGAGCTTTTTTGGCTGTATACCAAGCGCCTCCGCATCAAGGCAACCTGAAAAACATCGGTATTCGGCATTTTTGAAAGTGCCAACAAAGCCCAAATCAGTCCTGGCCACTCTTCTTCCCACCAGAAGAACTTCGGTCTTCCGCAAAGCAGGGATTGCTTACTCCGGTCCCTGCGGTGTGTGCCTCGGGTCATGTAGGAACAGACTTCCCATCAAAGACAGGACATCTAGCTCGTTCTAGCGAATAGGAAAAAAACTTGCTCGGAAAGTTCTCTGCGGTAAGATCTATGGGGCACGTAGTCGTTTTACATATTTCTATAAACTTTACTGGGAAACCAATTTCTCTCATGCAACTCTACAGGTCTCTTTTATAAATCAGGTCATAAGCATTTCTGTAGTCTACAAAAATAAGATGTATGTCAATTGTGCGAAGAAAGTATTTGTCTTGGTCTGTTGTCGATCTGTTCTTTTTAAATCCTGCTTAAATCCTATTTTTTTCTTTTATCGAGTTCCACATGAGGATCAGATCAGTTTCCTTTTCCAGACTCTTGATATTTCCTCTAACTTTCCATCATTTCTCTTAGCGGAGTTTTGTTATTCACTAGTTTCAGATAATACCGATTGTCATCTAGAAACCCTAGCTCGATGTTATTGAATAGGATTATTTTCAAAAAACTAGTTTTATTGTTCGCTCAAGGCATATTTTCTATTTTCAAACTCTGCACCAGCATCAACTTTTCAAATACTCGTACGCAGTTTCTGATCTCGTTTCATCGCTTGCAAGTTGTAAATCCTTTGTCACTGCAATCGTTTTTAAATCCAGAAAAGTATGTTTCAAGATAATTCAACAAAATCTCATCTCCACGTAATGCAGCACGTAAATATTGAAGGAGAATCTCTCTAAATCAAAGAATTCTGTTGTACATCATGTGTATTTTATACTTTCTGGATTTTCCAATTGTACAGATTGATGTGTGTGTATGTTTAAGAGACAAATAAAAATATACAGCAACTGATTCTAAATTAAATTTCTTTTGAACTTTACTGAAACTCTTTACAAAGTTGGATAAAACGTCATCAAATTTAAACAGAAATAATGAAATTGAAGCCAAGAAAAACGGCTAAACAACCTTGGATATGTTCCAATATAAATGCGATGTTAGAGCTTCCAAAGCATCATAATTTCCCGTTGGTTGTTTGCAAAAGATGCAATTTTATTTCTTGCTTTTAAGCAAACACAAAATCGCTTCAAAGATTTTTCATTTATTAAAATGAATTTTTTTTAGCTATGATGATATTTTTTCGATTTGCTTTTATCCATAATATTTGCAATTTCGCTAATTTACTAAGGGAAAAATATGGATAAATTTATGTTTGTCGCAAGATCCTTTTTAAATTTAATAAATTACTAACAATAAAAGTCCCATTTAAGTTTAAAATTAGTTAGAACCATGAAATTATTTCATAAACTTTAAAATATTGTTTTCAAAATTTCAACTTTTCCTCAGAAATTTTAAAACTATGAAATAGACTCGAAACCAAGCTAATTTTAATATTAAGATTTTAGTACAGGTAAAACGCCCCAGGATAATTTGGAATTAACAGGTGATTAACTTCCGCTCTTTTCACGACGTTTTCAAAGAAACCAGCCGAACGGATGCTGTCCGGAATTTGGATCCAGGCTATTCGCAACTTTTTTGGAGGTTGAAACTTTTCTTTGTAAATTCCTTAACACGCGCTTTAGGGATCTTTGAAAGAATCAAAAAAGAAAGAAACTTTGCAATTGTGTTTCGCGTTTGCATCCTTTTTGTAAATTTTGAAGTCATTTCCGTGAAATAACTTTATTTTCTTTATAGCTTGCCTTTTTTAAAGAAGAACAATTATTTAGGATGCCTTAACAAGTGTATAAAGGTCTTGATTTAATGATGAAGGATTATATTGTCCGTGAAAGTAAATTATTCTGAATAATGTTTATCATTTTGGGCGGAGAGAGCATGGCCTTAAAGCCGTTCTAATAAGGGAAAGGATAATTAAATATTGGCAGTTAGGATATTTTGGTAACACGTGCATTCATGAAAACTTTCTGACTTAAATCTACATTAAATACTTTCCTGTTAGGTTTTAAATTAAAGATAAAATAGAATTTTGCCATTTACTCACTACGATCTTCGTCTAATACCCCGGCTTCAACGGCCGAACTGCGCAAGTTCGAGAAAATTAGTCTTCTGAGCTTCAATTTTTACCTGGTTTCCCATACATTTTCACATTCCGGTCAGGAAAAATAAAGTCTGATTTCGCCCAACAGAACCTGAAATCAAGCTTGTAAGTAAAAGCTCGCTCAAAAGAGAGTAATCAACTGGAATAGTGGAATGCCATTCCAGGGAGCTTTCGGATTTCTGATTGCTGGCGAAAAAGCAACAACAATTTCAGCCACTGAACTCGACTTTAGCCGGTGAAGCCACTTTTGCGGATTGAAGTGAAGTTGATTAAACTGAGGCCGATGAAGCCGGGGTATAAGAGTGAAATTCTTACCTACTTACTTTGACGGCTCTACTACCGAGATCCGGTCCTGACCTCTTGCAACTATTCTCTCCGTCGCGTCGGTTCCGATTCTGTGCGGAAGCTCTGGGCGTCCTGGTCTACACCATCCTTCCAGCAAAGTTTGGAACTTTCTCGCAGTCGTACCCCACAGATATTACCGTAAAGAAATTTCCGAGCAGGTCCGTCTTCGCTCATACGAGCCAGATGTCCTTCCCGGCTTTTTCAGTATCCTTGAGTCATCCATTCTTTCGACATGACCGGCTTAAAACTGGTGACATATCCAAGCGTGCATGCGTTGACACATAATGGGCCCTATTCTGTAATTTTTCATAAAATAATATTTTATGTTATGTTATGATGATAAAATTTCTTCTTCATAAAATAAAAATAAAGTACTTTAAAAATTCGTATTCTGTCATGCTTTCTTAAAATTATTTTATGAAGTCTTTTATGAACACATAACATAAAATATTTAGTACAATCCGTTTCTATTACGTTTTTTACAGCTGATCGGTTGAAAATGAAAACAAATAAAATTATGAACGAAAACAAACAAAATCAAAGCGCGCCTTGTTTCAGTATCTGACAAAATACAATTTTCTTAATGCGTTTGTCATATTAATTTTTAATTTAATTCAAAATTCAATGAAAACTACTTTCTCGCAAATGTCAATTCCCGTCTGTTATTTTCATAAAATCGGGGGTCTGTTCAAGATTTTTGCTATAGCTGCTTTGGTAGCAGCTATTTTCAAATTGTCAAATTCTCCAAAGCAGCAAAAAGCTGCTATGATATCTTGGACACAAAAAAGCTGCTTTTAGACAAAACATATGTATGAGTGTATCATGATGCCCATTCCTTTGATTTCTTAAAGAAATATTTACCACTTCCAGCACATTCAATTAATACCGCAATTTATTATTAATTATTAGCCTACTCAAAACAGCATTTGAACCAATCATTTTAATTATTACCAAATGACAGTTACGCACACATATGCATCGAAACTGCGAGCAACAAAAAGCAGCTACATGAGCTGCTTTTTTCAAATCTTGGACACAGAAAAAGCAGCTTTTGTAGCAGCTTTTGTTCTGTTTTGAACAACAAAAAGCATAAAAAAGCAGCTAATAGCTGCTATAGCAGAAATCTTGAACAGACCCCGGATAAAATACCTATAAAATGTGCTGCTTAGATTATTTTATGTTATGAAGCGTAACAAGAAATATTTTATGTTATGATCGATAAAATAAAATAAAATTTGTCGGACAAAATAGGCCCAAAATAGAAGTGTGTGTATTCAAATGCGACCTGACGGAATATTCCGTGAATGTTCCGCATGCCACGCAAATGTCGGGCTACTTTCAACTTTTTCTGCATTGCCGCATTCGACATAGCACACACAAGCATACCCACCAAACACATGCGACTCGTTACTTAGATTTTTGGGCTATCTGTGAAAGCAGAAAAAATTCACTGAAAACGTGCACTTTTGAAATTCAAGCGATTCCGCATGTGAGAGTGGATTTTTGAGTGCTGAATGAAAATAAAATTTCTGCTAAGTGAGCTGAATTTGATTTGACATTTATACCCAGGACAGACCACGCTCTTAATGTACATTTGCTAAATCGACATTAGGCGCTAATGTGCATTAAAAAATAAGGCGACAGACACTATCTGCATGACATTGGAGCTCTTTGATGAACATATGTTTTTTGACAGTGAAAACTTTGAAATTTTAAAAATGAAATAAACACAGCAATACAGAACAACAACAAGAAAAAATACGCAATACGCAAATAAGTATATATAAAACATTTTATTTTAAAAAGTTTCGCATTAAGGAGACAAAAAATGTATAATATTAAACATAAGAATTAAACATCTGCATGGTTCGCCATCTATGAGAAAATGAAAAACTAAGAGAACCGCTGTAACGAACTCGATTAACTCGCTAATCATCAAAATATTTTGATGATTTAGCTTGATGTTAATCATCAAAATATTGGGTATTAACTAATAACTCAGGGCGACGCACACTGCAGTTGACAATGATTAGCGTTAATTGAGAATTTAAGAGCGCTGTCTGTCCTGGGTATTACGCATAACCATAAGTTCTTTGGCAATATATTTTAGAGTTTGGGTTTTTTCTAAAAGTGTTTACTAGTTATTAAAAAATAATTAAATTGTGAAAAATTTAAATTTATTTAAAATCAGTTCGTTGTTCGATTCCGTCATTAGAAGACGTGTAATATATGAATAAAGGTAATTTATTTGTAGTTGAATCGATCTTTTAAGTAATTTTAACATGAGAAGAAAATTTGTTATCGTTAGGAGAAAACTAAGGGATTTGCATAATCCCTTTGAGGAAGCAACAGAGCAGCAATTTATAGATTTAAAGAACAGTTGAACTAGGTTTTATGGCGTGTATGTCTCAAACTTCAATTCATCGGTGTATTCACGAAGTCGCCGACATTTTAAATGCAATATGGATAGATTATGTGTACTTCCCTGCCTGATGAACGGGAACAAGCTAAAATTAAACAGGATTTTTTTTTATTTGCGTCCTTCCCAGAAATTGTGGGTCTGATAGATGGAACCCACATTAACATCATTGCTCCAGGTCGTGGCATTGAGCAAGCACATTACTGCCGAAAACGAGGGCATTCTAAAAATGTGCTTTTAGTATGCGATTCAAAACACATTATTCGTTATGCAAATGCGAAGTGTCCTGGAACATCTCATACGTATGTCGTTGGTCAGCCTTACAAGATTTTTTAAAACGAAATATCAAAGAGGAAAAACGAGTTTTTGGCTGCTTGGAGATACTGGAGATAGTGGATTTTCTTTGTAATATGACGGTCGAGGAGTTTTCCCCGATGGAGCTCTTTTGCTCTTTGTTTGTGTTTGCTCAACACCGGGAGGTGTGGACTTTACTGACATTGGTTCTCCTACAGTTGTACGAAGGCTTGCTGAAAATGTTTCTTCCTTTAAAGTAGCTTCTTCTATTAAATAATGTACATCTTCAAAACATTCATTAGCAGCATCTGCTGTAAATAATTCTTCTACTTTTTCAGCGACACTTATTGCAGCAGGTACCAAATCCGCCAATAATCTACCTTCAAATGCGGTTAACTTCTTCATTTGCTTCATTCCATTTCTTCCACTTTTTTGAAATTCCGCTTTTAAGAGAGCTTCATGTCCTTTTACTCCTTTTTACATATTACAAGCATAATGCATAAAAATCAATTAGAAGAAAAATTAAAGATTATAAAGGTAGTGTAATTTACTTTTGATCAATCAACAATTTCCTCCACTGTATCGCGTTTTTAATCATCCCATTTTTTCTGCCTTACAGGCGCGCCATCGTCTGCTCCAAATCTAGAATTAAAGTAAATTTAATTTAACAATAACAATATATAACACATCTCTCATGAAGAAAAACCAAATTCTCCTCCATGTATTTTATCAAATATAATTTTTGCTCTTCGCTTGTTTTCAATATTTTTTTATTCTTCGCCATAATTCAATTTCATGAGTATAAATCTTCCAATCCACGGTGAAAAGGCAGTGAATAAAATTTAGTCGAAGTGTACACTTCAAATCTCAACTCACATTTCACTTGCGGAATCGCGGAAAAAAGGTGTACACGAAATTTCGTGCACACTTAAAACTCCCCGTCAATTACTACGTTTATAAGGACCGATTCACAATGAACGCTTCAAGCTTCAAAAATTTAGGCTTATAGGATTTATGTACAATGATTCACATTCAAAGCTTCAAGCAGCAAGCTTCAAATGAACTTGAAACTATAGAAAAAAAATTTGAAGCTTGAAGCTTGAGGCTTGAAGCGTTCATTGTGAATCGGCCCTAAGCGGAGTTTCACTCCCATATCGTCAGTCCGAAGTAAAACTCCCGACGCGTTTATGAGCAATGGGAGTGAAAATCCAAAATACTTTCTGGATTGAGATGACAGCTCTGATCCCAAATTTAAAATGGCAGCAAACACAAATATAAACCCAAAGTTTAATTTTGTTTAAAATAATCTTTAATAGCAAAATAAAATCCCAAGCTGCTTCTTCACTAAATTTTTTCCTTCTGAAAAAAATTAAAAATTATGCTCTGGTCATCTCACTCCCAGTCAGCGTTTATAAGCATACCATAAACCGGGAGCGAAGTTTCACTCCGGCTTTTTCTTGGGGAGCGAAAGTCCAAGTTCTGGATTTTCACTCCCGTTTATAAGCGGTGTTTCCCTCCGGATCGAAACTTCCATCCGGAGGGAAACTCCGCTTATAAACATGGTAAATGTTTCTTTGCGAATTACTCCTTCTTGTGCTAGGGGTTGTGCAGAATTCGAACGTTCCATGAGAAAATCTTAAATCGTTTTGCCTTGTTCCTCACCGTCATCGTTTGTTCCTGTGTCTGAGGAATGTTGCTCCTTTCGTAATATTGTTTATCAAGTGAAGTTAGCTTCCCCTTATTCCAATCAATTGGGCTGGTGCTTCAAAACTCATCTTAGATATAGTGGCTTGGAAGGAAAAGTACAAAACTCATCGGTGATGTGGATGTCACCTTTTGCGCCACCATTGACTCATTGAGCGACGGTAGGCACGTAGCAATCTTGACAACATTTTATTCAGCAACAGTTCCACTAAAACTAGCACTCTCCTTCCTATTCTTCAAAATTTTTCACCCAACACAAGTTGAGCTCACTCAAGGCTTCAGTCAATTCAGGCACAACAATTTTGTAATGCAAAAAGGAATATGTGGTCTTATGAAGAAAGTCTTTTGATTATCAACTTGGAAACGTCAAATGTCAGTTCAAGTAAATTTCAAGTAGTTTTCAAGTCAACTTAGTCAAATTAAATTGCACTGAAAAAGCAGCTTGAGTTTGAAGCAAGTTTCAAGTGAAGAACTCAAACCGAACATGTAAACATAATAATAGAGGATATTGGCCTAGTTTACACCAAGTTATTGCTGAAAACTCCTACCTAAAAGCCCCATTTTAAAGTAACATTTTATATATATATATCCTTTAAATCATAGTCTTCACATTTGGGTCTAATTGTCTTTTAATAATTAATTTTGTTAATTATTATTCAGAAGTGAATTTGTTTACAACGAAAATTGTGGGAGCTCTCCTTCGGGCCAGGTCACTTAAAATCAAAACCTTATCCCAGGCAGAAACAAAGTGCTTACTTACACCATGCACCTTAAATTATTCATATGGAATTTTGGGTATAGGTCGCGACCTGAATGTCTACGGTTAGAGGCCATTGAAAATTGAATTTGTAAATAATTCAGCTTTATCTTGCTTAAGCGATTATATGGGGTAGAGACTAATTATTATATGTATGTTTTTCGCTATGGGCCATGGTATCCACTTACCATGAACTTCAAGGAGTTATCTTTCATTTTGGAATGAGCCTCCAAATATCCGCACACCCACTGAAACTTAACTTAATCCAATAACCCATGCTAGGAGAGTTGTTAAAGCATAAATTTCGCAGCTGTTTTAATTAACTAAAATTCAGTTTTAAATTTAACCGTAATAAAACAGATTTTCAATTATGAAGCTATAGTTACGGATGATGACTTCAAGTAAAGGATACGTTCACCCGCCAAGGCTCCTAAAAATCCTCCTTGGGGAATTCGCATAATTCGCTGCTCATCAATCCAATTTCATGGACTGCTCTTTTGTTTGTATTTTAGAAACAAATTACCCATGCTATAAAATGTCTAGGTCCATTGAAAGAATTATAATGGTGAGTTAGAATATTCCATTTAATTTTCTGATAATGTACAAAGAATTAATCTTTTCTGCTCATCATAGGCGCCGCGCCGCTTATCGGAGCTGAATTCATCACTTCATGCTAAATAGACGCCCGAGTTCATGGAAAATTACAGATATTTACATTGGAGGATGGGCGATTAATCAAGACATTATAAAATACAATTTTCGGAATAGATTACGAGATAATAGAGAATAATGAATTTTAATGCTAGTAATTTTTATTTTAGTAAATTGAATTCATTGTAGTGAATTATACTGAAAGCCATGGTCGATACTAAAAGCAAGTCGACTATGTTTAATTCAGATCCTAATATTGTTGTAGTGTAAGAGAAATATGATTTGATTAGTACAGTTTGCTTGAAAATAACCTCATTGTGTCTTTTTTGATTAATTTAGGCAATTCTCGTTTCTTTTCGCCGACTTTTCTAACAATGGTATTTTTTAATGCAAGTGGCCAGTTAAAGACTCGTAAAAAGTTATCACTTGATATCCGCTAAAAAACAGAATATTGTTTATATCTCGAAAACTGTAGCTGTTTTAATGAAATTTTCGAGCTCTTGCCGGATACATCAACCCTCAAACTCCACCTAGAAATAATATCCGCTAGAAAAACCCAACATTGCTTATATCTCTATAACCGTAGCCCGTATGGGACTTTCGATGAAATTTTCACCCCAGTTTAGATATAACCCCTCCAAAACTCCATCCGCGTTCTTAAAAAATACTGAAAAGAAAGATACAGTGTACAGGACCGGCCCGTGTTTTTTTGCGCCCGGTGCAGTATGGCATATTGCGCCCCATCATATGAAAGAAGTTTCTTTCGTCTGGATCGCAAGGACGGGAAGTACACAAGGCACTTCTAACTTGGTAACAGTTTGCTTTGCTTTTTCAATATATTCCTGAAAATTGGCTTCTGATCGTAAATCTATCAAAAAGCCTTTTGTGAAATTTAAAATATCAAATGCAGCGTATTAATGGACATTTGGGCTTTGTAGATATATATTGGCTATATTTATTTTTTCTAAAATATCATACCAGGTTACTATGGAGCAAGTGAAATTTAACTCAGTATTTTTATTTCCTAAAGATTCTAATAATAGAAGAAACCCTTCTAACTCAGAAGGCGCACTGTTCAGCTGGGCCAAGAAATTTTTACCAACTCAGCACAAACAAGTGCTGAGATGTGGCTCAACTAAAGCATGCAACACATCTCTGCGGGAAATTGAGTGCTCCAAAGACAATGAAAGAGCACTCCCTTTCCGCTCCCTGTTCATATATTTTTTAGCATTAGATGTTCGCCTAGGCTAGCACTCCTTTTGAGCTCCCATAGGAGCACTCCTGCAACGATTTGGTTGGAGACAAAAAGGAGCCCTATAAAGCTTTTTTAAATACAGTAGAGCTATTCATAGAGGCCTGATATGTGAATAAGCTTCGGTGCCGGAAAGCATTTATTTTTGTTCATTTTTTTGCAATTGCCTTTTCCTTTTCCAGAGCGAGTGTGGTTTTACCAAAGCAGGCCCCCAACTAACTATTAACCACGTCCAAAGCTGCTTGTCCTCCGTATCAAACGAGAGCCGGTCCAATGACTATGCTAATGTCATATTTTATGGTGAAGAAGATAATCGCTCGTTTTCTTCTTTCTATAAAATTTCTGAAAACTCCAGAAATGCTCCCTCGGGACCTTATTTGGGAGCGCTCCAAATTAGCTCCCGAGGGGAGCACTCCCAATTTTTCCCGCTGGGATATAACAAAAAAAAAATAACACACAAAGAAGTGTGCAACAAGGAGCGAGGCACATAAGTAGTCACGTGAGATTAGAAAGATTCCTTTTAAGGTCATCTTTACTAATGCTTACGCTAAAAACATTAATATTTTAATTTCTGTTGTATAGTATGTTTCGATACAAGTTCCCTACCTGAGCGACTTCTACTAACGCCTCATCTAATTGACGAACTAATATTCCGACTACTCGTCTATTCTACTTTCTCTCCTGGTCTCACTAAGCAGCTTAAGAGTCAATAACTATAAATGTTTTTCAAAATATCGCATCTTTTAACCGAACTAAAGAAATAAGTATATAAATTTTGAATAGCATCAAAACAAGAAATTGCCTTTAGAAAACAATGTGCCCCATCTGAAATAATTAGATTTGTTAAGTGCGACGGGCAAGGAATAAAAAGATGCTCTAGGCTCAATGGATGCGATGCGTTCTTGTATTCTTAAATTACTATCTTTCATATTGGATCCGTTATCAAAACCCTGCCCCTACAACCACTTAAAGAAGGATCTAATTTATTTAACACATATAAAACTAATTCTGTCAGCCTTGTTCCCGTAAAATCCAATGTCATTAAACACCCTAAAAAAATTCCTCTACTTCAAAATGATTACTTTTTTTATTTAAAATCCTCAGTTCAACCTACAATAACAGAATAACATTTCGCAACTTTAACTGCATTCGACATAATATCTATTAATTCATTCTGAATATCTTAAATATTATTTTGGGTTTCCCTATTAGATATCCTACGTAAATGCTCCGATAAAACTATATCAAATTTGATAATGGGCTCTAAAAGTTTCAGAGAGTTGCCATTATTTCTTTGATATAAAATATCAGACTGCCATCTAAAAGCTAACGACTGCTCTGCAAAAAACTGTACGCATATAATTAAGCCTTAAAACCTCTGACCAGTGCTGAACTTCCTCAGATATTTCTTTTGCAAAGTAAAATCTTCTGCCTTATTCAACCTCAATCTTAATTCTAGTTCTTACCAACAAAATCAAATTTTCCATATGGGTAACACTTTGCCACGTTCTTCTACTAGTCTTCCCATATGACTCTAATCCCGAACTACAGAGTGAACTGTTTTCCGTTAATTTTGAAAAAGTTTACAAAAAAAAAACAAAAGATGAAGTTTTCCGAAATTGAATAAACAAACCAAAATTGATTAACTAATTCACCATTGTTCGTTGAGCTAATGAAATACGTTAGATTTAATTTTCTTTTATTTTCAACTAGCATAAAACCCGCGTGCGTTGCAACGCCTTTAAATAAAAAAAGTTTATGTGTGCACTGTCCGCGGTAGGACAAAAGTATAATGAAAACTAAAAAAATTCTGGAAAATGATTTTGGATACCACATAAAAATTTAGAGTTACCTATACCGAGCGTTCTCAATTTATTTCTTTTTAACAACTTTAATTTCAAAACAAAAGTTCTTGCACACATGTGCTCCTTCCTTTTCTTGGCGGTTCAGTTAGAACAACCGTACTAAATTGAGATGTGACACTGCGTTATGTATGTATTCAAGTAGTTGCCTATGAACATGAAACTTCTCGGTGAATTGGAATTTTAACTTTCTCTTTTCGGTTAGCCGTTACACTGCCCCCTTCTTACTTAGTGTTTGGAGCTAGGATGTGAAGATTTTTCGATTTCCCAACTCTTGAACAACCAACATACAACTGACGTGGAAAGGCTTATTTGGCAAAATTCGTAAGTTTTGATCATAAATTCTTCATTTGTTAGCTTAAAAACCCCCAGATACCGATTTTCATTGGAATCGGAATACAATTGGCAAACTCATCGGCCATATTGGTGCGGCCATTTTGAATTTAAGTTTTGATCATAAATTCGTTATTTGCAACCTTAAAAACCCCTTGATATCCACTTTCATTGGAATCGGAATAGAATTGAAAAAATTCGTCCGCCTTATTGGGGCGGCCATTTTGAATTTATAAGTCTGATCATAAATTATTTATTTGCTATCTTAAAAAACCCCAGATACCGATTTTCATTGGAATCGGAAGACAATTGGAAAAATTCGTCCGCCATATTGGCGAGGCCATTTTGAATTTATAAGTTCTGATCATAAATTCGTTATTTGCTACCTTAAAAATCCCCAGATACCGATTTTCATGGAAATCGGAACACAATTGGCAAATTTGGGTGGCCATTTTGAATTTCGGTCATATTTCG
Organism: Thereva nobilitata; assembly: GCA_963855945.1. NCBI lineage: Eukaryota > Metazoa > Arthropoda > Insecta > Diptera > Therevidae > Thereva > Thereva nobilitata. The sequence goes on from OY979696.1 coordinate 36,939,590, forward strand.
GCGGCCATTTTGAATTTCAAAAATCGGGCTTCGAGGTGCATCATGGGAGACCCCCACGGACCTTCGTGCAAAATTTCGTAGCTCTGCGATGACTGGTGCGCCCGCTATAGCGCACAAATCGCACATACATACACGCATACACGCATACAGAAACTTTCTTTTATTAATATAGAAGACAACCAAAACCAAATTTGCTTTACAATGCAAACAGCCTTTTTATAATTGAACTATATACAGTTCTTCCTCATATAAATCTGAAAAGATTTGTACCATTTGTACTGTTTAGGGGACATTTAAAAAATTTCCCACATTTCAGAATATGGCGAACTTCACGGGAATAGGGCGAAGTGCACTTATTTGTTTTTTATAAAATATTTCCTGATTGGAGACTTTTTTTGTAAATAACCAAAACAAAATTTGCTTTACAGCCTTTTTTCAATTGAACTATATACAGTTCTTTCCCATACGAATCTGGAAACTTATTTCTACCGTTTTTACCGTTTCTATACAGGTTAGGGAAAATTTAAGAAATTTCCTATATTTTAGAAACTTATTTGTTTTTTATAAAATATGTTTTTTATAAAATATTTCCTGATGTGGAGATTTTTTTTTGAAAAACCAAAACGAAATTAACTTTACAATGGAAACAGCGTTTTTTTATTGAACTAACCGGGAAATTTCACTTGTTTGGCAAAATTCGTAATGTATAAGTTAAAAACCCCCAGATACCGCTTTTCATTGGAATCGGAATACAATTGGCAAACTCATCGGCCACATTGGTGCTGCCATTTTGAATTTATAAGTTTTGATTATAAATTCGTTATTTGCAACCTTAAAAACCCCTAGATATTCACTTTCATTGGAATCCGAATACAATTGGAAAAAATCGTCCGCCATTTTGAATTTATAAGTTCTGATCTAAAATTCTTTATTTGCTACCTTAAAAAACCCCAGATACCGATTTTAATTGGAATCGGAACACAGTTGGCAAATTTGTCGGCCATATTGGGGCGGCCATTTTGAATTTATAAGTTTTGTTTAAACATTCGTTATTTGCTACCTCATAAAACCCCAGATACCGATTGTCATTTGAATCGGAGTACAATTGGCAAATTCGTCAGCCATATTGGCGCGGCCATTTTGAATTTATAAGGTCCGATCAAACATTCGTTATTTGCTACCTCAAAAAACCCCAGATACCGATTTTCATTGGAATCGGATCACAATTGGCAAATTCGTCGGCCATATTGGTACGGCCATATTGGCGCGGCCATTTTGAATTTTTAAGTTTTGACCACAAATTCGTTTTTAGCGACCTTAAGAACCCCTAGATACCCACTTTCATTGAAATCGGAACACTATTTGCAAATTCATATTTTGGTGGCCATTTGGAATTTCGGTCATTTTTCGGCGGCCATTTTGAATATCGAAAATCGGGCTTCGAGGTGTTTCAGGGAAGACCCCAACGGACCTTCGTTCAAAATTTCGAAGCTCTACGATGACTGGTGCGCCCGCTATAGCGCACACATACATACACGCATACCGGCATACCGGCATACAGAAACTTTCTTTTATTAATTATTAATTAATTAGAAGATGGGGAATTCCTTAGTTGAAATTTGTTTGGGACCCTGTTTAGGAATTTCTTTATAAATTACATCATTTAATAGAAGCTATGAGCCCGGGTTTGATGACAACTAAACTTAATAATTTTAATTATACACCTTCTAGCAAAAAACCCGCGTGCGTTGCAACGCCTTTAAATAAAAAAAGTTTATGCGTGCACTTTTCGCGGTAGGAAAAAAGTATAAGGAAAAAAAGAACAAATCTGCAGAAATTGATTGTGGATACATATAAAAATTTAGAGTTGCCTATAAAAAAAGAAAGTGCGTGTCAGCTCCGACGCGTGACTGGAGTTTACTCCTGAAAAACGATTGTCTTAAAATATGTACAATAGGCAAAGGAAATAAATGAAGCCATATTTATATTGATTTGATAAAATATATTACATACATTTTCTATTATATGTCTTCTGCCATTTTGTGATGGCCGTCATACAGATTGCTGTATTGTATTCGTCACACCCTTTCATTTGATACCCATACTGAGAAGGTTTGAAGAAAAATGTAATCCGCCATTTTGAATTGGGAATGACGCCACACAACTATGTAATTGTATTCTACCTGTCATGCCCTTCCATTTGATACCCATGTGAGGGGGTCGGGGAAAACAATTGCAAAAATCGGCCTCCATTTTGGAACCGCAATCTTAATTTTATTAATAAATGGTCGGATATTATTGTCAGGCGAACTTATAGAAGTATATCGTTTATATTTTCTACTTTTTAGTCTATTATATGTCTTCCGCCATTTTGTGTTGGCCGCCATTTTGAATTTGGAATGACGCCACATAGCTAATTAATTGTATTCTACCTGTCATACCCTTACATTTGATACCCATGTCGGGGGTCGAGGAAGACAAATGCAAAAATCGGCAGCCGTCCTGGAACCGCCATCTTTATTTTTATACAAAACGGTCACATTGCATTGTCCAGAAAACTACGCATATGTGCAAAATTTGAAATTGATCTCGCTTTAAAAATGTTCTACGCAATAATGACGAACTCCCATACAAACGTTCATCCCCTTCAAGCGTTTGTTTCGGGAGCGTTTGTCCTTCTCCAAGGTCTAATCTATCTCTGTACCAAATTTCATCAAAATCGGTTAAGCGATTTAGGCGTGAAAGCGTAACAGACAGACAAACAGACAGAGTTACTTTCGCATTTATAATATTAGTAAGAATTTATTGTTAAATCATTCGTTAAATTCGACAGGATTCATGCGGCCCCGTTTAAGTTCAGCAGCGTCCCTGTTGATAGAGGATTAAGATTTGCGCAATTCATTTCTGAAAAACTCAATCATTACTGGTACTCTGGAGTTTAGACAATAGAGCAGGGTGCTACAGTCTGTGAGGATTTTGCATAATGTATTATTGTGAACATCATCTTCCAAGTAAATCTACTTTATTATTGGGGAAGATGCCAACTGCAAAGCTTGCAGAACCAGGGTAAGAGGCTTAAATTTATTCCAGCAATTTCCATTACCTTCTTACCAAAACAAAGACGTCGTCTCTCACTGATTAATTATAATTTTAACAAATAATCCTAAAACAAAAACGAAAATCTTTTACCATAAAAACTTTATTAAAAATTAATTTACCAAAAATATTTACAAGCGTCATAAAAAAATTGCTTGAGGTTTCTTGAGCTGTAATTGTGGCAAATACCCATCTTTTGTAGCAATAACACTCGAGGCGATGGCTTTTGCACAATGAAACAATTTTCAAGAATAGCAAACAGTAAAAAATTATTTATCAATTTTAGGGGAAGAAAACGGCCAATTTCATACTCCATGGAAGATGGCACACGACATCTCCTTGACTGGTCATAATCTGGGACAAACAGAACCAATTAAGATAAAACTTTTCTGTCTATGGGGGAAGCTCTCAATTCCAGGAGGTCATTTTGCTAGAAAAAACAATGCCCATGAAAGATGACAATAGAAAATTGGAGCTTGTCATTTTCTTTTAATTCTCTCGTTTTTGTTTTCTTGAGAAAAAGAAAAACGCCAGTATTTTTTCCATTAAACTGAGGAAAGTCTTTTCTAGTGGAAATAAAAATTTCGGTTTTTAACACCAGTATTTGTGGAAAGATTTTAGTTGGAATTTGCCAGAATTTAAATTAACTTTGATAGAACAGGCGCGAAAACAAGTGGATAGGGTAGAATCTTCTTTTGAAACCCCTGCTGAGATTTCTTTCTTCATTTAAAAAATTTCAGTTGGCTTAAATGATGGATTAGCTGGAGGACTTTTTACTAATTGACGTCCTCTTTTATTCAAGTAGTTTCGAGACTCACACTCTAAAAAATTAAAATCACCACATTAGAAAAAGCGATATCTACTCTAATTTCAATTTGAGTAATATTGAGGTTGAAGGAGGCAATATAAATTAAAAAAGCCCTTTATAGAGCGTACAGGCGTTCACCCCTGCTGTTACTAATAAAAACGACTAGTCTTTTGTGACTTCGTTAAAGAAAAATTTCATTTCATCCACAGCAACTTGTTATTACCATCTTTTTTTACCGCAAATTCTCCTAACCTCATCCTGCTATGGTAGCCGCTACTCCAGAGTAAAACACTCATTAATCGTGAGATGTATAGATTTTTGAAAGAACTTGACTTCAATAAGTACACTGGACCTAACAATACACCAATTAAAAAAGTGCCACATATTCACTATACCTCTGCCCAAATTCTTCATCTTATCATACTTCTCCGTCGTACATCCATACTGTTTCCAAACTAGCTGATGTTGAGTCCATAATGAAAAAACCTAACTTCAAGAACCCTTCTAACTAACGACCAGTCGATTCTATCCAAAACCATGGAAACGATATCAATAAAAAGCTAATGGAATATCTGTTACGAGTTTAGAGAGACCAACAACTGGCGACCTTCTTGTGTGTCTATCAGAACACCTCAACCGAAGTGTTCATTGTTCATATCTCCACAGAGTGTATTACTTAGGTACTCAGTTCCCGGCCAATTGAGATCTAGTCCTAGCGTCTTGCAATTGGTCCCGATTCTATGTCAGTGATATTTCGTTTGGCATACCAAAGCTTTGGGCGTCGCGTCGTAATCTACACTCCTTAGCCAACTCAACTAATATATCCCACCGTAGATAACTTTCCGCGCAAACCCATTTTTACTCAGACAAGGTAGATGGCCTGCCTACAGGATGGTACTGAACTTCACTTTCTTCGCGATCATGATCCTAAATCTCGTCATGTGATATCGTTCTCCTTCACATAAGGTACACCAATCACCGAAGGATTTTCCTTTCAAACTCACCTATGACGTCAGGTAGTTTTCAGCTGTTGTTGTAGGAGTTCAACTATGTCCATATGTGCAATGGTTGAATCTATTATTTGGATGCTTATCAAACGGAGATTTGGTATGTCTTGAAAATTTAAACTTTTGGCAAAGGCTCCATCAAGACATTCATTGCAGACTTGATTGATCGCTGTCCAGAAGTATTTCTTGTTAATGGGTCGTTTTGCAGCAGGAATACAAGCGTGAGACATGAGACAGTCTATGTTCGGAGCTAAACGCTGGCTTGCGAAAGGAAGAGGGTATACATATAAGGCCTAGGACTGCCTGTGCTAGTTTCACACCAGAGTTGATGAGTAATAAATGGTATTAATGTAAAATTAGACCCAAATGTCTCTGGTCTGAAATATATATATGAAAGAGTCCGGTACAGATCTTGGTGTTCTAACAACATTGCCCTTGTTGTTTGAGTAACCCGGATTTTGGTTTGTTGTTATGCAAGATGGAGGAGGTCTCTTTCTGTCACACCCAAATCTTGGATTACTTTATCTAACGGTATGTTAAAAAAGAGGCATGTCAGACCGACGACCCTTTGTTGGAGTTCATTATAGGTGTTCATTGGTCTGGACAGTGTTCCCGATATCTTTTCTTTGTGTGTCACGTTGGTCATGACAAACATACCTAATCGTAACAGATTATTAGAGATGTCGAATTCTAGCATGGATTTGTAGAGTTATCATCTAGCTGTGCTGCTATCATAGCGCCCTTAAAATCCATGAAGAGGTATTGGATGGAATCTAGACACTATTCTATCGCCAAACATGGTAATCTGATCAGTTTTTGATTTGCCTGGGGTAAAGTCACACAAAGGGCAGCCTATGATGTTTCTAGTGTATATGGGGCTATCCTTTTACAGCCTAGCAGAAAATATCGTTTATGCAGGGCTTAACAACATCAACTGCACCCTCTGTTATAGGCAGTTTTATGTACAGGGAAAAGAATGTTCGCCCCTAAGGCCTCATTGCCTCTGCAGTATGTGCAACGTAGCGTAAATCGCGTTATACCACAAACTTTTCGGTAGTATTCCCCCACTTAAGAACAGTTGTACTTTCCTTTCGAGATACTTTGTCTAGGCTTCATTTTGCGTTCTATGAACTCTTTCCTCTCTTTTCAACTCTTGGTATTCTGCACCTTGTAGCCTACCAGATTGTCGTCCGTCTATGAGATTGCTGCATTAAGGTTGATTCATATCAACAGATATTCAATGTGGCAGACACGTAGCGTGGCAAACACAAAAAATATTGTTCAATACATATTCTATGAGAGCATTCACATTTATAGTAACGTGGCTTTACAGACAAAACGCTACTATAAATGTGAATGGTTCATAGAAAGTTTATTGAGCAATGTTTTTCGTGTCTGCCACGTTGAATGTCTGTTGATATGAATCGACCTTTACTCAGTACACATCATTGTTACGTTTAAGATGGAGTCAGCAGTATTTATGAATGCATGTTAATAACGCGCCCAACACTAGTCGACAGCCGTCATTACTTCTCCAAGGCTTACTCTTCACACACCGAGAACGAGTTCAAATGCATGACCGAAGGTGTTACTGGAGGTGTGTTGATTCGATCCTGATTCGCACCAATAAGATAGTGATCCGAGTATAAGTTGGCACTTCATACGTAGTGTATTTGTTTACGAGTAAACTCCTAACAGTATATCCAGGTGGCTTTGTGAGTATCCTTGCTCGTAAATTTGGTCCTCGACAACTTCTTACTTGCTGCCATTTTCATAACTCGTTGTCCGTTGTCATTAATGTTAGTTAACATGCAGGCTTTGGATTCCAACGTACCTACTGTCCACATAAGGAAGATTAATTTTAAGCGAAGCTAATGGTTTTTTTTAATTATGTTAAATAAAGGTAGCAAATAATGAATTTATGATAAAACTTATAAATTCAAAATGGCCGCATACGAAATTTTCCAATTGTATTCCGATTCCAATGAAAGTGGATATCTAGGGGTTTTTAAGGTTTCAAATAACGAATTTATGATCAAAACTTATAAATTCAAAATGGCCGCACCAATATGGCCGATGAGTTTGCCAATTGTATTCCGATTCCAATGAAAATCGGTATCTGGGAGTTTTTGAGGTAGCAAATAACAAATTTATGATCAAAACTAATAAATTTAAAATTTCGGGGCCAATATGGGGGACGAATTTTATAAAATAAGTGTCATTTCCCTGTCAGCTGTATGTAGGTTGTTCAAGAGTTGGGAAACCTGAATCTTCACATCCTAGCTCCAAATGGAAGAACATTGAACATAGAGTATCTTGGTCATTTCCCCTATTGTCGTGATCGAGTATACCTATAAATTCCTCGACTAATTAAAGGTAAATCGCCAAAATTACAAAGAAAATGGAAGGACGCTCCACTGCCATCACGAGGTTAAACCATGCCATCTATCGCATCCAAAAAGTTTGATCGGTAAGAACGGGACGGAAGCTGTGTTCGGAACGAACACTAAGTAAGAAGGGGGCAGTGTAACGGCTAACTGAAAAGAGAAAAACAAGATTATAAACCGTCTACCACGCAGGTTGAATTTTAAATGGGATTTAACATGGGTTTTCATTTTTTTAGGTTCAACCTAGCGTTGGGCACTTGATTTCCATCGGTTGAAGGTGAAACTTGGTATTATTAGGTTTTCGATACCGCTGAATACGAATATCATATCAAAAACCGGTTTTGACTAATGACATCAAAAAAGCTGTCAATAGAAATTAACCACATAAAAGGTATCCAAAACCCATTTTTTCCAGATTTTTTGTTTCTTTCCCTTTTTTCCTAACGCGGACAGTGCACACATAAACTTTTTTTATTTAAGGGCGTTGCAACGCACGCGGTTTTTTTTGCTAATGTCGAATAAATAAACGGAAAGCAATGCAATCATTCTTAGTATTTGCAAGATCAAAGCTGTATAAAATTCTAATGCTTCATTTCCTTATATCAATCCGAACCAAATATCATTAGTTCCACGCTCCTTCCATTTCGTCCTTAAAACCTAAAAACTCCTATCCCATGAAACGAATAATTCTAAAAACGTGAAGAAAATGTTCTACCAATATATATAAAAATATACAATATCCTTTCATAAAAATTTAAGAATTCTGTTTATTTACGAGAGCCTCTTTATCCCCAATTTAAAATAAACACAGTAGCTAAAACCAAAAAGGACCCTTCTTGTTTTATGGCCATAAAACATTTGATAAGGCGCACCGTTTAAATAATAAAAAGGAAATTTTTACTTTCCTTAAGGATGTTCCGGTTTTTATCATCCCTAAAAGTTTAGCATCAATCACTGAATCAATGTCATTGTCACGAAAAGGTCTTGGCTCATCAGCTTCCTTTAATTTATGATCAACTATGGGACGATGGTGATAGGATCTGGCATAGCCTTTGTGCAAACGATCCATAAAATTTGATTTGTTGTAACCATTATAGAGTATAAAATTAACAAAATAAAATAAAAGTAACTTTTTGATGTTAATAGGAAAACTTTAATGAAGGTAAATTGGGGGCGCGGTATTGATTCTGTTGTGCGATAAAGGTGAATGTAATAGAATAATATAGTAATACAACAGTATGGCAACAATTTTCTTCCATGTAGGGGCTACTGAATAAACTTGGGCATAAAATCAAGTAATTACTGAAGACTAAAACGTATATTGAATTGCGCCCCAATAAGGCTTTTAGTCACACAAACGCGATGCATGAAAAATTTGATAATTGCAGTAGTGCTTGAAATATGACTATTGAAATATTGCTACACCAACAAACAAAAGTTATGAAAACAATGGGGGCTGATGCCACCAAAAAATAAATTTCCTATGAATGAAAATTAAATATAGAACAATGGACACTTTTGAAATAATGCAACCGCATGATTTACTGAATTATTTACAAAAAAAAAGCAAACACAAAGAGAAATTTCAAAGTAGACATTTTAAGATGGAGATATTTTAAATATTTGAATCGGTTATTTTGAAAAGGGCTTAAGTCCACTTTTATAAATTTTTCAGTAGGCATAAAAAACTGTATATTTTCTTGTAGGGTGGCATTAATGACCAGTTAATTTACCAATCAATAGACACCTACTTAGCTTATTATTCTATAATATTAATAACAAATATAAATTTGCCGGAATAGAAGCAGAGCTCATTTTGAAACCTGGACTTAAGTCCTTTTCAAATTTTATGTGGATATCTTCTTCTATATATATAAAAGTGAAAGTATGTCTGTAAATGTTCAATAGACTCCGAAACCGCTCATCCGATTGGCCTGAATTTTTGTATATAGGGGTTTTCGGGTACGGCGGGTGTTCCTACGATGTATATTTTGCTCTATCTCGAACACTTCGGGTGGCTGTAGTGTACCGATATCCGTAAAATTCAAACTTTTGTATGGGAGGTACTCTTCGAATTACTGCTAAAGAGCTCAGATCTATATTATTTTGGTTTTTTCCGAAAAAAATACGATTCCCAAAGTTTCAGATCGATCGGTCCAAATTTAAAATGGCGGCCAACACAAAATGGTGGATTACCTTTTTCTTTGCAAGCCATTCGGTATGGGTATTAAATGAAAGGGTATGACAAGTAGTATCACCTGATTACTACTATTGGTTTATGGGTGCAGCATAGGCGCGCCGGGTCCCAGCTAGTATTAAATAAAGTAGCCCATTTAAAACGCGGGGTATGACGCTCGGAACGCCCCACGTACCGAGACGACTTGTACTTTAGGCAAGGCGCAAATTGAGACACTTATAGAGCGTGTGGGGTGGCACAGCAGAGCGCGTTTTTTTGTAAACTATGGAAACGAATAGAACCGCGCAAATTGGCAAGAGGGCGCGAGGTGACGGGACTCGCGTCGTATACTACACACGTGGCGTTGTAGTGGAGCCACAGTTTCTCGTGCCGGTCGTGTCAACGCGTGTCAACAATTTCTCATAATATTTTTTTCTTATTTTTTCTCTTCCACCTTTTTAGTTTGTTTCTTTTCACTGTCCTTTTAAGTACATATCTGTTTCCAAAGAAAATTTAATTAAGGCGGTAAAAAGGCACAGAGAATTTTATAACGCAAATGATGCGTACTATATGAAGATAAAATTGGAAAATGGGATTTGGGTAGTTTTTCCTTGGTTGGGATCAGTTTTTAGGCATTACATCTATTTCAGCCAAAGGCTTGTTCGATCATCCCATGGACTTTAGCAAATTGGCTTCGGCTCATTCGGAAGTAATTGGTAAAATCAGTATCACTCAACTTCATTGTAGTTTTAAATTGTCCACATTTTTTCCTTTCCAACAAAATATACTTATTGAGTGATTTTAATTTTTTAGTCGTTAATTAATAAAGTAAAATCTCGTCTTCAGCATTATTCTCTGATTCTAAACTCATTTTTAATAATAACAATTTGAGTAGTAGGCTAGCCACATCGAAACTGCGTCTCAATATGCGGATCGCCACTCTACGCGAGTGACACGTACGTGTCATGTTGCTCGTGTCATGTCAGCTCACACGCTATGTTTTTTGGGGCGCTGATCAAGAAAATCGGTAACCCCTAAAATCTCCAAAAGCCCGAATTTTTTAGGGGTTTTTCTCAAAAATGCTCTGGAATGTGCAAATTGTGCCGAAAATTGGCAAATTTAGTGCGTCTATAAAAACTGAGCTCATAGTGTATGGTAACGGGTGAAGAGTTCACCCCTACTCTTCACCCGTTACCATACAAAACCACCCCTAAATTGACATAAAGATGGAAAATCCTGGAAATTTTTTTTTCACTTTTTTATGTGAACGCTGATGCCAAAATTGACCTCTATTTCACCCTCTAGGGGTGAAAACTACCCCTAATAGTACCATTCAAAACCGGGGGGGGGGTGTTGTCAAGACATAACACCGTTAAGAAAATCGAACACCATATTTTTTTTTTCGCTGATCACGAAAATCTGGGTCCCGCGATCCTAAAATATTGTCGTCACCCTTAAATATGTAAAAAAACTCCCCTAGGGTTTGTTTCGCGATAATTTCAATAATAATAAAAAATAATCCAATGAAATTGACTTTCTGATGACTTTTTTCAGTATTTATTTTAAGGTGGTTGATTTATACCAAATCAAGCCAAATCTTATGATAAGGGGAATCATAACAGAACTCATGAAATTGTGACAATTTAAAGTACATTTTCTTATCTCTAGGAACTTTTTTCCTAACAAGTCGCGGACTTGTGCCCTTTTCAAAATATAAGGCAAGTGACAGATGACCATATCTCTGTAACTATATACTGGAGTAGTGCTGTTTTCGGTGAAAACGCGCGGGGACCATAGATAGACACTTCCTCATACTTAACTAAGTTTTGGTAATTTGTGTGACTTATGCCCTTTTCAAAATAACAGATTCATTTACAATGCAAGGCACTTAGCTCGAAATAAATGACTAAATGTTTAAGTTATGTAGAACAGAAGTCTTTCAGCAAATAGATATGGTTGTACAACACAAATTGTAGTTGCTACTTTTTCTTGTATTGTGCCTTGATGGTGAAAAAGAATTAACAAATTAAATATTTTCACCAGAAGATTAAGTTTATGATTATCCATCGATGATTTTCCGGTGTAAAATTGGTTGAAGATTTCAGCCTTTCCCCGAATCTCATTTAATGATGGTACCCTTCATAACAAGCAGGTTATATTGCTATAAAAACGACCACTTCTATTAAGAGCAAGTTTCGGAAAACACTCCAATTTATCCATCTGCAATTTGTGGAGTGAATTGGAATACTTTTAATAAAGTAATAAGCATAGAAATATTATTAGTTAGTAGTTAATAAGTAAAAAAATCAATAGTATAAGTTTAAATTAAACAAAGTATATTCAAAATTAAGTTCTTTTAAAATTCGATACAAAAATAACATAAAGCAAATGTATAAAATACAAAACAATAAAGAAAAATTTAACAAAAACACTATCGTGTTTCTCATCGTTAGAATAAATAAAATCTAGTGCTGAACTTTCAACATTTTCAATATCATTATCAAATTTCACAAGTTGTTGTTCGTTATCAGTTGTTTTTAAGTTCCAATAATATGTGCAATAATTCTTAACTTTTCCTTGTATCTTATACGATTCAAAAACAAAATTAATTGAATCAAAAAACTTTAAATGCAGCCACATAGGTGTAATTCTTTCATATCGTACGTAATCAGCCTCTTCTACATTCCAATCCAGAACTTCCAGCACAGAAAAATCTTTCAATTTTACATTGAATTGCACTTGATATTCCCTTTCCACATAGCACTCAGATAGTTGAACTAGATGATTGATGTTGCTCTCAGTTTCACATACGATGTCGGTGAAGTAATCTAATGTTGTTTCAATTTCATCCAGTTTGGTTTCCAATTCATACATTCGATTCTTGCAAAATTCTAGTTGCGATTTATTTGTTGACACTATTTCTAAACAGGCTTCTTGAAGTTCTTCACAGAAATTTAATTCTTCTTCTGGTAGATAAAATTCATCTGGAAAAATTAAAATGAAAAATAATAATTAATAATGATACAAAAAAGATGTGTTTATTAAGATTTTACCATAATAAAGTAATTCATTTTCTTCACAATATTCATTATCTTCAAACATTTTGATTTTTTGTTCACTGGGATTTTCTTTATTTGGTTTACAAGCACTTCGACTTCGATCACCTACAACTCTCTTGAGCGTACTACTAAAGTTTCACTTTTACTTTAACCTTTTATATTCTTGTCGAAACGCATCTACCTATGCGATGACACGATACTACGAATACAATACAATATATGCAAAATCTGTATTGTTTCAGCCTGTCATAAAAGGATAATAAAAAATGTTCTACCTACAAAAATCCTAATTATCCGCATAGAAATATGAAATAAGCCCTGGGACCAGTGACACATTTGACATGGAAGCTGCCATAAAATGTATCTGGAGGGATTATGTACCTGCGTGTACAAAATATTTAGCCTGGTTTTAGCTTGCTAGCTAGCATGCTACCTGTCCTGAAACACGCCCTTAGGCTCTTTCTAGATCATTCTGCGTACCTAACTAAAATCTGCTACTTTTAGTTAGGTAGAAAGGAGATAATCTCTGTTCAGAAAGAATGTTGAGTTGAAACTTTGGGTAATGGTGGGTTGTTTTGTTGTTATTGTGTTCAAGATTCTGGATAAAGTTTTATTGGTATAAAACATAGCAAGTATTTTATTGCACCGTTGACATCGTTTCTTAACTTTTGAAACCTGTAAGGGAATTGTAGGGTTGAATAGAATTTTTTAAAACAAATTAAGAGATTTATAAGAAATACAAAAAATAAACTAAGGCATATAAGCATTTTTGAAGATAATAGTGTATTATTTAATATGAATTTTCCACGAATTATCTAGTAAATAACTAATTAGTCTTTTTGCCGCAAGTTTGCTTATCGGTTTTCTGTTACTACAAAAATAAAATAAATAAATAAAAATAAAAACGTTGTAGAATCATTATTTGTTATTCATTATACACTTTTTTCAGACTTTTAAAACATTTTAACGATGTTGAAATAGATTTCAATTTGGTTTTGAAAACATATTACGGAAAAATGTCTGCAAGATCTAAAATTTTAAACAATCTAGAATAAGAAGAACGCAAACCCTAAACTCCTTCCTAGGAGATAGAAATTGTACTAATATAAGTACGGAGGTAATATATCAAAGAAAAATATTTCTCTGGCTGGTGGACAATATTGTTAAACCGCGTATGGTCGATCTGAATTCGTCTTCAATCTAATAAATCATGTGTCATCGTCATCGCCAGAACGTCACCTCACACCTCATTGTTGTTTTCCAACTCGATCTTGATAAAAGGTTTATTCGGTAGAAATAATAATATAACTGGTATGGTTCGATTTATAGGTTTGATTCCAGAGGATCGCGCAAAGACTTTTGACGAGTATAGCGAAGATCTTATTCAAACATGGACCCACAGTATTCCCAGAAGATCACAGAAATTCAGAAATCTTATGGATTGGATTGAAGGTCCAATTATCAAAGAGATGCTATACGTTTGAAATAAAATTGTTGCTTCTTACAACCTTGCTTCAAAACGATCTTTTATCTTTCTAACAGCCACAGTCTTCACTTAAAAATCTGAACCCTCCAATTACTTCCTAATTCTCCGAATTGCCTGTCTTCAATAACAATTTAAATTTTTCTACAATGTAGGTATCGTTGTTGGGCATATTTCTGCAGATAGAGTAGACTTCTTTTATCATTCGTACGGATCATTCGAAATATTGTCTTTGCGTTCAGAACTAGGCTCCTAATTTATCCAATTTCACTCATATTGACTTATAAAACAATTCTGGCCTCATATTTTTTTAATGTAATCGAGCTAATTTTTTATATAAAAAAATAACTTTTTAATGTTGCCTTCTGGACTTAACAACATAATGAAATAAAGTACAAGAGACACTATCATGCGTTTTCCCTAAGATACCATAGTACATGGACACAAAGCCAGTGGAAATTTTGGATTCAGAGCGTTCAGATTGGGCGCTCTATCATCTGCAGAGGTGCAAACTATATTGGCATGCATCCGTAAATACTTGAGAAGGCCCTACGCCAAGAAGTGGATTCTTATCATACCCGGGGGCCCAGCAGCAATAACAGCGATAAAGTCTTGTAGGACAAAGCCCGAATTAATTTGGGACTGCCAACGCGATATTAATGATCTAGGTTCTCTCAATCGTGAGAGTCTCGGATCATCAAAACTTCACGGGAAATGGATTAACAAGGAAAGGGGGACTTTAGGCCCTCGTACCGCCTCGGAGTGAGTATTTTAGGTGATTTTTAAAGAAGGATTATGAGAAAATGGTAACAGATATTGAGATAAAACTTTTTTTATTTGTTTTGAAGATTAATCAATTGTACAATAAATTTTTTTTTATTTTTTTTGTTGCATCATACAAAATGCTGGAACACTGCAAACAATATGAAAAAATTGGCGGGAGTGATATCTCGACTTTGGAGCATCTAAAAAAAAAATTCACTGCAAATTAGACACTTGAAATTTGGGAATGACGAGTTGTTTTTTAAAAAATATTTTTTTTTTGAGAAAATGGCAGATAGTTAAAATTAAAGTTAAAAATAAAAAAGTCTAAATTTTTCAGTCTAAAGAAAGATGTAAATTTTTTTTCAGACACTTTTTCAGCGAAATGGCTCGATGTTCCCTAAAAACAGTTAGAAAAACCCAAACAAAAAATACAGGGTAAATTCGGCGATTATATTTTGAGTTATCACGCCCTCCAATTTCAAAAATTGCGTTTCGAGTTAAATGAGTTTAAAGTTTCAAAATAAGTTTTTTGTTATATAAATATAACTAAGTAAAAAGAAAAAAAACGTTCTTGAGGACTAAATGAAGACATTTATGAAAAAAAAATTCGGTTTACAGGTTGGTAAGAGTACAATAAGTCCTCATTCCGCCGCGTTAATTCTTGGACTTGATTGCCGATTAACAAAAAAATAAGAAAATAGTCATAGAAGTAAAGCTTAATATACAAATCTGACGTTTTTCTGCCGCGCCGATCTTTTTTAAGATTTCAGCCAATCAGAAACAATTTCGGTCACACTCATATTGTTTTTAATTTGTTGAAATCTTAAAAAAAAGCAGCGTGAAAGAAAAACGTCGGATATGTAAATTCACCTTAACCCTTAACCTGGTAAGCTATTTTAGTAACTTAACCTGTAAACGTGTGTCCAATGGATACATATGGAACAATATTGCTATTTGCAACTGTTAAACACAAATTAGGTTATAATTTGTTTATAGAAACATACAAATTTATGTAAACAATACTATAACAATAAAATACAAAAAAGGTCTTAAGGTTTGTTTGTTGCAAAAAATCTGTTTAAAGAATTTTAATTTTGAAATTTGTCCAATGGACACACCTTACCAGGGTAAGGGTTAAGCTGTGTAATTCTTCAGCCCACATCTTATTTGGTCTAACTTGTCTACACCGGTTTGCTAAGAGTACGAAAAGTCCGCTTTGTGGCGCTTTACTTCTTGGAGTTAGTAGTCTTTATTTTTGTATTGTGTTTGATCATTTTAAGCCCCACTATTTTGTTTTGATCATCGATAGTTTCTTGGATCATCAATATCATCCTGAAATATAAATTGATTCAATATTTCGTCTTTTATTTTTATTCCTTTTTTCTGAACCCTTCTTTATTTTTGTGTTATTTTTATATAATTGTATCAGGGTCTAATATATGAAATTCTTTTTCGAAATCAATGAATATGTAATTTATAGTCAGCGGACTTTTTCAATTGAACCGCACTCGATTACGTCAAGTATTTAACGTACGTTAACACGTAACGTGTTCAATGCCGCGGCCACACAATTGGAGGCCCTGTGCAAAAATTCAGCGAGAGGCCCCAGAGAGTCCAAACATATTTTCCGCTCGCGGGATTTCCTTCATAGGCACCCGTTCCCACGACAGAATTATGGAAAATGGGCTGATTTGTGTGGCCTAATCAATGAAGTAATGCAAATAATGAGTTCAAATGATTTTTACTGCCAAAACAATTTTTTCCTCGCTTCGCTCGCGAGGCCCCAAACACGCTAGTCCTTGAGCAGTTGCACACCCTGCACATATGACAGGCGCGGCACTGTACGTGTTTAAATTCATCTTCACTTCACTCCATAATACTTGAGTCAAGTAAATAATTTTTTTTTTTGCAAAGCTCATGTAAATCAATCTTGCATTCTTGTATTATAAGCTTAGATTGGCACTCTAACAGAGTCTATTATACAATGCATATGCGCTGTGAAATTTCACCACAAACCTGCAGGTAAAAATGTCAAATAATGTACATACATATGTATCTTACTTTGCTTTAACTATTTATTTCTACAAAAACAAAAGACTTCAATTAAATAGCGAAAAATGTAATCTTCTAACTTGTGATGAAGCTGCAAACTATTTTCCTGCTTTCTGTAATAATCTCCAGTATAAAATTCTTTTGGAATAATTCTTGCTCTTAGCAAAAAAATGGCTTTGAAATTGCTTGCGTTCAATGGTCCTTGTACATCTTCATCTATCTCAGTCAAAATATAAAATCAAAAAATCTTGACACTTTCAAAAAAAATCATGTTAATTAAACTATTCAAATTCCAATAATCAAGTCAAAAAAAACAAGTAAAATTAGTCTCATTTTTTTAACATGCCGGAATATGTGAAATCTGGAAAAATGTTATTATTTTGGAGAGAGTTACCAAATTCGGACTACTAGAAACACAAGCCGGGGTTAGGTAATCAAGGCGTGACATTTCACCCCCTTCGTATCACACGGGCCTCTTCTGTTTAATCATTTTCAACTTTAATTACTTCGCACGCGTTATAAATAAACTAAATGCTACATACATAAATCAGCTCCAGAAACATCAACACAAAGAAAAATGGTGAACTAATTAAATCTCTTCCAGGAACAGGTTCCTGGTTCAAAACGAAATAAAAAAAAATGAATATTGAATATGTATTAGTTTCAGAAATATGAATCGTCATTAGTATAGATTTGAGAGCAAAGGGGCGGGTTCTAATAATAAAAAAGAGATATATGTACATATAAAAAAATTCCTTTTTCTTAGCTCCTTCATTCTCTCCCATGGTACCTGGAAATGAAAGCAAAACTTTTGTAATCCAATAAACAATTTCCAAGAACAGAAAATTGAGTTTTTTTGTTATTAGGAAAAATAACATTCCTCAAAAAACGATTTTCGTCAAATTGCTTGGGACATTTTTACATTTAAAGAATTGTAATTAGTAGATTGGGATTTCTAGAGCATCAATTTATAATATAGGATTTCATTTTTGGAAAACATTTCTCCGAGGTAATTTTCGCACGTTTGCATCCAGCTGCAAAAGGCATGAGGAGGTAGAAAATTTTAAGAAAAACAAATTATTTTGGATCGAGTTTTTTTTATTTCTCAACAGAATATACTTTTAGGTCGAAACACTTCACCCAGCTTTTCTCCAGCTCAACGGAGTCCATATATCGCTTCTTTGATCGACCAGAATTTCTCTTTCCATCTGGTACACCGTTTATGACTGGGTTCAACCTAGGTTGAACCTAGGTTCAACCCACACATAAACGGGGGTCGAGTTGAAACTGGGTCCACTCAACTGAACTTAGCTCTCCTACCTGAGTCGAGTTGAAATTTCGACTCATATACGCGGGTTGAGTTGAAAGTGGGTTGAAATGACATTTGTTTTGTTTGTTTCAGAATTAACAAAAAGAGGCTATCGTATCTAAAACTAAGAATTTCACACAAAAATTTGAAGTTAAGTTTTGATGTCAGTTCAACTCTATTTCAACCCAAAGTGAGCTCAACTCGACATCATATACGGTGGTCCAAATATCAACTCAACCTCGACTCAACTTTTCAACCTAATCATAAACGGGGTATGGGATTAGATTTTTCGCTTTTATTAGGATCGCTATCGTCGAGCCTTTGTATGTGTGTGAGATTAAGATGGTATTTACTTAATTTTATACTTTTGACAATGTCGGGCCCCTTCTCAAGTTGGTATAATCTATGATAATATCTCCTTCTCCATTGACTATTTTCACAGACACCGCCAAATATTGCATACGTAGTGCTTTCCTTTCAAAGCTTCTTGGAAGAGTTTCGTCCATGCTTCTGACACAAGGTCTATGCTTCTGATCCAAACATCAGAACGGGCTTGATTAGCGTGGTATATAGTTTACACTTCATTCCTCTAGACAAGAATCGTGAGGTAAGATGCTGTCGGAGGGCAAAATAGCTTCTTTTGTACTTCTGATCTGCGTTGTCTCGCCACTGTCAGCGCACATGAGGTATCGATACCGGTGTATTGAGGAACCCCTGACACACATGAACGAGGGTATAGCTTGACGTTTGTCGACAGCTGGAAAAATTTCCAGCTGGAAAATGTTTTAAGTGTTACTGCCTGTTCCCAATGCGGCCGTCAACAATAATTTCCTCTCAACGCACGGTGAGAGCATTCCCAATGATACCGACACCGCCACCGTAAATTTATTAACAGAGGCCACTTTCTTTGCAAGAAAATTGTGTATTATTTTTTATTATTTAAATTAAAAATTAGAGTGTTGAATAAGTTATTAAAATCGGTTATCGCCGTAAAATAACAACAATCAAACACAAAATATTAAAATAAAATAAATACAAAAAGTATAAAAAAAGCACAGAAAGCAACAAAAAACATAAGAAAGCACATGTAACTCAACTATAATCGACATCTAGGTGGCAGGTACATTGAAAATTGAGCGAAAAAATGAGAGAGCTTTTGCTCATGGAGGGGTTATACCGACAGCATTAAAATTAAATCTAATTCACCGCCAACGACAGAACAGCAACAATTTATATGGAAGCTATCGGTGACGGGCTCATTGGGAACAGGCAGTTAAGCCCGGTACCCTAGGCTCAAGAAATTTGCCCAAGGAAACTTTTGCATTTATTTCCCTAGAAAAAATGACAGCAGTTCAGAAATTTTCACAGTTACTTTATTTCATTGCATAAATTCTTTTATGCTGTTTTAGAATTAATGTAATTTTTTTAATTAGAAAAGAATTAAAAAAGAATTAAAAAAATATGAATAAAAACCAACAACATGTAATTTTTGCCATTGCTGACAGTTACTTCCAATTTCAAAAACCACATGAGACGTGAAGACCTCATGAACCGTTAAAATTTCCTTAAGAAATAAATGTATCGATTATTTCTGGAGGAAAAACTAAAATTTTATGAAAAGCGACATCTGCGTGTCATTAAAAAACACGATATTTCTGGTGTGATTTTTTGACTCTAGCATACCGGTTACAGAAATAGTTACAGAAAATATATCTGTGCGATTTCTTGGCCATTTTTTTTGCATAGGTTTTAGATAGGCAAAGAAATTTCTTGGGTCTAGCATACCGGGCTTTAAGTGACATATTGAATTTGAAATGGAAGTGGAGCATTTAATTGCTTTATTCCTCGCCAAACTAGAGAAAATAAAACAGGGTCTGAGGCGAATTCAAGATTTGGAACGAGAAAAAGAAAATAGATATCTTGTCATCAAAATAATATATTTACACGTTTTTGCTCGATTTTCGCACACAGGTGGCGCTGTCCGCAGTGAAAAGACCTTATACCTACTTTATACCCACAAAATTTTCGTGGTATCAATTCCCAGTTCATAACCACTTGTTTTCCTAGGTATAAACTGGGTATAAGGTGACAGACAAGTGGTATAAGTAACAAGGTATACGCAATACCGTGGTATCGATATCCTATGTGTGACATAAGCATAAGGGTCTGATTATGGTGGAGCTGCCATAAACGAGTAGAGCGACGACACTAGAGGAGCGGGGATAATACAAAATAGGGTTTCAATAGAGCTGTTTATATTGGAGGAACGCGGTGACTCACGCTTCGGTAGCGACCAACGATAAGAGCTGCGATAAAGCTTGGGTTACTTTTCTCCGCTAGTATCGTTAGTATCAAGATGGATGTTCATTCCTCAGTCATATTGTTAACGTTCTGTTTGCGCTTCTGCTTCTGTCAGAAACTGGTAAGACTGCTTTATTCGCGCTACTCGCAGCTTTTGCCACAGCTCTCTTACCATCTATCGTACCTCCAACATAATCAGACCCTAGCATTTTGATAAATAGGAGGCATAACTGCGCATCAATTTGTCTCAGGCCCCTCTGTGATGTGAGACCTTCTGAAAACCACGACCTTAGTGACAGACAGGATGGCATTGCTACACGAACAATGACATAATGGACTAAGGGCGAGCGTTAAGCTTAGTTTTCCACATAGTAACTAGATGCACATTTGAATACACAGGGTGTGTACAGAGTATTACTTATTAGATAACATCCGACATAAAGGACATTATTACCAAGGCCAGTCTTTGAAAGGGTATTAATCCCTTCAAAATGCAATACAATATCTTACAATATCAACACTCGATGTATTGTTACAATCATATCTTCACTTTTTGCTGAATTGATTTCCTTAGATACTTTTCAACTCTTTTGAAACAGATATTGCCTATTCAATTTCGCCTATAAAACAAATGAAAAGTTTGATGTGACATAGAATTATAGGCAACAATTTGGTGGCATTTCTAGTTCTGACAACTTAATAGTGGATTCTTAGTACTTAGTACTTTCACCCTCACTTATTAACTCCATAAATTTATTAAATCCCCAATGGTATTCGTTTTTATTTCCGGCAATAAATCGTATTTATTATAAGTCGTTGTATTTCGCTAGATTTAACGAAGGCGATTTTTGCTGTGAGTGGAGGCATGGAAGCACCCCAATCGGATTAGAGGAAACTAAGCTGCGGATTACTGTCAAACTTAATTAAATCCGATTGTTTGCTTTATGACCTGTAAAAATTTTACTTTCGGATTTGGCACTTGAAAACCGAGAGCTTTGCGGGCTTCCTTAATTGTATAGCGGCAAAATTGCGCGATAGGACAGCAGACAAGTTTTCTTTGGGACTCTCGTAATTCGTAAAAGAGATTTAACTTTAAGGATGGTTTTTAGTTTTCTAAGTGGTTCAGGATTTCTTTGGAGATTAATTTTTAGGAAAAAAACACTTGATGTAAGCGAGTGTTAGCGCGTCTGTTGGTGATGGCTTAGTTATATTTTTGCTGAAAATAATGCTTGAAAAAATTTGTCACACAAGAAATGTTAGGATTAAAAATGTAATTAATTTAAAAAAAGGATTGAGAAGTAAAAATATACATAAGTAGTTTGCCCTTTAAATTGCCTGGTATAGGGACATTTTACCAGTTAAAATTTAACTGACAACAAAGCCATTGCGGGAAATAAAAACACTTTATTTTTCCATTTTTAAAAATAAGTTTTTGAGTCAATAAAAATATAGCTATGTTTTTGTTGAAAAAAAACAAACATTTTTAAGCGAAAAGTTTTCTTTCGATTTCAAACATATTCATTAACGTAAAATTATTTAAAAGAGAACAAACTAATTCGTTTTCCATTTTTAAAAGCTTTACAAATAATTGTCAGCTGAGAGCTGTGAAATGTATACCACAAAAAGGTATGTGTCAGGGGTTAGTATACTATGTAGTATTAAAACCATCTTGGTATCGATACATCCATAGCATTACGGATGAAGAGCTTGATAAAAAAATAATAATACCTTAGACACACTATACCATCATTATGATGGTAACCTTCGATGATAAAGGCAACGATGGTATGACACATTACACTTAAGTTTCACTTGCATATGACATGTCAAGTGAGGTATTATATTGGCCGTGTTTTTTGTTTTATTTTTAAGTTGTTTTAATTTGTGTTATTTTAAAAATTATTTTTTTAAAGTAGTAAAGAGAACAACCTTACAAATTGTCAGATAAGTAACGTCAAATCAAATTATTTTATTTCAAAATGTGTTTTCCAGTTTTCCAGCAGATTGCACTTAACCGTAATTACAGTCCAAATGTAGGTGAAATACCTTCATTTTGAACCTTCATTATGATGGGGTTTTGTCTTCATTATGAAAAATGCTGTCATAATGATGTTGTATGTGGCCAATATATAATAGAGTGGTGCCAAACTAAGCAAAAACTGGGTAAAAACTAACAAAACGAAAAAAACCGGGTTCACCGAGTGCGTCTTACCAGTCACACACACATAAACATTTTCCATGCAATTGGCAGAAAAATAGAAACCGATTTCGTTTTCGCTCAACCGCGCAAACTTCACCCCGATCCGCCGCCCTCGGTCTACTAACTGCCAGGTGACTGTTCGAATTGAATGAGTCATTGACTCGTGTATCATGGGCCTTAGTTTTCTTTGTAGCATCCCACAATGACTTTAACAAATTCTTTTCCATCCGTACTCAAGTTATTGTGGGTCTTCATAATTTGTTGACCGAAAATTACTCTTGCATATTTTTGACTGATGGAATTGTGAATAGCACCATTCACTGATACTTGTCTATAGTCCTGCTGGAAAGTCATATCATTTATCATCCAATCAGATTGGTGCAGTCTTCTTTTTTTTCTCAGATGTATTTTTCTGCCTTTCGAAACACGCTTGACTCCAAATTCTAGGTCAAATGAGCGGGATTTTGTTAGCGTGGAAAACCAAGTTATTGGTATTAGGTTACAGGTAATACTAGTAGCTTCTTGGCTTTGAATTGCAAAGATAACCACCACTTTTGTAGTATAGATTATTATAACCAAAATGAAAACGTTACTTCAAGGTGTCGATGGAATTTTCAACTGCGAGGACATATCCAATATAGAGGAAAATACTGACAGTTTCACATAGCTTCTACTGATGGAAAAAAATCAAGATGTTTGATATTTGGAAATTCATCAGCTACAGTTTTCATCACGACAGGCACTACAAAAACTCTATTGTTTTTCGCGTATAAAATCAGGTATATGGAATGTTTTAGTACTTGGTCTTTATTTTAATGTTGTAGGTAATCAAAAACGTCTTAATGAATTTAATAACTTCTTATTTTGTCAATAATTTTATTTAAAATCAAATTGAAAAGGTGAAAGACTATTAACTTAATTCCTAATTGCTATTCCTGTCTTTTGTGATATCCAATCCAAAAACGATGTTACTCGTGTGAATACTGTTGGGATTCCTTTCTCGCAACCTTGCCAGCTCATGAAGGATGCAATGCCAACAACAACAACATTAGTTCCGTCAGCTTCTTTGGCAACCAATGGACCGCCAGAATCGCCAGGGCACTGTGATTTTACATCCCCAGAGACGCAGATTTGTGAATTGTATCTGAATGTATCTGGGAAAAGCACAGCACACGTACTTTCAGGAAGGACTCTTAATTTTGCATAACGAAGTTCGTTTGAAGTATTACCAGAATCACCATTTATTCCCCAACCAGTTATTATTACCATATGTCCTTCGAGTTGTGCTTGCAGCATGGTTGGCCGTGGTAACTTGATTGTCTGAATGAATTGGTTAAGATGTACTTTAGATGGAAGCCTGATAAGAGCGACGTCATTGATTATTTTTGGGTCATATAATGGGTGAACCAATATATCCTCTTTATATACTAAGATCATTGCATGATGTTTCTCAGGCTTGCTTTTGAGCTGTGTTCCCAAAAATACTCTGACCCTTGATACCCTATTCGGATAAGAACAAAAAATTAAAACGTTATCCTTAAATATTCCCGAAAAATCTTACTCAATAACACAATGTGCCGCTGTAAGCACAAAGCGCCTAGAAATAAGAGCTCCTGCGCACAGTGTATAATACTTTTTATGATGTTCATTATATTTCTCCATGTTGAGTAAAACTTGATAAAGAAAGTGATGAGGCTTGGCTACTTTTCCTCCAAATATTCGCCCTTGAATTGATACATCAGGGCCTGGGGCTCCTGATTCTAGTCCGTTTAGTGAAAAATCTGCTTGCGTAACATTGTTCGAGTTAATGTCGTCGACAAAAGATCCAAACACTGCAACTACAATTGCACTGAGAACGATAAATGCCTTCATCTTATCACGGTTGGTGTGAAAGCTGTGAAATGCTTTACTAAATTTTGGTATTTATACAATTTAATTGTTCTGCCTTTAGACACAAACCAATATTTTTATAACCTGCTGCTACCGAAAAATAATGTGAACGAAGTACCTGTAAAACAATCGTATAGTATAGAACTAACTTTTTCCTACAGTTATCGAAATGAAAAATTTCTTCAGAATCTTATTATAATTTTTATCGAAATGGTCTTTGTTATTCGGTTACAATTTTTCCTCCTTTATGTACAAAATCGCGGTAATAATTCATTTTCCTTGACGAATTTCGATAGTAGCAATAGAATTTTATCAGTTCTGCTACTTCGTATGGTAGAACAAAAGGTCGATCGTAGAGCGAACGGTGCCGTCACAAATAAGTTTAACGGCCCTTTCTACACTTTATCTAGCGACGCTGTAAAAAAATATGAAAATTCACAGTCCAAATGTATAGTAAAATTACAAATCGCGGTATGAAATACTAATTTACTACACAATTATTTTAATTTTACTATAAATTTTGCAACTTCACATAAAGAAATTGAGAATCTCCAATACTGCATAACGTAAATGTTGATTACATGAATGTGAAGTATATTTTACACAATGTTGTCTATTTTTCGAAATCTAAAAAAATAAACTAAAAAAATCCTAACACTTTATACTGTAATTTTACAGTAAGAGGCGTATATTTAGAACATAAATTTTCAGTAAAACTACAATTTGGTTATTGGAATGTAAGGTTTAAACTTTTCCTCTAATGGATATAATTCACAGGCAAAAATATAATTCTAAGCATATAAAACCAACCTTTGACTATGATCAGGTCTGGGCAATTATTGTAACAGCCAAGAAAATTTGATCGACGTTGCCTCACGTACGTGCTTAACAAGGAATGGTGAGTTTTTTTATGTATACACTGTAAAAAATTTCTGTGGTAATTTTACAAAAAAAATACTGGAGGTTTTATTCACAAGCAGTTTTGTAAATTTGTAATATATATTATTAGGAATATTCCAATTCTACTTTATGTATTTTTACCAACTGTGCAGTAAATATACATTGTTTGTGGGATGTAAAATACAACCAGTATTGGAGCTTTCACTTCATAGTTTTGTAAATTTCCAAAACTTTTGTGTATGCCCTCTCCCTATACATAAAAATAGCATTTTGTTCACCATGCAACGACCGATTCGCAATGAAAGCTTCAAGCTGCAAGCGTCGAGCTGTAAGATTCAAACTACAAGCTTCAGCTGAATTTTGCTTTATTTGAGCACTGCAGCTTGAAGCTGTGAATGTGAATCATTGTACAAACCCTTTTATCCTAATTTTTGAAGCTTATTGGAGATTCTCAATTTCTATATGTGAAATTACAAAATTTATAGTAAAATTACAATAATTGTGTAGTAAATTAGTATTTCATACCGCGATTTGTAATTCTACTATACATTTGGACTGTGAATTTACATATTTTTTTTACAGTGTAATAACAAAAAAATATAACACCAACAAAAATTGCCGCCCGAAAAAGCTTGCGCCCCGGGGGCTATAGCCCATTTAGCCCTGTGCTTAGGATGGCCCTGGTAATACCATAAAAATGCTACCGAATTCGTAATCAGCGCCATCGAATTAGTAAAGAATGACATCTACATCTCAAACAGCAGAAATCGTGTATACCTGTGTTATTAATTTGTCTCAAGGACCTGAACCCCTCAAAATAATAACATAAAAGAAGTTAATCACTTCCATAACATTACCCAGCAGTGTAGCTTTATGTTGAACACGTCTTATGAATTTCTTATGATGTTAAGACTAACAAAAAGACTTATAGCCTAAACAATAAATACTTGTCGAAAATTATGAGGAACTCTTCAAACTTTTTCCATCTCAAAAGTCTATAAAAATTGCCCTGATTAAATTATGACAGGCCTCGCAAATTTATTTAGTCCTGGCAGGTAAGAATTTAGTATTCGTTAACTCTTAAGTAGGTAATACTAATTATCTACAGATATAGTGTGCGAGTAACTGTCACGGCAAATTAGCCCTAATGGTAGCTGCTGACGGGCCAATTGATTACAATTAGGGCGAAATTGTGTTTAGAATTCAGATAATAATAATTCATCGGTGAAGCATGTACAAAATCAAGTTTTAATTGGAAAAGTTGTGAGTAGCTTAACGTGATAAGAATCTTCATTTCCTTTTCGACCGTGTACGACTACCATCAGCAATGTGTAGCTTATATCTGTAATCCATTGAAATGGGAACGGCGGGTTTTGAAAATTGTTTCTACAAAGTTTATGGGTTTGGGTTAACAAACTTTTATTCTATTTCAATGTTTAAATTTTTTTACGGTACAGGTGCAATTGAGATGCTAATTCATGTTCTGTGTAGATGCAACTGACGTATTAAAACCATTTTATTTTTTCATTTTTATTTTTATTTTTTGTGTCTAGAGTAAATATTATTGATTTTTATTATAATCCAACGAAGTTTTCATGTGCAATTGTACCTGAATTTAATGGAAGTTCCATCAGTCTCTAACTGTTGTTATGGTACGCGCTCTCGCATTTAAAAATTGAATTAAAAGCTGAAATTGTATCGCTAACATTTTATTTTAATTTTTAATAAACTAAAAAATATGAAACGAACGAATTAGTATTTATTTTCTCTGGGAACATTTTAAACGAATTGAAGAAGTATGAGATCGGAATCGTTCTCTTTATTCAATTAATTACAAAATGACGTGCATTACGTGAAATATGATAGAATTTTATAAAAAATAAAAATAAAGTTTCCCATGAATTCTGATATTTCTGGCTAAATTTATATTATTAGATTAATTTATGAAAAATCTTATATCGTCTGGCAGAGAGCAGCGTAGTAAAGACTATTCCATTTCATTTATTTTATTTTAATTTGAGACATCATGATTACATTAATTTATAACGCTAAAAACGTGTGTAGTTAAAATTTACAATATGTTAATCAAATAAGAAGTGAAATGTGACTACGAGGAAGAAGAGAATTCAAGAGGCACGATTCCTACAAGAATAAGGGCGCCATATAATAAGAAGACATTACCAGTAGAAATCTAAGTTATTTGTTTATTTATTATTACGCCAAACAAGGCAATTTAAACTATATCACACAGGGATAATTATAAATATCAGTTAAAGTTATAAAGTAACAGGTTGCATTCTTATTTATATTAGTCAACTTTGGCATCTAGTTTATTTATTTGCCACACAAAAAAATGATTACAGAGTATATCTTCATATAACAAAGTACAAAAGAGTGACAGGCAGATTCAACTTAGTTAGTTAGGTAATTCGGGTGACAGGAAGGATATACATTTTTTTTGAAGGATATTTTGCTAATTCCAGGGGAGAAGCAGGAACTGTGGCCATTAAAAGTCGTACAACATCTGTTGACGGGCTCGTTCTTTGCATATTCGGTCCGATGAGAATATTCCCTAAACATTTTTGTATGCCTATTGTGACAGACCTCGTCGTTAAGTTTGATCCTGTCTTACAGAAATTGAACTTTAATTTTATCGTTTAATACGTCCAAAGTAAAGCATGAAATAAGCAACTTACACCTATGAAACAGCGGCATGAGATCCAAAACTTTGAGCCTGTTCGTGTAGGGCGGTAGGTTTTGGAAATCACATGGGTCTGTGTAGATTTCTCTTCGATTTCTATAATAATAAAGAGTTTAGAATATGTGCATTATCCTTTTCAGCTTAGATTTATTAATTGACATGAGAACTTATATTAATTTATCATAAATGGTACATAGGAGGAATTTTTTTTCAAAAACCTCATAAATTTACAGAGATATTGTGTTTAGTGAGGTTTAAAGGGTCTGTAAGATTGTATTTGTATTTTGAGAGGAAGCGTAGAGTGCGGTGTCGTCAGCAAAAATAGATAAATTGAGGAGCCGGATCAAAGAACCGCACTTTCGCTCGTTCGACTCCAAAAAAACGTAAAATTAGTTCGAAAAAAAATTTTCTTCAAATAAAAAAATGAAAAATACTTATTTGTTTAGAAAAATAAGCCGCATCTTTTTGTTTCATACAATTTTTTTGTGGCATCATTAGTTTTTAAATAAACAACAAAAAACCGATTTTTTTTGAAACTTTTTTTTTATCAATTTTTTTATTTCTACTCGTCATAACTCTCTTAATAATTATTCAATTGATCTGAAATTTTTTGTATAAACTAATTACACGTAGCTTTGAATGTGAGACAAATTCCGATTAAAAAATGACATGTCGTTTGTTTGTTATTAATTTTTTATTTCGCTGCCACGTGCGTCGCGCATCAGATTTTTCAACTTCAAAAAGTATCGACGGAATTTTTGATTTTAATTTGCTATAAGCGACAAAGTTGTTTATTAAGGTCTTATAAAGTTTTCTGAAAAATTTCAAAGAGTTTCATTATCATGATACATAGTTATAATCAAATAGTCAGATGCGCTGAGCGTGGTTTCAACTGCGCCGAGCGTCTTCTTACACTTAGAGCGCGCCGTCCACTTTTTCGTTCATTTATGGATGGATTGACGCTCAACTATTTCTCATAGTTTGATGTTATTATTTACTTTATTAATTTATTAATGGTTATATTGTTCACTTAATTTTAAGATTGCTTAGACAAACTGTACATACAGACTGTTCCGTTTATTATTGTTCCGTAAATAATGTTTTCTTTTCTTATTGTTTCTTCAATTTCTTTACATTTTCACGGTTATTAACCCTCTCCTGTAAATGAAGATTCGAGCACATATCTATTCCATTATTTGTCATGCTTTCTTATTGTTCCGCAGAGTGATGTAAGTTTCAAGGATTTTGATGCTCTGATCAGTTCAAAAAAAGTCGCGCCTTCGAAAGAGTTTCTGATTAGTAAATCGGTAAAAATTGTTTACTGTTTACAGTCAATATGATGGAGCAGCGACAAACGTGAAAATCGAAAATCCATTCACGTATGACGATTTCGCGACGGCTCCACCATCACCCCAAGTTGGGATAACAGCGGCAAAGATGAAAGATGTAAAATCGTTGATAAAATATCTTTCTAAGACAGGGCAGGAGTTTTATGAAGATTTGTTCAAAACTATGTTGATTAGGGAACCCAAAGAAAAACCTCCGGACAAACCAAAAAAAGTTTCAAAAAAACTAACCAGCGCTGCAAAAAAATCACCAAAACTCGCGAAAAAACCGACAAAAACCGCGAAAAAACCAACAAAAGCTGCGACCAAACCAACAAAAACTACGAAAAAACCAACAAAAGCTGCGAAAAAAACCCATAAAAGCTGCGAAAAACCCAAAAAAAAGTAGTTTATAGTAGTAGCGTCTGACTTTGTTTGATTATAACTATGCACCATGATGATGAAATTCATCGAAATTTTTCAGAAAACTTTATAAGACCTTAATAAACAACTTTGCCGCTTATAGCAAATTGAAATCAAAAATTCCGTCGATACTTTTTGAAGTTGAAAAATCTGATGCGCGACGCACGTGGCAGCGAAATAAAAAATTAATAACAAACAAACGACATGTCATTTTTTAATCGGAATTTGTCTCACATTCAAAGCTACGTGTAATTAGTTTATACAAAAAATTTCAGATCAATTGATTAATTATTAAGAGAGTTATGACGAGTAGAAATAAAAAAATTGATAAAAAAAAAGTTTCAAAAAAAATCGGTTTTTTGTTGTTTATTTAAAAACTAATGATGCCACAAAAAAATTGTATGAAACAAAAAGATGCGGCTTATTTTTCTAAACAAATAAGTATTTTTCATTTTTTTATTTGAAGAAAATTTTTTTTCGAACTAATTTTACGTTTTTTTGGAGTCGAACGAGCGAAAGTGCGGTTCTTTGATCCGGCTCCTCAATTGGTGTTATTAAGTATCGGAAAATCTGCTGTATAAATAATGAATAAGATCGGACCGAGTACTGATCCTTGAGGAACTCCCGCTGCAATAGCGTGTGCATCGGATGTATCCCTGCCAACATGCACTTGGAAAGATCTGCAAACCAGAAAGTTTTGCACAATTTTAAGTAAGTATAGCGGGAAATTCATGGTGATTACTTTATAAACTAAGCCTTCATGCCATACCGAATCAAAGGCTGACTGTACATCTAGGAGAACAAGTCCAGTTAATTTTTTATTGATTAGGTTGGATGAGATGTGCTTCTTAATTCTCACGATAGCATGTATAGTATTATGTTGTTGTCTAAAACCAAACTGTTAATTTGGTAGTAGATGTTCTCATTAGTTACTTTGATTATTCTGGCTTTTAAGATATTTTCCAGAATTTTTCCTAGAGAACTCAGCAGGCTGATAGGTCTATAACTAGTTGGCTCATGAGGTGATTTGTTTGGTTTCAATATAGGAACAACTTTTGCTGTTTTCCACTTGTTAGGGAAATAGCACAACTTTAGACAAGAATTTATTAACGAAGTAAGATAAACAACAGCTGTTCGTGGAAGATGTTTCAAAACAGATGTTTGGAATTTTATCCAGCCCAGGAGTTTTATTTGGCCTTAGGCGTTTTATGAGCAAATTGTGTGCCAAATTTGAGCATCATCGGATATCGGGAACTGCTCGAAAAATCGATCGCAAGATTTGTCCGCCCCAGACAGAGAACCAAGATAATATAAAGCTTTTAAAATAGGGAGATTTTTTATAGTCTATCAATATTTTTGAAAATATAAATAGTATTTTACTATAATGAATTTGTGTTTATAATGATTTTAATTAAAATTTTTCCCATAACAACCTTTTTGATGATGTTATAATTGTTTGATTACTGAACTAAAACTAACAACCAACATTTATTTTTCACCAACTTAGTTTGTATTCAGCGCAGACAGCGGATAGAGCGCAGATTGCACGGGCAAAGATTTTCTCCAATTCTGGAAGAAATTACTACCCGGGCCCTGTGTATAGCCCATATCCCGAGCCTTGTTCAACCCGTGTGCCTCGTGGCCCGAGTGACCCGTGGCCCGAGTGACCCGCGGCCCGAGTGACCCGTGGCCCGTGTTAGCCTTGGCTCGTGTAACCCGCGGTCCGTGCGACCCGTGACCCGTGCGACCCGTGGCCCGTGTGACCCGTCGCCCGTGACCCGTGCAGCCCGTATGACCCCTATTTTTGGTTCGAATAGGCACGCCGTATTTCTAATCAGCTTATACAATTTATTTCTCTGATTACGAAGAGAACGAGAGATTCATTAATATCATCTAGGTAATATTGTATATGCAGTAATTCCTCATATTTAGACTCGTCAGAGTTAGGGGATATGTAAAAAGTGCCGAAAAATATGTTTCCTGTTAGTTGCGATTAGTTCGCTATTGACCGCTATAAGAACACCTCCACCTCTTGAGAGACCGTTTGGTAGTCTCTATCGCCTCTGTATATAGTCCAGGTGCAGTCTAAGATCTCCTCGTTTAGGAAAGTTTAATCTAACCACGTTTCTGTGATTATGAGTACATTAAAGTTGCAATATTTCGAGTCGACAAAAAGGTTATTAAGTTTGCCTCTCGTACCATTGCAATTGTGGTAAAAGAGCCTTATGTCCGCAGGTGGGTTTAGGTTAGTTGAGATGAGGCTATTTGTCGGGGAAGTGACTAGTTAAAGACGATAATATCTAGCCATTTCGTCCCGGCTCTTTTGCAATTGAGGCACACTTGTAGTGATCTCACATGCGAGGCGTAAGTGGCGACGGTGCACAATTGGTAGGTTTACTTGTCCACATACAGTTCACCTCCACCATCACTACGCATCCAGCATTGACCGTGTACGGTGGTATCCTGTGAGGTCAACGGTCGGTAACTAAACAGGATTGGATCCCGGGTGTAGATCTGCATAAGTTACTTAAGATTTTTTTTTAAATATCTCTTTCAGATTCAGTTGAAAACCCTCAAAATATGAAAGTCCACCACTCTTTTGGTCATAAAAACTGGAAATACAGTCATGAAAAAAGTATCTGAAAAAAGACAACACCAAAGTAGAAAAAAATGGTTATGCACTCAAAGCTTACGATTAAATCCTTTGATTAGCAAAATTATACAAGAGAAGTTTTCTATCGATCAAAAGGGATAATTTATGTGGGAATCAAGTAGTAAATTTCATTAAAATATTCAGTAATTAATGCAGAATTAATTAAATCAAATTATATTAAATATAAGCAGAGATCCATTGAAAATTATAAAGCTGTTTTTTTAGAGCCAAGATTTTATTTAAATTTATTCGTATGTTAAAAGTATCCTATACTTGATCCTGTATGCAATTGGTTTTCAAGGTAAATGTACCTATCTATCCACAATTCTTTGTAATAATAAAAAACTTAGTCAGTTCGATTCATCTAGACTAGTTATATTATTAGCATTTGGGAGTTCAATATTGGATAGCTCTAGTGGACGTCAACGGTTTGAAGGATTAAGAAGAAATAATAATCCAACGCTTTAGCAGCTAGGGCGATTTGAAGTTTTTTTGGTAGAGGTTTACATATTACCCTGTATTTTTGTAACCTATGAGCTATTTTCCACGCTTCACGGGGGCTTGGTCAAAAGCGCGCTTTTCCATGTGTACATCTAATAGGAACTCTTTGATTCTTAAGACGCTCATTGCAAAAGCGCGGGCTTCAAAACGCCTAATGTGTACTAGGCCTTCATCTCATTTATACCTATCGGTTGGAATTTCATAAAAAATAGAACAGAATAATAATTAAACTTAAATGAAATATAAAAAAAACTGACAAAACATTATTAGCATTATTGAAAAATCGTGTCACAATAAAATAATGTATCGTCAAGGCCACCGTCACTATTATCATCGTTAAGAATATGTACTTATTTCATTATCAGATGTATATTCATTTTCTAGGACCTGTTTCGATGTCTTATTTTCAAGGACATGGTTAGTAATAATAAACTAAATCTGGTGAAGACAGATGTCAAATACCATGTACATACTACATAGTATCTACCTAATAACTTTATAACTTTTGTGTTGTTGAATGGTAAATTCGTTGTTATTCAGATATTCAACAGCAATATTTGATTTTCACTACATGAAAGTTCAAGAACAGCTATTACTCCTTCCGTGACCTTGTTAAAATCAAAATTTTGATGTTGTCTTGGCAATGCTTAGAGAAAATCCAGAAACAATCTTTTATATATAAATATGGTTATAAATAGGTTAAAAGTTAAAAATACAGCAACAAACATTTTTAGAATTACTTAATTTGATGAGTCTTAACAGCATAACATGAGGTTAACATGAATGATTTTGAAGTGGAGCTTGTTGTAAAATATTTGAAGCGTCTAGGGAAACTATTCTTGTATAGAAGATATAAAGAGAAAAATTTGGGTATGAGTAATATAATTCCAGGAAGAAGCCTTCAAAGACTCAGAAAAATATTGTACGAGATGGATCGATGATACTTTGTGAGATATTTTTTTAGTATTTTTCCTATACGTAAACTTTATGGAAGGACTCTTAAATTGTGTAGTCATGCAGAGATCACCAATTTATTCTTAAGTTAATACTTGTAAGTCTCACTCTAAAATCTTTTGTGAATTTACAGATTTCACCATATATTAGTTTCCACTGTGTGCATTTCCGCATGCCGTTAATAATAATAGTATATTAGGATAAAGCTATGGACTGTCAGTAGGGATATGGAATCGGTGAAAAGTACTCGAGTAAATACTCATAAGTAGAATCGAAAGAAAAGTACTCAATGAGTAGTTTTTACTTGTTCAAAAGAACTCGATTGCTTGAGAATTGATGAGTACTTTTTGATAATTTAATTTCTGATACATGGAGGCACAAAAGAGTCACGCCAATTCGGAGTAGCTTTTGTAGTCGATAAATCTCTAAAGCCCCAATTTGTGGTCTTCCAGCCAATCAGTAAAAGACTGTGCACATTGCGAATTAAGACAAAATTTTGGCAACATCTCCATAATATATGTACTTGCCCCAACGGAAGAAAAATCGGGAGAAGAAAAGGATGAATTTTATCAGAATGTTATGACGATATTCCACCATATACCCTCGAATAATATAAAAATGATGTCGAGCGCACCCCAGAAGAAAGAGCACCAAACAAGCCGAGGAAAAGATGGACGGTTGCGGTTGTAGCAAATGTGGAGACATTTTTCCATATATTGGAATTGGAACCTTGAGCCAGAAATCGAGAGGACTGGAGTAAAAGATTAGAGAAACCAAGGTTTTAGTTGGACTGTAGCGACCGGCATTGGAAGAAGATGAAACACGTGGAGTAAAAAGGAGCAAATTTGCCATTCCTTGCATTCCTTTGGTGAGGTACTTGATCCAAAGGTACTGTGGTCACTCTCTTGGCCTATTGTACTACTTGATTTTGCATTACTGATTACTTTGAACGAATGGCTGTCTTATACCCGCAATCTGCCTTAGCGTATGCATTATTCGATTCCCCAGGTGGGACACATTACAAATAGTTATGTAGCTTACATTGGTATAAATTCAAGCCTATAAAGCCCGTTTACATGCCAAACGCAAAGTGGAATTTGTATGTTTTTTTCTATGTTGCACGAACGTGGATTCCAAGTTACCCGAGTAAAAATAAGAAACGGCCTTATAAAGGGCGAACACCGGCCGCTTGGCTTTTTAAGGGGCATATGATGGCCGTAGAGTTTTTAACCATTTTTAATGGGAGCACATACGGCCTTACGACGGCCAAATTTGACCAAAAGATTTAAAAGGCCAAGTCCTGAGCTGTAGAAACGGGCATTCGACGGGAAATTTAAGCCAAAAAAAGAATCTGCACCAAATGTATTGTTGAATGTGTTTTATGGGAACTTCGTCATTTTCGTTAGGTACAATGGTCCTACTTAAAGATATCGATGCACAAGAGAAACGAGCTCGCCAGTCGTCGGTTTGTTGTACGTGAAGTATGTGGTGCGTGTTGATTTATATTTTAGTGGGAAATTTTGTTATTTAACGGCTTGAAAAAAAAACACAACCGAAAAAAAATCAAACATTTAATTGCAGTGAAGTAGATTTTCTTATAGGAGGGCGAACGTTGCTGCCCCTGTACCACCGTCGTATACCCGTAATAGCAACCATACGGCCGCCGTACCACCGTCGTATGGCCGTTATTGGAACTGTAAGGCCGTTGTTTCACCGTCAATCGCCCCCTGTACTTGTATTATGCAAATTTCTGTCCTGCAACGAGCCTTCTGTTAACCGCCAGATGGCCGAGTACTATGTTTCAATCACAGTCGGTATTGGCCCGTTCTAAGGCCATCATTTATTTTTACTCGGGTAGTGAATAGAGAGGGACGCATACAAACTTCTATGCGATAAAAGATTTCCAATTTACATTTCTGGGCCATTCCATGAAAATTCGACCGATTCGGTTCGGACACGACCTTCTCCGATTTCCTTCATATTTGGTACATTTGGAGTACTAGTGACTAGTACTACGTAGGTGCAATATTTTACCAAAATGTTGGGTAGTTTCGTAAATAACGGTACTTAAACATTTCGAAATTTGCATAATACAAGTTCCTTTATAAAATAGTACGAAGTGCAAATATTGTCCTAGCGCGGTGATATACACATCATTTTGAAGAAAAACCTTAAAGCTATTAAATAAAAATGCCAAAAAGGACATTCGACCAAAAAAGGATTCAAAGGACATCTTAAGTATCCTTTATCCTTGGGGATCTCAAAAAGCCAACGAGGGATTTTCTCCAAATTTTTATATGTTTTGACTGGCAACACTGAAGATAAGTTGCCTAAGTCTCATGCTGGGATCAAAGACCGCTTGGGGAGGAGAATTTTTTAAAGCATACCCTGTCAATCGTAGTGGCGTGTGTGAATCGGACGAACACGTAAATATTTTGAGCCGGACCAAGAGTACCTCCCCCACCCGTTTTCGAGGATGCTGAACACGATGGCGTTATTAGAATTTCTGTTTGGGGTTGCGCAACCCCCCAAAACCACCCCCAAGAGGGTTTAAAAGCACTTTACACGATTTCCCCGTAAAAAAACACTTTCCTCCGTTTTCGAGGACGCTGAACACGATGGCGTCGAATTTTCATGGAATGGCCCTGCTACTTCGCCTTTAGGATGTAAACGGCCTTAAACTTTCCTGAATTGAGGCATAAAAATATATTTAGCGTCACAACTGAAATAAACTTGAATTGACTTGAATTTTGACTTGAATGGAAATTGCATTCGGTTTCTCGATTCTACACTATAAGTAATGATATGAGTAAAATTACTCGGTCAAAAGTATCGAGTACTGACATGAGTAGAATCGAAAGCTAAATCCTCATATGAGTAAGGCTGGTCGCACACTGCAGCAGATTCGGCCGAATTTTTCAAACAATTATTTTGCTATTGTCATTCGCACATTACAGCCGTTGTTTTCGGCCGTTGACGTCCCTAGGTTTACTCCGATCAGATTTGTTTAATTATTCGGCCGTATACGGCCGTAAAAAATTCGGCCCAATCTGCTGCAGTGTGCGACCAGCCTAAAGAATCGAGTATCGATTCCGTATCCCTAACTGTCAGACCTCAGAAACGACAAAGGCGCTATGCATTTTATTTCCCAAGTACTTTCAACGAGATATCTTAGAGCATATAACAAGTTTCTTGCTTCGCTTAATTTCTTTCTAAGTTTATTCAAAATCACCTCAATTCCTTCGGTTGCCATAATAACAAGGGTCAAATTTTATCTTATCGTTAAGTTTATTTCTGCAATGCTCCAACAAGTGTTCTTTTAACGTGCAGCAGTTTCTTTAAACTAGCGATGTACAAGAAGTACTGAAAATCTTTAAAGATTAATTGTTCCCTTTAAAAAAGGTTACTTGAATGTCCCTCTTATCAAAATTCTACTCCTGTTACAAGAAGCTATAAACTTATCTCTGCTCTTTGTTACCCAAACGGACAAACTTGAACGTATCCCTCCATCGTTCCTGCACTTTTTATCTCCTCACTATTTACTCTACTTCGCTTGACCTTTTTTTAGAAACCACAGGATTCAGTTTATCGTACCGCTCTTGGATTTAACAGATACCATTAATCCAGCCCGCTAACCGCTGTTACAAGGCCAAGCTTTTCATTTCTTTAAAGAGCTTAAGCACGAGCTTAGAGGTATTTACTCCGCAAGAAATTTCGTTACTCCAAAGAAGTTGAAGCCTTATTTAACTTTTCTTCCTTGTGTTTCTTATAATTGGCCTAGGGCTGTTCGGCTGAAGATTAGAGCAAGTTTTTTGGTGGCCCAGAAAATTGCATGTAAACATGTGAAATTTATATTCTAAAACTCTGAAAACAATTTAAAGTGGGTGAATGAGCCGCAAATAAATCCGACATATGTGCATGAATAAGCCGAATTTGGATGCTTTAAAAGCGAAACATCTGTGGGCCCTTATTATTTCACCCTAAAAAAGGCCACGAAAAGACCTTCTAGTGCGCAATCAAAGATGGCAATGATCACTCCAAGGTCATGCTTCATTAATCAAATATAAGTAACATACCCTTTTCGGACGGTCATACCCTCCAATCGACAATGGGCATTAGTCCAAAATAGTAAAAAATGAGACCCTCGTCTCTATCTTATCTGAGAGATGGGTGAAATGTAAGAAAAATTGATACGACACCATCCAATAATAGTAATACTTTGTATCCTTGAGCTGAAAAACGAGTAATATTGTATCCCAGAATGTCCGTCTTTCCTAAGCTCAAAGATCCTTCATTCCAACAGAAAAAAAATAATGTTGTCAAGTAGATTAGAAATTGAGTTAAAATCAAAGACGTGTGTTTCTTATGTAACCTTGTGTGTGTTGGGGGGGATTAATGGATCCAGGACTCGGGGAGTTTCATTTTATTTAGGGGATGCACAAGTGACTTGTTTTTATGTTGTGCGAAATTTAATCAAGTACTTCAGAAGCTTTTCCATTTTCGGGGCTTTCTTGATAACAAATGGGAGAGAAGCGAATGTAGCTCCACAGAAGATGTCCTTAGACTAGAAGAAGATATGGGAGAAAAATTAATCTCTTTGGCATTTTTACGATTTTCTCAACAATTTTGTGATATACTAGAGTCTCGTGTGATTAACGGGGATATTTGTCTTTGGAAGTACTTTTCGGTTTCTTGATGCATGTAGCTAGGTTTTTCTTATAACCCGCTGATAGTTCAATTTTTTTTAAAGGTACGGAACTTCCAGGTGATTTAACTGATGTTACGGAAGAAAGCCATGTAGCGTTCTGCACCAGATCGCAAACTATTATTGCCCCAAATTTAATATAATTTCTTCGTAAAAACCAACTCCTTTGTCAGGTGCTTTCACGAACTAAAACATTATTTTGGTATCATTTGCTAAACGATAATGGACAATATTACAGGATAAGCTCGTATCAGGGTAGGTTGTGAGTTGAAAAAAATAATTATAAAGGGGGTCTCATTAAAACAAGCAGCTTTAAAAGGATTTGAGAACTTTATCTTTTAATCATTGATGTGGATTATTACAATCATGTATGGAACAAAATGTCACCCATATGTTCACCACGGTGCGGGGAGGCGGCAGACCCCCATTCGCTGTTCTAAATTTTGGATGACGTTGAGGCAAAGTTTCGAACTATTTCGCCCTTCAGCTCTCGAACGGTCAGGTCAGTCCATGTCAAATCAACACAGCGGTTTTTTCTTATCTTTTTAGATTTTGATAACATTTGGCACAAATATAACCCTTTTATACATAGAGTAAAAAAATCCAAATTTGGAATTTGGGAGCTGGAAAGGATCTTATTTTAAAGCTCTTTTCAAGGACTTTCTTTAGACATGCATCAAAATATTAGTTCAGAGAAAAAATATTTTCAATTTCAAAATTTTGATTTGTTTCTCAAAATGTACATTTTTGAAACTTTCAAAAAATTATATTTAGTAGTCTATACTATTATAAAATTCTCTCTGAAGTGGGTCAGAAATGGCATCACTGTTAAAATAATTTTTAAAAACTAGCGGTCTGGGAATTTGTACTAAAAACATCACACATGTGGGGTCGTCCATTAATTACGTGAGGCGATTTTGGAGAATTTTCGACTCCCCCTCCTCCTTGGTGATATGTCGTGAGATTTGGCTCGACCTCCTCCCTCACGTGAGATTTTTCAAATTTTAAAAAATCTCACTAAAAATACGCATTTCATGCATATTGGCGGCTAAACAATCGAGGGGATACTCTATGCTTTCGCATAACCGCGATAAATATTTATGTGTGGGATTTAGCCATATTTTAGTGGAGAAAAAGGGTTTACTTAATTTGACCCAGTTTTCTTGCAATTTTACACTGTTTTTAGCCGAAAAAAATTACGTGATATATGCCGATATTTTCGAAAAAAATGCATTGTATTAAGAGAATTTTTGTTGTGCAAACATAATCCAATCCACCTTCCTATACCACTTGAGGAACTTTTATTTGTGAAAGTTCAAGCGTGATGCAATGTCAAGTAATAAATTTGGTTCGACGGAAGGAATAGAGGAGTGGTAATAGCAGCCTGGAGGGTGATGAAGGAGGAGGCAATGGACCTTGGGTTTGAACTCTTAGATGTTGTAGAATTTCACACCAAAAAGTAGAAATTTGCACGAAGCCCATGGATAATGCGGCTTCGATTTCGCAAAGTCGATGTCTTCAAAAGTAGCCGACTGAGCCAGAGACGCAACCCTCGGGGTTAGTGGGAGACAGCCTCGTCGGAGTGTTATGCATCCCGAAGCAAGTGAATAGCGGGAGCAGCCGACAAAGATGTTGGGTGGGACTCTTTTTGGGCGTTTTGTGAAAATTTTACATAGTTGTAACTTCAAAACCAATTGAGATATTTTCAAAAAAGTTTCGATTTTTTTAGTCTCTATAAGAGTTACATTTGTACCAAATTTAATCAAAATCTGAGATGGTAAAGGAAAATATGTGAAATGTAGCCTCACGATGGCGGCCCGAAGAGGCCAACCTCAGACTCTCGCACAATAAACTAAAATTTGCCCACTAGGTCAACTACAGACTCTCCCTAGGCGGTACACTGGCCTCCAGAGAAGGGCTGCTCGTCGGGGGTCGGGGTTGGGGGAGACCTTGGAGGTACCACTTAATCATGTGCATCACCACTTACCTGAAAGAGAGCGCCTCCCTACCGGGCGGACACGGAGTTCGCGTGAAGAAGCAGAGGCCACCTGAAAAGAAGTTTAGAAAGAATTACATCGGCCGCCGCTTTGCCATTCCTGAAATTAGCAAATCATCTTATTATCCTTCACTCTGAAAACCACCTGCAATAAAACAAAATAGCAAAAACACCACCTCAGGGTGTACATTGACTTTTTTAATATCGTATCACCATTCTATACACAGGCAGTACATCAACGTTAATATTTCAAACCTTACTTGGTATTTGTATATGACGACTTAGGTGATGGGTGATTAAATCTATCGTTTCTCAAATATACCAAATAAATCAAAAAACCGCTAACGGAAAAAAGATAATCGAACAGTAATTAAAAAAACCAAATAACTACACCTAAAAATTAATTACCAAGTATTGAAAATCAATATGCATTCAGAATAATATTACAAATACAGTTAAGCAATATAATAATTGGTATCAGTTTTAAATAAATTTTATTTTACATAATTATTTTCTAATAAATTGTTTGTTCATCAACCATATTTAAATCACAAATAAAGTTAAAATTAAATGTTGTTACAGTATGTTAGAATTAAGTCTTCCTTAAATACTTGTCCTCCAAACAGGGTTAAAAATAAATATTCTTCCTTCCCATAGGTTGCAAATAATTGTTCGCAAAACTAACAACTTCATCTAGTCCACTGGACTATTATTCGGGACGATTATCCGATCTCCAGTCGGACCTCGGTTGATTCCGTTCAGAACGGTATGCGAGAGAAAAAAAACTTATAATATAGCACTTATCTTAGGGCCCCAAGGGCTGATCGTAATCTCCTGGTCTTGGGTCCTTTCAGGTTATTCCAGAATACAGCGGCCTATAAACTCCCCTCGGTCGTATCCTTGGACTCCTCGGCTACAACTAGCCTGATCCACACCCTTTCGGTTCGTTGTCGATAGTAATTTTTCTTCAAAAATCTTTTCTTTTTATTTTACACAAAAACTTTATTGCATAATCCGCAAAATTGTCATTGCGTAACTTTCGTTTTTTCTTTATTTTACACAAAAAACTATATTTTATAATCTGCAAACTATTTTATTGCGTAGATAACGTTCTTTTTTCTTATCCTTTATTTTGCACAGAAAAAAACTTTATTGTATAATCCGCAAAATTTTCATTGCATAACGTTTTTTTCCTTTCTATTTTGCACAAAAAAGTTTATTGGCTTATTGCAAACTTCTACATTTAAAATATTTTAAAAAAAATTCTTCAAAAAAACTTGGGCGTTCTTATAGACCGGCAAATCCTAACTCTTTTTCCTCATATTTTTTCTTCTATTTTCATTTTTCCTGGCCTTCCCATTTTTTCAAAAACAATTTTTATATTTCTAGTTGTTAGTTTTTTACAGTGACTAATACAAGGTGGGTTTTTCGTAAAGGAATAGGCCCGCCCTTACAAATGTTTTATTTTTGTGTTGATTTGACAAAGGCTGACCCCAAATGGTTGTTTGCCGCACCGCACCAAACAATGACTTTCCGTGGATACATCATCATCATCAGGAGCTCCACAGTCTATTGTTGGCTTTGGCTTCGCCCAGCGTTCGCCTCCATGATTCTCGATCTCTGGCCCGTCTTTTCCAGTTTCTTATTACTAACTGCCTTAAGTCTTCCTCGACGTCGTCGTCTATATATCTTTTCTTAGGGCGACCTGACTCCATTTTAATGTCGGTATTTCCCCAGCACTATCTTTACCGGGTTTCGTTCCGTACATCGTTCGACATGACCAATCCATGGTAGTCTATTTATTTTAATCAATTTGATAATGTTGAAGTTTTACTGGTTTCATACAACTCTGAGTTGTATCTTTGCCTCCAGATGCCATCCACCTGTATTCCTTTGTAAATCGAACGAAGGATTCTCCTTTCACATCTTCCTACCAATGCTTCGACTGCGTTTTTCAATGTCCACACTTCCGCACCATATAGTAAGACAGGCCTTTTTAGTGTTTAGTAAAGCTTCGAGTTTATTTTCCTTGTTATACAAAGGGATTTCCTCTTTGCATAATTTTCGCAGCAATGCTGTGTAAGAGAGAAAACATGTGTCGAGACAGATATTTTTCCTGACCAATCAGAGAACATTAAGATCTTTTGCCGTGCGGCCTTATTTGTTTTGAGGGGTGGGGATAATTCACCAACTGTTCTGACTCTACACCTTGCATCCTTCATCGAAATTTTCGCCAGTTATACCAGGTATTTAGGCATTCCATGTTGCTCCATAGGACTAAATAACTCATTTCGGTTCACACTATCGTAAGCATATTTGTAGTCGATGAATAACATATGGATGCACCTTTTTCTAGGGTTTCTCTGAGTACAAATAGCTGGTCTGTTGTGGCTCTTCCAGGACGAAAGGCGCATTGATACTCTCCTAATACCCTTTCCACGTATGGTTGTAGTCTATTATAGAGTGCACGTGGAAATACTTCATATGTTGTGTTCAATATCGTTATTCCTCTATAGTTTCTACAAGATAGAGGATCTCCTTTTTTGTGTAAACGACACACTATGCCCTCGCTCTACTCAGGAAGCATTTCTTTCCGTCTCGTCTCCAGATTTCCACTATTACTTCATGTAAGCATGCATGAGTAGGGCGTGCTCTTTTTCCATATGAATTTTATGTCATTTTGCAGGCGCAAGCATAATGACGTAACCTAAAGCACGTCCTTAAAAAACACGCGCCTGATTTTCGTTGTCATACAAAAGCAAGTTGCAGGCGCAAGCATGTTTGTACCGTGTGGACGGGCCATTAGGAACAAAATATATGTAAAATACTGACACATTGATTACAATAAAAAAATTGTATTTGCACCTCACACTCATTTTTAAGATTTTTTGTGTAACACACTTTGTAGAACGTAGTCAAAATAATACATGCATTTC
Source organism: Thereva nobilitata (assembly GCA_963855945.1). Classification (NCBI taxonomy): domain Eukaryota; kingdom Metazoa; phylum Arthropoda; class Insecta; order Diptera; family Therevidae; genus Thereva; species Thereva nobilitata. The sequence continues at coordinate 36,983,217 of OY979696.1, forward strand.
CAAAGCACGGCGGAATATTTAATCATAATCACTGATTTGTTCTTGTTTCCCCTAAAAAAAGTCCCTTCATTGTAATCCACTTTAGTTAGTTTATTTTCAACAAAATGTAGTTTAATTTAAATCTCTTTGTTCAACAGATAAGAACATCAAAAGCCAGAAAGCTGAAGGAGGTTTATAAAGTGTATTAGGGATAAACATTAAAAAGGTTTGATCCAAACAATTTTCAAAAAAAATCCACATAAACCGATTTGTATCTTGGGTGAATTACCCTGGGTATAATAAGGAAGATAAAAATGTTTTCATAAAATTTATTGCTGCTCCCTTAGCGTCCATTACCATTTTCATTGAATCGGTTGCAATTGCATAAACCTTCGCCCCGCTCCCCGCCCCTAAATTTTAATTCAAAACCGATAGAACCCTCTTACCTGTTCATATTTCAATTGTGATTGCTCCATAAGTCCTAGTTAGTAAAAGTTCTTAATTTGAGTGAAAAAGAAATTGCAAAATAATGCCCCATGACATAAACCACCCCCTTAACGACCATTGAAACTTTGCCAGAAAAAAAAACTGTTATGAAGTTATTAAACAAAATGAATCTACAAGTAGCTCTCCACTGTACTTTTCCTTGGCTGCTTGTGCCCCACTTAATGCCTTAAGCGATAAATTTTTCCTGTTTCTTCCGGCGAGAAAGAGTTTCTAGAAATCTAGGGAAAGGCCTATAAACTTGGAAAAGTGCCATTAAAAATGAAGTTAAGGTAAGTCGAATGAGAAAAAGAGAAAAACGACGAGTAACTATGACCGGCCAAAAACTACTACATAGTTTCATTTTTATTATCGCAAGACCCCGCAATTATTTACTCAGGAATGAAGTGGACTGACCAACGTTCCTTTTATTATCGCCCCCAAAAATACTGATTACTGGCACATGATGGCCCTTGACTACAGTCGACTTCATGACAAAAGCAATTCCTTAAAGGCTTATCCTCGGACTTTGTGCGCTTTCTGTAGCTATCGCCATTGTCTATACATCCTCGTTTACAGACCAATTTCCATTAATGTTTGCCTTGAATCTCTTCTTTTTGCTTCTGGGGAGACATTCAGACGAATTCTCACTTTTGTAAACGAGAATCGAGAAGTGTACACTTAATGCAATTTCGAAATAATAATGGCGGCATTTCAAAGTATAATCCCGACTATGCGGACTTGGATTAACATTTATAAGTGAGATTTATTGAATGGAAAAGTTAATTGCGATTGATTCCTGCTACCTAAACAGGGGTAAATATTTGATTTGGTTTCACCAATTGAATTGTGTTGGAGGTTAGTGGTATATGCTCTATGAAGTTGAGATTTCATTTAGAGCTGCTCATTGTGCATTCTGTAATTCATTCTGTTTAATTTAGATTTATAATGTTAAGTCTGATACAGAACCACAAATTTGATGGACACAAAGGCGGCTATAATTGATTAGGGACTCCATTGTTGAGAACGTAAACCCTTGCGAAAGTTTAAACGAATTTAATTTGACAAAGGCTTTTGTTATGTGGAAAACCCAAACTTAGGAATCACCCTTGGCATTGGCACTACCAGTCTGTGAGTTCATTTATTCATGGTGTAATATCATGGTGTAGTAGTAAGCTTAGTTTGAAGAATCGACGAGAATAGGAAAGGTTAGAGGGGGTTGGGGTTGCTCGAGTAGATTCAATGTTGCCAAAACTAAGTATAGTAGTATTTTCAATAAAATCTGCAATATCTCCCCATCGATGCCAGTGAATGGTGTAAAATTAGAGACTGACCTATCCCTTAACACCCTAGGCGTTAATAGCCTAGACCTACGATGGAGTGACCACCCTTTGCACTACCGGTCCGTCACGTCATTGGTAACGTTAAGGTGCAATGTCTGGTAGCAAACTTGGTTTAAAGGAGAGAACAAGTTTTAGGTTTTGATTAGTCAGAAGAATGTTGGAAGAGATGGCGATGAAGCCAAGAGTTCAAGATGTTGGAAGAAAGTGGAAGTTCAGACTTTGTAAATTTTTACACAGTCGAGTTTTTTTTAATTAAGAAAGAGTTCCTAGTCTGTGGTGTGTGCGAAAATGGGAGTTATTTATAAAGAGAATTACGTGATCGAGTCAATCTGGTGTTGTGGAGATATCATTGCCGTGGAGGGAACAGAGCGTTTATTTCGGCGAAACAATCGCTATTAGCTATGGTGGCTTAAAGCATGTCATTCCGAATAGTCTAAGGTACTTTAGTGGTGAAGACGCTTCAATTAAACAAGTTAGAAGGATTTAGATATTACAGCCCGAGCCGCTGGTTGAATGACGAATTTTCACCTCCTCTTACATAAATCCTAGGCGGGAAAATTTGATTCTTTTGCTTGTGTTGTATTTCGTTCGATGAACATTTTGCGCTTTTAACCCTTATTGGCCGTAAGTCACCTCCCCTGCGTAGATGTTAAGGTCGGTTTACACGCAACGATCTGCTCGTGCAAATTGACTGGCCAATTGGCTCAAATAAACTGAGTAAACATGAAGCGGTTTACCCGCAACGATTTATTTGTACAAATTGACTGGCGCAAGTCAATTGGTGCTAATAAACTGAGTGAAAATGAACCATTTGGTTCTTCTTAAAAACAGTTGGTACCCTTTTGCTAATTTGACAAGTTTATTATATTATATTGATTATTATAAGGTCGGAGGAGCAGGTGGTCGAACGTCACCATTCACCCAAGGGCATACTGAGGGTTGTAGAGGCTTGAACATCGTTTAAACGCTCATGCCAAAACACTAGCCTCAAGCCGATTTTCTAAGAACATATATATTTTGCACAAGGCAACCTTTTTGCGTTTAGACGCAACGTTTCACTTGTACACATTGACTTGCGCAAGCCAATTGACACAAACTAATCACGTTTTTTTCTTTTTTTATACGCTTTATATTAGCTTCACCTGTATGTATGTGTCTCTGTATATATGCATGTATGTATGTTTGTATGTTTGTATGTATGTATGTTTTAGCTTTATATAAGCTTTCCCAGATGTATGTATGTATGTATGTATGTAAACTATGTAAACAAATCTTGCAACTTGATTTTGACCCACTTCCATATAAGCGATCAACTTTAAATTTGGCACTGCAATCTGAGCATTTTGTAAGAAAATCAGGATGGCGGCTGATTTTTGCTATTGTGTTCCCCGACCCTCTGGCTCGGGTATCAAATGAAAGGGCATGACAGGTAGAATACAATTAGCTGTGCGGCGTCATTCAAAATTCAAAATGGCGGCTAAAACAAAATGGCGGACTACCTTTTTCTTTACAACCCACTCGTTATGGGCATCAAATGAAAGGATGTGACAATAAGAATACTATTAGCTCCGTGGCGTCATTCCAAATTCAAAATGGCGGCCAACCCAAATAGCGGTTTACCTTTTTCTTTACAACGCGCTCGGTATGGATATCAAATGAAAATGTAAGACGAGTATAGTACAGTAAACTGTGTGACGTCATTTTAAATCTAATATTGCGGTCACTACAAAATGGCGGAACACATATAGACTAAAAAGTAGAAAATAAAAAATATAGTTTAAAAAAACTAAAAAATACGCTTTTATTTTAAAATGAACTAAAAAGTAAAAAATAATTTTGAATGTAAAGTTTTCATTGCTCCAGCCAGTATATGGAAACAACCTACCCTTCGAAATGTAAAAAAGCCCAAGGCGCCAGCGAAAAGTTCCGTCGTTAATTTATAAAATAAGAATAAAGGTAAAGAGCCCCACGCTTTTTTACATTTCGAAAGGTAGGTTGTTTCCATATACTGGCTGGAGCAATGAAAACTTTACATTCAAAATTATTTTTTACTTTTTAGTTCATTTTAAAATAAAGCGTATTTTTTAGTTTTTTTAATTTTATTAATTTGGTTATAACTTTTTTACGGCATCCTGGGTATACCTAAATGTTCACAAAAAAGAAAGGTTATAAAAAATTGAAGAAATTTCATTTTTTAATATCTCCGTACGACCAATGGGGACCGAGAGATAGCAAATCAAAGTTGACCATTTTCAACCATTTTTAAAATTATTTGCTTTTAAACATTTTTTCTTTTAATTTTCAGCAAATAAATTTGTTTTTGTCCAATAAAACAACAATTCCAAGGTAATTTACCAAAAATACAACTTCCTTTCCTGATGGTACAAAAAACAGTATATTATATATATAGATACGTAAAGAAGTTTATTCTTCAATATTCATTCTTTCGATGGCAATATCAACTTCAGTATCAATATCCTTATCGACATCTTCTTGGGACATTTCAAGGACTTTTGTATTTTCGCAATTAGTGCCTGCACATTCCTTGCAAAATATGGAGCTTGGAAAATATGGTAGTATGACAGCCTTTTAAACATCCATATCAAATTTTTCGTAGTAGAGATTGCGTGCAGGAGACATAGTCATTACAATTGGCATCAATCCATTTTGGGTTATCTTCCAACCTCATTGGAGGGCATTCAATATATTTCTTCAAAAAACGAGACAATAATTGCAAAAAACAGAGAGTTTCTTATACCACAAATTTCTTAGCCTACCTTTATATAAATTCCTTATATTTTTTGCCTAATGTTGTGTATATTTGGAATATAGAGATAGAAAACACAGGCCTCAACAAAGAAAAAATGTTTAAGAGCAAATTATTTGAAAAGTGGCTCAAAATGCTCAACTTTGAATGGCTATCTCTCGGTCACCGTTGGTCGTACGGAGATTTTAGAAAATGAAGTTCATTCCAATTTTCATGACCTTTCTTTTCTGTGAACATTTATGTATACCCAGGATGCCGTAAAAAAAGTTATACCCAAATTAATAAAAAAAAAGAAAAAAAACGTGATTTTTCGGAAAAATTTAGTTTTGTTTTTCGATTATTCTTTCAATTACAAATGGTAAAAAAAAATTAAAAAAGGCATTTCCATGGGAAATTTAATTTTCTACAAAAAACTATTTTAGTAAAAATCTCGAATTTTCCTTTGTTTTCGAGTTATTTTGAAAAACCTGAAAAAGGGGTACTTAGGGTCGGCGTTCAAAAACGCACCCCTAAAAAAAGGGGGCATTTTGTGGTTTTAGAATATTTAGGTGCCAAGCTAACATATTAAACCATTAAAATGCTTGAACGCAATTGAATACGCAATTTCGAAAAGGGCACATGTCTAAATATTTAAATTTTCCAGGAAATGAAAAAAACTAATTATTTTCTAAAGAAGTATAATATTTAGAAAATTTATTTTTGAGTTACATTTTGGGGCCAATTAGCAATCGAAAGTAACAAAAAGATTTTGATGTTAACGTTATTATATATGTATATTTAGTTATATTAAATTTATGAGATATGCGCTTTCGAAATTCACGGTATTGGGTAAGCAAAATTTAGAAAAAAAACCATATAAATTTGGCGAAACTTTTATTTTAGGTATCTAAAGATTTAAATTAAAGATAATTAATAGACTTTCTTTAAAAATCTTTCTCTGCAGGCTACTGGTTTCTATACTGGTTTAAGGTTGGAGAGTGTGCAATTGAGCTGTGGCAATCGTTCAGTTTCCAACCTAAAATCCGTACGGAAACCTAGTTTTTGCTATACAGGTGTGGTATAAAATAGTTTTATTTAATAAATCAATATTGGATAAAAAAATAATCGATGTAACCTTTAGCTGCAAGTCTCTAGCGTTCGTTGTCCTGGTATACATGTCTACCTTAGTGGTTTACATGAGGTAAACGTTTTATTTTAGCGGTTTTTATAACAGCAATAAATTCGAAAAGGGCACATCTGTTAAAGAGTTATGACATTTTTGAAATTTTTTGGCGCCACGCTATGACGTCAACACTAGAACGAATACTAGATATGTGTCCTTTTTGATCAGGTACAGGGAAGCATTTAGAACACACTGATATCAAAAAACGTATTTGTCAAAAAATGCGAGATGTGACCTTTTCGAAATTGCATATTCAATTGTTCCTTTCTCAAAGACATTTCAATAGCCTATTAGGCAAACATTGCGAAATTTCCAGGCATATGAAATAAAAAAGTGTAGCCACAATAAGGGCAAGAAAAGCATGGTTTAATGTTCAGAAGTAGCTTCGGGAACCGGTGATTCCAAAATAACGTTCAAAATCGTCTAGGAGCTACGATTTTCGAGATATAAGCATTTTTGTGTTTTGAGCCGGTGATTCCAAAATAACGTAAAAATCGTCTACGAGCTACACTGTCCGAGATATAAGCATTTATTTATGGAAAGAAATTATTAAGAAATGTTACAACAAAGTTCCTATTCTGGCTAATTTCGCGTTAACCATATTAGCTGCTACATAACTAAAATCTTGTAAATTATTCTTTGAAAATATTATCTACCAAATTACCCTTCGCTATACTTTTCTGCTAAATCAAATGGCACGTTCTCTTCTTGGATTAAAACTTTAAATAACTTCATCTCAAAAATTAGACTTTTTAATATTTTTTTTTTCAGAAAGTACCTATCCTCCCCCAAAAACCTTGACACAAAAAGTGTGATTATCATTTAACTTGAATATTGTGTCAATTATATGCTTTGAATCCAAATGAGAAAGTTTGAAAATTACATCGTAGAAAGAAGCTGAACAGCAAATCAACTTAATGGCTGGCTCGACAGTTGTACTTTCCCTAGAATTTAGCACCACGCTACAGTTGAAAGCCAGACGTTCTGCTTTGGACATGACTAGAAAACAAATTGCTTAGTTAGGAGAGTTATGAATGCAGCCCCCAACCAACGGGTCCATTTGGACAACCGAGATAATCCCGGGAAATTCTATGTTGGGGGTGGAGACAGGATGGGTGGGGATCACGAAATGGATGTTCCCTTCAACTCTATCATTATCAAAATTTTGTACTTATTACATTATTATTGAGGTTGAGGAAAATAATAGTAAATTATTTCCGGATTGAAAACTAAGTTTTAATAGAGTTGGATTTTCACAAAAGTTATCAAATGAAAGAGAGAAATGGTAACAAAGGACAAAGTGATGGATTTATTACAAAAAGAAAAGAAAACCTTATGAAAACTTACATTTCAAAATTACAGTACAAAAGGTTTTCCCTGAGCTCTAGTCTTCCACTTAAAAAAAAATTAAAGTTCGCTTATTAGATATTTTTCGAAACAACTTGGTCAAGTTTAAGATTTAAAGATATGCCAAGTTGATGCTAGGTTTAATTTATACCCAAAACTGTAAGGTTTATTTAGGGTACCTTCAACCTTACATACTGGCGCAACAATCCAAAAATAATCTATAGATTACATTCAAAACATATGGTCGAAGGGTCCCATGCAAGCAAGGCTTTTCTTACTGAAATTAAATTATATTATATGAGGTATTAAGAACTTTTCATTGTATAGCCTAAGCTTTTTAAACCTCACCTGACCAGCAAAAAAGGGATTGCGTCAGGGGCATGCCGAAAGAGGGATTTCCATATGAGGGCCTCACGTGGTAAATGAGGGGCATTATCAGTTTCTCATAAGGGGCTTACGAGGCAAACCTCATTGCAAATGAAGTGGGGCAATCTCAACATCTGCCTTACTTATTCGGAAAGCTTTTTAAAAAGCTTTTGTTTTTGTTGTTGCATTGCTTCATATTTCAGGCAATTATGTTGTTGAAGGGTATCATTTAGCATACTCATACTGATTCCGGTTCAATTACCAGCAGCATTGAATTAGACCAGTACTCAGTTGGGGGACCGCATTGGCAAAAATATAAAGCTATAGAAACCGACGCAGTTATTATATCCACGCCGAAATTCTCAAATTTTTCCATCTCATTTTTCCACTCGGGATCGACGGGTAGCAATGATTTTTCCTCAAGGGGGCTAAATGGGTGGTGCATTCCTTATGAGGTTGCGCGAATGAGGCAAGGCGATAGATGCCCTGCGTGAGCCTTATTGGGCAAGCCACACGGGTCCAAATGACGGAATTTGTCTGTACTCATAGGGGCCCTATATACCCCCCCCCCCAAATGCTAGTCGGGCATAACCGCTAACTAAAGAATTTAAAAGTCTCAAGAGACTACTGGTAAATAAATTGACCAATTAACTTTTCTCATTTTAACGGTTATCTAGTCACGTGCTGCGCACGTTGTACGAACCTCGGATTTTCACTGGTAGACCAACTGGGAAAAGAATGGTGCAACGATGAAGAAATAGGTGGATGGCTGGTATACGAGAAAAATAGCAAAACGTAGAGACGACTGGAAGAAGAGTCCTCATTAGATTCTTGCCATATAAGGGCTTTGGCGACATTTAAAAAGAACATAAGGATAAGAGTTATATCTGTTTTTGTTGTACTAAGAAATGATGCTTAGTCAGGAATAAAGTGCAGTCTGGTTGCTCTAGATATCTCCAAAGCTTTTGATCAAGTATGCCACCCTACTCTAAACTCCACATCTCATCGGCCGGTGTTCCCCAGGGGTCAATTCTATCACCTCCTCTTTGCCTCATCTTCATAAATGAACTGCTTTCAATCATCCCAAACCCATTTCATAACTTCACTGCTACTCTGACGCCTTTGACAATAAAAGACAAGCACGTGCCAGACCTTGTGTGATCGTGAACTCATCTCTACAGGGACATTTAATTTATCCTTGATTGGTGAAAGGAGGAACTTGATTGATCCTGGATTTTACTCTTGTTTAGGTTACGATCATCAGAGCTTCTAACGTAAAGAATAGGTGGACATAATATTTAACAGCCCACCACCAACTATTGCAGTACTCGCAATTTTTGGTGAAAAGGAGCCTTAATAAAATTTATTCAACAGTGGAGGTCCAAGCAGTTTCCTCTAATACCACCTATCTTATAAATTTCAGCTATAAGGTCCAAGTGGTGGCAGCGGTACTTTTGGGTCAGATACCTCATTTATTGAAAGAACGTTATGCATAAGAAAACATCATCACACCATAAATAAAAAAATTTCTCACAATCCATTTCCATCTACACTCTATACCCGTTTTATCTAGAATAGATTTAGATGTTTCAAGAATCAATCACTTAAAATTCACAAGGTTAACGAAACAATTTCACTTAACCTAGTCTACCCCGCATCTAGACACCTACGATAAAATTGCCTAGCTTTCATCCCTTAACCAGAAACCGTATAACAAATGAGATACGAAACTCTTCACAAGCTCTAAAACAAATTTATCGCCTATGTCAATCGATCAAGCGTGCCTATGAAGCATTTGACTATTTTATAAGAAATAAATGGCATCTTCTAGAAATGTTACTTTCGTGGTGGATTATTTAACATTTATCTAAGTGTGTTCATATTTTACAAGAAAAAATTACGTCGCTTTTACTTAACATCGTTGATTAGACAAAACATTTCTGGGGGTTTATGGATTGTATTTGCGTGAGATAAGAATATAGAAAATTTTAAGGGATTGATATTTTACAGAGTTATCCAATTTAACCCCATCCAGATAAAAGGTTTCCAGCTCATCAATAGTCATTGGGTCTTGAATGCTTTGATGTACCTCGGATAAATGCTGAAAGGTCCCTGGTCTACATGTAAAATTTGTATTCGTATTCCAAAAAATTGTGGTGGGTTTTGCAGATTTCGGTATTTTATTTTTTCTGATTTCACAATGGTGTAAAACGGGATGAAAATTAAGTAGACATTTTTCCAGAGAAAAGTGGGCCTTTTAATGTCATGAATATTATGCATTCATAATACATTTACTTAAAAGTAATATATAATGGGAAAAGAGTTTGTCTAGAACAAAATTTAAAAGCCAAATAGATAAAATAAAATGACACAATAAACTTTCACGATATGAATACCTGCTAGACCACCAGACATATTGAAAGTAATTGAAGCAACACAGAGAGAGAAATCAGCGGTAATTGAAAGCTAAGTAGGCAGTAAAATATATAAAAGAGATCGACAAAGGGTGCCTCAAATTCTAAATGCAATTTTTCAACAAATACCTCCAGAAAAAAGTATCGCTCCTAATAGAACGAAGATATTATTTTGAAACACCCAAAAAAGGCGAACCTCTAAGAATACAACAATTGGAGAAGAATATCGCTTCTACCTGTAATAGCCAAAATTTTTACATAATAATACCGAAAGAACTAGTGGCTCGCCAGATGAGTTAATTGGATGAGACCAAGCAGTATCACGACTCTCTCGCTCCATCATATTTGCTTACTAAGATCCGCCATCCAGCAAGAGAATCGGTTTTCAAGATGAATCTCTGTTTGAAATTAGAAATTTGAAAGTTCAACAGGGTCGCAAGTTTAGTATATCGATGGATCCAAAATAGAAGAAGGAGCAACTGCATCTGGGGTTTACGGACCTAGATGCAGGTTAGCAGCAACACTAGGAGAAACCGATTCACTTTTTTAAACGGAGGTATAGGTCGTAGAAGACCTGTGTTCGCGAATGTCAGAAGCAAAAGACAAGCGGCATTAAATGACTTTATAATGTCGGATAGCCAAGCAGGTCTAAAAGCTGTTAGTTCATGTTTAGTCCAAGCTTAGAAATAAATGCATAGATTCTATAAAAGGTCTCACATCTAATAAGAGAGTGACGCTAAAGGGCGAGTGACGCCTAATGAAATGGGGATCACTAATCCAAGAGCTATCTTAAAGCCTCCTTCAAAATGTCTTCTGTTCTGATAATAAGCGACGAAGATCCTTTTCATTGGTGCAAGCAATATTTATCTTTGTTGAGAACGAAGAAAATCCTCTACAGATCTATGAAAGGCAGCCAAGGTGTTGCTGTTGGTGTGCGGTTGGACTGTTGCGGTTAATATATTTTGGAGGAAATATGCCCGATCGTGATATTTGACATATGTCGCTACTTTGTGGCACTAAAATTTAGGGAGATTCAAAATCCAGATGTGTGCAAGGTTTACAATAGAGAGCTAAGTACTTCGTTGGATGTTTGGTCACGAAAATCCTTCTACGAAGAAATACACGTTTCTGCTCTGGATCAACTGCTGATCTAGTTGATCGCTTATCGAATCTCAAGGTATTAAAACCTGGAGCCAATGCTCATATTGTCCGATACCATTCCTTCCATTCTGGGCATCGACAAACCGTTTATGACGATTATCAGAGATTGGCGGAACGGCAGCACAGCTGGCCCCTATTTAATGGTAACACGGCCTTTTAATATACGAGCGGTTCGAAAAGCTTTAATCGAGTGGGGTTGGGCGTATATGGCTCAAGGTGCAAAATATTCATGGCCCTGGCACCATTCCCACTGTTTTTAAAGCTGAGGTAATTGCCGAACTTGGGTTAATAGAGCTCCAAACAACAGCATTCTTATTTCCTCGGACAGTTAAATAACCAACAACACAAAGTACAAACCGCGCCATAAAACTCCTCGGTGATGGCACTTTTTGCGCCACCCTTGACTCATTGAGCCATCATTGGAATGTGTCAGCCTTCACAACATTGTATCCTCGGGATATAGACCGAGAGCCGACCGCTGAAAACCCTATGTTATCGGGGAGAAGAAAACAAGGCCTATTGTAAGTAACATGAGAGATAGGAGAATACTTTAGACGTGGTGTGCCTGATCTAAAGTGTGGCCTAAGGTGAGAAATTAGGTAATATTAGTGGTGGTTTTTTAGTCCAACCCTTTGTTATCGACAAGAAGGATAATTTTTTTTTAAAGTGAAGCTTAGACGTTATATTAACTAAAACTCATGGTGTGCCGCGCCCTCTCCGTAGCCGGACCTTTGGCAGACCAGTATTTGTATAACGCTTTTGGGGTCGATCCCTATGTTATCCACAAGAAGGAAATTTTTTTTTGCAATTGAAGATTAGACGTTATATTTACTAAAACTCATGGTGTGCCCAGTGGCGGACTAAGGGGGGGGGCGGAGGGGGCGGTCCGCCCCGGGCCTCTGGTTCCGGGGGCCTCCAAATGTCTACAAGTTCCCTTGATCAAATCCTAAACAAGGCTTTTAAAATAAGGGCAGTGCCTACCTAAGTGGTACTTTGGAGTCGGAGGTCGCGTACAATGTTCCCGTAGACACAAATAAGTACAGCATGTAATTATTAAAATGGGTCTTTACTGAATCGTTACCCTCTACATCGCTTACATATACTTCAATACTTCTTGACCATTTTCATCTCGGTTGCATCATGCAAGACGAGTTTTTGTAAACTTAAGCCTAGTGTCCACTATAGAGTTTTTTGCGTAGAGCTAGAGAAAACTCTCGCGTAGAGATGCGTAGAGAAGTGTATACACCGTCTAGAGCTTTACACATGCTCTCTACACGCACTCTACACTATAAAGTGTATACGCAATTTTTTTGTGTTTGGTAGAGCTCTACGCTCTAACAAGCATGTTTGATAGAGTTTTTCTCTCTACAGTATTCATTCTTATTTGCGTTTCGACTGCGCTTCGAATTGTTGTACATAGGCGCAGTGCCGCGGCCAGACAATTGGGGGTCCTGTGCAAAAATTCAGCGAGGGGCCCCAGAGTCTCCAAAAAAAATTTTCTGTCATAAAGACCGGTCCCCGCGACAGAATTATGGAAAATGGGCCCCATGTAATATTTAGTGTGATGCGAGTTCGTCTGATATGACCCATATGCTGATTTGTATGACCCATTCATTGAAGTAAAAATGCAAATAAAGAATTCAAATGATTTTTATTGCCAAAAAAATGTTTTGCTCGCTTCGCTCGTGGTGCCCCAAACACGCGGGACCCTGTGCAGTTGCACACCCAGCACATATGCCAGCCGCAGCACTGCATCGGCGTGTTAAATAACAACGAAATTCGAATACGACAAATCATTCCATAATTCTCGGTACATTCCAGCGTTTTGTTTTCTTTTCGTAATCCAATCTCGCTCTCAACATTTCCTTTCCTTCTTTTCCCTTCTTTTGGGGAAAACTCATTTTATTATTTTTTTGATTTCTATTAATTGCCTTTAATTTTTTTACACAATATACATATGTACGTACGCATCTCTGAATAACTGAGAAATGAAATGAGATGCAAAAGTTGATGGCCGCAGTTGCGCGCTCTACCATACGACTCTACAGTAGAGAAAAACGCATCTGCAGTGTACTCAGTCTGTACAGCTCGTGGTAGATCTCTACTCAAAATTTCTCTAGATCAACTCTACGGGCGGTGGAGTGGTAGAGAAGCGCTGTAGAGTACTTACTACAGGTAGAGCTCTACACTCTACGCTCTACATTCTACCGAAAAAAACTCTATAGTGGACACTTGCCTTTAGTACGACTTTCGGAATCGATGGGTAATTAAATGCTTTTCCTACTGGAAAATAAACATATACACACACTTGTCCATACAAATGGCAACTGAATAAAAGGCTTCTAAAATTACATCGACTTCTTAGACTGAGGGCCTCATTCAGCTTTGCCGCCCCGGGCCTCTGACGGGCTTAGTCCGCCACTGGGTGTGCCGTTCCCTGACTGTGGCCTAACCCCTGGCAGACCAGAATTTATATAATTTTTTTGTATGAAAAATGATTAAAATCGCGATATCTCCCGAGAGAGAATTTGTAGAGAATCACAATATCTATATTTCTTGCATTGACTATTTTGCAATAGCACTTACCGTTTACGAAGTATTTGCGAAAAACCATTTTCGCGACCTTTGACCTTGAATAACTTTTTTGGGCCAACGACAAGAAGGATAATTTTTTTTAAATTGAAGTTTAAATATTTACTAAAACTCATGGTGTGCCGCGCTCTGTCTGTGCACATTAGAGCACGTTTTCGTACGGCACGTTTGTTTTTAATCCACGAAAAACTTCGTTTAGTTTTGTTCGTTTTGTTGTTTTTGATTTTTTAGGAGTAGACATTTTTTTTCGCCTCTTTTAATTCCGGGACACCCCCCCCAAATAAAATTCCAGGCCCGCGCCTGCCTGCAAGGTTCATCGACACTTACATCTTTTTTAAAAAAAACTATTTGCAGCCTTGGGTATTACAAATAGTGGCAATTTTATCCATAAGCCAATTCAAATTGTGAGAACTTGGACTCAACTCAAGGCTTAGGAAATATTACAAGTTTGTACCAAAACCAAAACCTGAATTCGTTATTTGCATTGTTTTACGTTTCCTTCAAAATACAATGTCTGCTTTTAATTGGTAAAATTTATACTTGTACCAACCCAAATCTGCCACAAAGCAAAATAAATCAGTTCTGGTCGTAGTTCTCTCATTCTACAATTTTAACATTGTAACAAATTGTCTACAAATTATTGCGCTCGTTGAATCTGAATTATTCTCTGGACATATTTTATGGACTTAGGAAAAACTAAATTAAGTGGAACCACAATGCTTTGTAGTTGGTAATAATAATAAAGTTCAACACCAGCTATAATTGCACACACGGCCATTTTTTCTCTTAGACTCATGATATTTGTTAATTCTTAAAGATTAAATTTAATTTTGGTTTAGTGTGCATTTCCTTGGCAATGGAATGGAATGTAAGAAAATTATTAAAGTCCGTATTTGTATGGTATTTATTAAACTTATTCTTATTCGAAAACGAAGGGAATCTTAAATTGGATTTTTGGTGTAATTTTTTTTGGAATACCACCTTAAACTTCAATACAACATTTTACACTATAGTACCTTCAAAAGGATGTAATATGGCTTAAAAAACTTTTCCAAACCAAAAAAAAGGACAACCATTTAATTCGAAATTCTTGGTTAAACATCACATATGCGGAACTTAAATTGTCTTACATGCAGGTAACCATATGTAAGCTGTTCAAACCATAAGGCGAGAAACCATAAATTTTGTGAAATAACTTCCTGCTTCGGAATGTTATAATATTATATTTGCATGCAGTGGTTTGCGTGAACTTACGAGACGGAGATTTATCATCTAATCCGACCATTTCTCCTGTGATTGTGCAGAGCCGCAACTACAAGAAGACATTCAAACACATTAATCTTTGAATGATATTCCACAACGTTAGCTTAGGGAATGTTGTAATAATAAGAGACATCAGTGCCTTCCTGAATAAACTTGTACCAACATCGTTGTTATGCGGTCACGATTTCGTGCTCTCTAAACTAATTTTAATTAAAACTGCGGTTCATAAATACAAAATGTGGCCCGAATGCGAGTTGATCCTTGGGGATGTTGATTACCATCTTTTAAGTTTAGGTTTTGAAGACCAGAGATTTATTATTTAAATGCCGCCGAATTTAATCTTCGACTAACAAAATGAAAATGTTGAAATTTATTTTCATACATAATTATGGTTCATTAACTTTGTAATCTGCCCTGAAATAAGTGTTGCATATGATGCTCCAAACGAGCGAAACTGCACTTTTTGGTAGCGAGGTGAGCTAATGGTAGATTTGAATAGTATGAATTAAAATTGTGTTTATGAATCACCTATTAACAATTAATATAGTCCAGAACATGTGTTATATTTCTCGTAACAATTACATTAGTGATGTACAATCTGATAGCGGATCCTCGGATATGACGCCTCCTTCCTATCTCTCACTGCTAATCTTCCACTACGACTTCAAGTGGTGAATCTGCTAGCTCCGAGTGCATGCTGGGCAATCCAAAGGAGAAGAACGAATGCAGTTGGAGAGAAGGAGCAAATCCTTCAAAGCCTACCAAGCCAAGATGAAAATGTTACGTTGTCAAGGGGGAATGGTAGTGGGTAGTTTTGCAATGTCGCTATAACGATCTCTTCTGGGCACCGGGCGCATCCAGTTGAATAATGCCTTATCCTGATATTGAGATAAGGTTCTGTGAGAATGGACTTTACCTTTTCTACCATGCTTGTTGGAAATTTAAGGAATGCTCAGCATTGCATTCATTATTTAACTAAACCCCGAAGATTCAAGCCACTAGGCAGGCTGCTGATTCATTTCAAGAGGTCTGTCCGACAAATATGAGGTATAGGGTGTGGTACAACAGGCCCACCAGCGTCCACGGTACTTTTAGAACCAATGCCACACCAGAAGAAGAAACAAGAATACGGATGACTAAGTGTACGGCCACAACGCAGCCATCGCACCTAGCACATCGCACCTTGCAGAATTTATCATCTCACACTACACCTAAATGGTGGTATGTGTAGTGCTAGGTGCGATGGCTGCGTTGTGGCCGTACACTAAGACTCCTTTTGGAGCAGGAGTTCTACCGAAGAGACCGCGATTTAATGTAATTCACGCCATGTTGCAACACTGCAAGAACAAAAAGGTTAATCTGATCGTTTAAGCCAAACGTATCTTGGAACCAGTGGCGTAGAGTAGTAGGGCGGCACCTTTAGGGGCGGCAAAATTTCCCAATAAATAATAATAATATCTTGTAAATATTATTTTTGTCGGACCTACGATTCGGACCGATCGAAATTATCACGGCATTTTTTATTACTTATACTGTGACGAAATCGGGGAATCCCTTTTCCTTAATTGAATGTATAATAATGACATCTTGCTCATTGTAGCGACTGGCAGCACCGTCTATACTGACTTACAGTGATTTCCCGTATTTTATTTTGTGCTTGGATTGTTTATGATTAATATTCAACGAGCATGACTTCTATCATATAAAAAATAGTGTTCAATATTGTACGAGGGTTGCCTCAAAATTAAGTTCCACTATTTTTTAAATCCGTGTCGTTGACGGGAAAAGTCTGGGACTCTCAGGGAATTTGCGTCTGGGTGTAGTGGCAGTACTGTAAAATTTCTATGCGCGTGCGTCAATCGATCCGACAGTCAGGCTTCAGCCACTATGGAGACTCCACTCGCTCCTACCGCCAAAATACGAAATAAAGCGAAGGTTGTGGAATCCGGAATCCGGAAAATGGTAAAGGTTCTTTTAAAATTCCAAAGGGGTGTTGTTGATCAATTATCTGCCCCGTGGGACCACGATCACAGCTGCACGCTTTTGTGGGGTGTTGCAACAACTCAGAAAGGCGATCAAAAACAAAAGGAGAGGAAATTGACAAAAAACCGTCCTATCGCATCGGCTGAATCCAGAAAAAAAAATTCATAACAAAAAAAGGGCTTGAACGAATGTTATGAAATTTTTTTCAGAGCATGTTTTCGTTAATATGCGCCGATCGACACCTCAACGAAGTCGGTATCATATTTGGTACTCGCGATATTGGGCGGTACAAAAATCACGAACTTCATTCAAACAAAACAACGGCTAGACCGATTTTTATGAAAATCTTTTCAGATTTTACCTTCGGTAATACGCGCCGATCAGCAGCTCAATGAAGTCAATATCATATTTGGTTCGCGCGATATCGTGCAGGTACAAAAATCACTTACGTCGTTTAAACAAAAAAACGACTCGACCGAATTTTATGAAAATCTTTTCAGATCATATATATTTCAGTTAATACGCTTCGATCGGCACCTCAACGAAGTCGACATCTTTTTTGGTTCGCGCAAGATCGTGCAGGAAAAAATGACCACACATACACACGCATACTTCTTCTCAAATTTTTGCTTAAAATGCTAATGGGAACTTGAAAAATGAAAATAAGTTGAAAATTACGATTTCGTTTTTCGGACCGATTACAATAACTTCCCTATAAACAGGGAAGTTAATAAGAGGGCGGCAAAATTTTCTTCGGCCCGGGGCGGCTGATACCCACGCTACGCCACTGCTTGGAACCACGTGAATACCGCATTTATTAAATTTTAAATCACCAGACAACTGAAGAATTGGAGGATCCACCAATATGTACCAAGAAGAAAGTCCAATATGTACCAAGTTCGGAAAGTCATAAACCGCCTCAAAAGCAACAAATATAGACAACATACACGGGGAGCTGACAAATATGGTGGGTTTATGTTGATTCAAGGATTGATGATAAAATTGGGGACAGGTATGACAAAAGAAGCTTTCTGTACCCTGTACATTTAAAAAGCGATATTGGTGCCTATTCTGTCAGTAACATTTTATCATTTTATGTTATGTTTTGCCATAACATAAAAGAATTCTCTAAAATCCTATTCTGTCCGACAGATTTTATTTTATTTTATCTATCATAACATAAAATATTTCCTGTCACGCTTCATAACATGAAATAATCTAAGCAGCACATTTTACAGGTATTTTAACCCATTTTATGAAAATAGCAGACGGGAATTGACATTTGCGGGAAAGTAGTTTTCATTGAATTTTGAATTAAATTAAAAATTAATATGACAAACGCATTAAGAAAATTGTATTTTGTCAGATACTGAAACAAGGCGTGCTTTGATTTTGTTTGTTTTCATTCATAATTTTATTTGTTTTCATTTTCAACCGATCAGCTGTTCAAAACGTAATAGAACCCAACGCGGATTGTACAAAATATTTTATGTTATGTGTTCATAAAAGACTTCATAAAATAATTTTAAGAAAGAATGACAGAAAAAGAATTTTTAAAATATTTTATTTTCATTTTATGAAGAAGAAATTTTATCATCATAACATAACATAAAATATTATTTTATGAAAAATTACAGAATAGGGCCCATTATATCATATATATTACGTATAATAGTATAACATTGTTGAGTAATTTATATAAGGCTTGAAAAGTCTTACGCGGCTTTATGAGGTGCATAGTGAGGTAGTGATCAAATCTCCGATGGAACCATGAGACCGACAGAAGGAGCGGGTTGCGAGAGCGCGACCATATTAAGGTTATTAAGCACAATAAATAAGTAATCTGGGTTTTAGGGTACATTACCAGATGAGGATAGCCATCCATTACAATTTGAGAACTGAACAATTTATTAATTTCAATTAAGTCAAACCTCTAAAAATATGAGTACGATTAAATAAGAGTGATGTTTAACTTTTGAGAACTATTTAAATAAATAAATTTACACTCCTCAAACAACTCACAGCCTCGCCTTTAGCATACTTATTAGGATTAAAATCCTTCTCACATCCTTCTTACGCTAATATATGCATATTGCTTAATAATTTGCAAGCATGCTAGTTAAGCCTCTTGTTCTATGCCATTGACTATTAAGTTTTCAGTTTCCGTTATCTAATAAGATTGCTAAACTATGCTGCCAAGTATCAGCCCCTAAATATGAAATTGTAGTCATCATTATTTGCCCCAGATTAAATTCATTACCCTTTTGAATATTTATCGACCGACGTGCTCCTACCTACATATGTACTTTCCCAGGTAAATTGCATGACTACCTTTCAAAATATAGTTTTGCACATGACTCGAAGTGAAATTTTGAAATATTCAACATCAAAGGATTTAATTAAATTTCCCGAATACTGAATATGAACTTTACATCCAGCTTTTGTTTTCGTTGATACGGCGACTTTTCGCAAGAGCTGGTAGAGATATGGGGAAAACATTTTAAATTAGTGAAATTAAGAGATGCCTCAAAGTGTCACATTAGAGGAAATCATTTCAGGTAGAATAAATTGTTGGGGCTATATTTCAATGAAATAGAGTTTTGTCAGAGAAGATCGGTTTGAGGGATTTGATGCTTTCACGCGTTTTGTAAAATAGTCGCGGTGAATGGGAATATTTGCAACTGCATTTTGCATGTGTAATTCACTCTCATTTTAGTGTATTGTATTCTAGGACTCCTGAAATGTGAAATGAATTATGTTAAGTAAATCAACGTTATACCGAAGCTGTAAGCCATAATTGAAATTAGTCTTAATCTTCTGAGCACTATCATCATCAATGAATAAATAACCCGACTTAGGCTTATGAAGTAGTATATAACCTTTAGGATAGAGAAGGAGTCTAGGGGCGGCAGAATTCGAAGATAATATTAATTACAAATATCATTGGAAAGATTGATAAAAGTGGGGTCAAAAATCATTACTCAATTTCCTAAAACACTGACTAATAAAACAAATCTTTTTTTTGAATACGTCTATCTAGATTCCTTTTATTCATTCAGTCGGGCAGAAAATATCTATCAAATGGCCGCCGCCAGAGTTGATGCACATTCAGATTCATTTTGTAGAATTTTTTATAATTCAGAACTTCCAGCGATAGATTCTTCACTTCTCCAAAATCTGTTCAGAATTTTACCTTTAGTCCACCAATAAAAATAGTAAAATGTTTACTGATGCTGATACTGGACCATTTTCTGCTGGTCTCTTTCGTTATTCTAAACTGGGTTCCGAAGGCCCTTGGTTTTTCCAAAGTGGTCCCCTATCTAAGAACAAACAGCATCCAATACTGCTTGACTTTCGTGATCGAACCTTTTCAATATGCGTTATTCGCATGTGTAGCTTGTTTGTATAAACTTATGATTTAAAAAAACCCGTAGAACGGAGTTTAGAACGGTCTAGTCGGGCGATCTTGACTGTCAAGCGCCAAAAAAGAGATTAAGTATGGTTTAGAATATCCACAGCCGTTAGTGCTTTTTGTGTAGTTGCACCGTCTCTGCTGACATCTTATGTTCTGCGAAATTAATTCGTAAATTTAAGGTAGCGTACAAAAGTCGCAGTAAAAGTGTGTCTCCGAAAAAAATATAGTAATGATTTTTCTTCCGTAAACGCCACGCTAAATTGTGACTTTGTGACTGGATCTGGATCTGTGACTGGAATTACATACGAATTTTTAATGCCGACAAGTTTGTTTATTCACGTGACTTCACGTAATTAGTGTTGAGCCGGACTTACACAAGACAGTACATTTCTCCCTTACGTAAATTGCACTGAGGCCTCAATTTTGTTAAATGTCCCGGTTCAAAAATAATGTCCTACTGGTATATGAGCGTGTGTCGAGATAAATGAAGCGAGGTGTGACTGAAAAATGACGTAGTGGAGAAACATTTCTTTCTTCTTTTGCGGCAGTAAAATATCCAATTTGAACTGAGCCGTGGTGAGATTGTAAATACGAACATGAAATTTCTTACATTTTTCGAGGGAGTGAAATTTTGTACTGAAGAGACAATTCTTACATTTTTCGAGGGGGTGAAATTTTGTACTGGAGAGACATTTCTTTCTTTTTTTGCGGTAGCAATATTTCCAACTTGATATTAGGCGAGATGGGATTGCAAAATATAAATATACGGCTGAGGACAACTAATTAGAAATACTTTCATACAAATTGCATTTATACAGTTTTTATGTTTTTATGGAGGAATCAAATTAAAGAATGTCCACCACCTCCTCTTAATTTTTTTTAATTATATAATGGTGGGCCTATTGAAGGAAATCAATAACACATAATGAATTCCTAACAGGATTGCTGCATAGAAACATAAAAAATGTATAAATGCAATTTTTATGAAACTGTTTCAATTAGTTGTCTGTGGCTATATATTTTGGAGGCATAGATTTATTACTTATCCTAAGACAGTTTCATGCATATTAGAGTTAAACTTGTAAAAATGCCCTTCATTGGTATTTATTTTCTTTCTCTTTTTAATTTGATTGGTTTTGTTTCTTTTTGGCATTACAATAGCACCTCGCCTCATTTGAAGTATGACATTGTACTGGCTCAAAAGAAAAAAGAGGCACCTCTTACAAACTCATTTTATAATCGTGTCCTACCCAAGACTACACGTAATGGGCTTTATCTGGGACAATCTAGGTTAATGTTTATGATAAAATTGCGAATAATTATAGTTCTCGTTGATCTTTATACAATTACTGCCACACTTTTGTTAATCTCTTTCGATTTTTTCCAGTTCTTTATTCCTACTGCTTCAAAATCTTGTTCTATGTAATACAGATATGATAGTGTAATTTTGGACCGCCTATTCTCCTTTCACCCATCTATGCGGTAGCTAATAGTTTGACATTAGGTCGTATAAAAATGCACACGCGTGAAACTATTAGGAAGAATATTCGGTCTTAAAACAATACACTTCACCTGGTGTAGACGGCATCTATCACATACTGCTAATCACTCCCTTACTCTAAAAAATATCCAAGACTTACTTAGCATGTGGTTGTATCCGATCAGCTTGGAGGAATGTTAATAAAATATTTATACACAAGCAAAGGTGACAGCAAATGGAGCCAATCTCCTCTTCTGTGGTGCTTTGTTTTATATGAACTGCTAGAGATACTCAGTGGTCAAAAATATTTCATCCAAGATTTTCATCGTGGATACTGGTCAAACATATGTGAAAAACGTCTGCGCTAACGTGTGGTTTAAGTCTCGATCCCGGAAAAGCGGTTCTGATAGATACTATTCACCAGGAAACGATCATTACCGGGACTGACAGAACTGGACCTTGTAGTCATGGCTTCGTATTCTACGAGCGGCTCTAAGACAGAGACGGGATATGGGAGCTAGTTGTTTTGAGCTCATTGGTCCGGAACCAGCTATTGAAACTATCACCAATATGGAGAAGCGGGGTCTAGACGATCGGGTTCTGATGAAATCTAGCTAACAATGGAGACTCGAGTGGTTTCTGCTTGTACAGTCTCGAAACAAAAGAAGCGAATTATTGAGGAGAGGTAAGAAGAATCTGAAACCGCTGGCAGGCTTGTTTCCAGGACACTATGCCCCAAATTGCTATGAAGAATCGGAAAAGAAGAGGACCCACCCTGACGACTTTACACTCGAGGAGGATCTTATGTACATGGGCTGACAAGAATAGAATAGGTCCGATTGCCGGACGCTGTGCTCGTTGGCTCTATACCTTCTTAAAAGAAGAAAAATGTTTTTTAATCCCGTCCTAGAATAATAGTCGTGGGGTTGAAGATAGTTGAAGTAGGAGGCCAGATAAGAAGTGTTATATGTATATGGCGTTTTGCTTGAACTTTTCCAATCCAAGGCTGATCTATGGTTGCCCTCTTGGGCTTGGTGGTTTCTTAAACCTTCTTTATAGTTCGGATCAATTTTCCGACTGCCACACCTTTCGACCAATGTGCTGTACCCGCTTTAATAAATCCATAAAATAAAAAACATTGTATTTCCATTACATAAAGATCACAATTGAACAGATTAAAATTAAGATGATGCTAATTGTGATATTAAAATCTATTTAAGTCCATAATGAACACAAATCAATAATAATCAATGAAGGAGTATATTGCAGCAGAGTCGTAAGCTGCTGCAATATACCCCTTAATTAGTTCAAACTCATTAACTTCAAGTAGATGTAAAAAGTTTTTAAGTACTTCCATGAGACTACACTTAATGCTACACAAACTTATAAAATTTTTATTTCTTATAAGTTTCTTCTATAAAGCAACATCAATATCGATTAAAAACTACACAATTCCAATTTGTTCTACATCAATGTAAATTAAGATTGAAAAGTCCAATTTGTGTTCATCTTCTTGATTGAATTATTTTACAAAAACCCATAGTGCAACTTTAAGTTCCATACCTATTCATAAGAAAGTGCCAAAGTTTGTTCAAACTACAAGAATAGTCCTACTCACAGAAAGTTTTACATTCTTACGAGCGAGAGTAGATGAAAGTTCAAACTTTACCTCGTCCTAGTTCCGGAACTAAAAGTTCTATAAAAAGAGTGCACAGGCTCGGGTTATTATATGTTATACGTTATAAGGTTTAAAAAATCCAATTCTTGGTAAAAGTTTTGCTGCTTTATCGATTTTACTGAACAAGAGGTCGTTGTGCGGGAAGCAGAACCGGTGGTCTTAAGATTTGGTGTTACCTGACAAGGATTATCTAATTTAATGGGAAATCGAATCGAGTTTGTTTTCGGTTAATTAGTCACTTTACCCACGATAGTAAAAATGCGTTAGACGTATTGACCTTGAGTAGAGCAAAATTAGTAAACTTTATTATGGCTATAATTGCATAAATGTTGCTTTAAAGCTCAAATGATTTTGGAAATATTAATTAAGTTAAAAAAACCATCCCTCTTCAACAATTAAAGTTTATAGAATCGAATAGTAAGTAAAATAGTAGTAAATTATCTAAACCTTGTGGGAAAAATTGGGAGCGCTGTTCAGGGGAGCTTAATTTGAGCGCTGTTAAATATGCTCCCGAGGGAGCATTACCGGAGTTTCATAAATTTTATAGAACGAAGAAAATGAGCGATTATCTTGATGGCCATAAAGGGTGGCATTGGCATACAAGCAGCTTTAAAAGTGGTTAGAATTTAGTTGGGGGACTGCTTCGATAGAACCACACTCGCGCTTGGAAAGGAAAAGGCAATTGCAAAAGATAAACAAAATAAAGCTTTTCGAGACCAGGATCCACAGGCGTCCATGAAAATTCTTTATTAAAAAGCTTTTTTATAATGCTCCTAGAACGCTTTTGAAGGAGCATAAAAACGAATGCTCCTCTGCAATGACATCCAATGTTAAAAATATATGGAACTGGAGCGGAACGGGAGCGCTGTAAGCTTTTTAAGGAGTGCTCAAACAGCGCTATTGGAGGCCTCCATTTCCCGCTGGGTATAACTAGAACACCCATGCCCGAGGGGTGGAGGTGGAAAGATGACCACAACCTCTCCTCCCAAAACAATTCTAGTTATGATATTAATATCCGGCGGATAATGTGGGTATGGTGGGTAGCAGTACCCACCCAGAAAATACACCCGAAATTTGAGAGTAACTGAGCGTGTGGCATGAAGAATGCCTATGGTTCCGACTCATATTCGCCGAATCTCACACAATAAAGAAGACGTTCTTTGCGTTATCCTGGATACCTAGTCATACCAGTCACAGCGCTGAGCCATCGTGCTCGAAACGATGGAGGTATTTTCTAAATCCTCTATATCCACTCAAGAAAGGCGCAAGGTCGTAACTCACTTTTCCACACTCCCTCGTAACCCATCTACCCACGTTTGGAATAAGTCTGAGGGTCCACCGACTCTTAACTGACTCGCCCTACGTGCCATTAAGTAAGACACTCGCGGTGCGTCATCTGCCGCGCGCCGCACTGAATTTGTCTCCGCTGTAACATATTCTCTGCCTTCTCTCGCTAGTATCCCTATGGGAATAATTTTCCTGCTATCACGCACGCCGCATATGTGGATATGATCTTGTATACGCTGCACGTGTGAAGGACGCTTATGCTGGAGACAGATACATGCGTTCGTTGGTGTGTGCGGTGATACAAATCGTTCGTGCATTCAAATGTAAACTGACATATATGTGGTTACGTAAACGGAACGCAAGAAAACCAAAAGTTGGTGTACTTCCAACTTTTCCGCATTGCCTCATTCGCCATAGCCTCAAATACCCAAACATAAGCACACACAACAGAAACATGCACTCGTGGCTTAGATTTTTTGGATATTTGTAAAAGACTAGACGAAACCCAAGCACGCAAGTGTCTGTCAGCAAAAATTCACTGCATACACCGCATTTACTGTACGCACGCACGTGCCTATTTCCAGCTTTAGTCTGTATGCGGCCCTCCATTTTCTGCTATTAGCCATCTTGTTCAACGCTGCTGCCCACACTGGCACTGCGTAAAGGTAGACTGATCTAACCACCCTCGCCATCAGAAGGAGACGGATCGGTCTAGGGCCCCCACCTTGGGCAGCATTCTTGGAAATGCTGCAGAAACAGAGGAAGCTTTATCCGGCATGCCCTCCAAGTGTGTTTTAAAATTAAGCCTCCAATCAATCATCTACCATAGGGCGGACTCTGACAATGAGTGAATGAGCTATTCCCATACCTTGATCCTCACGGACAATTGGTTTCCCAGGTTGTTGATCAGCACAGTTAAAGTTTTGTGCTCAGCAAACGGCAAACCAGCACTTTCAGGCCACGCTTTAATATCTCAGATAACTTCGCGCATTATTCGATCTCATCGAGGCGTAGCTTAAACATATCATTATACATTGTGATCCACAGGAGAGATACCAGGACACCACACATTGTTTTGTACACCGTTGACCCATCTTCCGATTCACAATGATGTGACCTACCTTCTTTCCTTTTTAGGAAAGGGTGTTATCGAACAACAGTTTCGGAGGAGGGGTCCGTCTGTCTGACTACCCACCCGGGCCCAACATGATCCGTCGGCACTGATGATATTGATAAAGTAATCAATCCTCGGGGAAGTCAAACTGCAAAAACCTAAGTTCCAAACCCCATTATTGTGTAGGTTACACTCTTTATCACCTGTTGTGATTCTTTTTACAGATGGCTCAATTTCTTTCAGTTTTAGTAGCGAATCGTTTACAAAATGTTTTTACTGACGCATCTTCAAAATTGATATTCCGATGTAATCGTTTTTGTATGTTTTTCTACAAGAAAAAAATTTAGATTCAAAATTGGCACGTTTCTGTAATCCAGACTTAAATTGCCTACAAAAAAAATAAACCTTAATCAGTAACATTGCAAGAGACACTTCCACCAATGCCATGAATAAGAAGTACATACAATACTTCAAACTTTATAGGCTATAGCCTCTTGTCTACATGAATTTTTTTAATCTCTGTAATTACAGCAATTCTAATGGAATGAAATTCCACGAAGAAATTAGTATAAATCAAATCCTGAAGTGCTCTCAACAATTCCCAAAGCAACAACAAAAATACTGCAGAGATAAAGCAGGACAGTTTAATATACCAAGTGGCCACTTCGTGAAATTGATTAAAAATTACGAAGGATAATGTTACTGGAAGAAATTCTAATCACGTAGATAAAACCTTACCAGAAATGACAACAAGGGCACTTTCGAAAATTCACCAGTGGTAGCTACCTTTTTGGTGGCGCTACCATATTGGTAAGGTGATCAGGGTTAGTGTGGTTAGTTTTTACCGAGTGGTAGATGTGGTTAAGTGGTGGATTTTCGAACAAAATTTTAACATTTATATTTTTTCATGTACAAGCGTTTGTTTTTAATTCTTAAAAGTACAATTTTTTTATAAATATCTACAAATTTACTGAATGAACTTTTACATTTAATATGCAGTTTACTACAAATTCTGTATATTTGCAGAAAAACTTTTAATTACTCCATTTATATCACACATCTTTCGAAATACCCACTCTGAAAAACTCTGAACTCTAAAAAAAAAATTTCGACCACCGGCGTACCTCCAAAAACGTAAATATTTTCCAATCTACCACTTCAACCATCAAAAGAATATGGTTCCTGTGGTGAGACTGTGGTTACCTTACCGGTGAATATTCGAACATGGTGACTGGTGACTTATGGTAAGTGATCAATTTTCGAACATGGTAAATTAACTTCTGGTTCGACCGGTAGCTACCATGGTGAATTCTCGAAAGTGCCCCAACTTTCGGGGTACCTAAATTGAAAGAAATTCTAGGTTTTTTTCTTTTTTAAGTATAAAATTAAATTCCTAACGACAACTAAACATATTTTTAATGAGACATCCGATTTGTGATTTAAAAAGAAAATTTTTGGGAAAAGAAAACCAAATCGTCTTTGTTGGAGAGGTTGAATTTTATTAAGCCTATTTGGCTCAATACATCCATGGATTATGTTGCTTTTTACCCAGGAAATTGTCCCAGAAAAGAGAGTAAACCCACAATTTTTTTATGTTTCGAAAATTTCCTTTTTTTATATTGCTTATTGGTATATTATTGGAATATACATAAAAATGTTTTACCGCTAGTTACACAACCACCAGTGAAATGAACCCTTTTTCATAAAAATATGACCGAATTGTGCGACCTTTATTCGGGTACAAGTATAACTTTTATGATGTTCACGTTATGAGCTCTGAATGATTTAAGAACCGCGGAAGAAAGCCTTTCTTTTATTTGGGAAATTTTATGTTAAGGGTACAGAAAGGGATCCCCAAAGCGAATACCTTCATCATTATAGCTCTAGGGATAAATTATGGTGCATTTTATATCTTAATTGTCTTGTCTTAATTTTAACGCAATTTTTGAAGATTTTTGACTCTCCTTCCCCCCCCCCCCCGTAACGCGCCGTAACGTTTTTCTGTAGCCCCCCTCCCCCTCCCTAAACGTTAAGTACCCAAGTGACCATTTTTACCTAAAAGTCACAATAAGGTCGCGTGCACATTGAACAGCGATAAGCGGTGAGCGGTGTGCGATGAGCTGTAAGGGGATATGCACATTGGTTTGCTGCAATTAGGTAAAGGTAGAGCAGAAGTTCCAATTCGATTGAACTTCTAACTAATACTCCTACAATATTTCAAAATTATTTTTATTGAACAATATTTGTGTGTCTATGTTTTTTTAAATTTAGTTTCTGTGTACAGTGTATACATACGTGATATGACAATCTAAATTCTACTCATTTTAGTGATAAGTAGCGACTGCTACAACTCTCAGCTATCGTCTATATTTTCTTCACTACGTGCTGGATGTAGCCTATTTGTTCGCGAATTATCCAATAATGAAAATTAATTTTAAAATATTACGGTGGTATAGCGAATTGTGCTTTCGGTAGGCCGATTATGTGAACCAATAAGTTAATCTATAAGCGCACGAAACACATTCCTTGTAGAACGCTGATTTTTGCAATACCCCTGAATAATGGGCTAGGTCCATGATAAAATGTCAAACAATACCATACAGTGGCGGATTTAAGCTCGACTGCGCTCTAGGCCCCGTCCGATATGGCGCCTTTTTTGCTTTCTAGTGATACTTTTTATAATGAAACATTTAATTTACGAATAATAAAAAAAATTTATTATAAGCTTTATTAATTTGGGTGACAACTCCAATTATATCCTAATAATCGATTTTTTGCACCAATTTTGTTTTGATAGACAACATTGACCATGTTTACGCGAAGATACTTAAGCTCTTAACATCGCTATCAGTAGTAGTTTTAAGTCAGTTCTACTGTTAAATGGAATTGGGTTTTATTGCCTATCAAATTTTAAATGTGATTTTATAAAAGCAAATATAAAAAACTAATAAACAAAAAAAGATATTCCTTAGTGATACACGTGCTTCAGTTAGTCCCGCCAGAAATAAATTCAAAAATACGCCGTTTGAAAGTACCTACCCACTGATTCATTTCGTTGTATTTCAACAGGAATGGAGTTCCACAATTGAGCTACGTGAACAAAGAAAAAACGTTGCCCCGATTGAAGCCGAAAGCGGGGGATACTCACAGTAATATTTCTGCGGGATTGTGAGAACTGGATAAAATCGTTTAGATAGGAGGGTTTTCGGTTGTTGGTGATGTTATGGTAGTAGCACAAGACCCTAAAATCTCAATAGTCACTTAAGGAACATCCAAAAACTGAGTGCCGGTGAGCTTGTAACAAGAGGTTACATTGAATACGAAGCCGCCTTAGAATACTATACAGGGTGTACAACGAAAAGTTACAAAGCGGCCGGTTGTAAATAGGATGACTTTGATGACTCATTACTCTGGAAGTTGGTAGGGTGGAGCCTCCAACTTCACAGTTTTAGATAGGTGGGAGAGTATTCTACGTACACTGATACCTTATTCATTAAGAAAAGCTCATAGGGTTAAAAAAATACAGGGTGATATGCAAAACTCTAAAAAAAACTTCAAAACACCCTAGCGGCTAAACCGTTACTATTCCCCCCCCCCCCCCAACGATTTTTTGCTCGTCTATCTAAAACCTATCCACAGCCGGCCGCTTTGTAAAATTAACGGATACATCCTGTATACTAAACAGTAGAGGGCCTAAAATAGACCCTTGGGGAACGCCAGCAAAAAGCATGGCAGGGGAGGAAATTAAATGGAAATCTTCACCTCTTGTGAACGAGCAGCTAAAAAGCTATACATGAGCGTAAGGGCATAAGAAGGAAAACGAAATTGGTTTTTAAATTTTTCGTAACGATCGCCAAGGTAGCACTGGTGGTGGTGTGGCTATATTCCTTAAGGATCACCTAAAATGTAGGATTTCTGTCACTCTATGAACCTTGGTATATAAGACACAAGGGACGACAGGCACGACTTTCGATCTCTCCATTTTGAAGAGTGTTTCAGAGCACACAGCAAAACTAATTGATTTTTCAATTGTAATCGTTCTATAAATTTTGCAGCCTTTAAAATCTTGCCGCCCTAGGGCCGGGCCTCGCGGGCTAAGCGTAAATCCATCAATGATACCATAAGAGTTTGAAACAACTGTCATAAAATCTGTCATAAATTCCCTAATGAAGAAAATACCTCTAAATGGATCACCCGTTACAAGGAAAACGAACAAGTTCAGAAAAAATTACTTGGAAAACTCCTGTCATAAGGGAGATTTCAAAAGTAAAATAAACTTAACAGAAGTTCAAAATGTAGCCAGCAACCGAATCCGATTATGTATGGTTGGTCGCCTACGTTTCCTCGCAGGGTAATTTAAGCTTGAGGAAGATGCTATTACTATAGAACTGTCAGATTCAAAAATAAACCAGGAGCTCGTTAAAGCAAACACGTTCTGTGTAATTAAAGGTTGCAGGTATTTTTAGTCTATCAACTTAAAAATCCTGAAGTTACATCTCCAACATGAAAATAAAGTATACTCATGCTTTATCGATTTGTTTACCTTGGATTTAAAAAGTTTACGTCTACACGATTATAAAGAACCCGAACCTTACGAAAAAGGGTTTTTCTACAATTCTTTCGAAAAAGGTATAATCTATGAAATTTTTGATCAAAAAGGTTCAATCATTATATATTCTTTGATCTATTAATCCCATCGTCGTATTCAGTCGACGATTCTTAAAGAAACATTTCCTAATACATTATTTCTTTCCGTCATATTTTTACTAATATTTTTCTGATTTAATTCTTCGGCTCCAAAAGGGAATGAAAAGTTCCATTAGCTCCTTTTATTCCCTTACTAGAAGCAAAGCCATCATTGCGCATCTCATTTAGTAAATCCTATAAAAATAATGAGCTGAATGGAGTCGAAGACAGAAAAGGCCTACATAGGTACTAATAAGCGAGAACTATTGGAAACGTAATCCTTAACGAAGAACCTCTATAGAAGGTAGAGATCGAAAGCAAATTTGTCAGAAAGGACGAAAAGCAGCTTTTCCATTTACAAGAAGGGCCGGGCGGTGCCTTATAGCCCCTACAAATCCCTCTTATAAATGTCTTCAGCCCTTATACATATTTGCCACTTTGTAAATAACTAGTCAATAGGAAGGACATTAGGATTAGGGTTGCCCAAAAACCATAATATCAATCAGATAGCATCCGGTGCTAATTGGCTCTAGAAGATTCGCTATCATTCCACCGTAATTCGTATTCTATGCGGAAAATGGGGAATTTTTTGATATTTGTCAGATTTCGAAAATGGAATTTCTGCGTAAAGTAAGTTATTATTCGATATTTTTCGTTTCAACTTATTATTAGGAAATGTTTTGGTGTTTAATCTCATTAAAATTAGTTTCATTTCTATAGTTACTCATCAACGGTTGTCATATGAATTAAATTAATCACATGCCAAAGTTGTTGTTATTTTT
The DNA here is from genome assembly GCA_963855945.1 of Thereva nobilitata. NCBI lineage: Eukaryota > Metazoa > Arthropoda > Insecta > Diptera > Therevidae > Thereva > Thereva nobilitata. The sequence continues at coordinate 37,014,519 of OY979696.1, forward strand.
AGCATAAATGTTGATGTTATTTTAGGTGAAGATTGAAACAAGAAAATTTTCAAGGCGATCTTCTATCTCTACCAAAGTTTTTGTCATTAAGAAAATTAATTAAAATCTGATTAAATAAAAAAAATTAAAAATTGTTTTAAAAACAAGTTTTATTAGATAAACTAACTAAGTTTTAAATATGCGTTAATAAGATGAACTAAAAAGAATAAAATAATTTTTTTTAATCCACCTGTATGCAACTACAAGTAAAAGCGGGGGCGCTTGATCAAACTCTATCCTATTTAATTTTTAGATTTATTAGTTAAATCCCCGAGTAAAAATAAAAACCGGCCTTACAAAGGGCGAACGCCGGCCGCTTGGCTTTTTAAGGGGCATATGATGGCCGTAGAGTTTTTAACCATTTTTAATGGGAGCACATACGGCCTTATGACGGCCAAATTTGACCAAAAGATTTAAAAGGCCAAGTACTGAGCTGTAGAAACGGGCATTCGACGGGAAATTTGAGCCAAAAAAAGAATCTGCACCAAATGTATTGTTGAATGTGTTTTATGGGAACTTCATCATTTTCGTTATCTACAATGGTTCTTTCGATTTATCCTACTTAAAGATATCGATGCACAAGAGAAACGAGCTCGCCAGTCGTCGGATTGTTGTACGTGAAGTGTGGGGTGCGTGTTGATTTATATTTTAGTGGAAATTTTGTTATTGAACGGCTTGAAAAAAAAACACAACCGAAAAAAAATCAAACATTTCATTGCAGTTATATTTTCTTATAGGAGGGCGAATGTCCACGTTGCTGCCACTGTACCACCGTCGTATACCCGTAATAGCAACCATACGGCCGCCGTACAACCGTCGTATGGCCGTTATTGGAACTGTAAGGCCGTTGTACCACCGTCATTCGTCCCCTTTACGGCCGTACTGTCCTGCAACGAGCCTTCTGTTAACTCCAGATGGCCGAGGACTATGTTTCAATCACAGTCGGTATTTGCCCGTTCTAAGGCCATCATTTATTTTTACTCGGGTCATAATATTTTTTTCATTTTTGTTATAGTATCTGAAGCATTTGTTAACTGAGCGCACCAAGCTTTTACTTGTAGTTATATACAGGTGGATTAAAAAAAATTATTTTATACTTTTTAGTTCATCTTATTAACGCATATTTAAAACTTAGTTTATCTAATAAAAGCTTGTTTTTAAAAAAAAATTTATTTTTTTATTTTCCACTTTTTAGTCTCATGCGCCATTTTGTGGTGGCCCCTTATTGGATTTAAAATGATGTCACATAGCTTACCGTATTCTACTCGTCATACTCTTCCATTTGATACCAATGTCGGGGGATTGGAAAGAAAAAGGTAATCCGCCTTTTTGTGGTGGCCGCCATATTAGATTTAAGATGACGTCACATAGCTTACTGTATTCTACTCGTCATTCTCTTTCATTGGATATCCATGTTGGGGGGAGGTTGTAAAGAAAACGGTAATCCCGCCATATTAGATGTACCATAAAATTTAATATACTATATTGCATTGTCTTCAGAACCAATCGCAAGATTTGTCCCACACAGAAAACGAAGTTAATATAAAGCTTGTAATATAAAGCTAGTGAAATAGGGCTAATATCCTATCGGGAGAATATTCCATCGGTGTAGATGATGTAATGTTAAAACTATACCATGGGTGAATCACTGAATCATAGTTTACTAACGAGCCTATAGTTCATTAAAGATGTTGCAAGCTCTGTCGCCATCGATGTTGGATTTCTGCTTTCGCCGGATCAATTTTGGGCAGACGGTATTTCGCGGTGTTCATTCCTGTCCCTAATGGGTTAATCTAAAATAAAGAAGGAAGTTTTTGGGTGAGGAATTCAAAAAATATTTCGTAGCAACAAACAAAACAATTCGTTCAAAAATATCCTTCAAGGAATAGCATTTCCTACGAAAAAAAGTAATAGATAGTAACTTGGTGCAGTCGATGATTTGGTGGTCATAAATTTTGAAGATTTTGTTTTGAAAAAAAAACACGTTATAGATTCAGGTCAGGATGTTAATATATGACTAACTAATTCGAAATCATCTCACCCAGACGAATATGGTGTTTCTTATTTTGTTGAAGCCTTTGAAATCTTTCTGTTATTGATTTTTTCCTCTCACTAGTACACTGTTATATAAGATGATTTCCTGTGGTTGATACAATAGAATAGAATAACGATTTTGTCCCTTTCCAATTTAAGAAATAATTAACTTTTATTTTTTGAATATTTTTTACATTTTTATTTTTAATTCAGACATTAAACATTTTTACAAAAAAAGCCAGTCAAAATTTACTATCCATGTGCATACCGCCAATTTTATAGAGTTCACAATACTCCAACAGCTAACGCGTAGCTATATCGTATCTATACTACTGCGTGGCATAATTCGTCGAATTTAGAAGATCTCCTACCAACAGCTGGCCCAACTGCTTTATCCTGGTGACCCTGCATTGCGTTTAGAGTACTGCAGAGGTGTCCTATATCTCACCGATAATGACCAAGACGGTAATGATGACCAACGAGGCGCATTTTGACGTGAATGGGTTTGTGAACAAATAAACCTGCAAATTTTGGGATATACATATATGATTCCAAAAATCACCATCAACGTCCATTACACCCAATTCGTGTTACTGTTTGCTGTGGCATAACCTCACGCAACATTTATGGACCATATTTCTTCGAAAATGATGCAAGTGCAAGCGTTACGATCGATGGGAATCGCTATAGAACAATGCTTCAGAATATCCTCCTTACACTCATGCGAGCAGACAACAATAAAAACATTTCAGCAAGAGGGCCTACTGCCCATACCGCTCGTGAGATAATGAACTTGTTGTAAGAACAATTTCCAAATCACGTTATCTCAAAAAATGGCGACTTGAGATGGCCGTCACGATCGGCAGATTTGTCGGCTCCACACTCTTTTCTGTGGGGCTACATGAAAGAGAAGATCTACATCAACGGACTTCAGATTAGATGAAAGACATTTTTCGAGCTGAAATTGCGCAAATTGTATCGGTCACACTTCAAGCAGAGATGCAAAATCCCATGAAAAGAGCCGAGGGTCCATAAATTCTAATGGTAGAATTTATCCGATATCATTTCCAACACCTAATGTTAAAAAATACCATGAAATAAACTTTGATATGCTTTGTTTCATTAGTTTTCATCACTTAGCTAAAAAGCTATTACTGATTTAAATAGAAAAGCGACTTTTGGCTGTAACAGAACGCCGTCAACGTTGTTAAGTGGTGGCTAAAAGTTATTCTCTGCAACTGAACCTGACCAAGTCCCACAGACTTATACGAATGTGATTTTGGAAAAGTAACCCGAGAGTCCAATGTGGCATCAAGGAGCAAGCTCCTTTAACAATACAACCCTTATGATCAAGAAGACATCAATATTATTTGAAGAACATCAACACCTGAACAATACGCTGCATACCAATGAAAGCAAAACATGGTTTAACGTCCTCACATCGATCGAACGATCAACGATTTTAAAGTTGGATCCTTCACTTAATGTGCCGAAAACAACATAGCCTTAGAAATACGGTTAAAGTTGCTTAAGGTTGGTGCATAATTCAGGCGACAGGGAGATAACCCAGGAAGACGTCAAAAATGAATGGTCCACATTGAAGTCTCGGCCAGAATTCGAGCTGTCAAGATTTCATCCTCTTCCACGGCTGCCAAAAGCGCCTGGTTTTCTAAATCCGGTTTTAGACGTCTTCCTGGCTTATCTTCCTGTCGCCTTAATTATGCACCAACCTTAAGCAACCGTAACCATCATGCGTCATCTCAAAAGCTCGGAAAGGACTGGAAAGTGACAGGTAAGTGTCTCACAAACTCTATGTCAACAATAAAACCGTTGGTCTCCGTAGGTCAACAGTGGCTGATTCCAGACAGTAATGGCAAGCGGCAATTAAAATTAAACAGAAATGTCTATCTGGATCAACTTGACCGCCTTCACGCAACAATCGAGATGAAGGACTGCTCAAAAAGAACCATATCGTCTTTCACCATGATAGTGCTGAGCGTCGTGTTGTCGCATGTATCGCCAATAACAGATGACGAATTTCTGAACCCGCCCTCTCAAATCTTTTCTTTGCTTTACCACGTGGTGATGTGAGTTTCAAAAATTATGTTATGAAAACTCTATATAATACTTTATATTGGGTGATATTCAGGAAATATAGATTACTTTTTATTTTACAATCACCCAGGACTTTGATAATAATTACTAAAGCAAATTCGTTTTATTGTTGAATGTCCTGGTTTTCACAAATTTTTTATTTCGCTGCCACGTGCGTCGCGCATCAGATTTTTCAACTTCAAAAAGTATCGACGGAATTTTTAATTTCAATTTGCTATAAGCGGCAAAGTTGTTTATTAAGGTCTTATAAAGTTTTCTGAAAAATTTCGATGAATTTCATCATCATGGTGCATAGTTATAATCAAACAAAGTCAGACGCGTTGAGCTTCTTTTGACACGTCTAGCGCGCGTCACTCTTTTTAGTTCGTTCATTCTGGCGGAAAATGATTCATCCTTTTACAAAAGTGCACTAATTTTCTTAACAACCATGAACTCTAAGACTGAAGCATGACAAAATAATGGAATAGATATGTGCTCGATCCTTCATTTACAGGAGAGGGTTAATAACCGTGAAAATGTAAAGAAATTGAAGAAACAATAAGAAAAGAAAACATTATTTACGGAACAATAATAAACGGAACAGTCTGTATGTACAGTTTGTCTAAGCAATCTTAAAATTAAGTGAACAATATAACCATTAATAAATTAATAAAGTAATTAATAACATCAAACTATTAGAAATAGTTGAGCGTCAAACCATCCATAAATGAACGAAAAAGTGGACGCGCGCTCTAAGTGTAAGAAGACGCTCGGCGCAGTTGAAACCACGCTCAGCGCATCTGACTATTTGATTATAACTATGTATCATGATAATGAAACTCTTTGAAATTTTTCAGAAAACTTTATAAGACCTTAATAAACAACTTTGTCGCTTATAGCAAATTAAAATCAAAAATTCCGTCGATACTTTTTGAAGTTGAAAAATCTGATGCGCGACGCACGTGGCAACGAAATAAAAAGTTAATAACAAACAAACGACATGTCATTTTTTAATCGGAATTTGTCTACCATTCAAAGCTACGTGTAATTAGTTTACACAAAAAATTTCAGATCAATTGAATAATTATTAAGAGAATATGACGAGTAGAAGTAAAAAAATTGATAAAAAAAAAGTTTCAAAAAAATCGGTTTTTTGTTGTTTATTTAAAAACTAATGATGCCACAAAAAAAATGTATGGAATAAAAAGATGCGCCTTTTTTTTCTAAACAAATAAGTATTTTTAATTTTTTTATTTGAAGAAAATTTTTTTTCGAACTAATTTTACGTTTTTTTGGAGTCGAACGAGCGAAAGTGCGGTTCTTTGATCCGGCTCCTCAATTACTGCAGGGACTTATTTATCCCTAGTGGGCAATGCCGCTGCCAAATCTAAACTTAAAATTACCACAATTGGCGTGGTCTATTTACGAGTAATTCGCGAACATAAATATAATAAAAATACGAGAGTTTGTTGTTATAGAGACAACGTCCTATAAATATGTGCTGCAACAGCCCCAGAAATTCACTATTTATGCCTCAAGTGCTTGTGATTTATGATTAGTACTTTAATGTGCTATTAATTCCTGTCATCGAAATTTTTCTATACAAATCATTAAATCCTCTTCACATAATTTTATTTTTAGATTAATTAACATAGAAAACTTTACTCCAATGGAACTTTCAAAGGATTGATGTTACTTTAACCAAATTTCATAAATTTTACATATTCTTTAAGAATTTGCAAGTTACATAATTACTACGGTCATAATATGCCAGATATAAATTCTATAAAATTCCTGGGAATATATAAACGAGATTTTACAAAACGTATGCAAATTAAATCTTTTATCCGCCAAGATTTTTTGGATAAAATTTCGCTTCATAAATCGCACTGAAATTTTCTATAAAGAGTCCTTGCAATTTAAGAAGCGACCCTGCCGGTCGTCGTTTCGCTTCGTTTTGGTTTTTTCTTAAATGTAAATTCTTTCTATAATTTTTGTGCTCACATTCACCTTATTTTAATTTTGTATTACTGTAAATGAAATATGCCCGCTTTCGGTTTTTGGGTAATTCCATGGTGACGGGTGAGACATTTTAACACGTTGAAATTAATTTTGGCATATTTTATTAACTATTTATGTATTTTTTGGGCTTGGTGTAAGGAATTCATGTTCTACATCTCTTTCGCTTTATAGCTCAGCTGCTGGTTTTAAATCAACGTCACTTTCGCTAGAAGTATATGTATAAGTGAACATTTGAGCTTGCATTCTTCACCTAATCGCACTTTTTTTTGAATTGAATGGGAAAATCAATATTCAACTGGGAAAATACAAAAAGTAATAATTTTATTTTTTACTACACGCATATTTCCGAATACTATGCAGCTTTAACAATACTTAAAGCCTAAAATTTATGTGATTTCCGTCACTTTTTTTTCATTAGCTTGGTGTCATTTTCCATGGAATGATCCTTTTAGCCCAGTCATTTTATACAAAAAAATGGCCAAACCTCTAAAAAAATCCAACTGAAGATTTTGCAGCGGGATTCTCTTTATTTTGGGGTCACAAATAATTTTCCAAAAGTCCATAAAGCCAACTGACCGGCCACTCAAGTTATGGAGGGTCACAGGTCAAGAAAATCAGTTTTTCTCAAATATCTCGTAAATTATCGGTTTTACGTAAATTTTGGCTAAGTAAAATTTGTTCGTGAGATAAATCTGCATAAAAATGTCCTATGGAAAATTTACGTAGAATCGAGTTTTCGAGAAATCTGGGTGACTAGCTGTGAAGCAACGCATACCGCAATATCCTATACGAGTGCATGAGTTTGTTGTGTATGCTTGTGGCAGCGTTATGAATGAGATCCTAGACGCTATCAGATTACAAGCCCGTGAAGATTTTAGCAGTTTAGGCGTTTTACATAGTTAACCAATATTTTTTTCCAATATTAGAAAGCTTGGACAATTTCCTATGAATAATGTACGGACAATTTTTGTGTTACGACATTTGCTGTTGAAGAATTTAGCAAATTTTGATGTTAGAAGTCGGTTAAAAATTGACATTATTTGGTACTTTTTCACAAAGCTTAGGTGAAAAAAAGTAGTAAAATATACATAGTTTAAAAAAACTAAAAAATACGCTTTTATTTTAAAATGAACCAAAAAGTAAAAAAATAATTTTGAATGTAAAATTTTTATTGATTCAGCCAGTATATGGAAACAACCTACCTTTCGAAATGTAAAAAAGCGTGGGGCGCTCGTTCCGGTGTTAATTTATAAAATATGAATATAGGTAAAGAGTCCCACGCTTATTTACATTTCGAAAGGTAGGTAGTGCACCAGACCAGATAACCGTTGAAATGTAAAAAGTTAATCGGTCAATTTATTTACCAGCTGTCTGTTGAGCTTTTAATCCTTTGGTTATAGGCTTAAGCCCGACTAGAATTTTGCGGGTGCAGATAGGGACCCTATGAGGCTATCCCCACTGCCTCATGTGCACCCCAATGTGGATTGCCCTATAAGGCCCACTCAGGGCATCTAACGCCTCGCATCCCTATTTGGTCACCTTGAGCAAAAATCATTGCTAGCTGATCCCAAGTGGCAAAAAGTGTGCGAAAAATTTGAGAATGGGAGAGTGAGTAATAACTGCGTCGGTGTCGATATATTTATATTTTTAAACGCGAGTGTCGTTTTACTAATGCAGTCTCCCAACTGCGCACTAATCACGTCCAATGCTGCTTGACCTGGAACCAGAATCGGTCTACTGAGTATACTTAACGACACCCTTCAATACAACAACAAAAATTAAAGTTTTGTATGAATAAAACAAAAGCTTAGGGGTAGTTCTTTAAAGCTTTTTAAAAGGCTTTCAGAATGCGTAAGGCAGATGTTGGGATTGCCCCATTTTATTTGTAATAAGGTTTGCCTCATAGGGCCGTTATGGAGAAAGCGATAAAGCATATCTCACTTTAGTATCGCTGATTTTTTTTGAATGGTGTTCATGAGGAAACTAAGGGGAAAGCTATATTTCGGCATGCCCCTCATTTATCGCATGGGGTCCTCATGAGGAACCTACGGCGATATCTTCCTTTTCGGCAATCCCTTTTTAAATGCTAGTTGGATGGGGTTTAAAAAGCTTAGGCTATTACAGTTATAAGTTCTCATATAATCTAATATTTAGTTTTCGTATAAAACGCCTTGTTTGTGTGCGGCCCTTCCACCACGTTTCTTCGTCGACGGCGACCGAGACGGCCCTCCAACGTTCTGGTTATTAGGTGTTCATGAAATATTTTGGGTGTGGATTTCCCCACGCAAAACGAAAGTGCGTGTGCACTTTTCCTTTCATCCGCACGCGCTCCGCCGCCCCTGCCAGATAGTGTTTTAAAGATTGTTCAAGAAAAATAATAGTCTAGAAATAGGAAGAAACATCGAGAAATTGCATTACATGTTTTACTGCCGTTTAATTTAATTTATTATTTATTTTTATCTTTGATTAGTTCAACAAAAAAAAAGTGTACATTTAACGAAGACCTACAGAAGGAATACCCGTTCATTGAAAAAACTGAAAGCGATGCAGTACATGTTCTTCAAAACTTTCAATAAGCCATGATGGACGTACAGTTATTAAACTTTATATAAATTGTAATAAACATAAAATGTCAAACTCTGCTGCTGCATCTAGCTCGTCATTAAAGAATTTCTTCAAACCGGAGAAAATGGGTGATAAGGAAGAAGAATTAGCTGCAGAAGAAGGCACTTTTGTATACCATACTATTTGCCACAATCATAGCTTTAGGTCTACGGGTTGTAAGACCAAGCTGCTTCAAGTAGCATCCCATATTTCAGACCTCAAAATCTGGTCACTTTACTTTTAACCCAATATCTACAGCTACACCATTCCATACAATCCTGGACCTTAGCTTCCAGGATATTTGAAAGCTTTTACACTTCATCCAATGTTCAAACTATTTAGACTAGATGGCGCCATATCACCGCACGTGAAAAAGGTGCTTGTGAAAAATTTCACTGACGCATTATTCTTAATTCGTCACTACTTTTAAAAATTTAACAATTTCTGAAGTAATGTCATAAGAATTCAATTCATATTTTTGTTCTCTCTATGCCATCCAATAATTTCTACGGAACTAAATTGAGATCTTCTTTTCTGTCCGTTTATGAAGGTTAGTATTGGATGGTGTCGAATCTAAGCCCCACACAATATCTGCCGGTGTCACCCGGAGCTCAATTCTATCATCCACTCTTTTCCTTGTCTTATTAAACAATCTGTTCTACTGGGTTACTACTAAGCCTTTGATATTGTAAGTCAATCATATGTCAAACCTTCACATGCATTCCTGAACATGAGTTCATGTCTAATTCAATCTGCAAAGATATCGAACTAATTAATGATTGTATATGAATTCGCATTAAAAGTGTCAAAAATCCTCTGCCTTATCTCTAACAAAAATTGTCGATGGGAGAACCATAGTGATCCAAGCGACATTTTTGTCAATATTTACTTTTTGAATTGAATGCACAGAAAAACATTAAATCTTTTGTGCCATACTAATCCAAACACATACAATTTATTAATGGGATGTTATTTATGTGCTTGGATTAGTATGGCACGAAATATTTAATTTTTTTCTGTGCATTCAATTCAAAAAGTAAATATTGACAAAAATGTCGCTTGGATCACTATGGTTCTCCCATCGACAATTGTTGGTTCATCTATCTGTGTTAAAGTCATAGGCGTAACATTAAGGAAACATCGCAGTGCCTGGGATTTCTTAAGAAATGCAAATTCTCTTTCCAGCGAAAATCCCATACTGCAACAAATAACAACTACATTCGACACCGTGCAGTTCGAACAATCTTCCACAGTCAGTATTTTCAAACTAGTGACATATGACTACTAAATACTATACAGGATCTATTAATGAAAAAATTAGGTCAGCTCTGTTAGTTTTTTAACAGTTGTACAAAGGTCATCCTTGAATAAAAAACTAAAGTTTTTATACGTTTCATGAAATTCCACGTTGAATTCAGATCTATCATGAATACCTCCCATCGCTTTCATCCAGTAATTTTACCTTAAAGTTCATCAATTTATAAGCGCCAATCACTAAAGCCTGCCCATTCAAATATCATCAATCAATCACCTAGTTTCATTCATCGTCAGATACGATTTCCTGGACCATCTACACATGTAGTAATAAACGTGAGCCTTTCAATATGCTTCACAAATCACCCGTGAAATTAAAATAAAAAGCTCCTTTGACTAAGGATTCGTGACAAAGGCTATAGATTTCGATTGGCCTGATTTCACATCTATATATCCTTTTTGTAATAGTAATAGAGGGTCGATATCGGTTTTACAAAAAATTTTGCTTTCGGCAAATCACCTTCCATTATTTGGAGTTCTTTTGAAATTTACCTTCTTCACAATGAAGTTGATAAAAACTTTTATTTTGCTATCGATGAAAAAGCAAAAAAAAACGACAGAACTGGGTCAAAATAGAATCAATAACTTTGGATATTTTGTAATTATAACTTTCCATAATTATAACTCAGAACGACAGTCGATCTAGATAATCAATTTTTCCTCGTCATGTATATGAGTTTTCTCTCGTTCATATTGATTTTGGTGTCAATTGCTCAAAGGATCTTTGTAATAATAGTCGTGAAGGTGTTGAGACGAGTTTCAGATTCAAGTAGAGGAACTCTTTAGTTTGTGTTATTTAAAATTGAAAACAGTCTGTAATCCTGATAAAATTTGTTAGGAAACACATTTACCATTTGCATTCACATTTTCTTCTCCGAAATAGCTTTTTACGATATATTTTTGAAGGTTGGTCTAACAATGTCCTCCAAGGAGAATGCATAAAGGTGCATAAATCACCTTACAAATTATTCCAATTGTACTGAAATCCCGTGCATGAAAACTGTCATCCTTGGCACCTTCACGCTGCTCCATTGTTTTAATCCTTGCAAGGACGTTTAGAGCTCCTTGTGTAAGAGTTATTATCTTGCACAGGTTGACAGTATGAATTTTTAAAGATATCCTTTAAAATGAACTTATGTTAGAGTGTTCCCCTATACGCAAAGTGCACTATTTTGCAAAGTGATAAGCTCCTTTTTGGGGATAAACCTTAGGTGTAGAAGACAATAGCGGTGACTGAAACATTAGCGATAAAAGAAAAGAAGGGGTTTAACCACTGTAAACTCAAGTGTTTAATTTCTAAACACTTAAAGCGTTTAAATCGTTGTAGACGAATTTTAAACACTTTGCGGCGTTTAATAGGTAAACACTTAAGTGTTTAATTAGTAAACGTTTGTACCGTGTTTTTGGTTATGAATAATAAAAAATATGTTGAAAGAACTATTAATCAATATTATATTAAAACATAATACTATCATTGCAAAAAGTGAAAAAAAACAAAAAAAATCCAACCCAAGTGCCGCTTTTCCCAACGGTTCCCCGACTAAGTACAAACCACTTCCAACATTGCTTGACTTCCGTGATAGAACGAGATGCGCTTTACTGATCTAAAACTTTTTGTATTTTGGCGAATTGTTAATTAACAAACACATATTTTGAACTATAATTTGGACTGTATCATTTTGAAACCTATTCATTTCAGGTGATAAATTCAAAAAAAAATTTCAGTTTTATAGAAACTTATTTTCAAGCATTATAGTGCAAGTATTGTTAATTAAGTGGTTTTTTTTGGTTTTTTCATAAAGCTTAGTTGCAAAATGCAATAATTTCCTTGTTTTATAAAATTCTAGTTCTTTTGTATGATAATAAAAATTACCCGATAAAATTAAATGTTTTTATTTTTTTTAATTCTGAAAAAAGTACCTGTAAATGGATCACACAGTATTTCATTTCTAGAGAGACACTTCCCACCCCTAAACACTTTACCATATAAAAATAAAACGCTTGGGCGTTTAGTTTTCCATAAGTGTTTTATCATAACTAGGTGATTACCTTCCCAAGTGTTTAGTTGGCGAATAAGTGTTTTACTTTTAAACACTGGTGCTTAGATTAGAATTTTTTGGTAAACACCTTACGCGTTTAATTTCTGTTAAATGCTTTAAGTGTTTAAGAAGCAAACACTTTAGCGTCCCCACTTTTGTCCTTGAGCATTGTTACTTTAGGCTCAAATTCCTTCCGTTGATGATTTACATTTTTATAGAAATTTCTTGCATCATTTAAGCTTGCTAATACTTCCATTTTTTCCATGAGTTCTTCCCAATACTGCCTTTTTTACGCTTTGTGTATTCTTTTCTCAGCTCGCCTCTTTTCTCTATATTCTTTTTCAGATTTTCTTGTTCTGTGTCTACTTAGCATGACTTGGTATACCATTTTACTCTTCGTCCTTGTTGCACGAAACCTAGAACATCTTCGGCTTTATTGTTCTTTTTATATCGTTCCAATGATCGTCCTCATGTGTGTTTTGACCAATTTCATTTATTCATGTTGAGTAGGTTCTCATATTCGACAATAGTTTGCTCTTGCTTCAATCCTGCCACGTCAGATATATTTTCTGTCTCTGTTCCCTCTTCTTTTTTTTATTGTAGATATCCTGGCCCTAAGTTTGGTTCCTATTAGGAAGTGGTCAGAGTCTATATTTGCGCCGCGGTTTGATCTCACGTCAAGCACATTGGATTGGTGGCGTGCGTCTATAAGGATCAACCGCGTTGTTCGTTACCCCATCTGGCGAATTCCAGGTTGTTTTTTAAATATTCTTATGCTGGAATTGGGTGCTGGATAAGACCATATTTTGCGCCATGGCGAAGTTTATTAGTCTTAATCCATTATCATAGTGGTGCTCGTGCTAACTAAAGTTTCCGATTGTCGGCTGCAACGCTGCTTCCCGTCCTATTTTTTCATTGGCATCAGCATAAGGAATAAAAACTTTAATTTTCCAATATCCTAACATTAAAAGGTCCTAGTGCCTCTATAACCTTGATTAATTAAATATTTTAAAACAAAAAAATCAACCAACAACTTCTCTTACAAAAATCAAATTTTGGACCAAACTTCGTTGTTCGCTTTTTTCGTTTTACCCAAGACGCTCCAAAGGTTGTCCTCAAAGGACTCGATTATTGAAAAAGTTGTACCGGAGCACCTTAGAAGGAAGCATCAAAAGAAATTTAAAACTTTTCGGGGAGAGTCCAAAGGTTTCTGGATTAATTTCAAGTTTGTTTATTATGCCAGTTTGGAATTGCTACCGAGTTCTGTGCAATCTCTCTTCTGTTACTCGTTTTTTTTTGCCCAAATTGAAATCCACTCTCCAAAAACTCGTGCCTCAGAATTTTTCACTGTAAACAATGATCTTAAGCAAGAATGTTGATGATGCTGGTACCATTTCATTTAGGAAATGCCGGGAGACTATGCTGCTGAAGAATTGTAATTATATTTATACCTTAGCCATTCGGGAAATGAAGTCCTTGCGGCAGGAACAAATGTGCGCTGCAATCTCGCACCTTTTACAAAGTTTTTATCAGACAATTTTATTTCTGTAGAATTTTTGGGGATGTACATAATTTAACATGAGTTTAAAAAGGTTGTAAAGTTTTTTTTTGGTGAAATATTTTTTTTCTTTAATTAGGGCAGAGTGAAGTGAAATTAAAAAAAAACAATTTTAAATGTTTCAGAACTTAGAAATTGTAATATTTTAATTATTTTGCTTGTTTTATGAACGTACCCAGCTTGCGACGTCCAGTTATGCGAAAATCAAAATATCCCTATTTCTTCGTCTCACGGTGTACCCTGAACGCTGACTAACCTATATTAAGCTTGTGGTTCGCATCCTTCAAGAAAGCTAGGTCAGGGACAACTCAGAACTGAAGATTAGCTTTAGGTTGGTCTGACCTGACAGGAGTATAGGTAGAGCTGGATTTCTATAAATAAGGACGGCGGAAGTAGTGGAGATGGTGTCATAAAAACTCGTAAAGATTTGTGAAGACTGTGTTCAGGGCCTTGATGTCAAAGCTTAACAAAAGAACTTTTTTGATAGGTTGTGGTTCTTATTATGTGAGCCTATTGCTTAGCTCTTCAAACAATGCAGACTCAAATTGACTTATACCCGGGACAGACTAGCACCATTAATGACGAATATGACGTCAGAATGACGTAGACTCCATTTTACTTCCATATCTTTTATATGGGTCTACGTCATTCTGACGTCATATTCGTCATTAATGGTGCTAGTCTGTCCCGGGTATTACTTGGTTCATTGTGAGCGTTCTGGTTACCCCATAGTGTGTGATTCAGGTGTTTAATACTGGAATTACCTTTCGCTAGCTTGAGAAACGATTTTTAAATTCAAGAGTTAGTGCCATCGGGAGAGCGGTACAGGGCCAACTATGTCCTTGCGAACGTGCTCAAATCTTGAATTCGTTACCGCAAATTGCCCATGTGTTTTTGTGTCTTTGCTTTTTGACACGAAATGCAGGTCTTTGTCCAGTTATTGCAATCATTGTTCATTCTCGGTCAGAGGTATTTTTTAGTCTGAACAAGAGTTGTAGCAGTTCTTTATCTAAATTTTGCTGTTCGGCTAGTGTGTGGAGGCACAATCTCTAAAAAGGGTCCGCAATACAGATTGGAATGCGTGGTGTCAAAAATCACCCATCTCTACCGGTATTTATCAGTAGTCCTTTCTATCTTCTGCTCTCCCTCTAATGTAGCCATACTTAGTAGGATTTAGAAAAACGGAAGAAAACTAGATATCAAATTAATAAACTGCTAAGAATTAAGTGCTAATTAAGGACTATTTAACCAAAAAAAACTAGCCATGTGCATAAAATAGTATATCAGTAGTAATAAACATGGTGTTATACTAAATATTTAGAAAAACGGAAATGAATGCTGTTTTTATGCTTTTGGCCCCTTGGTGATCCCAAATTAAGGCCCAAGACCGTCTAGGACACACCGTTTCCGAGAAAAACGAGTCTTTATGTTTTTGGCTCCTTGGTGATTCCAAATTAAGGCCCAAATCGTCTAGAACGCGCCGTTTCCGAGAAAACGCGACCGGTTTTTATGTTTTTGGCTCATTAGTGATTTTTGTGTTTTCAGCCGGTGATCCCAAATTAACGTCCAAAATCGTCTAGGAGCTTTAGTTTTCGAGAAAAAAAACCCATTTTTGTGTTTTCTGCCGGTGATCCCAAACTAACGACCAAAATCGTCTAGGAGCTTTAATTTTCAAGAAAAAAACCCATTTTGGTGTTTTCAGCCGGTGATCCAAAATTAACGCCCAAAATCGTCTAGGAGCCTTAGTTTTCGAGAAAAAGGCATTTTTGTGTTTTCAGCCGCTGACCCCAAATAAACGTCCAAAATTGTCTAGGAGCTTTAGTTTTCGAGGAAAAGGCAATTTTGAGTTTTCTGCCGGTGATCCCAAATTAACGCCCAAAATCGTCTAGGAGCCTTAGTTTTCGAGAAAAAGGCATTTTTGTGTTTTCAGCCGGTGATCCCAAATTAACGTCCAAAATCGTCTAGGAAGCACCGTTTCCGAGAAAACGCGTTGTTGTATTTTTGGCCTCTTGGTGATCCCAAATTAAGGACTAAAACTGTGTAGGACGCACCGTTTCCGAGAAAAACGCGCTTTTACGTTTTTGGCCTCTTGGTGATCCCAAATTAAGGCCCAAAACCGTCTAGGACGCACCGTTTCCGCGAAAACAATTATAATAATTTTGCGCCCCTCCTCCTCCTCCTCCTCCGTCTTCTCCTTGTTAACATATTTCATCCTCTCCTTCGTTATATATATATATATATATATATATATATATATATATATATATATATATATATATATATATATATATATATATATATATATATATATATAACTTAATACAAACCATCGCTTTATTAATTACCTTTAGCTCATCATTAATTGCAGGGGTTTTTATTTGTATCCTAATCTAATTTAATTTCATACATACTCAATCCGATTAGCCTGGGCTTCGGAAATTCATAATTAGTTACCAAAAAATAATTAGTGCGATCCCATAAATTCCCTTGAGCTTAATCTAAATAAATCACCTTTAGTCATTCTTTTTTGCCTGTGAAGTATTATCCCCATTGCCTCCTGTGGTAAGAAACTTCTTTCAGCAGCTATCTTTGTCCCAAGTGTAGGTGGCGTCAAAGATCCTTATTTAAAGCAAACACACGTTTCGATTTTGTCTTTTGAAATTCATGACCAAATGGGAAAAATGCAATGAAACCATTGTGAATCAATAAATTATCTAAGATTATATGTCCTTTCTCCCTTCTTCGTAAGGTTCGCTATAGAATTTCCAATTTCGTGGGTAGATTTTAAATTATATAAATCGCTTGTATTTTCAGATCTAAGATGATAAAATCAAGGTCCTTCAATTTTAATATTCCCATCCTTTCAGTGGTAATAAAATGTGTTCAGCAAAATAATCAAAAAAGTGTACAAAAGACATTATTTTACACTGTAAGGGCCATGTGGTGTTGTCCACAAATCAGCAGACTTAAGTGTTGAAAGGATAACACTAATAAATCTAGACAGCCAGAAGTAGAACATGCTGTTAAGGGTTTTATTTATTTACTTGAATACATGAAGCAATATATTTGCAGGAAAAGGTTGTCATCGACCAAGCAGAAGGGATAACAGCAGCAGATAAGAAAAATGCCCCGGCAATGTTATTCTATGTAAATACAATGACATTATTCCCAAAAGGATGTCAGAGCACTTATAACAAATGGAGAATGCCCAATGTTTCTGTACTAACCGAAAATGAGGAAAATTGGCTTTAAGCATTAATTCGACCCATTTTATTTACCAGCTGTATATCACACTTACACGGTGATAATTGCTTGTAATTATTTCCGCAACTCGCACCTGTTGGTACAAAATTTATTATTCGTGGATAGGTTTTTTTTATTGTATACTGGAACATTCTGTGAAATGATAGTAATAAAGTGTATTACAGTGTTTCAGTTATGCTGATGTATATTAATGAAAAGTTTAACACACACGCATTATGGTATTAATTACCACAATTAGTTTTATTTTTAGTGAAATTAACAAAGTGGAAATGTTCGGTAATGTATATTAAAAAAAAGATATAAAATGGACACAGGCAATTACATAAAATTTCACACCAGGGTAATTTTTATTATAAATATTCCCTGGAGCTAAAATTTATTTCGAATTTTGTTTATGCTTTATTATTATAACAATAGAGTTGTAATCAAATTATGAAGTTTGATCCTGTCCTTTTCTATTCAGTTTATTTGTCAACATTATTTCCAAAGTTTTAGCCACCAATAATAATTTTCGATTCTATCATATGCGGGTGGTCCCAGTGTATGTGTGCGTATATGCAAACAAATAACTAATTGGCCGACCCAACGTGCCTTTTTAATACTAAATAATCCAAACAAGCCCACCCAGATATTTACTTCGCATTTATAGGCAAAATATTTATTGCTATCCCGCAACCTTGTTCTCGGAATTAATTAGGATCAATTTGAGCAACGTGCAGACGAATTAATCAATAGCAATCTGCGTTGGTCCTTAAATAATAAATTATTCTCCTATTAGCATAAAAAACAATTACACAATACCAGTCAACCCTTTTAAATTGAAAGAAAAAATCCTTCTCGGAAAAAAGTAGGTTAATCAATACAAACCATAATCAATTCCATCGTCAATATTTGTTTGTTTTTTTTTGTAGTTGTTATTATCGCCCAATTTTTACAATGGTTATATTTTATAAGATATTTTACCTTTCTTCATCAAAAATTCACCAATAATTTTGCCCCATAAACATCTAATTTAGCCCGGATTGTTAATACCTTGATTCTACACAGCAATAATTATGCGGTTGAGTAAAATTGCCCCTTTGGCTATTGTTGCCAGCCGCAGGGAGCTTATCTTTGGTTAACATAAATTCATAATGGCTCTATTCAGTGTTTGTTCTATGTATAATGAAGGTTCCATTTAGAGATACTTGGAAGACGCCTCAGTTGCTTATTGGAAATAGTCCTTTATTATTTCCATTTAAATTAATACCGAAACGTTCATAAGCAAATATTTATGCTCTGCCATCAACATCCTCTTGAATAATTAGTTTCAGGATCCTATTTTAAACTTTTTGGGCGAAAAACTTTTTCTTTTTCATGCTCTCAATCTGTGAATCTCTAAGGAAATCTGTGTTGCTGCGGACCGAGTCCTTTTAATATTTAAGCAATCTGCATAGAATATTTTTAGTTTAAAATCTCTCGAGACTGTTCGACATGTTAACAATAAATCCTTGTCGGCAGAGTGGGAATACGCAATAGACCAACACAGGCAGTAGCCATGCTGTGTGCTACAAGCCCTTCTATGCTTACAAAGCAGCTATCGCGGGGCAGGAAAAAAAAACTGTCAAAATTTATCAATTCAAGGCAGACTTTTTCTTGCTGTTCCTTTTCTATGCTCGATTTCGTCAGGATGTTTGCCCTATAAATAATTCAGCGTTTTAGCATTACGGATATTTTGGCAAAGGCCCCTTCTTTGTGTCCTCCTAGTGTGCGTGTTAGAGCGCACTCTATCTATCACTTCTAGGACACGTAGCTGACTTTCACCAACTTATTAGGTACTCGCTAGAATTCCAGTTATTTTCTGATTACACCTATGCAGTCACCCAGCCTTGAGGTCTATTTACGTGCTTTAACATTTTCAAATTTTTGGCTTGTCAACAATTGACAGAGCCGACACTAAAGAAATGAGTATGGAATGCAAATCCGAGACTCAATGCTCTGCGTCGTCCTTGAAGATGGACGTGGACTGTAATTGTTGGGATTGGAATACAAGTCACCCTCCGATAGTTTAGACACTTTTCCGGGATATGTAACTTGAAGAAAACATATTTTTCACTCAGTACACACTATTGGAAAAATCCCGATTGTATTGGAGCTGTCTATAAAAGGCAAATCCAGAATTAAGATTCATTGCACTAAAAGACATGGCATTGTATTTTACATCAAAGCAATAGAGATTTGTAAGTCTAAATTGCAATTTGTAATAAATTATTATGTTTTTCTTGTTTCAAGTGAAATAGACCAAAAATTACAAATGGAAAATCAACACCATGATCGAAGGTAGCTTTTGCCCACCGGTCTTACAATAGAAATAAAAGCCTGACAAGCAGGATTTACACCGCAGGGTAGATCGAATGGGCCGTTGGCATCTTGAAGCCCTTCAAGGGTGTTGGGAAAGGCCAGTTTCGAGTCTCCGAAGAAGTGATCCTACCAATCCTGCTTCCACTTCTTCGGAGTACCTTTGCGTTGTCGCCTATTGCGAGAAGCTGGAGACAGGCTAGGGGTCTTTATTCATAAAGGAGGGGAGGAGTTTAAGGAAGCAAAATCCTATCGACCCATCAGCCTCTATACGTCTTTCTCCTGAAAACGATGGGGAAACCTTCAGACAGGCATATTAGGAAGTGTCGTACAGCAAACCTAATGCCATCCATGTGCTAGTGGGAGATGTAGAGAGGCAAGGAATTCTCTCTCTCCGCTTTTGCAGATTTCGAGGGTGAGTTTGACCTTTGGTGACAATGAAGCCCCAGCAAAAAAGGGCATTGAACCCCCACTGCGAGATGGATTATGTCCCTTCTGGATGGTGCCCTAGTAAAAATGTGCTGTGCGCATTTGTTCGCTATGTGTGCCAGCTGTGGGCGCCTTGCAGGCTAATGCTAATTATTTTTACTCGGGTTGACACGCTGCGTGCGTGCCAGCTGCATGCTAGGTGCGTCCTAGTAAAAATGTGCCCTGCGCATTTGTTCGCTATGCGTGCATGCAAGTGCGTACCTGATGCATGCTAACTACGGGCGAGTTTTATTTTTACTCGGGGAATCGGTAATAATAATGGCTCCAAAAACAGGCGGTGCTCATGGAGCCAACCTATCACCTCTGCTATGGTCAATCCTAATCGGCGAACTTTTTGCTGACCTGAATAACTGACGCTTCAAAGTACAGACCTTTGCAGATGATGTCGTCTTAAGATCAGTGGCAGTCATGATGGCACCATCTCTGACCTCATGCAAGCCACTCTATCATATATGAAGAACTGGTGTCGGGGCAAGAACTTGGGTACTACCCCACAAAACACTGCCATTCTACTACTTACTAATAGAACGAAGATAAATTTAAAAGATGGTAAAAACATGGTTTTTTCAAGGGAGGCTAAAATATCTAGGTATAATCCTGAATCAAAAACTCTACGGGAAACGCCAGATTAAGAGAGTAACTGCCAATGCCTGCTCTCTACGTTTGTAGTCAGGCAAAACCTGGGGCCTCAAACCGAGTGTAATGTTTTGGCAATACGCGACGGTCACAAAGCCCATGATCATGTATGCCCCAATTGCATAATGGGTCAAGACCCTGCGTCCTGTGATGCTGCCCTGTCTTGGTATCACGGTAGTTAAAAGCCGTCCGTCCGCGCCTATGGAGGTCCTACTGAACCTTCCTCCACTCCACTTAGTAGTGACGAGGTAGGATATGTCGGGGGCGCTGCGTCTACGGGGGCTATTCTCCATTAAGCCAGGAGACCTCCTGGATCATCTATCAAATCTCAAGGTGCTAAGCCTGGAGTCAATTCCATCATTTTCTGATACCATTCCTGCCACTCTCGACTTCGATAAACCGTTTACGACGATTATCCGAAGTAGGTAAGAATGGCAATATGACCAGCCCTTTTTAGAGGAAGCACGGCCTTTTGGTAAACGGACGGTTCCAAAACCGATAATGAAGTAGGACTGGGCATATAGGGCCCAAGGAGTAAAACATCCATGGCTTTGGGAACTACCCCCACTGTTTTTCAAGCTGAGGTACTTGCCATCCAGGTGTGTGTCTAGACTTGTATTAATAGAGCTGAAAATAGCTCTAACATTGTTAATTTCTAGGATATTCAAGCTGTCCTCTTGGCCATTAAATCCTACAGGGTGTCATCAAGGACTTTCGTGGGTAACTTCTATCTCTGAAATCACTCGGCAGGAACAACAGGGTTACGCTGATGTGAGTTCCAGGCCATGAATGCAATATTGGTAATGAAATTGCCGATCGTCTGGCTGAGGTAGGGGCAAACTCATCACTTGTTGTTACAGAACCTTTCTGCAGCTTAGCCAGCTTCCAGATAAGATCTGCCATCAGAAATTGAATCTACCTGGCTGTTTCGTCACAGCTGGACAAGGATTCAATAGATCGATTAAGCTAAAGCGGGCGAACTTTTAAATTTCGCACTGAAAAGAATAGCAGATCTCCTCACGGACCATTGTTCGCTCAATTATAATTTAAGCAGAATAGGGCTGGTAGTTGAGTGTAGCTGCCAGTTATCCGCAGCACGTGCTGTGTAACTGAGCGGCTACAGCGTCGTGAAAACGCAACATTAAAGAATGAATGAATGATGATATGTCCCACGATTCGGTGTACCTCAGCTTAGCAAAAATCAAGGAACGTAATTCGAATCTAAATTGCTCAACGAAGCTGTCAACCTTCTCGTTACTCACCGTATTTGGGGAAACGCCTAACATCCACAAGAAAACGGGATTGTTGAGTGGTTCCATCGACATCTCAAAGCTAAGCTTAACAGAAAAGCTTGACTAATGTGAAAATCTGAGTCTTACTAACACCCTTACCATCCAGCACATTGTCGTCAACTTTAACAGCACAAACAAGTTAATAAGGCTGAAGCCAGTGTTTACTTGTGCCTGCAACGATGAAATCGTACCAAAGAGTTTGATAACCTTCTTGTCAACCTACAGCTGCTCTGGACACTGGACGTACTCATTTCGATAAACTGTTCGTTCTTCGTGATAGAAAAATTTAAGTCCGCTTTCGGCGTTTTTCGTCCAATATTAGTAGACCCGTCGGATATATGGTATATAACCCGTATTTGATAAATTAACTAAGTTGAAAATATTTTGTCTTAAATAATGCGGTGTTTGCGAATGTCCACGAAAGAGCGTTCTTTACATCTCCTGATGTTTCACTAATAATGTCGATATTGGGTGCCTTCCATTTAGACACAGTGTTACACTGTGTCCGACACAGAAGTGTTCCTTCAACGACACAGCAGGGCACAACCAAGACAATGCTACCAACAGTCGCGAATTGAAATGTGATCGTAAATTATTAGTCTATAACAATATTGTTTCATTTTTGTGATTCCCAGCATTTACAAGAATTAGTCGGGGAATTAATTAATTTAAGGAAATGATCAATCTAAAATTTACGATTTACTTATCAAACAAAAATAAAAACGACGAAAGTGCGCCGTGGCGGATTTTTCATGAACTTAAGTGTTCCATTTGGGCTTACACAGAACGACACAGAGCGACACGCTGTGTCGGACACAATTGTGTTTCTGTTTGCGTAAGCGTAAGTTTTTATAAAAATTTTTTTTATGTTATATTTATTATGTATTGTAATTTTAATTATTAATTTTTTTGCATTCTGTCTTTTGGAGATTTACTCTGTAGACCAGTAAATAAATAAATAAATAAATAAATAAAAGCCAGTATTTAGTTGGATTTGTGAAGGGTTGTGCCTCTTGTTGTCCAAACCTGTCGAAAACCTGAATCAAGTAGTTTCCACATGCTTAATTCCGTTAATGGAGTTCTACAGAGCTCGGAACGAAAATTTTTTAGATGATTCTCGCTGGGTTATAGGGTGGGTGCATAATAACGTCCAAATCAAACTCTCCCAATTTTGTGCGGGTCATCAAAGAAATGTGTGATCGGGGGTTGTCGTCATAAGAGACAACACCTTTCCTATTATTCAATTCTGGCCGCATGTACGTAGCCCGCAAAATTTTAAAATTCACCTTACTTTTTGAACAGACCTCGTATCATGTTTTTCGCGCTCAACTCATGTATCCAGGTTTGTGTAAATGGTTCAAAACAGTTTTGTGGTCAATGCCTAGCTCCATACCAATATCGACATTACTGACATGCCTCTCTTCCTACACTTTTTCAAGAATTTCATCAAATTTTTCAGTGATTATACCATCACAATGTTACTCATCTTTCACATCAATATTACCAGATTGTCTTTTGTTTATGAATAGCACAATGTTAAGAGAATTGGTTTTAACTATTAATGGTATTTTTGACACGTTAACAGCGTCCTAATTTTTCAATCGACCCCACTTTAAATATTATTAAAATGTGAACAACTTTGTGGATCTGGTATTAATGCATAAAATCTAAGTTTGCTCCAGCTGTAATATTTTGAAGGCAAAAGGTATATCTGAGTCGATGGACAGTTTAAATAAAACCCTACTCCAGGGAAAAAATTCAGAGTCGAAATAAATTCACGTTGTTTCTAAGCTGGGCAAAATATATTCCATTTTTCGTATAATTTCAGTCCAGCTTAAATCAAATACTTTCCTGGTTTCGGACCTTGTAAAAACCTTTTGGTAATATCACTAGAGCTCTTCTGTTGCAAACAAACATATGTGATGAATTTTTTATTATAAAGAATCTATGTTCCTTGAGTTGGTATGACTGATTTTTAAGTCACATAAAAACTAGCTTTATGACCGTCGAATTTTAGAAAGCAAAAACTTGTCGTATTCTGACTAGTGTTGATGTAGTGAAGTATCAGAGAATTCATCCTGATTATTGTGCAATGTATGTTTAGCCCTTTTGTTCATAAATTTCAAATAGGCAAAACCAAAAAGTAGAAGGTAGTTTAACTAGAAAATGTGTTGTTATTATTGTTGACTTAAAACTAAGCAAACTTTAAGCCCCGGTCGAGATAATGAATAGTTAATGAACTAATTAAAACCAACCATAAATAAGCGCTCCGCTATGAAATACATAAAGCATGAGTAAAAACGCTGTATTCAGTCAAAGCTGTCGTTCTAAAAATAAATCCAGCAAACTCATATAATATTATAATAAAGCTTAAATTTAAAAGTGACTTGGTCAAAGTTTTAATTTATTATTGCAGTACCCAAATCATCTTATCTGTTCAAAGTTAAATACTCATGAAAGGGCCTTAAAATCTGTCATAATGAATGCCATCAACCTCAATGGACACCCAAAAGCGCTTCAATGTCGCCACTGCCATCTCTTTGCCGGAGCCTGTGTATTAAAGGATCTGCAAGAGTCCCTTTAAAGTGTTGTTTTGGGACTTGGTTAATTTAGCCCAGTATTTTCTGTATGATGTACTCGTAATGTTCCCCAAGTTACGGTCTATATTCTCCAGCTGTACTGGCTCGTCTCTGCTGGTATCCTGGTGACAATCTAATCAACGAGCTGATGCCATGGTGATAAGTCCTTCGGCACTTTTATGCCATTAATAAACCAAAGATAATCTGAAGTGATGATCCACACTGGGTACTGGATTCAGGATTCATTTTGGGTAGCAATCAATCACTCCTTATTAATGGCGACAATCCCTGTCAACATAAGACACACGCGTTTTGGACTTGCCTTCAAGAAGGCTTAATTAGATTACGCTGGAGAAGGGATTGAATGGTTCAAGTTTTTAATGGTTTTGCGCCAATGAACTTTTATACATTGTTCTAATTTTCAGTTGGAATTGATTGATGTTATTGAATTTTGCTCAAAGTTAATCTTCTGTTCTTGTTGTTGTTTTAGTGACTTTTTGGGTTTTGTTTAAACGAAATTATGACAATTTATTACTTTTTCAGGCGTGACAAATGGTTGGACATAAAATGAAATTAAAGTCACAGCTTGGACACGAAATTGTATGTTCTCTTGAATTATTATCCATGCACGGACATGGCTTACTGTGCCAAATTGTTAGGGTAGTAAATTTTCTATGCAATTAGCATAATTGCATGAAAACAGTCTCGTTGATTTTTTTTGTTGACAAACTGCAGATGGATAATAAGTTTCACAAACTTAATAAAACTTTAGATTAACTGGCACTGTTCTGTGTTATATTTTAGTTCCAGCAGGAAATTTTTTCAACTTTTTTTCAACGGATGTTGGTCAGCAGTTTAGTGTTGAGAGCCAAGAGAGTTTATATTTATGGGCATTTACTACAATTGAAAATTTATTATGTAACTTTTACAATTCCTAACTTTTTCAAACATCCATCCATCCAATGGCGCTACAGCCCAAATCGAGCCTTGGCCTCCTCTAGGGCATTTCTCCATGTTTGACGGTCCCTTGCAGCATGTCTCCAGTTCCGGATGTTCAGCATTGTCTCTGCGTCAGCCGTCACAGAGTCTATCCATCTCCTCCTGGGTCTACCTACTGGCCTATTTCCCGAAATTTCTGATATCATAAGCCGTTTTGGGATGCGATTGTCTTCCATCCTGACTACGTGACCGGCTAGTCTTAATCTGTTAATTTTTATTAAAATTGAGAGTTCTGGGTCGTCAAAAATTTCGTACAACTCGCTGTTGTATCTCCTTCTCCATATTCCATCCTCTCTGGTTGGGCCTATTATGCACCTGAGGACTTTTCTCTCAAACCTGTTGACTCGTTCCTCTATGTCCTGGGTCATAGTCCAAGTCTCGCTGCCATAGCAAAGTACTGGTCTTATTACTGTTTTGTAGAGTGAGAGTTTGGTTTTTCTGTGCACAAATCTGGAGTGCAGTATTTTTTTTTGGGCATAAAAGGCTCTATTAGCCAGTAGTATTCGTCTAGTTATTTCTTCTTTTTCTTCGTTTCTTTTTGTGATTGTAGACCCAAGGTAGACTGTTTTATCGACTACTTCTAGGTTATGTTCGTCGATAGTTATATTTCTCCCCATTCTAAATCTTCCAGCTCTGGATTGTTGCATCACCTTAGTTTTTTCTTCATTGATCTTCAGGCCTATGTCCTTTGCCGCCTCTTTTAATTCGACATAAGCTTCCTTTGCTGCCAAAAAGGACCTTCCCACGATGTTAACGTCATCCGCATAACCAAGTAATTGTACCGACTGTGTTGCTATTGATGCTCTTCTCTGGACTGACGTTTGCCTTATCACCCATTCTAGGGCGAGGTTGAAGAGCATTGGGGCCAGCCCATCCCCTTGTCTAAGTCCTTGTCGAACTTCGAACTCTTCTGTTATAACATTTTGGATCCTTACCTTCGCCAATGAGCTATTTGTTGCGCATTTGATCAGTTGTACCAGCTTTGAGGGGACTCCTAATTCCGATAGGATCTCGTACAGCCTCTGTCTGTTTATTGAGTCATATGCCTGTTGAAAATCGACAAATATCTGGTATATATCTACATTCCTTTCCCAGGTTTTCTCCAGAATTTGCTTTAAGGTCAGCAGCTGGTCCGATGTTGACCTGTTTGCCCTGAAACCAGCTTGATATTCTCCTATAAGGCTTTCCGCTATAGGTTCTAGTTTTTGTTTCACAAGGATTGTGAAGGTTTTGTAGCTGGTGCTGAGGAGTGAGATGCCTCTGTAATTTTTGCAAGTTAGTTTATCTCCTTTCTTATATATTGGGCATATAATCGCTTTCTTCCAATCATCTGGTATGACTTCCTCCTCCCAGATGCTGCATATGAGTTGGTGTAAGGTACGTAAGAGTTGCGGCCCTCCTTCCTTTAGCAACTCAGCTGTTATTCCGTCGACGCCCGGCGACTTGTTGCCTTTTTGCCTTTTTACAGCTTCACGTATCTCAAACATATTTTATATTATCTTATATTTCGGTACGAATAGTACGGATTAGCAGCAAGTTTCTTGTGGAGAATAGGCTGCACTACGAAACAGATGTGTAGGCCCAAAGACATACAAAACAATCTGTGGTGTGTCATAGGGATCCGTCTTGGGTCCGCCTCCGTGGACAATAATGTACGATGAAGTAAAAAAGTTAAGCTATGTGTGGCCATAACACATAACACTCGAGAAACAAAAAATTATGGAGGTGGCTACCGGCAGAAGTCTAAAGAAGACGTCCGTAAGGATCAGGGTAAACGACGAGCTAGCAATCAGTGCTCAAATGCCAGGGCTCAAATTTGGAAAGCGCATCCAACAAGGCATTTATCACAGTGCGGCAATTTTAAACAGAATTCCGCGAAATGCAGGAGGCCTTAGGCAGGCTTGTATTATAAATTTAGCCCTGTTGTGATCAGAGATACTGCGTAGGATGGCAACAGGAGCAAAATGAGAGCCGCATACGAATATAGCGCTCTACAGGCATGTTACGGCTACCGAAATACGTTGAATGTGCAGATTGCATGATAGACCCCGCGCCATAAAAGAAGGGAATCTCAAAATCGCTGTTGCCATGCGCAGTGTGAGTCTCAAACCTGTCTCACTCTGTTTATTTAAAAACGCAAATAACCGAATCATTTATAATCTCAATCACAATTCCACATGCGCCCTCATTTCCCTTAATTTAGCGGGGGGTAATACTCTATTTGAATGAGGCAAAATTAGACGGCAGGGATAACGGCGAAGCACATGATCCTAAATAGTGGGCATTTCCTCTCATAATTCAAAACGAAGCAAAGCGTTTCTAACGAAAATAATATTGAAGAGCTGTGAACTACTACGCTATAATAACAGCAGCGGAAACAAGCATCGGTTATGTCCTTATGTCCAAAGCAACTAGCAACACTGGATCTCGGATACAACCTGGCAAAATATAGAACGCAGGAGGGCTCTAAAAAATAACGTGAACTCTACAAGCGACCCGGACAAACGTCATCAGCTTGAACGGGAATAGGTACTCCCAATTACATCGGGGGGTAAAGAGAAGCCTCCGCGTTATAAGAGGCGGCAGATAAACGAGCTCGCAGAAAAAGCGGCAAACCCAGGCAACAGTGCAAAGGTGCTGTACCAAATTTCTAAACATCTCTCTAGCATTCTAAGCTATAGCTTAAGAATTTTCAGCATCAATTTTTTGGGATGAAGAAATTGAGACTGAATTTATATTGAAGGTTTAGTCAGTATATCGAATAGTCCCCAGAATACAAAAGCTTAACTTGGCTACTTAACTGGACGAAGTAGGCCCCTTCAACAACATCAGCAACGATGCCATCCAGGTGAGCTTGGCGGGATTCCCGATCCACAATGATATTAGTTAATGAAATCTCCGCATTCTGAAAATTCGAATCATCCACAGCTGCTTAAACAACGCCTGGTAAAGTCGACCTGCCGTGACAGACTTTACGGAAGAGTCCTCTTATAGATGTTATTCCTAATGACCATGATGGTTATAAAAACATTAGAAAACGATAAAATAAAGTCAGTTGTTGTGTGGATGACACAGTGATTCTAGTGCCCTAAAAGTATCCATCCGCAATAGGAAAGATAGGAAAATGGCTTCTGGACAGACTGACGCCTGGCCCAACTCATTATTCATTAACCAGGAAAAAACAGAATTGATACCTTTCCCAATATTCTAAGATCCTGCTGCAAATTTCTGCACACATCTGTTTTTTAATTAAAATGCAATTTTTATTGATAGTTTTAAGTAGAGAAATATATTTATGCCGGGTTGCCTATAAAAATATGGCCGCAAGTATGTTTAAGCCAGGTGTAAGCTCTGTTAAATATATACGTTCATAACGTATCCTCTTAAGTCACATATCAAATTAAAGCTAATTTTTTTCTTTACACGATAGAATAGGGTTGCCTCTGTCAAAGTGGCCGCAAATAGGGGTTGCCAGCCCTAAAAAGGTAAAAGCCGGATACTTGCCCCACTTTTCAAAAAAACCATATTATTAAAAAATATGTACTTACTAATAATAATGCAATATGTATATCAAAACATAGGTCTTTGATCTTTTATAGTAGCCTATTTTTGTAAAGATAATTAATATTGTTTTTGAGTAAATCCTGTTTTATTTGACCGCTCAAAAAAGGGATAGTTGCCTACTGTAGCGGATAGTAGCCTAAAGTTAAAAATGCTTCGGGGGATACTTGCTTCGTGCGGGCATAGACGCATCACTATGATTTTTTTAGCTAGAAACAAATTTATATCAATTTAAGTAATTCAGTCGGAAATCCTTTATTAAAATATTAATCAATATTATAAAATAGTATTACTTTTTAATGTTTTAAACTATAAAAATTCAACAAAAATAGCATCCATAGTTTAAGTTAGGTAAGTTATTATTAGTAAAATATTATTATTTATCTTAAAAATATATTACAGGATCCGTAGAAGAACGACCTTTACCGATCGAGTAACCGAATGAAGTCTTTTTTTTATGATAAAAAATATGCTAACAAAAGTAACGGTGATGGGTTGCCTAACGAAATATCTTCAAGGCTATATTTAATAGGCGTTTTTTCGGCATTTTCCGCCTTTTTTTCTATTTTGAGGAGAAACTATGCCTTTTGGTGAAAATATCACAAGAGCAAAGTTGTAGAGCATAAAATTTCCTACAAATTTTGTCTTCAAAGTTTTTTCGAATTCTGCATAGTTTCGCCGGTTGCTCCTTTTTTTTGATTTTGAGCTAAAATTATGTATTTGTATGAAAAATTAAATGAGATAAATAGTTGCAGTTTTTCAACGGCTTTTCTTTGGACGCTTTGATTTATCAACAGAATCTGAAAAAAGGCGCAAATTCGAAAAAACAGTGAAGGCAAAAGTTGTAGGAAATTTTATGCTCTACAACTTTGCTCTTTGCTAGTTGGGGATAGTAGCCCCTAGAGCGACTATCCGCAAAAGTAAAAAGGGCGACTATCCTTTTTGATACGGATACTTGCCCTTTTTATTTACGAAGTAAATAAAACCTATTCAACAATACAACGTAATAAACAGTGTAATTTAAACTGTAATGCATGCAAAGAAACCAAAAATTGGCTGAAACCACAATCAGTAATAAAATAATTCAATAGAAATATAACCAATATAATTTCGACGCCCGTCAAAGTTTAGCTGCTGAAGATTTTTGCTCACAGGGACAAATCGCGTGCACCTACTCCGACGTCTTAAATGGCACTGTGGTCTGCGGGAGGGGCACTTCTTATTATAACTGAGGCAACTATCCGGGTTTTACCCTACTAGCTGGCAACCCTATTTGCGGCCACACAGTTATGGCGCTTGGCTAGTTATGGCGATGGCCCAATGCCGACGTCGCGTTATACGCGGCAGGCGCTTCGTGCGCGTTAACGTCCGTTGAAGGTTCATTCATAGCGTCAGGACGTCAAAAATATTGTTTTAATTTAAATTCATGTATGGATTCTTGTGTATATACTTGTTAGAAATGTGATTTTTTTAAATTTCATAGCCTGCCAACGCCAAAAAGTTGAAAGTTGCTCGACTTTTGCCGTCGCTTGACGCCGCTGACGCCGCAAAGTCGTGAATGGGATAACTCGATTTGAATTACACACAACCAAATGTCGACGTCAACGCGCGTCAAAGCGTTGACGCGCGTAAACGCGAATAAAGTCGTGATTGGGCCGTCGCCTTAAGTGTCGAAAAACGTAGATTCAAAAGTAGTTTTTCCCCAATATACAGAGTGTATACCGCTAAGTTTACAAAGCGGCCGGCTGTGCATAGCTTTTGGATAGACGAACAAAAAATCGTATGGAAGGGGGCGGTAAATCGTAACGGTTGAGCAGCTAGGGCGTTTTGAAGTTTTTTTGGTAGAGGTTTTCATATCACCCTGAATTTTTGTAACCCTATGAGCTATTTCCATGAATAAGGTATCAGTGTACGCAGAATACTCCTACCTATCTAAAACTGTAAAAGTCAAGGTTCTACCCTATCAACTTCCAAAGCAATGAGTCATCAAAATCAAAATTTCGTTTTTTTTAACTAAAATTTCAACTAAAACCACCTTTTTATCCAAAAATACGTAGTTAACTAATTTTTTTATTTGAAAAATTGGAAAGCTTGGACAATTTGCATTGAATAAGGTCGGACAATTTTTATCCTACGTCTAATGAGGTCTATATAACGACCAAACTGGTCGAAATATGTCTGTATGTCTTCTCTGACCAAAATAGGATCACTCTCCAGTGGGTACTGCGTCAAAGGAGCATCGGGCCCACCAAAAACAGAAATGAATTGGTCAGACAGACGTTAGAGAATGAAGAGAATGAACATGTATATTAACAAGCATGCCTTTTAATAGCAGTTCCAAGAACCGCAAGACTAGACCTAACTATAACATCGCCGCTACCGCTATCATCATTGTGGAGCCTGGGGCCAAATTTAGAATTCTCTACAGCACCCATTGCCTTCTGTACACACCCAATACCTGTGATGACAACCTAACATTTTCTTTGTCAGACACGGTGCATTTGGAAATCTTTTCTTATTCGACTTGGGAAAGGTTCCAAAGTTTAAAACAGGAGATATAATCCGATATCTGAACTGAATATAACCTGGTGATTCTAAAATCTTTCCAAGCTTTCTACCCTAAACGCAAAGCATTTTCATGAGTGCATCTGATAGCCCATGAGTTCATCCGGATAAGTTTTCTGCATTTGTTCAAACACGGAGCCATGATGTTTATGATTGTACCCACTACATTTTTTACATGAGAAAAGGATAATTGAATCGGTTATTTTGAAAAGGGCATAAGTCACACAAATTACCAAAACTGAGTTAAGTATGAGAAGTGTCTATCTATGGTCCCCGCATGTTTTCACCGAAAACAGCACTACTCTTACAGAGCTATGGTCATCGGTCACTTGCCATATATTTTGAAAAGGGCACAAGTCCGCGACTTGTTAGGAAAAAAAGCTTCTAGAGATAAGAAAATGCACTTTAATATGTCACAATTTCATGAGTTCTGTTATGATTCCCCTTATCATAAGAAATGGCTTGATATGGTATAAATCAACCACCTTAAATTAAATAGTGAAAAAAGTGTATTTCATTGGATTATTATTATTATTAAATTATTATTATTGAAATTATCGCGAAAAAAAACCCTTAATAAGGGAGTTTTTTTTACATATTTAAGGGTGACGCCCATATTTTAGGATCGTGGGACCCAGATTTTCGTGATCAGCGAACAAAAAAAAATATGGTGTTCGTTTTTCTTAACGGTGTTATGTTCGACAACACCCCCCTTCCGATTTTGAATGGTACTATTAGGGGTAGTTTTCACCCCTAGAGGGTGAAAAATAGGTCAATTTTGGAATCAGCGTTCACATAAAAAAGTGAAAAAAATGGGCTACTTTATTTAATATATCCACGTAAATTTTGAAAAGGACTTAAGTCCAGGTTTCAAAATGAGCTCTGTTTCTATTCCGGCTAATTTATATTTGTTATTAATATAACAGAATAATAAGCTAAGTAGGTGTCTATTGAATGGTAAATTAAGTGGTTGCTAATGCCACCCTACAAGAAAATATCAAGTTGTTTGTACCTACTGAAAAATTTATAAAAGTGGACTTGAGCCCTTTTAAAAATAACCGATTGAATTTCTTGTTTGCCAAGTCCAAGTTTCATTTCTATCATAGAAATAATTTGTAAAAGTCAAAATGCATTGGAGATAAGAATTGATTTGAGATTTATAGCTGCTATATGTCCATTCAAGGTTGCCTAACGTCTGTAACTAATAAATTGATCGAAAAGTTCAACAAGTTTCATCTAGTTCACCCTAAGAGAACAATTCATACCCTTATGTCTTCCTATCCACGAGGCAATTCAGAAATACAAAATGGAAAAATTGAAGAGTAAGACTCTTTACAGAATTAAGTGATTCTAAATCCAACAAGTGACAAGTTAAACCAACAGAAAACCGCCACTCACCCACACGTATCCCCACAAAGCTTATAGAAAAAATCCAACGTTGCAAATAATAGCCAACAGTTCCGCCGCCGGAAGGATCATATCCAGCCAAGAGCCACAAATTTATATTTTTCGATTGGATGAATCCTGGTATCCCAGTAGTAATGACTTTTCACAGAACATGTGTTGCTATTTAAGCAGAAGCTCTGAGGTTCTTGCAGGCTCTGGCTACTGCTCGTGTGGGTCCTTGGAATTCCAATCGGTAGCCTGAAGTTAAGTTGACAGCTATTGCAAATATTTCCTCTGGTCGAAAAATAAGACTTTCTCCGGTGGTGGTTGGTTTCCATCCACTTGTAAACTTCTCCACTTGAAGTGGAGTAAATCAATTTCATAATGTCGGAAATATATGGCAACCCAAAACCTAAGTGCCATTTAGCAAAAATGTTGGCATTGTTTCGTTGCTCTTGAGTTTTGTTTTTTGGTAAATTGAATTTTGTGTCAAGATTTTTTTTTCATCTTAAAAAGAAATTGAAAGAAACTAAGTTTACACGAGGATCTTGTTTCCGTGTTAGTTTTACCAAAGATTTCAGTACGATGTATGTACGTATACAGGAAGAACATTATTCGTTAATTTTATTTTACATAAAGTGAGAAGGGAAGCTCTTCTTCTTTTGCTAGAACGAAGTCCATTAATAAAATTACCTGGGTTACCTGGCTATCGGCCTAATTGCTTCATTGGATATTGATTAAAACTCTCTGATAGCATCATTGGCTATACTGATTTCTATACAGACTGTAGTTGGTTTTATATTGTATGTTTACAATAAGAGTCTAATGATCCTGGTCCTGTAGAAAATGTTGATGTATAAAAGTTTATTCTATGGAGTACAATTTACTGACTAATAAAAAATTGATTTATTGTTGAAATTAGTACAGTTCGTTCAATTTATGGCACGGGGAGATAATTGGGTGGAAAATGATAAGCTTTTATAGAGAGTAATAAGTTGTGCCAAAATGCCATAATTGAAAGAAACAATTTTCGACTTTTTGACTAATATGAATTCCAGAATAGAATTCTACGGCTTACGTGGGTATTAAGAACAGTTTTCTACTAGTGTATATCAGCAGGTAGCGTGCTCCCTTAGAATATATATTGCTAATAACTAGAGAGCGGATTATATGCAAATGCATATATCTTATTTATAGTGTTTTTTATGTTAAAACTATTAAGAAGGTTGTTTTATGATATTTACAACTTAAATATAATAATTATTTTTTGCATATTTTGCATATTTGCATACAATTTGCATATTTGCATTTTTTTGCATATTTGCATACGTTTTGCATATTTGTTTATTTTGACAGTTTTGTGCCATCATATTATTAGTTCAAAACTTAGAATCATTAAAATTTCCGTGTATTGTATCTCAAATGCTGCGCTGGCAGCACAGAAGTCGTTTCAAGTCATCTGTTTCGAGTTTTCCATTGAATTTTTCCATTTAAAACTTGTAACGAATGAGTTGAAACGACTTTGGTTTTGCCACCCCTGCATATTTTATTCGAATCAATTAGATACTCCGAAGATGCTATAAAACACATTAAAATAATTCCTGGGAGTTTTGGCAAAACGGTTATGCCGGGTTTTCATTAGTAGAATTAGTGGTAGAGTATACTGGGCGAGTTCTCGCCTAATGAAAACGTAAGTGGTAGACTAGAGTATTTAGTTATAGTAGAGTAGAGTGGGATAGCACCGTGGTAAAGTAACTCTACCACTTACCGCCCCCCATTGCTTTCCACTCTACTCTACCGGATCACTGCAGGATTCAGCTACAGACTCCCAATTGCTGAATTCTGCAGTGATACCGCAGTGATGCATTTTGGAATTCACCCATAGTCTAACATAGAAAAACCCGCGTGCGGTTCAAGTATTTAGCGAGTTTGTGTGAAGTGCTTTGAGACAGAAACTACTAAATTAGTAGAATTATACAGTGACTATGAATGCCTATGGAATATAACAAGCATTGATTATAAAAATAAAAGTAAACGAACATCCGTGTATAAAGCAATAGTAGCTGAAATGGGTTGAATTAAAACAAAAAATAAAAAATCTAAAGTCCCGTCCTCACTACGCGGACTTAGATCCCACGCACTTTTGGCGGAAAGGCCTTTAAATTTTCGGAATGGTGAGTTTTTTAAGAGCTAATCTGAAAGAAAATAATTATTTAATGAATATTGATTAATCTACATTCAGAAAAAAATCAATTTTCATTTAAAAAACCCGTATTGTGTGAAAGTACGATGTACCTTTTAAGCACAGGCTTTTGTTTGCACAGTTCGGTCTCTATGAAAAAAGGCAAAAGCGCGTATATGAGATAAGTCCGCGTAGTGTGGATCCACCATTAGAAGCACTTATAACCAAGAACGTTTACTATTATGCCCCGGTTACACGAATGACACACTTGCCATTTTTTCTGTCATAACTTGCCATTATTTGTCATAATCGTTTACACGGTCATAATTTGTGTCATTATTTCTGTCATAAAAAATGACAGAAAATTCGTGTCATAAAAGTTGTCAGAAAAAATGACACAAATTATGACCGTGTAAACGATTATGACAAATAATGGCAAGTTATGACAAGTTATGACAAGTCGTCATAAAAGAATGAACTTGGTCATTCTTTTATGACCGATTGTCATAATTCAAATCCTGTTGTGTTCTGTTTTTTGCAATAATTTCAATAATAATCAAAAATAATGCAATGAAATACACTTTTTTCAATATTTATTTACGAAGGTGCTTGATTTATACCAAATTAAGGCAAATTTTATGATAAGGGATAATCCTAAAAGGTTAAAACCACCCCTAAATCAACTGGAAATTAAAAAAATTGTAAAAAATTGTTTTTCCAACTTTATGCTTCTAATTCGGTTGAATACGTGTTGTCAGGTACAAATAAATTGTTTCCAACCCTTAAGGAGTTTAAACTACCCCTACAATTTTCAAAATCAACTTTAAACAAAAAAAAATTGCAAACCATTCATTTGTGCAATTTTTTTCCTTTTGCGGTTTAATAGATATTCTCAGCCAAAAATAAATTATTTTCAACCCTTAAGGAATAAACTACCCCTAGACTAAACGGGCGGACCTCGTAATCAGGGACCCAAAAAACATACATATACGGAAAGAGTTTCAAAAAGGTGTTATGTTTTGATACCCAACCGCGCGTTTTGAATGGACTATAATAGTCCACCTCCTCGTCGATTATTAGGACAGCAGCAAAACATGCTGCAACTAATTTTTTGTCCTCTTCCATGCTCCTTTTGGTTGTTTTTTTTTATAAATTTCACCTTTTAGCAGTATCCGCGACACAAATAACTTCAACTCTGTCATTCGACTTGCCATTATTTGTCATTCGTATAAATTCTACTCTTGCCATTATTTATGGCAACTTGTCATAAAATAATGACACATTATGACAGAGCTCCACGCATGTCATTATGTGTCATTATTTCCGTCGTGTAAACAGCAATGTCATTAATTATGACCAGAGATTATGACAATTGTCATTATTTGTCATTCGTGTAACCGGGGCATTACCTTCTGTACCATACTATTTTCAATTTAAATGAAAACGGGTACTCTACCAGTTAGTTAGCTTGTAGAGTTAGCTCGGCTTAAAAGTACGCCAGTTAGGGCCAGCGCGCACGAGCGACATTTGTCTCCGTGACTGTTTCGTCGCCCAGCGGGAAATGGAGGGCTCCAATAGCGCTGTTTGAGCACTCTTTAAAAAGCTTACAGCGCTCCCGTTACGCTCCAGTTCCATATACTTTTTAACATTGCATGTCATTGCAGGGGAGCATAAAAACGCAAAAGCGTTCTAGGAGCATTATAAAAAAGCTTTTTAATAAAGAATTTTCTTGGACGCCTGTGGATATGTGATCCGGGTATCGAAAAGCTTTTATTTTGTTTATCTTTGCTATTGCCTTTTCCTTTCCAAGCGCGAGTGTGGTTTTATCAAAGCAGTCCCCTAACTAAATTCTAACCACTTTTAAAGCTGATTCTCCTTCGTATCGAACGAGAGCCGGTCCATTGAGAATGCTAATGCCACCCTTTATGGTCATCAGGTAATAGCCCATTTTCTTCGTTCTATAAAATTTATGAAAGCTCTGGTAATGCTCCCTCGGGAGCATATTTAACAGCGCTCAAAGTAAGCTCCCCTGAACAGCGCTCGCAATTTTTCCCACTGGGCGCTTTTATCAAGTCCGTGTATATGTATGGAGATGCGCGCATGGTACGACATGACAACCGGCGCATTTCCATACATAATTCGAAAGTGACGAAACAGTCACGGAGACAAATGTCGCTCGTGCGTGCTGGTCCTTATTCTACCACTAATTCTACTAATGAAAACCCGGCATTACAGATAAACTTCAACAAGTTTTAGATAAAAATCTATCTTGAATATAAAGCTATGCATCAAGTCAGTATGGTGCTACGAAATGACAACATAACTGAGGAGTTGCCAAACAGTTTTCAAACAATTAAGATTAATACCAATTTATTAAGCATGTACAAATTTGCTCCTATTTCATCATGTGATGTAGAAAGATCTTTTTCTGCATATAAAATGATATTGACTGACAAACGTAATAACCTTACATCCACAAATACATATTGAAAAGATCATGATTGTGTATTGTACCTTAAATTATGTATCTTAAAATGAAAATACATTTCTCAAAACATTGTTTTAATTTGTATTTTGTATTGCATATTTTGCATTTTTTTTGCATATATTTTCATATTTACTGCATATGCAATTGCATATTTTTGCATAAAACTTTGCATATTTTGATATGTTATAAAAAATGGATTCTGTAAACAAAAGTATTAGTACTTACAAAATTAAAAAAAATTTATCATTAAAAATATAAAAGTTGCATATAATCCGCACTCTACTAATAACGATAGGAAATAACGAAATATCGTGATAGGGAAAGAACCGTGCCGAATAGAATGTTTCCAATGTGATGTCTTCTTCTTATCCGTCGCCGATCTGCCCATACTTTATGACTTTGATTTCTTCCTCCAATTGCAGTTTTGTCAAACCAGTCTTGTCCCCGTCTTCTTATTATGTTCAGAGCCTCCATCGCTGCTTCATTAATTCCAACTTTAATATATCCATGATTTCTTAAAATTAATTTTTCTGCATTCCTTGAAAATATTGATTTAATTAAGACTTGTCTTGTGTCTGCATTCGACATTTATAGCTTGGGGTAACTAAATTAGAATATCGGTGATTAAACAGAATATGACTTGGCCGCAATACAATTGTGAATACAGTTTGTTGGCATTGACATAAAGCAGTGGTTTGGTTAGTTCCCTTGTACTTTCTCAAGGGTTTTATGTTTGACTACGGGAAGTACATGAGTAAATTGCTGTTGTTGTGAAGTAATTGCTAAACATGAATTCCTTGTATCAGATGTTTGTTATGGTCTTTGATGATATTTCTGGGATCCAGATGCTGGTCGGGAAGCAAGAGAATAATAGTTTAAATTTGTGTATGTTATAGCAAAAGCTTCTTTATTAAAAACTTTGAGGATAAAATCTTTGAAGTCGTGTCAAGGTTATTGCATAATATGAGGACAAACAAATTTCCTTAATAGACTAAAGTCCTTCAATTTGCTAGTGTTGATATAGTTAGCTTAAATGCACGATTGTAGTATTTAAGTTTATTTTTGATACTAAGAAGTAATAAGATCTGAAGCTTCAATTTGAAGGAATGCAGTCCCTTTAACATCGCAAACGCGAAGTGGAAACGAAAATTGGAGCTGTTTTATCAAACATAAATTTGTATGCTCTTTTCTCTGTGTGGAATCTACGTTCGAGCAACAACAGAGAGACATACAAATTTCTGTGCGATAAAAGAGCTTCAATTTGCGTTTCCACTTTGCGCTTGGAATGTAAAAGGCCACGATTAATTAATAAAAACTGAATTTCTTAGAGGGAAAATATTAAGTCTGGGAAAAAGTTCGTGGGGGTTTTTCTTAAGTAAAATTTAACTGGACTTAATGTGTAGTGTGAAAGTGAATTTATATAAACCAAATATGCTACAATATTATCGACAATGTTTTCATTTTTTGTGCGAAGTAATGATGAAATCATTGAAGAGCTTTTTGGTTTTGGTTTGAAAAACTGATTAAGTAGTTTTCACAGGCTTCTTTTGAAGTCCGTTTCATTCCATTCAGAGAGTTCTGCAGATATCGGAATAAGTAATAGCATAGACAAATAAAAGGAAAGATATTCCATTTCATACAAGAAAAGTGTGCACGTTCCTGTTAAGAGAGCTTTTATATTTCCTCCATTTAAGCTTCCTCCAAGCGAAAACTGCCCCCGCTAAATCTTTATTTTCGGTGGCACTGTCAAGATATTTGAGTAAATCGTACCTGAAGAGAGTAAATGGAAAGGAAAGCGCTAACGATGCATGGGAGCATGGTTCTTGTAGAGCTATTCGCGTTTACGCTTGTTTTTTTTACAGGTTTTCTCATTTATGAAATATCGGCATGTACGAATGTGTATATTGTATTCTAGGTAAATTTTATTAAAGGGATTTGTTGGTGGAAATGAATGTAAATAAGAAGGAAGCTATTAAATGTATTGTTTGATTTTTCGTTTAAATGACAAAAATCAATTACATATTTTTAGAAGTTTGAAGATTTTGTTTTTTCAGGTCTGACTTTTCGGTTTCTACTACTTTGCAAAAGTTAGTAAAACCGTGAGTTGCGAATTTTGGTTTTGTTTTGATTGATAACAATGATTTCCGAGATGTGTTCATTTTGCAGATTTGCGAAAGTTTTATTTTGATCAAAGATTCACAAGCAAATTATTGCGTTTTACAAGGATTTCAAGATGTAAAATATCATATCAAGAACCAATTTAAAAATATGAAAAGTGGAAATTATTGCTTTATGGGTATTTATGGCCATTCTCACCTAATAGTGCAGCCAATACAAGAATTCTATCTAAGGCACTAGAAAAAAAATCCAAATAACTTGAATTTTTTTATCTTTATTGTGGTGTTCTACTGACATCCTGGTATCCACGTGACGTTTTCGACGTCAATCCTATATTCGCGAACGCTTTTGACGACTCCCTGTCCTTGTCTACGATCTTTGACGCTCCCAATTGTCGTCACCGGTTTTTTCCTTTTATGTGGAAGAGTAGAGCTCAGGGAAGCCCTTTATACTGTTGACAATCAATTTTTTTTTTCGTGCAATGTCGAACAGCAAGCTCTAGTCGGTAGGTAGTGAAGGAAAAGAGAGAAGTGAAGGAAGGAACTGCCACAACCACCTACTCTCCACCATTTCTATAGCGACTCTGGCATCGGGGCAACGAGAAACAACTCGCTGGAGTGTTATGCCTCCTGAAACCAGTTGAATTCCATCAACCAACCGATGACATGCGCTGGTGGAGCGGGGCAGTGCTAGCGGAAGGCTATGACAAGAGGAAGAAGAAAGAAGGTGCGAAAAGCGAAGGACCGTGGTGCTGCCGGGATTCGAACCCGGGACCTCTCTGGTAGTAGCCAGGCGCCTTACTTCCTAGACTACGGTTATGAGACATTTCAGAAATGTGTCGAGTTTATTGCTCTTCAGCAGTGCTTTGCAGATGTTGAGGACCGCATACGTTAAACTTCCGTTTGTATAGCTTTGTGTAAATATTTCAAAACAGTTCTCTTATTGATGACAAACTACCAATATCGATACTGCTGGCTTGCCTATCTTGCTGGACTTTTTCATCAGCATTTTAAGTGATTGGACGACCAGATCGTGACTCATATTTCACATTAAAATTACCAGAACGAAAACGAGCGAACCGTTTCCGCACAGCAGATTTTAATGAATTGGTCCTCACTGTACACAGCAACCTTTTTTTATAAGCCTGCGTAGCATACTTCCCCTGGTGTAAGTGTCACCTTTCAAACGAGTGATTAGTGGTGTCACTGCGATCAGTGGTTCGAGATTTTGATGCCATCTATCAAGAAAACGCCACGCAAATTTTCCCAGGCCTAACATTTCGTCTGGGCTTTAAGTAATATATCTTTTGGCAACTACCCAAATTACCTGGTTAGTACTTTGTCTTCATTCCCCATTATAAATTTACGAAATAAAATTTATTGCAGTCAAGTACCAACAAACAAGAGTTGCGTTTTTAAAAAATTTAGATACAAGCCGAAATTAACTTCGAATGTTACCATAAATATTCCGGTAACTTTCATGAGCCTTTATCCTTAGAGCATTTGTCTGAAAGTCCTTGGAGACCATGAGAGACGTATAACTGTTTTAAAGCATCCTGCGACGCTGTACACATCATCTTTGGGCCCGTGGGGCGTAAATCTTAATTTTGAAGACTTCTAACATCATTTTGACGTTTATCTTCACTTACGGGAAATTAACTTGAGAGATATTTTCGCTTAAGTGGGCACCCGTCCCGTGTCGTCCGCATGCAAAAGTTGCGGCTCCTTGTGGAATGGTTTTCTTGGATTTTATTTAAGGTGTGCAATTTAAATGTAAAAGAAAATTGTACCCGAGGCAAAGTAATTTTCATCTTAGCATATGTGCATTTACACATGCTGCACAATCGCATAAAATTCAACATAAAATCGTGATTTTCTCGTGGTTATGCGGCGCCAGGAAATTCTTGAAGTTATCCATACAGATTGCCGGAGAAGATTGGTAAAATAAAGCAAGCAACATTATTGCATCGTTAAAATTCAAAGAAGTAAGCTTCAACGTCTGTGGTAAGGATATGAAATTCCTGCCATTGACTGCCAAGGTGTCTAAAAAGAGTTTCCGCCCTGACATGTGCGGGTGAACAGAGGTGTGAAAAGTTTTTAAAAAAAAAATTCCTTTACATTTAAACTACCATCACCGAAAGATTGCAATTCGTGAATGTACACAAAAAGGTCCTTTGTTTAATATTCAGAAAATTCCTTTGGGTTCATTTTAATGAAGTAAACTCATCGTAGCCGGGTTACATTGAAGTAAGGCTTTGTGGGGCTTTAATACTTATGTATACTATATAGAGACATGTGTACACCGAAAGATGTTTAATCTATGTTTCACTATGAATACTCCTTTAAAATAAATTGTTGTTTACATTTTATAGAAGTTGTCAGTTGTATGTCGTGGGATTAATTCTGTAGTCTTTTGTTGTAAATTTTTTGTTGGGATTTGGAGCATAAACCTGCATTACGAAGATTAGAAATACTGCTAAAAGAGCTTTGGTTTGTTTTCTGTTTTTTTTCTAATTGGGGTTGGCAGTGTAGTTTTGTTTATTCCGTGTCTGATATAATGTTGAAATAGTACATATTATAATACATTATCCGAAAAAAACATTTCTTGTTATTATTTTCTAATTTGTTTGAAAGATTGTACAGAATTAGACGCAAACGGGAATTTTAGAAAATATAATCTTATATGGCAGATAATTTTTACAAAAGGCCTTATTTTTCTCGTAATGATATTTAATTTTAATAATACCTTTGGACCGTGTCAAGGTGCTCGATTTTGTATGAAAGTATAATGGGAACGAAAATATGGTTTGATATGGAAGCAGGACGTAAGGTAGGATCGTACTGATTCTGCCGAATATTTTCCTCGTCAAAATGATATCAACTAGGACAATCACTGCTTATACAACTCCTAATTGAAAGGCTTGGCGGATGTGTTTTAGCGACGCAATACTCTCTCTATATCGTCCTCCTAGTCTTCTTACTACGTGGAACATCTGAAGATAATGAAGATACGGAAGACGAGGTCAGGACAAGCGATGTTGAGAAGATTGACATAAGAA
This sequence comes from Thereva nobilitata, assembly GCA_963855945.1. Lineage (NCBI taxonomy): Eukaryota > Metazoa > Arthropoda > Insecta > Diptera > Therevidae > Thereva > Thereva nobilitata. Next base: position 37,057,177 of record OY979696.1, read on the forward strand.
ATATGTGTTGCTCAAAATGAGGTAGATAATAGAAATGACCAGTGGATGAGTACCGTAGCCCGTAGGAGAAATTTGGAATTTTAATTTCGAAAAAACCATGCTATAAATTCAAATAACTTTTAAAAAGGGAATTTCCAAACTCTGCATACACCCGGAATTTTAATGATCTTTATTAAATTTACAAATGAATATAGAAATAAACTGTACAGTTATGATAGGCTTGGCCTAAATTGCTTTATTTTAAAGAAGTCAATGATAAGATAAAATGATGAATATGTTTTTACAAGGCCTAATTAGAGTTCCAAAAAGAAAACAGAAAATTCAAGTAATACTTTCTATTAATATTCAGTTTTTTGGAAGAAAGCTTTTTATTTGGCATCCAGCGCCTTTCGTTTACCTTACCCTGTAGTCTTTTGCATATTCCCTTGTTACTCACGATTTGCCTTTGTGGGAATGCAGAGAACGTGTTTTTGTTTCCGTTTCTACCTCACAGTACCTAGACATTTTGCTAAGAATTTTATCCATGATCTTCTGATAATATCTGACGGGAACAAGTGCTATAATAAGACCTGTTATAAGAAGAATTTGAAATGTGAAACAGGTACATTTTTGGATATGTGATCTGGCTGCTCTATTCGATTGAATCCTTCATGCCCTAATATCCACTTTAGGACAACTCCGTCACTTGAGGCAATACCGTTTAATAAATTGATGCATCCCTTATATAAGTTTTGATTTCACTATACGGTGTATTTGCTAAGTTCTTACAAAGCGGCCGACTGTTGATACGGTCTTATTAGACGAAAATTGTAAAGCTTGGAATATTTTCTATGAATAATGTCCAGCCAATTTTTTTGTTACGGCCTTTACTTTTGAAGATAAGAAATTTTTATATTGAAATTTCCTTTGTTTGCCACTTTTTTAGTAGGTACTTCTTCACATAAGTTTCCGTCTGACAAAACCCTATAAACAGCAGGAATATAAATTGATTGCTTTTAGAATCGATTTTGGATCTATCTATCACAGCTGCGATCCTGTTTGCGGGTTTAATTCTCAAAGGGCCACTTTTGACGAACTTCTGGGGAGACCTCGAGAGCGCAATTGAAGTTGTTTAAAACAAGCAGGTAGTCTGTGATTCTAAATCACTGCTCACACGGAGATACTAAAATATTGGATACTCGGCGACTGGGATAGAAACTTGGAGACTCGAGACTGTAGTTGCTCGTCATATTCACACGGTCGCGACTGAAATTGCAAGTTTCCTATTAATCTACTTCCATGATTTTTTTGGACTACGGATGTGCACTTTGTGGTAGTAGTGATGAGGAAATCGTTACCCAGTGTTGGTTTTACCGCCGCGGAAAGAGGACAATGAGAAAATTCTGGTTACGGACCCTTATATCGAAAGAAACATAAATTGTAGATTATTTGTTGCTGCAAAAGAATTGCAGGAATCTGATACTAAAAACGAAATTTAATTAAAAATGTAGTTAAAAATTGGAAGAATCCAGAGCTTGGCGAACAACTTCAAAATATTTTTCAGTAATGGACAGTCCTTGCTTCACTGATGACATCTCGCTTTCCTGATGGAGGCAAGCTGCGTCCCCGTGTAGTGATGGATAATGAGGAGTACGGATATAACAAATATTGTGAAGGCGAGCTAGTTTGTTGCCGAGATACTTGCACAGTTACTTGAAATCCGTCGCTTCGAATGTCATAAATAAGTCGTAGAGCCCCACGTCTAAACGACCGCATCTCAACCTCTGTCAAAGGTTAAATTTCTGGCAGCAAACTTAAAAGAAACATTTCTTTTCCTTCAGAAGCATTTTTTTTTGGTATCTATGTAATCGTTGAATGACTGGTCTATATATGTTAGCGTATGTCGTGTCCGTTCCATTGGAGTACTGACAAGTTTCAAGGACTGCGGCGGATAATCTTTTGCAATCAAATGTGTTGAAATATGAACGAAATATGATTTCTATCACTAATATCATTTCTTTATCAGTAAAAGCGACCAAGCAACTGAGCGACTGAGGGACTAGCATGTCGAGACTCCAAATCACTGGTTGCGCAGCTGCCGAGTGTCCGCGACTAGAGTATCCCCGTATGAGTGCCGGTGTCTGATTACGTATGACGTGTCTCTGCCGAGTATTACAGTCGTTCCGAGATTTGAGTATCCCCATGTGAGCAGTGCCTAAACGTCTCAGGGCGCTGCTGGCTGCTTCTTTCATATTGAGCATTGCCTCTAAGATTGCAATTGGTCATGTTATTATCGGGTCTGTGATCCTTAGGCAGATCATTCAAGTTCCAGGTATGGCCAATATATGTACTGGGGACCACTCTCGCAGGCGTACCGGTGGAGAATGTATAGAAGCCTCTGTGCGTGCTAAAGGAGACATCTCCATGTACTTTATCTCGGTAGCTGGCTCTAGATGGAGGAGCCTATCATCATGTGACAAGTCTATAAGAAGACTTGGCCTTGTTATAACAAATAAAGATCGCGAGACCTTTTAGTGATGCAACACCAGGAAAATTCCAGAATCGTGTCAATAATAACGGCACACTGACCAATTGGGCGAAATGCAGCCAGATTGAGAATTCCGCATAGCACCCACTGCCGCAGCTGCGGAAAGGAACAGGCCAATGAGAAAACTGAACATTTTCTCTGCGAATGTCCAGCTCTGGCCAATATCAGACACCGTGTATTTGGAAGCCTCTTCTTAAATAATTTGGGAGATGTTTCGAAACATAAAATCGGTGATTTGATCCGGTACCTAAATTTGACGGGATGGACCTAAATCCCTAGCTTACTGCTCTTTTCACGCAAAAGTTTTTCACGAGTGCACCTTAGCGCCAATTCTGTCCCAGCCTACGACTTGGATGGGGCTACAGCTCCTACCTACCTACCAATGGTATGGCCAAAATTTTCACATCATCCTCTATTTCTGAGAGTGATCTGTTATTTGAGTCGATCATACAGTTCAATACAAGAGCTTAAACATTTAGCTTCCTTCTTCTGGCCACCATAGCCGTTTTGTTGGGGTTTCGCTCATTTCCACATTTTCGAACCTTCTTTTTGACTTAGTACGAGAGAACGAGAAGTTATATCGAGTAGAAGGCTTTACTGTCTTTATATTATTGCAATGTACATCGTATCGGTTGATTACAAATTTCTTGATATAATCAGTCGATTTTAATTTGAGATTGCCGCTATCGATCTAAAAATATTGACTTCATGGTCAATAATATTCACTTAGTTATATCTAGTTAAATTTGTAGTTGCCATCTTCCATGATTCCATGATTGATCTGAAGCTGGTCCATTCAAGAACTTTTGAATAGTGTTTTTATCATTTTGCTTATCAGAAATTATTACATACCAAATTTTAAATAAAATTTCCACTCTAACACACAGAAACTTGTTAATCCACTCAGTGGAAGATTTCTACGAGAAGTTTTAATCTCCTCATATTTCATGAAAGTTTATAATTTTATTCTATCAGAAAAGTTACCCTCACCAACTCCTCCTTTTTTTTAAATTAGCACCATTTTTTTAAAGTACCTCATTTAAATTTCGCCATTTTGTGTTACTCTGCATCCTTAGTTTACTACCAGACTTTTCTATTTGCGACTTTACACTTATTTATGAAAAGGGTTATGAATAATAAAATTCAGGTCAATTTTTTCATACATTTTCATTTAACTTAAAAAATTAGCAACTAAAGTGCCTCTTATCATATCTCATTGTCGAGATAGTCTACACGATGATGTATGCAAGGGAAGGTCTCATTTTGCAGAGACTTAATTCTTGGCACACGACATGTTTTCAAGCAGTTAACCGACTTTACTTACTTATTATGAATCGATTCTGAATTTCATTAAATAGGAGCTGTCAAGAGTTAAGGGAATTGAGAAACCCACCATCGTGCATATGAATAGAGCTAATTAAATTAAATAATTGCTTTTATATCTTAAGTATACTGTAAAAGACATCTTAGTGAATGATCCTGAATCAAGTAATTTTGTTAAGAGCTGAGGATAGGTACCTATAAAGCAATTTTGGCATACTTGTATGTGATGAGGATGAACACCTTTTATTAAACTCCTTTTGTCTTGTATAAGCTCTTCACTATGGCATGTAAACTTAAATATTTAATATCAGTGACAGTTGAGCTGAAAGGAAGCACTAGAACTTAAAAATTTCAAAGAGTTTTGTCTAGAATTTTTTTTTTAATATAAATGTCATCACATATTTTTATCAGCGGACTTTCACATTTCCATATAGAAGAAAATGGACAGGAAAATTTTTTACTTTTATCACAGGAATTTATCTCGAAAATTTCCCATTAATCTTTTGGGTTCATATTTATCTTCGAAACTCTATCTTTTTTCAAAAAATCAATAAGCGAACTTTTGCTTACATTAATAAAAGCATTGGGTATCAGGAGGCGTCTGATCGAAGTTCTGCTTTTTAGATATAGATATTATCAATGCCAGTCGTTCTTTAAACTATGCTTGTGTTGTGTATATATATTTTTTGTGAAGTGGTACAAGAAAAATCTTATAAAAAGAGCTTTTTTATTATATTCTGCTACCATCTTTAAACAGGTTTAGATATACGTTTTATACCGATGCCCTGGGCTTGTTTATAAATTTCAAGACAACAAGTTGAGTTTGTCAAATAAGTAAATTTTAAACGTAGGTGTGACCATGGCGTCACTTCGATGATTTTTGTAATAGGCCCTGGTAGACCCATTCCTGTGGAATTTTCGGGAATATTGACTCAAAAGCATATTTTTACAGGTCTGCTTTACTCCCTTAAGAGGTTGCGAAAAATGATAGTGTCTATCTGATTGAACAAGTTTAGGACATTACGATGAGCTAGGAAAAAATGTGTCAAGTCTTATGTTGATATAACACCCCACGGAGGTTGATTCCTTTTCAATTTCACCAAACCGAGTTTCATTTCCCTTGTGTACAAACCTTCTTTGACCACTTCCTTTTTCAGGCATTATTGTCATATTTTCATCTCCTTTTATTGACATAAATGCCTCCACTTTGTTCCAATACAGTAGCGCATTGCGTGAGGAGACTCCGCTAATCAAATTTTTGACCCACATTGCTGTACTCAAACAGTCTTTTCTGTGACCAGTTATAGTGAAATGGTTTAAAATTGTTTGTCGATAGATATTTATTTTGTAAATGTTACCAAAACTGCTTAAAATTTAGTCCTGGTAAATTTTTCCTAAAATGTAATTTAATTTGCGCATAGTAAATCGACCATGTAGAAAGCGAATGAAGCTATGTAGTTTGCGCTGTAATTGATTTACGAGTATATTGTGTGTGTTGCATATAGATTCTCAAAAGTACCCAGTCTTAATGGGAGAACTTGTGGCAAGCTTCATGTAAAGCCATTATGGTAGCCCATCAATTTGGGACAGTTGTGTAAAGTAAGTATGGCGGGAAATGTAAAATTTAGTTCATCAAGTCGTTCGAAATGTTGTAAATTACTTTAACATTGGGTCTTTTCATCAAACCACTAGATTAACCCCCATTTTACTTTCTCTCTTCAATCCATTTAATAGGAGAAGGAGATGGCGACAATTATAAAATTTGTAGATGCTGTTTAGGGAGATAAGCAATTTCCTCGTACATTACAATAGTATAAGATCTAAAACTTTGAGTTTGTTCATATATGGCGGCAAGCTTTGATCATCATACTGATCATTTATCAACGCAAAAGAAGATATTTCTGACTGATTCAATTCTGTTGTTTCGAGGCGGCACAGAGTCGGTTGGACTAGTGAGCTAAAAGGGTGGAGACGTGGGCATTTTCTACATAAAGTTTAGATTAAATAAAAGGACCGGTGAGATGTGAAATTTTTTTAGTTTTTCAGACAGCTCGGATATAATAAAGGGATAGACCACGGGAAACTGATGTTCTTAAAATGAGTAGTACTCGGAGGAGGAAGCATACGTTATTCAACTCTTCACACCATGCCATTTTAGTCGACATGGAGTATCGTGCATTCGCTTCCAATACGTTTTTGGTGAAAATAGGTGAGTCGCTAGTTGAAATTCAACAACGGCACCATTTTATTATTGGACGCCATGATGAAATTTCCAGTCGCAATGCCATACTGCGATGGGTTACTGCAGTCATGTTTTAAGAGATAAGTGAGGAGTGCGGAAACAAAACGGCACATGTCCAATTTTGAAAATTGTTCAGAAAACGCAAAAAACTGTTTAGGTCTCTGAACTGATCACATCAACTATTTATGATTATATCAGATTGTGCTACTATTTGAACTCATTCAGAACCAAAAAAATAATACATCGAAGTGTGGATGTACCACCAAAACTATCGATTGTGCACCGTGGGCCGATCAAAACTCGGTGCGCGCATCGGTTTGATGAAAATGGTTGTACAGCATGTATGTACGTCCATCCAATTTGACCGTGTATGTGGGCCTTAAAGTTCGTAAATTCGAATTCGCAAACTGATAATCTGTAAGGATTGGGTTTGGGTCGATTAGTGGGGTCAGCTTGTCGTTTATCAGTTTTTTAAAGAAGTTTGCTACTGATGATTAAATGTAGTGATGTAGCTCTGAACTTGACCTTCAAATGTTTATTACCCGATTTAGGTATTTATGTGGAATAGGGTTTCACTGACAAAATCCTATCATCCTCTACCCATGACCCCTTGAATATCCAACCAACAACATTGCTATAGTGGATCTGGCTAGCATTACAATATCGTTAGCGTGTGCCAATAGCTGTACCGACTTGTTGAATATACTACAGTATTAGTTCCTGCATCTCTTATCACTTTTTCCAAAGCTACGTTAAATAGAAAGCACGCCAGGGCTGTCTTAGTCCTACTGTGGCAATGAATGATTCTGACAGTCAATTCTTATTCTGCATCTTGTTTCTTTCATTTTATCTTTGGTCAAGTCTACAAGATGTTTGGGAAATCTTAATTATTCCATAGCCTTATTATAGTTCGTCACGTTTGATTTTATTAAATTTATTTGCCTTCTTTAGCACTTACCTAAGACTGAAGTAGAACATCTTCCGGGCGTAATCCGCTTTGACAGTTTCCCAGCCCTGCTTCTGCCTAAGGCTGCAGTTTAACGTATAAATTATTTGAAAATACTTTATATGCTACGTTCAATAAAGTTATGCCTTGGTAGTTAAGGATCTGGTCTCCTTTTCTATGTATGGAACGCACAAAACCCTCGCTCAATTTGGAAGGTATTTATTTATTGGTCCAAATTTGTATTATGATATCGTGAAGGTCTTACGTTTTCACCTCCTTGTTTTAGAAGCTCTGCTGCAATATTGCCTTTCCCGAAAATTTGGCGGTTTTTAATTTTTTCCTAATGTAGGCATGTCTCCTTTTCTTCTCCTAGTTTTCTGCTATGCTTTGCTGCTGATCTGACACCAGAAATAGTTCTGTATAGTCCCCACCTGTGCCAATATGGCCGAGGAATTTGCCAATTGTGTTCCGATTCAAATGAAAATCGGTATATGGGGATTTTTAAGGTCGCAAGTAACGAATCTATGATCAAAGCTTATAAATTCAAAATGGCCGCACAAAGATGGCCGATAAGTTTGCCTATTGTATTCCGATTCCAATGAAAATCGGTATATGGGGCTTTTTAAGGTAGCAAATAACGAATCTATGACCACAACTTTCATTTCCCGGTCAGCTGTATGTAGGTTATTCAAGAGTTGGAAAATCTGAAAATCTTCACATCTTAGCCCCAAATGGAAGAATATTGAGCATAGTGTATCCTGAAGCTCTCTAAGCAATCGGTTCAGAATTGATCAACAAGGTTTTTTCAATTTGTTTTTTATTTTTTATTTCCTACGTTTTTGATAAAAATAAAAAAATTAAACGATTTCTTTCAGAATATTGTAGACGTATTCACGTCATTTGTGCGTATCCACGATACCGACACCCGCTTTTTTGGTTAATAGGGTTCATATCGTAGAGCGTTTGAAGCTGATTCTTTGATTACTGTTTTTGGGTTACTCCATTTAACTTCTATGTCTTCGACGTTGTTATTATTTTTGTATTTGTCCCACTTCTATTTATTTGTTCTTCGTGTTCTTTTTGTTATTCTTCTTCTTTTAACGATTTCACGTTTTCTTTGACTGTGGTTTCTTCTTTGCTTTACTATTGATAATGTGCTTCTGATTTTCGTTTCGATCATATAACGGTCGTAGTCTTTGTTTGACATCTAATATTTCTGAGCAGCGCATCTATGAATATGTGATCAATTAAACTTTGAGTTCTTCCATCCGAAGATATCCCTAGTAACCTTATGTAAAACTTTGATCTGAAATATCTTGTCTGCCATCAAATGTGGCCATCGTGCGAAAACTGATCAGTTTCAGGGTGTTTTCACTTGTCTCCTCAATGCACCTATTTTTGGTCGATATGTCTTTTCATAGACGAGTTTCACATTTGCATCTCTTATGACTATATTTACATCATGGCTAAGCGTTCTATCTAGCCAACATTAGAATCTTTTCGGACGGTCAGGTGCCATCAAGGCACTCTCAAAGTGGAAGTTTTCTTCCAAAGTAGCTGCAGGGTGTTTTGACGTATTTCAGAGCCTAAAAAAAATAGGGTTCCGCTCTGCTGTACTCCTCGCTGATAGAGGACTAAGTTAAGTCACTGAACTTAACCTATTGGGAATCCGTACCAGGCCTTTCACATTATAAAGAACTAATAAAATCCTTCGTCTTAAGGCACTTTCAACAGGGCGGACCTTAGGCTGTTAGTGTGATATCTTAATGGCCATATAGGGCTGCGGTATCACCTCCACAACCAACCTAAGACTGTCTCAGTCGACAGAATCCCGACTCAACTAATATCGTTAGTTGGCTTTCCAGCTGGCACAAAGAGGAGATAATGATTTGATTTTTCCCAGCTGTACTTCACCTGCTCCAGATATAACCATCGACATAGAGTTTTCAAAACGTCACAATGTCCAAAACAATGTCTTGTAAAAAACATTACACTAAGAAAATTCAACTATAGATCAAAATTCATTTCAAATAAAACACAATTTTTAACTGATGAATGCTTTCATTTTATTACAAAAATAATTTAACAGCTTACCCATGAAGATGTTAACCTGTTTTTTTTTTAAATTCAATTTCATTAATAATAATAATAATTATTAACCGCAAATATTTTACTTGCTCCGCTTAGGGATATTTTTCTTTTTTTGCTGAAGCACTGACAAAAATATTTATTTATATATTTTCATATATTTTTTTTAATAATTTTGATCGAGTAGGATTTATTTTTTGCCATAATTTTAAAAATTTTCAATAATAATTAGTATTGTAAGCAGTTTAGATTTTATTTTCTAGTAGATACCTAGATTTTTATGTACAAATTCTTAATTATTAATTAAATAAATTTATGTAATTATTTCACATATTAAATTACATTTATTTTTTCTTTATCATTTAAAAACTTTTTTTTTCAAAATCAATTAAAAATAATAAAAGTAATATGATTGAAAAATGGATTAAATATTTGTGGGGCTCTGTACATTATTTTATCCATTTTACAAAATAAAACTTAAACAAGAATTTTATTCATTCAATTAGTAAAAATATATATTTATTTTTGAATTTATTCTTTTTATTAATTTAATTTTCATCTTTTATTTTAATTGTCTTTAAAAATTTCAATTTTTACCATAACGAACTTTTTTTTGTCATAAATATATAGGAAACCTCATTTTGAATTTTTTTTTTCAATTTTTAATTTTTTCAATATTCTAGGATTACAAAAAAGTATTATTCTTTATTTCTTTGACAATAAAACAAATTTCCATTAAAATTAAACATTCGCAATTCGAAATTCAAATTTTATTGTTCCCACAAATTTACATTTTATTGAATTCTCATTTTGTAAATGATTTGAAACATTGTTTTTGAAATTTTTTTTCTGTTCTATTTTAAAAATAGTTGTTTATGCAGAATATGTCTGATGTCTAAATTTGAACAGTTTTGTTTACGGCATCATAGTCAAAATATTTCAAATGGCTACAAGCGGAAAAGTCATAATTCATGAGTTTTATTGGATTCGGATGATTTTGGTAAATCACTAGGATGTATATTTGATGAGAAGAGCTGAAATTGTTTACTATGATGGATTTAAACATTTTGGAAGAAATTTTCATTATTGTTTACACATGAAAATGTTCTGTGTTGACTTAAATTCACTTTTATTCAAGACCAAATTATTAAGTTTAATTTGAAAATTTTAGGAGATTTTTATATCACTTTTGGTTTTATAAGGAGCATAGTTTTACCTTGAAATGGTTTTTACAAAATGTATACGTGACTGGAGTTTGTTTTATTGCATTCTCTTAATAGGTTTTTCCTGGTGGGGAAAACTGGATTAAAAACTTTTTACGATTCCTCGTTTAATGTACGCATGATATAATTTTTACCGGCTTTTTTTGTTACTAAGCAAACACCAATAAAAATGATTTAGCAAACTTTTTCGATTTTTGTGATGCGTGTCTGACGAAAACTTGATGCAATTAACTAAAAAAATTTCCTCAAACTCTAAAATAAATATAAAACAAAACAACCTCGAAATTCAAAAGTTTCTAAATGAAATATAGTGAATATTTCAATTTTAACTATTTGGAAAGAAATTATTATTTCAAATAACTCTGAGTAAAAATTATATTTGAAAGATGTTTATTTGTCAAACAATATCTATGTATCCAATGTAGTGGGCCGAGACAATTCAATATAATAGACAGAGCAGACACATAGGAAATGAGGAAGTATAAGAGATTTTTCTAGAGCCAGGCGGGGATCTAGAATTTTGTTTTGGGGGGAGGTCACGGAATTAAAAGAAGCGGAAAAAAATTTCTACTCCTAAAAAAACAAAAACAAAATTAACAAAACGAACAAAACTAACCGAATTTTCTGGTGGATTAAAAACATACGTGCCCTAGGAAAACGTGCCCTAATGTGGCGACGTGCCCTTTCTTAAAGGTGCAGCTAACTTCAGAATTTGCAAATGAAAACATATAGAAAGAGTATAGATAAATTTGCAAAAAAGTTGGGTCGGTTTTGGTCGTTTGGTTATTTTTTATTTGTGTTTTTTTAGTTGGGTCTGACCCCGTGACCCCCCCCCACCCCATTGAATCAGCGCCTGACTAGAGCAAGACGTTATCAGGGGATAGTTAGAGATGGAGTCCAAAGTACTCCAAGATTCTTAGATGACACGACCATCTTTAGGGGAATATAGTTTAAGATTAGAAAGGGCATGTTCGATGTATCGAAAGAATGCCTACTAAGAAAAGGAGTAGATTATTTATTCGGATTTAGCGTCAGGAAATTATTATTGCACCACAAAGCTGTCAAATCATTGTTTAAGCAAGGATTCAATATCGTGTGGGAAATCATCAGGAGTACAAAGATTATAGAATTGGAGGTCGTCTGCATAGCTATGGGGATGAGCAAAATTGATATAATTAGGAAAATCATTAACATACAAACCGGACAACAGTGGCTCAAGAACAGAGCTTTGGCGACCCCAAGGATACAGAAATAAAGGAGGAAAATTCGTTATTATATCTCACACATTGGTACCTATTAATAAGAAAGGAAGCAAGGAAATGGGTGGCAGAGAACGAAAGAACAAAAGAGGAGGATAATTTATTGAGGAGAACGCTATGACAGATTGTGTTGAAAGCATGTGTGAAGGATTAATAAACTCAAATGGCCCCTATTAAATGCCATTCATAAATCATTATAGCATTATGATTAGCTTTTATGCGCCTGTTTGTAAGGGATATAGTTTCAGGGATATAGTATAGATGATGAATTTCTGGATCACCATTGGTAACAGCAACGGCATTAAGCATAGAAGAAGAAGACGAGGGATTAAGGAGATTATAGCGAGTATGGAAAGAATTCAAAACACTCAAGCGACTACACTGCATGTTCCATCTGAGCAAGTCAATTACGCTACGGTATTACGCTGGAGAAGATCTACATTAAAATCTCTGGCCACAACAATTTAGTGAAAATTAGCGGAACAATTATATAAGATTGTTGAGAGCTCAGCAATATCTTAGTGTAGTGTAAAATCAGCGCCGGCGCTTGGTATTTTTGCGCCGGGTGCATTGTGCCATATTGCGCCCTATCAGGTGTTCATTTTTTGATCGCTTGAAGGACAATGGAAAAAGACAGAAAAAAGATTACAACGAAAACAAAAGATGAAATTTTTTGAAATTTAATAAACTAACCGAGATCCATTAACTAATTCACCATTTATCATTGACTTACTGTAAGTCCTTGTTCTAATCCTAACAGTTTCAGAATGGCGTTTTTGAAAACTTGGATGGTTATTGGCGGGAAATATTTTGAGTGTTACCTGACTTTCTTCAAATGAAAAAGAAGTCACGAAAATATTTTTTAAAGTTTTTTTTTGCAAAGAATTCATTTCTTTTTTGAATCTTAACTTCTGAAATTATGCCTCTTCCAATTGCGCCCGGTGCAAGTGCACCATTTCCACCTATGAAAGCGCCGCCCCTGGTAAGAATAAACAGAAACACGAAGACATTTAGAAATTGATGATTTCACTTTCACAACTACGAATTGGACAATATAATCAGTAGACTTAAACATTAATTTGAAGGATAACTGATTAGTGATATAAATAGCAACGCCACTACCTCTCCTAGCAGAGCGATACCTTCTGTACAGGGTGAAAGTCAGTGGCATAACCAGTTCGGGTGGCAGAACACTCCGACAAGGCTGTTTCCCGCTAACCCCGATGGTTGAGTCTCTAGCTTAGCCGGCTGGTATTGAGGATATCGACTTTGTGAAATCTAATCCCCGCTACAAAAAATTTTTGGTCTTGATTTTTTTTACATCCATGGGCTTCGTGCAAACTCTCTGTGAATTTCTACAACAATCAGGAGATGTGTAAAGTATCTTTCAACAAGACGTACCATTTTAAATGTTTGCACTATCAACAAACGTCATTACGATGACATTTGACAAGCAAGACGCTAGTGGCAAAGCATTGAATAAAATTATTCTGCGTGATAAGGCTCATTTTATGTAAGCAAGCAAAACTGTCGTATGTGATGCTCCAAACACTCAAGATTATTAGTCGAACAACCTCTCCAAAGCAAGCTTTTTTGGCCAGAAATTTATGCCATGGATATGGGCAACGTTCATTTTCATCAGGACGGCGCCGGTAAAACAATGGCTCTATGGCGTGAAAATTTTACAATGACCCCTCTTGTTGAAAGACTCTGTAGTTTGTACGTGGTTAAAGGTTCGACTCTTCGAAGTTAAGGTCAACACAGAATTGCGAATGCGATGGCCGACTGCAGCCGTCGATTTAAGTCATAGTCGGACTGCGCAATTCATGTATTACGAAATTGCAAGGGAAACTTTCTATTGAGACGTGACGTTTTGCATTTCCAAAAATTGGGTTTGAAAAAAATTATGTTTTGTACATTGTTGCAAATTTCAAGAAAAAATGAATTTATATAAAATTTTGGGGATTATTTATATAATTTAAAAATTAATTTAAATTATTTAAAAATGCAGAGACGCAGATGGTGGGTGAGGGAACTCAATTTAAGTAGAGGCAATTCAGAAATTAGCCTCAAGAGCCGATTTCATTGCCAAATATTCAGTTCAGTTCAGTTTTTCTGTTGAGACTACGTTTGGCAATAAATTTTTGATTCATAAGGCGGCTCTCACACTGAGGCCACAATCAATAAGCAACTAGAAACAGGTGATAAGCAATATGCAACAATTTTGACCTTATCTCTCATTGAAGCAATATTATTGCTAGAAATCTGTACCTATCATGTCAACCGACGACCCCGATGATACGATTTTCTTAATGTGGTGGCATTTAAGAAAAAAAGGCGCAAGAAAAGGAAATATTGGGTGCCTGGAAGTATTACTTCAGCTTGAATTACTTTCCATGCCTTTTTAATAATTTTCCTTCTGCTGTGGTCTTTTCTAGTCACATCGTAAATGCAGGGACAATTTCTACAAACTTTGTATTAAAAACAGGATCGTCCGACATATTGTTAAAAAAGTAAAAAAAAGTGTATATTCACATTCCCTGTTACTACTCGCAAATATTGATACTACGATGCAATATCTGTCACTTTTCAGCATGCACTGAGTATCGCCAGAAATAATGTTGCCACAACCAGCAACATTGTTCGTTTGACCGATGTCGAGTTGCTCTAATGTGAGACCTCTAATTCAATTCAATGTAAAATAGGCGCTACCGATAATATTGCGTGTTGCCTATTGCCAGTTGCTTATTGCTTGTTGCCTCAGTGTGAGAGCCGCCTAAATTAACTTTTTGATATTGCTTACACTGTGTCGCCGACGTCAATTTTCGAATTTTGCTCATACGCAGACTTCGACATCGCGCCGCAGTGCCGCTGCAGTTGTAATTTCGTTATACACCGTTGTTTACATTTGCGCTAAACGACCGACCTTGCCGTCGCAATTTCGTTTTGACCTTTAGTGTCTAATCTAACCGCTTTCAACGAAGCAAAAAAAACGATTCAATATCGTTGCACGTTGCGAAAGTAATAAAACTGAGATTTGACTATTTTTTTCCAATTTCAAACTATTACGGGGTTAGAGCGTCGAAGTTGGCAATATAATGAATGGCTTGAATAACCTTGACCATAAAAAAATCAATCTTCCAGTTTTTGCAGCGTTGCTTAAAAAATATCTTATTCCCTCTCTATCTTATTATTTTTAACCAATCATTATCATTAGAAAAGTTTCCTAAATTCCCGAGTAAAAATAAATGATGGCCTTAGAACGGGCAAATGCCGACTGTGATTGAAACATAGTCCTCGGCCAACTGGCGGTTAACAGAAGGCTCGTTGCAGGAGAGCACGGCCGTACAGGGGGCGATTGACGGTGAAACAACGGCCTTACAGTTCCAATAACGGCCATACGACGGTGGTACCGCGGCCGTATGGTTGCTATTACGGGTATACGACGGAGGTACAGTGGCAGCAACGTGGATATTCGCCCTCCTATAAGAAAATATATTTCACTGCAATTAAATGCTTGATTTTTTTTCGGTTGTGTTTTTTTTCAAGCCGTTAAATAACAAAATTTCCCACTAAAATATAAATCAACACGCACCACACACTTCACGTACAACAAACCGACGACTTGTCACGTGCATCGATATCTTTAAGTAGGATAAATCGAAAGAACCATTGTACATAACGAAAATGATGAAGTTCCCATAAAGCACATTCAACAATACATTTGGTGCAGATTCTTTTTTTGGCTCAAATCTCCCGTCGAATGCCCGTTTCTACAGCTTAGTACTTGGCCTTTTATATTTTTGGGTCAAATTTGGCCGTCATAAGGCCGTATGTGCTCCCATTAAAAATGGTTAAAAACTCTACGGCCATCATATGCCCCTTAAAAAGCCAAGCGGCCGGTGTTTGCCCTTTATAAGGCCGTTTTTTATTTTTACTCGGGACTGAAGAAATCCTACCTTACCCCTACAGGCGCGGATTTAAGGGGGGGGGGGGGGTCACGGGGGTCATGACCCCCCCCCCCCAAAAGCACTCGCTGTTTAAAAAACAAAATTGACCCAAATAAAAAAACAAAAACAAAACATAACCAAACGACCAAAACCGACCGAACTTTTTTGCAAATTAAAAAAACGACCCTTTTTTTATCTGATAGTGTAAGCTCAGGTGTCACCCTTTTGGCCTTATCATGGTTGGCGAGTTGAAAAAATGACAGCGCCGTTTATCGTTCTCATTTTTCGTATCATAATTGCAGCGACATGACAGTTTTCGACAAAACCTTATCTTTGTTGTCGCTTGAAAGTTTTTAGACATTTCTGATAATTAAAAAATTTATAAAATTACATTATTTATTCAATCTATTTAAAAAATATTTATTCAATCTAGTCACTTGACAGTCGTGAAAAACGCAGCTTTGTCTCTTCAAACGCCAACTGTGATACGCCTGAAGGCGTTTTTCCTGACAAATGTCTGTTTTTTCGAAAGCTATGTTTCCGTTTTACAGTCGCCGCGCCATTTATCACTTTAAGCGCCAACCATGATCAAACCCTTTGTACTACTAGTCCTTCATGTCATGTCGCACACGTCATAGTGCAATGTCTAGTACTAAGCTTAGCTCGAAGGATAGAGAGAGATAGGATAGATTAGGGGAGTCGGGTGCAGTGTCTCCATATGTAAATCGAGCGTTACCGTGTGGCAAAGGCAAAAATACCGTGTTTCTAGACATGGTGATTCTGCTAAAAATGTACCGTGTAATTTTTCGTCAATTTTCTTCAAAAATTCCACTTTTTTTTTGATAAAACTAATTTTTTTTTGTCAATACAAACAAAAAGAGTTTTATCAAAAAAAAGTGGAAGTTTTGAAGAAAATTGACGAAAAAATACAAAAATTCATGATTTTCGATTCGATTTTTTCCACCTTTTTCAAGTTTAAACATTTTTTTCTTTTTCACCATCATAAAGTGCATAAAAAACCTACATAAAAAGGAATCTCATACGATGCAATGCACAAAAGTTATTGGCCAATCAATTTTCAGATTTGAACTTAATTTTTGAGACTTGTGGTGGATATTTTGAGTTTAAATGTTTACGAGTTAGTGTCAACATTATAAAGTAATATTTCTGAAAATTTCATCAATTTTTACTTAAAACATCCAAAGTTGTAGCCAAAAAACCAAAATTTAGCAGTTTCTTCAGTTTTAAATTTTCTTTGAGGTTATGTGTGCAGATTAAAATTTCGTTTTGTAACCGCTGATAGGTAATGTCACAATGAATAGCCTCAATTTTTTTCGCTTTCTTTGGACCTACACATACCGATAAATTCTCATCTATATTTAGAAAGAATGACCAAAATGGTAGATTTTTTACAAAACGGCCCATAATTTACGTAGCGGTTGCAAGAGAAAAAGTCCATTTCGTATAGTATTCGATGTAACTAACATATTGAAAAAAAATTTGAGACTGGAAACAATTCCTTTTTCACTAAAATTTGATGCTTATCTGACTCCACTATTACAAAAATCCGTAAAAAATTTTTTTTCGATTTTTTGAATATTTGTAACCGAAAAGACCCCTTAATCCACCAGAAAATTTGGTTAGTTTTGTTCGTTTTGTTAATTTTGTTTTTATTTTTTAGGAGTAGAAATTTTTTCCGCCACTTTTAATTCCGTGACCCCCCCCCCAAAACAAAATTCTAGATCCGCGCCTGTACCCCAATCCATAAAACATGTGATAACCACTTGAGGTATAACTACAGCGGTATTGCCATCCTATCATCAATCCCCAAACTATTTGCAAAACTCATGGACGATAAGATTTCCCCACTATTCAACCAATACCTTAATGAATAAGAACACGGATTCAGAGAAAGGCGTTCGACCACTTGAAACCTCATGATCTTATCTCCGAACTGTTATATTAAAATTTTGAATATCCGATTCTGCCTTAGAATGGATAAAATGATATCACAACGGAAGAACTTAGATTCCAAAGATTCTAATCAGTTCGGTAAGCTCCGATGTTCCTCAGGGTAGTCTTCTTGGCCCACTTTTATTCAATATTTTCCTCAAATTATATAGTGTATATCTATATAGTGTCCCTAATTGGCGTATCCTTTTTTCACTTGAAACTCAATGCATTACTAAACTGGTGCACCACCATTTTGCACTGAGAACAAGACCCACGTGACTATCAAAGCCTACCACCCCACACGGAAATGCCCAAAATGATGGATCTCATGCCGCTGTGTGGTAGGAGAAAATTTTGTATCTAGCAGCCCCTGGTCTTCTCCTAGTAATCCTGAATGGCAATCTTAAATTACAGTTTCTGTTGGATATGATCAAGTTCAACGAAGATTGGACATTATACCACATTACTTAAAAATATCCATTTCGGACCGATTAGTGGTCTTTAAATATTATAGATCATCGCCTGAATCAAAACAGGAATAATGCGACTGATAGAATCGAGCTCTAGGAGACGCTGGGGCTTACTTCATGTCATAAAATAATGATATAACTTTCGGGATTATGAAAATTTCTCAACTTATCATCGATGAAGTGACCTCTGCGCGCTCTGTAATACCAAAAAAAATCATATTTTTGAGTAGGAATAGGAAATCCAAAGGATTTATTGAATAATTTAAAAATTAAAGGAAAATGTTTTGTGCCAGAGAAATAATAGTAATCGTTGGTTGGAAAAGGTTAAAAATAAATACGTTTTTGAACAAATATTGACTTTGATGACGAAAACATTCCGTCCATTAAATTTTAAGCCTGATTACTACAAAAGAGCGTAAAATGTGCGTTGAACCTGTTAGTTAGAAGAAACTTTTATTGTAAGAAATATTTTAAAAAGTTCAATGTTTATGGTTCTATATAAAATCTGAAATTACTTAAACGTTACTTTAAATCTGGTTTTTTGTATCTTGTTCTGTTTTTTTTAAATTCCTATTCGAAGTATCAATCACTCAACAGATATAAAACACTGTACAAAAATTTATGTTCTTCTTATAATCATTCTTAACATTTTACTTAATTTTAATTTATATATTTTCTTGTCCTGTCAAGGATAGTTAACAAATCATGTTCATATCTCTTTTTATACCTAAAATCTAAAATAAGGACTCTTCCTTTCATGTTGGAGATACATAGCGTACACAGCGTTGCTATACTTACAGTAGGGAACAATGGTTCGTTGTATTCTGTTGGCTACGCTTCAATCTGCACAAAAGACATCCCAAGTAACTAGCACGAGTCGGCTTCGGCTCCTCAATGTAGCAACGCTGAGTCTTATGCTACACCTGCGTTACCTGTGTTGTTAATCCATTATTTTCGCGTCCGCAATCAGTACGTCCTAGCTGGTTCTCATCGTCCTGGGCAACTGGAAGCCATCTATCGAGGAATTTCGGCCGGAACAGGAGGCTAAAGGTTGAGCGAAACTGGCGGCTCATGGAGCAGTAAAGGATGAAATTAATTCCGGAATTTATTAGCGCTAAAATATCCATTAATTCGCCTGTAAAGAGTACAAGAGGAAATAAATTAACAAACAATTATGTTTTTATGGCGGGTGGTATGAGCTTATTCAGGGAAGACGTTGTTAAATTTCCGGATGTGTTAATAACTTGAAGCTTGAGGCTATGTTATTTGAAACCCGGTTAGTGCCAGATGGTGAATATTGTTCTCGGTGGCGTTTTGTTTGTGCACTACATAAATTCATCAAAATTCCAAGTCAAAAGGCAAACTGTCACGTTTTTTAATGTGGATTACTTAAAATGTATTTATGCTTGTGAAATATGTTTGTATGGTATCCTTAATGCTTAGATTTCTAAAAGGATATTAATCATTTACGATCGCATTCAAGTGAAAACACTTCAATTGTAAGTACGAGTAAAAGTTTTATGGCTGGCATTTAACTTAATTCAATTATTTGACATTGCTTTAACATAGCTTAGCCTTAGAATTTTATAGATATTTTATTTTGCTATTGGATTGCTTGTTAAACAAAATTTTTATTATTCACTGATGGTAAGGAAGCAATGCTCTTAACAATAAAATACGGAATCGTATATTTTAATGTGATAATTTCACAGAGACTGCTAGAACCGTGAATCTTGGACATGGCAGCATTTTATAAGGAAAAAGATAAACTGAAAATAAATTTATTCAAAATGGTAAATATTCCACCACTAACACGTCACTTCTATTTTTATTCGATGCGTTTTTGGTATTCATAGCCGATTATAAAACGATTGTTAAGTTTGATTTTCGAACGAGCCTCAAACTTAGCATATTCAATTTTAATGTGAGAAAACTTCAAAATACACGAGTTACATTTTACATAGTCAAAAGTTGACACATAAAACAGTTCAAAAATTATGTCGAATATTGAAAATTCATGAAATATTGCAAAACTAAGATTATGTCCGGATGTTTGTGATAAAGAGAATTTTCGTTTTTTAAATTAATTTAAATAGATGTAATCACATGCCGCACCTACTTTGGACTGGTGGAAGTGCGATTCTAGCTTCCAAGCGATGACCACGGGCAACTTTCCAAAAAATAGAAGAAACACTAATAACGTCGGTCACGTATTCATGTATCTGGTGGGTTAAGACCAAAGAAAAGGGTGTCGTGCGTGATTAAGCTGCAAAGGCTGGCTTGTCTCGGTTTCAAGGGGGCTAAAACAGTCCGACTGTGGCTATGGAAGCCGTATTGAATCTCTCTCTGCTCCACCTACTAGTTAATAAGAAGGTTGTGGCGGACGCGATGCGTCTACTGTTCTCCTTTAAGCCAGGAGACTTTGTGGATCATCGATAACTTGTCAAGGAATTAAACCTGGAGCGAATGCCCGCATTGTCCGATACCATTCCTGCCATTCTGAACTTCGACATGCCGTTAATGACGATTTTCTGAAGTTCGTCGCAATAGCAGCACGACAGGACCCTCTTTAATGAAAACATGGCCTTTTGGTTGCGAACGATTCCAAAACCGATCATGAGTAACGGCTGGGCGTACCTATATGGCCTAAGATGCGAAATATCCATGGCCCTTGGCACCACCTCACTGTTTTTCAAGCTGAGATACTTGCCATTCAGTTATCTGCCCAGACTTGTAATAATAAAGCTCTAACATCGTTATCTTTTCGCACAGTCAAGCTCTGGTTTTTAAATTTCACAATGTGTCATCATAAACTCTCCTGGATTCTCTCATATCTCTAAATTCCCTTAGCAGTAACAACAATGTTACGCTGATGTGGATCCCAGGTAAGAGTAAGGGAAAACTCATGACTTGTTGGCCCGAAACCTTTCTGCAGCAGGAGCAAAACTTTAAATTTCAACAGGTGGGAGCTAAAAAAATAATGCAGCTCTTGACGGTCCACTGTTCGCTTATTTATTATTTAAGCAGAATAGGGCATAATAGGCCAAACAGGTCGCAGACAGACGCCCTTCAAACAATGTAATGTAATGTACTATTCCTGTGTCTGCCCATTCGTTGAACAGTATATAGTACAAAGGGCGACAACGATCATTACGAGGAAAAAGTTTTACCAATTGAGGAATTTTTCATTGAACTCTGTGCAGAGGTTGACTTGCACAACATATAGCCAATATCCTTTCCACTATAATGCTGAAAGCGCCGCCATTAAATAGATGTGATACTTCATTATGACATATACAACATCTGACATACAAAACACAAATTGCTAACCTATCCGGGGTTTTGGAGTAAGAAAAAAGATGGCACTCACAGGCTTTGAAGCAATGCAATAGATGCGAGCCCATACGATCACCCACCGTGAGAGAACACTAACGCTGAGGAGTTTCCCCGGCGACTCTCGCTCGTGTGAATATGGGATTTTTTATTTAGAAGGATAGTTAAAATTAAGCGATCAAACCCATTCAAATTCCGCGATGGGCAATTTTTGTGGAATGCTTAATTTCGGCGGCATAAGAAAAGTCGACGAGAAAACTTATCGGAGGTGAAAATTCATTCGAGAGTAACTCTCAAGCCTCTAACAAGTTACTTAACAAGTATGATAGAAAGAAACTAAAACTGTTCAAAAATTAATTTGTGAATAACTATTTTTCGGCAAAGATGGGAAATCAATCTCGGATCAGGCCTTACATCTTACCTGCGTGAACTTGCGCGGGAGAATTGATTTTTCGGGCTGAGCCCAGTGATTAATTAAAATAAATTAATGAAAGAGATAATACGTAACTGTAAAGAAATTGTTTTATTTAAAAGAAACTACGATTTATAAGGGCTCGAGGAGTCCTCGAACAAAGAAAAAACGAATTCTTCGAAGTAATCGAATAAGAACTTGATGCCTAATGGGGCCCCTAGACTATCAATAATATTGTGCAATATTTTGATTTGCGTAATATTAATGAGAATGACGAGTCGGTGAGTGATATTAAAAGATTGTCTGGGGCAAAGAAGGAAACCGTCAATATTTTGCTCAATATTATTACACAATATTATTGAAATTTGAATGCTAAAATAAGTGGAACCGTAAAGCTTCAGCACAAAGAAACCAACCTTTAAAACCAGAAAAACGGAGAGATAAACCACTATATGGAAAATTTAGGAAAGGATCTTTCATTTTCAAACGAGAATACTGGCATACAAGAAAATCATTAGTACAGGCTGTGCGGCGCAAAATTCCTTCAGATCGAAAAAAAATAACCTGGCTGGTTTTTCAACGGGATAATTTAGGTAAAAGTTCCAGTTTTTAAAAAAAAATGCTTTGGAAAAAATCGGTTTGTAGGAAGTTATCGAAAAAAAAATCGGAAAGGTGGGAAATTTTTTAATGGAAAAACAAAAAATAGGAGGTTGTAGTGTGAGAAAAAACGAAAAAAAGCTTGTGTGACTCGTAGGAAATCCGTTTGGGGCTTAAATTATAGCTTTTAATACTGTTTCTTTGTAAAAAAAATTTCGTCGCAAAATAATATTAAGTTTCCGCACAATTTGCTAAAATGAAAAAGGTGCTTCGGAAAAACCGTGCGCGATCGGTTAGAAAGCATCCTACGACAATTTAAAAAAATACATTTTTTTCGTTAAGAGTTGCCCTACAACCTCTGCATAATTATAAATTTCCCAGATGCATGACAGAGCCGTGAAAACGCAAACAAAATCGAGCGTTTTTTTCCGCGAGCGCTCGCGAAATAAGGCCACAAACAAAATTTGGTTAACAAAATGGGCCACCGCGGCGGCTATTTGAGTGAAATTTTTTTATATAAATTATTGGAAGATATACTCTTTTCAATAAAACAACATTCATTGGAAAATATTGAACGGTGTAGTTTCAATAACAATTTCAAAAAGAAACCAACAGATGGCCCACCTTTTATGCAAGGGCGGATCCACCGTTGTGGGCACGATGGGCATGCCCACAACCCTAATAGACTTGTGACGTCACACTTTCACGGTATATTGAGATTGATAGGTTGATGATATCCTATGCCTTAATAAAATAAAAAAAATATGAGTGTGCTTAAAACCACACTTTATAAGTAAAACTTCAACCCAACAACTGCCGCAATTATTAAATATTAACCAGCTAGCAATATGCAATTGATATAGTGCAGGTCTGTCGGACATATAGTACGCTTTCAGAAAAGTAAGGCCAAGGACAGATGCATGAAGTATAGTGACTAGCCTACGGAGGAGCTTGATACCAGTACAATTTTAAAATATCAATATTTACGAATTCCTATTTACATTAAAACCTAAAAGGAAGCAAAAGTTTTATGCTAACTGAAATATTTTCGATTGAAATTATAGGCTAGTCGGTGAGGCATTCCCATTGCAATTTTGGCCCATAGGCGAGATTATTGTTGGAATCGCTTTGTTTTAGGGTGTAGGTACACACCCTAAGTTTGCCCACAATTTGGTTGACCACATAACTTTTTAATTAACTTATTGTGAATAAAATAGGCACTTATTTTATATTTCTTTCAATATCTCCGTTCCTGCTAACTAGACATATACGCGACATAAATAAACAAATATAAAAAGGTACGTGCCGCATAAAATCTAAATTATAATCTGTTTTTCCCAATTATAACCTGATCTTACAAAAAATGGCAGAAGTAATGAACCGATCTTGTTGAAATCTTGTTGTACATTGCCGGGACTACTTAAGCACCATCTTCAAGAATTTTCAGCCTTGTATGTGCCGTTGTTTTCGAGTAAACAAATAGTGAAAATAAGGTGATTTGAAAACTTTGGAATCTATTTGCAAGAATACCCTTGCATCTAGCGACCTCTAACAGGGCTTATTTTTTAGAGAATTTCATAAGGAAGAGCTTTCCCAAAGCATATGTTATACTAATAGTTAGCAGGAACGGAGATATTGAAAGAAATATAAAATAAGTGCCTATTTTATTCACAATAAGTTAATTAAAAAGTTATGTGGTCAACCAAATTGTGGGCAAACTTAGGGTGTGTACCTACACCCTAAAACAAAGCGATTCCAACAATAATCTCGCATATGGGCCAAAAATTCATTTTTTAGCATTTTTTCCTTCTCGCCGCGTAAAAACTGCATCAAGCGAGGTTCCATATGTCGTGGTACTTTTGTCAATATTGGGTCTGTTTAGACCCTTCACTTCCAAGAACGTTCCTCACGAACTATGTTGATGAAGGGAGAAGTGGAATGGTACCTCTCATCATCCCCACTTTCCCCTTCATCCACAAAGTTCGACCCTAGTATCTAATGAAAAAATAATATTGAAATCGCCACTCAAAATCATGGGGATTTCGTTGAAGTTTTGACCTAGTAAAATTGAACCTTCACAAGTGGAGATTGTCATGTATGAATTCCATTATTTCGCGTAAAGTTTTATGCGGCGATAAATAAATAACTACCATCAAATTCATCGGTCCTTTTTCTGCCATAGATCTGCCTACACACATTTCATTATCGTGACCAAGCGATAGCCTTTTTGTATATCTGTATGAGATGTTAAAACATTATCGGAGTCCTCATCATATTCTTCATTTTTCATCCAAGTTTTTGAAAAAAGTAATATATTCATTTTTTTTACAACTTCGTGATCTAAATCTTGTACGTTCGCACCTATACTTTGACAATTTAGCGAAAGTATTGATAATCCTAGTCTCTTCAAACACAAGTAAAAATAATTTAGTTGGATAACTTTCTTAAAAGCATGCACGCGCCGCACCTAGGACGCATAGCAAACAAATACGAATGACACACGGGGTATGCACGCTCCCGGTACATGCATGGCATGCACGCTCCCGCTACATGCATGAACATTTTATTAATGCATCCGCACCAGCATAGACGATTCCAAACGCGGGTATTGTTTTACCAAACAGTCCCCCAACTAAGCACTAACGACGTCCAGTACTCCTTGACCTACGCAATCGAACGAGAGCCGGTCTACTGAGTATGCTATTGGTACCCTTTATGGTCGCCAAGATAATTTCCCGTTTTCTTCGTCCTATACAATTCTTTAAAGTCCCAATTTTAAAGTTAGCAAAAAGAAATGCAAAAAAAAATTCAATCTTTTTTTAAATTCAACTTTGATCTAGGGGTAGTTTTGATCCCTTAACACGCATCCGTCCCTTACTTTTTTCATCGAAAGTGTCCCTTGTGTGTCAATTTGACACAATACTTAAAATATCCGAAAAATTGTCACGCAAGGAACTTTTATGATACTTTTTGCTAGCACTATTCGCATGAATTCACAAATATTATTAAACATAATTTTGAAGATCAAAAATTAATCAGTGCCCCAAATTTTCATTCGATTTGAACGACAAATATTACAGTACTATGCATTTGAATTTAAAAATTATGTCAATTTGACACAAGGGACGGATGCGTGTTAAGGGTTGAAGATAATTTATTTTTGTCTGATAATATCTATTCAACCAAACTTCAAGCAAAAAGCAGATATCCTTTGAAGTTCAGTAGTTTAGAGACTTAATGTGACAATGTGATGTGCAACAAACACACGTTTACTTTTTTAATTTTCGTGAGCGAACAAACTAACATTTTACAGGTTAATTAATTTACCTACTAGTGTTTGCCCCACGGCTTTGCCCACGTGGAACTATACACTGTACAAAATCTTGGTCAGGGCGTCATATATTTTGTAAACATCTCCTTTGTAAGAATGCACTATATCGATAATGAGCGTGTTCATACTCCGACTCGCACTTGGCCGATTTTCTGGTGGCTGTGACCACAACCTTTTTTGAGGGCTGAATCCGCCCCTGCTTTTATATGCATCAAAGAAGGCTTAATCTTCACGGGCTTGTAATAAGAAGGAATTCCCGCGTCCGACACAAGCAAACACAACAAATAGATGCGCCTCGTATAGACTAGTGGCGTATGCGTTGCTCCGCAGCTTGTCACCCCAATTTCTCGAAAACCATTGGTTCTACATAAATTTTGTATAGGAAATTTTTATGCAGATTTATCTCACGAACAAAGTTTACCTAGGCAAAATTTACTTAAAACCGATAATTTACGAGCTATTTGAGAAAAACTCATTTTCGTGACCTTTGACCATGAAGAATTTTTTATGCCATGGTGATATCGTTCTCGATTTCTTTTAAAACACCAAAATAAACCGAATCCAAAAAAAATGAAGGATATATTTTTTTAGATCAGAAGCCATTTTTAAGTCTGAAATGACTGGACTATTCTCAAATGTTTTAGTGCAGCTACAGGTGAGCTCAGACCTTATACATCAACAATTGATCAGATCTCGTTTTGAAGTAGAATCTGAAAAATGTTATCTCTATAGATTTCCAGCAAGCACTTAACATCACTGATAGAGGATAACTACATTTCAAACAAATATAACAAAAAAACTGATGAAGACATCACTTAGGAAATCTTATCTCATGTTTGTAACGTTACAAAAGGCGTCAAACAAGGATACATGACAACAACGTCATTCAATCTAAATCTATCACGAAATGAAAACATGCCTCCAAAACATCTCAACCGGTTTTACCTCTTTGAAGGTGTGTTCAAGTTTAAATACATATGACAGCGTTCTGTCCACAAACGACAACGTCATGCAATGAATGTAATCAGGAGCTGCTATGCCCATCTTCAAAATGCTTCTACGGCGTCATACGTTATTGATATGATTATTCAATTTGGCGTCAAATGATGTTGTGTCAAATCAAATATTGATAACATTCAGCCATTTTATTTTTACAAGGTAGAAGTTAAAGAAAATCGATTGTATCCTTTATTATTTCAAAAGGATGATATTAAGGGTGGTTTAATTTACAATTCCAAGATATTGTCTCACATTAAATAATCACAGTTGCACGGTCATAACCTTTGCAACACCAAATTAAATTTCTCTAAAGGTACAATCACGGTGTGACCTATGTGTGGCATAGGTGTGACCTATATGTTGATATGAGGGCTCTAGACTTTTCCGAAACAAAAACAAAAACAAATATTTTCACTTCGTGTGATTTAAAGTAACACAAAGTACAATGTATAAAGCTGCCATGTCCTAATTACTCGCAAAGCTTCTGGTTTCGTCTATATTCTATGTCTTAAAGGAGATACTACGACTACAGCACACAATAAAACTGTAAAAACTTAAGAAGTTGAAATACTTCAGTCATTCATTATGGTTGCTACACGTTTCATGTGGTCCACAAACAAAAAAAAGAAACAATTGAAACCTGAGAAAAGTACAGTCAAGGGGTTACAGGACTTACCTAGCTTCAAATAGCACTGGTTGAAGAAGACTTTTCCTAAAAGCGCACTTAAAAGACCCAAGATTCCTTGAGGGAATTCCGTAATCAGGAAGAGCAGCAGCACGGCAAGAAGCATTTTTGTTGTCCGATCCGTTTGTTTCTCCTTTTCTAATGTCTTGCTGTTTTTCCGTGGCTTCTCAACAACTTTCCCATTAACCATTTGCTTCATGCCGTTAGCATGGCTGGTTAATTGCTTTCGCCGTCGTTTAGCCTCTAGTAATGCACCAATTAGACGAAGACTGAGTATGGTTAATGTAACGCAAGGAATTAACTTTATAAGTACGCTGTAAATCCAGAAGTTGCAGTGTAACAGAGCCTGATTCTCGTTTGCTAGATCGCTGTACATCATTTTGTAGAGGGTTATATTACGGCCTTCGGACGCATTGAAGGAACTATTAGGCCGAAAGGTGTTTCCGCTATCGTCCAGCACCTCTACTGTTGGTGTTATGCTAAAGGCTAAATACAGAGGAGGGATGACGACCAATGGACAAACTACATACGAAGCTGCTATGGCGGTTAATGTGGTCCTCATTCCGCACCATATCCGATTTTTCTGTGGATAACCCACGGCGATGTATCTCCATACAGCTAAGGTTACTGTCAGCCAGATAGAAATTGTATGGCAGATTTGCGTGAATATCGAATGAAACATAACGAACCATGTCCAGCTGTAGGTGAATCTCTCCTCTCTAGAATAGTTTAGCGCCGGCAGAATGTATCCATTGCACGCATATGGGATGTAGTCAATCATTACAGCAAGGTCGGCAATAGCCAGGCCAGTTAGGATGGCATTCGTTGGTGAGCGCATTTCCTTCCTCGAAAGGACGACGATGTTAAGGCCATTGGCGAGAGTTCCTAGAACACAGACCAGCAGGGATGCGTATCCATGAATCGGGACGTAACTGAAATTTTGTTACATATTAATTACAAATTACCAAGTGCCGGAATCTAATCACTAATCACTTACACCGTATGGAAATTGTCCAGATTCTCCCCGCAATACTGCGGCTCTGAAATGTTGTAATCATCTGTCATTCTGCTGTAATTGAAGATTTCCGTCTCGCCTTCCTCATCAATGATGTCGGTAATTTTGCCTGAAAAGAAAAAAACGGGATTAGTTTCGACAAATTAATTTATATTTAAATTAACTTCCTTCTGGTGAATGAATTACAACAATAGAACATAATTAAGTAAATACCGCTTTATAGGGAAGTAAACATCGAGATCCTTTTTGTTTGCGGAATTTAATAGGGTTTTAATTGAATGGTTCAAAGGATGCCTTGTCATGAATAGACTTGAGAACAATGCACGAGGTAAACAGGAACATGAATTACTTTTACCATTTTCACATTATATTCCCGGTGTTATTATTCTAAAGGCGGGTATTTGTGTTGGAAACTTATCTAAATATAGTTTTATATATATGTATGTATGTACATTTTCACATGTTCAAGTTTAAGCATAAACAAGAACTTTGAATACTTTGAAAGTTGGAGAATAATAATGGCTTTTGCCAGCACGTGTAGAAATAATCAGAGCGAGTAAGGTTTTAGTTTCATTCACATTTGTTCGTGGTGCTCTTGTAGAATTTCATTGTTGCAGTATCAAAAGATGAAAATATCAAGTCATACCAAAACTTTTAGTGTTTTTTTTAAAGTCTCAATTTACATGTTTTTATTTGACTTTGCTACTTCAATATTACTTGATGAAAATATTAGGACTTTTCTATTCGATACCTTAGATGTGTGACAATAGTGCTTCAAGTAGGTAACGAATTGTTGGACATAACAATGCGTTTCTTGGGAGACAAATCCCTTGAAACTACCGTGATAATCGAAACTTGTCCGAAATTTACCATACCACAACCTATACGGTTGTACTGCTAAGTTTTTCCTTTAAGAATTCCAGCAAAATGTGTGGGCGCCTTAGACCATATTGAACAACGATTTGACCAACGCACGGATACCTGTCGAATGATTATTATTTTTATCCTCAAAAGAACTTTTCTATCTCCTTTATTACAAAAAATTTTAGAGCTGCTTTGTTACCAAAAATATGGAGAGGCTATCTGCAAAGGGCTTGTGTGCTGTGTTGGATGTGGCACCGTCCTGTTGGTACCTCATGTGATGTAGGCCCAACTTTCGTTTCATGCAATAGAGAGAAAAGCATACAAATTTCTGTGCGATAAAAGAGCTCCAGAGGTGCACTTTCGCGTTGACTTTGGGATGTAAATCGGGCTTTACCGCATTGCCCTTATAATTGCCGTCGCTGTATCTATTCCGGATTTTCAATGCCGCAAATGGCGGCTATTCTGTTTGTTAACAAAGTCCGCTAATTCAAAATGGTGCCTCGTCACTCATTATGATTTTTTGTTAAAAATTTTAATCGTCTGTACAGAGCTGTAAAACTAGTTTTTACGGCTTTGGATACTCAATAATAAATTGTTATCGGCTACTAAACACAACTGTCAAATATGAACTGACAAATGACAGCAAAACAAAATGGCGGCTGAACCATATCGGCATGAAACGTAAGACGCAGCCGTATTTCAAACAGAAGCCAACACACGAATCGTTGTGGTAGGAAACCGCACTATACAAACTGGTAAGACAATCCGAGCAAAAAGTATAGGAGTTGCTTTCGATAAGATACAGTAACCTGAAAAATATTCTGGTGAGGTGTGAGGTCAGCGCTAATGTAATGGTTTGGGTGGAGAACAAGCTAAAAAGAAAACAAGTATTCAGAAAGGAGACTCACGGCTCTGAGGGATTTCTGGCACTAGATGCGTATAACGCTGAGTTTTATCAGCTCTACTAAAGAACAAACACTGTCAAGGCTTCTCTCGAGAGGTTAGATGAACTGCTTGAGGACCTGTTGGAACTACCGACGCGATGACGTGATGATCATGTCATACACCAAATTTAATTTATGAACGCACAGCAGGCAGACATCAGGAGAAATTTCCTCCGAGTAGTAGAAACGTGGTGTATAATCATAAAGCTGTAAACATTCTATATAAAGGCCACGGCGAATGGCCCAACGAAATTCGTTCCCAGCGAGAAATAAAACAAGTGCTTCCACTGGAAGCTTTAGTGATGCGCTTCCCGAGTATTACGAATCGGAAGTAGGTTTGGTGCAAGCTGCGAATTCTCCTTATTCTTTGAAGATACATGACAACTCGTTGTAGATTTGGTTTGATTTCAGTTTTCGTCGGTCTTCAAGTGATGAGTATAGTGATTAGTGAAGTTATGCTATATTTAGTGTTATGTTATTTATCTCAATTATTTATGTTCTTTTTAAAAAATATCTGAATTTAGTTAATTTTTTTATGTTACATTATGAATTTAAGTAAAGTTTTGTATCAGAATATCAAAATATTGTTTTTCTTATATTAAATGGTCAAAAAAGAGAGGATAAATAGTACACTTTCTGTTTTTAAGTATGAAACTCTCTCTTTCTTTAGCTCTTTTAGTTCCGCTTCAATTAAAAAAAACTTAAATGCTTCGCATATCCAGCGGCGCGGAGAAATTAAATGTATGGGGAACTCTCTGGCGGGCAGGCCCAGATTTACAAACGGGCTGACTGGGCATATGCCCAGGGCGGTAAATTGGCGGAGCGCAAAAATAAAAAAAATTCGGCGAAAATTGATTTTGGTGCATGAGAGGAGCAACAGGAAATTTAACTTTTAACGAGCGAAATTCTTGTGGTTGAGAGTTTAAGTTGTGTCATAATATTATAATTTCAATAGTAAAGGCCGTACCGTAAAAACTATTTGGACACTATTCATAGAAAATTGTCCAAGCTTTCCAATTTTGGAAAAAAAATTATGGGTTAACTAAGTATTTTTTTTGGAGAAAACGGTGGTTTTAGTTGAAATTTTAGTTAAAAAAATAAAATTTTGATTTTGAACTTACACATCTTCTAAACGGAGTTACTGAGGTTGATACTATTGATATCAAAATGAAGAATGTACATTTCTCTAAAAAATGAGCCTAATTACGTTGCTTTACGATAACTAGTTGAAGAGTAGTTAAAGTTTAAGTAAATTAAAAAATTATTCAAACGTATTTTCTTTAACACCCTGTGTCTCAGTGGATAGGGCCGATAGCCCCTCTCTCTAGAACCATTTTTTTCTCCGGATACATCCAGGAATCACCCCTTAAAATATTAGCATCTCAGCCGGGAACACCCTGTATAAATAGGTTTTGATTTGAACTGACTAATAATCTTGAATTTGTAAAGCCAAGATACAATAATTGGAGCAGAATCGTGTCAACGAGGTGGGGAGGGGCGATAAAGGAGATAAGTGAGAGGGACGGAAAAATATGGTCTGCCCAGAGCGCCTGCAAACTGAAATCGTGGCCTGCTGGCGGGCGGACGCCGCCACCTCCGACGGGCCATCTGTTTGGGCCTTTAGATTGATTCGGTCGCCGAGCTCGGCGGCGTCTCTATCACCGTGGTCTGCAGATTGTGCACCTTCATGCAAAAGCAGTGTATTCTATTCGTTTTTGACAGTCGCTGTGGAAAGCGATTCGTCGGTCGCCCTTAGCATGTTTATATAGTATAAAAATCAACATTGCCCAATTGGGCGAAATTTAGGCAGAAAGCTAGCACAAAATGTGATCTCGCTGAAAATAGGGTCTTAGGTACTTTTTTGGGTGTAGAAAACGATAAAGCTTATAGGCAAATAAATTTAGGCAAAGATACTTTACAGTTTTCCCCGAACGCCAAGCTTGAATAATTCAGCGGTTTTGCGCGCGTAGAGTTTTGGAATTCGTTTTCTTATTTATCATAATTTTTATAAAAATAAAATTTTTTTTTTAAATAAGCTATAATATAAATTTTAGTAAAGTTTTCCGCTCTTTCACGTGGTGCTATTAGTTTTTCGAATTTTTTTTCCGAGATATAACGCAAAAACCAATTTGCGGAATTATTTTCGAAATTGTGAACTTAGCATACACTTTAGAGCAGCAAAATTTTTTTATCGTTTTCTACACCTAAAAAAGAAGGTACCTAAGACCTTATTTTCAGGGAGATGATATTTTGTCCTAGGTCAAAGTCTGACAACTGGACTAGCAAGGCATTCTCTATTGTCGTTACAAGGAAGATTAAAGGACTGGTCTATGCTTAACCAGCTGGCGAAGTGGTCTTCTCAAAGAATTTAAAACTAGTCGCTCGAATTGCACCTCCCTCAAACAAACGGAGGTTCGCTGGATCATGCTGGTTGAGGATCAAGTGCAGGAAAGAATATTCTCACAGCAGTAGACAAACAAGCAAAATTTATATATCTTGACCATGTATTGGCAGGCAAAAATGGTGTTCAAGCTGCCGAGGGCTGCAACAAAAAGAGAGTTCCTGAACATTCAACTGGAATCTCTTAGTTGAATTGTGGAACTAATCACAGGATCATCAGATATTAGGCAAAAGAATGAAAATTCTTGGAAATGACTGGTCAGCTGTGCCTGGAGTAATATAAGAAGCACAACTTTGATTAAATTACCAGAAAGGGAACTCCCAATCCAGTTCTTTAGAATATAGTCAACACCAATAGCAAGGAGTTAAGCGAACATACTAGTGTGGCATACTCTACCAAATCCATTAGTGGTATTAAAAAGACCAAAATCGCCAAAGATCGGTGTGCGTGGATACGTCGGCAGGTTGGACAGGTCATGCTTGAAGGTTTTCAGTACATCTTTTTTGGCTTTGGTATTGCTATCGCATAATTAATATATTCTAGGTACTTCATAACATTTTGCTAGTTTCTGTTATCGTGGTTACATGAGGCGATCGAAAGCTCGACTTGAAAGTGGTTTGAAATACGATCTGTGTTTTCGGTTCTTCTAGATTGAGTTACTGATTTAGTCCAGTCAAATTAGGGTTTCACCTCGGAATGAGATGTAATAAGCTGAAAATTGGTATGAGCCTTTGTTTTGGCATTCTAAATGATGTGTTAAAAGTGTCATATAATCTCGTGTCCGCGTCTTGAGATATTAAAGGTCAAAGGTCACCAGAATCAGTTTTTCGTAAATATCTCGTAAATTATCGGCTTTACGCAAATTTTGGCTAAGTAAAGTCTGTTCATTAGATAAATCTGCATAAAAGTGTCCTATACCGAATTTACGTAGAACCTATAGTTTTCAAGATAAAGGGCTGCGAAGTCTTGGCATCGTGCTGCATTCGTTTCCGCACCACCTCTAGAATGCAAGGGGCGTTTTTTACATGGTGTTCCCGTAGGCCGTTAGGACATTTTCAGTCTCCGCGTGGCGATGGCTACTCATTAAATTTAAAAATTTTTTAAAATGTTTTTATCTCAATTACTAATCCATTTCGTTGAACAGTATTAACCTAAGTTAATAGACTTTAAATTTCTAATTCTACTGAGCAAAAATTTTGCATTATTGCTGAAACTATTGATTAGGTGCAAATTAATAATAAACTAAAATGCATTAAATACCCTTAATAATCAATTATTTTCGCTCAAGCTGAGAATTACTTGTCTTCAAAACAACATCATATTTGAAACTTTATAC
The DNA here is from genome assembly GCA_963855945.1 of Thereva nobilitata. NCBI lineage: Eukaryota > Metazoa > Arthropoda > Insecta > Diptera > Therevidae > Thereva > Thereva nobilitata. The sequence goes on from OY979696.1 coordinate 37,091,075, forward strand.
TCCAAACGAACAACCACGTTCCAAGTTGAAGTAAAGAAGTTGTTTACATTCAATGCCAGATTACGACATAAAAAGTCCATCAATCATCCTATTCTGGAGGATTTTCTAGAACCTTTGACTTGTAATTGGGGCAAGTATTATTTACCTCGAGTGATTCAGGCAAGACTGAAAATGTAAAGAATTCGCAACGTGTGATGCTAATGATATGATAAAATTTGCGGTACAGCATATATCGGATGAAAGATTAATTGGAACCTTTTCTAATGTATGCCAAAAAGGTACACAGAACAGATTACATGTCACTTTCTTTAGGAGCACATGACTTATGCTCTTCGACATTTACATTTAAATAAGTTCATTAAAATAAACAATATTTTTCCCTGGTGTAGATCTAAGGGACAGGTGACAGTGAACATCTTCAAAAGTCTCAAATTTGTTTGACATGAATGTTCTAATTATACTTAGTGCAATTTCCTGAAAGTCGAACATCTGCCTTCGGTAGTTTGCAATTAAGTTCGAAGTCAACAAGTCTTTTACCCTTTTTTGTTTCAGGAACAACAGGCTTCTACAAAAGGAAATTAATACTCTACCAAAGAAAGCAAACTGTGGGGGAGTTTATTGTTGGCACTGCTTCCATTTATAACATCGCCATACCAACGCAATCACACCACAAGAACGCCTCCATCTAAAGGAAATACGAACTTCGTTTTTGCCACGATATTTGTACAGACGTGGCGACGTTGGATACTCAAGCTGTCGGGAAATCCCGGTATGTCCTAAGGTAACCCTCAGGAAAACGTGACCAGTATACCGAACAAGACTTCCTTGTAAGAAATCCCCCTTATTGACAGCAGACAAATATTTTACAGATGCTTTCAACACAATTCCTCCGGGAATATTTCCATGTTCATTGAATTCCTGGAATGCGAAAATCAGTCCCCAGTTCAACAGGAATACGTACATACGAAGATTGAGGATTGTTATGGCGCCTCGATTCGCCCTCAGGTGAAGGGATTATTGAGGACAGTTTTCGGATCTTTATACCTTGGGTAAAACCTATATTATGCCCCCGAGAAGCAGATAAATATGAGCAATAAATTGGAGAGTGGTTAACGATAAAGCCACAAATAATGAATATGGATTTTGATAGCCTATTTTTTTTATGTGTTTTATGAGGCACGAGCCTTATACAATTTATAGGCAACATAATGTTCGTGGACCCTTTGGCTTTATGGCCTTGAATACTACCTCAAGAGGCTTGGGCCAGATAGCATTGAAATTACAAATCGATTTTGCGCACGTGCTTAATTTCATTCCAGAATCTGTCAATCATTCAGAAGGCGACTATACCGTATCCAGCGAAATCGAATTCCTGCTTGGAATCACGAATCTTTTAATGCCTTCAAAATACGGTGTCCTGCAAACTTCCGTATGGCATCCGAGGCATCCAATTATGTCGTTTCGAATTAAATTAATTACTTCATCAAACCCTCGCATAATTGCTTCAATCTCGTGAAGATAATAGGCTTTTCAGCATACGTGAATTATCTAAGTGATGTATGTGATGTTTAACACAATTTGACATTTTAGAACGTAGGAGTTTTAAGGAGTTTTTTACTTACGTAGAGTTTGCCATACTTATTCGGCATAGAATTGATGCCAAGGCTAGAAAAATTGATCAGATTTGGTTATCAAGGTTATTGATGAATATATGTGTTTTTACTCCCCTTCTTGAGGATCTTAAATAGTATTCACCTTATGAAATAGGCACGTTCCAAATTCCTACATGCATGTCAAAACATCAGTTGCAAAGAAAAATGACGTTGTCAGAAGCGTCTTAAAATGACATCAAATTAAGTCGGTTAAAAATGGCCTACAGGAGAGTTAGTGTAGCTTTTGCAATTAAATATATCTGTGAGCGATATTATAAGAGATTGGAGTCCGAACCCTGTTACGCCACGGGGTTACGCCATTCTAGATTGAACCAAACATTCATCCTAGGTGTTAAAGATTTGGACAATTGAGAAATATACATTTTTCTCGCCTAGATACAGTGCTAACACAGTTTGAAGGGACTGAGTTAGCGTTCTTACTAAGGAAATACAAATCCCAGTCAATGGCTTATAAGAAGCGGATAACCTCCAGCGATATGGTAACTACCAAAATGTTAGACAGTTCTTTTAGGAGCAGTATTGCTTGGATCAGAATATTGAAATGTAGCATTATCGCTTACTAAGCAGTGTCCTAATTTCCGAGAGGTAAGTGAACATCAGCGGAGTATCTAGTTGGATAATATGCAAAGAATTAGCAACATTTAGGAATAAATACTGAAGGAATAGTTTGAAAATAAATCGGTGGTGAGGTACCTTTAGATTTGGTAGAACCAATACTGTATGTTGATTAAAATTTTAGTACTGCTATTCCCAAGGCTTAAAAACCTCCTTAATAACAGAAAGGTTTTTTTTTGCAGCAGTCAGCCAAAGTCATAAATCAATCATAATCTTAGTGAAACGAATCTTAACTAGATATATTGTTCAACATTTATTCTAAAACCAAAGCAAAACTTAACTATTTCGAACCATAATGCCTAAGGGGGCGTTCAAGTATTACGTACACCCCCCCCCCCCCTTTACAAAACGCTACGTAACATCCAAATGACCATTTTTACATAAAAGTCACAATTATCTTTCGCAAAGTACCGGAAAGTCACTAAAATACCTGTGTTATTGTTTTAATCGCGTTTGCGGTAATAATAAATAAAACAAGAGATTTTTAACTCGCCAAGTTGGGAGATTTTAACTCCCTAGATTTTTATTTAAATTAAAAAACAATATTACGTAACGCGTTGTTTGAACCCCCTTCCACCCCTGTAACGCATTGCAACGTTTTACAATACCCCCGCTCCCTCCAAATTGCGTTACGTAAAACTTGAACGCCCCCTAAGGGCAGCCTCAGTGAAGCCACTTGTATCGCATAATGATAACAACCAGTTAGTAAATATGGGTTTATCTTTTCAGAGGCATTTGTTTACTTTGTGAACAGGTATTTTTATTCTCTGAAGTAGGATTTAGCTTTAACATTTACTTCAGCATAAATTTTAGGTATACAGCAAGTTAGGAAAAGAGCTTTGTGTGTTCCTGGTTTTGGCTAGTTTCAAGAGTTTGCCTAGTCGCTCGGGCTTGACTGTTCGAGAGGGCGAGTTAAATAAAAGGTCCTGCTTCTTTCTATCTCGTAACAGTGACAGGAGACGGCACTCTCCTCGAGCCAGAATCTACGGGTAGGGTTCTCCGGGTATTTAATCCTCCATATTTGGTGATTTATTTATTTATTTATTTATTGACAACCAAGGCACTTAATTACTAATTACAATTAGATACAAAAATTAACATTAACGTAAAAGAATGTCTGTGAGTGTACGTATTAAACTATCTTCTAGGTCTATAATGTTAGTAAGCAATCAGGAGGATAGCAGGGAAGTTAGTTTTCTTTGGTAGGACATTTTGTTAATTGAGGGAGAGAAACAGGCCGCGTAGGTATTGAAGGTAATCAAGGGCGGCGGAACGCGTGCGGTTGGAAGGAAAAGTGTACACGCACATTCGCTTTGGGTGGGGAAATCCACACCCAACATATTTTATGTACACGTAATAACCCAGAACTTTGGAGCACCATCTCAGTCGTTGGCGACGAAGTAACGTGGTCGAAGTATTAAGAATTTCTCCATAGGTTCCTCATGAGGAACCCATGTGGCAAATGTGGGGCATACCGAAAGAGGGCTTTCCCCTTAGTTTCCTCATGAACACCACACAAAAAAAAGCGATACGGAAGCGAGGTATGCTTTATCAATTTCTCATAAAGGCGCTATGAGGCAAACCTCATTACAAATTAAATAGGACAATCCCAACATCTGCCTTACGTATTCGGAAAGCTTTTTAAAAAGCTTTAAAGTAATACCCTTAAGCTTTAGTTTTACTCATACAAAGCTTTAGTTTTTGTTGTTGTATTGTTCCATATTTCAGTCATGTTACGGACCGTGAAGGGTCTCTTTCAGCCGACTCAATAGACTGATTCTGCCTCTATTATAGAGGTCAAGCAGTCACTCGCGTTTAAAAATATAAAGTTTTCGACACCAGCGCAATTATTACTAATAAATTCACGCCGAAATTCTTAAATTTGTCTGCCTCTTTTTCCTCTCGGGATAGGGTAGCAATGATTTTCCTCAAGGGGGCGGCCAAATCGGGCATTCCTTATGACGAGGCGAGAATGATGCAAGGGGTTAGATGCCCTGTGTGGGTCCTGTAGAGCAATCCACACAGGGTCCACATGAGGCAGTGGAGCTAACCTCATAGGGGCCCTATCTGCACCCTCCGCCCAAAATGCTAATCGGCCATAACCCCATAACCAAAGAATTTAAAACCATATAACTCAAACGGTAAATAAATTGGCCGAACTTTTCACATTTTAACGGTTATCTGTTCACGTGCTCCCCACCCACAATGATTATGCTCCGCCGCCCTTGAAGTCAATACAGCACCTGTTAACGGGTTCGTTTCTAGCATATTCAGTGCGATGCGGATACTCTTTAAGTAAATTCGAATGTCGATTATGGTCATTAAATTTGATGGTGTCGGACAGGAATTGCACCTTAAGGTTATTGTTCAGGACATCCATGGTAAAATAATATATGAGCAATTTACGTCTAAGGGATAGAGGCAAGATATCAAGGATTTTGCGAAGGGATCATTACGCAAGGATCCCGTCGAGTCGGAAGACCTAGAACAACATGGAGGAGAACAATATTATCAGAGGCCGCAACTACCGGGAAATCATGGTCAGAGCTGAGAGCTGATGCGCAAAACTGGTGGCCTTGTTCCGTACCGCATAGCAGTTCGGAGGTCAGTATCTTCAGATTGGATGTGGTGGAACGACCTTTTCTGAAACCATGTTGCAGATCCTTTAGGTTCGGAACAATTAGAGGGGCAATCTTGTCATAGATAAGTTTTTCAAATAGTTTAGGGATAACAGATAGGATAGCAATGCCCCTATAGTTGTCCACCGCATGTTTATCACCTGATTTAAAGATTGGTGTGAGGAAGAATTTTTTCTATACCGAGGTAAATTTACCGGTATATAGGGATTTAGGTGGCACTGATCGCCCATCATGTTTAAATAGCATAGTTTTGTGACATAGAAACAGTTTCGAGTTAACCAAGTCATAGCAGGAAAAAGTGTGAGGAATATTTTTTGACTGTAATGTGTCTTTATAGGATCGGAATCAGGCCCCCAGAGATCTGTGCGTTCCGCTCAACAGCTTATTTATGTTCCGGTTCCAGTTTGGCATTAACGTCCCTTATTATTTGGCTTGCCGTGAGAGCTTAAAGTTCAGTCAATCTGCACTGTCTTCCTTTTCTGGTAAATGGTGCCGGAACCGTTTTGTACCGATTGACACTACGTCCTACGCTACTCTCTGGTTCACCGACAACCATAATGGCATCATGACATCAGTTTGGATCAAGTTTTTTTTGGGCAATAACTAGCTCTAGGAGTTCATTCAGGACAAGGCAAGATATAACTCCTGCAGATATCCTTTTACTACCGTGGCCCAAAAGACTTCTCAAAATTAGTTACCATTAATTTGCGAGTCATCTTAGAGCCCTTACTGTAGTATCAAAGGATGTATTGTCAAAGGAGCCTTCGATATCGGGCAGTAAACGCAATTGCTTTATATGACACTGCATTTTCCAGGTTGAAGTCCAGGTTATGAAATGTCATCTCAGTGTAGTTTCCTTCTGGGAGAGCAGGGCTTTTGCGCAGTAGATAACTGTTTCTTATCACCCTGCCGACAATTATTTCCATTGTTTTCAAGGCCTATAGAAAGTAGGCAGGATTCAGTGTATCTGGTATGAATATAAAAGTAATGTCAGCTGGGATTTAACAATGTGCGAAGGACGCCCTGATTATTTGCAGAGTAAGGGCCCGATTGACTTGCACAAGAGAGCAGTATGTATAATAAATGCCGTTTACTCCAGATGGATTGTGTGTTTGGATAAGGTGTTAGATTAATATTTAATTTTTCATAATTCATTTACATATATGTCTGAAAAAGTTTTCATACAAAAATGAAATAGATAAAATGCTTCAAATATAAAATGCACAAACCGTCTCGATACTATCAATAATATATTATACACTCAGAATATCTAACAAGGATGAATAGGGTTTTTAAAAATAAAATTTCTTCGTTTCTACGTCTTACAAATAAATATCGTAAAAAAAATATTATTTTGATTTTATTAATGTGTGTGCGTCTTAAATTTAAGGTTTAAAATTTATTAAAGGGCTTAAGGCAAGGTCCTGTGAAGGAGTAATTTGAAGTCGTATCATTCTCCTAATTTATTTATTTAAAAAAAAACAAATAACATAAATAAATTATTAGAAACATTTTCTTTAATTTTAAATTCCACATAAACAGGAATCATTTATGCAAAGTTTATGCGAAAATCGTGGGTAAATTATTCCCAAAAGGCTCGTTTCTTAGCTTTTAGAGAGATACGAATGAGTAGTATTATCTTAATGTTTCTTTTAATTCGTTCAACAATGCCTTATTTAAGAGATTTCATGGCTTTCAAGTTGAATATATGTATTAACATGGCAGCCCTAATAAGAGCATCCCATAAAAGGTTAATAATAGGGCACCAAAGTTCCGCTTGAGTCGGGTCTTCACTGAGCGGACGGTGCACCTACTTGTACACCTAGTCGTCTGGTACTGCCTGCGTCACAGCTTTTATTGGCTGATTAGGGGAGTTCACTTGTTTCAGGAGGCATAACACTCCGACGAGACTGTCTCCCGCTAACCCCGACGGTTGTGGCTCAGCCGGCTGCTTAAACAAATGAACTCATACAACACGCAAGAGTCGAAACTCGAGGATCACTGCCTCATCCTCATGCACAGGCGCGGATTCAAGGAGGTGGTCACGGGGATCATGAACCCCCCCCCCCCCCAAAAGCGCTCAGTGTTTAAAAAATAAAATTGACCCAACTAAAAAAACAAAAACAAAAAATAACCAACCGACACAACTATTTTGCAAATTAAAAAAGCGAGCTTAAACTAGTTGGGTTGTGGGTTTGACCCTTTCGGTCCATACGATCAACTTTCCAGTATAATGAATGTTGAATGTTATGAATGGATCTTTTAATATTAAATGAACAATGATTACAACAAATTGTAAGAAATTTCATACACGGTTCTTGAAACTAACACAACTCCTATATCCATTGGGCGACGCGACGTAGACTAGTCATGCTTCAACATGTTGTAAAACTGATAAAACTACATAGTCACGGCGTACCCTGAAAATTGGTTACTGCACTAAAATTTCTTGTCTTTACAAGGGCCATCAATGTGTGTATTTTTTGTTTGAGGCAAAAAAGAAGAAGAAGAGAGGTAGGAAGAATTGCATTGTAAATGCGTTAGTTTTCACGCAAAAATTTTTGTTTTATAATAACTGGTTTGGTTACTGCACTTCGCTGTTTTCATTTCTACCCCTTTCTTCTTAAAAATCGGTTTTACTACATAGTAAGCATGACTAGTCTAGGTTACCACAATACCACTTTCGTAAAATTAAATAATATAATATTAATAAACTGACTACTTCGAAAATTGGAATAGTTTTAGTACTAGTGGGAAATTGACTAGTACCAGAACTGGTGCCAAAGTAATCCTGAGAGAAGTTAGTTCAAATAACGATAATAGTGGTAAACCCACAAGATTTTTCTAGAGAATTTGTTTTTCCTGAAAAAATCGTGGTGTTTGTGGCGTTTGGGTAACGTAATTGTTGAACGATTTTTAAAGAGTGCTCGGATTTGGATAAGTGATGTCTTGTTGGGAAACTATCGCTCTGCTGAATCCAGAAAAGGTAACTTCATTTGGAACGAGTTTCATTCCAACGAGTTTCGATATTAGAAAAACTAATCAATTTAAGACGAAGTCGGAATCATATTTGGTTCGCGCCCAATATCGGGTAGGTACAAAAATCACGAACTTCGTTCAAACAAAAAAACCGCTCGATCGACTTTTATGAAAATCTTTTCAGATTGTAACTTCGGTAATACGCTACGATCGGCACCTCAACGAAGTCGGTATCATTTTTGGTTCGCGCAAAATCGTGGAGGTACAAAAATGACTTACGTCGTTTAAACAAAAAAACGACTCGACCGAATTTTATGAAAATCTTTTCAGATCATATTTATGTTAATACGCTTCGATCAGCACTTCAACGAAGACGGTCTCTTTTTGGTTTGCTCGAGATCGTGTACGAAAAAATAACCACACACGTACGCACACACACACATACTTGATCTATACTATACTCTTTAAATATATGTTTTGATTTGCAAACTCTGAAGTTAGCTGCACTCAAATGACGCGTGTTCATCAAAAGCAGATTAGGGCACTTTTCGTAGGGCACGTTTGTTTTTAAGAATATTCGGTTGGTTTCGCTAATTTTGTTTTTGTTTTTTTAGGGGTAGAATTTTTTTTCCTCTACTTTTATTTTCGTGACCCCCACCCCCTCCAAAACAAAATTCTACATCCGCGCCTGCTCATGCATCCTTAAGATTACCTTTCACCTATCATAACCTTTTTTTATCTTCGGGATTGGCCTACTACTAGACATTACACCAATACGGACTGGTAGTATAAAGGCTGACACCTAAACTAATACTCTTTCTTATTTCATATGCATTTGTAAAACACAAGTCGATAAAATGGTGCCCAAATATATCATAAGTACGATGAGTTATTTATTGGCACAAAAACAGTAAGAGAATTGAATCTCACACATACATACTTCCATATCGGCAACAGATTGTAAATTTACGATATTCTCTCTATGTACAATTCTTTTTCCTTTACATTTTGCAAAGCCCCGGATAAATCGGAAGCTATCGTTGGATTTGCAGCTACCTTGTACTGGTTAACATTATTCCAAGATTTATAACTCCCAAGGGTAAATGTAAGATGAAAATACAAACCTGCAAATCAGGCAACTTACTCGAAGATACAGCAAATCCCACTTTAGAGAGATCCTCTTCCCTGCTGACTCGACTTAACAGAGACTTCCAGGTATCCTTTTTACAAATCGAACGTATTTCTTCGCAGTTATTCTTGTTTATTTTTATGTTTTTGCACATGCAGTCCTTGGAGTAGCTGAATTGATTCAATCCTTCGAATGGGTGCGTATCACCTACTTTACCACCAGCTCTCCTTTTCGTTATGATTTATTTCAAAATTCACAAAAAAATAGCATTTCTTCTGTTGAAAATTTCTGCTTTCAAGCAGCCCTCAAATCATAAAATGCATTTGATGTACAAGAACAAAAGCGGAAAGCAATTGAAAGAGTGAAAATACATAAATATTTTGCTTAGGAATTTACATAAATATGGAATATTGCTTGGAAATTTGAAATAAATATCGCATTCTGTTTGAAAAGTTAGATTCCATAGAATATATCTCTCGCAGCGCCATAATACCGACAAAGTGCTTGCAGAAATTGAGAACCCTAAAAAATCCTACAAAAGGGTTAATTTTCTACAAATGAACTGAATCAAGAATTCATTTGAAATTCACTCCTAGAGATTGTAATGCTTCGACAAAAGAGATTAATTTTACAACACAATTGAATTTTCATTGAATGGCCAAAGTTGAGTTACGGAATCCCTATGGGTACTTTCATATACGTAGGGAATTTCGTTTGTCTACCTTAGCTTTCAGATGCTGTCTAAGCCCAAAGTCATTCATAAAATTCATGAAGTTGGTATTCCATTAGGAATAGTGCTTGGCCACAGTCCTATATACCTACATACATACCACTAAAACTATATACTATGGGTCATAAACAAAGCTAGAGGTTAGATTAAGTAAACTCCTCATTCACCTATAAATAAATGTCAAATTACAAGTAAGTTAATTAAGTTGGCTTCAATTAGAAATTGTTGAATAAAGAATTTTTGGGTCAATTGTTTTATAATTCCCTATGTAGTTTCATAATTCCTTCTGTTTTACGTAGACGATGAGTGAAAGAACTCTTTATATTAATAGGCGTATTTCAGGTCTGCAATAGCTAATATCAGGCCCCGATTTCAGTTTGCAGGCGCACTGGCAGACCATATTTTTCCACCCCTCCCCACCTCGTTGACCCGGTTCTGCTCCAATTATTGTATCTTGGCTTTATAAATTCAAGATTGTATAGAAGAGCGTGTTGAGTCGGGGTTTTCTAATCTTTTAACCTGCAAATATGTACGGCATAGCCACACAATGACTCTATGAAAGCATAGAAATCGAAATGTACAAAAGCCGTATAGGAATAAATCACCTTTGTGGGGGGATAAATTTGCAGAAATTAAAAAATACTTCTGGTTTCAAGCACCATTATTTTTGTACGGCAGTTGGTTCTAGGAGCTAATTTTTTTATAATATATCAATATGAGAACAAGATTGTTTGGTCGGAAAAGCACCCCTCCGGATGGAATATTCAACTTACCTGTGCGGTCACATGTACCGCGCATAAGTGACGGCATAGTGCCTAAAATTTGGGTCTCATTTAGGAGTATCGCCGGGTATTTTAAAGCGATTTAGGAAAATTGCAGAAGAGTTTTACTTCTTTTATTTATACTGGTTGTATAACTATTTCTTTCATTTATACCGGTAAACAGAAGAAAACTGGTAATATATAGAAAGCAAATCCAAGCCCAAATTGTTGTCATCTCTGTTCGTCTGGAATTCTTTACAGGAAACTGCTAGGCAACCTCCCGCCCTCGAGCGAGGAGTTTTCTTCAAGACTCGCGAAGTATACAGGTGTCTCCAAGAGCTGGACATTAATAAATCCACTGGCCTCATAATATATCCCCTATACTCCCCAAAAAAATGTACCTTAACTTTGGCTATACCTCTGCGCAAACTTTTTGCCCTATCATAGATACTTTTCTAGACTTCTTTTCCAGACTCTGGGAAGCTTGGACATGTTCAGCCCATACCGAGGAAAGGTGACCGAAAGTACCTCCTCTCCTCCTTGCCCAATAGCAATTACTTCTACTCTCTCCAAACTCGGTATGTAGTTGGCCAGGGATACGACGGGGCAGCAATGAGAGGACTGTTTCAGGGTACTCAAGTGTATGTACGCGAAGGATGCTAGGGCGATATCAGTTTCTTGCTCTCAAGATGACATCCGCAATTGAGTAGGTGTAATACAGTCCATCGGTAAATTCTTTCACATGTCAGGTACAGACATCACGAATAGACAAATGCGAGAACTTCTTCCAACCAAACAGTTCTGGCAATGTGTGGTGCACAAACATGATGCAGTAATTCGCTTCAAAGAAATTACTCGGCTATTCTGCCAGCCTTGGAAGAGTTGCAAGAAAGCCAAAAATTGACAAAATGCAGAAGGCATGACAAATGTTGAGTACATTGCGATCGACCAACTTCACAATAGCCTTGTTTAACTTGAAGAAAATCATGGGTTATACGATAACATTGATCGCAAACAGCTTGAAGTAGTCGACTGTGGCTTGATAAAAGCGCTTAGTTTCATTGATGTTGTATTAGCTATCTTGAAACGTATTAGAAATAAGCCCGACGATGAGTTCAAAACTGTTTTCAAAGCAGTTTCTGATGCAATGGAATCTTACAAATTCCTCGCATAGCAAGAAGTCAAGTTAATCGTCTGAATGGTGATATTCCACCATTACAAAATCAACTGTGTTATCCTAATTTTTGATCATGTAGATGGCTTGTTCTAACTGCTCCTGTTTCCAATCATCGAAAAAACATAACTGCTTATGCAGCATTTTGAGCCAAAAATGTGTAATTTGTGCTAAAGCTTTTACGAGTGCATTGCAAAGGAATGCAGCAATATTGTAAAAGCGCCAAGAGTGCTGTGAAGCACCGTAAAATCTACTGCCTCCAAAAAGTCTTGATTACCTTTCCCGGCTCAACTCTAACTCCGGAAAGGAAATTTTCTTGCTTAAGAAGATTGAAACCCTGAGGCATATACTGAACTCCGCTGGAATTAAGATTCGGGCGGAGAGAAAATTCCAGCGGAATTTTTAAGGATGTCATGAGCTCCGCTGGAATTGGTGAAATGAATGGCCCGATGAAAAATGCTTTCGAAAATCCAAAAACAAGCAGAAATTTAAATATAAAGCAATGAGGCTTTACATATATACGCAACACAATAATGGATTCGTTTCTTAAATAGCGAAAAATTATATTTTTAATTAAAAATTTTAATTCACTTTTATATAAAATAAAAACAAATTTAATAAAATTTTTAAAACGTTTGCATAAAAATTCCAGCGGAGTTCAGAATAGGCTTGCCTATCTGTGGAATTGTATATCTCAGGACAGACTGAATGTTGACCTTACTTAATGTCCACTACACAATTCACATCGACCGCGACCCGGAGAAAGTGGTTACTAAATTTGCGAAGAAAATGGAAGAATTCTTTTGTAACCTCTCCCGAAAAAAATCCTGGGTACGCCTATGAATGCTTCAGATTAAAAACAAGCTCCTTGTGTGTTAACCAGAACACCACAAGCATCCATCTAGATCTTTTGACCGAGTATGGCACCCTACTCTGTTGACCAAATTCCAAGCTATCGACATCGACTCTGGTCGCAAGAACTATATTAGGAGTTTTCTTTCTAGCCGTTCAATCAAGGTAGTATTGGACCCGTCGAAACTCAACCACACACCATCTCAGCCGTTGTTCCTCAGGGGTCAATTCTATCACCCACTCTTTTCTTTTGTTCGTTTCTCATTGAAGATTTAGTGTTTATTTAAGTAAGGTAAACCTTTTATCAAAATGTACCAAAATGAAGACAAAAAGAACACCAATAGAATTTACTTGTAAAATTATACAAACATTAAACAAAACCTCCATTCAACCGTATTAAAGCTATATTCTTACGCAAAGCTGATGGAAAATTTATTTCACCTACCAATAACATATAAATAAAATATTTTGGAAACTTTTACTAATTGTGCTAAATTAGGACCAGGAGTGGGCAAACGATTATAAGATTTTATCAAAAGGATATCAAAACCTCAGAAATTTATTTTTACCCTTTATTTCGACTAGATCGGACCTAAGTAATTCGTTGTGTGGGCAAACTTTCCAGTGGGCGAACGATTTGTTCCGGATGAAGCCAATGAAAAGTAAATCCTTTTCATTATGTTATGTGGGCATAACAATCCAATTAAAAAATATTTTGTGCCCACTTCTATAAAATCTGTCAGTTCCCTTTTGTAATACGTATTTTTAAAATATTATTAAGGTTTATTTAGTAATAGAAATTTTTAACTAATTAACTAACACTCTAATACATCTGACCATATTACAGTGAAATAAAGTTTTAACATCACTTCAAAATCAGATAGCATCATAGTGATATTAAAAAACTGGTAAAAATTATGTTTTTCTATCGTCATTTTGTGCCCATCTAGACATGCTATAATTGAACAAATTTCTATGTAATTGTGTTTGAGTTACAAGTAATTACATTAAAATTGCTACCTTGCCAATATACATACATTATGGCATGCCTACAAGTACCCTGTGCTCCCAACTCGAGCGCCATAATTTTCCAGCAAACAAGCACCAGGCTTTTTGTTGAGCCCCTCATTAACTTCTCGTTATCCTAATCTATCTGTTCGAGATTCTATTTCCTGAAATTTGTTGAAATTCACCGGAGCTTTAATAATTTAATTTTAAACAAGATGTGACTAGTCGGAGTGTTCTCCTTTTGTTTTAAACGATATGCGAAATTCAATGAAAATCAGTAAAATGAAAATCACGTAAGTAACTTTTGTTCTTAATTAAAACTCCATCATAAGGACATTTTGGAACTATACATATGTGTATATGATCTGTGTGAGGAGTGAGGACTACCAAAACCCCATAAGCCCTGAAATGTTTTAAGTAGTCACTGACAACTTACTAAATTATCCCATACCAATGGAAATGTAAATATCACGTTCTGCTGCTACTCTTCTCGTGTTTGGGTCTTACATTTCAAGGAGAGCGCTCACCCTTAATGTATTAATATTATTTGCCAGGTTCGTTTAGGATTTCATTTTCTTCCTTCACGATGCGAAAACATCCTTGTTACTGGCACACAGCTTAGGCGAGGACATACAGCACAAACAATTTGTAACACAAATGTAATTTGTGTCATGGAATTATACAATTTTGCTTTACCTTGAAATTCTTGCTGCCCGAGCCCATATACATATAAATGAGTTTTGTACCTTTTTTGGTCTTTTCTACGTAAAAACTTCCTGAAGAGAACTTGAAGGAAATTAATCAAAATTGAAAAGCATCAGCTGTACTCAGAAAACATTTAAGCTAAAAAATAAAAAATAAAATCAGTTTCGGCCCCAATACCTATTCAGTAATAAAACGCGATTTTTAAAATTCTGTGAAGGTGTCTTTAACCACTCCTTGATTTAGGGTGCCTGATTTAAGGTGACAGATTGATTTTTTTCCTTTATACTTTCTCTTAAAAAAACTGCAAAAAAATATGAAACGCTTTTTTACCCCAAAAAATATCTAGTTTCTGGCTTCTGTTACGAATAAAAGATTTCATCCTACCGAAAGAGCACACAGAGGGATACTTAATGCACAACCAAGGGCTTTTAAGGGTGAGGGAGAGGATTTATTTCCACGGCCATATTTTAAAATTGTCCTTGAAACAAAGTTTTCTATCTTGAAAATTGTTGCTTTCAGGATAATTTTTCTTATTCCTTCTTGGCAGAAATGTCGTTTAAAATCTGTCGTTCTTACTTCACCATGGATTATCATAATGGAAGGTCGTTTTTTATATGCTGATTGTGGAAAATTATGGTAGAGAGATTTATTATTGTCGCTTGTTTGGGAAGGAAGAAAAACGTGAATGATATTTTGATTAGGATAAGATCTATGTCCCTAATAGCGCAATGTTTGTGTATTAGATTGAATAATCGATGCAGTATGGAAAGGAAAATAAGCAAAAGTCATTTGGAGGGCTTTAAATGACTAATGAAAAGAAAATGCAACATTTTAGAAAAATATAACTACAATGTGTAAAAGTATCTGGAATTTACGAGTACATATTATTTGAAAGGCGCATGAAAAAGATATTGCTAATATTTTTTCCTGTGAGCTATTCCGTATCGGTATACGGAATTACCATACGTAATTTGATCCCATATGTGAGCTCAGTGTGCTCCCAGCAGTAGCTTATTAAAATCATAATAATGATTGGCGATTTTTACTGTGAAAAAAATCAGATCGTCCTTGAGGTTAAGGTATCCGGCTATCATCCCAGAGGTCCGTGGTTCGAATCCGTCCATCGGCATGGTTCTTCGCCTTTCCATTTCTCCCACCGAAATCACTTTCCTTTGTCTTCCGTCTTTACAGCAATTTCTTGTCTTATCTCCTGCTATCACCCGTATGCGAGGAAGACTCTCCTATTCCAACACCGAAGTCAGCTTTCTGCATATTTTTCGAAGCTGGTGGAATCAAACTATGTGTGGCAATCCTTTTTCACTCTTCTCTAAAATATTTTACCGACTAGAGATTATTGTCCAACATTGCACTAAATCAAAGAACCATAGACAGTACAAAGGGGCTTTATCTCCGAGCCCTTGTCTTACAACATAAAAAAAGTTGAGCGTTTGATTTGGTGTTTCAAAAGAAATTTCGTGTGGCGAATGTATGAAAATGTTTCAGAAGACCCACGACGAATCATGCATTTCCTAGAATATACATAAATAAATGGTGTAAGCCGTTGAAGGATTGTCGAGGAGTTGTAATTGATTTGCTTCGTTGAGGTCGAAGTTAAAGGACTGAAAAAAATGAAAACACCGACAAAATCACCAAGTTCCTACTCGTAAATTGTCGTATGAGTTTTAGGGCCCCTTTATGGCCCGTCCACACGACAGAAAATTTTTTGACCAAAACTTGTTCCCATATGAATTTTATGTAATTTTTCAAGGGGCATTTTTCAAAGCAGTCGTAAAGCTGATTTTTTTCATAAAAAGGGCATAAAAAACCAAGTTTTGCCCAAAATTTTTTCTCTCGTATGGACGTGCTATAGCCGGTCCTACACGATGCTATGAACGCCCTCCAATGTTGGACGCTTGATGGTAGGACGTATCGTGTGGCAGATGCTCGAACTACGAGTGTCCAATATAAAGCGTCACACATTCGTATTTGGACACGTTCGGACTGTGATGGGTATCACTCAACCGTCGAAGCCAATATTCGAATCAAACGTTCACCGCATCGTGTAGAGCCGGCTTATTACACGAGCGATCCATCCATCCTAATGGCACCGGGCCACTGCAGAACCTCACAGTGTGTGGCGAAACTCAGATGAACTCTTGGCTATAGGATAGCTGCTAATTTTGAAGGAGGGCGACCAATAGACTGGCGCCATAATGGAGCGCTCGCTTTAAAGAGCTGTCTAAAGAGGTTCATATCTTTCAAGTTCTTTCGTAACCGACACTGTAAACTCAAGTGTTTAGTTGCTAAGCACTTAAAGCGTTTATATCGTTGTAGACGAAATTTAAACACTTAGCGGCGTTTAATGAGTAAACATTTAAGTGTTTAATTAGTAAACGTTTGTAGCGTGTTTTTGGTTATGAATAATAAAAATTATGTTGATAGAACTATTAATCAATACTATATTAAAACATAATACTATCATTGCAAAAAGTAAAAAAAAATAAATAAATAAAAAAAAACAAAAAAAACCCAACCCGAGTGCCGTTCTTCCAAGCAAGCGGTCCCCCGACTAAGTACAAACCACTTCCAATATTGCTTGACTTCCGTGATAGAACGAGATGCGCTTTACTGAATATGCTAAATGGTACCCTTGGCGGGCATTAGCAAAATTGCGTGAAATATGGGTAGCTCATATTTTTTCTCGTCTTATCACTGCAAATCTAAGCTTTCGAAAGTGTTTTATTTCAAAACGTTTAAAACGTTTTATTTTGACGTCACCCATTTGATTAACATTGTAGACATTTTTTAAACGCTTAAGTGTTTTAAAAGTGTCGACAATGTTAATCAAATGGGTGACGTCAAAATAAAACGTTTTAAGCGTTTTGAAATAAAACACTTCTAAAACCTCAGATTTGCAGTGATACTGATAATTTTAAATTCGTAATACTTAAGCATCTTTACGGTTTTATTTTCATATTAACAAAATAACTGTCAACAAAGGCGTAACAATTTCAGGATAAACTAAGTTAAATAAATGAAAACAACAAATGAAGTAAGAAAAGGCAAGAAAAAGAAGAATAGATATATTCTAAAATAATTTTGGATGTAATTTTGGTTACTTTTTTTTACTTCTGTTTATTACTCAAATAACAACAATTGCATTCTTTTGGCCCTTTTGAAAAAACAATTTAAAAGTTTTCTATCAGATCTCGTAGAGAATTTTGCGACCTTTAATTTAAAAAAAGAAAGAAAAGAAAAAAGAAAGACGTGAACTCGAGATATTTAACTTTTTGTATTATGGATGCCTCTAGCGGCAAAGACCATTAAATAAAAGAATAACTTTTGTTTTAAAATGATTCGTATAATTCTATTAATATTATTAACTGCTATTACACGTGATATACAGTGATATATAGTTTACTAATTTTTCCAATGGTAATATGTATATATATATTAGCAACGAATTTAGTTTGTGCGCGTGATTTCTTGACGTAGGGAGCCGTAGCGTTACACGAGAAGAATAATGTCTAGCGGAGATGCCGGAAATTGGCTATCTCTATAGGGACGATAGGGACGGGAACGGAAAGCGGCTAGATCACTGAACTTTGAGTTCGGTGATCGATGAAATGTTCCGACACGATCGTTATTGATCGTGTTTACCATTTCGGAATATGTTGTGCGACTTTGCGTAAAACTTAGTGATTAAGTTTGTACGCGGTCACCACAGTATTTTGGCCAATTGTTAATTAACAAATACATATTTTGAGCTATAATTTGGACTGTATCACTTTGAAACCTATACTATTAATTTTTTAAGTTTTATAGAAACTTATTTTCAATCATTATAGTGTAAGTATTATTAATTGAGTGATTTTTTTGTTTTTTTTTTTATAATAACTTCCCTGTTTCTTGAAATTCCTGTTTTTTTGTATGATAATAAAAATTACCCGATAAAATTGAATGATTTTATTTTTTTTATTTCTGAAAATAGTACCTCTAAAATGGATCAGCCAGGATTTCATTAGAGACACTTCCCACCCCTAAACACTTTACCGTGTAAAAATAAAACGCTAGAGCGTTTAGTTCCTCATAAGTGTTTTATCATAACTAAGTGTTTACCTTCCCAAGTGTTTAATTGGTGAATAAGTGTTTTACTTTTAGACACTTGCGCTTAGGTTACAATTTTTTGGTAAACACCTTACGCGTTTAATTTCTGTTAAATGCTTTAAGTGTTTAAGAATCAAACACTTTAGCGTTTAGATTTTGTTCATTTAACTCTTCTTCTGTTTTAAAAGTAAACATTAAATACTTTATCGTTTAGAAATAAATCACTAGAGCGTTTTATTTCCAAACACCTGCTAAACACTTGTATTTGCAGTGGAATTACTGGCATTTTTGGCATGAAATGCGATACCATACAACTGGTTCCCCAAGGGCTCAATATTAATTTTTTTTTTCCGAAAACAACATCGAAAGCAGGTTACCAAAGTTATGCTTTTCCAAGCTTCTACGAGCCCTACCTTCTTAAAACGAATCATAACTGGTTGGAGGACATGGATGTACGGGATATAATATGCGAACAACTCAACATTTTTCGTAATGTCACCTTGAAAGCCAACGAAATTCAGGAATAATTCTGAGAATATATTTAAGTTCTCCCGCACAATGTAGTCCTTCCTTTGAGTCAGCATTTCCTGGAAATATTCATTTTCTTAGAATCGCTCTTTTCGTTGGTTTTGGTATTCAAAGGAATTTTTTAATTTTACTCCCATCGTTGCCTTTATAAGAGTACACATTTCACTTGGCGTTTACACAGTTCCTCTATCATGAAACGTTGCATTGAATTTCTTAAAGTGTGAACGATAACGCTTTAAAAGTAAATAAAATTAATGAGAATACCGGTGAAACCGATACTCCTTCCAAAAAATCCGAAACTGTGCTGCTTATAATGATAATACCTCAAGTGATGATGATAAACCATGTCAGCATCGGAACAACCTTGAAACGAATCTTGGAGGAAATCTATAAAAGGAATGTACATATATCTTTATTATATTTCTTCTGTCCATGTGTATGTGACTGAACTCCTCCTAAACGGCTGGACTCCCTATTTAAAATTCAATAATTCCTGGTCAGTTGATTTCGTACAAATCGGTGGACACAGTCATGAATCAAAAAGAAATGGTCAATTATCCAACTGAATTTTTGAATTCTCTCGGATTGCCAGGTTTGTCGCCGCATAATCTTCAGTTGATAGTCGGTTCGGTAATTATCAAGCCGCAAAACATCAATCGACCAAGACTTTGCAATGACACCAAATTGATCGAAGCTAAAGGCCCGTCCTCACTACGCGGACTTAGAATCCACGCGCTTTTGGTCGTATGGCCAGCCAAAAGCGCGCGTGATCTTTTAATTTTCTGAGTCATGAGTGAGAAAAAATCAATTCTCATTTGAAACGGCGTACGCGCTTTTGAAAAGCTCATAGTGTGTGGACGCACAATGTACCTTTTTAACCACAGCCTTTTGTCCGCGTTGTTTGGCCGCACGGCCTTTACCATGGACAAAGTCGTAAAAAAGTCGTAAAAAAGTCATAAAACTCTATATGAAAAAAAAGGCAAAAGCGCGTACGACCCAAGACCGCGTAGTGTGGCCACACCATTACATTATCAAGTGAAAGTACCAAGGCGAAGATGTTTTGATTTCGACAATTCCAATGATTCCGAATGATTTGCCTTTTGAATTTAAACGACTTCAATTTCCGATTCGGCTTGCATTTGCAACGGCAATTAACAAGGCGCAAGGCTAATTGCGGAATCAATTTGGAGTATCTGTGCTTCTCACACGGCAAACTTTATGTCACCTGCTCTCGCATGTTCGCCTGCTCAGCTTTGTTCGTATACGCAGAAGACGGGAAAACGAAAAACATTTAGTCCACAGTCCGTGAGTCCCTTTTTATACGCTTTATATTAGCTTCACCTGTATGTTGTATGTATGTAGACAAATCTTTGCAACTTCGCATTTAGTGAAATAATCAAGATGGCGGTCGTATTTTGCTATTGTGCACCCCGACCCCCGACATGGGTATCAAATGAAAGGGAATGAAAAATAAAATACAATTAGCCTTATGGCGTCATTCCAAATTCAAAATGGCGGCCAACAAAAAATTGTGGATTAACTTTTTTTTCTAACCCACTTAAAATAAGTATCAAATGAAAAGATATGACAAGTCGAATACTATAAGCTGTGTGGCGTCATTCCAAATTCAAAATGGCGGCCGACACAAAATGGCGGACTACCTTTTTCTTTACAAAACCCTCGATATAGCTTTCAATTGAAAGAGTATGACGAGTAGAATACATTAAGCCGTGTGACGTCATTTTAAACCTAATATGGCGACTAGCACAAAACGGAAGAAGACGTAAGGCTAAAAAGTAAAAAATTAAAAATGTAGAGTTTAGCAAAACTACAAAAAAAACGCTTTTATTTTAAAATGAGCTGAAAAAGATTGCACATATCTACAGTAAAAAGCCCGAAATGCTTAAGTGCAAATTCGATGAGTTTGAGTTTATTTCATTTTTCTATTCCGTATTTCCTTCTTTATCATTGCTTTCTTGTCTTAAACTGAGCTGTGCTTGCTAAAAGTAATAATAATGTTCAAAGATGCGATTTTAGATGATAATGTAGTTTTTAATTACACTTTTGAAACAATTTTTTTTGGTTTTGTTTAGAACTGATAGATAAATTGAAAAGTGGTAATAGTTCAATTAAATTATTACTGAGTTATTTGAAATGCGTAGACGTCAAACTTTAACGGAACGTATTGAGAGAAGAGTAAGGAGAGAGGGTCGAATTTCGACCAATGGGCGATACGAGTTAATTTAATTATTTGCCTGATTTCGAATGGTAGGTTATTCCCTATACTGGAGCAATAAAAGCTTCAAAATTATTTTTTTCTTTTTAGTTCATTTTAAAATAAAAGCGTATTTTTTAGTTTTTTTAAGCTAAATTTTTTTTTAATGATTAGTAACAACCTGAAATTTCGTGAGTAGCTTCCTTTTGACGAGACGCCCAACTTTTCTATTTGCGAAAATTCTCGATAGTGGTGTCTAATGAAACGCGTCGAGATGTCGGGTTGGTGACTGCTAAAATTTTAATAGTAACTATTTGTTTGTTAGTTAAATCAAGAGCTAATGCAATAAAGAACTCAAAAAAAGTTTGTCCTACAAATTTGATGGCCCAACCGAAGGGTCGCCCGCCCCCAATGTGTGCAAATAACTAGCTCATAAATAAGCTGATGTTTTCACTGTTGGTTAGTACTGGGGGATACATTAAGATGGACGCATTGTCCTACAAATGCAGTGGTCCGATTTCTCAGTCCTATGCTAGTAACTATTAAAAGAATCGCAAGTACTAAAAAGGGGTTAAAATTAGAATGTGTTCAAAAGAACAGGAATTGCTCGTTTGCTCTAATATTTTTTAAAAGACAAAACTTTTCAGATTAGATTCTGTTTTCAAATCAAACCCAAAGAAATAATAGGGTATTTGTGAATGAGACCATAGAGAGACACCAACTGATTATGAAGAATTGTTTAAAATTATTATCTTGCACTCTATAAACAATACCTACTTTTGAGAATGCGTTTTGGTTATTTGATATAAACACTTCAAAAATTCAAAAACCATATTGGAAAAGGATTGTGCAGGCTTGCAAACCAGTTTAATCGATGGTGAAAAAGTCAAAACCCAGGAAGGCCCCTATGCATCCCCTTTAACCTATCCTATTTTCTTCTATCCTTCAAACTAAACTTACTACTATATTTTGCACCATAATCTGAACGATATGACGGATTGGTTGGGAGTACAAAGGGTGATACCGAAGCTTGGTGTGAATACATAAAAAAAATCTAGGATTTTTGCTTTAAATTATTTTATGCACTATATGTATGAGTGCTCTCTGTCGTACATTATGCATTTAAAGTAAACCGCAGCAAAGAAAGAAAGTTGCCATCCTTTCTTTTACTGATTTATAAAAATAGTAATGTTGTCTGTTTACCTGAATCTACCTGCTTTATCTATAGCAGATTAGACCTCTAATTTATGGTATAGCAGTGCAACCAGTATAGATTTCGAACCACCTAGAAAGTAATCTAGAACCGACACAGGGCTGTATTTTCCACTAAACCTTACTGTACGACATTGCACTAAACAATTGCATAATATCACAATCTTTATTACACAGAGAATCACCTTTGAGCTTTAGTATTCTCCATGAAATTCTTTTTTAATAACATTAATAAAATTAAGAATGAAATTGTTACCATCTTATTTTTTCACCTTATAAGAAACTTTTTAAAATTACGAAAACGCATTTCTTACCTAAATTAATTTCTTGTAAAATGAAAAAATTAGGTCAAACAAAGAGAGAGAAGAGTAGACCAATTTACTGTCAATTACTAAAATTTATGATGATACTTTTAAGTTAACAGACCATCTCCACTGCTTTAATTAAAACTGGACCACCTTACAGACTCTTAATTTGTTTAAGAAGGTCGCAAAATTTATTGACCCAAGGCATGGTCCTCAATTAACCCTTGAAGTATAATTTAAATTGTTGAAGCAATTTTTTAACACTAATACCAGGCATGTTATGGAAGCCTTTCAACCCTTCTCCTTAGCACTTATAGCGCTGACCTCTTGAAAGTATCACTTTGTGATAAAAAAAAATATTTAATGCAGTTGACCTTACGCTATTCCAAGACGACTTCTACTTTCAAAAAGGCCTTATACCTTTGAAGTTGAGTTCTTTTTTTGAACAAGGATGAGAGTTCCTTTTAGTCCCCCGGATGCTGTTGATTTTTTTTCATGCAAAAGTCTTTACATGTGTAATATGTTGCAATCTATACAAAAATGTTACATGCGAGTGAGTTTGTATTCCGCCTTGTTATAAACGTAGCTCGGATGTGAAGCTTAAGGCTTAAGTTACAAGACCGTAATTTACAATGATGATGGCAATGTTAAGGGTCGACCCAGTTAAGGATCTTTTCACCGTTCATAGCCCCCCTTAAAGGTTCTCGACTGGATGTCATATATATATTACTCAGGATGATGAAGAATCAATTTTGAAGGCTTTTAACGTGATTTGCATCTTCAATAATGATTATACTAAGGCAATAAAGGGGATTTCAAGGGACATACTTTAACTGAAGGAAGACAGCTTCATTGATTTCAATTTCAGATAAAAAAAATTTAACATTGTAAGTAAGAGCCATGAGCTGGGTTCACAAAATCGTTGTAAATGTACCGATTTACATAGTTAATATGTTATTGCAGAAGAGACCAAAGTTTCGTGTGATCCTTTTACGCAATTGATTGAAATGTTCGGTTGTAATGGTTTTCAAGACATTAATGGGCTTTAATATTGCCGCAATTGAAGGTAAGCGTTTTTGATACTGTTACAACAGAAGGTGGATGTTTTGACTTGTTTTATAAATGTACCAGTGTTGGTTTAGTATCCAATAGGAGTGTGTTTCACTTCGGTTTGAATCTCAATAATAATTTAAAAAAAGGCTACATAAATTTTGTTTTATGGATAACGCTGTATGGCTCCAAATACTTTCATGTTTTACAAGGAGAAAAGAAGAATCTTATACGAGCCATAAAAATTTTGCAAAATGCCAAACTTTAGAAGTTCCTAAGC
Organism: Thereva nobilitata; assembly: GCA_963855945.1. Lineage (NCBI taxonomy): Eukaryota > Metazoa > Arthropoda > Insecta > Diptera > Therevidae > Thereva > Thereva nobilitata. Next base: position 37,115,037 of record OY979696.1, read on the forward strand.
TCCTAAATCACACAAGTAATGATAGAAAAGCACTCACCAGTTTGAAGCATATATTTACCACTTAAAAGTATAATCGTTAAAACTCCTCTGTTCAGCAGAAAATACAAAAGGCGAATTTTTTATCAAACTTTACAGCCATACAAAGATATCGCGATATTTCATGCTCACTATACCGTATTTTTCTGACGCCAACTGCTCTGTCATATTCCCGAATAGCTTTTACGATGCATCATCAAATTTTCCTTCTCGTAGCATTCCTTTTTCGCTGCCAGCATAAAGAATGCACCACCACCACAAACTTTTAGATCCGGATGCAGCTAGCATAAATTTTATGGATAACTGCAAGTCATAATTCCAGGGCTCACCAACATTCGAGAACATGTTTTCCATTCACCATTTTTATTCGTTTTTTTACATTTTTCGGAGCATATATGGTAAATAAATTACCCAAGTTTTTCAAAGCAGATGCTTCCAATCTCCAACCTTTCTCTATCCCTTGCATAGATGGTTAAATCAATTCACTAAATAGGGCTCTGATTTTGGAAATATCCCTTTAACTTGAACAGAATTATTGATGGCTGTGTCAAAGTGAGGAAAAAGGGTAGTATATTTTGTATGGAAACTCTATCCCTTTGATCCTATGAAAAGGATCTTTTCCCGTTTTGAGCAATAAATCTTTCAGTTATTGCCAAATCACCAAAAAGTACCCGACCAACAAATTTAACCACAAAAAACACGAATATAAAAGTAAATTTAATTTCCCCCTAGATGGCCCCCAAAAAACATATTCCGTAGGTATTTTATGCCTTTTACTTTGCATGACTGAAAGCATTTTAGGCAACCGTTTTCCTGCCCTATAACTAACCACAACGGAATTCATGGACTTAAGCATAACCGGAGTTGCTCTAATTAACTCTAATTTAATTATGGTTACTTAATGCATAAGCCGCAATCATGCAGGATGATAGGCAGTAAATAAATGTGGGATAAAATCAAAGCGGAATTTTTTGGCAGGCGGAAAGTATTTCCGTTAATAAATTGGGTTCATTAGATTCAGCCTAGGCGACTTGTGACAAATTTTGCGTCGTTCCTATCGATTGATTTCTTGTCTTGAGGGTGGGCAAAGGAACTCAAGCTACCAATTAACATGACTAATCTATTTTGTTTCCTAGGAAATGCCAAGAAAATGTGCTATAACAAAGCTGAATTGTTATTTATATAGTTTTGCATAATTGAGCAGCAAAAATTGGAGAAACATTTTAATCAGCCCAAGTCCATAACCAAGCAGTCGTAATCAATCATAAATGCTCTTATACACGATAATTCTATGTTATTAACAAAGCTTTTAACCTATTGGTCGACAATAAAGAAGTGCGTGTCCAGGAGTCTCTCACTATTTACAGAATGCTTTCCAGAAATTTGAATTGTTCAAATTAAATTTATTCACCAAATAGCCAATGGTTTTTTTTCAGATTATCTTCAGAAAAATAAATCTACATGAACCAAATTCCGAGAACAAGAAACCAGAAATAGTTCGAAGAGCTTCTTAATTTTTTCTCGAGTAGTGGTAATGAAATTCTTGGTTTACCTCATGCTTGGTACATCAGTCAGTGCAATATTGAGGCAAGCTCTTTTTGTAGAGCTTCTTTCATGCCTCCACGGCAATGTTTTTCGCGCAACACAAAACTAGCCTTCACGGCTCACCATCACTGGCTACGGCCCTTATTTTCACGCACAAACCAGTCTAGAAATTCGTGGAACAGCCTCCCACAGTCAGTATTCCCGAACTCATACAACATCCAGGAATCCAAACACAAGATTCAGGGTGACACCTGAGCTTAAACTTCCACACAAAAAAAATGTAACCAGTGAATGTCCCACAGAAAGGCTTTGGACCTATATAAGGGGTACAGGTGCATGCCGTTTCGTTTCTATCGAATCTTTGGTCTAATATTAACTTCAGAACAACGCTACTTACCGATGCCTCCCCTTATAAGCCCCACTAATGGTGTGGCCACACTACGCGGTCTTGGGTCGTACGCGCTTTGCCTTTTTTTTTCATATAGAGTTTTATGACTTTTTTACGACTTTTTTACGACTTTGTCCATGGTAAAGGCCGTGCGGCCAAACAACGCGGACAAAAGGCTGTGGTTAAAAAGGTACATTGTGCGTCCACACACTATGAGCTTTTCAAAAGCGCGTACGCCGTTTCAAATGAGAATTGATTTTTTCTCACTCATGACTCAGAAAATTAAAAGATCACGCGCGCTTTTGGCTGGCCGTACGACCAAAAGCGCGTGGATTCTAAGTCCGCGTAGTGAGGACGGGCCTTAAAAGTCATAACGCCCCGGACTAATTCCCAATATGCTAGGTTCAGTTATTTAACTCAGTCCCCTATCAAGGGCTTGGACGTGGACCAAGAGATGCTACTGCACAGTTCTGGGCCGTGGACTAGCGTCTCAAATCCCACCGTCACACAGTGGTACCAAATGCCGAAAAGGTGGCCAAAAGTCCCTAAAATCGATCATTGATTTGGGGACTTTTTGGGTCTAGTTATGTAGGTTGGTACCTAAGGTATTAGAAGCAGCGCTTTATAACGGTCAAACTTGCATGGGGGCTCTCGGGGGCCATTGTTACGTGAGCGTCTGGCACACGAGGGCCTTGGCGCGGTACATAATGAAACGCGCTTTTTGTGTTAACAGTGACGTTAACACGAACAGTGGAATCGTTTGAAATGGCTTCTGCTAACGAAAGTAAATACTTTTAAACGTTATTTTATATTGACAATGCATTTTCTTAATTATTTTAGTAATGTGACATTCAAAATAAGTTTTTTATAACTTCCCGTTGTAAACGTCAATGTTTAAAATTACATTACTCAAAAGTCCCACGACATCCCACTCTCTAACAAGTTTTATAGCATTCTTGAGATCTTTCTCTATAATTTGGAAGTTTCAAAAAATGCCCCAGTTCGCCCCGATTTTTTTAATTTAAGGGGACATTTCCCTCTGTGGGCCTTAAAATTACCAATTTTCAAGATTTTTTTTCTCGTTAACGAACAAAGCAATTAAACTGAACTTTTTTTTATTGTTTTTGTTCATCCTTCAAGTAAGTTAAATAATTTTTTCGGATCATACAAAATATTTTTTATCCACCCTCCACGTCATCAAAGATCGCCGTTCTTGGCGTACACGTCGTGCTCATGGCAGTAATCCTGGTTACACACGTCACCTGAAATCCAAAATTTTCACATTTTCTTAAATTGTACAATATGGCGCTCGGTATAGACCAACAGTTTTTTAAAATTTAAAAAAAAAACAAAATGGCGGACATTTGAAAAAATGTGCATTTTTCATGTCCTTTTTTTGCCTCTATTTTTTTTATAACTTTTGAACAAAAAAAACAAATCAAAATTATTGGTCTATACTGAAATGACATATTTGACAAATAATTAGAACAACTTTGAGGGAAATATTTTGAACCGTTTGATCTGAATCTCTGCCACCGCGAAAAAATATGTCATTATTAGATAATCGCCTTTAAGGGGATAAAAAATATTTTTTATGATCCGAAAAAATTATGTAACTTACTTGAAGGATGAATAAAAACAATAAAAAAAGTTCAGTTGAATTGCTTTGTTCGCTAACGAGAAAAAAAATCTTGAAAGTTGGTAATTTTTTAGGCCCACAGAGGGAAATGTCCCCTTAAATAAAATTTCATAAAATTCTGGCCATTTTTTGAGAACTTTGTCCGCCATTATGTTTTGTAAATTTTGACTAGCAATTCGTAATCAGCAGACTCGAAATACTCTTCATACCAAATTTCATAAAAATCTGACCACTTTATAAAAATTGGACCGCCATATTGGATCTGCCATTTTGTTTTTTTAATTTCATACAATTTGAATAACGTCTACATATTTTGGCCACCTCTTCGGGATTTGGAACCACTGTGCGTCGCGAGGTTGTCTGCAGCCTCATTGCCCTCGATACCCCAGGGCCCAGGGACCCAGCAAAGCGAGACCATATTTTTCCTGGCCAGGCTCTGGAATACGTCAAAGCACCCTGCAACTATCTTGACTGCCCGGAAACAATCTACTGTTGGCGCCTTTCAAACCATTTCCAAGGTTGAGCCTAGTGCAGGTCTCAATGGCATGTATTTGCCTGTACATAAACTGATGGCTTTTACGACTGCTGGACTGTCTGACATTATATAGATCGACGCGCAATTTTTCTTTCTCTTTGGGCATTCACGGACACAATTATCTGTGGCATACAGATAGTGCTAGTTGTGGCAAACCGGTATAAAGCATTTGATTCTAAACAGGGACTCACCCTGCAATTTACTAAGTATGCTTCTTCTTCTTCTTTTGGTGAGGTAGACAGAGCCTCCGTACTACAGTTCAAAACCACCCACTGCCATGTAGCCCTCGACACGGTAACCTTACATCTTGGCTTCGTAGGCCTGATCATACTAAGGACGCTGGACCAATTCGTTGCGTTGTCGCGAGATCCGTGTGGTGTAATGAAAGGATTGTGGCAGAGCTATGGCCACACAATCGTCCTTTTTGCCACAACCATTGGCACACATATTGGCCAACGTGTAGAGGAGCCAAAAGCTGGTGTGGATGATTCTTGTTTTTAGTATGAAGAGGATGCACTGACCACAACGATTGTGGCCGTTGAATCCCGCCAGGGCCACCTGTTTAGCCTCAGTCGCCATGTTTACAGCGCCTTGCCAAAGGTTGCCAAAGTAAATTGGTTGTATTCTAGGGAGTATTCTACGATACCCACTACTTCATGCAGTTCGGTGAGACTTCTGCTATAGAATTCCAGAGGTATAGGTCTAGCATGCGCTCTGGTGTCTTGACGACCCAAATCATCCTTTGCCGTTTCATCTACCTTCCTTTGAAATAAAGACCGTTCTCTAGTAGTGAGGCATGTAGTTGTAGTGCAGGCCGTTCTTATAGATTAAGAAGAATTAAGAAGACCTCTTTTCAAAATTCAATCGTTTCCTGACTCTGAATGAGAGCTACAAGATTTAGTTTCCTTCTGTATATTCTTAATTCCTCAGTTCAGAGAGGGTTCTTTGAGAACACTACAAACAGACAAGTCTTCCCTGTACACCAAAGCCAAAGGATGACAGCCTCAAGAGGAGCTCATCTTTAGCTAGTGGCCATACTAAAAGTAATAAGACTCCTCATTGGGAGTAGCCCTTCGAGGTTTCCAGTGTTCTTGGCAATTTTCTGAGTTTTGGCTGTACCACTCTGCTTTTCTTCTCCTTCGATGGCTCTACAGCCCAATTCGAGACTTGGCCTCCATCAGCTTCTTCTTCCAAACGTCTCTCTGCTTCGCAACTTGCCTCCAATTTCGTGTGTTGAGGAGTTTTGCTGCATCAACCTTAACACCGTTGTCCCACCTTGACTTTGGTTTTCCAACTGTTTGTTTCCTTTTGTCATCCACTACTTGATTTTGTCGAACACCCAATTTTCAAACATTTTGATATCTTCCATGTGCCTTTCTTCAGCCGCCACTCCAATACCCTTATCTAAACACATGGTAGCCACATTTTTCGAGAGATAGCTTCGATACTTCATCGCACAGGTCTATATGTTATCGATCTATAAGTTGAAGAGTATCCCCAGGGGTTGTTTGGCTTCGGTATTTTATTGCCTCTACTGTGATGGAAATACTTGCTCCCTTGAATATGCCACAAAAACATATGTATGTAACGTAACACACATTTAGTTTAGTGCAATGTCGGACGCCTTTTAGAGTATACCATAGGCTTTCGAGACCACCGGATACCACTTAATGCCTTCATTTAAATTTTAGAAATGTTTCAATAGAAATAAAACAATTTGAAAATTTTAATCCATCTAATTGAAAAAAATTCCAATTAACATTTTCAAGTCTAAAACTCTAATTATTGGCCTTAACTTCTACAATACTGTACACTAATTACTTCCTCTTTTTGCGAAGTGTGAAAAGCGATACGATTCATAAGAACTAAACAAAATTTCATTAACATTTTGATCCTTAATTCCTTTACCAATGAATTTTTTTCGTCTTAGGCTTAGAGTTTTCCTTGACAATAATGATGATCCATAATTAAATTTTCCTAAGAAAAGAACCTCTCACTACCAGGCATAGAAAAACGAGCCCCGGATATTTAGGAATGTCCTGTGGGGACAAAATCCTGCATCCTGTGGGGAAAAAAGTCAAAAGGCCGTTAGTAACAAATTGTAGCTAATGAATGAATGTCCTCTCAGAATTAGGAAATTTAATTAGTTCTTGAAGCAAACGAAGGCCCTTCATTTTAGGTTACATTTAGTGCTGGTTGACAAGGGCTTTTATGGTAGACGAGAAATTATTTTGATGTTCGCCAAACATTAACCTTTAGCAGGTAACTAACTGAAAATAAATGCAAATCCATTAGCTACTCCTTTTTTTAAAAAAAAAACTTCTGCTCGTTTTTTTTCCAGCAAATGTAATTAGCTGAACGTGTCCCTCAAGCTATAGTAGCTACGAACCGAGAAAAATTTAATTAAAAAGTAAAATTTTTTTTTAGCGATCAATAACACAAGCCTCAGAAAATGAATAAAATGAACGAAATCAATATTTTTAAACAAATAAAAACCACCGACTTTCATGGAAGCAATTTCGAATTTACTTTTAGAAAAAAAAAATGAAAATCAGATAAAATTTATTTAAAAAATGGTAATTGATAAAAGTGTTTGCTACAAGCTCTGTTAACCCGACAGGGTGGGGGTTTGTGAATTGATTTACATAATTTCGTGAAATGGATTTAATTACTGATTTATTTACAGGTAACAGCAACGTGAATTGCTACGCTGATTTTATTAACAAAATAAGCAATTAATGCCCTAATTATTCTGTATAGCTATTGTTACACAGATGCTATTTTATGGCGTGTCGCAAAACTTTTTTTAAATACCATTATTTTAACAAATTGATTAATGCGGACGGATTCATGTAAATTATTGAAATTGAAATTGAAATTAGCGGTTTAGTTGTATACGCGCTTTTGTAATTCCATTGGAACTCCTAAATTGGTTGGTTATTTGATTCTACTAAGTCCATCGCTTTGCTGTTTTTTGATATTCAAAAAAGTGTGTTGGCCAGATGCCCCTTCTTACTAAATTAGAAAGCGTTTATTAAGAAAAATAAGTTAAATAAACTAAGAGGAAATTATCATTACTTATAGGGTGGAATCGAGTACTGAGTACAATTTGCATTCAAGGCCGAACTCAAGCTAACTGCAAGTTTAACTCAGTTTTGAATAATTTCCATATAAACGCTTTACACATTATTTGTATTTTTCTGCCTCAACGTCCCTAAACTCTTCTTAATTGAGGCAGAAAAATACATCCCAAAAGTAAATTGGAGTTCTTTTATAGCACAGACTGTATACTTTTCTTTCTGTTGCACCAAGGTGGAAGCCAGACAGAGTGATAAAAGAGCTCCAATTTGTGTTTGGGATGTAAACCGGCTTTTATAGATTTCAATTTAATCCCAATAACAGTAAAATCAGACTCGACCGTTCTTAGCCTGAAACAGGCACACACAACGTCAAAATGCCTGCATAGCTCCCGAAACAGGCACGGTACGCCTGAGTAAAAATAGGACTCGCCCGCAACACGGTACGCTCACACTTTTTTATACTAAATTTAGCAGAATTGGGTTTTTATTAAAAATGAAGGGTGCCATTAAACACACTCAGTAGACCGGTTCTCGTTTGATTGCACAGGTTAAGCAGCATTGGACGTGGTTAGTACTTAGTTGGGGGACCGCATGGTAAAACGGCACTCGCGTTTGAAATGGTCGATTACGACTACATTCATATCTGTAATAGAGGCGTGCATATTTCGGGTGGGTGCATTTTTAGATTTTCATGCCTGTAACGGCGCCTTTATTCACTATGTGAGTTTTTCAATATATTTTTAATACTCAAAATATACCTGTTCTTTGAGGAATTTTTTCAATACCTTGATAAGTGCTATAACAAACGGCTAGAGAGACGAATGATTCTCCAACACCGATGATGTTGCGGAAATAAGAAGCCTCCTCGAGGAGGATGCTGCTGATGATTTGGGATTTGGGCGTAAAAAGCGACATTGCTTCTCAGTATGAGGTAGGAGAACGTGAAGAGGACTGAGCAACTGAACAGGACGAAAGAGGAGGAGGAGGAAGAAGAAGAGTAATGATTTTTTTCTTGGAAAAGGTAAACAGACAAAGTGGACCAAGAAACCATCTCCGGCTGAAGTTTGTCGGACATCATTAAACACCTTTAAGGTGTAAAAGGGGATTCGAAAATTGCTAAAACGATATTGCAATGAAGGGAATATTTCTTCAATACAGAAATGTTGGAATTAATTATCAAATGCACTAGTCAATACATCGACTCAATCAAAATCAAATTTGCCAGAGAAAGATGCCAAGGAGGAAGTCATTGAAATCAATGTATTGATTGGTTTATTGAACCTGGCTGTAGTGTTGGGTAGGACACGATTATATAATGAGTTTGTAAGAGCCGGTACAATGTCATACTTCAAATGAAGCGAGGTACTAAGGACAAAAACAAGCAAATTAAAAAAAGAAAGAAAATAAATATAAATAGATACCAAGCTTTTTTACGAGTTTAATTCTAATATGCATTAAACTGCCTTAGAGTAAGTAAGAAAATCTATACCGCCACAATGTAGATATATTTATATTTTTCAATCCCACCAAGTAAGAAATGTCTCTTCAGTACGTATTTACAAGCTCGCCAAATCTCATTTCATGTTGGAAATTACATTTCTTCAAAAAAAATAAAAAATGTCTCTCCGGTACAAAATTTTCTTCCCCGAAAAATGTAAGAAATGTCGTTCCATTTCGGTTTTACAATCTCACCTCGCCGCAGTTCAAATTGGATATTTTACTAAAAGAAGTAAGAAATGTCTCTCCACTGCGTAATTTATAATCACATCTCGCTTCATTTATCTCGATACACGCTCATATACCAGTAAGACATTATTTTTAAGCCGGGACATTTAAAATAATTGAGGCCTCAGTACAACTACCATCGTGTAAGGGACAAATGTACTGCCTCGTGTAAGTCCGGCTCAACTCTACTTGGCTGGAGCTTACAGAGTCAGAGTCTGGAGGAGCTGTGATAACAGAAGGTGATAGGGTTTAGAAATTTGGTCTGGTGAAAAGCATATAACGGTTCAAGTTCCTCATGCGTTTTATTCGAATTGACGATGGTACGAGTCGAGCACAACGGAAAGAATACGGACTTTATAAAATCCGTGAACTGTTTGATTGTTTTGTTCATATAACTGTCAAAAGAACTCCATCCCTGTAGAAAATGCCAGAAGGATTCCCTTAGATGTGTCCAGTCAGGCAATATATACATATACCCTCGAAACCCACCAAGTATGGCATAAACCCATATGGTCTTGTTGATGCCAGAATGGTATATACCTACATGGAAATTTATGCAAGAAAACATCCTGAAGGGTTATTTTTTGTCAGCAACAAGCCAAGTGAAGTGGTAAAACGAATAGCTGAGCCTCTTTGTGAGGCAGTGCGGAACATAAACGCGAATATTACAGACATTGATCTCGTTAATGATTTGGAAAAAAGAAGCTGTCATATGTTGGCATAATCACAAAAAATAAAAGGCAGTTAACACCTAGTTTTGGCAATATCAAAGGTAGGGCTTACTACAGCAGGTTGTTCGGTTTCAACAGTGGTAACGCTTTCATTTCATACATCAAATGTTTGCTACTGTTAGTGTGAGCCATAACACAAGAGGCTGGCTGATGGTCATTTTTTTGTACCTGGCTGAACATGGGCGACATCAATTCCCAAGTAATATCGATTGTGAATGGCCTGAAACCTATATTGTACCAGTAGCCTGGCGAAGTGGGAATACTAGTGGAATGAAGTAAATATTATATAGTTCAAATTAAATATAACGAAATTTGCGCAGTTGCTAATATTTGGGTGCGCAATCTCATAGAACGATAACACAGCTGGGCAAGACTCATTTACCTCTCCTGACCTGAGGCTGTCTACTTTGCGAGTAGCGTTAACATTCCAAATTAAGCCATAAACTCCAAATCTTATAACAATCCAACACTGCGGGCGCACAACTGTAAATGCCTCTGCTCCAGGCGAGAACGCATTCATCCCCAAAAACTAATATCGCCGTGGGACTAAACGAGGGCGTCATGTCTGCCCCTGGTAACGCCCTATGTCAGAGGGCCAACAAGGGGGCAAACTCCACCAAGGCATTCCCACAGCCTGGGACTAATGGATCCTATGAGGTCCTCCAGCCCCGCTAGAGTCCAACGAAACACCTATAGTATAGTTTCACCTAGTGGTTAACACATCAACGTATAGCTCACTCTTAGCCGCGACAACCTCACAAAGACTATACGGAACGGAACCCTCCTAGCATCAGAAGAGCAAGCACCAATAATAATTATAGAATATTTTAGTGTAATTTTAACATTTTTTAATCAACCCGTATTTTAGGCAAAGCATTTAATATTCTAAAAATAATATTTTCCAAAATACAATGATCAACAATAAAAATGGTTTGCCACATTACCCCAACTAACTAGACTAGAGGTAAAAATCGGACTTTTACACATTAAGAAAATTGATTCTTTGCATCAAAAATGAACACGACACAAACATTTTGAATACAAAACGAAAGTGAATGATTCGCTTTTAGATTAGCATTGGATTAGTTACGCTCTGTCTTAAAACACTTCTGATCAGAACTCTCTTTGAACTCTCGGATTCTACATTGAATCTGACAAATTAATTCTCTATGCGGATTGAAAGACTTTTCCAGATTATTCCGTGCCCTGGTCTGCACATAAATCTAGGAAGTTAGTGCTTCAACTGGATTTAGAAAATCAAGTTGATTAGCTTACCAAATGCGGGGCAGATTAATATTCGATTTAGTGAGAAACGAGTAAAGCTGGACGTATTAACATCGGCTCCTTTCTCAAAAGGTCGATAATCCTCGTACACAATAATTCTCGTGTAAGAAGCCTGGAATGGATCAATTCTCTACGAAATCACATGGAAAAAGTAGATTGCTTGCTGATAGCTGTAAAGGTCTTAGTTAGCTTGCTTGAAGGCACAGACGAAAAAGGATTTAATAAGCTAAAAGGGTTAGGTTTTTCTTGTTGCATCTGTCATGTCATTTGACAATATTTTGTCTTGTGTTTATTTATGCAAAAGCAGTGATTCTGACGTTGGTGAAATGAGATACTGAATTGTTGATGGCGTGTAGTTTGCCATCTATATTCGTAATTAAAAGTCTTTCTATTTCAGCTGTGGAGAGATAAGAGGATGATTTGCATTTTGTGCATTCAAAAAGCGTAATTGGTTTTTTGCTGAACATTGTTGAATCTCTTTTTTTATTTCAGAAAAGAATTCGTACTGAGCTGTGGTGGAACCAAAATCAATATGCAAGATATGTAGATTTAGTTCTTGTCATTAAAGGGAAAACTGTACTCTTTTTAAATCCTCTTGGTATAGAGGGCATGCTCAAGGATCAAGTCTTTTAATTTATTCCCGCATGAAAATTTCGATTTAATTTAAAGTGCGGTATTAAACCACAGCAAAGGTACCTATAGCTTATAATGAGTTCTATAGTTATCTATCGTTATTTAATAGTTTTATAGTAACAACAATATTATTTGAAACATGAACGGTGAAATTTTGGTCATAGTCACAAGACCAAATTTTTCATGTCATACAGTTTAAATGGCAACTTACCTGTGCTATGACAAAGCATTAGGTTCAAGTTAGAATCAAGCTGTTCAACTTTAGCAATAAATACATAACATACATGTGCGGCACTACAAGTTGCTAAGCATCAGCGGTTACTGAGGAAGTCTGGGAGAAGCATTTCCTACACTATCGATCCACTTTTGTCGCATCTTGCTACGGCATGCAGCAGCAAAATTATACCACAGCAGCAGGGAAAGGATAGCTTTTTCATGTTTTTGCTTACATCTTTTGCTACTGAAGGGTGTTTTACTTTGTAGCATAATTACTACTCAGAATGAGAAGCGGGTGATTGTGAAAGGTAACTTATCTCATTACATATTCCTCGACCTCAAGTAAATTTTTAATATTAAAGATATTTTTTATTCTGAAAATTCAGAGAACTTTTAATAAAATTTGATTTTCAGTGTGAACACTTTGACCGTTCTAATATAATTGAATATAACCGAATAAAGCAAGGATAAATTGTAATTAACCGGACTCAGTACTGCAAAGGTTAGATGTACTGTTGCCATCTCTGAGGTCCGTGGTTCGAATCCTGCCAACGACATGGTCCTTCGCTTCTTTTCTTCTCCTGCGTTGTTATCATTCTCGTCTTAATTGTCTTCGTTTTTTTTACTGATGATTGCTGTTAGAAATTGTATTCTAATAGGCTAGTGTGAGATATTTTCATTGGTTTTTTGACCCATAGCGAGATTATTGTTGAAATCGCTTCGTTTTAGGGTGTAGTTAAACACCCTAAGTTTGCCCACAATTTGGTTGACCGCATAACTTTTTAATTAACTAATTTTGAATAAAATAGCCACTTTTTCTATATTTCTTTCAGTATCTTCGTTCCTGCTAACTTTCCGTATACCATCTGCATTGGAAAAGTTGTTGCAAAGACACCTCTTATTTTTTTTCTTTAAATACAAATAACTTATTATAAAATTGCTGAAGATTACAACCTCTTATATAGCTTACACAATAGAAAATACAATTCGAGTGAAAGGACGGTAATAATAATAGTAAAGTAATAATAATAATAATACCAGAAACTGAAGTAAAACAACACTAATGAGTAATCTAAAGCTATGAACTCAAATTACAAATAATTTAAAGAGAAGCTTAGAGAATGACATCCATAAGGTCCAGGATAATCCAGGAGGTACACTAACCGTGCTAATCTACAGCTGCCTTAAGCTACTGTAAATTTTACCCAGAGTCGAACGAACATGATCGCAGTAACTAAAGTTGGAGTTCAGTTGAACACCCAAACTTTTCGCAGAATGCACATGGTCAATAACGGCATTATTTAATACGACAGGTGGTATGTCTTTTGTGTCTATGAAGTTTCTATAAATAGCTAAGCAAATTGATTTAGACGGACTAAGCAACAGACCATTGGTTTGAGACTATTCATGAACACATTGCAGGTCTTCGTTATTCGCACAATACGAGTGGATAAGGATAGCACAGTTTCGTACTGCTTTTGGTAGGTAATTTATGTACAGGCTGAATAAAAGTGACATCGCTGTTGTTATCCTAGTTCTAATCACAGTGGCGTACCTAGAACTTGCCAATTGCCGCCCTTTCTAAGTCAAATCAAATGCTGGTTTTTATAAATTAATAAACATAAATAAATAATTGTAATTGAGACACACTACAGGTGGGGAACTTTTTTACCATTGGTTGCCATATTTAAATTAGGCAGTAATAAAGTAGGCGCATAAGTTGTAGCAAAGGGAAATTAGCAAAAAAATGCACGAAAGCAGACAAAATTCCAAAATGGCTAAAAATTAGTCCACAGCTTCCTTGGAACTTTTTAAAAAAACAATTTCGGAATCACAAAAAAAACATGGCCCCCGGTGATATCGCGTTTTTCCCGTATTTTCCTTGTATCTCGTTTTCTATAGGCCGACGTGCAAAAGAAATAGTGTACAGGACAGAGGTGCAGTCAAAAGAAATTTTAATGGAAAAATTAATGCCGCATTTAAAAAATTAAACAATAAATGCAGTTTGAAACTACTACAACGAAAGTAAGACGGTGTTGTGCCTGCATAATGTGTTTCGGCGGTAAATTTGAACAAATTTTATAAAGAAAAAATAAAAAAAACATAATAACATAAAAAAGTCTTTTCTTAAACTTGGCTCTACCAGACTAGTACCTCGTATTTTGACCACATTATTAACAATTTCTTTATCATGTAGCACACCGTTGGAAATGGGATAAACTGAGGAAGTTTTTAAAATAAAGCTAAATTCAAAATAGCTTGTACTTCTTTTTTCATAACATTTAAACCTTTTTACGAATTTGAAATGTCATAACTTTTTTTCTTAATATCAGTTGGATCAAGTATTGATTGATTTAGAGTAAGAATACATTGAAGAATATTACAAAAGTGATTTCGTGCTATTACAACTACAAACAAAAAAGTTATGGCAATTTTAAGACGAAATTTTGAGTAATTTTGTAGAAAAACGAAAAAAATAATATCTCAGCTACCGTGGCCCTTAGGATATTGCGGCTACCGGCGAAAAACAGCAAATGGCCCCCAACCCACCAAAAAATTTTGACGGTTCATCTGCCAAATACCCTGTATAGAGTCGAAGTCTGATTTACAATTTAAAAAAAATTGGACTTGGAGTCGCAAATTTTGAACTCGACTTCCAGCCCTGCGATAGAACTTCTACTCGACATCGACACCATTGATGTCTATCCGAGCAAAATTTTCAGAGAGAATATTTTCAATCCTACATTTTGACTTGACGATGAGGCCAAATATTCGAAATCATATAGTAATTCATAATTCGTAGAAATTGAATAGTAAACTTATGAAGTGAACACGTTGTTTTTTACAACTAAAACTAAATATAAAAAATGCCGCCCCAAAATATGTGCCGCCCGGTGCGGACCGCCCCACCCCCACCCCCCCGGTACGCCACTGTCTAATCAATATAGCTTAAGTTGTATCACTAAGCATATAACACATAGAAGAACACCAAGAACAAAAATTTGTGCAGGGCATTTATCTTCTTCTTCCTCCATCGCTGGGTCCCATTGCACCCATATAACCAACATCTACTTCAGAGTGCTAAATTGGTAGCAGATTATTGTTCATGAAGTTGATGGGATTATTCGGCGAGGTGAGAGAATTTGGGGGAGGTTGGTTCTAGGTCCCATTCGTCTGCTATGCGTGGGTTGATTATATTTTTCCTTTTATGCGCATTCGAAGAAAAAAATAAAGTCGTTTGCCTTTGAACAAAATAAAATTTTGGTGGATAGTAGAAGATGTGTAATTTTTAGGAATATTCTCGGGGTTATTGACTTTTTTTATTGTTGTAATTATAGAAAAATGTGAGATTACTTAGTTTGATTTTATTCATAACTGAGTTCCATAAAAGCAGAATTTTTGTGGACATTACTGCTATGATGACCTTACCGTACTTTAAAATCCACCCGGTCTGATTTTAAATGGGCGTTGAAAGGTGTAAAATTTAGTTTTCATGATTATTTCTATTGTTGAAAAAAATAGTTATTATAAAAATTTAAGCTGAAATACTCCTTCTCCTACGTAGGTAACTTTCCTACATTCCTGCCTTATGACATCGTCTAGTAGCGTACAGAGGAACTTTCGGTAATACAAGGGTGCTTGTGATCTGTAATCTTCATCATAAAGAAATCCATTCAACTTAAAACAATTATTCCTGCTAATTTCTGCTGCTTACCTTCCTAAATGCACTACATACATTTTGTAGGTTCCCAGTCTACCTGAGATAGATTTGCAATTTTCTTTGGTAATATTTGGTGGTTAAGTCGTATTCATACATCATATTTCTATCAGTATAAAAAATTAAATCATGTTTTCCTTTTCATGAATAAGCTTTAAAATGATTGATTAACAGCATAAAAACCCGTCCTCATTTAAAATTGGTGATTTGGCAGTTTTTTCAAATAAAGCGGCAACAATTCGCTTTCAAAGCTTGCCGACAATATTTGTTATCGGTCTGCCAACTTTATTTTACGAAGTGAAAAGTGTAAACGGCTTTGTTAATTAAGACGTTACTCAGCATGATTGTCTAAACTTTCATGATAGATGATTTTGCAAACCGATAACACCAAGACGATGTCGTTAAGATCTGTATTATTACTTCAAATTCACTCTGGAAAAGTGTCCTAAAAAGTTTCTATAAGAGCTTATAATTAATGAATTCAGGCGGGTTCAGTGGCCATAATATGGAACAAGTTGTGCAAATTTCACAGAACTCAAGAATTTGTTAGGTTATAATTGGGTATTGTTGATGGTATCAATGATCTTGATAAGAACTTAGTTATACATACAAAAACAAAATAGGTGTCAAATTATAAAGACATCAATTTGTAGAGAAAAGGAATTAAAAGAATTAAGATATTTTTCTCTCCTTTAATTCTCATTTATTTTCAGAACCATTAAGTAAACCCACAACCTTATTCCCTTTTCTACTTTGTACAACATATTTTCGCCTAATCACCACCAGAGAAAACATTCTTGCGGAATGCATGTAAATGAGGCTTTTACCAATATAGATTTACAGATAACCGCAGAAAACAGGTCCCGTATCGATTATCTGCCTTCCTGGCTGAGTGGTTGCCTTTCGAAAGTGATTGATGGCTGAAGGAAGAAAATCAACAAGCAACCAAAAGAGCGAAGCACTTTAATTCACACAACAATAAAAGTTGCTTCTATAGTGGAAAATGTTCACACCATACAAGTCTGTCACTCATCTTTAATCCAAGAGTATTTAAAGGGCAGAATGCCGCCCCTCAAGAATAGGGGTTTTTTGCCTGTCAAACGACACCAGAGGGCTGAAGGATGCAAAGCACATTTGAATGGGGCGACACATGATGATCCCTTCGGCAAATGTTTTTTTCAATGATATTCGCATATCTTGTAAACGATTTTTCATAAAATGTCCTTTTTAACGCATCTGTTTAACATGCCGTTATGCGTTATTTCTTAAAAGGATATTTTTAAGGATTTTGATGGCTCAAGGGATTCTCTGGAATGCGGATGATTAACTCTATGCAAAATAGCGAGAAATACCAAATCAACATTTCATTTTCATGATTCAACACTTTCTGACAAATTTTCCATTAGGTGAATTATGTCGAGCGGTTTTATAAGTATTTTTGACATATTTATTGAAAGTAGGGATAAACTTTAGAGAATATGGATTTTCAAATACGTACGATATTAAAATTATACTTGGAAACTTCAACCGCTAAGGCTAAAAAGTAGGGAACGGAGTAGGACTCGGGACTCTAGAAGCATCTTCTTCCAGTAGTCTCTACGTTTTGCTAGTTCTCTCCAGTTTATTATCTTCTAGTATTTTCTCAGGAGTGGATTGACAACTGCTGAGATGAATGTGGAAACTGTTACGATAATAGCTGCGAAAGACTGTCCTCCTGTAGGGGGCGTTCTATGGTCAATCGTAATTGGCGAACTTCTTGCCGACTTGAATAACCGCGGCTTCAAAGCACAAGCGATGATTTCGCCATAACGATCAGCGGCGGTCTCGATAGCGCTATCTCGTACCTCATGGACGGAGGCTTGTCATATGTATGTGCAAAGCTGGTGTCAGAACAGGTACTTGAGTATTAGCCCACAAAAAAACTGTCATGGTACCATTGACTAATAGAAAGCTAAATTTAAAAGTTTCCTCTCTAGATGGTACAAAAATTCCCTTCTCAAAGGAGGCTAAGGGCCGTATACATCAACGAAGTTTACCTTTAATTTGGAAGTTTAGCATGAAGATCAACCTAGGTCCAAGATTGCCATATCTAAAATATCGAAACCCGAAATATGCTACAATGCCGTGTTTTGAGATGTGAGGTGATGGTTTCGTACGTGGCTCTGAAAGCTCTTATTTTCCACACCAAGTAGCGTAATGCCCCTGTTTCACCGACCTCAGTTTAATATAATTCAGTTCAATCCACATAGGTGGCTTCACCGGCTAAAGTCCAGATCAGCGCTTGAAATTGTTGTTGCTCTTTCGCCAGAAGTCAGGAATGCTAAAGCTCACTGGTTTGGCATTCCACTATTCCAGTTGATTACTCTCTTTTGAGCGAGCTTTTACGTTTTACTTAAGTTCGAGTTCGAGTTGGGCGAATTGAGGTCTGTTTTTTCCTCATTTAATATGTAGAATATCATGCGAACTGAGATTATTTTAAAGTTCAGTTTACCAATTTGCTCGAACATGCGCAGTTCGTCCGGCGAACAGTGCCGAATCTAGGGAGGGGCAAAAGAGGGCAAGCGCCCCGGGCGGCACGTTGAAGGGCGGCAAAATGAGGAAAAAATTAATTATTTTAAAAATCAAATATTTTAAGTACGCTATGAAAAACTTGAAGGGCCAATTTTTATTTTGTATTTTACTTGTTTTCAAATTGCACGTGGCATTTCGTATCTGACCTAAAGTAGATGCTTATCCCTCTTAAATTTTCGGGAGGGGAATCACCGATCGGGCCGGGACGAGTGGTAAGAAATGAAGTGAAGGGGTGCCCGAAAGCCAAAAATGCAAAAAAAGATGACGGAATACCGTCTCCCGAGACTCGCGTTAAACAAAGGCCTAGGTATGGAATTTACTGGCCTTCGAGAAAACGATCTTATTACCGAAAATTCGCGAACGGTCTGGCCGAAAATGCCGGTTGACTCATAAGTGTCCGGAGAATGTGGAGAGGACGTTCGATATTTGAAAATACACTAGATATCTGCTTAAAGACGCTATTCCTTGGCAACAACGACACCTACATTGTAAGAATTACTGGTATGCAGACGCGTAGTGATTTTCCGATTTTCCAACTCTTTAACAACCTACATACAAGTACCCGGGAAATGACACTTATTTGGCAAAATTCGTCCGCCATATTGGCCCCACAATTTTGAAATTATAAGTTTTGATCATAAATTCGTTATTTCCTACACGGTAAAAATATTATTTTATGACATGTATCATATAGCCATTTATCAGTATCATAGCATGTGTAGTAAAAAATCGCTTTTATTGTACATTCCCAATAGACATTTGAGCGACAACTTAAAGACTTAATTTGTTAGACTTTGATGAATAAATTGTGATTAATTGATTAAATAATTTACAGGGATCTGCTCGACGCTTTCCCTAATATTTGCGTCGCATTGAGGATCTACGTAACTCTCCCTACAACATCTGCGACTTGTGAGAGAAGTTTTAGTAAGCTAAAGATTATAAAAAGTTACTTGAGGTCAACAAAGTCTCAAGAAAGACTGTCAAACCTGCCAATGGTTTCTATTGAGAATGGCAAAGAAAGTGCAGTAAATTATGAAGATGCAATCAACACCTTTGCCGAAAAAAAAGCAAGGAAAGTTATCCTATAAAACAGTTTAGTCAGTTGACTAGTGTACTAGTGCTTTCAATGATTAAAAAAAATTATTTAATAAAACAGTAATTGTTTAACATTTGTTTCTTGGGTGAGGGCGGCAAAATCCAACCTTGCCCCCTTAAAGAAATTCGCAGATCCGGCACTGCCGGCGAAGCTGGGATATTTGCATTGAAATAGAAGTAAAAGCTAGAGTTCCATATGCAAAAACTTGGGAAAAAGTCCCGATACAAAATCCCAGTGATTTTCGAAAATATTAAAGAAGAATTACCAAACCTAAAAATTCTCATATATTACAGGATTTGGTGTTTAAGCATTTTAAACATATCACCGATTGCCGGTAAAGGTAATCTTTGACGAGGTACTCCTCGATGATATTTATGACCCTAAATATCTAGGCATAATCCTGGATTAAAAGCTCTCGTGGAAGCTCCAGATTGAAAGAGTAACTTCCAGGCAATTACATCTCTCCATATGTATCTATTATCAATTTGTGGGCAAAACCTAGCCTCTTATACGAAGGTTAATGTTTTGGCTATAGAAGACCGTCATAAAGTCCATAGACATGAATGCATATATAAAGCTGACCAAGGTGCCCAGGCTGACCTGTCTTGGTATTACGGGAGCTAAAAGTACCTGTCCGAGTGAGGCTATGGAAGCCCTACTGAATCTTCCTTCGGTCCCACCTGTTAGTGAAGAAGAAGACCCTGGCGGGGAGCTGCGCCTACGGAGGCTATTCTCCTTTAAGGCAGGGGACTTTGTGGATCGCCTCTTGGTTCTCAGGAAATTAAACCTGGAGCCAATGCTTGCATTGTCCGCAGGCCCCTCTTTAAAGGAAACACGTCTTTTTGGTATTACGGATGGTTCCAAAACAGATAATGCTGTAGAGTTCGTCGTGAATCGTGCAAGATATGCATGGCCCTTGGCACCGCTGCATTGTTTTTCAAGCTAAGGCACTGGCCATGCACGTTTCTCTTAAGCTGATCGTAGGTCCAACATCTTTATTTTTACTGTCTCTAAAATCTCCTGCCACGAAGGCCACATCGGTAATGAACTTGCAAATTCATTACTTGTTGGTCCAGAACCTTCTTCCGTACGGCTACGAAATCTGGTATACACATATACGAAACAAAGACGGCGTACACTGGTTTTCACTCTTTCATTCGCATATGAAAGGTACAGAAAACGAATGCTCCTGATCTTACCTCTGCAAATCCCTTGCTGTTAAATCGGAGCAATATTCAGCTTCACTTCAACAAAGTCTCTTTCCATTTAGACGCCCCTCTGCTATTATAAAAATTCAGTTAACATTCCTCTATACCGAAATACGCCCGTCTTCCACCCAACTGATGAAGATTCCATTACTGTTGCCACTTTCAGTCACCCACGGCGCGTCTGGCAGGGGTGATATCTTTGTGTGTCCACGTCAGCTAGTGAGCCATTCACTCCCCTGGTCCATCTCATATAAAAAAACGTCCCCAGATTTCGCGAATCCAACCTCCGCACCTGTATAATCAATGCAAACTTTTTGTCCATTGCCATTAAAGCTTCTCTGCAGGTTGCCGACATCTGTGCCAGATGAACCCTTGTTATTATTCTGCCAGAAAGGATGTGGGATAGGACGTGACATACGGAAAAATGTTTTCTGGGCAAAAGGTAGCTCTGAAAAGCACTCGGGACATGCAGGATACAGCGTCGTTTAGACTACGAATTCGTAGAGGCTACCATGCACCTTGAGCGAAACTCCTAGAAAAATTTACGTCTGTTTGCTGTTTCTTGGTATGATGTTCTGAAACCAGTATTAACATCATCAAATTTTTTCTAAGAGAAATTATGTGTTCCTAAAATATTTTCAACAATAAACATAAATAAAATTCCAAGAAATCTTTAAAGGACGAAAATAAACTGGGATAATTTTGTCAAAGACTCCGCTTTACTGAATAAGAGTTTACTTTGAAAGATTTGATCCTTCGTTTAATTTGGGCAAATTATGATTCTTGGCAGAAAATAAACTGTTCGAAAATAAATAAAATCTTTGGCAGTATTATTAGGGGGTTTTAATTTTTTCTTAAAATATGGATTTAAATGCTATTAATCTTTCTTTTGGAATGCCACCTACGTTTTACGTTACATAAATGTGTGCGTTAATGCTTTTTATTTTTAGCATCAATTGATTTGCGAGGAAAAGTGATGATCAAAGAAAAAAATTAATACCACAGCTGCTATCTTTGAACATATTTTGTAAAACGAGATGTTACAGTCCCTTAGTCACTTATCATCATAATTAACGTCTTCACAGAATATTTTCAATCTTGCCTCTAGGTTTATAGGGACACTGGTGGATTTATGAAATAAAAGCGTTTAAATTGTAGAAATTTGTTGCAGACTATTTTTGATATCAAAAACTCTACTTGATTTGAAGTTCCTACTTTTGACGACGAACTTCTATTTTGAGATCATATATCAAATCTTGTTTAGTTGAGGTCCATTCATGACATGTATGTAATGTAAGTCCTTGATCGATAGTGCATCGAATGCTTTCTCAAAATCAATCAGATGCACTGGCTCTCAATCAACCCTGCCTTTGCGTTTTTGGCGATTTTCAACGGATTCTGAACTCCTCCTTTTTGGACTAGAATTTGTTAGGCACCTTCCAGGGAGTCTGTGAATCAAGTTTCACACGGGAATTCTTGGTATATCCGAGATAATGGGCATTTTAGAGCTTTCCAGGGGTATACCAGAAAAAGGCTCATAACTGCCGAACCAGTCGGAGCACCCTAGGCCAGTTAGGAATCAGTAGATCTAGCGCTTTCCAGGAAGGCATCACTCGTCAAAAGCGGAGCACTTTTACCAAAAAATTGTTGCTGAAAAAGTGCACCTTTGCGTTTTTGGCGATTTTCAAAGGATTTCGAACTCCTCCTTTTTGGACGGGAATTTTTTAGGCACAGACTCCCTGTGAATTAAGTTTCACACCGGAATTCTCGGTATTTCCCGAGATAATGGGTATTTTATAGCTTTCGAAGGGTATCCCACAAAAGGGCGCATAACTACCGAACCCGTCGGAGCACCATAGGCCAGTTAGGAATCAGTAGATCTAGTCTTTTTTTTCTGTTATGCGAGAATACATATATAATAGAGGTACGACGCATGACTGTCAAGCTTTGTAGCCGAGGGGTAAAGCGCCTGACTATTACCCCAAGGGTCCGTGTTTCGAATCCACTCCGTGGCATGGTCCTTTCTTTTTTTTGTGATTCCCTTTTTACAAAAAATCCATGTCATCACTCCTGCCGTCACCTCTAAAGACTGCCATACAAGTGCCTACGGTTCCTTATGGCACCAGTCCAAATTTAAGGGCCCACAAACGATGGAGCAGAAGCCGGTCAGACCATTCCATTGTTTAATACCCTCGACACACGGACGTCGTTACGACGAATATTCAGCATCGTAACGACGAAAACCAACGACGCAAATTTTACGTCGTTACTACGAAAATTCAAATAGAGTGTCATCTATTGGTATATAGATTATTACACAAAAAGCTCGCTTTTACCCCCTTTTCCAGTGTCATACGATATCAGGCTAATTCGATTTTAATTTTATTTGAAAATTAATAAAAAATATAACTTGTTTCCAGATTAAGCGATTGATAAACCGGCGCATGAACAACAACATAACAAAGAAATCATTGTTTTTTAAATTTTCGTTCCTTGAAATTCTTCACGTTGTAGTACACATCCACTTATTACAACTGTCAAAACATAAAGACTTATTTTAAAGATAACGACAAATTTTACCGTGTATTAGGTACTCCCTAAATTGGCATTCGTCATAGCGACGAAATTTATATTACAATGGGGATTGCTAGACCGCGTTAAGGATCTCGACTACACAGATGATATTTGTGTGCTGGCCCACCGACACCAGGACCTCAAAAAACAATTTGGCAACAGAAAGTAGTTCATCAAGCTTAAGGCTAAATCCGACTAAACTAAAGAAATGCGGAGAAATGCAAACACCCTTGAACGGACAGTGCTAAAAAACCGTGACGTGGAACTGGTAGATAAATTTTGTTACCTCGGTAGTATTATTACCGAAAACGGCTGTGCAGAAGGATACGTCAGTTCCAAAATAAATAAAGCAAGAAGCGCATATGCATGCCTGTTTCCCATGTGGGGACCACAGGGCGCCTACATGTTTTCATCAACAGATGCATACATCGTATCCTAATTGGGGATTGGCCACACCTTGCGACGCGAAAACGAGAATCTAGCCAAATAGGTTGGAATCCGCAAAGATCCCGTCGAGTCGGAAGACCCAGAACAACGTGGAGTAGAACCCTATTAAGAGAGGCTACAACAACTGGAAGACCCTGTCGGAGCTGAGAGCTGTCGCGCAAAACAGAGTCCGCTGGAGGGCAACTGTTTCCGCCCCATGTCATGAGGGATTAAAGGAGCAATTAGCGGGGATGCCAACTTGGGGGTTTCGCCCAAATTTAGGGGGGGAAATGCTTAATGGAGTTTTTTTAGGGGCTTCAAATTTTCAAGGGTAATTTTAGGGGGATTTTAACGATGCTCCGAAATATTTGAAACAATTTTACGATAATTTAAATAGGTCATTTCTATTAGCTTTTTATTCGAATTCTGATTGGTTGTTGAATTCGTTGGCGGTAATTTGAATAGGCTGAACCAAAAAGAGACGTAACGTGGTACGAACATGACCACGGTTTTCCACGACCAACTTTTCCGGCCACAGAAATGGAAATTATTGCCCGTTATGGCAACACTATTTACGGCAATATTCTCCTAAAATATTACCAAGGCAACGATTGCCTAGGTCAGGGGTGACGAGCCTATGGTACACGTGGCACGTATGAAAAATTGGCTCGTACGCGAAAATTCGTTGTGCAGCGTTTAGGTTAGCAGATGCACGCCAGGGTATTTCGCGAAAAACATGGAGGCAGCATTTGTATAATACGCTTAAAGGGACTTTTCGTTTCAAAAAGTTCAAAATATTCGATTTTTTTTACATTAAAGTGTTCCTTAACATCACAGAAATACTGTCCTAAAACCGTTTTAAGAGATTCGTATAGGAAAAAAAATAAAGTTATAGGTAAAAAATTAGTTATGAGCGTTTTATATGCAAAAATTATATTACTACGCGTTTTTCTCAAAACTACGTTTTTTGACTTGGCTCCACACTTTTCTCGAAAACTACTCAACGGATTTCAATAGTCCAAAAACCATTCGAAATAAAAAATACTAGTAACTAAACCTTTAAAAATATTATGTTACCACCCCTATTTTTTATACAGGTGTAGTTTGCCCTCAAAAATGTGGATTTTTTTGGATTTAAATATTAAAAATTAAATTTTTTTTAGGTTTAGTTACTAGTATTTAGTCTTATGAATAAAATCCCGTTGGAATTTTTACTCTATCTGTTACATGAAGCCCAAACACTGTGGAGCAGTTTAAAATGTATCTTTTGGAAGATGCTCTCTGCAGTGGTCAAGATGTACTAAAAATGCAAAAAAAAATTATTTTTATATTCTTACTTAATATGTTTTATAAAAATGCCCAAAAGGAGTAAATTCGATAAATATAAGTCTTTTCATAAAAAAAAAATTAAAAAGTGTATTTTATGTCAATTATGAAACGAAAAGTCCCCTTAATATGAAAGTGCGACCGAAGCGTACTTCAAGTACAAATGTAAACGCAAGCAGCTCGGCTGGAATCGATCAAAAAGATTTTTCTAATCGGCTCGAGTGCTTTTCATGTAAACCGGGCTTGAAAGCTTGAGTGATCGAAATGGGTTCAGTCGTTGTCCATCAGTTGCTCAAGAACTCAAGCTCATTTCAAGCCAATATGTCGCTTCAAGTAGGCAGAGCGTATACATCGCCGTCGCCTTCATAGCCTCACTTGATAATAATAAAATATTCCTTCTTCCTTTAAATCTCCTCTCATTCACAAAACATACCACTGCACTCTTATTCAATATTTTTATATTGCCAATAGCTTGACACATCAGCAATTTTATAAAAATTTGGCACGCATACTGAAAAAGGTTTGCCTACCCTGGCCTAGGTACTGCATGCGGCAATTTTTAAAATTAAGATGGCTAAAAATTAAAATATGTAAAAGAAACTTTTGTCATTTTGGGTTAAAGCAGATTATATTATTAATTTAGTCATTTAGTCACATAACTGCGATTCGTTGGTTTGGTAAAGTTAAACTACCCTTGTTACATATACATTTTTTCTTTAATATTGATTTTAGGGGATTTTAGGGGTATTTCGACTTGTCTTTAGGGGTAAATAATTTTACGAGTTGGTAACCCTGGCATTTAGTACGTAGTTAGCCATGGATTTTGATTCAATTGCATCCGAGTTTAACCACACACGGTGAGTTTTTTGGCGAATGGATCGTTCGTGTATGTGAGCCTTCAAGCATAATAAGCGAGGGAACCAACTCCTGTCCGATACCTGAAGTCTAGTTTGCTATTAGTATTCAGTGGGAGCTGGTGAAATACAATCACTTGTTGGCGTTGTCAGCTCTCTCACTCTTCTCTCTACTATCTTCCCGATTAAAGCTTTATGGCTGACATTGCAACCAACCACAATTTTTTGCATCTTTGTTTACAAAGTAAATAGTTGGTAAGAAGAAAACTATACTTTCCACTTATTTATTCTCACCTTACAACACGCTAGAAAAATATCTACCAAACAAAAGAGAACAACTACAGTACAAAACCTTATTTAAATTACCACGATTGTACCAAATAAGCATGCAAACATTTATCATCCTCCAGAAGTATTTTTTATTACTCCAGCACCTTCCGTATATTGTAAAGTGTACCCTGGAGCGTTTTGTGAACACAGTCTCTATCTACTATACTTATGTCCTAGCAACGGAAGTACTTGAAATAATCTCCAACCTTTAAAATGGTGCTTCTTTTTATTACTCAGTTGTGTATGGTAAAATGTTTCCCATATCAACGTACAAAAATAAATCCAAAGGCCAAAGATAACAACACTACGACAAGGAATATTCTCGGGAGAAAAACGCTTAACATTAAGACTAATTGAGGGTATATAATATAAAAGGGTTTTATAAAACAAATTCTGGATGTCACTCATGTCAAACAATTCTGACAATATCCCAATATTATGTGCCATTTTAAAACGAAGCATTCTAAAGCAGCAAAAACTTTTCCCATCTGAAAAAAGGACACCAAAAATCCTTCGTTTGACAACATGATGGAATTGGATGTTGAATATATCTACCTTTACCCTTCCAATATTTTCAAGATAAATGGAGATTTTTTTCTTCTCAAATTGAATACTCCTTCTAGAGGGAAATTTCATTCCATGTTCTGTGGGCTGAGCTCATTTTTTTGGAAAAAAGGGTCCTGTCGGCCATGAAGGTTGTTTCGTTTCCTTGATTTAAAAAAAGACTAAGGTGGCCCTCAAAATTTAATGACTATGATAAGCTGCAGATTTCACAGAAGAAATTACTCAAACTACCGCAATTAAAAAATCAATTGTTTTTAATAGATGAAAATGACGTAGAATAGAGAAGGAAGGAGATGGGATATATAGAAGCAAACGCCCCTTTTTAATGCGATCCTTAAAAGCATTTTAATTAAAAGCTTCATAAAATTATGCAATTCATCA
The DNA here is from genome assembly GCA_963855945.1 of Thereva nobilitata. Classification (NCBI taxonomy): domain Eukaryota; kingdom Metazoa; phylum Arthropoda; class Insecta; order Diptera; family Therevidae; genus Thereva; species Thereva nobilitata. Next base: position 37,141,900 of record OY979696.1, read on the forward strand.
TTGATAATGACTGTCGGGTGCTCGCCATATTGGGGAACGGCACCATCGAACCTCTTCATTAGATTTTAATTGAGTTCATATTTACCGGATCAGAGCAGAATATATTCTCATGTCTTAAGAACGAATGGGAAGAGCATGGAGTCGTTTTTTGAGTTAGTTATCTCGAATCTACCCAAGCGAAGTCCATTTATAATGGGAAAAAAAATTCCTTCTGAGCTTCTGATACAAAATTCATGAGTATATGTACAGGATCCTTGTAAATACTTGACCCTTTTTATGCTCAATAACCCTAGAAAATCAACATTGTAGGCAAACCATTGGTAATGCTGTGCTTCAAGTGGCTACTAATTGAAATTTTCAAAGATAAAGTTTACAAAACATTTCTAAGAAATAAAAAAATAAAACAGGATCTTTCTGATTCGTTTCAGGACCAATCGTATACCCAATTACCCATCTCATGAGGATCCGGTAAAATTTTGTCGATTGTTGACTTTCTTACGTAAATACCATGGATGAATGCCTTAAGTTTCTAATAAAAGTTAAAATGTTGATTTTTCATCAATTACATGGAAGAAAGGATTTTTTTTTCGTGGTGATGATAATCAACACTTGACACAGCTAAACGTAAGACGGCTTTAAACTTTAATTGATAAAACACAACCAACGAAGTTACTTCTATGAAAACCCTTTAGCTTAATTGTTGGCGGTTTAAGTGCTCCTTTCGTGCATTAAGGATATAAAATTTTCATGGCTTTATCTGTATACTTCCACTAATACTGCTAAGTTGAAGTTTTCATTACCCACAATTTGAAGGGAGGATTAGTCATTTTGTGTGGTACGTGCTCGTAATGTATGGGTACCCTGAGACAGGCACAATTGTCATGTAAAAGCAATCACATGTTGCTATGATTGTTACCTGCAGCTTGTGTGCTTTGTCATGTGTAGAACAATGCAAAAGTGAAGGTAGTAAAGTAAGATATCATTAATTTGAGAGTGAGATTAAATAAAGAACCAGAAATAAAGGTAATTCTTAAATGAAGAATGTAAAATATAAATGATTGTTTGGCTGATATATTTCTTTATTTCGAACGTTTTTTGTTTTCAATTATTTAACACGAGTTCTTAAGGATTTAATTTAGTATAAAATATCTCAGAAAAGTTAACTTATTACACCTGCATCGACAATAGTACCAGCGAATTTACTAATTACTTACGAAACTAATAGTTTACCTGTAAATACTCCTTTTTTATGTGTAAGACTAGAGCTTAGAGGTAAGACCCTGTGACGGTTGAGTGCTATGTCGGACCGCAAGGTCTAGTCGGAAAGATAGCATAGAGAAGAACAAGGTGAAAGAACTGACAATGGCAACACGTGGTGTTATTCCTTCGACTCTCACAGCACAGGAGATTATTTCCACAATTATTATGCTTACAGGCGACGACAGATGAAAGGAAAAGATTGTTTTGTCCAAGAGTGAAGACAAGAAAGAAGGAAAGTTATCTAGGTCGGGAACTAGCAATGTGGCAGTTACACGCTTTTCATGTAGCAGTTACACTCTCAAATTAAGCTAGATACGATAAAAATTACACCTAGCAAAAATAAGAAAAAATTGTGTTTTGTGTGTAAAATTATTGTAAACATGTATGTATTACGCAGAGTAACTTTCTAAATAAAATTTATACAAGCTAAACATATTTTTATTTGAACAAACCTATATTTTTCTATATCCTCTTTAAGTAAAAACTTTTTTCAAGTAAGCAGAAACCTTGAAAAAGTAGTTGAAACTAGGTAGTAAAAATTGACCTGACCCTACCCCATTTTCTTTCCTATTTTAGACAAGTTTTCAAAATTTAAGTTCATGATATTCTCTACCAAAGATAATACATAATACTTTTCTTGGCTTTTTCTAGTAAAGGAAAAATCAATCTCTCTCAATCTTTGCTTACATCAATACTAATATGCAAACTCTATCAAGAATTAGTAAGAAAGAATGCTATCAGGTAGGAAAAGTGAAAAGACGCAGAGCCATACCCGTGCAAGTTATCGAATCTCAAATTATGGAGTGGTAGACGGGCGATTTCACCACCAAGCTGGCAAAGCAAACTTTTATTTATTTCCGATGCACTTCGACTTGAAACGTGATATTGAAATAAAATAATGATATATTAATGTTTAAAAGTAGTGCTTTAGTAAAACCCAAGTAAAAAAAAATGTTCACAGTGTCAGAAGTACCTGGAATTGGAAAAACACGATATAGCTAAAAAATATTTTTCCGCCATCTGGTAACGCTGTACCAAATTTCCGCGCGACCAATATATGCCTCAGTGTTGATTATTTAAATCATACTTTCAAGTCCAGCTTCCTCCTCATGCATCCTCCAGACGACACCCTTAAGCTATCATATCCTTTTTCTATTTTCGAGCCAAGCTTACTACTAAACTTTGCACCATAACGTGAACGACATGACGGACTGGTAGTATAAAAGGTGACACCTAAGCTTACAATTAGACTCTTTCCATAAAAAAAGTGGTTCACAATTTTTGAAATAGAAAAATTAGTTGAACAAAGATAACAAAGACAACTTTCTTTGACAACCATGGTGTGGTGCACTTCGAATTGGTTCCAAAGGTTTGAGCAATAAAGGCCCAAACAGATTGGCCCGTCGGATGTGGTAGCGTCCGCCCGCCAGAAAGTTCCCCATACATTTAATTTCTCCGCGCCGCCTTACCTCCGACGGGCCAATCTGTTTGGGCCTTAAGGAATGCTATTTGGGCGAGAATATCGCACAAGAGTTTTCGGGCAAACGGCCAAGCACCACACTGACGTTATATGTCCCCCGTGTAGCTCTTCCAAACGAAAAGTGCACGAAGGATTGGATCACGTGCTGCCATGGCTGTTGCGCACACGATGGAGACTACTTCGAAGGCGACTGTTTCGTGTTAAGGTCGGTTTACATGCAACGATCTCTTGTGCAAATTGACTGGCGCACGTCAATTGGTGCAAATAAACATTTGCACACCCTCACACCATATAACACTTGATCAATAAGAGTTTGTGAACACTTTCCCAAAAATATTAAGCCATTTGGTTCTACTTAAAAACAGTTGGTACTCTTTTGTAAATTTGACACGATTATTATATTATATTGATTATGATAAGGTCGGAGGATCAGGTGGTCGAACGTCACCATTCACCCAAGGGCATGCTGAGGCTTGTAGCTGAGGCTTGAACATCGTTTAAACGCTCATGTCAAAACACCAACCTCAAGCCGATTTTCTAAGAACACATATTTTGCACAAGGCAAACTTTTCGGCTTGCACAAGCCAAAAATTTGCGTTTACAAGCAACGATTCACTTGTGCAATTGACTGAGTATGTTATTGGCACTCTTTTATGGTCACCAAGATGATTGCCGTTTTCTTCGTCCTATAAATTCTTTAAAGCTCCAATTTTGCTCCCTTTAGTCTAGAAAAAGTGCATGCCTGCTGCATGCTAGGAGTTCGACAGTTCGCTGATTTACAAACACCCATCAAGATAAACTTGTTCCTAGTGATTTAGAATGAATTTGTGCTGAAAATTGACATCTCGCCCGATCATATCTAACAACCATCTTTTTATGTGGCACTTCTAAGCTCCGAAATCACCCTACAAGCTATAGGAGTCAAGAGGATATTGTGGAAGATGGCGATGAACCCTGTGTTTGAATTCCTTTACGGGTTACGAATTCCGAAATACTGATTGCGAGAGATTGTTCCACAATCTAGTTGTTCTGTTTAGAAACAAATTCCTAGTTTATGGAGTGCGTAAAAAGGGTGGCTGCAGGCAGAGTAAATGACCCGCTCTGCTCGTTCGGCCATAAGATTGCCATAGAAGCAGAAGAGGGTTTATGTCGATGGAACAATCGCTATGATAGTAACATTAAATTGCCAGTGATGCTACATACCTTCGATCGCGGAGCAATGGCGTCGTCGTTAGAGCAGTTTTCGAAGCCTCACCCCAAATAAAGGAATTGTATTCGTGGAGAGACCGAACATGGGATTTGTAGATTACAGCCAGAGCCGATGACTGCAGGAGAAATTTGCATCTCTCATTAAATCCCAGAAGCACTATCATATTTTTTGGGCGATTAGGAATATTTTTGGTTAATTTCACGACTAGGATGTTAAGTTATGAGTCAGCCATACCGTACGATGATTTAAAGAATCGCCTAGCTTTAGTACTTAGCTTTTTCTCTAATTTTAGCGTGATATTCTCAGTGTGTCGAGCTGTAGACGGCCTTTCACTTATTTCTCGATTACAAATTATTCGAGTCTCAACAGAATTCCATGTTTAATATCTCAGAAATTGCCAATAATTTGAGTCCTACACGTACTTCTAGGACCAATGTTTATAGGAATCTGTTTTGATAATTTTGTGTTATTATTAATTTGTAATATACTAAAAGCTATAAAAGAAACTTCTTTTTGAGATGTTTTTGGTTGTTTAGTAGAACTATCTATTTGCTTGAAAATGATGATCTGTAGGACAGCGGTTAACAAGAACATAACATGGGAAGTTAAGAGTTAGACAGCCGCACTCCTCTAAAAAAATCCTATTATAATTAACAAGTATAAACTCTGTCTTTTGATAGTTTTATGAAATTCACTTTTAGTAGAGATGCCGGCCGAATATTCGTATTCGGTATGTTCGGCGTATTTTTGAATGTTTGTATTCGGCCGGAATATTCGGTTAGTTTGCCGAATAATTACCGAATATTTAAATAGTATTATTTTAAGATTTATATACTAAAAAATTCTTTATTCTGGAACCGTATGTAGGTAGTATTTTTAAATTAAACGACCACTACATTGTGTAACCATCATTTATTCATAAAATCTAGAATAATTCAACAGAATTCAAGTTTTATTTAAAATCAACGTTAACTTCAACTTGTCAAGTTAACAAACATAGAGGAGGACAAAAAAAGAACAATAAAAGAATTGCCATATATGTACAAATCTTCATAAACCCATCATTCATATTGATTCAATATTTGGTACTTTGTATTTTTTTTAATTTTCACTCACAACTTTGTTCAGTTTTGAAACTTCGAAAGAGGTTAGAAATCGACGGATATACTTTTATTACCAAGTCGAACTGGTATCAACTTTATCCGTGTACCGAAAATCGAGGTCGGTGAATACGAAAAAAAGGAGGATACGGGGCTTTATGCGTATGGAATGGTCATTTCCACACACAAAAATGAACCGAATAATTCGGCCGAATGTTCGGCTCGGTACATTTTTCACCGAATATTCGGCCGAATATTCGTATTCGGTTGAACCCATATTCGGCGCATCTCCATTTTTAGTAACTTTAAATAAATTCCTTATGTGATTGCATGATTAATCGAACTTTTTCCTAGTTGCCACCATTTAATACCATCTCTTAAAGTAAAATTTCTGCGGAATCCCCTGAAGGAAGATTTGTGTTTCATGAGAATTGCTTGCTGGAAACCAGGAAATGTTAGTTAATATGAAATTAAGAAAGGTCTTAAATGTGATAATATAAATCCTAAAAATAAAATCCAAATACAGTTTCCTACAACAAAAATAACAGAACCAAATTATTAAAATATAAAATACACAATTTTGGATGTAATCGTATCGCCGTTATCGTAAAACCCGCAAATTGGGGGGATTTTTATTTTATCCAAAGTAATCTTCCACCGCCTTCGGAAACAGAAACCAAAAAACGCTTCATGAGCTTAATATAAGTAAAGTAATGCCTTCAGGCAAGTAATGAAGATTGTTAAGAAATTTCTCTTGATTTTTTAAAAATTCTTTGTGGATAAAACTCCTCCAAGGATTTAAAGCACATCACTTCCTCCGAAGCCCATTTCCCACTCACATAATATTGTGTGCGCCTGCATTTAATTATTTAAAAAAAAAATTAAAGATCCTACAAGGATATCATGCGGTAAAATCTCATTCGACGTTGCTCAATGCTATCAACAAAGTAAAAATGGGGATTTTAGTATGAAGAAGCAGAAGTCATTAAATTCTGAACAATGAAATAGGGCCATCTCCTGCCTTGCGTATCTGAAAGATTTATCTTTAGAGTAAAATTACTCTCAAGTCTGGCGGAAAATTGAATGGGAGTGAGTATCCTTCGAGTTCTTCTTAGATGCGTCCTTTTATTGTTGCCATAAATTTAATCTTGCTGTGCTCACACAATTTTCATATTTTTTTCTACCCTAGTGATCTTATTTGTATCCAAATGAAGTGCAAACTGAGCAATTGTCCTTCGGTTTCATAGTTGAAATAAAGTGTGGAATTTTAATCCGTTGCGATTCTTCCATTTTGTTGGTTTTTTTTTCGTGTATCCAGACATAGTCCTAAGAGTTTCCTTTTTTGTCGAAATAAATTTTATTATAGAATAGCACCAATTTAAAATGTGCAGATGTGGCTCGTGATATTTTATCCAAATTGAGGCTTAAAATGTTGACCGAAGATATCAAACAGTTTGGTTATTTAGAGAATGTCGCCCCCAACACTGTGCCTGTTTTATTCACAAAAGCACAAAGGGAGGTACTAGAAGTTAAATACTGGAAAAATATGTGAATTTTTTATGGGTTTGTGGAATGTTTGAACTTAAATCGGATAAGTTGAAATTATGTACCGAAAATTGTTTGGTTGATTTAATATAATTTGTCTATTTGGTTGAATTTAATATAATCAAAGCTGGTTGTAAATCGATTACTACTCGTATTTATTCTTACCTTTTTTGGAAGAAAACTACTAGCTTAAATGATAGCTGCCGGGTATCAAAAAAATTTTTTTTTTTAAAGTTGTGCGTCTGAAACAAATTAAAAAGTTTAAATTATTACTGGAATCCCATTAAATATTGAAATGATTGTACAATTTAATAATTTTTGAAAGTGAAAAAGGCGAGGGATTAGAGAAATTATTGTAGCTTATGCCCCGGCGTCACCGGCCTGAGATCAATGAGTGAAATTACACGGCATTTCACTTGGGAAGTGATTGGAAAGTGAGTCTGGGAAAGTGATAGGCCGTGTAATTTGGCCTAATAATATTCAATTCAATCCACAAAAGTGGCTTCACCGGCTAAAGTCGAGTTCAGTGCTTGAAGTTGTTGTTTTACGCCAGAAGTCAGAAATGCAAAAGCTCCCTGGAAAGGCATTCCACTATTCCAGCTGATTACTCTCTTTTTTGCGAGCTTTTACTTTCAAGCTTGATTTCATGTTCTGTTGGGCGAAATCAGGCTTTCTTTTTCCTAACTTCAAAATGTGAAAATGTATGCGCAGTTCGGCCGGTGAAGCCGGGGAATTACTATCGCATAAAACAACTATAGACTAACCATGAGAAAAGTACTGAATTCAAAAGACCTGGGTTTTTTAATTTCCAACGTTATCGTAAGCGATAGCGACCGTGCTGCAAAAATTGTTGAATTTTTGCTGTGGAACATCTTAGTCCGGGGAAATTAGCAAAAAAAGGCACGAAAGGAGACAAAATTCCAAAAAGGCTGAAAATTGGACCACAGTTTCCTTGGGACTTTTTAAGACAACAGTTTCGAAATCACAAAAAAAAACATGGCCGCCGGAGAAATCAGTTTTTGACAAAAAAATCACTCAAAAACTGTTTACACAGATGCTTTTCTATTCTATACGTATTTGCTTTTCTATTCTATAAGTACTATACCTAATGTCTCTTTCAAGCTCCATCATATTTCAGAAGTTGGAGCTACCTTTCAGGCACTACCGCCCCCGCTAACGTAAAAATCTCTGAGTTAAAGGATTCCATTTTCAAAGACTTGTTGAATATTTACGTTCGCTGTTTACTGCGCACGTTCGAATTTAATATTCCCATTTTAGCATCCTTCATACTGTTTTATGGTTCGCACAAATTTCAAAAATAAAAAAAAACCGTTCAACATGGCCAAAGTATTAAAAACCAATATAGCCTGATAAAATACCTACCTACAAGTATAATACACAACGAATTACGGCACTCTTTCATATTGTATCCTGTTTGAAAGCCCGATCCATTGCTGTTCATATAGGAAGATTGCCATCTAAGAAGCCCTCCATCATGCATGATTTATTAAAATCCGCGAATCGTTTCATCGTACACAAGAACATAATCGATAAACTTCATACATAAAGAAGGCGCTTCTTTTATATCTACTTTATCAGTCGCTAACTGAGATAAACAATTCGATTTTGCCCTGTCAAAGAGCCTCGACCCTGAACCTCGACCCTAAGCCCTAACGCGCCAAAGGCTGCAGATTTGTGGGTGTTTTTAAGAGACTTCACACCACGCTCCTCGATCTTACCAGCACCCTCAGGAGTGAAAAAATGCTATGCGATTTTGATCATGAAATGCTCTTGAGAGTAGGAAGTGCTTCTCATAAATCCCGGCATTTAGATAAAATTTCCATTGATAACAAGAAGATGCTCGAGGAAGAAAATTGTTTTATTGATCTGCGAAAATTTCCTCGGGCCTTTCCCGTACGCAGTTTATTCGCGCGGATAAATAAAAGAAAAGGCGAATTTTGGAGAGCTTATGTATATTATATCCTTGTGTTTTTATATTCAAGGGTTTGGTTGTCTAGAGTGAAATTGGGCGGAAAGTTATGAATTACATTTCGGTAGGGGATTCTATTTACTTTGATTGTTTACCACCTAGGCTCGATTTGAACAGCTAATAGCGGTCGCATGCATTTTTCAGTGGTTAATTGTGCGAGAATATTGGTATAGCAGAAGCGCAATTGTTTGATGGGAAATTACGTTTATTTTCCGTTTAAGTATTCGGACAGGACAGTGTTATTTAATTATCCCTTTATAAAGTTAGTAAAGCCTATAAAATCATCAAGGCTGAAGTAAGCTGATTCTTTTTGGATAGGTCGGGACTGTTGGTTTTACAAATGTAATTGCTGAAAAGAAGTGTTTGGGAGTATATCTTTGTTTTTATTTTGCAGATAATTGCTTAAGTAAGCAGCGAAACTAGTGTTGTGTTCTATTTTGCCAAGCATTATTTATCAAGTTCGTTAAATGACTGCGGTACAAGGTTACGATTACCTTCATAAAAAAATTAACTCACTTTTTTATTCGGTTAAACAGCTAGGATCCATCCAGCTTATCAATACGACCACAGCCAGTCTGCAGGCAGAGGCAACGTTAAGGACCCAATACACGAGCGCTCTATCCAACCACGCCACGTCAAAACAACAACAATTTGTATGCCCTCGAAATTTCGACTGCATACAAATTGTTGTTGTTTTGGCGTGGCGTGGTCGAATGGAGCCCTCGTGTATTGGGCCCTTTAAACTAGCTCGGACGTATTCAAAAAGCTTTTCGCTATGACAGAAATCACAATCCGCAGAATTACCGGTCGTCAAACAAATAGATTTAATATAAAGACTGAGTCTGTCAATATATAATCCTTTTATAGATTATTTAATAAATGAAATGTCCTCCAGGTTCCCTAGCACTCAGCTGCAAAGAATAGGACAGTTGTCCCATAACTTCAGTGACCAAGATATAGAAGATGTTTTGCAAGGTGCTGAAGTGTAGAAAGAGGACCTTCCTTGTTTTTTTGCTTTGAAGGAAGACCTTTCTCCACCTTGTGCCGACTAAAAACATATCTTCGCAGTAGGGTGACAGATGATCGAGACTTAAATTGCTCAACTTGAGCTCTCTCCATAAGCGTCGCGAGGTCGCTGACGTTATATTCGTTCATCGTTTGTTGAATGACAAAGTTGACTCAGGCTTCCTACGAACCCGTACGTCATTTAGAGTGAACAACTACAACCTGAGAGGTCCACCTCTCTTGTGCATTAATTCCTCTAATACCAATTATGGGATGTACGAACCAGTTAACCGCATGCTTATAAATGTTAACAAAAATGCGAGTGTTTTTAGCATGCAAACTAGCGAAGATGTCCTTAAAAGGGCTCTTTTTAATGTGGCGTGACTCCTTGTGTGTCCCACGTTTTCATTGTCTTTGCACGCTTCTCTGTTTGATGTTTTGTGCTCTTAAATGTTGCATTGTTTTTTGTTTTGTGTTTGCATGTCTTAGCCGAGCCACTGTGCAGTGGTAAATGTGACCGCGTTTGTGTGCAGGGACCGGACCGGCTCGGTACAGGAGTGCCGGGGAGGGTTGAGAAGGTACCCGCATTTTCGGTCGCATGCTCGTTTTGCGGTGTTTTTTCTTCTTATACCTTTTTTGGTGCTTTCGGCCGGGTTCGGTCCCTGCACATAAGCGTGGCCCGTTTCTCAGCGCAGCTGAGAAGTGTACTTCTGAGCTAGAAGATTAACTCGATATAAATAAAAAAAAATATAAAATATTTAAATGGGCTAGCTTTCATGAATATTAATCAAGACATTGTGTCAAAAATAAACCCTAATGATGTATTGGACATTTTCAGTAGGAAACATAAAAAAAACTGCTTTTATCAAATACCAGCTGACCCAACAGTCGTTGTCCTGTCAATTTATACAAAAATATATGTAGATAGAAGATAGATAGGTAGATAGATTTTAATTAGGATTTAATGTTGGGACCAGGTTGCAGAGCACCCATATTGGAAGATTAAAAATATGTAAATACAAAAATTAAGTAATGCGTTCATAGCAACGCTTGGTGATAAACTATATTTTGTGTCTTTCCGTTCGGAGAGAAAAGGCATAACGCCGATCGTTTACCTACTCTCGAGCGCGCCACGTACAACTGCCCATGGGAAAAACATGGCAGTTCAAGGTTTATTCCACACTCTTCCAAAGATTGGCCTTGTGATTTCTTAATCGTCATTGCAAATGCAAGGCGAACAGGAAACTGGACACGATTAAATTCAAACAGCAAATCGGTTGGAATCAGTGTGTAAAGCACAACAAAAAAAACTGAAATGTGCAAAAAAGGAATCAATTAAAAAGAAAACTTATTCACAGAACGAAACGTTAACAATACTTTCTTTCAGCTATCCCTACACTAAAGAACAATTACAACTTAGTAAGTTTATTTAAATTGGGAATAAATTCTCGTAAAAACTACGAAGCAAGTGAAACACGGCGTCCGACCAATAAGAATACCGCAACTAGTGCATTTTGTTTACAATGACTCAAGGAGCATTACCTTGAACATATGTCACTAGTAGTTGAGTGTCAGTAGTACACTAAAATTCAATGTTCTCGGCTGGCCTTTTATACACTGAAAAACGTGGGCGTCGCCTTCTTGATCATTTTGATCATAATTTGCTCAATAGCAAATGTCGTCGCCTGATGTTCAAGGCTCCAAAGTTTCTTAAAATATAGACCAAAATCTAGCGAACGTCGTAGGATTTTTTCGAAAAATTGATTTAGAAAAAAATGGCGTTAATTTGAACTTTTTTTTCTCGTTTTTTTTCGAAAAAATCGGCCGAAAATCGCTTTAGAATCTATAAAAATCAAGATATCAAAAACATCCTACGACTAAGTTTTAAGGAACTTTTTGGTTTTTTGTTCCAGATTAAAAATTGTGACCTGTGGCCAAACGTCCGAGATTTTTTTTTACCTCGTGTACGCCGCCATTTTGTATCGTAAAATTAAAATAAAACATGCTCTTTGTAGTGAAAGACTAGTACTTTCATATGAACAAAACCTCATATGTATCTCTATCTCTTTGCTTTCGTTCGTGGAACGTCTCAGAATTCCACATGAAATTTATTGTTCACAAGGGTATATTACCCCTTAACTCCAATTTTTGGAATTTAATAAATAAGCAACATTCTTAACTCCAATTTTTGTAACTAAATAAATAAGCAAAACTATTAAAATTATGATTAGGTTTGTTTCAACATGTTTCTATGTTGTTTGGTATTCTTTGAATTAGAACATCCTCGCCTTTGAATTTTCCTATGATTATCGTTGCTTCAATCACGTTGTTCATCAGCTTGTTAACAGCGAGTCTTGTTCCATTGCATAGCTTCGGTTGGTTCAGATTTCGTAACGTGATTATCACCGAGTCGACCTTGAGCTGCAAATTATGCTGAGGCATTCCTGGCAAATCCAATGAGTTCAGAAATTCAACTGGATAATTGACGACTTCATCTGGATTGGTAATTCCATCGACCGACTTAAATGAATGCAATTGGCCAGCGATTTGACTTTGAATTTGTATGTTCAAATCCTCTACGTCCTTATTTTCGCTGCCAAAATAGTTCGTTGGCTCAACCAAACATGGTTTTTGTAATTTGCATCAATATTCGATAACACTTTCGTCACCAATTCTTTAAAACACAAAATTTAGGTGGAAACGAAACGAGGCCAGTGGCAGCGTCAACCGGAATTTTTCCATTGCCAATTGTTTGGAAAACACTTCCGCTTATTCGTCATTCTGTAACATGAGATTCGCATATTCGTTGTTAACTTTATAGTTTTCACGCATCTTCACAAATTCGATGACTTTAAGCAAGCGTTTACTTCATCAGCAGCTGTTGATCTTGGAATGACTGGCACCGTTTGCGAAAATCTGCGGCCAGGAGAATCATCGTACCTCCAAAAAGGGCCTGATTTTTGCGAAAATCTTGCAATGTTCCATCGAGTGCCTGCAATTCCCGTTTGTGCGCCATCGTACACTCATCCCAAATGATTAATTTGCAATTCTGTAGTACTTTCGCCATTGCTGATTTTTTGGCAATCTTGCTCATCGGCTCATCTATCGTTTGCAAATTCAGTGGCAGTTTGAAGGCTGAATGGGCTGTTCGTCCTCCTTCTAACAATGTGGCAGCGATTCCCGATGATTCTACGACCAGCGATATTTGACCTTGGTCGCGAATCGAAGCTTAAATCAATGAAATTAGGAACGTTTTACCAGTTCCGCCAGGTACCTCAAAGAAAAATATTCATCCGTATCCGTCGTTGAATGCGCGGTTTTCTGCTGCTGATTCAAAAGTGGAACCTTTGTTTGAACTGATTGGCTCAATGCATCTCGATGGTATTTCCGTTACCTTGCAAAATCTCGATTGAATGCATCGTGCATGGGGCGACTCGGCTCTGGCATTTTTAATTCGCGAAATATCTTGCCGGACATTACCAGGAACAAATCCTCTATAGAATTCAACGCCTCGTTGTGGATCACGCCGTTAAATTCAAGTTTAGGTTTCACTGTTGTGGTATGTACTCGATGCAAAATATCTTCAGCCAACAATTCGTACTGACCTGAGAGTCAGTTCGGGTAATTTTCTTTCATACAAACCTTGTCCTGATAATTACGAATACGACAAAAAAAAATTAGCCAAATCGGTCCAGCCGTTCTCAAGTGATGCTCCGTCATACATGTGACAATTAATTTTTATTTATATAGATTTAATGTTTTTGCTAAACCTTATTTTAATATCACAATATTAATGTTGTATGTTTTTGTTAATCCCAAAAATTAGAACACGTGCCCCTTGTGCCCGGTGAAAGAAATCCTGGATCCGCCCATGCTGGTCTACGCTATTCTTACAGCGAAGGTTTGGTCTATCGTAATGGTAGTCTAAAGTAAAAAATTGAATGAATCCTTCAAAAAAACTAGCTTGCTTGATATCATTATTTACACCTATGAATATAAACTGCATGTCACGTTTTTGTTGTTATGAAATTAAATTTCAGTTCACTACATCCTCGACCACTGTCACCCCTTGTCTAAATTATGAAAAAAACAGAGGCTATTTACATCAAACCACTTTCTATTAAGAATGTCTTTTGAAACCAAAGGTTCTTATCTTTGCCCTTTGGTGTGACATTACAGTCCCCAAAAAGGCAAATTTCAATACGAATTTTCTCATGGAAGAAAGTTTAATTTATTATATCAAAAATGATTAACGTTCAGCAAAAGAAAGTGTAATCCGTTTGGACACTTCTTTCTATAAAAAACGCAGTAACAAAGGAACTGTCAAGGACCTTTCACGTTTCTTTGTATCTTGTAAACAGGAAGAGGTACAATGGCCAAAAAGTGACTTTCCTACTTTCCTCCTTGCCTTAAAAGTCTAAACAAATAGTGACAGCAACACTAATTTTAAAGGAAATGGGGAACATAAATCACGGCAATTTTTTCCCCTGGGGGACCAGTAAAAAGCTGGTTCAAGGGCGATGGGGGTTGGATCAGGATATCAAACCGAGGACATTTGATTAGCGAAATCCTTTTTAGTTTAAATGAATGAAAAACGGAACAGGCCTGAGTGTCCTTGCTCTACATAACATACTTCATATCCACGGGAAATAATGTAGAGTAGCAGTTTTTTGTAAGTTCCACAAAAATGTGTGTTCATGTGTTTTTCCTTATAGTTACCTACCCCCTAAAAATATTTTAATACGTAAAGAAATAAAAGTTCCGCTAGCACTACCAAAATGAACTCTAATTAAGTTCATCTAATCATAGTTCAGATAACAACTAAATTTCTGTGTTATACCTACCTTCAAGAAAATACCTTGGGAGTAATTTACAACGAAAATCTAACCTGTTCATTCCCTGGGAGACGTAACAAAATGGAATATGAATATGCAACTTTTTTCTCTATTTCTAGCAAAGGTATGGGAAACAATTGACGGTGTTTGAGAAAGAATATAATAGATTCAATTTGACGTTGAATACTTGATTGATGTGTTGTGAAAATGGTTTCACGCGAAGAAGTATCGATCCGAAAAGAAAAATGAATCGGATGAGCTTTGAAATTCTTGTTTATGTCGTTGGTTTTTCAATAGAAAAGGTGTGATGGAAATTTGAAAGTGAGGTTCAGCGAAAGAATTGACTTTTTCGCCTTGTCGTTATCCTAGATTTTAAGTCACGTTCTGCAATGTGCTTTCAATTTAAAATTTTTTGGTACGTTGCTGGGTAGCGTATGCGACACTCCATAATCCACCTTTCAACTCAAATGATTGTTTTAGCTTCAATCTCTCAGTAAACATTGTCACGTAAATTTATTTATATTTAGCATTTCAGGGAATTCACAATTTCGTTTTAATCAACATTTATTTCAAAAAAAAATTCTTTGATCTCTTGGTTGATTTTTAAAAGTATTTTATAAAATTTCAGTTTTTAGTTGCTGTAGCGAGCGCATACTAGCAATAATTCTATAAATCGTATACCCATGTTACCATGGTACAATAATACCAATGGTAATAATTATTGTACCATGCATGTTACGAAATCCTCTACCTATTACGAGCCTATACTTCAGTCACTCACTGAATCCAACTGAAATTAACAACTTTAATTGAATGAAGAACTTTAATTTAAAAAAAATGTGCAAGGTATTCTTATGCAGCGTTCATTTTCGTTGTTTTACAATTTTAAACACGATACTAAGCCAGATATGAAAGCAAGTTCAAGCTATACATCAAATTTTAATATATCTCAAATGGAGAGAATTAAAACAAATTACACTTTCATATAATTAACAATTTGCAGAATTTTTGAAACTGTGTGACAAAAAACTTATTAATTTCCCGAACTTCCCAGTTCGATTCGTCGCACAAGGATGGTTTTGACGTTTCTCCCACTTAAATATTATGTTTTCACTTTATTTATCTTCTCTTTTTACAGTAATTCCCTGACAACTCAAAAATCACGCAATCTACACTTATAGTCCGGGGAAATTAGTATTTTAAGGAGACAAAATTCCAAAATGGCTGAAAATTGGACCACAGCTTCCTTGGGACTTTCTGAGAAAACAATTTCGGAATCACAAAAAAACAACATGGCCGCCGGAGATACCACTTTTTGGCAAAAAAATCACTCAAAAACTGGTTTTTTCGAAAAAAAATTTTTGATCAGTCAATACGAAGCATTATTGCCTGCAAAGTAATTTTGGCGAAAACCTAACTCTTTCGAAGTTATTCAAGGTCAAAGTTTCCAAAAATCACATTGCGGCCAAAAAATACTTTGAATAATTCCGAAAGGTTAAGGTTTTCGAAAAAAAATTCAACAGAGATATTTTGTAGGCAATAATGTTTTGTTTTGACAGATCAAAAATTTTTTTCGAAAAAACCAATTTTTGAGTGATTTTTTTGCTAAAAAGTGATATCTCCGGCGGCCATGTTTTTTTTTCTGATTCCGAAATTGTTTTCTCAGAAAGTCCCAAGGAAGCTGTGGTCCAATTTTCAGCCATTTTGGAATTTTGCCTCCTTTTGTGGGTTTTTTTGCTCATTTCCCCGGACTATTATTAATTTAAAAGATGAGGCAAAATATAAAATGACAAAATGAAAAACATAAGGAGTGCAAACGGCTAACACCTCTGAGGACGTTGGTGGCACCCGATTTGTTAGTTCTACCTAAACCGGAGAAGAGTCACTGCAGATGAACACCAAGCAGCTCTGTTAGCAAGTCTTAATCCCTTCTCCCCGCGGTGCCACCTGGGGTACCTCTTCGGAAGGAGCTAACGGGAGAGGTCGAATGGCAAGTTCTCTGAGCCACAAAACAGAGTCTCAAGTCGGTTGGTCTTAGGGTTAGCAACCCGCTCTCATAAAAACACCATTGCTACGAATCGTCAAAGAATGCCTCGGAACCGGATGGACCACACGATGACGACCTTTGCTTTTCGAATTTTTGTATGAAAAATAATATTAATCGCGCCGCGTTCGGTCTGACCCCGGCTTTAAGCCCGGGTCACACCGAACGCGGCACGGCGCGGGGCGGCGCGACACGGTGTAGCGCGAGAAGGCGCGGTAAGGCGTCTGATTCACACCGGACACGGCGCGGCGCGACGTATTCCCAATTACAGACCTTGTTTTTATTCAAGAAATAACAATGAAATGTGATATTCACCGCTGGCGGCGACGGCAAAATTTGGTTTTGAGTAATCACGAATTATGCCGCGCGACGGAATTTATCCTTGCCGTCCCGCGCCGCTTTTGGTGTGAATCACAGATTCATTTTTCGTGTAGAAATCGCTTAACGGCATTCGCGCCGCTCCGCGCCGCGTTCGGTGTGACCGGGCCTTTAAGGCCCGGTCACACTGAACGCGGCGCGGTGCGACGCGAATGCCGTTAAGCGATTTCTACACGAAAAATGAATCTGTGATTCACACCAGAAGCGGCGCGGGACGGCGAGGATAAATTCCGTCGCGCGGCAAAATTCGTGATTACTCAAAACCAAATTTTGCCGTCGCCGCCAGCGGTGAATATCACATTTCATTATTATTTCTTGAATGAAAACAAGGTGTGTAATGGAGAATATGTCGCGCCGCGCCGCGTCCAATGTGAATCAGACGCCTTACGGCGTCTTTTTGCGCTCCACCGTGTCGTACCGCCCCGCGCCGCGCCGCGTTCGGTGTGACCCGGGCTTTAAGCTGCGAGCGGCACCAGAAAAATGTAAGCCCTGGTCACACCAAACGCGGCGCAGCGCGGTGCGAATGTCGTTAAGCGATTTCTGCACGAAAAATAAATCTGCGATTCGCACCAAAAGCGGCACGACGCGGCGCGGTTAATATTATTTTTCATACAAAATCCGCTGCACCGCGCCGAGTTGGGTGTGACCCGGGCTTTTAATGTCTCGAATTAGCGGCGAGCGGCAATAGAGCGGCACTTTAGTATTGCCGCTCTACCTCTCAATGCTCCCCGCTCGTATCCTGGCCGGATTCGAGCATTTTTCCTATAAAACATCCAAAATAAAACTCAGAATCGCCGCTCTGCCGTTCACCGCTAGCTGCACGCCGCTCGCCGGCTTAAGACAAATTACTAACAACAATGGTGAGCTTTTCGTTGACTGGAACTTACCTTTGTCACAATAAGATACAAAAGGAGACTTGGCTATCGCCGGTTGGAAATCAAATAGATCACGTGGCTGTCAGCTGCAGATGAAGAACTATTCTGGATGATGCCAGGAGCTTTAGGGGAGCAGACATTGGAAGTGATCACCATTTGATGATAAATCGCCGCAATCAAAAACTTCCAAGGCGATGCCATAAACCGTAAACGGTTTAACTAAGACAGTAGACGGTTAAACACGTGAACTCTCCCAGGAAGACATCATCAACTTGGACGGGAATACTCCCAATCACAGCAGGAGGTAAAAAAAGTGTCCGACGTGATAAAAGCCGGCAGATATCGCACGAGGGATCAATGGAACATAAGAAGATTCACTGTCAGGGTCGCTTGCAACCAAATAGATCATTTTGTGCTATGTCGCCGGTAACTTGCGGACCTCATGAGGTACAAACATACCAGGGTGCAAACTACGATCTTCACCATTATCTTGTTGGCATGATGCTCAGAGAGGGTGTTACAACGTAAAGAACTTTTATCTCCGTAAACCAAGATCGAAAAACCTACAGGAACGCATTAGAGCTCGCCCTCAGTGAGTGAAGAGTCAGCCGTGAAGACGACAAGGCTCAGGACCTTTTACTCAAAGCACCGCTGGAATAATGGCGTATACTATAAGGTTAGGGCTTAAGGGTGCCAAACTTATGGTTATAGGAATCAACCCCAATGGAGGGAACAGTTGCGAAAGGTCAGGGCTCTATCCCGGCTGAAGAACTGGAGAACTAGCAAGCATGTTCGATAAAATAGTTAAGTACAGACAATGTTCCGGTGCGGTCTCCCTACACTAGTTCTTTGTATCACATAAATATCCTTTTTATTATAATATAATTATATACCATAGATAGAGCGTATCCGATTTGTTTTCATTCCAAGCCACGTCTAATTGTGGTCACTATATAAAACATGATAAACAAACGCTATCCAGGGCATACAGCTTTGGTGACCCAGAAAGCGAAAGAGTTGCAGTTGGCACTACAAAAACACAAATCCCAGTCAATTGTTTGGAAGAAGTTTGCCAGTTGGCTTTCTCATAGTGCCAGACAGTTCATTCAGGAGCTGTGATAATGGCACAGGAAACTGACATGAGAAATGTAAGCCGACTAGGCTGTAGTTCGATTTCTCGATGGGTGGGTTAACATCGACGGAGTATCGCATTGGATGGAAAATAAGAAATAGGTCAAGGAGCTGTATTCCTTGGCTTGTAGGAAAGCATACTCTCTTTGGTTGATCTACGGTTTGATGCAGTTTAAATAACCTTGATTTTCAGGGTAAAGAAAAAAGTTTGCTTGAAACATCGGATTATTCAATTTTTCCAAGGGTATCAAATATTATTTAATACATTTCAACTCAACGATTCTTTAGTACAGCCTAGTTTTTATCAGTTAATAGAATTGAAATACAAATTAAAATAAATATTAAAAATACAGCGGTGAAAATTGATTATTATCGCTGTTATATTGTAAATAAGCAAATCGCATAACATCCGGAGACTACTGTAAAGCAATCACATGCCATTAACCTACCAAATAATTCACAAATCAAAAACATATTATCTAGCGGCGGAACTAGGCTTTGATATGAATCTACTTCAATGTAAATTATACTCAATTACACCTTTTGACCTATCTCTTTGGTTAATGCTAGACTTTGTAGTGCCACAGGCCAAATTTACAGGTTAAACTAAACAAAATATCATGATATGCTAATGATATGCAAAAGTACTTTATTGTACTAAATACACTTGTAGATAATCATCATATATGAAAATATTTACTTTACGCTTGTGATTTCTACTACGAATGTTTTGCGTCAACATTATGATAATTTGTACATTTATTTTTCGAATATACTTAACAAATTATTTTAACAATATTTGACATTGGAATATTTACTTTTATTTCCACATTTTGTAATGTGAATGCCCTAATTTTGAATAAATGAATACATAATGTCTTTCTGTTATTTCATTGTTTTAGTTCCCATTTCACGTAATTTCAGCAAATCATTTATTCTCAATTAAATTACAATTTTAAAGACTGTATTATTATGTAAGCGTATTTCTAAGGCTTTGTAATACTAAATTTTCCATTATGGAAATAAAAAATAAAAGAGACAAAAAATTATTTTGTCTTAGTAGAACGGATCCAATTAAGATATTCCCAAAAGACAAACAATGCCCAAGGGAAGGAAAAAGCACCTGAAAATAATACAACTACCAAAAAAAAATAATTCTCTTACAAAATCCATAATCCGCCCTTGGGAGGAGACCTGTATCTTTCAAAGGCATATCAAATTTATAACATGACCCAACGGACTCGGGCAACAGTGCTTCGAAATGATTTCTTTCATCTTAAACACAGACAATAGCTTCACAGTCGATATTTTCCCTTCAACGTTAGAAAGTTCAAATGAGTTCGTAAATTACATATAGGGTTTTCATGAGTTACCTACTTCTTTTTAGAAAACCGACAGGGACGCAGAGTGAGCTTCTATGATGCCCTAGATATCATACCTCATCAAAAGTCCTCCCTTTAACAACTCTCAATGGTGATTATATTTGAAAATCTCCTACTTTTTTGCAAGAGTTGCAGATGATTGTTATTGCAGGCACTTTAACTGCATCCCTGGGTGATATGACACAGTCCATATAGAGCTAGGGATGATACGAGGCGAAAGGGTAGTCTTCTCACATCATCCAGACAGGCTATATGTGTGAAGCTGGGTTGAAGCCCGTCATCGATTGCAAATATGTTGCCTGGTGATACTATACTAGGCCTTCAATGCTCCCGTCGAAATCGATTCAAGTTTTATTTAGGTCAACAATTTCACCATTATCGCTAGGTGGAATTCGTACCATGCGTGATTAAAAACGTGATATCCACATCGAAAACCACCTAACTATAAGTGCACCACAATAATCTAACGCTAATACTATAGTACGGATAGTCGTAGTCAGAAATAGGTTAAAAACCCTTCAGCCGGTGGCGGTGGCTTGATGTTATTATCGGTACATACTTTCGTATGTATACCTGTGGCATAAAGAAAGCTCCCATGAAATTGCTGGGCATTTACCTGTGAAGACTTATAAGGAAGAGAAAAAAGCTTTCATGAAACCAGTCGGCATAAATCCCTGAGTCCCTGGGTCCTTTGATGCCATTTTACGGTCACTAGATAAGCTTATATATGTATGTATGAATAAAGAAAACATTCATATGCCTAAAGGACAGAGCTTGATTTATTGACAATGGTTTTAAACTAGTTTGGTGTACACAGGTTGCATAAATCGGCATTAATATTTATGAGCTTGGCAGTCTTTAAACCACAACACATATATCATCACTCAATGTCTGAACATAAGTGAACCAACAAATGACTGATTGGCCTGGCCTCTTTGAACTGGAATTGAATTGTTTGGAGTGTGAAACGTCTATCAATCAACTGAAGTAAGGAAGCAAAAGTGAAGTGGTAAGACGATTTATAAACAAAGAACGAAAATTGCTCTTTGGAGGTCCATCTCGATAGACAACAATATTTTGTTTTTACTCAGTATTTCCAAGATAAAATAATGAACGGAGGACAAAAATAAATATAATTTATTTTCGGGGGTGGAATAAAAAATTGAGATAGTCAGAATATGACAAATTAGGATATCCGTTTTCGGGGCCTTTGATGTGCTCAAAATTCTTCCAAAAAAATCTGCCTTTATATTTGAATTGCGTAGCTAGAAAAATATAATAAAGTATCCTAATATAGCCACTGTGTGTGACGAAAACAGATATCACCTTCAATCTCCTTCCTATAGCAAGCTCCATAGGCCTGCAGCCCACCCCCAAAAACTGCTCTAGAAATAAAAAAAAAGTGATGAGGTTGAGGTGCCCGGTTTAAACCAAAATTGTAATGCAAAAATGCGTCTATAGTTGATTTTGGACGAAGTTTGAACTTTATACTTTATCTCGCCATATCTCAGTGAATTTTGCAGATATGGATTTTTACACTATCAAACTTAACTAATTCTCTAAATATTAATATAAAACTTTTTTCGAACTCTATGAATTAGATACAAATTGACGTATTTTGAAAAATTTGCAACGAACTCGTGATTTTTCTGATAAAAATCTTGTGTTATGAATTATTCTTGAAATTCGCATTTTTTTTCTATTCTACATTGTAGTCGGATTTAAAGGATATTGAAGTACCTACCAAGAATATTCAAGTGCTCTCATATGATATCATGGCGTAAGCTTTAAAGGTATCAGAACACAATGAAGGCTCACTAGAATAGCTACAACAATCCGAACTTCTCTTATGCTTTGAAGAGTAGTCTTATAGAAAACTGTAGCATGAGTATGATTACAAATTTTTCTATAGCCCTAGACGTATGCCATATCCAATCGAATAATCCATAGATTAAAATCTACCATACTCAGTATGAGGGAAAGTTTTGCTCGTGTTGTCGATCGTTATTAATTACTTTGACCTGACTGAAACGAGTTTAAGTAGTTGCATAAACATGTTTTAGGGGATTTTTTTTCATATGTTAGTTTGTTTGAAACTTTTGGCTCCATTGGCTTAAGACTAAAGGAAAAGTCAACTCAAGACATACCCTGACCTCAGCCAGCAAAAAACATGTTGGGCGAAGCTTGGGGCTTTGGGAAGTTAGCCCACAAATTTGAGTAAAAAATTTGAAAAAAATATAGTCGTTTGCCCATGATTGCCCAACCAAAAATTTGTTTGCTTGAATAAATTCATTACTTCCTAATTCGAAAATTATTATAGATCTTGATCAACAAATTATTATAATCTCAGTTCTACTTCAAAATTGAAACAAAAACTATTATCTTTCAGAAATTTTTGGTCAAAAAGTAATTCGTCTCTCGAAAATATCTTTATTTTGGTTATTTAAATAACAAAACTCACCAAAATTTTACAAACTCAAAAAACATAAAAAAATAAACAAATTTTTCATATTTTTATAGTTCAAAAACAAACAGAAACAAAAAACCAAACAAATAAAACTGACCAAGTTTTCATAACTAATTATAAAATATTTTGAACAATATTATCCACCAAATGCATAAAACGAGTTTCATCATTCGGTTAGTATATTGTGCTAAAAGAATTCTTTTTGTTTTAGTTTCTTAAGTTTGTAAAATTATGGTCAATTTTGTTCGTTTTGTTACTTTTTTTGCTTTTTTTAGTTAAGATTTGTTAGAACTCTGAAATTTTGAATGACAATAGTTTCCGACTCAATTCTGAAGTAGAATGTTTTTTATAAAGTGGAATAGTATTCGACAAAAAATGAAAAGAGAATAGATTTCGTTCCGATGGCGCAAAAGAAATTATAATTTTAATAAATGAATTAACGAAAAATTAACAACATAATTGACAAAGAATACCAAAAAATTTGAATTTTTCAAAATAAACAATATCTTATATTTTTTGGTATATTAATTCTCTTCTGGAGGTTACAAACCATGGTTATTAACAATTGTTATTGCCCGTTTATGCGTTATATTCCATAACACCGTTATGAAAATTTTCCCTTATATGTTTTTTGAGTCCCTGATTACGAAAATCAGGGTCCCGTAGTCCTAAAATATCGACGCCACCCTTTTTAAGGGTTTTTCGCGATAATTCCAATAACAATCAAAAATAATCCAATGAAATACATGTTTTTTAATATTTATTTGCGAAGGTGGTTGATTTATACGAAATCAAGCCAAATTTTATGATAAGGGATAATACAAAGGGTTAAAACCACCCCTACATCGACTGAAAATATAAAATTTTGTACAAAATTCTTTTTCCAACTTTATGCTTCAAATTCAAAAAAATAAAAAATAACTTATTTTCATATAGGGTTAAAACTAGCCCTACAACATCGCAAAAAAAATTCTTGAAATTTGGTTAAATAAGTATTATCAGTTAAAAATAGTAGTAGAGTAAAACTACCCCTAGATTAAAGTTGAATTTGAAAAAAGGTTGAAATTTTTTTTTTTGCATTTCTTTTTGCTCCCTTTAAAATTGGCTCCCTAAAAAATTGTATAGGACGACGAAAACGGGCAATTAGCTTGGTGACCATAAAGGATGCCAATAGGAATCTCAGTAGACCGGCTCTCGTTCGATTGCGTAGGTAAAGCAGCATTGGACGTCGTTAGTGCTTAGTTGGGGGATTGCTTGTCAAAACAACACTCGCGTTTAGAATTGCCTGTGGCGGTAGCATGCATACCAGTGGCGGTTGTGTGGGTGTGGCGGGTGTGGCATGCGCATTTGTTCGCTATGCGTGCTAGGTGCGGCGCGTGCATGCTTTTTAGAAAACTAACCAACTAAATTATTTTTCTCGGGTTTGAATAGACCAGCATTATAAATACTCTCGCTAAATTGTCAAAGTATACGTGCGAACGTACAAAATTGAGATGACGAAGTAAAAAAATTAATGGCCCTTATTATGGTTGTCAGTTCACCATAGTGAGAAATGTCACCTTTAAAATCATATGAGAAAAATCTCATTTACAAACATCCAGTGAGAACAATTGTCACTGAATTTGCCGTTTCTCGATATCAGTGACAACTGTAATTCACCTTATCTTACTGACATGTTACTTTTTTAGAGAACCATAATACCATTTTTGACTCACTTCGCCATTTGTCGCCATAAGTGACAACCATAATAAAGCCGGAATTACACTATTGTGTTGTGCTGTTTCGTGGCGCTCTGTGTCGTGATCTAATTCATATATTTTATATGGGCCTGATTACATTTTATCGTGTTTTGTGGTGTGGCGTGTTCCCGATCTGGCCTTTCTCAGTGCGCCACGACACACCACAACACATTGGTGTAATTCCGGCTTGAATGTGTTACTTTTATCAGAAACTTGTGAAATGAAGAATATGATGACGACTTCGCTAATGTTTTAACATCTCATTCGGACAAACCAAAAACGCCCGCACAAGGGTCAGCCGTTCTCCAAGGGCGTCGGGCTTTTATAGTTGTGCTATTTTTTTTAGAGGCAGGCAAACCAAATTAAAGGTTGGGCAAACATGGGCCGACGATGGGCAAACGATGTAGATGAAAAAGGTCAAAATATTTCAACTTTGTGGTTCTAACGTGAATTTAGCCCGAAAAGTTATTTTTCGCTCTATTTTTTTATCATTGTGTGGGCAAACGAAAATTTTGGTTGGGCAATCATGGGCAAACGCTGGGCGAACGACTATATTTTTTTCAAATTTTTTACTCAAATTTGTGGGCTAACTTCACAGAGCTGAAGCTTGGAGCGACGACACCTCTATTATGGCATGGATGATTTACAAAATCGTTTTTGGTGGACCTGACTTTGAAAGATAACTCCAGATCCGGAAGTCCGTCCTATGTTAATACAGTGAAAACATTTTAGAGAGTATATAACTTCCTTAGAAACGTGCTAATTATGAATTTTTTTTGCATATTACCCAAAAGTGAAAAAGCGGAAAAGACATAAACAACGAACAGTTAGTCATGTTGATTTTTTTGTGTGAATTAATGTAGCTCAGAAATAGACACATTTTTGTATTGCCGACAGTTTCATCATAGAATACAATTTTAGGCAGCAAATTTATTTCACGGGCTTGCGATAAAACGTTAAATTCAGTAAACTGTGGTCCCTTCATAAGATGTAGGTAATGGATGTTTCCGCATTAAATGCGGATTTTCATTTGGATTTGTGGTTCTCTTCATCAAACTGGTTGGTGTCTTAATAGCCGATTCAGGACTGATGAAAACAGAGTCATAGTCTTATATGACCATAGGGTCCGCTTTATTATGGCCTTTAAAGCCATGTGATGCATTTGAATGACAATATCAACTTCATTAAGACCACGTTGGCAATCCAACCTTGATCAACGGAACTTTATCAGTCTGACTGCGCCTTTGCTGACAGAAAAGATAACCCGCCACTTACAAGAAAAAGGTCCTTCTTAAGTACTTGGACTTGCATTCCAGCATGGCATAACATTTCTTCTTAAAGGAGTGTGCCCACATAAACGGAGCACACACCATGATCGTGCTATGAATGTTTCAGGCACGAAAAAAACACGACACGCACTACTATGCCCAAAGCAACGAATCTACAGCGTTCTTCGCGTTCTTTTCTTTGCGAAAAATATTGGGGTTGCGGCCAAAAAGTAATCCAAATTTGAAACAAAAAATGCTTCAGATGTATTTCCAAAAAAAATAAGTTTATTAATTAATCCGAATTTTGTAGTAACTAGAATTTAACAGGATCGGAACAAAAAATGTACTAAGTCAATTCATAAGGATAACAAAATTAAAATATTTATAAGGATTCCGATAAGTTTTGTCCACATACCCAGCTGATTTCCAATTTTAAAAATAAATCACATAAATTTAAAAAAAATGTGTCCCCAAAACTCATTAATTCACAATTTCCCGTAAAATACCACCTTCTATCGCACTAAAACGAAAACCTGACATCTTCAGAATGAAAAATGACCCTTCGTATTTTTACATTGCCAAAGCCTTGAATTGACAAAAATATTAAATTCAATTATGCTTGGTTGAATTTATCCTTGGGCTTAAGGATAAATTAATGTCATGTGGGGGCGGGGGCGTTCTGTTTTCCACACTACAAAATAACAACATTTAAAGCCATAAAGTTGTTTTTTATGAAGAATTTTCCTGATGGGAAATATAAGATAGGTCCTTCAAGGGCATGATGCTCCAGCTATAAATGGTCACGAATCAATTTCTTTATTAATGTTATTACGTGAAATATATGGCTGAGCTCATAATGACAAATTGCTATTATGTTATTACTGTCGTGCGGTAGAAGCCGAAAAATACATTTTAGGTTATTTATTACAGAAATAAGTGTAATAAAACTGGGGTGAACATTAATAAATTCTTGTAAAATGCTTCCTTTTGTGCGCTTATCGCAACTATCAAAACTATTATTTTTGGGCAGTGTCCAATCGGCACGGATACCAAAAGTTCACGTTATGACTCCAAGTATCCGGGGGGATCAGATACAAAATGATGAATGCCTGCGTTATCTAACAGGAGATCTTTGGTTGTCCACATTACTAGAAAGTTAGGGCTAGTATTTGAGGATTTAAGGTGGTTCAATTAAAGATTTATTTGTTATGTACATGTATCTAATAAAGGTTAAACATTTTAGCGAGGCTGACCACATAGCAATCTGTTCTTTGAAAATTTTTTTCTAATACAGGCTCTTTCAACAAGAGAAGTTATCTTAAACCAAAAGAAAAGCACAATATTTTCGTAAAAACTGCCGAGTTGTATTTTGACAGTTCAAAAATTGCGCGAAATTAAAAATGACTCCTATGGTTAAAAGCCTCTTTATATTTAAGATTTAAATATTTCGTTCGGACATAACCAAGTCTGTGCAGTTGCAAATTTATTCCTACACAAAAAAATAACAATTTTAAACTTTGCCCTATTTTCCGGAAGTGTCGTTACAAAAATGTTTCACAGCGTTTTTCCAGCTTATACAATCTGCTGGAAAAGAACTCCTTGCTTTTCGAACCAAAATAATTTAACGCACCGTTTTCAAACCTTAAATATTTAAGTTATTACCATCAATATGTGGAATGCGATGGCGCGATATAATGAAATTTTGAGAATGCGCTAAAGTTTCTGCACCTTATTCATAAAGTTCTTGGAGTGGGTTTCGATTACCCCATATGGTTCGTTGTTGCGATAAAATTTTATATTCTTTGTAATAGCCAAACATCAGAGTTTTCTACGAATACGCTTGAAAATATCAACTTGGATATAATAACGACAAGCACTAAAAGAATATTTCCATACCCACACTGATAAAAAAAATTTCTTGGCTTAAAGCACTTTTTCTTGAACCAAGCAACTCATGTTTTGGATATAACGAAAACAAAATTGTCTCGGGATAAGCAATAGACCGTATTCACGTTTGTCAGTACTGACTGACTTCTCAGTAGCCGAGTGTTCACGTCGTTCACTGCACAGAAGCAGCGTGTTCACGTTTTTGACTGAGCAGTGGCAGAGTGTTCACATCCTGAAGTTCTTCGCAGTTTGCAGTCAGTTTTTGTAGAAAAGAAAAATTGGTTGCTTTTCAGCTGAAAGTGACAGTTTAAAAATCAACATGGCTGATGATTGTGATAATTTTTGGTAAGGGGGATTTATTTATGTTTAAAAATATAATTAGTTCATTAGAAATGTGTTTTTAATCAATTTTAAATGTTTTAGTGACATCTTCAACGAAGGCCCAAGCAGCCAATATAATAAATGGGCTGCAAGTGACATTAAACTTGTTATAGAAGAAAGGCTGAAAGCCGAAAAGGAATTTAGAGCGGGTAGAAGAAAAAAAAGTGTTCTGTGGGGGAAAATATTTGATAATATTAAGAAAATAAACCCGGCGTTTGCATTTTCCAAGGACGAAATCCAAAAGAAATTCAATAATATGTACACAACGTACATGCGGATAAAGAAGAGGAACAAAGAAAGTGGAAGAGACGCCACTAATTGGACATATTTTGATGCTTTCAATGAGATATATGGTTCTTCTTACACCATCAACCCACCAAAAGAAACATTAATTCAATCTTTAATCCCTGAAAACGATAATATTACAGACGAATTATTTGATGAAAGAACGCCAGCTAAGAAATCAAAAAATGGAGATGAAGTGCTAAAATTTTTGAAAGAGCAGGCCCAAAAAGAAGAACAGCAGTTGAATCAATTAATTGAGTTAGAAAAAGAGAGTGTGGGCGTTGAAAGGCAGAAGGTGCAAGAACTCAAGGACTTAAAAGAAATTATGTTAAGATATTTAGAATAACTCGATGTGATGTGAAGCGCAGTTGGATGAACTAATTGAATAAGATTGGGGGTTCATAGACAAATGGTATTAAATAAATAGACTTGAAGTAGTTTAGTAATTTCGGGTAAATTCAAAAACTCATCACTGCCGCATCACTGCAGAATTCAGCTACAGACTTCAATTGAAAGTCTGTGGCTGAATTCTGCAGTGATGCGGCAGTGATGAGTTTTTGAATTTACCCTTCTCTTTATATAATGTATTTATATTTTTTTATTTTCATGTGATTTGAAGTCATTTTTGTTTTTTATTAAAGGATTTTTACGATGTCATAGACAAATGGTACTAAATAAATAGACTTGAAGTAGTTTAGTAATTTATTTATATAATGTATTTATATTTTTTTTATTTTCAAGTGATCTGAAGTCATTTTTGTTTTCTATTAAAGGATTTTGTACGATGTAACATTAAAAATGAACTTGTTATTTTTACAAATATAGTCTTTTTATTTACAAAGATAATAACATACAAATCGAATCTCTTTTTAATTTCGCTTCTTCAGGAGGAGCTAATTCTGTTTCTCCTAGAGTTACCTCGCTAGGTTCGTTATTCTCATAATCTAAAGGTACTTCTGTTTCTACATTTTTATTTTTCATTATAAAATTATATAAACATACTGCCGCTAATACTATATATTTTATGTGATTTACATTTTTTGTATCAATATCTTTTAAAATTCTAAATTTGGCTTTGAGCATACCAAAACTTTGTTCAATAACAACTCTTGAGCTGTTTAATATAGTGTTATATTTTTTTTGTTCCTCTGTCAAATGCCCGTTGTCTCTATAGTTAATCATTAAATACGGTTGCAGTTTATATGCTGAGTCCCCCAACAAGTGGCAATTGTCCGGTAGAGTTATTGTACCCTCAGCGAGAGCCCGTCCTATAGGACTATTCTCCCACACATGAGCGTCATGTGACCGCCCTGGCCAACCAAAAAACACATCCGTGAACACGTAATCACTGTTGCATATTCCCTAGAAAGTTGTATGTTGTTATATTAACTGTTATTTTTAATTAGAATTTCATACCTGCAAAATCATCGAATGGAAGCCTTTTCGATTATAATAGTCGGCTCCATTTTCCTTCGGCGCCATAATTTTAATGTGGCTGCCGTCCACACACCCGACTACATTTGGGAAACTTCTTTCTCTTATATTGTCAAATTTTTGAACAATTTCTTGAACCTCTTCTTTTTGAGGCCATTTAACGAATAACGA
Source organism: Thereva nobilitata (assembly GCA_963855945.1). Classification (NCBI taxonomy): domain Eukaryota; kingdom Metazoa; phylum Arthropoda; class Insecta; order Diptera; family Therevidae; genus Thereva; species Thereva nobilitata. Next base: position 37,171,767 of record OY979696.1, read on the forward strand.
TACGTTTTTGGAAATAAGTTTGCATGTTTGCATTACTACTTTGTAAGCATATCCCACGGAGAGATTGAATCGATCAGCCAGTTGACGAAAGGATTCCTGATTTGCTAATTTCCAAATTGTAATCATAAATCCTCGTTCCATTGAAATTTTCGTTCTTGGCACCACTTTTATGTTATGAAAAATCGAGAGTAATTTCTACAAGGATACAGTTATATTACATTAATACCCACATAACAACTCTGAAATTAATACGGTACCTGAAATGTGCACCGCGTGAGACGGAAGTGCTTATAAAAAGTGTCCTCATTATAGTTCTTTATGACTTCAAAATAATTTTTAATTTTAACAATTCTTGTAAATTTTCTGGGTTTTTTTAGTAACAGAAACTTATATTTTTTAGTAATCAACCGTTTTATTATAATTTTCTTTCTATTATTACGATTTTTGCTTTTCACACTGTTATCTATTAAAATGTTTGTTAAAACGTTCACTTGGGCGTTTGCATCCATTTTTTCACATCAATATTTAATTTTATGTTTTAATAAATGTCTATAAAATTACAGTTTTTGAAATCGAAACCGATTAAATTACAAAACCTAATAATTTTATCAAAAACTAAAAAAACGCCCGCCTAATAAACTCGTAGAACTGCAAATCAAGCCACTTCACGAAAATTTTCCGACTGATGTATGGCTGACGCTTCGTCTGCACAATGTGGCAGTATTGACTTCAGCAGTCAGAACTGCAGCAGCAATTATTACAGCAGAACTGACTGTGCAGTCAGTACTGCCAAACGTGAAAACGGCCATACTCATAGTCTTGGTTTTATTGTCTTGGGTGCAAGACAAAAGTTGACTTGAAGTAAAAAAAAATACGAAACCGATGATATTATAATTTAAAAAAAATTCAAGTTCTAAAATCGGTCTTAATGGTTGTGATACATTTTTAGAACTTGAAAGTCCGGTAACCGAAAAAAGTCCGATGAATTAAGAATTTAGTTTCTTGAGTAAAAAATTAAACAGTCTTATTTCGAGAAAAATATATCTTAAAAATATAAGTATTGAGCGAAGAAATACGATTGCTTGGCTCAAGAATTTCCAGTGTCTTACTCTGAGACAGAATTCTCATGCTAAGACTGAAAAATTGTTCTACTCAAGACAACGAAACGAAGACTATCGAATTGCTGGAATCAAGACAATTTTTTTATCAGTGCAACACTCTAATAAAATATAGCTTTGTTCTAATACAAAAATGTTTTTTTAACCCTCCAGTAGGAAGTTATTGTAATCGGTCCGAAAATCGAAATCGAAATTTTCAATGTATTTTAATGTTTCAGGGTCCCAATAGCATTTTAAGCAAAAATTTGAGAAGAAATATGTGTGTGTCTGTGCGAACGTATGTGGTCAGTTGTTCCTGCACGATTTCGAGCGAGCCAAAAAAGATATCGACTTCGTTGAGGTGCCGTTCGAAGCGTGTTAAAAGAAATGTGATCTGAAAAGATTTTCATAAAAATCGGTCGAGTCGTTTTTTTGTTTGAACGAAGTTCGTGATTTGTGTACTTGCACGATACAGCGCGGACGAAAAATGATATAGACTTCGATGAGGTGCCGATTGAAGCATATTAACGAAAACATGTTCTGGAAAAATTTTCATAACATTCGGTCAAGCCGTTTTTTTTGCTTAAATGAAAAAACTTCGGCTAATGGTCCCAAGCACTTTAAATTGGTTAGTTTTTCTAATATCTAATAAACTCGTTGAAATGAAACCCATTCTAAATGAAATTACATTTTCTGGATTCAGCAGAGTGATAGCTTCCCATCAAGATATCACTTGTCGAAATCCGAGCACTCTTTAAAAACCATGCAAAAATTACGTAACCCTTTACAAACTTCACGAATTTTTCAAACTTTTAGATCAGCACTTTTATAACGGAGAGAGAATTCTTTTCCACGTCCTACAGGTTCTGGAAATTGAAGTTCATCCCGGAATTTCCAGTAGTCACGAAACATTTGGCCTTTTCGGTCAAGTCTGACAAGCCCTTTACTCTGGCGATCACTTGAACGATATTACCTCCGCAATTTAATGGAAAATGATGGAAGCCGAGCCAATTCCAAAAATGTTACTACGCCCAGTCCAGTAATACCTTTTGCACTGTCTTATACAAGGGAGTTATCACTCATAGTGTAGTGTAGGTGCTATAGTACATCTTTTGAAACAGACTGCAGCATCAACCATTGTCACGTTCCGCTCAAGTGTCGCCATGCTAATGGCAAAACCTACCTTTTTCAAAATATTCGTAAGGCCAATATGAGAACGTACAAAAACCTCTCCCAAACTGGAATAAAGCCCAAAATCCAAAAATCAACTTTAAATTCAGTTGCCGCCTTCTCTTTCATTCCTTAGATAAAAATTCAATTTAATTATATGTCTAGAGTCCTTTCAACGTTGCTTCAATTCCAGCATATTTATTTTCTAGTTAACACTCAAGACAGGAGATGCATTTCTCGAAAACTTCGATAAAACACGATATGCAACAGAAAATTAAAGAAAATGCTCTTTCAACCCTTCCAAACAAGCCAAATTAAAACCCTTACATTTCCCTCTACATTTCCCGATATCATCTGATAGCATCAATTTCCTGCCCTGCAATTTCCTGTGCTGTGTGCTTGCAGGGCTTTTGTTAAATCAATGATGGCAATTATCCTTATGTTTCCGTCCTCATTTTCTTCTATCAACGATTTAAATTTCGTTAAATTTCCCTATTTTCCGGATGAAATGCCATTCCTTTCCGCCTTTATCAGTTCCGTTTGTAATTGGAACTTCAGTTTGGAGGATGGCACTCACTCTTTTAGCGGTCACTTTTGCTAATGTGCACGTTTTCTCTTGTGTTAGAGGGTGGCAAAAGAACTTTTGTGCTATCGAATCAAAAGCGATTTGGAACAATGCCGTTGCTTAAGGGCATTCCGTATTATTTTCAAATCCAGCAGGTTTTCTGCAAATAAAATTTTTGAAGGGCTTTCTTAAAAGGGTGCGATATCGTATAATTAACTAACTTTTTTGCTGTTTTATCAGGAAATTTTGTAACTTTCACCGTGCTTGTTAAAGTTTGCTTGAAAATCCGCACCCTTATGATTTCATTGTTGCTGAACATGCTGCCTGTGCAATTACGTACGGAGTGATGGAGCAAATGCTTAAGTAAGCAAGAAAATTGTAGGAGTTAGAAACGAGGCATTACTGTCTTTGATTTATGGCTGTTTAAAGGGTGCTTAAAGCATCGAAAGCCGCCTGGTATGTTATGTAATTAAACATTCTATTAACAAGGCTTACGCCGCTTAACGTCTATCATTTACAAGTTTCACGTGAAACATATCACGATCTTTTGTTCTTTATTAACATTGTCACTATTAAAGCAATGCTCACACGGGGATATTAAGTTATCGGATATTCGGCGACTGGGATACAGAGACTTGGAGACTCGAGACTGTAGTTGCTCGTCATCTTCACACGGCCGCGACTGTAATTGTAAGTTTCCTATAATATTGGATGCCAAAATTTTTTTTGCATTTTTTTTATTTTTTTAATTGAATGCATAATATTTTAAGAATATTGTGTCAAAATTTCAAGTCGATTGGAGCAAAATTGACGAAGTTATGAGTATTTTTATACCTGTCGGATTTTAATCCCTACCCGACACGAGCGCGCTGTTGTTACCTGACAGATGTTTCGCTCTCTATATAATACCTAATCTAACCCCCCAGTTCAATTTATAGAAATTTCGACTTAAGTACAAACGTCCCTATACCTGTAGATTTTGTTAGTGTAGAGTATAAAATTTAGTGTAGCAGTAAATCTTCTATGGAGCAGACGTACACGTGCGTTCCTATTTTCGCATCGTTTTAGCTCCGTTTTCATTAAGTTTCCCAAGCGATTTCCCCACAACTCACGTTTTCAAAGTCGGTGCCCCTCATAACTTCAAAACTACTGCACCGATCCTTTTGAAATTTTGAACACTATTTCTGTACATAATTTACGAGGTAACGCTGGAGAGTTTTTTTCAAATTTGTTAATAATTTTTATTTTACAGTAACAAATTAGCCGATTTTTTTTCGTAAAAAATCGCGTTTTTCCCTTCAAAGTGTTCCAAAAAAGTGAAAAATTAAAATTTCGAAAAACCCTCCCAGCGTTACCCGGGGAAAACTATTATCTAACGAATGAGCTTTGATTTTTTGATTTCGGATGATCCAGCACCAAGTTATGAGGGGCACCGCTTTTTTCCGAGTCACGTCCGAATAATTGCTGCCACTGCCGTTTTTTTTTAATATTTCTTCGTGAAAATTTTATACAATATTCTTCAAATGTCGTACTTTAATGTACTATTGGTTTTAATAAAGAGATTTTAACTGTGTCGTCACAAAAAATTCACAAAAACATGCCTTTTTTCGTACGAATTAACCTTACCCCCCCCCCCCCCCCCCACCCTTAAAAAGGGTGGTTAGAATAAATTTCCAAAATTTTTTTGTGATATTTATTCAAAAATAAAATTTAAATGCAAAAAAAATTAAATATTTTTCAAATTCAACTTTAATGTAGGGGTGTAGTTTGACCCCTTAAGCGCGCCGGGTTGAAAATAATGTATTTTGGCCTGAAAATACGCATTCAATCGAATTTGAAGCATAAAGTTGGAACAGACTATCATGCATAAAATGCACTTTTGGATGCAATCAAGGGCTAAAATGGCATCTGGAGGGTCAGAAACGATTCTATATGCACAATAAAGTTTATGTGATAATAAAATAAAAAAATTCTAGTCAATATTAATCCGAAAAATCCGAAAAAATAGCAAGAAATGCACTTTTTTGCTAAAAGTCCATTTAAAAATGTCTGCCAGTCCGAACTGTGCGTACGCACTATGATTTTATTGTTAGTTACACCTAGATCTATCATTCTATCCAAAAAAAATCTGATGGACACGAAATATCTCCAAAATCGACATCAAATCATTAATTCTGAAGGCCTACTATTAGATAATACAAAAGTACTGCAAAAAACTGCAATATTCAAAGAACAGAAAAACTGTATTCCAAATAATCAAAACCGCCATATTAGAGCGTAACAATCAAAACATTATTACCATAATTTTTAAAGTGGCTGGATGAAAGAGACTAGTAGGGGAAGAGTGGCATGAAAGAGCCATGTTTTGAAAGAGCCACTATCATTTACGCGGTAGTTTTTGAACGAATGATGCCTGAATTAGAATTTTAGAATAGCAATACTGGCAAGCTGGCACCCACAATCATTTGACAGTTCACCGAAAATAAACGGCGCCTGTGCAACGTATTCAAGATTTCGTCCGTGTAAAGTAAGTTTTTGAGTTCATTTTATTTGTTTTCTGACGTCTAAACGCACAAAACTAACAGCAACTTGATTAAACTATAATTTTATGGATATATTAGGCCTTCCAATAACGTTAATATTCTGCAGGTAGAGCTTAAATTTCGCACTCATTTTCGAGGTTATATTCCTTGGGAGAATATGTTTTGAAAGAGCTGGGCTGCGCTGTTATGAAAGAGCCGGCTCTTTCATGACTGGCTCTTTCAAGGCCTATATTTGATTATATTTCAAAGCCTATATTTATTAATAATATGAACAATTAAATTATTTTATTTGGTTTTTTTAGTTCAGAAAAAATGTCATTTGAAACATCGAAGCCAAAGAAACGTACAAGACCCGCAGCATCTACAATAGAGGAAGCTGTTACTGTAGTGATCGAGAAAGGCCAGTCTATAAATAAAACTGCCCTCTCCTTTAATATTTCAAGAGCTAAAATAGTCAAGAAGGTAAAATCTTCTGGCGAATCATCCTGCAAACATAATCCTAATATAGGTAATAAGCGTATTTCTACTATGGAACAAGAGGGTTTACTGGCAGATTATTTGAAAACTGCATCTAAAATTTGCTATTAGCCCAAGGAAATTAGCATTTTAAGGAGACAAAATTCCAAAATGGCTGAAAATTGGTCCACAGCTTCCTGGGGAAATTTTAAGAAAACACTTTCGGAATCACAAAAAAAACATGGCCGCCGGAGATATCGCGTTTTCCCGTGTTTTGCTTGTATAGGTCGTACAACCCCGTGCGACGGCCCAAAATGTTGACAATGAAATTCTCTACAACTTTATTTCTTACAAAAATGTTGACCCGATAAAAACCCTTTTAAAGTTATTCATGGTCAAAGTTATCAAAAACCACTTTTTGGCCAAAAAATCATTCAAAAACTGTTTTTTTCGGGAAAAATTTTTTATCAGTCAATACGAAACGTTATTGCCTTCAAAAATCCTTTAATGTCATTTTTTCGAAAACTTAACCCTTTCGAAGTTACTCAAGGTCAAAATTTCCAAAAATCACTTTTCGGCCAAAAAATCACAATTGATTTTTGCAAACAATTTTTTTCGAAAGAATGACAAGAGGGGTATTTTTTAGACAATAATGTTTTGTATAGATGAAAAAAAAATATTTTCAATAATATCTTACAGTTCAAGTCCCTGTAAAAAGAACTTGGCTCTTTCAAAACTTCCGCTGGCTCTTTCAATGCCCATGCGTTATGAAAGAGCCGAATTTCACACTTTTTATAAATGGTTAGAAGTCTAAGAATGTTATTACTTTTGGGAAATGTGTTATCACATTTCGTAACATAAAGATATAAACAACAACTTATGATACAAATCTTATTTTTTATTTATTTCCTTTTATATTTTTTGTCCTTTATTTTAAAACTGGCTCTTTCATGCCACTCTTCCCCTACTAACCCGAGTGAACTGTTTCAATCCTAACAAGAAAATGTTGTTTTAACAACATTACCCCTCATTCAACATAAAAGCATATCCAAAACTACTTGTTTTTGACATCATCATTTCAACTACAATAAAATAGAGGAGAATTACAAAAGTTTTCTCTAGCATACCACTAAATTAGTTTGCAGTTAAGGCGGCAAATGTACAAAAAACGCTCTCATCCCTCGTCAACATAAATCAATTTAATAAAAAAAATATTTTAACCCATTCAAAATTTTCCATTTACAAGAGTAATACCCTTTTTACATTTTCACTAAAACCCTTCGTCACAGCTATTATATACCCAGTGAAAACCCTCAGTCAGTTTCACCCTTGAAAGTTGACAGCTTTCAAGCTGGTTAGTAGCTGCGGTCTCCAGAGGAAAATATTAATTAAAATAACTTCAACCGCTCCACGAGTGAAACATTTCTAAGTAATGAAAACGCTCCCTTCTAAAATAAAGTATAACCTCAAGCATTTCAGAAATCCTTATAGTAATAAAATGGAAAATTCCTTCAGGCATCGGCGCCATATCCTGGAACCTGCGTTTCACAAGTGCTAAGTTTCTAATTATTTAAATTAATTTAAAAAACGTAAAAAAAACCGTGTGACTCTGAGCATTTGTAACGCAGGTTTACGTGCGCTAAAATCAACTTCAACCCAGGTAGGTAAACCAGTGCTCACTACATATTAGTGTTCAAGTGGCTCTATGCCTCAGGATAATTCTGCAGGAATCCTCCAGAAATGCTTCCCTTGCTCCCTTCTAATTAAGAAAATGTTCCCCAAAGGAACGCGGGCACATGATCGTTTTTGACTCCAAATCAGCGCTGGAACAGAAACGGCTTAATCATAAAGCGTAGGAAGAAGTGCTTACGCCAGGACTACGACGGTTACAGTGGTAATTTGCTGGATGTCGTAGTATAGGATATTCTCATAGTTTACATTCAAACCGTCTTCATTGCTGTGAAGTGAAACCTTCTTTTTGGCATCTGCTTTCCAGGATTCTGCGATTCAGCATAAGAATCCTGATTTCTGAGATTTCTATAACTCGGGCTAATTGGAAAATTGTGTGATGGTTTAATGAGGCCGTCGGCGAAGGTTGTCTGCACTTATGATTGAAGGATATTAGAAAATTGCTTCAAGTAAATAGAAATGATAAAACCTTTTCAAATTTACAAGTTTTCTTTTGAGCAATTTTCAAGTCTTCTTTGTGAAAGTTTACTAAGCCTGACAATAACTGAGAAACTTATACGTGCACCGCAAATTCTTCTAGAAAGTTTCTTAATCGCTTCCGCTTAACTTGAAGTATTCTACAATTGAGTAAAATTATCCAATCTCTTTCAAGAAGTTTCATTCTAGCTTGCTTAGTGCTGCTCTAACTTATATTTGCATATATGTACATATCCACACTACGAAAATTTTAAACATATAATAGCTAGACGGAACTTTCGTAATAATTTTCGAGAGCCAACGTAAAGATATAAAAAAATAACAATGACTATTATAATATTTATCAAACACACTTTTAAAATCAAGTTAGCCAAACCAAGAATTCAAGGTTATTGAAAAAATCCTGCACACAGGATTGTTTGAAGTCATTATATGTTTACAATAAAAAAAGTGTCTTCAGCTGAGTCCTTTGCTGGTATGTAGTTATCAAATTGTATAATTTCGATATGGTGTTAACAAATTTCTTACAATGTGCTATCGGAAGAGCAGTCAAGCGTTGAAGGCTCCTTACAGAAAAATTTCAATGCCACATAGAAAGTGAATTTCGACCTTCGACTACTGTCGACTTACAGTGCTTGATACTTCATTACTCTCACCGAAAAATCTACATTTCGAAATTCCGACATTTATGGTGCACCAATGGGAATTTCTTGTAATTTCTTATCAATGCTCACGACATTTTAATAACGATGGAGGAAAAATCCCGGTCAAATACTTCAGTACAAAGAACAAGGTTCTTAAAAAAGGTATTTAAGGTGCGACACTTGCTAACTCTCACCAGTTATTTTTCAAAACGAAAAGCAGAAATCATAAAAGTTACGGTGAAAAGAGAACGATTTATAAATAGGTACAAAAAAGTGTTTCCTGTGGCAAAATGGGTCCTGCAAAAACTTTAACTGAAGCAGAAAGAGAAGAGATTTGCGCTTTGCAAAGAGAAGGCTATTTAAATCGTAAAATAGCGAATAACATTGTAGGAAGTACGTGGGCGATAAATAAATTCCTTAAACATAAGGAAAATTATGGTAAAAATCGTAAAGGTTGAACTGGACATGGAATAGCCAGAAAATTGGCAGTGCGTGATATTTAGTGATGAAAAGAAGCTCCTGATGGAAGTCAATATTACTTTCACGTTACTCAAGGAAGAAGTGATTTTGACCCTAGGAGACAACAAAGTTGGATCAATGATCGTGTGTGTAACAATTTCGTATCGCAGACCGAATTGTCGGAAACGATGGAAGGAAAAATTCACAAAAGTATGTAGAAGTCCCTTTTTATGTGACAGTCCATGCTTAGTAATCATCCTTTATACTACCAGTCCGTCATGTCCTTCACGTCAAGGTGCAATGGCTAGTAGCAAGCTTATCTCGAAGGATAGGAAAGGTTAATGCATGAGTACGAGGTTAGGTGATGATGCATGAGTACGAGGCACTGAACCTTGCATTTGAACTTTTGGATGTATGAGTTCATTTGTTTTAACCAGCCGGCTGAGCCAGATATGCAAACGCCGCCGCCGTGGGCACAGCCTCGTCGAAGTATATCGTCCCCCGCTAGGTGAAGACCCAACCTAAACGGAACTATTGTGCTATTAATGGGTTAAGCCGACGAGATGCTTTATTAGAGGGGACATTTATTTATTAGAAGGAGACAAAATTCGGAAATGGCTGAAAATTGGTCCACCGATTCCTTGGGCCTTTTTAAGAAAACAATTTCGGAATCACAAAAAAACATGGCCGACGGAAATATAGCGGTTTTCCGGTGTTTTCCTTGTATCTCGGTTTTTATAGGTCGTACAACCCCGTACAAAGGCCCTAAATGTTGACAATGAAATTCTCTACAACTTTATTTTTACAAAGATGTTGACCCGATTAACCCTTTCAAAGTTATTCAAGGTCAAAGTTTCCAAAAATCACTTTTGGCCAAAACATCACTCAAAAACTGGTTTTTTCGAAATTTTTTTTTGATCAGTCAATACGAAACGTAGATCAAATAAGTAGTAGGTCAATAAGTAGGTCAATAAGTATAAGTAGATCAAATAATTTTTTCGAATAAACCAGTTTTTGAGTGATGTTTTGGCCAAAAGTGATTTTTGGAAACTTTGACCTTGAATAACTTTGAAAGGGTTAATCGGGTCAACATCTTTGTAAAACTAAAGTTGTAGAGAATTTCATTGTCAACATTTAGGGCCTTTGTACGGGGTTGTACGACCTATAGAAACCGAGATACAAGGAAAAAACCGGAAAACCGCTATATTTCCGTCGGCCATGTTTTTTTTGTGATTCCGAAATTGTTTTCTTAAAAAGTCCCAAGGAAGCTATGGACCAATTTTCTGCCATTTCCGCATTTTCTCTCCTTAAAATGCTAATTTCCCCGGACTATGAAATTTATTTAAAAATGTTTACAAATCGATTCAAAAAAGAATTTGAATTTCAATTTTTCCTTAATAGACTGGGAGCCGGCGGAATTGAATGTGCAAAATGTGAGGACCGCATTCCGTCAACAGATTTCAGTTGAGAATAGCTCAAAGATGAATAATTCGGATGTTGCCGGTCCATTTTTGGGTCCAATTTTTTTTACCCCCTCTTTTTTTATTGGGACCTCTACGTCTTCCGTGGCCCGCTTTTTGACGATGGATTTTGATGAAGCACCGCAAAATAAGACGAAAATATGTAATACAATCTCTCGATATCACGCCTAGTTTTCGAGATATAACTTAAAAAGTAAAGGCCGTAGGATAAAAATTGCCTGGACATTATTCATTAGGAAATACTTCATTAGGAAATACTTCAAGCTTTCCAATTTTGGAAAAAAAAGATTATGTTAACTATGTATTTTTTGAAGAAAAAGGTAGTTGAAGTTGAAATTTTAGTTAAAAAAACCAAAATTTTGACGAATATTGACGGCTCTGGAAGTTGGTAAGGTGGAACCGTCACTTTTACAATTTTAGATAGGTAGGAGTATTCTGCGTATACTGATACCTTATTCCTGAAAATAGGTTATACGGTTACACAAATACAGGGTGATATGTAAAACTCTAACAAAAAAACTTCAAAACGCCCTAGCAGCTAAACCGTTACGGATTCGTGATCAGCGATGTGAAAAACCCCTGAAACCTAAATTTCGAATGTACGGAACAACTCATTATATTTTTGTCCACTTTTTTCCTTATCTAGCCCACTGTGCGAGCGGATAATCTGGTGTTGCCCATATACGATTTCCATGGAGTCAAAAGAATGTTTATTTCGGTGGAGCAATCGCTACGGTAGAACGAAAAAGTTTTATAAGGGCTGCCACATTCTTAAAGAGGCTGTGCAGCAAATGCTGTCGTTACCGAGAGCAATTTTTGTTTAATGTGCATACCTACTCTCAAAAAACCGATTTAGTCTGGGTACTTTTAGGCTAGGCTTTTCTGTTTGACCTAGATTTAAGAAATTTTGTAGAATGTACCAAAGCATTCGATCTATAATTCAACCGTTATCAATTAACTTCTCAATACACCTATGTTTTCCCATTTAATCAAACTCCTGTATTTGTTTTATATAAGCTTCAATACCACCTGAATAATAAGACCTGCACGAATCCTCCAACGCAGCTATTTCGTCCTCCAACGCAGCTATGATGTTAGGAAGTAAACTTTCAGTAGATTGAGCTATTATTTGCAGAGTTCCGGTCCTTACCTTTTCCATCAATTAATTACCTTTGGGAAATTTTGCATCATTAAAAGCATTATTCTACAGTGTGGAAAAGCGGCTCAAATTGACTTATGTACGGAAAACTATCGACGCCATTCCACCTACAAGCATTTAATTGCGGAATATTAACAGGAGAGTATTGATTTCAAGTATACAATTAGCTTGTAACTCTGGAATGTTATAAGTGAGCAGACCAAACATATGCATGACCAATGGCATGAAGAATTGATAAAGTAAAAGAGTGTCCGTTGTGGTTAGATTTCCACCTAGAAATGTAAATTGAAATTCTCAAATTGAAAGGAGCCAATACCTAATAATAATCACAAAATAAAGTTATTGGGGTCCAGCCAAAATCTGCGAAAAGTGGATAGACGAAAACGCAGAAATTTGCATGGCTCATGGTCGTATTTTCCAAACAAAAATGAATGCTTGAATGAAAGCTAGCTGTGATGTGGCATTAAAAGCTATTCGATGATATTTCTTTCTAAAAAAATGATAATAAGAGGATTCTCAGACTATTTTAATATGATAGAAAAATTCCTATAAAAAGGATAACATCATGCTCATACCAACTTTTATGTAAAATACCAAAATTCAATTTAACTGAACTATTACTGAATTTATATGGCTTGTTATTAAAAAAGGCACAATAGTGGCTATAAAAGACGTCTGGCAAACCAGAAATAAAGATTAGGGTTTTAGCAACAGCAATGTTACAGAAATAGAGTGGTATAGCACTATAGCAGACAACATACATTATGCTAAGTTTACAAATTTTCGGAATTTTATAAATGAGCTTAAGCAGACACAATTTCAAAGCTTCGTTATTTTCAATGCAGGATTATCTTCTTTGTGGAAAAAATAACCTAGAAGGGGTATTTTTGTAAAGATATTAAATTGATCAAAGAAAATATATAGCCATTAATTTTATTGTGAATCATCGTAAAACACACATTCAAATTTAAATATCGTTTTTTTATTAACTAAGCAACATAAATACCACCTCCACGTGCTGGGTATCGTACTGGGTACCGCGCAAGGTAATAAGAAAAGGAAAGGGTGTGCGGTCGTACCTCGCGAAAATGTACATCTGTTTCGAATGTTATATGTAAGAAAAGTGTGCCAATATGGCAAAAGCTAAAAAATTAAGTGTTGAATAAATAAAGTGTCAAACAGAGATTGTGCGACTGGTAGGTTGTTGTAACGAACCAACAGTACGTCGATTTTTACAGAATTATAAAGATAGTGGAAGCTTTTGTTATTTGAGTCGGTTAACGCTACGAGTCGATTAAAATCAGCTTCAAGAATAAAGGTGAAACCCCAATGTACACTTGCTTGCTTGAACTGGCCTGGACTTGGAGAGCTTTTCAGAGGCTTGGGGTCAATTGACTTTTCCTCGGGCGGGCATGGCCATCCTGGGAGATCCGGGCCCACCCTGGCCCCCTAGCTACGCTCATGAGGATATTACAGCGTGAGGCTTGAGAAGCTTTTAGGCCTACCCTAAATGGGAAGTGAAGTGAAGTGAAGTTAGATACCATTGCATATGAATGTATGAGAGTAACCAAAATGGAAGTGAATTTAGAGAAGTAATCGTGCTGTAAGAATCGCACAAGAAGTAAACAAAAGTTAAGAAAGTAAGGCTTTCCTTGCTACACTTCTTAGGGACTTTTTATTTTGGTTTATATATCAATTTTGACCGAAATTACGTCTACTTCACTTCTGCGTTACTTTTCATTTAGGGTAGGCCTATTTAAAGATATGAAGTGCTTCCGGTTTCCAAAATAACTGTATAAAAATAAAAGATGGTCTTACAACGGGCGAACACCGACCATGATTGAAACATAGCCCTCGGCCATGTGCGGCCATCAGAAGCTTGTTTGCAGGACTGTACCGCCGTACACCCGTCTTGGTTTTTTTAAAAGAAACGAAAAAAAAATTTTCTACTTTTTATTATATTTTTGCTAGACTAGAAGAGTGAATAAAAAAAAATGTTAAGAAAAAAATTATTTATACAAAATAATATTATTCCCCAGTTATTTGTATATAATGCGATTAAAATAAATTCTTTTTAATATACATCTATATACAGATATTTTCACATACCCTCATGCAATTGGGTTCCTTATAATAAATCAGATGCATACTCTACCCAAACGAACAATCGTAATCTTCTCGTTCTCTCTATATTCAAGGCCGACACCCCGTAAAGCTATACGTTAAATTGGCGCAATTTAACCACTCGAAAAATAAATGGAGAGACGGCGGGGGGGGGGGGAAGTGTGACCTTCGCTCCCCAATAAAACACAAAACTCTCCGCGTATTTACTGAGAAAAACATCATGAAATCCGGTGCTCATATCTGCGAATTCGAACATTTCAAAAACTTTATCAACACACTGCAATTAAATTTTGTATTTTTTTGCGATTGTTTTTTTTCTTCGAGCGGTTAAATAAGAAAATTTCCCTCTAAAATATCAACTCGCACCACCCACTTCACGTAGAACAAACCGACGACTGGCGAGCTCGTTTCTCTTGTGCATCGATAATCTTTAAGTAGGACAAATTAAAAGGACCATTGTACATTACGAAAATGATCACGTTTCCATAAAACACATTCAACAATACTTTTGGTGCAGATTCTTTTTTCGGCTCATATTTTTCATCGTTTGCCCATGTATACAGCTCAGTACTAGGCCATTTAAATCTTTTGGTCAAGTTTGGTCGTCGTGAGGCCATATCTGCTCCCATTCAAAATGGTTAAAAACTCTACGGCCATCAAATGCCGCTTAAAAAGCCAAGCGGCTGGTGTTCGCCCGTTGTAAGGCCATTTTTTATTTTTACTCGGGATACCTGATCGAAATAACAAAAGCTAAGATGCTGATAAGAGTTGAAAGAGAGTTCTCAGAAAGTTTTTCATCACAGTGAAACAACGAAGATCAGAAAACGAGAATAAGCGTTGCTAACAGAAGCTATACCTTCTATGCAGTTTTGAAAAAAAAACACTACATACAAAATTTGGCGGTATCTGTGAAAATGGTCAATGGAGAAGGAGATATAATAATAAATTATACCAACTTCATAAGGGAACTGATATTGTCAGAAGTAAAAAATTAACTAGATTAAGATAGGTGGCACACATACAAAGGCTTGACTACAGCGATCCTGCAAAAAGAGCAATAAATTGTATCCATGATGGAAAATACTGGGGAGCACCATCAGAGTATATTTCAAAACCTTTAAAGGAGCTAACATAACAGAAAAGCTCACTTATGATAGTATGGTCACATTATGTGCGGCGATAAAATCATATAATGGATATACACAAAAACTTTAAACAGTACGGCAGACCACGAACCATCTCCTAGATGGGACCTATAAAAAATGACTTATGCCCGGGAAAGTTACAACTACGCCAAAAATGGTGCAATAGAACTAGGATGGGTGAGCACGAAACACATGGTAAATGACGCCACGAAAGTAAAATAAGCAGAAATAAATCATTTGTGGAAAAAAGAATATCAAAGTACTGACATTGCACCAAGTACGATTTCAGCGTAAGATTTCCCATCATTTCAGGCCACCTTAATTCTACAAATGTTGTATTGTCGAATATCAACAGGTCTCCCCAATACAAGTGGGAAATTTTCCTATTAATTTTTCACCTTTTAATAGGCAACGTTAAAGATTTCGCCAAAAATTACTAGTTATTGCCCATTACAGCCTTAATGGTTTACCTTTTTTCATAGCACCTTAATTGAATAATAATTGAGAGACGTTTATCCTTGATACGAATTAGAAAATACTGCTAACGGGCACAAAAGGCGCCCTTTATGTATTCCAAGGTTCATTTATGTCAGTTAAATGGCTACGAATTATACGAGTACTTAAATCGATCCTATAGCAGCAATTTGTTGTTAATAGATTTACCTTAGTTTTTGCTTAATTGCCTTCCTAGGATTTATTCTAACGGCCTAAAGAGTTAAATTGAATAAGAGCTTGGTTATAATGAGTAAATTTTATTAAAGTTAACAAATTTGTTTTATTTTATTATATTAAAATGCGTTTTGAATTAATTATTTGAATTGTTAAGTTAAAATTTGAAAAAATATTATGTCGGCAAAAAAATTGATTTTCGTTTTATAAATTAAAAATTGCGCAATAACTTGCAAATTAAAACAAAATTAAATTTGCTTTGCGGTGAATTAAGCCTATTACAATTCCTGGGAGTAAATATCCAATTATAAACTTTACCAAACAACAAGAATCCTTTTGAATTTTTTTTGTTGTTGTAGGTGAAGCCCCTCCGGATATGCTATATATAAAGTTTGTTCATGTTAACGTTGTTTCACAGAAAATTTATAATATTGTTGGTAACCTTCACGTATGAAGAAATGATTTTGAAATAATTAAAAACTTCTAAACATATTAGAAAAATCAGTCGAAAGTTCTGCTGTATTTGTATAGGGGAAACCCTTTTTTACCCAACGTAACGTAGCTTAAAAAAGTTTATCTGCCAAAGTAATTACACTGGGGAACAAGAAATTAACGTAGAAAAACGTTTTAACGTTTAAAATTTTTGCGGATTTAATGTGCATGTAATTACATACGTATACATACGTATACTCTGTAAAAATTTCATATATCTATACTGTTTAGTAAGTACGAAATTTAGCATTTAAAAGATACGCATAAAAGATAATGCTTTGCTTTTGTAACCTTCTTTGTATACCGATTTACCACGACAAATTTTAGACCCATCTGTCACTTGGTGTGTTTACAAGAATGGATTATTAATCAATTTGTTAAGTGCTCCTGTGCTTATCTGTGCCGATTAAAAAAGATCTACGGTGAAGAAAACATGCACATGTTTAGGGGGAAGAAGGACGGCCTGCCTAGCTATATATGTTGGTAGCTCCAAACAAAAACTCCGTAAACGTCTGGCATGTCATCGCTCGGACATTAATAATGGGGGTTCCCAGAAAACTGCTCTAGCTCTCCATTGATGTGGATCTTTCAGGTCACTCGCAGGAAATTATTAATTGTAATCATTAGCGAATGAACCACTTCATTTAAATAAAATAATACAATTTACACCGTTAGTATATTTATTTTGAAATACAATTTAAACTTACATATATCGGTTACTTATTACACGAACTTATTTTCATAACGGCTATTTATTTAAAAGTTTTACAACGGAAGTTCCTTAAGGCCCAACTATGCATGGCATAAGCGCATATGCCAAGTGCATACGTCAAGTTTGGAACCAGAACTTGTTATGAAGGTGGCTACGGTTGACATAACACGGCATAAAAGCTTTCGTTAAACATTCGTAAAACATAATGAATGCGACTTGGGTCGAACATGACATGGTAACATTAGGAAAAGCAAGGTTATGTTTATTGCTGTTTTTTGTTAGAGCAAGTGATTTTTGTTCATGAATGGAGAAATAAAAATATCTACATATATACATATGTATATATATATAAATCAAAATTAATTTTCACTTTCACAGCGCAGATTTTATATCAACTTTATGTCGCTTATTTTATGCATAGGCGGTAATACATATGTTTTGATTGATATAACGTTGACTTTCGATATTTTTTGACGCTTTGACATATGCGCTTATGCCATGCATAGTTGGGCCTTTATTCGGGAAACTTCTACCTAAAGGCTCTTACAATTTTCGTATTTATTTTTATAGAACAACTATTTCAGGTCTATGCCCCCTTTTAGACGAACGAACAAACTGGGCGTATACGGAAGAGGGTGAGAGAGAACGTTGGGGAGGGCAGACAATTTTCATGGACACTTTCAGCGAACTGTGAACGAACATTTTGACAGTTCCTGCGTTGTTGTTGTTGTTAGGACAAGAAAGCAAAAGATAATTTCAAAAAGCAAGAACAGCAAGCCATGAAGTTTTGAAATTTTGTTTAAAATTTTTGATATTTTTCGCTCGTTTGTCCGTTCGTTGGTGTCCGCCCGTGTAAATGCCCAGCCGACACTTCACCGGGCTTCAAAAGGGAATTAACGATGACAGTTAAGTTTTGACTGTTCGATGTCCGCTCGTCTAAAAGGGTCCTATGTTTTTGAAAATCTTTTGTGTGTACAGTGTCTACGTACGTGATATGAGATTCCGAATAACTAAAGTGTATTTCAAAGTAGTAGTAAAAATATAATTTATGACGTATTAAAAACACTGTGACTGACACTATGACGTATTAGAAACACTGCTAGTACAGAAATTGAATTAACCATTGAATGCAACTTGCTAAAATGACGAACATATTATATAAACGATAAGTAGCGATCGCTACATCCATTGCATAGAGAACGACCACAAGCCTGACCTCAACAACTTCATGATTTTGGAAGTTGAGAGGCACTATAATAAGAGATTGTTGTTAGAAATGCTACATATTAATAAAATGAGAGATGCAGTGAACCGACTATCTGATTGCGGCAACCGGGGCCTCGGAAGTCTAGAGAGTAAGGCGTCTGGCGGCCATCCCTGAGGTCCCGGGTTCGAATCCCTTCTTTCTTCTTCGCTCTTTACATTCCTCCTGTCATAGCCTTCCGCTAGCTCCACCAAGCGCATGTCATCGGTTGGTTGATGGGATTCAACTCGTTTCAGGAGGCATAACACTCCAGCGAGTTGTTTCTCGATGCCCCGATGCCAGAGTCGCGATAGAAATGGTTGGGAGTAGGTGGTTGTGGCAGTTCCTTCCTTCACTTCTCTCTTTCCCTCCACTATCTATCGACTAGAGCTTGCTGTTCGACACTGCACTCTATACGAAATAAATAGATTGTCGTCGGCAGTACAAAGGGCTTTCCCTGATAAAAAACGTCTTCCACATAAAAATAAAAAAACCTCAGCTACGCATATAAACAGCTAATTGGAGCAAGGACAAATTAGTGTCAACAGGCTTCTACTACGTGTATACTAGTTCTCCCGTGAAAAATATGTATAAGTGCTGTTATATTAGGTCTGTTCCAATAGAAATCCTGCTGCAATCTGTCATGTGAAAACCTGCTTGAATAGTGGGGATAATTTTGTGAAAAAAGTGTCAAGTCAAGGAACGCTTTTGGGAAAATTTCCTGTAAATCTGTAAAGAAGAAGATAACGCGAATGTCATTTTTGTTTACAAGTCGAAATTTTTAAATTAAACAAAGTTTTTTCTTTTAAAATTTCCACTTTTCAAAACTCAAAACAGTATTCCAAAATTAATAAACCATAAACAATCTTATAAAACACGCACAAAATCTGTTGTTTATACTAGGTGACAGTTGTTTTTGACATACCCCTCTTTCACAGGAGATCCCAGCAGCTAAAACCCACTGGCACTTTCATGTTAGAGGGGAAGCAAAAATTTCCCCGCTTTTTCGAGCAGGAAATTCAATTGGAACAGCTTCCTGGCCAGGCCTGCGCAGGCATTCTCTATTGGAACAGACCTATTATTATATGTATTATTTGTATTGTAAGTGTGAGATATTTGTATATTTATTTTGTATATTGATGTTTTTTATTATTCCTTTTTAATAACCTGATGAATGGTGTATCCATACCCGAAACGTCGCACACTGACTAAAATCTTTTCTTTTTGCCCCAGAGCCCGTAAATATCTCTATTAGAAAACCTAGGGGTCACTCAAGAAACTCCTTCGACGACTACGAACGACGACGTATAACAAACTGGAGAGAACTAACTGACATAGAGGAGAGGCCCAGTCCTATCTATGTGTTACTTCAACAATTTTTTCTGGTCATGAGAAGCATTTTTTTTTAATAACGACAACTAAATATATTTATTTGATGCCGTATGGTTGCGGTAACTAAAAATGTCTCAGTGTTCTGGGCATTTTTCTGCATTATCTTGAGATCCATGCCCTACTTTTTGCAAAAAAATGTGTCATTTTAGATTGCTTGTTTTTTTTAAATTTTATTATTGTGCTAGGCACTTCTGAAGTTCTCTTTTAAACTTTGTGCTCCTTTAATTTGAAAGATCTTCATTTAAGAAATATGTCTCTAACTAAAATATTAAGCAACATTCTAAGAATAACTTACCTTTCCATCACCGAGCTATTCCCTCATAGCCGACAGCATCGTTGGAGATTGTGCTTGCCGTTTGGTACATCGATAGCACCAATGCAAAGACAGACGTGGGTGCCCAAAGTTGAAGCGACAGCCTTCGATTCCCGTGATGACCTACGTACCTACTCTCAATTGCGTCACCTTTATATTCGTCTTAGGCCTTCAGGCCTGCAAGGGTATTGATAACGTGAATGGCTCAGTTAAGCAGGGTGAAATATACCGAGCACTGGAGACCCACACCGGGGCTGGTAAGCTTCAAACGATTTCTTCTTAGGCTGTCTCGTAACAGGAGCAATGAATTATTGGGGTTCATAACACTAATTTGCTGTGTTACCGCCTAGTGCACCTTAAGCAGGATCAGCCTTCCCTTCATATTCTCTGTCACTGTTCTGCGATGCCAAGGAGCAGCCGTTGATTGAGCAAACCAGTCTAAGTGACAAATGTTACGACCGACTACTTCCCTACAAAGTAGTGGGACTGTTTCCAATACCTCACTGAGAGTGTGAAAGAAAAAATATTTCAATAATCTTTATTAAGTAGTCCTTATCTCATAAACTGAAGTCAATTCAACAAATTTGATCATTTTTTTGCCGTACTCAGCACACTAGAATTATAGACAATAGAGTCCCATAAGTAGTGCGCCAGAAAAACTGTTCGACATTGTTATTTAACGCAAGGATCACATATTCCAAATCGCCAAAACAAGACGCAAATTTATCCTCCCGCCAGCACCACTGCCCTGCAATCTCCCTTTTCGCGCACAATACGGTCTAGAGGTTGGTTTATAAATATAACATATCGGCTAGGGAAAAATCTTCTGCAGTGGGAAATTTCCGAACTCGTACAACATCCTAGAGTTCAAACGTAAGTGCATCGCCATCAGGTTTAGCAAAGTCCAGCCCCCACAACTTGACCTATTCTATCCTCCAAACAAAGCTTACTTGCTAGACACTGTAGCATGACCTAACCGACATGGCAGACTGATAGTACAAAGGATGATTCCTAAGCCTAATTTTTCCAAATAAAAAAAGGATACGTAGACTGTCAAATCTTAAAGAAAGTCCAAAATTTCAACATCAATTTTGCATGAAAATTTCCTCGTTTGAGTGATTAATATGTATGTAAAAGCCGTTTAAATTTTCACTACGAGTCCTTGGTGCCATGTTCCGAGTCTTCGCTGCCGATTCCAAAAAAACCAAATTATGATCCCTACTGCGGGCCTTAACCTGAATCCAAGAAATTGATTTCCTTTGGGGCCTTTCACAATCACGTAGACGAAATTTTATCGGAAGGACCAAAAAAACATGGAGAACGAAAAGAGCTTTAGGATAATCTGTGCGCTCTTTAAGAAAATGTCTGTGGTGTTAATGGTTCCTTTATTTTGATAACAAGAGAAAAAGCATCTTTTTTTCCTTCTTAATTCCTAATGGTATTTCTTAAAGAAGTAAAAGGTTGTGCCATCAGGGACCTGCTTGAGTGAATACCAAATCAGATGAATAACAGGGTCCCTAAACGAAATTTTCAACTTTTCTCTTTGCTGCCTCTATTGCGAATCCTTCACAGAAGGATATTAGAAAAAATAAAAACATTTTTCTTCTCTCCATGACAAAGAAAATAAAATTTCTAATTCTTCATAATGTTATACTTGTGGAGCTTCCACATAATTACGAATTTTTTAAATTCCTCGTGTTATGAAGCAGCTTCCGTAAAATCTGTGCAAAACAGACGCCAACCTGCTCATCTGTTGTATAAGATTCGAGTTTTACCTGCAGAAGCTAAAGTTTGAATCCTGATTTACGTAAAATTTTTTGTAATGGTAATTGAAATTTTTATGTCACATTACAACGGATCACATGCTGTTGCCTGACTGCGAAATTAAATATTTCTTCATTCAGCAAGGAGAGCACAGATTCAATTATGTTCCTACCATGCAGGAGCACAGGTATGTACAAGTTTTGCGTAGGGATTTTAATATTTCTTCCCGTTACCTACAAATCTTGATTCGCAGAAATATATACATTTATTCAGGAAATGTGTTCTTGTAGTATTTAAGTAATTTCTGAGAGAATTTATGTAGGGAAAAAATCTTAAGGGTTGCGAAATAATTAAATTTTGTACAATGTTACCGAACGAGTATACTTCCAAAACTTTTTTTTTATTGTCATTGCTTTCATTAAGAAGTTTTTAGCATGAAAAAATGAATGAAATTTGGATATGCCATCCGAGACACAAGGAATTATACCCGTGATAATAGAAAAGCCGGCAAAAGTAATATTATGTTCGACTTAATATCAAGACTCACGTTCAGTCCCTTGTTGTATAAGTTACAGAAATAGTGTTCCAAAAGGACCCAGTTGACGCAACAACTAAATAAGTTCAACCCTTAGGGCATTTGGTGCTCACAAACTCGCACGTTCAGACGTTTTCTTGGTATTATTTTTGTAATAAATTCTTTCATAATATTTTTACATTTTTGCTGAAAGCTGTTTTCTATTTATTACATATTTTCTAGAGTATCCTTAACATCTGATGTGGACATACATTTAATGCAGCATGGAGCACTCTTGCACTGTTGCATCGTGTTACATGTCTCAAAATCAGGATGCGGAACATCTCAGAAAATCTCGATGGGGAAAAACGAATCTCGACAATCCCAGCTGCAATTTAAACGGAGCGTTGTTGTTTATGTAGAATAAAACAGTGCTGGAAAGGGTAAATTGTATTCACCCCGGTAATCTTGTTCTATATTACGAATATATAACATTGGTAGTCCTTTCAATCGATTGGGCAAAATTCCTTGGACAATCGTAAGTGCCCTTAGAGAATAGTGTGGAAAGTGCTCTGCAAATTGCCGGAAGGAATTTCTAAATGCATATAATGGGTCATACCATAAATAATGCCAAATGGATGAACTGGTTGTCGGCGAGGGCGGGGATAATCTACTTGTTATAAAAACAGGGAACAAATTTACGTTGTTCTTATTCTTAGTTTAAAGTTTGAAGTCTGCAGTGCAGTTCTAACCAAAGTTTTTTTTTTAACAAAGTAAAGGGAACCGACAAAAGAGCATATTCGGCAATGCTTACTTTACGAATTCAATAAAGGCAACAATGCAACCGAAAGTGCCAATTTCCACGGTGGTTCAATGAGCCTCATCCTAGAAGGAAGTGTGGAGTTAACGAGGAGGTCCTGTGAACCGTGGTGAAACTAAACCCCATCGGAACCATTGACGAACAAGCAGAGAACCCTAGATTTGGTCATACAACCGTTCATCAGCTCGCCATGCACATCGCGAAACTCAGAAAGCTGGGACAATGGGTGAATGTATAAGTATGCTATTCCTTACTGGCATGCCTCGGAAATGAACCTTTTTTGGACCTAATTGTGACTGACTACCAATGAGAAGTGTGGAACTGTACAAAAATGTTAAGCGCGGGACACAGTGGTGTAGACAAAGAAAACACCCCGGAACCCCAGACTAAAGCAGGTCATCACCAATGTAAAGTGATGCTATGGGTTTTTTAGGAAATGAAGGGCTTAATCCCCTATGATCTTTTAAGCCGTTACCAAAAGATGAAAAAGTTTTACAGGGAGCAGCTTCAATGGCTTAAATCGGCCAACGTTCGGCAAGAACGACTTTTCAAAACCTGGAGGACTTTACAAAACCTGGGAAACGATGTCCCGTAGTAGGTTACTTTGAAAATTTAAACTGAGTTTGAAATTCATCAAATCCACAACCAAGCTTAGGAATCACCCTTTGTACTCAGTCATGCTGCAGTTGGCCCAGTATCGAGAGCCATTACAAGTGGCCAGTATTGGGCCGAAGTTATCATCCAGCAGTTTTGCTGTAATGAGCCAGTCATGGGTGGTGTTATTGCGCCATTACTGGCTAACTGGTACCCAGTACTGGTCCATTACTGAGCCAATTGTTATACCCTACATGGGAAATACGCATTAACTGTAGACTCAATCAATATTTTAAGATATAAGACATTAACGGTTGCCAGCGTTGTACCAAGCGTGGCTCAATAAGGCGTTGTACCAAGCGCGGCGAGTCTTGGCCGACCGATGACAACCATACTTTGGCCAATCATTGGCTCCGTTGTGAGATCTGGCAAAACCTACATGGGTGCTGGATTGGAACAGGTGCTGATTTCGAAACTCTAGACATATTTCCATCCAGAATAAAAATCAATCCGTTTTTAATAAAATAAGGATATACTAGCCGTGTTCCAAGATCAAAGAATCTTGTTCCTGGGTCGATTTAGAGTTTTGTTAACTTCTTCATTCGTCAGCGGCAGTGTAGAAATATATTGAGGGAACCTCTGTATTCATAGCTTAATTCGGGCTATAACGTTTTGTATAACTAAGTCTGGAACTATAAGAAATGAAGAAGTGAAGTGAAGAAATAATAATAAGGTTGGGAACGAAAAGAGGATGAAATAATTCATTTCTTTATCTGGGAAACGAACACATGAAACATGGAATGGTTAATGATAGCCGTGTTTTTTTAATGAACTATATAGTTCATCCCGATACAAATCTGAAAACCCAGGTTTCATCGAGGTCTTTATCCAGGTTCAAAATATCAAAATTTCCTTTTCTGTTCGGAATGTAGCATACTTACCGGCTGTCGGAAAAACGTCATTTAAAATAAAAACAACACGGAAGTGACGAGAGCAAATTTGAAGGCATGAGGAAACAAATAATTTATTTTTTAGAAACTTATTTATTATTTTCTAGAGGGGAATTCGTGTAACAGTTGTTTACTGACACGCAACTTCGGATTAATTTTAATATATTTAAAGCACTGAAGATGGCGCTTAGGGAAATTTCCCTTGTCGTCTTTTTAATGAACTGGATCGAAGACCTATATAGTTCATTAAAAAACACGGCTCTAATAGCTTCTTTCTGCACAATTTACCATATGTCGTCCAAATAAACCAAGCTGGGGAAATGTCTTGCCTATCTTAGTAGTCAGGTATTATTATTGCGCGAGGGAAACTCTAGACCACATAAAGCAAAGCATCAGCAACTGCAGTAGCTTGGCGGGAAATTTTTACAACCCATAATTTTCAATCGAAAATCCCTTTTAGCGAAAAATTCATCGGCGAAACCATACCCAACATTATTCTTATCCCAATATCTAATGCAGTTTCTACCTTAATTAGTGACCTCTTTGCTCAAAAAGCATATTACGTATTTTTCTATGTTTTTCACTTAGACATTCCATCGTTGAATTTTAATGTCCTTTTTCATTTATTCCTTTAATCGTCTCTGAAAAGTTTTCAACCTATCTGTAGTCAGTTTCATTAGTATTCATTAGAGTTTATTTCCACTCTCCCTTTAAACCCCTGCCTACACTTTTTCGCTACAAAAAGAACTTTTGCTCGTTAGTGGAATTTTTGTTCGCTATTTCAAGTTTTTTCTGTGGAGTATTATCCTGTAAGGCAAAGCTGCTTCAATTTTCTTGTTTTATTTTCATGCCCCTTTTATTTTCTTTCAATTGTATTTAAATTTCATCATTAACTTCCCTTATACATACGCATACATATAGATCTTCCTTCTACATTAAATTATCATAATTCATTGGAATTTTCTATCTTGGTCTTCTTGTCATGTAAATACCTGTTCCAACTCACCTCATAAAAATTAATGATTTGTTCGCACTCACGTAATTATTAATGACATTCCTGTCTGTATTGCCATTCTGTAGTATAAAAGAGTAATTCGTTGAGAGCTAAATTATAATTTACTGACAAACAAATGATAATTTTTATGAAGTAGGTAAGACAACATATCTACAAAAAAGTATATTTCGACAGGTGAAATGTCAAAACACATTTACGTAGATACTTTCTTATCTACTTTATATGCCAAAAAATTCTGGTAAGCATTTTTTAAATAAACCCAAGGAATCTTATGACTAATTTATTTTTAGTCCACGAGAGACCGGAAATACCGGTAGGCCTTATCAACCTAATAATCCATCTCATAGATAACTTTATCATTGCCAATTAATGAAAATATTTATATCGAAATTTATCAATGCATTCTAATGTGATTAAAGGGCTCATGTTCAAATATGTAACTTTTATTAAGTCCTTCAGATTCCAGGACAGGTGTACCGTATAAATAATCATATCGAAATATTGCCATTTTTATTACTGGTTTACCTTTCATCAGTAAATTATTTTCGGTATGTCATACTTGATAGTAATTAATTGACATGACAGTCTACATAATAATAGACTTATGAACATTTCTCCCAGTCTAATCAGATTTTTGTGATATTACTTAAGGTTTACTTGACAGGTGTGAGCCGCGTTTTCTATATTTATTAAGGCTAGTTTTGATACAAACTTTAATACCGATTTCCTTTTGAAATTTATGACATAACTAATCATACAAGGATTGTAAATAGACTATAGTGTTATGTTAGGTGCTGCTTATTTATTATCATGTAATTTCGTTGAAAGTATTTCACACCTTTGGCATTAAAGCAATAAATATATGAATTTTTGTTGGACGAATCTTAAAGATAAAAATATTGATCTTGTCTAAAAGTTTGTGGGTTTTTGCTGAGAAATGTAGAGTTTTTCCTGCTTAAATATATTTACACTTAATACATATATAAATGAGACACGTAAATATGGGTTCCTTTTTTCGACATTGAGTGTTCATTCATTTTTTTTTTGTTCAACACATTTTGGTAATGCCCATAATCATCACCAGCAAAAAAAACACCCTCTGGTCAGATCATAGAATTCAAGAGCTCATCAACTACACATGGATACACTCAACACCTCGAATGGCATTTTCGTGTTTTTTCATAATTAAGTGTAACAAGGATACTTCTTCCATCAAAATTGCTTGAATAAAAACAAAAATACACATCTTTTATGTTTTAGGTTTTGATGAAAATAGAGAATATCAGAATATTTATTTAAATTTTAAATTAACTTAAATCGTTAATCATAGTTTTAACCTTGACCGCAAAATGTTAAACTTAATAATACGCCCACTATAGTATTAATTATTGAATTTTTTTTTACAATTTTTCGTGATTTTTTCAGCAAGGTGACCTTATCGCCCTGATTGACCTTGACTCTCACTTTAAGAAAGGTTCAGTATACCCTATCTTCTATGTGAACGGAAGGTGGCTAAAATTTTTAGATTTTAAACGCCATGCAGTTCGATAGCATCCTCGATTCCGGAATCTCTTGTATAATGTTGACTATTATAGAGTGTTTTCGCAGAAGACCAGCGCCCAGGTAGTCATTTGTAATGTCGGTCAAGTTAAGGTTAGATAAAAGCACTTACCTTAATTCGGTCATCCTTGGAACCGGGGCTACACTGACGGAGGGAGTCTTTAGGCGATCATGGCCGGGCACCTGCTTCCGATTAAGGTAAATCTTGGTTTAGCTATTTATTTATTCCATTATTTTTATTTATTTATGTATTTATGACTTCAGTTATGTATATCTGCATTTATTTATTTATTTATCTATTATTTATATATTTATTTGTGTATTCATTTATTATTTTTTTTTAAACTATATTAGTTAATCAAAATCCCCCTGTATTGGCAACAATCACACAAAATCATCAATTTTCTTCTTTTTCCAGGTTAAATTTATGGTGACTTCAAAATATATGTATGTATATTATTCGGGACAATTCAAGCCAGGATTAACTCAACCTTATTACAGTTCCTCTTCACTTTACAAAAATTTCTTTTTATTATCAAATTTCAATTTAATTTTTGAGAGGAAAAATATGGCAGCCGAAAAAAACGAAGGATTCACAAAATGTAAAATTCCAACAAGAAGTGAATAAAAATTCTTCAGTGCGCACCAGTTTTAAAAACCTCCGTTCTCTTCATAGTGCAATAAAAAAAGGCCAAAATAATGAAAAGATAGGTATAGTCTGGTAACAGCAAGATTATGATTTTATCCTGTTTGGGATATCACCAGGAGTATATTCCTAAGTTTTGGACCTCGAAAAACTTGTGCTACTTTTGTTATAAACAATTAAAGTTTTTTTACCACGTTTTTCGAGCTTAAAATGTGAATTACTCCAGTTCTGTAAGTCGGCCAGTAACCAGTATTTTTTTCAGTTTAGTGCCTAAGACAGTCAACTAGACCAATTTGCATCAAACTTCCAAAAAATATATTTTTTGATGTTATAAAAACACCCTGAAAAATTGGTGCCAAAATGATAAACCCGTTGGCCAAAATTGCTAAATAAAATTTGAAATGCCCGCCATTTTATCCCATTAAGTCCAACATGACAATTTTCAAAATGTAGGTCTCGATACCCATTTTTCGGCATTTTGAAAAAAAAATTAATATTTTTTATCAGATCTGGTAGAGAATTTTGGGACCTTTAATTTAGGAGATGACCTGCTGACTCATGTTGTATACCTTCTAATTTTTGGAGCATAAACATCAAAGTTATTTGGTTAGCGTTTCTTTTGCATAGTTCTTCGACAGTTGCTTTCAGTATTTCAAATAACCTGATGAGATAAGCCAGCCCCGCTTGAATTCGTATTCAAATATTTCTAGATCCATTTTTAAATTTTTCTAATCTATTTTAAATCTATCTAGCGCGGATTTTATTTTGTTAAAACTGGAGAAATGAAAAATTCCGAAAATACAGGAAGTTCCGGTTTTTGGAAAATTAATATCGGTATTTTGAAGTCCTTTATTTTGTTTTATATCCCAGCATTTTCGAGACCCGCACCCATTGTTACTTGTCTGTTGCATTTTCTGTGGCGATTTTCAATGGGAATTTGCATGCTCCTCGAGTGGCGGTACAAGTCCCGCTAGGCTTCTCCGGGGTGATGAATGTATGATGGATTTTTGTTCTTTTTATAATTTTTCAATTTGTGTAGGCCCCGGCTTCACCGACCTCACTTCAATAATGTTCAGCTCAACCAATATAAGTGGCTTCCCAGGCTAGTGTCCAGTTCAATGTCAGTTCGTACTTGAAATTGTTGTTGCTGTTTCGCCAGAAGTCAGAAATGCAAAAGCTCACTGGAATGGCATTCCATTATTCCAGTTTATTGCTCTCTTTTGAGCGAGCTTTTCCTTTTAACTTCAGTTCGTGCTCAGTTGCGTTGAACTGCGGTTTGCTTTATCCTCAGTTAGATGTGTGGAAATTGTATGCGAACTGATTTTATTTTAAAATTCAGTTCACCAATTTGCTCGAACTTGCGCAGTTCGGCCGGTGAAGGCGGGGTATAAATCGACTTGAAACCTGTATATCTTCAGAGATTTTGAACAGTATTTTCATATTTTGGAAGTATTGTTCCTTGTACTTGATTTTTATATGTTATGGATTCTTTGCGTGGTTTTTTTTCCGTTCCTCTATACTTTTGGTAGTATGTATTTACAGGATGATTAACGAGGGCGATTTGTTCCTTTTTTTTCATTTCGAATTTGAAATCTTCGCATATTTTTCCATGTTTCCAAAAATTGATCACAGCGGTGGTTTAGAAGATTTGGTACTTTTGCTTTTCTTCTGCTAATCTTGGTGGTGGTGGTGGTGGGCTTTGCTCTCAGGGCGGCGTAGGTGGCTTTAGCCCCATAGGACGTCCGTTACACATCGTCTAGCCTGGGCCATTGTGTAGCTTCTAGGAATTCATCTATAACAAAGCACTTCCATGTGGCTATATTTTTGCTTTCCAGAGACCACTCAATATTAATTAATTTGCGAGTTCTTAGCATTAAGTCGATACAGTCGCAGAAAGTGCTACTTAAACTTCGTCTAGTTAGTTATCAAAGGATCTATTGATGAAGGCTTGATCCAGCCTGTGCACTAGATTGGTGTTGCCCGCCGTGGCATTGATTCTCGTGAATTTTGTTTTTCCTATAAAAACTTTCAAACATTTTTTTCCTAAATCCTTAGTGGCTTGTTTCAAGGACGGTTTCATCATCAGTAAACGTTCGTTCGCTTAACTATTGGTTTACTTTTCAAACAAAGCCAGTAGGGTATGTGTATAAAATGTCAGGAACTAACTTCAACACGGTAATAAATAGTAGTGGTGACAAAACACAACTTGACCACACCAATTTTTGAACTGAAGGGATTGATCGTTGCACCATCAAGCAAGAAATTTGTTCTACTGTATTGGTGAAAAATCCATTTAGTTCTTCTGTTACTTACCTACCAAGATTATTTCTAATTTATATATGTAGATGCTAGATGTAGCCTATTTAGAATATCAGGTATGGCACAATATTTTGGTACTCCCTACTATTTTGCTTTGTCTAAAATTGCAACTTCCAATTTTGCAAATTATCATTAAATCTCTTTAAATGATCAACTTATTTGATGCATATTCTACTCTTGTATTCTTCGTTTAATTGTATTAGTATTGCTGTTATATAATGAAATTGTCAATTATGTATATTTACAGGATTGCAGAAGTGCATTTTTTTAAAGTATTCTCGGTCAATGCAGAAGGCCGTGTTATTCTTTATTCTCATCATACCTAATAAACCCACATAAAACCACTTTTCGTCATACCATCCAAATATTGGTTTTTGTCGTATCGATCCAAAATCCTGGTATTTATTTGTGTTCATACATATATCCCCCACCAGCACATGATTTCTGACTTTTTCCCTCTGTTCAAGGTACTTGTGAAATTAATAGGATTTTGCCTAGGAGACCTACACGCTCAAGTGTCATTGAGTATATCCTTCGCCGGTAAATCAATTATTAATTCAATCATATTCGCATCAGCGATTTTACATGCTAACAATATGAGTATATCTCGCGTATACCATAACACCATCGCATTTCTTCAATGAAGTTGTTTTCTCCAACGATATTAATCCTGGCATGTATTATATTAACAAGCGATATTTCAGTCAAAATATCATATTCAAGTCGTGGAAGAGATAAATTGGACTGGAATTGGGTAGAGTCCTTATGTTCGTACAAAATATGTTAAAGGTAACATTTACATTATTCTCCGAGTTCAACTTCGGCATTAAATAATTCTGTGGGATTAGCTGAACTTTTACCAAATTCTAATGAAACGCTTTTTTTCGAAGAAAAATTCTTTGCTATAACTTTCCAGAAATTTTAAATTTTTAAATTTCTTTAGGCAAAGTTGTGTATTCTTAAAGTAATCCCTCACAAACATCTCAAAAAACGAGTCACGTCACTAAAGTGGCTCATTACTTCTAACGAAAAGGTGTTTTTTACGACTTGAAATTAGGTATTCAAGGGATGTAATTTAATAAAATTCAGGTTGTAATAAGTCATGCAGAGTAGAAATTGTAATGTTTATGATTAAAATAAAGCGGGCATTAAAGGCTTTAAGGGAAATCAATATATTAAATGAACGCTTTTTGAGGAAAATGTTGGGCCTATTATGAGCTTCGATTGAATTGATGAAATAAATTGCTCAATATTTTCGAAGATTCAAAAACTGAAGCCAAATGGTCTAAAGTTTTTTCGGTAAATAAAAAAAAACTTGTGAAATTACTAACTTTAAATTGAAAAAATGGAATACTTATTTAGAACGAAATCTTAAAGGGAAATATCAAGAAACTTATGCAGGAAACGAAGGATGATAAAACAAATAAGCCAAAACCCAATTAATTTAACTAGATTAGGGAGAAAGTTATGGATTCTCTTCTCAAAATATATAATAAAAAATTGTATATGTATAAGATATGAACATTCTTTAGGAATATAAAAGTTTAAAATTAAAATCGTAGTCTGTGATGAGATACCAGGTTAATGTCTACCTCAGCCCTACCGGCTGTCAACAAAGTGCTCGGCAAAGTGCGCTCGTCTGACAATTGTCCAGGGGCCTAAGGACTAAACTTAGAACCCAATCCACTGAAGCCCAAACACCTCTCCTGGAAGACGATTTTATTAGCAGCCCTGATTCCTAGAACGCTTATCTAAATCTGAAAATTATCCTAAAAAAAATTCGACTTTTGAGCAAAATTCCGCCAAAACAAAAGAAAAATGAATAGTAAGAAGGAAATTAATCTCAGCATGAAATGTGCAAAATTCTGAGAAGACCAGGAGAAGACAATGTCCTCATCGAAATATATCAGCTGATTACGTACTTCAAAGTCGGTGTCACGACATTTCGAAGTTAAAGTGACTTGTTTACTTGTAAATATTTAAATTTTAAATTTTATTCACTTCTGGGTGAAATGGCTAGCCAAATACCAGAAGTAGTTCGGCATTGTAAGCTTTTTGAGCTCAGATTCTCTAATTTTGATCTTTCCTACTCGTATAGATCAGGAGACCAAGAACTTTAAACACTAACGTGGGCGGAAGTAAGAGCAAATACGTGTCAGACAATCGATACCTGACCCGTATAATCTGTCGGAAGAAAGCAAAGCTAACCGATCCACCAGATGCAACTTATTGCTTCAACGGTACAATACAGAAGCGGTTTTTGATCGCTTAATCACTGGTGATCAAAAATTGGTCCTCTATGACAATCCAAAACACAAGAGGCAATGGATCTCTCCGAATGAACCGCCACGAAATACTTCCAAGTCAAGTTGTCTTCCGCAAAAAGGCGCTTTTGTGTGTTTGGTGTAGTAACCGTGGAATCCCAGCGGGAAATAGAAGCATTCACTGATGCATGAAGAAGCTATCCTTGTGCATCTTTGAAGTGCTTCCCTTCCGTATCCCTATCCATATCTTTTTTACCATTGCATGTCATTAGCAAGAAGCAGTTTGTTCGATTTTCTTCTAATTAGCTTCCAAGGAAGTTATTTTGAAGTTTTAAGTTTTGCAAGCAGAGATCCAGAGAATCTCTCACAACAGAAAATTGACCAACAAAGTTTAGAATGACTTATTTGTAGCCATATGCACAAGAAAATCTTCCAAAATGCTTCTAAAGCGCCACCAGGAAGCACTTCTAATTTGATTCCAGAGGAAGCTGCTTCCACTTTTCCCGCTGGGATCATTCATTTGAAGTGCTGAGACCTAGACAAACTGTGAATGCAGACCTTTACTGTGAACAATTCGATCAAGTAAAGCAATCTTTAATTGAAAAATGCCCAGGGATTGTCAGCAACATGATAATGCAATACTGCACTGCGCAAGACAAACCCTGGACAAAATTAATGAACCCACCATACTCGCCTGAAATTGCACCATTAGATTTCCACACTCTCTATTTGATTAAAAATTTGAAAATATGGATGATATTCAAAATGCCATCTCCAGATATTTTGCTCAAAAACCAATTGATTTGATTCAGTCCGGCATTGAAAATGTTCACACTAGATGGCAAAAGGTTGTTGGTGATTATATAATTGATTAAAAGAAAAAACTGGTGATGGTGATGTTAGATTTGATGGAGACTAAGCTGTGTCCAAAATGGCAGCATTTGAGCAAAATTGTCGGAATTGTGAAAGAAATATCCATTGGAACCATGCCTCCTAACCCCCATCGAAGCGATCTCTACTAACACCAAATTGCGGCTGTTCAACACCAACGTTAAAGCAATTCTTTAGTACCCGGCTAGCATTTAAAGGGGGTGTAGATGAGGCCCCTATGAGGCCAACCCCATTGCCTCATGTAGTTCCCGTGTGGATTGCCCTATGAGCACCACAACGGGTATCTAACGCCTTGCCCCATCTCGAGTGGAAAATAGGCTAAAAAATGACAGAAGTTTGGCGTGGATATGCGAGTTATAAATAAATAACTTGCGGCGGTGTTGATAATTTTTATTTTCAAGTACGGGTGTCGTTTTCCTCAAGCGGTCCCCACATTGAGTACTAATCACGTTTAATGCTGCTTATCTTCGCAAACGAACGAGAACCGGTTTATTGAGTATGCTAAAGACAGCTTTCACGCCCATCGAAATAATTGACTGAAATATGAACAACAAAAACTAAAGCTTTATGAGTAAAATTAAAGCTTACGCTTAAAGCTTATTATCAAGCTTTCGAAATACGTAAAGCAGATTTTGTTATTGCCCCAATTCATTTGTAACGAGGTTTGCGTTATGGGGCCTTATGAGGAACCACTTCAGTATCGCAGATTTTTTCTTTGTGTGGTGCTCATGAGAAATCTAAGGGGAAAGCCCTCTTTCGATATGCCCCCCATTTGCCACAGGCATGCCCCCTTTAAATGCTAGCCGGGTATGGTTGCGAAACATGAAAAGTCACCCAATTCACCACAAGGTGCCTACAAGTTTTCATCAAGCTCGTTTTCTAAAAATCGGCAGGCAAGATAGAATTACAACTGAAGAACTGTGAAGCAGTGCTGGCCAAGAGAGAATAGAGGCGAAGGAAATGGAATTGGATTGACCACACCTTTCAAAGCAAAACGAGAATCTAACCAAACAGCCCCTTGAATGGAATCCACTAGGAACCCTTCGTTAACAGAAAGAGCTACAGAAGCTGTGGTTGTACCCATGTGGCCTATAACAACAATGCCTGAAGGTTTATAGAACGTTGGAGCTGTTACTCCGAAGACCACGAGGAATCTCGATATCCATGCATCACTCCTAAGAGAATCCGATGAAGTGTAAAGCTAGATGCTATTTGTACGAGCTGTGAAAAAGCGAGTCAATACAACAATGGTCAGTGTTTTCAAGCTATCGAAATAGCTGTCGATATTGAAATAATTATCTAAAAACAAACAAAGTTAAAATAATATCGTAAATAACGTGTTTTAATTTTTTCGTTTTGAGAAAATTTGGTCCTCCACTTCGCTATTTGAGTTGACTGCTAACAAAATATATTCTTCTATCTACACACATCCCACAATATAAAACTTGCTATTTAGCCAAGAAAAATTTGCTGCAAAAATTTCCGATTTTTAATTTTGTTCGAGGACTTCCTCAAAAAGCATTAAGACGATTTATTTTCTTTATTTTCTTCATCCGAGATTTCCCGAGTTAAGATTAAATAATGGCATTAAGTTACTTACTCAGAAACGTTGTGCGACCTCAGATAAAACGCTGTATTGGTGTTCACTGGTATCGTGGTATCGCGTTAAAACTTTTAAGGCCCTGAAAAAAATATTTCAAAATAAAAGTAAATAACATGTAATATAAATTAATGAAAAAAAATCAATTTTAACAATAATCGAAACACAACAAACAAATTTTTTTTTTCATAATATTTTAAGAGAATAAAAGTCCTTCTTTATATAGAAAGAAAATCTCGAAAATTAGTCACGCTCCAATACCTCCTTTTTGATACAGTATATACCTGTAGAGTAGATATATTTCAGCAATATATTTTCTCCCGAGAAACAGCAAAAAAATAAAGCACTTCTTCTGCCTTAATTTATATCAGGAAGTAAATTCAGAGTTTTTGGTACAATGCAATTTTCTTAAGGGTTTCCATTGTAACGTTAAAAGCCACTGGCCTGGGAAATGTTTAAGGACGTGCTTTGCATTAAAATAAACCAACAATCTATGTTTTTTTCTGTTCTCCTGACCCAAAAGACGGAAATCCTTTCCTGAATAATGCAGACAGCAAAGATCTACGTGTAGATTTGGTATTCTTTATCCTTCTACATTTTCAAGGAAATCTAATTTGTCTTACGATTTTTTTTACATAGACATATAGAAGCTTTTGACATTTTCTTTTAGTAAGATTCTTAACCTGATATAGTATATCTGTGATATGTGAATGCATTTTTATTTGTATCGATATCCATTTTGTTTACAAAAGGATTTATCAGAAGTTCATGTCATGTTAAAATAAAGAAAAATCTAATCGGGCCACTTTTATTGCCTCTACTATAGTCCCTGGTGTACTGGGTTAACTCCTTTACTACCCTTTAAATAAACCCTTTTAAGTATTCCTTTTTATGTAAATGATACTATGGGGATCACAGGTCCTATCGAGTCGATGGGAAGTAACCTGCCGACATAAGGAAAAGCACTCGGTTATATACCGTACCCTGATAAGGGTCACCTTAAATTTGACCAGTTCTTATCACATATTTCAGAAGGTAAACTGCCCACTTTTACCCTTTTTTGGGTTTAATTTGGCGACTAACCACTAGCATTGAGTGATAAAGGTTGGAGCATGTTTTTAGGACAATATGGAAATTGCAGGGCCTAGCAACATTGGCTCGATATGTTATCTTATTTGCACATCTTTTAGTGTCCAGACTTGAATGTAAATATTTG
This sequence comes from Thereva nobilitata, assembly GCA_963855945.1. NCBI lineage: Eukaryota > Metazoa > Arthropoda > Insecta > Diptera > Therevidae > Thereva > Thereva nobilitata. The sequence goes on from OY979696.1 coordinate 37,207,750, forward strand.
TTTAATAATTTGGTTTATATTGTCATAATTAATACAAAGATTATATTGCGTTCTTCTGGGATTTGCATTTACATAATAGGAAAGTTCTTTGTCAATTATCGGCGGTTATATGTATGATAGGTCTCTTGAGTGCTCAAAACCCTAATCAGTACAAACTACATATTCAAATAAAACACTTTATAATACCTAGAGTCCCTGCAGGACAATAAATTAATAAATTGCCCCATATTTTGATACCGTAGAGAGATGAATGATGAATCGATGCAAAGCTTATGCTGATAGTATAAAATGGTGCTACTAACTTTTTTTTGATAAACCGCAAATTAAATGTGTTAAATGACTAAATCGCAAATATAACTCTACTTAAAATAGTCGGCTTTCGAACTTACAGCAATGCATCTAAAACCAACGGCGACTGTTTCATTTATGCACTCGTAGTTTAGTTAGAGTTACACAAGACTGAATTTGAAATTCAGATTTACCACATTTTGAGGGTGATGCACCACCATTGATTTATGTAGATTACAACCTCCAAATTTGTTTCCATGACTATGAAATTAGATTTTCGACCAACGCCAACCTCAGCTAATAAAATTCTAAATCATCTCGCGGAAAAATTTCCGCGCACGTGTATTATTAACTTGTTTACGAAATTGTTGTTGTTTAAAGTTACTGAAATCTTTAACGTGATATATTAAGTCTGTGAAAAAGTTTGTGGAGTTTTTCAATTAGTTTTCTTATTGTGTGAAAATGAATTTGTTTAAACCAACCAAGCTGGTTGAAAAACTGAATCAAATAGTTTAGTTAGTTTAGCTTCTTGGGAAAACTAGCTTAATTCGATTGAAGGAGCTCTACAGAGATGGATGCACCAAACTCTTTCAATTTTAGACCGGTCATCAAAGAAGTGCATGGATGGGCGTTTTCGTGATGGAAGACAACACCATTCCTTTTATTTCTGTGGAGCTTTGGTACACTATTATTATCCGGTTAAGCCTTGTTAGGGCTATTCTTAAGACTCATTTGCAATTGACGACATACAATGGAGAAAACGCCATTAACAGCACCAGCACTATTGCAATGGACGTGTTCTGTTTTTGTGTAACCTATCTACAGCTACACATAACTACCGAACGTGCGCTGCCTAGGGATGGACGATATGCATCGATGTTTCGAAAACATTCGATGTATAAACCCGATGCATCGAACTGAACCGATGTTTTATTAATGCTTCGATATATTCGATGCATCGATGTTTTTTATCCGATGCATCGAATTGGAAATATGCTTTGCCTTTGTTCAGTATTCTTATACGCGAATCGAAAATTCAACTCAATCTCAACTCAACTTTTCAAGGTCCACGTGGTAACTGCTAGAGTATCACACATAAAACTGAATACAGAATTGAGCGGTCATAAGCACCGATAAATGCCAAATGATACAAAATGGTAAAGCTTGCATTCTGTTCAGAATAATCAGGTTGTGTGTAATCTTATTAATTTTGACGTTTATCAGCGCTGGTGTACTTACATGACCGCTCAATTCTGTTTCCAGTTTAAGTTGGAAGGTGCGTGGGAACTGTATTTCAAATACACTCACGGATTTCTTGTCACAGTCATTGCCGTAACCATGCATGAACATGTTCGTTGTCGTAAGTTAGTTTAACTGTAAAGGTGCGATTCCTATGCTACGACTGTAACGACTACAGCTGCGTGGCTCCAGCCGTGGGGCTGGAAAAATTGACTCGTTGTAATGGAAGTAAATGGAACCATTTCCTAAGGAGCGTCTGGCGCCGCACGACTGAAGCGACTCTGGTGAGGCGGCTTCATCCGTACGGCTCAACTGCTGACATGAGCAGTATAGTCGTAACAGTCGTGGCGGCTGGAAAATTTATTTTCACTGTGTTCACTGTGTTCAAGTATTTTATGTGTGATCAAAGCCTTCTATATTTACAAGCCATGCTGTAGAAAAATATTGAGAACCAATTTCCCCTTAATAGGACTTCAAATCGCCAAATTACACTAACAACATAACGTCACTTCACAGATTTGAAATCCCATTAAGGGGAAATCTTGAGTGCCAATTTTTCTGGAACTGCACTAGTCGCGGCATAAGAATTTTACCGAGCGACTCGGATCATGCGGCTCTGATCACGCGGCTGCAGTCGCTATAGTCGTAGCATAAGAATCGCACCTTAAGACCTGTAACTGCATAAACTTTTATATTTGCGTATATTTTAGACATAAAATTTATTGTAATTTTGAATGAAGTTTGTGGGTACAAGACATCGATGTATTTTGCGATACATCGTCGTGACATCGATGCCACAGAACGATGCATTGCATCGAAAAAAACATCGATGTATTTTCTTAATGTCCACCCCTAGCGCTGCCTGGCTTTAGCTAAAGCCGGGCATTTACACACGGGAGTGGACAAGTGTTTCGCTCTCGTTCGTCTCTGCGCAGCTGCTACAGGAGACGTTGTGCGGGTAACTAGCTTTACAGCGTGGTACCTTATAGGTTAATGACCCGTAACGATTGACGTAACTCTATCAATATCTCTTCGGGGTCTGTTTAGGATGCCCTTTGTTCTTTCACTGTTGTAACTGGTCCTACAGATAGTACTAGTCGCCAGTACGCTCTACTTTTGGCTGCTTAGTATCAGGTGGTAGTCATAATTACTGAATCCAGACCTTTTATAGAAGCTTGGCTATCTATGAAAATTCCAATATTACATCCTTGTGCAGGTTCGAGGTTCATTGCCTGGCAGACCTTCAGGATTGGCAGCACTTCCTTTTGAAAGATACTGGCGTACACAGGGATGTTCCAGGACAATGAACTAATATTGTCCTCTTGATTGACACGCGCCAAAACGCCCTTTGACGTTATGAAGCCAACGGTCATTATTGAACTTTTTCAGGACGCCTCCGTTTTTCCTCTCTTGAGGTTATTGGCCCATTCCATGAAAGTTCGATCAACGACGGGGAATCGACCTTCACCAATTTGCTTCATATTTCGTACATTTGGCGTACTAGTGACTAGTATTACGGAGGTGCAATATTTCGCCAAAATGTTCTGTAGTGTCAAGTACTTCAAAATACTAAAAACAAATCAGTGATTGACACTTATTTTTGAATGGTAAATATCAAAAAAACGAAGGCAGCTGGAGTCTTAGAGTGTTCCACGAATTTTTAAGGTAACTTTTGAAGATATTAAAAAAGTGCAGAAAAAAGTAACTTCACGATTTACTTGTTATGTGTATTTTTCTATTTAATTGTCTACTCGGTACTTACCGATACCTATCAAACGCTTCTCTAGCGCGATGCACTAGTTAAGTTTAATATGAAACAAAGGTATATTAACAATTTGGAAATATAATTAATTATCTATTTTCAAACAATCATTTTTGTAGTACACCATTTAGTTAAACGAATGTTTTCTTACACTTTGGATTTATTAATTATTATCTAATTTACTTTGGACTTATTAATTATTATCTAATTTTTTTTAACGCGATACATTTAATTAAGTTTGGAATTATTGTCACTATTGTTATTTTTTATTATTAATTACCTATGTTCAAACAAACATTTTTCCAGTACACCATTACGTTAAGCGAATGTTTTCTAACACATTGCATTTATTAATTATTATCCAAATTCTCTAACACGATACATTTAATTAAGTTTAATATGAACAAAGGTATACTAACACTTTGGAAATATAATTAATTATCTATTTTCAAACAATCATTTTTGCAGTACACCATTAAGTTAAGCGAATGTTTTCTAACACATTGCATTTATTAATTATTATCCAAATTCTCTAACACGATACATTTAATTAAGTTTAATATGAACAAAGGTATACTAACACTTTGGAAATATAATTAATTATCTATTTTCAAACAATCATTTTTGCAGTACATCATTAAGTTAAGCGAATGTTTTCTAACACTTGGATTTACATTAAATTCTAAACGAACGACTTTACTATTTTCGAATCACCACTCAATTCATCGCGCCCGCTACGGTTTAAAAAATCAACCCTTGCAAAAGAAACTCAAAAAGAAGCGCCCGCCGCACGTGAAAGTTAAATTAACTCTGTCTTTGATCGATTCATCGATCGATCTCCGCTTGAAAACTTTGGCCAAGAAAATCCGCCGTTGCGAATTTCTTCCGGGCCATCAACCTTGGGGCAAAAGTCAGCTGCTGGTCTTTCACCCAAGGCTGAGGGCGCCGGCCGGAAAAACGCACCCGTCGGCTTTTCTTTCCATTGCCCCGAAACTTGCGCAATTTGCTTATGAAGGTTTTAATTTCTTTCGCAAGACAAATTGCGCTAATTTCTTGTTGCCAATTTCCTTTGGCGTTTCGGGTTGCATTTTTAATATTTTGCACGGGTCATTTACCGGCCCCGTGCATTTTTATTTACACAACATTCCTTCCCCCCCGGAACAAGAGAATCGCCGTGATACGAAGTGAGTGGGCGATTCTCTTATCGGCGTTAGTTGTGGGGTTGGGCGAAGAAAAAAAAAAAACAATTTTTGTGTGATCGGTTTGTTTTGTTTTTGTTTTATAACATAAAAATCGTTCAAATTAAATAAGGCTAAAATCTTACAAGGTGGTTGAGGTAAAGACTTGGGATTGATGGATGTGCGAAAAATGTTATTCCATGACGACACCACCATTGTCATGAGAGTTATTTATATAATTAAGATGATTATAGCTGTAATCACCCTTTTTCTTCCCCTTCACCAATTTCCTCATACTCATATAGTTGGCTTATAAGAAAAAATCTTTCAAGTTCTTGAAAACACCCTTGATCCGCTAAAGTGCGTCATTAAAATTAATGTTATTTTTATACATTAAATATGCAGTCGATATTGTTAAACACTTTTGATTAGCGATACTGTTGTTAGGTATGATTTTTCACCGAAATTTAAATCAAGGAACTCAAAGTTATCTTTTAAGTCTAGCGGTGTGTTACTACTATGTGTTTATATTATTTGGATAGCTATTGTCTATCGGTGTTATTTTATTACATTCTCGGTTATGGTCGTCAATGTTGATTATGTGAGTGGATCCATGGGAACGCAGTCTTTCTTTTGTCCAATGAGATAGGGTATTTGTTAAGTAGATTCCTGGTAATATTAAACTGGGATGCGTTCGGTCTGATGCTATTTTAGCTGGCAATCGTATATGCTAGACCAATGTAAGGTAAATAAGAGATTAGTTTTGGTGTGCCGTAGTCGTAAGGTATGCCATCCGTCTAGTCTGATGTTTTAGATTGTAAAACACTTTTAGACGATATTGTTGGCAGGACTGGCTTTTCCTTAAAGCTGGGTTTTATCTTCATAAAACGGCTTCAAGCGGTTATTATGGACAGTTACTAATCTCTTATTTATTTTTATGGTAGTGTTTACCGCGCTTGGGACGGCGACTACTGTATAGGGCCCGATCCAGACTTGGGATAACTTATATTTTCGGGCCTCGTTGCGAAGGAGGACCTTATCTCCTATGTGTAGGGTAAGTGTACGTACGTTCCCATCGTAATACGCCTTGGAGCGATTCTTGCTTATGTTATGTGTATTTTTCTATTTAATTGTCTACTCGGTACTTACCGATACCTATCAAACGCTTCTCTAGCGCGATGCACTAGTTAAGTTTAATATGAAACAAAGGTATATTAACAATTTGGAAATATAATTAATTATCTATTTTCAAACAATCATTTTTGTAGTACACCATTTAGTTAAACGAATGTTTTCTTACACTTTGGATTTATTAATTATTATCTAATTTACTTTGGACTTATTAATTATTATCTAATTTTTTTTAACGCGATACATTTAATTAAGTTTGGAATTATTGTCACTATTGTTATTTTTTATTATTAATTACCTATGTTCAAACAAACATTTTTCCAGTACACCATTACGTTAAGCGAATGTTTTCTAACACATTGCATTTATTAATTATTATCCAAATTCTCTAACACGATACATTTAATTAAGTTTAATATGAACAAAGGTATACTAACACTTTGGAAATATAATTAATTATCTATTTTCAAACAATCATTTTTGCAGTACACCATTAAGTTAAGCGAATGTTTTCTAACACATTGCATTTATTAATTATTATCCAAATTCTCTAACACGATACATTTAATTAAGTTTAATATGAACAAAGGTATACTAACACTTTGGAAATATAATTAATTATCTATTTTCAAACAATCATTTTTGCAGTACATCATTAAGTTAAGCGAATGTTTTCTAACACTTGGATTTACATTAAATTCTAAACGAACGACTTTACTATTTTCGAATCACCACTCAATTCATCGCGCCCGCTACGGTTTAAAAAATCAACCCTTGCAAAAGAAACTCAAAAAGAAGCGCCCGCCGCACGTGAAAGTTAAATTAACTCTGTCTTTGATCGATTCATCGATCGATCTCCGCTTGAAAACTTTGGCCAAGAAAATCCGCCGTTGCGAATTTCTTCCGGGCCATCAACCTTGGGGCAAAAGTCAGCTGCTGGTCTTTCACCCAAGGCTGAGGGCGCCGGCCGGAAAAACGCACCCGTCGGCTTTTCTTTCCATTGCCCCGAAACTTGCGCAATTTGCTTATGAAGGTTTTAATTTCTTTCGCAAGACAAATTGCGCTAATTTCTTGTTGCCAATTTCCTTTGGCGTTTCGGGTTGCATTTTTAATATTTTGCACGGGTCATTTACCGGCCCCGTGCATTTTTATTTACACAACATTCCTTCCCCCCCGGAACAAGAGAATCGCCGTGATACGAAGTGAGTGGGCGATTCTCTTATCGGCGTTAGTTGTGGGGTTGGGCGAAGAAAAAAAAAAAACAATTTTTGTGTGATCGGTTTGTTTTGTTTTTGTTTTATAACATAAAAATCGTTCAAATTAAATAAGGCTAAAATCTTACAAGGTGGTTGAGGTAAAGACTTGGGATTGATGGATGTGCGAAAAATGTTATTCCATGACGACACCACCATTGTCATGAGAGTTATTTATATAATTAAGATGATTATAGCTGTAATCACCCTTTTTCTTCCCCTTCACCAATTTCCTCATACTCATATAGTTGGCTTATAAGAAAAAATCTTTCAAGTTCTTGAAAACACCCTTGATCCGCTAAAGTGCGTCATTAAAATTAATGTTATTTTTATACATTAAATATGCAGTCGATATTGTTAAACACTTTTGATTAGCGATACTGTTGTTAGGTATGATTTTTCACCGAAATTTAAATCAAGGAACTCAAAGTTATCTTTTAAGTCTAGCGGTGTGTTACTACTATGTGTTTATATTATTTGGATAGCTATTGTCTATCGGTGTTATTTTATTACATTCTCGGTTATGGTCGTCAATGTTGATTATGTGAGTGGATCCATGGGAACGCAGTCTTTCTTTTGTCCAATGAGATAGGGTATTTGTTAAGTAGATTCCTGGTAATATTAAACTGGGATGCGTTCGGTCTGATGCTATTTTAGCTGGCAATCGTATATGCTAGACCAATGTAAGGTAAATAAGAGATTAGTTTTGGTGTGCCGTAGTCGTAAGGTATGCCATCCGTCTAGTCTGATGTTTTAGATTGTAAAACACTTTTAGACGATATTGTTGGCAGGACTGGCTTTTCCTTAAAGCTGGGTTTTATCTTCATAAAACGGCTTCAAGCGGTTATTATGGACAGTTACTAATCTCTTATTTATTTTTATGGTAGTGTTTACCGCGCTTGGGACGGCGACTACTGTATAGGGCCCGATCCAGACTTGGGATAACTTATATTTTCGGGCCTCGTTGCGAAGGAGGACCTTATCTCCTATGTGTAGGGTAAGTGTACGTACGTTCCCATCGTAATACGCCTTGGAGCGATTCTTGCTGGTGAGCAAGTTTTTCCTCGCCATTGCGTATGATTTTTGCAATTTGTACCGCAATTGGTGGTAATAACTCTCGTGGTTGTAAAGAGGCTCCGGGGTGCGTTTTAGATTGGATGGGACATCGGCGGTGAACCCATATAGGCAATCCATGGGGGTAAGTTTGGTCCCCTCGTGTACACTATTGTTGTACACGAATGCTGCCGTACGTAAGAACTGATCCCAACTGTTTGGGCTTTCATCTACTATAGTGCGTAAGTATTCGATCAGGGGTCTATGGGCCCGTTCTAGTGCACCGTTGGACTGGGGGTGGTAGGCTGAAGTCTGGAGTTTCTTAACTTTTAAGAGCCTACACACGCTTTTAAAAAGGTCACTCAGGAAGTTCGATCCTTGGTCGGTGACTATTTGTTTTGGTATGCGGTAGCGCGTGACGATTTCGTCGAAGAAAATTTGTGCTACCGTTTGAGCTTCTGCATTGGGCATGGCATACCAGTCGACGAATTTGGTCAGGTTATCCTGGAAGGTTAGGATATATTTGTTTCCTGCAAGGGTTTCTTCCAGTGGACCCACTATGTCCAAGTAAACCTTGTCGAACGGCTTTTCTGCAATGTCCGTTATAACCATGGGCATTTTGAATTGCCTTGAAGCTTTCATGGTTTGACATTTTTTGCATTTCCGGACATATCGACTTATGTCGTGGAACATTCGTCTCCACCAATACTTTCGGCGAATTCGATTGTAGGTTTTGACGATTCCTTGGTGTCCGCCGAAGGGGGAGTCATGGTAGTCTTTCAGTATTGTGTTGATTTCTTCGGGACTTGTTATTACCTCAATTTTCTTTTGAAGCGCGATGGAGCTATTTTGGGAGGCCTCGGCAGGTTGGGGTATTTCGGTTTCGAGATCGTTGGGCCCTTCGTCGACATCGGGGGCTCTTGGGGTTGGAACGCGTTGGTCTTTATCGTTGTCCTGCATCTTCTGTGCCTGAGCCCTTGTGACCGCATTACATTGTTTTAGCCTTTCTGTAGGAGGCGAGTTAGTCACGTTTTCTGGAAGTATTGATGGTGTCTCACCGGGTTGGTGAATTAGAGCTTCCACCGTGGAGGTATTGGGCTCTTCTGCTCTTTGAGGAATTCGGCTGAGAGCGTCGGCATTCGTGTTGTATTTTCCCGGTTTATATTCTATATTGTAGTCGTATTCGGACAGTTTGTGATGGAATCTTACAAGTCTCGTGGTCGGGTCTTTAACGTTGAAAACGCCCTTTAGGGGTTTGTGGTCTGTGTAGACCGTGAATTTACGACCCATTAGGTAGCATCTAAAATTTTTTACAGCCCATACTATGGCGAGCAATTCTTTCTCGATGGTGGAGTAATTGCGTTCTGCCTTATTTAGAGTGCGACTGGCATATGCTATGGGCTGATCCTTGCCTACGTCTCCTTGGGAGAGCACTGCTCCGAGTGCCTCACTGCTGGCGTCCGTTGTTAGGTTGAACGGTTTGTCGAAGTCAGGGTAGATCAGCAGTGGTGGGGAGACTAGGGAACGCTTTATCGTTTGAAATGCTTCCTGGCATTTCGGTGTCCAAGAAAATTTCACGCCCTTTCTTAGCAAATTCGTTAGAGGTCGTACTATTTTAGAAAAATCTGGTATAAATTTTCTATAGTAATTGGCGAGGCCTAGGAATGATTGTACCTGCCTGATTGTTCGTGGCGCCGGGAAACTTTGGACACATTCCGTCTTTCTGGGGTCGGGGAGGGCTCCCTCCTCAGAGCATACGTGGCCCAGATAGACTACTTCCTTCTTTAAGAACTGGCATTTCTCCGGTTGTAATTTGAGGTTGTTTTCCCTCAACCGGTCGAATACCCGTCGGAGCTTCGAATTATGGTCCTCAAGGTTCTTCCCGTAGATGACTATGTCATCTAGGTAGACGAAGCATTCGAGGCCTTGTAAGCCTGTGAGGACATAATTCATTAATCTCTGAAACGTAGCCGGGGCTCCTTTTAGCCCGAACGGCATGCGTTTAAACTCATAGTGTCCATAATTCGTGCTAAAGGCTGTCTTGGGGCGGTCTTGTGGTTCCACTAATACTTGATGGTAGCCGCTGGCCAAGTCGAGGGTGGAGAAGTATCTCGAGTGACCGAGTTGGTCTAGGATATCCTCGATTCTTGGTAGTGGGTATGCGTCACCTATTGTGTTTTCGTTTATTTTGCGGTAGTCTACAACTACGCGCCATTTTTTCTTGCCATCGGGGCCCGATTTTTTGGGAACCACTAGGAGGGGTGAGTTCCACGGACTTCTACTCGGTTGGACGATGTCATTATCCAACATTTCTTCCAACTGTTCGTTTATGATATGTCTTTGGGTCTCTGGCAACCTGTACATTTTTTGGTTTATAAATTTGTCGTAGATCATGGGGATTTCGTGTTTTATGGCTTCCGTGTAGGAGAGTTTGTCCCCTTTTAGGTGAAATATATCGGCATATTCGTGACAGAGTTTCTTTATGGAGTGTTTCTCATCGGCCGTTAGGGGGTGGTCGAAGCTGAGTTCTTCATTTAATTGTTTGAGGCGCGCTTCGCGCTCTGGGTCCGGGTCTTCGTAGTCCGGGTATATGTATCTCATCTGGTGGAGGGTCTCGATTTCCTTTTGCTTTAGTTGTAACTTTAATCTTGCCCGTTTCCCTTTGGATATACCGTGCGGGGTTGCACCATTTCTGGGTATACTTTTAGGCCTTTCGTTGGGCGACGATGGGGTACTGGCGTTCCTGAGACCGACTGGTTCAGGGCCTGAAGGATACCCACATTCGTCGTTCGTGTTCGTTAGAGGCTTAGGGTTGTTGTTGGGGGCTAGAGATATAGTGGAGTAGTCTTTTGTTGGCGTGAGTTTTAGAGTTAGGCTCGTCAGGACTACTGGTTGGGTATTAACGTTGAGGAGGCTAACAAACACTGTTTTGGTTCCAGATGGTAAGAGGGCATTGGCGAGGAATACTCCTTCGCTCGGCTCGTATGCTTCACAGAGCATTTCCTCCTCTAACCTTAGTGGGATTGAGGCCACCATTTGAGACCGGCTCGGTAAGCGAAGGGGTTCTTCCAACGCTATCGTATGACTTATGCCTGAAGTGGTCTCACTATCGTCGGGGTTGTTTTCCAACCTTGACCCATCTTGAGATAGGCAGCTGATATTCCTCTCTGAGGTTACCTGGGAGACACCACCGGGGATGACCTCAGTTTCTGCGAACTGATACTCCCTGGTTTGGGTTTGCTCCTGCTGCTCTCTGGGTTCCGATTTGGTGGTATTACTGCGTAGTGGAATTGCAATTTCTTCTGGATTGATTTCCGTGCGAGGAAATCGCAGTGTTTGGTTTGGGCCCTCAACGTTACAATGCTTGGTACCAAAATCGTATCCTAATAGGCCATCGTCAGGAATCTCTGGCATGTTTTGCACGATTTGGAAGGTGCATGGGAGGGGGTTATTGAAAAGGAAGTTCCCCTGACAGCTCCCTAGTGTTTTTCCTTGGCCGAATGGCGTTTGTAATGTGCACCTTTTTGTGGAATCTATTAGATTGGGATCCTTTAGTTTCTTGTGTTTTAATATACTGACCTCAGCGCCGGTGTCCACTGCTAGGTCGGCTTTGCCGTTAAGGCTTATGTCTAGAGGAAGAGTGACGAGTGGGACACTTGGTTCGGGCGCTTGAGATCCCCCTTTAGTATTATTTTTAGAAATTAGTGTCGGGCCGGGGTTTCTTGGTCCGACTGCGGGGAGTTTCCCGCCTGCTGTGATTCCCATCGCTGCCTTTGGTGGCAGTCGTCTACCAGGTGCCCACGTCTGTGGCAGAAATCACACCTGTATCTGATATTGAACACCGCTCTTATATTGTTAGCTGGTTGTTGACGGTTAATTTGTTGTTGGGGTTCATTGTTAGGTGGTCGGTTGTTGGGGTAATTATTATAATTCTGACTTACCTGTTGGGACCTCTGGTTCTGGTATCGGTTGTTACCTTGGTATTGGGATCTTTGATTTGGGTAGAGATTATTATTATTGCTGTTAAATGGGGGTCCCTGATTTTGGTAACGACCATTATTATTAAAATGCCTTGGCGGTTCTACTGGTTGACGACAGTCTCTAGCATCATGTGTATTGGACCTACAGACTAAGCAGAAAGGGGTATTTTTACGTTTCAGGCAATCAGCGTATGTGTGCCCTTTATTTCGGCAGTAGTTGCAGGTTATGCTGATTTCAGGTTTGGTGTTAGGTTTTGGAGGCGGGCTCGGATTTATTATTTGTTGGGCGTTTTGTATTGGCGCCTGTGGGGTAGTGTGATTGGTGTTTGGTAGTGAGGCGTATGTAGTGTACATCACCTGCGGGTTGTTGGAGTTTTGGAGTGTTGTTGGTGGTGTCATTACGGGCGGGGCGGTGTATTGTGTATTTGAGTATTGGGTGATCGCGGCGGGGAGTGCTTGTTGTATATTTTCGATTTGCGTTATAGGAGCTGGTTGTATATAGGGGTTATATGTCTGAAAGTTGGATGATACTTGATGTGGGGCCTGTAAGTACATGGAGGTTTGTTGAAGTCTCTCCATGTCTAGGGCCTTCTGGATCAGACTATCCAATGTATCGTCCCCTGCTGCCAGTAAGTACTGGCACAAATGAGGATTTGTAATCCCACTTCTTAAAGCGGTTTTAGCGAAATCCGCTAGTTGTATTTTTACTGGATCCGCTGTTGCGCCATATTTATTGGTGGCCGCTTCCTCACATAGGGATAACTGTTGTTTTACTCTTGTGGTGTAGGCTATTAGTGGTTCGAGAGGGAGCTGGCGTAGGGTAATTAGTTTGTTCACTAGTTCCTGGTACGTCTCCCTTGGGAGATACGTCCTATTAAGGAGCTTTTCAGCATCGTCAAAAGTAGCTGGTTGGCTTGCGGCTATCAGCTGGTAGGCTTCGCCTCGAAGCCTGGTTGGGAAAATTTGTAGGAATGCTGGTTGCTCAGCTTCCGTCAAACATTGAATTACCCTCCGACAGCACCCTAAGAACATCTGGAGCTCGCTTGCTAGGGTTGGGCTATGCCCACCAGAGAATATTGGTACTAACTGGGAGGTTAGCTTGGCGACTTTAATGTAAGCGTCTGCCATGGCTAATTTAAACAGGGGTTTCTTCTCCTCTTCCGTGGTACCGTTTCTTTCGGTTTTATTTAGGGTAAGGTTGTCCTTCTCAGATTCCGTGAGGGACACACTTATCCAAGTTAGTAGGTCTTCGGCGAGGTCGGCGGTAAACGCGGGTGGGGTGGTGATCGAGCGGGTGTCGTTGTTGGTCTTACAATTTTCTTCACTATTATTTAAATGTTCTAACTTATCATTAAAATTTTCTACGTTTGTCCCTTCGCCAGTAAGAGGGCGCTCGAGGGATTTAAATTTAGCTAAATCCTCCCTAAATTGGAGGGTACTTTGTTTTAATTTCTCTACTTGTGTCAGGCGGCGTTTACGAATTTTATTTGTCTCTCGTTCCACTGCCTGACACACAGAGATATTTATATCACCTGTCTCGAGCGCTCTCTGCAATATTTGATCTAAACTTAAACTAGGACCTACTTGCTTGACTCCCTTTTCTACTACTTTTCCGCTTCTCAATATTCGGGGGGAGATCTGGGGTGTCTCTGTTGGAGTTGAAGTCGTCGGCGTGGATGTGTTCCCTCGCTGGATTATCAGGCGTTCTGATGAGGTATTGTTGGATTCTTGTACTGCTGCGAGGTCTGATGCGGCTGGGATATTGGTTGCTGCTTCGCCTGCCTTGTTGAATGGTGAGTTGGTGTCGTTGGACCCTGACGCTGTTGAAGGGCCTGCTGTTGGTTGATGATCCCTCGGTGTGGGGGTTTCTGAGTGGTGATTGTCCCCCGGTTGGCCTTCTGACATAGGGCGTTTCCTGGGCACGGATGAAGCCCACAAAATTCCCTCGATGAAGTTACTTAGGGGGGTGTATGCTTGTTCGCCTGGAACAGAGGCACTTTGTTGAACACCCCCGAGCGATGGTTCTTTGTAGGATCTAGGATTTGCTGCACTTTTGCAACCGCGGACGCTGCCCCCAAGTTAGGCTCAACCTTGGGCAAAAGGTCTAGTGTGCCTTGACCAGCAGTGTTAGCGATTTTTTATTATTAGCGCACCCAGATCCTACCGGCTGCGCCAATTGTTATGTGTATTTTTCTATTTAATTGTCTACTCGGTACTTACCGATACCTATCAAACGCTTCTCTAGCGCGATGCACTAGTTAAGTTTAATATGAAACAAAGGTATATTAACAATTTGGAAATATAATTAATTATCTATTTTCAAACAATCATTTTTGTAGTACACCATTTAGTTAAACGAATGTTTTCTTACACTTTGGATTTATTAATTATTATCTAATTTACTTTGGACTTATTAATTATTATCTAATTTTTTTTAACGCGATACATTTAATTAAGTTTGGAATTATTGTCACTATTGTTATTTTTTATTATTAATTACCTATGTTCAAACAAACATTTTTCCAGTACACCATTACGTTAAGCGAATGTTTTCTAACACATTGCATTTATTAATTATTATCCAAATTCTCTAACACGATACATTTAATTAAGTTTAATATGAACAAAGGTATACTAACACTTTGGAAATATAATTAATTATCTATTTTCAAACAATCATTTTTGCAGTACACCATTAAGTTAAGCGAATGTTTTCTAACACATTGCATTTATTAATTATTATCCAAATTCTCTAACACGATACATTTAATTAAGTTTAATATGAACAAAGGTATACTAACACTTTGGAAATATAATTAATTATCTATTTTCAAACAATCATTTTTGCAGTACATCATTAAGTTAAGCGAATGTTTTCTAACACTTGGATTTACATTAAATTCTAAACGAACGACTTTACTATTTTCGAATCACCACTCAATTCATCGCGCCCGCTACGGTTTAAAAAATCAACCCTTGCAAAAGAAACTCAAAAAGAAGCGCCCGCCGCACGTGAAAGTTAAATTAACTCTGTCTTTGATCGATTCATCGATCGATCTCCGCTTGAAAACTTTGGCCAAGAAAATCCGCCGTTGCGAATTTCTTCCGGGCCATCAACCTTGGGGCAAAAGTCAGCTGCTGGTCTTTCACCCAAGGCTGAGGGCGCCGGCCGGAAAAACGCACCCGTCGGCTTTTCTTTCCATTGCCCCGAAACTTGCGCAATTTGCTTATGAAGGTTTTAATTTCTTTCGCAAGACAAATTGCGCTAATTTCTTGTTGCCAATTTCCTTTGGCGTTTCGGGTTGCATTTTTAATATTTTGCACGGGTCATTTACCGGCCCCGTGCATTTTTATTTACACAACATACTTTTTGAATTGAAGTGGAAAAAGTGGAAAAATTGTTGAAATACTAAAAAGTGATACCGTTTTTTGAATGGCAAATATCAAAAAAACCAAGGCAACTGGAGACTTAACGTGTTCCAAGAAATTTTCAGGTAACTTTTGAAGATGTTATAAAAGTTCAGGAAAAAGGACCTTAACGATCTACTTTTTGAGTTACAGTGAATTATGTAGAAAAAATTGTTTTTTTTTCATTTTTTTTTACAAATACACCTCCATTTATTTCTAGTTTTTCACAACGTATACTATTGGTTTTATTTATTAAATGAAAAGAATTCCTTACGATTACAAAGATATCCTATTTGTGGAAATCGACCGTTGTTTCATTACTTTTTTATTCTACCTCATTAAGCTATATTTTTCCCTAAATCAAAATTCAAAACGCCCTATCTCGAAAACGGGTAGATATAGCCCCCCCTTTTTGTATTTTTAGTCGATCATTTTTTGTCTATTATCTAGCACTAACAGCTTGGCAAGCCATGACGGGACACCTTGTATGTAAACTGAGGATTCTTTTCAAATGAAATCGAAGTAACTTCCGATGTTCCTCAGGGCAGTCATCTTGGCCCTCTTCTGTTCAATATATTCATCTTTGACCTGTCCAAGAAATTGGAGAATATCCCGCATCTCTTTTACGCGGACGATCTCAAAATATATAGTGTCATCAAATCCGAAACTGAAATATCCTTTATTCAGTCGAATCTCAATGTTTTGCAAGACTGGTGCACCACTAATAAATTGCATTTTAACACCAACAAATGTCAAGCAATTACCTTCTCTCGTAAACATAACACACAGCAGTATTATTATCGTCTCAACGACAGGGTGTTGAATCAAGTCGATCAAATTGTCGATCTAGGTGTCGTCGTAGACAAAAAACTTACTTTCAATTTCCACTGTGATAATATTACCGTCAGAGGAACCAACAAACTTCTTGGCTAAAGAATTCGACAATATATTGGTCACAAAAACTCTCTTCTGTAGTGCGCCCTATCCTGGAATATGCATGTCCTATCTGGGATCCCATATTTCTCATAAGTAGCAACAAGATAGAATCAATTCAGAAGAAATGTATCCTCTTTGCTCTGAGAAGTCTACACGACCCGCGTGACTTTCTAACTGCCTGTTCCCAATGAGGCCGACAACGACAACTTCTACAGCAGAACAACAACAATTTATATGGAAACTATCGGTGACGGACTCATTGGGAATAGGCAGTAAGCCTACCACCCTACACGGACAGGCTCACAGTGTTGGACCTCTTGCCGCTCTCTGCTAGGAGAAAATTTCTTATCGCATCTCTCACAAGTCCTTAGCGGCAACCTTAAACTTAAAGTTCAGTTTCTGTCGGATATGATCAAGTTCAATGAAGACATTCTACTTACAAGACAAACGAAACTACTAAAGGAATACCCACATCGGACTGAGTATGAAAGGAATGAGCCGATCAACAGATGCTGTGGTCTTTAACAATTATAGATCATGTTACTCCCTTTCGATAAATAAAGCATCCAAAAAAATTCTCTTTCTCAAGCGGTCTTCGATCCCAGCATGAGACTCAGGTAACTTATCTTTAGTGTTGCCAGTCTTGGCAGCTTGGCTTTTTGAGATCCCCAAAGATAAAGGATACTTAAGATGTTCTTTGAGTCCTTTTTTCGCCCTTTTTGGCATTTTTATTCAATAGCTTGAAGGTTTTTCTTCAAAATTATGTATATATCATAGCGCTAGGATAACATTTGCACTTTGCATGATTTTTAAAGGAACTTGTATTATGCAAATTGCGAAATATTTAAGTATACCGTTATTTATGAAACTACAGAACATTTTGGCGAAATATTGCGCCTACGCAGTAGTCTTACTATAGTCCAGGGAAATTAGACATTTTACTTCGGAAAAATTCCGGGAAAGCTTAATTTTGGTATGGACGTTGATATTATTGCACTAAGGAAAATGTCACGAGTCCCCATCGATTTGACACTCCGGATTGATTTTACGCGGGGTCACAAGTCACCAAAAGCGATTTTTCAAAAATATCTCAGTAATGCTCACTTTTATAGAAAAATTATGTGAATAAAGTTTGAAGCTTAGGAAATTTCCTACAAAAAATATTTTATAACTTTTTCTTGTAAGAGTAACCGTTTTTGAGATATTTTGATTTTAGTCCACGGATACTTGATTCATATAATTTTTCTGTAAAAGTAAGGCATTACTGAGATATTTTCGAAAAATCGTTTTTGGTGACCTCTGACTCCGCGTACAATCGTGTCCGAGTGTCAAATCGATGGGGACTAGTGACATTTTCCTTAGTGTAATAATATCAATGTTCACACCAAAATTCAGCTTTCTCGGAATTTTTCCGTAGTTGGGCTTTTTTTGTCCCGTTGACTAAAATCAAAATATCTCAAAAACGGTTACTCTTACAAGAAAAAGTTATAAAATATTTTTTGTAGGAAATTACCTAAGCTACAAATTGTATTCACATAATTTTTCTGTAAAAGTGAGCATTACTGAGATATTTTTGAAAAATCATTTCGGAGTGTCAAATCGATGGGGACTCGTGACATTTTCCTTAGAGCAATAATATCAATGTCCATACCAAAATTCAGCTTTCCCTGAATTTTTCCGAAATTGGACCTTTTTTTTGTCTAATTTCCCTGGACTACTATTACTACTAGTCACTAGTACTCCAAATGTACGAAATATGAAGGAAATTGGTGAAGGTCGATTTTATTTTTTTTTTGGTCGAATTTTCATGGAATGGCCCAATTTCGACGAAGAAGTACGCCCATACCCTCGGGAAGCAATGATTACAAACTGAAGAAAGAAGCGCAGGACAACCAAAAAATAGGAGTGAGTAGTGGTTCACGTTTTGATAGAGATTGGTTAGTTGAATTGAACACAAGTTCACGATTATAAAGATAATTTCTGACAAGCGCTTATTAACATATTGAAGGAATATTGGAGACACCTAGAGCGACCTGGCAAGACTCACCAAAATGTATCTTTATTGGGAGTGCTTTAAGGCACAATTAAAAATCCCCAGTTGAACTTTTTTGTCCAACCACACTTATCCAGTCCCAACAAAGCTTTGAAAATTACAGAAATATAAAAAACAATTAAAACTCTTGAATATGAAACTTGATTGAAAATAATAATCTTAGCATTCTGAAATAAAATATCCTTATTTTTTAGTTTAAAATTATAAATGAGCCTATCTAAATATAAACTCAACAAGGATAAGCAGGTATTTTTCTCACGTAGCAAAACACATAAAAGTCTCATTTATTAAAAATCTCTATAGGTTTACTCGATTACAAAGTATTTCCAGAATAACTTGAAAGAAAAATATCATTTGTGCGTATGTTCAAAAATTTTTAATACATCGGAAATCTCTTTAAAATCCATAAATCCTCAGTACGTTAAGCGAATTTCTTGAACAGAATACTAATAACGAAATTTTGTTCTTATCTATCTAATCACGTTTTGATTTGAAACAAATTCTTCCGAACTTGTATAAATCCTTAAGCCTAGAAATCTTAAAAAGAAACTTCCTTTTTTTTGAGGCAAGAGTTTCTTTCGACATAAAACACCCAAAAAACAAGAAACTCTTGCTTTACATGCAATCCCATACTCGGTAGTGCAAAAAAAACCATCAAGGGTGGCGTCTACGGCGAATCCTTGCTTATCCACTTCTAAGCTTTACACACAGGGACGATGTTCTTATAACTTTCGTGCAATGGGAAAAGTTTATTTATTGAACCTTAGAGACAAGTTTAGAGACATGTATTGATTACGAGACTTCTTTTTTTTGATACTCATATCATTTCACTTACATGTATCACCTGCGAGGAACTGTCTTTGAGGCATTCGCTGAATTTCGATTTGTGTTTATGTCACGTGAAGACATGTATTTTTCGAGTAGTTTTGATTGTTGAGAAGAATTGTATTGATTTAAATAAACATAAATGGAAAAAGTATGAAAAGAAAGAACTGATGTAATGGGACTTCTGTATCAATTTTTGTACATGACAACGAAAATGCATTCTCTTTATGTTGTAGTCCACATCCAACGTTGAAGTATGCGCATTTTTTTTAATCAAATATTCAGAAAATGTAGTGTACACGAAAATGTATTCAGATGCTGGTAAACTTCGTTCCCAGTGTAGAATTTAAAAAATAATATCGACAGAAGTTGCAAAGAATATGGGAAAATATTGAATGCAAATCATTCGTTCCACATTAATCAGGATTTACTTATATTAACACATATCACACGAAAACAGAAGATGCCCTTGTTTTATGTCGAAACTTGTTACAAGCTACAACCTTTTTTAATATTAACTGCCGACTTCGATTTTGGTCATTACCCCTCTGATACAGAGACATAGAGATAGATTAGAGCAAAGGGTGAGGGTCTCAATCTTGTTTTATTCCCAGGGAACAGAATTTTGAAATTGGATCGATCGGGTTCAATTATCTCAATATTCTGCGGTGGCAATGCGCCCTCTTTCCTGACTCAGATATTTAGAAAGAAGCCTATAGCATCCATGGCTGCAGTAAGAGCAGTAGTTTTTGCAACTGAATTACCTTTTCGTAGATCCTACAGAAACAATGCAAGACCTTCGGTTTGATTGCACAGGTTTTGTCTACCATCTGGTTGGCAAGTGCGAAGAGACAGAATTGTTCCCTTCTTTACATGATTCAGACTAGAATTTCATGTGAGCTTGCTATCTACACTACACTTTAAAATTTTGCTTCACTTGAAATTTAAGGTCACAACAACAATTTAAGCTACAACTTCCGTCTCCTTATAAATTATACAAGTATTGTTTTGTGAAGGTTAATGCTTAGATTTTGCATTAAGACATGATCATGTCATGAGAGTTATATATGTACGTCAACGAAGTTAATCCAATCATCGTAATTTTATCATAAACATCAACCAAGTTTATCCCGATTGAAATCCAAGATTAGAACTAAACATATTCGCCCTATGTAAAATCTCGAAATCCGAAGAGCAATCGCTATGATAGTAGGGATAAAGTTTTGTGAAGGCTACCACATCCCAGATATTCGACAGTGGAGCAAATGTCATCGGCACCGATAAGTTTAAAGTCCTCTTTTGCATTTTATCTAAACACGTGAAGGTGTTTTTCGAAGCCCCACTCAAATAAGGGTTGTATTCGAGGTGAGGCCGAATGAAGGTTTTGCATATTGCAGCACGGGCCGATTCCACCGCAGGCTTATTGACACGCCTAGGATGTAAAGGGTTGGGTCAGCCAGTAGATCTACACCATCCACTGTCATGGATGGAAAGATATTGCAGGTGTTATTGCAAATATGGCATAGACAAGGTCTGGCTTGAGCTTGAAAAACATTATCGAAGCCGTAAAGGTAATGCAAAGTTCTGTCATCAGCAAAGGTGTGAAGTGGGTTGTATTGGACCGAAAACAGGTCGTTTAAAGAGTTTAGGGAAAGAGCGGTTGATAAAAATGATGCTGGGAGATACCAGCAAGGATTGTGTGGTTTTTAGATTTGACGCCGTCGAATATTACTTTTATTGAACAGCCAGAAAATAAACACTTGATTGGATCACCAATAGCTTGGAGTTTAGCCATTCTCTATCAAAAGCCTTGGATATATGTATCTAGAGCGTCAAAACTAGACTCGCCAAATCAATGGTGGCCGGTCGACCTTTTTTTTGTCTAAAGTCGTTTCATTATCGCCTGCATGCTTTTGGAGAGAAAAGAAGTAAATTGCATGCATCAACTCTTTTTTTTATGTCCCGAATAAAAGTAATTAGGTGGTATAATCACCGAACTTATATTTTTAGAAGCATATATGCGCCCGTAACTTGCACGCATAGCTAGCAAATGCGCCCGGTACTATTATAAAACGCTACCGCTACAGGCATCAAAATCTAAAAATGCGTCCGCTATAGTAGTATGCACGCGTCTGTTACAGATGTGAATGTCTTCGTAATAGACCATACTAAATGCGAGTGTCGTTAACTAAGCGGTCCCCCACTAAGAACTAAACACGTCAAATGCTGCTTGACCAACGCAATCGAACGAGAACCGGTCTATTGAGTATGCTAATGGCACTCTTTATGGTCATCAAGACAATTTCCCGTTTTCTTGATTCCATATAATTTCTTAAAGCTCAAATTTTGCTCCATCCAGAAAAAGGGTGAGCGTACCGTGTTTCGTTTGGGTTATTCCGTGCGTTTTTTTATTGGAAAGTGCCTGTAGGGGGCTGCATTTGGAAAAATAAAATTTTTATTCAGGCGTACCGTTTCTCATTTGGGTGCCATAAGGCTTGTTTAGACAGGTGGCTCCCAGGACCGTTCCTCACGAACTTTGTCGATGAGGGAGAAGTGGGAATGATGAGAGGAACCATCATCAACAAAGTTCATGAGGCACGTTCCTCGGAGTGATCCGTCTAAACAGGCACATACAGGCCTTTTGACGCTGTGCGTGCCTGATTCACGTTAAAAATAGGCGGGTCTTATTTTTACTCGGGTAATATCTGCCTATGCATGCATCAACTTGTTTCTATATATCAGCTCTATGAAAAGCAGTGAAACAGATCGTCTATATCAGCAAATCCATAAAGAGCAATTTCTTACCTTTAAATTACCCTTCGTGTGTGCTTTCACCTCGTTGGCATGGTGGTCTGAGAGCTTTACATACACTAATAACCCTGGAATCAAAACACCTGTACTACACAAAGAAAACGGCAAGACCTCTTCGTCTAATCTATTATCATACCTAGCATAATTTTATCTCAGCGTTTCCTTTTTATCACGGAAATATATTTTGATTTCTGTTAACATTTCTTGTATTTTTTTCTATATAACAATAGAATTTGTACCTCAAATAATTTTTTATAGTTCGAATTTTTTGGAGTATTTAATAAAGCACTTAAATTTGAGCATACCTTTAATTGTATGTATTTAATTCTATCCTTACCTAAATCTTCTTTAAATAGAACCCAATAGAAATTTTATAATTCTAAAATTAGAACCCAAAACCATTTACTGTGGTTAAAACAAAAGTGAAATTCCGCTTTGTCGAATTTTATATACTTTGGAAGACCACAACAAATCCACAACGCATTATCTTTGTCACACCTCAGCTCTACAGTGTTTTAATACTTTAAAACAAGATTAATTTTATCGCCCCACTAATGGGACAAAAATGCGGAATATAACAAAATAAAAAAACCACAAACACCAAATAAAAGCAAACCAAAGGGCTTCGCATAAATAGTGGTAAAAAGAATTTTCAAATGTGGGATGCGGTAAGCCACACAACAAACAGCACCTTCTATAAATCTCAGAAAGGCCACAGATTTACACAATTTTAAAAATAAAAATATTTCAAATATCTTCAAAGTGTTTCAACCTTTTTCTACGTAGGTTAGGTAAACAGAAAGACTAATCTTAAGAAAACTTTTCTATGTTATTGAAAATCAAATCCTGCTGCAGCCAATACTGTGTGGAAATTTTCCCTTTTATGTGGCCACCTAACCGCGCAATAAAGTACAATTTTTCCATATCCCAGGAAACGACCTTTAACACCTATGAGTTACTGAGGAGCATGAAATTTTAAAAGTCTTCTCGAATGCTATTTATGCATGAAATATATTTTTAAGGTATCAGAATTTTATATTTTCCTTAAAAGAATTTGCAATTTAAAATACCATTGGATTTCATCGAGAACCTTTCAGATAGGGATTCGTCCTTTTATTTATTTTTTTTTTTTTTTGAAAAACAAGAAGAATTTGTAACAACAAAGAATCTCCTTTAATGAAAACTGTAATAACATACCTTTGTAGCGATCATGAACAGGCTGTGCCATTTCTTAAGTGAACCCCTATTGTTTACGATAACTGTTATATGGGGTTTTATCTCTTTAAAAAAATCCCTAGCAAGGAAAAAGGGTCCTCAGTAATAAGCAATTGTGGTTTTCCCTCCAGTGTTTTTATACCTTTTCAATATCACTCCAAAACACCTGGGAGTAAAAACACAATTTACCAAGAAAATATTTAAATCAAAATTTAACATACAAGAAGGATGATGCTGAGATAAATAAAATTATTTTGTGGAAAGAGAAAACATTTTGTTTTTTTATTTATTTTATTTCGAAATTTTCTTGAAGTTTGTTGCAATTATAAGTTATGAAGGACGTGTTAAGCCATTCTGAAGAGCTCTTAGTGACTTTTTGGAAGCCCTTTCTCTTACTGCTACATAGAAAATCCTTTCTTTGTAATGGTACAAGTTATTATCCTTACCATATTGTTCAGTTTTTACACTGCTTCTTAGTAAACCCCACGAAAAGATTTTGCATTATTTGCATTTTCCTTCATCTTCACCAATTTCATACAGCAGCCATAAGATGATGGCCCCCGTCATCAGCATAGCAAAATTTACATTAATCTCTTTCAAATTTCAAGATGTTATTCTGGGAAATTTTCTTGATGAAGGAGCACATTTTGAAACCATGTGGGTGATGCCTTGCTTTATTATATAAGAAAACAATTTACGGTGGCAAGAAGAAAATATGAAAATATTATAAATTCTATTAAAAACCTTCTTTTTGGACACTCATAGCAAAGTGAGCTCATTTATTGCATCTCAATGAGAAGAGGAAATTAAACACCATTTATATAATTTAATTGCACGATTTTGATTCACCTCTCGGTAATTTGAACCAATTTGCCGTTTTGATCCTTAGTCCAAACCAATACAACTCCGAAACGAATTGTCTAGATCGATGGGAAACCTTATTACTGGGGCTTCACTCTCTTCTTCCAAACCATTGACTGGGATTTGTGTTTTCGTAGTAAAAACGCCATCTCTGTTGTTCTGTGTGCCACCAAAGTTATATAATCAATCCTCTGATTCCTTGTAACTGCCAAAAATTTTACTTTATCCACGATCGCCTCTTTTATTAACAGGAAGAGGAGATTTTAACAAAAATCAAATCCGAGGCCAATTTACTGGCATCTCAGTTTACCTTAACTTAACAAAGCTATGGCACCCCTCGAGACCTGCAACGTTTCTCATATAGCTTGACCTCAATAAATCTCCATATGGCCGTCAATTTTTAATAAATTGTGGAACTGCTAACAAAACTCCAAACTGTACGTATCGAATAAGTTTTGAAGAACTGGAAAACGAGTTTCTTTTAAGGTTGTTTAAACAAGAATGTAAACCCCACACCATTTCGGCAAGTGTCCCAAGATATTAATCCCATCTCAAGCTTTTCTCCTAGCCAATATTTTTCTCAATCTTCTTCAAGCCGCTTCCATGCTTCGATAATCATACCTTTCGTTACTCTTATAATGCAAGCCAACCAGGTGGCAATCTTGTCTTCAAGGTCGTAGCTCATGTTTAATTCAATCAGCAAGGAAATCAAACTTATTTTTTATTGGGCCTGTAAGAGCCGTGCTAAATTCTTATAAAAACTGAACGTCGGAGATGGTCTGTATCTAATCTAATCGATCTCTAGTTGAGGAGCAGCAATAGAAGTACCACATATTCCAAATCACCAAACAAGCATTCCAATACTAATGAAGTCTTAGTATATTTAGTGTAATCTACAAGTCTTGCTTGGAATACAATTCTGGACTGGACTGGTATTTCGAAAACCCCCTTAGCGTGGCTCGACAACTTATCGACGACGATACTATTTACTTCGACTGTTCCACCGAATTTGAAGCCCTCCTGTTCCCGCAACATAAACCTAGACCTACCCAATCCTCCGCTAACATAACCAGAATTACACTACACACTGCTTCCAAAAAGGATAATCCCTAAACTTAGATTATCACATAAAATATTTAAAATACTAAAAGTTAAAGTTGTAGTCCTACAAAGAAGTTCGAAATAAACGCTCTCCTGCACCCACGGCAATCTTATACCTGGAACACTAGATTGGCCCGCTCGGATCACTCCCTCCACCTGCAGCTCACCTTTCCCTTTGTCAAAAGGAATAAAACACTTTACAGAGCATTCAGTTCAGCATAATCAACCAAGCAACCTGATTGTCTGTATTCCTATTCATTTTGACATTTTTCACCGCTGATGGACACTTATGACCGCTGCAATATGTTTCCAGCTTAAACCTATTTTATGCCTCGCACTAAGCTTATTACTGGACATAATGTGACAAACGACATAACACGCTGCCAGTACAAAGGGTGATTCCTTAACCTAGAACTGCCACAAATGCATTTGAAAAGGGCAGTAATAGCATATGAGGTAAGAGCTTGAAGGTGAATTGCTTATCCGACCTTTTTCTGCCGCGCCGCTCTTTTTTAGGAAATCAGACACAATTTCTGCGACATCAAATTGTCTCTGATTGGTTGAAATCTTAAAAAAGAGCGACGCGACAGAAAGACGTCGTATATGTAAATTCACGAGGCCATTATTTTATTTGCTAAGAATTCAGACTGCGTAAACATCAACGAGGATAAGTCTTTATTCGAAAAGCATTTTCCAAGCATTCAAAAACTTTTTTCACATTGATTGATGTTCAAGGATTTTAAATAGCATGGGTTGCGGTAAAAAGTATTCTTTGATTCGAGGTATTGAAAATCCTCGTCGCTATTTACGGACCTAAGTCATTTAGTGTGCCTTCATACCATAAACTTAATAATCTTCTATCTTCTATATAAATATAATTGGAGTGTCTGACTGTGATTTCAAAATAATTGTCATTTTCTAAGTTCATATGATTATTTACATGATATTAAAATAAAATCAAGTATTTTTAAAATTTTTGTCTGTCTGTGTGTCTGTATGTCTGTCTGTTTGTCCGGGCTAGTCTCGGAAACGGCTAATCCGATTGCGATGGGACTGGAAGATACAGCATTTTCTTTCTACTTTTTAGTTTATTATATGTCTTCCACCACTTTATAGTGACCGTCAAATTAGATTTAAAATGACGGCACACCGCTTACTGCACTATACTCGCTTTCATTTGATGCCCATACCGAAGAAAAAGGTAATCCGTCATTTTGTGTTGGCAACCATTTTGAATTTTGAATGACCCCACATAGCTAATTGTATTCTACTTGTCTTACTGTTTCATTTGATATCAGGGGTCAGGGAACACAATTGCAAAATTCGGCCGCCATCTTGGAACCCCCATTTTTTAAAAATGGGCAGATTGCATTGTCATGCGAACTATACATATGAGCAAAATTTGAAGTAGATCGGTTATATGGAAGTGGGTAAAAATCAAGTTGCAAGGTTCAAGTTTTTGGTCTTATCCGGTAGTCGAACACCGTAGTCGTGCCCGATAATCAGATCCGATAGTCGGGCTATGGGGGTTCGAGTGGGTGTTGAAGAAGGTTGGGATTAACCCTGCGTTTGAACTCTTGGATGTTGTAAGAGTTCGGAAATACTGACTGTGAAAGATTATTCTATAGTCGAGTTATGTGCCCAAAATTATGTTTTGCAGATTTGTTATTTTATTCATTATACGTTTTCCTATCGGTTGCAACGCACCCGGGTTTTTGATAGTCTATAATAATATTCTACTTTTTTATATATATTCTAGTTGTGTCACTTTCAATATTTTTTCAAGAAATCGAACGAGAATTTTTTTCAGAAGAGTGTTTTGTTTTAACAATTTATAACTTTTGCGTTTATAATTTGTTATTTATTTTTGCATATTATTACGAATTATGAAATTTTTTAATGAATATATGTCCGAACATAGTGCAAGAACATGACCATTTTAATGGTGAAATGGGCCCAGACTAAACATTATGATTTGGTGTGGAGGTATAACCGATAAAACCATCTGTCTATATTTTTTCAAATACATAATGATCAATATCTATACACCTTCTCTTGGGCGTTATACTCGATAAAGGTCGATTTTTTTACGTCCGACTGGACGAGAGCTCCAGAAATGACAAATTTGTAGCCAGAGACATTGAGTGCCGAAATGCAAATTGTTTTGGAAGGAGCAAGAAAATGGAGGAGTCATTTAAATGTTATTATTTTCTATAAAATCAAAATTTTTTTTAACAAATTCATATTTTCTGTACAAAAAAAAATATAACAAAACAAATTATAATAAAATTACAAAAGTTATTTTAGATCAGTCAGTCCAAGTTGGCTTAAATGGATTAAATTATTCGTTTTGATTCCTAGAATAAGAAGTTAGAAGAAGCTTTCACAGCTGATCCAGCTATGAATTTAATTATTCCTTTTGATTCGTAGAACAATCAGTTAAGCAAGTACATAATTGTTTTGACAGTTGCTTTTTTCTTCCAAGTTTGAATTTTCAAATCACCCAATCAAATATTAAAACGTAATTTGTACCACTTGTGCCACTCTAATGATCCACACGATACAAAAATGTTTGCGCAAATCTTGTTCCCATATGAATTTTATGTAATTTTTCAGGGGCGCAATCAATGACGTCACCAAAAGTAGTCGTAAAACTGATTTTTTTTTTCATAAAAAACCCATAAAAACGCAAGATTGCTGCAAAACCGCTTGTGTCATCTGGACAGGCCATAAGGGTAGTATTTTGTGTACAAAATATTGTGAGCCAAATCAACTTTAAATAGTTCATTTAAATTTGTTACAGAGCTCCACCGAGCGAGTACTCCATATTATGAAATATATTTAGTCACTTAGTCCCATAAGTCCCCCGTTACCTAGACTCTCCCAAAAATTTTGAAAATCCTACTATCTAAATCCGACTATCAACAGTACCTACAGATATTTGAATTGAACTTTATAACCAGGTCGTAGAAAAAATATCTTAGTCAACAAAAACATCAAAAAGGTAAACTTCTAGTTATTTTTTTACTTGGTGATGATAAAAATGATAAAGGCGTTTAGAAAGAAACCTACACAAAATGTATAAAAACAGGAGAATAAAGACTCGTTTAAGAGCAATAAAATGGACAAAGATGTGTTTACATTAAAAATGAAATATTTTCTGTAAATAAAAACATCTGGTTACCTACGGTATCATAAAGGGCACGATAAAAATCAGTACCAGTTTGTGAGAAGAAACCACATTTCCTTTACTTTTTTTTGTATAGCAAAGATCTAAAAGTGGTTTCCTGAGAAATATAGTGACGTAAGGCTTCGCCTTTGGGTTTAACTAAAGCAAGAATTCTTAGCCATTTATTTGCTTTTGCTATTTTTTTATAGGATTTCAAATACAAATCGTTTTTGCAAGAAACTACACTTTGAAAAAAAAATATACAGAATTATTTGTAGATAAAATTCTATGATACTGGACGAACAAAATACGACTAATCTTGGACTCTATAAACTGGTGGCTATGGTACCCGACTACCATCCTAGTGGTTTGAGTTTGATTCCCGCAGCACCGCTTGCATATATTTGTCTCTTCACCAATGTGGTTGTTTTCCATCAGTTTTATAGGCATAATAAAATCTAACAACTGTCTGTTCCCATGGGCTCCAACGACAGTACTTTTAGTTCCGCAAAAGTTTTATGATTTTCCTGTGCTCTAATAAAGTTTTAAATTTAATATATTTCACTAAATATAACTACATTTAAGTCAGGAAGCGTCATATTTATATATTCATAAGAGTAAAAGTTTTAAGTGCTAAATTCCCCGTAGACAGTATGTTATGAAAAAGTCGTGCTAGTTTTAATACGCCAGAAGCTCGACTAAAGCCATTCTACAAACATAATGTGGTAAATTTCACAATTTTTAATCTAATATGACATAGTGATTTCGAAGCGAACTTTGCATATACCTAAAATGATTTTCTGTTGCAAATCAAATTTAGCATTTGAGCAACTGCGATTATCACATTGTTTTAATTTATAAAAGTGAATGTAAAGAATCCTTTTTCCAAACGGATCACCTGTTCTGCAAAAGCACATAACTACCGATTTGTGAAATTGCCAAGAAATGCAATTGGAAATCTTCGCTTTGCCACCCATAAAATCGAAAAGTGTTTACTTTATGTTTATTTGTTTACTATCTCTTTCGAAAAATGTCATCTAAGGATAAAACTAGCAACAAGCCAGAAAATTGTTATCCAAATGGCTGCACACCGTTCTGCTCCATCCATGTGATAAATATAACTTTTAGTGCACCTATGCAGTGCTGCGGGCTGCATACAGCAAGGGATGCGGAGCGCCAGTAATGGTAACACATTAAAAAAGTTTTTAAGTTGCTTTTCGCCTAAGTTTAATTGTTTAAATTAGTTTCATTCAAATGAGGAGCAGCACAAACGCGATCCCTTCACTAAAGGCAAATATCCCTGAAACTAAAGCAATTTTATTCTTTGACAGGGAAGAGGGGAGACAGAAGAATCAGGAGTTGGAAACTCGTTATAAAGTCATTCTATACGTAATTACTGATAGTTTCGCTATGAAGGCAAACTTTGTTTTTTGATAATAAATTCGCAATTAGGCAAATGGCAGGAATGATTTAGATATTATTTGTCCACAGCTTTAAGTATTGAAATGGTTTTATATGCAGCCATTAGCAAATTTTAGGAAAAGGGAAATGAGAGACATTTAAAAATGTAAATATTTTGAAAACTGGAAATTTCGCACTTATTTTTGTTTGGTGAAGCTTCGTAATTTTTTTAACACGTGTACAGTGTACACATAAGTAAAGAGAAACTTCAAATATCCATGAAAATGTTGGATTCGCCCGGAAAAAAATATTTGTACCACTATAGTTTATAATCAAAAACGGGTTCTCATATTCAACGCGGTTGTCTAAATGTACTCTTCTAGCAACTTGTGGAGTCGGTGTCCAAATGAATAGGGATGTGCCTGCAGCAATATTGTGGAAACTCGTGTACCATGTCTGCAACTTATCACTCCCAATGTCCCACTGCAACCTTCTTTTAGTATTACTGTTGATTCCAAGTCGAGGTTTGCTGATCAAGTGCAGGAGTTTAGTAGGTGAAATAAATACAGGGAGAAGCCCTACCAAATCATCATGTAGTTTTGCCCTGGCGTGAACAATCTTATGGGTACCAACCAGGCGCAGTTGAACAGGATAAAAGGCAAGGATTTTTTTCGGTTGGTACCCTTAATCCTTAGGCTACCAAGGCCTTTCCCCTGTCACTAAGGTCCGCTTTTTATTGCTATGCTGGTGGGACTCCTACGGATGAAATTAATTCACTTGTCAAAAAAAAAGACTAAGGTGAGAGTTATGAGTGTGATGCTCTTAGCACCAGCTCAGGACTGGAGATGAGAAATCTCCTCAAAGGTAGGTACCTCATTCAGCATAGAGGCGACAATTGGCGGAAATGCTGTAGATTGGCTTCAAAAGGTTGATGGTATGACCATGTATTCCACCAAGCAGTCTGGTGCTGTAAAAAGGGTGAGGGCCAGTGGAAAAAAATCGAACGGCAATCCGAGAGCCTCATTCGGATGATGGGTTCATAAGGCTCATTTGTACCAGTAAAATTACCAGGCAATTGCTAGAGCATAATGTCGTCCAGCTGCGATTTCGGAAGAGGTCTAGCCTAAAAGTAGTTGAGGAGAGATACCTCCCAGCCTCTGTGTTGCTTATGATGTTAGGGAACTAGCAAACAATTTCTGTGGGCTGGAACCCCAAACCGGCTGATAATAGCGAATGTGATGTGGAGGAAAGTTCACTAAAATGGTGTACTATAACAAATGGCCTTAGTATTTTTTAAGAGGTCGATGACGGAGCTGAGCCAGTAGGGCTTGTCTCAGTTCTGCGGTATCGACCGGATCTGAATCGCGATCGGCTTAAAAAGATGGAAGTCCAATCCAAAGGAGATAGTCCAGTACAACATGCAGCGCTTTAGAAGTGCCTCGGCGGTCGGTAATTGTACAAGTAAGTTAGCATGAAACGATGCCGGAGAACTGATGAAAAGGTAGTCTGTGTCCTGTACATAAAAAAGGAGATATCACAGACGTGATATAACTTTGCAAAACACAGTAGGCCGGGAAAATTAGCATTTAAAGGAGACAAAATTCCAAAATCTCCGCCGGAAATATCGCGTTTTTCCCGTGTTTTCCTTGTATCTCAGTTTCTATAGGTTGTACAACCTCGTGAGTGGGCCCAAAATGTTAACAATGCAATTCTCTACAGCTTTAGTTCTTACAAAAATGTTGACTCGATTAACCCTTTTAAAGTTATTCAAAGTCAAAGTTATCAAAAATCACCCTTTGGCCAAAAACTCTCTCAAAAACTGGTTTTTTCAAAAAAAAATTTTGATCAGTCAATACGAAACGTTATTGCCAACAAAAAAACCCTGTTTTCATGTTTTCGAAAACTTTACTCTTTCGAAGTTATTCAAGGTCAAAGTTTCCAAAAATCACTTTTCGGCCAAAAAATTACTCAAAAACTGGTTTGGCGGCCATTTTTTTTTTGAGATCCTGAAATTGTTTTTTTAAAAAGTCCCAAGGAAGCTGTGGACGAATTTTCAGCCATTTTCCCGGGCTATAAGCAAATCAAGAACTGATGAAATTTTCACCTTGAGCCATGCAATGGAACACATTGATTCTACACATTCAAAACTCAATCTTATACCTCTCCATAGACTTATCCCACTAATCTAAACTATGACAAGTCATAAGTCTTTTGAGACTCGTGCTTGTCATTGAAAGCTTGAAAGACTATTCTGGTGGCTATCAGCTATTTTGGTATTCTAAACAAACACCCAGTCAGTCACAAGAAAAAGTAAATAAAAATCACTCCTAATGGTGAACTTGTATTCGTGTAATGAGATAAAGCAGAGTTTGGGAGGCCACGTAGCCAACGTATGCCAGAAAATATCGAGTCTGTGAGAAATAATGAAAAAAATGCTAGAAACGTGGCTGTGTCGTGCTATGCATACAAAATTGGGACTACAAAATTAGAATACCAAATTGTCTCAACATATGATTGCGTTGTGACAGTCACAATTCACTTCTACAAAGCTATGAGAGAATTCGGTATTCCAAATAAATTGATTCGACTCTGTATGCATGGATCTTGACCGTTGTGTTAAATCTATTAAAGTTATCGGCAACACTATTCAGATTAAGTAGTATGTATAATTAAATCGGATAAGAAGATAATCTTAGCTGCATTCGTTTTTCACCGTGATCCTCAGATCATTAACTTTCAAGTAAACTAACAACAACAACTTGATCCAGAAAATATTTGGATCAAAATCTGTGATACGAAGCAAGCTTGTGTACCAACCATATCGAAGACGCATCTCATTGGAAAATCCAGTGCTTTTATAATTTTGTGGGTTGCTACTTCTGTTTTCTTTAGTTTTGTGTGTTGGTAGTTCTGCAAAATTTCATAGACATATTTATTTGGAAAATTGTTGGCGCAATTTGCGCGATTATTGAAAGTTACCTTTTTAGTCAATTAAGTATTTTTATAAATTGTTTTTAAAGCAGAAATATTTTTGTAAATTTTAGAAACTGATATAAATTGCTACAGAACTACATCAAAAATCATCTACAACTTTAAAAAACTAAAATTCTTCCAAGATGCCAACTCCGATTTTTATGTTCGGCTGATCTGATCTGGATCATGTTGTAAAAAGAACGCAGTTCTTGACTACATTCTCTTAAACCTGACAGACGCGCGTTTTTTATCTAAAATTTAAATGGAGTTCTTTTGAATCATGTAATGTAATTTTTTGGATAAGTTGTCTGACGAAAAATATGAAAATAATTTCCTATATCTATTGAGAGTCAATAATCGATTACTTTTGATAACATTTGTGATAATTTCCCTGAAAATTGAAGAATAGTTTTTTAACTGTAACATTTTTATGTTAATCGTGGGTTTATCCTGTAAACTAATCCCGAACGGAATTCCATTTCTTTCTTCCTTATGTAGGTGGCATGCCTTATTTTAAATTGCTTTACGCTTTTCAAAACAAGGTCTCTTTGCTTTTATTATGCAAAAGCAAAAAAAACATAAATTCGCCCATCATAAAAGTTGTTTTATTTCTTCCTACTTACACAAAACTTTTGCTCAGAATTACACCTACGACTGAAAGTTTAAGAGGATTTCTCTTAAAAATCACTAATCTCCTCACAGTTGTCCAACTTTTAGATTGATTGAGTAATGATTCCATTTACCTTAGGACAGATTATATCTAGTTGTTCATTGTGATCAGATCATTTTTCAATTTCAACATCTAAATTAACTTAACTTTTAAAAATAAGGATTCACATAAGATTTCTCTGTAATATCTGCGTTCAAAACTAAGTGACAGGTTTCATATAATTTATTAAAATAAAATTTATTGTGAAAGACCATATAAATATTTACCATCATTATTATTTTTACAATATTAAAAAAATAATTTTATTAATACCATCATCACATAGAATTCTAGATGGCGTTTAGTTTAAACTTTTAATTGAAACAATTAAGAAGTACATTAATAGTTCTGCAGTACCGTCGGTAGTGCAATAGTTGAAAATGTTGTCTCTAGTCTGTTAAGTCCATTTTAAAGGGACACAACTAAAAAACCCAACATAAGCAAAATATTTGCGGAGACATTTATTTTCATGTTCTTGTGAAATTCCTTAATTTAAACCAGTTTATTTTTATGAGTGGAAACTGCAGGAGGTAGTTATCTGTAGTTTTCATTAACTCAAACAGGACAATTATTGCGGGAATTTTGTAGCTTCTAAAATTCTCTACAGAAAGGTTTCTTAAAATTTTTCCTCGTGATTGTAACCGCTTCCATTATAAACATAACATAGATTCAAATTGAATTGTGAATCTTTCATTGTAGAAAAATATTTTAAATATTGTGAAGTTTGACGGTTGTGATAGAAATGCGAAAAGTATAAAATCAAGCCTTGTCGTTCCGTGCGACTTTCCTATGACTGGTAGTCAGTCATGTTCAAGAGTTGCGTGTGGCTCAGCTACTTTCCCATGAGGTGGAGACGGGCGTGATTGCTACTTGTGCCCAAGACAAGAAGAAGAATTCGCGAAGGGCTTTAGGCCGGTGAGCTAAACATCCTTCGTGCTCGAGACCGCGGAAAAGGTCATCGTTTCTTACAATCTGTAGATGTGACCTTATTGTCAGCAGCTCAACAAGCCTATCTCAAAGGTACATCCACTGAGACCGCTTTGAACGAGGTGATGGAAACTATCGCAAGGACCCTACATTAAAAACAATAGATATACCCTGGCCGCTTTCTTAGGCATAGAAGTCACCATGTACATATGTACCGAATTGATTCGAGAAAGCTCTCATAGCCCTAAACATAGAAGAAAACCTTAGGCAATGGCTAGCAACTTTGTTGAGCTCGAGAATAAATCAAGCGGATTTGGGAACCAAATACGCAAACAGAGCTACACCACCAGGAGGACTGAGATAATGCTCACTGAGAAAACGAAAATCCCCACTTATAACCTAGATTGAATGGGGGCGTACCATCACCCTGTCCTGGGGAAATTTTTGGGATTAATCCTAGACCTAAACTAAACTTGAAGTTTAACATCGAGGAAAGAGTAAAGAAAGCTCACATAGCTTCCCATGCCTGTAAACAAAAAACCTTCGGCAAGAGATGGAGTCTCAAGCCAAAGTTGGTCCTGTTGATGTAAACATGTAAGCTGGTGTGGTGGTGGCCCGCGCAGAGCAAGACCTATAAAGTTGGGAAGGGTCAGGAGATCGCCAATAGCGTCCCCTTGCACCTGTCCCTCGGGACCTTCAAATGAAATTCCTAGCATCGTTAGGGAATCTAGATCTCAAAATCCTACGGTCATAGCAACGTCTTAGATTTGTTACCCAAGAGGGTATATGTCAGCCACAATCACAGATCACCTTCCCCTCTGTGCTCTGTGGATTCTGAAGAGAGTGAAACTTGGTAGGCTATATTTGGTCTAGCTTGTGAAAAATGTGCTCGGACGGTGTTCTGCGTAAGGACTTATGGCGACACCGATTTAACCAGATATCCTCTAAAAAAAGGCGTAATTCAAGACCCTTAAAGCTTAGAAATGCAAACTGGATAACATTGGGTCATCGATAATTTCATTTTCCTCTTTTCACTAAAAGCCATCTTCGATTCAATAAAATATTTTAATTGGTTGAAGTAACATTCATGTTTTATTTAATCACCGGAAATGAGGGAGAAAATTTCTTTGAAGTTTTTTTCACACCTTAAAGCTTGTGTTTAAGTTTGTTATTGAATTTCTTCA
Organism: Thereva nobilitata; assembly: GCA_963855945.1. NCBI lineage: Eukaryota > Metazoa > Arthropoda > Insecta > Diptera > Therevidae > Thereva > Thereva nobilitata. Next base: position 37,243,207 of record OY979696.1, read on the forward strand.
AGTTTGTTCAATCATTCAGATTTCGTACCATAAACAAAAATATCTTCTTTGAAAAAAGTCAAAAAAATAGAAAGACAAATAAATCCACGAAACTTATGCAAAACCACTCTAAATCTCGCTGTATAATCCCTCTAGTGTTACCTCTTGAATATTTGAATAGGGGAAATAAAACTTAATAAATAATCGGTGATCGATAATCGTCATTGTAGAATACGGAAAAGGCCTAAGACTAACTGAAATTGAGCTTAGAAGTAATCCAAAAGACTGATTTCGATCCGCTTGGGAGGAAGGCAGATTGTTTGACTTTGATGCGAAATTCTCCTTCACATCTGTGGGGGTGTAACTTTAAGCTTTAGAGCTAGTGGGTGGGAATAAATTTACAAAATTTTTTTATAGATAGACGGATTTCGCTATTTGCATAATAAATACAAACAAAGTTACTCAAGAGGAAATTCTTACCGACTTCTAACAATATTATGAAACAATATTGCATCAGTTTAAACTTTGGAGTTAAAACTTAAAAATAATATCAGTTTTTTTCGTAATAGATAAAAAAACATACATAATTCTACCGTTAACACACCTACGGATGGGAATTCCTAGTGATTTTTTTTGTATTAAAAAGGAGACCCTTGTAAAATTCTAGGAATATCGTTTAGGTGGGCGAAGTGGAAAGACTGGGAACTATGACGCTGAGTGGAAACGAACCACGGACCTTTCGGGTGGTAATCGTGCACCTTAACCTATAGGCCACCGAGGCGGACATTGGCCAAAATATTTACTAAGCGAAAAATAATGGAGAAAGTCTATGAGCATACTTTGATTAACTTTTCGTTCCGATTGACTTTATGCAGATATTCAAAATTATTGCAATATTTAAGATACTGTAGAGAATCGTATTTCCTCCGAAATTAATGAAGCTAGTCGGTATATACGGGAAGTCGCATATTCAGGAAGAGCACCCAAAATAATATTTTATGCTGATGATACCTATCATATTTATAAGGCTTGGTCCTGGTGAATTAAAAGAGGTTTTAAAAATTAAAGATAGCAGTTGCAGTATTGGACTTCAATTTAATGAAAAATTAAAATATACGTACGTTTGTTATCTGGATAATAACCAACTAATTTATTCGACTATAAAAACCGTGATCCAGTCTTCGCCTTTCGAAACTGCTCTCTCGACCGGTCGCGGTTCTGTTCAGATGATAACCATATTAACTACAAAAGGTTATAAGCCCCCTTGTTTTCACCATTTTCCAGCGGAACCATAATCTACCTCCCTGAGCAACCCATAAATCACACCGCAAACGAAGATCACTTACGTTTTAGCCACTGGATCCTACTTTGGTTAACTTTTGTCTATGACTCGACAGCGTTCGTCATTGTAGAGTCATCTAATCGACCTTAAAGGAGTATCCACACACATCAGGGACGTGCCCGGCACGTTAGATTTTTACTCCGGCCCGGAAACGGACATGTGTGAACGAGTTCATATAAAATGTACGCACCAATATTTTTTGTACCCCTGACGGAACACTAATATGTGTGGATACTCCTTTACTCGTTCACACATGTCCGTATCCGGGCCGGAGTAAAAATCGAACGTGCCGGGCACGTCCCTGATGTGTGTGGATACTCCTGAACTGATTTTTTGAAACTTTGACCTTGAATAACTTCGAAAGGGTTAAATTTTCGAAAAAATGACAAGAGGGCTTTTTGTAGGCAATAACGTTTCGTATTGACTGATAAAAAAAATTTCGAAAAAAACCGGTTTTAGTGATGTTTTGGCCAAAAAGTGATTTTTGATAACTTTGACCTTGAATAACTTTGAAAGGGTAAATCGGGTCAACATCTTTGTAAGAACTAAAGTTGTAAAGAATTTCATTGTGAACATTTAGGGCCTTTGTACGGGATTGTACGACCTATAGAAACCTAGATACAAGGAAAACACCGGAAAACCGCTATATTTCCGGCGGCCATGTTTTTTTTGTGATTCCGAAATTGTTTTCTTAAAAAGTCCCAAGGAAGCTGTGGACCAATTTCCAGCCATTTCCGAATTTTGTCTCCTTTCGTGCGTTTTTTTTGCTAATTTCCCGGACTATATACAGAAATAGCATTACATACCTCAGTAGGTATTGGGTTACTTGAGCCTGGGAAAATATCTTGTCACTGCACTGTAGAATTTTCGTTTTCCGTACTAAAAAGAATAAAAAATTACCTACGTTCTCGGATAAGCGAAATACATTTGACGTTTAAAAACTAAGCATTTAATAAATGGTGGTTTGTTCTTTTATATAATCTAATTTATGGGGCGGCAAATCTTATACGCCACTGGTCGCACTGAAAGTAGCCCTACACCTAACCTAATAGCTCAAAGGATAGATGGAGGATTTAAACTCTGGGGTTAAGCTTTTGGATGTTGTATTTATTAGGAAATACTGACTGTGGGAGGTACAGTCGAGTTCCTCTGCTCATAAAGAAATCCCTTAGTATGACCGCAACTGAAAACATCACCAAAATCTCAGACTGTTCATAAGCCCTGTTGCTGCTTACGGCAGACAAAAATTCTCAATGAAGGAAAAATTGAAAATGAGCTCCTCGTATTTAAAAGCACATAATCACGAAAAAATATGGCTCAATCAGAAATGAATATAGGACATATAGAGTGAATTATGCAATGGCACGGCTATTAATAGGAGTAGGTAAACATAATCCGCTTAATTAAGCTAGAAAGAATAAGAAGGACAGGACATATTATAATATGAATACGCAGTTAGATAATGCCAATTGTACTGGAACCCTAGGTTTAAAGGTGGCTCCGAAGTACCTACGTTAGATAGATGAATCGAGAAGGATCTTAAGATGCTAGATACTAGGAACTTGAAATCCATGTTAAATAAGTCAAAGTTCACGCCATTCCTTTTCTTATAACTTTTGTATAGAGTGGCAACAGGCGATAAAATAAATTTCTGTACAAAAACATGCACAACAACAATCATGGGAAAAGACAGATGTAGGACCCGCCGCAAATACTAAATCTGCATTCGAAGACGGTTGGTATAAAACTAATAACAAACATTTAAGATTCGCAAATTTCAAGAGAAAACTAAGACCAAATTGAAGTATTAAAATTTTTAATAAGCAATAATTACTTTTCCAATTCTATTAAAAAAATACAAACATTTTTCAATTTCCCCTCTTTGATTAAATGCCGGAATAATCAACGCATTAATATTGTAAAATCACTCAACCATTTCACGCAATTTCCATTAAGGCTTCACTGAGGAAATCGAAAGTATCTCGAAAGCAACAGCTTCGGAAATAAGTATCCAAAATTTGATTTTAAGGATAACAATTTTCACTAAATGTTATTTCAGAAATTAAAGGCGAATTGTAGAGCAAAGCTTAAATTCTAATTAAGATCACACAAATCTTCGGTTTCTTTGATTTCTTGGAAATGTTAAATAACTTAAATTAACTTGAATATAAAAGTTCAGTAAACAGACCGTAAAATCCCAGTTTTGATGAAAAGGTGAAATTTTCTGCAAAAAGGTCAAAGTATCAAAACAAACCAAAAAAAAGTATGAGAGAACAAAAAGAAAACAACAAGGACTTTGATGATGATTGTAATTTTCTTAGAAGGTTTTTACCTAAAATTCCATTTTAAACCCTTTTCAGGACAAAACTCATCCAACACAAATGATGGCTTGTGTTTTTTAGTAAAAGAAAGAAACATTTTCTCGATTGTGAATGAAAACTTGTGGGGACCCGTTCCATGTTACTCTTTTGAGAGTTATCATCCCGCAATTTAAAATATTTTCACGGTTCTCGAATTGATAGAATTCAAGCGTTAAATTCCTTTGAATAATTCGAATTTTTGCTCCAAATTTCTAGCGGAGGATCCTTATCAGACTTTCATGATATATCAGTATCTTACACATTTGTCTTGCTGTATAGTACCCAATACCAATTTTCTTTTGGGTATCGAGGAAACCTGACATGAATTTTATTAAGTCCACACCAAATTATTTCCATTTTTGGCCGTAAAATGAGCCTACGCAACAGGCTCCACATTCTAAAGTAAGGAATTCCACTTTTGCTTTCCTTAAACAAAAAAAGGATTCTGTCTATAGCTTTTGGCGCTTAGAAGAGTTGCATAAAATTGCCGTAAATTTAATTTACCTGTTTCCAGTTGGCAGACGTCTAAGATGAGGCATAAATTACCATTTGAAATGCGAAAAGAATGTTCACTTCGCGTGTTTCTTAAAGGCTTAACATAAGTTATAATTTATACCTGGAAACCTTTTAAAGAAGATTTCACATGGAATAATAAATAATTTTATGACCTTGAACTTCATTTAAAATCCTGTATCTATAAAAGGTATGAATAAAAAATCAACCTACTAACATGCGTAGGAGAGCGTGGGGAGAATAAGAGTATAATAATGTTGCCAGGATTGTTTTCAACTGTGATCAGTCAAATCGTTGAAGGACATAACCTCACTCTATCTAGTAGAGTGAAACTTCCAGGTCTAATCCTAGACGCAAAACTTAACTGGAAGTCGAAAGTCGACGATGGAGTAAAGAAAGTCGGCATATCTTTCTGCACCTAGCAAAAGTCTTTCAGCGAGATATGGAGTAGGTATTAAGCCAAAGATGGTTCTGTTAATGTACACAACCGTGGTAAGTTCAATCCTCACATACGGAACGGTGGACTGGTGGCCAGCGTTGAACACTTCCTATAATGTTACAAATTTAGGAAGAGTCCAAAGGACGGCAACAATAGTCGCTACAGGAGCCATGAGAACTTCCCTCGCGAACATCCTTGTGCTCTTGCACCAGCTCCCTTCCGGTCTTCATATCAAACACCTGGACTCGTAAGAACATCCTGGACAAGACGATGAGGTCGGAGGATGTGTAGAGAAAGTTGACGCCGAAAGCCGTCCACCAGAACCTTAAACAATGCGATCCTCAAAGAAACAGGGAAAGCAAAGAAATGCCAGGAAAGGTAGTAGCTAGATAGACGATCCAGCACCGTGACGCAATGGTGTAAGCTGGTCACACGGGGAGAATAGAAGATAAAAAGGAAATGCTTCTTTTAGTCTGAGTTAGAGATCCAAAGAACCGAGAGCCAAGAGCTTCTTCAGCGAATGGTGTAGCGAGCTTCGTCGCACTCACATTTCTCGCAAAGCAAGCAGACACTGTAGGTTGCTTATCCGTACACCACACTGTTCCAGCTTTGATGACAACTCCTTCGACGGACCCTTTTAAATAGCGGTGGACAACAGCTAAGTTTTTCAGAGCACCAAAAAGCTTTAAAAGCTCTTGTATTTACCTTCTCACTCGAGCCCAAAGCTAAGTCAAAGGGTTTGCCTATATGAATCTCTTTCGAATTCACAGGATAAGAGGGCTCTGGAACTGCCTTGGGGAGATAGTGTGGCTCCCAAGAGCTGCCGTGTCCCACGTATGCTTTTAAGGGTTACTTCGATCTGGACGCAAATGTCATGTAAAAGTGTGGTTAGTCGTTTCAGTATGAATCTGAAACTACCGTCTTGGCACGGACCCCGGCGGTGTCTCCTGTTTTCGGGCCTTACAGATCGCCGAGCAGACATCTCTCCGTCGAAATACCCTTAAAAGAACAATGAAGAAACGAAGACTTCCTGAAGACGATCTATCTACAGATATTAACCGATGACTCCAACACATCACAGGGCGTCGAGACAGGGGTCCATGTAAAGACCACTGACTGACGAGGTCACTATCCTGGCGCCTTTAGGCACACACCAGTAACTTTCAAGCGGACGTGTTGGGAACCCTGAAGGCATACCAGACAATGGACCTCAAACTTCCACAAGAATGTAACATTGGAACTTTCATAGAGAGCCTCTAGAAGAAGTCTCTATAAGATCTCTAAAGTTGGTGATGCAGCATTCCAAGCTGGTGTAACGATGCAAAGTTAAGCTAGATAGGCTCAGTAGAAGGCATAACGTGTCTCTCATTTGTATTCTCGGACATAGATACATAGATGGGAACGAGAAAGGCGACTAGCTGACCAAACAGGAAACCTCTTTCCGGGTCTCGCGAACCTTTTGACTACAACCTGCTGCTAGCCAACCAAGGATACAGCGCACTGGAGACCTGTATTTTCTCCAGGGTGACTAGACCCACTTACAACAAAGATAGAACAATTGGCCTCGTAAACCGACCCTAAAGAGATGTTTCCAGAATTACGGCAATTATCTAGCCAAAGCCAGGCTGTGGACACTAGGCAGCTATGTTCTGGAAGACCTAAAAAAGATCTTCAATCTGAAGGTCAGATAACTGATATGCTTCCTAAACTCTAGAGGGTAGCTGTAGACATCCGTCACTGTCGACCAAACAACCACCAAACTTTAGGTCCCCAACAACCACCATACTTGAAGTACACGAGGTGTGGCATCAATTCAGGGCGCCGGTCGCACTGGATGAAACCCTCTATCTATCGGGGAACATACATATGGAAAGTGCAGTATAAGAAGGGCTTTAAGAGGAACAATCGCTGTGAGAAGAGCGACGAGATGTTTCCAGGGCAGGTATACGTTCTTACGACATGACTCACTGAGTCAACGAGTCCATCAAATGTTGGCACCACCGTTTAAATTGATGGCGTATTTTTGCACGTTATCCAATCACGCTAAGGCGATGTTCGGAGACCCAAATTGGATAAACGTATTGTATACGATTGGGTGTCGGGCGAAGGACTTGTAGATGACAGCTGAACTGCTGACTGAAGAAGAAAGTTGCATCTTTTATGGGATGCATTTAGGATTGCCAAGTGGACGGTTTTCACCCGGCTCGGCCGGCACTATCACTCTTAAGCCGGCGCACAGTGGTCGAAAATGCCAAAAAGCTGGCCAAAGGTCGAAAAATGAAAGTCTTATTTAGGAAGTTTTTTTATTTTAACTTGTTAGATTAGGGTACCTAGGATAGCATAAGACAAATTGAACCAATCAAATAGCGTTTCTTGCCTTTTAAAATCATTCTGAAAGTGGCCGTTGCATGCATTGCTTGAAATAGCAGCATTAACCCCTGCGGCAACCAATTATTTAAACATACATAGGAAGTGTTGTGTCGCATATTTTTAAATGTTATAAATTGGATTATTCTCAGGAAAGTAAGTATAATTTAATAATATTAACAAGAATACTCATTTGTTCACATATTTTTAACATGGTGAAGATTTCTTGACCTGTCTTTTTATCGAAAAAGTAAAATTTTTTTTTTATATTAATAGACCTACAAAAGAAGTGCCGCAATATGCCGCTCTGTTTTTGTCTTATATTGTTTATTGACCCTTTGGCAAAAACATATTCCAAGAACTATTGCCCGAAGTTGCCCCTTTTTGTTTAATTCCACTTTTTGCACAAAATTCTGCGTAATCCATGTTTTGTTTTTTTAACTTATTAATGTAGTGCTTAGCTTAAATTGAACCGTTTTATCAATGGTAATCAACTTGCGAGGTCAAATTAACATAAGTATTGGAGTTATAAGCAATTTTAATGCTAAAATTGGCCCATTTCATACTTTTTTAGTACCTTTTCACTTAAGCTTTGCCAAAAAGTACCAAATAAGGACAATTTTAACATCAAACTTGCTAATAACTTCAAAAGTCAAAGGTCGTAGCATAAAAATTGCCCAGACATTATTGATAGTAAATTGTCCAAGCTTTCCAATTTTGCAAAAAAAAATTAGTTAACAAGCTATTTTATGCAGAAAAGGGTGATTTTGGTTGAAATTTTAGTTAAAAAAACCAAAATTTTGATTTTGATGACTCATTACTATGGAAGTTGATAGGGTAGAACCTTGGTTTTTACAGTTTTAGATAGGTGCAGTATTCTGCGCTCACTGATACCTTATTCATGAAAATAGGTCATAGGGTTACAAAAATACAGGGTGATATGTAAAACTCTAAAAAACAACTTCAAAACGCCCTAGCGGCTAAACCGTTACCATATCCAATAAAATAAAATATAATACCAAATTCGTGATCAGCGACCTGGAAAACACAATTCCAATTTCATTGAAAAACAGTGTTCAATATTGATGGTCGCCATTTTGAAGCCGCCATTTTGTTTTTTTTAAGAAATAATAACAAATTCGTGATCAGCGACCCCAAAAACCTTTATAACTTTATTTTCAAAAAATTATCTCAGTTTTTTCGACTTTTGTCCATCTTTTTGCCGATTTTGACCACTGTGCGGCGGCCGGCCAGAAATTTGAAAAGTTCGAAAAAAGCCGGCAATTTCAATTTCTTTCATCAAAAATGTTTTTATATTTATAATTTTTGTTAATACTTGTAAAGTTAGAAACTCTTTACAACTATTAAGAAATTCGTACATTTTTAACATGTTATACTCAAACGCAATTTGAATTTAGCGCGTTATCATGCGCGCGGACCTAGTAGCTTTTGTACCGACTATCTACTATAGATATGAAACTATAAGCATCTCTAGCAAACGACAGTCAACTTTGTGTTGATTCGACGCTGTCAGATTTTGCGGGTGAATAAATTATATTTAAAATCAGGCATTTTAGTGTGTACGAAAGTAATATACGTCAAGAGTGCGATCAAAAACTATGCCAGGCATTTTTGAAAGTTAATGATGCACCAAATTTGAGAAAAATTGTTCAGACAACTTTTGGCATTCCAACCAGCAATGCCTATGTTGAGCGAATTTTCAGAATATTATGAACATTTTGTGGAATGATGATCGAAATCGTCTGTTAACCGAAATGGTTATAGCTGAACTATGTGTACGCTTAAATTACGGTACAACTTGCCATTCATTTTTCGAATTAATTAAATCCAAGAAGCCGGCAATTCAGTCCCGTCGAGTTGGCAACCCTAGATGCATTACTTGGAATTGTTTGTCAAGAAGGATCGCCAAACAAAAATTTTGAATTTGTGATAATTCCATCGTAGATCCTCGATAAATATTGCGAATAGAATGTTAAGCCGTTAAATTCATACCATTGTTTACTGGAACTGAACGACCAGCAGTGCAGATTCTATTACAGGTTATTCAAAACTTCGTTTTAGATGCCTTCAATACGTTAAACTATGAGTTCGACCTTGCTGATTGAATTGGACATTGAGTTGTCGATCATGAAGGACTGACACGAGCTTGTCTTACATTATCAACGGCATTAGAGTAAAGCAGAGTACAGTGGCACGATTAAAAGCAGGGAATTGCTGTAAAACGGAAGGCAAATATAAAGGAAAGTTTAGGTAGGAGAAGTCGAAACACGAAAAAACATGCCCCTACGAGGAATCGGACCCCATTCTAAGGGATGATAGCCTTACGATATAACCCGTAACCTACCAAGGACGACTAGAGCTGGCATCACATTTGTAGACTTCATAGCATCAGTCAAAGTCAAAAACTGCATAAAAGGGATTTAGAAGCGATTATGTTGAAACTTTGTTTAAAATTCAAAAGACATCAACGTAGTGAAAATCCATAAGAAAGGATACAAGATCCATTCATTCTCATCTAAACTAAAAAGAAATTACTTTGGATTGGATGAGATTTTCTTTTATGTCGAACATACACACAAGCTTTTCTAATTTTATAAAAGAAACTTGAAATTGACATAAAAAAATACTTTTTAGGGTTACAAAGCCTAAAGAAATTTATGTCAAGTCTATTCTGAAAATTGAAGGTTTCGATTTAATGAATTTGGGGAATATACAAGGTAAACTATTCTACTCATCTCTCTACTATTCCGTTTTGTGAAATTTCAGTTCTCTGTATATCGTAAGCTCTTCTATTGTACATTATTGTACTGAACATGGTTCTGTCTGTTAGCATGGGATTTAAAATAAATGTGAATAGCCCTAAAGGATTTTACGTTATTCAGGATATTTTCCAAGGACCTGGCATTGATTTTTACCCTAAATGATTAATATGCGTACTATATATACATACATTTATTTCCATATAGCAATCAAAAAATCACAAGCCTTTATTTAAAAAAAACACATTTATCAAAGTTCTGTAGTCTTTAATAAAAATATCAGGTAAATCAGTATTTCCTGATAAGCCCTTTTTACTACACCAAAAAAAACACGAATATTAATAATTTATGGATTTTATTTACCGAATTTTTGGAATTATGAACAAAGAATTGAGCATTGAATAATATTCAATTTAATAACAACCAACAAAAACGACGAAAAATATGTAAATTTGCTGCCATTTATATTTGTATTAACTTCATTGAAATTCTCTGGAATCGTTTATGCGTTTTCAAGTACACAATCACGGGAAGGACTCTTTTTTAAAAAAAAGCAAGGACGAAGGGTTCTTGGTAATTTCATAAAATTGATTTTGTTTTTAATTCTCTTGGACATCGACATTAAATCTTTTGAGAATTTTACGGCTACCAGGATGCTTTTAAAGTCCACAATACTTAAGAACGTCAATCCTTGGAGAGATAAGCACACTTTTCCTTGGAATTTACTTTTCAATTCCTGCAAATTATGATTTCTTTTCCGTTTCGATGTCATAGGAGTGGAAAATCATATTTTTTTATTTCGATTGGGATCTTTGGTAAAGTGTATAGAGAAGCAAAACAAACAGAGACTAATCACTTAATGTCCTTATGAGATTCTAGCCTACTTCTGGAAGTGGATTGGTATTATGAAGGATGGGCTTTTATAATCTAGCAAGGCATAAGTGGAGTAGAAGGAATGGTATGTAGTATACCGTACCACACTGTAATTTTTCTGGATTACCATCATAACCTGCAAACGGTGACGACAAACAACTTTCTATATGTCAATCAAAAGATAATAGGCTAGCCTCTTTTATAGAAAGGCTAGGGCGAGACGAACAACCTCACCCAAAAAATATTATTATAGAAGAAACAACAGTGAACAAGGACTGAACGATAATAGCTACTAAAAAAGTTGATCGATTCCAAGATATTCTCATTGAATTTCCGTACTCCCAAAAGAAATTAGTATATAATAATTATAATGCAGACAAGGCACCTTCCAAGACATGCAATGGCAGGGATGGGGTTTGCAAAAACCTCATATTGATCTATGTTGCAGCTGTTATTATTTCTTTTGGTGAGTTACTGGATCCAAAAATAACGCGGGGACTCCCTTGGCCTATTGTATTATACACCTCTGTACCTAATCCTCATATTTGCAGACCAGACCTTGCCTACTGACTTGTCGCTTAGAATTGAATGTTCAAGCGGGGTCTCGTCAAACAACTAGACCCTGCTCCTATCTAATGCGGAGCACTCACAGAGATCATGAAGAGCAGGCGCCTCCTCCTCAAGGCAAACCCCACGAGTGGGGTCCTCCGGCCCTTTTCATCCTCCTTTCAGGTAAACTCAGGGCACAGGGTTCGGTAATCCGGCCAATAAGTGTTCTGACATCCTTTCTACTTCGCCCTAACAATTCCTTGGCCATGTTAAGAGACGGAACTGATTAGAGCTGACCAGTCCAGGGGCGGATCTCTCGCGTTCGGTATATTTCATCAAAGTCCGATAGTCAGGGCCTTTAGCAAGCTGGTGGGTGCCCCAACAGCCAGTCCGGACCGATGAAGTGGGCTTGCCCGCCTCGTACGCATGTAGGTAAGAACTTAACCGCTAAGCGCTGAAAATAAGTTTCCCTTATCAGCCTGTCGACATTGCCTTCAAGGCAAAAGACGAGATGCTCATCGGCCTAAAAGATTTAGCCAAGGTTTAATCCGTACGTTCTAACTTGGACATGAATCTTATGTTGACATACCTCCAGACATATGGGATATGACCATTTACGAAGAAAGCCTTAATATTTTAAGAGAGTGATTAGGTCGCTATCCTCCCATATCAGGATGAGATAGATCCTGTTTGCTCCACGCGACTTGTATGGTTGGAACAATATTATCGCCTGGCTAATAATTTCTTGATTGAACACGATGTTTGCTTCTGCGCAGGCAGCTTTGGTCACTCTGGAAAGTGGCACTGTTAGCTGCTAAGCAGAAGCTGCGCTTTCATTTTAATAAATACAACTGTCATACAAAACACCATTGGTCAGGATCGGCTGTAAGATCAACAAAAAGATGAAACCTACCGTTACCGATTTTAGGATGACATAAAACCCTTCATGTGCATCACACAAACCCCTTCATGTGCAAACACAAGCCCCATAAACGCTTCACGAACGGACAGAAGAGAGTCTGCATACTGATAAAGAACAATTCTTCAAAGCAGTTGAACGGTCAAATTTTTCCAAATGACTAAATTTCAGTTAAATTTCAACTTCTATCAACGGAAATATCAAGTCGCGAGAGCAGTAATTTTGACACCTTCTTTATTTTATCTCTTACATAGGCCTCGCCCGACTGCGAGTTAAGGCGCCCGGCCACCATCCAGGGGTTCGATTCTACCCCTTGGCATGTGTCTTCCTTATTTCACCCTCTTTATAGCAATTGCAAGACATCCCTGCTGCCAGCGCCTGCAAGGAATTTACGTTCGACGGTTCCAAAGCATCCCAGTTTGGGAATCTGAAGCTATGTCGAATGGGGCAATGCAAACAAAGTTGAAAGTAGCCCAACTATTGCGTTGCATGCATTCGATTCACGCAACAATATGTCACGTCGCATTTAAATAGACAAACTTCTGTACTATCTCTGCCACCGAATGCAACGCATACACGCTTCTATTCCAGATTAAGCGTAAAAACCATCTCCTGTTCAATCAATAAAGTGCGATTGGTAGTATTGGCTAGGAGTTGGTGGAATAAAACGTCATTTTCATTCATTTTCTTTCACTCTTCTCTGAAAGATATTAATTCTGAATAGAGCTTGCGGTCCGACATTGCAATCAGTGATAAAATCGCTGACTATATAAAGGGACCCTGAGCTTTAGTCTTTCACATAAAAAATACTATCGACCTAGACAAAAAATCTTCCAACGGTTGAGTATCGAACAGGCAAGATCTTAAAACACTATTGAACAAAAAGAACCATCAAACATGCCAAAAATTTACCAAGTAGAAGCCTATAAACGAAGGAGCATCAAAAACCACCCTCACTCGCTGGTTTTTATTTAAAACTTACAATTGTGTTATAATTATGGCTCAACAGTCCAGTCCGACTGCTAGGGAGAAAAAAACAATCGTAAACTTTGACTTTGCTTGAGCGTCTGCTTGTGTTTCCTACCTTTGCCAGTAATTGGTTCAAAAATAGAATATGTAGTAAAACTAAAGTTGTGTTCAGACTTAACAAACCACCTATGAAGGATCCCTGCAAAAAGGTCATGCGGCACAGGTAACATTGAAGTAGGAGCGATGTGTGCTGAAGACACTATAAGCCTAACATAATGAAAGATCCCATCCGAATCCTTTAATCAACGTTTCATCTCTATGTAGCCCTGTGACATTGAACAAATGAGATTATTAAAGAAAAATAACGTTATCGTTACGCTTCGCGATTGGGGGCCTCTGTAGGTTAGGGGTTAATGGGCACGACACCATCCAAGAGGTTTGAGGTTCGATTGCATGCGGCGCCAGGGACCTTCAACTTTCTAATTTTCATAGTAATCCGCCTTTTACGTCTTCCCTATTCATAGCAATTCCATGCCGTATTTTCTGGTATCCCCTTTACATACCATAAGCAAGCAAGCAATTCCCTGTTGGATAGCCGAAGTCAACTTTCTGTTTTTGTAGAATTGGATGAGAACGGCTTGAGTAAAAGGCCATGTGTTGGTGTTGACAATATCCTTTATTAATTTGTCAACGATGTTTTCAACTAGAGTTGCTGTTCGACATTGCACTCGCACATAAGATCTAATCTACGAGTTCTAGCTTAACACATCAAAAACTCTTCACCTAGCTTCACCAAGATGATAAACTGGGAGTTCTTTAGAATACACCATACCCACCAGATCTTGTTCCAATGATTTTTTATATTCTCTTCTTATAACTCTCGAACCAAATGGCCCGCATTACCTTGAGCAATGAGAACGATTCCAATAAGGAAATTTTTTTTAAAACTAAACAACTTCAGTTTCCACCAAGAATAGAAACATACTTTTTTATTTATAGGCTATTGTTGTAATAAAACTATAACTTTCAAAACTAATTTACTATAGTATAGTATACTGAAAGATTGATAGGATAATAGTAGGGGAGCCCAAGCGGGGATTTTGGGATTTACTCGAGCGCGGCAGATTAGCATATGGGGGATACCTTGCACCCTGTTGAGTACCTCTACCATATCTAAGCCTTCTATATAGCGCCGCGCGCATAGGGCAGCCGATCAGAATAGTAAAAAAATCGATACTTGGAAATACTCGAGCGCGTCAGATTAAGGTATGGTGGGTTAAGTACATGCTGAAAAGGGTACATTCCACTAATATGACGATTTGAACGTGACGTAAGGAGTGGGAGGGTCACAAACTTGCAAAAAAATCGTGACCTCGGCATCCTCGAGCGCGGTCGAAGTTTATTTTATTTGGAAGGAAATAATTCAAGGATAACGGGGAAAATATAATCTGCCGATTTCCACAAGCCGAAGTAACAAAAATCATCAATAAAGTTTAGCGCGTGCAGCTGCCGACTATAACTTTAAAGCTCAAAACAGAATTGCGACTGCGACGGCCGACTGCAACTGCGATTTATGATATATTTGGACGGAGCAGCTAATGTATAGCGAAATTGCAACCGCAACTTTTATTGAGACGTGACGTTTTGCATATCCAAAAGTTGTGTTTGAAAAAAATTATGTTTTGTACGCCGACTTCGACTTTGCGACGCAGTGCCGCTGCAGTTGTAATTTCGTTATACAACGTTGTTTTACATTTGCGCTAAACGACCGACTTCGCCGTCCGCCGTCGCAGTCGCAATTCTGTTTTGACCCTAAATATTCCCGGATAAATCGATTCCCGTATAGAGGTTTATAATGCCATCTGATGCAGATGACATTATGGGTTAAAATAATGATATCACTGTCACTTTTAACACTTGCGTTTCGCTTCTTTTCGCTTTAAGGTTCCTTGGAAACCTATTTTATTTTTAAATTTTTTGTTCTGAATTCACTATAGTTATAAATAAAGAAGTTATAAATAATAAATCAATATATTTTGTGCAAAATTTAAATTAAAAAAAAAATCATGAAAATTTTTTTTTTCAAACCGCCAGATTACGAGAACCCCTCCAAATAATCGTCAGATTATGGATCAGCACGATCAGGACATCAACTGGAACCGTCTGTATAAAAATCTGACGCGCTCGAGTATTTCGAAATGGCGATTTTTTTTGCATTTTCAAGAAGCCACCACGAGCTTGCTTCAGATCCGAATCGTCAGTCTTTGGAACGGGAGCTTCGTTCATCAACATCCCCTCTGAATATCTGACGCGCTCGAGTAAATTTGTTTTTCCCCCATTTTTAACCCTTCCGTACGACCGTCCCCACCATGCAAACCGGCAGATTAATATACCCCCGTCATCAGAGACACATAGGGTATATACCCTATTAATATCTGACGCGCTCGAGTATTTCCATGTGACTGTTTTTTTTTACATTTTGAAAAGCCTGCAAAACGCTCCCCCCCACCGATGAAAAGGTATACACCATATAACCCTTTTTTCTTTCTACCATCTAAGCTTCAAAATCCAATAGGTCTCGCGCTCGAGTAAATCCCCATTTAGCATCGTGGGCTCCCCTACTATAATAAAAGCTTAGTTCGGTTCTCATTCTTCCTTTATTTCATAAAGAACAATGCTGAGAATTGTGGCAGATTGACTTTGGCAAATATGACTTCCAATCATTAATTCAAAATTTCACAAGAAGTTTTCAATGCTCCTTGAAACAATATCGAATTGAAAATTAAAATTAGGTTTACGATTTTCGATTGATATATTTGACTGTAGTATTTCATGTCGAAGAAAATGGCATATGTGAATTTTGATTGCTTGAAATTGGTTTGAATTAGTTGTGAATAAGTAATAGATCTAACATGAGCCAGTTTCATATATCATATCAATTAAAACATATTTAGAATAATTTAATTTTCTAATATTTGTGGGATACATATACACATCTGCACTAAATGTTCAGAAAAGTCCTTAATAAATACTCGCATATAAACCACATGTCAACTACCACCGTTCTTTCAAAATGAAATTTAACTAAAAAAATGCAAAACCCTTTAATCCTGAATATATTAAAGTCTAAAAATAAGAATAGCATCTGCACACTTACTTTAGACCTTGAATAAGCTTTATCTGTCGTGAAGGTTGTAAAATTTGTCTGCCCTGACGTCCTAGCATCTTGTCGCAAAAAAATGCATAAACACCACCACTGAAGATAAATCCTGCATTATGTTCTGCAACGATGCTGCGCTACCACAGGACATAATCATAATAGCAGAATGTCCTCCCTATCTTTGATGTGAAGTGAAGTTAATAAAACGCAATCTTATGGTCTTCCGTCGTTTGGAAAGGTATGAAACCTTAATTGTGGCTTGAAGAAGGGACGTGCTTGAGTTTAAGAGAGATGCAGCCCCGGAAGACTTGTTAGATGCACCACCAGAAGTGTTTTAAGTAAACGAAGCAAAACTTTAACTTGTGCAAGAGAAAATAAAAAAGATTTCACATTTTTCTGAAGATAATTTAGCAGTCAACAATGAAGGTCATAAAAAAAACTTCATGAAAGACTTGAACACGGAAAATTCTGACAGTTCTGACCTAAAATTTGCCAGCTACACAAAACCAACATCCTTTATCTTTTAAAATATTCTTCTGCAGAAGCATGTCGTACATAAACGCTTTCACGTGGTAAGCATAAAGCCATGATAAAGGATGGAGGATAACGCTATAGCATTTTTACTTATTTTTGCTGGGTGCACTTTTGAGAGGGAGTAAAAAATAAATCCTTATCTTAGTCCGGCGATTTTTTAATTTAACCATATAAAAAATTGCTTTGGGCCATTGAAAACACGGCCATTTGTCCCACGAGGGATTAAAGGAGCGTCAAGAGGAAAGATTGAATACACACAAAAAGTCTCAAGAAAACTTTAATTAATTTTCATTGTAAAGTGGACTTTTACGTGCACTAAAATAAATTCAAAATATCTATCACAACACCTGAGCTCGGTGTGGGAATCTATTTTGTTGGAATTAATGAGAAAGGTGAAATTTAAGCTTTTACGCTGTGACTGCTAATTAATACATGAAAGTGTTAGAACTTGAGACTATTTCTGCCCTCAATCATTTAATTTTTTGTGATTACCAGTACGTCACAGTACAATACGGTGTAACACCATTACAATAAGGCGTCAATTTATGATGCCAGTAGCAAAAGCCAACATATTAGGTTCAGGGGCTGCGCTTTCATAGGTGCGAATGGTACATTTGCACCGGGCGCAATTTAAGAAATTAATATTTAAAAAAAAATTAAAGCTTTCCCCTGACTTCATATTAAAAGAGTTCATTTTTATTACCACGTTTTATTTTTCCAGTTTTACAGTTTGAAATTATACACAAATTTACCCAATTTCTGTCCCTGTACTTTTTCAGGCAAAAAAAACGGGGAAATTTTAATTCTTCTCGTGCAGGAACTAACCGGGGATTCCTTCGAGGATTAGACTTCCCGGGGAACCTTCATATCTGTTGTCTTACCTCCTGGGCAATGTGAAAAATGGAAAATCAAATTATGTAGTCTTGTAATATACATGGTGCGCCAGCTATCATCACCGCCAAATTTCAGAGTTATTCAATGTTGAAATATCGAGCGTCTAGATGGCGCACCCCTTATATATATACCTTTTTTACCAATTTTATTGTCATTTTAATTTGATGAAAAACTTTTGCGCAAATTATAAAAAATTATTTCTCCCATCCACCGAGTGTTTGTGTTTTTTTCTATTGTCCTTCACTGCGATAAAAAAACTAAAAAGCTGATGGGGCACATTATGGCATAGTGCACCGGGCGCAAAATACACAACCACCGACATTGGCTGGGTTCTACATCGGAACTCAGCCTTAAGCTTTGGAATCAACCTTTTCATCCCCATTTCATCATGTCTTACAAGTTATGGTGCAATGTCAAGTAATAAGCTTAATTCGAAAGAGGTAGCTTGCGAATACAATAGGCTTAAGACGAGTACCAAGGGACTTGGAGGAGGAAGCTAAATAATGCTTTTGAATTCTTTGATTTGTATGAGTTCGGAAAAACTGACTGTGCAAGATTGTTCCACAATCGAGTTGCTCTATACCTGCATAAAACCTTTGACTGGCGTTTGCGCGAAAGCGATTTCCGTAAGCTTTGAGAATTACCTAAACAGGCAAGTCTTATAATGCCGGAGAAGTAATGCCATAGACGCTGGATATTTTTGATTTCAGTGGAACAGCTGCCGAGGTAATATAGTAAAATTTTGCAAGGGCTAAACTCGTACTGTGGATCAATGTGTCTACAGTGCAAATATCACTATCTTCATATGTAGGTGTCCAACCACGATACAGATTTTTTTCCAGGCCCAAGTCCAACAAGACAAGGCGAAGTAAATTGTATTACTAGTAGATTACATCCCGAGCTGCAGATTATTGAACAAGCCAGCCGCGACATCCCTTCATAATCAGAAGGTGTACTCTTTTCAATAAAGCATTCATTGAGAAATATAGAATTAAATAGTTTTAATAACAATTTCAAAAAGAAACCAACAGATGGCCCATACATAAAAGGCACTCTTTGCATAAATTCTTGTTATCACTAGATTAGTGTACTTAATTAATAAAATAATTCTTAATTAAAATTTAAATCCTGATATACACGCGTTGGAATATTCTGAGTCGTATATACATAAGTGCATCGTCAAGGGGTTAAAAACATCCAACAATATATTGCTTAACTTTCTCTGAAATTGAATAGTCAACAAATTTTTGAGATTTTGTGGAATGATACACGACTATTTTCACTTAAACGTTCTTTCGATCTTATTTCATGAATTATTATTCTTTTTGAATTTTTAAATAAATTGCAAAAAACATATGTGCACCATTTTATATAAAAAATACAGATTTCTGCAAAGCTCTAGAAAAAAATAAAAAGATAAATTGACCAAAAAACTACTAAATCATATATCTACCAACATAATGACATCAACGAAAAAGCGGAAAAGTACAACTGTAATATATAAAAAAACGGTGATAATAGTGACGTTTTTACGACTTAAAGAAAATTAAACAAAAGATTTAAGATTATATCCTGGCCATAACACACCCTAATGACAGGACACCTGGATACATTAAGGAAAAAATGTGGGACATTGTAGGTGGGAAGACGACGTCAAAAACAATTGTTTACAAGCTAAGGTAATAACATTATACGAGAAGCCTGCAGTTGCAAGGACTTAGGATAATGGCAGTCTGAAAGTATGTAAAGTTATGAACAAACGCTCTAAATGTCTACTATGGCGTAAAGTAATTCTTGCTGATTTTATAATGAAAAAATAGTATTTCTGCCAATAGACCGAACTTCATATAGAGATCTAAAAACAATTTAATTTAACTACTTACATTCTGAGAGCTCCTGCTAGGTATAGACTATATTTGATTAGTTTAGGAATTTAGCTGGAATAGTGAATGTATTTGTTTTTGATTTATTAGAATGATAAAAAAATTAAAATAACACAATTCTGCCAAAACACTAAAAGCGAGATTCCTGTAATTATGAAATAATTGATTTATTTGGCGACTGCTCCAGCTCCGAAAAAAATCACAAAAGTGATGATACAAATTCAGTTAAAACCAACACTAGTTAGTGCTAAAAGCAGTAGTTGCCCTGATAGAGCTTTACTTGCCAACCTTATTTAATCACCTTCTTGCAAAAATTTATTTAAATTTATATGAGAGTAATATTACTTTGGTTCTTTCGTTATTGGCGTCCTAAGCACTCTTATAGTAAAGACAAATTGTAATTTAAAAGTGATGTAACCGGAACTTCAAACAAAAATTGCTTTTTTTTATTTCATACATGCACCTGAGTCGAAAAACGCAAAACCATCTCTCAGACTCAGGTGCATGTATGAATGAAGTTCCGGTTACATCACTTATCATCAATTTTTTTGTTCATTTTCTCTCTACTATTAGTTAGGGTAATTAAAAGACTTTTCTACCCGCAACATGAAAGTAAAATAACTGTGAAAAAAAAACAAATATAATGGGGAGAATATATGCAAGCCGTGTAATGTAAAAACATTCATCAAATTCTCTGCCTTACTCTCTAAAAATGAACCAGTGAAAATTTCACTGGTTCATCCAGTAAACTATAATTTCACTAGAAAACCAGTGCATTTGCGTCTGTTGACTGATTGAGCCAGTGAAAATTTCTCTCTAAAAATGAATTAGTAAAAATTTCACTGGTTTAACCAGCGAATTTTAATTTCACTGGTTTACAGCGCCGCGGCTGCCATATGTGCAAAATGTGCAACTGCACAGGGCCCCGTGATATTGGGGCCCCGCGAGCGTAGCGAGCTAAAAAATTTCTTGCAATAAAAATCATTTGAATTCATTATTTGCATTTTTACTTCATTGAATGGGCCACACAAATGAGTATGGGCCACACCAATCAGCATATGGGCCATTATTCTGTCGGGGGGACGGATCTGTATGAAGGAAAAGGCGCGAGCGGAAATAATTTTTTGGACTCTTTGGGGCCCCTCGCTGAATTTTCGCACAGGGCCCCAAATTGTCTGGCCGCGGCACTGCTGGTTTAACCAGTGAAAAAATATATGTGACTCATATTATATTATATTCATGGTTGTAAGGGATCTATTTAGCATACTCAGTAAACCGGCTCTCGTTTGATCACGGAGGGCAAGCAGCATTTCAGTGCTTTGATGGGGGCCCGCTTGGGAAAACGCTAGCTTTTTTCTCTTTTTTACGTAAATTTCACTAGGTCAACCAGTGAAATTTTACTGTTTCCTATTGGTTGACTAAGCAATGGTTCAACCAGTTAATTTTCACTGGAAACCAGTGAATAGTTATTGATTCGTTTTTAGGGAGTATGTATCAAAAATTGTTACTAAAACAAGAGTATATGTGACTATAAACAATCACGTCAACATTTTCAATTAGCACAATATAATATTTTAAAAATTCAATAACACAAAATCACAATCACAAATTATTATTTAAGGATTGATTCGAATAAAGTTACATTATAGAAAAAAAAAGTTCCTTCTTAAAACAAAAATTATATGTGATATTGATTTCAAGCATAAACAAAGTTTCTTATAACCCAACTCTACGTAAAAAGTCAGTAAAAGGCAGAAACCTTAAAAGACATCTTTTCTAAAAATACTCACACTGAATATACAGGTGCCTTAAAATAACTATGCACCCTTTAATTTAAATCCCTGTAATTTCCCTAACAATGTAATAGAAAACTCCAGTATTCCGCCAGGTTATTTCCAGATTCATCGGATACAAAATCGCATTCTTTAGAGCCCTTGATATAGCTCTCATGTTCTTGGAATCACTACCTATTAAGCTTCCATTCGAGATAAGCAGTATATTTTCGCCAGAAGCGATTTTTTTTGTTTATATTAATTGATTGTCTGCAATATTCCTTTAAATATGCTTTACACATTCACTAGACATAAAAAAAACAGCTCCTTTGTATACAAATTTATCTATTACAATTTTACCTTTATACCGAGAAATAGCGTGATTTCTAAAAAGTTTTGCTGTTTATCAATGCGACATTGTTTTCTTTCCTTAATTTTGTTAAACTTCCTGTGCAATAAGTTTGGCAATCAACTAATTGTTTTAACAAAGTAAAACTTGTATAATAATTGTCCAGAAACAATGAATTCCTTGATGCAAAAAGTTTTCTAACAAATGCAGCGCTACAGAAGTAGGTAGTATATCTCCTTAATTTTAGTATTAAAATAATTAATAACATGAATTATTTTCAGCAATCTGCTATTTGGGCCTATTCTGTGAGTAAAATTTTATCATTTTATGTTATGTTATGCCATAACATAAAAGTATTCTCTAAAATCTTATTCTGTCCGCCAATTTTATTTTATTTTATCGATCATAACATAAAATATTTCCTGTTACGCTTCATAACATAAAATAATCTAATCAGCACATTTTACAGGTATTTTAATTCATTTTATGAAAACAACAGACGGGGATTGACATTTGCGAGAAAGTAGTTTTCATTAAATTTTGAATTAAATTAAAAATTAATATGACAAACGCATTAAGAAAATTGAATTTTGTCAGATACTGAAACAAGGCGCGCTTTGACTTTGTTTGTTTTCATTCATACTTCTATTTGTTTTCATTTTCAACCGATCAGCTGTTCAGAACATAATAGAACCTATAGCGGATTGTACTAAATATTTTATGTTATGCGTTCATAAAAGACTTCATAAAATAAATTTAAGAAAGCATGACAGAATACGAATTTTTAAAATATTTTATTTTTATTTTATGAAGAAGAAATTTTATCATCATAACATAACATAAATTATTATTTTATGAAAAATTACAGAATAGGGCCCAATGTTGAAATTAAGCGATCAGAAAATGTGTTATAATGGGCCCTATTCTGTAATTTTTCATAAAATAATATTTTATGTTATTTTATGATGATAAAATTTCTTCTTCATAAAATAAAAATAAAATATTTTAAAAATTAGTATTCTGTCATACTTTCTAAAAATTATTTTATGAAGTCTTTTATGAACAGATAACATAAAATATTTAGTACAATCCGCTATGGGTTCTATTACGTTTTGAACAGCTGAGCGGTTGAAAATGAAAACAAATAAAATTATGAATGAAAACAAACAAAATCAAAGCGCAAATTAAAGTATCTGACAAAATACAATTTTCGTAATGCGTTGGGCATATTAATTTTTAATTTAACTCAAAACTCAATGAAAACTATTTTCTCGCAAATGTCAATTCCCGTCTGTTATTTTCATAAAATGGGTTAAAATACTTGTAAAATGTGCTGCTTAGATTATTTTATGTTATGAAGCGCAACAGGAAATATTTTATGTTACAATCGATAAAATAAAATAAAATTTGTCGGACAGAATAGGATTTTAGAGAATCCTGTTATTTTATGGCATAACATAACATAAAATGATAAAATTTTACTGACAGAATAGGCCCCAATGTTTGTCTAGTCAAATACAGAGCTCCTTAAATCAGCTGCATGATAACACGAAAACACAGACGAATTCGCCAGAACCCAGACACAGCAAGTTTTATCAACTCCAAATCAGTCCATGAAATTGTCTAAGGTGGCGTTACTTAATTTTGATGGTGACTACCTGAAGTGGAGACAGTTTCGGGACCAACATATTGACAGAGTTGGTACACAATCAACCTATTTCTAACTGCCAAAGATGTGGTATTTAAAATTCAACATCACTGGAGAGGCTGAAAAACTTGTTCGGCCTTTTACCACATCAGACGCCAATTACAATAACGCTTGACGAAACGTTAATGAAAGATATGACAATAATAGACTACTGGCTACAATTTTGTGGAACAAACTTCTCAATCAACCAACAGAACATATCCAGACTGCGTCCACGATTCGCTCAATATATCATACTACCCAGAAGGTCTTGCTATACCTGGAAATCTTGGTTTAACAACTCTTCACTAGGATCCCCTGCTACTCCATATCTTATTAAGGTAGCTTGATCAACCCAAACTGTTATCATTCCTAAGGGACTTCTTGAGTATCTTGGAAACTCGCTTCCACTCTTTGGAAACATTAGGATCCAGAACACGGCGTTCAGACGAACATCGTTACCCAAAACAGCAACAATAGAAAGCGCTATCCTCCAAAGCTCTTCAGGGCTCACTAGCATATATTGGAAAAGCAATAACTTATTATTCGGCTGCGAAAAATTTCTTCAAATGAGTCCAAAACATCGCCTCAAGCATTGCGTTTAAGTACTATCTCAAAGGAGGTCATCATCACCAGATAACTAACTGCCAATGTTTAGAATGCACAAAATGTTAAAAGAGCCATAATACTCTGCTGCGTTTGAATACTGTCAGCATCATGGAGCTACAATCGATCCTCAAGGAAGCAGTCGAAGAATCGCAATCAAATTCTTCGTCACTGATGAGGTCATCTACAGCCATTCCATCAACATCCGTCAACTTTACCGCAAAATCTGAGCCAAGAAACAAAACGCATGTGCTGCTGTGCAAAGTAATTCCAAAGGTGTGCGGCCCGCCTGGAGTAGGGCAACTGGGGCGAATTGACAGGAGGAGAACCTCATTCTGATTTAACTAACAAACCAAACCGACATCTTTAACGCCCACGCGTTTCATTAGGAACCACTAGCGAGAATTTTCGCAAGTACAAAAGTTGGGCGTCTCGTCAAAAGGAAGCTACTCACGAAATTTCAGGTTGTAACTAATCATTAAAAAAATGGCTCAAGGACTGGGAACTATTCTTTCTACTCAAGCAAAATGAATATCATTTAGGATTTTCCGTGTTCGTAGGTCCTTGTTTGAGAAAATTCAGGCGTTTAAAGAAGGGAACATTTCTAACTGAGAATCCCTAGAAGGATTGGAAGAAATTCGTAGTGAATAAATTTTTAAGAGATCCTGAGAAGTATGGCGTAAAATCAAAAGATATTGAAGTCCTCACCAGAAATCGAAATGGAAAAAAGTAATTTTTTCAGATGAAAAACAGTGTTCTCTCAATAAGCCGGGCAGGAGGGATATTCTCACTATTACCATGATTTGAGGAATTAACAACGATATTTGTCCAGAAAACACAGCCGAGCAGGATCTGTTAGATTTGGGGAGCCATTCATTACATTCAATGGACAAATCGACGTGGAAATTAAAGAGGGATGCCAGCTTGAATTAAAGCATAAAAGATTTCTGGAACGAGCACAACCAAAGTTTGATAAACCATGAACGGAGGACATTGTATATTCCAGCAAGATCATGCCCCACCCAAACGGAAATGACCTTATTTTAACCACAGATTTTGAAAAGTATTAAAATTAAAAAAATTTAGTAAAACATTTTTTGGAATTTTTGCCCCTATCATATATTAGCCCCAGGCCGCGTAAACTTACATCTGTGGCGAGCGTGATAATAAAGGTTCGTTGATTGAATGCCGAACTATCTACTGTATTCCGAATCCCAACTCAATTTCATCACAGAAAAAATTTAGGTTACGAGAAAGGTCGGATGGAATGTGTATAGAAAGAGTAGCATCACAGAGTAAACCTAAGGCTACAGTCGCGGATAAAAGGACGTATTGCCAAAAATCATTTCACCACAAACTTCTAGGCCAATAAACTGCTTAACCTATCCCACATAGTGTCACCCCCGCCGATCCACACTTCTATAACTCAGAGTCGATAGATTTCCTTATAGGGTCGGACATATTCTACTCCGTATTGGCAGTGATCCAATTACGCTTTGATCATCATCTACCAATAATGCAAAACACGATATTTGGATGCAAAGAAGAATCACAAGAGAAATGAATGGTTGGTTGGTGCGGAATAAGCTGTGGACCCGAATCACTCAACCACCAAATTGGGAGATTATGGCGCTTAGAGTAGCCTGAACTTCAATAACAATAGCTTCACAGCAGCTGAAAACGGCGCGGCCAGGAATTCTCGAATACCCTTTAGTTCGCATATACCTATCTAGGAATAGTTCTAAAAATTTCAAAAATTCTTCAACAATTAATTCCTTCCACTTATCTTCAAAGACTTTTTTTTATAGTTATTTCTTTAAGCACAGTCAACGAGAAAAAATCTTCAGAACACAATTTAAAAAAACTCGTACGGTTCACATGCTTTCGATATTTAATTTTTTCAAATTCACCATCTTCCTTCCATGCCTCATTATCTACTTTAAACTCATGTTCACCTGCTTGACCATAATCCTCAGAATCACTTTTCTTCACTGCTCGCTTACTCAAAAATTTTACCCTTCGATTCTATGGTCACATTTTCTGTACATTCTATATCGTTATCAGTATACACTATCACCATACCTACGTTGTATATTTTTTCTACCTGTTTTCAATGAACGAATCTTCATTATCATCTTCATTGCTCATATTTTGCACTCCCAATGGTCCTGGCTGTGTTTTACTAATTTTAGGGTCTAACTTATAACACCGACACAAATTTCAATCACCTTGAGGCACCTTTAATCTATAATTTTCCCCAAAACGATTTTATTTTCACGGCTTCATTTCTAATAATGACTGATAACACTGGTCAAAAGTGGTCATGCCACACGAACTCTGATGGGTGATCGTGTTTTGACTACCTATCCACATTACGAAAACGAACTTATTTTGTTTCCAACACCCTCAGTTTTCTTGTGATCAGGTCAAGTTCATTTTCGGTATTGTAGCGATATGCACATGTACGGCTGTAAAAAGCGTGCTATATAATACTGCTGCGTGCTATATACTACTGCTGGACGATTAAAAGGGAGAAACCGGAAGCCAAATATTCCAGAAAATCGTAGATCTTTTCTTTACAAAACACATTATTCACATATTTCTAGAGAACCATTTAATATTTTCCTTGTAATTCATTTTTCTTCACCAAATAATTGAGACGTGATTAAAAAGAAATAACTGCGTGTTTTTATTCACAACACCTAATACTAAAGTTCATGTGGCACAACGAAAATTAAATTTTGTTAACCAGTGTAATTTGAAGTTTAGTCCCGTAACACATACGGTGTGTTATGCGTCCTTTCACCTCGGAAAAGCACAAGTGGGTCCTCTCAACGAATGGGTCAAAGGAAAAAATTCAATAAACATGCAAAAGAAGTATCCATAAATTTAATTCAATCGTTCATCTTATCGTATCTGTACTTTATATTTCAGCAGGTGTAAAATACTACCAAAAAAAATATTTTTAATAAATTAAATTTCTAAATAAATAAAAATAATATACTTTACATCTCACTCCAAAAAAAAGGACACACAAATAACTCTTTATGAGCCATAAAACTCGTGGTAAACCGAATGACACATTTTCCAAATGATTAACTTATTCGCCAAATAAATATTGAAAAAATGTGCAGGTTCCGTCAGTGAATCAATATCGACATTCCGGTGGAAAAATATTAATGTTTTTTTATTTTCAAAAAGAACCAGTCGTATTCACAATATAACAAAATTGCGGACACACATATATTTGCCGCATGAAAATTCCTGTTAACTCGACTCTCGATAAAAAAAAATATGGAAAAAAATAATTTATTACATTCTGTTATCATTCCAATAAAATATAAAAAAAAATTGAATATCTTCAGTTTTGTACTGTAGCACAATTTTAATAAATAAATATTTTCCGGTATTTCGTCCTTGCATTTTCTAAGAAGAAATTTGTCCTTAAAGATAAATTGAAGCGATGCATTTTGCGATGCATTTACAAAATATATATAATAGAGGACGACATGGAAGTGGAGTTGCTTTCCTTTGCCAATTTTAAAAATGAAAACATTTTTCATTTTCAGTAGGACATAAAGACTGAATCCTTTTATGAGTAAACAGTTCTGCTTGATAACACCCTTTACACCCCTTTACATAGCACTACCCTATGCCAATTCAGTAACATCCGGCCAGTTTCGAGTGAAAGGATCCAGTTTTTCGTTATACCTTCTACTTGCTGGCAGGAATTCATCGTACACACGAGAATGGCCAGCCATATTACGGAAAAGAAGCAACATGTATGATTTCATGAAATATGGCCCAAGAGTAGTGTTAGTGAAAATCGGGAAAATATTTGGTCGAGAGGGTTTTCTTTTTTTTTTCTTTTTTTTTGAGGAAAAAATACCTTTATTTCCCTTTATTTCCTCGGTATTTTCGGAGATAGATGTATTACGATATGCATTTCTTTTATATATTGAGAAAGTGAAATATCTCTTTTTTTACAATGGAGGATCTTTTTCGGGTTGAGTAGGTTTTTGTATTGAAAAATTGATGGTAAAGGATGATGTAACGAAAGACGGTGAAGTGCGTATTCCCTCAAGGGACGACTGGGGTGGCTTGAAAATTTATAAGAATAATTTTCATCTTAACGTACTAAAATATTTAAGTAAACTCATTCAATAGGGAATCTCTAAAGGATAAATTATTTATAGAAAAAAAGTAGTTAGATTCTTAAAGTAAAAAATATAAAGCTCCACTTACTTTTCACCTTTTTATTTAAAAAAAAAAGATGAGTATGCTGCAAAATGAAGAAGGGCAGAAATTCCTGAATAGTTCAAGTGTACCTCAGGTGTACTTTATTTATTCATTCACATATTTTTATATTCACAAATCACTCCTCTTTTTTTTGCCCCGTCTATTAATTTTTTTTTTAATTTTTTTATTTTATATTTTATTTATCACTCCTAATTAGAGCACTTCTAACATAAGCCTTTATTGATGCTGTGTCGCATTTGAAGGCTTCTATATTTTAATTAAAACTCTCCATTCGCAGAGATGTTGACACTTAATATAATTTTATATTATTATTTATATTTATTATATTATAGCAAAACTAGTTAGCACTTTTTTAGCAACATTAAAAGCAACTTTAACACAAAGTTTCGAAAAGGAATATTAATAATTTATATTATATGCATAACCTACATTAACGCCTCTATTCATTTAATTTCAAAAGGAATTGAAGCTTCTATAAAATTTAATTTATTATGGAATACGAATTAAAATCTATCCTCTCTCTATCTATCCTCTATATAATGTATAAGAAACACGACAATCTACAAGATAATATATTCTCTACAAATATGTCGTCGCGTCTTCATTTGTTGAAGTAACGGAATCAACTGAATTCTATGATCTAAAATAACTGTTCTGTTTCTGGTTAAGAAATATGCTGTTGTATGTTGTAGCATCCTACGAAAAGTTTCGATACCCAGACACCATCCACCCACCCAACAGGAGAAATTGCAACCACTTGGCATTGTTGTTTTTTTTTCTGTTGAATATTTGAAGGGGTATCTCTATCTAAATTCTTGCGAATAGAGGACCTCAGAACGCATGATCAGATTGAAGCTTTTTTTAGCTAAAGCTTCAGCAAGAGCGCGTAGAAACTCTTGTTGCATTCATGAATCAGGATGACCACGTGAATGGATCTAATATAGAAATACAGGTATAGAAGGATTGAATGGCGGAAATGTAAACAGAGAAGAGAAAATGCCCTTACTACGGAATATAGCGAAAAATACGAAACTTAGCGAAAAGTTTCTTCTATGGAATAATGTGGACTTTCTTATAAGCTCTAAGCTTTCAGAGACTTCTATGTTATAGGGGCTGAACAGAAACCATCCTTAGGGAGCTCCAGTGATATGTTTTACATCGAAACGCGATGTTGTTTTGTCCTGTTCGGCTCTATTAAATAATAAAAAAAGTAATACAATTTTTATTACATAAATATAGCACAATCCAATCCACAAAAAAAATCTTGTACACCAAAAACATGTACCTAATAAATTGACAAAATGAACTTTTCCATCGAACTTCACTCCTTAAAGGAACCCACTTAAAGTTTTCACTTATATCCTTATCTTACAGTAAATGACAGCGGATAACCCAAAGTTCATTGCTTTCGACATAACATTGTCTCCGACAAAGTATCCTATATTGTCGACAACTTTAAAGAATGGCACCAAACTGTCGTATTTGTTCAAGTGTTTTGACAAGAAAGTACGGTTCAAATGGGAAAATATTGTATGACCTGACCACAGATAACACTGTCTGAATTTTTGATTGTATACTTTTCAATGTCAACAAAAAAATTTTCAATCCATTTATAGCTTCTTAGAAATATTTTTAAAATTTATTAAATAAAAGTAAAAAGTTTGTAAGAAAGATTGAAATGTGGAATGGAAGCATTATTTATTAATGACATAATAAAATATTTATAGAAATATGGAACTAAGTTTTTATTTTAGGTTTTAAATTTTTATGGGACTAGAACAAATTTGTTTCGTAAATTATTTTAAAAGCAGAATATTTATTTTGTTATTCAATGATGAATGCCCCAAAAAATTGACAAAAAAACATTTATTCAATTTTAACCAATTACTAATAGACCAGTGCAAATAATTTTTGGAAACAAAAAAATTATTAACAGCATGACAAATGTTGGAAAGTGAAGGAAATATAGCGTAGTCGACTAGAAAAATTAATTCAAGTCGATTTGAGTTACGAGGGTGAAATAGGGGTAACTTTAAGGGGTGAAAAAGGTTTTTCACGATTTTCAGCGAAACTAGACCTCCTATCGAAAAAAGTTATATATAAAAGTTGTAGGTAATAAAAATATCTACAACTTTTGTACAAAGCATTTTTTCACATAACCTCAAATTTCCGAGAAAAATCGAAAAAACTAGTGTTTTTGTTTTTGATTTTTATCTCCCTTAAACAAATTTTTTTTTCACGAAATTATATGGAAACTTATCGTTTTATGTCCCAAACACGCTGTAATTTTTTTGAATTAAAATATTTATTTTTACGTTTTATTTTGAATTTAAACCTAAAAAGATACCTCATTTTCAGCCGAAAATGCCCATGTTCTAAAAACATTTTTTTCAAAAAATCTAAGGCTTTTTTCTTTTGTTGAAAGGTCTACTTTCAGAAGGTGTAGAAAAAATTAACATGACTATGGAAAAATTTGCCAGGAAATGCGAAAAACTGAAAAACCTGATTTCAAAAAGTTATTTTTCAATCATTGTTTTTAATTTCGTGAAAAAAAAATTTGTTTAAGGGAGATAAAAATTAAAAACAAAAACACTAGTTTTTTCGATTTTTTTCGGAAATTTGAGGTTATGTGAAAAAATGGTTCGTACAAAAGTTGTAGATCTTTTTATTACCTACAACTTTTATATATAACTTTTTTCGATAGGAGATCTAGTTTCGCTGAAAATCGTGAAAAACCTTTTTCACCCCTTAAAGTTACCCCTATTTCACTCTCGTAACTCAGATCGACTTGAATTTATTTTTGTAGTCGGCAATGCTATATTTCCTTCACTTTCCAACATTTTTCATCCTGTTAATAATTTTTATCACTTTTGCCTTTTTAAAAGGTATCTGCACTGGCCTATAAGAGAAAGTAATCCATATAATTCTTTTTTCATGCGTTTCGAGGCGGGAAGATGCTCATAACTTCCGAAAGGCTGCTGCATGGCGGTTATGTGGGACTTGAACCCACTAAAGCCACCTCCTGGTCTTCCACTCTCCCGTGGGACTGCCTTGTTAGCATTACGTCGCAGGGATGGATCAGCTTTTATCTAGTGTTAAGGCTCCAGTTACTTCTTTACTTTTCTCTCCTTCTCTTGCGGCTTGTTCCACCCTCAACTCGCTGTGTATAGCCTTCAACGTCGCTTCCACTTTCCTCCACACATCCTCGGACCTCATCATGTGGCATAGAATGTTCTCTAGTGTTAGTCGATCCTTCTAGCTGCGCTCAATTTTCAGTGAATCTCACACAACGAAAGAAAACGTTTTCTACGTTCTCCTGAACACCTTCGCGGAAGTATGGTTTATATCTTGCATGTCCATTGAGGAACTGCGTGAGGCCGTAGTTCACTTGTCCACGACTCCTCGTAACCCATCCCTGCACTTTTGGAATAAGTCTGTCTCGCGCTATCTGCCAGTGAACGATGTTTGGCTCCTCTGCAATACACATTGTCGTATATGGTCCTGTAGGCATTTTCTACTATTAGCCATCCATCCTGGCGCGGTGTTCAGTAGGACCGGTCTGGGATCTCCCGCGTCGGGCAGCGTTCTCGCAAGTGCTTACAAAAAGCGGATGTCTCCTGAAATAAAAAATTTTTTTACAACGGGCGAACACCGGCCGCTGGACTTTTTAAGGGCTTATGATGGTTGTAGAGTTTTTAACTATTTTTAATGGGAGCACATACGGTATCACGACGGCCAAACTTGACCAAAAGATTTAAATGGTCGACGGCAATTTTGAGCCAAAAAATAATCTGGACCAAATGTATCCTTGAATGTGCCTTATGGAAACTTGACCATTTTCGTTATGTACAATGGTCCTTTCGATTTATCCTACTTAAAGATAATCGATGCATAAGAGAAACGAGCTCGCCAGTCGTGGGTTTGTTGTACGTGAAATGTGTGGTGCGTGTTGATTTATATTTTAGTGGGAAATTTTCTTAATTAACCGCTCGAAGAAATAAAAAACAATCGAATAAAAATTAAACATTTAATTGCAGTGTGTTGATAACAATTTTGAAATGTTCGAATTCGAAGATATGAGCATCGGATTTCATGATGTTTTTCTCAATAAATACGCAGAGAGTTTTGAGTTCTCTTAATCACCAATCGGAAATTTTTCCCACATTCTCTATCTTTTTATAATTTTTATAGCTTTTTTGCTCTAACAACAATTTTTTTATACACTCTTGTAGTCTGGCAAAATATAATAAAAAGTAGTAAATAAAAAGACATTTTTTTTCGTTTCTTTTTTAAAAAAGTATATCCGTCTGTGTGTGTTGTGTACGGCCATACAGTTCTGCAACTGCAAGCAACCTTCTGATGCCCGTCACATGGCCGAGGACCATGTTTCAACCACGGTCTGTGTTGGCCCGTTGTAAGACCATCTTTTATTAACTTCCCAGTAGGAAGTTATT
Source organism: Thereva nobilitata (assembly GCA_963855945.1). Taxonomy (NCBI): domain Eukaryota; kingdom Metazoa; phylum Arthropoda; class Insecta; order Diptera; family Therevidae; genus Thereva; species Thereva nobilitata. The sequence continues at coordinate 37,275,896 of OY979696.1, forward strand.
GTAATCAGTCCGAAAGTCGGATTCGAAATTTTCAATGTATTTACACGTTTCAAGGTCCCGATAGCATTTTAAGCAAAAATTTGAGAAGAAATATGTGTGTGTGTGTGCGTACGTATGTGGTCATTTTTTCCTGCACGATTTCGCGCGAACCGAAAAAGATATCGACTTCGTTAAGGTGCCGTTCGAAGCGTATTAAAGGACATATGAATTGAAAAGAATTTCATAAAAATCGGTCGAGCCGTTTTTTTGTTTGAACGACTTAAGTGATTTTTGTACCGGCACGATTTCGCGAGAACCAAAAAAGATTTCAACTTCGTTAAGGTGCCGTTAGAAGCATGTTAAAGGACATATGATCTGAAAAGACTTTCATAAAAATCGGTCGAACCGTTTTTTTGTTTGAACGACGTAAGTGATTTTTGTACCAGCACGATTTCGCGCGAACCAAAAAAGATACCGACTTCGTGAAGATGCCGTTCAAAGCGAGTTAAAGGAAGTATGATCTGAAAAGATTTTCATAAAAATCGTTCAAGTCGTTTTTTTGTTTGAACGAATACTGGGAAGTTAATATTGTGGACCGAAAGGGTCAAAAGCCACATCCCAACTAGTTTTTACTCGGGCTTGTCAGCTATGGCTTCGAAGTAAGTTTTAAAAAGTAAAAAATTTCCATTTTTTAATATTTTGCTTTTTTTTTCATAGTTGCCAAGTAGCTTTTCATAGTTGGCAAAAGGCAAAAAATTGAAAATTGAAATTTTTTACATTTTTCAGAGTCCTAAAATGGGCATTTTAAATAAAGTAACGAAGTATTGCGTATGCTCACAAGAAAGTACATACAAGAACCTACAATTTAAAAATATATTACCGTACGATGATTTGGCATAAAATGGCGGCAATTTTAAAATTTTTCGAAAACTGCCAATTGTTGCCGTAATAATCGAAAGTTTTTTTTGTAATTTCAACCACGTATTTATGGCAACAAATTACATATTTTCTCCAATTCTTATCAAAATCCGACTATTTTCCCGTTTTTTATTTCATTTTTAGTAAAATAAAACAAAATTTCATACATTTTGGTTTTTTGAGGCTAGAATTCATTTTTAAAGTTTTTATACCGAATCAGTTCGATAGTCTATTCATTCACGAGTATTTTCCAATTTTTTTTATTTTTCTACGACCAACAGAACTGGAGAAATTATAAAAATAGTGTAGCAATGCACTCAAAATGCATCAAAAATGGACATTTATGCAATTTTCTCGTGCAGCAAAAGACAGACATTTTTTTTCGCTTTATCTTAACACATGTAAAGAAAAATAACAAAACAATCCAACTTCCCAACTACATCATAACTTCGCATTTTTTTGTTTAATTTCTCTCTACTACCAACGCAATAATCCATCGAAGTTAATTCGCCTATCGAAAATTTACACCACCGCCTAGTCAGTGCTAATTTCCCAAACCAATCTTCTACCGCCAACAGCCCAGCTCCTAGCAGAAGCATCTGGTCGTATTGGAAAGCCAATATGCTATATGGCTTATTAGCCTTTTTCAGGTTGCTGACTGGGCTCTGTGTTTCCGAAGTACTAACGTAAATTTTCCCCTGAGATTTGCATCTGTTAAAAAATCGTTAATATTATGCCTAGGATTTTATAGAAGGTTCAGTCGTTAGTTCTAGATAGTCCACTAAAATGGTAGGAAGGGTTAGAGATGCGTTGATAATTTCTGCTATCTCAATCAAGAATGAGTTTTCTGTTTTTGTTGATTGAATTGGATATGATTTCACTATTATGAAGACAGGGCACCTCTTGACTTACATTATGGAAGGCTTAAATGTAACGTAGAGAACCATAATATTCAAAGGAGTGTGTTTAGGCCCCCATCCACGGTCAAACAAATCATCAAACCAATTTTCGACAAACAACGCACACATTTATGCTTTGACTTTTGTTGGCCATCAACGAGGGAAACTTTCTTCAAACATCCCGAGCGACAATTCCTGTAAACAAAACGAACTTTCATATGCTTTACATGGCACACATAGAAAATCCACACACACATTTAAGCTGTTTGAAGGAAATATTAAACCAGACGAATATTTTCTTCAAACAGCGGCCAACTTCGAAAACTTGTATTTTATACACGCACACTTAGAATTTTTTCGATGTTGGCCACAAATTTGATGATTTGTTTGACCGTGGATGGGGGCCTTTTGAGTTTGAAAGCACTATGAGTGGGCAAACTCAGTTTTCAGCTATAAAATTAAATATTTATAAAATCCAGCAGGCTTGGAAAATAAAACAAAAAGTAAAATAAAATAAAACAGGAGTTGCACAACTGGACTCAATGCGATACGACATAGAAAGTTTAATTTAAATTGTTCCTTAACTACTATATGTAATTATAATAATAAGTATAATATTATATGTAATGGTTTATAAGAAATTGAAAGCGGTGTTTCAGTTAAAACCCCCCTAAAACCAAGAAAAGCAGCAGCACTCTTCTCAAGTCCGAAGCGTATGCGGAAAGAAGAGGCCCCAAAATATTGTGAATACCAGAACCCCAAATCGAAAAAGAAGCTCAACATACAGAGTGAAACTTGGTTATTACCTTGATTGAGCAGTTCTTATGATTGAACAGTCGATTATGCGGGCAGATTTTCCTGAATAGCTTTAGCTTCAGCTTCTTTTTCTGCTATTATATTTTGGAGAACTCCTTGGTGATGACTCTTCTATGAGATCCGGACTAACATAATCTGCAGAGGTTAGGATGGGTGCCGGGATTGTGTAACGATTCGATTCGAACGAGAAGAATTGGATGTGAACATAGATGTTCATAAATAGGCCTTGGATTTAATTTCTGATAACACCTCCGCTTTATAAATGAAAGAAGGGTTTGAGAATGAAGTAAAATTCTTCTTGATGGAAGTGCCCAAGCACCAGCAGTTTTTATTGCCTTCAGTGGTATTGAGAGTGTACACTTCTCAACCTTCCAGAAAATTATGTTTAGGCTTTCTTCATATGAAATTACAAGATTTTTGAGAATTAAAATACCAATTTTTTCCTTCTTTTGAAACTGCGCAATTCTAGGATAAAAACTACTGGAGAATATTGATTTATACTTTTGAAAATTTTTATATTTCGAAATCCTCTAAGAAATTGGATATCGTTTCGTGATAAAATACAATTCTTAAAAAAATCAGACTTGTAAAAAAGTTTATTTAAATTTGTTATTATCAACCCTTACCATCATAAATCTACCCTAAATATTAATAACACAGAAAGCAATAATACGGAGTTTCCTAGTTTATTACCTATGCTGAGTTATGTAAACACGTTCACAAAGGGTGGGTAAATTTAAGGACGTCAATAGAAAGGAGCCCAAACAAACTTTCCCAAATATATCAAATACTGAATAACTTTGTAAATCACAAACGAACCCACATTCAAATATTAAATTCCAATTTTCCTCTCAATACAAAAAATAAATATCGATTCAAGTTTGCTCACTTTGAATGTTAATCCGGTTTCAAAACTTGATCCATTATGAAATCCCACCAGAGCCAAATTTCTCTAGCAGCGCTTGTCAATGAATTCTAAATAAATCTAAGTCAATTCCGGGGTGTGTACCGTCGTCGTCCGTAAAAGCTAACCAGTGTACCGTAAAAGGATTTCGGGCATGTGGTACATAAAATGGTCAACAGGAATCCTGTCAACATGGCAGCGGCGTTTCCTTCCTGATTTAATGCATTATTATTTATGTAATAAACTCCCAGGCGGCCCTACGTGAGCCGCCTTACAAATACCTTAAGCCTTATCCACCACGACGTTGTGCCACTCCCCGTGCTACGTCTAGAATTGAATTTCGGAGATTTGTTTACTTCGGTTATGAGATCGCAGTCGTCTGAATGTGGAATATACATGGATTGGCAGGATTTTGACGAAGCTCATGCTGGTTAAATTAGGGATGAAATTACCTATTTTTTGTGTTATTATGAGCTCTAGGGGTGGGCGATATTTGCGAAGAAATGTGAAGGAAAAAATTTAATTTCATCTTTGTTTAAGGCAATTTCATAGGCACCAAACAAGGATCCTGGCACGGCCGCCCAATATCATTGGAATGAGAATAAATTTTTATAACAAACATATATCGCCAAAAATTTCAGGGAAAACATATTATAAGATTGTATTAAAAAAATTCATGGGTCTTAAAAAATCGATTTGCTTGAAGCAGTAACCAAACATGTATGCAAATGTTTATGGGATTCCTTGTGGAGGCACCATATTCAGGAGTAAATAAAATAAAATGAACCAAGTTAGCCTAGTATTGTAGTTACTACAGTTTTTACTATTCACATCGATAAAAGCCGGTAATAGTCAAGCATAACCATCGTATTCGAGCAAGTAAGCATATGTTCACAATTTTGTTCCATCCCTGTTATGATAACAGTCATTTCATATTGCTGCACACTTGAACAAAGCGGTAGTAGAAAAATTAAGCACAACTGAAATATTTGTGGTAACATTAGAGAAGGAATTTTATTATAGATATAAAATCTGATCATTATCTGTTTGAATCTACATATTCGTCTTACATTGTTGGTAATATTATTGTATATTTGAATTTTTTAGTTTTAATGCTATGTAATAAATATAAGTGAATACCAACCTCCAAAATAAATTTAAAAAATATCTTTCTTTTTCCGCGTCCTGAATTGAATCTAGTGAAGAATCCTTACATAAAGAGTGTTCCGTGGCAGATTTAAAATTTGAAATTCGAATATTTATAAAAACCGTTGCGCGGAGGAGCGGGATGTAGAGAGGGAAGATATAGTTCGCTCTGGACACAATCGTCCAGTCCAATCGTTAAAGGGTTGATGATAGTCAGTAGGAGTGTGACACTACCGTCAGGATGGGGATTCCCAGTGGTGTCTCCTGACTTAGACATGGGCTCTACAGGCGTTTACATATTCCGTGCTGCGCTTCGTAAAAAAAACCTGTTGAAGTACCCATAATGAACGTCTTTTTTCTCAAGCTAACTGGATCAAACTGCTTCTCTTGGCATTACGATTATATCGGTGAGTATTCTACATTCAAATCTCTCTTTATAGCTTTGTTAATGACGAATCGCCCGACTACTACTTTGCTTCGATTCCTCTAGTTATTGCGTAGAGCTGTTTGAAGGAAGCCCGCTTCCTGTCCTCCAACCAATGGACTCGATAGGTGCAATCTTCAAATATTTTCACTCCTTTCGGTTGATATCTGAAACTTCCCTCCATCTTCGGAATCCTCGTTACATTTTAAGCATATCTCTTCTTGCTTCGGTATTCGGCAGCTCAATCAGTACCCTAGGTTGTCGTCACGTAGTCAGATCATTCCACTGTTTCTGCTGTTCCTTTGGACCCTTTTCTCAATACAGCTCCTTACAAAATTTCTACCAATGGAAGAATATTGTTCCAAACTTCAGAATTCCGCCACGTCAGTGATGCGTAAATCTTTGTCTGGTTCCTTCGTCTAATCACCGCCTGATTTCAATATTGTTTCCTTGCACGTGACCTTCTAAGTGTGATCCAGAGCGTGCTGTAGAGCCAGAATATCCACTTGGTAAAGTAGACGTATATATGTCAATTATTTACTGTATTTTATTTCCTTTCTATTCCCTGGACCTTGTCTAAGTTCTTAGTGTTTTCTGCGAAGCTCTAGTCCAAAAAATCACCGATGTATAGTTTATGATTGCCTTTCTCATCATATTCTATGCTTAGTATACTGATCACGGTGAGTTACTCGATCTTAGCTCACACACTCTGTTACAGAAGCGAAGTGCCATCTTTATAGTCTTAATCTTTTCTTGAATGTTGTTTCCAGTTCAGCCACGAGTCCAAGTATATAGTGTACGTAGATATTTGCCCATTCCATTCATCTGATTTTGATCTTCGCTACGAAGAGCACCAAGGGCTAAAACTGAAACAGTGTCTATTCCGATGATATTTATGGTGACGACTTGTTCTGTGCGCCGCTGTTCTTCCACTCCGAGGCAATCCTTCATCGACGCCAGCTTTAGCAGTTTAGACGGTATGGTGGCCGACTACCATCACCGAGTTCCGTGGTTCGAATTCACTCCGGTATAGTTTTTCGTCTTTCTATTTTTCCTCTCTAAAAAACTTTCCTTTTTTCTTATTTTTCCTTTTTACAACAGAAGTCCTGTTCTTTCGGGTGCCATTGCTTGTAAGCCTAATAAGCAAGGAACCATCACCTGTTCGATAACCGAAGTCAGCGTTCTGTCGCGATACCAGTGGATGGGAACCGGCGGAATAAAACCGCATGTTGGCGTTGCCAGTCTTTCCTCTGTTCTCTTTACCATACGTACTGCCGACTAAAGCTCGCTGTCGGACATTTCCCCTAATGATAGAACCGTTGCTACTACGTAAGGGGCTCTGAGCAGTGCAGTGCTTATAAACTTGCTGCGTACCATATTCGCCAACCTGGTGCAATGCCAATTCATCAAGCCCAGCAAAGAGTCCACGCATTGCGGCCATCTTTTAAAGACCATTCATCGAAGCTGCGAATATCCCGACTGATTTCCAATTGCCTGTTGTTTACCAACTTCACTACCATGTGGCTGACCTCACACCTATCGAGAGTTATCCTTCAATTTACTGAACTTTATTTTATCGAAGACATCTCCACGGATCTCTGTTTTTTTATTTCTTTCGGATTGACCTTGTAAAAGCGTTCTCTATTGCTGTAGCCGAAGTTTACATGCTCTCTTTTACGATCTCGTGAATAATGCAATATGAAGAATGAGACTATTACAAAAGTTTTACTTTACGTACCTACGCATGCGACTGAGAGGTCTGATGAAAACAAGTGCGACAGTCACACCTCCTGCAATCCGTGCTTGACATATGGAAGCACCGCCATGGGAAGCTTGAGGCGGGTCATGGGAAGACTCGGTTATCCGATTCGGTGTCACCAGTACCTGGGGCCGTGAGGTGGAAAACGTATCCCTGAAGATCAGGCAGGTGATCAGCCTTCTTCGCCACTTGCTTTACTTGCTGAGCATAGTCTTCAGATTTAAAGGCCGGGGACGATAGGTCCACGTCACTGCAGTAGAACCGATCTTTGACACAGCCTACCCACCATCACGCTCCAACGAGCCAGTCGCCCGTTTAAGCCGGCCTGACTCATGAACCACCTCAAGCTTGCATGGTCCGTGATGCTCCTGTGAAGCGCGTATACCATCCCGCCATGCCGAAAAAACGTCTTACTTGCTTGGCCGACTTGGGGACCGGGAAATCTTTGATGGCCGCCACCTTATCGGGGTCAGTCTTAAGAGACCTGTCGCCAATAATAAAGTCTGGTATTTCACCTCCCTGACGTAAAACCAACTTTTGGTTAGGTTCACCGTTAAACCTGACCGGCGGAGGTAGTCAGCGACTTGTTCCAAGTTATGGAGCTGGGTTTCGAAGCTAGGAGACAACACCAATAAGTCGTCTAAATAGATGAATATGCGTTCTCTAAGAGAGCGAGGGATCATTTTCTCCATGAGGCGACACATGCTTTGCGCGGCGTTACAAAGCCCGAACGGCATCACCATGAATTGGTATATGGTCTTCCAGGGACGGTGAAGGCCCACTTCTCACTGGATTTTTCCTCCAAGGCATCCAGAAGGCATCCTTGAGGTCAATCGCAGAGATGAATCGGGTATCCTGCAACCGCCCTAAAAGACTGTCCATGTGAGGCAATGGATAGGCGTCCTTCACAGTCACCGCGTTCACCTTCCGGGAATCCAGGCAAAGACATACTTTACCAGGCCTCCGGACCAAAACTGTGTTAGTGTTAAAAACCCCGGATAAGCCTCTGATCTTAACTTTGTAAATCCACCACTCCTGAGTGAGTGAGCTTTAACCAGGTCCTAATTTATGTGGCAAACCTTTAGTTACCGCAACAGTTGTAGACGCAAACATCGCAAAAACGAGGATACGATTGGTAGAACATATTCAAAGTAGTCCAGGTGAATTATTATAAACAAACAAATGCGCCCAAAAGGAAATATAGGTCGAAGAAGGTTTACGAGCCCTACACCAAGCCAGATACTGACAATTCTGGAGTGGGATGTTACAGGGAGCCAAATCCAATAACACGCTATGTAGGTAGTGATGATAGTGGGATATAGTAGATAGGATAATCGTTGGTGTTTCAAATCCCGATGGTTTCAAAGACATTTTTAAGGTTACATATTTAATTTTTTATTTAGCTACGAATAGATTTTTCTAACTTGCCATATTAAAAATTCATTGTCACGAAAGATACATCTCGCTATGTAAGAAAAGTAAGTACCATCATTCGCTATCTCATCTTATTAATATTACAATTGTGCAACTATTAAAGTTGCTGGTGAAACTTCTGCTCCATTATTTCGTAATTGTAAGAAATACCCTAGTAGCAAAGCTTTATGCAAAGGCTTTGCACAAAATTTGCTCAAATCTAACTCCGCAATATCCTGAATTATTTGTGCAAATGTTTTGCATTATTTTTTTTTCTGAAAATGAACTTATAAATTGAAATTTTAAATGGAAATATAAATGAATTTAACCCTTTGACCGATGCCCTGGCTAAAAACTATCCAAAATAAAAGTTTGCCATAACTTGAGATTATATAAAATTTCGAACACAAAAAAAAAACTCTGGGGTGGAAGCAGGTAAGTTGTTTCAATCGACCTCTTCATACAAAACTTCTGAATTTTTCTATGGAGAGGTCGATTGAAACAACTTACGTGCTACCACCCGCTGGATATTGCGGAGCTAGATTTGAAAAATTTTTGTGCAAATGTTTTGCATGAAATTTGCACAAAATTTGCACAAAGCGTGCTACTAGGGTATTAAAATTAATAAAAATTTCTCTTATTTAATTAAATTCCTTACTGCATACTGCATTACATGAAAACTGCACTGCACACTAAAAATTTGAATAAAAACCACCGAAAGTGCAAAGAATATTCAAAAGGAATAAATCTCCACCAAATCTAACAAAAGAGTTATTGTAAAAATTCTTAAGACTGAAAAGTCATTTTTTACAGAATTTCCTTAAAGTCCTTTATCGATTTTTGTTCTTCGCAAGAACAATTTTAAAAATTCCCTCCTAATATTTTTGTGGTATCTTTTTTGGTGATTCTTAAAAAACTTTTAAACATTTATTCAGCTGAAAAAACAATTGGGGAAGGATATATCTCCTACATCTGTTCATAGCTGGGAAAGGATCTTTCTTGAAAGTTATCTCCCGAAAGCGGAGTTTTCTTGCTTGAATTGTGGCTATGGGGTGATGAGTTACTTCGGGGTTTAGTTGTTACCATTGAAGGAGTAATTTTTCGTGGAATATATCTGACGCTAAGTCATTTTTAATTCCTAGAATTGGCTCGAGGAGTTGTATTTACTTTCCGAATAATGGCTTTTGTGGGATGTTCAAGATTGTCGTAGATTTAGAAAGAGATAATTTGAGTTATGTACCTACTTTAACATTTATAAGAAACATAGGTACACCTGAACAAAATGACAAACTTGTAAGCCAAAGGGTTTTCTTTGAAGCACCCTGTCTATAACGATCTCTACAAATAGTGATTTATTTGTTTAACTCAGTCAATTTACATTGTGAACGATGAAATCTCCCGCAATAGTAATTTCACACTCCGGGCAGGAAAATAAACACCCGGAGATCTGGATCCGGAAATAACATCAAATGTTGAAGTTGAGTATTCTTTACTTATGTTCGGGCTTCTGTATAGGACAGATGAGGTTGTGCAGTGTCCTCCGTTTCTTGGCATAAGCCTAAATCAGCATCAGGTGGTTTTTGGGTTTCACTAAGTGCGAAAATGGGTAGTTTAAAATTCAATAAATGACACTCCACAAAAGAAAAATTCGCATGAATTTCACGAAGGCTACAAAAATTTAAACAAAAATTTTTGAAACGGGGCTTCAGTTGCGTGGGTTCAACGGGCACATTTCACTAAAACAGTCGCGCAACAATGAGAGTCAATAAAATTTGTCCTCTTCAGGGTGTTATGCCAAATTAATTTCACTGACCAATTTTGGCCGCGATATCGGTCCGAGCTTTGAATTTGTATAGAATTTTTAAATGTGTTGTTTATATTTTTTCATTTTTTAGAATTTTACGCTTTTTTTGCTAGTAATTTTTACCGCGAATACGTAATTTAAAAGCCCCAAAACACAGGCGCTCCATCCATCCAAATTGCACCGGGCGACATCAAAACCTCGCCATTTTTGAAGTCGGACTATACTGGGCTTAAATAGCACTTCAATCGTTGCTGAACCAGACCAATCAATTATCATTTTTCAGTTTCCCTATGACATTTGTAACTACTTGTATTGTAAGCTCTTTGGGTTTGTATCCTTTCTTTATCATGTTTACTTCTTTGTAGAAACTCAATTATTGTAATTTGTTTAATTGCACTAATTCCATTAATATAAAAGCTTTAGTAATAGAAAGGTCAACATCAACCTACCGAACAAGGTTCAAATGGCAAATGTTCACGTGGGTTTCATTACCCCCTCGAAATTTATACTGAATTGTTAAGGCAAAACGTGTAGTACAGAGTTACAGTTAAATTCTTCGAAATAAAAATCACAAAAGCCAAAATAATTCTTTCACACGTGCCAAACCTGTTGTCTACGACCCTATAAAAGAAGCAATTAAAATAAAGATTGATCATTAACCACCGTAAATGGAACACAAACTGTATTCCACATAATTGTGAAAGTTACTGCATTAAAATCCCTCAGATTATCCTTACATAATCCTTTATTTTTTACCTTTTAACAATTCCAATAAAACATGAACAGCATTTCCCATTTATCTTCCATTTTTACCATAAATCGAATGCTATTAAGGCCTGTAATAAGTTTTAATCGCCTGCTCTCGTCCAATAAACTGAAATCAATTTCCCTGCCGCCATCACACACCATAAGCGTATTCCGTGCCGAGGAAGTTCTCTTGGAAATTATTATTTTCAACATCGCTTTTATGAATAACAATAAAAATCTATCGAATCCGTCCGCGCCGCGCCATCTTCAGTGAAATTGATTAACCCTAAATAAACTGCCGTAAATCCTTGTTATTTATTATTTCGCTCGGCTAGTGGCGGTGCGAACTTTTATAGGTGCTCCCTGATACCTCTCTCTCCCCGATGCCAGCGCGCATCTGGTAATCACACTTGATCCGAGCGTTATTTATTACCAACAGGAATAAACAACGCACGCAACCTGAGTATTTATCGCCGGGGCTGTAGAGCTTAAACAACCAATATTTGTTGTGTTACCTTTAAACGGCTTTTCAGATAGGCCGCCACCACCACCACCCATGGGCATGACCTTGACATTTACAGAACTGCTCGGATGTAAACACATTGTCATCGTAAAACTTTGAGCATATACTCAATTGTAATGGACGCTCCAATTTCACTTCGGCAGTTCGGCATGGCCATCAACTGAAAGTAATGACGCTATTTTTATTCAGCTTTAGGTCCACACGGTAAGAGATCAAAGATGGGGTAGTCGGTTTCAGGCCCGAAGAAAGGCGAATTTCTTTTATTTGCGGAAACGAGTCTTATTCCAATAATTCAAGGTTGAGCTGTTGGTGGGTGCTTAAGCTTTTTCCAGCTTTTATGGATTCGAATTTATACGAGCAAAAGTTATTGACGAATGATGTTATTGTTTTCTTCCTGTTTGTATTAGGACTTTCTTTCTCTGGTGATAAGAATAGATCCGAGGTAAAGTCTTGAGTGTTCCTATAAAAAAATTGTATACCAATAATAAAAATAAAAAACCTATGAAACGATGTGCAAAAGGTACGTTTTATCTATTCTGTTGTATAATATATTTTCCATCAATTTTATCTAAATTCACGCAAGACTAAGTTCAGTGTCTTTTGTGTTTTAACATTTTACATTAAGTCTAAATTTAAGCGATATAAATTGAATGTTAAATAAAACTTCAAACATGAAGCTACATTTAGGTAGTGTTGAAATCCTTTTCACATAATGCGAAGGATAGTTCGTAAATAATGACCAATGGCGGAATGATTGACGAAATAATAATAAAAAATAGGTCAATTATATTTCAATTCCTTAGCAAGAATCATACGATATTTCGTATTTCCTTTCTAAATACACAAGCTTAAAATAACGCCCGCACCGGCGTCAGGTTCAGTAACTGCTGAGGATCAAAGATCATACATCAACATCGCTGCTGTACGTGACAAAATATCCTCACAGAAATCTACAGTGCTTGAGGTGAGAAAAAGGCAGAATTTTACAGCATCCTAAGTAAAGTTTGAAGGCTTGAATAGCCTAGAGGTTAAAGGCTCCCGACTACCACCCAAGAGGTCCGTGGTTCGATTCTACTCTACTCTTTTTTTTCTTACTATTTTTCCGCCTAAAGCTTGGTATCCGACATTGAACTCAGTAATAGAACGGTCGAAAGGGACTTTCCTCTTGAGCTGGAAACAGATTGCAGCGGTCATAAGAGTCTATCTAGCGTTGATAGACGTCAATATGAATAGGTATACACACAACCTGATTATGCTGAACATAATGCACGTTAAGTGTATCTTTTGATATTTATCAGTGCTAATGACCGCTGAAATATGTTAGTAGTTTAGTAGTAGTAGTAGTAGTTAGTAGTGAGTAGTTTAGTTTTAGTCTTTTACATAAAAAGAGTTAACAGTGGACCGTTGAGTAGTTTTGCTTTTGATTAATCGTTTCTGTGAAAGTCGTGCGTAACAAGACCAATAAGGACGCAACCATTAATAGATAAACGAAATGTGTTCCGCTGAATATACTTTCTTAAAGAAAATCTTCATGCGACATGCAGTCGATTTAGGGGTAGTTTTAACCCTTTAGGATTATCCCTTATCATAAAATTTGGCTTGATTTGGTATAGATAAACCACCTTAGCAATTAAATATTGAAAAAAGTGAATTTCATTGGATTATTTTTGATTATTGGGCCCTGTTCTGTAATTTTTCATAAAATAATATTTTATGTTATGTTATGATGATAAAATTTCTTCTTCATAAAATAAAAATTAAATATTTTAAAAATTCGTATTCTGCCATGCTTTCTTAAAATTATTTTATAAAGTCTTTTACGAACACATAACATAAAATATTTAGTACAATCCGCTCCGCTATGGGTTCTATTAGGTTTTGTACAGCTGATCGGTTGAAAATGAAAAAAAATAAAATTTTAGTGACCGACCGAAACAGGATTTGCAGCCGAAACCGAAACCGAAACCGAAACTTCGGCCTCGGTTGCAGATTCGGCCGAAACCGAAACCTAAACTTATTTAGACATGTTAAAATTTCTATTGTATGCTGAAATCTATAGTATACGTTTTACATGTCATATACTTAATTCGTGTTAAATGAAATAAAAAACAACAATTAAGGTATGTAAGATAAAATAGTTATTTATTTATCTAATATTAGTATTCGTAATTAAAAAGTCTTATATTCTACGCTAAAGCGAGATGCGAGATAATGCGGACAGACGCGGGCGGCGCACAGTGGGACAAATAGCTCATTTTTTGGACAAACGATAATTCCCAAGCCTGGAATTGATGAAAGTTAAAAAAAAATTTTAAACTATTCTTTATAAAATTGCCTTTAATTCTATCGAGCCCGAATTTTGAAATTTCAAAATTAAAGATGATTTTGTAGGAAAATTAAAAGTTTATCAATAGATTCTTTAAAATTATAAAAAATTGTTACTTGGGGGTTTTTTTGGAAACCAAAAATTAATTAATAATTATTAATTTCAATAATTTTAAAGAATCTTTTGATGAAATTTTTATTTACATACAAAATTTATGTCCGCCATATTGGATTAGCCATCTTTAATTTTGAAATTTCAAAATTCGGGCTCGATGGAATTGAAGGCAATTTTATAACGAATAGTTTAAAATTTTTTTTTTAAATTTCTTTAATTCCAGGCTTGGGAATTATCGCTTGTCCAAAAAATTAGCTATTGGCGCACCATGGGAACAGTGTCGTCTGTGAAGGCGCAGGCGGTGCGTGATAATCCGCAAAAACGTGGAAGCCAGCTTAATAAAAGCAGTTTTCCTACGTTTTCACCAAGCAGGTTACTCCGGCTATATGCGTACATTTGTCCAGCGGCACTAAATAGCACGAACTCACCCGAACGAAGCGCGACAATTCACGAACACTGATTTCGGTGAGGACGAAGTTTCGGCTAAATTTTTGGCAGAAACCGAAACTATGGCCGAAACAAGATTTTTTGGCCGAAATTGGCCGTAACCGAAACGGAAACCGAATCTTCGGTCGGTCGCTAAAAATTATGAATGAAAACAAACAAAATCAAAGCGCGCCTTGTTTCAGTATCTGACAAAATACAATTTGTTGGGCATATTAATTTTTAATTTAACTCAAAACTCAATGAAAACTACTTTCACGCAAATGTCAATTCCCGTCTGTTATTTTCATAAAATGGGTTAAAATACCTGGAATATGTGCTGCTTAGATTATTTTATGTTATGAAACGTAACAGGAAATATTTTATGTTATGATTCATAAAATAAAATAAAATTTGTCGGACAGAATAGGGTTTTAGGGAATTCATAACATAAAATGCATAACATAACATAAAATGATAAAATTCTACCGACAGAATAGGACCCATTATTTAAATTATCCCGAAAAAACCTTAAAAAGGGGTGTTTTTTTCCATTTTTAAGGGCGACCCCAATACTTTAGGGCTGCGGGACCTCGATTTTCGTGATCAGCGACCCAAAAAACATATAGGAAACAATTTTTATAACGCCCCACGTTTTGAATGAAATACAAGCCAAAATGTAAAGTTATCGTGTCGAGAGCTGCATGGAAGTGGGTAGTTCTTGCACTGTCGTTTAACGATCTTCTCTGGGCACCGCGCGCACTCAGTTGTACAATGCCTGGTATACAGGCTCTGTCAGGATGGACCTTCCCCCTCCTACCATACTCATGGAACTTTTGTGTACCAATTAATCAGGAGAGAGCCAAGTCTAAGAGGAGAGGAGTGGAATTGGGGATCCCCCGAACTTTCATGAACTCATTCCCAACAGACCGAGATCACAATGGGATTGGAACATTGTTCAACAAGACCCTGCTCGAACAGTCAAGCCTAAGCGACAAGCCACTAGGCTGACTGCTGAACTGGTTCGAGCGGTCTGGCCTACAAATATAAGATATAGGGTGTAGGCCAAGCAAGTGGCCGTGGTGTTTTTGGACCCAATACACCACCAAAAAAAAAAGAAGACTGTCCACTGTTGTTTTATGAGTGGAATGTCGGCAAACTACAGTCGGAAAGATAGTAAAAAGAAGAGTGAACGTGGTTTTACTACACCGGCTCCCATCTAATACTATACCTAGACAAAACTCTGATTTCGCTGATTGAATAGGAAATGGCTTCCTCGTTTATTATGCTTACGGGCCATGGCAGGAGGAAAGACAGATAATTCCTGTGTAAAGGGAAGGATAAAAAAATAGGAGTGATGGGAGAAATGAGAGCAATGGAAAAACGATTTGGATTTGAACCACGAATCTCAGGGATGGTAGGCACGATTAAAATTATACCGACCTTTGTTTTAAAGCCCACAAGGGTCGACATGTATTTTAAAGCCCATAATTTAGCAAAAACAATTGTAACGGAACACAGCCAAATTTAGCTTTTAACAATACAAAAAACGAGGTTTTTTCAGTTACACTGCTCCCACCACCAAAACCACTCAACAAATTTCTATTACCAAACATATTTATTATAGATAAAGAGAACATAATCTAAAAGTCCTTTTAATGTATTCATCCACTAGTACTGAAAAAAGCCAGTATTAATGAGGAAATTCTAGATCTATTCAACAACCCTATGCCTTTTCAATATTTTAATAAATCCACTCACAACTGTAAAGTCAATGTTTATCGGAACGAAAACACGAACCTTTCATCCTTATGCTCTAATAACATTTGAATTACTTTGAAATTCCGAAAAAAAATTGTTGACAAACGTAAAATTTATTTACGCTAATGACTTAAAAAATTCCAATTTTCCGCTAAGTGAGAATTCTTCCCCACACACTTTTCCACCACACAAAAAGAAAAACGCATCGTTCGGCGTATATTTGCTTAGGAGTTAAAGAGAAAGTAGGAAGAAAAAAAACGAACTTTTCTTGCTTTTATTCCCCGTGGAGTTTTCCTATTGAAGAAAAACTTCAAAGGATCCTTTGACAATACATCCATCAGGCGACGAAAAGGGAAATTCGTGAATTCAAAGCACGAACTTTATTAGCCTTTTTCGAGATAAGGGCCGAAAGAAATAACTTGAGACTCTCTTCAGCTCGTGTGTAAACCGTTGAAGCGTCCTGTCAACGTTGTCGTCGAGATCCTTAACAACGAAATATTGTAATATATCCTTTTTATTTCGAATATAACGGTGGTATCAAAATGAAATCTAATCACGCTTATATACGAGAGCATGCTTTACGGCTAGAGATTTCTACGTGGACCAGGTAAGTTTCAGATTTTTGTGTTCAAGATGGACGTGAAGCGAATGCGAAACCAGATCGGCCTTAAATTCGTCTGCTCTCATTTTTGTGCGGTAATCGAATATTAATATATAAAAATGAGAGTTTCTAGGTCTTTTGTGGGAGTCTTAAATGGATTAAATGGATTTACAGTCCAGTAACTTTTAACCTTTAGTTTATGATCCAGAAAGAAAATCACAACAGTTAGCCTAAAAGTGTGCCATAATAGTGATTGATATGAACGGTATGCGATACGGATGTCTAAGTAAATGATTGGTATAGCTTCGGTTGTATACATTTTCCTAAGGAGTAGACTCATAGATGCCTTGCATGTTTTCATTTAATATTAGGAGCCGCCCCGCATCCCATTAAAAAAATACTTTTCAGTAGGTTTTCAGGCGGTGGCAGTTAATTCATTGTTATTGGTCTCTACGTCCCTCGGTCATGATTCCATCCACACTCTTTCGTTGAAATATCATTCCCCAACAATAATTGCACCTATAAATATACCTTTTCTCTAAATGTTCGGAGACTGAATCAGGTGTACCTACGCACTAATGATGCCAATCGTACACAACTAATTTTTAGTTATAATTCATCTTTCGTCTTCTTGGGTTCATTGTATAATGCAAGAACGTATGTGATTCCAGCTGTACGTTTATCATAAAAAACATTTTCATTCGAAAAATATTGGACGGCTTTTCCAGATTGTCCATTTTCTCAAAAATCTTTGCAAAGAAAGTCTGCATATGTTTCTACGCCTATAAAAAGACTTTCGGCAAGAGATGGGGTCTCAAGCCAAAGGTGGACCTATGGATGTACATAACCGTGGTACTTACAATTCTCTAGTACGGCTCGCTGCTACGATGCCCAGCGCTGAACAAGACTTATAATCTCATAAAGTTAAGAAGGGTCCAGAGGACGAAGGCTTACAATGAAATGCCCTACGAACGACCTTAATGATCTTTATGCCGGATCCACACGTTTGTCAAGGCTTGGCAAGCGTTCGCAAATTGAAAAAGCTTTTTTAAAACAAACGTGTGGACGCATCACAAACGCTTGCCGCAAACTTCCTTTGCAAGCGTTAGCACGTTTGCTTTGGTTTGCCGAGAATCCACACTCCACCGGATCGGCCACAAGCGTCGGCAAGCTTACACAAGCCAAGCCAAACGCCTTATCCACACGTTTGAATTTGTGAATGCTTGCCAAGCCTTGACAAACGTGTGGATCCAGCATTAGAACCTGCTTTCTCCCGAACTTCATATCAAACATCTAGTCTCGTGCAGTGCCCTTAGCCAGTGGCGTACCTAGAACTTTTGCCGCACGGGCGGTCTCCAATTTGCCGCCCTTTCTAAGTGAAATCAAATACTGGTTTTATAAATTAATAAACATAAATAAATAATTGTAATTGAGACAAACTACAGGTGGGGAACTTTTTTACCATTGGTTTCCATATTTAAATTAGGCAGTAATAAAGTAGGCCGCGTAAGTTGTAGCCCAGGGAAATTAGCAAACACGAAAGGAGACAAAATGGCTAAAAATTGGTCCACAGCTTTCGTGGGACTTTTTAAGAAAACAATTTCGGAATCGCCAAAAAGACATGGCTGCCGGAAATATCGCGTTTTTCCATTGTTTTCCTTATATCTCGGTTTTTATAGGTCGTACAACCCCGTGCGAGGGCCCAAAATGTTGACAATAAAATTCTCTGCAACTTTAGTTCTTACAAAAATGTTGACACGACTAACCCTTTTAAAGTTATTCAAGGTCATAGTTACGAAAAGTCACTTTTTGGCAAAAAAGTCACTCTAAAACTGCCTTTTTCGAAATTTTTTTTTTATCAGTCAATACGAAACGTTATTTCCTATATAAAAGCCCTCGGGAAAGTTGCTATTTTATTTCCACTCATTCTTCAGTTAAAAAAACGAAATTTTGACTATGATTACCCATGACTCTCGAAGTTGGTCGGGTAGAAGCTTTGCTTTTACAGTTTTAGGTAGGTGGGAGTATTCTGCGTGTACTGCTATCTTATTCATGAAAGTAGGTCATAGGGTTACAAAAATACAGGGTGATATGTAAACCTCTACAAAAAAAATTCAAAACACCCTAGCGGCTAAACCGTTACGATTTCCTTCCCCCTCCCATACGATTTTTTGTTCGCCTATCCAAAACCTATCCACAGCCGGCCGCTTTGTAACTTTAGGTGGGACACCCTGCATAAAGAAAACAATATAAATTCGAAATAATTTGTCATAATTTTTTTCATTACCCTCCATTTTCCGATCAAACGTGAGGTTTTCCGGAAAAAGGTTGGAGAAACTTTTTTTTCGAGAATTTTCTTAGCTTTATTTTTTTCGATTGACATTTTTCCAATTTCGACGTTTGGCCCGAGTTACGGCCGGGAAACCGTCGGAAAATCCGTTCAATCGAACGTTCTCTTGATTTTCACAAAGTACGGCCCGGAACTCAACGGTTACCTTTTCCCCTATTGCTAAATTCCCACCATTCTAAATTTCATTAACTTAAAATTTTTTTTTGCAGTTTCAGTGATTTTTTTACTCTGGACGCTGTACTACTATAGAAACCGAGTAACAAGGAAAACACGGGAAAAGCGCAATATCTCCGGCGGCCATTAAAAAGTCCCAATTAAGCTATAGACCAATTTTTAGCCATTTTGGAATTTTGTCTCCTTAAAATGCTGATTTCCCTGGGCTATTAATATACTTATAAATGCAACTTTTATAAACTCAAAAACTACCGAACCGATTTTAAAAATTCTTTCGCCAATAGAAATCTCTATTATTATCAGCGAGTAACATTTTATTTTATTTTTCAGAACATAGAAATTCAAGTGGGTATCTAGAGGTTTTTTAAGATCCCAAATAACGAATTTGCAGTCGAAAATTATGAATTCAAAATGGCCGACAAATTTGCAAATTGTGTTCCGATTCCAATGAAAATCGGTATATAGGATTTTTTAAGGTAAGAAATAACGAATTTATGATCAGAAATTACAAATTCAAAATAGTCGTGCCAATATGGCGGACGAATTTTGTCAATTTTGTTCCGATTCCAATTGAAGTGGGTATGTAGGGGTTTATAAGGTCGCAAATAACGAATTTTTGGTCAAATCTTATAAATTCAAAATGGCCGCGCCAATATGGCAAACGAATTTGCAAATTGCGTTCCGATCCCAATGAAAATCGGTATATGGAAGTTTTTAAGGTAGTATATAAAGAATTTATGATCAAAACTTATAAATTCAAAATTGTGGGACCAATATGGCGGACGAATTTTTCCAAATAAGTGTCATTTCCCGGTTAGCTGTATGTAGGTTGTTCAAGAGTTGGAAAATTGAAAAATTTGAAAAAACCGCCCCACAGGTACGCTACTGCCCTTAGCTTGAGCATTCTTGGGCCTAGACCTGTAAACCTTACAGTCAGAGCAACATGTTGGATGGTGTAGTTGCCACCACCGCAGACTACTATTTCCATAAAATGTCATGCAGGAAGGAATAATTGAAGAGCGATATTCCAAAACGTGCTAAGTTCTTATGATGTAATTAGTGGGAAATAAAAAAAACTGAATATCACTTAGTACGATTTGATTGTGCATCCGTGTCTTTGAAGTGAAACCCTGTCGGAATTAGTATGATTTGTGATAAATGTTTATGGTGAATGCATAACTACTACGTCATAGATTGGAACGCAATACAATATTAAAATTAAACAAAAATTGACTTAGTACGTTTTGGAAAATCACTCTTCAATTGGCTGCCGAAATAACCTCCAGAAAAGAGTGGAAAAGTAGACTCCCGAAGAAGTTTGATCTGCGGAGTTTCTTTCAACCGGATGTACTGGCGACCCTAAGAGCCGTATTTCACCGGGACACCATGGCGGCGCAACCAGTCGCCGCCACCAACAAAATGTATACAGCTTGTGCAACCAATTTGGCGGCGCGACCAGCAAAGACGTGTGCACAGAATATTACTGGCCGCGCCGCCACGCTGGTTGCGCCGCCATGGTGTCCCGGTGAAATACGGCTCTAAAGGTCTACCAGACAATGAACCTTAAACCTTACACAAGGATGTAGCATTGGAAATTTTGTAATCAATTTTATTCGATTTTCGTTTACTAACATTATTCACTACACATCCACTTATAACAATAATATAACGACGAATTTTATCAATAAAGGCAAATTTGACCGTGTGTCAACCCCTAAAATGGCATTCGTCGTAAAGGGGAGTTTTTGTCGTAACCACGTTGTTGTCTGATGAGCATATAAGAACTTTAGATTCAGTAGTGATGCCCCCCGCCTAGTGGAGCGATGCAGAGCTGAGCTTGATAGGCTTGTTAGAAAGCATAACGTTTGTGTTTCCGGACTTTGGAGCATGGAAGAGGATCAGAAAGCCTACCACCAAACGAACCAAGAAGGCTGGGACAAAAGGCTGATTTTGACTAGCACTTGCTATCAGCTAGCCAAAAATGGAGCACACTGGAAACTTGTAGTATCTCTTCTCTAGGAAGACTTGGCTTACTTACAGTAAATGAAGAACAATGGGCCTGCCTCCTAAACAGAACACGCTTGCTGCCGTTCACGCATAGTCTGCCTTTTTTAACCTGTCAGGCTCTTTTGTATTTCCGCTCGTTCAACCGAGAACATCCCTGCTGTGGCGGAAGACGTCCAAGAGAGTCCACGAACATGGACGAGACAACGATGCACACAATCTGGTATCAGCAGGCGTTCGTTGCGTCGAACTTTGATGAAAGACCTGAAGATGTTCCGTTTCAAAGTGCAAACCGTTAACCAATTGCTGCCTGCTGACTGTCAAGTGAGGTTCACTTACTCCAATCCCATGCTCTGTTAAACCTAGTGGGTCTTGAGCATTGTTGGTTCCAGCAAGACGGAGCAATCGCTCAAACAGCGCAATTTTTCAACTTATCGTTATCAATTTTACAAAGTTTCCGTTAAAAAAGAGCCCATTTTTTTTATTTTTATCAAAATGGCAACCAATTCACATTATGACATTACTCTTCCCCCACCTTGTACCTAGTCTAAAAACGGTCACTCAAGAAAAGTGCTGCACCGTATTGTGCTTATTACCCAATCAATTTTGGATTTAGAAATATTAAAAACAGATTCACACGTAACAAGTAAACGTCAAATATCTGCAATAACTATAAAACTTGTAGTTATTGGTATAATTAAGTGTTATTAAGTTCATTAAATAAATTTATAAATAATTCCCAAAGCAATATATGTCTACCAAATCGGTAACCGAATAGCGCAGTACTCTAGAGGCTATTGGCGAACTTCCATATGCAATTTTCAGAATATTTATTGTATCGCCTTAACTTTCAGGAAGGTCAAAGCAAAGCTCAAGGACATCATAAATGACTCACCAAGTTTTCAGCTGTTCAATTCAAAAAATTTGAAATTGTTCACCTTAAATCGCTTTCGATTAAAATTTATGGGAAAATAATGTCGCAGAAAAAATATTCCATGTAAATTTAAAATATTCTTACAAGAAAAAAAGGCGACACAACCTTTTTGCATAATTTGTGATTACAAGTTCTAAATTTAGACGCAGCGTCGCCATTCTATAATACACGACCAGATTGAAAATTTACCAAAAACTACAATGTTGTAGCCTTATTTCGCGCTAGTAATATATTATATATGCACACGATATCCTCCTCAACTTTGCGGATGGCTGCCTTCTCTGGGGTTGGTGTTCTCAGCTCATTATGCGCCATCAATTTTGGGGCTCCTCGTACGGAAGCTCCTGATTTGTTTTGCTTATCAATTTCCCAGCTACAAGTCAGAATCTAATTACCCAAAATCGCTCTTCCAACTTTCATCGTACACATTCAGGTCCGTGGCGCCGCGACGGCATAATCGCTATCATTACTCGTAATAATAATCCATGTTTTAGGGGACGTTATTACGCCATAAGTTTTGATAGTGGGTCTTTATTTTATCAGTTATTTATCCACTTGTGGTTAAATTAAGCAACAGAATAAATTTCGGGGATTTCTGCTGTTTTCATCTTGTTTTTGTGGATTATAGAATTAATATTGCTGACGAAACGAAACAAGTTGTTGTTGTTGTTTTCGGAAGGAACTGCTTGAATTTTTGTATTTTTTAGGAAGTTACTTTAGCGCTATTTATGTCATGACTTTGTTTTGTTATAGACTAATATAAGATACTGCTCAATGAATTATATTTGCTCTACTATAGACCAGAGATTTGAAATAAGCCCAATAATTCTCAATCAGGTTTAAACCCTTAGAATTGGAAGGCTAGATCGATAACGGATGTTGTGAATGTGTTGACTAGCCCAGCAAGGGCCGCAATGGATAGAAACAAGAGTTGCCCAATGAAAACCCTTGACGGGAAAGACGAAAGCTGGTGTAATGATAGCTGAGCACAAAACGAAAGTAGTGCTAATCAGCAACCGGAAGAACGTCGAAACTATAATGGTGAAAGTATAGGTGACCAGGTCATCCGCTAACAACCCGCACTTAGGTATCTGGGAATTATGATTGACAGAAGGCTCAATTTCGGTGTGCACTTGACAGACAAGGCGAATCAAGTTTCCGCCATCAGCGCAGCACTCGCTCATTAGTTTGAACAAAAAAATCTCAATGCATTTCAACAGCTGGGGCTGTCAAAAATGACTTTTTGATGGCAAATTTGAGTTCAGCGACTCGAAAAACAAAAAAATAAGAAGTTTCAACATTTTACCATTAAATTTGAAAAATTGTCATTTAGTAATAAATTTGTGACAGTCCGAGCTGTCAAAAGTTGTGGCTGCCAAGTTGTTTTGACTGCATTTTCGTGTTCAGCGACCCCAAAAACGTAAGTACACGAAGTTTCACGAGTTTGCAAAAAAATTTCGGAAAGTTTTATTCGAAAGTCTAATCTTGTTAAAAAAGCCAATTTCAAAGCCATTCGACCTTTCCACCGGCGCGGGTTATTATCATGCAAAAAATCTGAAAAAATTCAGGGGTCATTTTTTCGACATTTTAAACCGAATTTCGGGTGGAGGTCAAAGAAATTCGAACTTCGCCAAAATAGTGACCACCCTACTGATCATGTACCTGCTAACCATAAAGAGATCTCCGTTTTTCGCCTTTGAACTAGTCTGAACGTTATTGAGACCGCATTCAGTGTGAAGATGGCTGATTGACTATCCAACAAAAGGATTACCTTGGTTCCTGGCCCTGGGTTCGTCTGAACTGCTAGGCAGGCTTTGAGGATTGCCAACAATTCCGACTGGAAGACACTGGCGAATTAGGCAGGCGGTAGTATTTATAAAAGTTTACCGAGGAGTTTCTTCCCAGCCCTGCTCTGGTTTTGAACCATCTCTGTATAAAGGTTTATAGTAATTCTTGCAGGCTGGATGTTTTCCCAATCCGCTCTACTGGGGATCTGGACACCGAAATCTGGGTTGAAGCTAAGTTTTGCCATGTAGTGAGATGGCTTTTAGAATGGTACAAAGCGGAATATATTGCTATGACCATACATCTGCTCCACCCAGAAACCCAATTCTTGTGGCATGAGCCTTGTTATTTAACTTCGCTGATGTTTATTCTGTGCCCATACAGCCCGTTTCACTACTGACTTTTACACTGGAAGGTTTTATTTTTCCTTGACAAAAAAAATTTGCCACAAAGCAACCAAATTTTTCAACCACTAAGGTTATCTAGACCTTTGCTAATCTTGCATCTTGTTCGCACCACCCTTAGAAGTCAATAAAACATTCTCACCATCTCATTCCACATGAATCTTAATAACATGAAATTTTTAACAGATTAAACAAACAAAAAAGAGACTCGTGAAAACTCTCAAGGCTTACACTGTTTTCAAGAAAACCCATTTTTAAATTCTGTATACTTTCAGAAAGCCCAGTTCTGTGAAAAACAAATTTTTCACTTAGGAATTAAACAAAAACATTCAAGCAGAAATAAAATATTCAGAACAAATTAAACTTGAAGATTTTTGACTAAATTCGACGAAATTAAGTATTCTCATAACAACAACAACCCAAATACATAAACAAAATTATCTTTTCTATCATCACCAACATGTTTTTTACCATCACTATAGAAAGGATGAGGTTTTATTAAACATGAAGTTAAAAATACAGATACAGTATATTTCTAATGATACCAATAACAAGTGTCGAATTACTTACTCTCGCTTACGCTTGCTAGCTAAGCAACTATATTATCTCTAATTAAACCCTCACAGACCTTCGTCCATTGCAAGCAGACGGCTTGAGATTAATAGTTGATCTCTTAACCTCATACTGAGAACTTTAACCGAGGATCTGTGATAAAATGATCTGAAGGACGCTTATAGGGCTCAGGCCATTGAAGTCTCTCCTTCCAGTCGTCTCTCCATTTTGCCATCTCTCGAATTTCTGATCTAGGGAGCAAGGCGCCTGGCTACCATCCCAGAGGTCCCGGGTTCGAATCCCGGCAACACCACGCTCCTTCGCCTTTCCCACCTTCTTTCTTCTTCCCTCTTTACATTCCTCCTGTCACAGCCTTCCGCTAGCACTGCCCCGGTCCACCAGCGCATGTCTTCGGTTGGTTGATGGGATTCAACTGGTTTCAGGAGGCATAACACTCCAGCGGGTTGTTTCTCGTTGCCCCGATGCCAGAGTCGCGATAGAAATGGTTGGGAGTAGGTGGGTGTTGGAGTTCCTTCCTTCACTTCTCTCTTTTCCTTCACTATTTATCGACTAAAGCTTGCTGTTCGACATTGCACTCTATACGAAAAAAAATAGATTGTCGACAGTACAAAGGGTTTTCCATGAGCTCTAGTCTTCCACATAAAAAAGAACATCGGTATGTGTCTAGTTTTATGTATGCAACTATATTTATTAGTAGTATACAAATGGTAATGGTGCAAATGGTACAAATGGTCTCTGCGGTAAGAGCGATGAGATGCGACAGTAAGGGAGACCCAACCTCCTCTGAAACAACGGCCTAGACCAGTCCTTCCAGAGCTTAAGGATGCAAAACTAGATGGCATCGGTTGTAGAGCCGTTAAAGAAAAAGAAGAAGAACAAATGGAAAAACGTCGTTTTCCAATAGATGGCGCCAGCAGTAAAATTCAATGTCTGATCAGAAACGTCAAATCATAAGCTAGGTATCCGTCAACTACGCCTTATCATTGCATCCAAAAGTAAGGAAATTGAGTGCCATACGAGTTGAACCTGAGATACATCGAACGGCAAAGAAAGAAGCGCTTTTTGCATCGTATTGTGACTGACGATGAAAAGTGGATCCGTTTCGATAAGTCAAAGAGAAAAAAATTGTGGGGCGCCGCTGTCATACATCAACATCGACACCCAAGCCAAACATCCATGGATCGAAACACATGCTGTGGGACCAGCTCGGCGTGGTATATTATGAGCTACTGCTACCGGATGAGACCATCACCGGAGCTCGCTATCGAACACAAGTATATAATTGGTTTGAGCCGACCATTGAAGGAAAAACGGCCACAATTCGAACAAAGACATGTCAAAGTGATTTTGCACTAGGACAACGCTCAGCCGTATGTTGCTAATGTCGTTTAACCTACCTGGAAACACTGAAGTGGGACGTCCTTCCCGACCAGCCGTATTCTGTTCGGATCGATGACGCATGATCAAGCTGATGCATAGGATTTTTGCTTCGGTAAAGCCTGTAGCTTAGAACTGGTCTGATTAATGTCTTTATATTCTCACATTACGAAGACTTCAGAGTTCTTCGTTCTTGCTGGTTAACACCAGTGAAAATTTAGACGCGGCTACGAAGCGTCTGCATCTGCTGCATCTTGTTTTCTGCGGGCAGCAGTATCCCTTAATATGTAAAGTTATCTACGTTCCATCCCACGCTGGTCAGGATTGATGTTTAACGCGGCTAGACAAAGTGCAAAACTATACCATCAAACTCATCTGTGCATCTTACTCACCTTTTGTGCCTCCATAAACTCATTGATCCGCCGTCGTAGCCATGAGGCAGCCCTAAATGAGTCACTCTTAATCACGCCTCCTAAATCACAAAAGGTTTGATAAAAATTATAGAACAAAACGCAATTTTAACTATCACGAAATTTTTATTGATAAAAGCTGGAATAAGAGCGAAGAAATTCTCAAAATAAAACCATTAAGAAGGTGACGACTCTGGCACTGGCAGTCTTATCGCGTGTCGTGCCAGCGGCTGATTCATTTCCCTTGTTCAACAATCACCAAAAGTGCAAGAAGATGTTTTTTTATCGAAATGGGAATATCTAGGGCAGGTGTAATGCTCCGGTAATCCATTTGGTCTACACTTGTAGTATGAATGACAGTCGACAGGATCTGGATTTAAGCCAAAGCTGGTACACGAATGTGATTTGAACTGTGTGGTAGTTTCAGTTTCGCTAGTAGAGTTTTTTTCGCTATCCCTAGGCACGCAATTTATACCACTGAACGATTCCCCCGATCCGCATCGATATAGCGTGGGATAAAGGAAGCTTATATCCTGTTCTGAGCTAGATTTGCATATATAAAAGATATTATCGTTACCTGGCCACACTTGCATGTCACCAGCTCGGCTGCAATTGTACTGAATGTCGACACAAACTTTGTCATAAATCGTATAGGAACAGTCTCCGGTTGCAGCTGAGAATGCTTTATTAGTTCCGCAATCAACATTTGCAGAGACCACTGTCGTTCCGGCTTTGTAGCACAGATGGTATTTCTGGCAATCGTAAGGGTCTGGAAAAACCCCTTCTGAGGTGCAAGCGAAATTACCCTCGTATCCATTTGGGTGACAAGGTCCTGTCCTGTTTGAGCATCGGCCCTCATTAAGATTACAGTACATGCCCATATCAGAATTGCATGTTTCTACTGGCACAGTTATCCATCTTCCAGCCACTTTTACACAGGTGGCTAACAACTGACAGGAATCACAAATAAATCCTGACGATCTCCTCTCTTGGCATGAGTTTGTTTCACGTCCAGAGATTTTCCATATCCTTGCTGTGGCTGACATAGGAGCGCATACCTGTAACGAAAAAGGATATTAATTTAAAATAATAACGCCAAGGGCTCGTATCCTTTTTATCAATTTGATATAATATTGAAATGAATACCCAAAGTGGCACTGAAATGTATTTTTTTGTAGACATGACGATGTCCTTGGCGAAATCGTTCATTTTGACAGATGAATACTTCAGTCCGCCAGGACTCTCAATTTTCCCTAACTCCCAAGGAATATAATGTATTCGCGTTGGCGGCAAAGATGTCGGACGTGCCCTATGTGAGCGGCATGTTTATTTCGGAACTTTTGTGTTTGCTAGCATTGTAAAGAATATTTTTTACGCTTTAATCATTTATAAAGAGCCACTGTCAAAGTGTAGGTACGAGTGACCGGTATTAAAGGAGCACACGTGTGAGTTCGTCTGTAAGAGAGCTTTAGAATATTTTCCCTTCTTTTACCTGACAGTGTCAGACAGCTACGCATCTTCTAGATTTAAGCATCATTGAGTTAATTGCTTATATAAGTATGTAGTATATAAGAAATGCGTCTACAATACGTCTTTTGTCCTTAATCTGGTTAATGTGTTTTCCAGTTCTTAGAAAGAACATTGATTGATAAGAATAATGTTGTAGGCTGACTGTCTGATGCGTAAATATGCTTAATGTACTTTAATATAGAAAGACAATATGGCATTCTTATATGGCATAAATGGGACAATTAAGACCTTTGGTCAACAACTAACTGGATATTGACTTCACTTAAGCCGCAACTTGCAATAACAAAAATATTCATAAGATACCGAGGCCGTCAACAGACAGGGTAATAAATATGTTATCAAATTGACCACGTCCTAATTGAAAGAAGAGGGGCCATCAACGTACTGGATGTAAGAACAATGAGAGGAGTGTCCAATGGCTCGGCCCATTATCTGGTCAAGGTGAAATTTAGAACCACGATAACGACCGAGAGAGGGTAAACCCTACCAAAATACGACATAAATAAGTTAAAATTTAAAAAAAGAAGAGATGTCTACCAGAGTGATGTCATACAAAATTTGACAGAAGGGGTAGTAGAACGACCCAACATCAACGAAAACTGGGAAAAAATGAAAACCAGAAGAGCAGCAGAAGAAGAGATACTAGGCTGGGTTCCCAGATAGATTAGAATTGACTGGTTCGCTCAGGACTGTAGAGAAAGTAGTACTGTGTACTACTGTGGAGAAAGAAAAAGAAAGAATTATTGAAGTAATACGATTAGGATTCTAATTTCTTTTACCTTTATGATTTTTATATAAACAAAATCAAATCACATGGAAAGAAAACACGCTTTTTAGTTTAACAAAAATTAAGCACAGACAGCAAGGAAAAGAGAAAGTGTTTTCAGCTCAACAAAAATATTTGATAACTTAACCTAATACATTGTGACCTCTAAAACTAGTAGTTATCGGAATTTACTTCAACAAGAATATCTTAACAGGATAATCCCACAGATAGAGGAAGGTTTCAATAAAGGCAGAATTAGACAAGAGTATAAGTCAATAATGCACGTTGCGCGAGCAATTAACTTTCTTGCTCTTGCACACAACTCAATAAAGCAAATAGTCCGGGGAAATTAGCAAAAAAACGCACGAAAGGAGACAAAATTCGGAAATGGCTGAAAATTGATCCACAGAAAACAATTTCGGAATCACAAAAAAAACATGCCCGCCGGTTTTCCGGTGTTTTCCTTGTATCTCGGTTTCTATAGGTCGTACAACCCCGTACAAAGGCTCTAAATGTTGACAATGAAATTCTCTACAACTTTAGTTGTTACAAACATGTTGACCCGATTAACCCTTTCAAAGTTATTCAAGGTCAAAATTATCACAAATCACTTTTTGGCCAAAACATCACTAAAAAACATGTTTTTTCAAAAAAAAAATTTTGATCAGTCACTACGAAACGTTATTGCCTACAAAAAGCCCTGTTGTCATTTTTTCGAAAATTTAACCCTTTCGAAGTTATTCAAGGTCAAAGTTTCAAAAAATGAGTTTTTGGTCAAAAAATGACTCAGAAACTGATTCTTGAGAAATTTTTTTCGTTCTATTTATACAAAAGATTATTGCCTACCGAAAACTTTTCGAAAAATTTTGCAAAAATCAATTGTTAGTGATTTTTTGGCCGAAAAGTGATTTTTGGAAATTTTGACCTTGAATAACTTCGAAAGGGTTAAGTTTTCGAAAAAATGACAAAGACATTGGATGCCTCAATTGCCAAATCGATTAACTCCACTTTTGAATTTTATTAAATCTTAATGTCAAAATAATTTATGGGCTCTTAACTGTACATATTCAAAACAATTTGCTCTGATAATAGTTATTTAGAAGTGTTAATACTTTTGATTATCAGAGCAATTTGTTTTGAATGTGTACAGTTAAGAGCCCATAAATTATTTTGACATTAAGATTTAATAAAATTCAAAAGTGGAGTTAATGGATTTGGCAATTGAGGCATTCATATATTACCATTCTGAAGCAAAGCAAGAAGTTGAACGAGCTAAATTTCGAACAAGATCATTCCAATCAGATTGTCTAAAAAAATGAGTTTCTTTTCCTGAGCTTGGAGAATTACTAACAAATCGCTAAAATGACTCTGTTGAAAAAGAACGTTTTCATTATCCACCATTTCTTTACTGTTAGGAGGAAGTAGAGGTAAAGCATCATTGCTTCGAGGAACTGGTCTTCGTGTATCCTGACGTAAGAGTCGCAATCGTTTCTATGGTTTTGGGGTTCACGGTTCACCGCAAAGCATGGGCGCAGGAAATGGCAAGGTCTTGACTTCCTTCGAGCCAACTTATTAAAATAGTTGAGCAACTCTTGCCTATTTAAATGGATGATGAAAACGCGACATGATGATGAAAATTAAAAAAAAATAAATAAATCTAGACGTGCAAGCAGAAAATGGAAAACAGATTAGATTCAACACGTTAAAACTTTCATGTCCATGACAATTGAATTTGAGGGAGGATTTCGATGCAGACCAGTGTAATTAAAGATAGTATAATAGAAGACGCGAAGGAGTTCACGTTTATCTCGGTAATATAATTACTACAGAATGAGTTGCGAGGAAGAATATGAAAGCGGATTAAAAAATAAAACAGCTGGACCTGCATCCAACAGATTACACAGGTCAACAAAAATAAATTTTTTTTTTTGAGTTTCTATTTTAATGATGATTTTCTAAGTCTTTATACCAAAAAATAACTAAAACCATCGTTGACTCTTGAAAAACTTTGCTTTTGTACCGTTAACAATGATCAATACATATTTAAGCTTTTGTATGAGCAGAGCAAATAACTAAGTATTGTTAAGCTCCTTATATGAGGGAGGACGATTCGAGACTCTACAACGACGAGATCTACAAGTGCTGTTAGTGTAGCTATGTCAGTTCTGGCACAGTAAAGGCATCGGTTTTAGTCTCGGGTGTGAATGTGGGCTTAGCTTGGGTTTTGGTTTATTCTTGGCTTGAAGCTTGGACAACAACCTTTGTGGTGAGTTTTGGGTGGACTTAAAAGCTTTCGTTGAGCTTTAATATTCTAGAGATATCGCCACTAGCTTTGAATTTCTGGACTACAAGCGATAATGTCACTGCGTCAGAACCGGCATAGCTATACAACTCAAAGCAATTCGTTAAAGCTTTCCGTCAACATTCTGTAGCTTTTCAATATTATTTAAAGAATTTCTATCCTCATTTATCGAAGCCAAAGTAAAAGCTGGTATGTATTTTAGTCGGACCACAAATAAAGAAAATAAAGGCCAGCAGTGAATGTTGGCAGCTACTCAACACTCACGAAAGTGAAGCAGTGGTTCATGTTTTTCTCGAAAACAATAGAGCTGACAATTACAAACAGCTTATTTCAATTACAAAACTTTAAACACATGTTGCAGAATGTCCCTTAAAGAAAACATTGGTGGTTGTTCGCAAGAACAAGGTGAACATTTTCATCACGACTTTCATTCTGTCATCTACAAAAGCAAACTTTTTCAGGTAAAGCTATTTTTTCTTTAATTAGTAATGTGTGAGAAATACAAATCAGATACGCAGAACTCAGACTCAAAATTTGTGTTGACCGGTGTTATTGAAAGTGTGGAAATCGCCACAACTATCTAGAAATGTAAAGTTAAATATTTGCAACTCTTGCGTGAAATCCATATTACTCTATGGCTGTGGTTAGACTGTTCGTTCCTACGTACGTTCCTCACGAGCTTTTTGGGTGAAGGGGAGGTGGAGATGATGAGGGGCATTATCCCCACTTCCCCCTTCGTCTAAAAACTCGTGAGGAACGAACATAAGAACGAACAGTCAAAACACCGTCTATGGCTCATAAGCCAAGCGTGGATGTACAAAATACAGAAATAAAGAAAATTGACGTGGTAAGGCACACCCTTCGAAAAGAAAACAATGCGTTAACAAAAAGAACACTTGAATAGAATCCGCAAGGAGGGAGGAGTGCTGGTAAATCGAAAATCATCTGGACAGGAACAGTAATCAAGGAAAACGAAATTTTGACAAAACCTGGATTGAAACCCAAGGTAATAGCTCAAAAAGAGACCGAGGAAGACGCTTTGTGGAAGCCCCAGGGGCGGCGCTTTCATAGGTGCTAATGGTGCACTTGCACCGGGGCAATTTCAGAGATTAAGACCTCAAAAAAAATTAAAACTTTGAAAAGCTGACTTCATTTTTATCTATTAAAGGAATTCATTTTTATTACCACGATTTATTTTTCCAGTTTATTTTTATTTATTTATTTATTTATTTACAGTCTACAGAGTAAGTCTCCAACAGACAGATACAAATTAATGAACTTATAACTATGAGTATAACAAAAATAACAAAAAGAAAAACTTATAAAACTAATTGTATTAAAATAATCACTAGGCAAAATCACTTTCCCAATAGGATTCCGAGGACGCAAGAAATTAAACAAAATTTTATTTCTAATCGTGCAGGAATTTACCCGATATTTTAGCTTAAAGATTTTCATAAAATTTTACTTAAGAAATTTTACTCGAGATTTTACTCAAAAGGTGAAAGAACAGAACTTCGGCTTTGAGAATCAAAAGTAAAACTTCAGGAGAAAAATCCCCAATTAAGGGAAACATTTCTCTTTCATTTATACAACGCTGGAGCACTTTATGCAAATTATTTCTCCCATCCATCGAGGGTCCTTTTCAATTGTCCTTCAATGGGAGAGCTGAAAGGAGCGCAATATGGCGTACTGCACCGGGCGCAAAAAACACAAGCGCCAGCCCTTGGAAGTCCTATGCTCCCAAGCGGGAGGGGTGAATAAGGATAATAATAAATGCCATGGTAAAAGCTAGACTCAGTTTAAAGATTAGGTATGGGAAAAAGTACGTGCCGTTTACCATAGATGGCGTTAATTGCAAAAAATTCAGTTACCACTTATTGCAGTGACACCACTAAACGCTGGATTAAAAGGTGTCAGTTCGAGTGCATTTTTGAGTGGACAAACATCAACATGGTGTGTGATTGGAAAATTGGTTTCAGTTTAAAATGGAGGAAAATAATGAAAAATTGTTGTATATTCTGCAATATTGCAAAAGCTGATGATATTCTTGAAAAACTCAAAATAGGCACGCCAGCAGTGTCAATATTGGTATGGAGCTAGGCTTTGGTCACCGAACCATTTACAGTTGAATTTTACTATAAAAAAACGTCAGTAACTTTTCACCTTACCTAATACTTACCGTTTATCTATGAATTTGCAGGTTTTACCTCACGAAAACAAATTTTTATTTATTCCACTTAAGTGGGCGATAAATTGAAGCGAAGGTCAAAATCTTTCAATCTTCTTACAACTTTTAATGCCCCCGGTGGAGTCTTTGAACCTTACATTCACTAAGTTTTCGCAGATACTTTTTATAACAAAAATAAAATATTCGGATTTTATCTAAAAATAAAATATCCCAGCAGTCTTCAATTTGTATTTTGTATGCATTGAAAAAGTAATTTAGAAAAATCACATTATTCATGAAGTTTGAAACTATAAAATCTGAACCATTTACGGGGAATTTAAATGTCAAATCGCAACCCCCAAAGACTTATCTATTTGCTATTAAATAACGATGCCATAATGGATATTCCAATAAGGAAAGCTATCCTCGGTATAAATTATTAAAGTAAATTTAATCGATACGTTTAAAAACACTTAAACATTAATTTACCATCACTGTCAACACCACAAGCATCTCTTTAAAAGAAACCATTCTGTTCTAGTTATGTTCACACTTCCGGAATAACAGAAGAAATTTTTGAATGATTTATGTAAAACTTTCGTTAAACTTTTCTTGGCTAACTCTAGAAGCCGGCAAGGCTCCTCGGGGACAACTAAGAACTACTCCCACAGCTTGCCTAATGATTCCCAACTTTTATCTAAGAATAATAAAATTCCCAGCTCCTTTCTCTCCACTTAGGGTAGTGTGCCTTTGCAATTATAGCAGATTGCGTTGATTATCTTGTACCTTGTCTCTAGTTAGCGGATCCGATACCATAGAATCAAGTTGTTTGCCTGATGGTATCCGATTGCGTTTACTAACTGCCGACATGAATTTTCAATTAACTCGATGACAGTTTTGTTTCTATTTTGTGTCAAATTAGTGGAAATTGTTGTTAATGTCGGAGACCCTCAACTCTGCTCATAGATAGATAGAGATTCATGGGAAAATAAACAATGTCTAGGTTCTTGCAAAACGTGAGCCTCCTCCATTCGTATATTTCACTAACGAGCTGGTAAACATATCAAAGTTCATAAACAGGTACTCTATTGACAGCGCAGTGGATGGATATACTTTGTATTCGCGATGCTCTTATCTTTGTAAACAAGCGGCTTGAATGCCAGAATGTTATGGCAGTTCTTGTTTCGAGTTGTTTGTCGGACAAGTTCAATGATCCATTTGTGGCTGTTTTCTGATTTTGAAGAGTATTCGAAATATGTTTATCATTTTAATTAGAAATGATGAAATATAACGGTATGTTTTGTAGTATTTCCCAGAAATCAACAATCTAATAGGGTTGAAGTGGCTTATTTGATGTAAACCAATAATGATGAACAGGTGAAGTGCATGATATGTTCATAACTCAAAATAGTTGATGGGTATGTTTAGAGTGTGGAATATGTTAGAAGCATTGAACTTTTACCACTTGGAGTTGTCTCTATAATATCAATAATCAATATAGAAAGCATTGTTTTAAGCAAATTCGAATTAAACAGAACTCTATTTTTATAAAATTAAATTCCCCCAAGGCTCGAATACCCAATTATGCCCCTCATCCCTACTAATATTATAAATTCGAAAGTAACTCCGTCTGTCTGTCTGTCTGTTATGCTTTCACGCCTAAATCGCTTAACCGATTTTGATGAAATTTGTAACAGAGATAAATTGCACCTTGGAGAAGGACGTAGGCTTCTTTTTCTCCCGAAACAAAGGCTTTAAGGGGTTGAAATATGAGATGAATGTTTGTATGGGAGTCCGTCATTATTGCGTAGAAAATTATTTAAGCCACCCACCGTTTGAACCCGATGAACTTCAAATTTTGCACATTTGCGTAGTCTTCTTGACAATGCAAAGTGACCATTTTGTACAAAAATAAAGATGGCGGTTCCAAGATTGCGGCCGATTTTTGCATTGGTCTTCCTCGACCCACTACATGTTTATCAAATGAAAAGGTATAACAGGTAGAATACAATTAGCGGTATAGCGTCATTCCAGATTCAAAATGGCAGCCAACAGAAAATGGCGGACGGCATATATTAGACTAAAAAGTAGAAAATATAATCGATCACATTCATATGCATAGTTCGAGTGACAATGCAATCTGACCATTATATAAAAAAATTGAGATGGCAGACGACATATAATAGACTATAAAGTAAAAAATAAAATGTATGTAATGTATTTTATCAAATCAATATAAATATGGCTTCATTTACTTCCTTTGCCTATCATAATATATAAAAATTACGTGTCACAATGTTTGTACACGCTAATCTCCGAAACCGCTCAACAGATTTAAATGAAAATTTGGGAATGTGTAGGGTTGGTTCCAGATTGAAAGATAGGATAGTTTTGGTCCAGATAAGTGAAGCTGTTGTCCCCGAGTAAAAATAAAAACCGGCCTGACAAAGGGCGAACACCGGCCGCTTGGCTTTTTAAGGGTCATATGATGGACGTAGAGTTTTTAACTATTTTTAATGGGAGCACATACGGCCTTACGACGACCAAATTTGATCAAAAGATTTAAAAGGCCAAGTACTGAGCTGTAGAAACGGG
This sequence comes from Thereva nobilitata, assembly GCA_963855945.1. Lineage (NCBI taxonomy): Eukaryota > Metazoa > Arthropoda > Insecta > Diptera > Therevidae > Thereva > Thereva nobilitata. The sequence goes on from OY979696.1 coordinate 37,311,827, forward strand.
CATTCGACCGGAAATTTGAGCCAAAAAAAGGATCTGCACCAAATGTATTGTTGAATGGGTTGTATGGGAACTTCATCATTTTCGTTATGTACAATGGTTCTTTCGATTTATCCTACTTAAAGAACGGCCGTACTGTCCTGCAACGAGCCTTCTGTTAACCGCCAGATGGCCGAGGACTATGTTTCTATCACAGTCGGTATTTTCCCGTTCTAAGGCCATCATTTATTTTTACTCGGGGTCGAAATATAGAGAATTTTAATGTTTCACTGATTATATTTAAGTTGGCGGGGCGAAGAAATATTTAATTTTAATTTTCATGTACCTATGTACATATAAAAAAAAGTAGATGGTGCTGTTCATGTGTTAAATGATATAACATGGTGAGTTTTGACATTATGCCGCACCACAGTGGTACAAAAGGCATGAAAACCTGGACAAAAGTTGAAAAATGAAAGTCCTTATTTCGTTTTTAGTACTGTTGAATCTTGTAGAGGGGGCTTTAGACCATCCGAAACGGAGTCGCTAACGTGCGTGTTTTTGTAACTTTCGTTTACCACGTATTTGAATTCAAGCGATCGCTTCATTGTGTAAACGTAAGTTACAGTGAGTGCATTTTACGTGATAGTGAACGTTCGGCTTTAGTGATTTGTATGAATTATTTTTACAAAATTTCGGAATGGGTGACGTTAATCAAGGTATGTTTAATATGATTAAACGTATAAGTGATCAAATATTTGTTAATAGTCCATATAAACTCAGTCTAAACGGGGACCTGTAAATGGGATTCATCCGCCTAATTGTTGATCTTAAATTGTACATTATAAGGTCCGGTACATATGAAGAACTATTGCCCCGGCTTGCCCCTGTAATTTTTATGACATGCAACTTCATCCAGTTTTTTCAAAAATAGTCCGCCATTTTGCATCCGCCATTTTAAATTTTCAGAATTTGATATCAAATTCGAATTACGTGATCCCGAAAACCCCTGTATACAAATATTCATGCAAATCCATCAACTTTTTCCAAATCAGTCCACCATTTTGGATCCGCCATTTCGAATTTTCAAATGTTATTATCAAATTCGAATTCAGAGACATCAAACACACGATTATTGATCAATCAGAAGTGGCTCTAAATCGAAAACGACGTGTCTGTAATGAACCTAACAATTCTTTTAAAAATACTGTTTTGACTTTGACCACCTCGTACCTTGTAAAACATACCATAACAATAATAAAAAACCGCAATAAATTGCAAAACAATTTAATTACATTACTCAAACATCGGCATTTCTTAGAACGTAAAGTCATTCATTCATTATTATTACTTGCTACCTGTTATTGGGAAATTCTAGGGTGAGGAGGAGGTAAAACGTAAAAAAAATTATTCAGAAAATCTGTCACTTTCATACCTTCGGGGCGCTGTAAAACCCTTCGTAGTGAATGAAATTAAAAAAAGATGAAAGAAAATTATTCGTTTTGAAACTCTCTAAAAAAACTTGTTATTTTTTTTTTGTTTAAATTGAAGGAAAAAAAGTTATAGCCCTTAAAAGAAAATATTGTGACTAATTTTTGTGTTCTAAGGCTTATAACTTCTTAATAATTCAATTTACGACAAAAAAGCTTTTATAATAAATTGTAGATAATTTAATTCTAAACAAAAAACCCCTTTACAAATTTTCTGTAAGATGTACTGTTACGGAGATATAGTGGAAAAACCATTTGCAAACGTTTTCTAAGATGGCGGCCAAATGGGGGAGGCCCGAGCCCGAAAAGTCAAATTTAAACTTACACAAAATTAAGGTTATATTTCTGGAAAAAAAAACCTTTTAAATACATATAAGTACTACGTCTATGTCTCTTACCTTGATTTACGTCGTGTTTTCTCGGAACGCTTTCCGACGTAAATCGGAGTATCCTGTATAGTACATATACACAGATTTAATAGAATGACGAATGAATAAACGCATTCTGCTTCTATGATCCTAGTTGCACAAATTGGCCATTTGCTTTATTTTTCTGGTACTTTTACTTTGTTGTATTCTAAATGTTGCCTCTTTCGAACCAAAACTTTAGTGTAAATTATACCAAAACAGATTGAGAACAACTAAACACAGTAAAAATTTCTTTAAATTGCAATTTTAGCGAACAGAAAATCACGGCTATGACGATAGTGATAAACCGCGGAAACAAGATAATTTCGAGCTGATATGACTCGACTCTTATCTTTATTAAGTTAAAATATCTTCAATCAGATTTCTCAAGTTACTCGTTTTCCAAGCTTGCGCAAGGGGAATTTTAATATATCGTGGTAAAGTGGAACGTCTGACAGCAGCATGCGTGTTTTAATGCTAATCTTACTTGGCGTTCAGGTTTTAATTTAAATATTCAAACTTAATAGCAGTAAAATCAATAAAGACTCAATATTTTTTAGTGCCTTAATCACGCGAGTGTATCGGCCGCCGATGGAGAAACCTGGCGCTTGTTTACATGCAATCAACCAGGAAAATTCCCCGATCCTTTGGATTGTCAAATGTATCACATTTGCTCCCAATATGGATCTCCGCCGCAATTTATCAAGCAAACAATGCTGTGCACGGATGTGAATACAATATTTTCTGTAGGAAGTAACGATTGCACTTTGCCAAAAACTCCAGCTGGATGCAAGCAGAAATTTAATTGTGCAAATTCCGGGGACGTTGCCTCTTGGCCAGGAAATGCCAATATATTTTACATTTGTACTGAGACACGTGGCCCTAACTCAATTCTATACCCAAGCCTGTATCGATGCCCAGCAGGACAAACGTTCAATGGTCAGGAATGCACTGCACCAGCACCCCCAAAACCAATATGCACATCCCCCGGAAAGTTTCCGAATGCAAACAATTGTAGGATGTACTTTTTTTGTACTGCAGACTTGACTCCTTATCCGCAGCAATGTCCCAATAATCAACACTTTAGTGCTACTATGAGAACTTGTGTGCTTGGAGCTTGTTAAATGTCCCGAAGGGGATTAAAGTAATCTATTGACGTGGAAACAATAAAAATTCATTTCGTTTAGAAAATTAAATGTGAAAACTTCAATTTAATAAAACGTGCAACTTTTATGAAAACATATTTTTATATCAACAACAATTGAAAACTCGCCATTAATGTTTTGTTTCTTGTTTTTTATAACACGGAAAACGTTTTAATCCCTGAGGAAAGTTTTAAATGTCACCAGAATGAAAATCACGATTCACGACAAATATTTTTATTGAACAAAAGTTCAGGAAAAACTTGTTTTGAATTTTAACAGGATTTTTATTTATCCTTTATTTTAATATATTTCGTGCAGATACATTTTTTCACGTTCAATCCTGTTTTAAATTAATTCCTATTGCGAATGAAAATCGTCATTGGTGTTATTTATTTATTAGGTTTATCGTAAGCCTGTTTCCTCATTTTTCGTTGCTACATAATCATTCATTTCTAGCATTGGTATTAGAGAAGTTTTTGAAGCAAGAAAGATAATAATATACATTTGCATCATTGTATAATGCTACCAAAAAACATTAAAAATGTAAATTCGAACCTCGTGGACGCCGAGATTTCTTATTGGAAAAGATAAATACAGGCTTATAGCAAAAGGAAGGGATATGGATCAGTCAAGTTGAGTTCGTTGTATAGAATGAATCTTAGGTGTTCATCTAAATGTAACAAATTTCATTAGAAACAACAATTATGTTGAAAATGACGATTTTGATTTTCGGACTGATTACAATTAAGATGACGCACAGTGGGCTAGATAAGGAAAAAAGTGGACAAAAATATAATGAGTTGTCCCGTACATTCGAAATTTAGGTTTCAGCGGTTTTTCACATCGCTGATCACGAACCCGTAACGGTTTAGCCGCTAGGGCGTTTTGAAGTTTTTTTTGTTCGAGTTTTACATATCACCCTGCATTTGTGTAACCGTATAACCTATTTTCATGAATAAGGTATCAGTATACGCAAAATACTCCTACCTATCTAAAACTGTAAAAGTGGCGGTTCCACCTTACCAACTTCCAGAGTTATGATTTTGGTTTTTTTAACTAAAATTTCAACTCCAACTACCTTTTTCTCCAAAAAATACATAGTTAACCTATACTTTTTTTTCCAAAAGTGGAAAGCTTGAAGTGTTTCCTATGAATAATGTCCAGATAATTTTAATGCTACAGCTGTTACTTTTGAAGTTATAAGCAATTTTGAAGTTAAAATTGGCCTTATTTGGTACTTTTTTAGTACTTTTTCACCAGTTTTAACATCGTATAAAATATGAATTGGCAAGTCTTGGCACCCAAATCTTTCGAATTCTCATTGCATAAAGTATTTCCTACGAAACCACCTTAAAACTATCCCGGGGGTTAGTGGGGGTTAAACTATTTTTACAGTTTAAGGTCAATGAAGTTTTTAAAAAAAATTTTTTTTTCGTGGTTTTTGACCGCTCTTTTACATTAGCATGGATTATTATTTAATAACGGCAAAACACATAGAAATATTCTACATACCTTCAATATCACCCTCCATTGAACGGAATTAATATTACAGACTTAAATACAAACTTATTGGTAATTTAGTTAAGAAATGTTTTTCGCGGCGAAGACACGCAAATGCAGATATGTCGAAAGTACCTAACTTCGGAAGGCCTTGGAGCCGCAGGCTTTAAAGCTACTCGCCCCATCTTTCGGTAAAACATGAAGGGGATCCTCCTCTTTAAGATAGTTCCTAGAAAAGGGCATTTAAAAACAATTTTTTTTTAATTTTGTCCACTTTTTTTAGAATCTAGCCCACTGTGTGACGGTTCCAAGCTGTAGGCAGAGGCGTATTTACTCTTGGGCCATAGGGGCCATGGCGCGGGGCGAATAGTTTCGAGAGGCGGCTTACGTGAACAGCTTTGGAAGCCTTAAATAATGCACTGAGAAAAGGATAACTTTTATAAAACCAATATTTTTGTAATATAAGAAATGTAGATCAACTTTCGGTAATTGTGTAATTTGTTCAAGATTATTCAGAGCCAGTTAAACGATATTTCTGGTTTCTGCCAAACACTGGGCACAAAGCAGAAGACATGTCCTACAGGCTAAGATCAACAAAAAAAAATGGCAGTATGCAAAATACACGCCTTGCGCAGCCCATTCGTTAAACTTGATCGGATCATCGGCAGTTGAATGTTGCCCAGAAGCCAAGAAGTTTTTAGGGTTGCTGCGAAATCTATACGTATTTTTACAGCATCAAAGGTACTTACAAAATTACTGCAATCCTTTGAACTATGTCTGAAAATGTAACTGTGAAAAATTTGTGACAAACGCGATGATCAGGCAGGGGCGATATCTGTGTCAGACTTGATAAAGATTGGAATGAAATAGTAGCGGCTATTGAAGCTATTTTTTAAAAAAAATATAGTTTAAAAAAACTAAAAAATACGCTTTTACTTAAACTAAAAAGCAAAAAATAATTTTGAATGTAAAGTTTTATTGCTCCAGCCAGAATATGGAAAGAACCTACCTTATATAATATAAAACAGCGTGGGACTCTTTTCCTATATTCTTATTTTATTAATATCGGAAATGCTAGCGCCCCCCCCCCTTACTGCTTCCATAGTACCAAAATCTACTTCAGAGTGCTAAATTGGTAGCAGATTATTTGCATGATGTTGTTAGAGTAATGTATTGAGGTGAGGCAATTTAGTCCTATTGATATGCTATGCGTGGATTTTTTTATTTTTATGCACATTCGAAGAAGCCGAAGAAAGCCCGCCTACACTTGAACAAAATAAAACTATGATGGATAGGAGAAGACATACTTTCTTTGTTTTAACTTAGAAAATTGTCTGAAATATTGTTAGACTGACTTTTTACTTTATTTAGTTTGATATAATTTTTACATGAGTTCCATATAAGCTCAGTTTTGGTATTATGGATGTTATAGGGCTTAGTGCTAATACATAGTTGCTTGTTTCTTTTAATCAAGCTCCACAAGAGATTTAAATCAGTTTTCATGTCCAGAAACCTTGTGATCTCCTCCAATTTTCTTGTTGATATTCTTACATATTCTTGCCTTGTTTCTTCATTTCAATTTTATTATAATTTTTTATTATACTTTTATTACTGAAAAAGATGCTATTCTTAACTTTCTTGCAATGGAGAAATCAGGCATTCTGTTGCTGGTATCGTTTGGCTCTTCGTGCAAAGAGAACTTGAGTTTAGGGATAATAATATGTGTCATATAATATGTGTTAAAGTGGCCTAATACGACTTTCATGTAGTTGGAAGGAACTTGATCATAAGCCATTCTTAGCGTTTCATACAATCAGGGACGGCGCTTTCATAGGTGTACATGGTGCACTTACACCGGGCGCAATTTCAGAAATTAAGATTTAAAAAAAATTTAAAACTTCGAAAAAGATTGAAAAGGTGTTCCCGTGCCTTCATTTTCATATATTAAAGGAATTGCACAAAGTGTTTGTCTCTTTTTCCGTTGTCCTTCGCAAAGTGTGGCCAATCCAATTCCATTTCATTCGCCTGATTTTGTCGACTATACTTTCTTTTGGCCGGCACGGTGCCATAGTTCTTGATTTGTAATTTGTACTAGTCGTACTATTATAGATCAATAATTCGGCACTTGAAATATTAAGGTTTAGAGAACGACACAGGGACCTCTATGAGTTCAATGAAAAACATCCTGGAGCAGATAATGAGGTTGGGGATGTGTGGAGAATGGTGGCAGTGGCACTGAAGGCCATCTACCAGAAGCTTAAGCAGTACGAAGCTTAAAGAAACAGCATTAGCAGGAGAGTATTGTGAAGTTAAGACGCAAGCAAACCCAGCACAAAAGCGAAACAAATCCTGATTGGAGACAGGCAGGAGCGGCGCTTTCACAGGTGCAAATGGTGCACTTGCATCGGGCGCAATTTCAGAAATTAGGATTTAAAAAAAATTAAACTTTGAAAAAAGAAAATAAAAGGGGGTGCGATATGGCATACTGCACCGGGTGCAAAAAAACCAAGCGCCGGCCCTGCATACAATACTTCCTTTTATGCGTATTCTTCTGCAGGTGCCGTGTGCACCGTGATGAACATATTATGAAGCCTGGATTTTCAAGATCGTGATCCTATCCAGATGAAGGTATGGCATTGATTGTTAGAGTTTTGTGCTCATTGAAACCTATACTAAATTTCTTTCTGGAGCTATTATTGACGCTATAGAAGATGGTAACATTCTAGGACTCTTTCACTAGTCAATCTTAATTTTATGTAGCCCAACGATAAGTATATTCTTCATCGTCTAAGAAGCTTATCATCTTCTGTTATTGCGTCGTCCTGACAAAATCGCCTTAACCCTCTTTTTCCGGGCTTGGTACTGGTGGAATCACTAAAATCTTTCAACAAATTTATGATATTTGGCAAGGTCGAATAAATCGGTAAGGCCATCACGGATGAATGGGGTATCAGTATTACGATACCATAACATCATACAATTTACGATTTTGAGAATTTCACCAATACAGTAACAATCTAGCCACTCATATATTTCATTACTAATTACTAATAATTTTCGAAAAATGTTATAAAAATTACAATTTTTTTTAATCTAATCTGCCTATAGAATCTATAGCAACACTCTGAATATTACTATTCCACAAAGACAGAAAACTCCCAACATATCGCCGGGGTTATTTGGTAACAATCGCTTTGGCAACAAATGAAATCAGATTTTGCAAACACGGTAAAATCCAATTACAAAACTGATATGGCACTGAAACAAGATTAATTAAAACTCTATAGAATGATTGAAGTCAGTTTTATCTTTCAATTAGGTTGGATCACTACCGAAAGCTTTGAGGCAGGCATTGACAGTTTATCCGCTTATAAATACTGGCAGCAGTAACGTTCAGTAGGTTTCAATCGAAATTCACCAATACCTCACGAACAAATCATGCTTAGCTTGATTCTTGTGCTGCTTTTGACTCAGGTATTAGTATGTACTTCAATTAAGGCTTTACCGCTTTAATTAAACACCTTATTCAGTATTTCAGTTCAAAGGGTGTTTTAGCTGACAACTGTGAAGATGTACAGCAGTGGGGATTCATTTGTAAGACCTGCGAAAAAATGGCGACTTGTATAATTCAGAATGGCCAATGGACAACTATTGATATCGGGACATGTGATAAGACGAAAAATTTATCTTGCAACAGGAATACCAAAAACTGTTCTCTAACAGAGGCTTGTGCAAGCTACAGAGCTACCTTCAGCTGCAATCAAAATGGAATTTTTCCAGATCCTTATGACTGTCAGTCATACCACGTTTGTCAACAATATGGAGATCCACCGCAATTTAATCAATCAATAATGCGTTGCATCAATGAAAGCACAGCATTTTCCCCAGCAACAAATGATTGCACTTTGCCCAAATCCGATCAAGTCTGCAGACAAAATTTCCAGTGCAACACCGCAGGCGATATGGGTCCTTGGCCCGGAAATGGTAACATTTTCTATGTTTGCGTAGAAAAACGTGATCCAGACCCAGTCATCTTCCCGCAACTTTTCCGATGTTCAGTGGGAGAAACATTTGATGGCACTAAATGTTCCGAGCAGAATAGTTCTCCCAATACACCGTCAACATCCCTCCAGCCACCGGTTCTTTGTTCTGGCGAAGGACTGTTTCCAGACCCCGCAAACTGCTCGATGTACTACTACTGCAATAGCAGGCTAGAGAGGGTGCAGCTACCTTGTCCCAACAATTCACATTTCGATTCGAGGAGTAAGTCCTGTGCCTTTGGTCCTTGCTAGAGCGGTTTATTGTCCATTGATACGTAATTGGTTTTCATTTTCAACATTGTCCTTTAAATCAAAAATCCGATTATGAGTTATTGTTCACTTGTTGCACATATTTTATTGATACGAGTAATTGATATGTTTTGAGCAGATTTTAGTAATACCAATTTAATTTTCACTTATTTCTTAAGCTTTTATTATAGTGGTACGTGAATTAAAGAAATATCAATAATTTATTTGTGATATTATGTGTTATCTCTAAGAAATGTTGTTAGTAGTTTTTAAACAAATTTTATAATATAACAGTTATACGCCGGTCGTCTCAAAAGTAAGTTCCACTATTTTTTTTAATCCGTACGGTTGGCGGGAAAAGTCTGGGAGTCTCAGGGAATTTGCGTCTGGCTGTAGTGGCACCACTGTAAAATTTCTATGCCCGTGCGTCGATCAATCCGGCACACAGTGGGGTCAGATAAAAAATTACCGTTCAAAAATCGGTGGAGCCGTCAATTTTCATCGAATCAACTTCGCTTTTTTTTAAATTTTCGTTGTGCAATTCTCTATCGATCTGTCGAGCCGGATTTTTCATATATTTTCATACCATATTCCTATTTTCCCCTATTAAGGGGTTGATTCACCCTCTCTGAGGGGTAGTTTCTAGAAAACGGTTATGTAAGTGCCGAGAGATAAATTTAATAAACCTTTCTAAACTATATTAGGCTGAAATATACCTTTTTGGCACGTTTCTCTGCATTTTTTCTAATGCAGAATTGTCAAAAAAAAACTCAATTTCCACTGCAAATTGTAAAAAATTTAAAATATATACGAAAAATCCAGCTCGACAGATCGATAGAGAATTGCACAACGAACATTTAAAAAAAAACGAAGTTGATTCGATGAAAATTGACGGCTCCACCGATTTTTGAAAGGTAATTTTTTTTCTGACCCCACTGTGCGGCAGTCAGGCTTCAGCCACGGAGACTCCATCTGCTCCTACCAGCAAAACACCAAATAAAGCGAATGTTGTGGAATCCGCGCCAAAATGGCAAACGTCCTTTTGGGATTCCAAGGGGGTGTTGTTGATCAATTACTTGCCCCGTGGGACCATGATCACAGCTGCACGCTATTGTGAGGTGTTGCACCAACTCAGAAAGGTGATCCAAAACAAAAGGAGAGGAAGTTGACACAAAAACCAGGAGAAATTAAATGTATAGGAAATTCTCTCGCAGACGGCCGCCGTCACCGCCCTCGCGCCAATCGGTTTGGGCCTTCAACCTAGTTTATCCGAATGTTAATAGATATCCCGTCTGTCCATCTTCTTCTTGGCTTACCTTTTTCTGAGTTGTCACTGAATATTTTCGTTTTTTCTTGATTTTATTCTTTTTTTGTATATATGAAAGACCTGACACTAGATATATTTTGTCGACGATTCTATCATTGAGTGTAATCTATTTCGGACAGTAAGCTCTAGTCGGAAAGTATAGCAGAGAAAAGAGCGAAAGGATTACTGATACCAAAACGCGTTTATACTCCATAGATTCCAATCCAATAGCGATCGAACTGGAGAAACTGTCCTCGCTTATTATGCTTATTGGCACTCTCAGGATAAATAGCATGGAGTTGGTGTAGAGCAAGAAAAGACGAAGGACTGCCGCGGAGTGGAATCGAACCACGGACCTCTGACGCGGTAGTCGGGCCCCACATCCCTTAGAATCAAAAATCATATTACCATTTGTGTCTTGACAAATCCGCACTACGTTTTCTTTTTTAAGAATTGCATTGATTTCTTCGTTTGTACGCCTTGAACAGCCTCACCAGGTACCTACACTACACCTTGCCGTGGTGGTGGGGCTTGCGTGTTTCGAGGTCCTATTAGGCTATGTCGGCTGTGATAAGCTGGAGGACTAGCAAGCCACAGGTAGGGACTCCCGTGCCGACCAGGCTAATTGCGAAGAAGCCAGACAAAGCTAGGTATATCTCCCTCCCCCCCCTCTCTACCATTTTTCCCACTTATAAGCCAACGGTTTTACCGTGCTGATGGCTGCGTGGCCAGCTAGTGGTTAAAGAGTGCTGGTCACAAACAGTTCCCTCCGATGCCCGGACAACGTCGATTCGAGTTTTTCACGTATACGGGTTTATCGAATACGGGACGGCTCTTCACACGGGACTGTTCGATTCGATTTTTTCACGTAAATCTGGTTTTACCCACGGTAGCCCAGTCGTCATCATGGATCCACGAATTTTTTGTAGAAACTTTATTTTTATAAATGTTAACAAATTAGGCCTTTCTACTATGAGGGAAATAAATAAATTGGTGGATATCGGAAAATGGCCTTCCATCTTGACAAGATTTAACTGGCAATTAAAATTCGAAGCACGAGTTCGAAGAACAGCGTAAAACAAAAAAGTTCGAGATTCGGGAAAATTTCATTCATGTGAACGCCGCAATATAAAACTAAAGGCTACTTCATCACGTATTCGATAAAATACATTCGAGATTTATCGAATCTTAGTAAGGGTATTCATGAAAACGTGTAAGTTTACACATTAGGTATACTCGTATATTTACGAGGCTTGTTTGATGAACGGTATGATGACATGATGTATATAAACGATGTAATTCATAAACTGTTCAAACTGGACGTGAATGTCTAAATTACTAAACTAAAAAATTCCAAAAAAGTCTAAAAAATAAACTACGTCATTCACCTTGCACTTAAAAAATCAATCAGGTTAACAGCTAATAATATGATGCCGAATTGGCATTTGCATATTTTACACATATCAGTTATGCAGTTTACACAGCAAAACTTTAGCGTAAACTTATCTAGTGTGGGTATTTCACTTTCAATACAAATTTTGCCAGTTAATTTACGAGGTGGTAAACTTATAAAGAGAAAACAAATTTTAAGAATGCAGGGTATTCCCGCACGGGCATCGCCACTGTTCTATTCGATAAAATCCCGTATACGGTATACAGGAAAAAAATCACCGTCTGAACGTAGCCTTACATTCTCGTACTATGCGATGCCGCTAAGTCCGTAAAATCCGTCACTTTGTTGGAGCTACTTCAAAGGTTGTTCACATTGTTGTCAAGTTCTGTACATCGATGGAAAATTCTACCCGATCACTTAAGATTACTATAACAAAACTCAGTGAAACACGTTGGGAAGCAAGAATAAGTAGTGTTAAAGCAGTCCGTTATCAAATTAGTGCCACTCACGACGCTTTAATTTCGTTGGCTATTGCAATTGAGAAAACTGATGTTCAAACCTCTCATGAGGGCACTACTCTAGCCGAACAGTTAAAAGATTTCAGCTTCATAGTTTTATTGGTTGTTTGGTATGAGATACTTTTTCAGATTAATGTCGTTATTAAATCTCTACAATCAATAGACATGGATCTCGGTAAATGCACACAAATGTTGAAAAAATGCTGTGCTTTTTTGGAAGAGTATAGAAAGGCGGGCCTTAAAAGCGCCATAAATGGTTATTATTTCATTCTTTCCCTTGTTTTATTTCCTCCTTTTTTCATATCGGTTTGTATAGCAAATAGGGGCGGCGTAGAAATCTCGCCCAGGGTCGCTGGTAGTGCTAAAACCGGCACTGGTTACAGTGACCAGTGTTAGACACAAATTTAAAAATACTACTTTTGGATCACATGAACGTTTTCCCTCGGAAACTCCTAAACCTGGACCGGCGATTTGAAAAAAGCTTTCGATTGTTTGCAGATCATTTTCAGTAGGTATCAATTGGCAGCGCTGTTGTCAGACAGTTATGGCGGTCGAATGTTTGGTTACCTTGTTTCACTTGATTTATTTTATAATTTTTTTTGATTGAAAAACTAATTTTTTAATTTTTCTGGCTAAAAATTTGTCGCTATCAAAAATTTGCCGCCGTAGGCAATTGCCTAGTTTGCCTACGCGTTAATTCGCTCCTGACTACTACCCATTAGTTTTCAAAAATATGAACGTCGCACTTTGTAATTGATTGTATCTCAAACTATCATAGCATAAACAACGTTATAAGTAAAACAAATCACCGAAAATCCTAAACGATGAAAATTCCACTAAACCAAAACAAAATTCCCTAATCCCTATCCACTGAACCCAATAGTGGCTTTCAGCTAAATGGGTTTCTATGTCCTCTCAAGATGAAGGGACGGGACATCCTCCAGATGTCTTGAATTTGCTCTAATAAAAGCTTTGTTCTATCTCTGAACAGATTCAAGGACTTTGGTGGAATTGCCAAAGGGGAAAAATAGAAAACAAAGTAAGAATCCGTAGTAATGGAATTTTTTTTCGTCCTTAAAATGTTTGGAATCCTTTTTTTTATATATAGAAGAAGGCGTGTGTTCTTAAAGAAATGTTTTTTTTCGGTGAATTTAATTCTTTCAATTTTATACCGCAAAAGGGAAAAACAGAATGGTGATCTTGATCAAAAGTTTGGACAACTAGTAGAAGATTGAAAATACGAGGAATTTTGTTTAAGGAAAGATTAAAAGAAAATAAAGATTTGGATTTCAAAAGATTTAGATTTGTGTTTTATTGTGAAAATTCTTGGAACGCAAATTAATTTGCGAAAAATAAGGTCGAATTAATGATACTTTCTTGTTTAAATGGTTATAGTTAAATTGGACGTTGTTGTGGTAACCCCGACATTTCAGTAGACAATGATTGAATGAAAAAGCAATTTTGTTATGCATTAAATTTCTTTTTGAACATAAATAATAAAGTTTCCGCCTATTACCATAGGATATAGTTGATTTTATTCTACCTTCGGCCTTTTCGACAGTACGTGGTCATGGAGTTAGACTCACTCTTAAAATGTAAGAGCTCTTATAAGAATTCATATGGGGAACTGGAGTGTGGACCCGATGTGGCAAATGAGGGACATGCTGAAATAGGGCCCCTTAGATGCCTCATGGGCACCACATAAAAAAAAATCAGAAATACTGAAGTGAGGTAGGCCCTATCAGTTTCTCCTAAGGGCCATATGAGGCAAAACTCATTACAAATGAAATGGGAAATCCCCCCGTTGGTTGGGAAAAGAAGAACCCATTCCAGAAGAATTGATTCAGAATGTATTCCGAAGGAACCAGTTGATTCCTTTTCTGATTCTGGGGAATGCAGAAGCGAATCGAATGTATTCCCAGTTCGTTGATAAGCGTAAAAAAATTTCCAATCACTCTAAGGAATAAATTCCGAACCGATTCTAGGGAATGCAGAGAGGAATGAATTGGTTCCGTCCCATGACATCCCAATTCAAAAAGAATTGGTTCTCTACATGTCTTTGAATCTAAAGTGGAATCACTTCCAATGTATCTACTGGAATTAATTCTGAATCCATTCTGAATGCATTCTGTTCCCAACTGGGTGTGTTTAATGAAACCAAAACAAAAACAGAGCAGCTCAAGGCATCTCATTGTAGAGCAGCTGTCAAACAAAGTAGAGCAAGAAATCTCACGAAACATATTTTGCTGAGATATCTCAACCTAGAACAGCTCATTAAACACAACTATATAGTTTTACTCAAACAAAGTTTTAGTTTTTGTTGTTGTCGTGCTTCATATTTCCGGCAATTATGTTTAGCATACTCAATAGACCGATTACGAAGGTCAAGCAGCATTCGACGTGATTAGTACTCAGTTGGGAGACCGCTTGCAAAAACCACACTCGCGTTTAAAAATATAAAGCTTTCGACACCGCCGCAGTTATTACTCGCATACTCAAATTTTTCAGGCGTGGCTATTGGCGTGATACAGTGCCATTTGAATGAATGGACAACTCGTATATGGGGGCCTTTCGAGCTTCTCCTGAATTCCTCCTTCACGGGTTGCTAAGATGGGATCCCAAACACAGGCATAAGGTTGCAAGCGGAGATAGCAGTACCATGAGAAACTGCCAAACTGCTATTATAGAAGACGTATGTTGGACAATAGTTTCACCTCGTATAAGTCACCAGCTGAGTACTTTCATGGTTGTGCTTCTGTAATGCATTGCCGTAAATAATAATATTCATTTCGATTTTAAATTTATATTAAAAAAACATATTAAACATTCACTAAGTCTTAATCGAAGAAATTCCAATAGTTCACAAAGCCTGCTATCACCACATGCTCTATCTATAGTATATAATATATATTTTTTCAAATCCTCACGGTACAAAAATGCATTACAACATATCGATGCGATTCTATTTCAGATTAAAGTCTGCATGTGGTAATGTTGTTTCCTCTCTGTGTCTTTGTCATATTTTGATTTAAATGTAAATCGTCGTCCTTTGACAAGGATGAGCTTACAGCTTTTGAGGACATACATACACCTCAAACCGCAACCACGTATCACTGCAATACAGCCTTTTCAATTTCATTTACCTTTGGTGGGGAAATTTATGAAGTGAGATCTTTTCAAGTCATGGCTTTCCCACACAAAAAGGATGAAATTTAATTTCATTTCAGGAGAGAGGAAATTCAGGTTTGAAATTTATTCTTTCCACCAAGGACGAAGCATAATAAAGTCTTGGTGAGAAACTGTCATCATAAACACTTTTTTTCTTCATTTATATATATGTTTCTTTCGTTTTTTTTGTTGAAAATGTATTCTGGGGAAAAAATACATATATGTTTAAAAATTTAATTTCCTTTTTATGTCTTGCGATGATGAATTGATTTTTTTTGGTATTAAATACAAAAGCCAAGGAAAGCAAAACCATTTCCAATATTTTCGGTTTAATAGAAACTTGAAAGTATAATGAAATTTCGAAAACATCCTTTTTTAAACAAATTCTGATATATATATAAAGAATGGATCATGTAGACTTAACATATTCCACCTTTTTGCATTTACCTTTAAAATTCAGGGCTATTCATCTCAATAAATGCAGAAGGGTTTTTTTGTGCCGAACGGAAGTCGTTCAATCCTAGGGAACCGATAAAATGCAATGCAAATTTCAAGTTTTCCTTTTTTTGTAAAAGTCTGTTTATGGAAATCTCTGCTGCTTACATTCTGTTATCTTTTAGACTCCTATCGAATTTGCCTAATGCGAACTACTTGAATTTTTCTTAGGAACTTGAATTTTCTTTAATAAAGATAAATTTCAATACCTTTTCCCTTAAAATGACGGAAATTGGTGCAAATATGTTTGAATGTTATATAGAGTGTAATCTTAAAGAATAAGATTTCAACATTTTTATGCTTCTACTTCGTTATGTATAATATGTCATGGAACAGTATCTTGTAGCAAGCTTAGATCAAAGGAATAATACAGGATTCCATAGGCTGAGAGAAATGTGAAAAGTCCTGAAGGAGGAGGCAATTAACTTTGCTTTTGAAGTCTTGAATGTAATATGATTTCGGAAATATAATTTGTGAAACCAATCACATTGTTGAATACGGCTTACAAAATACTTTAACATATTTTTGTTAAATAGTCTGGATTTAGAAAGAACAGATCGACAAGAGATCATGTTCAGCCAATTCCGGAAAAAATAATCCAATAACCGCTATAACTACCAATAGCAATTACTTCTACTCTCTCCAAAATAAAAACCTCATGAATTATAGATATCTCCAATGCTTCCGACTGCGTATGGCACCCCATTCTGTTGACTAAACTCCAATCTATTAATATCCACTCGGTTCTAAGGAACTATATTGAGAGATTTCTTTCTGGCTGTTCAAACAAGGTAGTATTAGATGGCGTAGAAACTAAACCCCACATAGGAGTCAATTCTGCCGTGAAAAGGGCAAAAGACCTATCTGCAAAAAGCTCGTTTCGAGAAAAACGCGATCTAAGTTTTCAAAATACATGAAATCGAAGCAAATAAAACAACTGTTCAAAGTGGTAACTTTTATCTAAAAAGTACAATCAGTATGAAATTTTATTTAAGGATAAATATGAATATTTTATATCAAAAAATGCATACAAAGCCATTTTGATCTATAATGCATAAGGTCTTTTGTCCTTTGCACGGCAGAATTCTATCACCCTCTCAATCCCCTCCAACCTAATTCACAGCTTCGCTTTCCCTACGTCTTCGACAACATGAGAGAAGCACGTACCAGGCCTTTTTGAACTAATGTCCAGCTTTATCAACATTGAACTCATTCTTGACTGGAACCATAAAAATCATAAAATCGAATTTAAGCCTTTAATGCAAAGTACCTACTGTATCATCTTCAATAAAATATGTGTTGCATTTGTTTGTTGTAAACATTAAATTGAGTTCATGCAAGCCTTCATTAAAGTAAAATTTCCAAAAGACTTTTAAAATGTTAAACCTTAGTACGGTGATCAGGCAAAATTTTGCCATCCCTTTAAAATGCATGTAAAAACCTTGGCAAAATGTTGCCTCAAGCACGGCAAAATTTTGACAGCGCAGCAGTACGCCATTCGTGCAAAAATTATGCCACAATAAGCATACTTTCAAGATTTTCTAGTAGATGGATTTTCTATTGTGGAGACTTTTACTTGTCAAATTTTTGCCTCCAGAAATTATCTGGTCATTTTTTGTTGGCAAAAAGTTGGACAGTTGGATTAAAAAGTCGAATGCAGCAGTTAAAATTTGCTTAAAATGGAAAAGGAATATTTATTTGTTTATTCTCCACCACTCTACACTTGGACAAAATTTTGCCTGAAAAATGATAAAAATGACGAGGCAAAATTTTTCCCGATCACCGTACTAGGCTTAACCGATCAATGCACATTTCGAACTTGGCGAAGTAGTTCTTAATTTTTTGCCAGATGTCACTAATATATATTTTTGATTCAAGGTTATATAAGAAAACAAACTTGCTACCGTTCTGTTTATCTGTAGTCTATGGTTAAATACGTTTTTTTATTCATACTTAACCCGTTTATGATTAGGTCCAACCCAGGCTCAACCCAGTGATAAACGGGGGTCGAGTTGAAACTGGGTCCACTCCATAGAGAATTTTAAAAATGTTTGATTTTAGCACCAAAACTTCGATGTTTTCAAACATCGATGTTTTTTTATTGATGTTTATCGGACATCGATGTTTACTTACCGATGTTGACTTCGATGTCAATATCGATGTTTTTTTAATCTCGCCCATCCCTACCTCACATATATTTCATGAAACTGGGTTTGTAGAGCAACTCTTTGCGAATAAATAAGGAGTTTCGAAATAACTCTACGATCATTGCGGGCAGGCCCGGCTTAAGGCACGGGCAAGCTGGGCAGCTGCCCAGGGCGCTGTCGAAAGGGGGCGGCACTGACGAGTTTAAATTTTTAATTTATTCCTAAGTAAAAGCAAGTAGTCATTCAGGAATGAAATTCGAATTCAATTGTTTATCTGGCATTTGTAGTTATTCTTTTTTTTTGTTGACAAATTTTGGATACCCAGGTTTTTCCTATTGGGGTCCCTGAATCCGTCTTATATCTGTGTAACCTTTCTAATCCCGCTTTTTCCACGTTTACACTTCGCTTCGAGTCCAGTTCGCTTTTAAGACAGGTGGAACAAACAGAACCAGAAACTAGGGTGGGCAAAAAAAAGCAATATTTTTTTAAGTGATACACGAAAAATTGTTAAAATGGGAGTAACAACAAATTTTCTTGCAAGGAGAACCCTGGCAAATGGGATTTAAGGATGCCTCGTCGAGCTTTTAGATTTTTCATAAGAATCACATAGAGAAAACTCCGCGTGATGTTAGTTGTTTACATAGCTCTTCTAAAAAACGCTTCACGAATATGTCTTCATAACAGTTTTGTATCGAATCGTATGCTCTACAAAAAAATCCTTATAATGATTTCGCTATATTCAATAGTTTACAAGTTATATGCAATCAAAATTCATTTATTTAACTTTAAATTTAACACTTTTTCAAAAGACATCTTTAAAAATTTTAACTTAAGATTGTTTAATAATTTTTTCTCAAATTTTTTTTGACTTTTCGTATAATAACGGTTTCTTATGTAATCTTAGTATTTGTGATGTGACCAATAAAAAAACAGTTTATTATTACGTTGTAGTAAATATTTTACCAATATTGAATATACCAATGGAACCATGTCTTTAGGGGGGGCGCCAAACACTTGTTTGCCCAGGGCGCCAAATATCCTTGAGCCGGGCCTGATTGCGGGCCTTGTACAACTTTTTTTCCGGAAACAGCTGTTTTTACATTTTTACGATTTTCGCGAAAAGTTATTATTATTTTATCATGAAATTTTTATTGTAGGTAGGAACTAACAGAATGTCAAAATATGGCAATATTTCGCGGTTTTTTTTTTTGCAAAAACCTGTTGACCGATTTCAATTGTCCAAAACTCACATTTTTCGCCTTTTTAAGCGATATTACGTACTATTTTTGGTATTAAAAAAAAATGTCGCACCTAAAACGTGAAAAAAACTGATTTCGCTACTATTATTAACTTTTTTCACCTGTTCCCTGGACCGATTTTATCCAAAACATATTCATTGAATCTCTACGATTTTTCTATAGCGTTAAAAACTCCCAGCGTAAATTTATTTCAACTTTTCCGCTATCCCTCCTGAACTAAAGTGTAAATGTTTATTAATCAGAGTTTTATCAACTACCAACCTAGAGGCTCGTTGTTCGATTCCATTCCGCGGTATGGTCCTCTGATGATTTAGTTGTCCTATGTAGATTCCTTCTTGTTTTCCTTATTTGCAGAAATTTCTTACCCTTTCTACTGCCATGTATATGCACTAGTGATATTTGTTTTATGCCAGAGCCACCCTAACCACAGGGCTAATTGGGCTATAGCCCGGGGGCGCAAGCCTTTTAGGGGCGACAATTTTTGTTTGTATTTATATTTTTTTTACTATTTTCAATTATGAGTTATTTTTATTTGTATAACAAAAATAACCAAATAACCTGTTCTAATGATTGGTTACTGGGTATGAAATTTTAAAGATGCTTTAAAAAAATTTACGAAGAGTACTTTCAAAAGCCTGCAACAAAAGTTGAAGGTGAGAGGTTGTTAAATGAGTTCAACTCACTGGAAACTGCTACTATGGTAGCATTTTGGAGCGAACTATTAGAAATCATAGATAAAACTAGAATTTCTAATAAGAAAATGTACTCCTTCAAATTACGGGACCATACAATTTTATTCATTAAATGTGCTGTGGTAAAGTGGTTGTACAAAATTACAGATTGCTTCAGACTGAAAACAAATCACATAAGCTATTAGTTCTGGTCTTGCCGAATACTTTTTGCGGATATTTCTTTCAGCTGTGCTTATATATTGTAGTTGGTTTTCGTGAGTCGCTTACAAGGTAGCCCAAAAAAGACAAATGGACGTTTTTATACGTTTCTGGAATTCTAAAAACAGCAGCTAACTTAATGAGATCTTTCTTTGAAGCATAAAAAGGTCATGCCCTTTAAAATCTACTACAAATTTCAAAGAACTGACCAAATGTCCACAAGAAATTTTTTGAAGAAATAAAATCGTTATGTTGTTAGGAAAGATTCCTACGTGTTAGGTATGAAATTTTACTTCACACCAATCGATTAGGCATCTGATAAGCATTTAGTTGATAACTATAGAGGTGTTGCCATCCTATCATCAATACCCAAACTATTTCAAAAACTCGTTTGCGATATAGTAGAGGGAAATTAAACAAAAAAAGCGAAGTTATGATGTAGTTGGGAAGTTGGATTTTTTTGTTTTTTTTCTTTACATATGTTAAGATAAACCGAAAAAAAAAATTTCTGCAAAATCGGTCCTGTGAGGTACGAGAAAATTGCATAAATGTCCATTTTTGATGCATTTTGAGTACATTGCTACACTATTTTTTTAATTTCTCCAGTTCTGTTGGTCGTAGAAAAAAAAATTGGAAAATACTCGTGAATGAATAGACTATCGAACTGATTCGGTATAAATACTTTAAAAATGAATCCTAACCTCAAAAAACCAAAATGTTTGAAATTTTGTTTTATTTTACTAAAAATGCAATAAATAACGGGAAAATAGTCGGATTTTGATAAAAATTGGAGAAAAGATGTATTTTGATGCTGTAAATACGCGGTTGAAATTTCAAAAAAAAAATTTCGAAAAATTTTAAAATTGCCGCCATTGATTGTTTATCATTTCAATCATTTTTACATCAAAAGTAAATGTCAAATGATGATAAATGTACAAGGATTTTTATTCGTACGTCTCTATTAATATATATTTTCAATTTTATAAGCATCAGTGAGAATTTTATAAATTATAACTTCCGGTCAAATTTTCTACAAAAAAAAAAAACAAAAAATTAAAAACTAATGGCTTCCTTAGAAAGCTTAGAGTCTCCTCTTTAAAATGCTTTTTTTATTTTTATTTTAGGCAAAAATACTTGAGTTTTTCCCCGAACACCTCGCTAGAATATTTAAATTCAGTTATTTGGCGCGCTTAGATTTTTCGATTTTGCTTCTTATTTTTAATATTTTTTTATAATATTAAAACATTTTTTTTTAAAATAAATTATAAAATAAATTTTAGTAAAATTTTCCGCTCTTTCACGTGGCGCGATTAGTTTTTCGAAATTTTTTTTTATTTTTCGATATATAACGCAAGAACCAAATTTTCG
Source organism: Thereva nobilitata (assembly GCA_963855945.1). NCBI lineage: Eukaryota > Metazoa > Arthropoda > Insecta > Diptera > Therevidae > Thereva > Thereva nobilitata. The sequence continues at coordinate 37,333,178 of OY979696.1, forward strand.
AATATGTTTTCGATATTGTGAACTTTTCATACACTTTAGCGCAGCAGTGATTTTTTTATCGTTTTCTACATCTAAAAAAGTACCTAAGTGAGAGAGAGCGATATCACATTTTGTGCGAGCTTTCGGTCTAAATTTGTCTCTGACGACTGGGCTAATAAGCTACTTTTGGTTTTTGTTTACGATAAAATTTGTTTTGTTTTTTTTATTTTTTTTTAATTTTGTGTTTTATTTAGTCGAATGGTAATAAATTAACTTTCTCTAGTTCTGATACTTTTGTATAACGTTGCCGGTAACCCCGTTCCCCCCAGACATCCCGTATATTTTCTTACGAAGAAGGGCGCATCATTTTTAGAAGCCCACGGGCGCCGAATATTTTAGGACGGCCCTGAAAATAACTTCAAATAACAGAAATGTTTATGCGATCTTGAAAATGGATAAATGTAAGGGAAAGTGGGGAATCGTGGGCCACGTTTTTATTTTGCTCGATATCTTTAACAAATATCAGAAAATTTGCAAATTGTGATATGGTATGGTATTCTACGTGTACAAACGCAACTTTTGACCATTACAGTTTTTTTTTTTTTTTTTTTTTATCTTAAGTTTTGGTTGTTTGCAAAAAATCGATGATTTCGAGATTTCAAAAAATGATGGGGAATCGTGGGACAGCGCCTTTATTAGGTCAAAACCAAACAATTGTGATGTAAAACTTTATTAAATATCTGGAAATGACAAATGAAGACGATCAATCAGATTCGCAATTTGGGCACGTAAACGTGTTGGCGGAGGTAAGGACACATTTGCATGTACCTCTCGACCACATTCAATGCATTTCATTGAATTATTTTTGGTCAGTTTCTTCGGCATTGATTCTAGGCAAAGTATGCAGAAGTCCACATCATCGTCATCACGTCGCGCTGGTTGTGTTCGTGTTTTGCGCTTTTTCGGTTCAGGTGCCTCTTTTGCTTGATTTTCTTTTCCTTTTCCTGGCTTTTTGCGCTTGATTTCAGCCTTCTGGCGCAATTCAGTGACAAATTCACAATTCCCCACCAAAAGTGGCTCATGATTCCCCACAAGCTATTGTTTCCAACATAGCGGCGTGTGAGTGACTTGTTGAAATGTCATGCAAAATTCCTTTTGTATGTTGACAGGCCAAGCTCCAACGATAATAATTAGCATGTTTACCTGTGTTGGTTCGTAGCGATACCTTCAAGATTGATGTATATTAAGAACGCAGAAAAACTTTTGCAGAATCTTTTTTTCAGGCTAGTATCGTACAGAGCAAATAGTACGCGTTCACTGGTCATCTACTAATGTGAAAATATGCTTAGGCTAAGAGACGACGTTGCCAGTTGTGTTGAACTGTCTATCTTGACATACTGCCGAAAGATGGCGGTGTCCCACGATTCCCCATGGCCCACGATTCCCCACTTACCCCTACTTTTGCAAAAATATTGTTAATGTCTCGCCTAAGTTATGATACCGTCCATCGATTATTATCCTCGTCGTCTGCGTTAGCACGGAAATGAAGTTGTATCACTTTACTATGAAATGCCCTGTTCAGGCCTTCAGATGGAATAAACAGGCAGAAACGGACTAGACTTGTCCTTGAGATGGACTTTATTAAACAAGAAAGGACGTAACGCTTTTCCAGGAATATAATAAGAAAAGTTCATAATTGGCTAGGAACACCTTCACTAATGAGCTCAAAGAAGAAAATTTAATGTTGTATAAATTTAATCCTTTTATGATGACAAAGTGAATGTGATTCACTTCCAACTTTTTTAAATCTGTTAATGTTACAACTGCTTGTTTGTGTGTTTTAATCCAAAACAAGGATTTTACAAGTTAACTTCGAGGCGATTAACTCGTTACGATAAGTTAAGCGTAAAAGATAAAAAAATTTGATAACAAAGACTGCGAGAAACCGTAAATGGGATATCGCATAAAAGAGTGGAAATCATTAAATCTACTGATCATCATCAAAGAACACCTGGCAAATATCCCATCTTATCTTGTCCTGCTAAACTGGGTGCTGGATTAAGGGTAGGATACAAGTCCACAAGCTCTTTGACACGTGAAATCGGTGTTATCGACTTTTTCTTTCGAATATTATTTTAACATCAAACATTTATCCACATGTATTGGTTTTGGTTATGTATTTAGAGATTATAAAAGCTTACACAATTCTATCCTATTCTATTAGTATAAAGATGCCTCTATAGAATCTCCTTTCCATATGGCAATTTTTCCCAATACTGACCCTGAAAAATAAAATTAAAGAAAGAAAGCAAATCCGGATCTCAAGCTTTGTAAAAATATTCCCTTGGTCTGTAAAAATATACAAATAGAATATCTTTTTCATGCTTGGATTTTCTTTGAAATATTTCTGTGAATCCCAAACCTGATAATATAATTTTAAATAAAGGTCAATTTATACCATGGCTTGTGAAAATTTTGTGTTTCTTCTGTCCTCAATTTAACAATAGCGAAAATTTGATGTTAATAAAACAAGTGAACCTTTCCCTTCTTTTACTAATGGTGTTTGCTTAAAAAAACTTGATGAAGTTCATTAAAAGTTGACAGTTTTCTAATATTAAAGGTATGATTAAATTTAAGGACAAGAAAAGTAGATGACAAGCATTTTCTCTTTTAGGAAAATAGGATTAATTTCTCGGTACTCTTTTTATGTCCCTGGCACCTACCAAGATTATTTCACAAGATGATATTCAAAATGTTGTGAGTTGGAGCTATGGACATCTAATAAAAACCAATAATGTACATTGTAGAATGTTTGACATTCCTTGAACTTTTTGAATTAAAAATGTCAAAGTTATTTTATTTTCATGTAAAAAGTAAAAAAGACCAAAGGTTTCTAAGAATATGTTTCTTTTCACCAATTTAGACCATGCTATAAGCTTTAACAAGAACACTGTCTTTCAGAGTAATGATAAGGGAATTCACGCCAAGGGATTGAGTTTTTTTTGTTTATTCTAAAGTATTTGTGACATTATCTATTAATTTTCTTTATATTTTATTCTGCTTTCTTTGTTTTATTAGGATCATAAACTGTCAGCAAAGTTGTTGGAAACATAAAGAAATCTAGCGAAATTTGTATTTTGTTCTTGACAGGTCTGATATACCTAGTCCTTTTATAGAATCGAGAAGTCAACCTAGGAACAGTCTGGATCTGGATGTACGGCAAAGACCTCTGCAAGGTCCCAGGAGTAATGATTCGCGGAACTTCGATATAAAATTCACTACGTGGAATAACAGAACGTTATATGAAACCTGGGAGCAATAGCAGAAATAATAGATGAGGATAGACGATATAAATTCTCATCGCTAGACTACAAGAACTTAGATGGACTGGTAAAGAAGTCCTAGAACGAAGAGACGCTATCATATTCTACAGCGACAATAATAACTCCAGAAGAAACTTTGGGGTAGGTTTCTGTGTGCTCTATAGACCAGTGCAAATAATTTTTGGAAACAAAAAAATTATTAACAGCATGAAAAATTTTGGAAAGTGAAGGAAATATAGCGAGCCAACCAGAAAAATAAATTCAAGTCGATCTGAGTTACGAGGGTGAAATAGGGGTAACTTTAAGGGGTGAAAAAGGTTTTTCACGATTTTCAGCGAAACTAGACCTCCTATCAAAAAAAGTTAAATATAGGAGTTGTAGGTAATAAAAAGATCTACAACTTTTGTACAAACCATTTTTTCACATAACCTCAAATTTCCGAGAAAAATCGAAAAAACTAGTGTGTTTGTTTTTGATTTTTATCTCCATTAAAAAAATTTTTTTTTCACGAAATTTTATGGAAACTTACCTTTTCATGTCCCAAACACACTGTAATTTTTTGAATTAAAATATTTATTTTTACGTTTTATTTTGAATTTAAACCTAAAAAGAGACCTCATTTTCAGCCGAAAATGCCCATGTCCTAAAAACATTTTTTTCAAAAAATCTAAGGTTTTTTTTCTTTTATTGAAAGGTCTAGTTTCAGATGGTGTAGAAAAAATTAACATGACTATAGAAAAATTTGCCAGGAAATGCGAAAAACTGAAAAAACTTGATTTCAAAAAGTTATTTTTCAATCATTGTTTTAAATTTTTCATTATTTATTAAAATTTACAATTGAAATCCTTGAATAATGTAAGATAGAAAATAATTAGTTTTCTTTGAATACTTCCTAGAAAAAATTTACTTTGCTCAATTCAACTAAAGGACCCCGCAGAATCTGTATGGGAAATGGCGAATAGATAAAAAGTGACCATGGGCTCACAGCTGAAAAAGATCCCGATCGCGAGAAATGATCGTCCGAAGTTAGGTTTTTTTTCGCTACTTGCAGCCTTTGCGCGCATGGATCGGGCCATGTTATATATCCATACATATATACATGTTATATATACATATATGTATATATACATGTTATATATATGGGTATATATATGGGTATATATATATGTATACAGGGTGTTTAAAACCACCCGTGCCACCCAATTTTCTGACAAAGTCTCGATTGAAAAAAAACCCCAACCCCATTTTTTTCACGGATTCTGATTCTCCCGCCCCTCAAAGTTGGGGTGAAAGATTTTCAAAAAATAATGAACACGTGTTTTTTTGTTTTTTTTTCAATCGAGACTTTCCCGTTTTCGAGATAGGGAGTTTTGAATTTTGGTTATGGGGAAAATGTAGCTTAATGATTTAGAATAAAAAGGCAATGAGACAACGGTCCATATCCACAAATAGGGTATCTTTGTAATCTTTAGGAACTCGGCTTTCATTTAATTAATAAAACCAATAGTGTACCATGGTAAACACAGAAATAAAGGAGTTTATTTGTAAAAAATATGAAAAAAAAAACAATTATTTGCCATATATTTCACTGTAACTCAATAAGCATATCGTTAAGGTCCTTTGTTCTGAACTTTTTTAGCATTCTCAAAAGTTACCTGAAAATTTCTTGGAACACGTCAAGTCCGCAGCTGGTTCGGTTTTTTGATATCTGCCATTCAAAAATAGGTTTCGATTTTCCCCCTTTTTTCACTATAATTCAAAAACTAGGTCGTTAAGGTCCTTTTTTCTGAACTTGTTTACCATCTCCTAAAGCTGCTTAAAAAATTCGTGGAGCACTCCAGGACTTCAGCTGCCTTGCATTTTTTGCTATTTACGATTCAAAAATGAGTGCAACTCACTGATCTGTTTTCAGTGTTTCAAAATACTAAATACAAGGCAGCTGGAGTCTTGGAGTGGTCCACGAATTTTTTAAGCAGCTTTTGGAGACGTTAAACAAGTTCAAAGAAAATTTAAAACAATGATTGAAAAATAACCTTTTGAAATCAAGTTTTTTCAGTTTTTCGCATTTCCTGGCAAATTTTTCTATAGTCATGTTAATTTTTTCTACACCATCTGAAACTAGACCTTTCAACAAAAGAAAAAAACCCTTAGATTTTTTGAAAAAAATGTTTTTAGAACATGGGCATTTTCGGCTGAAAATGAGGTCCCTTTTTAGGTTTAAATTCAAAATAAAACGTAAAAATAAATATTTTAATTCAAAAAAATTACAGCGTGTTTGGGACATGAAAAGGTAAGTTTTCATAAAATTTCGTGAAAAAAAAATTTTTTTTAATGGAGATAAAAATCAAAAACAAAAACACTAGTTTTTTCGATTTTTCTCGGAAATTTGAGGTTATGTGGAAAAATGGTTTGTACAAAAGTTGTAGATCTTTTTATTACCTACAACTCCTATATTTAACTTTTCTTGATAGGAGGTCTAGTTTCGTTGAAAATCGTGAAAAACCTTTTTCACCTCTTAAAGCTACCCCTATTTCACCCTCGTAACTCAGATCGACTTGAATTTATTTTTCTGGTTGGCTCGCTATATTTCCTTCACTTTCCAACATTTGTCATGCTGTTAATAATTTTTATCATTTTAGCCTTTTTAAAAGGTATCTGCACTGGCCTACTAATAAACAAAGTCATAAACTTCACCCCGATTAACGATCGGTTTTTTTTTTTTTTTTTTTATGTGGAAGACTAGAGCTCAGGCAAAGCCCTTTGTACTGTCGACAATCTATTTTCTTCGTATAGAGTGCAATGTCGAACAGCAAGCTCTAGTCGATAGATAGTGAAGGGGAAGAGAGAAGTAGGAAGGAACTGCCACAACCACCTAATCCCAACCATTTCTATCGCGACTCTGGCATCGGGGCAATGAGAAACAACTCGCTGGAGTGTTATGCCTCCTGAAACAAGTTGAATCCCATCAACCAACCGATGACATGCGCTTGGTGGAGCGGGGCAGTGCTAGCGGAAGGCTATGACAGGAGGGAAGGTGGGAAAGGCGAAGGACCGTGGGACTCTGCCGGGACTCGAACCCGGGACCTCTGCAGTTTTAATAGTTAAATTCAGATTTTGTAATTAACATTCATCACGGTACAAGCGCCTACAGACGAAAAGCCATAACAAGAAAAGGATAGCTTATGATAAAGTCCCTTCCCACGACAAGAAATTTGTATTAGGCGACTTTAACGCAAAAGAGGATAAGGAATTATATTAAGGTTTAGTCAAACACAAGATGGCATGGACGTCACCAGATGACAGATACCATAACCAAATTGAACATGTTCTAGTTAATACTAGACATTGTAGTAGCATACTCAATGTAAGGGGGAGCGAATGTAGACACGGATCACTACTTAGTTGATAAGAAGCTGACGGCCGAAATAACAAGCGATAAGACATAGACGAAGCAACAAAAATCAAACAAAGTGGCACACAAAAAGGTAGAGCTTCTCAACGGACAAATTGTTTTGCTGCTTGCTTTGGCTCCAATGTAACATTTGTCATCACTTATCTTCTCTATTGACTTCCTTCATTTTAGTAGAGAATCTCTTACGGAGTTTATGCGTTGTCAGTCTTTTATAAGAACCATTACTAGAACCGTTTTAAGCAGGTAAAACAGCATAAATAGCATATTTATGGACATGAATGAAAGAAACCAGTTAACACATTGTATACTGCATAAGCTCCAAAAAGGAAATAATGCGGTGGATGCAGCAAAACTCATGTGTGAAGTGTTTGTACGTGCAGCAGTAACAGCTTAGACATGCCGAAGATGGTTTACAAATAGTCCAGTCAAAATAGACGAAAAAAGCTAAAGACTAAAGATAAGTCGGAAGTTGCTAAAAATAGGTTACACACCTTAAAAACATCATTATAAATAAAATGTCGAGAATGAGACGCGATCGGCCGCCGGGAAATCTTTTTATTCAAGGTCAAAGGGTCAAAATATCTGTTTTTTGCAAATATCTCTTAAACGGTAAGTCTTATCATAAAATAGTGTTTGCAATGTTTGTAGATTATGCGATTATCTACAAAAAAAGATGTTATACATTTTCCCGTACAAATTGCCATTCATGACATATCGCCGACTTAAAGATTTAAAATACTCAAATGCACTCATTCGCGACTTGTATAAGGTCATCAGACGCTCAATAACTTTTTATTGGACTACGTGCCTAAAATTTTCCTGGATGTATTTGGAGAAAAAAATTGTTCTAGAGAGGAAGGCTATCCCAACTATCCACTAAAATACAGGGTGTTTATGAAAAACGAATTTACTGTTTTTAAAATTTTCTTAAACCTCGTAAAGCAACAAAATTAGGCTCATCTTTTAGGTAAATGTGTATTATTTTATTTGATGTAAAGATCAAAATGTTGAGTGACTCAGTAAGTAGTGTAGGTACAAACCCCAATCTTTCTTTGTTTTTCAGCATTTGGCCCATACTTTAAACCTACTATATTCAAAACGGAGTCACTCAACTTTTTCATCTCTATCTATTTTGACTGGACTAAAAATTTCGTTCGGCGAGATGAACGCAGATCAGGAAAGCCATTGATTGATTATTGAGAAATTTTTTTTGTTATATTTATACAAAAGATTATTGCCTACCCTAATGACACCCTTGTTATTTTTTCGAAAAGTTTTCGTTTTCGGCGGCCATGTTTTTTTTGTGATTCCGAAATTGTTTTCTTAAAAAGTCCCAAGGAAACTGTGGACCAACTTTCAGCCATTTCTGAATTTTGTCTCCTTTCGTGCGTTTTTTTTGCTAATTTCCCCGGGCTAATACTTTGATACATTTTTTCGATACCCGAGTAAAAATAAAAAACGGCCTCATAAAGGGCGAGCACCGACCGCTTGGCTTTTTAAGGGGCATATGATGGCCGTAGAGTTTTTAACCATTTTTAATGGGAGCACATACGGCCTTACGACGGCCAAATTTGACCAAAAGATTTAAAAGGTCAAGTACTGAGCTGTAGAAGCGGGCATTCGGCGGGAAATTTGAGCCAAAAAAAGAATCTGCACCAAATGTATTGTTGAATGGGTTTTATGGGAACTTTATCATTTTCGTTATGTACAATGGTTCTTTCGATTTTTCCTACTTAAAGATATCGATGTACAACAGAAACGAGCTCGCCAGTCATCGGTTTGTCGTACGTGAAGTGTGTGGTGCGTGTTGATTTATATTTTAGTGGGAAATTTTGTTATTTAACGGCTTGAAAAAAAAAACACAACCGAAAAAAAGTTAAACATTTAATTGCAGTGAAATATATTTTCTTATAGGAGGGCGAATATCCACGTTGCTGCCACTGTACCACCGTCGTATACCCGTAATAGCAACCATACGGCCGCCGTACCACCGTCGTATGGCCGTTATTGGAACAGTAAGGCCGTTGTTTCAGCGTCAATCGCCCCCCCCCCCCCCCGAAGGCCGTACTGTCCTGCAACGAGCCTTCTGTTAACCGCCAGATGGCCGAGGACTATGTTTCAATCACAGTCGGCATTTGCTCGTCTAAGGCCATCATTTATTTTTACTCGGGTAGCAAGAAGGCTGCTCTCTATACTTTATCTATAATTTATATTTTTCCGCAACACAAAATTAGCTCGCTCGGCCCACCCCTATACTCTACAGCTGCGCCCCTCCCCCACCCTTTCGCTTACAATACGGTCAAGAAGTTCCTTTATGAAGAACAACTCGATTGTAGAATAATCTCGCTCAGTCAGTATTTCCGAACTCATGCAAAATCTTAGAGTTCAAACGTAAGGTTCATCGACATTTCCTTGAGCGCCCCCCTCCTCTATTCTTCAACCCAAGCTTACTACTAGACATTGCATCGTGACCTTAACCACATGACTGACTGGTAGTACAAAGGGTAACTCCTAAACTTAAACGTAAAACGCGGCATACTTTTTCATGTTTTCCATAGAGCGGGAGGCGAGTTTTGCGCATCTCGCGTTGAGTTGGTTTTTTCCTGGGGGGCATGACCATTCTGGCGGGCGCCCCCCCCCCCCACTGGTTACGCCAATAGATGGGCGTCGTAATGTATAATCTAGCTGGAAGGTACAAAAACCTTCGCAATATCAGACAGAAATATGGAGAAATGGGCAAAATACGTAATTGGAAAACATTTTTTTCCATTAATCAAGTCCGTTATGTTGGTTTGCTTTTTTTGCAAAGGATAATCGCGCCTCATTCATTCTTTGGTTCAAGAGATTCAGCTTCATTGGTTTTTTTGAATTTTGGACTCACCTTTTTGCAACTTGATATGCAAATGTCCACTTAGACTTTTCAATACCAGTAGCCTGAAGTTGCCTTTGAATCTCTGTAAAAGGTTCGCCGTGGTGTGCATAGGAACCATCACTAGTATCCTTCGCTGGTTTCTGAGATGGGGAAAAAATCTTGGTAATCTTTTCCTTCAGTGTTGGACTGAAGAAATTTTTGTCACTTATATTATATTTTATGATGTGTATCTGCACTCACAACACAACATACTTAATCCCATTTTGTTCTGTAAGCCTGTCTCTCATTTGTCAAGGGCATAAAATACAAGTTACAAATATATATATTTGGAATATTGTCAATATTAATCAAAGTAAACTTTTTAGAAAACTCTAGCCTCGATTTTTCCTGATTTTTCTGGATCGGAAAAATGGGACAAAATCGCCATATGGAAAGATAATTCCATGCGATGGTGTCCTAGGCAACATTATACTAATAGGATAAAATTCTCTTGCTTATAAAATTTCTAAATGTCAAAAACAACTTCTATCTAAGCTGTATTTTATTGAAATTTTTAATACCTCAGACATTTTCCCCACGCAAACAACATTCGTATCAAAGCAACACACGAAAGCATAACCAAAGCCCACATCTGGATAAATGTTTGGATATTAAAATAATTTGCGAAAGGAAAACTCAATAACACCGATTTCACGTGTCAAAGAGCTTGTGGACTTGTATCCTACCCTTAATCCAGCACCCAGTTTAGCAGGACAAGATAAGATGGGATATTTGCCAGGTGTTCTCTGATGATCGGTATCATGATGCTTTCCACCTTTTTTATGTTATACCCAATTTTATAGACTTTGTTATCACATATTTTTTATCTTTTCCGCTTAACTTATCGTTAACAAGCTAATCGACTGGAAGTTAATTGCCCGTGCTTATGAAATCCTCGGTATGGATTAGTGCATACATGTACCCAAACAATTCTCAGAATTTCTCTAAAAGATAAAAAAAAGTTGCGAGTCAATGCCGTGAATGAAGCCGGAGTGAAGGTCATCACAATCAAAACAGTAACATTATCCAACAGAAAATTGTTCTCTTTGATCTCATCCTTTTGTTTCTAGCTAGTTATGGACTTTGCTTTATTATATTTTCCAGCAAAATGTTGTATTCCTCTTTTGCTTAATAAAGTTCATCTTAGGGATATCCTTAAGCTTATTCCATCTCTGCCTGCATTTGTAAGTGGATAAGACATCTTTCAGCAAAAACGAAACAATTTCATTTTCGTTCTAACGTAAAAGTTGTGGGTGATAATGGATATGGAATGTCATAACTGAGGCGCGACATTAATAAATTTCCAGTAAGAGTGAAATGTGCATTCATCCACTTTCAAGATTGCATAAACGTTATTGTGCAAGAATATTTTTGTTCATTATTCACATTAGTAATAAAGTGAATGAAGTGACTTGCTGGAATGGTGTACAAGCTTAACTTGAATATTTAAAGATTTTCTACTCCCACTTGCATTGTAGACAGAAGTTCTGAAGCATATAGCCACAGCAGTGTCATCGAAAGCGCAAGTTTAAGACGTCTGAGCTAACCACTTATAAGGCACCCATTAGACGATAGCTTTTGCTGTCAGTTTTGCCACAGTTTTTCCTATGACTGACGCAAAACTTAACGTTTACGGTGATGACTGACGTAATCCTCCGCATGAACCAGTAATAGCCGCCTAAAAGGCGTGGTTTCGATTTCCACCAAAAATATTCCAAATTGCTAAACAAGCATCACAATGCCTGGGATTCCTCAAAAGGTGCAAATTCCTTCTCCAGCCGTCGGCCAGGGCTACAATCTACAAGTCCTACATTCGTCCCCGCCTCGAATACAACTCATATATCTGGGCCGGGGCCCCTAGAACCACCTTAGCTTGGCTGGACAAGGTGCAAAACCGCGCTCTCAAACTTATTGGTGATAGCGCTATTTGCTCTTCAATTGACTCACTAAGCCATCGTAGGAATGTAGCAGCCCTTGCAAAATTTTACCGTTTTTACCACAACGACTGCTCCACTGAAATAAGTAACCTTATGCCTCCACGGCAATATTTCCCCCGCAATACAAGACTTGCCCGCTCGGCTCACTCTCACAGTTTACAGCCCTCATCTTCGCGCACACTCCGGTTTAGAAATTCGTTTATAACAAGAACAACTAGACTGTGGAACAACCTTCCACAGTCCGCATTCCCGAACTCATACAACACCCAAGAGTTCAAACGCAAGGTCCACCACCATCTCCTCCAACACCCTCCCGACTCCCCCTAATCTATCCTATCTTTCTCTCTATCCTTCGAGCTAAGCTTACTACTAGACATTGCACCATGACGTGTACGACATGACATGACGGACTGGTAGTACAAAGGGTGACACCTGAGCTTAGACTATCACATGAAAAAAAAAAAAAAATATGGTTTTGCCACTTTTTGAAGTTAGATATTAAGCTTTTATCGTTGTGATCCAGGCCAACAGGAGCTTCCCGGGTTCCTGACAACGATCCTGCCTTCGGTCTGTTTGGAAGGAGTTCACGAAATCCGTAAAGTCGAGTGCTCCGTAAAGTCGAGTACTCACCGGCCCAACGAAGACCAGCGAATGGGATTCGTTGACATTCGTTGGTTCTAAATGGGCGACTTAGCGAAGGCCAACGAAGGTTGGTTGCAACCCATAGCCAGTTTCACACGGGCCGACAGCCAACCAACAAAAATCGACTAAAAACGTGGGTTGTGGAGAAGAGGCTGAGAGAGGACGAAGGGGCGGCCAGATTTTGTGAACCAACTCTTTGACTGGATTTTCGAGTCAACTTTTTGACGCTGGAATGGCAAGGTCGCTACCGCCAGGGCGGGACCAGGAGCAAAAATTGAACCTGATTTGGACCAACTGCGAGGCTCCGAGCGAGAGTAGTACTCCTACATTCAGTGAGGGATCGCCAATACGGAAAGAGGGAGATAGTCCATGGAAATGGTACTTTAACATTGCAAAAATGCAGGACAAGATTTTTTTCTTGGGTTTTTTTGGGGGGGGGGTCGTTGTTAGCTTAAATTTGAGTTTTCGAGCTCCCCACCCCCCCCCCCCCCCCAATTTGGCCGCCATCTTGGAAAATGTGTGCAAATGGTTTTTCCACTATATCTCCGTAACAGTACATCTTACAGAAAATTTATACAAAGACTTTTTGTTTAGAATTAAATTATCTACAATTTATTCTTTAAGCGTTTTGTCGTAAATTGAAGAATTAAGAAGTTATAAGCCTTAGAACACAAAAATTAGTCACAATATTTTCTTTTAAAGGCTATAACTTTTTTTCCTTCAATTTTAACAAAAAAAAAATAACAAGTTTTTTGTAGAGGGTTTCATAACAAATAATTTCCATTCATTCTTTTTTTAATTTCATTCACTACGAAGGGTTCACAGCGCCCCGAAGGTATCAAAGTGACAGATTTTCTGAATAATTTTTTACGATTTTACCTCCTCCTCTCCCTAGAATTTCTCAAAAACAGGTAGCAAGTAATAATAATGTATGAATGACTTTCCGTTTGAAGAAATCCCGATGTTTGAGTAATGCAATAAAATTATTTATTACGGTTTTTTATTATTGTTATGGTATGTTTTACAAGGTACGAGATGGTTTAAAATGAAATTCTTTGAATAATAACATGTATTAATTTCTTCAATTTTTGAAAATAATTTGAGTTAGGGCTGCAAAAAATAGTGCTTCATTCAGTTATGCTAATTATCTAGCAAAATACGGACGTATTCATTTTGTGGGAAAGTTTTGAATTATTTTGGGGTAATTTCAAAATTGTTATTTCAGTTTGATCTTAGTAAAATTTTCAATTTTATAAAAGTGTACGTGTTATTCAGTTGTGCTATCTACCAAAATTGAAAATATTAATTAAATTAAAAAACCGTAATAAATAATTTTATTGCATTATTCAAACATCGGCATTTCTTCAAACGGAAAGTCATTCATTATTATTCTAAACAAAAAGTCTCTTTATAAATTTTCTGTAAGATGTACTGTTACGGAGATATAGTGGAAAAACCATTTGCACACCTTTTCCAAGATGGTGGCCAAATGGGGGAGGTGGGGAACTCGAAAACTCAAATTTAAGCTAACACCGACCCCCTACACAACCCAAGAAAAAAATCTTGTCCTGCATTTTTGCAATGTTAAAGTACCATTTCCATGGACTAAGACGCTTGCCAGAAACTGAGGGCTCAAATTAAAGAGCTCATACACGATCTTAGTGGGCGGAACAACGTAGCCCACTACGTCCTAGCCAGGGTTAGGAAGATGAGATCAACTTATCTTAAGGAGTAGGAAGAAACGGTAGAGGAAAATGGGCACGGAGAGTGGCGGAGGCAGCTACACAAACCGTGCCCACAGAGAATCCCAATAAGGAAAATACTAAAAAAGGGCTGGAGGATGCACAAAAAAAAGACGAAAAACGGCCAGAGAGAACGCCCAGTAAACGGGGAGCGTGTCCTTCGGAGAAGAAGAATGGCCGGAAAGAGGGGTCTGCCTGGACTAAGGTAGAGCGGAAGAAGAACATAAAAAATAAAAAGCAGAAAAAGAAGCCACCAGGGAACAGCAAAAATCTCAAAAAAGGACAAGACCAGACGTGCTTATCATAACTGCTACAAGCGACAGAAACAGAGAAAGGCAAGAAATGCAAGAAGAGATAGCAGCTAGTTAGCTAGACGGCTAGACTCACTGACATATAGATAGGGACTGCTAATTGACAACTTTCAAAGGCACCATTTTCCTCCAGAAGAAAAAGACCTTTTCTATGTAAACAACAATTTTTTTTTACGTACGTGTATGTTCGTTAAAAACGTACATTAAACTACGTCTATTATAGTTCAGGCTTTAGTAGCAGTTTTTTCGTTAAATAAATGTATTTTTTTTAAATGTGTGCGGGTTTTTTCCCTCTGTTTAACGAACTTTTAAAAATAACGAAAGTAGAGAAAGAAGAAAAAACTCTATAGCTGTCTACTTTTTTCTAATTATGTTTATATCGCTGACATGCACTGAACTGTTTTTTATTTTAAAACCAATTAAAGTTCATAGGATTTTAACGGGGGAACGAGACAACGATAGTTTTTGGTGCCACTTTTTTGTATGCGATTTTGCTTATTTAGCAGTCCATATCTATATGTCAGTGGCTACACTGTTACGACTCCACCGAGCACCTTTGAGGATCATGCTGATGATGCCAAAGGGAAGTAATGTTTTTACGGCTCGTACCGGTCTGGGCTTGAACGTCATGATAAATATGTTTGGTCTGCCTAGCACTACAGCTTCAGAATTGTTCCTCTGGCTGAACCCACCTTCCGGAATTTCAGAAAGCTTGCTGATCCGCCGTGTTGGCAGTCAAGAAAAGTTAATTTTTGTACGAAAGGTTCTATCTCTTCTTTTCACTCTTTTCTTTTTCAATGGTTACTGCAATTCAGCCTGCTTTAGGGGACACAGAGTATCTCTGATTAGGTTTCTTTTGGAAAAGATGGGGTTACAGGATTGAGACAAGCCGGTGAAAGAAGTATCCACACACATCAGGGACGTGCCGGAACGTTAGATTTTTGCTCCGGCCCAGACACGGACATGTGTGAACGAGTTCATATAAAATGTACGCACCAATATTTTTTGAACCCTTGACGGAACACTAATATGTTTGAATACCCCCTTACTCGTTCACACATGTCCGTATCCGGGCGCGGGCTCGTTCACACATGACAGAACACGGCCCTGTGACGTCCCGGAAACGGCCCTGATATGTGTGGATACTCCTTTAGCCGGCGAGATGCGTCATTAGCATCTCGCCGGCTTAACCGGTTAATAGGATACCAAAGTTCCGCTGAAGTCGGGATTTTACCATATGGAATACCTCCTTGTTCACCTGGTAGTCCGTCACAGTGTTTATCTGGTGGTTATCGGGATTCGCTTGTTTAAGGAGGCATAACACTCCAACGAAGCTGTCTCTCGCTAACCCCCAATTCCTTGGCACCAAACCTACAACTAGACATTGCACCAAGACGAGTAGGACATGACGAACTGGTAGTACAAAGGGTGACTCCTAAGCTTGGACTTAAAAAAAAAATAAGAGAGATCAGATCCTCGAATGTAATGAAAATAATTCTCCACGGAACCTCCATTGCGAAAATAACATGAAATAAGAAGTTCACCAGTAGTTTTAATTTGTTTCTGGCCAATAGTAACTAATGAACTCTGTTTATGGGAATGCATATTACTTAAGACAACTTGCTCCAAAAATAGTTCTCTCAATTGCCGCCCCTCAAGCCAAACTTTTCCGAGTATCTTAAACTAATTTGTGAAATTCTACAAAAGATTTTACCCAGTTTGGAAAGATAAACTTGTCAACAAACTCATGAATATTCTCTAAAATCACGAAAGGAAAATTATCCATTGAGCGTCTCGGATAAAAACTTTGCAAACTTCTCGCCCCAAACGACTGGAGATCTTCTCAGGATTTCCACAATCCAAGTAGCTTCCCCGAAAGCTGCCAATTGAGATTTTGACATGAGATCCTTTTTATTTCGCAATAATTATCCAGGAAAAGCCAAAGTCTCAGTTTTTTTTCTTTATCCGATTTTACATCGGGAAAATTTTGACAGCTTTCATTGAAAATTACTTGTACGTTTTGGAAAATTGGGACCAAATTTTAATAAAATGGACGATTTGAACACGGAATTCACTAACTGTGTCCGCAATATAATGTATTCGTCTGTGAGGATTAATGATAGTTTTGGTAGGAATGTGGTTGAATATTTGCTATGAAAAATAACTTACTTTAATTGTAACAAATATTGTAGAACGAACGCGAACCATGCAGTGGGTTAGGAAACTCAGTCAACATGATCATTCATTGAGGGCTGCAAGAATTCGAAATGAATACGTTCATTTTTTAAATATTATGCTTGCAAATAAACCTATTTACTTCACTATGCCGTTCAATAGAGATCCACCGGATGATAATTTGACGCCACTTACAGAACTTTTAGCGAATACTTTGGTAGAGGAGTGTCCACAATTGCCACGATCAGGTGAGATATTAAAGCGAGTTTTTTTGTATTATTTTTTTGGCTGTTGTTTATTCTTTCCATACTTTCTTCTTTCCTTGAGCAAAGGCTTTTTTATTTCTGAATATTTAAACGAAAATGGCAAAAGAACTACAAAAGGCTTCTTCACTGCTCTGTTTTCTGGCATTCGCTCTACATGTCCTGCCCATCGTAGTCTATTTATTTTGATATAGTTGACGATGTCTATCTCTTTATAGATTTGGTACAGTTCGACATCGTATCTGATTCTCCAGATACCGTTTAAGTTTAATGAACCAATATTTTGTCTTAAAATTTTTCTCTCAAAAGCGCCTGATAAGTTCTCGACTTTTTGGGTCATGGTCCACACCTCCGAGCCATAACAAGCCACAGGCCTTGTAAGAGATTTGTATAGTTCAAATTTAGTTTTGATTGAAGTACTTTACGCAGTGAATAGAAACTTCGATTGCCCTGTTGTATTTTGCTTTTAACTTCCTCCAGCTCGTCATTTGTTGACGACGCTATTGTTCCAAGATATTTAAAGTTCTTCACTACCTCTATATTGCAGCTATCTACCGTAAAGTTGGTCCTTAGACGTGCCCTTTCTGATGTAGTCTGCAACATTGCTTAAGTTTTGTCTTGATTAAGGGGTAACACCACTGTAGAGGTGCGAAAAAAGGCCAAACTTTGGGAATTAATTTAAAAAGTATGGAAAAAAGGATCGAAATTCTTTTCAGGCAATTGTTCAGACATGTATTCAAGTGTAAAAAAAATTTTTTTATTGACTTTTTGTTACAATATGGCGCCACAGTCGTTTTTCGAAATCGCCTTTTGTTAAGGGCCTCTTATGAAAAAAAAGTGATTTTCGGCAAAAAAATGAGCAGTAAATTGTTTATATAAATTTTTTTTACAACGAATCAAAAAACTCCATCCATGCAATAGTCTCCGAGTAATCCGTCCACCCAGTTCGAAAAACATGGTTTCCAGATAATCGCGCTTAAAGTCACTGTCGATGTAATGTAAAACACGTTTATTATTGTGTAGCGCACCCTGGTGGACATCTGGGGAACCCAAATAACCTTTTCGCTATAGCAGCAGTTATTATTTCGACAGGTAAAAGTAATATACAAGCAATAAGTCGGACCAACGCGTGCTCCGAGGCGCCGGGGGAAAATCGAAAATTAAATCCTTCTAAAATATTTTTCTGTTATAGGACCAACGGCACATTGTTTTTGTGATCCTGAAGTATATTTCAAGCCAAAAAAAATTCCATTTTTTCAAAATCCTACAGTGGTGTTACCCCTTAAGCTAAGGCGCACATTGAGGTGTGTCACGCAGTAAGCGCAGAGCAGGGCAGCACAGAAAAAAACGGTCTTACACAGTTGTCTAAGCACATTGCGGAGCAGTTTTGTTAGACAGTTTGACGAAATTAATTTTGAAAAGGAGGAATATCTAAATTTATTAAGCTCTAAGTCAGATTCGGATGAGGAATTTGAAAATTTATAAAAATCGATTAATTTTTCTTCCTTTTTTCTAAACAGAGTCCGTAAGCGGCACGTAGCACAGATAGTCCAGTAAAATAAGGCAAAAAACGCGCTTAACTTCGGAATTCCGTGTAACAGGTCGTATCGTCTTCGAACTTTTTTTAAATTGTTGTAAAAGCTCTACGTATAAAATCCCACCCTTTAGAAAATGCCGCTAATTCTTTATTGTTTTTTAAGTTTTTGGTCGAATCGCAATCATAATAGCATGAGCTATAGAATTTTATTTTAGTACGATTTTTAAAGAATTCCCCTTTTTACAAAATCCTGTTATACACAATGGTTAAAAATTATATAAAACATCAGAGCAAGCCTACATTAAGAGATATCCCAATGACAATTTGTTATGTGTTTAAAAGGAAATTCTGCTCTCTTTTACATGATCTTCAAAGAACTCCAGATTTTTTATATGATAATGTTATAAACAATGGTTAACGAATTATTTAAAAATTCTGAAAAAGCACATATTAAAAGGTACAGATCTCAGCTACAACCTCTATATATTTAGAACATTAATAAGAGTTTTTTCGCTTAATAACAGACAGTTAATTGCACTTCAAAATTCCATATTTTTAAGGAATAATCATTTGTTTGTTACTATTTAATAAATAAATCGTTAAAATTTAAATATTTTGATAAAATAAATTATTCTATCGTAAAGTATGGGTTTTTAGCTATAAATTGACCACCTTCTAAATGTCAATAAATATGTTGCACCTATTGTTATTATTGATTGAAGTTACGCATGGAAAAAATAAATGCTCTTTTTCCCAAAATTCGTGAAATAAAAGGTTCGCATTGAAAACACACGATTTTTTTAATTTTTTTTCAATACATACATCTTAATTATGACCATTTCAAGAAACCAATCCACAAATTAAATTTAAAAATAATTCTGCTTTTTAACAATTTGCAGAAAATTTAATGAAACAAGTGATATTTTGCCAATTATTTGTTAATAGTAATTGTTTGAATATGTTTTCTATCATTTAAATACATGGATCGAGTAAGCGAAGTATTTTTATTCAATAAGCACTTTGGTTTTTTTCATTTGCTTTTACCAATCAAAAGTTATAGCCATTTTTGTACGAAGCGCGTCTCATTTTTTGTTCATACACAAATACTATGAAGCTATGTATTAGACCTTAATTAACAAAATCGTATCTCCCAGGGATTTGATCGTACAAAAAAGTTTCTTAGACATAATTTACTTAAAATTTCCTCCTCTTTCGAATTTCGTTATCAGTTTTTACGGAAAAATTATATTTTAAAAGCTATTAGCAAAACACCATAATTTAACACTTCTTTTGTTTAATAACTATTGCAGCGGCACTTTTTAGGAAGCGGATTTTTTATCATATATTATTGATAGAATTTAGAAGAGAATGGAAAAAAATCCGCCCCGTTACAAAGGATTCCGAAGTGAATTCCTTATTTTACTGGACTAAGACTTCCTGTGCCCCATCCACAAGTGTCGTGAAGCCTACGCTTGGCGCAGTATTTGTGTCACATGCTCTGCGTTGCAATTCGCGGTTCTCCCTTAAAAAGCAAGAGACACAGAAACTGCGCTGCTCTGCCTGTGTCGCCTGCGTCGCAATGTGCGCCCGGCCTAATCTTTGGTTAAACCAAAGCCTTCTACATTTACAAGCCATGCCCCAGGTATGTGCATGTATGTGTATGAAGTGCTAAAATTGTGGAATTAACATTGCCGAAGCCGTACGAAACAATTTTTTAACTTTGTTTTTGCACTTAAAAGTGGTAAAATAATGTATATTATCACTTTTTGGTGCACATGGATTATCAGTGATTAGTGCTTTAGTGATTTAATAAAAAAAATTAAAAAGAAGTGAGTGGTTAAGTGTATTTTTAGAGTGTTAATTGATTAGATGACAGTTTTTGTTTACATTCGCGTTGGTTTTTTCGTGTTAATTTAGGGAAAAAATGTTGAATTTGTGTAGTAATATAATAAAAAGTGCTTTTTAAGTGATTAAATATTATTATAGAATAGTTATTAAAAACATAAGTGCAGAAAAATGTGAAGGAAAAGTGAAAAAGTTATTGTTATTCATTTTGTGTGGTAGTAATTGCACTTATGTTTTTAATAACTCTTCTATAATAATTTTTAACTACTTTAAATTCACTTTTAATTCCATTACTACACAAATTCAACATTTTTTCCCCAAAATTAACACGAAAAAAACACCGCGAATGTAAACAAAAACGTCACCTAATCAATTAACACTCTTAAAATACACTTAACCACTAATTTTTTTTAATTTATGGACTCAGATCACTAAATAACTTATCACTGATAATCCGTGTGCACTAAAAAGTGATAAAATACAATATTTTACCACTTTTTATTCCAAAAACTAAGTTAAAAAATTGCTTTTCTCACAGCTAAATTGAAGTCCATTCTAACTGAAGTCCATTCTCTCAGATAAATTGAAGTCCCATTTTCTTTGAATGTGAGTGTGAGATTTCGTTGTGCATGGCTTGTAAATGTAGAAGGCTTTGGTTAAACCCATGTTTTTAGCGGCGTTCTTCTTCTTAAAAGGCGCTACAGTCCTTGCAGGACTGGAGCCTCTCGAAGTCTCCTCTTCCAGTTGTCTCTACGTCTTCCTAGCTCTCTCCAATTTGTTATACGAAGTTTCCGTATATCTGCTAGCACCTCATCCATCCACCTGATACTTAGGCTGAGGCTGATACTTAGCCCTAATCGTTGTCCTCGTTTTGATACGATCATATACTTTATTTTTGTGTCATTTACTCGTAGATTGAACTCATTGCTGAACTTTCTACAATTTTGGAAAAGGTTTCTTTTACATCTTGCGCTTTGCGTCCAATTATGACTATGTCATCTGCGAAGGCAAACAAAATGCACTTTGCCTTAAAATAATCAAACTTAAATCTTCAATATCTTCCAAATGGTGAGGTTTACAGAAAAAATATAAGATACCTTTTTTATAGAGCATTAAATTTCCTACAAAATTCTGCGAAAACATTTTTCTGTACAATCAATTAATGATGAGGTATGGATTTTTTTCTATTGGACTGAGAAAAAAATAAAAAACTGCGATGCGGAGGATCTTCCTATTAAAATTAAGACCTCATGTTGAGTGAAAATTTTTGTAAGGTGTCCAGCAACCCATTTTTCCGTGTCACTTGTAAAAAAAATAATTGATTTTTTTGACCCACCGTAGTAGACATCCTACGACTTTGTTGTCGCAGTACTTAAGTAGTTCAGCAGCGAGTTCGTCTCCTCCAGGGGCTTCATCTATGGCTGTTTTAACCTCGTCCTGGGTTGGGCTTGTTGTTATTATGTGGTCCCACTTACGTACGCCTAACTTAACTAAGGGTGATTTCCAAAATGCATCACTGCGGTATCACTGCAGAATTCACCAATTGGAAGTCTTTAGCTGAATTCTGCAGTGATACCGTAGTGATGCGTTTTGGAATTCACCCTAAATCTTCTTCAACGGAGTCATATTGGCCGCATTTATGTGCAGAAACCGAACCGGTCCAAAGTACCAAAAAAGGTCCAAAAAAGCCCGCATTTTCCGTCCCGTGCTCGTTTATGTGGGTTTTTTTTTACCTTTTTTGGTACTTTGGAGCGGTTCGGTCCCTGCACATAAACGAGGCCCACGAATCGCTTCTTTGGTCGACCTGAATTTCTCCTTCTATCAGGGATTCGGTTTATCACTATTTTAACAGGATCGCTATCATCGAGCCTTTGTATGGGTTCCACTCATCTTAATCTACTTAATTTTATACTTTTAATGTTTGTATACAGCTCTTTTAAAATGAAGTAATAACGTGTATAACATAATGCATGCTTTAATACGATCTCATATCTTCTGGGAAAAAAATATTTATGAAAACTATCTAACTTTATTACAGGACCAATCAAACCAGTTTTGTGTCATAAATCAGAGGATGGTAGGGCTTTTATGACTGTTAAACGATGTCCTGAAGGAGGTGTTTTTTGCTATATGGCTGTTGCTCCACATGTTCTTGCAGCTGAAGAAAAATGAAATCTCAAAATATAAAATTTAAATAAGTAAAAATTAATTTATGTTTATGTGATTACTATTTATTAACAAAAAAATATATATATTTGCTCTTTATGATATGAAAGGAAAACTTCAATTTTATTTTTAATTCTAAATTTTTAGTCGTGATTGTTACAAGTTTCTCCCTTTACTACTAAACCAAATCATTGAGCAATAAAAGTAGGTTTGCAAGTGTTGTAAAATAGTTTTGGAGAAATTTTAAAATTTTAAATTTTAATCAATAGTTATTCCAGGTGAATGAACTAACAACTAACAAATATTAAATTTACCTACAGGATTCCATAATAGAAATAATTCTAGTGCAAAAATTGTACCTCCGTCGCAAATTGGAACCAGACAGATATATGTGCTGTTCATACTATATAATTCGTACCCATTGCCACTAAAGCAAATATCAACCCCAAAGCAATGATAAATGGTGTGGCAGTCAAAGATCTTAGCAACTTGCCCCATGAAACTCAGATAACCCAAACAAATTTAACCCAGTGGTCCTGAACAAACAAGATTGGAATTATGTTGAAAAGCTACCGCACCTTCTCTCTACAATAAATAAACATCTTTGGAAAATATTTTTGCTTTCCAATACAGACGAGAACTTGTCCACTATGAATTTTCAATATTAACCAGGTATGCATTCACGATGGAGACATAAAAGGGACATGTCAATTGCTAGGGGGGTGTTTGCCACGCACAACTCTTTTAGAAATAAATCCAATTTTTAATATAATGGAGATTTAAAAAAAAATCTATTTTCTATTTACACTTTTCTACAGACGAATATAGCAAATATTATTTCTGTCTGGAATTGTACAAATAAAGAACAAATTTATTCCTTTATCGCCTTTCACATATTCAACCCAATCGTCTCGACTAAAATACCTCAGCAACAGGTGCAACAGACAATCACAATTACATGCTTTATCGGCGCTTGCACTCTCAAGACAACAATCAATAACCAACATCATTGCACTATCCCCACCACCAAATGGTGTTCAAAAAAATAACTTCGTTCATAAATCCATTCTATCAATAAAACCACGAGAATCTAGTATTACAGGACGACAACAAGGATTTTTATGCTCAACATAATGCTAGACCGTAAGTGTCATAGCATTGATATCTTTGGAACCTAGAAATCATTTCCATCGAAAATTCGTCCTATGCATTTTGATGAGGTCCTTATTGCCGTAACATCGACGAAACGATTCCCTACGATTGAGCTGCCAGATTCCACATTATTTACGGCAAGGTTACAACGACAAGGATTGGAGCAAGGACTTTCGGTGTGTGTTCATGTCTGTGACAAATCAATGCTTCATTACGGACAGTCGAAGTAATCTAATAAAAGATCGCTGTGTATATTTTTAGGTTGAGTTAAATTACATTTTATACATAAATATAAATTAATTTTGGGGTTGGGATTTAAGGGTTAAAAATTGATTAATGCTTGTTTGCTTGAGTTATTTTCTTTGAAGTTTTGTGATTTATGATTGTGCTTTACTACTTCAACGACATGGTGAATTAAATGGTTGTACTTAATATACCAAGATTTTTATCTAGAAATTTATCGCTGGAAATGCTCGATATTCAATACCAAAATTGAATTGAATTGATGAATTGCTGCTTCGATGATTTTTTTAAAAGGTAACGGAAGAAAATATAGAAATTTTTCGGTCCATTTGCTGATCACGCTCCATTGAAATTTTAGCTTCTAATCTAGTTAGATATCCAAAGTGTAATTTTTAAAGTTTGTGATGCATAGATCGTGCGGTTTCAATACGTCATATTGTTAATAGGTTGGAGCGGAGTGCCCCTTCTATCGAAACTCTTACACCGGCTCTACATGTTGGTTAGAATCGAACGTTGAGGCAGATTCCGACACGTGACGGCCAATCAATCCCCAATGCTCACGCCAACTGCAAATATCTCGATCCACACGTTGGACAACTAGCATTGGGGCCAACCTTGGTGCCAATGTGTGGAGCCGGCCTTAGATATATCTAGAGCAGCCAGATTGCCTTCACCAAAGAGGTAAATGCTTTCGTTAAAGTGTTTTGGATGTGGTAAACGTACACAAAGGACGACTGTCGTGTAAAATTTGGCTATATTCAAGATATTCCAGAAGCCTTTCCTTGATGATTGTCTCCTTGATGATTGGAAAGGATTGGAACTGAAAGCGAGAGATTATTGTAGGCACCTTTTTTTGTGTGGGTTAAATCCTTTACTAGTTTACAAAAGTCTTGTGGAAAAAGTGTGAAAGAGCAAATAATTTGTGTAGAGGTTTATTCAAAGATGAGGGACATTTTTTAAGGATCCAAAGTGCAAATATTTTCAGGGCCAGTGGATTCATTGGCATCAAGCTCTGTGAGACACTTACTTTCTAACATTAACGGCTCTGCATTGTCCTGGGAGATTTACTCGCTCACATCTCTACAACCAGCATCTGGTCTTGGCTTCTCTCAATTGTTCTTTCCATCGATTCCGATTCTGAGATGATGTAATCCAGTTTGGCATCCCAATCCCAAAGCTCTGGGCGTCCTGATCTACGCCATCGGTCAACCGGAGGCTGGGTCTCCCTCGCTGTGTTACCTTATAGATCTTACAGCACCAAATTTTCAAAACAGGCTCATCTTCTCTTACAGCTTTATTTTCTTCACAACATCTATGTCGCGATAGCGCTCGTATATCTCGTCGTTATATAGTCTCCGGAAGCGTTCTCCCTCACATAAGGGGCCAGCAATTCTCCGAAGGACTTTCCTCTCGAACACGGGTAGAGGTTAGAGCGTTCTTTGATAAACACCCAAGTCTCGGATGCATATGCAAGTAACGGACCATCGTCTTATACAGCAGCAGTTTATATCACCTCCGCTCTGAAATAAAGAGAGTGAATGAAATAAAACCTTTCTTGATAGACGTTACCCAGGACCAGAAGTTTTTACTGCCATTGCCGATTTTTCCTCTTATCATTTCATTGAATGATTATTTGACTTTTGTGGCGTTGAGCTTGTAACAGCTATGAAACTTGTACTTACGACGAAATTGCTCACGATTAGGCAACCTCCGTATGCTCTATAGGCGTCTTCTTCAGGTTTTATTGTGTTCATACGCTCCCTAATTAACCATTTATTCGGTCTAGGCTTTATGGATTATGCAATATTTCAAGTTGAATAAGCACCCTCCCCAGTGTATAATTTTGGTTAGGCAGAGAGTGGCAGTGTTCAGAGTTTCTTAATCGTCCATTAGACCAGTGGTCTCCAAAGTGTGTTACACGTACCCCGAGGAGTACGCAGAAAAATCTGGGGGGTACGCCAAATTTATCTTCAAAGTACTTTATGTCCTCTCTTTTTCCGGGATATTCAATACTGTTGCGAATTTTTGTTTTTTTAACCCTTATTTTTGAAGGAAATAAAAAAATAAATAGTTTTTATATCCATCCGTAATAAACTTTTTCTTCATAGGGTCCCATCCCCGCGACAGAATTATGGCCCATATGCTGATTTGTGTGGCCCATACTCATTTGTGTGGCCCATTCAATGAAGTAAAAATGCAAATTATGAATTCAAATGATTTTTATTACCAAAACATGTATTGCTTCAGGGGGTAGTGAGGCAATGGTCGTTTTACTTTTGTACGATTAAGATAAATATTGCCTGTATCTCAAATCGTTTAGGCTCATCTCAGAGAGCCATGAGAAACACGTTTCCTGCTTTGGCAATCTTGCATTAGGGTCTTTGAAAACATGAATGACTGGTTGCAAACCACAACAGCGTCACAACTACTCATGTCGTGCAGGAATAATATATGTTCTGAAAGGGGGTTTCCCAACAGCAGGGTGGAGATTCTAGACGGTTTGAGACACCTTTAATTTGCCTGGTTTCAAAAAGAAGACATTCTTTATATCAGGGCTACACAGTAGGGTGGAACTTAAGTATATGGTAAAAATAAAACTTTTTTGTTTTGATATCTAATAGTGATATTTTTTTTCCTCTTTGAATGCCTAAACTACCGGTAAAAAAATTTTAAGGTAATTACTTCGTCTTCCGGTTCCTCACGATGATCAAAGTTTTACCAATTTAAACAAAAAGTAATTTGAAGTTAAAAACGCAGCTCCTTACCTCATATCTGCTTAAATTAAGCGTAATATTTGCTTAATTTATGCAGATATGAGGTAAGAGCTGCGTTTTTTATTACCATCTGTGGTGGCTGTGTGTCGACTTCCACCCTCTTCCCTTTGTTAATTTAGTTATTCAGCCTAGTGTGGCTTATAATCCTTTTTAATTCCAAAATTTGGCATAATATTGCGGGACTTCAACTTTCCCAAGATAAAATCATCTCTAGCTTCTGATCCACCCACGCTTTAAGCGGCTTCCATGACAGTATGACAAGGAAAACATAGAAAACCAGGTATTTCTCCTGTTAGTTCCATTTTTTTTCAATTGTTCGTCAGAAAAGTCTGACAAGACAGGAGGTTCCGTCAGCTTGAAATCATTCCAGTTTATTAAATGGAAATATGTATTCAGAAGCTTCAAAATTAAAAACAGGAACTTCAAAACTTTTCTTAGGTTTAGATCTAGTTGCAATAATCCTTCTAACTGCAAGGTCTCTGATATCTTTCCGGGCATCAGTTAACATTGTTAAACGGATATTTTCATGATTACCACAGAAGGCATTTCTTTGGGTAACTGGATCGATGATGCCTTTATACTGTTTTTTAAGGTATCTGGAATAGTGATGAGCAAAAATGGTCTTGGTCTTGCAGTCTTGTCTTGGTCTTGCACATTTAGCAAGACCAAGACTTAGCTCTGCTCGCAAGACCAAGACTAAGTGAACAAGACCCAGACCAAAACCAAGACTTTAGCAAAATTCTCAACAACACTATCATCATCAGATTCTGATGTTTGGTGTTCGCGTAAAAATAAATGACACGGAACACAAAAGAGAGTACCACTATGATTCCGTTTAAATATGTATTTACGAACGTAACCCAATGTTACTCTTAACATACATAACACCATTGCGGAATCAAGGTTCAACTTTGATTTCTTCAAGCTCGACATTATTATTGTTATTATTATTATTATTAGCATTCTTATTACATGAAGGAATGTATAATAAACAATTGAATTAATTTTTATAAAATAAAACTAAAGTACAATAAGTATCAGATCTATTTTTTAATTTTTCGAAACTGTTACGATAAGTCTTGTAAAAACAAGAACCGATCTCGCAAGAACAAGACCAAGAGTTAGCTGGGCTCGCAATACCAAGACAACACCAAGCCTTAGGTACGCTCGCAAGACCAAGACCGACTGAACAAGAACAAGGCGAAGACTATATTAGTCCTGTCTTGTTCTTGCGTTTGTTCATCATTAATCTGGAACAATTAATCATTTCCCACAAATAAGTAGAGCCATCCTTACAAAAAGGTTTTACTTTAATGTTAAACCACATATGACTGTAAATTTTAATGATATATTCGGCAAGAACCTTTAAATTGTAAGATGGTGTTTTACACGACACATATAAATCCAAAAGTCTGTTGGCTGTTGTTAACCAACGAGAGTGGGAGAGTTTTCCAAGGTTCCTTTTCGCTAAGTCTTTTGGAAATATTCCGCTTGATACTGCATGTCAAATTTAAAACAATACGTTTGGTCCGTACTTAAGTCCTCAAAATTCATATTCACATGTTTCAATTTTTTTATAATCCTGAATTTCCATATCTTCGCATTTTTCAAGTTGTTTTCCTATTAGCCCAGAAAATCTCTTAGGTCCCGTAGTTTTCCCATCGAGTCGTTAAAATAAGTACCTGAAGGGGAGCTCATACGTATGTAGTAAGCATATTATTATGCATTGTAAAGGTTTTTTTAATTTAGTTTCCAATATCCTTATAACTCCAGCTTTACGTCCCGTATTGACAGCGGTTCCGTCGCACCCAATAGACTCACAAACACCACTTTACGTTAACTCGAACTAATCTATCATGAGTCTTATGGGGCCCTAGACTATCAATAATATTGTGCAATATTTTGATTTGTTCGTGATATTGAAAGAATGTCTGGGGAAAGGAAGGAAACCGTCAATATTTTGCTCAATATAACTGCACAATATTATTGATAGTCGTCTATGGGCCACTTTACTCTCACTTAAGTAAAAGACACTATGAAAGCCACCGTCAAACACTATGAACGCCAATCCAAACTAAACTATACATTAATTACGAAACTAAAAAGCCTTCTTCATTTTGTTTCGCATCATATAAATTTATTGATAGGCTTAAAAGGCGTAATGCAGTTTTTTCGCGTTTTACTAATTTTTCTAGAAATTCACATGCTTTGAGGAACCGGTCAACATCATTTTAAATTTAAAAGTAAAATATTTTCGTTATATGGAGTAAAAAAGAAAACAAGTTTTCACTATTACAATATTAAATTCGAAAATTCGTTTTTTAGTTCCACCCTACTACACAGGCCAATCAGAATTACCAAAAGGTCGACGAATAACTCTATTCAATGCGCGATATACCTTTCAAGTCCCTCGCCTTGGAGTAGTGGTAGTTGACCCTCTCATCTGCGACAACGCCTGTACTTAGTGACATTATGTCACTGGTCTCGGGGAACAAATTCGGCAGCTTATGTGTCTCAGAGTTGTCTCGCTTTTACATGACATCTCTGCTGTTAACGTGTTATTCTGACGTTGCGAGCTCCACTTCCGAAAAGTACTCAATCTCTTGGCACACATTCTGCAGCGTTCTCATCCATTTTGTACATCTTTCTCTACGGCCTTGCGCGAGACCATCACTTGTCTTCATAAAGTTCACTAGACTAGAGTTTATTCAATCGCCATATACCACCGTTTCTC
This sequence comes from Thereva nobilitata, assembly GCA_963855945.1. NCBI lineage: Eukaryota > Metazoa > Arthropoda > Insecta > Diptera > Therevidae > Thereva > Thereva nobilitata. The sequence goes on from OY979696.1 coordinate 37,362,324, forward strand.
CCTACTACAAATTGAGAGCCTTCAATAACAAATTACAGTTTTGGAATGGAAAAAGTGGGTTATTCCGGAGACAGCCGAAAAACGCCAATTTTCGAATAGGGCTTGACCCCGAACGGTTCGTCGAAGCTAAATAGTGAAATTTGTAAGAAATAGCGAGGTTATTTATGAAAAGTTGATAGTTTTCGAGATATAAGCGAAAACTTCACCTTTGGTACGCGCAACTTGAATTCTATTAAGTGTGACTGTGTTATTTTTCAACGGTGACTTTTCCCAAAAATTAGACCCTATCCTTTGTAGCCTCGTGAAACGGTAGTCGTGCACCCGTATATAGTGCGAATGGTGCCGCTCATATAATTAAGGGGTACAATCTATATTATTTCCGTCATAAGGGTACGCGGTCAAAAAAGTTTGGAGACCACTGCATTAGACGATAGGTTTTTCTATCAGTTTTGCCACAGTCCACTGCTATGACTGACGGAAAACCTACCGTCTAACGACTGATGAAATTGATTGACAATTATCTGAATATTTTGATTTTTCGTTCAAACGTAATTCATGACTGATGAAATTGATCGACGCTTGCATGAATGTGTAGTAGACGCCTTAGGCATCCATTAGACGATAGGTTTTGCTCTCAGTTTTGCCACAGTTTTGCCTATGACTGACGGAGAACCTAAGGTCTAAGGTGATGACTGACGTAATCCTCCATATATTTTGATTTCCATTAATCATGACTGATGGAATTGATTGCCATTTGCATGAACGTGTAATGGCCGCCTTAGAGGCGAATTAACTTCGACGGAGTATCGCGTTGGTTCTAAGTAAAAAAATGACCAAAGTGTTGGGCCCCACTTGATGAGAGCTCATCGACGCTGCCGGAAACATGGAGTAATTCAGCCAATTTACATTGTGAACGTTTAAATTTCCCACAACACTGGTTTCATTCTTCGGGTGCGAGGATGCGAATAGGGATATATGAAAGGACTCTCGTCTAGAAAACAGAGGAAAAGGACGTGATTTGAAAGTAATATTTTAAAACCAACATAATTAAAATCAGGAGATGTTCAATTTTATACCTTCTCGAAGGCTATGTCTTTCTTAATATGCAATATGTCTTTCCAATATACATTAAATATTCTTCATAGAAGTGTACCCAGGTATCTGATATCGATAGAAGCCGTCAGTAAAATATGAGTTTCACTTAGTATGAAAATTTGGGGGCAATTGTAAAGTTGACACATCACAAAACAGAAATTCGCTTGAAGCCCATAAATTGTTCAAAAATCTATAAAAAAATTTTGTATCATAGTTTCGCATGGGTAAGATTATAAGCCTCAATTGTAGTTGGCAAAGCCGGTGTCACGATTATTGGGGCTAATGCAAAGCGCGTCGCTGGAGTGGCATGCCTCCTAAAACGAGGTAACACCGTGAGATCGAGGTGGAAGTACAGAAAGGGAATAGAGACCTTACTTGAAGTTGTCAGTTAGTTAGTTCTACGTTGGTTTTGGGTGTTTATGACACCTTCACTTATTTTACACTTAGCACAAGACAGCTTTTTCGCCGATCGAAGCGTACATATTAAGTAAAATATATAATAACATGCGGTCAATCCCTTTTTTTTGTTTAAATGAAAAGAAAGACTTCAAAAAAATCCGTCAAGTGTGACAAGCACCTTAAATTGATTGGTTTTTGCTAATATCTAATAAGCTCGTTGGAATGACACACGTTCCAAATGAATTTAACTTTTCTGGATTCAGCAGTGCGATAGCTTTCCAACAAGACATCACTCGGAGCACTCTTTAAAAACCGTGTAAAACGATAACCTTTACAAACCTTCAGAACATTTTCAAACTTTATATCAGCACTTTTTGAATGGAGAATTGTTTTCAAAGTCCTACAGTTTCTGGAAATTGATGTCTATCCCGAAATTTCTAATTGTTTCTTTGTTATTATTATTTTTCATTTATTAAAATATACATTCATAATATTAAACATTCATCATACTGAAAAGTTGTCGTGTGGTCCTAAAGGTCAAACCGCCCACAGTTAATTTGTTTTGTTTTCGCACAACGCCGCACGTTTTATGAAATGCTGGTGACAGTATATACCTCTTTGTCCCAACCTTAAATAATAAATAAATTTAAATTGAATATGTTCAAAAAACACACAGCATCTATTTATCATCTCTGTGAAATGCAAATAATGCACATTTTTCAAATGTGATAAAATCACGATAATAAAAACAACGAATGCTCAATTCGTTGAAAACAAAGATAAATAGACCACAACTACAGAAGTCTCTAATTCGTTCATCTATTCATCCACATTCCAATGCGCCCTAGATTTGATTATAAATCAAAATTAAACTCTGTCGCATATCAGATAATAAAGGCAAACAAACAAATAAACAAATATCCATCAAAATTAAAAAAACACGCACCCATAAAAAAATTATGGAAACGTTGGAAAGTCTAATACCCGGGACAGACTAGCACCATTAATGACGAATATGACGTCAGAATGACGTAGACCCATATAAAAGATATGGAAGTAAAATGGAGTCTACGTCATTCTGACGTCATATTCGTCATTAATGGTGCTAGTCTGTCCCGGGTATAACCCAATTTAAAGTGAAATTCCTTTTCGTTCTGGGTCAGCAATTTCACAAAAAACCCTGATAATAATCAAGCAATCCTTTCGCCTCCACCAGGACTAGCTGTAATCGCTATGAATTTTAAAATATGCAAAAAAAACGTTATTAGGTGCCAGCAACGGAGGCAACTAGCTGCAGCCCTAGCTAGTAGAAGTAACAGCAGCACATGCGACAGGAATTCCGAATGAGCCGGAACAATGTCCTAATTTGGCCAGGACTTGCCCTGACAACAAAGCCTTTCATGTTTGCATTGCAAAGTGAAAAATTGCAGTTGGCCGGCCTAGTTGAGAAGTTGTCCGCATGTTTGTCCAGTCAGTCTGGTTCACTGGGGTTCAATTCCCATCGACTGGACTTTGAAGTCGTTATTAAGTTACTGACTTGAACTCGTGTCGACCTTTTCGTCAATTGACGTGCTTCTCCTACGGGGAATCATTTTCAATGGCCAATAAATGCACGATTCAGTACAGCTTAATGCGATTTTGACATTTCCTGCAATTTCAGGCTGAGGCTACTAAACACCGTATTTATCTAATCATGGTGAAATCACCGCAGAAATGAGGTAAACTTCTTTAAATTGATAAAGTTTCAATTGGTAATCACCAGACGCGCGGCGACAGACTAGTTCAGAAGTTGGAATAAGTAGTAATAAAAATGAATGACGCTTGTAGGTGGTTGTGCTAAGGACGATGGTTTTCTGTGAACTGCATACATTGAACACATTGACGGAGGAATAAAATGTTTATTGAAATGGAGTAATAATTTTTTTTATTGGTAATTGATTTAATAATCCGTAAAATTATTGCCGGATTTTTAGTATCTGTAATGTGCGATCACGGTGGAGCTTATGGCGTACTTTGTTGTACTTTATTACAATGAATGCGAAGTTTCCTTAAAAAAAGACATTTAAAAATGTATGTAATTGATTATAAATTATTTTTCATTGTATCACAATTTGTTACTTTTTAACTTATTATAACTCAGCTGTGCCTAGGGTTGCCAGTTGTACTGATTTAATCAGTACTGTACTTATTTTCATACTTAGAAATTTGCGAGTACTGATTTCGTATAATTTTAATTTCAGTACGTAAATGTACTGATTTTGTAAACTTATATCGATGATTGGAAAAGGTATTGAATTGACAATTTAGTACGTGTTTTTTCTTGCTTCTACTACATTATTTTAGTAAAATCTCACCAACACATTCGTGTAAAACAGGCAGGCAACTGTTAGAAATAAAACTGAAAAATGTCATTTGTCAGTATCAGTTAAGGCTGGATTACAATGCTGTCGGTGTCGCTTGTCGTAGACACTGACGCTCCAGTTGTTGCTTTCGCAGTTACAATTAAGTCGCACTGAATATCAAGTTATCTGTCAGTTAGGAAATTAAATTTCAAGTGTGGTGTGTTTTTTGTATTAAAGTAAAGAGTAAAAATAACGAATGAATGAAAAAAGTGGCTTTAATAAAATTAAAAAATAATTTACACAAATATTAACTTTCAAAAAGTTTACCGTTGCTAGTGTCGCGCGACCAAAATTGAAATGTTGGGAACTGTACGCGACGCGACAGCGACTCCTTTGTACTTGCGATTAGAGAGTTTCATACATTTTAACTTTTGACAGTTGGTGCGACAGCGACAGCATTGTAATCCAGCCTTTAGATTTGGGATTTAATTGGGCGCTGAAGCGGTTAAACTAAGTTGCGGCATAAGTCAATGACATATGAACATTGTTACATTTTTCAGTAAACTAATAACTATGGTACAATTCCGTAAAAATTTCAGCCTATGTTTTAATCTAGACTAGTGAGTAGGTATAATAAGTAAGGGCAATATAGTTCAACTATAATGGCATGAAGACACCTTAGATGAGTTTATAATTTGTGAAACTCATCTAACTTGTTTTCAAATTTCAAAAAATTTTAATTTCATTTTTCTAATTTGTACATTTATTTTTATTTTTAAGTTAGTCCTAATTTTTTTTTTTGCTCGAAAGATTTTATGCTAGAAAGTGCAACTGACAATGAACGAAAATTTTTGAACCCAATGTACTGATTTCTGTCAGTGCCAGATCTGGTAACCCTAGCTGGGCCGGAAGTGCATACGTAGACCTAAAAATAAAGTGAGTAAATGAGGTCCACCTAGAAATCGGTTTCTCAAATAATCCAACTCCGTAAGAATGATTAGGTGGTGATTAGTCATATAGTCCTAGACCCCAGGCCCGCCAGACCTACGTCACGAGGGTAAAAAGGGGTTAAATTTGAAAAAAAATTCTGTCGCTACTTATGTAGGCTCTATTAGGGCTAAATAACCGTTAAATACTAGTGGCAGAAATTTTAGACCATTTCCTGTGGTGTGAGGGGTGAAACGGCAACTTCAGCTAGGGGTGGCTTGTGGAAGATGCAGATGGTCAAAAATTTCTGCCACTAGTATTTAACGGTTATTTAGCCCTAGTAGAACCTACATATGCCACGCAGACATTTTTTTCAATTTTAACCCATTTTTTACCACCCAAACCCTCTATCTAAAAATGGGCCCATTTTCCGGGCTAGCGAGTTTGCATACGTTCTTAACTGCGTATCACACTATGTATATTAGTCCAGTAAAATGGTATTTTAATCGGGAAAGTTTTGGGGTAGTTTTGATTTCTTTGGTTTTTTATGTATTTTGGGGTGCTGAATCCGAATCTGAGCTTTGCTGACAAAATTTCGTGACGGAACATTGAGAAAAAAGCAAAAATATTAAAAAGTTCGGACTTTTTCGCGGGTTTACGCTTATAACTCGGAAACAACTTCAACTTTTCGTCCGTAACATTCAGATACTAAATAAAAGAGGACAAAATTTCCTACAAATCTCACTACCCAAGTATCTCTATCTCTCACCGTTTTGGTTCTAGCACTAGTTGAAAATTTTCATATTTTTCTAAGTCAGCAAAAACCCGATTTTCCAATTGACAACGCTATTATACACGGTGTATCCGTTAAGTTTACAAAGCGGCCGGGTGTTGATAGGTTTTGGTTGGACGAACAAAAAATCTTTTGGGAGGGGGGTGGAAATCGTAAGGTTTAGCCGCTAGGGCGTTTTGAAGTTTTTTCTTTAGAGTTTTACATATCACCCGGTATTTTTGTAACCCTATGACCTATTTTCATGAGTAAAGTATCAGTGTACGCAGAATACTCCCCCCTAACTAAAACTGTAAAAGTCAAGGTTCCACCCTATCAACTTCCAGAGTAACGAGTCATCAAAGTAAAATTTTAGGTTGAATGATATGGACGAAAAGTTGATAGTTTCCGAGTTATAAGCGAAAACCGGCGAAAAAGTCCGAACTTTTTAATATTTTTGCATTTTTCTCAATGTTCCTTCACGAAATTTTGTCAGCAAACCTCAGATTCGGATACAGCACCCCAAAATACATAAAAAACCAAAGAAATCAGAACTACCCCAAAACTTTCCCACTAGGGGCCCTTTCATTCACAAATTCACTGGATTGTATACGAAATATCAGCTTTAAGAAAATGACGTAGGTCTGGCGGGCCTGGGCTCTTGGACTAAAAAGTGTGTAATTAAGTAGTTTATTAAAAAGCGATAAATAAGTTATTAGTGAGTGATATTAAATTGCAAGTCATATTTAGTGAACTTTAGGAAGTGTGTTTGTAGTCATTGAACTATTTAATAAAGAAGTTTTGTGTGAACATTTAATTCTACGAACCCGTAAGCTGGGAAAAACGTGACAGTATAGTTCCAAGCGTTAGAAACGTAAAACTGCCACTGGTTTGCCAGAGAAGAGGACTCCCAGATCCCCGTTCTGCCGTCAATCATAGAACCCTCAGTGAAACATATGTAGATACATATAATCATTTCAGGAAGCGATCCTTCACCTATCCGGGTCCTGATACCACTTGGCCAACCGGGATCGGGATCTCTCTCATGGCCATCGTTCATGTGCCCTTATTGAGTTCCCGTCGGATGCTAGATCCAACAGACCCTCCTATAACTATCTAACGTGTAACCTCAAATGGTTTTTGCTTTCTGTTTTACATTTCATTTATTGTTGACTGGAGTAGTATAGCTATGCCGCCACGGAGCCACCTATTTCACAATATTGCGCAATCGAGTTTTTGGTTTGCGTCTTGGACTGAAGCTTTGCGGATTGTGTCTTGGGTTGGAGGGGTGCGCCACCAGCGAGAAACTAGTTGAACTTCTCTGCAGTGTGTCTTGGATTTGGTTTTGTACTGGGGGAGATTTCGTGGTGGAATTTGATCCAGGTTCGAAATCTTGGATGTAGGTGGCGGGATCAGATGCTGCTTAGGATCGTTGATCTTGGGTGGGATCTCGTGGGGGAATTTGATCCAGGTACCAAATCTTGGATGTGTCTGGGGTGTACGTGGCGGGCTCAGATGGTGCTTCGGCTGAGCTTTGAAATTATATTCTTAGATGCACGGATAGATATTTTTGAATATTTTTAGAGATTTACCAAAAATGTTTGTAAATTATTTTGCATTCTTTTAGGGCTACCTTGGATTTGGTTGGGCTTTGTGCTTTAGAAATTGGCTTCAGCTAGGTTTCGGGATTAGGTGGTGGTGGTCGCGGTTTAGAATAATATATATTGAACTTCAGCATGGTTCGAGAAGTTGATTAAGCTTTAGTTGGTGCTTTCTAAGGGGGTGTAAAAATTTCAACAGAAATTGTCTGCGACCAACGGTTCTCCTGAAATTGACAGTTTTTTATTTTTTGTTAATAATAGTAGATGGATATGGACTCTAGAAGGCTAGTCCTGATGGGTTGTGTATACGGTAGGAGGGTGTACAATTTTCATCAGAAATCATCCCCTGGTTAAGTGGTCTACCTGATTACCCGGTCCAGCTGGTAATGTTGGTGCACCGCTGTTGGTGTTGTGACACCAATGTTACTGCACCGGTGTTGGTGCGACACAAGCTGATGAGGAGCCAAGAGGGTTTGTTGAGAAGGCTATATATACATCTTCGAAAAGTCACTGCTTGGTGCGGTTTTTGGAGTGACAGAGTCTTCGGGCCGTACTATATGTGGTTCCAACCGGATAGTGCCACTTTACACATAGCCAACGAAACAATGACTTTCTTGCATCAAAAGTTCGATGATCGCATTATCTGCCTTAGTTGGCCGATCATCATGTGATTTGATACCGATGAATTTCTTTCTTTGGAGAAATTTGAAAGAGAAGGTGTATGCTAATCAGCCAACAACCTTTCAAGAGCTGAAGGGCGAAATAATTCGGCACATTGAGCCGCAATAATGCCTCAGCGTCATACAGAATGTAGCCAAGTGAGTGGAGGTCTGCCGCCATGACATTAAGGATTGAAATATAAAGATCTCAGATTCTTTTAAAACTGTTGGTTTTATTCACACTTTACATGGTGAAATCCCTAATGGGACACCCTATATTATGTAGGGTCCCACAGTCATGGTATAAGTCCAGTACGCTTACCACGATGAGATACCCAACCTTAGTCCACACACTCTACTACATTTTCGCTTTCTTAATCTTTTCTTCAATGTGATATTTCCAGGTCATCCATGAATATACAAGCAAATATTTGACCCGGTCCTATTGATCTTAGATCGAGCGTAAGAAGTAGGGACTTTAAAATCGTTACTATAACTTTTTATGCAAAGAGCTAAAGAGCTTTCTCTGTTGAGCTAATTTTTATATTTTGAGTTGTCCAATAATCCTACAAATTATCACAATAAATTCAATTGACCCTTGCAATTAAGAATAACATGAATTTCTCATTATTCGATATATTTTCCTGCATAAGTATATTTTTATTAATAAATAGAATATATTATATAAATTAATCTTTAATGACACAAACGCCTCAATTTATGCAATTATCATCCTTGCAATAGTTGCGGTGTGCCTTTGAAAAAGTAAGTTTGTGCTTGAATAAATAATAATAGAACAGAACTTAAAAGAAAATCACAGTCAACATCATTTTTTTATCAAAACCATGAACTCCTAATCACTGCATTCCCTGACGACTGGATGGAGCGCAATCGAAGGTCCATTACATCCGCAGGTATTGGCAATATAATCATGAAAGTTACTTTCTAACGCCCACATAAATCTCTTATGGCCAGGCAGCACCTGAAATTGTCGTATAATAAGTCTTGTTATTTGCCCATTGAAAAGTTCATTTAGCTGATTTCTTACCTGAGTGGCCAACCGGCATTCACCGCCACGCTGCACCTCAATAAGGTTTGCTTCCTTGAAGCAAGTCTCCGTATTCCACATATATATGTCACTCTCGCCCTTATATCGCAGGAACAATGCAGCCCCATTATCGGATCCCAGAAGGACCATTGGCTTTCCGTACGGCTTGGCGCCAACATCTTCTACAGCACCTGTCCCAAGACCCTTTCGCAAAAGTTCCGTTTTTATCGAGTATAGTCGAGATGCACCAAGGTACGTAAAGTAAAGGTAAGAAGTTCCGCACGATTTAGTAACAAGTGCAATATAAAGGACGTCAGCGTACTTGCAGTCTGCGGTTGCTGCAGATGGAAGGACCACCCTGTAACTCTTGCCGAGGGTCACGTCATGCACCAGAAGACTTCTAGTTCCAGCATCTGCGATGTACCTATGAAAAAAAAGGATTTTTTTTTGTTATTTTAATGCTTGCAAATATGAAGTGCACATTTTGCAGTGCGGTTTCGAAAATAATTTTTTGATTTGGTGCCAATTATTTGAATTTCGTGTGGTGTTATGCCACAAATTAAAATATATTTCAATTAACCAAATCCTAGGGATGTTTACGATTATTGCAGAAAATGTATCCAATTCTTGGTTGTTATAAATTTGGGAAATGTGTATCGATGCTATTTTTGTGATTATAATTTGTGGGAATGTCCAATTTCCGTTTGTTTAAATTACAATTATTATTATTATTCCTATGAATATTCGTGGTGATGATGTTTTTATTGAGTTTTCTCGGTCAGAATTAGTTTTCGAAAGTGGCGCATTTTGTTTTTTTAATTTCATTATAATCGAAATTGCATTTATTTTTGTTGAATTATTACGTGGAATATTTCTGAGTGAGGACCGAATATTCAATCAAAATCAATTAAATTTTAAAGCAATTAAAATATTGAGCAAATCATAGATTTAATTTTAATCACAAATATCTGAACACCAAACATTTTAAACCACGGAAATTCTAATCTATTTAAAAATCCACGGAACGATTGTACAGTAGAAAGGACGACCTATAGCTTTTGAAAATACAGAATGCAGTCACAGATGAATTTGGCTTAAAATAAGGAAATGACTTACCTCTTATGCTGTTTAAAGTGACGTGAAAATTCATTATAAAATGAACAAATGTCAAAAGAGGGACACTGTTATAATATGCTGATACAACAATTGTAGGAAGAATTTAAAAGATCGAGTGAGGAGACAAAGCTACAAATAAATAAGGATAAAACCAAACCCTTGATACAGTCTCGATCTAATAGAATACGACTTGAAGCAAACATTTACAGATGATCAGATTATACAAATAATTGATTAATTCATTTGTACCTAAACACCAAAGGTACTGATAAAAATGAAGACCAGACCGAAATACAGGCAAATAGAATCTTTCACATGGAAAAATATTTTATATATAGTAGCCTTAATAAGGAATCTCGCTGGCTTAATCTGTTAGGTTGGGTTTTCACCTAGCGGGCGGTACTCCTCCTTGAGTACGAGGTTGTCTATCGCTAACCACGACAGTTGCATATCTCGCACAGCCGGCTGGTGATGAGCATATCGACTTTCCGAAATCGAAGCCCCCGTTACAAAAATGTTTTGTTTGATTTTTGTTACGGTGGGCTTGTGCAAATTTTTTCTCTTTCTTGTGAACTCCTACATTTAAACGCTAGATCCATCGCCTTCTACTTTAGCATCCTCACGAGTCTTATTTATCTATCCTGTCCTCTTTTCCTTCCTTCGAACCAAGCCTACAACTTAGATATTGCACAATCACTAGTACGACATGACGGACTGGTAGTATAAAGGATGGCTCCTAAGCTGGGATTTTCACATAAAGAAATTGAAATCTATATTGGTGCACAAACAGAACTGGTCTTATGTAAAGTACTTAATAAATTTGAGAGAAAAGTTCTAATAAATATATTACGGCCTGTTAATGAAAATGGCAAGGCTCTGGAACCTCTCATCCGAAAGATTTGGGAAGAATGTACTCCCACAAAATGAAATAACAGGGTTATCTCTAGTGTTATTCTATCTTACCATCGACGAAGTGATGAAGAAAGTTTATCACCGAACACTTTCAGGGGATTCAGTGGCTGGAAAATAGAAAACTTGATGTTTTCTTATTTTCGCACAGGCACATAAATATAGTGCATAAGAAAGGAAAACTTAAATGAACGTCATGCTGCTGAAGTAAGTTGAAACATAAACATGAGCTAAAACTCAATGTTTATGAATCAATGCTGGCAGTACAGAACCCATTCATATATGGGTGGAAATAATTGAAAATATTATTATTAAGTTTTTGTATGTCCAGTGCCGGCTCTTGGTTTTTTGCGCCCGGTGCATGCCAGGACAAGGGAAAAGACAGAAAAAAAAACACTTTTTCAATTATTTTTTTTTTCAAAGATTTTAATTTCTTTTAAAAATATTAATTTCTGAAATTGCACCTCGATCCAATTGCGCCCGGTGCAAGTGCACCATTCGCACCTATGAAAGCACCGCCACTGTGTATGTCGGAAGTGTGATGTGCCTCGCAAAGAGCAGACATTTGTATATTTAAGAACGAAACTTCACAAAGCCAAACAAACTTTCAGGCGGTATATCAAAGTCTGGATATCTTCAGTAATATTCCATAAAACGCGCAATTAAGAATATGTATGGCTTATACAGGGTGTATTGAATAAAGTTACAAAGCTGCCGGCTATGGATAGGTTTTGAAAAGACGAACAAAAAATCGTATGGAAGGGGGGGGGGGTTGAAATCGTAACGATTTAGCCCCTAGGGCGTTTTGAAGTTTTTTGTTTAGACTTTTATATATCACCCTGTATTTTTGTAACCCTATGACCTATTTTCATGAATAAGGTATCAGTGTACGCATAATACCTATCTAAAACTATAAAAATCAAGGTTCTAACCTATCAATTTCCAGAGCAATGCGTCATCAAAATTTCGGTGTTTTTTAACTAAAATCTCAACTAAAACCACTTTTTTCTCCATAAAATACCTAGTTAACTAATATATTTTTTTGCAAAATTAGAAAGCTTGAACAATTTCCTATGAATAAAGTCTGGACAATTGTTATCGTAGGGCTTTTATTTTTGGAGTTATAAGCTGTTTTAATGCTCTGGAAGTTGATAGGGTAGAACCTTGAGTTTTACTGTTTTAGATAGGTGGGAGTATTCTGCGTACACTACTACCTTATTCATGAAAATAAGTCATAGGGTTACAAAAATACAGGGTGATATGTAAAACTCTAAACAAAAAACTTCAAAACGCCCTAGCGGCTAAACCGTTACGATTTCGACCCCCCCCCCCAAGACTATAATTTAAAGCCGAATCAGATGGATTGCTTATCTTAAGACTTTCTACTTTTACGAAGAGTCAGACTGATCATCATCAATGGAAATGATCGGTAAAGAAATAGAAAGAATGAGTTGATAAAATAAACACCAATCTGAACTATCCATCTACTTCACTATTATTAGTTTAATAAGGTGTGCAGAACATATTGCTAGAATAGACAAGCCCCAAGTTACCAAAAAAAATCAGTATTGGCAGGTATATAAGGTGACCAGTAAAGAGACCAAGAATGACATGGAAAGATATGGTACCAGGATAAGCAAGTGTCATCCTAGGAAACCATAAATGGGAAAAAGTAGCTAGAGCCGGCGTAAACCGGAGGAAAACTTTAGAAGAGGACAAAGTTGGATATGGGCTGTAATTTAACTTATAAAGAACTAATATAGATTGACGCTTTTCAAGATATTTTTAAAAAAAAATCAATTTTAATGATGAAATTTTAGATATCCCGAATGATACAAAAGTATCAAATGAATATCAAATTAAGCCCAATCTTTTTTATTTTGCTTATTCTTTAAAGTTTAAACTCAGGAGTCATCCTTTATGCTACCAGTCCGTCATATCTTTCAAGGCATGGTGTTATGTCCAGTAATGTTTTTAGCTCGACGGATAGGACAACGTAAGGGGATTCTGGGAGCAGTGCCCCAGCACCCATATGTGCAGATTGTGCATTTGCACTGGGCAACACTTGGGAAAGGCATCATTTTTTTTTACAATATATTTTATAAACGACGACAGCCGCCAAAAGACAAGGCATTTTTGGCGAGGAGCCCAAAAATTTAAATGACGGCGACGATAAACAGACAGAAGACAAACATCAAGCACAACACTCAATAGATTACCAACAATTAATTAGCATATGCAGCATGTACATAATAAACAAACGATGAACGAAAGGCGACGCAAAAACAACCCAGTAGGGAATAGAAACCTTCTAGAGTCGATTCCGTACATTATCCTTCGAATGCGTAATGTATACTTTCGAAACATCTCTTCGATTAATTGCAAGGTCCTAGGGTCGAAGGCATAACGACAACCTTTTGCATTACAATTCATTCCAATAAAAAGATATAAGCACAAATAAGTAAAATGCAGATGCCTAGTCGAATAGGCTAAACGTGTTCCATGTTGCCGAAAGCGATCCACGCAAAATATTTAAATTTTGCACCCATGTAGCTGGCTAGAGCAAGGCAACTTTTGGTCGAGCTCCAGCAACAGACAGCACGGTGTGCGAAGCAAAATGAAATGAATGTAGAGAGTGACCTCTGCATTGCAACATTGAAACGCAATCCCTCTCGATTCTGAAGTAAGAGAGGATCTGTACTAATAAATGACTTCGTTGAGTTTGCCAAATAGAAAGAAAACTTATTTAATTAACAATTTCTTATATACTAATTCTTATAAAGAACAAAAACAACCCGCGAACGAAGCGAGCGAAAAAAAGTGTTGCCCTTAAAGGGGGCGGCATCGGCGGATGTGCACTGGACGGCAAAGTGCCTAGCCCCGGCCCTGCACAGCGAATGCAATGCCAAAAAGAAAGGACTAGACATAAATGCAAGAAGTACTGCGAACGTCGTGACAAAGGTGTACATATATATTGTTTAAGATGAATATGTTAGTCCTAATGATATTGATCTTGCTCGAATTAAGTGTACCAGCTAAACTAGTACGTCTGATGATACAATTAACTCACCTCGACACAAACACCCGAGTAAGAGTTCAGAACACTCTTCAGATGCCTTCCACGTTAAACAAGGGCTAAAACAAGAGGATGGGCTGGCGCATATGCTATTCGACCTAGCCTTGGAAGCAGTCATCAGAAAGACCTCAATTCAACGAAACTACACGGTGGTAAACAAATCCGCTCAGGTGATCGGGTATGCCGTTGACAGCAACATATATGGCAGGTCAGTCAAAAGTCTTTTATATGCTACAGGAGTGAAACAGGGGCGCTCACACAAAGGATAGAGGACATGCTAAATTCCTTTCAAAGGAAAGTTTTGAGAAGCATAATAGGCCCAACTTGTGAGGAAGGGACATGGAGAGTCAGATATAACAGCGAGTTATATCAAATCTATGACAACATAGACTTAGTGACGTTCATAAAACTCAATAGACTTCGCTGGGCTGGACACGTTGAGCGCATGCCGGAAGGTCTTCACTGGCATCATCGAAGGAGAAAGACCCGTAGGCAGGCGGAGAAAAAGGTGGAAGGATGCGGATGCTGCAGATGCGGAGACATTACTCCACATATCGAACTGGAGAACTTCGGCCAGAAATTGAGAAGACTGGAGGAAGATATTAGAGGAGGCCAAGGCTCGAATTGGGCTGCAGCGCCATTGGAAAAGAAGAAGAATGATACTATACTTTTCGACGGAATAAACAATTTGTTTTCTGAAGACTTTAAAGGTAATTTTAGTGTTTACCTATTGATCCACACATACTTCAAACGCTTTATGCTTTGAAGGTTGATTTAAAGAATTTGTTTTGAATTTTATATCTAATAAAGTAGGTATCGCCATGATTAATATTAACCATTAAATTAAATGAGTAAGTGTAAAAATTGTAATCATAAATCTACAATAAAAAACACTTAACCTAGCCTCTCTTCTACCCTTCAGATCAAGGTTACTACTAGACGAACTAGTAGTACAAAGGATGACCCTAAGCCTGATCGTATAAAAAAAATCAATAGTAGTAGCAATAGTTAAAAAAAACATTTCAACAAAATCGGTTCAACATCTTTAAGTAACCCAAGATGTCCCTTGAAATGTGCACTATGCTCCGTAGAATGGTGTACAAACACATTTTGAGAATACCTTTTTGGAAAAGTAGCTCATAAATCATGAGCGGAAAATATATAACTTCATCTATGCTCTACTTAATTCATCCTGCTATGCCATGGTGTAATTATTAAAATTGCAGATTGTTAACATCCCTTTAACGCCAACTTATTAATTTTGAAACAACACAGGGCAACATAGTATTCAATCATGTTCGTAAAGAAATTGCTGAAAACAATTTAACAGGGGTGTGATGCCTAATGGTAACAAGAAATAACAAAAAAAACTAATTTCACTTAAGGCAAAAGTTTTAAAATTGCAAAGTTTTTAAAGTTATATAAAATTGACCAACAAAAAAATTCCATCAAGAAGACTTTCTTAGTATCAATAAAACAAATATAGTGAAGAATGTCTGAGAAGTTTAAAAGCACGTCTAAGCCATATCACATAAATCACATGTAAGTTTAATCTGACTCTTCCAACTCTTGCAAAACATACTCTACAAAACT
Source organism: Thereva nobilitata (assembly GCA_963855945.1). Classification (NCBI taxonomy): domain Eukaryota; kingdom Metazoa; phylum Arthropoda; class Insecta; order Diptera; family Therevidae; genus Thereva; species Thereva nobilitata. The sequence goes on from OY979696.1 coordinate 37,377,858, forward strand.
TTTACTTTAGCCCATAAATTTTTATAAAACTTTCCAATTAACATCGTTTATGCACGTCCATTACATTAAACAAAGTCATTCAAAAGTGAAATATACTACTATATAAAATTTTATCAAAGTATCTATCTTCATAAAATCAATAATTTTCAATATGATTCTCCAGTTCTATAGCATGAAAACCTCCGTAAAACTTTTACACATCAATAACTTTCACCCAAAGAAACTAACTTTAAACTTAAATGTACAGTGGTGGTCTAGAGCTCGAGTGAAGTTAATTATAAAAGCAGAATTTCTGAGAATATTACTAAAACCCCTATAAGTTTCTCGTCTGATTTAATATTAAACTTGAGCAAGGATAATCTAAGGCATCCTAACAAAATTTATTATACTATTTATAGAGTGAAATTTTGAGATAGGAATGTGCACCACAAAATCTACATCCATTAAATCATTGAAGTTACTGATAGCTGCGAAGTTTTTTTTCAGAATAAATCTGGATGAGTTTAAATGGTTGGTCGAGGAGATGAGGGAATAATTGAAAATTTTACAGGAGTTAGAAAGGACTACATAAAAAAATACTCACGCATATGGTTTCCCATCTGAATCATACTCAACCAAAATATACTGCAGTCTTGATTGAGCTGTAACTAGTCCAGTAAGATCGATATTCTTCACAACTTTTCCGGATATTGTGTTAATACCAACAACTTTTGGTCCACATCGGCGAATCGGTTGTTCCAAAGTGTTAACAATACCAACATCAAGTGCCCACAAAATACCCTAAAAACAAAAACAATGAATCAATTTAAAATGTCATCATCTCACCTCGTATAGAATACAATTTGCTAGAAAAACAAAACTCTCACAAATATATCTAGAAAAATGTATCCTGACCTCTAGCCAATGTCCACAACGGGTGTGTACTTACATGGGGATCCAGAGAAATGTCAACGACAGACTGTAAAGCTTGACAGTTACCCTCCTCCTGTATAGCCCAGCAAGGATATGGTGCAATTGGTGTGAGGCAATCTCCTTTTTTTAAACTAATTTTTCCCAGGGTAAAGGGCACACCACGCTTATATCGAGGCAAAGCAACAAAAGCTTCATCCCTTTGGATTTGTGCTCGTGTAACTATTATATTTCTAGGGATATACCGAGTCGACTGGACATAAATGTTCTTTGTAGAATCGCACGGCCATTGTAAATTGTTTCCTCCAAGGACGAATGTAAGCTCTGGCAGAAGATTTTTCTCACATCCATAGTTGGCGTATGTTACACCAAACAGAATTGTAATGGTGAATAGTATCCAGTGCATAATTACCACAGAGATTACACTTTAAGCACTTGATTGCACTTAAATTTTTGTGAAACTTTCACCACTTTCGTTTTACTACTGATTGTCCAGATACTGTCTCTTATCATTTTTATAGGTGTACCTACACACAATTCACTGATTAAAGTAAAATCTTTTAAAGAAATATTTTCAAAGAATTCAATGCTGACATTGACCCTGGCTTACCGGTCATGTTTCAAAACCATTCAATTGTTTATATTTTGTGCTTATGACACGCGATCTGGAAAAGCTAAGTCAGCAATTACATGGGTGCGATTTCAATGTACACAATAATCACAATTTCATGTGGAGCTGTTTAATATAAACATTAAGTCACCGCAAGCATGGACAGTTCATCAATTTTACGCTTTTGTTATTTATTATTTACGAATTTTTACAGAATTTTTATAACAACACGCTTTTCAAATTTCTGTTTGATTTGCTTGAGAGTGAGAGCCTACACCACATTTTTAGCAAAGATAAATATTGTGATATTGACAAAAAATGTCAAAAAAAATCCTTCAGTTTTATGTGAAAAATGCCTTGTATCAATATGATTTTTTTACTCAACAGCAGGGTTTTATCAAGTAGATCCAATCTCTTAAGATATTTTTGGAGAGGTTTGAGAGAGATCCCTTGACGCGAATTAATTTTTTTTTGGGAGATGTCCAGAAGTTATTAACATCTATTCCAAGTCGGGTTTCCCCATAAAATTCCGAGGGTTTTCTTGAGGTTTCATAGTAATTTTTTCTCGATAAGAGAAAGCCTCTACCCAACCTACTATTTGGATCTTTTTATTTTATCCATGAGATAGGGGGCCTGCTAAATCAATAAACCTTGTGTTTGAATAATTGGGTGTTAAAAAATTCTGAAACGCTTGAATGCGAAAGATTGTCCCACCGACGCCTATTTATGAATTAATTCCTATATATTGTGTATGGTCCGCTGTGGGAATAAGCCCATCAGACTAGTTGCAGGAGCGATAATTTTCATGAAACAGTATATTGCCAAAATGCTGCTTTATCTGTTACATTTCTACGGTGAATCGATTATTGAGGATGAGCACCGTGTCACCGTTTTGCACCTTTTCAAAGCGATTTTCAAGACTCCAGTCCGAAATAAACGAGTTGTGCTGGAAAATATAGCGCTTTTTATATACAATGCAAACCCCACCCCAGTTCTGCCTTTGTTCCACAAGGGTCAATTCGTTCACCCGCCATATTACTAATTTTTATTAATAATCTACTCTCAATCCCCTCCAACCCACTTAACAGCTTTCTGAGTGTCCTGCGCTACTCTTACGCCTTCGAGTGTACTTCCTTGGAAGAAATAAAAGAGAACGTATCACAAACACCTTAAATGAGTGGGAAGGTGAATGAGCTTTTAGAGCTTTTCGACTCATTCCTTCTAATGACATGGCTGCACAAAGAACATATGGAGCAGAATGCGAAAAGGAAGGAATTCTCGCCTTCCAAAAAAGGCTACCGTCATGCTTCTTGGTATGATTCCATTTCCCGCTGCGAGACATCCCAGAGATAATGAGGAAGAAATTGTGGAAGCCGCGAAGAGGATTGCCGTTGGAAAAGCCCCTAGGCCAGACGCTATACCGAAGCGGTGAAGCTGGCAGCCAGTGTGGCTCGAAAAACAGTTCGAGATGATGAGTTCACCCAAGTATTCACAGCATGTCTGAGGGAAGAAGTATTTTCTGAGCAATGGAAGCACCAAAAGCTTGTGCTCATCCCTAAGCCATGTAAGCCTCCAGGGGACCCGTCGGCCTAATACCCCGGCTTCACCGGCCGAACTGCACAAGTTCGAGCAAATTAGTCTGCTGAGCTTCAATTTTTGCCATTCCGTTACATTTACATTTTCACATTCGAAGTCAGGAAAAATAAAGTCTGATTTCGCCGGACAGCCGAACAGAACCTGAAATCAAGCTTGAAAGTAAAAGCTCGCTCAAAAGAGAGTAATCAACTGGAATAGTGGAATTCCATTCCAGGGAGCTTTTGCATTTCTGACTGCTGGCGAAAAAGCAACAACAATTTCAGGCACTGAAGTCGACTTTAGCCGGTGAAGCCACTTTTGCGGATTGAAGTGAACTTGATTAAACTGAGGCCGGTAAAGCCGAGGTATAAGGCTCAACTTTGAGTTACACTTGGCGGGACAAGCGAAAAAGCTTCCGCCATCAGCGCAAGTCTCGCAAAAATGCTGCCTAATATAGGCGGCCCCAAGCCAAGGTGACGCCCTTTCTTCACAAGAGTGGTTAGTTCGGTCCTATTGTGGGTATGGGTGTGGGACGAGGCCGGTGGACCATAAGACCAAACCAAAATGAAAAGTAAGGCAGAAGTGAAGTAGACTTAATTCCACTGAAGTAGATGTAACTTCCACTTCATTTCCATTTAGGTCACTCTCGTACATTCATATGCAATGGTCCCTAACTTCACTTCACTTCACTTCCCATAACTCATACCAAATGTGGAGAAGTGGGTTATAAAGGACCATGGGGAAGGGAGTACTACCTCACGCACTTCCTGGGTGCGCAAGGAGGTTATAGGGCATACCCAGGGTTCAGGTTGGACGATTCACCGTTCTGCCCGGAATGCCCGGACGATAAAGAGGACGCGGAGCACCTAGACGGCTCTCTTGTGGGATCCCTTTTTAAGGGTCATGCTGACGACGCCAAGCTGAAGTAATGCCTTTACGGCTCGTACAGTACTAGGCTTGAACATCATGCAAAAAAGGTTGGGTGAGTTTAGAAGGCATGGACACCTTAAAGAGGCCGTCGCACACATTCCCTGCTGCTAAACCGACGTAAGATTCTCACCATTCCCTCATATAAAAAAAGATCCCCCGCTGGTCAAGGGTGCCACGAAGTTTTATTTTTCAGTCAGGGGTGCCACTCAATGAAAAAGGTAGAAAAACACTGTACTAGACATTGCACCATGATGTAACATGGACATCCGGACTGGCAGTACAAAGGGTGTTTTATGCCCTGACATAAAAAATACAACCCGACCCACTGGTTGCAGAAATCTTTGGATCTAGGATCTTTGGTTCTAGGCCCTGGAATTGATATGAACCTATATCCTTGGCTGATGTTCCCTTAGAGCGTTAGGAGATGTTGCGGTTGTTAATTCTAGATTGCCCACTGGAACATGGAAAGAACGCTTTGTTTTAAGCTCCTGGAGAAAAAAAATTTTGATGTTCACGTTATGTTCACAATCTCTGGCATATTTTGCATTTTTGAACACAAAATAATAACCCAAGTAAAGGGTTGGAGGAAACAGCTAGTCTGTCGTTTATAAGGATAAGAAATAAAGTAGGTGACAGAATTGACCCCTGGGGCACAACGGCTCAGCTGGAATTGGGCTAAACTTTGATTCCATTATGTATTTCCTTGATTGAACGGCCGTAAAACTCTCAATCTAGCGGCGTTAGGCGCCCATTACACGATAGGTTTTGCTGTCAGTTTTTCCACAGTTTTGCCTACGACTGACGGAAAACCTAACGTCTAAGGTGTTGACTGACGTAATCCTCCGTATATTTTGATTTCCATTAATCATGACTGGTGGAATTGATTGCCGCTTTCACGAATGTGTAATGGCCGCCTTAGAACTGAGACAAAACTAATCAATTTAAGGTGCTTGTGACCCTTAGCCGAAGTCTTTTAATTTAGACAAAAAAAAGGCTTGACCGAATGTTATTAAATTTTTTTAGAGCATGTTTTCGTTAGTACGCGTCGGTCGACACCTCAAAACGAAGTCGGTGTCTTATTTGGTTCGTACGATATTGGACAGCAAAAAAATCACGAACTTCGTTCAAACAAAAAAACGGCTCGATCGATTTTTATGAAAATCTTTTCAGATTGTAACTTCAGTAATACGCTATGATCGGCACCTCCAGGAAGTCGGTAGTATTGTTGGTTCGCGCTAAATCATGCAGGTACAAAAATCACTTACGTCGTTTAAACAAAAAAAACGACTCGACCAAATTTTATGAAAATCTTTTCAGATCATATTTCGGTTAATACGCTTCGATCGGCTCCTCAACGAAGTCGATATCTTTTTTGGTTCGCGCGAGATCGTGCAGGAAAAAATTACCACATACGTACGTACACACACACACATATGTACTTCTTCTCAAATTTTTGCTTAAAATGCTATTGGGGCCTTGAAAAATGAAGATACGTTGAAAATTACGATTTCGATTTTCCGACCGATTACAATAACTTCCCTATAAACTGGGAAGTTAATAAAAAGATGAGTCCTCCGAAATGAAGGAGCAAAGGCAGCACTAAATTGATTCAAGAATTCTAAAACTTTTCATCTGCAATCAAAAAAATGTGGAAGTTTTCCTTTCATTCTAAAAGTCAACCGTTGAAACTGTGTTCAATATTATTTGTATAAATTTCCTCTTGGGTTTCCCGAAGATTCCTTGAGCTACTTCACTCCATCCAAACATTTCTATGGAAATTTCCATTTTTGGCTATAATGACTTATGCCGTCATTATTTTCAGAGATCCTTACAAAATCTTCAATTTTTAACACTGCTGCATTCGTTTACAGATCCCACACTCAATGCTCTTCTCGAATTGGGTAGGTTGCAAAATATTTCCCTAAAAATAGTAACAATAATGTGTGAAAATAATGATGAGAATGAATCAACTCCTGAATTAGAGGCTTGTGATTGAAAAAAGGTTCAACTCACATTCATAAAATTGCTATGAAAATTATCCAAAAATACCTAAAAATAGCAGTTCATATTTGTGCGTTATTCAGACTTGTTCAATTCGTGAAGAAAATAGTATAGACAGATTGAAAAAAGCTCCGAAAAATGCAATTGACACAAATTGAAAGCAGTCAAGCACAGTGATTGGATTTTTAAAGGTAGAATGATTTTTACAAAGGCTGTTTTTTAATGAACATGTTTAACATCTAAAGGGCAACAACAAAATTTTCGACGAAATATTCCATTCCAGACAAAAGCTAATGAACTTTGGACAATCAGTTTGATTGTAAGGGAGAAAACCGACAGGAGAAAAGGTTTGATATAATATTATTGATTTTCCAGCAAAAGGGAAGTGAAAGGGAAGGATTTGTGCCGTTTAGGGCTTCAAGCACAAATAATTTTTGTATTTACATATAATCTCCTTAATTGGGTTGAAGTGAAGCTAAAGATTATTGGGTTTTAATTTATTGTCGGTTTGAGTGGGCCTTTTATTATTGAACAATTAAATGCATAAATGTGAGGAATTTTCCCCAATTACTGAACGAACGTACAAGAAGCTGACCATCGAATTAGACACACAGGTAAATTAGGTAGAAGATTGTGAATTTGTAGTAGTACAACCACTCGCCTACTTTGATTCAATTGTACCAAGCAGCAACGAAACAGCGTGGAACCGGAAATACACGCAGATCTACTAAAAGCCAAAAAAAACATAGTAAAAATCTGTCAATCGTCCACACTGCGAGAGTCGAGGGACGAGATAAGGGTCTAACCAGGTAGGTGCAGTATGGGTGTGAAGCAAGGAGTCATGTCCAAAAAATGAGTATTGTAAAACAACTGCGAATCTGTTGCTAAATGGAGCAGGGTCAGTTGACAAACTACGGTCAAGGTGCGAACACAGTTTTTAGACTGATGTGGCAAAACTACTTAACATAAGAAACGATCTTCAGAACAGAATTACCTTTAGCGGTAAGAAGCTGAAGGAAGTCAAGGCTCACAGTGGCCTGTAGAGACATCAAATAAGCAAAATGAGCAAAATCCCAATATTCTTCGATTTTCAGCATTTTGCCCATACTTTAAACCTACATATCTTCTAAACGGAGTCACTCAACCTTTTGATCTTTATATCAAATTAAAGAATATGAGCCTAATTTTGTGGCTTTACGATAAAAGGTCTATGAGGAATTGAAGTTAAGGTAATTTTAAAAAGATTCATTTCTTTTTTCGTAAACACCCTGTATTTTAGTGGATAGTAGGGATAGCCCCCCTCTCTAGAACAATTTTTTTCTCCAAACACATCCAGGAATCACTCCTGAAAATATTAGCCGCGTAGGCCAACAAAGGTTTTATTGAACGTCTGATGACCTTTTACTAACTAATTCCTCCTTTAATCCCTCATGGGACATAGGGCGGAAACAGTTGCCCTCCAGCGGGCTCTGTTTTGCGCGACAGCTCTCAGCTCTGACCAGGATCTCCCTGTTGCCTCTGATAATAGGGTTCTCCTCCACGTTGTTCTAGGTCTTCCGACTCGACGGGATCCTTGCGGATTCCAGTCAAGGGCCTGTTTGGCTAGATTATCGTCTTCGCGTCGCAAGGTGTGGCCAATCCAATTCCATTTCCTTCGCCTGATTTGGTCGTCTATCCTTTCTTGGCCGGCACGGCGCCATAGTTCTTCATTTGAAATTCTATCTTGCCAGCGGATTTTTAGGATACGACGTAGGCATCTGTTGATGAAAACTTGTAGGCGCCCTGTGATGAATTGGGTGACTTTCCATGTTTCGCAACCGTACAAAAGAACTGCCTTAACGTTGGAGTTGAACAGCCGCAATTTGGTGTTAATTGAGATCTGTGTTGATCTCCATATGTGAAACAGGCATGCATATGCGCTTCTTGCTTTATTTATTCTGGAACTGACATCTTCTTCTGTACCGCCGTTTTCGGTAATAATACTACCGAGGTAACAGAATTTGTCTACCAGTTCCACGTCACGGTTATTTAGCGCTGTCCGTTCAAGGGTGTTTGCATTTATCCGCATTTCTTTTGTTTTAGTCGGATTTAACCTTAAGCCCGCCGAGCTACTTTCTGTTGCCAATTTGTTTAACATGTTTTTGAGGTCCTGGTGTCTGTGGGCCAGCAAACAGATAATATCCGCGTAGTCGAGATCCTTAAGGCGGTCTAGCAATCCCCATTGTATGCCACCTGTTCTTCTATCTAGAGCGCTGACAAGAATGTCGTTTATTACTATAAGAAATAGTAATGGTGAAAGTAGACATCCTTGTCGTACTCCTGAGCTCACCTCAAAGCTGTCGGATAATTTTCCATTATGGAGAACTCTGCATTTGGAATTGTTGTATAGAGCTTTTATCAATTCTATTATTTTTTCCGGCAGTCCACGTTTCCGTAGAGCTCGCCATATAGAGCTCCTATTGACCGAGTCGAACGCTTTCTCATAGTCTACGAAAGCAAGGTAAAGGGGGGATCGGAATTCAGTAGACTGCTCCACTATGATTCTCAAGGTGTTAATATGGTCTACGCAGGAGCGGCCCTTTCTGAATCCAGCCTGCTGTCTTCTAAGCGTTCGATCTACTGCCTCTCTTATCCTTGATAGTAATATGTGGGACAAGATTTTGCCCACAGTAGATAATAGACAGATGCCTCTCCAGTTGTCACATATTGTTAGGTCCCCCTTTTTTGGTATTTTGACTATGATACCTTCCGTCCAATCCTCCGGAAAGGTACAGGTGTTCCATGCTATTTCCAGGATTAGCTGTAGCGCATCTGCTATGAGGCTTGAGTCGGCTTTCAACAATTCTGGCGGGATGCCATCTTTTCCAGCTGCTTTACCATTGGCCATTGCATGAATTGCGGTTACTATTTCTGTCTTGGATGGTGCACGAGTGGCGATTCTTATTGGCTGTGCATTGTTGTTATTTTCTTCAGGTTCCTGCGAAAAGGAACCATTCAGGGCGGCGAAGAAATAGTCTCTCCATCTTTGGAGTTGCTCCTCGTCGCTGCACAGCAGCCTTCCATCCGCACTCTTTACGGCATGCTTTTTAGTAGAGTGCTTTCCCGAGAGCTGCTTAGTAATTTGGTACAGCACCTTACTGTTGCCTGTGTTTGCCGCGTTTTCCGCTTTCTCTGCGAGCTCATTTATCTGCCGCCTTTTATCACGCCGGACGCTTCTCTTTACCTCCCGGTGTAATTGGGAGTATTCCCGTTCAAGTTGTTGGCGTCTTTCCGGGTCGCTTGTAGAGTTCACGTTATTTTTGAGGGCCCTTCTGCGTTCTATTTTTTGCCAGGTTGTGTCCGAGATCCAGTGTTGCTGGTTTCTTTGGACATAACCGATGCTTGTTTCCGCTGCTGTTATTATAGCGCCCTTTGTTGTGCTCCACAGCTCTTCAATATTCGTGTCGTCAGATGACCTTTGCAAGTCGCGAATGAGTGCATATGATGCAAGTTACACTATCCATCACTTCGTTAATTACCCCCATACATAAACCGACTTTTTAGGCAAGGGGTCGCAGCGAAGTATGCAAATTACACGCATGGCATATACTTCCCTGCGACCCCTTGCCTAAAAAATCGGTTTGTGTATGGGGGTAATAAATGAAATGATGGATAGTGTGACTTGCATCTATGAGTACTTTAAATCTTTAAAACGGCGATAGCTCATGAAAGTGGGAAAATGTGTTGTATCTTTTTTGTAGATAATCGCTTAATCTACAAACTTTGTGAACACTATTTTATGATAAGACTAACCGTTTAAGAGAGATTTGCAAAAAACTGACATTTTGACCTTTTGACCTTGAATAAAAAAATTCCTCCGGACCGATCGCGTGTCAGTCTCGACATATTATGTATATTGATGTTTTTAAGGTGTGTACCAATTTTCAGCAACTTTCCAATCATCAATCAATTTCTGCTGTTTTTCGACTTTTTTGACTGGACTATATTGTCAAATGTTCGTGACTAAAAACTTTGTGGGCACAGAACACCGATTGATCCAAAATCAGTTGCGTTCGTGTGTGGACAAAGGTTTCATTTTGATTGCAAACTTGTGCGCGTGGATATTGTGAAACCAGTTTGCAATTGAGATTGCAAATCAGTCGACTCGTGTGCGGAGGCCTAACTCAATCAATCAATGATATTAGTTGTCAAAAAAACTAAAAAATAAATTTCGCTTTGATGTGTTTTAATTGATTTTACTACAATTTTACTACATACTCCTAGTTACATATGAAAACATAAAACAACCAAATTGCGTTTCACGAGTCAATTACAACCACTCTAGTTACGTTACCAATCATTAGCAGCACGACTATAAATTATGCTCGCATATTAATTATGACATTGTGCCTTTTGACGACGAATTTTCCAATTTACCAAATCAATTTCTTTTCAAAATTAACGTTCAGCTTCACCTCTTACGTAATTAGAAGCAAATTAGAGAAATACCAAAACTAATTCGCCATCTTAATTATCCTAATTTAACTTGATACCCCCCAAAAAAATGAAAATAAGGACAAAACCTAAGGATTCGAACACAATTATTTTACAGCAAATTAAGTGAGAGCAGCCTAACAATGAAAATGTCATGGAGGGAAAATTTCCGTTGATAATTCTCTCATCACCAGGGACGCAAAAAGGGACTGAAATTAATCCTATCAGAAACGTGGATTTTGTTGGTAGTAAGCTGAATGTATAATCACAGTTATAAAACGTTGGAAGCAAACAGTCGAAACTAATAGCTGTAATTAATTTCGTTGTCGATCCACGGCAGGCTTCCTTTAATTGGATGTTGTCGCCTTCATCAGGATATTTGCTTGCCCTTTTCTGTTGAACTCCTTTGATACACGGAATACCCTTAGCCAATGTTTTTTATAGTCCTGGGCGTTCTCTAGGCGTAAAATGACTTTATGAGTCTCGGCCAAGGTTCATTTATGTACCTTTGTTCCTGGGCAAAAGTAAAGAGCAAAATGGCAAATTGTTAGATTATTCAATTAGGACAACAAAGTTATTGTTATTTGGTATACAGAGAGACACTTGACGGTACTGATATTTACTTAGTGAACCAAATTTATCTAGATAAGACATTTCTAATGAAACCAGAACAAAGTCAATGAGGCGAACAATGGTACACCGTATTTCGGGTAGAATAATATTGTATTATAGTATAGGTGAAAGAAGATAAGGGCGAGTGGGCTTATTTAAGAGAACTTGAAAAAACGTCCTTTGGAAAATAAATTTCAGTAAATCGACAGCACAAAATTGTTTGTTTATGTCATTTCCATTCATATTGTAGATAAACATTCAACCTTAACCTTAAGTCCTTCAATGAAGCTGGATATTTTACTAAAGCATGGTGTTAGGGGTAATACTCGTATTTACAAAATGTCAAGGATCAAGAATTCCGGAACAGTTTTGAATTGTTAATGAAAGCAAGTTAAAGTTTCTTATTGTTCATAAGTCTGTCAATCACAAAAGTTTTTGCCAACTTCACCAAGAGTACCCCTAATATACATACATATAAACAACCCTTCCCCATTTGTAGAACACATTCTTGTTTACACCAAGTTGCACCACAATCGTGTTTGTGATTTCTTACTACATTGTTACAGAACAAGAACTAAATTCTATAAACCGAGGCAAAATCCTTATCACAGTGGTGAAACTGCAGATATTGTAATTGTTGAAAGATGTGATTACAGTTCTATTGAAATTGTTCGTCTGTGATGTAAAGTCAAACAAATTATTAATTTCTTATCTTTTTCATAGACTTGTCTTACTTATCATAAACTTATTTTTTAAAACGTTTCAAAAATACGAAAATCGATCATAAAAAGGCTCAGAAAGCATAAAGACATATGGTCAAAAGTTCAGCGTATGATAGATAAAAATTAGTTCAAAAATATAGCACAGGGCTTTGTGGTTCAAAGTCAAACTCACAGAAAAAGTATTAGATAGGCCAGTACAAGAGCAGAGGTAGACCGGATCATTGTCGAAGTCCATTACAAATTTTAATTGGTCTGAACAATGTCTCGGATATCTTTACTTGGCTACTCAAGTCCCATTGGCTCTGCCTGATCAACCTATATAATCGTGTCAGTTTATTTAGGATGTCGGATTCGTCAATGACTTTGTAGAGTTCCATTCAAAATATGCTATCATAGGTGACCTTAAAATGGATGAGGAAGTGTTGTATTGAGTTTTAAAACTGTACACATACACACAACACTGTACACAACTGATCAGTTGAATGTGTGACTGACACTGAAATTGGCGTTTTTTATCCTCTATCCTCAGTCAAGTAGCAGGGGATGTGGATAAAGCTGGGTCTGCATCCAGACGGTAGTGTCAGACTCCTACTGACTAAACTCACCAAGCCTTTTGCATGACGTTTAAAGCTGGAAATACATAATTGCGTTGCAGTGCATTGCAATACTTGTTAAATGAATTCAATGCGATGCGTTACATTATGGATTTGACACATTAATGCGTTGCCTGTCGGCGTTTTAAATGCGTTTTGACATTTGAATTGTTTGTTTTGATTAAAATTTATTAAAAAACTATTGAATTTAAAATGGACTTACAAAAATTATTAATAATAATGTACAGTGTGTTCAATGTTTATGAATGCGCTAAACAATTGAAGAGATTAAAAGGAAGCAAGAATCAGAAGTTGCGAAGAATGTGGATAAGAGAAGCCCACCTTAATAGGAGCATAAATGGCTTCTTCGAAAAAAGTTTTATGACATTAAAGGAAAAGGATCCTGAACAATTCCGCGCCTGTACACGGATGAATAGCAGCTTATTTGATGCTTTATATACAATGTTACAGCCTCCCACGCTTTCACTCGCAAATCGTTATTTCGATATAATTTCATTTTTTTGTTATAGAGATATTCTAGTTTTTTTATCTCTTCTAACAATCCCTCATCAAAATCCATTTTTAATATATTTAATGAGTAAACAAAACAGCCGATATATTTTTACAGTTACCGATTTGACAGGGTATTGAATGCGTTGTATGCGTAAAAGTTAAAAGTTAAACAACTCTTGCGTTGCATTGCGTGGCATTAAATGGAGTGCCGCATTAAAATGTCAGCCATCATTGAAATATTCATGGTAAACTTGATCTGTCAACGCATTCATGCAACGCAATGCAATTATGTACTTCCAGCTTAAGTCCAGGCAGCCACAACCCGTAAAGGCATTGCCTGGTCTCATAAACCTGCCTCTTAAAAGAGACCCTTGATTCACCAGAACAGTGGCGGCATATGATAGCTTCCCTGCTATTGCCCGAGTAAAAATAAAACTCGAGGAGGCATCGACTTGGCCTAGATCGCCCTTTTCCGCTCTTTCCGTCGCTCCCGCCAAGTGTACCCCGAAGTTGAGGCTTCACTGCAAGATACTTAGCTGCGAGCTTGGAGTGGATAACCCACTTTCACCGCTATTTCATCTCTTTTGGCTGGCCGATTAGCACTACTTTCGTTTTGTGTTTCTTCTAGCCTTTTTAGCGGATGCAAAGGTTTCTCGTTCACCATAGTGCCTTAAGGCTGGAGTACAATGATTCCACTCCGTACCGTTTCGTATAAATGTCAAAAGTCGGATTGTAAGAATTTTCATTGGAAGTGTTCGCGGAAACGGAAGGGTGACTACAATGGACGGTTCGGAACGGTGCGGAATGGAAAAGATGAGCAAATTCCATCTTTTTACGAAAAGGTCGGAAGACATAACCTCATTTGGTGTCATTTGGTGGTCGGTAATTTAAAACATAAATGTGAACGACGAAAAATTAATTGAATTAGTAAAAAAATATCCGGAAATTTTTGTTTAAAAAAATTAATTCTATTTGGACACAACATTTTATTATTTCTGCACTCATTTCTTTTAAACTTGAAAGTTGTCAAAAAACGGAATGAATAGGTTGTATTGTAGCCAGTTATCCAACTCCACGGGACGGTACGCTTACGGTGCGGTTCGGAACGGAATCATTGTACTCCAGCCTTTATGAACAAGTTAGTGATCCGAGTTGAAAGAAGGCTTCGGCTTTGAAAGGTGGGGTAGAGTAGTTAATCAGCATGTTTTCTGCAAGTTGTTCGAGGACACCTATTTGTTCAGTGACAGTCCAGAACAAAATTCCCACGGTGGCTTGTCGCGAAATTGGTCAGACCAGACACTCCATTTCAGAAATTACACCAACAGGAGTTTTCAGCCAAGTTTGTCGCTAAAGGCTCTACTTTAAAAACCTCTGGCAAACCAGCATCATATCCAATAATTGGAAGCTCTTAGTCTATTACCAGGTACTTAAGGGAGTAAGGCCTGGTGACAAATACCAACAACAACTTGTTAACCACATGCCATCAGTTGCAAGATCTTGAAGTTTGCTTAAGTATCTGCAAAGGAATGCAAGCCCACCCACCTAGCGTAAATATCAAAAGGTAACGAGATGATCATCCAATCATCAAGCCACTTTAGACCGAAAAGAGGTGCCATTAAATATTGTTGGAAAAATTGCAAACAGCTTAATTGTCGTGCCAGACCCTGGCCCTGGAGTCAATCGGTTGAGGAGCCAGATTGACATTCCCAAGTCTACAAAACATTTTGGCAACGATGACAGGACACCATAGCCTACAAACCACATTAATTAATTGACTTGGTCTACCAAAGTCGATATACCATGGAAAAGGTCTTCGCTCGACAGTATGAGCTCGGTTTTAGGAGCCAGGTTGATATTCCCAAGGCTTACTTTTATGTCTACTGTGCAGTTGAAAGGATTACTAATATTTTTCTCTAAGAAAAATTAATTTCCTCGCCTTAATATTCTCCAAAAACAAGTATTTTAAGGACTCCACCATAGGCGTCATAACTAGCGAAGAGCTATAGGTGTATGAGTACGAAATCCAATCTAGCCAAAAATCTTCGAAATAGCGCGTCGAAAACCAGCCGAAATCCAAAATATCATTTGAAGATCACAGCTACCGTTTCCTTTGACTAATCGTGTCGTGGTCATTGCGGATTTCGCCCAAAGGGAGAAACGGTTTAAAGGAATATTAAGGGTATTCACAATTCGTGAGAAATGTTTCCCAGGATTACTTTTCCAAGGGCTGTTTTCTTCCATATCGTGAACGCCCTTGACAAATTAGAATTCGTCCACTTTTTATTTAGTTTTGAGCTACTTTTACTTTTTTTAACACTTTCGCTACTCATTTGAAATAAAATCGTCAGTGTTCAACATGTCACTTGACACTTAAATGATTTCTCGTTGCCATAGGAAAGCTTTACACTGGGTCTGGGCCGTATAGAAAATTTTTGCAGTATTGGAAAGTGTGGTTCTGTACAATTGTTGTTGTATCGTTGGAAAGTTTTCCTACGTTGCACCCGAACCTACGAATCTAGACCTGTTTCCACCGAATCGTGAATACCCTTAGTATTTGGGCATCATGAAATATTTTCATGAGAATATTCTCCGAAAACTACCAAATTTGTAGAATGAAAATGCATGGATTTTGCACCACGATAACACACCATGGCAAAAATCCATTGTTGTACAAAATATTTAACCAAAACCTCGACCAAGAAACTTGCTCGCCAGATATGGCGCCGTGCGTCTTTTTCCGGTTCCAAAAGCTAAAGTTACCATTGCGTGAAATTCCTTCCGAGACAATTGAGTCTATAAAAGATAAATCGCAGGAGGAACTGAAAAAATCGAAAAATCTGCGGAGGATTTGAATATGCTCGGGCATAATTGCATGGACCTTCTTTGAAAGCGATAAAATAAGTTTTGATGAACAAAGGTATAAAAGATTAGAAAGTTCTCGCCCATCTTAAATTTTTCGGAGCAGCTCACGTCGCTATGGTTGAAATAGATCTGAATGCCCGACCTTTATCAGACATGGTATTCCTATTTGACTAATTTATGTACGTATGCTTGAAGATAGTAATTAAACAAATAAATGGATTCAATATTAAGCTGAGCTTAAGAATTCTATGTCACTGCAGCTTGGTAAATACGTAACCACAGGTCCACAGGAGGATCAACTAGTCACAATTGGTCTAGTAAGTACTTCAGCTGCCCGAGTTTGATTTAGTTGTTATTAAAAAATATTGTTATTGTAGTACCAATCAATAATAATATTGTTAGTAGAAAATCAAACTGGATTGACACATTCCTTTAAGAGTTGCACGAAACTAACGAACTAGACTAAAAACTAGCCAGAACCAGGGTCTGCTAGTAAAATTTTGTTATACTCCCACGTGGAGTAAAGGCACACTAATAATAATAATACTAAAAAAATAAGTTTACTCTAAAACATAAAATATCAAATTTCTTTACATAATGTACAACATCTATACAAGTATCAACTAACGGTAAACTCCCTGAAGGTAAAGTAATCTCTTAGTATTTTATTTTTAAATCTCGATTTCAGTAAACTATGATCTACAACGCAGTTACTAAAGCAACCAACGTTTTAAGTCTTCTACTTCCTTAACTAAACAAGCGCATCCAACGTAGGACAATTTTTGTTTTCAGTAAACAGCAAAGTTTACACAAAATGAACAGAAGTTTGTGTAATTCATTGTGTAAACTTTGTTAAAAACTGCAAAATTTCTCTCCCCCATTGCAATCTAATACTTTAAAGTTTCCCTCTTCCTAGAAAATGTTTTCTTCCTGTTTTAATAAGACGAAAAGGTTTTTAGTTTCCATGAAGAAAGTCACTAAGGAAATTGAGAAAAATACAAATGCAGTAATTAAAGTTTTGTGAAAGTTGTAAATCAAAACTAAAAGTAACTAAGAATTTTATTTATTTTCGTATTTATATTGCTTTTTATATTTTACTGAAATTATTATCTCGAGTTTTATGACAGAGTAAAATCAATTTCTATGATCGAAGATATTTTCGTTGCTTCTCAGAAATACAAGGCATTTTTAATAAAGAATCATTAAAAAAGAATAAGTTTCCCTGAATATTTGTTTGCAATCTGATGGTCCTTCTTTTGCCCATTCTTTTGACCGATTTTGATACAGGAAGGCTGCGTCCTAAGGACTCCCTTACTATGCCAAATATTCAGCGCTTCCTTCACAGAGGGATCCCTGGAGGGCACTATAGCAAAAGGATGTGCACAGCACAGGGAGGAGTATCATCTACACTTTTGTGGTGCCTTGTTGTATATAAGCTCCTAGAGCTACTAAATGGCCAAATCTTTATCACCCAAGGCTGCGCACACGATGAAGCAGAAGGTACCATGTCAAGGCCTCTGCAACAGGAACTTGATTTGATCTCCAGCTGGTGCGCCAGCGTAGGACTAATTGTCAATCCCTACAAAACAAATGACAAAGGAAGAAAGGAACTGATGGCTGTGGGAGTCTGCCGAACAAAATAGCGATGGATATAAAATAAGAACTAACAACAACATGACCTTACGTCTCAATGATGCCTTATCAAAAACAAAACTTTCTTAACTACAAAACCCTTTTACAAAACTCTAATCAACTTGAAAACAACCGAAAGTAATTTTAAACTTCCAAAGGAAAAACAAATTTGTATAAAAATAAAAACTTCCATTTCCACTCGTGTTTGCAACATGTGGGATACCAGACAGGGAAAAAGTTCAATTAAAATATAAACAATCAATTGCTGGCGTGAAAGTGGAAATTTCAATTGCATTTCATCATTGTTGGTGTAATTCATTACACTTGAAACAAAACGAAATACAATATAAAACGATGCAGTAACATAACGTGGGATAATTTATTTCAACTCCACATACCGATAACACAGGTTGAACCCAGCAAAACGTAGGTGAGCATAAAGTTGGAAAAACTATTTTTTACAATTTTTTTTTATTTTCAGTAGATTTAAGCCGGAATTACACTATATTGTTTTGGTGTGTCGTGGCGCTCTGTGTCGTGATCTAATTCATATATTTTATATGGGGCTAATTACATTATTATGGTGTGTTGTGGGGTGGCGCGTCCCGATCTGGAGTTTCTGATTGGACACAGAGCGCCACAATAATTTGGCTTGGTTTGATATAAATCAATCACCTTCGCAAATAAATATTGAAAAAAGTGTATTTCATTGAATTATTTTTGATTATTATTGAAATTATCGCGAAAACCTTTAAAATGGGGTGTTTTTTTGCATTTTTAAGGGTGACGCCCATATTTTAGGACTACAGGACCACGATTTTCGTAATCAGCGACCCATATAGGAAAAGAGTTTCAAAACGGTGTCATGTTTCGACATCCGAAGGCGCTTTTTGAATGGACTAATTCTGGGACTTTGCGGACTGAACCATTTCGGTACAGACACATAAACTGTTTAGGCCAGTTTCAAAATCTGCCCATCATCCTTTCTCACCCTCTTTTCCGCAAACAAACGTTTTCAGCAGGTTTTTGTTGGTTGGTTGCCGCTCCGGGTGAAACTGGCCTTAACAGACTACCGAGATGGGATTTCGCAACACTGTGACTATGATTTAGATGCCTTTAGCGAATTAAAATTGAATTATTTTTATTGATTTATTAAAGAAACATACTTTTCTTTCTTGCTTTCGATTTTTTTAAACACTTTTATCGAAAAAACGGTTTCATTAAAATCACAAATCGATTCTGAAGATCGATTTTAAATTTTGAAAATCGCCGATTACTAGACTGAGGTAGTAACCCACTTTTCTATGCTCCCTCGTAACGCACTTCTCGACATTTCATATGAGTCTAGACAGCACCCGCTCAAGCGTTTACGCCGCCCGCCCCCGGAGAAAAAGGCAAAGGCGACCAATTCACCGGTCGGTAACGAGAAATTAACCGCTTACCAATTGTTCTAGCAATAAAGCCACGCTTTGTTGGAACTTAAAGTTATTGAGACCATTTTTTTTTTATGTGGAAGACTAGAGCTCAGGGAAAGCCCTTTGTACTGTCGACAATCTATTTTCTTCGTATAGAGTGCAATGTCAAACAGCAAGCTCTAGTCGATAGATAGTGAAGGGGAAGAGAGAAGTAGGAAGGAACTGCCACAAGCACCTAAAACCCAACCATTTTTATCGCGCCTCTGGCATCGGGCCAATGAGAAACAACTCGCTGGAGTGTTATGCCTCCTGAAACGAGTTGAATCCCATCAACCAACCGATGACATGCGCTTGGCGAAGCGGGGCAATGCTAGCGGAAGGCTATGACGAGGGGAATGAGGAATGTAAGGAGGGAAGAAGAAAGAAGGTGAGAAAGGCGAAGGACCGTGGGGCTCTGCCGGGATTCGAACCCGGGACCTCTGGGATAGTAGCCAGGCGCCTTACTCCCTAGACTACCGAGGCCCCCACGGGTTTAAATTTGAGGCAGGGCAGCCAACTTGGGGGTCCCCCTCCCAAATTTAGGGGGAAAATATGCTGAATGCGGTTTTTTTTGGGGGTTTAAATTGTTAGGGGTAATTTTAGGGGGATTGTAACAATACTCCGAAATATTTGAAGCAGTTATATGGTAATTTAGATACGTCATTTTTATTCGAGTTCTGATTGGTTGTTGAATTCTTTGGCGATAATTTGAAAAGCCTGAACCAAAAAGAGACGTAGCATGGTTCGAACATGACCTGGGTTTGGTACGGCCAACTTTTCCGCCCATAGAAATGGAAATTATTGTCCATTATGACCGTGGAGACGCCGCACCATTTTCGGCAATATTCCCCTAAAATATTACAAAGCCAACGATTGCGTCAGGGGTAACGAACCTATAGCATGCATGTCGTAGGATAAATTTGCTGGCAAGCGAAAATTCGTTGGTGCAGAGTTTAGGCTGGCGTAATTCCCAAAAAAACATCGAGGCAGTTTTTCTATAATTCGCCTAATATGAAAGTGCGACTGTTAATGCGCTTCCATGACATCTTTAAGCTTACTTGATGCGTACTTTAAGTACAAATGTAAACGCAAGAAACTCGACTGAAGATTTTTCTGATCGGCTCGAGTGCTTGTCATGTAAACCGGGCTTGAAAGCTTGAGTGCTCGAAATGGGTTCAGTCGTAGTCCATCAGTTGCTCAAGAACTCAAGCTCATTCAAGCCAATATGACGCTTCAAGTAAGCAGAGCATATACGCTCTCGAGTTGTGGAGATTTTCAAGCTTTCGAGTACTCAAGCTGTCATGGAAACGCCATATATTATTGTTTCGAGAGAAGAAGTGGAGAGCTTAAACGCGGACTGAAAATAAACAAACAACCCGTCGCCCTCAAAACCTCACTAAAAATCTTGTCTCATTCACAAAACACACACACTGCACCCTTATTCAATATTTTAATATTACCAATAGCTTGACACATCAGCAATTTTATAAAAATAGATTGTATTTTTTTGGAAACCGTACTGGAAAAGGTTCGCCACCCCTGGCCTAGGTAATGAGTTCAGCAATTTTTTAAATCAAGCTGGCGAAAAATGAAAATATGCAAAAAGAACTTTTGTTATTTTGGGTTAATACAGATTATATTATTAATTTAGTTATCACTACCACAATAACTGCAATCCAGCCAGGTAAAGTAGACTACCCTTGCTACATATACATTTTTTTCACTAATGATTTTAGGGGATTTTAGGGGTAATTCAACCTGTCTTTAGGGGTAAACAATTTTACGAGTTGGCAACCCTTATTTGAGGATTCTCTCGCGTTTACGGGCGCCATTCAAAGTTACGTTCCGGCCGGCTTAATTTGACAGACTGATATTAGCTTAAAGCTATGTTTACACTTATATTATGTACATGTATTAGGATTTGTAAGAGATACAAAGTCAACTAAACAAATCGCGCAACAGAAGCTCATACAAGTGCTCATACATTGACTGTGTACTCATACAAATGATCAAACATTTTTTATATCGGTATTTCGCTCTTTATTTGACAACTCGCGATATTTCAGTGCCAGAAAATAATTCAAAAAGGAAAGTTTATAACCGCTGGTGATATTCAATTCCTTAATTTAGTGTCCTGTCTCACTATTATTTTTTTTTTTTGTATGTTTATTGCAGCTTAATAAAATAAATTACAATTTTTTTTTTATATCTTAAAATAATCTAAGCTAAGCCCACATCACATAAACAGATGTTTGTGCGTGAGGGCTGTGACTGCCTAAGGTTGTAGATAAATTAATATTTTTAAATATAATAGTTAAGCCAACAAACTTATATTAACATAAATTACTTATTTACTATACATAAAAAATTAAATCTATGCTCTAGAAGCTAATATTTAAAAAAAAAAATAAATAAAAAATTCAAGTAAAATTCATAATTCATTAATTAATTCATTGAATAAATGTTTCGTATGTATTACATAATTCTTGAATACTACTTTAAAATTAAGTTCATTTACAATATTTTTTATATTACCTAATTGGTAGATTATTGAATAGTTTTGGACCTAGTGTACTTGCATGACGTTGGGCTAGTGTTTTTTTGCATCTTGGAATGTTGAGCGGTGTATTTCTTTGCGCACGGGTATCATGATTCGAGATTCTGGTGGAAAATTTTGATGGATTTTGTTTTATAAATTTTAAAAGTGTTACCAAGTATAGTTGTCGAATGTCCATTACTTCAAATTCGGCAAATGCTTGAGTTGTTGAGTAGAATTTCGATTTGCCAAGGCATATTTTAATTAGTTTACTCTGGACATTATGTAAAGCACTTACAGTACTGCTGTGGGTAGCACCCCATGCTATTATTCCATATTGAAGGATTGATTGTGCAATCGCAAAGTAAACATTTTTCAAGATTCCACTAACTCCAATAACTGCTCAAATTCTTTTGGGTCCGTCCTTAAATTTTTGTCAGTTCGTTAAACAATATATATTGCACGCGCCTTCACTTTCGCGCAATCCACGCAATTCACGCATCCAACACTACCGTTTTCTTTTATTTTGTTTAGTTTTTTTTAAAATTATTAATGAAGAACTTAAAAATAAATAATCTTCGTCATCTGCAAACATTTTTCTTTACCATGAAAATGTAAATTTACGAATCAAATGTACCTGGTATAGACCAGTGCAAATAATTTTTGGAAACAAAAAAATTATTAACAGCATGAAAAATGTTGGAAAGTGAAGGAAATATAGCGCAGCCAACCAGAAAAATAAATTCAAGTCGATCTGAGTTTTCGAGGGTGAAATAGGGGGAAGTTTAAGGGGTGAAAATGGGTTTTCACGATTTTCAGCGAAACTAGACCTCCTATCGAAAAAAGTCAAAGATAAAAGTTGTAGGCAATAAAAAGATTTACAACTTTTGTACAAACCATTTTTTCACATAACCTCAATTTTGCGAGGAAAATCGAAAAAACTGGTGTTTTTGTTTTTGATTTTTATCTCCCTTAACAAAAATTTTTTTTTAGCGAAATTTGATGGAAACTTACCTTTTTATCTAGAAATCGCGATATATGTATCTAAATGTAAACATACAAAGTATGAAAAATCGCAAGTACTTACTCTAGGATGTAGATTTGGAAGTACTTCTTTATTGAGTGTTTTATTAAATACCAAAGAAGTACTTCTGTAATGGCTTAATAGTAACGCAGAGAAGAATGGGTTTGGTGACTGTGCATTTGATTTCGCGCAAAAAAGCGTGTTCAAAAACTTCGTAGCTAGCCGTTTTCTTTCTTACTTCTCAAAAAAGCAATATATAAATTCATAGCCCAGTCAAAATAGATATTTGACTGCGAGATAATTCGGAAGTTGCTGAAAATTGGTACAGCCCTTAAAAACAGCATTTTAAACAAAATTTATAAATGGCTTTATTTTACCACCTACACCCACCCCCCCCCCCCCTTCCGCGCTAACTGCATTACATTACAAAAATTTACAATATAATCGCTTTATATATGAGTTCAATGTGGTGTAAGTACTTCCAGATCTCATTCTTAGGAAGGAAAAAAAAGTCATTCCCGCCTAGGCCATCGCCATCGTTAATGTAATGTATTTTTTGTACTGGATGGAAGTACTTCTAAATGAATGTGGTGTAAGTACTTCTACAACACATTCTATGGAAGGGAAAAAGGAAGTACTTCTACAATCCATTCTATATAAGTACTTCCCCGCCTAGGCCATCGCTGTGTTAATGTAATGTCTTTTTTGTACTGGGTGTAAATACGTGACTTTTAGAAATACTTCCATTCCCTACTGGGTGTGCTTGTGTTTTCCATGACGTCCTCGTACTCATCACGCTGCATTTCATAAAGTAGAAAGAAATTCCGCCATACTAAGCAATATAAATACACACTTTCCTTATACTAAGATAGAGTATCGCGTGGGTTGAGAGGTTTACGCCCTAATTTTTCGTTAATTGAAAATCTCCCAATAACCGTTTCGCTTTAACTAAGTTTAACTAATTTCTATCTTAATAATTGCCAGTGTTAAAATTACCATAATAGATCTTCTAGTAATTATGCCACAAACAAATTGTTATCTTCACCAAACAATAGCAAGGTCTTAGCATCAGTCTTCCCCAATAATTTCGAAGGAAGTGTCCGCCCGTCACCAAAACTTTTAAATAACTTCTCCCCACACAAACACAGCGCAAATAATTTATTCCACACAAACTGCAAACTTCAGACTATGTAAATGATTCCTTTGAGCTTCGGGGAATCACCGAGGGTAACAGCGGTTCGAATAAGCATGAACACTTCGTCAAGGGGTGGTCCTCCCCGGTCCAAGGTCGCCAAACTTGTCACCATTAGAATATTAATACCATTGTTATTGTAGTTTAATAAAACGTGCGGCACTTGTTATTACTTTCAGTGACAGAAGTTTTCGGGGAGAATAAATTTATGCAAAGTTTATGTTTATCAAGATAAAAGCAAAGTTTAAGGATGCTTTCCACTTAAGGATTACTGGCGAGGCATGAAGGTTCTCCATCGTTATATTTCTTCAAGTTCTAGAACACCTTACACTTTTCATGGGGGGATTAACCCCCAGTGATAAAACAGGCTTAAAGAATATTCCAGCATAATTTTCCTCGATTTTTGCTTTAAGTAGACAGAAATTTTAAAGAAGCCCAAAACAAAGCGTGTTTATGAACTTAAAACTTAAAATATTATCAAAACCGATTTTTCACTTCGGTTATAATTATTCAGCGCAAGATTTTAAATAACGTTAATGAATTCCACGCGAACGTATTAAGCCTTAAAGGATATATCAAATGTGACTAATACTTATGCAAATGAAGAGGGCATCAGTATATAACAATTTATTTTTAAAACGTGCTTGAGCAAAACATTTTCAAGGGGGAATGATTTTGATGATATGTTTTTTTTTTCAAATTCATTTAACGAAAATGAGATTTTCCAACGCGACTAACGGACTAAATTATGTTTCATCGTAACTAAATTTCGTGTATTGACAAGCGCAGGGAAAACATCAAAGAAAAACGCTTTTTCCTCTCGATATTGCGCTGAATTTGCATTTTAATTTGCTTTTGGGATTTTTTAAATATTTATATCCAGTTTATTTTGAAATGAATATTGCTATGCTCTTTACAAAATAAAGTTATGGCAACAAAAAAAACATGTTTTTGTAATTATAATATTAAATGAGTTTAATTCTTTAGGTGGATAAATCTAAACATACAAGGTTGTTTGGCCGCCATGTTGGTTCGGCTGTCACCTGACATTTCATATTTGACAGGTGCGGGTAGTCGGTATGTATGGAGGAGCGGAGGTGTCATCCAAGCTGTAGGCGGAAGCACAGCTAGGGTGCGCCGTTTGTAGTCTCTTGAAAAACTTTGCGTGAAAGCTGGCAGTAAGTTAGGTTTCCAAATACACGGTTGTCTTACTAGCCAGTGGCGGACTAAGGGTGGGGCGGTCCGCCCCGGGCCTCTGGTTCTTGGGGGCCTCCAAATGTCTACAAGTTCCCTTGATCAAATCCTAAACAAGGCGTTTAAAATATGCTTAGTGCCTACCTAAGTGGTACTTTAGAGTCGGAGGTCCCGTACAATGTTCCCGTAGACACAAATAAGTACAGCGTGTAATTATTAAAATGGGTCTTTACTGAATCGTTACCCTGTACATCGCTTATACATATGTCAATACTTCTTGACCATTTTCATCTCGGTTGCATCATGCAAGAGGAGTTTTTGTAAACTTGCCTAGTGTCCACTACAGAGTTTTTTGCGTAGAGCAAGAGAAAACTCTCGCGTAGAGATGCGTAGAGAAGTGTATACACCGTCTAGAGCTCTACACATGCTCTCTACACCCACTCTACGCGCTCTGCTAAAAAACTCTATAGTGTATACGCAATTTTTTTGCGTTTGGTAGAGCTCTACATCTGCTCTACGCTCTAACAAGCATGTTTGATAGAGTTTCTCTCTCTACAGTATACATTCTTATTTGCGTTTCGACTGCGCTTCGAATTCTTGTACATCGGCGCAGTGCCGTGGCCAGACAATTGGGGGCCCTGTGCAAAAATTCAGCGAGGGGCCCCAGAGTCTCAAAAAAAATTTTCTGTCATAAAGACCCGTCCCCGCGACAGAATCATGGAAAATGGGCCTTATGTAATATTTAGTGTTATGCGAGTTCGTCTGATATGACCCATATGCTGATTTGTATGACCCATTCATTGAAGTAAAAATGCAAATAAAGAATTCAAATGATTTTTATTGCCAAAAAAATGTTTTGCTCGCTTCGCTCGCGGTGCCCCAAACACGCGCGGCCCTGTGCAGTTGCACACCCTGCACATATGCCAGCCGCGGCACTGCATCGGCGTGTTCAATAACAACCAAATTCGAATACGACATACATACGCATAAAATTTTGGTATGAAGATGTATTTTCTTCCGTCAGCTCATTCCATAGTTCTCGATACATTCCAGCGTTTTGTTTTCTTTTCGCAATCCAATCTCGCTCCCAACATTTCCTTTCCTTTTTTTTTCTTCTTTTGGTGAAAACTCATTTTATTATTTTTTCGATTTCTATTAATTTCCTTTAAATTTTTTACACAATATATGTACGCACGCATCTCTGAATGACTGAGAAATAAAATGACATGCAAAAGTTGATGGCCGCAGTTGCGCGCTCTACCATACGACTCTACAGTATAGAAAAACTCATCTGCAGTGTACTCAGTCTGTAGAGCTCGTGGTAGATCTCCACTCAAAATTTTTCTAGAGCAACTCTACGGGCGGCGGAGTGGTAGAGAAGCGCTTAGTGTACATCCTACAGGTAGAGCTCTACACTCTACGCTCCGCACTCTACCGAAAAAACTCTATAGTGGACACTTGGCTTTAGTACGACTTTCGGAATCGATGGGTAATAAAATGCTTTTCCTACTGGGAAATGAACATATACACACACTTGTCCATACAAATGGCAACTGAATAAAAGGCTTCTAAAATTACATCGACTTCTTAGACTGAGGGCCTCATTTAGCTTTGCCGCCCCGGGCCTCTGACGGGCTTAGTCCGCCACTGTTACTAGCCTATTTCTTTTCGGAGCTAGGGCACTGGTTGTTATACGGGACTCTCAGCCTGGATGCAAGGATACAATTCTGACGGTATCCTTGCGTGGCATCACTAAGAGGTCTCGCTATCTCTGGTTGTTATAACAAGGCCAAGTCCTCGTAGCCTTGACGCATGATGATAGGTTCCTCCGTCTAGACCCAGCTACTGAGAGAAAATACATGGAGATATCTCTCTTTAGCATGCGCAGGGGCTACTGTACATTCCCGATCGGTATATCTACGAGAGTTTCCCCCAGGTTGCGCCTGATGTCCTGAGACCCGGTACTCACTGAAGAGTAACAGTGTACCTATAGGGGGAAAATATAGCAGTCAACCTTAAATTCAGCGTCAAGAAATATTCCACAGAAGAATTAATTGCGGCCGAAAATGACACGATGAAGAAAGTTCAAACGTATCAGTTGATAAGGCGGACGATGTTTAGACTAAACTGTAATATTAAGAAAAGTGTTTTTGATAACTTAATATATTTGTAAAAAAAAATATAAAGTTCCGATATTTTTGAAATTGTGCCTGTATATATTTGTACCCATACCACAACTATTCCAACTTTGGTGAAAAAATAAGTTCATTGAAAAAGAAAGGACATACCCAGAGAGAACAAATTATTTTTTACTTTTTAGTTCATTTTAAAATAAAAGCGTATTTTTTAGTTTTTTTAAACTATTTATTTTTATTTTCTACTTTTTAGTCTCGGCCATTTTGTGGTGACCACCATATTAGATTTAAAATGACGTCACACAGCTTACTGTACTTTACTCGTCATACACTTTCATTTGATACCCATACCGAGGGCGTTGGAAAGAAAACGGTAAATCGCCATTTGGTGTTGGCCGCCATTTTGAATATGGAATGACGCCACATCGCTAATTGTATTGTACTTGTCATTGTCTTTCATTTGATACCCATGTCGGGGGTCGGGGACACAATTGCAAAATTCGGCCGCCATCTAAGAACCGCCATCTTAACTGTTTTACAAAAAGATCAGATTGCATTGTCACGCGAACTATACATATGTGCAAAATTTGATATGGAAGTGGGTCAAAATCAAGTTGCAGGATTTGTCTACATATAGATGCACTATAGGAATGCACTTTTTGATGTAGCAATGCAATTTCAAAAAAGTACAAAACCAAAATAAGGCACAAAGCTTCTAGACGAGTTAACGAAGTGAATGCAAAAAACCCCATCTCAATCCGACTTATTACAGGAAATAATTTCAGCCCCTAGACCCGACTCTGATTGGGATCGGTTTGTATACAGAATAAAGTCATGATTCTTGTCGGGTTAGAAATCTTCCCATTCCTCTTTGGTAGGGATTCGGATATTGAGCTTTCTGCGGAAACTAAATTGAGTAGTCGGTAGGCCCTAGACTGTAAAAAAAAGTTTTGTAATTATTACTATAAATTTTGTAGTTTCACATGTAGAATTTGCGTGGATTAGGAATATTCCTAAAAATATATATTGTAAGTTTACAAAACTGCTTGTAAATAAAACTTCCAGTGCTTTTTTGTAAAATAACCGCAGAAATTTTTTACAGTGTACTACTTTGGTAGAAATCGCAGTATACTGCTGTGTCGTAGTTATTCTCGATCCATCAACCAGATTCAAGCAGCCGGAGGGCCATTCAGGTCACCTGCAGTTTGATGTATAAAGCGCTTTCATCAGGGCTGGCGTGGCGCCCGTTATTCTGAGGCTATCCTTTGGACTTGATCTAGTCTGCATATGTTATACTCTTTGGCAAAAGTAGACCATTATGCGGCGGAGCAATATGTCAACTCTGATCTAATCACTCCGTGTATTGGGCTAGCTTTGTGGGGCTAGAAAACTATACTAACCTTCCTTGCCCTTTCTTCTATATTCAACCTTCAATTCAGCTTTGGGTGCAGAATAAGACCCAAGTACTTAGCTGACTGAGATAGGGTTAGTACACGACCGTTAATTGACTGATTCCATTGTGGCTCCCTACTACACCTAGGTACTCCCGGATGGTCGCTGTGCTGATGTTGTTCACATGCTTCAATATCTAAGAAAACTGCCACGGTAAACTGTTTACATTGGAGTATTCCACAATGCTCGCTAATGCATTAATTTTCTTATCAATTATCCAAGGGATTAAAGAAGAGTTCCAAAACTTAATCAAAATACATCTTCATAGATTTTAAGGTCTCAAGATCACCTATGATCGCATAGCTGGACTTGAACTCTACAAAATACTGAAGGAATTCAGCATTCTTAATAAACTGACACTATCTATGTAAAAGGTGGGCCATCTGTTCGCTTTTGAAATTGTTATTAAAACTGCGTTCCGTTTGTGAGACAACAGCCTGTTTTAGTCTGTGAAGGCTTTTGAAACCCAAATTATTAATCCGTGAGAAAGAATGATTCTGAAGACGCTACAATGACAAGACATACGGCAGCTGGGTATGCTCGAGTGAGTGCGAAGGAACCTATTCGGAAAGTATTTTTCGGAAGGAACGCAGGAAGGATGCCACACTAGATGGCATTGGCTTGGACCCGGGGTTGATTGAAGTAGCAAATTCGAGACGCCAGACCGGATTATGGATGTAGTGCCGACTAAATAAAAGATAAACTTAGCATCTTAGAGTTTATGATAAGACTTAAACTTGGCATATATGAAAAAAAACCCAAGCCATCAGTAAAAATATCAAAGGTGATGATAATTCTTTTTCTGAATGTTGAGATCTACAATTGTGTAAATTCTAACATAATCATATTTTTAATGTTGCTTTTTACTCGATCTTTAATTGATTGGTGAAATTTTGTCCAGAATTTTTTTAACTAAAAATCGATGAAATGCACGTTGAGCCATTTTCTATGTGTAGTGGTTGTTCCCTTCTTAACCATCATTATTTTAATTTTCTTCAAAATGACTCCCTTTAATGCATTTACATTCTCACTACGTTTAAAAGTAATTACCATCCCATGCCAAAGTATAATATTACGAAACATGTCAAAGTGGTAATTTTCAACCGACAATAGCTCTACAACATCGAACCACAATTTTAGCTAGACACGCTGAGGTTTCCTGCTTTATTATTTGACAATATCCCCAGATTGGTTTGGCGAATCCCTGTTAAAAAGGTGCAAGTGTGAGATTTAATTAACACTGTTAGAATTTGAAACAACCAGAAAATCAAATTTGCTTCTGCTCCACGAACACCTTGCTTCTACACTCCTAGCCACGCTATAAAATATATGGTAATCCGATACCAAACATTTGTGAGGGAATTCTACGTATAACGTGTATCTCAATCCTTAATCAAGGAAAAAGGAAAACAGAGAAAAGTAAAAGAATATAGGCGGAAACACGTCCTTTACGAGAACAAAAAAACGTGCTCCTTGTTGCTTTGGGGCTGAATGGTTTGGGGCTACTTCTCGTTCGAATAGAAGGATTCACCATCGCCATATCTGAATAAATACAACGTTTTTCGGGAAAGAACACACATATTACGACTGACTAAGAGTAATATTTCTGCAGCGTTGTGATGGAATTTTCATGGAGGCAGTACGACTAGGAAATGGAGGATAATATAGAAAAATAATGGATGGGAAATGGGAATTTAAGGACAGGGAAATATGCTGATTTAGTAGTACATCACTCATTTTGCGCATCCTAATTTTTCGGAAAGATTTTTTGCTTTGCGCTTTTAATGAATAGATGGTGTACGTGTATGATGGGAGAGGGAAATTGACTTAAAAAAATGTTGTTCAGTTACTATAGAATAAAATGATTCTTTGTAACAGATTATTTTATAAGACCATTGAAAATAAATGTAAAAGGATGGAAGGGGATGTTGCAATCATGCTGAAACGTCTGCTTTAATTATGAATTTAATAAAGGGAAATTTTCAATGCGGCCTTACATAAATTTCTTAACAACAACTGGTTTTTAAACAAAAATCATGCGTCAATTATTTGATAGCGATCCTTAAGTCGTAGATAAGTGAATTTTTGCAGAAGTGTATCAGAAAAATGAAACAAGAAAAATATAAGCTTATGCGACCGCTAGACTATCAATATTATTGTGCCATATTTTGAATAGTTCAATATTATTGACACCCTGTGAAAGATATTAAAAGATTGTGCAATGCATCAATTAGTTCGTTTCCATGACAGCTTGAAGCTTACTTGAAGTATGTAAACGCAAGCAACTCAACTGGAGTCGAGCAAAAAAAATTTCTGATCGGCTCGAGTGCCTGTCATGTAAACCGGGCGTGAAAACTTGAGTGCTCGAAATTGTTCAGTTGTAGTCCATCAACTGCCTGTGTTTTTAAGATTAAGTATTATAAAAAATTAAAAATGTCTAAAAGAAAGGACCCCGCACTTTTTCTATGGAAAATGGCTTTCGGCTAATTTTCATGAAATTTTGCAGGTTGATAGTTCTCAACATGTAGATCAAAAGTCTCAATGGGCACAAAGCCCCATCAGCCCTCCTACCCCCCAGAAACCAACCCCAAGGGGCTAGGGGGATATAACTGATTTCTGAATGTAAAACAATTTATTCTTGTAGTCCACAACGCCACCCCTTTGACCCTTCAACCACCGACCATCCAACCTCTCCCCTCCCACGTCCCCCACCCCCACCACGACCCATCCTGTGGATTTTCCTGATTACTGAACTACAACGTAAGCAGCCAATGACACTTCAACCTTTGGCCATCTAAGTCTCATGTAGATAAAAAATATGGGAGCCTCATTCACATAAGCTCACGGGCAACGTGAAAATTCTTTCCGAGGAGGTAGAAATTTTTAATAATTTTTCAAACTATTATTAGTAGATACAGTCATTTGGTTCTAAAAAAGAGGTTACTTGCAAAGTTTTCCGAGAGTTTTGAAAATGGGTAATTTTATAGATTTCGATGTGCTCTTTCCGAATTTCAACTTTGCCACCTCATATCTTTGCCGCTCGCGCCGCCATGTTGGAAAAATGGCGCCTAGAAGCAGTTTTTTGACAATATCTCCTTTCCGACTCATTTTACGATAAAAACATTTATATACAAAAATAAACTAGAGAAAATTTCCTACGATTTACAACCTTTTTTTTGTTACATCAATAGTTTTGGCTTACGAGTGCTGCAAAGTGTAGTTTAGCGGCTTATGATAACTAAAATGTGATACAAATAATTTTGTGTTGACCGAATTTAGATATTTCGTAAAAACTGCATCTATTGTTGTTCCATGATTTGTGGTTGCTTCTGTAGGATTATTGGACATAATCACATCAAATTTTTCTTTGAAAAAGTCTATTAATGGAGCTGACTATTCTAAAGAGAAATTTGTATTAAAATCTCCACTAATAATTATCGGGATTATTTCTAGATCTTTATTGAGTATTGCCCCAACTTCAGCTGAGTATGGTAAGAGTGATCTATAAATAAATCTAATTATTTCATTGATCTTTTGATCGGGTGATATATAGACAAATATTAATAAAATTTTCTCCCCATTTTCCACCTTACATTCAACTGCACAGATCTCTCCTACAAAACTAACTTGCACCCGGATAAATAAATCGATTTATACATTTTTTTCTTTTAATGTGTACATTAACGCAGTAGTCATCTCTAGGTAAATTCGAAACCATTGTGTTAACATCGACAGGGACATTAACAATTTGTCCAAAAATTCCACGTTGACCATGAGCATGACGCAACCTACGAATTTGCATGAATGGCAATCGCGGTGAAATAAGCCTCTCTGATACAATATCTAAAGGTGGTAAATCTCTTGGTACTGGATATTTAAATCCATTTTACGTAGATGTCTAGTGGAATATTATGTTTCGACAATGCTCTATTGCACGTAACACATACCACAAAAGTTTTTATATCAACATCTGGTACTATTTGCTTGATAATGTCTATATATGTAGCAGAAATGACCACTAAGTCATTTTTAAACCATAAACGATCGCATACGGAACATGGGTATCCAAAAGCATTGTCGATGAATTGCTGAAAAAGTTTACGAGCACCTTCATGAGATTGATAATTTGTATACTGTAATGGCATCTCGTTAAAACATTAATTGACAGGTTAATCACATCTCCACGATCATCATTATTTAGCGGTTCAATATTTTTTAGAGAATCATTATGATGTATGCCACTCGAAGTAGATGGGTTATTTACATACGATGGTCCAAGCGACGGTTCAGGTGCATGCATGGGCTCAATTCTATCTGTAACTTATATGAGAAATACAATGTATAAATACTTTGTCAATTGGTAAATTTATATATGTACATTAGTAAATTTATGAAAAATTAAATTCTATAAATATTGTGATTAATCATAAATTAACTTTAAATAGTCACCAGTATGTATTTATATTATGGTTGGGCACACGATTTCGTTCGAAATTGCGGTTTCGATTTTCTTTTACTCGCTGTCTGTACTCTCGCCAAAGTTGAGCAGCATTTTTTACGGGCACTGATCCGTGAGGTCAACCCTTTGTTGGTTATGTTTCCGTTTTCACGACATTCATTCATTTTTCACGCATTCACTAATTTTTTTTTCTTGACATATATATATTCAATCAGCTGGAGTGATCACAATATTGCACATGTGCTGTGATAGAACTAGGACGAGTAGGGTTGGATTTGTTGTCTAATGTCACGGCAACCATAAAAATCTATTTTTCTAATTTCTCCTCCGTTGAATCCCTTCTCCTTTTTCGTAACAAAAAATTTTCAACAGATACGTCGCTAAAGAAGTTTCACTTCAAAAATCTCCCCTCTCGACCCCCACCCCGGACCTTCGAACCCCTTCCTCAATACTGCTCCGAAGAACTTTGGGGATGGATTTAACTGATCATGATTATTGGTCAACTAACACCTTTCTTTTTACTCTCAGCCAACCATAACCCCCGACCCTTCACCATCGACCATTTTTCCACCTTTTATAACACCCCCCCCGCACATTATTCATTAGTTGTTAACATTTTTGAATTATTTTGTCCTAGTTTTAAGTTAGTTCTAATTATTTCGCCTTGATGTTAACAACAATTCAGAATGCAGAAAATTAAAAGCTCACGCGCGCTTTTCGCGATAATTTCAATAATAATGAAAAATAATCCAATGAAAAATACTTTTTTCAATATTTATTTGCGAAGGTGGTTGATTTCTACTAAATCCAGCCGAACTTTATTATAACGACTGAAAATAAAAATATTTGTAAAAAAAATTCTTTTCAAGTTTATGCTTCAAATTCGATTGTATGGGTATTGTCAGGCAAAAATAAATTATTCTCAACCCTTTGTTTTTTGCATTTTTTAGGTTGACGCCTATATTTTAGGACCACGGGACCCCGATTTTCGTGATCAGCGTTCTGAATGGACTAGAATGTCCTGACGCTGAGTATGTCTTCTTTAATTGCCCGAGGTTTGAGGGCACAGGGATCTGCTCGAAACAGCGGCCGAGGTGCAGGCAACACCGGAGGACATCCTGGACCAAATGATGAGGTCTGAGAACGTACGGAGAAAGGTTGAAGTGGCTCTGAAGGCCATTCACACGAACCTTGATCAATGCGATGCTCAAAGAGGCAGAGCCGGTTTAGACGGTGCGCCCCAGCGCATGTGCATCACGAACTTTGTAGATAAAGGGAGAAGTGGGGTGGTACTTTTCATCGCCCCAACTTCTCCCTTAATCACCAAACGTTCGTGTGGCACATGCGCTGGAGCGCACCGTCTAAAACGGCTCGCAGATAAAGGCAAAGAAACGCCAGGAAAGCGTAGCTAGATAGCTGATCCAACCCCATAGCCAGTGAGTTAGGTAGCGAGCTTTATCGAAGCCACCTTGCTCACAAAGGAATCAGATACGGACGGTTGCTTATCCGTCTGCCCCACCGTTCCGGCTCTGGTGAGCACCCCTTCGAGGAAACCTTTAAGGGTCACATTGATGACGCCAGACCGAAGGAATGCCTTTACGGCCTGTGCCGGTCTGGACTCAACTGTCATGGAAAAAGGATGAGTTTAATCAATAAGTATC
The DNA here is from genome assembly GCA_963855945.1 of Thereva nobilitata. Lineage (NCBI taxonomy): Eukaryota > Metazoa > Arthropoda > Insecta > Diptera > Therevidae > Thereva > Thereva nobilitata. The sequence continues at coordinate 37,412,397 of OY979696.1, forward strand.
TGATATCCAAGCTGAGTGCAGACCATCAGCGATGTCTCCTGTTTTGGGTATCGCATCCCCCTTGCTAGAGTTCCTCGAACAAAAAAAGACTTCTGAATCTCTTGAAGCAGACTGGCCTACAAATATGAGATATAGGGGTGTAGTACAGGCCTAGCGAGTGGACCACCAAGCAAAAAAAACTAGGGACCGACAGTTTCTGAGGAGTATATTTCAGGGAGCCAAGGCCAATAACAGGCGGTGGAGCTATTAATGCATTGAGCAGCCTAAAGTACACACTCTACATACAAGTCAGCATGAACTTTAATTTAACAGGAGTCTTTACATGCAACGTCAGATCGACAAAAATTTCATTTATTTTAAATTCAAAAAATTCATTGATTTTCTGCGAAACAATCAATTTTTCCTTTGTTGGCGAAAGCAGCAGCGCAACATAAATTGCTGGCAAAATACTACCTTCAACAAAAATGAAATTTCCAAACCCAAAAAAAGCAAAATTCAAGCTTGTTATAAAAATAACAAAAACTCAATCATCGTCACTCAGTTTTGGAAATATTTTTTTGCCAATTCAGCAAACTTTTATGTTGATTAATTTCGGTTGAATCGTGCAAATATTCACAGAAACGATATGACCCTTACCTCGCCCAAGATCAAACGTACATTTTTCCACCTCAAGTGTAGAATGACTCTAATCTAGTGCATCGCAAACAACCTTCACTACGATGGTAAACAAAAATGACTCAAATGTTGTGTTTTCTTTAAACGAAATCTCTCAAAGCTTTGAAGGTGATGTGCAGATATAGATAGAAGCGGTGCAGCACAGGTCCGATATAAAGAGATGCAATAAAGTTCCAACGGGCAAACAGTGCCACTGGGCGGATTAATTAAAAACAGCGAAATTTGCGCGTCGGAATTAACAGTAATTTCAGCAAAAATTCCACTGTGCAGATGTGGACCAAGTCGATTATCCTGGGGTGCTTTGTCACTGTGATCCTAGCGAATGTGGAACAGACACCATACGGAAATCTACCCTCAGATGGGATATATCCATATCTTCCCTCGGTGCAGTGGACTGGTGGACAGTTCGATTTTCCCTGTCCAAACACAAAGGCACTTTATAGGAGCTCCGGGAAATATATAAGCAAAAATATTATCGCAACGAGGGCGCAAATTGTGCGAGACAATGTTTTCCTGGCATTGCCCCGTTACAAGAGCGGTGTTCCAGCCACTTTGGTCAAGACACTTATTAAGCCGGGCACCTGCCAAACAACGTTAACGCCTTTTCCATGTTGGACCATGCAAGAAGAGGGGAACTGCAAGGCCTTGCAGTCTGTGGTCGATCTGTTCGTTGACCAGCACGAAATCCTATGGGTGCTCGATGTTGGAGTAGTGAATACATTGCAGACACCGATTCGGAGGTGTCCACCGAAAGTGGTAGCGTTCAGTGTGAAAACCGGAAAAGTCCTGAAAAGTATCGATTTGTCAGGATTAACTGTTCCCAACTCGAGACTGCAATATCTAGCAGTTGACTATTCCCTTGATGGACGATGCTATTTGTATGTCAGTGATGCCGCTAGCCGTGCTATTATTGTGTACAACATACAAGCCGAAAGAGGGCTCAGAATTGTTCTACCAAAAGCAGTTACATCAGGATGCAACAGGAAGGATGTCCTATATATGGCTCTTGTGCGGCAAACATGCGGCAGGACAATTTTGTACTTTACATATTTGAGCTCGAAAAAGATGTTTTCAATTAAGACCGAATACCTTCGGGTTGGCTCCACCGAGGGTAAAATTACAGGTAACCAGATAAAATTCAAGGATAAACACCTTTTACTATTCATATGCATTTCATTTCACAGATGTCGGACCAAAACCAGGCAAAATTGTTATCATTGGAACTGACAATGGCTCAGCAATATTCTTTAGGCATGAAGGCGAATCAGAAGTCTACAGGTGGGATACAACAACATGCTTTGTACCGGCAAACTTTAGGGTGGTATATCGATGTCCCACATGTCAGTTAGCCACTCATGCTATGCCCGACTATAGACGGAATACAATGCGGGTGTTGCAAAGTAATTTCCCAGATTACATGCAAAATACCGTTGGATGTGGGGCTGTTCAGCAGCTTTCAATTATGCAAGGATGTTGGTAGATTTGACAGTTATTAACTGGAGAATGTCTGGTATCTAAAAGTGATTTGATTGGTAGAGATGAAGCGATAATATGTACAACAGTCGTTCTTGGTTCGTAGTAATAATGTTAAGATTAGGAAGTATTTAATTTATTTTATTAAAATTGATTATTTATTGAAAAAAATAATAAATGTATTGCAAAAGAAATTGATTAATTGTTTTGGCAGTAGTATACACTCGTTTTGGGGTATTTCTTAAAAAAATTTGTAAGATTATCAAATTGAGTTTTGGACATAAGGTAGGCCGATTAATATGTTGAGAAGTAAACTCTTCAATGCAACCGCTGGCAGTAAGAACTTCTAGTCCTTGACAACGTCCATGAAGAAAATTTTTACGATGTCCATCTACAAGGGGAAATCTTAACATTCAGCAAATTTAGTTCCAATTTATTAGCACACTTAATGGAAAGGGCTCTTTTCAAAAATCGTGATGTTATATGGTATCTTCAAAGAGCTTCATGTCAAAAAATTTAAGCTGGACCTGTCAATATACGCCATATCGATCTAAAGACAAGCCTTTAGCTAAACCTCTCGCACCCTCCCCAAGCCACCCCTAGCTGAAGTTGCCTTTTCACCCCTCACACCCCAGCAAATGGTCAAAAATTTCTGCCACTAGTATTTAACGGTTATTTAGCCTTAATAGAGCCTACATACGCAGCGACAGACATTTTTTCAATTTTAATCCTTTTTTTACCCGCCAACCTCTTTATCTACAAAAGGGGACATTTTCCGGGCTATCGAGTGTGCATACGTTCTTAACTGCGTAGACGTAGGTCTGTCGGGCCTGGGCTCTATTAGGCTAGTGCCGATAGTTTTTTGGAAAAAAAAATTAATAGCAGGGAGGGACCTGCAATGAAATGTCGTTAAGGTCATAACTAAAAGAAAAAAAAATTTTTAAACTCGAAAAAAAGGGAAATGGTAAAATGGGGATGCTATTTAGGAGTTGAAAACGGTTTTTTGCGATTTGCGGTGAAACATGATCTCCTAGTGGAAAATGTTTAATACAAAAGTTGTAGATAATAAAAAGATCTAAAACTTTTGTATTTAACATATTTTGACATAACCTCAAATTTTCGAAGAAAATGGCGGAAAATCGATTTTTCAGTTTTTAATTTTTTTCTCCCGTAAACATAATTCAATTTACATAAAAATTTGTAAGAGTAACGACATTTTATTGCCGGTCCCTCCCTGCTATTAATTTTTTTTTTCCTCATTTAAATCCGTTTTGGCACTAGCCTAATATAGTCTATAGGCTTAGTAAAAAAATTTCGTGTCTCCGCAACGTGGTCTCCTTATAAACGAAAAATTTTCTTTCGAGCTACGTGAACCCTAAGTTTTTTCGAGACAAATTTTTTCGTATTCAAATTCGTTTCGAACGATTATCAACGTTCGAGATACATGAACCGGTCCCAGAGTCTCACCATTATAGAGCTTACAACAAGGAGCTTAGACGCTAATTCCCTGGAGAGAGGATCGTGAGAGGCTGGAGACTCTACCAGAAGAACTAGACTTCAAAAGCTCCTCTCAAAGAGTTCTTCAACGGATTTGGCCTTCTTAAAAAGAGGATGATTCATACACCTCTAATTCTAAATCATTAACTAGTTGGGATGTGGGTTTGACCCTTTCGGTCCACACGATCAACTTCCCAGTATGATGAATGATGAATATTATTCATGGATATTTTAACAATAAATGAACAAGAACAAATTTTAAGAAAAAATCACACCAAATGCATACACCCTGGGTTCTTCAAACTAACACAACTCCTATACCTAATAGCAAAAATCTACTTAGAAAATAGTAATAGTTTTAGTAGTAGTGGGAAATTGGTTAGTATCAGAACTGGTGCCAAGTAATTCTGAGATAAGCTATTTGAAATAACGATAACAGTGGTAAATCCGCAAGGCTTTTAGAGAGAAGTTGGTTTTGCTGAACGGTAGCAAACGAACTTGTCCCTTGAACTTCGTTCGCTACACTATAACGCGTGGTCGAATTCGTTTAGAGCGTGTTGAAGCGGCGCTGATAAACTGGGAAGGCAATAACTTCATTTGGAAACTCGAACGATTTCAGAAGATAGTACCAAAATTAATCAATGTAAAGGATTTGTCAAACATGACCGAAAAGGCCGGATGAGCTTCCGGGCGGCGGTGTTCCACATATCGATTTTTGTGAAATCGATACTCCAAATCGAGGTTCCACACCCTAACACCGACACTTCTCTGTTCTTCAACATTTTCTGGGTCAATAACTTCTATATCTATATCTGCATTTGTGGTGGATGTTACTTCATAATCTAATTTAAAATTTTCCTGAAACGGCTGTTTTTACATTTTTGAGATGTACGCGAAAAGTTATAATTATTTTTGCCTGAAATTTTTATTGTAGCTAGGCACTAATGCCGGATTCATCGTTGCGGATGAGTTGTGTCGCACTTATGCGCGCGCATACTTTTTGCATGAAAAATTGAGCTTTTCTCAATTTGGGGATATTTTTGGGATTTTATATCCTCTCTGAAAAAAAGTTGAACCAACTTCAACTTTTATGCGGCGGTTTTTTTAAAATTGTCGAGAAAATCATATGTTTTCTGTCATTGAATGCGATTTAATGAAGTATTTTTTTGTATAAAAAATTTGTATAGAAAATAAAATGGAAAATATATGGGGAAAAGGTAGGTAATTAAATGAAATTTTTGTAAATGATACATTTTCTAGTTTTGTATTTATTTGGAAACATTAAAATTTATATACACAACTGCAAGCAACATTGTTTTTGCTAACAAAACTTTGACAACTTATACAAATTTTGTCAAATTATCCAAAATCCGCGGCACATTTGATCCGCAACAATGAATCGTAGTTCAGCCGATTCTCTTTTTGGGAAATTTGTGCGGCGCGACTCATCCGCAACAATGAATCCGACATAACAGAGGCCACAATTTAAGCCCTGCAACAAGGTTCTGCGATAATTACAGTCCCTGTAATTAAATGTCAAAAAATTGCCATATTTCGCGGTTTTTATTTTTTTTGCAAAAACCTGTTGACCGATTTCAATTGTCCATAACTCATATTTTTCGTCTTTTTAAGCGCTATTAAGTACTATTTACTTTTTCCAAAAACAAAATTGTACGTTTCACAAACACACGGGGAACTGCCGCCGCACGTTTTGCACGATACCGAAAAAACAAATTCGAAATTTGTGTTTGACGTTTTTCCATTCTGCGTTTACCACGATACCAAAATTGAACGTCTGACGTGTCGTTCGCGTTTACGTTTTGGGCAATAAGCCCCATTAACTTTTTTCCACCTGTTCTCCTGGACCGATTTTATCCAAAATATCATTCATTGAATTCCTACGATTTTTCTCTTAATTATAGAGTCCAAAAATCGCAGGGTAGATTTATTTCAACTTTTGAATACTTTTCCGCTATCTCTCCTGGACTAGAAGTCTTCATTTAAACACAAAAAACGCCTTGACCGAATATTATGATAATTTTTCAGATCATATCTTCGTTAATACACTTCGATCGGCACCTCAACGAAGTCGGTATCATTGTTAGTTCGCGCGAAATCTTGCTGGTACAAAAATCACTTAAGTCGTTCAAACAAAAAAACCACTCCACCGATTTTTATGAAAATCTTTCCAGATCCTTTAATACGTTTCGAACGACATCCCAACGAAGTCGCTTTTTTGGTTCGCGCGAAATCGTGCAGGTACAAAAATCACTTACGTCGTCTAAACAAAGAAACCGCTCGACCTAATTTTATGAAAATCTTTTCAGCTAATTGAAAGTTCCGATTTCGATTTTCGGACCGATTACAATAACTTCCTACTGGGATGTTAAAAAAGGTATTTCTGAACAACTACACGATCTGAAAGTTACGAGTGTATCGCAGCCTGGACGGCGTAGCTTTAGATGCCTGTCGCGTTCAGGCAATAGATCGTCTCCTATTTTACTTTTGCATGGTCAGCCACAGCAGAACAACTGCAAATAAAATAACCGACTTGTTTCTTCCCCTCATAACTACGGCAGTTGGTGTTGTATTTAAATACTCAATTTGGACGTATGTCTGCCAATTGGCCAGTATATGATGATCGACATGATTCAGGGTGGCGTCTTTCCACGGCATCATTCTAAGGCCACGACTCTACCCTGTTGTAGTGAAGCAAGGTCTTTCTAGTTTTGACGAATTCATTAAAGGTCAAAATTGTCAGCTGATATTCATAAAATTAGTGCTTCTACTTCAAATTAATCTGTGTTGTGAGAATTGAGTAGTTTAAAACCAAAATCGACAGGAGAAATTTAAAAACTAGTTTCGTCCATATTTCTCGGCAGACTTGGAAGATCATCCTCCTAGAAAAAACTGGCAGAATTCGACAGTACGAAACCTGGGTTGATGTTGGGTTTCAATGCCAAGTATTCAGTAGGCCGTTCTACCAATCCCAGTATAGAGAGCGCAGTAATATTGCTGTGTGCATAAGCTTTCTCCACGCAGCTTTCCAGTGGGGGTTGCACACAAAACCTAGTTACTCCAAGACATGACATCTTTTAGACTTTGGCCGTGATTTTAAGAGGCAGCTGAAATAACAAGATTTCAAACTTTACAATCTCCATTCGGTTCACTATATGATTAAACGAAATTTAAAATGTCACGGGGGACTACATTAATTTAATTACTAAATATATATCACTTCACAATTTTTTTGAAAATTTAACTCTTGTTTTAATACTAATCTAATTTATTACTAATTCTCTTCCAGTTCGTTTTCCGAGTCTCTGAGAATTTCGCCTTTATTGTTTCCGGCTTCTTTAGCTTCAGAACCCAGGTAACGTCCTTACCCTGATTTAAAAATACATTTTCTATCAATAAAGTTATATCACAAAACCGAATTAATTGTTTACCAATTTCACGAAATCCTGTTTCATTTCGAGTTTCCTTTTTTTACGGTTAAGTTCCGGATCGGACTTTGGAAAGTCGGCAAATTCGCTTTTAACCCCAGTTATTTCATCCTTTATTTTTGGTTTTTGTGACGAATCCAAGGACAAAGCATAAAATCCGTTAATTGCTTGTACTAAACCCAGGTCAGAGCCTGCTTTAAGGCTATCTCTTACCTTACGCTTGAGACTCAAGATATTTCCAGATTTTACTTTGTTTTCAACGAGTTTCGTAATCGTTGTTAGAGAACTTGCTACACAAAAATGGCACAACAAATAAGTATTAGAAAAGCATTTTTTTAAATAATACATATAACAAACCTCTCCTTTTTAATGATGCTAAGGCTCCAAGAATGTGACTAAAAATACTTTGACTTTCCATAATTTTTTATACAATTAAAGAAAATATTACGAAATCAATTGATGATAAAAGCTTAAACTGAAAATTTTCTTTATAAAATGACTAAGGTTGCTTTACATTTTTATTAAAAAAACAATTCGATTGCTTCAATTATAAAATATTTTTTAATATTCGTTTTAAGCCAATACAGCTTCAGTACTTTTTACTATAGTAAAATTAACTTGTTGACAGAAACGTCTGTATTAAATACCATACGCCTGCAGAGAAACTTTGGAGCAACATAAAACAACTTGGCATTCATGGTAATAAAGGTGAAGCCAAGATAAAACTTAGCGCTGATGAAATAAATAAATTTTTATCGCGGCAACTAGTATATGCAGAGATCCTAGTTGCTTAAGGCCAACTGATTGTAATACTGGCCTATCAGCTTTCGTAATGTGGCTCACGCGGAAGTCCATAAACTTTAATTATTGCTGTGATCCTCCCCTATATCACTAACTTTTTCAATATTTGCCTGACAAAGTGTTACTTTTCGTTTCAGGTATCGTTCTATGTTTCTTAGGCAAAGTACTGGAAGCACTTATATCATAGCAAATCGAGGCTCTATGGAACGCGGTCCCTATTGTCGCATGCACAGACATACAGTACACGCATACAGTTTGCCCAGTTTTGAAACTGCACTGCTGAAGGTGATCACTGACCTACGGATGTCTCTTGATTCTAATGTCATCGCCTTTGTTGAGCTTCTTGAGTTCAGTAAGGCATTTTACAGTGTTAGTCATAAGATTCTGGAAACTAATAGACCACAAGGGATTTTCATCCTAAGCTGACTCCTTAATTCGGGATAGCTACATAATCGAATTCAAAGAGAAGGCTACAAAATTCAATTTCCGATCATGTACCAATCACGCATGGTGTTCCGCAAGGCTCCATCCTAGCACCTTTGCTATAGCGTCCACATAAACGATCTCGGAAGTATCACAACAAATTGTAAACTGCACAAGTCTGCAGAGGATGCCCAAATTTATTTCAATAGTCCTATTGGACTGGAAAAGATCTGTGTAAACAACATTAATACCGATCTTAAGCATATCTATCAATGGTCTCTATCCAACCAATTACTGTTAAATAGTTCTACTCACTCATAGCCTCTAAGCATAATAATCGAGGAATCCAACTGCTCTTCCTCCGATCACCAGCAGTTTGTCAGCGTTCTGTCATAGTAGTATTGAATAGGTGGTGGAATAAAACCGCGTGTTGGGTGTTGGCTTTGCCAGTTCTTTCCCTCATATCTCTATTATCTTTCCGAGAACAGCTTGCTGTCCGACATTTCTCCCTCTACAGGCATGGAAATCTAAAAATGCACCCGCCAGAGGTATGCACGCCTCTGTTTCAGTTATCAATATATTTGTAATCGACCGTGAGGATCATTTTACCAAGCTGTCCCCCAACTAAGTACAAACCACGATCAATGCTGCTTCACTTACGCAAATGAACGAGAACTGGTCTACTGAGTATGATATACAATTTTTTGAAGTCCCAATTTTTCTCCCTTTAGTCTAAAAAAGTATGAACGTACCGTGCTTCGTTTGAACTATTCCACGTGTCTTTTATTGATACGCGCCTGTAGCGGTCTGCATTAGGAAAAGTCGAATTTTTACTCAAGCATACCATGCCTGTTTCAGGCCGGGTGCGAGCGAGTGTTATTTGTACACAGGCGTATTGTTCCTGTTTCATGCTAAGTGCGGGGGAGTTTTATTTTTACTCGGGGGAGAAGAGAATTTTGTACTCCTCCTCAGTCATTTTTACACCGTTATAAAAATCAAACTCTACATGTTTGTTTGAGTCGCTGGTGGCGAAAATCGAGGTCCCGCGGTCCTAAAATACGAGCGTCACACTACAAAATGCAAAAAACTCCCCTTTTTAAGGGTTTTTCGGGGTAATTTCAATAATAATCAAAAATAATCCAATGAAATACACTTTTTCAATATTTATTTCCGAGGGTGGTAAACCTAAAGGGTTAAAACCACCCCTAAATTGACTAACATACATTCCTTACATTAAGAACTTTCAATACAATAGTGGAGTAAGCTACTTTTTGCCTTCCAAAAACATAACTGTACATAACATAACTGTTGGACAGAACAAATATAATGAAGTAATAGAGCAAAAAGGGTGTAAGCTGACTACACCGGTGGTTTACATAGTCTGGGGTTACACCAGTTTTGCGCTGATAGCCTCAATTGAAGTGATAGGACCTCTTGAACCTCTTTGGGTTGCTTTTCAGCCCAACTATGCCTTATTTCCTTATTGACGTAGCCATTAAGCCAGAAATGGGTCTAATCGCTGAAGAAAATTTTGCCGAAAACAGTGGATCTCCTTCAAGCTCTTCGAGAGCCCAAACACTGAAGCAGTAGAGATTGGGAAGGTCAGCCAACCCCAGCTTCGTATGCTTTTAAACTAGGATCTTTACGTAAAATACGTCAAGTTGTTACATACGATAAGCCAAGCTGTTGAGGAGAAGGGTGCCGAATATATCAGTTACCTTCGCTAAATGTTCTACACTACGTGCTTGATATGATCTATTTGGTCGAGTATTATCGAATAATTAAAATTGGGTTTCCAATGTTTCGATGGTACGCTGATTTTCGTAATACAACTGAATAATTTGTAAACGCTGTACAGGGCTGGGCATTATATCTCTACTGAAAAAAGTTCCTTCAAATGGATCACCCGCTATTTGTCTTACTATATGACAATCTTGTCTGTTGCCGATCTGTTCTTTCTAAATCCTTCTTGGTAATCTCTTACTTTGTCTAGTTCTGCTCCTCGATTGTTTGCAAAAGAGACTATGTAAAGATCAAGATCAACCTCCAATGCACCCTTCGCTTGCTGTGCTGCTTGCTTTGCTTTGACATATCACATAAACCAATGATTTGTTACGAGGGAAAACCAAATGTCAAAGCAGCTAAGTCACAGCTTTCACAAATAAAATCTGAAAAGCTCTGAAAAGCAAATCAAGCAAAGCGTACATTTGAGTTTAACCTTAAGGTATGGCATAACTTCTCCCCACCATTTAATAAGATTTCTGTGTGTATACAATATGGACCTAAGCCTTATGATTTTTGAGTTTCGCCATGGCAATTGCAACTTCTTCTATTGTAGTTTCTGACGTATCATTTTCTGGGTCATCTGTACTTCGGTTGTCTGCTTCTCCCTGGGTCTGGGTTAGGATTATGTTCTCTTTAAAGAAGTTTCTAAAGTATTTCTCCCACACCTCGAGTATGTCATCGATACTACTAGCTATAGTTCCACCCTTACCATGATGCAGGTGGGGGTCTGTACCAATTCTTTATCATGTTTACTTCTTTGTAGAAACTCCTAGGATCTTTACTACTGTAACTTTGTTTAATTCTATTTCTGAAGCAGTGTTATTTTATTTTTCTTCCACCACTAATTCACAAGAAACCAACAAACAAATATATAACTGAAATATTAGATTATTAAGTTCGCTTTGCTTCTTACAACTTTAGCAATCACAAAATCCACATTAATCAACAAGTTTATTAACCAAAAAATCTCCTACATATCTAAGTAACAGACAGTATCGGTACTGGCATAAAAGCTCAATGTATTTTTCACTTTTATGTTCGAAAAAAACATAATTCATTGCTGAATTTCCGGACACGCAAAACGAACTAACATGTATCTGCCTAAAGGACAATACCAAACCCTCATAAATCCTTCACTGGAAAGCCACACTAGTATAGCTCAAAGCTACCAAACCAACTAAATTTTAAAAGTATGTTATCTGCCCTGCAATATTGCATTTTTGGATTCGTGGAAAAAAAATCATTGGCAGAGCCACCTTTAGTTAAATTTTTTGAGCAGAGAACACAGACCCAGGAGATACCTGTATTATTCACCTAAATATCTGAGAAAATCGCTCCCTCAAAAGCAATTAATGTTCCAAAAGTAAAACAAGGGAAAGAATTATTATCCCCAGGAATCTAGGCAGAAAGCACTTCCTGGTCTTAAGCACATCAATCTAAACAGACTGCTCCCAACGGTGCTGTACTGGATCATGTGTTAAACAATATAAAAAGAAAAAAAATCACGTAAAACAAATTTTAAAAGAAAAATTGGAAAGTGTTCGTAAGTGATATACATTATATAAGTATGTAGGTATATATTTCTACAAAAGTAATCTTTTCCCTTATTTTATTGTGACATTTATCTAAACCGGAACCAACGCCATGGAGAGACACCATGATCTCCAGTAAAAAGTCCTAAATAATGCGCTGTAATCACCACCTCTAAAGTTAATAAATCAAAAGGGTCTCACTCTTAAATCATAACTTTTTAACCCAGTGCCACGGAAACGCTTAACGAAGCCACTTAAAACAGGAAGATTTATTTAGTGGAAAACTCAGAAAGAGTTCCGATTGATGGTAGCAGACAAAATTTCAACCCCTTTGAAGCGCACATTCAGACATGGTTAACTTAAAACGTTATCACATTTCTATAGAAACCATACAATTTATGAAATATACAAACTTTCCGATTGCAAAAATAACAAAAACAACAAAACTTTCAGCCTAAGCCGTGAAAATTCATTAAGAAGCGGCTATCCATGGAACCCAGGCGGGCGGTAAAGATTTTATATTGTTTTGTAAGTCAATTTAAATCACTTACAGAAATCCCCGTACACTTGCGTGAATCTCATGGAAAGCCTTTCCGGGTTACGGTGTTCGAGTTTATTAAATGTTAAAACAACCATATCCCAACCAGAAGTGAAAGTTTTTCACTTTACTATGAAAGTAATTCAAGAAACTTCTGCCTGCCTGAATTCTATTAAACTTGAGAGAAGGTGGTTAATGTCGGAATTTAGTTTAAATAGTTTGTCATTCTTAGCAAGTTTTTCCCTTCTGTATTTCAGCACATTTGAAGAGGGTAGAAAAAAGTAAATATATCAAGAGTTCTTTTTGCCGGGGGGCAAGGCGTTAAAGAGTCGACTGCCCTTTTTATATGGTATTCAAGGGGCTGAAGGTGAAACGGAAATAATAATTGGCAGAGCCCTAGATCAGCTCAGATTCACATTGTAATGCTTGTATATAGGATAACAGAGATGATGAATGAGCTTGTTGCGTGAATCTGTAGTGATATCAAAGCGTTGGGATATGTCGTACCCAAACAGTGCATGGTTGAAGTCACAAAGAGCTTCATCACTTTGCTCCTTATTTGAATGAGTGGTTATCGAATCTTGCCTGTGGGTGGGTTTTGATAGTATCAAAAGGCCAAGGATTGACTCCACATACCAAATTTTACTGCTTGTCTGCCTCTCAATACAAAAATAAGTCTATTGAAAGAAGAGATATTCCGATTAATGGCATTCCAGAGCAGTTAAATAAATCCATGGAATAGCAAAACCCAATTCTCTTATTATATGGAATGATTGGCAATTTTATCAGACAGCAACAATTTCCTGGTTAGATACGTCAGCAAATCGTTCGAAACGATGAATTGTTTTGGTTTTGGAAAAAAAGCCAAGTCTGTTTTGAAAACAATTGGAGGGAACGAATCATGCCTGGGGGTTTGGAAAAACATAAATATGAATGAATCGTTGACTCAATTATGATGTAGCAATAACAAAAGAACCAATTTTACATATTATGTATAAGCAAAAGCTAGGAGACGTAGGATAAAATCAGTTTTAATAAAGAACTCAAACTAATAACATAAAATCCAATTATCTTTCCATCCCAAACCGCACACTAACCATTAAAGTATCCAACCTATCTACGACCAAATCCACTACTCTTATCCTAGGTTATTCACCTGTAGACTCATGGATGGTTTTCCCCATCCGGAGAAACTAAAGGTAGCAAGAAATTAAAATACGAGCCCTTGATTCATTGCCTTGGGTTTTTGTCGACCATGTTCATCCACTTCTGCTGCTACACTTCACCCTGGTCCCTTAATAGGACTCAAATGATTGGAAGCGGCGATTACAGCCGTCGATGCAGTCACTACATCGGACATATCTTCTATGCAATACTGACTGACTTATTTTACGCAAAATATCCAAAAGCTAAAATGAAAGCTAAAATCTACAAACATTAGCGAAGCGGAGATGGGTGTGCACGGCCCTACGGACATTTATTAAAATTGATATTTAGATTTCAATCATAGGCTTGATTGTTGCCAGCTATTCTAAACTTGTGGGAGTGGGTTCATAATCTCCGTGCTATGTCCACTGGTAAGTATCCTAAAAGATGCCTCAACCTTTAACTAACAGTACCCACCTGCGTAGTGCGTGGAATCCATTTCTGAAAAAAATAATTGCCACTGACGCACCGTTTCTGAGTTATGCGATTTCAAAGTTGCCAAATTTCACTTATTTGGAACGTGAAAATCGCCATACCTCTCCTCCGATTTTTTTCAAATGTTATGTATTTTGATGCGTAGAATTCATTTTTTAAAAAATTAATTGCCGCTGACACACCGTTTCTGAGTTATGCAATTTCAAAGTTGCATAATTTGGTTTATTTTAAAAGTGGAAACAGCCAATATTTCCCCTCCGATTTTTGTGATGTTTCATTCAAATGTTGCCTGCTTTACCAAAAAAAAATTAATTTTGTAGAAGGCGCAAGATGATTTGGTGCTTTTTTTTGTAAAGCAGCTAATACTTGGATTAAATATTTATTTTCTTTTATATAATTTATTTATTTAAAAGTATGCATCAAAATACATTAAACATCTAAATTTCAAAAAAAATCGGAGAGGAAATATGGCGATTTTCACTTTTGAAATAAACGAAATTATGCAACTTTAAAATTAAATTACTCAGAAACGGTGAGTCAGCGGCAATTATTTTTTTCAAAAATTAATTTTACGCATCAAAATACATAAAATGTGTAATTTGTAAAAAATTCGGACGTGAAATATGGCAATAAGCGAAATTTGGCAACTTTGAAATTGCATAACTCAGGAACCGTGCATCAGCGGCAATTAATTTTTTTCAAAAATTAATTGTACTCATCAAAATACATAAAATTTGAAAATTTCAAAAAAATCGGAGGGAGATATGGCGATTTTCACGTTCCAAATAAGTGAAATTCGGCAACTTTGAAATCGCATAACTCAGAAACGGTGCGTCAGCGGCAATTAATTTTTTCAAAAATGGATTCTACGCACCAAAATACATAAAATTTGAAATTTTCAAAAAAATCGTAGGTGGGTACTGCTATACTATAAATTTACCCCCGATTTTAACTCCGATCGCTACCTTATTGGTGTGGTGTTCCGAGAACGCATTGCAACAGGGAAAAGCTCTTCATCCGCTGATCAGACTTAATTCATTACAGCTGCCATACGCAACGGAGGCACACCTACGTGATACGTTAAAACTCGCACTCGGTGAGGAAAGACTACGTTCCGGGAACGATATGCCGGGCGTCGGTCAGAGTTGGACACCCCTGAAAAATGTTACCATTGAAGGGCATAAAAGAACATTGAGCTCAAAAACGAAGTACCAATTCATTTCTAACAAAACTTGCATGACTCCTCCTCCCGTTTCAGTGGACGGCCTAGAAGCGAGTTATTGGTAAAAACTATACATATAACTTACTTAAATGTAAAAAAGGGTGAGGTGCTCTTTACCTATATTCTTATTTTATTAATACTGAAACCTTTCGTTAGCGCCCACGCTTTTTTCATTTAAGTAAGTTATATGTATAGTTTTTACCAATAACTTCATTAATTTAATTCTTAACTTGATTTCGAAAAATAGGTTGTTCCCATATACTGGCTGAAGCAATAAAAAGTTTACATTCAAAATTATTTTTTACCTTTTAGTACATTTTAAAGTAAAAGAGTATTTTTTAGTTTTTTAAACTATATATTTTTATTTTCTACTTTTTAGTCTGTTTAATGTATTTCGCCATTTTGTGGTGGCCGCCATATTAAATTTAAAATGTCGTCACACAGTTTACTGCATTGTATTTGTCATACCTTTTCATTTGATCCATACCGAGGGCGTTGCAAAGAAAAAGTTAATCCGCCATTTTGCGTTGGCCGCCATTTTGAATTTAGAATTACTCCACACAGCTAATTGTATTCTACCTGACATGCCTTTCATTTGATACCCATGTCGGCGGTTGGGGGAACACAATTGCAAAATTAGTCCGCTATCCATCTTGGGACCGCCAAATTGATTTTTATACAAAAAAAAACAGATTGCATTGTCTCGCGAACTATGCGTGCAAAATTTCAAGTTGATAGGTCATATTTTCTACGTTTTAGTCTATTATGTTTTCCACCTTCTTGTGTTGGCTACATAACTAATTGTATTCTACTTGTCATACCCTTTGATTTGATACCCATGTCGAGGCTCCGGGAGCACAATTGCAAAATTCGGCCGCCATCTCGGAACCCCCATCTTGATTTTTTTACAAAATGGTCAGATTGCATTGTCACCTGAGCTATAAATATGTGCAAAGTTTCAGCTCAATCGGAAACCGGGAAGTGGTTTAAATTTAATTTTCATGATTTGTTTACATAGTTACAAGTGAAGCTAATAAAAGCGTATTAATAAAAATGGAGATGCAATTATAGCAAAAAGACAATTGAGGGGTTTGCAGCAACAAAGAGTTAACTCCATTTTTAGGCCAAACAGAGTTAACAACCGTTTCTTGGGCGAAAAAATCATTCTTTCGTTTGGTTCAAGAAAGAGTTATCTACCGGTGATAGTTCTCAAGGTATCCGCTAGAATGAGTTAGCTGCTTCATTCGCTTGGGTCAAAATGGAGTTAACTCCAGGAGGTGATTCTTTGATGCCGCAAATGATTGTCGTAAAACAGTATGGAGATGACAGTGGCCGCGTCTGGTTGTGATTAAGCGTCTTGATTACTTTTCTGTTTTATTCTGCAAACAAGTTTTCAAAGTTTATGAGTTCCTATTTCATGGTAATTTTTATTTAATAATTCGTAATTATTGATAAAATCAATGACAATTATTGATTTTATTGATTAAAATCAATATTATTGATTGATTGAAATAAACCAATTTTCTTGAAAATCGTAATTACTCAATGCTTCCTTACTTTAAAAAGAAAATAATTTTCAATTATTTGGGTCAAAAAGGAGTTAACTCCAGAATAAAATTGACTCTAGAATTGCGAATTTGACGAATTTCTCAATGGAATTTGGCCAAAACATGAAGTGGTAGGAGACAAATAATTGGACGAAGACCAAGGCGATTTAAATACATTCTCAATTTTTGAACAGTTTTTTCTATTTTCCCAAAAATTATAAAAATTGGAGTTAACTCTTTGTTGCTGCAAACCCCTCAATTCTAGTATGACATTATCCCTAGGAAACAACTGAACAAATTTTCACCCTGAGACAGGCGATGGAAAATATCTAGAGTTCCAAAACTCAATTTAATATCTCTTCATAGACTTTAAGGCTCCCTATGATAGCATAGCCAGAGTTGACCTCTACAAGGTCATAAGAGAATTCGGCATCCCTAATAAACTGACATGATTATGTAGTTTGACCATGACCAATGTGACAGGCCAAGCCAAGGTCGAGGTATCCAGACCATTTACCACGACCAATCAACATCTATAACGGATATCGCAAGGGAACTGTCTAGCCTGCTTTGGTTCAATCTGGCTTTCGACAAATTGAGACGAGAGCAAATCAATGTACAGGAATTTTAATTTAAAGTATAATCCTTGCTCTACCTCGTATCAATAATAGCAGACGATAACATTATAGAACCAGAAACATGCGGACGATTGCTAAAAGCCTATTGAAGTCTGCCAAAGTTCTTCAAATTCCAGCTTATAACCATATGGCATCCAAAATGATGCTTGACGAAAATGTTCTGATTTTGTCTTAGTCGTATTCAAGACAGTGGCGTAGATAGGGGGGGGGGATCAAGGGGATCAATCCCCCCCCCCATGAGCCAACGAAAATTATAATAGAATTGAATAAAAGTCTTCGTATCTACGTATTTAAGTATACATGAAATTTCTTAAGCACCAGCACCTCTTTTGGAATTATGTAATGTGCAATTTTGTTTTTGCGCAATTATGTATATAAAAATCATCTAGATATGTTTTTGTGACGGCTGTGCATTTAAGTATTGTCTAATTTCCGCGTTTCGAGCAGGCCGACCAATCAAGAGCCACGAAAAGGACCCTCACTATAATTGTGGACACATCGAGCACATGTAAAGTAAATACAATGAGCCAATAGCGACACCTCGGTTCCTAAATACTCAAAATTTTAACGTTATAATAAATCAATAATATATAAAATAATATCAATCGTTTTTCCAATTTTGGGTGAAATAACTAGTAACTATGAGCATATTTTATTCAATATTTAATATTTCGAATACTTTTTAATGTAGTAGAGTATCAAAATATGAATTTCCTAAAAAATAGGACTAAAGTTTGGCTTTGATTGTCAATTTAATTCCTGCTTAATATTTTGAAGTTTATAAAAATTGCCGAGTCAGTAAAAATATTAAAGTTCAAGAAAAGATTCTACGGGCAAAATTATTATAAACTTTAATATATAAGTTCGCGGAAGCTTTGCACTTCATAGATTGTTCTAACTCGATACAATTTTATCGAGCATAACACACAGCACACTCTCTGGCGAATGAATAATTCGAAGGCGTTCCTTGGAGCGTTAACATTAATTTACTCTAGTTTTTCCGTTTACAACTTTTTTTTATTTTAAAATTATTTTGAAAATATGGCATAAAAGTCCATCGAATGAGCCTATTCAAATGGAGCGTACTTTCCATATAAAAAATTCCAAAAAATTAGGATTCTAATTAAAAGGGCGTATTTCTGCATCTTGGGAAGCAAACGGTAATCCGCCATTTTTTTGGTGGCCATATTGGATCTATTGAGTATACTATATTATATTGTCATCGCAACTGAAGCTGTGTGCAAAATTTCAGTATGATCGAATAACCGGAAACCCCTCAGCAAAAGAAGGTTTACCTCAAAATACGATCTGAATTTTCGTTTCATATATAATTGTGACTGTAAGCGAAAGAAGGCCCAATTATAACACTGCTCAACAGCATGACTGTTGCACGGAATATTTTACATCATTCTAAACTAATTTTTGACGCTGATTTCAAATATATTATCAGTTTTTTATATCAGCTTTAGTTAATGAATTATAAGGAAGCCTGTTTTTTTAGAAAAATACTCTCACCGTACTACAATATTTTATTTATAAAAAACTACAATCCGCACTGCACGCAGAATACTCCCACCTATCTAAAAATGTAAAAGTGAAGATTCTACCCTACCACCTTCCAGAGTAATGAGTCATCAAAGTCAAAATTTTGTTTTTTTAACAAAACTATCAACTTTAACTACCTTTTCCCCCAAAAATAAGTAGTTAGTCAATATTTTTTTTCCAAAATTGGAAAGCACGGACAATTTCCTATAAATAATGTCCAACAATTTTTGTGTTACGGTCTTTATTTTTTAAGATATTAGCAAATTTTGATGTTAAAGTTGGCTTTATTTTGTAGATTGGTACTTTGGCACTTATGGTGGGACCACACTACGCGGTCTTGGGTCGTACGCGCTTTTGCCTTTTTTTTCATATAGAGTTTTATGACTTTTTTACGACTTTGTCCATGGTAAAGGCCGTGCGGCCAAACAACGCGGACAAAAGGCTGTGCTTAATGGTGGGACCACACTACGCGGTCGTGGGTCGTACGCGCTTTTGCCTTTTTTTTTTTCATATAGAGTTTTATGACTTTTTTACGACTTTTTTACGACTTTGCCCATGGTAAAGGCCGTGCGGCCAAACAACGCGGACAAAAGGCTGTGCTTAAAAAGGTACATTGTGCGTCCACATACTATGAGCTTTTCAAAAGCGCGTACGCCGTTTCAAATGAGAATTGATTTTTTCTCACTCATGACTCAGAAAATTAAAAGATCACGCGCGCTTTTGGCTGGCCGTACGACCAAAAGCGCGTGGATTCTAAGTCCGCGTAGTGAGGACGGGCCTTTAGGTATTAGAGCCCTAACACAATAGAACATTTAATTTTAGCTCAAAGTTTTACTAGGAGTGGATAGGTGGACATAAAAATCGTGCTAAAAGGATTTTTGCTTTTGACAGAGCCCCAAAAAACTTCACTGCAAGTATTTCAAAAATTCTATTCAAAAAGGCTTATTGCTTGAAGTGACTAATCGAAAGGTCGTATTTCTCAAAATCCCGATCAAAAGGGCATATTTCTAAACAAATAATTACAAAAAATATAGTGCATGAATGTGCATTTAAATACAATTTTAGCATTTTATTTAGAGGAACAGGCAGTTTTTTCGATTTCTGTAAAGTTTGTTTATGATGGAAATACGCCCTTTTGAACAGACACTCCTCAACTGTCAAATTTATTCTAGTTTATAATTGCAAAAGTGTGTTGAAATTGTTTTGTTTATTATCTCGGAATGAAGAAATTTTTACTGCCAATAAAACCATTCGGCAAGTCTTGAGACGGTGAAAACCATAGAAATGCAGAATTATCGTCAGAAACAACCGCGAAAAGACCCCGTTCTGATGCATTAAGTTGTGAAAATCCGATCAATCAAAATATACTGTCATATCCCCTCCCATCGCAAAAAGCTACCTACGCCACTGATTCAAGAGTAAAGTCCTTTGGAGAATTGATAGACCCTTATGTGTACAAAGATGATACAAAAAACTCTACCTACAATGACGAGTTCTGCGAAGCGCTATCTTATGAGCAAAATCGAAAAAAGCGCTATCTTATGAG
The DNA here is from genome assembly GCA_963855945.1 of Thereva nobilitata. Classification (NCBI taxonomy): domain Eukaryota; kingdom Metazoa; phylum Arthropoda; class Insecta; order Diptera; family Therevidae; genus Thereva; species Thereva nobilitata. The sequence continues at coordinate 37,432,706 of OY979696.1, forward strand.
ATGCGACAGCGAGGTGTGCCAAGCCATCTGGAGTGAGGGGTGAAATGGCAACTTCAGCTAGGGGTGGCTTGCGGAGGGTGCAAACGGTCAAAAATTTCTGCCACTAGTATTTAACGGTTATTTAGCCCTAATAGAGCCTACATACGCAGCGACAGACATTTTTTTCAATTTCAACCCCTTTTTTACCGCCCAAACCCCTAACTCGAGATGGGTCCACTTCCCGCAAGAATGTCATATTATAAAAAATGTTTGAAATTACTTGAAGAGCTTATATATCAAACGGCAGAAGGTTGGGACGACACGACTTTTTCAAGGGCCAGCTCCCCTACCACAAGGGAACAATTAGCGGTGGCGAATACCGTATCACATATATGTAGGACCGGATAAAGAAGTAAGTAAAGAATTAAGTCAATCAACAGGTCAGCAGAGTTTTGTAATATAGACGACCGCTGCTACATACATTAAAAGTCCCTTGAAAATTTTGTAGAGAATCACTAACAATTTACAATTTAGAGTTTATTAAGGCACGGACAGAAACAACAATTGAAATACTTATACCCGGTTTTTGGCGTCGGTTTACTAAATCTTTTTTTACTACTTAAAAGAATATTTTTCTGCATTATAAAATACTACACCTTTTCCTTTCATAATTCAAATAAATTGCCCCGTAATTCGTCTCCATAAAATTCAAATCCTTCATTCTTTAAAAAGAGCACAAAGACAACAACTTACGCCCCAATTGAATATTAAATTATAATACCATAAATTAATTACTTAAATGTAATTTCCCATAATCCTTACACCGCTTGCCATAATGTAGAATCAAAAATTGTTTTCTTTGTTCATCTTGTTGGGGGTGCTTATGATTAAACATGTTAATCCTTCCATGTGGTTGTGAAGAACCCTGCTCACTGTAAACAACGGAAGAAAAGTAATCAATCAAGTTACAATAAAGAAAAAGTAAAAAAAAACGGAAAATAAAAAGGAAACAACGTGGAAAATTACCAAGCCGACACAGTGGGGGCAAGGACACCAAGAAAAAGGAAATTTTAATGAGGCAAATTGAAACGGGAAGTCCTACTTTACAAGGACGCATTCAAGCCCCCCAAGTTTATGTTTTTAGAATGATTTCAAACGTTTTACAGTTCTTAATTAAATTCTAAAGGAGAGATGAGATAATTTGGTGCTAATTCCGTTCTTATTGCGTATTTGAAAACTTTTATAAGGTTGTATATTTTCAATGCTACATAAATTGAATTTTATATTAAAATGGGTAATTGTATTTATCGATGAGTAAATGAATCACTAATTAATTGTGTTGCTATTTCAAATAGAACACGAGGATCTGATGAGCTGGACACGCATACCTCTGTGGGCCTGTTGCAGAGCTTGTGGATCCAGATGGGGTTTTGCAACCGAAAGTCATGTACTGGATATTGTCCACCATATTGGTAATTTACGGGGCTTTGGTGTGATGGCACAGAACTAAATTCAAAGAATTATCTTGGGCCATACGCACTTCGCCGACGACAGAGTTAGAGACTCTCCTCAATTTGATACCACTCCACTTTGAGGTAGAGAAATCCGCCATTAACGCTGCGCTGAAGCAGAAAACGAATGGCTCTGGACGTTGGTCTTGGACGAAGAGATTCGCGGGAATGCTATAGCACTGTCTTCTCTTTAAGATCTCAAAATTCATTCAACATATGCTATCATTCAACATTATGTTATACTCGGCTCTACCTAAAGTACCGCAGGGCAGGCGCGTACGCAGGGGGGGGGGGGTTACTGCGGGTTAAACCCCCCCCCCCATGATTCCAATAATAATAGGAAAAATTATAATTAATAAATATATCAACTTATTAAACAATTAAAAAAATATTCCGGATAACGATGTATAATATATGCTGGATTCTTTTCAAACGGGATAGCAAAAAAATAAATATCTCTCAAACTTTGGGAATATGTTCGTGAACTCGATGTGATATACCAAAATTTTTTTTAGCGCAATTGGGTGCGCCGTTTCGGAGTTACAACTGTTATTGAAAAAACGCGATTTTTCAAAAATCACGTATTTCTCATTTATTTATAGCTCTCGACAAACTCTGAGTTTCGCGATGGCCATATAGATTTTTGAAGGAAATTTTCCGTCTTTTCAGATGAAATTACGCAAAAAACAATTGGACGCATTTTTGGTCAATTTTTTGTCCAAAATTTTTTTTTCATGTCACCAATCGATTTTCTGACTCAAAAACTACGCGCCACCAAGTTTTCAGAGTAGTTCCCTTCTTTTCGGTAAAAAAATTGTAAAAATGCCCTAAATCAAAGTCTAAAGTCTTGCGCACACCACGAGACCATGATTTTTGGAGGAAAACAAGACATTTTGTGATATTCGAAAAATGGTCAAAAGTTATTATTTATGTTTCTTCACAATTTTCAATAAAAAAATTGCGATAAAAATATACCTATAGGTAATTATTTTTATAGTGAAATAACATAAAATATAATATAAGTACATAGTCCTATTACATGAGAAATTTTTTTTACCCAATATGTGTACAAAATATGTTTTGTGAACCCCCCCATGGTTTCATCCTGCGTACGCTACTGCCGCAGGGTGAACTAGTATGGTACACGGATGGCTTCGAAACAGAGACAGGTGTGGGCTCAGGAATCTGGAGTGAAAGGCCCAGATTCAGAAGTGCGATAAGCCTAAGAACCATAGCAACTGTCTTTCAAACAGAGATGTACGCCATACGGTCACGGGCCCATGAAAATTTAAGAAGGGCCTACAAAAACAAACGGATCTTTATTTTATCTGATATCCAAGCGACAATCAGAGGGATAAAGTGCAGTAGGACCAAGTCAAAATTAGTCTGGGACTGCCAACTGGGAGCTGGGTCATCGGGGCTTCAAAGGCATGAGAAGGTGGATGCCAATGGCTCGACAAGGCTCTGACTTTGAATTGATCGATCCGGAAACGGCTATTTGGGCAACCATTGGTTTGATGAAGAGGGCCCTTGCCGAACGAGCTTTGAAACATACCGAAAGCTGGTGGTCCGGACCTGGATTGTCCAGCGGTGCTTTCCTATCCCGTCTCTTAACGCGGGCAGGAAATTGTTGATGAGCACTAGGAAGAATGTCAGGACACTTTTGGCTGGCTGTTTAACGAGACCTGTTCAAGCAATCTAGTCTACAAACATGAGATAAAGAGGTGTAGTAGAATAGACAATACGTACTTTTGGACTAAATACCTCACCAAATTTCGCTGCAACAGGCAAAAATTGAAACGAAACTTGTTTTGTAATTTTAGTGCATATACGTAATCATCATCATTGGTAGGACTGCAACCTCAGTATTTTGCTCCACCTTGTTCAGTTCCTGGCTACAAGGTAGTACTAGTGGGGTTATTATCCTCCATTCTTTGAAATTTTCCTACCTATCCCAAACTATTGACCTTTAAATTTTTTATAATTAATGTAAACTTCTACGCAAAGTTAGTACAAGCCCATAGATACGAAAAGATCTGAATCTTACACTTTCATTCTTCGGTTATACCGAAATCCACCACAAATACACGTGCTTTGTCAAAATCTAACTTTGCCTCAATACGTCAAAGCAGATGTCATCGAGTCAACCTTTGCATCCCTTAGGATGCTTAGATGACCAGCCACGGATAGATCACCTTTTTAGGGCAGGCACTCATTGCAACTAAATTACTTAGGCAGGCAATGTGTTGCAGATTTTATAGTACAACTGTCCTTCATCACCTTCGTTTTTGCTCTAGGCCAACACACTATAGCAACGTAGGTGTAGGTGACCATAGGCTAATCACTTCACATAGATCCAATGCATAACCTTCAAAGACGCGAATTTTCATCACTGGCAATCTCTATGGTCACGCAATTTAAGGTGAGAGCTCTGAAATTCAGCGTCTGTCCTCGAGTTTCGTAAATGGTACGAGCATTTTCTGCTGCGGTTAGTAATTATTTCCTTATCGATGCAGCAGTTGCGACTCAGACCAAAGGAATTTAGCATTACAGCAGAAACGATTTTATCAGGCTTACCCAGAACCGTTCTTATTATGTTGTCAGCGTGGCATTGAGCTTTAAATCCTGACGAAATTAATTTTCTTTATCACAACATCGATTATAAAAGCCGCGAGAGCACCTTTAAAGCGCTTTGAGTTTGACGGAGTTGGTGCAGTAGCGTGGTGCAGTAGCAGTATATGAGGTATTATCAGCATATGAGGTATTATCAAGATGTTCTCTGCAGACATCAATCACTTAACAACATTTTCAGTAGCAGTATTATGAAGTATTATCAAAGACACACTTGATGCAAAAAATGGACATGCCGCCTTTACGTTGAGGCTTTTCTCACAATCTCTGACAAGTGACGGCGGTTTCAGTAAATTTACCAGCCTGAGGGAAAATTCCTTCACTTGAAGTGACGTTGTAATCGAAATTTCACTTCATCTAGAAATGCAAGCTAATTATTATGGATTTAATTTAGGAGAAAAGAAGTAAAGCTGATGGGGCCTAAAGAGTGGCATGTTGTTGACTTCGCTCGAGTTATTGCAATGTACACAGCAATCTCTAGTCGAAAAGATAGTTGAGACAATAGTAAAAAAACTGCCAACGCTAAAACACTGTTTTATTTCACCGCTTTAGCCCCTAGTCTACCCATTCCGGCATTACAGTCCCAACACAGGGAAATATATCGCCAGGTACTTCTTTTGTAAGTAGATATATGAAGGAGAATAAGCGTTTCCAAGCCATACCTAAACAAAGCTTAGAATATCTCATCCCTGAAAATTTGAAAAATTCGAACCCATTAATCGCTATTAATCTATTTTGCCGCTTTTACCACAATGACTGTTCCACTGAAATAAATAACTTTCGGCTATGTTTTTCCCGCAACACAAGACTGGTCCGCTGGGCTCACTCGCACAGTGGAACAGTCGTTTATAACTAGAACAACTTGACTGTGGAACAACCTTTCACAGTCAGTTTTCCCGACCTCATAGAACATCCAATAGTTCAAACGCAAGATTCATCGCCTTCTTCCTCCCCTTAATCTGTCTGATTTCATATTGGAATGAATTGTAATGCAAAAGGTTGCCGTTATACCTTCGACCTAGGACCTCGCAATGCTAATCGAAGGGATCTTTCGATCTAGAAAGTAGGCATTACGCATTCGAAGGATAATGTACAGAATCAACTCTGGAAGGTTTCCGTTGCCTACTGGGATAAGCTTTGACTTACAGTTTAAAAAAACACATTATCATGCACCCCTGCATCACTAATCTTTCTAATTATTGGCCGTGAGTCGAATGTAGCTTTTTGTCACTATTGCTTGGAGATAAATGCAGCAAAGCGGCATGTGACGATTTGTTAAATATAAAAACAGTGCAATATGTCGCTAATAAGAATGTGAAGCTTTGGTATACCCGAGTAAAAATAATTTAGTTGGTTAATTTTCTTACTAGCACGCACGCGACCGGTGCAAGCGCGCATAGCGAACAAATAGGAACGCCACAAAAGTATGCACGCACCCGCCACAGGGATGCACGCTCCCGCCACAAGCACGAAAATCTAAAATTTTGTTAGCTAGAGGCATCCCCTGGCACGAAAATCTAAAAATTCAGGCATGTACATTTATAAATACATCCGCATCGGCAAACGCGAGTGTTGTTTTACCAAGCAGTCCCCCAGCTAAACACTAACCACTTCCAATGCTGCTTGACCTACGCAATCGAACGAGAACCTTTTTACTGAGTATGCTATTAGCACCCTTTATGGTCACCAAGATAGTCAGTGATGGATTTACGCTTAGCCCCATGAGGCCCGGACCTAGGGCGGCAAAATTTTAGGGGCGGCAAAATTTTAGAGGCTACAAAATTTAAAGAACTACTGAAATTTTAAAAATCGATTTAACTCGTTTGCTGTTCTGGAGAGAGATCCTTTTCTACTCCAAAAAGAGTGACAAGCTATTTGCGTGTAAGTATGGGCCAAGACAATCTCAACTTGATGTGATGTTTTCGCCCAAGCTTAAGCAAGAAAAAAGTTTATTTGATATGTGATAAGTCAATTTTAAATATTTTTCACCGTCCAACAGAACTGGAGAAATTAAAAAAATAGTGTAGCAATGCACATTTAGTTATGGCCCCGATTTTTTTTTGCTCATCACTGTCAGACTTTTGGCACTTAGTGATGACCAAAAAGTCTTGCTATCTTGATCTTGCAGTCTTGTCTTGTCCTGTCTTTTCTTGGTTTGCTTTGGTCTTGCTAAATGTGCAATACCAGGCAAGACTGCAAGACTAGTTTTGCTCATCACTATTTCAAACATATTAGTCTAAAGCCAAAAGTCACGATGTAAATTATTTTCGTCATCAAATTAAAACTGTTCAAAATCTATAGGATCAGTATTCCTCAAAGAAATTTATTGAAGGCGCTTAGCATTATTTGTTCTCAATTAAATGATAATGGCAGATTAATCTGTTAATCAGAATAAATTGACGAATCTATTGGCCTCCCTTCTATTTAGACGTATTGACCCGGAAACGTAGGAAATTACTATCTAGCTCGAAGGAGCCTGAAACCCGTTCAAGTGCTCCTTCAGACTGAAATCAAAGCAGGGCAGGGTGATTGATGATAGAAGACCTGCAAGCATACACCACCGCAATGTGTCATGCTTCGCCTTCGCCTTCTTGGGATGATGTGCTCATCGTGAAACCGCTAGGATGTGTTGCGAAAGCCTGGAACTGCTATAAAGATTGCAGAATGATTTGTAAAAGGAAATTTCTTTTGGTTATCTAAAGACGCCAAACGGATATTCTTTAAGATCGTTTAACTTTAAAAAAATGCATTATATTTTAATGGAGGGGAAATGCATTAAAACCACTACTGGAACTCCACCAATATTTCTGTTAAAATTATAATCATAGAATGGAAATTTCTATTTTAAAGCCATCATAAAAATAGATTAATGTAGCACACTTCTTCAGTTGTGTTATGCTTCAGGCTGTGAAATGACCGACAGTCATAAAATCTGCCATTTATTGATTGTGATTATTTTGAATGAGATTTGTGATTGTCAATTTGTTTGAGTAACTTTCGTGTTCTGTATTTAACAGAAAATCGATGATTTTGTATTAAATCTGAAATTGACAGAATTTACAATATTTATCGACTTTTATACAGAAAATATTTATCCAGCTGCGGATTCGAGTATTCTGTCATTATCAGATTTCATCTTTCTTCCATATTTTCAACTCAGATTGAAATAAAAAGTTGATGATGATGGGTAATGTGCAATGTGTAAATGGGGACTGTAGGAATATGTGATTATCTGTTTATAGTAACATGAAAAAACACCACTTTATTATACACATTGAACAAAAGATATAAGGTTTTATTTATTTTAGAAGCACGACACATGATTTGACTGAACTAGATGCTGCAGCCGTGACCTTCCAATTTATCCAAGTCAACATAACGAGACAGAAGAAAAATCGACGTCTTTAAGTGGGAAGCTCTCGTCCTTATACCAGGTAAGTCGTCGATAGTTGCTGTAGCTATAAGACAGCAAACGATTTACTATTCTCAAACTGTAAGAAAATATCACGACTTTTATTGAAAGTAGAAAGAATTAATGTATCTTGTGAGACTAGAAGCGAGATAAGCTCAATAAATGCAGTATAATATAGATTTTTAAAAAATTATGCCTTGCTAACACAGAAATGGAATCATAAGCGTAAAATCCTAATAATTTTTAGGTATCAGAATATTACTATCAAGACTGCATGTTAATACACCATATAGTTTCGGAAATTAAAGTAGAGACGTTTTTGATATTACTTTAATCCAGAAAAGTGATTTTCGACAATTCCCGAGTAAAAATAAAAGATGGATGGGCGAACACCGGCCGCTGGACTTTTTAAGAGGCATATGATGGCGGTCAAGTTTTTAACCATTTTTAACGGGAGCACATACGGCCAAACTTGACCAAAAGATTTAAATGACCGAGTAATGAGTTGTACACACGGGCATACGACAGCAAATTCGAGCCAAAAAATACGATGGCCTTATAAGCTGGATTTCATGATGTTTTCATCAGTAAATACTCAGTGAGTTTTGAGTTTTATTGCGGAGCGACTTTCACACTTTCCCCCAAAATCATTTCTTTGTTGAGTAGAAGATTTTTTCACTTTCTATATACAGAATTCCTGCACTCTTTATCGTGAATCGAAAAAATTTTCATACATTTTCTTTCTTTTTCTTATTTTTTATTCACTCGTGTAGTCTGGCAAAAATATAATAAAAAGTAGTAAATAAGAGAAAAAAATTGTTCGTTTCTTTTATTTAGGCGACCATTTTACCATATGAGCAGCCACTGTACCGTATGCCCTTTATTGGAACTGTAAGTCCACGTACCGCCGCCCCGTCATATAGGGCCGTATAGTCCGACAAACAACCAGAGTTTATGCCAAAAACATGCAATCTTAGTGTGGTTTTATGCTTTGAAAAATGGCCCGCTTTATAGGGGCTATTTGGACCTCGCCGATTTCGGACCTGAAGGCTTCGTGCCGCTCGTTCTTCAGGTGGAGAAATTTGCTATAAATTCCTTTGCACTGAGGCTGTTAAGACCTTAGTATTCAATACCAATTACAATTAACTTTAAATGGCCAGGATGCAGTTCAATTCTGTTGTCTTAAGAGAAGTATATCAAGTGTGTAAGTCAAGAAGTTTCATATCAAAGAATAATTCTCTTAAAAGTATAACGCATTGTTTTTTCGCACATACATATGTTTTGCTGAGGCTGTGAATTATGATATCTACACTTTATAAAATATTAGAATGGCACTAATTAGACCAAGTATTTTTTTTGTGCGGTAGTTCCAAGCTCAGTTGTACTAGCAGTCCGTTGTGTCGTTTATCACCTCATGGTGCAATGTCTAGTAGAGTAAGCTTAGTACGGTGATATAATAGGTTTAGGACTATGGAAGTGCGGGAGGTTATTGAAGGAGCTGGCGCAGGCGCGGATCTAGAATTTTATTTTGGGGGGGTCACGGAATTAAAAGCGGCGAGAAAAAATGTCTACTCCTAAGGGCCTATTTTGACGGTTCGCTCCCAGGAGCATTCCTCACGAACTTTGTGGATGAAAGAGGTAGTGGGGCAATGCCGCGGCTGGCATATGTGCAGGATGTGCAGCTGCACAGGGCTCCGTAATTTTGGGGCCCCGCTAGCGAAGCGAGGGAAACATTTTTTTTGCAATAAAAATCATTTGAATTCATTATTTGCATTTTTACTTCATTGAGAATGGGCCACACAAATGAGTATGGGCCACATAAATCAGCATATGGTCCATTATTCTGTCGCGGGGACGGGTTTGTATGAAGAAAAATGCGCGAGCGAAGCGACCGAAATTTTTTTTGGACTCTCCCCAAATCCCCAAATTGTCTGGCCGCGGCACTGTAGTGGGGTTGATGAGAGGTACCACCCCACCTCTCCCTTCATCCACAAAGTTCGTGAGGAACGTTCCTGGGAGCGAAGCGTCTAAACAGGCTTTTTTAGGGACAAACACAAAATTAACAAAACGAACAAAACTAACCGAATTTTCTCGTGGATTAAAAACAAACGTAGTCCGCTCAAATGAGACCGGTGCCAAGTGAAGGATTCACAACCCGCAGTTCGAAAAAAGGATTGTTTTTGAGAAATATGTGAATTTTAGAGTTTTTTCGCCTTTTTCTCTATTTTGTGGAGAACCTATGCATTTTGCTGAAAATATCAAAGTTGGAGAGCATAAAATTACCCACAAACTTTACTTTTAGAATTTTTCGCAACTCCGCATATTTTCGCCGATGGAGGCCGTTTTGCGCCATTTTTAGATTTTGAGCTAAAATTATGCATTTATATGAAAAACTAAATGAGATCAAAGTGGTAGTTGTAGTTTTTCAACGGCCTTTCTTTGGACGTTTTGATTATCAACAGAGTCTGAAAAAAGGGGCAAAACGAGCTCTACCGGCGAAACAAAGTCGAATTCGAAAAAACAGTGAAGGCAAAATTTGCAGGAAATTTTATGCCTTATAACTTTGCTCTTTTGGTATTTTGACCAAAATGCATAGTTTCTCTTAAAAATAGAGAAAAGGCGAAAAAACTATAAAATTCACACAATTCTCAAAAACAACCCTTTTTACGAACTGCGGGTTGTGAAAATCATGCTTAGACAATAGTCCAGTCAATTTAGACATCCGAGGGTACAGAAATTCACACCAAGCTGGAAATTGGTAGGATTGTTCAAAGCACCGTTATAAATGAAATGTAAAAAGTCCTCATCGATCCGGCACCTGGAACCTGGATTTACTCGGGGTCAAAGGTCACAAAAACGGGTTTTTCGCGATTTTCAGCAAAACGGTAACTTTTATCATAAAATAGTGTTTACAAAGTTTGTAGATTATGCGATTACCTACAAAAAAGGATCTTATACATTTTCCCGTACGAATTGTCATTCATGAGATATCGCCGTTTTAAAGATTTAAAGCACTCATATCCCCTCACTTGCAACTTGTATGGCCGAATTGCCATTTACTTAAACTTTAATAACTTCTAGACCGATTATAGTAGAGCAACGTAATTAGGCTCATATTTTAGGTAAATGTGGATTCTTTTATTTGAAAGAAAGAACAGAAACCTGAGTGACTCCGTTTAGAAGATATGTAGGTTCAAAGTGTGAGGAAAATCTGGAAGTCTGCAGTGAAACCCTATAACATGCACACGTTTCCACGCCACCTATGAGGTAGTGTACTTAGCGCGTTTTTTTTAACGTGGTTTCCCCAGTAGACCTATTCCACGGGTCAGTTGTGATCCTGTTTAATTTGAAACTATTGCAAAATAATGGATATTAGCAGAAATTGAAAAGATAAAAGCAATTTAAGTATAGATATGCATGTTTCGTTAAAAATACCAAAAGTAAAAAACAAGTACAATTAGCTTGTCTTCCTCCAACCTCAGTTGCTGCTCATCAACATCTTTTTCGGGTATATTACCAAGTTCAAGTGTGGCTTGGTTATCACCTAGACCCTACAGAGCGGGGTTGGAAGTTGGTCAACAATTCATTAGAACCAGTTCAAACTTTACTTACACCTGCGCCGGAAAAACTGCTGAACACAATTTTTTGCAACTGCAAAAAGGGATGCAGTGCTAAATGTGGTTGCAAAAAAGTCGGACTGTTTTGTTCTCTGGCATGTACACATTGTCAAGGCCGGTCGTGCTCTAATATTGAATCACCAACAGTGGAGGATCCGTTTGATTCCAACGAGGCGACATGCGATACATCGCTATTAACGCAGTTTACATGCACTCAGTATGAAGATGAAGAAGAACAAGAAGAACAAGAACAACAAGAAGAAGAACAAGACGAACAAGAGCAAGAAAATCAAGAAGAAGGACAAGAAGAAGAATTTGAAAGTTACGACTCGGACGATTAAATTTCACTCCTTCTTTTTAACTTAAATTGCTTTTATCTTTTCAATTTCTGCTAATATCCATTATTTTGCAATAGTTTCAAATTAAACAGGATCACAACTGACCCGTGGAATAGGTCTACTGGGGAAACCACGTTAAAAAAAACGCGCTAAGTACACTACCTCATAGGTGGCGTGGAAACGTGTGCATGTTATAGGGTTTCACTGCAGACTTCCAGATTTTCCTCACACTTTGAACCTACATATCTTCTAAACGGAGTCACTCAGGTTTCTGTTCTTTCTTTCAAATAAAAGAATCCACATTTACCTAAAATATGAGCCTAATTACGTTGCTCTACTATAATCGGTCTAGAAGTTATTAAAGTTTAAGTAAATGGCAATTCGGCCATACAAGTTGCAAGTGAGGGGATATGAGTGCTTTAAATCTTTAAAACGGCGATATCTCATGAATGACAATTCGTACGGGAAAATGTATAAGATCCTTTTTTGTAGGTAATCGCATAATCTACAAACTTTGTAAACACTATTTTATGATAAAAGTTACCGTTTTGCTGAAAATCGCGAAAAACCCGTTTTTGTGACCTTTGACCCCGAGTAAATCCAGGTTCCAGGTGCCGGATCGATGAGGACTTTTTACATTTCATTTATAACGGTGCTTTGAACAATCCTACCAATTTCCAGCTTGGTGTGAATTTCTGTACCCTCATACCTATTTTTTGGTCTAATTTGACCGGACTACAACCCATATCCTTCACTTGGCACCGGTCTCATAGCTGTGGGAAAAATTTCTTTAATTGTTCCTAATTTGAGCGGAGAAGGGCAGAAAACGTGCCCTAATGTGCTTTTGATGAAGACACGCCCTTTCTTGTGACTGAAGCTAACTTCAGAGTTTACAAATCAAAATATATAGAAAGAGTATAGATCAATCTGTTGACCTTGAAGGTCATTTTTTAAGGTCGTTGCTTTAATTTGCAAAAAAGTTGGGTCGGTTTTGGACGTTTGGTTATTTTTTGTTTTTGTTTTTTTAGTTGGATCAATTTTGTTTTTTAAACAGTGAGCGCTTTTGGGGGGGGTCATGACGAAAATAAAACGAACGGGCTAATCTGGTGTTATAGGTAAGTTTGCCGTGGAGACAGGATAGCGCTGATTGCCATACTTCATCGAAAGGCTTGGAGATATCTCACCAAATCGATGCAAGTTTTGATTGAGGTGTTGTGTAAGGCACACTAAAAGATCGCCGTGTACTTTTTTATCTGAAGCCGTACTGGATAAACTTCAGAGAAATGTGATAGGACAAAAAGTTTGCGCAGTGGTTTTTCTAAAGGTGATACACATATCTTTGGGAGGAAGGAGGTAGATTATCTGGTCCAATGGATTTATTGGCATCGAGCACGTTGAGGGACCTCGTTTAGGCACATATATTAAGCGTTTCAGAAGGTTCGGGATAGGGGATGACAAGGTAGACTCTTCTTCAGGAGCTGGGTATTAGCCATTGTCCAATAATGTCATACGTCTTCTGAAGCATAATTGTCATTATGTATTCATCCTAGTGACTAATAATGAAGAGAAACTGTTTACTACCCAATGCGCCTTTTCCATAATGATTGTTTGGCAATCTTCCGGCCATGATTCTGCTATCTCCGCCTAAAACCTTCAGTACCTGTCCGGAATCACTTATTCGCAACCTTGGTAATGGGTATTCAGGTGAAACTCCAGGGCTTCCATAAAGGACTCTGTCTACGTACCCTCTTTCCGTCTGACTCTGACTTGTCGCCCGGGTGAAAATATAAAACTGAAAAACGACTGAAAAGAGGCTGAAAAATGAATTTTAGACGGAATTCTGTCCGAAATAAGGCGGAAATTATTATTTACACTGAAAACTGGGTAAATGTATAGTATCTATAACTGCCCCACTTCCGTTTTTTTGAAATTTTCAAATTTTATGTATTTTGGTGTGTAGAATCCATTTATGAAAAAATTAATTGCCGCTGACGCACCGTTTCTGAGTTATGCAATTTTAAAGTTGCTAAATTTCACTTATTTCGAACGTGAAAATCGCTACATCAGTATTGTTTCCGTTCGTTTTCCGACTGCTCTTAAACATTGAAAAAATTAGTAATATTTCAGTCTGTTTTCAGTCTTATATTTTCACGCGGGTCTTCCCGACCTATGTCCGTGCCCTGAAGTAAGAAGAGTTTCCTATATTACAAATTGGCAACTAGCAGAGGAAAAAAATGTATACCGAATTCTATGCGAACTTGAACAATTTGACATTCTCTCAAGGCTCAAAAAATTCAGTAGAATTGTTAGTCCACGCACCTCGTAAGCCAGAAGCAATAATAGTAAAAAATATTTTGCCACGGGCTTAGCAGCCACGAAAAGAAGAGCCTAGTAAGATCCAAAAGAATGGAAGAGATTAATCGCATTGGCCTAAGTCCACCAAGAACTGCAGAGTGCCGAAGGAAGGATACTCCAACTTAAAGATTAAGTTGAAAACGTTTGTATGAAGAAAATAAATTTTTTAATGATGTTTAAATGAGACACAATGAAATCATATACAAAAATTAAGTTATTCAGTTGTCACTAGTTATCACGTGACTGGTCGTAATAATAAAAGAAGAACACTTTACCTTTTCATAACTCCTTCAAACAATATATTCGCCATTGAATTAACACACATATTATTCATTTTAATACAGAGCAACTACTGACCTATGAATGAAAAAACTAGTTTCATTTTATATTCATAACGAAATACCAAAATGTATGTCATAAGCAAATAATAGAAGTTATTCTGCATTCATAGTATATTTTTTATCATCACTTCCATTAACAACTTGACTTTTATCCTTGTAATAGTGATTTGTGGTGTGAATACATACCTGATGCAAACCTGAAACAATTTCTCATTTCCATTACTTTTTTGTATGCCGTTAGAATAGTAGAAAGATATTTTGAAAAAGATTGTATGTTTTTATTATTGCTCCCCAAATTATTTGCTTGTATTTAGCATCACGAACTTGGAAGTTCAATTTTATATAATTCATATCAAAACATGCTCAGTTGCAAATGCTAACAAATAATATTAAAAAGAAATTTTTTTAAAATAAACAAAAATGCTGACAGATATCTTTTGTATAAAATTTAAATTTGCCATTTCGCAAAAAAATTATGTTGTTTATTGTTCTTTAGGTTTAGAGCAGCTCACCCACGAACAAGTTGATTTTTTTTATGAGCTCTAGCGATCAAATTACAAGGTAGAAAATATTAATCCATAATATGTTAATCCATAATTAATATTCCGGGAATTCCATGTGATACTATTCACGAAAATGAGGTTATTTTAGTATACATTGAGAGAGTTTATGGTGCTACATTATCAATAGGTTCCTTAAGGTTATGCTATAAGACGATGATTATCCGAAATTAATTAATGATTATTCCATAATTAATTGAAGAAATAAGAAATGACATAAAAGGCAGAAAATTACATCAATTTTATTTGGTAAACAATAGAATCAGATTGCAAATTAACAATTGCAAAGTAAGTGGTATGGTTTTTTTGGTATTATAGACTTTGTCATTTCTCCTTCAAATTACAATTATAATATTCTTCTATTCCTCTGTTGCTAATGACAATATTTTTTTAGATTAACCAAAGTTTGACTGTATGGTCTTTATACTTCTAGAAGATATTTCAAAAATCACGTTGAATTCAAAATTTGTATAGGGATACAACTTATTTCGCGATCATTATAACGAGTTTATTACATAGTAGATAGTGTAGGATTAATATTATCCAATACTGCCTTATTAAATTAAAAAAAGGAGCAATTTATCCAGTTCTTTTGAACAAGATTAGTGTGAACAGGTAGTTGTTTGGGCAATAATGCAAGAATGCCTGGACCGAGTTAGTACCTGGGCAGCCCGCTGCGGTCTGGCAGTCAAACCAGGCAAAACTGAGCTAATGATATTCACTACGAGAACGAAAATTCCCAGCTTCAACCTCTCCAGGTTAGATGAGCATACCCTCACTTTATCTATCCTCCAGGGTGAAATTTCTGGGTCTAATCTTGGGCCAAAAACTCAAATGGAAGTCGAACATTGAGGAATGGGTAAAGAAAGCTTACATAACTTTCTACGCTTGTAAAAAGACCTGCAGCAAGAAATGGAGTCTCAAGCCAAAGATGCTCCTGCGAATGTACACATCTGTGAAACGTCCAATTCTCACGTAATGTACTGTGATGATTTATGCGCCATCTATTACAGCTTGGAGACAACTGTTATTTGTAACGACTTTAGAACTTGACGTTTGTAATGATTTATGTACTAAGGGCCTGTGTGAATTCTATGACTAAAATTTAGTGTCGATAATACAGTATTTAGTCTCTTGGCGAGTAGACTAAATTTTTCGACAGTTGACTAAATTGTTGTTATGGTTACAATTTAAATATTTGAATAACTGACAGAATTTAGTCATCAAAAGAATTCACACAGCAATTCCCTACATTATCCACAAAAACTGCAAAATTTAGTTTAGTCATCAATTTAGTCACTATTCGCACAGGCCCTAATCTTGGCGCCATCTACTAGATTGGAATGTGAACAAACGTTAATTAAAAGGCAAAGCTTTTAGAAGCTTCGGGAAAAAAGAATATTCGCGTACCAATGTTCAACACTATGGTAGAAAAATCGGGTACGTGGATAAATACCCCGTTTATGACTAGGTTCAACCTAGGTTCAACCCAGGTTGAACCCAGTCATAAACGGGGATCGAGTTGAAACTGGGTCCATTCAACCCAACTCAGCTCTCCTACCTGGGTCGAGTTGATATTTCTCCTCATAAACCCGTGTTGAGTTGAAATTGGGTTGAAGTGACATTTGTTTTGTTTGTTTACCATCCGTGAAGCCTGCCTTCGGCGTTAGTTTTGTGTTCGGTGTTTTTGTAGCGCGTTAATTATTTTATATTAACTATATATGTAAAAACAGTGGAAATTTAATTTTGACAATGGCTAAAAGAAATGTTTGGGAGCATCAGGAAACAAAAACTATGTTAGAAATAATGCGGGAACAAAATTCCCTTCACCATTTTAATGGAAAACTGTATAGGAAGTCAGAAATATTGAAAAAGAATTAACAAAAAGAGGTTATGTTATGATGTTAGTTCAACCCGATTTCAACCCAAAGTGAATTCAACTCGGAATCATATACGGTGGTCGAAATTTCAACTCAACCTTGACTCAACTTTTCAACCTATTCATAAACGGGGTAAAAGGAGGAGCATGGATATATAAATGCAGCGGCAGCGGCATTTAGAGCCAGTTTTGATTTGGAAAGCGATTAAAGAGCTCTAAAGTGACCTAAAGCGATAAGTGGTTATTAAATAGTGAATTAAATAGCGATAAATAGAATTTAATAGTGTGCGATATTAAATTGATAGTGATTAAATAGTGAACTTTAAGAATTGTGTTTTAGTTTCTAATAAATAAGTTTTGTGTGAATATTTAAAAGTGTATTCCTTAATTAATCCTACGAATCCGTTAAGCAGTAAAAACGTAGCAGTACGCTGCTGTGGTGCCCAGCGCTGTGCAGATCCCAAGGACGACAACAATAGGGGCAACAGGTGCCTAGATAACTTGCCCCACGGGCGCCATGTTCTCTTGCACCTGATCCTACCCGACCTTCACAACAAACAACTACCCTTCGTGCATTGCTCTTAAAACTGAAGAAATTCGCGACTTGAACCTCAAAACCCTAGGGTCATAGCAGCATTAAGTGTGAGGAACTTGGTCAGCGGGCCTACAAGTATATATTATAAGATGAGTATCTGTGCTATTTAGACGACCAGTACTCACTATGTGTACAATGTACATACACTGTACATAATGGTGCATATTTCGGCCAATACGTTGACTGGGAATGGTGAGAAATTGAAAGAGATTCATTGCATATTATCGCAAAACTGAAATTGCTTTAACATTTGAAGGAAAATAGATGAAATAGTAAAGTAATTTATATTATTGAAGGGAATTTAATTCTCTATAACCCTTTTGCCGGCATTTATTTTTTGGGTGCATCGTTGAAGAGTTATCTGGTCAAAAAGAGCAAAAAATGTGAGGCAAAAGTGTTTTTTTTCCACAATTAGAGACTTTCAAGAGCAGATATCTCGAAAACTATACAAGATATCGAAAAACTTGACTGAGTAAAACTTGTAGCAAATTTAATCTGCTTTCATTTTGTATAGAGTAGTCATGTCGCTAGGACGCATAGTTCCCGAGATATAAGCGAAAACCGAAAAATGGGACTTTCAAACCCCCCTCCGCCCCGGCTCAAGGGCTATGGGTAGGGACTTTTGATATGTTCACCTCCTTACTAGTCCAAACAAAGTTACGAAGTGAAAAATTGTGTTCCAAACATTTCCCTCTATACGCTTTCGTTGCCTGGCCTATTAGCTGCTACTGATGGAAAAAAGTCAAGATTTTTGATATTTAGAAATTCATCATCTACCTTTTTCATCAGAACAGATATTACAAAAACTCTATTGTTTTTCCCGTATAAAATCAGGTATATAGAATGATTCTACTAGGCTTGATCCTTATTTTAATCTTGTAATCAAAAACGTCTTAATGAATTAAATAACTTTATTTTCTCAATAATTCCATTTAAAATCAATTTGAAAAGGTGAAAGACTGTTAACTTAATGCCTAATTGCTATTCCTGTCTTTCGTGATATCCAATCCAAAAACGATGTTACTCGTGTGAATACAGTTGGGAATCCTTTCTCGCAGCCTCCGCCACTCACGTAAGATGCAATGCCAACAACAACATTTGTTCCGTGAGCTTCTTTGGCCACCAATGGATCACCTGAATCACCAGGGCATATTGATTGGACATTCCCAGAGACGCAGATATTTGAACTGTTAATTCTGAATATATTTGGGAAAGCCACAGTACATTTACTTTCAGGAAGTACTCTTAAATTTGCATAAAGAAGTTCGTTTGAAGTACGACCAGAATTACCATTTTTTCCCCAACCACTCAATATTACCATATGTCCTTCGAGTTGTGCTTGCAGCATGGTTGGCCGTGGTAACTTGATTGTCTGAACGAAATGGTTAAGATGTACTTTAGCTGGTAGCCTAATAAGAGCGATGTCATTTTCATACTTGCTTAGGTCATATAATGGGTGAACGAACATATGCTTGCTAGATACTTCGATCATTGCATGATGGTTCTCAGGATTGCTTTTGAGTCGTGGCGCCAAAAATACTCTGGCCTTTGATTTCCTGTTCAGATAAGAACAAAAAATTAAAACATTATCCTTAAATATTCCCGAAAAATCTTACCCAAGAGCACAATGTCCCGCTGTAAGCACAAAGTTCTTAGAAATAAGACACCCTCCGCACAGTTCAATAATAGGGTCTTTATGATCTTTAGAATATTTCACCATGTCGAGTAAAACTTGATAAGGAAAGTGATGAGGCTTGGCTACATTCCCTCCCAAGATTCGCCCTTGAATTGATACATCGGGGCCGGGCGCTCCTGACTGCTCCTGATCTGCTTGCTTAACATTTTTCCAGTTAATGTCGTCTACAAAAGATCCAAAAACTGCAACTACAATTGCACTGAGAACTATAACTGTCTTCATCTTGTCACGGTTGGTCTAAAAGTTTTGAAGTGCTTCACTAAATTTTGGTATTTATACTGTAAATTAATCGTATAGTATAAGCTAACTTTTTCCTACAGTTATGGAAATGAAAATAATTCTTCAGAATCTCATTATAATTTTTATCGAAATGGTCTTTGTTATTCGGTTACAATTTTTCGCGGTAATAATTCATTTTCCTTGACGAATTTCTATAGCAGCAATAGAAATTTATCAATTCTGCTACATTCGTATGGTAGAACAAACGGTCGATAGTAGAGCGAACGGTGTCGTCACCAATAAGTTTAACGGCCCTTTCTACACTTTATCTAGCCACGTGAAGGTGGTTTTCGAAGACCCAACCATGCTTGTTGCGAGATTCAAAATAAGGGGTGTCCATTAATTACGTGAGTTGTTTAGCGGGGGAGGGGGTCGAGTCGAATCTGACGTGGGGAGAGGAGGGTTTTGGATAATATCTCAGGAAATAATATAATTTTATATAATTTTTTTTCCGCAAGAAACAGTATAAAATTGCGAGATGTATGTTTCACTGGGTTCCGGGACTTAGGAACATAGATGAGAACAAGAAAGCCGTCTATTTAGCTAAGCTTTCCAGGTTTCAGAGTTCGAGACGGTTGGTAGCCCAATAGGCGGGGCCAAAGGGACTATTTTTGACTATCACCTACTGGTAGCCAGTCAAAGGTGGAGCTTACTGGAGATCTAGGGGCCTATTCTGGATGAGAATGTCGTCAATGTTCTTACTACGAAAGTCGATTTTTGTCGAAAATAGTCGATAAAAGCATAAATATGAGTCGATTACATTTTTGACGTCGACTTGACACTTGTAATCGTAATTCTTTAGAGCGACAATAAAGAAAGAACAACGGGCCTTCTAAACATAGCTCTAAGAGATATTGCCAGAATTACGGCAATCATCGCAGGCCATTGGCCGAAAGGGATCACTCTTCAAGGTTGGGTATTCCGCATAGCGTCTCTTGCCTGCCGTAGATGAGGGAAGGCGAAGAAGAGGGAAACCCACGTTCACCTTCCTGCGTAAATGCCCGGTTCTAGCTACAACCAGGCTCCGCATACTAGACGATCTGGAATACTTAAAAGAGATCTCTAGACTAATGTTTAGTGCGGTGATAAGCTTCCTATACGCACGGGATGGCTTCAAACATTCGCCACAGTTTATCAACCAAACATCTAACTTTAGCTACATGAGTTTGTGGCATTAAAACGTCGGGCCATAATGCTAATTCGGCTTTCGGTCGCACTGGAGGCAGCCCTACAAGATTTAAATGCCAGCAGTGGCGTTCAGTCTGTTATCTTAATGTTTTAACTTACTTCCCTAAAGGCTATGTTGGAAAGATTTCCTCATATGATGGACCACCTCTTCAAGATAGGGTTATGTTAGTTTTGGTAGATAAACAAAGCATTAATAATACTTCTGACGATTCTGAATCGGGAATTTTTTTTGCTACGGTAATAAAAATAACGTCTTGAGAGAGAACTAATTTTTTGTTACATAAATTTGCCTCTGTAAACTGGATAAAACGCCTATTCCGTAAAATATTGCTATTCAGAATTTAAAAGCAAACTTAATTATTATAATATGTCGATACAATTAATACTCCTAAATAAAATAATTAAATTAAATTTATTTTAACGACATTTATCAGATAATAGAACAGACCTAAACTAGCTCCCGTCTTTGGTCTTTGACCTAAACGATAGTCGGCACACTTGTGCGTAATTTACCAAGTTTAATCCTAGACACATAACATCTGAAAATAAAATGAAAAAATGACAGTTCTTATTCGGCCGTCAAGATCGTTGTCTGTCTTTCCAGGGTATTGAGTAATGTAAAAGTGCGAGTTTTTTGTGATTTTTTGGTTTAATATCCAAAATCATGGAGTATATCAATGAGGGCATTGCTTTAGGTGTTGATCTACTCATCCTTGGGCTGTGCTTCAAGGAATATTGCGGTTATAAGAAGACACTTCAATCCCTGAAGGTTTTCTAGATATTTCTGTAATTTCAAGCTTTCTCTTTAACTAAATATGTTATTTTTATTTAAAAGGATGCCCCTCAGTTACTTATTAATGAAGATCTTAAAGAACATGTTACAAAACAGGCAGATAAGAAGATTCCTTATGCTGTTGTACGGGGTACTGTCACACCGATTGGAGCCCCAATCAGAAGTGTTATGTCACCATCAGTAACAGGTGTCCTTCAAGTAATAAAATTGAGGTAAAATGCTCCTAAACAGGGATCTGCAATAAAATATTTATTGTATTATAGCGAACATAGAGTAGCCAGAGGATTTGCTGGATTCTGGACAGAGCACCGAAAAATTATTCATGTATCATCTAACGAAATTCCCTTCATGATAACAAATGGGGATTACGGTGTAGAAATTATAGATGGCCTATCATCGGCTGTTCTTGATTTAGATGTCGTTTATGATAATTATGAACCATCATCTTTATCATTATTTGATCATATATTTGGTTTCTTTTCGGGAGTTCGTCAAAAAGGAATTCAAACAACAGAAGAAATTTTACGTGATGGTAGTTTTATCACTGCAATTGGGGAGATTGAATTAGAAGGGAAAACCCTAAAATTGCAATCATCATCATTAGGACCTATGTTTCTTACAACCGCTACTAAAAGTACACTTCTTAAAAAGTTTGAGGAAGCAAAATCTTCAATGATGTATGTAAAAAAGAAGTAAGTCTCATGAGTTGATTAATTTTATGTCGATTTCTAGGGTTAAAATGTTCATACTTGGTGCCATATCGGCCGTCTTGGTGGGTATAATAGGTAGAAAATTTTATCATAAAAAGAAACAAGAAAGAAATGAAAGGAGATTGCGCGAAACATTGGAAAAAGAAAGAAGAGAACGTCGAGCTAAAACAAGACCTAGAAATTTAACTGAGGAACAATTGTGCATTGTTTGTTCAACAAATCCAAAAGAGGTTAGTGCTAAAACCATAACTTCATCCGTTTTATAATTTATCAATCAATTAATTAGGTTATCATGCTTCCATGTGGACATGTTTGCCTATGCGAAGACTGTTCTAGCAAAATTGCATACCATTGTCCAGTATGCAGAACAAAAATTGAAAGTAAAGCAGCTGCTTTTATATCATAAATTGACAAACAAAATGTATGTAAGGTTTGGTTATTATTTTTGTACATATCTGGTATATTATTTATTATATTCAAAAGAATTGAAAAAATTCTCAAACGTATAGTTAGAAAAAAAACGCAATTGCTCCTTGTATTTGGAATCGGTGTTACAATTATTGTAGCTTTTTATATAGAGTGACAAGCAATATCTTGATCAAAACCAAAAAAAAAAATGTTCGTAAACAATGTCTATTTTGTTTTTTAATACAATGAATTTTATTATTTATATACTAGTTTTTTGTATGCATTATTTTTTTATATGATCTTTGGTCCTCTAACATTTTAAGAAACACTTGATATTTCTTTTTATGATATGCAGAAACGTCTTGGTTTGGTGTTACAACTCTCCCCTTTCCTCCCATAGCTTGTGAGGCGGCCTAAAAATAAATGTTGTTTTTTTTTAGAAATGTATGAAATGATTTTTATTTGTCTTGTAATGAAATTTCACCTCTAGGGATGGAAAAACCCGGGCAGCACATGCACCCAACATTGCAGATCCAACTAAGACCATTTCCTGTTCATTTGGTACAACAGCAGATAGATTGCAAGCATCTGCGTGAGTTTGAACATAAAGGTGATTTTTAGCTAATCCACCACAGAAGAGAAGTGTTGAAAATTTTGGTCGATTATGAGATAATAAGGTTTCAATTATGTGACGCGTGCCATACTGAAAAATACATTAAGATATTATATTAGGTTACAAAATAGTCATATGGTAATAGTATATATTTGTATTTTGGTATATGTAAGTATAATGTTTTTTTCTACTTAAAAACACTAGTGCTCCGAGCTAGATCTTCCTTGTACTAAGTGATCATACGTCTCGAATTTTCAATCCCTGCCCTGATTTTTCGCAACTCCTTTTTTGGTCCCGAATTTATAGCATTTGTCCCGAATTGTAGCGAAAAACAGTAGTGTGAGAACGTAAAAGTTTAAGCACATATATTTATTTAAGAATTATAGATTGCCGTACCGGCCGCATAAACAGGGTATTCTCCATCTTACGTTTATATTAGAAAAATTGTAGTAGAGAGTGCTATTTCGCATTCATGTATTTGTTTCCCCAGTACCACAACCTTCTATATTACAAGCCATGAACAAGAATCTCAATTGAGAGAATCGGACCACCAAATTCTCCCAAATTCTCCAAATTACACCAACAACATAACGTGATTTCACCGAGTTGTGGTCCGATTGAGCGGAAATTCGCTCTCAATATTTTCCTTGTTCATGGCTTGTAATATAGAAGGTTGTGCCAGTACCCAACATACATAGATATTTCCGCTCACAGCTTACAGTTGCAGTTCAGATTTTCATTTACAGACAGCATTGGAATTTTTAATTGATCTATTATTTCGATCAACGCGCGCAATGCATATGTTCTAAGGGGGTATGTTCACTGCATTTGAATTTAATTTATTATTTATTTTTACCATTGATTGTTTTAGTAGGAATGGGCTCAAAAAAAAGAATACATTTAACGAAGACGAAGGAATACCCGTTTATTGAAAAAAACTATAACCGATTCCGATGTACGGTGCAATACATGTTCTTCACAATTTTCTATAAGCCATGCTGGACGTACAGATATTAAACTTGATACACATTAGGGTGGTCCTTATTTTCAACTTTTTCGTTTTTTTTGCAAGGCAACCCCTCAAAATATTCTACTCGATGAAAAACGGGGAAATGTGAAGTTTGGGGCAAATCTGAAGATATTTAGATGTCGCTACCGGCGGACAAAGTTTCGAAAAATGTGATTGCATTTTTTCCGGTTTACCCACCCCTGAAATATATCGTCCAACCCTGACCCTCAAAATATTAATACATATTTAATAAACCTTTCCAACAAGCCAAATTTCAAAAAAAAACTGTTGACAAATAAGGAAGTTATGGCCAATTATATTATAGAAAACCAAACATTTTAATATCTATGAGAATGTTTAATTCTAATTAGATATTAAAATGTTTGGTTTTTTGGCCATAACTTCCTTATTTGTGAACCGTTTTTTTGGAATTTGGCTTGTTGGAAAGGGTCAGGGTCACAGGGACCAATTTTCAGCCTTTCTACTATGACATAGTTTTGGCGTTCACGGACTATTATACTTTAAATCTTATACTGTTAGACTAGAAAGATTGAAAATATTTTGTAACTTGGTAGAAACCGATTTTTCATTGATACTAGGGTATTCACATACGAGTTGGTTAGCAGTACTACCCGCCATTGAAAGGATATTCCAAATGTTTTTCCCACTGAAGGCTTATTTTCAATCTCAAGAAGAGTGTCCTATGCTTATTTTAAAATTCTTATACAGTGACTCCCAAAAGTAACTGGACAGAGGCTTACGAGTAGAAATGGTCCGAAGAGAATTAATACAAGAAAGAATGAAAACATTTTTTTAACCAAATATAGATCATGATATGAGGCATCTGGGGTGGGAAATTTGGTTTTTATTGACGGACATGGATAAATCCTCATATCTAAATTTATTGAAGAGTAATTTAAAATGCAGTGCAACAAAACTTGGAATAGAAAGAACTTTCCAATTTTACCAAGATAATGTACACAAACATTCCGCACACATTGTGCGTGAATGGTTATTGTATAAATGTCCTAACGTAATCAAAACTCCACGCCAGTCGCCAGACATCAACCCAATTGAAAACCTTTGGGCGAAATTAGATAATGAAGTTAGGAAACACCAAATATCTAACAAAGAAAACTAAAATCTGTTTTTAGAGAGGAATGGTATAAAATTAGCTCAGACTATGCAAAAAAAGTTGGTTTCGTCAGCTCCTAACAGATTAAAAATGATAATAAAAGAAAAAGGAAATGTGAAATGTTTGTCATTTGTTGGAACCTTTGACTATTAAATTTTGTCCGGATACTTTTGTGATGTGAATTTGGTAGTTTTTTTTAAATTGGACTACTTTTGTGTTGTTGCAATAAGAAAATTGTCATTTTATTTTTTTATTTCATTGTAAATATGTTATTTAATATGTTAAATTTTTTTTTATTCTTGTAATAATTCTCTTCGGACTTTTTTTACTCGTAAGCCTCTGTCCGGTTACTTTTGGGAGTCACTGTATATGTATAGCATCCCAAATTTCGCACTTCGAAATCTGGTCACCTTACTTGCTCTATGATAGTGTACTGTAGAAAGAAAAAATTCCAATGCCGTAACGCAATTAAATCAAACGGAGCTAAACGCTGATATTAGCGACCGAACGCGGCAGGATTCCTCACTATGCTTAAAGTCGATAGAAGACTATATATATTTTGAGAATTACGAAAGACTTGTGAAAGGAAGGCGTGAATACTGAAACGGCGAAGGGTTACATCACTTAATGAGGATTATAATCGCTGGGAGCCGGACGCTTTAACCCTAACTACCGAGATCGATTTAACTAGGAATTACATTTAGCCGTAAGCGAATTGACGAAAAGTCAATAATTTAAAATTCAGAACAACAATTAAGTCGGTTACAAAAGTACTTAGACGCTAGAAATTCATGTCGCGTCATAAAAAATTAATAAAAATTGGATAATTTTCTTCCCAAAAAAAGTTGCGCCCTGTTCTTATAACAAGATATATATTTTTATTTATAATTTGTTATTAATCGCCACATTATATGGAAGCTCTTCAATATCTGTAGTAGATAACGCACATGTCTTTCATTACAGTATAATTCATAATTCTATAGTTGATAATTTTATTTTCTTTGTACTCTGATCATAATACAAACACATTATGAATACAGATTGAATGTAATCGACTGTAATTACATTTCATATCTGAGTCCATAAGTTTACTTTCAGAATTAGACTTATAGTAGATAATTCAACTTATTCCGTATGGTTATTGAGCAGTTAAAAAAAACACATAATTGAAAATAAAATAAAAACAAACATACCGCCAATGCTTGTATATAAGCTAAATATGTGACTGCCAAACCTTCCGCATCATCATTCATATTTAAATTTAATCCTGAAACCTAAACTGAGATAAAAAAAATTGCATGAAAATTATCAAAAACAAAATTTGTTACCATTCCTTTAAGATCGGGATCAGCAATTGGGGAACGATTACCATGAAAATCGGGCCAAACATGAATATCTTTTGTTAGATAACAAACATTTGATAAATTTTTCTGTCCTGCTAATTTTTCTAATATTTTATTTAAGTAAGAAAAAATATGCCTGCAATTAATATGAATTAAATTCAGTTAAGTTATTGCCAATGAAATTATTAATTACTCGCCAAATTTGAGCTTTAATCTTTCTCTTGGAAATGTTGCAATTAAAAAATCTAATAGAGCACCTGTTGCACTTTGTCCAGCTTCATTTAGATAATAATTTGGTATAATTGCACTTTTATATGGACCCCAGACTCCTTTAACTAAGCATGGTTCTTTTGTTAAGCTCATGTGGCATGTGGATGTACCACAAATTAAAGCTAAGTATTTAATAATATCGGAACAATATTATTTATAAAGTTTCTATAAAGTAAATCTTAAATAGTCTCACCTAGTTTACTAGTCAAATTAACATCGTCCGATTGATTGCATCCGAATACTCCAAGTGCTCCTGCGTGAGCATCTATCAAGGATGTGCCTACATATGTTCGGGGCATTAATCCTAAAGCAAAAGCTGCCTCATCTGATAGTCCATATCCAACTGGTGTTCCTGGCTCTTGAATTTTGCTACCAATTTTTTCAAAATTATCTTCACACAATTCAGCTAAATTAATTTTCTTTAAAAAATCTTCCGACCAGCAATTATTAATGGCATCATAGTTCCATTTGCAGACAACTGAACAAAGTGATCTAGAATCACAGCCAGTAGCTTTCCATGTTAAGAAATCTGGAAGATCAAATACCCGACCAATTTTAGTCCAACAAGATATATAAAGATTATTTTTTAGCCATAACAATTTTGGCATTTCCATTTCAACAGAAACCTGTCCACCAACATATTTGAGCAAATCGTGTTTCGTCGCATTTATAACATCAGTCTCCTTGGTTGCTCGGTGATCCATCCATAAAATAATATTTTGCTCATTTTCACCTGTTATACTAACACTTAGTGGCCTTCCTCCACAGCCAAGCACAACCAGTGAACAGGTTGCATCAAACGAAATCCCAACAATTTCATCTCTTGGTGTGTCTTTTGTAACATTCTGAACATTTATTGATAGTGATAATTTCAATGTTATCAAGAATCTTATCTAAGAAATTTGACCTACTTGCACACATTCGCAAACTGAATCCCAAATTTCATCCGATGACTGCTCATAGTGATCATCGTTTGGTGTCCAGGTTTTTATACCTTTCTGGTGCTGCTTAATAACTTGTCCTTGAGAATTGACTAGTGCAGCTCTTGCACTTGATGTGCCCACATCTACTCCCACAAAAAAAATCCGCGGCATTGCAATTATACTGATAAAGGTCAAATTGAATCGAGCAGGAAACAATTTACACTAATAATAAAAACACTTACAAGTCGGGCTCTGATTCTGACGGTTGTGCTCGTTTGACTGAATATCGCTGAGCTAGTGCTTGTCTAAAGCCGCTCGGGCCTGTGTAGTGTAGTGTATCAGTCGAATAGAGCAGCCAATCAAGAAGAGGGCAGTGGGTAATCACTATCTCGGAAAGTATTGATACAGCTGGAGAAACATTTGGCGCGTGTGTTTACGTCTACGAGAAAGTAAAAAAAAACTTACTTATATTATAACACTTACATGGATTGTTAGTGTTTTTATTTAATTTTGTGATGTAACTTTGAAGTGATTATGGCCAGTGAATAGGCATTTTTAGTATAAAAAATCAATGATTTATGATTATTGCCATACAAAGCTATTTATGTATACGTAATTTATTTTCAAGCACAAAAGACATTAACTGTGTACTATCTTCAACCATGCGAGGAATGCTAATCAAATTTAAATTATAAATGATAACAACAGAAAAAAAAATGATAAAAGCCCTCTAGGTCTTCCGGTATCAAGTGTTGTTGTTGTGTTGTCTGGACTTCTGGAACTGCATTACCAATCAAAAGAAAAGCAGACTTTTGACAGCAGTCGCCGTGCGTGTTTTCCCGGTATCAACAATTTAAGTCTTAAATTTTTGTTTATATATTTCAGAGTATGGTGAGAGTTAAAAACAGGTAATTATAATAAATTTAAGTTAAACAGTTTAAACTTCATAATATTCCAGATACATTGTCGTGCAAATAGTTTTAGAAAAACCCACTAAAAAACCAAGTGGATTTAGCGATGGAATTTTAGCAAAATATGTCTTAAGAAATGTTAAAAAATATTATGGAGATTTTGGATTAGGATCTGTAGAAAGAGGATTTCGAATAAAATATTGCAATGATGAAACAAAAGTTGCAATAATCCGTTCCAGTCATAGAGTTCATCGGTTTGTTACTAGTATATTACCTTTAATTATGGTTGTAAGTTAAAAAAAACTTATGTTCCTTGCAGTACTAATTAACTTTTCTTGTAGATAGGAGATCATAAGGCAAAGTTTAATATTTTATATATAGGAGCAACTATCATGCAATGTAATAAATTTATAGTTCGTCATCAGCGTGATTATTTGAATAGAGCCGTTGGTGAAATTGAATCGGCAAAGGAGAGGGCTGATCTGATAAGGAATGTAATGGATTTGGAGTTAGATGAATAAATTACTTTAATGTGTTATGTTTGTTAAGTAATTGATGTTATCATTATGTACCTAAAGGAAATCCTCAGGCAAACACAATGGATTTTATTAAAAATAGTTTTTTATTAGACGAAAGAAATTTATTTGAGCGACAAAGTTTCATATAATGGCAACTTTCAAATAATACGACTATATTATGGGTGCCTTCCATATAGACACAGAAAGACACAGTTGTGTCTAACAGGGTGTTCCATCACCGTCGTGTTTAAATATATTTCACCCGGCGGTGCACATTTTTGCCGTTGATGGAACACCCTGTTAGACACACTGTGTCTCTCTGTGTCTAAATGGAAGGCACCCATTTTATGCAATAAAGCACACAATTATTCTAGAATGAATTTGAAGGTTGACCCAGAAGCTTGCTAATATCATCAATAGCACCACAGCTTGTTTTTGGCCATGGTTTCCGTACGTCTTTTAGAGTGAGTGATTACAACTTGATGGGTGAACCTCTCTTGCATACTAACTCCTCGAACAGCAATTAGGGCAGGTACAAACCTGTAAATCGCATGCTTGTAAATGTAAACAAAAACACGAGTGTTTTTAGCATGCCTACAAGTGAAGTTGTCCTTAAAAAGAATCTCTTTAATGTAGCGTGACTCCTTATGTGCCCCACTCCTTCTTGGTTGTATTTTTTATATTTTTTATCTTTTTATATTTGCATGCCTTAGCTGAGCCACAGAGCAATGGTAAATGTCTCTTAGCCCAGCTGAGAAGTGCACCTTCTCTGTTAGAAGGTTAACTTTATTATTATTAACATCCTCCAAAGCTAATCGTGTGTAGGGACCAATTGATTGGTTTGTTCGTGTGTACGCAATCCCCGATCCAAACCACGTGAAGCCTTATACACAATGAAAGTTTAATGCTGCAAGCTTTCAAAATTATAACTATTACATTTATCTACAATCATTCACATTGAAGGCTGCAAGCTACAGGGTTCAAATGACTCATGAGCGGCCCCGCGAGAGTTGTTGAATCAAATTTACATCACTTATTTGTTTTCTATTTCCAAGCCTTTTACCACTTGGTTTTTGTTTTTTTACACACGTTTGACCTCGGTAGAAAAATGGGAAGCAGATAAGGTGGGGTGTACTGACCGCAATGTAATTAATTATGTAGAATTCCGGGTTGGTTTTGAGGTATTGATGATTTGGTTACCAACTGTTACTAATTGTTCTGAGAAATAAGGAAAAATTTGTAAAACAAAAAAAAATGCGAACATGTCCCGGAACCGTACTACTATCCGGGCCCCTTCGATGAATTTGAGCTTCACTTAAATGGCTCTCTTCTGTAATTTTCGATGTCCTTACGCAAGTTATTGATGGCTCGGGGGGCTTCTACCCAATCCATCATTTTCCTGTTAGAATAACCTTCTTCTTTCAACGTTTTGATTCGCTCGATTTCTTCACGGGATAAGCGCTTTCCACTGCCTATATTTGTACCGATTTATTTAAAAAATTTACTGAATAAGTCAAATGTACGCTCGCTTTTAGTCTTAAAAGAAGTGTGTTAAAACTGGTGAGATCAAACTTTTGGCACGAATTTTCTCCCAGCTACGGCCGTGTCTAACAAGTGCCACAGATCAACATAGCGAATATAATGCTGACAAAGCGAAAATTATGACACCGACACCCCCTTTAAAAAAAATTTTCAGCTGAAATACGTGTTTTATAAAATTTACTGCTTACTAATTTAACTATTCATATTTGTACACTTATTTGCATAAAATACATAAAGAAAAACACTCTATACTTCAAGTAAAAATCTTCGATCAGCTGTAGTCGTCCTCGTAATATGAAGACATTGCTTAAATTTATCTTTTAATTGTTTAAACGTTAGTTTCTTCTTTTTGCTATAGACATTTAAATAAATCCCTAAGACAACTATTAAACCAGCCCACAGATACCTGAAATACAAAAAAAAATTAGTTACCTGTCAATAATTAATAAAACAAGATATAACTTACTGAATGGTAAATGGCTTGATAAAGAATACAAATGATAATGCAATAGAGACTGCTTTCCTGGCAGTTGTTACTGTTGCTGCTAGCGGAGCCCCACAGGTTCTTACTAATGTAAGAACAAATTGTATACCCAGGTAACCTGATAGGCTGAATAGGAACGCATAACCGTATGTTTCCTTTGGATACTAAACGGGAAGTTTTTATAGTGAAATCATATTAAATTTTATTTGTTCTTATCTTACCTCAGCACAAAATTTTATACCGGAAAATATATTTCCGGTCACAGCCATGATAACCAAGAGATAAACGAAGCCTAAGCCATATGAATATAAAACTACTTCATTACTAGGAGCTGAATGATCACGCATTGCTTTCTCTTGTACATTTCCAATAGCAGCATCACACAATAGAGCTGCGGATATCATTAGTACTCCAAAAGTATTGAATTTTGGTGAAATTTTGGAGTCAGCTAGCGTAAAGAGCGTCAATCCAATGCACATCGCAATTGCAGCCGCAAAATCCAAAGGACCATGTTTCTTCTTTTGTATTAAAATACTTCCTACTAAAACTGGTATTAACTTACAGCACTTAAAGATGACTTGTGTTGGATAATTGAGATATCCTAAGCTGGAATTCGACAATCCCATTGTACCAAGCGTAAGAAACGCCAATATTAGATATGTTTTGATCGGAATGCATCGTTTTTGTTCCTTATTTTCGAGACGTCGTTCAATGGTGGCAAATATGATGTAATAACCGAATTGGATTAAGGTCAGGAACCAGCCGTAAGGCTTAAATCCGTCCAAAGAGAATATGAGCTCCTGCAAGTATCCATAGAGCAAATACAGAACAAATACTCCAGCACAACAGAGTAGAAATTGTGTCGTCTTGTTGTAGTATGTTAAATCAAAACAAAGTATGTGGATTTGTTCTAAATCCCGTTCGTCATCATTTTTCTTTCCTGTTTCTACTGTGATCGTTTCGGATTTGTTGGGGCCCATTTCACTGCTCCTGTTATCCTCACCAATAGAAAACAGTCACTACTGTATATACAGTATTCTTGTTAACATAAACACACTATTATGCAGGATCATATGTTGAGATTAATTATTATATTAAATAGAATAATATATTGTTTGTTTGTTTGTTGTTTGAAGTTGACTAGCTAATATAAGCTAGTGCACCCAAAAGAGTTCCTTAATGATCTCGACCATTACAGTCATATAGGACCATGAATCGTAGAATAATATAACGTTTTAGATAATTTGTTTCGGTTATCACTCATCACATCGCCCCATTTTCAACTGCTTTGGGTCAGCGAAATGTCAATTGATTTTTTCATATTGGCTGCAATGAAAAGTTCTGCAATATCGACAATAATAATTTAATTTTTTTCACAGATTATTAATTCAATAGCCTAAACTATTAATTATAAAAATTTAATTTAAAGCATTTTTAATCTAAAACTGAATTATTAAAAAAAATATTTAATTAAAGCGTGCAAAAATTATATTCCAAAAATCTAATTGTAACTCACTTCAATACTATCCGGTGAAAAAATGGCGTCTGTAGACATTTGACACAAGTTAGTGAAAAAAGTGGTTTAATGTACAATTTGTCTGTAAATTTAATTGTAAATTTAATTTATAAGGAAATATGGATATACCTACAGCACCTAGAGGTAACAATTAATAATTTTTAGTGCTTTCCATAACATAATTAGCGAATATTAAGGAAAGCGTTTAAAGCAATTAATGAATGTCATACATGTTCAATTTTAGATACAAGCCTACGGAATATTATAGATAAACTTGC
Organism: Thereva nobilitata; assembly: GCA_963855945.1. Taxonomy (NCBI): domain Eukaryota; kingdom Metazoa; phylum Arthropoda; class Insecta; order Diptera; family Therevidae; genus Thereva; species Thereva nobilitata. The sequence goes on from OY979696.1 coordinate 37,465,540, forward strand.
AGAGTTTGTAGCACGAAATGGGCCTGAATTTGAATCAATTACAAAAGCAAAACAAAAAGGAAATCCAAAATTTGAGTTTTTATATGGTGGTGAATACTACAATTATTATCAATATCGGGTGGCTTCTGAACAAGCGTGTAAGCAATATTTTAATGATGATTTAGTTAACTAAGATTAAAAAAAATATTCAATATTTTATTTAAAATAAGTGTAAAATCATTTGTAATGATAAAGGTTTAGTGTAGATCCAAGAACATATTTATTACATAGCGTACGTGGCTTGGCTTGGCTACTTATATTTAAAAAATGAAACGAAGCAAACAAAACGTCAGGATTAAGTGCGCAAAAATGTTTGACACATTGATAAGTGAAGATGATTTATAATAGTTGTGTTTATTGAGACCGAAAAAAAAGCAGAGCAGCTCAAGGCAGCTCACAGTAGAGCAGCTGTCAAAAAACAATCAGGCAAGTTGGAGCAATTCAAATCAAGAAATCTCATGAAACACTTTTCGGGCAACAATTCTCAAAGTGAATTGTCAGAAGTTCAATCTGTCAGTTTTTAAAGTGGAAATTTTAATTTTAGTTTTTAATCTATTTAAAATATTAAATTTAAACTCTTATTGAGGTCTGGCGTGTAACTGTAATATATTTTTAACAGTTTTCGATTAACTGTTGCCGTTTTGTGACAGTTGACAAACAGCTGATTGCTTGCCCGAAGTTGCTCTACCAAAAAAGGTAGAGCAGAAAACCGTGCGCCAGCTCAACTTAGAGCAAGCTCATGAAACACAAATCAGAGCAACTTCAGGCAAGTTAGCGCAAGCGAATTGCTCATGAAACACCTTTTCCTGAGATATCTCAACCCAGCTCAACCTAGAGCAGCTCAATAAACACAACTAAAAATAATTTTGGCTGGTTTTCAACAGTGGTTTGTATTTGATAATTTATGTAATAAGCAGAAAACTTATATTTAGAAAACTTCCAAACTACACCCTTCAAAACGCATCCCGTTTTAAATTATAACTAAAAAACGCACTTGCCCGTTGTGCTTAATATTATTTTAATACGGAAAGAGCGTTATTTTCCTCAATTCATCAAAGGAGCTTATTGCACAAAAAATTGAATGTGGGAATGAAACTACTTCAGTCGAGCTAAGAAGGCGGGTAAAATCCATAAAGTCATGATGGATAAATGAAGAATAAATAAACTAGCGTGTCATTTATTTCTTGACAAAAAACATAGCGACAGGCTTAATACGAGCTTTTCATAATAAAACTGTCAACTCATGCAGTAAAATTAATAGATTTAGTTCTTCTTCGGTTATTAACTATAATTCTACAATGACCCATCGCACCCAGAGGTTATTTTCACATTTCCTTCCACCAACTTGATAATGGTAAAAAAAAATTTACGAAAAACCATGGAAAACCTAATCGCTCCAGTTTATTGTTTTATTATGCTCTGTCATCTTTTACATGCCAGCAGTGCCAGCATTCCGAGTTGCCGGAATAAAATTTCATGCTAGCAGTGCTGTTCCGAGTTGTCGGAAGCAAATGTCATACCAATAGTACATGATAATTTTTTACGGCTACTCATAATAGTCTAAGAGCTGGAGACGAAAAAGTGCTTTCATCTTTGATGTGGACAAACTCGATTGCAACTCATTCTATTACTAAACGAGATTATATGTCCAAGCTCTCCTACACTTTTAGTGGTGCAGGACAAAGTTAAGAAGGGTAGAAGACGTCATCTTATTGAAAAACTGTCATCGATGTGGCGCATGAAAATTTGTAGGATGGAAGACTATAAGCTACATAATATAAATTCCAAGTCTCCGACAGCTAAGTTGGTGCAAACTAGGTGGCTGACAGGGGTCAAGCTCCCGAAAATGTTTGCAAAAAAAATCATAACGGATGAGCTTTCCATTATCAGACATGTAATATAAAGTAGAAAAATTACATGTCTGGCAATTGCCTGACCCCTGCGTTCTCATCTGCAATATCACTGACCATATTTGGGTGGCCATTTAGAATTTCGGTCATATTTCGGCGGCCATTTTGAATTTCGAAAATCGGGCTTCAATGTGCATCAAGGGAGACCCCCACGGACCTTCGTGCAAAATTTTGAAGTTCAGCGATGACTGGTGATTTTTTTTTGCACCTATCTCAATCAATTGAGCTTGTCGTATGATGTTAGCTGGTAACGTTTGTTATTTCTCGATTATATCTTCTTCTCCACCGAACATTTTCAAATTGTCCACCAAATATTGTTCATAAAAACTTTCTTTCAAAACGCCCCGATGCTGTTTTATCATTTTGGGGTCATATTTGTGACCGCTTAATCAGAGTCTTATACAATTTGCATATTGTTGCCTCAATAGATTGCCTGAAATGAGATGCTGCTGTTCCAAAATAACACTTATTGTCAACAGCTATTCACCTCTTTATCTCTGTTTCTGCATAACCGCCATTTGTTTGATTAAAATACATTTTTCTGCCTGTTACTTATTTTTTTTTATGTGGAAGACTAGAGCTCAGGGAAAGCCCTTTGTACTGTCGGCAATTTATTTTTTATAGAGTGCAATGTCGAACAGCAAGCTCTAGTCGATAGATAGATAGATAAAGCAATATTTATGGGCAAGTTTTACCTTATATAAGGGTTTTGACTTCTTATCTTTCAAAATATGATTGATATCTTTTTGGCGAAAAGATCGAGAGTAATGAATCACATCGAGATGGCACGTGGAAAACAATATGCAAGCATGGCTAATTGAAGCTTCCTCTACGTTATTCATTTGTTGTCGCTTCCTCTTAGTTTTCGAATTTCTTCAATATTAATTGAATTGTCCATATTTTATTTTGTTATAATTTAAGGTTATAAAAATATTTATATTATCATTTAAAATTAACTCTGGTATATTAAAAAATTGTTACATTTTAAATTTTAACTATGTGAATAACACAGGAGTTTACTTACAGTTTTGAAACAACAATCATCAATCTCACAGGCTCAGCAACAGCAGCAGCAACAGAATTCATCTGGGATGCAACAGCATGGGCAACATTCTCAACAGATGAATTATTCAAATTCCCAAAATCATGGAATGAATCAACATCAAAACTTGTGGGGTAATGGACCGCCATCTGCAAGCAATTCATCAAGTAACCTAACATCCCAGATAGAAGCTATTAATATGCAACAAAATACGCTTCGTGACCAAATTCTACAATCTGAGCAGAATCTTACTGCACAGCACGGGGTAATTCTCTTTTCTTGATTTTGGTTATATTGATTTTTATATAGATAATATTTTTTTTTAAAAGAAGATAAATTTGAAGCTTCTGCTAATATATTTGTCAAAATTTTCTACCTCGTTTTGTTGCATTTTGGGGCTTTTTGTTTACAGATTTTAAAGAAGATTTCTCATTTGTGTATTTCATTAAGAATTCCAATCCAAAATATTGTTATGGATCAATAATGTTATTAAAACAAATTTTTCTACTTTTTGGTGATTTATGGGAACATCTCAAGAATTTAGAAATCTATTTCTTTCTATTCTTGTTCCTTGAAACATTCGTCAAAATTGAATTATTCAATATAAAAAACATCTCCAAATTAAATCTTGATAAATTCTTATGAATATCACTGAATCCAACCTATTAATAACCAAGCAATAATTTCATACTTTCAATCAACTTGTACGATTCGGAGATCAGAGGTGGTAGCATGTAAGTTGTTTCAATCGACCTCTCCATACAAAAATTCAGAATTTTTGTATGAAGAGGTCGATTGAAACAACTTACGTGCTACCACCCCAGATCTAATATCTCAATCAGCATATTTTAGTTTCACGCCAAAAATTTGCAATTGAAAAAAAAATTCTATTTAAATGAACATTTTCAATTTAAATGATTTACATATGTCGTTGAAGCGATATTTGTGATTTTAGTAACTAAAATAATTCATCACACCTTGCCCCTGATGTTAGAAAAATCAATCCTAACATGCAAATGATTATTAGGCTAATAATTCTCGTTTTATACAGATGCAGATGCTTTATAAGTAATCAAAATGGAAGTGCAATTGCAATTCACAATAATTCATAAACTTTCTTACACAAAAATGAAAGCTGAAGCGATGGTAATTTTATTTTCAAACCAAGCTAAATGAATGTCTAGATAGTGTTATTTGGTTACCATATTGTAAATTTGTTGGTGAATCCCTAAATAATTTTCTAAAATCTACAGTTGTTTTTGTTATTTTCCTGTGCAAAAAGTGTTTTTCTGTCAGCGCTTAAATCAAAGGAATTTTATAAAGAATTTATATAAATTGTTTTTAATAAGATAGCAATCCTTGAAGAAAACGGTAAAATCAATCTACCGCTAGAATCAGCAACAAACTAAAGATTGTCTTAACCATTCGGCGTCTCTTACACATCGGCTTTTCAACAGTTTGTACTTAATATTTAACCGTATTAAGGGCATGGAGTTAGAAAACAATTTCGTCCTTTTTAGCAGTTTCAATTTGCTTGATTTATCTAAATTATCTTCACGTTGTAATGATAACTTGATTTCTTTCAATATATCATGTCATGTCAGATTGTTTGTATCTCACATATTTTTGTTTTCTATACTTTCTGCCAACAAAACAAAATAGAAACTTTTTAGTTTCTAATTAATTAAATATGCCTTTCAGAATTAAAGCATTGCTTTAATTCTAGTTCTAATTATAATTTTTCGTGCTTCTTCTCTCTCTTCTCTCTCTTTTCATTACATTATATCCCTTATTTATTTATTTTGTACAAAAAATTTATAGTTAGATGGGGCTTTCTTACACAGGGTTATTTTATAAACGTGAAATAGGAATATCGATGTAAATTCCATAACTGCCCAAAGGGCTTCTGTTATTTTGAATATTTTATAAAAAAAAAGTATTTTTGACTAGAAAATGAAGAAACTGAAAATATCCTCTGCATATGTCCACTATTTATTGTCGTTTTTTGGATTTAGAGAGCAAAAATGTTAATATCTATTTATGCTTATCACAAACCGAACATTTTTGGAACGATTGTTCTTTCACTTTCGATCTCTTTCTTTCTCTCGCAATTGTGTTGCCTTTGTTTTAGTTTGCTTGGTTTTTATTCTATCATTATGTAACTTCTTGGCATAATTTAAACAAAAAACCAGGCTCTTTTGGACCATAAATATAACCACTAACTTGAATTATTTATTCGCAATGGCTTAATCTACCACAAAGCCACATCTGCAATGATTTGTTTCAAAACCCCTAAACTAAAAACCCCAAAAGTCAACGATTTTACCTTCAATTTTGCGTCAAAATATACATAATGATAAAAACTACTTTATAATTTTTTTTAAAACTTCATAAAAAATAGTAAAAATTAACAAATAATTAAATTATTATCGATATTCCTATATTCTATTTATAAAAACTGAGAATACCCTGTACAAATAAGTTTTAAGAGTTTATTTTGTATAACAAAATAAAACTTAACAAACCTTTCGCTATTTTCACAAAAGCATTTATTTTCGTATTTGTGTCTTTTTTATTGAAATTATTTAGGTATTACTACAGCAACAACAAAAGCAAATAGATGATGCTATTTCAAAAGCCCAAAATGATGCTATGCATAAACAGGCAGAAGAAAATAATATTCGATTATCTGAATTTGATGCGATACTACAGCCTATAATAGAATCATGCACCAAGGATAGCATTTCAACAGGTAAATATTTAAGACGAGTAATCTTAAGTTATAAGCAAATAAATCTTTTTTTTTTGTAAATTTTGTTGGAAATATTTAAATTTTTATATTAAACAATTAATTAATAATTCATGCAAAATATAATTTTGCGAATCTTTAATTTACTTTAAATATGTTTCTAGGAACTATTTTTTACTGTATTTTTAACGTTTGGATGATAGTTTATTGTTACGACATTCATTTGAAGTCTTACTCCATTTCAGATTTAGCAAAATAATTTATACTCACTTTTGAAATATAATCTAGGAATGTTGTTATTAATATTCAAAATAAGTTTTAAGTTTAGAGGTAAAATTTAATTTATTTTTACCATTATTTAAGTAGTTACTACAATATCAGTTAAAATTGCAACATGTGACTTATTATTAAAAGTATTAGTTGTTTTTAAATAAGTTAGTTATAAATAAATAGAGCCGTGATATGGAATTTTTAAGGCTAGGAGATGTGACCTTTTTACGTAAATTTCTTTTGCCAAGTTTATTATATCCATCCAATCAAGTAAGTTTTCTCTAAGCACACACAGGCTAATCTAATTCTGAAATTTAAATGAAATGATATATTGGCAATCCTTGTTTAAGATGATAGAAATGTAACTATAGAACGTGGTGTTACGTAAAACCTTGTGAGAGACTTAGAAAAACCAAAAAGGAGAGTTGGATTTAATATATATTTCTTAAATCCATACAAATTATTACTTTGATGACAGCGTTCCTGCAAAAAAACGGTAAATCGAATCCCTGATGAAAAGACCATAGAGGGGTTAATGGGCTACTTTGCGGAGGACTTAGTTAAGTTAGGCATCGAAACGAAGCCAAGGCCAATAATAAACTGTACTGCTACAAACGATGATGATGAATCCTGATTGACCGACTCGGTTTTGTTTTATTCTTTCTTAGAATAAGTTTGGTCGAATATCGACAACAGGCGAGACTAGTTTTTATAGATAACCAATAACATTGATATATTGGATCAGTCCATAAATAATGCGGTTTCTCCAAATGCATGAACTGATGGTCGGCTGGGAGCGGTTAAACTACCTGTATCAACTTGTTATAAAAAAAGGTAGTATAATTTTATATTGTTCTTTTTCTTAGTGCAAATGCAGTTTTAAGTGCGTGGTGCAGTTCTAACGCAATTTTCCCCTCCCCACATAGCATCACCTTACGTTGGTTACGACCTGCTTTAGCTTGGGGTTCCGGGATGTTTCCTTGTCTACCCACTCCGCTTAACATTTTTGTCAAGGAGCGAATTTTCATCGGCAGTCACATTTCGGTCCAATAAAGATTCATTCTTGTGACGTGACAGCACATTCACTCTCTGCGGGCGATTAGACTCCGAAAAATGGTAAGGAAATCATATGCTCACCTTGCTAACCTTCCGAGCCATTTGCTGACTAAACCCAACCCTTCCTGCTAGCTTAATGGGTACGATGAGGTTTTGTTCCACCAGAGTTCGCGGGACCTTCTCGTCAAGCTCCACACTTCTTACAGGACAAGGCTCATCTTCTAGTATCCGCCGTCTCGGAATTTCTTGAACCACTTCTAACTTTAAAATAGGAATAAGAACAAGGTAGTATTATTACCTGTTTTTGTAACAACCGGGCCTCGGTAGTCTAGGGAGTAAGGCGCCTGGCTATCATCCCAGAGGTCCCAGGTTCGAATCCCGGCAGCACCACGGTCCTTCGCCTTTCCCACCCTCTTTCTTCTTCCCTCTTTACATTCCTCCTGCAATAGCCTTCCGCTAGCACTGCCTCGCTCCACCAGCGCATGTCATCTTCAACTCGTTTCAGGAGGTATAACACTGCAGCGAGTTGTTTCTCGTTGCCCTGATGCCAGAGTCGCGATAGAAATGGTTGGGAGTAGGTGGTTGTGGCAGTTCCTTCCTTCACTACTCTCTTTCCCTTCACTATCTATCGAATAGAGCATTGTCGACAGTACAAAAGGCTTTCCCTGAGCTCTAGTCTTCCACATAAAAAAAAAGTTGATTTAGGTAGTTTAAGCCGCCCCTCGTCAAACTTAATTTCATGCTTTTGGTAAAAAAAACAATATTTATAGACTATATACACTTCGCCAATTATAGCAATTCCACTTTCTGGACTTTATTTTGCATCAATATATCTTGAAGATAACGCAGCAATTTGACACTGTGAAGTCCAATGGAATGACTACATATTCCAAATATCTCAACAAGCATCCCAATGCCTGGGGCTCAGGCTACAATCTTCAAGTTCTGCATTCAGTACTGTTTCAAATACAACTGTTTTTTCACCTGTTCTTCTGTTTAACATCTTTTGCTACTCTGTAGATTCATTGAGCAACTGCACGAATGTAGCAGTCATAGCTACTGTTCCACTGAAATTAACACCCTTCTGACTAGTCCGTTCCGCTCACTCCCACAACCTACAGTCGCGTACACCCAGTATTTCTGAACTCGTACATTGTAGAATTTAAACGTAAGATGGTCCGTCGGCATGTACTTGAGAACTCTCGAGAGCTCTAACTTATCCTATCCTTTTCTATCTTTAAACTTACTTACTAACAGACATTGGCCCATGGCCTGAATGACACGACGACGGTCTGGTAGTGATTTTTAAGCATAATTTTTTTTCACATGAAAATGATGTGTTTGATTTTCTGGGTACATATACAATACATGCTTTTGTTGTACATAAGTTTTCGCTAGTCTCCGATTGGGTTAGATTGAAATTATATTGTAAAATACAGAGGGGCTTGAAGCTAAATCCAAATGCAAACATTTTGATACCTTTCACTTTTGTAGAGAGGTAAGCTATAGTAGAAGGAAGTAAGATTTAATTTCTTAGTTGAGGTGCATTAGCAATATTTTGTCGTTGATATTTTAGAAATAACTCAACAAAAGGTTTAATTTTGCTCTAAATGTTTGTTCAGTGCATTTCAAATCGAGTTTCTGAAAAACGTAATCAAATTCCTAACAATTTTCCTTAGTGGAATTCTATTCCTGTGAACCAAATCAAATATTCCCTGTGGATCAAATCAATTCATGCTAAGATTATTGTGAACCAAATCAAATATTCCCTGTGGATCAAATCAATTTATGTTAAGATTATTGTGATTCCAACATCGAAAAACTTAATTTTATAACTTAAACCGAAAGGGTAAATTAAATCGATTTTTTTTCATAAATTTAATATTTCCAATAAAAATAGATAATGAAATCCTATAAATTGCTAAAAAAATATAAATTTTATTAAAAAAAATTATTTAAATTAACGACAATCTGAATTAAGCGTTTTTTGTAATTGCAATTTTAGGAAAAAACTGGATTTTACAGCATACATCAGACACAGCAAAATGCAATGTTGTATTACAATATCTTTTAAAGAAGTACGCGTCAAAATGGTCCTTTTTGTCGTAATCTATTCTTTGATTTTGTTTGAAATTGAGTCTTTTTTTTGTTTTTGTATAAAAATTAATAATAAGGGAATCGCTCTAAATTCAGTTAAAATATTTAAGCAAAAAAAAAAATTAACACTCGGGAAAATTTGCTTCGACATTTTGCCACGCGAGCAAATTCCCCTACAATTATATAAAAAAATATTTCGTTAATTTATTTTTAGGGCATTGGTTAATGGATCAACATTTTCACAAAAATTGCATCTTATATACTTAGTTAATGATGTTCTTCATCATTGGTAAGTTCCATACCACATATCGTGTAGTTGAATTTAATATTGTAATTATTATTTATAACAAAAAAAAATGTTGCAACGTTTTAGTTTGTTAAATCAAATTAATTGAAAAAAATTTTATAGTGTGCGTAAAAATGCCAACGAATTGAAATCATGCTTGGAAAACGTTGTAATTCCAATGTTTTGCAGCGCTGATAGAAGTAAGTTTTCTTAGTAATAATTTTAAAATTTAACATCGAGTTTAATTTTGTTTAAATAATTTTCAGTTGCAAATGAGGAACAAAAAACTAAATTGAATAAGCTTCTTTCACTTTGGGAATCCAAAGCGAAATGTTTTGATGCTTGCGTGATTTCAAAGCTTCGTAGCCCGGAATCATCAATGCAAGAATATAAAACAAATTTAATGAATAAATACAATAACATTGTATCGCAATATACTCAAGCGACAAAAGCTGCCTTGGATAAGTATGGAATTTATAGAAATTGATGAAGTTTTCTTAATATACTATATTATTTTAGTTATCAGCAACAGCACCAAGTATTCATACAGCATGCAACGTCACAAATAGCCATGCTAGAGAATCAAAAGCAAAGTTTAGAAACGCAGGTGCTAGCTTGTGTTTTACCGCAAACGGCTTTGATTCCTCCACTTATAGATCCAAAACAGCTACAAAATACTAACATAAATTCTAATACATTAATGGGAAATTCTAATAACATGAATAATCAATTAAATAATAATCTTCCCATACAAAATAATCAATTGATAAATACATCGCAAAAGCCGCCACCATTAATGGCTCAACAAATCGCGATGCCCACAGATTTAGAATTTAATACGTCATTAGGATCTATGGATAATCCACCATCGTCAAATAGCCAATCGTCTCAAAATCAGTTCAGTAACATCAACAACATAAGCCAAAATAGTTCTGATAATAATAGTCCTTATCAGCAACAATTATTTGGATATCCCCAAAGTTTCGGTCAAACGAGTTCAAATAACTCGAATTCAGGATATCCCTCACCCCCACCCAGCTTCCAAATTCCTGATCTATCAAAACCACCGCCGGGATTTTCTACACCTCAGCCTCCACAAGAAGAAGATGTTAAGCCATCAGCACCTTACTATGAATTGCCTGCTGGTCTAATGGTTCCACTTATCCGTCTTGAAGATTATAATTATAAGCCACTAGATCCAGAAGAAGTTAAATTACCTCCACCAGCTCCACAAAATGAGAGACTTTCTAGTGCTGTTGTAGCGTTCTATTCTCTTCCAAGTCATGATCGTCCACGTGATGTGTAAGTTACATGGAATAATGATGTAATGATCAAATATCATTTCTATACAATTTCAGAGAGGGCTGGGAAAAGTTAGGTCTATATGAATATTACAAAGTTAAAAATGCTGCTAGAAAGCAGAAGGAAGAAGAAATACAAAAGGGAATGCGAGAAAAATCACGTTCTCCAACTCCTATTCTTCTGGAGCCAACCAAACCTAAAAAACCAAATAAACGGTGCTATAGGTTACTGTTTTAATATTATTTTCTAAATTATAGTGTACTAAATCTTTTTTTGTTGTAGATCAAAAAGTAGGAGTAGAAGTAAATCTACTTCACGATCGCCCAGATCTCGTAGATCACGATCTCGTTCACATGGTGAAGAAACTAATCGCAATAGCAGATACTCTAATAATCGTCGTTCTCGATCTCCACGAAGAAGTCCACCAAGAGATAGGGAACGTGAGCGTGATCGCGATCGAGATCGCGATAGGGAAAGGGACAGAGAAAGAGATAGGGAACGAGATCGGGAACGTGATCGTGATAGAGATCGCGATCGTGAGCGAGATCGAGATCGCATAAAAGATCGCGATCGTGAGAGAGAACGAGAAAGATCGCTCACCCCTCCAAGCTTCTTGTATGATATTTCGCAGTTTATCCAAGCAAAAATTATACAATTTTTATTTTTAGTGGTAATAATTTTACTAAACCTAACGAATTCATCGAGGAAACAAATAAAGGTCATCAAATGCTAATGAAAATGGGCTGGGCGGGTGCTGGAACTGGTCTAGGAACAAAAAGTCAAGGAATTGATTCACCAATTTCTGGAGGAGATGTTCGTGATCGGCAAGATATGTATAAGGTAATTTAAAACTAGTAAAAAAAAGATTTTGTAAATAAATAATACTTAATAATTTGTAGGGTATTGGAATTAATTTAAACGATCCGTTTGAGAATTTTAGAAAAAATAAAGGAGCAGCTTTTATTCATCGCTTGAGATCGAGAACAGAAGAGAAAAGTTAAATGTGGTTTAATTTAAATATGAAGATCATTTGTAGAAAATTATATTTTATACCTTTTCGAAGATAGCTATTAATACTTGTTCACAGAATGTTTCGCAACAAATTTAATTTGAATATTCTACGTAAAAAATCTTGACTTGATTTTTTTTAATTGTCTATTAGTATATATTAAAGTTTCTTTTTCTAGAATCCTACTTTAATTGTATTCTTGTATAAATATTCCATGAATATAATATGAATTTTAATAAATGAAGTTTTATTCACCTTTAAGCAGAATTTTTTAGTTTAATGCTACTAACTTCCAATTGCAACATGGTACACTATGATTAAGGGACATCTCAATTAACACCAAATTGCGGCTGTTCAACTCCAACGCTAAGGCAGTTCTTTTGTATGGTTGCGAAACACGGAAATTCACCCAATTCACAAGGCGTCTACAAGTTTCATCAACACATGCCTACGTCGTATCCTAAAAATCCGCTGGCAAGATAGAATTTCAAATGAAGAACTATGACGCCGTGTAGGCCAAGAAAGGATAGATGACAAAATCAAGAGAAGGAAATGGAATTGGATTGGCCACACTCGATGCGATGCGAAAACGAGAATCTAGCCCAAACAGGCCCTTGACTTGAACCCGTCCAGCTGGAAGACCGAGAACAACGTGGAGGAGAACTCTATTACCAGAGGCCGCAATAACTGGGAGGTCCCGAACGGAGTTGAGAGCTGTCGCGCAAAACAAAGTCCACTGGAGGGCAACTGTTTCCGCCCTATGCCGCCTATGAGGAATTAAAGGGGAATAGGCCCGATTCACAATGAGCGCTTGAAGCCTCAAGCTTCAAAAATTTAGGATTATAGGATTTATGTACAATGATTCACATTCACAGCTTCAAGCTGCAAGCTTCAAATGGGTAAAAAAATTTGAAGCTTGAGGCTTGAAGCTCTCATTGTGAATCGGGCCTAAGTAAGTAAGTACTCTTGTAATATATTAATGTACCTACCTAAAAGAACTTCTTGAAAAATGTCTCGAGGATGTTTTTGAATAAAGAACTCGAGTCTACTTTAGAAGGAGGGTATATAACTGTACAAAAAATGAATAGCTTCTTCTATAAAAAAATAAACAATAGACGCGTAGAACAGCTAACAAAACCCGGAGAACATTTAAATTTAGTCCATTGGCAGTTGAAGGAGATGCGCGTACAAGTGAATTAGGCAAGTACAAGCAGACGCGTAGAATGCGTTAAGACATGTACAGTTTTAAATAGTTACTTGCACTCAATTCCTTAGCATTATAAATGTTTCCAAAAGAAGCTATCACCATCAAGTTGATACTAAAGAAATTTTCCTAGGGGTGTTATATTTTAGTTCTCTTGCTCCTGAAAATAAGAACACCTTTCAGCTCATCTGTTCTTTAGCACAATCCGGAGGTATTTTTAGAGGTTTACTATATTGCGTTGATTGTACAGGTAATCTTTTACAACACGGTATACTATAATACGGTTCCATCAATGCTATCTTCATTCGGATTTCCCCAGCGGGAAAACTAGCGAGGGGTTACTCTGGTAACCCAAGAATTCTTGAATGATTTGTGTAACCGCCTACATGGTAATCGAAAAATTCTACTGGAAATTGAGGTTAAGTACTTATCGCCCTAGGACATCCCTATGTAAAAGTAACCTATTATTTCATCACAAAGGTAATGGGTCCAGCCATGTCCAGCTAATTACCACCTCGCTGGGTCGCTCTAGAACGGTTATACGAGTAATTTCAATGTTACTTCTTTGCTGAAGCCATTGAGTCGGTTTAGACGGGGCGCTCCAGTGCATGTGCCTCACGAACGTTTGGTGATGAAGGGAGAAGTGGGGATGATGAGAGGTACCACCCCACTTCTCACTTCATCCACAAAGTTCGTGAGGCACATGCGCTGGAGCGCACCGTCTAAACCGGCTCATTGTATCAATAAATCTTATTACATGCGTTATTCATATGCCTCCGATAATGCAAGGCAAGCACGTGGCAGATCTTGCCCAATCCATCCACAGGGATATTCAACTCATCCTGGATTGGGCCCGCCAGAACTGTGTCGAATTCAATGCCTCCAAAAATAAGTACTGTCTGATTTCCAAGAAACGTGCAATCATACGTGTCAGTAGATAGTGTAGAACTAATGGCTGACCCATTCCTTAACATCTAAGGCGAAACATTAGCCCAAGACCTGCGATGGGATGACCACATATTCCAAATCGCCAAACAAGCATCACAGGCCTGGGATTTTTTAAGAGGTGGATGTTCCTCAAGCCATCGGCCCATGCTGTAATATACAAATCTTACTTTTGGCCTCTTCTTAAATACAACCCCCTTATTTGGAGCGACTTCGAGAACTACCTTGACGTAGTTTGCTGCACCGTTTGCTGCACGATCGACCTTTTGAACCAGCGCGTAGGAATGTAGCAGCCCTGACAAAATTCTATCACTACTGCGATTGCTCATTTCCGAAATAAATGCTCTCTTGCCTCCACGGCAATCTTATATCCGCAATACCAGATTGACCCGTTCGGCTCTTTCCGTTTGCTTACGCCCCCCCCCCTCTCCTCGCGCAAGCAACAGACAAAGAATTCGTTCATAACCCGACTGTGGAACAACCTTACACAGTCTGCATTTCCGAACAACTACAACCTCCAAGAGTTTAAACGCAGGGTTCACTGCGATCTCCGGACTCCTCGTAACCTTAAACTTCTTCTATCCTTTGAACTACTACTAGACTTTGTACCATGACGTGACCAATGACGGAACTTGATGCTATAATTGGTACAGTAACATACGCAGATGCTCGTATTTTAGTTCCCATAGACCAGTGGTGGACAATAGTCGACTTTTCCTGAGCACTAAGAAGCTTTAGGCCCATAGCCCAATTCTCTTCAAACAGTCGAACGAAAGTTAAATCGAAAGTAGTAATCGGACTTGGTTGTAGTGAACCGAGTCGATTGCATTTAGATGGTCGGCGTGTGTTGTGTTTATTACATTTAAACACCAACAACTTTCTTAAAACAACATTGCCATTAAATTTCCTTGGAAAAATTCATTAAAATGACAGAAAATTCTCAGTTACGAGGGGGTACTTTTTATTCGATTCGACTGCGTTACGGACTACCAATCATTTTCACAATTGGATCAGCTTTCGATTCTCGATCGGTTGACGAATCGAATTATGTAATAGGGCTTGTTTATATCTCTCACTCGAACTCAAAGCTTTTTGCCTGTACCTCTCTCACTCGAACCGACAAATAGGTTTAGAGTGCTCTGGATTGATTTGGGAGCTAGTGTGGCTCGCAAGAGCTGCCATTACCCACCCCTATCATAGGAGTAACTTCGCATGTTACCGTACAAGCAAATTTTCCAGCAAGTTTTTCGTCTTCGAAGTCCTTAATGGAAAACAAATTAGAGCAGTATCTTTTTGTTGGAAGTACTGAAAACATGCACCTTAGAAATATATTCAAAAAAAACGTCGCCATCATCAGTTAAAATGAACAGCCTTATTCTCGTTGTCGAGTGACGTGACGAATGTCACTTCGACCTTAAATTGGTATCTTATTGTCAATCTAAGACAATCCTGGCTACTAGATCGATAAACGTCGTGTTCTAACTGTCGCATGGTGTCGTGTGAAGTGACATTTTCCTCGATATCTTTGTAGGTATCGACAGTTTCATTCTACCGCGTCCCTCCTAGTCAAGTCACTCGCCAAGGAGAATACCACCTTAAAAACGGGCTTCTTTTGATGCAAGCTCCTGGAATGAACAGTGCACATAACAGAACTAGCTTATCTTGATTGGTACAATTAAGATTTGCTGATGGAAATGGTTTTAGTAGCTATAAACGAAGATTATTCTGAGGAAGCAGTAGATATAGGTAAAGTTAACAATATTAAAACTAAAAGAATGCGCAAAGACCCAAAATCGGTGTCAAAAAATGTAGTTGCTTATATGGATTTACGGATAAAATGTAAGCGTTTCGAAGGGGTTTTCAAAAACTTAATTCCGTTCTTGTATTTAGCCTGGGTCACGTCTAGCACGACATTTTCCAGTAATCTTATATGTATCATTGTTCATAACTTCCTGTACTTACATTCAAACCAAAGGTGTAATTGAAGACCTTAGTTCCAAAGATCATAATATTTCAAAGAAACAGACCATTAATAAAATAATAACTATAAAATAAAACTATTATTTTATGAATTATTACATTTATTTCGTAAGCTATGATCTTATGTACAAAATATTTCTTATACTAAATATTTGTTAACAAAGAGAGCTCCGGTCTCTGTTGTTTACAAAATGGTAGTTTTACTCACATCGTAAAAAATGTTCATGTTATTTTTGTTTTTACTTACATTGCAAATCGTTACGCTATCCAATATATAATTTTTTTTTGATCTTAAATTTAATTAATAATTGATGATTAGATAAGGAAATTTAAAATTTATAAAAACATTAAAGATGATACGAGAAAATATATGATTTTTTTATATCTATGTGATTTAAATGAAATGAAACATATTTTTTTTTACCAAATTAAACATTTATTCGGTTCTTAATAAATAAAGTTAAAAATATATATGCAATACACGAAGTGCATATGTATGTAATTGGATAATTTTGTTTTAGTAATGTAGAGTAACACCAAATGAGTGAAATTATATCGGAATATCCGACATAGCTCTTTAGTGATACGATACGAAGAAAAGTCACTTGTATGTTATAAACCTAAGTACGTCAACGATTCAAGGATTCACGATATTCGTAAATTATATCCGGTAAAATAGAAATAATGGCAGAGGTAGAAATTCGACAGTCCATTAACCTAATACGTTGTATTTTATTACTTAGTCAAACTTCGGCTCCAGCAATAACTTACTTACGTACATTAAAGGTGATTGAAATTCAGCACGGTTTTCAACGTACAACGCAGCAAATATGGAAAATAATAAAATAAACGAATAACAATTAAAAATCTTTGAAATAAAGAACCTATTCCCACAATTATTATGACCATTAAGGTTTTATTAGTTTACTTATGTGTGCTCTTTAATTGTTTTAATGTTAAGCAGCAGCGGTTTTCATGTTCTCTAGACTGTTTTTAATACCGTTGTAGTAAAAAACATTTTTTTTAGGAAAAATGCTTGTTTTTGAACTCATTGCGATAGCTTAGCTATTCATATTCATATAAAATATATTTTGAAGATATAAAGCGCATTACAAGTCTGTCAGTTTCTTAAAATTAATGAAACTCCTTCATATAAGTTTGTTGTATGCAGTATTATGAGAATCTTAAAAGGATGATGATCGTGGTATTAGATAGAATTAAAAAAACGGCTATTGGGAATCCTTAAATTTATTTGCCTTGCCTGGAGTCATAGCAGCGTTAGGTACACGCTCAGAGTACAAAAATGTATTCCTATTGTCAACTTCTCTATCTTCTCACTATTTTGCTTGAACGGCCAAAAAGAAAACTGAATTAAGTTCTAGAATCTATACAAGAACAATAGCTTGAAGCTTAGTGAATAGAGCAAGGTGCCGTACTTAGGGATACGGAATCGGTACTCGATTCATTTCATATCATTACTTATAGGGTGGAATCGAGTATTGAGTACAATTTGCATTTAAGGCCGAACTCAAGCTAACTGCAAAATTTATCTCAGTCATGAATAATTTCCATATAACGTTTTTCACATAATTATGAATTTTTCTGTCTCAATTAAAGAGAGTTTTCCTGTCTTTAAAGGTCCCTAAACTATTCTTAATTAAGGCAGAAAAGTACATCAGAAAAGCAAATATCGCCCCTTTTTTATAGCACAAAAACTTGTATACTTTTCTCTCTGTTGCGAACGTGGATCCCAGACTGAGAGAAATACATACAAATTTTTGTGCGATAAAAGTGCTCCAATTTGCGCTTTGGGATGTAAACGGGCTTGCCACCCCAGATAGCCTGAAACAGGCACGAACAACGTCAAAACACCTGCATGGCACCCGCAACAAGCACGGCACGCTTGAGTAAAAATCCTACTTTTCCAAATGCAGCACCCTACAGGCACGAACGGCCCAAACGAAGAACGGTGCCCTCACACTTTTTAAAGGCTGCCATTAACATACTCACTAGAGAGGTTCTCGTTCGATTTTGTAGGTCAAGCAGCATTGGACCTGGTTAGTACTTAGTTGGAGGACCGCTGGGTAAAACGACACTCTCGTCTGGAATGGTCGATTACGACCACATTCATATCTGTGACAGAGGAGTGCATACCTCTGCATTTTTAGATTTTCATGCCTGTAGCGGAAGCGTGTACAGCCGTGTGGCAGGCGCTTCTATTCAATATGCATGCTTTTACTCGGGATGTAAACTAATAGCTATTTGTTATTTCTTAAAGCCGGAAATCGAGTAATGTATACGCTAAGGCCGTTCGCAAAAATGTCAAAAAAGTACTCATCGATTCTAAAGGTATCGAGTACTTTTGAACGACTAAAAAGTACTCATTCAGTAATTTTCTTTCGATTCTACTCATGAGTATTTAATCAAGCACTCCCCACCTATTCCGCATCCGTAGCCATACTCTGTCGACTGTCGTGTAGACGCTATGGTAAATTTGGAAAGGGCTGCTACATTCCTACGATGGCTTAATGCGTCCATGGAGGCGCAGAAGGTACCATCACTTATAAGTTTGATGACGGGGTTTTGCCCTTGCCCAGCCACACCAAAATTGTTTTTGAGGGGTTTGCCCAGATAAACGAGTTCTGTTGAAAGTGGGGCCGAATGTAGAAATTGTAGATTGTTTTTCGGGCTGCTCTAAAGAAAGCCCAGGCATTAAGATACTTGTTTGGCGATTTGGAATATGTGATCATTCCAACGTGGATCCTCGGTTAAAGTTATGGCTAGGATGTTAAGAGAGTTTGATGCCTTGTTGATATAGTTGAACATGAGCTCTCGATCTAAGAGACAAGGCTTAGCTTGTGGTTGACTTATATTGTCGAAGGCGTAGGAGTAACGCGGAGTACCATCATCGACGAAGCTGTGAATTGGCTTGAAAAGGACTGAGTGTAGGCCGTTTATAATATAATAAAAGAGCTACTTCACCCTTCCTGCCTGTAAAAGTCTGGTGACAGAGAGAGGGGCAGTGTTGGCGTTCATACTAAGGAAACACAAATCTCAGTTAGATGGAATAAGTTTTTTCGAATCTATGCTGCTTGTGGCAGAATATCAATATGGGATATTTCCACTGATTAGGATGTGATCCGAGTTATCGATAGGTAAGTCAACATCAACAGAGTACCACATTCGATGGAAAATATGGGTTTCATTTGTGGGAAATCAATCGCTTTGGGGTCCTTTTGGCTGTTCCTATTGCTTAACCGATAAAACAGAAAACAAAACTTGTTGCTAACATTAATTAGAAACTCAAGATCAATCCCATCATTTTCAATACAAGTTAAGTTCATCAATTTTTTTATCAAAAATTTTCGTAGTGATATTACATTAATTTACAATGTAATTTAAAATTTCCTAACGCTGAAACATATAAAAAAAATAAAACATTAAAGTAAAATATTGTCTTTATATATAATAAGATATCGATTTTACAAATAACAAAAATTCTTTCTTTTTTTTATTTAAAAAAATTAAATTTAATAAGAGGAAAAATAAAACAAAATTAAATACGAATACACAAATGAGTACTAAAAGACTACGATATTAAAATTAAACATTGTTAAATAATAATAATAAAAAAAATAATAATAATAAACAAATTTATAAAATGGCTTTGGTTTCAAGTTATATATTATTATGAGAGTGATGGATATATTACTCACAAAAGTTTTAATTACAAAAACAAGAAATGTCTATTTAGTTTTATTAAATTTTGTTTGTTGTTTTTTTGTTTTTATTTAAAAAAATAACTAAACTAATTCGTATTTTAATAAAGTTTAAAATGTAAATATTTTGTTTTGTTTTTTTAAATTACGTTCAATTAGAAAATTTTGATTGAAACCGTTTTGTATAATTTTCTAACTGGAGAAATCTCTTACAAAAAAATTTATGAATTATAATTATTAAATTGTTTAAAAATACAGGGTTTTTTTGTATAACTAATAACTAACAAAAAATGATTCACGTTGTTGTTTTTTTTGTTTATTAGATAGTATAATAAAATTGCTAACGTATTTTTGTTTTAAATTTACAGTCTGTTTTTTTTTATTTTTATATTTTTATTTTTTTTTATTTTAGTAGAGAAAAATTATTCTTACAAAAGAATTGTCTAATATTGGATAACATATTTTTTTTGTTTTTTAATTTAGCCTTTTGAAGTTAATTTTTTTTTGTTTATTTTGAATTATACTTTTGTAAAAAATGATTTTTTCTGATTGTTTTTTGTTTATTTAAAAAAAAATATTTTGTGTTTATCTAACGTCCTACGGTTATGTAATTTGTATGTTTTTGTTAATTTTTTTTATTCTTCAGGAATGGGCTCTGAAAGCGCGACATTTATTTTGTATGTTGATTTTTTTGTTAAATATGGGAAAGAAAGTAAAACTTTTTCATAAGTATAATTATAAATAATATATAAGTCTTATTATAGAATATGTAATGAAAAGGCTGAGATACGTGTCTATAATTATAATCTTCTTATTTATAAAATTATTTCATTTTCATTTTCTATAATAAAACTTAACCTTCACAATTTTTTTACTGGGTTTTTTTAAGTAATGTAATTAATGTATGTATATAAATTCAAACTACATTTTTGTTTTGTTTTATAATATTGAAAATTATAATGTTCTTTTTGTTTAATTACTTTTGTAAAAAATGGACTGAATTTCAATTTCATATCTATTCATTTTATATAATATTAATAAGTATGAAAAACGAAATTATATTGTTTATTAAAAAATATGTATACCTAGAATAATACGCTGTTTATGTTACAAAATGTGCTTCGTGGCAGTGTGATGTAAATGTTTGTTAATTAAAAAAAAGTTTAAATATAAAAAGAAAATGAATAAATTCAAAGAAAATAAACAAAATAAAAATAAAATTAACAAATCCATCACGATTTCATCCCCCCGAAATTTCATTTTTTTATATTACTTATTTATAATTTTTTTTTGTAACGCACAAAAAACTTCTCTACAGTATATATTTATTTACAAGATTTATTTCATTCTTTTTTTTTCGTTTTTTATTTATCCATTAAGTACAAATGCGTTTTTTTTGTTTATCTATAGAAAATTTTATTCGCTTTTTATTTCATTTCATTTTTATATTTAATTTTGTGGTTTTTTATTATATTTTTTGTTTAGTTTCTTTATAATATATATATAAAGTTGCTAATATTTTATACATAAATTTCCGAGGAACTAATTAACAAATGATTGCATTTTATTATGTTGTTTTTTTTGTTCAATTATTTTCAATTCTTTATTTTATTTTGCTTCTTATTTTTTACATTTTATTTTGTT
This sequence comes from Thereva nobilitata, assembly GCA_963855945.1. Taxonomy (NCBI): domain Eukaryota; kingdom Metazoa; phylum Arthropoda; class Insecta; order Diptera; family Therevidae; genus Thereva; species Thereva nobilitata. Next base: position 37,486,792 of record OY979696.1, read on the forward strand.
TTAATGTTACAATACAATTTTTCTCAATTTGTTAAAATTATTAGGTTCGACAATTTAATAGTATAAAAATGATGAGATGACGAAGATTTAAAAATAAAACAAAATTAAAAAGGAATGTTATGTTGTCGGCGTAAATGTATTAATATAGACGGAAGGAACACCACGGTGTTTTTGTTCTAAGTATAATATCTAAGGTTATGTAACAAAAATAATTATTTTTATTTTTCTACTGCAAAAATTCATTATTGTGGCTTTCAATATACAAAAACTACATGAATTGTCATTTTTTTTTAAAAAATGGTTTCTAATAAGCCATTTGCCAAATATTTTGGGTTATAAAAATATATTCTTCAATTATGGATTAATCATGAGATTTCGTAAAGATGATAGTGGCTGGTCTTACATGATCAGGATTTAAGAGCTTGAAATTTATTAAGTCAAAATCATTGTATATTCCGCTTAAGTAGAAACGGTTTCTGCTTAATTAAATCTAGCTCTAACCTATGCCTAAACAAAAAAATTTAATTAGATTGATTTCTATAATTAGGATAACGCAAATGAAATTAATTTAAAATTTAAATACTAACTACAGTGGGAGTTAGAAGTTTGTATAACCCGGACATTTACTACTTCTGAGATGAGACCTGCCTAGGTAACAAATAATAAACGATCTTACATTAAAGTGCTTTGTTATTTAATATATTATAAGTTGCTCGCAGCAAAATTCACGCAATGGGTGCTTTCCATTTACAACACAGCGAGACACAGTTATGGAAGTAACATGACATACTCAACACGAACTGAGTACAATTTTCGGTTCGTTTTGAGTCATGTAACTAGCAACCGACCGCAAAAATTGTGCCGAACACGTTCTGAGTGGGTTCACAAGTTTTTGCTTGGTTGAGTACACTTTTCGGTCGGAATGTCATGTAACTAGCGATTGAAAAACCGAGATTGCTTTAACAAAGTGAAAAACTTCTTTTGTTGGAGTATTATAATTTCATTAAATACATAAAAAAATTTTTCCATTTTCACGAATAATTTCACTGACGAACTGACAATAATAAAACCAAAATTACAACGAAAAACTCAAGTTCGGTATGTCATATAACACTCGACCGAAACTGCAAGCTCAGATCGAGTTGAGTTCGGTTTACTTTCGGTTTGTCATGTAACTTCCATAAGTGCCGAACACAGCACAGAGTGCTCTATCAACAACACAGCTACACATATCAGGGCACAACAATGCTACCAACACTCGCCAATTGAAATGTGGTCGCCAATTAATAGCCTATAACAATGTTGTTTCATTTTTTTCCCAACATTTATAAGATGCCCAGGATACCGGAAAACTAATTTGAAGAAATTATCAACATAAAATTTACAATTTACTTGTTAAACAAAAACTTGAGGAAAGCGTGCTGTGGCGGACTTAAGTGTTCCATTTGGTCGAACACAGTGTTATCTGAAAAATGCAACCAGAAATTCGTATTCGAAATTCGAAATCGCTCTTCGCAGGGATACAAGAATTCTTCCCCAGTCCGCCCGTCCTCCCGTTGTAACCGTAGTGCATGAAGTGAGAAAAAATCAGCAAAATAACGTGTAAAGGAAGTAGGTGTATCAGCCATATGGGACCCAGGTAGGCTTCTGTAGCAGCTACCTGGTGTCCCATAGCAAGTAGTAAAATAAGTAGGCTGGGAATATTTCATCGGCTTCTTTAAGTAGGCGATGGAATATTTCCAGCCTATAAAAGGAAAACACATTCTATAATTATTTAGTTATAATTCAAAACTCATCTGTATATAATGTAACATATATACTTCTATAATAAAATTTGTAAATATTGTAAATAGAAAAATCTATTTTAATTTAATTTTTGGATAATAGCCTTACGGGCCACTACATTGATAAACATTTGGGTTAGTGGCCGTATGGGCCGCTACATTGGTGACCCCGATTTAGGAAATGATGACCACACATTCCAGAGGTTCCAGAAGGAGGCCACCGCACTACATTGGTGACCCCGGAAAGGGGGTAATATGGGACCCAGGTAGGCTATTAGAGCAACTACCTGGTGTACCATAGTAAATAGTAATATAGCAGGCTATTCCTTGTCTACTTTAAGTAGGCGATGGAATATCTCCAGCCCTATATAAGGCAAGAAACTAGTATAATAATTTAGTTATCTTCGGATACTCATCCATCGTATATATGTAAATATAATTAATAAATTAATTGTAAATATACATTTTTTAATATTCAGTGGCCAACCTCTCCACTATATATAGGTAGGCCACTACATTGGTGACCCCGCATTTAAAATAACACAAGGGATGCCATCATCACCAGGCATGGCTGGCTCAAACGGCAGCACCAACAACAGCTGCAACATCAACCCCCAACATCAACTGGAGCTGCGACCGATGCAAGGCCAAGGAAGACATCTCTTCTTTCCGCGCAAGAAACATCCAGCAACATCCAAAGAAGACAGCTCTTATTTCCCCGGAGGCAACACCAGCAACATCGTAAGAAGACATCTCTTCATTCCACAAAACCGACGGCTAGTTGGAAGGGAAGTAATATGGGACTTTGCCAAAAATCACTTAAACGCTTCTCAAACATTTTGGAAAAATATGCTTTTCACCCACTAGGTCAAGCTAGAAGTTGGTTAAAAATACAAGCATACGATCTGGCTGGAGATCAACCAACAGCGAGCTTCTTCCGCAAAGCCCCATTTCCACTATGAAACATGCCGAAAGTTCAGTGATGGTTTGGAGATGCATATCGGCAACGGGACAGAGAATCCGAGTACAATGAAAAGCAATGATTTTCTAAATATTTTAAAAACCATTAATGGCAAACGTTCTGAAATTGAGCCTACGAAGATTATCAAAGAATGGTTATGGCCAAACCTAAATGGGAAGTGAAGTGAAGTGAAGTTAGGTACCATTGCATATGAATGTATGAGAGCGACCGAAATGGAAGAGAAGTGGAAGTTACATCTACTTCAGTGGAAGTAAGTCTACTGAAGTAGGCTATTGGTTTCAGAAGTGTTACTTTTAATTTAGGTTTGGCCTTCACTAAGCTTGACTCTCCTCCACAATCTGCAGGCTTTAATTCCATAGACATATATAGGAAGTTTTGAGCAGAAGTGCTCCCAAACGCACAATAACGTTCAAAAAAGAACTCTAGACTGCATTGGCGGAGGAATGAGAGAAGATTTCATCGAATGTTGCCCGAAATCTCGTTAATTCGATGTGAAGACGATTAGATACTGTCGTAAAAGCACAAGGATGTCTCGCAAAATACTGATACTTGTATGTCATATCTATAGGCAGGGGAACTATTGCTTATTTTCTTTTAGAATACATTGTTGACTGCGTTTTTCGGGAGATTTCTTCTTTTTCTATGCAGCATACACGAATTTCTTAATTTTGTTAATTTATTATAATAAATATTAAAATACTTGAATATAAGGTTTACTTTTGCTTCAAAATATTTCAATTTTTATGAATATAAACAAAATACTAAATACAAGTTTTCGTCAATAAATCTCTACGCATTATATGTCAAATATTCTGGCCCAGAAAAATAACAAAACACAGAATTATGGAACTTATAAAACAAGAACTAATTATCAAACAGAAAGAAAAAAATGGACGTGGATGGAACACACTCTACGAAAGGAACATAATGCGTTAACAAAAAGAGCCCTTGAATTAAATCCGCAAGAAAGCAAGAGTGTTGGTAAAACGAAAAATACCTGGAGAAGAAAAGTAATGAAAGAAATCGCAATTTTTGACAAAACCTGGACCTGAAACCAATAGAATAGCTCAAAACAGAGTCCGATGGAGAAGGTTTGTGGAAGCCCTACGCTCCCAAGAGGGATAGGTAAAGAAGGATAATAATATAATTCGTATTCGAAAACCTTTCACACCTATCGGATAATTTTTAAGGAAAGTATTTGCCAAACATAAATAACTGCAAATTTAAAACTCATTATTAATTCGTAATGGGATAAATATGTGATTCTTGATGCAATTTGAAGATGATACACAAAGACTAAAGAATTATAATGTCACGACTAGATATCATGACAACTAGATATCTAGCAACAAACTTTCAAGGATTTTTTCATCCTTAATTGGACACCAAGGCAATTTTTTAGATAAATCAAACACTCATGTACACTCAAATGAAACCTTCTTCTTGTTCTGAACTCTGTTTAAATTTAATAAAAAAGACTGAAAAGTTAATCAGCATGAACAAAGGACGGAGTTCAATGGAAACATTTATTATGATCCATATACCCACTACATGAGCGATGAAGCCAAACAAAACCTTCGTCAGTGCCATTTGACGTGCAAGGTTGAAAGAAATATGCTTACTATGAGACTACGTCAAGTTAGTGCAGGTACAAAATCCCACTGTCAAGTAGATATCGAATCTATGTCAACCGTATATAAATGCCACATTAAACCAAGCACAAAATGTGGCATTTATATACAGTTTTATTATTATTATATGAATTTGCTTTAAACACAAAAAATTACTAACAAATTTATATTAAAAATTGTATGTAGAAAGATCATTAAACTGGTACAACGAAGATTAAACGCGTTCATTGGTCCCTTGAGACTTTTTATGGGTTTCTTTCTTGTCCTTTTCCCCATGATAAACAAGATTATCGGATAAGACGGAAAATAATCTGGAATATCCGCTTTTTCTTTTATTTATGCTTTTGCATTTTTTTAAGACCTTTATTTTGTTAAAATCATAAGTGCAGAAAACGATATATGCACTTTAATAATTTTGTATAAGAATTAATAATAAAAAAAATATTGAAACTTGTGTCTGTGTGAAAACATGAACAAAAATGAATTAAGTTTAAATTTTAAAATTGCCAACACAAAAAATTCATTGATAATTTTAATGGCAACTAAGATTGCGCGTGGAAACTATTATTATTATTTTTCTAAATAACTTTATACCTGACGCTAAGGAAATTAATATGAAATAATACATGATAATGAGAATATAAAAAACCTAAAAGCCATTTATCTTAAGCAAGCAGGGAGAGAGTAAACATTTTCTAAGACATCTATCTAAATGATTGTTTTTTGTGTTTTTATATTTAAAATTTTCTCCTTGCTGATTGTTTATTATTAAAAAAAAATACTGTGATTCATCCAGAAAATGTAAGGTTATATTTTGAAATGGCAAAATGTGTTCTGAAGTTTTGTATAATACTGTAATAACAGTTCTTTTAAAAAAATCCTACATTTAAAATATTGGGAATGTATTTTGTAAAACTCAGACATTATTTCTTATCAGTCTTTATCCACTCAATTTATATTTTGTGATGAGCTATATTAAAAAAGTAGGAAATGTAATCTTATTTTGAAGTGTGATGCTGTGTGTGATTGAAACAAAATTGAAATTAAACACAAAAATCAAATATAAAATATAGTTACAAGTTACTGATTGAGTTAAACAAAAAACATATAGATTCTTTTATTAAATAATAAAAAATTAATTTAAAAAAAATTGTATTGCAACATCTTTATCGACTTAGCTTAAATTGGAAAAGGACGCACTACAAGAATATGAAAATCAAGCTCTCTTTTGTTCAGAATTTTTTGTTTTCCTTTTAAAAAAAACCTAATCATAAAAACTTTCTTAAATATTTATGAAAAATAAAATAAAAAAAAAACTTTTAAACTTAATCCTGTACTTCTCGATAAGGTACTTCTGACGTTACGGAAAATGATTCAAAATAATGATTTAAAAATTCAAATGTCGGTCGCTTTTCTGGTACAGCATCCCAACATTGCAATACCAATTGATAAATATTATCAGGGAAGTAATGATTTGTTGGTTTTGGCATTCTATATCCTCGTTCAATTTGTTCAATTACTTCGCGACTATGCATACCAGGATATGGAACTTGTCCATATGTAAATAATTCCATTAATAGTATACCATATGACCAAACATCAGATTTTATTGAAAATTTTCCATAAATTATCGCTTCCGGTGCTGTCCATTTAACTGGAAAACGTGATCCTTGCTTCGGACAATATTCATCATCAGCTATTACTCTTGCTAAACCAAAATCACAGATTTTTGCGACATTATTTTCACCAATTAAAACATTTCTAGCCGCTAAGTCCCTGTGGATTAATTGTTTTGACTCCAAGTATTCCATACCTGATGCTACTTGACCAGCAATATAAACGAGATCTTCAAAATGTAGGAAGCGTCCATCACCTTCCCGTAAGAAATCTAGTAAGCTACCTTTTGACATGTATTCTTGGACGATGTAAATTGGTTCTTCCTGTAACATAGATAAGATAATTAGATTACATTTGAATACATTTAAAAATTTATAGCTACTTACATGTGAACAAACCGCATAAAGTGCGACTAATCTATTGTGACGGAATTTTTTCATAATAGCTGCTTCTTGAAGAAATGCTTGTGTTGACATAGTACCTTCTCGTAATGTTTTTACAGCTACATCAATACTATTTCTCCATTTTCCGTAAAAAACTTCACCAAAATTACCTCGACCTAATTTGCGTATTAATTGAATTTCTGATCGTGGAATTTCATATTTATCTCTTAATTCCGGACCCAAATCCCACATTTGTGGCTGGGGTTTAGGACATGGTCTTGATAGTATATGACATAGACCTAAGGCATTTTCTGCAAAAAAAGGTGAAATTATTAAAAATATCTGTTTTATTTCTTAAGTTTAATTAGTAAAACTTACTACTGTATGCCAGAACAAGCGCCTGTAAAGAAGGAAACGTTTGATTTGTTGCGATATAATAACCACCATTATCTAAAGGCTTAATTCTGTAGTGCTTCACGTGATATCCACGTCCATCCTCCCAGTCTTTTACGGATAAAGAATATCCATTTGGATTGTGTTCTGAAGGTCTAACTAAGAATGTTCCCCTAGGATTTTCTTCCGCTAACAGAAGCTTATCTGCCTCCTTGCGCAGGACATTTTCAAAGAACCAACTATAATGTATTTAAAATGAAATATTGATAATAAAAAACCATTTTCTTTTCTTATTTACTCTTCGCTATTCACACTTCTCTCCTCTGCTACAAAATTTAATGGAATTAAACCTTCTTGACGTGTTGAGAGATTTATAACTCGCCACCAATCTGATTCGGTGTCATCGATGACCTCCATTCGGTCGCCTTTCATAAAGCTGAGATCAGATTCATCACGAGATTTATAATCGTATAAAGCTACAACTATCCGACGTTTTTGTACTCCACCTTGGACACCTGCGAAATAAACAATAAAATAATATTAATAATATTTTATAAGAAAAATACAAATTCAATTATTATTGATTAGTTTTGTAATTAGTGGAAGATGGTCCTTTTTAATTTGGGCACACACGTGAAATGATAAATATTTATTTCCGTACTGGTGACATTCTAACGATACGGATGAGTGACGAGGGTGCTATTGTGGATCTGTTATTCATTTATATATTTCTTTCGATTTTCATAGTTGTAACAATTTTTGTGGCTTAAGAGTATCGGAATTTATATGTTGGTGGTACATGTCTTTCTATAAATAACAATTCATTTTATAAACAAGTCTTTACACAAGGCATGTACTAAGACTTATCTTAGTAATTCTATTCGACATAAAAAGGATAAGTAATTCTATTCGACATAAAAAGGCACAACTTGGTAACTCTAAATCATGAAAATTCGATTATGCATCGAAAGAGATTGGTTGTGTCAGTTGTTTCATAACTTTTGGGGTGTTAAATAAATGATTGAGTTTTAATGTTAAAATTGTTTAAAGCCCATTACGCAAGAAACCGTTGATCCAAAGGAATGCTCTTAGGAATTTTGCAAATATCTGAACAATTATTCCGATAAAAATAATATGAAAAGTACATTTAAAATGAATTTTTCAATTGCTATTCGGTTATTTCAAAAATGAATTATTATTCGCAGGAAGACGTGCTTCAAGAAGTCGATCATCAATAATAATCGTCTGTTACAAAATCATAAAGTGTAAAAAAAATAAAGCGATCTGAAATTGTATAAAAGCTGCGGAGAATGATTGATTATAAACCAAAGTGTGCTGCTATCAATGTTTTCTTGTCTAGTAGCTAGAGTTTTCTAAATCATTTATGCGGACACTCAATTTGGTCACATTTTTGGTTATTTTAGTTTGGATAGTTTATATAGGTCTTTGGCAGAGTGTGGAATCCTGCTCTGTTGCCTTTGGTATAGACTTAGGTTCTAAAGAACTGGATTGACATTTTTTTTCTTACCGTTGAATTAAGGTAGTACTGAAAGACGTCATATTTAAACTGCACATCGTATCTGTCGGTGTTCCCCAGGGCTCAATTCTATCACCCACTATTTTCCTAATTATATTATGGCCCCTATTCCCATAGTCACGTCACCCATTGAAAAATGTGACGAACTTATTTTCGTATTCTCGTAGTCACTTTTTATAGAAAAAGTGACGGTATTTCTATATATGTACATATGATATATTTCTATTTATATATCCTGTTCGTTATTTTAATTCTAGGATATAAGAATAATGTTAAATCATCAAAAATATTAAAATAAAACATACTTTTTACTTTAAAAGTGACGTGACAAAAAATGTGAGGTGAAAAAAAAGTGAGGTGACTATGGGAATAGGGGCCTATATATAAATGATCTGTTCTCAATCCAGTTCACAACTTCTCTGATGATGGTACTCTGCGTAACTCTTCCGCCTTCGACAATATAAGAAAAGCACGTGTCAAACCTTGCGTTTTTTAACGGCAGTTCATGTTTAACTCTAACATGGTTGGTTGGTTGAAGTGGCGAGGCCAGCATACTCTATGCTGACTTCCAATTAGCACATTAGCACCGATTGGTCACTCCCGTGACCACTAGGCTTGTTATGGTTTTTAGATCCATTTTGTAGCATTTAAGAACTGTACATATAAAGTTCGTTGGATGCTTTGTTGTTAGGTCTTCAAGCTCGTTCAGTACATGGCTGCCAAATGAACTATACCTGGCCCTGGCTAATGCCAGACATTTGCACACGAAGTGCACAACAGCTTATTTTTCATTTGAATCTTTGCAACAACGGCATGATGTCTTGAATGGGATGTCCATTCTCTCTCTCCTATTGGCCAATGTCCTGTATACACAGCTATAGCTTTGGCTAGCTTGGTCCGGGATAGCTTTAGATCCTAAAATTTAGAAGGTTATTAGTTTTGTTTTGGGACGGCCATGTTCTTTTCGTCGTACTGAATATTGTGAATCCTTTCCATCTTGCACTGGCCAAGGATAGGCAGTGTAGGTAAATATGTCTTTTAACTGTAATGATAGGAGGTATACTTCTTCCGCGAAATATGCATCCATGTTCGCACGTTCGCTAATTTGTCAACTCTCTTGTTTCCTTGTATAATCTAATGGCCTGGGGGAACCAACAGCAGGGTGATTTTTACATTATTATGCTTATGCGTTCGAGCTCATCTGAGTATTTCTTGACTAATTTTTATGCGATCAGGGTGGCGTTGGAGAGCCAGATAGCTGCTACATACCCCCACATTCTCTCTCTAGTAGAGTTCTCTCGATAGTTGACACAATTCGTTCGGGCCCTGGAATTTGTTGGCTATATTGCATGATTCAGAGAAGGCCCCGGCACCTACTCCGCAGTTTATTTTTGAACCGTCTTTAAAAAAAACCGTGTCCATATCTGATAAAACTTGTCCAACTTTCCACTCCCGTCTTGTTGGAATTTTGACTTTGAATTTCTTCTATCGACAGGGTCATCGATCGCATCCTTTACTGGGCCAGCAAGAAACGAAATTGTTCCAATCAAAACGCTTTTATCTAGCTAATAGCCGCTAAGAAAAAGGGTAGTTTTCTTAAAGATAAACTTATAAAACAATAGGTACATATCTACTGGTCAACAAAAAAAAACAATTTTTAAGCTATCTCTAATTCAGTAACAATCATTCTATTCATCAACGTCATTCCCAAGCTTTTTAATTAGTTGTAAACAAAGTATTTTTCCCACAAGGTAACAACAACAACAATATTAACACAATAAATCAATGATGTGCTTGTCATCTCGCGTGCGTCTTAACCACAAAAAAATACCGACAATTAATTACAATAATTACTACCAGCGCCTTGGGTTTTGTTCATAGTAAGTCAATAAAAACGGAAGATTCTCATTTTCTGAATCTTTAGTTAAAAATAGCCGTTTGTCATGTGATTTCGATACATTTACATAAGAATCCAATTGAATCGAAAGATTTTTGCGAGGAATATATGAACATGTAATAGGTTATAAAAAGAAGCTTTTAATAAAAATATAAGCTGGAGTTTTTGGGGGCTTCATAATGGATTATTTAATTTGGTAGTGAAATGGTGTGCTACTTAACACGCGAAGAAAGTAGGTGGCATAAACTTCTATGCAGTGATAGAACTTATTCAAATTGTTGAGATTTTTCTGTACAAAAATTTCAAGTGGAAATGTTTGTTTCCTTGTGACATTTTAGTTGAACCAGTTAAAGACTAACTGAAAATAGAAAATTTCCATTGTTATTAAAACTGTTTCTTGCTGCTGCTATGGACGTAAAAAAAAGAAGATGGGTTGTTGAGTCCCTTTTTCGATTTTTTCGGTTTTTCCGTTCTTTCTATAAATCTAAGAGAATTAGCTTCAACCCGATTTTTTGTTATATTAGTTGTGTTCATCATCATATTAGTTGTGTTCATCATCATCACTGGCGCTACAGCCCTCTTTGGGGCTTGGACTCCTCAAGAATCTTTTTCCGTCGTTGCTTGGGTCTTGCACCTTACTCTTCCAGTTGGTAATCCCAATTGTTCGTAAGTTCATCTTTTAATATGTCTTCCTTATGGTCTTCTTCCCTAGCGTTTGGAGGAACACGATTGAGATCTTGATGCTTTTGGTTATGTCAGGTTCTTGGTATATTTGGTCGCTCTCGTTTCAATACATGCCGAATCGCTTTTCCTAATGCAATGTTAAATAGTAAGCAGGACAGTGAGTCTCTTTGTCTGAGGCCCCTGTTCAATTCAAAGGGCACCGATACGTTGTTCTAAATTCTTACTTTGTTTATCACTGTGATTTGAGTAAGTTGGATTAATTAATCTGAAAAGCTTAATTCCACCATTACTTTGTAGATTTTGGGTCGTAGAGGTGGATCTCTATATTAAACTTTTTCCGTCAGGTATTTCTTTATGCGTCCAACTGTATTGTACTATCTTGTGCATACATATATTTAGTGTATTACATTTTTTAAATATTTCTGCTCGTATGTTACCTGTACCTTGTTACTTATTATTTTTAAGTTTATTTAAAGCTTCTTCTACTTCATGCCCAGCAGGTTCAGGTACTGCTTCTGCATGCCTGGGTCTTTCGCTATTATCAAATCTTTGTCCATTATATCCTTCTTCATCTTGATCCGAGAGTTTATTCAAATGCTCCACCGATCAACTTGCCCTTTCTCGCTTAAAATTTGTTTCAACTTCATTTGAAAAAATATTCTGTTCACCAATATCAAGACAACACCCTACGAAAAGGTATGCCCTTCTGGTTTTTTTCCTTCAAACTTCTTTTAGTTTTGCTATAATCAAAAGTGATGACGTTTTCATATTGAAGCTACTGTTCTATAATCCAATAAAATTTGTTAAAACATAGAAATTCTTGTATAACACCTGGGTACAAAACATGAAATATAAAAATCGATCATAAAATTGTGTACCTCTACTCAAAAAGTCAAACAAGAAAATCCGCTGAGACTAACATTTGGTGTCATCGATCAGCATCGATTCAAGGATTGGTAAAGCTGTATGGAAACACACATGGGGCTAAGCCTTAAATTTTTTAGTAAAATGTCAATCAAATAAAGAAAAGGGTTATATACTTGAATATATAAGGTATATTTCCCCTATAAGTTCTTCGTTATAGAAGTTGTTTAGACTAAAAACAAACGTATTGAGATTTTGAGAAAGAAACCATAGTTTTTTCTTTGATACTACATATGTTACTTTTGTTTTCTATAAATAAAACAAAGTTTTTGAGTTGGAATCGAAGGATTATATTTTATTGTATTGCTTAAAAATCTTAAAAGTGTAGAAGAATATAACATTAAAACGAATAACGATTATCTATGATAATTTTTAAGTGTAGCCAATTGAAATGTTTTGATTTTAGGAGAGCTTCGAGCTTGTAGTTCCGATTTTTTCTAATTGCTAACAAAAATCTACTTCAATCAATGAAGCGATTGACTAAAAGGGTTGCTAAAATATGCTAATTAGAGTATGACAACGGTGAGCATTCGGAATTAAGAAATGTAGTATTCCTAGAGGAGCATAAATAGACCATTCAAGAAATCCATCCTTGAAACTTGTTTAGTGGAAGGAAGAATGAGCATTTGTCCTAAAAAGACGTTTATAGATCCACGTTAACGTCCATTTATTTCTAGATGATTAGTTTCATTATTATTTTGCTATTTGGAAGCGAAAAAGCATAAAATACCCAAATTATACTTTCACTATGATTCATTAAAGTACATAGGAAACAATACCGAGTTAAACTAATTGCCTAAGATCAACTAGTACAAAAAATTACCGAACAATAAGTGGAGGACTTCGTTGTGGGCTTGAACATACAATTTTTCCTGTTACAATTCAGAAATCGCTCATCGTTGAACGCGGCAACTAATGGAATAATGGAAGTCATCATAAAGAAAGCCCAAAATGTGTTTTATTTGAGCAGTCATGTGCCACGAATAATTTGCGATTTTTCCATTTCTAGAAAGCCATTGAGATCATTAATCTGTCAAATAAAATGAGGGCGTCTCTTATGTCAACAAACTCTACATATATCACTTAAAACATATAATGGGTTATCTAATAGATGTGATAGTTTTTATTATAGAGATGACTCTATGCTTATAGAATTTTTTGTTATGTGGTAGTTCTAAGCTCAAGGATCATCCTTTGTACTATCAGTGCTTATGTTCCAAGGAAAGAATAAGTTTTAGGATAAAAGGAGCCTGGAGTGTGCGGAAGGAGGTGGCTATATATCCTGGGTTTTGAATTATGGGATGTTGTAGTTTAGAAATTTGGATTGTAGGGACAAAGACTTTATGCAGATTTTTAGCCAAAGTGAGTAGATTTTTTTTTATAACAATAACGGGTTTGTTGTCAAGTTCAGTGGATTTATTGATGTCCAGCTTTTACTTAGAATGAAATTAATTCAATGCTATTGAAATGGCAATACGGTACGATTTACATGGTGGTGGCATCAGCCGCCCTTAGTTTTTTTAAATGTTAGTAGACCTCACATTCCGGTCACTGACAAAATCAAGTCGAAATATAGTTAAGAGAAGAATGAAACAGTATCAACGATGATACGCAGATTACTTAAACTGCCACTGAAATGCGTGGAATAACACTAGTTTGTTATGTCGTTCAAGTCATGGTGCAATGTCTAGTGCTAAGCTTGAATTGAAGCATAGAAGAGAAAGAATAGAATAGGGGTTTGACGGTGCTTGAAGAGTTGTCGTTGAACCTTACGCCTGAATCTGAGCTTTGAGATGTTATACGAATTCGGAAATACAGGCTGGGGAAGATTATTACACAATAGATTTGTTCTATTTAAAAACGAACCCCTAGACCGCAATGTGCGCGAAAAAGGGTTGCAGTGTGTGGGGGTGAGTCCACCGGGAAAAATGTTACAGTGTAGGCAGGAAGTTCTTAATTTCAGTGGAACAGTCACTATGGTAATAGCGATAAAATTTGGAAGGGGCTACATTCCTACGGTGGCTTAAAGAGTGCATGGAGGCACAAAGGGTACATGGAAGCACTAATAAGTTTAATGGCACAATTTTGTCCAGCCACGCCAAAGTGATTGTCGAGGTGCGTGTCCAGATAAACGAGTTCTATTCAATGTGCGACCAAATGTAGATTATAGCCCGGACAACTGGCTGAGGAACTTGCATACCTTAAAAAATACCAGTTATTGAAATGCTTGTTTGGCGATTTGGAATACGTGATTATTCCATCGTAGATCTTCGGTTAAAGTTCCGCATAGGATGTTAAAAGATGGGCCAGCCACCGTCCATAATGGCTATTGAGTGATTTTTAGAAGGGTTGTTGGGTAAAATTTTTGTCAGAATGGGCTAAACATGCGCTAGGTGATATATTCTGGAGAAGTATGACAGGGGGAAACGTTTACGCAGAGATTTAGAAAAACGTGAGCCACATTTCTTAAGTAGGTACCATAGGGGGGAAATATGTCAGAGCCAGTGGATTTATTGGCGTCAAGCTCTTTGAGTCACCTATACCCTTCGCAATTCCTGAAGAAAACTCTGTCCATTGAGTGGGTTGAATACCCGGGGACGGGAGGTGGAATAGGAGTTTCATGTAAAGAAAAATTTGAGGCGAACAGGAATCCTAATAAATTGGCCTTGGATTTACCCTCACCTCCCCCTCATAAATTATAGAAGCTGTTGTGGATGAGTTAAAATCCTTCTTGATGGAAGCTACCATAGACCAGCAGCTTTTACTACCTCCAATGGTATTCAAAATCTTACTTCTCAACCTGCCATCAAATGATGACTTAATTTTCCAGAGGATGGAATTATAGGAGTTTCTCAACGATGAAGAGAACTCATTTGGGGAATTCTGTACCCTCTACTGGCGGCTTCTTTAGCATTAATTGGCGGCTTCTTTAGCATTAATCATACATTCCACATTAAACTATCTATTCGGCCTAGGCTTTATAGATAAAGTAGAGTGAGCAATGAACAAACACATACCCGCTCGTATGATTTTGGAGACATAAATCCGAGTGACTAGCTTGAACAACACGAATAAGCCCTAACCAGTCCCAGCGGGAAAAATTGGAAGTGCTCCTCAGGGGACCTAATTTTGAGCGCTGCCAAATATGAGCATTCCTGGAGGTTTCAGAAATTTTATAGAACGAAGAAAAGGAGCGATTATCTTGTTTACTATAGCATACTCAATAGACCTGTTCTTGTTCGATACGGAGGACAAGCAGCAATGGATGTGGTTAATATACTTGGTTGGGGGATCGCTTTGGTAAAACCACACTCGCGCTTGAAAAAGAACAGGTAATTGCAAAAAATGAACAAAAATAAAAGTTTTTCGGCACCGGAGCTTATTCACATATCCACAGGCCTCCATGAATAGCTCTACTGTAGATATTTAAAAAAGCTCTAGAATGCTTCTTTTTGTCTCCAAACAAATCGTTGCAGGAGTGCTCCTATGGGAGCTCAAAAGGAGTGCTAGCCTAGGCGGACATCTAATGTTAAAAAATATATGAAGAGGGAGCGCGAAGGGAGCACTCCATGCCTCCATGGGAGTGCTCTTTCATTGTCTTTGGAGCACTCAATTTCCCGCTGGGGTTGGCCCTCCCATAGTGCTGTTTGTAGAGGCAGAAGATGGATATGTGAAAGTAGGGCTGACTAGGCAGTGATCTGAGTTGGCAAGGGGTGAATCAACTTCGACGAAGTACTGTGTTAGATGCGATATAAGTAGCAGGTCAAGAAAATAAGAACCGTGGCCCGCAACGCCAGCGATTTTTGTTGGACAGTTCACAATATGGTGCAAATTGTTGACGTCTGCAAAGAGCTCAGTGTCTGGTTCTAAAAGGCTTTTCAAATGGAAAAGAGAATAAAAACCCCACTTCGTCGTTGTTAACTTTAGGATGTAAAGTAAATACCTATTTAAGAAAGCTGGATACAACTGGATGTGCACATAATTGAAAGCGAGCGTTTCACCAAAATAAACGCTCTGCAATTTTCAATGCAATTTTATAGTCGCAAGATCGCCTTATTCCGGCTTATTCCCTTTGCCTACAGCCCTCCTTTTCGAGCACTATCCAGACTAGGCTTTGGTTTCTAAACTGAAAAAATCGACTATGGAACAATATTTCGCAGTCAGTATTTCCGAACTTCTATAAAATCCAAGAGTTCAAAGGTAGGGTTAATTGCCATTTCCTCCATCATTCTTCAGACTCCCCGTAATTTCAAACCAAACTCGAACTAAGCTTACTACTAGATATTGCAACATGACGTGATAAACGACATGACGTGCTGGTGATTACTGAGCTTAGAACTGCCACCTAAAAAAATAATTAGATTACGTATTTATAGCCACCTATATTGAAAAAAAGCTACCAAAATATTTATATAAAAATAATCTATGACTAAATAAAAGGATATAGTTATAAAAACGAAATCAGATCCTTAAAAACCCTTAAATATTCAATTGAAAGGATGGAAACAAAAAAGACCCAATTATTGAATTGGTATTCATCAAAAGTAACTTTTTCAATATAATTTCTGTACACAAGCATTAAATATTAATCCACCAGCAGTAATAAAAGTTGATTGCCTGTCCCGAGAATTGGAGTACAGCAAAATTGCGACAAGCTATAAAAAAGCAGGTCAGCAGCAATCGTCAATAGAAACCCAGAGTTTAGTCTCTTTATTGTGTGGACCCACCACCATAAAAGAATTCTTAACGACATGTATTTTGATAATCGTAATTGAGTACAATACTTACATGGTGTTGTGCGTGGCCTAATGATATCGACGCCACCTTTTGTGGCGATCTTAATCTGGCCCCGATTCGGATCCGGTGTATACCGTGAATCCAGTGATCCGCCATTGTTATGCTTCTGTCCTGTGTTGACGGTTTGGCCGAAATTGTAATCATTTTTCTTATATCCAGTCGGATAGGCGTGGGCTAGTTCCTGCTCCTGACGTTTACTACAGCATTTGTTGCCCATTTTTTTGTTTTTATAAAAAATAATACTATATTTTTATAGTATGTAATGTTGACTGGCTGTTGTCTGTCGTTCTGTCTTTTTATCTCATCAACTTTTTTTTTCTTCTTATTAGTTATTTACATATAAATCGTATTACAAAATATTTGGCATTAAAAGAGACGATAAGAGATCATCTGGTTAAAAACTATCAGTCGTTGAGAAAAACAAAATTAAACAGGATGGAGGAAGAGATATAGGTGAGTAACCAAATATATATGTGGAAGGACCTGGAAAGTTGTAAATAAGATTATGTCAGCTTGTGACCCTCCTTATTTCTTGGTTATTCTTGAAAATGTTCCTTCTCTAGTCTAGGGAAAGATTTCCCCTTGGTTAGAAAAAGTTGAATAAAAATTGATAAAACTTGGGAATGGTTGTTGGTAGAAATTCACGTGTTACGATAATGGTAAACGGGAGCAGTACTGTAGGAAACATTCGCTGGTTGACGCTGTCATTTCTTTTGCTTGGCGGTGAACGTTAATCTGAAAAAGAGAAGAGAAGAAAAATAAATTAACTTGTGGCGACAACAACAACTATATAACAAAAAAAAATAAAAATGGAAGAAAATAAATTGAAAAATTGAAATGAAAATATCAAGGGAGTTCATTTGATCAGAAGACATTAATATACAAGTAGTATGTATGTAGGGTGAGAATTTAAGATAGGGGATTTCCAAATGTATAAAAAATGAAAGAGAACCTTCGTGGGAATTTTGTTTTTGTACCCTGGGAACCCAAGGGTCCTTCTGGTGGTGTAGAAAATCACTTTTACAAATCCTTTCATCGTTAGCTGGGTTTTGTTTATCTTTTGCTGAAAAGCTTAAATCTTAGGGAATTAACCTTTTATTCTTTTTTTCTCACAAGTGAAGGGTTTTATTTATTTTATTTTTTTTTAAAGTAGCTTTTAGTGAAACCTAAGTAAGCTAACGTTAAAATTTAATTAACTTATTATTTTGAACGGATTTTGTGCTTGGAAATGTGTTAATTGAATTTTTTTCTGAGTTTTTGTCGAAATTGAGAAGTTTAATGTTATTAGATTGTGTGCAAAGAAATAAAGTAAATTCGATTACATGGTGTGATTGTAAGGAATAAAAGCGTCTGCCTTTCGAAGGATAATATTCCTTGTTGTTTTTTGTATATAATATGAGGTAATTTACACGATGAGGCTTACTTCTGCCTAAAATATGTTTTGGGGCTGACCGTCCAACACATTAAGCAAACATAACATCATACTCAGTGGTCTGCATTACAATAGTTACAAAAAAAAAATGCAGAAAAGTGAATATACTTAACGTAATACCTGCATTATACACAAACATTTTTGAGGTGAGGACAGAGTGATGGATAGCGTAATTTACCCTTATTACTTACAGGCTCGGTCGTGCATTCCCATTTTTTTTAACTACTTTCCAGTTTCATTTTGCTTTACAATTACACTTCCTTTTGAATGAGTTAAATTATTTACTTATTCAAGCTTAGTTTGCCTACACCTTGGATACTCTCCCTCCTGCAATGTATGTAGTCATATCATAACAGATAATAGACACGCACTGGAATAGGATCTCTGCTGTTTAATTTTTTCATGACATGTCGCAGCCGGCCGGCACAATGTTCATAGTAATGTGTGTAAACTATTTATGATCACGCTTTAAAAAAAGTCATATATATCGTGACCAAAAAGAATTAAAAAAATGTTGCATATTAAAGGAGTACATATATCGAAAAGACGAGTGATGAATCGATATGAAATGGAGACAAAACACGTGAGTACTAGTACGTCAGGTAAACACTGTGGGCATCAAAACCCAGTGGGAAATGGAGTGCTGTAATATTTATCTTAGAACGTTCCTTAAAAAGCTTGGAGCGCTCCCCTTCTCATACCATTTCTATATCTTTTTTAACATTGCATTTCCACAGAGGGGAGCACTGCTTTTAATACTCCTTTAGAAGCATTTTTAAAGCAGTCATAAACGTAGAAAAAAGCTTTTTTTAATAAAGAATCCATGGCGGGCGGCTTGTGGATATGTGAATAAACTCCATTCTCGTAAAGCTTTTATTTTTATCCCAGAGTTCGGAAACGCACACTCGCGTGCGCACACGAACGACTAAAAACTCATTTTTCGACTCATGTGCGCACACGAAAAAATTCAAGTGCACACAGCTCACGTACGTGAGTAATAAGGACAATTGCCAATTCCTCACGCACGTGAAAAATGAGTTTTGAGTCGTTCGTGTGCGCACGTGAGTAATTGGATATACTCATGTACGCACACGAACGACTCAAAACTCATTTTTCGACTCATGTGCGCACACGAAATTATTTAAGCGCACACAGATCACGTGCGTGAGTAATAAAGACAAGAAAAGCGCACGCAACTCATGAGTATGTGCGTTTTGACGCACACAAAATTTATCGCAAACGAGTGTGCGTTTCCGTACTCTGTTTTATTCACGTTTTGCAATTGCTTTTTCGTCCTTGCAAACGCGAGTGTCGACAGCGGTCCACCGACTAAGTACTAATCTGGTCCAACGCTGCTTGACCTACGTAATCGAGCGAGTTGAGTATGACAATGCCACCCCTTAAGGCCCCTATCCACTAGCGAGCATGCATGACATGCAAGAACGAGCTTTTAGATAAACGGGGAAGTGGATATGATGAGGGGCCTCATCTCCACTACCCCGTTTATCTAAAAGCTCGTTCTTGCATGTCATGCATACTCGCTAGTGGATAGGCCCCTTTATGGTCACCAAGATAATTGCCGTTTTCTTCGTGATATACAATTTCCTAAAACTCCAATTTTGCTCCCTTAGGAGCATATTGACAGCGCTCCAAATTAGGTAGTAGAGACCATTGAAGTAAATGATACTATCACTGATGCTGCTGCTGTTTTGAGTGTTTTTCTGCTATTTTTGAAATTTTTATATGCCTGTCTGGACAATAAACCGAAAACTACTTCAACCTTTTGCAAAACTGTGCAATGTCTGATAGTAAAGAAACTAGAAAGATATGAGAGTGCTAAAAAAGATGGCGACGAACGTTGCGTTTGAAAACTTGGGTGATATACGTTAAAGATTGTTCTACAGTTAGCTTGTTCTCTACAGGCAGCTTGTCTGTAGAGAGCACGGAAAAAAGAAGCTGTTGTAGACAGTTGGTAGGTAGGGAGCTAAGTTGGTATTGTGGGAATAATATTGCTGAGAGCCTTGCCATTGTGGAATAGTGCAACAGAACACAAAAGGCAACTTCATCCTCTTCAAGGCAAAGCCTACAGGTTATCTGCCCTTCCGATCGTCCTAGGCTGTGTAATTTGAGGCAGTGTGTCCGATAATCAAGTCAAGCAGTGCACTCACATCCTTTCTACTGTGTCCCAATAATTCCCTGGTGGTTATTAGACGGCACAGGTGAAAACTTCTTGAAGCTCAGGAGGTCAGGTTTAGTCTCCGGTGTTCGATAGATGTTATCTGGGTCCGATTTTTCTTGGGCCCTCTTCACCAAACTGGTGGGTGCCCCATGTGCTGGTTCCAGTAATATACAGTGCTAGAGCCTTGTCAGGGCAGGACGTCTGCACTTTCATTGCCTCCTCGGATTGCCTTGAAGCTCGGATTACCTGGGATCCAAAGAAGGGTGACTCGATAAAGACTACCCAGCTCATCAAGGAGCGCGTTGGCAGTCGAGACTCTATCGCTCTGATAGCTACCCGGCTGTCAAATAGTATAAAATTTCGCTTTTTAGCACCTTATTAAGTTCTTGCAGGTGCATAAAAATAATAGCATCACATCTCTGCTTGAAAGACAGTAATCATGGTACCCAAGCTGCTAAACCTGGCAAGTTGTGAAGTGAGTTGGAGAGGACTGAGAGAAGGATATTTATAAGATTAGAAATAAGGCAGGTGATAGAATTGATCCCTGAGGAACACCGGCGGAGAAAATGTGGAATGTAGTCTTGATTGCCAATTCTTACTTTATTGAATGACTGCAAAGGAAATTCTTAATTCAGTTCTGTAGAAGTGCAATATCAAGAGTTTGGAGTTTAACAGACACGGTAATACCGTTCCCTTGGATTTGCTATCTGTTATCATCTCCCATGAAATGAATGGAACATCCTAGGTCCTGATTTGATCATCAGTTATTGTAGATGACTCACGAAATTGCATAAACTAAATGCAAATTTTGTTCTTCACTCTGATAAATCGTTGCAAAATTCGTTAGTACATTTTTATTACCGGTAAAAATTTACTAACAAGAAAAAATCTGATGCAGTTAAAATACATTTCGATGTTGAGGATGTATCACATTCGAAGAGTTATTTGTTAAAACAGAAAATAAATTGTAATAACTTATGATACAGTCATCGTACATCAATATCTCTCCTCGTTATCTTAAAATTTAGTTGTTTTAAAAATGTTTATCTCCAAACCAAAAACAACTTAAGTCGGCATAATTGTTTCTTCTTCTGCCAATAAAATCGCCCACAAGAAAATCCAAAGATAACCAAATTGATGAATGGACAACTTTTTCCATATATATGTATATCTTTCCCGGTTCACCCCAAAAACAAGGCAATCTGCGACTGCTATGAAGAAACAAAGACAGGAAAACAAATGAATCTGATTTCGAAGGAAATTCGTTCCATCAATTCTGGTCGTGATGCTCTGTCATCACTAAGTGTATCGACTTTTCATGCGGAAGTAAAGGATGTGTTTTTCTTCGTCCTTTTGAACATCCTTTATATTTTTGTTATTTTCTATTATGGATAGCGCAGAAACACAAAAAAAAATAGGATTTTCTGAAGCACACGTGAAGATGATTTTCTAGCGCCAAGGAACAGAGAGAGACTAGAAAAAGAAGGAAGAATCCATTAAAATTTACTAAATAGAAAAGATTTGTACGAAATCTTCATTAACAGTCGTTTTATTGTAGACACCAGCTGCTATAAATCTAAATAATGGAGTTCTCACTGAATTTTGTGTAAGAAGTGGCTGCTAGAATGGACTTAATCCTGTTTTATGAGATACTCTTAGGATGGATTAACAAGGCATGGATATATGTATAAAGCTATGAAAGCATTGCCTTTAGTATGGTGGTGGCATATCGGACTAGACCGGTGATTGTATAGAATTAAGTTGTAATAAATACTAGGATTCGTAAAAGAATGGGAGGAAAAGTAGATTTCCAAATTAATGCGTGGGATTGTTGTGATCAATAAAGTATTCAGATAATTGCTTAATTGCTTTAAATAATTTGCCTTTAAATTACATTATATTGGGTAAGGATGGGAAATGTTGAGCAGTATGAGATTTAAAAGGTAATGAACATGAAGTCATTGACTTTTATGTGCCTATTATCAGGAGAGGTTAAGTTTTCAAGTGACTAACAAGATTAGTGATGGGTGCAGCGCCAAAAGTGTTTTAACATTTCATTAGTCACGGTTACCGTTGTTCTGAAAAATTAAGACGAACCAATCACATCAAAGTCCCTAATTTTATGCCAAAAATTTGCGTGAAGAGAATTCGGGTTGTTTACATATCCTTTGATATGCAAGTGAGCCTCAACGCTGAGGCAGAGGTCCATTGAATAACGTGCGAAGGATCTGTCGTTCTCAAATAATTTTGGAGGAGTAAAAATAAGACTCGCGAGCACCTGGCATGCAGCAGGCGCGTACGAACAGCGGTTGAGTAAAAATAAGGTGCGCTAGTTTAGCTAGGTGCGAGCTAGTTTTACTTTTACTCTGGAATAAAACTCGCCCGCTCCTAACATGCAGCAAGAAACCATATTGTAAGGCCTTCCGCACACTTGTCCATAACATCAAAACAAAAACCGGTTTTATAGGCAAGGGCTCGCAGGGAAGACAGCTTTTCTTCCATAATTTTCCATCATTTGTTCACCCAAACATTTTCTGGTCTCACCGTCCATTACACTAACACAAGCATGTTTTCGTTCTCGGCAAAGCTGCTTCGCTGTGCTTGCACCCCACACTACTCCATAGGCATTACAATCGTTACACGAAAATGATGGAGGAAAGTGAGTTCCGAGTGTATTATTGAACTCATATTAAAACCGGTTTGAAATTATGGACAAGTCTGCGAAGGGCCTAAGACAATGCTCGCGTTTGGAATGGTCTATGCCGATGCGGATGCATTTATAAATGCTCATGCATGTAGCGGGAGCGTGAATACTTTTCAATTTTCGTGCCTGTGACGGCAGCGTGTATGCCTTTGGTGGGAGCGTGCACGCCTCTCCCGAACAAATGTTTAGATTTTCATGTCGAAAGCGGAAGCGTGCATGCCTATGTCGCATGCTTCAAGCGAACAAATTTTTAGATTTTCTTGCCTGTGGGCGGGAGCGTGCATGTCTCTACCGAACAAATTTTTAGCTTTTCGTGCCTGTGGCGGGAGCATGCATACTTTTGTGGCATGCCTATTTTGTTCGCGGGCGGGCGCGTGCGTGCGTTAACCAACTAAATTGTTTTTACACTGGTGCTCTGATATTTCAGGAGCTGTTAGACAGAAGCGACAGCTTGTGGCATTGGTCAGTACTGACTAGTTAAGATGATACTTAACAGGACAACGACCAGAGTAGAGTCCCAGAATGATCACAAGTTCTGATCTCCTCTTCAATCACAGTACGTTCTTGTCTTTACGTTATCGATTTTGATGAATATTTTCGTCTGGCCTGGCTCTTATAGATTGGCCCAGTAGCAGGAGACTATAATTCCTTCTCAATCGTGCAGAGCCAATTTTAAGCATAGATACTGTTGAAATGGAACAAGTCGTTTCTGCTTAAATAAATAGACACATGTCGACACATTTTTTGGTTATCAGTTCACTATCTTGTTGCTTTGATGAAACTAATGTCCCGGTATGCATTAGCCGCAGTACACAGTAGAGTATCTGCGGTTTTTAGTTTTGACTAATGGAGATGACTGCCCCAAATGACTCGTTACCAAGATGTCATCTGCGCAGTCTTTTGGGTTAAATCCTGACAAATTTCATTTATTTAAGAGTTCATCAATATCAATCTGGAACTGGAATAGAAGTCTTGCGAACAGCCTTTAACGGCTTTGACTGTGACAGAACTAGATCCAGGACAGCAGTTATTTCTCAGGACATTAGCATGAATCCAGCAGCCATCAATTCTTTTCTCTTTTAATAGCAGTAAATTAAGTGCTATCCAAGACACTATCCAAGGAAAGTGTATACTGACGTTAAAGGTAAAACATTGCAGATAAAACAAGAAAGAAATCGTTTATTATTTCATACCGTAAAATTGGAGAAATACTGTTCACAACTTAATGAATTAAAACGAATAATCGACTAGAAATAGCTTGCCAAAAGTGAGGCAATTATTTCTGGCCACTTTATAGGATATTTTTATAACTTGGCTCAGAGGTTTTCGTAATCCAGATATTGCGCCCGTCAACTAATATCATTTATATTGAAATTGCTCCAAATAGCAGTGTCAGAAGTGTTAGAACTGTGAACACAAAATTGCGGATACCGAAATAGTAAGAAGAATGGTGTTAGTTTTACATGAGTTTAGACAACACTTCGACTCAATTCTTACTGCACAAACAAGAATTAATTGATTGAGTTCAACATAAATTCACGATCATGAAAAAAGATCTGGTATATTTTTGAACTATCGTAGGAGTATCAGAGAAGGCCATTTAGAAAGATTAGAACTAGTGCAGGCGATAGAATTGATCCCTGTGGAATACCAGCAGAAAAATACTCAGTCTTAGATTCAGCGCCATGCAGTACAGTATATTCAGGTACTGCAATTCGATGGTTTGTTAAACTCTGACGGCCTCGGTAGCCTAGGGGTTAAGGCGTCCGTCTACCATTCCAGAGGTCCGTGGTTCGAGTCCACTCTGCGTCATGGGCTCTAGCCTTTCCATTTTCACTTTTTCAATATAAAGGGCGACTACATGTAAATCTTTCGGCCAAATTGAGTATTTTTTTTGTTTTCAATGCTAGAAAATGAATCCTTTCTGGAATTTTCTTAATTTTACATATGACATAAAATTAGTCTTCTTCTATTGATGTAACCTATTTGCACTGCCTTATAATCCCTACTATCAACTTATATGGTTACCGAGGTATTCGCATGCAACATTCTAGAATTTCTTCGTGTTTTTCAAGATATGAAACTTATTCGATAGAATCTGTTAAAAAGGAATAAGAGCTTTTTAAATTCGAATTTATTAAAAAAATAGTGGTTCTATAAAGAAAAAGTTTAGTCTATTCTTTAAAAAATTTGTTCACTTATTAAAATGAAATTAAAATATAATTTTGTCGGCTTATTTATGATTATCTTGATCCGACTTGTTCAAGCAGATGATTAAGTTGTGTTAGACTTTTATCACAGCAAAGCTGTCGGTCCAAATTCCATTTTATATAGTATCTGACATGATGCATTATGAGTTTCTGACATTTTAAAATAATTTGCATTTTTACAAACAATTCAATTTGCATTTAATTCTAAATTTAAATAGATTTATTCTCTCAAAAGTACTATTAAAATTTTTTTGTATTTCTTGCTACAATAATACACGTTGGAACTAAGAAGAAAGTTTCTATGAAAACAGAAATTGTGTGTCTGAACCAAACTGAATTGGGTTAATCTACTTAGCGGTGAGTGATATCCATCAACATTATACATGCCAAAACCACCCTAAAGAACAAACTACCCCCAGTCTCTGTACTAAAATATTTACATATTTTACTTAATGAAAGGACCTACCACGCTGTAATGAACGTTGAAAATGCATGAAGACTGAATATTCTGTAGTTGAACGTATAACTAGGTTAATCGATTCATTATTAGATGATTTCATGCTAACCAGTATTGGTCAAGCTCTAAAATATACTCGATATAATGTAAGTCCAGAATGTAATATCGAGGCAGTCAGTCGAATTTAACAAGACTTGAAGAAACTACCACCATCTGGTCTATAGATATTCCTCCTCTCATCATAACTATCAGAACACTCACTCCTGTACAGATTTATAAATCTCAACTAATCCTAGTTATTAAGTTTCCCACTTGATTAACTGATGTTTTCCTTCATGTTTGGAATAACGAACATTATGTCTATGATAAGGTGTCCACTACATGAAAGGTTACGGATTAATTAAGGCAAACATCTTTACTACCTTTTCCCGTCAAATTATATGGCTGCTTTCGCTTTTCTCACCCCCGCTATATATAAGTACATACTATCACTGTATAAAGATTTCAACTGTTCTTTTTCATAAAGAGCAGGAAGCAAAGTACAGAAACTTCCTCCATTTCTTTGAAGTTTGATAAAGTTTTAAATTAATTCAAGTGAAACTTCCTCTCTGAAACTTGAAAAGCGAACATAAAAGATTTAATTAAGACCAAAGACGTATCAAAAATTGAGTGCGCGGCATAGATAAGTTTTCCCACAATAATTGCACTTAAATAAAGTCAATAATTCCCGATATTACCAAGTACTTTAAATAATGCCTGATGGGGGCCCATCCTCCATCAGCTGCTGCTTCTCCTCAATTATAGAAGCTGAAATAAACGAGTATTTTGGAAACTAGGGAAATTTCGTTAGTGTGAATTTTTCATGGTTGAGCTCGCATGATGTCTACAGAGTTCTAATGGGAATTTCGTGTTTCAGTAGTCATCTACCCAAGGGGAAGCAGATTGGCTTAGATATGTGGGTTGAATTGTTCACTATACTCTATATATACATACATCTACCCTTCGTTAAATACACGGCGACATAACCGTATAGCGTGTCTGGAAAATTTACTTTAAGACGGATCCATCATCACACTACACAATGTTCGTTTTCCTTTACTCTAACGGAAGAAATTATATTAAATAAAGCACCGCTTTCAGTGCTGTAATTGTCAATCAAATTATTATTTCCAAGCAGCAAATAATGGCCCGAGTCTTAGCCCAAACCTCCTGAGCCATATAGCCCCATCGAATTCCATCAACATTTTTATATGTGCGGGGGACCATGAGCTAATTTTCGAAGGTTCTCTTAAATAAGGGCCAATATGTACAGCAAATGAGCTGTAGAAACAAAGCTGGAGACATTTTCGAAATTATTTGGGGGGAAAACGAATATAATTAGTGGAGCCATTTTCATGACATTCGATGTCATTAAATTGCTTCAATGGTGAATTTTTGACGTGGGTGTGAAAATCTTTTATGAATAATATGCCTATATTAGCAAAATGTTACTATAGAGAGAGAAGGCCTTTTTTTCTTGGTAGGGAAATAAGGAGTAATTTCATTTTGTTGCTTAATTAAAATTACATAATGTTGAAGAGATGAAAAGTGCCTTCATAATATATTCGGAAAATATGGTCCCCAAAATTAATCCCTTTCCTGAATTTAATGACAAGAAACAACTTTATTTTGGTAATATGGACATATGTGATTATGTGTGTATATTATATGTTTACCTGGAAATTAATAGGGAGAATACCATGTTAAAATTGTTTACTTTTTTATATGTTAAAATGAAAATACAGATTTAGTTAAGAATGAATTCTGGTTCCAAATATAATTAGACTT
The DNA here is from genome assembly GCA_963855945.1 of Thereva nobilitata. NCBI lineage: Eukaryota > Metazoa > Arthropoda > Insecta > Diptera > Therevidae > Thereva > Thereva nobilitata. The sequence continues at coordinate 37,514,230 of OY979696.1, forward strand.
TATAAAATTTGAAATGTCCATACGTTAAACTTTCTATTTTCATTAGATTTCATTATGTCGTCCATTTTCATAATAGATAGCAAATTTGTTTATCTTCTCCGTTTCCGAGTTTTTATCGTTCCGTTCTTTTATTGTTTATCTGGTCAAACCGTACTAAAATTTTGTAATCAACTTTGACAGGAAACGGAAAACGGAACACGGAGAACGGAAGACGTGTGCTATGTGGTTCCCGCTTAAAGGAGCAAAATTCGACCTTTAAGAAATTATTTAGGACGAAGAAAACGTGCAATTACCTTGGTGACATAGAGGGTGCCATTAAGCATACTCAGTAGACCGGTTTCCGTTCGATTGGCCAAGTCAAGCAGCATTGGACGTTGTTAGTATTTAGTTAGGGGACCGTTTGGTGAAACGACGCTCACGTTTGTAGTGGCCGATTACGAATACATTCATATCTGTAACAGAGGCGTGCATACTTCTGGCGGGCGCATTTGTAGATTTTCATGTCTGTAGCGGGAGCGTGCATACCCTGTGTGACAGGCGCATTTGTTTGCTATGCGTGCTAGTTTTCAAAAATTAACCAACTAAATTATTTTTACTCGGGATGTAAGCTACATAAGTATTTGTAATCTGACGCAGCCGAAAATCGACTAATGCATACTCTAAGGCCGGGCGCCCACTAAAGTGGTGTGGCAGTGACGTGGCAGTGGCGTGGCGGTCTAATGGCAAGTGGAAAAATTTATTCCCGTATAATCAAATGAAGTAGCGCACATTGAACTGGAGTGGCGATGGTGTGGCATCTGGCAAGTGGCGGGGCATCACTTGATTGCCACTAGTCTCCGACAAGTTTAATTTTTGAGTGGTAAGTGGCAGTGGATGCCACTTCTCGTTAGTAATAATATGATGTTGAATAACTTACGCGATACGCTGCATGCCATTTAGATGGGCGCTTAATAATTTTAGTACCACTCCGCCACCATTCAACTGCCGCACGACTTTGTTTCCACATGCAGGACAAAACCACGCCACTGTCACACTACTTTAGTGGGCGCCCGGCCTAAGGAAATTCGCAGAAATGTCGAAAAAAGTGCTCATTGATTCTCAAGGAATCGAATACTTTTTAACTAGTAAAAAGCACTCATTTATCATGGTTACATGAGGCGATCGAAAGCTCGACTTGAAACAGGTTTGAAATAGTGTTTTCGGGTCTTCTCGATTGAGTTACTGATTTGAAATTAAATCCAAATAGGATTTAAACTGACAGATGACAAATGCCAAGTTGGAATAATGGAATATAGTGAAGAAAATTATTTAATTTTGCAAGCTTTTTCTGGTTATTTCAATAATTTAATGTTAATTTTGAAAATACATGATCAGCATGTGAAAATAAGAAGAAGGAGACTTCTGAGAAATTTATCCAAAAAGTTGGAAATTAATAGTTTAAAACTTTTTAAAAGCATTGAAGCCATGCTTACTATTGCCATACAAAACATTCCTAAGAGGAAGCCCAAGAGATTTTGGATGTTAAATAGAAGCAAGCATGTCGTTTCTTCATTTGTCCACATATTTCATCTAGTCATGATTAAAAGCACTTTTCACAACACAAAATACTTTGGTAACAGAAAATAAACGATTCAAACAAAAAAAACCAAGTAACATAAAAACGTCAAAAATAAATTCGACCTAATTTCAATTTGTGTTTACATGCACATTCTTGATTCAATTTCAATTCGATCAAGGAAATTTTTTGTATCGGATCAAGTCAATCCTATTTCAAATCGATCTGTGTTTACATAAGATCGAAATGTATTTCAAATATGTTTCAAATCAATTTCGAGCGTCATGTAACCAGGGCAATTGAGTAGTTTTCTTTCGATTCTACTCATGAGTATTTAATCGAGTACTCTTCAGCGATTCCGTATCCGTACTCATAACCATGGCAAAATTGCACGAACTACACTTCGAATTGCTTTCGCATCCACCATATTCTCCAGATTTAGCCCACCCCTTCTATTTTTTGGTCTCAAATCTCAAAAAAAAGTTCATAGAATTGTTAGAGGAGCGTTGGAATGAATGTATCACTATTGAAGGAGACTATGTTGATGAAAAAAGGCGAATTTTGCCTAAAGGTTGTTACTTTATTAGTCAACATACGAACTTATTGAGTGATTACTACATCGACAACATGTTGACATGGCCGGTCGAACTGGCTTCTTGGCTCACAAGCTGCGATAGTATAGAGTGCAGTGAATTGATGTAAAGAGAGAAGAGAAGAAAGAACGAATGTTGTGTATATGGGAGTAGTGGAAAGTCGAAAAACTAAGTCGACGCATGGAATCGGACCACGGTCCTCGGAGATGATACTTGAATGCCTTAAACTGTAGGCTACTAAAAACGGTCAAAGTAAAGTTTCTAATGTAATGTTGCGAAGTGCAAAACCATTACAAAACAAATTTATTATAAGCTACATTTTTAAACTCAAAAACTAAACTCTTGAAGATCTTAACTAAAGGCGACCTAGTCCACTTTCAAAAAAAACGGTTCATTTATTAATAACATTGATTGATGGAAGCTTGCTGACATAAAAACTTTCACAGTTTGCATTTATGAAATATTCACGTCTTCTATTTTTTTTGTTATTTCGATATTATACAAGAGCTTGCAAATTTTGCAAAAACTATTGTTTGGAATACAAAAGGAAGTTTTAATATAGCAATAAATCATTTCTAATTGCCCGCGAAAAGAAAACAGAACAGGAATGGAAAAAAGAAATAAATAAAATTGTTTCTCTTTTCTGCATGCGTTTCAAGTTTTTATATAAAAAACTGTTTGAATTCAAAGATTAAATCCGCCGCTCCACACGCTCTCATAACACATCGAGACAATAACAAAACGAGCTAAAAGCTTTGCTCTATCCAAGAGAGATAAAAATCATGATTCGGCACATAACATGGTGCAACATGGCTTCTTCTAAAATTGTGAAAATCTAGGCTAAAACGGAACTAAAACAAAATCACCATCGTGGGGGCCTTCTCGTAACGAGATGACTCCAGTATGACGGGTTTCCTACCAGCCCAAAAACCGGTGTACCACGCGATATAATCGCGCTGATTAAATGGAGTTTTTCACGATATACCAGTTGGCGCCCCAGTTTAACTGCTAGCACACAACCAGCACACACTGTTGTATATATAGCAGCACTTTTCCCAGCAGGTTTCTCACTTTTCTTTTTCACTTTTAAACATGAGCTTTTAATGATTATAATCTCTCTCCACCTTCACCTGCCCCCGCCCGATCTGCCATCTACTGCAAAGTAATAATATTAAAAAAAACAGGTTGCCATTCATAACGCGAAAACTGCATTCTTTTCGTGCTGACTCTGGGCTAAATGATAATAAAAAATTGAAGTGTAGAAGCAGCACACATGAAATCAGTGAGGCGTTCGATATGCCTTTATCCCGCCCGATTTTCTCTGGGTGAATATACCTATGTTCCGGGCCAGCAGATTCTCCTCCATCAGCAGGATATATCACTGCTCTCAAGGAGGATATGCACAGCAGCGGGAATACAGTTCATGATGCGCAAGGATACGGGAAAACAGGATGAGAGTGAAAATAATTGCAAACTTGTCGAGGGAGTAGAGTGCCATTGCTGGGGGTACTCGAGTCCTTAAACAAGTGAGTGTTGAAGTGTAGTGCGTTAAAAACATCGCACGTTGCAGGATTCTTTAGGGATACTTCAGGGATTTTTATGCTCTTTCACAATAAAAAATCTTAAAACTAAAAACAAAAAAAAAACAAACAGAAACCATCGAAGACACGCAAGATTTTGTCTGATTTATTTGTGCAGGTCTGGAATGAATGTATTGTTTCAGAGTTATTGCGCAAACTGGAAATTTAATTTTGGATTTAATTTTGAAATTTTACGATGCAATATCCATCTTAATATGAAATAAGCTAAGGGTCCTGTAGACTAATTTATTTACTGAGTCGTTTCTATTGCATTTGCGATATTTGTTTTAACTTTTGCTAGAAAGCAGTTCTTCTACGCCAAAGACAGACTGAAGGATGATGGTTGAGCACACAAATTCACGTTTTTGTCATTATTAATAAATTTGTCTTAAATTTCTTTCAATGAACAAAACAAAATGAAATTATTATTAATTTCAAAGGACGAAATTTTTTAAAGACTTGAAAATTTTAGACGTTTTTGCGCATTTCAACATTTGTTTCAATAAAATTTTGCAAAATATACTTGAAAGGGAAAGTAACTTCTTCTGTTTTCATGGTTTTACAAATCAATGTCAATTTTATAAAATCTCTGTTAGAAATGTCAAGCTTTTAATTGGTAGAGTTGCATATCGGCAGATTAAAAAGGAATGCAACAAAAGCTACTAAAAAGCATCTACAAAGTTCACATTAGGAGTCCTTATTTGCTTTAAGTGGTTCCTAAGATTCAGCTAGGAAAATTGTAATATTTGTGGCTCACCTCGTTCAGGAAGAGAAGTGCCCCTTGAGTATAATGTTGTACAAGCAGAAATGGGAATGTAAAACGATCGAAGGGTTATCATAGAAGCTTAACACACCTTTGTCTACCATTAAAAAATATTTCAAGCGAATTGGTAAAGTTAACAGAGAAATTGTTTGAACTCAACACACATTTTCTCAGAAGAAAACAAACCTAATTGTCCAATCACCTGTAAGTTTTCGTTGCAGCAAAGCATTTCCTAATCGTATGGTAGATGGAGATCAGAAGTGTGGTACTCCCAATTAAATCCTTTAAACTACCTCAGGATTATATATTGATTTTGTTATCTGTTAGGTGGAGTAATCGAGGCATAATAAATTTTGCGGTTTATGTCCAACCGCAACTGAATCTTCTGAGTACAGAATAGACTAGAAATTGCCAAGTATTACAATAGGAAGATCAAGGGATGTTTATCGTTGAAAATGACAAAAAATGTTTTTCTTTTTCAAATTTTAGTTGAAATCGATTGCACTTTTATAAAATTGTGGAATTTCTGCAGAGATAAAAAAATAGTATTTTAAGAGTGCAAGGTAAGGCCTATATAGTGGATGCATCAGAATATCTTCACCAAATGTTTGGTAACCTAGAGGTGACTATTCCAGAGATCGTAAGTACAGTTCCTACAAAAGGACATGGAATCACTTCTTTGAGAGAACATCACTTGGAATTTCTTGCAAAGCCACAATCATAAAAGGCAAATCAATAAATTCAGAAAGTTGAGAAGTATAACGTTCAATGCTAAGGCTGACGACAAAAATGTCTGCTCCTAGACAACTTTCACCAAGAAGAACTTCACTGCATCCATAAGGACGAGGTGATAACATATAATAAATCCAAGATCAGCTTATTAGCATGTCTATTTACCTCAAATTCTTCTTTACTAAATATTTCTATGCCACCTCTCTTATCTTCATAACCATTTACTTAATGGATGGAGCCTTTATCAGGGCTTGTAAAGCTTATAGGTGTATTAAATAAATCCAGTCTTCCTGATAATATACCCGATAAGAAATGTACCAAGCCGTTGGGTAAACCCATGTGCAAAGTATTTGCCCTGTTAAACCTCTCCGGAATTTATACAGAATATTGTTTAGCCCACACCGAAAAAAGGTGATTTGAACAGTCCCGCTAACTTACTTCCCATATCATATACGTTTACCCTTTTCAAAATAATGGAGGGAATAATCAATAAGAAACTATGAAATATACAGCATCCAACTTTATCTTAAACAACAACCAGGCTTTAGACAAAAAAGTCTACTGGTGACCTTTTAGCGTTTCTTACCTCAATCAAAGTTATGAATAGCATAGGTCTAGTTGGGTTGCTCTAAAAAAATTCAAAGCTTTTGATAGAAAATAGCACACTCCTCTCTAGTTAAATTTCAAGCTGTTGATATTGACTCAGTTATAAGGAACTGGATTAAGAGTATCCTTTCCAGCAGTTTAATCTCAAGGTAATATTACCATTTCTGACGGTATCCCTAAAGTCCAATTCTGATACCTGCCCTGCTTCTAAACATTATAAATGACCACTCTGTCTCTTCCAACCCCTATTTCTCAGCTTTGCTGATGATGGTAATTTACCTTATACCCCGGCTTCACCGGCCCAACTGCGCAAGTTCGAGCAAATTAGTCTACTGAGCTTAAATTTTTGCCTGATTGCCCATACATTTTCACATTTTGAAGTCAGGAAAAATAAAACTTGATTTCGCCCACATGAAATCTTTTAGAATTATGGGAACAAAAAAAAAATTGATGCACCTCTATTGTTTGAAGCTGCTCAGGTCATATTAGCTGTTCCAGCAGCTCAAGTCGATATTGAGAGGGCTTTTCTGCACTGAAGTTTGTTTTAGCTTCACAAAGAGTGCATTCAATAAAAAATATTCTATTTATTTTTCTAAAATAAATAAAAATAACATTTTAAAATAAACAGTATATGAGATTGGCTTTTGTTTTTGGGAAAAAACTTTAAACCGAACCTAAACCTAAACCCGAACCTACTAAATTCCAATGTTTTGAGCCCGAACCCGTACCCGCACCAAAAATGTACAGGGTACGAAACCCTGAGGCCGTATTTGGTTTCTCGAGTCGATGGATCGACTCGACAAAAAAAACTTCTCGATTTTCTCTAAGTTTCATATTTGGCATTTCGACCAAATCGACAGATAAGCGCTGCCACACAAAACCATCAAATTTTGTGATATTACTCCAAGTGTTGCAAACTACGTATATTTAATTAAAATAGAAATTGTTAAAAGTTTATTGTATGCATAAATTGAGCTTTTTAATAAACGTCAAACGTCTTTATCGACACGTAAAGTGATGATAACGTTGCCCATATCATTTTGCCAAATGCCAATTTTTATTTATCGGCAGAAGTCGATATCGACTCGAGAAACCAAATACGGCCCTTGGTTGAACCATTGAAATTCACCTAAAAAAGAGTAGGTAGTGGCAACAACAAAGGGATGTGAAATTAAAGACGGTAGTTGAACACGATAGCTAAACTAGCCACGACCAATTTTTTCGCCAATTTCTGCAAATTTATGACCTTACAATACTAATATTATTTTTTACCTACAAAGTTTTAACTTTTACTTTGCCCTTCCATTTTTTTTAACAAAAGAAAAGGAAAATCAATTACTAAACAAGAAACAAACAATTAATTTTATTTCCCTCTCAAACCGGAAATAATGTCAGTTGGGTTTACTTCCTCTTCCGTAGGGGAAATATAATGTTAAATGACAAATTTTCCTTAAGGTCTACAACACGACATCGCTTATATTGCAATTTTGACAATTTAATTTCAAGCAAAACTTTCGTCACAATCTGGAAAAAAATTATCGTGTTTTATTTAAAGGCGTAAGTGCTATCCTAGTGCTAATACGTGATTTCCCTTTACGAAAAAGATATTGATAGCTTCGAAGAGAAATACTCCTTACGTAGGAAAGCGCCCCTATAACAAAAAACTCATATTTTTAATTGTGTGGACGTTAGAGATAAAGGGATTTTCTGTGGGGGAGAAAATTTATGTTTTTACTTTTCCCTTCAATTTATGATGGCACGTACAGAATATATGAGATTAAGTTGAGGTTATTTACCTGTAGTGATAGCAATAAATAATTTCTAGCTAGGGTCAAATATTGATTTTTATTTATAAGGATAAATTCGAGCAATGTTAAATTATTTAAACGAAGATGTATATTTAGAACAGATTTATATAGAGATAATCGCTGAATCACTAAACAGAGTTATTCTATTTCCACGAAATCATCAGGGAATTCTATTCAAGTAGAAAAAGTGCAATTGAATGCACTTTATTGTGGTTATCTGCTTCAATCGATTTTATAGTATAGAGATACATACATTTTTATATTTGAGATGTCCTTGTATGGATATTTGCTAGTCGAAACTGTCAAAAACCGCAATCCCAATAAGCGAAGTCAGCATACATATCGTATGTGAGCTGAATGATAAACCAAATTTACGAGTATCATCGATTGAATATCTTCTTTATGTGCAAAGCTCCCAAAAAGAGATTTCAAAAAGATTTGACATTTTTAATAGAAACTTCTGCAGAATAGCGCTAGCGGTTACAATCATAGAATCCTCTTCTGTCGACAAGCAAAGGCAATATCATTCGCAAATTAAAATCTGAATTCAAGTCAAGAGTTAATGTAAAGAAATAAACTTTTTGACATAGTTAATATATCTTCCTGGAAAAAGTTTATAGTGTTGACATATACATCAGAGATTATATCTCTCAACAAATAAATGGTCGAGCGCACCACTCAAATTTGATTTGGGTGAGGATTTGCTTTACAACAACTCTACATCAGCACACTGTGAATTAAAATTTCACAATCCCTAGATGTGGACATCTCCATTGCAATGTTTTGTTTAATGACTGCTTTTATTGTTGACAGAATAAATATGCCCAGCTTTAGGGATAGAGAAAAGGATTGAGTAAAAAAAATTGCATAGAAACTCGGATTGTGTTTGAAGTTGCTTCTACTTTAAAGAAATGGTGGAGCACATTAAAGTAGTGTTTTGTAACCTATATTATTATTTTTAATTGCTTTGAACAACGTATTGATTTTCCGAATCATGTAGAACTAGTAGATAGGTGGCTGTTCGTTTTAGGTGTGTTTTAAGAAATTGACTATGCATTTTTATTAATTAAGCAGTCGTATTGAATCTTTTAGCAAATTGCTAGAATTAATAATTTGTGTTTTAGCAGCTTCTTTTTTAAGGTCTGTGGGTTTTAACAAGCATTGAAGATGAAGTTGTAGCAATCATGCCATTATTTACATGGAATTTTTCTTGTAGTTGTAACAGAGTGTTCCGTGAGACAGGGAATATGCTTCGATCTGTCTTGTATTTGAAAAGAGGCAAGTTTATCCAACTCATCTTTTCGGCCAGGAGCTACGAATGTGTGAATTTCAAGATTTTATAGATTAAGTGGATACAATCACCTGCGATTAATCACGGAGTAAAAGCTTTTCGAAACTCACGGGAAATGCCCAAATGATCATTTATTTTTACGATTAATGTAATCGTGGACTTAAATGGCATTCTTTGAGTAGGAAACAGATTTAAGAAATCAGATCTCAGCTATAAAAAATGCTTTTCGATTTTACTTCTTGCGAGCAACCGCACGATTATACTTCTTACACGCGAACGTGGTGATTATAATTCCTAAACGTGGATTATACAAATGAATGCAGCAGTTCAAGCGATGATAAAAAATTATGTAATAAATACTCTCAGCGGTATTTTACCGCAGTAATTTGCTCACGTACCCAGTAACAGACTGAGCCCATCTAGATAATTCAAAATTACCGGACTGGATTTTGCGGGCCATCTCTATGTGTTTAGTAATTCGTGCGATTTACCTTGAACTCTTGAATGCTCTCAATACCAACTCCTACTGCGGCCTTGCGACAATTTTTAGCTCGAACTTCTATGGAGTTTAAACGGCTGAAGATATTATTTATTTGGAGGAAATACAAAAAATCGCGGCCAATAGCGGAATTTTATAAAAGCTAACCTACATAAGTGAAGATTCGTTTTATCTATCCCCGTTAACACCAGCCCATTTCTCGTGAGGGGTTTATTCGTCATCAGTATTAACAGGATTCAACGTGATCTCTGTTAGAAAAATTTGTGGCAAGTGTAGAGTCATACTTAAGATATCTTCTATATTTTTTGGACGCTTTAAAACTGAATATAGAGCAGCATCTACGCTGAGCTTTTCATTCTATTGGCACGAAAGCTTATTAGAATTGAGCATGTTTTACTGGACGTCACAAAAAAGATCGTGGCTGTGGAGTGCGTTTTCATAATATATCTAGAATACGGCAATTGATTCAAATCTTCTCGATTGTTACATCTCATATATCTCATCATCATTTTTAAATTTTACTTGGTTTACAATCGGACATATACTCTAGAAAAAAAAACTTAAATTAAAATCAGAACAATCAAGTTAAGGTGAAAACACTTACGAAATGGAATGAATTCTCCTCCACGTCCTTAGGAATCTATACTTTCTACAGCTCAAATTGCAAAAGCTATAAAAAATATTTCTCAATGGTGCTTCTAATTTTAGCTGATAAAAGTATGGGAAGATTTTCTCCAATTTAATCTTGTTTGTTGATTTTAATAGATTTCTTTCAATAGAGTCACGTGATAGAATATGATTGTAGGACATATCGAACTTCAAACCCATAACCTGTCTTGTCCCTATGAAAGGACTTGATTGCATTATATTTTAGTTGTCGCAAGATTTTTCCTGGTCTACTGACATCATCTTTCCTACTCTGCAATTTTTCATTATGCAATGTCAGCACGTCGACGACTCATTTTTGATCTGTAGAAAGAAACAATTAAATCTAATCTCAATTTAACAAAGTCCCTAGCTACTTTTATTTATTGTGTAAATGCACGAATTTTTGTAAAAGATAATCTCTTGCACGCGTATAAAATTCAATTGAGGAAACAATTGAAGCTGATCGATCAAGCGCAACGAATTTGTTGTCGTGTTTTGCAACGCGCAATCTAATTGAAATCAATTTCGCGAAGAAAAACACCATTTTTTTTACACAATAAAGATTGTTTTCATTGAATGGTAATGAAGTATTTCAATATTCGAATATTTATGTCAATCCTTGAAGTTATACTGTTTACTTTCTGGGCTTACAATTGAGATGTTTTCAACAAAACGATGAAACGTCTCACATTGAATTTTATTTCTCAGAGCAATTCTTTCTTTCGAGTATGTTAAAAATGTTAACCAACTTTCAAATTATTGTAATGCTGAAAACTAATAAATAAATTGTGGGTACATAAAGAGAATATGTATATATGTAACTTATTAAAATACATTGATCGAAAAAGGTCACGGATAGTAGTTAGTTATTATCTTCAAATGTTTAAAGTAAACTTCACTGGTGAATGTTTGTTTGGTAGGTAATATCGCAAAAAGAATTATTGTACCTTTAAAGTTTCATCATTCACGAAGCATGGCTTTTCTCTTTGGTCGCAGACGAACCGAAACTTGAAACTTGATCATAACTATTTTTTTTAGAATAATTTAATGCTGTACAAAGCTCTTGTTTCGTTAATTAAGGATTTTGAATAAATTTTTTCATTTTTTAATTACGAACTTTTTAAAACCGATTTTATGCTTTCGAATGTCAACATAATCGTATCATAATAAAAATGCATCACTTGCTTCTCTTTTTCTCTGCTGGAGTTCACAACGCATACAGAGCCTACGATGCTCTTCTTCGTCTGAATTTTTTTATTGTACGTTGTAATATATGTTGTGTTGTATAAGACTAAAGCTCAGAAGTAGAACCCCATTTTTACTTCCGATGATTCTAGTCCATCCAATACCACCGCGATAGCACTCTGACTTCTTTGATCGAGACGGCTTGGTTGCTGATGCTTATAGAGACAAGACTAGAAAGAGAAAATGGTCTAAACTAGACAATATAATTGGACAAGGGCTATCATGAAGTTACAAGGAATTGAACCTCAATCTGTGAAATTTCAGACACTTAACCTCTCCACTACCCAGATCAGCAGTGCTAATTGAATTTTACTCACTATTGTCTTTGAGTCAAACTGAACTAAATATTAGAAATTAATACGAACTACACTGGTGATTGTCTTTCTTCAAAACAACACGACATTTGTTGGAATTTTTGGGAACAAATTGCATCGATAAGTCAATTGAGGAGGAAATGAGTTGAAGCCGGGAATGAATGTAGGACTTGTAGATTAAGGCACAGGTCGACGGCTAAAAAAAGAATTTTCATTTCTTTAGTAATCTCAGAGACTGGAATTTTTGTTTCGCAATTTGGAATATGTGATTATTCTATCGCAGATCCTCCCAGATACCTGGAATATTAAGAGAAGGATCAGCTGTTAGTTTTAGACAGTCCAGTCCACTGAGATAGAAGGGACGTCATTGCAGGTTTTATTAGAGAGAAGAAACACCACTACGATTTAGATGGGTTCAATTTAATCAGGAATGAGTTCGATGATCTTGTTGATTGAGTTGGGCATGAGTTAAAGATCTTGGTCTGGCAACTGCTTGTCTTGCATTATCGAAGATATAGCAATAACGCAGAGTGCAAATGAAGCTATGAAAGTCAGAAAGAACGGAGATGGAACGGAGACTATACCAACAGTTTGGAATTTAGTCAACAGAGCAGAGCGCCATACGCTGCCAAAAGCCTTGGAGATATCTACAGCAAACAGGACAGACTTACCAAACTGACGTGTACTTTAGTTCAAATGTTCTGTTAGACACAAAAGAAGGTCTACATCAGGGGTGGGCAAACTTAATACTGGTATGATCGACATTAATTTTTCTTGTTTATGCGCGATCGACTTAAAAAAATGGATTAAATTAAAAACAAATAAAAATTTAATTAAGAATGCTTGTTGTCAAAAATCAACTGTTTTCTGATAAGGAGAAGTGGCACCCACTCCCTCAGTAAAAATGTGCGCATTTATTCGCTATGCGTGCTAGCTGTGGGTGCCGTGCAGGCTAGTGCGTACCTGGTGCATGCTAGCTGCGGACTAGTTTTATTTTTACTCGGGCTGCCACTTACGACTCAAGAATTAAACTTGTCGGAGACTAGTGGCAATCAAGTGATGCCACGCCACTTGACAGATGCCACACAATCGCGACTCCTCTTCAATGTGCACTATTTCACTTCATTTTACGAGAATAAATTTTTCCACTTGCCATTAGACACTATTTTAGTGGGCGCCCGGCCTAAGACAGAAAACACGTGTCGAGACAGATATATTTTTCTGACCAATCAGAGAACATTGAAAGCTTTTTCTTTGCGGCATGCAGCTCATTGGAATGCACCCTAAGCCGTATGCACTCTCAGTAGCGACCACTGACATCTAAGAATGAACTGTTTATCAGAAGATTTTCATGGTACCAATTCGTTCCATAGGTGGTAAACATGTTTTCATTGACATGTACACTTTTGTAAATAAAAAATTTTTTAAATTCGTGTTTGGAAGATTGAAACTACATAAATTTTTGTTAAAAAAAATAAGAAATAAAATTTCGATGATTTTTCCCTTTTAAAATGCTTTTTTTCAACAATTACAAATGTTTATGTTAAAAAATGCAAGGATTTCTGTTTTATTTTAAATTTCGCTTAAAATCATGCCAGAATTTTATTTACCTTTCTTCCTTCACTGCAAAGATAAAAAAGTTGTCGTATTCTGCCAGTGAATGCACTGAACACATTACACGAAATTGAACAAAATTTGAGTTCGTTGACAAAAGGGGCTTATGGATGAGCGAGAGGACTATACTTTTTGGGTCCATGAATTTGTATGTAAATATTTCAGATGAGCAGTCCATTATTACAGTTGCATCTCACCGCGAGCGCAGTATTAATAAGATAAGGTGTACAGCGCGGAGTAAAAATAAAAAGTGCGTACGCATACAGTACAATGAGTAGAAGGGAGTAGAAGCACTGCTTCGGAACTAGTCATGTCAGTTGTAGAATAGATACGTGTTTAATTTTAAATTCATGTTTCTTCGTCTGCTAAATTTTTAGCACCCATTATAAATTAAAAGATTTGAAATTAACTTAGTAATTTATTTAAAATGTCTGCGATCGACTGTCAAACTGTTTGCGATCGCGATCGACCGTTTGCGATCGCAATCGACCGTACACTGTAAAAAAAATATAAATTCACAGTGCAACTGTACAGTACAATTACAATGTAAAGTTTAGTAATAGTACTATAAATTTTCTAACTTCACATGAAGAATTTGCGTGGATTTGCTGGGGTGTAAGGGGTGAAATGGCAACTTCTGCTGGGGGTGGCTTGTGGAGGGTGCAAACGGTCAGAAATTTCGGCCACTAGTATTTAACGGTTATTTATCCCTAATAGAGCCTACATACGCAGCGACAGACATTTTCTTCAATTTTAACCCCTTTTTTACCCCCAACCCCTCTATCAACAAAAGGGCCCATTCTCCGGGCTAGCGAGTGTGCATACTTTCTTAACTGCGTATCACACTATGTATATACGAAATATCAGCTTTAAGAAAATGACGAGGTCTGGCGGGCCTGGGCTCTTGGACTAATAAGCCAGTTTCCAAGAATTTGGATCAACTTCAGCAAAGTTTACGTAGAAGATAAGCTAAAAGTGAGGCATATATTTTTAAGAATAAATGGGAGTATATTTATCAGACTCGGTGGATTTATTGACGTCAGACTCTGCGAGATACCTATATACACTTTGCGAGTCTAGAAATGGATGGAGAATTCGGCACTATTGAGTAATGAAAAATTCAAGGTGAACAATGGTGTTAATAAGTCGATTTTGGATTTGCTTTCAGTTGTCAGCCCCTTAGGAATTAAAAAATGGTTGTGGTTGAATTGAAATTCTTCCTGATGGAGGTTATCAAGGACCAGAAGTTTCTACTGCTAGCAGTGCCAATGGTAATTTTACAGTACTTTTTAAGTTAATGTACTCACGATAGTTATTTCTCTCGGAAAATATCTATATGTTCTGAATGTGGCTTTTTTAGCTTTAATTGAGTGCATACCCTTCCGAGGACTTCTATGTGGTCTAACCTTTATAGATTTTGTAAAATTGGGACGGAACATATGTATTCCCACACAGGATAATTTTAGCGATAATATTACTACACCAGAAACACCGATCTCAGCCTTGGAGCTACAATGAAATTACAGCGGCTTCAGTTTTATTAATACAGATTATATTTATATATAGTCATTAACACTTCATCCAAGAGCGTGTTATTAAAACATAATTCATCAATCTGTATGCATATAAACTTCAGAAAGGATTATATGTGATAGCGATCACGATACATAAGCTAAAAAAGTCAACTTTTAAGATTTATGAAAGCCGATATAAAAGCTTCCACTACAATTAATTTTCACGTTCACCTTTCATTCGATATTCCATGAATTTCATATTAACCTTGATCCCTTTTCTTTGTTACACAAAAATTTTAGTACTTTACCGTCATGCTATTTGTAATATCATCAGGAAATGAAAGTTCCAACACTTAAGAATTAAAGTATCTAGAGATTTAAATCAGCGCCATCATAACTACGAAAGAAACAAAAGCAAAGCAGCAGTAGAAAAAGAAATAAATATATATTCTCACTCAATATACATAATTTGTTTAATGCAATACACAAAAAAGTAAACCTACTAACCAACTGAATAAATTACCACCGGCTAAGCCCCCATCTACCACTATACCAGCAGTTGTTACAATCTCACAGGCAGAAACTCCTAATTAAAAGTTGTACACGTCAAGGAGCTATCGTGCAAATATAAGAGTTGGGAGTTTGGGGTGTACATAGAGCTATGGAGAGGGGGTAGATAGAAGGACCGTCGACTGAAATTACCCCAGGGCAAGTAAAAACGGCGCCGTCGAGGCGTTTATCCCTCCACACCCCTTTTTCGTTTAATGTAACAGAAATTGCGGAAGTTGTATTAAAGTAGCCCAGTTCTAAGCGTGCATATACTACCCTTTGTACGAAGGAAGCGTATTAGGAAGTATACAGAGAGTATTTCGCTTCTGTTTTTTTTTGATATTTTGGTGGAGAAAAAATATATGTTATTTTATGGATATGTGTGAATTTTTCCCCGATATTAAATACCCTAGGAGCCAAAAATATAGGCGTTCTACCAATAACTTATTTCCGGACAAATTCATATCCTTGGCTGAAAAACATGTCAGTAAAACAAGAAAACATACGAAAGATATATGGGCTTATATGGAGCATGTGGGTGGGTGGTATAGCATGGAAGGAGAAAAAAGGGAACAAACCCAGTTTTTGGCGAAATGGAAATTCCTTGAAAGCTTGCAAAAAGGAATTCCGTAGAAATTTTTTTTTGTGGATACTCTCTTTCTCTTTGGTCTTACTACACTACCCAAAAGTTCCCACGATGACTTTCATTTTGAATTTCATACTATTTTTCTCTCAAGCTGCTATGAAGTAGTCTTCAACTCCTTTTACACATAATAAAGTTCGCAGAAAGATGGGCTATACATATATATACATAATTCTTCGTATTTTTTTTTGTTGCTTCTCCCTAAAAATATTTCAAAGTTTTTCTCTTCTATCTGATGAACTTTGTAGTTTACTTGAAGCGATCCCGAACTCTGTTTAGT
Source organism: Thereva nobilitata (assembly GCA_963855945.1). Taxonomy (NCBI): domain Eukaryota; kingdom Metazoa; phylum Arthropoda; class Insecta; order Diptera; family Therevidae; genus Thereva; species Thereva nobilitata. The sequence continues at coordinate 37,530,464 of OY979696.1, forward strand.
ATGCAGTTTAAGTTCTCGAGATTCCTTCGAAAATGTTTTTTTGTATTTTGTAAAAGTTGTGCTAAAACTTTAATTTTATTTTTTTTGTTCTTCTTTATTATTTTTTTGTTATATATATTTAAGATGAATCAAAGGGCACTAAGGGATTCTTGGTAAATTTTAAATCAATGAACTTCGCCACTTAATATTACAATTGTGTGTGGTGTAGGTGGAGGTTTTTTTATAATATATTGATTTTCTTATGGGATCGAAAATGTGAATATGTGATGACTACACACTCGAAACGTCGGCTTTATAGATGTTTTATATGGAGCATCAAAACTATTCATAGCAGGGTAATTTACTTAAATATTCTAGGTCACTAGAGAGATAGAACATTGAGTGATGTATCATGTAACATTTATGAGTCAGAGAATTAATGAAATGGTTTCAATTCTCGGTAGAGTTTGTGAATGATGTTATTAAATCCTAGATGGTATAAAAACTTTATCGAATTACATAATATAGAAATGGATTTTGGAGATGATACACACTGCCAGGAAAAAGGATTCGAGCACCAATATAACTTTTTTTTTTGTATTTTTTTCATTTGCAAATATTTGTACTATCAATGCATACATTTCATAATGGTAAATTTATTTTCAGGAGTTTTACCCTCGTATTCTAAAAGTAGTCACAAATCGCAATGCAATCATAAGTGCGAAATATTGTGACTTAATTTAGAATAGGGGGATTAGTTTCATTTAGAGTAACCCTAATAAGGCATCTCCCCAGTTTAACCGGTTGATAATAAGGTACCAAATGCCACTTAGATCGTGTCTTCACTCGTTTCCAGGAGTCATAAGAAGACATTAAAGTATTACGTTACGCAGTTTTTGAACTAACTGAATGAACTATCAAGGCGCTGTAGCCAAAATTTTACTAAGACCTGACACTAAATCCAATAGAAATGATTTTTGACACACGGGCAGTTTTTGAAGAGTACTTTAAGAAAAAAAATGTTCTGCACGCGAACACCTAGGGAAACTTCGGAAAATTCTCGGGAAACCTGGAAAATTGATATTCCATCAATAACTTGGAAGGGGTTGAAAATTTCGATATAATGTATAGAACGAACTTGTAGAGCGTGAAAATCTTCACAAAAATGGTCTCTACATGTTTTTTCGAAGATTGCTTCCTATGAGAGATATGAGCTATAATTGATATTTTCAGATTTCCGCGGGATATTATAAGACTTACTCCGATGCTCGACTAAAATCGCTGTAACTCATAATAATGCTGAATTTCCTCCAGTCAGGCCAAATTTTTCATATAGTCCACCCAAAAGAAACTATACGTACATTTGTGTTGACTCGGTCCCCGGGGTGGGGTTCCTGGACTATTAGTAGAGATGGAGAGTACTCGATTAAATACTAATGAGTAGAATCGAAAGAACATTACTCAATGAGTACTTTTTACTTGTTCAAAAGTATTCGACTCCTTGAGAATCGATGAGTACTTTTTTGACATTTCTGCGAACTGCTTTAGCGTATGCATTACTTGTTTTACAAAGCGGTCCCCAACTAAGTACTAACCACGTCCAATGCTGCTTGACCTGCGCAATCGAACGAGAACCGGTCTACTGAGTATGCTTAATAGCATCCTTTATTTTTTAAAGCCCAAATTCTGCTCCCTTTAGTATTAAAAAAGTGTAAGTGTACCGTGGTGCGGGCGAGTCCTATTTTTACTCAGGCGTACCGTACCTATTTTGGGTTAAGAACAGGCGAGTCTGATTTTTAATCGGGATGGGATATAAATTCAAATCGAATTTTTTTTAGATTTTCGTGCCTGCAGCAGGAGCGAGTATTCCTGTGGCGGGAGCATGCAGGACTCTAGCGAACAAATTTTTCGATGTTCGTGTCTGTGGCGGGAGCGTGCATACTTTTGTGGCATGTCTATATGTTCGCTATGCTATTAGGGGAGAAATATTATGACTTGGCAATGTTTTTCAGCAACTGGTATCGGCCACTTGATTCAGGTTACCGAAAAACTAACATCGATATTAGAACTATCCTAGATCATCACGCCATACTTTCTGGACTCCACGTATTGGGCGCTGATTTTGAATTCCATCATGATAACTCACCAAAAATACTGTACATCAAACAAAAGCGTTTCTTGCAAAGAAAAAACAACAAGGACTATAAAATGTATGGCTTGACCGCCACAATCACCCGACTTTAACCCCATTGAGGATGAACTGGATTGAAAAGTACAGGAAAACCCTTCAAAATCAAGCAAGGACATTTTCCAAAAACTAAATCATCATTGGGAATTTATTTCGGAGGTTACCCGCTTTGTTTAGCTTTCAGTATTAAATAAAGAATATTTTTCAGTTTAAACATCTAAAAAAAATATCATTTTACTAATTTTATCAGTTTAACGAAAAAATTAGTTTCTCAAATGTCTTTGCACGGTAATGTAATCCAAATTGTATAAATTAATTTTAAGTAAAGCTCCATTTACCTTATTTCAAATAAATAAAATTTTTAATAAAAAAAAATTCTTTCTTAAACTAAAATTATATAAATAGAAAAAACCACCCCCATTTATATAACATGGTGACAACGGTATCACAACAAACCAATATCAATAAAAAAAATCTCTTAGTCGACTTAAAGAAATTTGACCCAACACAGTCCATCCTGATACTTGATCTTGGTCTAAGTAGCTTGGATTTCCACTTAGTGCCAAAAATTGTGAAGGAGTCTTCTTTTTTTGAGAGGGTGAGTGAGTGGCCCTTAAGATAAAAGTAATTCGCCCCTTGGTAATTCTTTGTGGAGCACTGCAGTTTTCTATTTGTTATATGTTCTTCTATTTCTTACAACATGTGAGAAAAAGTAAAATTTGCAGGACACACCCTATTCATTTCTGCCAGTCAAACGTGTCATAGATGACAGGAAAACTTTGTTAGAGATGATAAAATCAAGAGGGAATAAAATGATTGAAAGAGATTAAGTGGATGATGCAGAAAACAAAAGGACAGGAAAAAATGTTTTATGTACGTATATGGGACGCAAGTAGTAGAAGTTAATTGAAAACAGAGCACTAAGGGAAAATTGTTGTGTAAAGGTGTTAAAAGGTTTTACGGAATTGGTTGAAAATAAAAATATGCAATCATACTCTACCATACAGGCGAGATACAAGCATAAATATATTAAAAATTCCGATTACTTAAATTATAGACTCCTCTTGGATTAGTAATTGGGTAAATTTGACACGACTTCACTCCAGATTTCATAATACACGTTAAAACCTTTCTCAAAGTCACTTTTATTTTGGTTGTAGTTTTACTCTAAAGGCAGCCATTGTTTGGTTGCCATTTAGTAGGGGTGGCGAATCTTTTTCAGTATGTGTGCCAAAAAAATACAATCTTTTTTTGTAAAATTGCTGAGTGACAAGCTATATTAAAATATGTATTGAGTAACGGTGCAACGGTGTGTTTTGTGAATAGGAGGAGATTAAAAGGAGGTAGGAATATTATTATCAAGTGAGGTTATGAAAGCGACGGCTTGTTTATTTATCTTCAGCCCGTGTTTAAGCCCCACTTCTCCTCTCGAAACAATAACAGTCTCACTTTCATATTATGCGTATTATAGCAGTGCTGTCTCGATGTTTTTCTGTGAGAGCGAAATACGCGTGCCAACAAATTCTTCATACCTCAAAGGGTCGCCACCCATGTCATAGAGAGGATATATTTAAAGTGACGATCTTGTACGGAAATGAAACCCCTACAGTTTGAAGAACGATGAAGTGCAAACTGTTGTTCTAAGATCAATGGAAGAGAAATATAAAGAGCTCAAACGCAATTTGCCTACAGGCTGGGAAGATCTACAGAGACTTCCATGTTTAAGCAGAATAGAGCTGGAACGCTAAAAATGTTCTTTACAATAAAGCATTCATTAAAAGGATCGACAAATGTATAATCAAATTGATTAGGGGTCATATTGCTAGACCGGTTGAGAGTGCAAATCCTCTAATCACAGGGCAGCTTGCGAACGCAGATTTATCCCTCCAGAGGCGTTTATATACCTGGATCCGAAAAAAATAGTCCAAGATATAGCGAGGTTGCCTCTCTTCTACCCCATACATCACAAACCATGTGATTAGCGATTAATTATCAACGATGAAAATAAGGATGTTTATGATCTCCGGAGGTTCAGCACATGGATCTCACAGAGAAACAAGATCGATGCATCCAATGCAAGTATTTTGTACTGGTTGTTGGAGGTTACCCCATAGTTCATTGTCTGCCCTCTCTTGAATTATAATATAGGACAGACATCCTCACCTTAATAATCCGCTTAGGACTTCAATAAGACTTAGGTCTAGTTTTTACTTCAGTAATAAATATAGAAATATATTGGTGTGAGCTTCCCGGATTCTTGGTTTTTTCCCTAGCTCGAATTAATGGAAGGTTATCGCCTGAACAGCCGTACCCGAGGCAACGTTTCCTTCGATATACTTCGCCCAGATAGTTCTTCTAGTAAGTGGTGCGAGCTTCAATGAACTCTTGGTGTGGAACTCTGGGTGCGGCTACCCGAGGCAGTGACCCAGTTTACCAGAATTTCAACTTTTTTTAAATTAAAAATTATCAACAAATACCTAAAAAAAGTAAAAATTGTCATACAATTTATAATTAACCGTTATTTAAATAAAGTCAACGGATAAGAACAATTATATTTAATGAAATTTTCGCTTCAACCCAGACTAATGTCACCACACAAAATTTGCATTATTTAAGGTTTCCCTCTCCATCCTTCAGCTTTTGTAATTCAACTTGTAAAAGGGTATACAGGATATCCTCTCGCTGCTTTGTTACATTGATGATAATTATCTCATATTATAAACTCAATTACGAATGATGATAGAATTCATTACAATTCCCTAATATCGATAATACAAAATTAAGTTTGACACACACGTAGAAGATTACTGCTGCGACAGAGATAATTACCAATTAACGTTATTGGACTGTTTGGCTTGGGGTTATCACCACCCTCCCACATTTTAAAGTAATTTAATTTTTATAAATGGAATTTTTATTAATTTATGGTGGATGCTTTTAAGAATTTAATAAATGAAGGTTTTATTGTGTTAATAATAAAATTTAACAGCGTTTAGAAAAGAGTCGTTAGTTTAATTGTGCGATAATTGAATCGAAAGAAATAAAACTTATTATAGCTTGGAAAAGGCCGCAGATTTTTTTAATTACTAAACTAAATAAGTTTATTTAATTTTGTTTTTGAAGAGTTTTCATGGCTCCTGTTAATATCTAATGAACAGCTTGAAAATTACATCAATTACTCAAGTTTTGTACTTCCCCTTCAATCTATGTGTTTTGAACAAGTTTTTAACATGTCAAGAAATATTCCCAGAGTTGATCTCATTTTTTGACAAACATCTACAGAAATAATTTATCAACCAGCACGAGATCACAGCAACCCCAAATTAATTAATTATGACCGTCTTTTCTAATATTTAGCTTGAAAATAATAAAAACCATAATTTCCTATATCACAAAGAAAAACAAAGAACGTGCACAATTAAAATTGTTGTATCCTTTTTAAATAATCCACCCCAAAGCATGCCCAACATCTATAAATATTAAAGAGGAGTTCTTCCACATAAAACCGAAACCAGTTTAATTAGCTCAAGTCATTATAAATCCAAATTATCTTCCACCTTCGGCTAGGTATGAGCACAGAGCCACACCACACCGTAATCCCTTGAGCTTTCTCAAAAGACATTAATTTAATTTCATTAAACTCTTGGCAATAAAATTCTTAATATTCACAATGCTGGAATATATTTAATTACACAAAATATGCAGAATGAATTTTTTAGATTTCCTCGTTTTTGTGTTGGTTGCTCAAAATTTGATTTGAAAGATTTTAATTGAATCATGGAAAACAGCGATAAAAATTTCTTCAAGTCAAGTTGATCCCTTTCATATCCTTAAAGCTTGTTAAGATATTTAAATTTGGTATATGAGAGGTGAGGAGCAGGTTATGCGGCTCTGGGAAGGTAAATTTAAAAAAAAATATATTTATCCTTTACGGTACATAGAATATAATAGTAATGATTCTGTTTGTCCAGATTTTAACCTAAAGTACAGAGATTCTAGTTGAGTATTTTGAACCGAGTAGAGTAGCCTAACACAGAAACAAGTACTTTTTCGGTCAAAGGTAGTCAACATAGTCGCTTTAAAAAAACTTTTGCCATCTTATGGGGCCCATCCACGGGCCAACTAATTGCGCAAACTGAGTTGTGTAAAGAGTTGATAATTCTACTGTCAATTTGATATTTTACAGGCAATTTGAAAGGGAAATGAAATTGTAGAAAGCCCGCGATTAAAAAATGGATAACGATGATTTTTTATATTAATTATAAATTTATTGATTATTAATACAAATATTTATATGTTTTAAAAATATAAACTAAATTGTAAAAATATAAATTCTGAAACTAATTTAATATTATGTGAACTATCATAATTTAAATTAAAATGGGGAAAAATAATAAAAAGTTGCGGAATATTTTCCAATACGATTAAGACGAAGACAAGAACTTTGCGCAGGCTTGTTGAAAAAACTGTTCTGTGTACGGTGAAGGCACTTTATCAAAATCTGCTTGCACAGGAATGATTCGCTCGCTGGTTGGGTGAGTCACACTCTGGTCGTCCAATCACTGAAAACCCTAATGGAATTTTTGAGAAAATAGACCGAATTAACGCTACTGAAAACCAATTAAATCAACCCAGTTCTGAAACGTAACCGATAACAAAAAATAATCGACAATCTGAAAGATCAAGGATCGTGAACGAGGGATGGTGAGCCGTGAAAAACCTTTTCAGCTTGGTTTCATTTTCGACGATCATATCTCGATTATATTTTGCTTATAGTATGTAATTTTGCGAAAATTGTTGTTGAGTAGTTCTATATATAAAAGAATAACATAAAAGGTTATGGTTAAGGGATCCTAGTAGTCATTCCAGAAACTGTGGGTTTGCGCGACCCCACTCAGAGAGTTGGGCCTACGCCTTGCAACTTTTCACGCCCAAATATAATTTTTGTTTTTCCCTTCGGTTATATGTGACTTTTATATCAGTTAACGCAAGTAGCATTTGTCGCAGATGTATACTTTCGACATTGTACTTGATCATCAGAAAATAAAGTCAATAGCAAAAACTGGTCCTTCTCTAAGCTAGTATTACTAAATATTAAGTTTTTTTTGTACAAAGTTCAGTTTTTAAACTAAGCTCTTAAAACTTATTGTGATAAAATATATATTAATACAGGACAGGAGAGTGTGAGAGGTTTTCATGGTCAGTCGAAATTATTTTATTACGGCGCCTTACCTCTGCCTAATTACCAGACTTTCTTTTGACTTTTTTCCTTTTTCTTTTCTTAGAAATATTTACAATCATTATGGTAACTCAAACTAGCCACCAACCATGGAAGGAGGCAGACATACCCTCATTAGACTTTTCGCGTTTGTTCGTCGATGATTTTTGTTGTTTCTTTAATGTCATAACTTGGGTTTACATTAGTAAATATTTAGATAAAGAATTAGAACAAATTACAACGCAGGACATTTTGACATCCATGAAGTCAACAGATAACCTTTCATTGAGAAATATTTCACTAATTAGCCAGAATTTTTTAGGTTTTGCCATGGTTTGCACCTCAATATGCACTGTGTAAAAAGTACTGAGAATTTACCAGACGCACGTAAAAAATATCGTCGAGTTACCAGCGGAATTTTAACCCCATATGTTACTCAGTGAGTTCGCAGCAGTTAAACATACTTTTAAGCGCTTCGCCATTTTTTTATAATGGAAAAATTAGTTGATTAAAGAGTTAAGCCGCATTTACATCCCAAAGTCAACGCGAAAGTGCACTTTCAAGTTTTTTTTTCGCACATTTGTATGATTTTTTCTGAAGTTCTGAAACTTTCGTGCAACAGAGAAAAAGGCATACAAATTTTTGTGCGATAAAAGAGCTTCAAAGTGCACTTTCGCGTTGACTTTGGGATAAAAATGCGGCTTTAAGTTTTGAGAGTTAAATATTGTATTTGCTGTGAAATTTCGTTCACCGAATCGCTGAAAAACAAATTAGCGACAAATTATAAACCTAGACACGTGTGTGGCACGACTCTTTGGCCAGCTAGCTTGATATACCTGAAAATCTACGGTAAATCGTGTCAAAATATATATAAAGGTTAAAGTATTCAAAGGGGCGAGAAATTGTAGCTAAATAGTCTCGCTTTGGTTGGCCTTTAAGATCTATGAACGACGACAAGATAAAGAAGCTGGTGCTCGCAAATCGACATATAAGCCCTACAGAATTTTCTGAATAGGTGAAAATATCTTTAAAGTCCGTTGATAACATCATGATTAGTTACGAAAGAATTAATTTTTTTTTCATATAGCATCGAAATTAAGTCGCTAAACATATCGTGCTTTCCCGAGTTTCTACGGACCCTACTTTCCCCATCTAAGACGCAGCTTGAATGGTGATTAGACTTGGATATAGGAGTACAGCCAACGGCCTTCTATATGGCACCACGAGAACGAACTGCAGTGCAGTGTTGCGCTAGAGTATCGGCTGAAAACGGCAAGATTTGTGGAATTTTGTCCACGAAGCTATAGTTGTGTAAAAATGTGTGGACAAGAACTCGAGTAATACCATCGATCAAGAACCATACTCGCTTAATATGGTGACCGGTGGGTGTAGGGCCGCAGTCAGTACGACCGGAGGCCAATTAGTGCTATGATGCGCCGTTTCGGTGTCACAAGTTCGTCAGCCTAAGGACAAGTGGTTGTCTGACCGATTGTGGCGGATGTCTAAAGGCATCCTGTGATGTTTAGGAAACTTATCCGAGCTTTGACCTCTGGAGTTCTCTTTTAAGTCTTCAGAACGTAAATGCCTAGTGGGCGCTGCGAGGCTTTAGCTAAAGCCAGGCATTTACACAGCAGGTGAACAAGTATTTCCCGCTCGTTCGTCTCCTCGCAGCTACGGCAGTAGACGTTGTTGATTGTCATAATTCTGGCATCATCTCGTCGGGTTCTATTTATGAGGCTCATTGTTCTTTCTTTGTTGCATGTGGGACAAGTCGCCCTGGAAATAATACAGGTCTCCAGTGCGTTCCCCCTTTAGCTGGCTAGTATCCGGTGGTCTTCAAAAATAGTGTCCTCTAGAAGCTTTATGCCATTACAGGCCCTCCTCAGCACTGGCGGCACACCAGAGAACCGAACGGCGGAATTGGACGTTCCACATCGGTGTTAATCTACAGGACTATCTTTGGCTTAGTGGGTGTGCGGCCTACCGTGTACCTTTTAAACAATATGTAGAGCCCAAATACTGTAATATAGGATGGAATCAAAGTTCTTAAATCAATTCTATGCCAGATCAATTTGCTTCAAATCATTCACTTTTAAATTTTTCTTGTTTTAGTATTATAAACAATGCAGCGACTTAGTTAAGTGAAATCCGTTTCCAATTTTATTTTGGATGCAGACGGACTGGAGCCGGAATACAAAAACCCGAATTTAGAAGATCAGCAAATGCAAATTTTGTGACTTAATAAGCTTGAAAAACTTATTGAAGTCAGACTAAAGAAGGATAATACTGTACAAAAAGTTACATCGGAAACTTTTCATCTCATCCTTCTATTGTCGAAAGTTCTACCAAAAAGATTTTTTTCTCAAAAAATAAATTCCATATGAAAAAAAATTGACATGAGTAATGTTACAAGAAAATAAATGTTGAATTTGGAAACATCTCATGAGTGAGGGAAAAAAACTTCAGCATAATCAAAAAGAACAACAAAAAAAAAGTTTTCTTATACGATTAAACTTTTTCACAAAATTACCCCAGAAAATTAAAGAATCATTCATTGATTGTTAGCATAAATGATGCCGGAGCCGTTCACCTTTAAAGTCACGTGTTATCGATTAGCAATTTTTCCTCTTAGGTCCTGAGCATTTCCTTGTGCAAAGAATTTTCCTTGAGCACTCTCTCCCCCTTCCCACAGCTTTTCCACCCCTATACCATACTATTACAGCAGAACAAACGAAAGAACAAGTCGTCATGTTGTGTTTTCACTTTCGTTCCCTAAACTCCATGTTGGGGATGAAGTAACCTGAACCAACCGAAGGGAGGATGTGCCCCCATCACGTAGAAATGTAGAAAGGGCAGTGCAGGCTTCAAGAGGGAAGAAGCAAAAGACACTTTAGTCAGTCTTAAGAGGGTGATCGATCAGAAATTCATTCCCAGCCTTTACGTGCTGAGATTTTTAAGCCTCGAAAACCTCACGTTCGCATTTCGTTACACCTTCTCCTACATATAGCTTTCGTGCTCTTGACTATATATATAATGTACATCTTAGGTCGTTCCGCCATAAGTCCTTCCTGTTTAGCGCATACCATAGCTACACTATATATACATGTAACACCATAGTATACAATACGTATTCACGTAATTCGAAATTTGCTGTTGGGTAGGTCTGCCTGATGTCGAACAGAAATCACGATTAGTATCGGCAGAAGGATAGTGACCGGTGATACTTGGCTATAGAAGAAGAAAACTTCTCAAAGTTTTTCTTACCCCAACTTTTTCATGGGATTGGATGAAGTATAAATTGGATCTTCCCTGAAAAATTCCATTTGATTAAGATGTTATGAATTTTTATGATTTTTCTGGTGTCAAAAAAAAGACGTTGATTTACGAACATTTTTTTATGGTATATAGGAGAGAGAGGAAGAAAGTCCTATATACCGCCATTTGTATTTTATACTTTTGGGCGCAAAATAGACGTAGATGATTGTGGAGAATTATGATGTTATGGTTCGCAGTCAGATTTAGTAATTTATAACTTGTTTTGAATTTTAGAAATTGCTGATGTCTTTGAAAAAAAAAAATATGGGAAATGAACCAATTTCCAGTGAGGATGTTAGGAAAAATAAGTTTACGCGTTTATTTTGTAATGGTTTTAGCTGAAGTCATAAAAGTTTGTGGCACAATAGTAAAATTCTCTCACCCGTACAAGATCAACTAGTTCCATTCTGTGTTCAACACGTATGCCATGTGATCCTAAGAGCAACAGTCATATCTTCTAAAATATAGTTGAGCCATTTATTTTAAACATTCTGCAAGTTCAATATTTGCTATTGCAAGGTTTTGCATTTCAATAAGCATAAAAATGTTGATGTAGCATTCCACTATTCCAGTTGATAACTCTCTTTTGAGCGAGCTTTTACGTTTAACTTCAGTTCGAGTCCAGTTGGGCGAACTGAGGTCTGTTTAATCCTCAGTTGAATATTTAGAAATTGTATGCGAATTTAAGTTATTTTAAAGTGCAGTTCACCAATTTGCTCAAACTTCCACAGTTCGGCCGGTGAAGCCGGGCTATAAAGGTGCTTTTGACAAGATACAGTTCAGTAAACTGTAAAATACTAGTAAGGCTTCACCATAAATTTCAGCAGTAGGTACAGGTACTATTGTCTTCACAGAAAAGATTAGAGGTCTACAGCTTCGATTCCTGATGCTCTTCGGATCGGAGATCAACGTGATAGCTAATTATCGAGGTCAGCATATTGCGCATATATTGTGGCCCGTCATAACAAATGCATCTTTGATCTGGTGGACAATGGCCACAGAAAACGAAACAGAAGGCACTTAGACAGGGTGGAGGGAATGGGTGTTTTCGATGCTTTTAGCACTATACCCACTGATAATGACTTCAGCTACATGGCGACCGACCGGTACTTGAAAATAAGGTTAGTCGAGAGGTATTATCCAGCCCTCATAACGCAAATCCAGCCCTCTCGGAGCGCAAATACACCTCAGTTTACCAAGCCTAGATATTGAATCTACTGCACGCGTTGGATCGCTTGAATGAGTCATGTAAACAGTGCCGGATTTACATAAGGGCACTTGGGGCACGTGCCCAAGGCCCCCGAAATTGTGAAAAAGTGATATATGTATAGTCACATGGGTGCAGCGTGGTGTGCGCTCGCACGAAGGTGCTGTCACAATGCCGGCATAGTGCAAGCACCTTCGCTTCGTATGAGCGAACGCCATCTGCACGCATGTGACTGTAGTATTTTCTTTCGACCTATTGGTTTATATCGGCATTTCTTCTCTACGTGCAGTAAGGTTTGCGTTTGTGTCACTTGAGTGTGTACAGGGCTTCAGAAGTAGTGAAAGCAGTAGTAAAAGAAGTAGTAAAAGGGTTGCTGTGGGGGTGGCTTCCGATTCATCGATAGGATTGATTTTGGGCCCAAAAATAGCTTACAGTAAGGGCTATTTGTGCACAAAAAATTTGGGGGGTGAATTGAAGTTTAGGTATGAAATTAAATAATTTAGTTCTCACCCCCTAGTGGTGGAAGTGGTTTCCGTTGAACGGGGGGGGGGGGGGGGTAGGTTTTGTTTCTAAAAATGTTCTTATATCTAGGAGGTGTATGTTCATCAAAAATTGGCGGGTGAATCTTTATTTTGCACTTAAAGTTTAGGGATTGTTGTAGTGGTGGCTTCCGATTCACCGATAGCGTTGACTTCGTTGGTTTCAAAAAATAGCTTATACTACGTTTACATCGCCTCGAAAACAAGTGTTTTCGTGAACTTGAGGTGGTTACATCGGGCGAGTTCAAAAACTAATCACAGCCGCAACACTGCAGCATTCAGCAATTGGAAGTCTGTAGCTGAATTCTGCAGTGTTGCGGCAGTGATTAGTTTTTGAACACACTCATCGCCTTCTGCTTGTTTTCGAATGACAGTTCGGATGGCATTTCAAGAGTTTATGTATGTTGATATGTTTTACTAAAAACAAAATAATAGTAAGAAAATAGTTACGCAAAGATGTCTATTAAATTCATTTAATAAATTGTTAATAAAGAAGCGAAGATTTGCAAAAAAAGTTTTTATTAAATTATAAAAATAACAAATGTCAGTTAAATAGAAAATGACATGTGTATAACAAGTGCTGAACGCTGAATTGGGTTCTTGTCCACACTTTTCTTGTTTTCGTGGTCGATTTTATTGAAAACAGGCTCCCAAGTTGTTTTCGATTTGTAAGAAAACACTTGTTTGCGTTTGTGTTTTTTCCCAAAACGCGATTTTTTGACGAAAACACGTGTTTTCGAGGCGATTTAAACGCCGTATTACAGGGTATTTCAATTTACAGTTTACAGAACTTTATTTCAAAGAGAGATAAAGAATCAGTGAAGTTTACGGAAAAATCGATATTTGAAAAAGGAAGATTTTAGTTTTTCGAATTTTTATCGAGGTTTTTCTATTGTGACACTATAATTTTTTTACACCATCTGAAAGTAGAGGTTTCAACAAAAAAAAACGCCTTCCTGAAAAATTGAAAAATCAAAATTTTGTCCGTCAACTTTTTTGATTGAAAATTGGACCCATTTTTTAAATTAAATTCGTTAAAAACACAACAAAATTATCCATCGCTTTAAAAAAGTTGCAACTTTTACAAAACATAAAAATGAACATTTTCACCAAATTTCATTAAAATCGAATCATTTTTGTGAAAGAGAAAAATGATAAATGAAAAAATTGGTTTTTAATGTTTTTTATCGTTTTTCTCCATTTTTTTGAGGTTATGGCGAAAAATGGTTTGAATGAAAGTTATAGATTTTTTAATTATCTACAACTTTTACATTCAACTTTTTTCGATAGGAGGTAAAAAACCGCGTTTCAACCCTAAAAACACACATTTTGGCACCCCACCCCCCTTCCGGTCATCTGTAGCGGGGGTCGCGATTTTTCCCCGTTTACGTACAATTTATCCTAAATTTTGCCGCCATCCCTATACTGCTAAGAATTTTTTTTTCTCAAAAATTATCGGCACTGGTCTATTAATGCGGTACTGGCGATAGAGTGTGCCCAAAAAGTAAAAGCAAAATAATGTGGCTCTAGTAAGAGTTATAGGAAACTCCAAATGGCAGCCAAAGTAGTGGCAACCTGGCAAAGCACGTTCCGAATTCGGTGTTCTGGACTCCGCCAAAATACTCTGCCATCCATTGGTAAGGAACCCTATCGACTAATGGGCCGGCGAAGAGCACTAGATACGATGTGATACTGTGACCCTGTGTTGGAAGGATAAGATGCTAAATACTAATAAAGGACAACAAAAGATTCAAATGTTCTGTAGAGATTGTAGAATCGAAGTTCTCCTCTTATTTAAGAGTACACAAAATCTCTGCAAAACATTTTAATATTATTTAGTTCAATTTTGTAGGAGCGTTTCATTCGACGTTTCATAGAACGATTTGAATGTAATAATATAGTCGCATTTATACTTGTATATTTCAAGTAATTGCGACTGATCTTCCCTAAATAAAATCAAATTTTACCTTTACACAGAAACACTATTCTTCTCAATCATATTATACAAAAAGAGGCCCTTCACATCATCAATGAAAAATTTCCAGAACCAGAAATTCCTCTTTACATTTTCCGTATTTTTAGCCATCGATTGCGCCATTATCTAGACCATTTCACTTCTTGCATACCGATAATATCTATTTCGTGTTTAACAACACACGAAAACAAAACAAAAACAAATTTGTAAGCGCAAAGGACATTCCAAAAGTCCTAAAATAGAAATTATGGTATTTTTAGCTTCATTTCAACACCACTGGCTTAGGTGAGTTTCAACGATCTTGTCAGGGTAAAATGAGCATGTTTCGTGATATATGCGTACTTTTACAATATTTCTCCATTTTCCTTAACAATTTCTTCCTTTCAAAATGCGTCGAGACGACTTTTGACACTTTCCATTCGAAGGATTTTATGTTTTATTTTTAAGTTTTTCAAACTATGTTTGGCTTGGCATGCTTCCTTCGGGTATGATCATAGACCGAGAAATTTTTCTAATGATTTTCACAAAAAAAAATTTTCTTAAAATAGATTAAATTTACTAAGCGCCCTCTAATTGCATTTTTATTTTCCGCTGTGTGACCGTTATTTTTATTTGTTTTAATGAATTTCATGTCCTGAATCCAAGTTTCTATTATTAAAAGAGACGCAAATATCACAGGATCAGTTATGGATCAGTTCACCATTGATAATAATATAAAATATAGTTTACTTTCAAAAGACCAATTTACTTACTCTAATTGTTAGTCAAGTTTTTTTTTAAATATAGGTAAGGAGTAACTGAAGATGTATATAGATGTAGTGTAAAACCACATCGAAGATAAATATAAGACGCTATCAAGAAAAGAAGACAGGCTCCGCTTTGGGTTTTCAAATTGTAAAAACATAAGATAGTAGTATAGTAAGTGTGATTTCCTCGAAATCCGCTCGATGAATACCTTCAAAGGAACAGCAGGCTTGCTGACGTTAATACTTTTAGCCATATGCGCTCGAACGTGCTCAATAGGTTTTTTATGTGACAGTTTATACTGCGTCATGACGTTCAGGTCTTGGTGCAATGTCTAGTAATAAGCTTAGATTGAATGCTAGGAAAAGGATAGGATAAGTTAAGGGGAGTCAGAGGGATGCTTGAGAACGAGGCGCTGACTCACGGGATATTGCCGAGAAGGTTATCCACTAATGGAATAACTCATTCTTGATATTGATTTGAATCCGCCCGATACCTCCAACTTAAATAAGGCTCGTTCCGGAGGTTTGTGTGAATTTCTTCCTTCAACTCGCGCAAGGAACTTCAGAAGTCTGTTGGAAGCTCTTGCGAAACTTGAAAACGAAGCGAGCAAAGTACACCTCAAAATCAATGAAGGGAAAACGAAGTACTTTAAAAACGGCTGGGATTAGTACATAAAGGAGACCACAAAATATTACCATTGGAGATTATAACTTCGAAGGCGTCTCAAGGTTAACTTATCTTGGAACAGTGATATTCAGTGACAAAAATATGCACATCTCCATTGACAGAATTAAGGCAGGGAAATCGAGTCTATTTTGCATACAAAAAATTTCTGCAGTCAAAGCTTTTGACCAGAAGAACAAAGGTCAGAGTTTACAAATCTGTCATACGACCAATTGTAATATACGAATGCGAAATATGGACGTTAACTGTAGAGGACGAAAATATACTCCGAGTTTTTGAACGAATATGTATATGAGAAGACACAATTCTGAGTTAGATACGCTGATTGGAAAAGAAAATATAGTGCGGTATGCCAAAGCACAAAGACTCAGATCAGTTGAAATAATATTGAACGAGGAACCACTGCAAAATAAGGTCTTATCGAAAAGGAAGAAGAAGACGACCGAGAAAGAGGTGGTACGATGATATTTTAGAAGATATCAGGATCATGGGAATAAGAAATTGGAAGGATACAGCCGAAAATAGAGAACCTTGGAGAGGCTTTGTAAGGGGAGCTGAAACACCATAAGAAGAAGAACTAGCGAAATTTATATCTTATTGGAAGACCAGCGCTCGGGGTAATGCTCCTTTTTACTGTCGACGGTTCTGAGTGCAATGTAGGCAGCAGCAGTCGGAAAGATACGAGAGAAAAGAATCAAAGAAATGAAACCACCAACACACGATTTTACTCCACCACCAGTCTACCGTGTCAGAAAGCTGATTTCAGTGATCCAATAGAAGATGGCTTCCTCGCTTATTGTGCTTAGAGGCGATGAGAAGAAGGGAGAAGAAAGGAAAGGAAATGTGTAAAGGTATATACAGTGGCTCTCAAAATTATTGGCACACACAAGAAATTTTACAAGGGAAAAAGATATTACAAAACTAGATTATGCTACCAAACTGTATTGATTAAAATTTCTTTTTTTAAATTATTAATTTACGGACACCCTGGAAGGTGCCTACCAATTTCCCATCCAAAAAAGGGCTAGTTCAGAACTTTTGGAAAATCGCTAAAAATAAAAAGGGGATCCTTTTGCACTTCTTCCCCTCGTTTTTGACAAAGTGCTCCGATTTTGACGAGTGAATTGCCCAAAAGTAGTGGAAACTGCTGTTCAATCTCCCGATTTAAACCCGATTGAGAATTTATGGAATAAATTAGACCGCGAGATCCGCAAAAATTCCGTATTAAGCAGGGAAAAATTGAAAATAAGCATAAAGCAGGAGTGGAGTAGAATAGAGCCTGCACATTTACAGAAACTGGTTGAATCCATGCCAAAGAGGTTGTCTAATGTTATAAAGCAAAAAGGTTATCCGACAAAATATTACTTATAAAGTTATATTCTAATTTAAAAGAAAAACTGTTACAAAGTATAGCGTGTGCCAATAATTTTGGAACGCTAAATTTTGCAATGAATTTCTTTTTCCAGTTGAATCAATATTATTCAATTAATTTTAATTATTTTTTTTTTTGTAAATTTATTATTTATAAGTTAAACAATGTAATTTTAATCAATAAAATTGGTAGCATAGTCTAAATTTTTAATATGTCTCTTCGTTGTAAAATTTCTTCGGTGTGTCAATAATTTTGAGAGCCACTGTACATAGGTCGTAAAAATGGAAAGGCGAAAGATCATGCCGCAGACTGGATTCGAACCAAAGACATCTGGGATGATAGTCAAGCGCCTTAACCGTTGGGCTACCGAGGCCGACTTAATTCCTTTAATACCACAATTCTCGCCTTTTGTTCAACAGTTAATTTTCTTCCTTTTGCCATAGCTGCACACATTTCACATATAACATTGGAAATCGACTGGAGGGCGAGATATTGAGAGATATTTATATGTACCTACTTGCATTATGTACCTGCATATATCGGAATGATTTCTAGGAAGTAATTAAGGACGAATGACAACTTTCCCAAGAATTTCATACTTCGGCGATTTTTTATGGGGGAGGGTGTATGTATACTAAATATGTTAATTAATTTAATCTCTTTTTTGCATATACTATCATATATACCAGCATCGTTGTTTTAGTATAAACCTCCACTTTAAGCTCTTTCCAAAGTGCGAACAATTTAAAAAATTCCTTGTGCATTTTTTGAATAACAAATTTTTCTCTTCTATTGTATATGTATAAGTGTAAAAATAGAAATAAAAATTCTATAGTAATTTCGCCAAAACTAGATAAGGCAGCATCGTTGCCACTGACGTTCTTGTAGAGCATTGTCATCATAAATTTTGCGAAACTTTGCACACGCTTCACGAGCGCTTTTCCTTTTTTACAGAACTAAGTGAAATATGGCAAAAATGTCACAGTTTGGTCTTCCATCTTCAAATTGTTTTAAAATCTCCAAGTTTTAACCAAAGCGGTTAGGTTTTTTAGAATGTAGTTAGAAGTGTCACCAGTAAAATTAATTAGTAATAATATTCTGGTACCTCTAGTAAATGAACTAGTGCCATTTGTTTCCCACAACGGGACATGACTTTCAGACAACTCAATAATTTGTACGTTAAGGAGTCAGCAAAAAAACTACTTTTAACGCATCCATATGGTTCATGGTTACAGAATGCAGAGATATTCTGCTGTTATTCTTGGTTTTTTTTAAATCAAATAATTTCGCTCAGCTATAAATTAAGCCGTGAAGTCAAGATGAATTATTATATTCCAATAACATTAATTTACATAAATTATTTTTTTCAAGCTGCATATTAAACGATATTAAATGATCTAAAAATAACAAACAACCTTTAATTTGTCCAAATTTAAAGAAGTTGAAAATATTGCTAAGAAGAAATCGATATTCTTAAACAGCTTAACTTAATTCCGATTAAATTTCAATCTCATAAACAAAATATTAAAGAAATAAAAAAAAAGGATAAAAGCGAAAAAATCGCAAAAAAATTGTATATCCACCACTACCAGACAGGACTGATATAAATAATTTATATATGGCGATAGTTATCTTCAAAGATAAGCCAAAAATAATTTCACACAGCAAAAAAAAAATACAACGCACACATACACAAAAATTTCAAAGGGCGCTCTGGAACACGATAAAAGACAATCAATATCTTGTCAGTTTTGTGATAAGTTAAAAATTCCCCTTTTTTATATAATCCTAAAAAAGGATTTCCCTCGCTATAAAAAAATATGCTAAAGCCTTTGTGATATAAATCATTGAAAATTAATGACTTCCTTCTGCTTAAAAAATCTTCCCTAGTCCATCAGGTCATATTACATTAACACAACGCTTCTGTATCCTTTATCCTTCAATGAAAAATTTCATAAAGTTTATTTCCACCTCCACCCCGGCTATCCTTATCCTGTTTTGATAATTAACGTTGAAACCATTAACGTGACCAATCGGGAAGAAAAATGTTGCTTTGTCATATATTATTTTTTTTAGTCCATGCAAGCAACAACAAAAAAAATGTGGTTTTATTTCCGTATTCAATTTTATTAATAAATTTCTTTGATGTGAACCAAAAATTCTCTCATTTTATTATGCCAAAAGGGTTGCCCTTGGTTACATGTTTTGGAAATTGTAAATTCATATTATTTTATTGCAAAGAGAAAAGCATGAAAAAGGATTTTTCATTTTTATTAATTTTGTTTATCGCTTTGATGCACCATGATAAAACTAGCCTAGTTATAAAGTAATATAATTTTATTAAATTCTTTATAAAACAATATTGTTTCCTGTATGGTTACTAAAAAAAACTCCAATATTATTTGATTAATTAATTTATACAAAAAAGGTGAAGCCTTGCGAGACTACATATCTCTAGGTCTTCACATAAGTCCACCATTGATGAACTTTTCCGAGCAAAAATTCTGCAAAACTTCAATCAGTAAAATTCTTGCTTTGCCTGTCATGTCCACATTCATTAATCTTCAAACGAAAAAAACAACATTTAATTGGATTAATGTCAATTAGTATTGACAGTCACGGCGAAACTTTTTGCATTATTATTCTAGTGTTAGAAATCTATTCGACTGTGAAATCTATGCTTAGTGGTGATTATTTATTCTGCAGAAGTTGAGTCTCACGATAGTTGCGAGTATAATTACAGGTCTAGGATGAAAGTTGCAAAGTATTCCTCATGGATTATTTAAACAAGGAAATAATAATTTAATCACTGTTTAAATATAGTTGTTAAAGAAAAGTCACTTCTTCTATCAATCAGCATGTGATAAGAGTAGGTAATGTTACCATCAAATTCTTTAACATGTTCATTCTTTTTACTTATTCCAATCACGTCATTGGACTCAATCCAGGACAACGTAAGGTGACAAAATGCAGCCTTATCTCAGTGACACTTTTCTATCGCTCACGGATATGACATTGATATCATGCTATGAATCCTTAATGATGCCATTGAAGTATTTTTCGAGGATACTTCTTCTATATAAAGCAGCCTCATGTGCACTCTCGATTGACACTATTAGGCACTTTCTCTTTTAAACAAACGAACTTTAATCCTTTGTGAACAAGACTATCTTTGGTGGTAGAGCGTTGCTATAAGATATCGGAGTGGGAAGAAAACGTATGTTCTATGACAACATTAACACAGATTTTAATCTGTGTGTGTATATTCCTTTTCGACAGTTCTTGTAGGACTCGGGTCTCTTGAAGTCTCTTCTTCCAGTCGTCTCTACGTCTTGCTAGTTCTCTCCAGGTTGTTCTAGAAAGTTTTCGTATATCTTCTAACACGTCATCCATCTATATATTTCTTGGTCGTCCTACGCTTCTGCCATTGAAAACCCTAGGTTAGCATTCTTTTTTCCGGCGGTTGAATTCAAGTCCGTTGTCCAAATTTCCGATGACGAATAAAGGTCGACGCGGTCTCTGTCACACTATAGCGTACAGCTGCAGTGTCTTCGATGGAACGAACTGAAAGTCTCGAATTTATGCACGATATTAAAGCTTGTGCGTTTGGTTGGACGGTTATGCGGACCGAAAAAATCACATAGTGCACGATGCGTGTTTTTTAAAGTTCATAAAGCCAGAAATACATTGAAAAGCAGTGCAGTCCTGGGCAGTGCAGTGCGTCGCTGTGGAACGGAAGGTGAAACACATTGCAAGAGCAGTGTTTTGACATTTGGTAAAGACATTTGGTCATATTTTAGAAGTATTTATTAATACAACGTGTTTACAATTGTATTGTATAAAAATTCTTTGCTTCGCACTAATTCTATGAGTTTCTCCTCATCCATTTTGAATGAAAACCTAACTTCATGTCTGAACAGAAGCAGTGCGAAGCAGTTTTTTAGAAATTAGCCTAAGCAAAGCAGTGCTGTGAAAATAATGTGAATTGCCACATTCAGTTACAAGAAGTCTAAAGTTCACTGCACTGCACAGCACAGCACTGCTTTTCAATGTAGTTCAGGCTTTACGTTGTTCGAATGCAAGAACTCTCGATGAGAAACGTCGAAAACAGAAAGCAAAAAAACATTTGGCGTTTAGATGTACTTATCTATCAAAATGGGGAAACCCCTAATGGAACATCATTTCGAAACTAATCTAATAGGTTTCCTATAATATTTTGATCCTCAGCTGTCTCCTAATTTCGGGATTATTTACATAATCTATATCAAAAAGTATAGCTGCAAAATTCAATTTCGAATCCTTTGCCAATAATACGCACTGTGCCACAAGGTTGCATACTAGAACCGTTACTGTTTAGTATGTGCATATTTATAATGATCTTAGAAATACCAGAAAAAACTCCAAACTGCAAATCTTTGTAAATAATCTCTAAATTATTTTAAACTTTTGAACTGCTAGGGAACTGTGCTTACAGCATCAATGCAGACTCTGAGCGGATCAATAGCCACTACAAACAGTTACTGCTAAATGCTTCTAAACCAGCCAATATCGGTCTTTACTTCTTGAGTTCACCCTTGGTGTATACTTATAGCTCAAAGCAGTGCTATTTGTTTACTCTATTAGTCAATAATATTCCTCCTTCTTCATTTAGATTTTTTTAGTTTATTCTAGTATTTCTTCTCTTCAACGTCTGTTACCACTGCCCACTTCATTAGATGGTAGATTTCTTCCTTCGTTTTTATTTTCCATTCATTGCTTTCTTGTATTCCTCCAAAAATTTCACTGACTCTTAGTATCTACATATGTATCTGATCCGTATGGGATCCCAGGTCTCATGGTAGTTTTATTTAGATTCGTCAAGGCTTTTTGTATGCTTCCAAAATTTTTCATAACTATGACTATGCTTTCTGCATATCCAAAATGCTGACATATTTCGTAAAATATGTTCCCTAACGTATAATAGCGCTTCTTTGTTTGACTATCTCCAATGCTATGTTAAATCGTATGAGTACTAATGCATCTCCCTGCCCTCGGCCCTTTTCTATGTTTGTTTCTTCAAATGCGTCTTTGCCTACGCTAGCATTTTGCAATGCCTTATTAATTTGTCTGGAATTTCTAGCTCATACATTCCAGCATAAAGCACATTTATATTGCTGTTGTCGTAAGTCGTTGCAGTCAATGATAAGAGAATGTAAAGGAATATCCTCTTCCCAGCACTGTTCCTTCAGTTATCTAATTGTAAATAGTTGTCGAATTGTTGCCTACAAATTTGCACCAACGATATTTTCTGTATGTGGGTGGATGAGCATATTTTTAAGTAGTTTTTAGAATATTGTAGAGTATTAGCTCGATAGTTTTTTCGAGTTTAGAGGATACCTTTTTTCTGTGCATTGGTGTTTATTGTTAATTAAATTTTATCACTGTTTATTAATGAATTAACTTTATTAGTTCATCATTCATAACATTTATAGAATTCACCTAGAATATTGGCTTTACTCAGTATATCATTTTCTGGTTAATTTCCTTTGCCTTTTCTAGAGAAGGTGTACTGATTTCTTCTTTTTCCGTATATTGTTTGCTGGGATTTGATGGTGATAGTTCGTTCTTCGTCCTTTTTGAATTTTTTTTAAAGGTTTCCTTCCATGTCTGGAATATTTTGTGTTTCTCATGTATTATTTCATTGTCTTTATTTCCAAGTATCAATCTGGGCTCTGAATTCTATATGAAATCCTTCGTTCCTGATTAGTCTTCTTCCACGATCTATTATATTTTCAGCTACACTATTGATATTCTCTTTAACCTTATTTCATACTTTTTGGATTATCATCTTCTCATGATGCAATCCTTGAAATTTATTGTACAATTCCTCAGCGAATTGGCCTTAGTTTTTGGAGTTAGCGAGTTTTTAATATCCCATTTTTGCATTTCTTCTACCTGTTCTTAACTAGTCATTATTCGTGTACTTACTTTTGAGCATACTAGAAAAATATCAGAATTTGTTTTTTTTACCTCCTAGCTTATTATCTTCAAATCAGGGCTGGCTTCATGTAAGGTGATCGGTGATTATCACCAATCACTTATACAGATTTCAGTTCATAGATTGCGACTGTCACCTGCCAGAATAACAAAATTGGTGGTGACAAGAAATTGTTGTCACTTTTGTTTTCACTGAAGTATTTTTTAATGTTTCAGTTGGAAGTTAATAAACTAATAAATATTGTTTAATATATATTAGGGCAATTCCAAATCATGATACAATTTATGGAGCAAAACTCCGATATTTTACCAAAAGATAAGGGAAAGAAAAATTAAATAATTTGGGGCAAGAGTCGAGAAACAATTTTTAGTTTTACATACATTCACCGAGTTTACCAATGTTAAGATTCTCATGCAAAAATTGTTTTATTAGGGAAATTATCGCAATTTATGTTATATGTATATAAAACTAAAAATTTCAATTATCGATATCTCAAAAACTAAGCGAGATATCGAACAATTTTATTTATCATTTTTGGCACCCCAACTCAAAAAAAAATTATCATTAATACCTGTGCTGTGACACATATACCATCATAATGAAAGTAACCTTCATTATCGTGGCAAAAACCCACGATAATGAAAGTCCAAAATGAAAGTATTTTACTTTCATTTGGACTGTAATTTCGGTTAAGTGACATCTGTTGGAAAATTGGAAACTACATTTTAAAACAAAATAATTTGATTTGACGTTAGTTAAGGGTCATTCCATGGTGACGGGTGGGACATTTTAACACATTTTTTGATATACATTCAGTTATTTTAAAGTGCAAACAAAGCACATAATACATACTGTATTTATGATAGCATTCTTAGATATATTTTTTAAGATATGATAAAAGAAAACAACATAAAAATATATTCTAACATTGTTAAATTCGTAGAATTACATATGTGACGGGTGGGACAGGCAAAACCCTTCTTTCTTTAGATACTTGCACTTGACGTTGAAATTCAGATCAAATAGTTCATATGAAGCCCTAATTTTATTGTAGTATGCTATTTGAGTTATGTCGCTAATTGTTTTCTAAAAAGAGGTTATTGAAAAAACAATACGAACTTTTTTTATGAAGCTTAAAATGTTGTGACGGGTGGGACAGGGATCCGTGACGGGTGGGACGAGTAAAAAACTATACACACAAAACACATTAATTTAGGCATATGTTATTAACTATTTTGTTATTTTTTGGGCCTAGTGTAGGGAATTCATGTTCTACACCTCTTTCGTTTTATAGCTCAGCTGCTGGTTTTAAATCAACGGCACTTTCGCTAGAAGTATTTAAGTGAATATTTGAGCTTGCATTCTTCACCTAAACGCACTTTTTTTGAATTGAATGGAAAAATCAATATTCAACTGGGAAAATATAAAAAGTAATAATTTTATTTTTTACTACAAGCATATTTCCGAATACTATGTGGCTTTAACAATAATTAAAGCCTAAAATTTATGTGATTTCCGTCACTTTTTTTTCATTAGCTTGGTGTCGTTTTCCATGGAATGACCCTTAAGCAACAATTTGCAAGGATTTTTTCTCTACTACTTTAAAAAATATTTGTTTTAAATATTCCAAATTAAAATAACTTAAAATTAAAGCAACAAATACGCAGGTTTAAATCCTCACTTGATATGCCAGATGCAAATGAAAGTAAAGTGTAATATGTCACCCCATCATTTCCTTGACCATCATAATGAAAATTACCATCATAATGAAAGTATAGTGTGTCACAGGTATAAATCGCGGCGCCTCGGATATCATAATTGTGCCAAGAAAATGCACACATTTCCTACTTTTTAGTCTGAAATTAGCTTCAGTTGATTTTCGGTGATTAATTTTAAATGATCGCTTTACATGAATAATCACTTTGTAGTGATCACTCCCGGCAATCACCGAAATGATAATCACCTATCATCTTACATGAAGCCAGCCCGGTTCCACCTTTAGTTAGTTCCTTAGGCAATGCAAAATTTCCCTATCTATTGTTTACTGATCTAAGTATTGTTCATCGATAGCTTACATTTTTTCCATCTTTCTGTAAAAAGCTGATTTCACTTCGGCAGAATGACGCATCTTTTGAGGGTATACATGAGTCGAACCAACTTTAAATATCTTCAATAGAACTGAAATTCCAGAGAGAAAGATAGTTCGGGATCGGTTTAAGAGCATATGGCCAAGCGTTGTGGCTTTCCTTTCAATTCCAGATTCAGCTACATTAGTTAGTTATTAGATACGATACGTTCCTTCACACAAGGAAAACCGTTTTTCAATGTTTCTTTCTTTCAGTTCGTTGGGCACTAAATTTCTAACGTTTTGAACGGCTTTTGATTTCAATCACATGTGTAATACTTTTACCAAATTTTAAAGCATCGAAATATAGGAAAAATCATTTCCATAGGCTTCGGATAGGAGATCGAGGCTTTAAGTTGTAGGTTTCTTCAAATGGAAACGTTAAAGTAATGCTTCCCGCAAATTGCTTTTTGTTGGCAAAATCGAAACGAGTGTCAAAGTATTTAGCGATAAAATCAACCGAGTCAATTATATTTAAAAAAAAATTACCAAGTCATAGCCTTACAAATTATAGTCTTGCGCGCACATTATATAAGTAATATATAATCAGGGAAAAGAAGCTGGATGTATGGCGTGCTATACAAAAACTTTTTATAACAAATTGGTGAGTTCGGTTTTGTTGCTCTGGATATCTCCAAGGCTTTTCATAGAGTTTCGCTAAACTTCAAGCTACTCAACTCTAAAGAACTGAACCGAGAGTTTTCTTTCTGTTCGTTCAATTAAGGTAGTATTGGATGGTTTCAAATCTCAGCCTCACACCATCTCTGCCGGTATTATCCCGGGGTTAATTTTATCAGCTGCTCTATTTCTTTTTCAGAACGACCTACTGTCTGTCTCTTCCAAGCCACTTCACATCTTCGCTGCGCCCTACAAAACCTTCATTCGGCTTCTACTCGAATACAACTCCTTTATTTGGGCCGGGGTTTTGAAAACTGCCTTAGCGTAGCTAGATAACGTACAAAAAAGGCCCACTAACGTTTACCATGTTTTACAATAGTAAATTATTATGTTTGATTGTGTTTAAGGGGTAATATACCCTTGTGAACAATAAATTTCATGTGATTTTCTGAGGCGTACCACGAACGATGGGAAAGGGATAGAGATATGAGGTTTTGGACATATGAAAGTACTAGTCTTTAACTACAAAGAGCATTTTTTATTTTAATTTTACTATACAAAATGGCGGCGTACGCGAGGAAAAATAAGATCTCGGATGTTGGCATGGGCGTACCGCTACAGGTCACAATTTTTAATCTGGAACAAAATACCAAAAAGTTCCTTAAAATATAGTCCAAAATCTAGCAAACGTCGTAGGATTTTTTTGATATCTTGATTTTTATAGATTTTATAAGCGATTTTCGGCCGATTTTTTCGAAAAAAACAAGAAAAAAAAGTTCAAATTAACGCCATTTTTTTCTAAATAAATTTTTCGAAAAATCCTACGACGTTCTCTAGTTTTTGGACTACCTATATTTTAAGGAAATTTTTGGTATTTTGTTCCAGATTAAAAATTGTGACCTGTAGCGGTACGCCCATGCCAAACGTCCGAGATCTTTTTTTTCCTCGCGTACGCCGCCATTTTGTATAGTAAAATTAAAATAAAAAATGCTCTTTGTAGTTAAAGACTAGTACTTTCATATGTACAAAACCTCATATCTCTATCTCTTTCCTATCGTTCGTGGTACGCCTCAGAAAATCACATGAAATTTATTGTTCACAAGGGTATATTACCCCTTAAGTAGGGCAGGTTCTCATTTGATCGACCAAAAAGTAGCTAACTTTGGCATTTGTTTTTGGGAAAATGAAAAAAGCTATCAAAATTCTGTTTGGTATTTTTTTTTACTGTACATTTATGTGTACGTTGTGATTTTTTTTCAATAAAAAACAAAAAGGCGGCTGTTATCAGCTTCCGCGTAGTGCGTGCTTTAAAAACACTGCCAATTGGTGGAAGAGTTCCTGGATCGACATTGACTTAAAATCAAAAAAATGAACATTGTATGTCAAACTACATTAAACGGACTGGAGGTCAGCTCATTTTTTAAAAAAGTTGAAAATTGACAAAATGGCGAGCATTCAAAATTGAAGTGCTTTTTTGAGGTTTTTTCCGTTAATTATTGCTTGTGAAAAAATAGTTAACATAATAATTTTTCATATTTTAATGGTATAACCTCTAGTAAAATCATTTTACTTTCGAATGCAGAAAATCCGAAGTAAATCGGTTCAGCCGTTCTCAAATAAAGTCCTCCACCAATTTCAAAATATTCGTTCGGAGATAAATGGCTTCAAAGTTACGGGTGATATTTTCGTGATTTGTATTGAGTTTTTCGTTTAGTTTGATGAATGTAATTCAACCTCCGTTTCGAATTTTATAACAAAACCATCCATGTATATGTTTTTTGAGTTGCTGAATCCGAATCTGGAATTTTTTTTTCAAAATTCAAAATGGCGGATCCAATATGGCGGACCAAAAAATGGAATTCTGACGATTCTTAAATTTTTTTTTTAAATTCAATTTGTTTTCAGTCAACAAGCTGTTCTACTGCTCGGATCGACATAAAATTTTAAAACAATATTTTTAACATATTGTTCTTCAAGAAAATCAAAAAAAAATCGAAAATTTCAAAATTTCAAATGAGAACCTACCCTTAAGTAGTATATCTTGTTTTTTTTTGCAAAAGAAAGATGTCAATGTGATTTTATGGGAAGAAGTAAGTTTCAAGCTCCCTTCTTTATTTCCTATGAAGAATCTTAGAAGTTTTTCTCGTTTATTTCCAAGATTTGTTGAATTGACTTTTAAACCGCTAAAGTAAAGTTTTCAAAAAGCGAAACTTATAACAACTAGTTATCGGTTTCTCCATGGACAGTTTTCGGTTTTTCCATCCGACATTTTTCATAACTTTCTATCGTAGTACGAAAGCTCTTTCCAATCATAATTTTTTTTTCTTTCTTTTTACCCAAGCTATTATTTTATGAAAAAAATGTATCAATACAACCAACACTGTCCACCCAAAAAACATTTTTATTACCGGTATAAAAGTTTTGTTTATTTTAAACCCCTTTTAGGTACGCAACCCATGTATCAAATTTAAGACTGATCGATGAGTTTGTTCAGGCTTTATCGCTTGAAAATCCAATAATCTCCGATTTAATCCTAAAAATCCTTTTTTCCTCTGGATGATTTTTGTTATTTACAAAAGCGTCCATCACATACATACATACACATACAAGGAAGTTATTGAGGAAATTTCAAACAGATTGGTTTATTCTTTCAGGCATCATTGCACAAGCTTAAAATAGAAAAAAACCCAAACATTTTGCTGTATAAAAATTTATCACCACAAATACTTATATCTTTCCATAAAGAATCAACAATCAATAAAAATCACAATTGGTGATTTCTAGTCGCCATTTTGAAATAAAAAAAAGGCTGCTCAGGGTTGGTGTATAAAAATATTTGCCACCCTAATTTTTTTTGTACCATCTTCAGACTCCAATTTTTGCATATTGTGTATTTGTGAAGATTACTCTTGACACAAAGAAGCACATAAAAGTAAAAGCCACCCCTTCGATGATACAAAATAAAAGAAACCCCAAAAACGATATGGTAATAATTTTGCCCTTGCAATTTCATGCAAATTTCGTTGTCAGCTTCAAAATCCAATTCAATTTCAATTCGGCGCGTTCATTCAATCAATTTAATTCAGTGTTGAAAGTTAAAGCGCAATTAACATCAGTCGCTTGATTGCATCAAATTTGTCTTGTGGTTTTAATAGTGTAAATTCGGATTAATTTAAGGAACAAGAATAAATCTTAATTTGCATACGGACTTACGCACACATGCACACGTATTAATCCACCCCTAAACATTGGCATTTTTGATCTTAAAGAGTTTTGTGGGGGGTTAAAGTTTCTACGCAATTCATCTCCTCTCCTGCCTTCGATAAAGCCAGGATCCCTTGCTCTTTGATATAATTTTTGAATTAGCATGTCTATCCCCTAAAAAGGACTCGTTTTGGGAGTTCACAAAAAAAAGTGAAAATACTTCCAACAAAAGGGCATCCTAATTTCAAATTGCAGCATCCCTTGAATGTGTTCATCATTCCAGCAGCCAAGAGAAAGGGGCGGCAGCTCCTTTGTGATCTGCGTAATTCTTTAAATATTCCAAACCTCCGCACTTTCATTTTATGCACAGGCTTTAATGGCTGCTAAAATGCCTTGAAAATATGTGTAGAATCCACCAATGCGTGTGTGTATTTTTAAGTTTGTGTGGAGCATTCATTCATTTTATCATAAGCCTTTATACAGCTACAGTTACATATATCCTGGCATTTTATATAGACAAAACGTCAGTACTAAAAAGGGAAGAAAAAAGGACTTTTTTGACCGCCGAATGACTGTGGGGGTTACAGCAAGCTGAATTTGAAATTCCATCCAAAGAGTGTATAGGAACCATCAAGGGGTGACTTTTTTATGGGGGTTAGGCCAACTGCATTTAACTGAAGCGAATCCTCCGCTCATATTCCGTCGTCGTAAAGGGATGGGTCTTTGTTATTGCTGTTGTTGTTTGTTGTTGTTATTGTTATTACCCACCACCCCCAGCACCATCGTCGCCCGCCGCCATATATAGCGAGAGGGTTTCGATCCCAGGAAACGAAAGTGAAACTTTGTTCACGTTGATTTGCGGCAAACATTTTCAGTCAGATTTGTTAAAGGTGAGAAGAGCGCAAATAAAAAGTGCTTGAGGAATGAATTATTTAAAGGAATCGGATTTTTACGTATGTAACACGATTCAGGATCAGTATTTGTGTATTATAACAAAGCGGATGTGGTAGAAAATGTGAATGAAGAGATTCTCGTATTACGCTTTCTTATAACTGGTTATTTATTAAAATTTTTTGATGTGATTTAATATGGAGGCTTTAGGGTGGTTAGAAGAAAATTTGATATTTTTGTAGATTTTTTTGTAGAGGGTTCAACCCTAAGCAAGACATATTAAGCAGAATTTTGCGATACAAGCAGAATAAAAGAGACTGCAGGATGAGTTCCTCAAAATAATAACGAGTATGATGTCATTTTTGATCCATGTTATAGATTCTACCAGCAAGCTGAAGTTGAGAGTATGAAAGTAGAAAGAAAAATGTCGTCATGCTGTTTGCCCAAAGTGAGCCCTTTCCACGTATCTACTTGTGTAAGGATAAGGAGTTAGGTGTAGGTCTGCCTCCCATTTTTATGCCACAGGCTCGTGTATCTAAGGTTAGGTGGATGTTTGGCCGACCGTTGTGGAAGTCTAAAGCCAACCTGTGGAGTTTAGGAGGATTATCAGTGTTGTAACTTCTAGTCTGGAGATCTCTTTTAAATCTTCGAGAACGTTACTTCGCTGCATGACTTTAGCTAGAGCCGGGCATTTACACAGGAAGTGAACCAGTGTTTCCCTTCCGTTCGTCTCCTCGCAGCTACGGCAACAATGCAATGTTATGCGAGATACCAAGCTCTGCAACGTGGTCTGTGGGAGGTAAACATAGCCGCCATTCATTGCCTAAGAAGGCTATGAGAGCTTCTCGAATCGATTCAGAATGTACATTGTTAAAGGAGCCTTCAATCTGCTATCTCTAAGAAGGCTATATTGTTTGTAATGTAGTTGCTTTATCACAGCTTTATCTTCGATTGTCTCTATAAAGTCTATCCTTTCCTGTGGACGCTCTCTAAAAAGTCTCCTTCTTAGGCACTGACCGAACTTCTTCCAGACAATCCTTCTTAGGTTTCTATACCGTTTAGGAGCTTCAATGGTCGAAGAAGAACTTTTGTCTGATACTCTTTACTTTTATATATTTTAAATGTGCAAATGTTGATGTTCAAGACTTTCTCCCAACTCTTGAACTTCTTCGTACCTTGGAATGTAAAACTCATGGCAAACTGCCTGAGCACCCCAGACTACGGTAGCTTAGGGATTAAGACGCCCGATTTACCATTGAAGAAGGCCGTGGTACGATTTCACCCAACACCATTGCTTTACACTTTTCCCACCCAGATCATATTTGCACTTTCTTCTTTTCCTTCTTTACATCAATTTTCTGCTCTTTCTGATGTTGGTCTTTTTCTTCAACGCATTCTGAATTTTCTGCTATACGCACATCTGTCCATCTCTTTTTTTGGGCGCCCACGATGTCTCTGTTAAGGTGGGTATCCACCAAGAGTTTTGTCTCCGCACTATCTCCATACATTATCCGCCGAAGTGTCTCCACCAAAATCAATGCGCGGAGATAAGAAATGTGCGGAGATAAGAAGTGCGGAGACTACACACGCACACCGATATCCCAGTGGACATAAAACGTATCCATTAAAAAATGTTCTGTGTCGGTGCGGAGAACTTCTGCGGGGACTGTGCGCGGATAAGTAAATGCAGTGGATACTTGAAAAAAGACTTCGAAAAGTCTTGAAGTTGCTTGTTGAGGCCTATCTTTTGTTTTCCAGTGAATATGGAAAACACAAAACATCTTAGTACAGACAAGAGTATTATTTTCAAGAGAGTTTTCAAACGCGGTTGGCTTAAGGCGTAGATTGCCTCGAGTGAAGTTATTTTTTTTTAGTTTTTCTAGTTTTTCCTAATACTGAACACCTTGTTAGAGTGGTCTCACCCAACACCGCGGTGCTTCCGCTTTTTTTTGTATTTGCCACAATAATAAATGCTGCAGAGCACATTGCTAAATTTTCGTCCTCAAAGTTAATTTTTTTATATTTTCTTATCTTATATTTAGACTAAAATCGGAAAACATAAAACATTGCGCGCACACAAGAATTTTATCATTCAAGATCGAATCCACCTAAAGTCTTGTCTCTGTAGAGTGCGCGCACAGTCCTTTAGAACAAGGGTGGGCAACCTTTTTTTAACGTGAGCCAGAATAAATTTTACGTGTTTTCCGCGGGCCGTAGTAGCCAATTGACACCTTTTTGTGACCTGTAATTTTTATAGAGTTGAGCCGGACTTGCACGAGGCAGTACATTTGTCCCTTACAATATGGTAAATTGTACTGAGGCCTCAATTTTTTTAAATGTCCCGGTTCTAAAATAATGTCCTATTGGTGTATCGAAATAGATGAGGCGAGGTGTGATTGTAAATACGTATTAGAGAGACAACGGTTTCTTCTTTCTTACTTCTTTTGCGGGAGTAAAATATCCAATTTGAGCTGGGGGGAGGTGAGTTTGTAAATACGAACATTGAAATTAGGTGAGGGATTTATTTTACCGGCTCAACATCAAAAAAAGGGATACGTATTCGAGGATTTTGCTTTTTTCAATACTTTGGAAAATAGAGGGGATCGAAAATTTGAGAATTTGGTTAATGTGGGCTTGAAGACTCATTTTAAAAAATTCTAGAAAGTTAATTTTTGTCATTTTGAAGCTAAAAGGACTTTTTTTTTAAAAAAAAATTGTTTCAAAAATAATATAAACAAAATCATATTGTTATAAAAAATTAAAATGTTTAAATCGATTTTTAACAATTGCCCCACCTCGTGCGAGTTTTTAGTATAACCATCGTATTCTATGTCAAATTTTCTATCAAGAACGCATTTTTAATTGATGGAGAAATTGGGCGCATCCAGCGCACTCAGCCGCTGAGCAGCGGCTAAGTGCTGAGCTCGTTGGATGGCTAGCTGAACTAAGCAGCTTAGCTCAGCGGCTGGCAAATTTCTCAGCGTAAAAATTTTATTCTAAGTAGCTCAGCGGTAGTAAATTGACGTTATATAAAATAGGAAAACAATTTAGTTGTCAATAAATTCTAACTGAGGTATCTATCACATCCAGACGACACACACCGCTGAGTTACTTTTTACGCTGTGCTGTTCAGCTAAGCGGCTTTTCCGCTGAGTGCGCTGGATGCGCCCATTATTAATACTATTGGAAAAAAATTATTTATCTAGCGAAGAACCGGAGTTATGAATTTTTAAAAATGAGTCCAAGCCAACAATCACCGAATTCTTAAATTTTCGATCCCCTCTATTTTCCAAAATATTGAATAAAAATAAAAATCCTCGAATACGTATCTTTTTTTTCGATGTAGAACCCTTAAAAAAAATTCAATGTGCCGCGGTATATTTTTGTCCAAATCTGTCCGGTTTGTAAAAGAATGACCCATATACATTGTGGAGGCATAGGTTTCTTACTTACTCTGAGGCAGTTTAATGCTTATTAGAAACAAACTCCTAAAAAAAGCTCTTCACTGTTATTTATGTTCCTTCCTTCTTTAATTTGCTTGTTTTTGTCATTTTGGCATTACAATGGCACCTCGCCTCATTTGAAGTACAAAATTGTACTGGCTCAAAAGAAAAAAGAGGCACCTCTTACAAACTCATTTTATAATCGTGTCCTACCCAATACTAAATTTTTAGTCGGCATTTGAAGTGAAAGATGCTTTGACCCTACTATCCATCACTCGGTCCACAATGTACGTATTACACTATATATTCATTTTTCTGTCGATTGTGATGCCTAGGTAGTTGTACAATTAACGCGAATGAGAAGGGAAATTTCACATCCGCAGACCCCAGAGAACGATGTTATAATTTTGTTAGTGTGATGGAAATGGATGAGTCTGATAAATTTTCTGATTCTGAGACTTCCCTGCAACCTCTTGTCTATAAAACCGGTTTGTGTATGGGCATAATAAAAGAAATGATGCATAGTATAACTAACCTCAATGGATGTAAGTTTTAACATTAGTACTAAATTATGTTGCTATGTGCGTTTAATATATTTAAACTAGACGAATCACACCGAAAAATACTTTTTTATAATTTCTTCTAAATATCTCGCGGGCCGGATAAAAACTTTTCGCGGGCCGTAGATGGCCCGCGGGCCGGAGGTTGCCCACCGTTGCTTTAGAACATAGTTTGAGATTTTTCATATGCTTCCTGCAACATTTTAGTGGATACGCAATGAAAGTTTTGTCTCCGCACATTGTGAGATTTTTTGTTTTTTGCTCTATTTGTGCGGATTCTTATGTGCGCGCACTGTCTGCAGGCCGCAGTGGAAACGCACCTTTATGGCAGGATGTATACTATTTTTTTTATTATCGTTTATTCGTGTACTTTCACGAACTCATCTATATTTCCCTCTTTCTTCTTGATTAAAATTTCGCTAAACATACGACTACTGTCCTTATTGCTAGTTTCTATGAAAAGTATACATTTTCTGACAACAGTTTCTACAGTTTAAGATGGGCATGGGTTTATTCCCAGCTCCGATAGGCTCTTGAATACTATCAGCCTTAAACGACATTGAAAGCAGAAGTCGTGTTTTTCAAGCTCCTCCCAACAAGCTAAAACATCAATTTGGATGTGTACTGCTAACAAGTGGACATTTGAATCAATCTATTATTCAGAAACGTCCCAAGTTCATTAATAGTGACGGAGTTGTACTTTATCACGACAGCACCGGATTACACATAAGTTTGATCCCCCATAAGAAATGGTTAGATGAGACCTGCAACAACCATATTCGCCCGATCTTGCGACGCCAGTATTTCATTTGTTTCGAGTTTTTCCAAACTAATAGCTCCTTGTTCAGTTTTTTCTTTAAAAAGATTTTTCCTTCATTGAACCAGATTGACAGATAACAAAAGTGCATCGAACAAAAGCGCAATTAAACATTGATTAATCTTTGTTCTCCATATAAATAGATTTAATTTGAAACACATAAAAGAAATGTGTCATGACTCTTCCGTCAATGCAATATTTTAATGTTCATAACAAAGAAAAATTAATATGCACTCCAGCTAAAAAAAATAACGTCTCTTCAATCAAGGATTTTGTTTAATCTGCACAGTTTTAACCACTTAATCTCTTTTACTAAATTAACTTTTATTCTTACTAGATTAAACGAAAAATAAAAAAAAATTGCAACATAAAGTAATTTTCGTTATTGTTTGTAATCTTTTATTTTTATTACATACAACCAAATCTCATTTATGACTAATAACTAGAAAATAAAATTTAAATCTAAAACCTTTAATAAATGCCGCCACTCTTTAATATATCTAACATAGAAATAAAGTTCAAATAGTAACTCCTAAGTACAAAGTGTAATTTCGTCGAAATGGATGAAAATCATTAATCTAAACTAATCTAATCACTAACTGAAGGTGAAGTTGAATAAACTGTGACAGAGGAAAAAGAATCACTGACAGCACCATTATTACTAATAGCAATTGATAACATGTGACGATAACAACAGCAGAAGTGGTAATAAACTGGATTAAACAACAAATGGAGGTAAAAAAAAGTAATTAATGCTATAGGCACAGATGATGCGGTAATTAAGCGAAGACTCATTTTGTACAGTAGTAAACTTGTTTCTTTGATGAATGATTCATTAAAAAAGTTCCATCAACATTTTTTAAGGACATTGTAAAATTGTGCGTTGATACAAAATGTGAATTTTAAAAATTTACCACCGGTGGAATGGGCAAGTGAAGTTGAGTGCATTGTGTCTACTTAAGAACTGCGTTATTTTTTAATAACAAGTTCAGGTGTTATCATGAAAACCATTTTGTAGCATAAATTAGCAGATTGATAATATAAGACATGTCTCTTGAAACAAAATTTAGGTTAGGTTGGGTGTACAGGTTCGGCCGCTTTTGAGGATATCGTGTAGATAGAGTTTGGTGGTTGTTTCATCGACAGCTAAGGCAACAGACCAATATCCCGTGAATTCTGTTAATGTTCTACTATATTCAGACCCAGGGACCAAGACGAGTGTAACATTGTGTTTTCTATCGACATTGTAACATTGAGTGTAACATTGTGTTTTATAGAGGCATGGTTATCTATGAAAATTCCAATGAAACAACCTTGTATAGGCTCAAGTTCATTGTCTGGCAGACCTTTAGGTAGTCTGCGGTTGCAGCGACCATACGCTTGGGTAGCAAGTTCAAGATGTTGCTACAACCACACGGTTTTGGGTCTAGGCGCCGAATTCCCTCAGTCTAAGCGCACTGCACGAGGCAAGGGGTTGGATGTGAAGGTAGGGAGCAGGCGCAAGAGTGGGCGTTTGTTATTATAGACCTGTTGCCTCTATTGTTGCTGTCTTTGGCCAGCTCTACACGTGGCACCAAGGTTGGCCCCAATGCCACTTGTCCAACGTGTGGATCGAGAAATTTGCAGTTGGCGTGAGCATTGGGGATTGGCGGTCGTGTGTCGGAATCTGCGCCAACGTTCGCTGGTACCAGCGTTGGGACCAACGTGTGGAGCCTGTGTCAGGGAACTTCCCAACTTTATCACATTACATGTCCTGCTCAGCGTAAGAAACAGATTAACAGATAGCTGGTGTAGCCCCGTGACGCAAGGGCGTAAATCGGTCAAGCTGGCGAAATGAGAGTTAGGAAGGAGGTGGATACCGGGCTAGAGCCCCACGAAACCGAGAGGCAAGAGTTTCTCGATAGAATCCTGATCAAATCACTTTCCGACGTACTTACGGCCACTTATGTCGCAAAGAAAGCAGAGACGGTAGGTCGCTGATCCGAAAGCTCAACTGTTTCGGCTCGGGGAGCACCTTCGAGTTAAGGGTCACGTGGATCACGGAAGGCCGAAGTAATGCCTTTACTGGTCTGGACTCAAATGTCATGCAAAAGGGTTGGCAAGTTTAGTCAGTAGGAATCTGACACTGCCGCCTGTGTGCAAACCCGCAGTGGTGGTATGCACCTCATACAGGCAGTCGCCGCACACATTCCCTGCTGGTACACCGATTCTCACCACTCCCTCCCGTACAAAAAAGGTTCTGCTCAGCGTTGCCCACCATACCAGCGAACCGTATGTGAGAATTGGACGTATCACGGCTGTGTACATCCACAGTCACAGAGCCATCTTTTGCTTGAAACCCCATGTCTTGGCGAAGTTATTTTTACAGGCGTAGAAGGCTATCGAGTCTTTCTTTACCCTTTCGTCGATGTTCGACTTCCACTTGAGTTTTGGGTTCAATATTAGTCGCAGAAATTTCACCCTGGAAAATAAGGTGAGTGTGTGCTCATCCAACCTGGCGAGATTGAAGGTGGGAATTTTCGCTTTCGCCGTGAAAAGAATTAACTCAGTTTTTCCCGGGTTAACTTCCAGTCTGTAGCCTGCTGCTCAGCTGCCAAATTTATTCAGGGATCCGTGCAAAATTCCACGTTTTGGAAACATAGGCGCTAGGCTTTCTTCTACGTTTAGAGAGGTCTATGGGAGCGAGTGGACCTACCTCTAAAGGCATGTTGAGCTGAGGATAGTAATGTGAGAGTCGATGACTCTTTCCAATATCTTGAGCAAGAAGAATGTTATGTTAATTGGCCTATAGTCATTTTTGTATTCGTGGTCTCTTCTCCCTGTCTTTGGGATGAAAACGACTCTCGCCCGTCTTCAACTCAGGTATAGGTATACGGAATCGTTAAAGAGTACTCGATTAAATATTCATGAGTAGAATCGAAAGAAAATTACTCAATGAGTACTTTTCACTCGTTCACGGCATGCATTCCTCTGTTACAGATATAAAAGTATTCGTAATCGACCATCACAAACGCGAGTGTCGTTATACCAAGCGGTCCCCCCACTAAGTACTAACAACGTCCAGTGCTGCTTGATATGCGCAATCGAACGAGAACCGGTCTACTGAGTATGCTTATTGGTACCCCCTATAGTCCTGTAGCGGGCTGCATTTGGAAAGGTAATATTTTTAATCAGGCGTACCGTGCCTGTTTTGGGTGCCATCCAAGCGTTTTTATGCTGTCCGTGCTTGTTTCAGGTTAAGAACGGGCGAATCTGATTTTTACTCAGCATGACATAAGTATAAATTCAAACCTATAAAAGCCCGTTTAAATCCCAAAATGCAAATTGGAGTTCTTTTATCGCACAAAGAGGAAAAAACCATACAAATTCCTGAGGTATAAGAGTTTGCGTTTAAACTTGCGTTTGGGATGTAGAGGGGCCTTAAACGTGCCTAAGCTATACTTAATTGAGGCAGAAAAATACATATGTGTAAATTGTCTGAGATAACTTTGCAGGTAGCTTGAATTAGGCCTTGAATACAAATTTTACTCAGTACTCGATTATACCCCTAAGTAATGATATGAGTAAAATTACTGGGTGAAAATTATCGAGTACTGATAAGAGTAGAATCGAAACCCAAATACTCATATGAATAAAGAATCGAGTACTGACTCCGTATTGTACTCATGTAGACGTAACTGAGCCAGACACAGCTCTTGAACATAACCCCCAGCCATGGTTTTACTACCTCAGGTAATTTCTGCAGCATGTATGGTAGTGCTGGCGGGATGCTTCAAAGGGGAAGAAGCTATTAATCGCCCAGAGAACTTTCTCCTTCCCAGGAGTGTCTCCGCTCATTCCCTGATGCGTCGACTTCATTTCCTTCCAGGAAAGTGTGTGCTCAAAAAGAAGAGTAGTCTCAACAGCACAAGCAAGAAATTACTTTTTTTGAAATATACATTCATACATATATTTCACATAAGTGAGGAATATGTATTCGTAAGAATCTCACTGAAGCTCACCGTAACCTAACTCTTAAGAATTTTAATTGATTTAAAACAAAAGATTTGACAGCTACCGATTGACAGATAGCTCCAAATTCTGCGAAAAACGTTACTTTACCTTATAGTATTTAATTTTCATGGGTACTTTCAAAACTTTAATCAAAAACACACAAGGCTTGATGCGTAGACCCAAATCAAAGTCAGAAAACTTGAAAGATATTTCGAAGAATTTAATAATTGATTTATAATATGTTTTCTCAAGTTTGGAGTTGATGAGAAATAAATCTGAAATTGAGTTTAATTATTAATAATTAGTAAATACCGCTATTTATTAACAATCAAGGATAAACCTGCACTGTGTAAAACGTGCCTGAAATTTATTATTTAAAAAACGCGCATGAAAGATATTGTTAAAAAAATCTGAAAGCTGGTAACACCGTATCAAGTTACCAGTGGAATTTAAGCCCCATCTGTCACTCAGTGTGTTGACAGCCGTTGTTTATGTAAATTATACTTTTAAGTGCTCCACGGTTTTTAAAATGGAAAAAGCGTTTGCCTTAATTTTTGTGTTTCAAACACAATTTCGTGTGCTGAATCGTTGAAAATATTGTAGAAGTCCTAAGGTGAATCGTGCATGTCAAAAACACACGCAAGTGGTAGTTGATTTGCCTCGTTATGGTCGACCTTCAACTTCTACGAACGACGAAAACATCGACAAAATCAAAAATATGTGCTCCTTGCAAATCGTCGTATCGTCTTAGAGAGTTGTCTGTACAGGAGAATATATTTTTAAAGCCCGTTCATAACTTGATATTTTGGGCACGACTGATTCAGAAAGAGCTCAATTTTTTCTAACAAGAAAAGTTTGTACCTATTTTCATGGCACGTATCATTACTGCCGATGACACATGGGTGCACGAGTACGATATGCAAACAAGACAACAGGGTTCAGAATGGCGCCTCGAAAACAAGCAGAAGTCTTGAAAACCAGGACAAATTCGCTCCAAAACTCAATTTGAGTTAAAACATTCTTTATTTGAGATCAACATTATTTTGTCTATTTGTTTAAAGGATTATAGTTTTTAATCCAATGTCCTACAATTCTGTATTCATACTGAAAGTATAACACCGTTATAAGCCAACGACTAGCTCGAATCAACATCCAAATCGACAAACTATAACGAATTCAACCCTACTGTAAGGTATATATTGTTTTCTACTGGAATAACGCTCTTTAATTCCCCTGATCATCTTATCCAACCCAGCTCACTGGCATTGTAATACTACATGACCAGCGTGACAAGACAGACTGTCACTATCGTATATACAGGGTGTGTTTCCAACCGGAGATCCATGGTTTGCCACACATAACTAACAAGCAAAAAAAAACTATAAACATTTGAAAGGAGCTTCTTTTGCATACCATGGCACTAGAAACCTTTTCCCTTTTTTCCCTTATATAATTGTCCACAGCCAGTCGGTTAGTATTAAATACGTGACTCGAATGGTTATTGTCTTTGTCGCCGTTTATTAGGCCTTTTTCTTTATTGGATAGCATGCAGAGGAAGAAGACACCCCTGCAAAACTTAAAGGAAAAAATTATCTCAATTTTATTTATCATCACGAGCAAAAATGGGCTCTCTCTGAGCTCACAATCATGAATACAATTATCAAAGAATTTCAATTTGCAATTTAATTGAAAATTAAATCGTGTTGTCAAGGACTTTTTATTTATTGTATTTGCAAAATCAAGACATTTTTGTACTTTGTTTGTTTATATACCACAAGTTTACAACGCGAAATTTCAAAAGCATAATTTCAAAAATATAGCGTATTGTACATTGTGGGTTTCGTCCCGTTTCGTAAGATATATCTCCAAATGTATGACCCATTTTTCATTTAATAACAAGCGAATGTCCTATCTCTCACTCAATTGAAACTGGCAAACAAAAGGATTTCAAGCATTTTCATAGAACCACACACATCCCACTCCATGCTCTCTCTACCATCTCGTCTCGTTCCTTTCCGTGCACGAGTGAATAGAAGAAGCATGGCAAAAATGCTGCGAAAAATATATAGGAGTTATCGGCTTAAAAGAAAATGAAAAGAATCCTTTTTACTTATTCACGTACGGCTTTCATTTAAATTGGGCTTTTGCACGCCCCACTCAACGGAATGCTGCTTCAACCGAAATAGATGTCATTGGCGACAGGATATTGTCTTTACAAGTATGTCGTCGTCGTTGTCGTCTTTCGTCAGGAGACTTTCTGAAAAACCCTATTTGAAAAGCAATCGATAAACAATAGATCATCTATTGACAGATGTGTTTCAGGTTAACAGGGTCACTAGTACGAAGGGGGTTTTAATATTAAAAAAGGAGAACATTGTAATTAAAGGAAATGTATAAATTTAAGAATCAAACAAGGTCGATTGAAGTTCTTTGGCTGTTTACTTGAGGTTTTTAATATTTACTTACATTTGTTGGAATGCCTTGATTATATTTTAAATCATTTTGTTGAGATTCTCTGAAAATGAAAAAAAAAAGATTTGTTAGAAATACTAAATACTTTTACTAATAATAATTATATTAAAGATTTAAAATGACTAAGATCTGAATTGTAGAAATGAGGCGGCAGCAATATCTGAGGTTATTCTACTCCGCCGACATCAAGCTTAGAGAAAGCAAACAAAGCCATAAAACGACTCAAATACAACAAGTCCTGAGCTGAGCTGATCAAATATGGAGGGCCTATACTAAACCAAGCGATTGATGAAGTAATTGTGCAAGTACGGGAGCGGGAAGCTATGCCTGATGAATCATCCTGTACGCTATACACAAAACAGGAGATATCACAGCAGGCGACAGAAAATTATTTAGTTTCAAAACTCAATTCAAATCTTCTTCATAAGATAGCATAGACTTCGGTAGTCTAGGGAGTAAGGCGCCTGGCTACCATTCCAGAGGTCCCGGGTTCGAGTCCCGGCCGTACCACGGTCCTTCTCCTTTCCCATTTTCCCCACCTACATAACTTTCCTTCTTTCTTCCTCCTGACATAGCTTTCCGCTAGCACTTCCCCGCTCTACCAGCGCCTGTCATCGGTTGGTTGATGGGATTCAACTCGTTTCAGGAGGCATAACACTCCAGCGAGTTGTTTCTCGATGCCCCGATGACAGAGTCGCGATAGCAATGGTTGGGAGTAGGTGGTTGTGTCAGTTCCCAGTCTTCCACATAAAAAAAAGTAGCGTGCCTATGACAGCATAGCCAAAGGAAAGATGAAAAAAGCCACGAACGAATTCGACATCCCTAAAAGACATGTATACGTATCTACTAATAGACACCAGTGGAAAAACATCGAGGGCTGTACAAAACGCTTTCACTTACATTAGATTGAGCGGACGACACGAAAACAGCGGACTGCATATCAATGAAGACAAGGCAATGTATATATGGCGCCCCTCTGTGCGAGATCATCCAACATTGGTCCCACAATCAGGAGAGAAGAGCATCCCACAATCAAGTCGACAAAAGCTTGAAACCAAAAATTCGTGCCCAACTGTTTAAAGCAAGAAAGGCTTTAAATCCAAGCATCTAAGTATGATATCCAAACTACTACACTGAAAAACCTATTATGTTAATGTTTTTTTTTGTTTCTTGTGTGAGG
Organism: Thereva nobilitata; assembly: GCA_963855945.1. NCBI lineage: Eukaryota > Metazoa > Arthropoda > Insecta > Diptera > Therevidae > Thereva > Thereva nobilitata. The sequence goes on from OY979696.1 coordinate 37,572,968, forward strand.
TACTGGTTCCATAGGTACTGCGGCCATTCATTTGGCCTATTGTACTACACTCCTATACTTCATATTTTTAGGCCAGACCGCTTGAACAAGTTCAGCAATCTGCCTAGTAGCTTGTCGCTTAGACTGGAATAATCGAGCAGGGCATTCACAAAGGACGTGGAGAGCAGACTCATCCTCCTCCAGGCAAAGTCTGCAGGTGGGGTCCTCCGTCTTTCCTATCCTCCATAAGTGGTAATTTTGGGCGCAGTGTCTGGTAATCAAGCCAACAAGTGTCCTGACGTCATTCTCACTGCGCCCTAACAATTCCGTGGCCGTGCTAGGAGACGGCTCAGAAAGGAACCGCTTAGAGTTGACCAGCCCAGGCGCGGACCTCCAGCGTTCAGTATGTTTCATCAAAGTCCGTTCGGCTAGGGTCCTTTGTAGCAAGCTGGTAGCTGGCTCCAATAGCCGGCTCTGGACCAATGAATGCAATGTCAGAGCGGATGCCACGCTTTTTTAGATTTCGAAAGGTAGGTTGTTTTCTTATACTGGCTGGAGCAATAAAAACTTTACATTCAAAATTATTTTTTACTTTTTAGTTCATTTTAAAATAAAAGCGTATTTTTTAGTTTTTTTAAACTATATTTTTTATTTTCTATTTTTTAGTCTATTATATGTACAGTGTTCGGCCATTTTGTAGTGACCGCCATATTAGATTTAAAACGACATCACAAAGCTTACTATACTATACTCGTCATACACTTTCATTTGATACCCATACCGAGTGGGTTGTAAAGAAAAAGGTAAACCGCCATTTTGTTGTGGCCGCCATTTTGAATTTGGAAAGACGCCCCACAGCGAAAAGTATTCTATTATCACATCCTTTTATTTGATACTCATACCGAGTGGGTTGTAAAGAAAAAGATAATCCGCCATTTTGTGTTGGCCGCCATTTTGAATTTGGAATGACGCCACACAGATAATAGTATTCTAATTGTCACACCCTTTCATTTGATACCCATTTCTAGTGGGTTGTAAAGAAAAAGGTAGTCCGCCATTTTGTTTGCCGCCATTTTGAATTTGGAATGACGCCATACAGCTAATTGTATTCTACCTGTCATGCCGTTTCATTTGATACCCATGTCGGGGGGTCGGGGAACACAATAGCAAAAATCGACCGCCATCTTGGAACCGCCATCTTGATTTTCTTACAAAATGGTCAGATTGCATTGTCACGCGAACTATGCATATGTGCAAAATTTGAAGTTGATCGGTTATATAGAAGTGGGTCAAAATCAAGTTGCAAGATTTGTTTACATAGAACATACATACATACATACATACATACACACATACATAAAGGTGAAGCTAATATAAAGCGTATAAAAACAGTTTAATCTATGGGCTAAATGCATTTGACCCTGTCTAGAGAAGTGGGTTGCGGCTTATATTGTATTGTCAGGTCAAAAAATCTCCTAACGCACACAAAGGCAACTTTTGATTACTTTATTAAAATAATTTTTGGTACAAAGGAATTGTACTTGTCTTAAAACACATTTGCTGTAAGGTTGAAAATGACATTTATTCAGGATATTAATTCTGCTTACATGTCAGATTTTAAAATTATGACTAACTTCCTCTGTAAAGAGTGAAAATTACGAGTATATTTGGCCTACAACCGTTGGAGCAACATGATGAATTTTCTGGGTAGAAGGCACAGGCTTAATACTACTATAAATACCATAAATACTCACTTGACGTTCACGGCATTTTACCAAGAGCTTTTCTACAGGAACTGCAAATTTTATATTCCAAGGTTAATTTTGGAAATTTACTAATCATCCATGGTTGCACTGCTCTTAAATCATTACTTTTATAGGTGTGAGGCTTTTTATTGAAAGGATTGCAACAGCGTACTACATGAACTCGGGTTTCCATTGTTTATATTAGTACTAATAGCACAAATATCACTTTAACATATGAACACAAAAAAATATTGAATTTCACAAGCTAAGAGCGATAAACTCAGAGTAAACTCGCTATCGTAGCAGCACATTAAGACTGTGAACTTGTTATAATTTCCTTAAATATATAAAAATTTGGAGAAAATCCCAGAAGAGCTTTTTGAGATACCCAAGGATAAAGGACACTTAAGATGTCCCTTGAATCCTTTTTCGACGAATGTCCTTTTTGGAATTTTTATTTAATAGCTTGAAGGGTTTTCTTCAAAATGATGTGTATATCACAGCGCTAGGATAACATTTGCACTTTTTAGGATTTTTATAGGGACTGGTATTATGCAAATTTCAAAATATTTAAGTACCGTTATATATGGAACTACCTAACATTTTGGCAAAATATTGCACCTACGTAATACTAGTCACTAGTGTTGGGTAGGATACGATTTTAAAAGGAGTTTGTAAGGGGTGCCTCCTTTTTTCCTTTGAGCCAGTACAATGTCATACTTCAAATGAGGCGAGGTGCTATTGTAATGCCAAATACCAATGAAGAGCATTTTTACAAGTTTAATTCTAATAAACGTTAAACTGCTTTAGAGTAAGAAAGAAATCTATGCTTCCACAATGTGCAGCCATGGATAACTTCTTAGAAAGTTTCATAAAAATTGCATTTATACATTTTTTATGTAGCAATCCTGTTAGGAATTCAATATGATATTGTTATTGATTTCCTTCAATTGGCCCACCATAATATATTAAAAAAAATTTAAGAGGAGGTGGTAGGAGTTTTTTAATTTGATTCCTACATAAAAACATAAAAATTGTATAAATGCAATTTCTATGAAACTGTTTCTGATTAGTTGTTCGTGGCCGTATATTTATATTTCGCAATACCACCTCGCTTAATTTCAAGTTGAAAATTTTGCTTCCGCAAAAGAAGTAAAAAATGTCTCTGCAGTACAAAATTTCACTTCCTCGAAAAATGTAATTATTGTCTCTTCAGTACAAAAGTTTACTCCCTCGAAAAATGTAAGAATTGTCTCTCCAGTACAAAATTTCCCTTCCTCGAAAAATGTAATTATTGCCTCTCCAGTACAAATTTCCCTCCCTCGAAAAATGCAAGAATTGTCTCTCCAGTACAAAATTTCACTCCCTCGAAAAATGTAAGAATTATTGTCTCTTCAGTGCAAACTTCACTCCCTCGAAAAATGTCTCTCCATCCAGTTCGTGTTTACAATCTCACCACGGCTCAGTTTAAATTGGATATTTTACTGCCGCAAAATAAAGAAGAAATGTCTCTCTACTACGTAATTTACAATCACACCTAGCTTCATTTATCTCATATTTACGCTCATATACCAGTAGGACATTATTTTTGAACTGAACCGAAAATTAAGGCCTCAGTACAATTTACATCGAGTAAGGGACAAACGTACTGCCTCGTGTAAGTCCGGCGCAACACTACTAGTCACTAGTCTCCAAATGTACACAATATGAAGGAAATTGGTGAAGGTCGGATTCCCGGTCGTTGGTCGAATTTTCATGGAATGGCCTGTTCAAAAGAAAAGTCGTTTAGAGAATATTGTGACCCGCGCGAGGAAAAGCAATTCCGGAGACTCTACAATGGCAACATCTACTACTATGATCGCTATATTGACATAAATTCGGTAGAGTCCAGTATGCAAGGCATTTACCTAGTAGGAGCGAAGAGCAGCCAACTCGGAACATCTTTTGGGATGAGATCTATGGGATTCGACAGTGGGATCGACGAAACTTCCGGTAGAAACATCATCATAATTTGTTTTGCACTATGCCAAGTATAATTTCACAGATGACCGATCAATTTCGAGTTCGAAGAAATCTTGTATCTTCAATCAGAATAGAGCGTACTGAAACTTGTTACTCTCTAGAAGAATAAAAAGTGGCTAGGGGTTGTGTGATTTTAAATTGTGTGTGCGATTTTAATTTGTTCCCAAATTTTTGTCACAAGTGGCAAAATACTTTTATCTCCTTACAGGATTTCTTTACAATTCCTAATTCTAGCTTGTAAATTAATAATATGAAGAACAATTGCGTTGTTGTTTAATAGTTTCTTTTGCTAATGGCAATTCCCTAAAAAAGGCCAGGATCTGATTCCTAAGCTATGAAATTATATTTGCTTTATCTTCATCCCATCCGAACTACTGCCGCAGAACTGTAACTTTGTTGATATATAGCGAAAACAAGTAAAAAATATTGATACCTAGGTGAGAATAGTGGAATGACGAATGACCATATCACTGCGTAGAGCTCGACTCAAGCCACTTAGATGCTATACCTCTACCCTGGAGCAACCGAGCACGACTTATTAATTTAAAAATTAGGATAAGAGCACATATTAGTAAACTTTTTCGATGCTATGAATCGCGATTACATTTGCTGCATATTCCGTGTCCCATTAGAGATTTCCCCAATCCGATAAGGAAATACGTCTTAACGTCAAATGTTTTTCGCTTTCTGTTTTGACATTTCCGAACAACGCGTAAAAGTTATCCAATCCAAGCCTATTATGAAAATAATCTTTTAAATAAAATACTCATCATGCACTACGTGTTTTTTTCGGTTCGCACAATCGTTCAACCGAGCGCACAATCTTTAATATCGTGCATAAATTCAAGACAAGCGTATCAATGCTAAATGTGACAGCACCAGTGCGTTTTCCTACAGTTCGTTCCATCGAAAAATTGCAGGTGCACGCGATAATATTCGTCATGGTGCTCTTTCCAGTGAATTTTGATAAAGGACTTGAATTTGCTTCAACCGACTCAGGAACCAAAGGCCTAGGACTATTTGAAGCGTGAGCAAACGTCAGAGGATGTCAACTTTACGCAAAACCATCTTCAGCGATTAGGCACACTTTTACTTCGATGGATTCATCAACAAGCAGAATTGTCGCTTCTAGGCTGATGAGAACCCAAACGCCATCATTGAGAAAGCTACGCATCCACGAAAAGTTACTGTATGGTGCGATTTTAGGAGCGGCGGAGTCACCGGGCCGTAGTTCTTCGCTCACGCGATATGACACCGTTGCACTTCTTTAAATTTGAAAGAGAAGGTGTACGCCAATAGGCCACCATCCATTCTAGAGCTGAAGGACAAATAATTCGGCATATTAGAGATATTGAGTCGCAACTATGCCTTAGCGCCATCCGAAATGAAGACAAGCAGATGGAGGCCTCTCGCCAGAGCGGTGAAGTAAATCTCAAAAGTATGAATTTAATATTCATTTCAATTTTTAAAAGCATTGATATTAGCTGCGTTCTTTTTCTACTTTTTCGTACTTGTGAGCAGAGCAGAAAAGAAGCGCAAATTTTGTTGATTTGAGTAAAACCTAACCTAAGATTTTTGATGTTATTTCAATTGTAAACAAATAAAAAGTTAAAAGAATTTACAACATAATGGAAATTAATGCGGTTAATTTTCAAAATAAAACGAAAGAATAGTTTTAGATAATCATACAATTGAAATTTTATTTATGGCCGTTTTTATATGAAGAAAGCTCAAAACAATCAAAAGCCATCTATGGGCTTCTCAATAAGTGAAAAATAATTCACAATAGACTCCAAATAGGAGCTTTCCTCTAGCGGATTTCAATTGCCTAACTACAACTGTTATTTACTCGTATGTTAAAGCAAGAGTAGTTGCAAGTACTCACGAGCAAGAAGTAGTAGAAATTAGCAGAAAAGGAACGCAGCTCTTGACTAATATCGGCAGTCTATCCTTCAGAAAACTTTCCGTTTAAATATGTCCATCTTATCTGCAGATTTTTGGGGTATACTCCTTGCATCACATCCATACGTAACTACTGTTAGACCGGGAGATGATGACAGAAGTTCAAGCACGATTTTCTCACTTATGCCTCTTGGAGTACCGAAGGTTACATCAGAGATAAGTGGAATCATCGCAAAATTGAGCGGTCCCCGCGGTGCCAACATCTTTTAAATAAATTTTTATCTTGTCACAAATTTTTGTTTTCTTAAACAATTTTCTCCCTTCTGCCAATATTATAAAACGATAGTTAAGCACCGACTTTATGATCGATGAGCTAGGCATAAGTGCAGCCAGGGTTCTAAGGGTTGATATGGTAGGGTGAAAGTGTAAAAAATATGGGTGATAGTAGGTAATTTTCTCACCGCTGCCAATGTAAAGTTTGAAATTATTCAACTTACACAGTCCATTAAAAGTATTGGCATAAAGGCAGATAAGGGCTGAATGAATTTCGGTTCTGCAAAAGTTGATAAAATTTTTTAGCTTGGTTTTGTGATTTTCTCACTTATGCCATTGAAACTATATAATATTTATTGTAAATTGAACACTTTTTTGAATCAGCATAACGATCGGGTGTATCTATACTGAAGGCATAAGTCATAAAGTTGTAGAAAATTCGTGCAAATAACGACAATTTTTTCACTTATGCCATTTGGCATGTTGGTAGAAAAGGTTGTTTTAAACTGATAGTGAAAGAGGCATAAGTGCTACAAAAGGCTTATACGTTAAAATCATTAATCAAGTATCAGCCAATGTAACGTCGGCTTTCGGGAGATTTAAGATTTAGATTTAATTTAACAATTTTCGCTCTTATGCTATTTTGCACGTGGGTAGAAACAAATGCTATAGACCAATATTGAAAGAGACATAAGCGTCATAAAGGGCCTCATTATTAAAAATTATTTCAGAAGTTATAAGGATGTATACTGTATTTGTATACAACTTTATTATTATAAAGACAGTTGAAATATTTGAAAAATTTGCAACTATCTTCTCACTTATTTTATGTAAAATACATAGAAAAAGTAAATTTAGAAAGTATATTTTTATACCAGAAATTCAAACTGGAAAATTAAAAAAAAAATATTATGTATTATTATTATTACCGGATAGCTCAAAACAGAGTCCGATGGAGAAGCTTTGTGGAAGCCCTATGCTCCCGAGAGGGGTAAAACAGGATAATAATAATTATTATACATAAATTTTTACCCCTCTCGGGAGCATAGGGCTTCCACAAAGATTCTCCATCGGACTCTGTTTTGAGCTATCCTCTTGGTCTCAATCCAGGTTTTGTCAACATTTTTGATTTCTTTCATTACTGTCCTTCTCCATGTATTTTTAGGTCTACCGACACCTCTACTTCCTTGCGGATTCCATTCAAGTGCTTTTTTCGTTAAAGCATTATTTTCTTTTCGTATCTATCCACGTCCATTTTCTTTCCTTTATCTGTTTGATAATTAGTTCTTGTTTTGTCAAATTCCATAATATTAAGTTTGATATTTGCCTGGGCCAGAAATATTATGTATAATTCCCTTATATTTATTATGCATATATAAAGTTTTTCCACTATATATTTCTTCAATTTGAATTTCCTTCTAAAAAAATGGAGTAAAGACTCTATGATGTCTTGCGCATTCGTGTGGACATCTGTACGCCTTATAATATGATGGAACATGTGACGATGATGATTATGAAGATGACAATAACAATGATAACACAGGCCCACAAAAAAAAGTCTTTTAGTATGAACTTGAGGTATGCTACCTTATGTTTTTCGGTGTGCTGAAAACGAATCCGAGGTCAGAATTTGGCCATCACCCTCACATTTTGCCCCACAAACCCCTCCCCCACCCCGAACTTGAACAAAATTCGAGAAACATGAAAGTGGGATACAGCTTGTTACACTCCGTTCTTTGCTGTGCTAGAAGCGAATCTGGAGTCAGTCGTTGGATTGCGATTCGATGTAACAGGAACTTCAAAATTTTTTTTATTTTTTCATTTCATACATGCACCTAAGTCGAAAACCGAAAACCCATTCTACGGATCTATACTCGTGAGTAAAATGGCTTTCGAACTGGTGGGGCGAGATTACGTTAAAAATCCAAATTTATCATTTTTTTATTTTTTAACTAAAAATGTATTAAATAATGAACAAATCGGTGGATTTTCATAAAAATTGGAGGAAACATGTATTTTATTGTTATAAATATGCTATTAAATTTTCAAAAATAAAATTTCATTTTTACGGCCAAAATTGATCATTTTCGAAAAATATTAAAACCCTTGTAACTTAATGAGAAATGGTCTAGGAAGGAAATATGGTCTGAGTGGATGATAAAATGTTTAAAAAAACGAAATTTCATTTTTTTGTTGTTTTTAATTTAAAAAAAGCGACATTTAAACTTTATAAACAGATTCCGGTATATGTTTACTAAAAAGTACATAAAAAAACTACATTTAGGGAAAAAAGAGTTCTCTCATTAAGTTACAAGGGTTTTAATATTTTTCGAAAATGATTAATTTTGGCCGTGAAAAAGAAATTTTATTTTTGAAAATTTAATTTAATTTAATTAAATTTAATTTTCTACCATAAAGCCCTTTGTGGCACTTATGCCTCTTTCAATATTGGTTTATAACATCTTTTTCAACCAACATGCAAAATGGCATAAGTGAGAAAATTGTCAATGTTTCCACAAATTTCTTACAACTATTCCTATACTTTAAAGTATGAAAGCCCACCCAGGCACTTATGCCATTCAAACTAATGAATTTTTTAATTATTTATATTATGTTGATCTTTGTTTGATTAATGAGAAAATCACAGAACCAAGCTAAAAATTTTTATCAACTTTTGCAGAACCGAAATTCATTCAGCCCTTATCTGCCTTTATGCCAATACTTTTAATGGACTGTGTAAGTTGAATAATTTCAAACTTTACATTGGCAGCGGTGAGAAAATTACCTACTATCACCCATATTTTTTACACTTTCACCCTACCATATCAACCCTTAGAACCCTGGCTGCACTTATGCCTAGCTCATCGATCATAAAGTCGGTGCTTAACTATCGTTTTATAATATTGGCAGAAGGGAGAAAATTGTTTAAGAAAACAAAAATTTGTGACAAGATAAAAATTTATTTAAAAGATGTTGGCACCGCGGGGACCGCTCAATTTTGCGATGATTCCACTTATCTCTGATGTAACCTTCGGTACTCCAAGAGGCATAAGTGAGAAAATCGTGCTTGAACTTCTGTCATCATCTCCCGGTCTATGTGCGAATGACTGTTTTTTAGATTATTATTTTGGTTTTTGAGTGGATATTTTTGGATTTCACTACTGGCAACAGTGAGAAGTATGTTCTATTTCCACCGTTTATTCTTCTTTGAACCTCTATCGTTCCATCGTTGTCTTCGTTGACTGTGAACCCCAGGTACTTTAAATTGGTTTACCCGTTTGAAGTTATATTCGTTTCAGGTGGTATTATGGATTTTTCTTCTTCTGGTCTGCATTTCTTTGTAGTCCTTTATGTTTATCCCAATTTTCTAATTCCGTGAATATTTCTCTAAAGTATGATAGTGATCTGGCAAGGTAAGTTATCTTATCCACATATTCTGCCAACTGTTTTGATTTATTAAACTTTGCGAATTATGCCGGGTTTTCATTAGTAGAATTAGTGGTAGAGTATACTGAGCGAGTACTAACTATCTTGTGAACTCGCTTAATGAAAACGTAAGTGGTAGAGTAGAGTACTTGGTTATAGTAGAGTAGAACAGAATAGCACCGTGGTTAAGTTACTTTACCACTTGCCTTCGGCTTAAAAGTACTCCAGTTACTCTACCACTAATTCTACTAATGAAAACCCAGCATTACTCCTTCTAGGCAAAGATTAAATAACATCGGTCGATTTTAAACCGTACTTGACTGGGAATATCTCCGTCAGTTCTCCTTGTATTCTAATTGAGCACCTTGTATTTTTTATGTCGTTTTCGTTTACTTCACTATCCTGGGATGTTTGGGTCTAGCATTCTTGCATACAATTTTTTTGCTATGGCGCTCCTGTCATATGCTTGATTGAAATCTACAAGAAGTTGATAGGTACAAGTCGATGTCAATATTATTGGTATGTGATATCAATGCGGAGAAAATTGTTCATTTTGTGACTGTCAGTAGAAGACAGTGTTCTGCTTGTGTTTTAGATTGAAGATGTTGGCACAAGAACACTATTTTGTTCTAACAGGATTCTACATTAGAACATAACCATAAAAATTTAAAAGCAGATTGAAAATATTCTTTTAATCATGTTTAACCTTGATTTGAGGCCTCCAAAACGATTCACTGCAATCATCATGATTATCATGTGAGGGCGCCATTCAATCAATAAACAGAATCCCTGTAACAAGAATATCTAATAGACTTTTCAAAATATGTCTCCTGAGTTTATAAGATGGGCGTGTTATAGCTACTGGGTCGTTTGAATGATGCCATTGATGATAGGTGTAGGTGGCATATTTGAATTCATTTGTTAAACAATACTGGACATCGTTGCCAGACTGAAGATTTTGCCGCAGGAAGATTATTTCTGTTTTAACAGGACTCTGCATTAGAACACACGGTCAGAAAAAAAGCATTAACTTTATATTATAGCATTAGTATCACCTGATTAAAAAAACTCTTCTGAATTATACAAGTATTCTTTTTTTGTTCAATTTACCACACATATGGGAATTGCACCCCAAACTATGGATATATGTACTTAACCGGATTAAGCCATCACATTAATAATAACGCAACTTTATCATTCTCTACCTTCTCTACCTAAAATCCATATTAAAATTAAGCTTATTTTAGTCGTGAAGCTTTATATGATCTCATCACTTATTCCCCCTCCTTGTTCAACATCACTTTTCAACATATGCAATAAAACATATCCTTGAATTACAGGAGACAGTCTAGACTCGTTGAAGTTGAACTGAAGGTTTTCAACGTTATTTTATAACAGAAAATCGATAACCAAATATGACGGCGTGTTTCGTTTTAATAAAATTTATTAGAATAAAAAATTCGATATTATATGAATGTACCTACAAGGGGGTGACTTTTTGAACGGGAGAAATTCGATTTTGGGTAATTGATTGTAAATAACCATAATTTACAGTAGGATGAGAGTTAAGAAGCTATAATATAAGCAGAAAATGTTGGAGGCATATTCTTTTCCACCCTCTTTGGTAATTGAATTTTAGTAGTCAAAATAATAATAAGTCAAAACAGCAACCGACATGTACATGAATGCTTTGTTATATAACATATGCTCTTTATGATTTCGTGACTTGCAATGATATGAAATTTTTTGGTAAAGTTCCTGCATGATGGCGACGCAATTCATAAAGCAACATTTTTCAAGTCGTTTTTATCTAGAAATTTCAGCCTGTTGTGGCACACGTATTTCCTGAGTTACATTTGGAATCGAACCACTTTCATATTTTTGCTGTAAGAATGGAAAAAAGGCAATTTGTGTATTGTCGTAAATTTTTTTATTTCAAGAAGTTAACGACAGCACACAACAAAATTGAGATGGATTGAATTTAGGGAGACTCCTGCACAGTGTAGGGTTGGGAATTTTGTTTACTTCTGGATAGATAAGTTTAAACGTAGCATGGAAAATAGAATTGTACTTCAGACAGCGTATAAATGTATTCAAGCAAAAAATCCATGGCATCGCAATGGATATTCAGAGCATCTTGAAAAACAGCTAAGGGTATACGCTTCGCATTTGGATGAAGTTTTTATTGATTTTCGCAATATTGGAATATTTTAATGCTATCTGTGCTTTGATAGTTAGCTTTCGATCAAATGAAGTACAGTAAATGGATTAAATTCGTCTCCTGCTGCTAGGACTTTCAATCAAAAAGTCGACTCCATTTCGAACAGCGCTTATATAACATTACGTTCTTTCGAGGATCGTCTTTACAGACATTGCGACCTATTTGGTATGCTGTGCCAACCCCGTCATTAAAACACGCTTTGTACTACCAGTCCGTCATGTCGTTCACGTCATTGTCAGATAGTAAGCTTAGCTCGAATGATACAGAAAGAACAAGAAAGGTTAAGGGGAGTCTGGGGGGGTGTATGAGGAGATAGCGATGAATCTTGCATTTTAACTCCTGGATGTTGTATGAGTTCGGGAATACGGAGTGTGGGAAGTTGTTCCACAGACGAGTTGTTCTCGAAATGACCGAATTTTTGGACTGGTGTGTGCGTCGAAATAAGGGCTGAAGACAGTGGGGTGGGCCGTGAAGGCTAGTCTGGTGTTGCGGGAAAAAAATTGCCGATGCAGAACGTTATATATTTCAGTGGAACAGTCATTGTGGTAGATGCGGTTGAGTTTCACCAGAGCCGCTACATTCCTGCGGTGGCTTAAGGAGTCAATTGAGGAGCCAATGGGCACCATCACCAATAAGTTAGAGGGCGCGATTTTGCACCTTGTCTAGCCACGCTAATGCGGTTCTTGGGGCCCCGGCCCAGATATACAAGTTGAATTATAGCCCTGGCCGACGGTTGAAGGAGGAAATTGCACCTTTTTGAGAAATCCTAAGCATTGTGAAGCTTGTTTTGCAATTTGGAATATATGATTACTCTAACGCAGATCTTGTATATTTAGTTTTTTTTATTTTCCGTTTAATTCCAGTTTTAAATAATCGGGATAGTCTATTTTCCACAGATTTTCTTTGCTTTCAATGCATGAAATTAATTTGGAATATTTTAATGCTATCTGTGCTTTGATAGTTAGCTTTCGATCAAATGAAGTACAGTAAATGGATTAAATTCGTCTCCTGCTGCTAGGACTTTCAATCAAAAAGTCGACTCCATTTCGAACAGCGCTTATATAACATTACGTTCTTTCGAGGATCGTCTTTACAGACATTGCGACCTATTTGGTATGCTGTGCCAACCCCGTCATTAAAACACGCTTTGTACTACCAGTCCGTCATGTCGTTCACGTCATTGTCAGATAGTAAGCTTAGCTCGAATGATACAGAAAGAACAAGAAAGGTTAAGGGGAGTCTGGGGGGGTGTATGAGGAGATAGCGATGAATCTTGCATTTTAACTCCTGGATGTTGTATGAGTTCGGGAATACGGAGTGTGGGAAGTTGTTCCACAGACGAGTTGTTCTCGAAATGACCGAATTTTTGGACTGGTGTGTGCGTCGAAATAAGGGCTGAAGACAGTGGGGTGGGCCGTGAAGGCTAGTCTGGTGTTGCGGGAAAAAAATTGCCGATGCAGAACGTTATATATTTCAGTGGAACAGTCATTGTGGTAGATGCGGTTGAGTTTCACCAGAGCCGCTACATTCCTGCGGTGGCTTAAGGAGTCAATTGAGGAGCCAATGGGCACCATCACCAATAAGTTAGAGGGCGCGATTTTGCACCTTGTCTAGCCACGCTAATGCGGTTCTTGGGGCCCCGGCCCAGATATACAAGTTGAATTATAGCCCTGGCCGACGGTTGAAGGAGGAAATTGCACCTTTTTGAGAAATCCTAAGCATTGTGAAGCTTGTTTTGCAATTTGGAATATATGATTACTCTAACGCAGATCTTGTATATTTAGTTTTTTTTATTTTCCGTTTAATTCCAGTTTTAAATAATCGGGATAGTCTATTTTCCACAGATTTTCTTTGCTTTCAATGCATGAAATTAATTTTTCGCCGTCACTTTTTAGTATAACCTTACAGAAGCACGCCTGTTGTTTAACTGAAAAATTCAGACTCTTCTGACATAGCGCGATAAGAAAGCATGGTAAGAGAGCGAATTTTTATTCCAATTCTGAAAAATTCTGACTACATTTGCAGACTGAGTACCTTATCTGAATTTTTTTAGACCGTTTGGAATTTCTGATTCATATGACACGGCACAATTCATTTCTGTGCATTTTTATGAGACTCTGAAAAATTCAACAAACACACTATATTTAATTAATTTGGCAGCATTAGATAATTTAGATTTCTTTTGTTTGAGAAATAAATTTTTTCTAATGTCAGTTACTTTTTAATGTAGTTAAATTATTTCAAGACTTTTAACTTCACATTTTAATAGTTTGTATGATACCCCAGGAAAATAAGAACAAATAGTGGAACCGTGCAATGTAATAAAGAAGAAAATCGAAGGAACAAATTATCTATTTCACAAAAATCACGTGTTTCATCACATACATCAGGAGCGCGTTCAAAAATCTTACCATGGTTAACCATGATTAACTATGGTAAACTTTTGGCGTTCAAAAACTCCCGTGGTTAACCATGGTGTAGTTAAATTTTAACCCTGCTCGGGAGCATGGTTAGCGATAGTTAAGAAGAAGAATAAAACAACTCTCTGACAGTTGTTTTAATGGTAAACACATGAACAAATCAAAGGGGGATTTGTTAGATAATTGCAAATAAATAATTAATGGACACATTCGAAATAATTGAGGCAAATAGCGGACATTATTTTATGTAAAAAAAATTTCATTTTCTTTAACTCGTAGTTAACCACGGTGCGTTCAAAAACCTCCATGGTTAAACATAAACTTTCGTGGTTAAGTGAAGTGATGTAGCATAACCACAGCTTACCTCGTGGTTTCCATAGTAAGGTTTTTGAACGCGCTCCTGCTATTGAATAGGGCCCTTTTAGACGAGCGGACACCGAACAGACAAAATTTAACTGTCATCGTAAATTCCTTTTTGAAGCCCGGTGAAGTGTCGGCTGGGCATTTACACGGGCGGACACCAACGAACGAACAAACGACCGAAAAATTTCAAAAATTTCAAACAAAATTTCAAAACTTCATGGTTTGCTGCTCTTGTTTTTTGAAATTCTCTTTTGCTTTCTTGTCCTAACAACAATAACAACGCAGGAAATGTCAAAATGTTCGTTCAGAGTTCGCTGAAAGTGTCCATTAAAATTGTCTGCCCTCCCCATCTTTCTCTCTCACCCTCTTCCCTATACACCCAGCTTGTTCGTTCGTTTTGTCTGTTCGGTGTCTGTTCGGTGTCCGCCCGTCTAAAAGGGGGCATAGTAAAAATTAATTAAACAAATTTCTTATTGGTTTACCATTTATTATATCGCCCAAAGTTTAACCCAAAGCAACTTCTTCATGTTCAATGTAAATCAAATGTCACAATACGATCAGAAACTTAGTTTTGAATAAAATTTGATCACACTTGTTCTTACCCTTAGCCAGAAGTTCCAGTTAGGAATTATTTAAGGGCTCTATTCTGTCCTTTTAGGCGTACTTTATATAAATCCAGCCCTTTTACACGACCGAAAACTTGTAAACAAAACACACTCTTCCTATTGTCTTTAAATAAAACAAATGATTTTGGGTCTAAGTTTCCAGCCATGTCTACCAATTCTATAAGGACCAAAAACGTATACACCACAACTGCTTCAAAATAAAAGAAAACAAAACAAAGCAACAACAGAACTTTATACCCGAGAAAGTTTGAATAATTTTATCTAAGTTTATCTGTATTGCAAAATTAAAGTCAGTTACATTGAACAAAACAATAAATAAAAGTCGCAAATGTATTTATCACTTTAATGATGAAGGATTGCGTTTAAGTGCAACACAAAGCAAAAATCCAATGCATAATCCTTGCTCCTTCTCGAGACTGTTCGTATATAATATAAAGGACTAAAAAAAAAGAAGTACATTTAAATTTAAAGGGATGGGGATAAAATCGTTTTATTTCAACAACAAAGGGTAAAGAGGGTAAAGGGTGGAGTTCTTTTTTTTTCTTTAAGATCCCTAGAGATTTCCTTGAAATTCTTCCTTTCGTCCCGAAAACTTATAGAATTCAATGAGCTCATAAAGATGAAAAGAAGACGTAGAGAAGGAAAAGCAAGAAGTAGTCTATGTCCGAGATGGAGAAAGCTTTTCAAATTTCCTTTCTTTAGCATCTTTAGCATATTAAAAAGTGATTTAGTGTGGGCGGCGACTGTGTTGAGCTTCTTAATTGAAACCTTGTACACGTTGTTTGGAATCATTTTCAGTGTAGATTTAAATTTCTCTTCATTCTTGGTATATTATTCATTAAATAGGAAGAGAAAAATATTAACCATGCCGATAATGAAAATGCTTTAATTAAGGCCTTAACCTGCTTAAAAAGAAAATAGTAAAAGCCGGATTATTTTTTCTGATCAATTTTGTCGTCAATTTATAATAATCATTTTTCCAAGAAGATTTGTGATTTTCATTTTTAGTCACATCAATCGCATCGCCAATATCAATATTTTGGTTTTTTTTCCTGAAAGACTTGAAACTCAGAGGGAAACATTTCTATGCTACCAAGTACCATGTCATCTTTTGATCATACCACAAAATCAAATATCCGGTCATAAAGTAGAAAGATAGAAAAAAGGAGAGTGAAAAAGAGAGAAGAAAGAAAGACACAAAGCCGCTATAGGATTTTCGTAAATAATGCAGATTATACTTGACTTTCCTCGCTACGCTGTATAGAATAGAAGAAGGAATAGGCAAGTAATTGATTTTATTTTTGCCGCTTCAGACAGTGTATTCTCCAAAACATTGAAACTTTCTGTATTCTTTCTTCTTTTTAATATTGACATTTGCCTAGGATGTATCCAAAGTACTTAGATAAATTACATCGACCAGGATTATGTCAATTTACATACAAAACTTTGTGGGTATTCGAATTTTACAGTATATTTGGATATTTTTGTAAATGAGCAGTTTGGTACAATGATATACCAAGAGTGGTGTATTTAGAATACAATAAAAATGATATGATTACAACCCCCATTCCATAAAAAATTGTTGTTAAATAAACTTGACTTGCAACGATCTAGCTACAATTAGAATTGCAAGAATCAAAAAAATCGCATTAATATTTCGTACTACTTTTCGAACATCATTCAGAGGAGCTACATTTTTTTTGTTAAGAAAACCAGTCCATCTTCCCGTCAAGTCTTGCAACTTCATTTAAAATTTTAGAAGCATATACCAGGATTTAAAAGTTTAAGTTTCAATTCCAATTTCAGTATTCACAGTTGCTTAAACTTTCCACTTTTTACGGTTAGTGTCAGTATAAATGGCAACTAGTTTGGTTGTGGGTTTTGACCCTTTCGGTCCACACGATCAACTTCTCAGTATGGTGAATGCTGAATAAAGGGATTGACCGAATGTTATGAATTTTTTTTCAGAGCATGTGTTCGTTAATATGCTTCGATCGGCACCTCAAAGAAGACGATACAATTTTTGGTTTGCAGGTACAAAAATCACGAACGTTTAAACAAAAAACCGCTCGACCGAATTTTATGGAAATCTTTTCAGATTATAACTTCGCTAATACGCTACGATACTACGCTACGCGGCTGTTCAACTCCAACGTTAAGGCAGTTCTTTTGTACGGTTGCGAAACATGGAAAGTCACCCAATTCATCACAGGGCGCCTACAAGTTTTCATCAACAGATGCCTACGTCGTATCCTAAAAATCCGCTGGCAAGATAGAATTTCAAATGAAGAACTATGGCGCCGTGCCGGCCAAGAAAGGATAGACGACCAAATCAGGCGAAGGAAATGGAATTGGATTGGCCACACCTTGCGACGCGAAGACGATAATCTAGCCAAACAGGCCCTTGACTGGAATCCGCAAGGATCCCGTCGAGTCGGAAGACCTAGAACAACGTGGAGGAGAACCCTATTATCAGAGGCCGCAACAACCGGGAGATCCTGGTCAGAGCTGAGAGCTGTCGCGCAAAACAGAGTCCGCTGGAGGGCAACTGTTTCCGCCCTATGTCCCATGAGGGATTAAAGGAGCAATTAGTTAGTTAGTTAGTAATACGCTACGATCGACATTCTTAACGAAGTCGATATTATTGTTGGTTCACGCGATATCGTTCAGGAACAAAAATCACATTCGTCGTTTAAACAAAAAACGCCTCGACCGAATTATATGAAAATCTTTTCACGTTATACATTTGTTAATACGCGTCGATCGGCATCTCAACGAAGTCGATATCTTATTTGATTCGCGCGATATCGTGTAGGTACAAAAATCACGTACGTCGTTTATACAAAAAAACGGCGGTACCGAATTTTATGAAAATCTTTTCAGATCATATTTCCGTTAATACGCTTCGCTCGGCACATCAACGAAGTCGGTATCTTATTTGGTTGTCGCGATATCGTGCAGGTACGAAAATCGCATAAGTCGTTTTAAGAAAGAAACGGCTCGACAGAATTTTATGAAAATCTTTTCAGATCATATTTCCATTAATATGCTTCAAACGACACCTGAACGAAGTCGATATCTTTTTTGGTTTGCGCGATATCGTGCAGGAAAAAAATGACAACATACGTACGCACACACACATACTTCTTCTTAAATTTATGCTTAAAATACTATTGGGACCTTGAAAAATGAAAATACGTTGAAAATTACAATTTCGATTTTCGGACCGATTGCAATAACTTCCCTATAAACTGCGAAGTTAATAGCCGAATTCCTTTTCTGATCTTTTTTACTCGTATTTACTTGGAACTACTCCTGCTCTCACAGAGAATTCATATGTTTTACTCATATCGACAAATTTAGCGTTCCTTTAATTTTTTACTCAGGAGTACTCAAAAGTAGAAAAGGAACACGGCTAATAAAAAGCATACAAAGGAGC
This sequence comes from Thereva nobilitata, assembly GCA_963855945.1. NCBI lineage: Eukaryota > Metazoa > Arthropoda > Insecta > Diptera > Therevidae > Thereva > Thereva nobilitata. The sequence continues at coordinate 37,591,384 of OY979696.1, forward strand.
ACGATCGATTAGTCATATCTTCTGTTTTTCCAAAAAAAAAACAATCAATCGCTACTATACCACTATAACACAAATAACACTTCAAGTAACCTTACTATATTTCTTTTGGCAAAGGATTTAGAAAAGTTTGGTTTAGTATTAAATTCATAAATCAAATCAGTCTCCAATCAATTCTATTTGGAATAAAACTTGGTAGTTCATAACAAATTATTTTTTTGGGAAAGACTAAAGCCCCGTGGGAAAATCTCTTCATACTCTCGAAAAGTATATCAAGTGCAATGTCTGTCAGGAAGCATAATTCCAAAAGAATATAGTATAGAAAGAGAGCAGAAGGAAAATAACTATGAGTAATCCTGTGGTTGGCTTCGATGGATAATTTTCTCGTGTGATACTGTTTTCTAAAATCTGATCCGCATCTGGATTCACACCGAAACCAATTTGTTAAGAAGGCCAGTTGGTTCTTCACAGGACAGTGTTGATGACCTCGTTTTGCAATATAAAATGCAATTCGATCATGTGCGAGATTGTTTTTTCAAGCAGGATTTTGTGGACCTGTGGAACACATCTAAAGATATGAGAGGCTTCATATAGACACATTGGAACGGTGAACTGGAAGTATTTAAATAAAATGCGAGACAATTTTGCAGCATGGTATTGGAGGCCAATTGATGCCATCATATCTTGAAATTAGGCATCCATTGATGTGCAATATTTTCATGTTCTTTATGGTTCATACCTCCGTCAAAAATAACAAATTTGTTAAAAATATTAATTTATTTAATATCTGGTCATATAATATCGGTTATTATTTCTTTTGCAGCCAGCAGCTTTGATGGTAACGGAGTTACCAGTATTATTTTCGAAAAAGTAAAGTCCGATAATCCGTTAGGTGCAATAACATAAAACGGCAACTTTTTGGAGGGAGTGCTTGTTGTGGAATTGTTCGTGTGGTTTCTTCACATCAAATGCGACAACTTTGTTTATTGGCTTATCTATTCTATCTGGATTGCACCTCAACGAAAAAGATGATTTTTCATAAAAAAAATTATAAATTTTTAGACATTCTAACACACAATCAGTAAAGTTTATGCAATGCAAATTGTCTTTCTTTTGATGGTCGAACCAAAGTTGACTAAAAACGTGCTCATTGTTAAGAAAGTCTACGTGCTCATTGTTGAGAACGTTTAGTCTAGGTGATAGTGATGGCACATCAACTAAACCACACAACTGCCTACGGCATTGTTTCTCAACCTGGGGGTCGCGATCCCCAAGGGTGTTGCCATTAGATATTAGATATATATATATAAGGGTGTTGCCATTAGGTTCCCACATATCCGACGCAGTGGGGCACCGACGTTCTCGGTACCCTTCAGGCGTCCGTAAAAACTGCAAAAAATACCATTTTATCCCGGGGCTGACACAAATGTTTTTTAAATTCAACGGAAAATTTTATAAGAATTCAACAGAAATTTAGGTAAAGTGTACTTGAAATACACTCAAACCTGTTTCTGTGCAGTCTATTTTGTGTGATTTTTTTGTAGGATTTTTTTATACGGAATTATACGGAAAGTACATACTTATGTATGTATTGGTAAGAAATGTATAGATTGCTTTGATGAAGCGTTGCTTGAATGCCGAAATGTATTTCATCCTTCTACTATCTACTACATATCTACAGACTCGTGTGAATCAAACTCTTGACTTTTTTAGCAAATCACTAAATGCGTTTTGGCTCATTCTAAAATTATTCGTAGAATTTAGTTTCGTGGCCCAACTATATAAAGTTGCGAACTCTCCTTCCACTTCCCGAAGAGTCCAGATGGGATGAACGCACTCACTTTTTTTATCCTTTTCTTCCTCGTCTAAGAACAATGCAGCAAGCTATTTCACGCTAAATTCCTTTATGCACTTGAGATCACTGTCCAAATTTCTAAACTAAAAACTAATTACAGATGCCATTGAACATTGACCACTGATACGGAATAGGCGATCCTGTGTGAATATGAGTGAAAAATTCATCAAGGAATCCACTGACACGGAGAAGCATCGGTACCGTGCCGTCACGGATATATGTAGATCGACCATAATAACTCAATTTTGGGACAGTTTTGACGGAAGAAGATGGAACCCGATCAAACATGTTTGTTTTTCCTGTCGTCTCCATCGGACTCAATTTTTGGTTTCTTATCGAGAAAATCGCGCCAAGCGCTTGGATTTTTATCTTTCAACCAAAATTGTAGTGAAGGGTCGCAAGATTTTTTACTTTATTTTTTAGCTTTTCAGGGGGTCGCGAAACAATGGCCTAAGCTAAACCGATTTCTTGATAGTTCTTCACGGTTCTTTCGATTGTCGATTATGTTGAACAAAAAAACCACGAATATTATAATGGGTATTCATTACTTCTAATTTTCCCTTAAGGATAATATTTATGCTTTAATCGAACGTATAATAGTCCATGTTTCAATTTTCAAAAAATTCTGTTATTACATATATGTATCAAAAAATAAACAAGCAAAGAGACCATTTTCCTAGTAGTGAATAAATGGCCCTTAAGGAGGCTCTAGCGGAGTCGCTGTCTACGACGGTATTTTCCTTTAAGCCAGAGACCTTGGGGATCACCTATCGATTCTGAAGGAACTATTAAACCTCGATCTCGCATTGCCCGCTACCATTCCTGCCAGTCTGGGCTTCGACATTTATGACGGTTATGAGATCGGTCAAGATGACAGCACGTTCTTTAACGAAAACACGGCCTTTTTGTATACGGACGGTTCCAAACCGATAATGGAATAGGGGTGGGCGTATATCGTCCAAGGCTCAAAATATCCATGGCCCCTGGCTCGACTCCCACTGTTTTTCAAACTGAAGTACCCGCCATTTATAGCTGCATGACCAGAATTTTATTAATAGAGCCCCAACTGTTCCAATATCGTTTTCTCGGACAGTCAGTTTGTCCCAGATTGAGTCTCCTCCATCGCAGCTCCCCTGCTCGATACAAATCCCAAATCAATTTTATTTATTTATTTATTGCCAAACAAGGCACACTTAAAGCTAACAACAAATGATACAATGATTTTTAATAAAATCTAATATACAATTACTATGACATACTATATAAATTTAATATGTTGTCAACTTAAATTTTAATTATTAGTGGATAGGATTTTGGTTAGGATGTAAAGAGGGCAATCATTTTCCTTTTATAAGATGGTTTACTGATGGTAGGGGAGAAACATGGACTGTGTCTATTAAAAACCACACAACATTTGTTGACGGGTTCGTTCTTTGCGTATTCGGTACGATGTGGATATTCCTTTAGCAGTTTCGTATGCCTAGTGTGTCGAACTTCAACATTGAATCTGATTCTGTCCGACAAAAACTGCACTTTAATATTATGGCTTAGGACGTCTAAGGTAAAGCAAGAAATAAGCAACTCTCTTCTACAAGATAGCGGAATAAGCCCCAACAACTTGAGCCTATCCGTGTAGGGTGGTAGGTTTTGATAATCACGCGGGTCATATAAGTTTCTCAGAGCAAAAAGAAGAAATTTCTTTTGCACCGATTCAATCCTGTTGCTTCTTATTTGGAATATAGGATCCCAGATAGGGCATGCGTATTCAAGAATTGGGCGGACAAGTGAGCAGAAAAGGGCCTTTGTCACCCAAATATTGTTAAATTCCTTAGCCCTTCTCTTTATAAAGCCTAGAAGCTTATTGGCTTTGGCAGTGATATTGTCGTAGTGCAAATTGAAATTCAACTTTTTGTCTAGAACGACACCTAGATCCCTAATTTGATCGACATGATCCAGTGCTTTCTCATCGAGATAATAGCACTGGGGCTGTGCATTTTTACTGCGGGTGAAGGTAATTGCGTGACATTTGCTGGTGTTAAGTTGCAATTTATTTAAAATGCACCACTCTTGTAATGCATTCAGTTTCGACTGCAAGAAGGCTACGTCAACTTGGGACCTTATGACATTATATATTTTGAGGTCATCTGCGTAAAATAGATGTGGGATATTCTGTAGTTTAACAGACAAATCGGAGATGAATACATTAAATAAAAGTGGACCTAAGTGACTTCCCTGCGGAACACCGGAAGTTACTTCGATTTCTTTTGACAAACATCCTTGAAATCTCACAACCTGTATTCTTTCGTTCAAATATGATTTAATCCATGCAAGGGCAGGACCTGATATCCCAAATTTTAATAACTTTGCAATTAAAATATGGTGGTCAACACGATCAAAGGCCTTGCTGAAATCAGTGTAAACAGCATCAATTTGATGACCGTTCTCCATACCACACAGAAGTTCGGAGATTAGAATCATAAGGTTTGTGGTGGTCGAACGTCCCTTTCTAAAACCATGCTGCTGCTCGTTAAGGCATGGGTCAATTAGAGGGACCATCTTATCAAATACAAGTTTTTCGAAGAGTTTAGGAATTGATGATAGGATGGCAATGCCTCTGTAATTATCTACGAAGTGCTTATCACTTGATTTGTGGATTGGTGTGAGATAGGATCTCTTCCACATTGTAGGAAACTTTCCTTGCGACAATGATTTATTGAAAATAATGTGAAGAGCGAATAATAAATGTTGTGAGCACAATTTCAAAAAACAGGGAGGTAGATTGTCAGGACCGTGACCTTTAGTGACATCAAGGCTGTTTAAACCGGACATAATGTCGTCAATAGACAGGGATAGATTGCTTATAAGAGCTGATGTTTCAGTTTCCGTTTCGGTGAAGTTCGGGTCTGTGGTACCAGATTTGGGGCTGAAGACTTCACGAAACCTATCAGCAAACATGTTGCAAATTTCTTGAGGGCATGAGGAGGATGTGCTACCATTTGTCATGGTTTTCGGATAACCTGAAGTCTTTCGTTTAGTGTTAACGAAATCAAAAAATCTTTTTGGGTCCTTTATGATGTTTTCTCCGATAGTATTAATGTATTCAGTATAGGCCTTGCGTGACCTATTAGAGAATTCAGAAGCTAGTCTAGTGTACTCTAAACTCACTTCCTCATTTACTTTCGGGCTATTTCGCATTATATTGTATAGTTTGTTTCTCTTGTTACGTAGTGCCCGAACGCTTTTATTTAACCATGGTTCCGATAGCTTATCCTTTTTTTTAATTTTGGGTACATATTTGTCGACGGCTTTAAAGACAATATTGTAAAAGGTAGAGACTATCGCGTCAAGGTCGTTACCTGATAGTCTACTATTCCAGTCGATAGAGGATAGTTCGAAGCCAATATTGTTAAAATTAGCGTTCTTGAAGTCGTAGACAACAGCGTTATTGAAGGAATGATGGTTAGTAATTGAGGAATTGAGCTCGAGAGTCCATGCGGAGTGGTGCATAGTATTAATGAAAAGGTTCTCCTCTTCGGAAGCGGGTAGAACGATTACATCCTCATATGAGTTAGTAAAAATTAGATCCAACCAATTTCCATTAGCATTTGGTTCCCATATAACTTGCTGTAGATCATGGCCATATAAACTATCAATGAGCTTTATGTCTATTGCATGTGTGACATTTATTGGAAGTAGGTTACCATCTTCCTCGTCAGGGATGAAGTATAAATTAGGACGGTTAAAATCACCTAATACAATTACTTCGTGGTCTTCTTCGTTTCTGCCGAGTGTTTCGTGTAAATCATCTAAAATATGAATTAAATCATCATATTTAGATTCGTCCGAACTGGGGGGAATGTAGAAAGTACCGATAACTATTTGTCTTTTGCCAGATTTAAGTCGTATCAAAACGTGTTCAAAAGATTGAGACCGATTTGTCATGATTAGCTCACTATCTATAAAATCTTTGATAGCTATAAGGACTCCTCCTCCTCTTGAGAGACCAGTGGAATTATAGTCTCTATCGCATCGGTAAATTGTCCAGGTAGGGTCTAAGATCTCCTCATTAAGAAATGTATCGTTTAACCACGTTTCAGTGAATACAAGTACATTAAAATGAGACGATTTTGCGTCAACGAAGAGATTTTTTAATTTACCTCTCATACCGCCACAATTGTGGTAAAAGAGCCTTATGTTTTCGGGTAAAATTGGCGTTTTCGAGTAATGGGTTTTGATGGGTTTCGTTAAGGGAGAAACAGATAGTTATGGGCGATAATACCTATTTGTTTCATCACGGCTTCTTTGAAGCTGCCGCACATGTAATGATCTTACATGAGACGCATATGCTGAAAGGTCCTTGCTTACTTGTTGTAAAGAAATTTGGTATTGCTCATGGTACTTTGTGTACAAGTTGAGCAGAGCATCACGATCAGTGGGTAGACCTTCTTGTTGGATCGAGATGATTAGGCTAGTCCTGGTATTACCATGTATACAGGTAGAGTCAGGTTTGTTATGCATGTAAGCAAGGAAAAGCCTTACATTGTCAAAAACCTTTCTTTCTCTTAAGCGAGAAAGTAAATATCGACTCTCAGTTGAATCAGCAGATATAAGGGTATTTTTTACGATAGGAGGCTGTAACGGATTCAGGAAAGGTGGTTTGATTGTGGCAATGTTGCTGTTTATAGCAGAATCCGCCGTGGCGCTTCTTACGACTGAAGAGTGAGGTAGCAATGAATTTAAGACTGGTGGATTGCTACCTGGAACATCGTTAACATCATTGATTGGGATGTGGTTGATACTGCTCGTAGGCGACTCCGCAGATATTGAGGTGCTTCTTACCACTGAAGGGTGAGGTTGCACGGGATTGTTTCCAGGAATATCGTTAACATCAGTATAAGAACGACCGCCGACGATTATGTGACTTCGGGCGAAATTAGAGTATTTATTATTCGTTGCTGGGGCGGTAGAGAATGCAGGTGGAGCGTTAGTGATCTTAGTATTATTACGGGTTATAGTTTTACTATTAGTAGGTGATGTTTTATGGAACTTATTCTTATTGGCTAAAAACGTATTTGTAATCCTACTTTTAGTGATGTTATTTTTTCTTAAACTAGAGGACATTATTTTGGATTTATTTATAGACTTACTACTTAACTTATCAACCCAACGGCAAAGTGTTAGATTTTTCCACCTGAAGACATCTGTTGTTGAATTAAGAAACATCCATTCGTATCTACTGGGCATGAGCAGTTTGAAACTCTTCAGTTTAGTCGTCTTTTTTTGGGGCGTCACACATTCACAATTTAGGAGTTTGATGAAAAAATTGGTCTCGAACAGGTCGGCTACCCAGGAGGGGTCAGCTTGTGTTGGCGCTCCTTTGAGGAAATAAGCTGACACGTCTTCGGCAGGAGTTGATTTTTTTTGTCGTCTGTTTACCTTTAATTTTTTTTCTTTGGCTGCATTAATTTTGTTTATTGCTCCAATTTTTTCAAGCCTACTGTTCCACTCATCAGGTGACCACGTTGTCCCGAATTTATCGATGTTTTGTTGAGGCAGGTGCAGCGGTGGTAAATGGTGGGATGAGCATGATGGTAGTGACAGAGTTTGCTCGTGGAGGTTAATTAAATTTGGACGACCAATGCTGAAATTGTCCCTGAAGTTGAAGTCAACTTTGTTTGTAGTTTTTATTTTAGGCTATACATCCAAAGCTTTCCCTGGAACAGTGCCTATGTGTGAAGAAGTGTTGTTGCCTAAACATCAACATTGAAAAACCCTCTTTTATGTGAAAGTCTTACCTCAGGTGTCACTCTTTATACTACCAGCTCGTCATGCCGTCCACATCATGATGCAATGATAAGCTTAGATCGAAGGAAATAAAAAGGATGGGGTAGGTTAAGGAGAGTTCTTTACTATAAATGGCCTCGAAAAACAGTGCGATGATACTATGTTAGCTTTCATAAATTTAATCTGGCCACTTTTAGTGCTTATTTTATTTTAGAAAAAATATTTACTACCAAAAATCATATTTCCTGTTTCAAGAGGCTCTTGTATGATTTAACATCCAATTTATGTTTATAGAGAGTGCTTACATCAACATGATTTTAGTGAATTTATTGTCTGACAAAATGAGTTGAAAAACTCTCAAATGCCTCTTATACCAACATATTAAAAGAGCTTATTATGATAACTATATGAAAACTAATGTCAATTAAAGCATACAAAAATGAATTAATTTTTATACAGAATGGTCGAAATCAGTGAAATAATCAGACAAATATGCATAACTTTGGTATCTTTTTGAATGGTTGAAGCGACTGAAGTTATTATCAACTAAGTGATGACAAATAGTTAGTTAATACCTTACGTGACAGAATACCGTGTTGCAACTTGATACATATTAGACAATCTGACCTCTTTCCACCCACATTTTTATTATACTTACATATAAAAAAATTTCAAAATCCCAACCAAGAAAAGTAAAAGTTTCAATCAAGCAATTAACGATTTGCAAACGAGCCTCCAATCCAAAGTTCAAGATTCCTTAGTTATCATCACAAAAAAGAAAGAAAACCCAAAAACTTTCGATTGAAATCCATAAACATAAGTGAATATTTAAAGATCGTTCAGTTATGGAAGAAATTTATCCAAAATACAAAAAAAAAACTCGATAAAAATTCCGTTTTTACTTTCTATGCATTTCTTTTCCAGTTCACATGATTGCGTTTTTGTGTTCCGCTTGACCAGTTTGAGAGTGTCAGTTGGTTGTCGGTTCCACAAAATCCACAAGTATTTTTTTCTTTCGTTTTTTTTCAATATTTTTTATCCAACAATTCTCGATAATTTATGCCATACGAAAGTGCTTAGAAGCGCAAAACATTTCGATGATAACTTAATTTCCCTTCCTACGAATAATTTATTAAATGAAAACAGAAACTTTCGATTAAATAATCGTTGTCTTATCAGGGAACTCCCATTACTGTGGCGCAGTTATCCTCCCGTACGCCGATATCGTTTTCACGGAGTATTTATCGGAGCCTCCCAATGCCCTCTATTGTTTCTGAAAATTCCAATACGTTTCATGGCCAGAAGTGGTGAGCGGTACTGGCTTGTCAACAACGATTGCTTACCGTGTGCTGCAATATAGCCGGGCGGGACAGGCCAGAAGAGAGCACAGAGGTGTTTACCGACCGCCCAACGCAGCACTGCCTGCCTTTTATTAATGCGCGTTGCCTTCACCAATTGAATTTATTTATCGACTCAGTGAGAAATAAACGTTCACCAAAAGCCAAACAATGCCGGTTTTGGCCGGATATTATCCAGCGTGTGTAGGTGTCACGGCTCGGCTGGTGGATATATCTTCTCTCCAATAGTTCACGGCAACCTCGCATGCAAATCAATTTCAATGCAGAATCTAATGTAGATAAATTATTTCGGATATCACGAAATGATTCATTAGGTAATAAATTAAAATGGCGCATTTGTTGCATTTGTCAGTGCTGCTGCTGCTGATGATGATATCTAGATAAAGATAAACGATCCTTTCATGTTTGACGCTTCCAGCATTTCTGATCTCTTCAATATGTTATTATCGTTGAGTATGAGCAAGGATGAAAGAAAGGCATGAGGAAGCAGGTGCAGTCAGAGATATCTTAAGACTGTTTACTTATCAATTTTGATAGCGTAAATATTTTGCTATTCTGTCAATAATCTGCTAACAAGTTGTTTAATTACGACCACACGAACACCATTAAAATATACTACAAAATCTGGGATAACATTACTCTACTAATGGCAATGGGTGTTCCTTTTCAGATGATTTTTAATTAGATCGAAAGAATTTAATCTTTTTAAGTAAACGACGGAAAAGACCCCGTCCGTTTCCGTTTGTATTATTTCTATACTTTCTCATCTTTTAGAAGAAACTTTATTAACGTTTGTCTAAAAGCAAATTCATTAGGGAAATTAAAGGCGACATTTGGCACACGTGTCAGTGCTGCGTTGATGTTGTTGTTATTGAAGTTCCCTTGAACAGTTTCTTTTCTACCCTTTTAAGGCATTAGTAAAGCAACAATGATCAGGGTTAGGGAAGAGGGTGAGGGGTTTTTGATAATTAATGATAAATACAAATATAAATAATAAATTTCTCTATTTGTGGTGACAAGACACACGAATGGGGGAGTTTTAGTAAGGAAGAATTTGTGTAATTGATCAGAAGAAAAGATTAGATTAATACAAATTTTCTTATTTTTTAAGCCTTAAGAAAGTTTCTAGAACAGTATTTCAAGTAAGCAATCCACTTTTGGACATACCAGCGTAGTGTACTATAAATGATGATATTGATTGAGAATTCTTCAGCGCTAACGTCGTTGGATCGATTCTTTACTGAGAACTCGTAAACTAATTGTCTCTAGCAAAAGGATGTGCACAGGGAGGAGTCTTATCTCCACTTCTGCGGTGCCTTGTTGTAGATGAACTCCTAAAACTACTTAACGACCAAAATTTTTCGCCCAACATCACGTAGGCGATCTTATCAAGGTGGTAAGAATTGAAAGTCAAGACGTCTACAGCAGGCACTTGATTTGGTCTCCACCTGGTGAACCAGCGTAGGACAAAATGTCAATCCCAACAAAAAGATTCCGGTTTGACACACCAGGATACGAACATTGCAGGGACTGGCAGAGCCAATCCTCGCAGACAGAACTATAGGCTTTCCACGAGTAAAATACTTAGGAGTGACGGTAGATGCCAAGCTCAGCTTGAACCATCACATGGATAATCTGATGAGCAGGACGTGGAAACAGATAGGTATACAAGCGAAAGCCATGTACTGGATATACTACCATGATAAGGTGATCGCACAGGACGGCGCTTAAACGTTTCCTAACTTAAGCAAAATTCAAAGAATGGTCATCCGCACTTCCCGACGGCAGCGCTGGAGACTCTCCTCAATCTGGTAGCACTCCACCGTGAGGAATAGAAATCCGCCATAAACGCGGCACTGCGGCTTAAAACGAATGGTTAGCTGGACGTTGGTTGGTCCTAGTATAGTAAAAATACCATTCGCCCGTTCTTAGCACGCACAGCGTCAAAACGACTGCATGGCAGGCGAAACAGACACAGTAAGCATGAGTAAAAATAAGAGCAGTTAGTATGAAGCAGGCGCGGTACGCATGAGTAAAAATTCTACTTTTCCAAATGCAACCCGCTATAGGCACGTATTAACACTTTGCTAGACTAAAGGGAGCAAAATTGGTGCATTAAAAATTTGTATATGACGAAGAAAGCGGGCAATTACCTTGGTGACCATATAGGATGCCATTAGCATAGTATACTGGTTCGATTGCGTAGATCAAACAGCATTGGACGTAGTTAGTACTTAGTCGGGGGACTGCTTGGGAAAACGATACTCGCGTTTGAAATGGTGGATTACGAATGCATTCAAATCTGTAACAGAGGCGTAAGTTGCCTGCTGCGGAAGCTAGTTGCGGGCGCATATATAACCAACTAAATTATTTTTACTCGGCAGTGCTATCGGAATGCATGGCTGTAAAGATCTTAAGATTAGAGGCACCCCAAGGGCCGTAGGTTGGGCTAATATGCATGGCTCTGAAACAGAGACAAGTGTGGGCAGGCTCGCCACATTACCTTACGGGGCTGGGGCATAAGGAATTTGAAATTCCAGAAAGTCTTTCACTAAAAAAACATTTAATCCTTTTCAAACATCTGTGGTAAGAATAAGTTCAGTCAGAGCATTACAAATAGATGCCGAACGGTTGGTTCTTAAACCTAAAGTTGCATAGGAGCAGCTCTTTTGTAGACAGGCACCCGTGCTTAGTTCAGGTGCTCAATGCCCATCTTTCTTTTGGCAGAAGGAATTTAAAAGCTATCTAACAACTATTATTTGCGCGTGAGCGTTAGTTGATTGTCATCATATGACAATTTTGGTTCAAAATATTACAAAGCTTCCCTTCTTTCCCTATTACTACTCTCTCCTAAAAAACCGGTTCGACAACAGTTTAACGAACAATCGTGTGTACCTCCCTAATGACCCTCGAATATAATAGTGAACTCAGGATATATGTATGTATATTCGAGCATGCCTACAAAAGTGGGATCCAATTACTCTCTAAGAAAAAGGGATGGAAGAGTGCATTTAAGATTTTTTGGAACACTCGCGATGAAAGTAAATTTAGCACATAAATTCGAAAATCTAAATTTGAACTAGTACAATCCGTCATCTACCTTGGGTCAATAAAAGCAGTCGACAATAAAATGAAGCTAGAAAAACTTAAACGATTGCTAAAAGCAACCAAGCTTTTTATATTCTGCCAAACCTTTAAAAATCTAAATATCTAACAGTGACATCCAAGGAGCCGGTCTCGGTAGCCTCGACATAAAGGCCCCCGACTACCGTCCCAGAGGTCAGTGGTTCGAATCCACTCTACGGCATGATGCTTCGCCTTTCCTTTCCTTTTTCTCTGACCAAGTTATCTTGTCTTGTCCTTATAAAAAAAATTCCTGCCCTCTCCTCTGCCATCGCCTCAAAGCATAATAAGTGAGAGAACCAACTCTTGTTTGATACCCGAAGTCAGCGTTCTAGTACTATAATATTGGATGGCGGCTGGCTTGTGGAATAAAACCGTGTGTTGGCTTTGGCAGTACTTGCACCTTTTCTCTACTATCTTTCCGACTAAAGCTTGAACAAGAATGAAGGAACTACACACAACTACATGCTACATAGGGTTCTATCTATTACTACCTCAGCTTCGGCGATCGAATAGGGTATGATTTGCTCGCTTATAATGCTTACTGGCGATGACATAAGTGAAGGGAAGGAATTGTAAAGTGGGAAAATAAGAAAGATGGAATCTTTTCGGCCAAGTGGAAAGACGAAGAAGTCTGGTGCTGCGTGGGTTCGAACGATAGACGTTTTGGGATTCCAGTCAGCGTCCCTGATTGGTACTACATAAGGCGATGGTGTTGCCAGTACTCATATCATCCAAGACGATTGACCAACAAAAAAAACAGTTGGACCTCTTAGGCTGGCCGCACACATACGGTTTCCGTATTCGGTTTCCGACGTTCGGTTTTTGGAATCCTGAACGCACGTCTTGGCTTTCGAACCGAATATCAGGAATGGTTTCCGAACGCAAAATTTAAGAACGTGTGCGCCGTGTAGAGTTATTTGTATGAAATGCCTACATTCGGGTTTTCGAGTACGGAAACCGAATTCGGAAACCGAACACGGAAACTGTATGTGTGCGGCCAGCCTTAGACATTAGTTGGCCACGTGAATATACACAGGACATCCCGTGGGGCCGTGAGGTGAAACCTACTCGGAAAATCTTTGCGGTAGAGGTCTAGCTGTTGTCCATGGTTATTACTATTAGTTACTATGAATGTTGCATTGTATTTGGAGCTATCATAGCTTCATTGCGAAACTTTTTCAATAATTGCCTAGGGTGCCTAAGAATTAGGCTAGCACCAATAATTTCCCTACGACATTACCCAAAATATTACATGTCCTTGTTCAAATTGTTTCGTAAATTTTTTGCAAAAATTTAAATATCGAGAATCTTGTAGCAAATAGAATACATATATGTATGTATGTATAAGAAGAAAAAGGATAAATTTTTGTACGCACGAGCCATAGTATCAGGATACTAAATTCATTGAGGATTTTATGTACAAAAAACTTTTGATCAAACACACTAATCGAAAATTCAAAATGGCGCCCCACCGAGTGGCGAGGTACAATACATAAACTTTCATCTACCTGCAGAAAATCTTAACTTTATTCCTTTTCAAAAACAAAAAAGTTTGATAATTAAAACTTCTAAAGAAAGGAAATTACCAACGAACAATAAATAAATCACCGGAAGATCCCTCAAGCTCTTATGAAGAAATTCATTGCCTCTTTACAATTCATAATATCCCCGCGCGTTCTTCACCCACGCGAATCTTACTTATAATTTTAACTTGGCATTGAAGGAGATAGAAAGAAAAAGAAAAATATATACTGAAAGAGATAGAAAAAACCAACAGAAATTTCTTAATAATCAAAACGAGAAAAAATATATAAATCGCATCCGTGTATTTTCCCGCCCACAGTCCTCCTAGCTGTCGTCATCCTGGCAAAAGATTATTATTAAAACTCCTTCTAATGGCGGAGAACACATTTATTCCAATGGCGCCCTGCTTTCCATTTTTTTCTGTGCCTTTTTTTTAATAGAAGGCTCAAGATGAGGGAGAGGAGCCACCAAAAAATTACCATAACACTTTTGTAATCCGTAGTAGGGACACTGTTGGGAGGTTTTTTGGTTTGGTTTTTTTTGTAGAAAAAAGTAGAATGCTGAATGAGAATACTGCATTGGAATTTTTCGAACGAAATATTTATGGTGAATTTTGGGACCAGATTCAGGATTCAGTCGGTTTTACATTAAATTTGCAACATTTTCTTGTTTACGTGTTAGATTTTGTTTTTTTTGTATGATTTACAAAAATTTAATAGAGGGTTTTCATTGGTGTTTCGAATTTACTTCAATTTTCACATCCTTGCTACGTGATACGTGAGTGCATGACAAATTTCAGGTTTTCCTGGAATCATCGGGTTTGAGTAAATTTCTTTTTTAGTTCATCACTATATCGTAAAACAGTAACAGCAGTCACGCCAGATGATGAACTAGTCACACTATTGCGATAGAATACTACTATTTTTTAGATTTATTAATACCCTTGAAACGTGTCAATTTTGTTACCACGAATATTCGTCGTTACGACGAATATCATTTTAGGGAGTGACACACCGTACAAATCGTCGTTATCGGTAAAATTCGTCCTTATGTTTTGACATTTGTAATAAGTGGATATATAGTGAAGAAGAATGTGAAGAATGTCAGTAAACGAAAATTAAAAAAAAACTGATTTCTTGTTACGTTGCTGTTCACCTCCCGACCTCTCATTCGGCTGATCTGGAAACAAGTAATACTTTTTATTAATTTTCAAATAAAATTAAAATCTAAATCAGCTGATACCGCATGACACGCCTAAAAACGGGCTTTTTGCAATAACCTATCGACCGATGTTGGTTTTCGTCATAACGATGTTGAATATTCGTCTTAACGACGACCGTGTGTCGAGAATATAATATAGACAACATTTTTGTTTCATTATGATAACGCTTGACTACAACCACGTCAATCCTATTCGACACATCTTAGCATTCTGAATATGCAAAAGCTCCATTGTCAACTCCTGAATAAAGCCAATCATCGTTCGCACTGGCTCATCAAAACGAATTGTTGAAAAATGCAGCACTCATTTTCATATGCAGATGCATACATAACTCCTCAATCAAAGTACGCTTTGGTGATGGAATGAACTAGATATCTCCGTAATTGTTGATGCAACTGGCTATGTGAAACAAACAAAAAATAGGAATGCCATACACCGGCCATAAAATAACAAGGCGTCAGGTGCACACAACATCCCCGCAGAGCGAGTCAAATACGATGGGCTTACATTACGCTAAGCGAATCATGAAGTGCAAGTATGGGAGCAGGAAGCTATTGCAGGGGACAGGAAAAGAGCCATCCTGTGCACGTATTTAAGAAGGGAAATATCACAGCTAAGACGGAAAACAGACTGTCTTAATCCAAGGTAAATTAAAAACGGATCAGGTTTTTACTTTAATGCAGGCCATAAGCACTATTGAGACCACGGGATCTTGTGACTGTGATCCGAGATTCGGGTGTAGCTTTAACATTCCCGATATTCTACAAAACGACCCAAATTCTGGCTTACGCAGACGATATCGACTTATTGAATCAATATAAAGCACTGCACCAGAAGCATGCGGTCAGATTGAGTGGGTTTCGCGAAAATTGGGTTTACATAGCAATGAAACCCAAACAAAGTATATAAATGATTATCTGGTCCCTGGCGCGATCTTACATTGGCCACACAATCAACTGATGGAACACACGGAACACTGGAAGTCAGCGCCTGGATTGGCCAACTTTAAGCGGTGCTTTCCTTTGTTGTGTTTTAACTCCCCTGAGTGACCACTTATGGGCGATAGGAAGGGCGAAGGACTCCATATGCAGGCTTTGCGTTGAGGAGGATGACTCTGCCCTTCATATTTTCGGTGCTAACCCCACGGTAGATGATACAGACAAGTCTAAGCGGCAAACCACTAGACAGACTGACTTTTCAAGCGGTCTGGCCTACAAATATGAGGTATAGGGGTGTAGTATGATTGGTCATGTGAAGCGACCGCAATATTTTTGAACCCAAAACCTTGTCAAACAAGAAGAAGAAGATAACTCTTCACCTACCCTTAAGTCAAGTCAAGTAGTCGACAATAGCATGGAACAAGAAATACGTGTACAGTTACTAAAAATCAACAAATCTTATTATACTCTGTCAAGGATTTTTCAATTTAAAATTCTAACCATGAAACGACGATGATCTTAAGGGTACCAACATATATAGACCTGAGATTTGGATGCTTAGTAAAAGCACTCCTAATACTTAGCCGTATTGGAAAGGTAAGCTCTAAGGAAACTTTTTCACCTCGTATGTGAGCGAAGAAGATTCTGGAGACTACAACGATGAAATCTACGAGCGCTACCGGGACTTAAGACATCGTGAAGAAGGCGAGACCTATGTTAGAAGGATGACGTATACCAGCATGTGCAGAGTTGGAGAAGGTTGATTCGGAGTCACGTCACGACGAATAGAGAGAGCAATTGGGAGAGATCAAGGACAGATCCCGATTATAAACCGGTATTGCAGGGATGATTACGATACATTGCTCTATATAAAAGAGCACTCTACGTATGCAATTGGGCGAATTCTAAAACGTCAGTGACTTTGCAATCAAGTCATCATAGCAAAATGCGCTTTCAAAAATTCAGCCGACTGCAGCAGTCGGAGCAGTCAACTGTTCAAATATTCAACTGAAGTTAAAATTTGTAAGCAATCAGAGCAAGCATTTGGATTCGTTTGCATTTGACTGCTCCGATTGTTGCAATCGGCTGAATTTTTGAAAGCGCCCAAATAAATATTTGGCGGTCAAATGATTGACTTTCGCAACTTCACTTGTATGCATTGTTGTCAGTGATATTTAAGAATTTATGACTATCGTCAAATGATCGTTTTTTGACGTTTTAGAATTCCCCCATACTTACTACATCGGTCTGCTTTTTTTTATGTGAAAGACTAGAGAGCTCAGGAAAAGCCCTTTGTACTGTCCAAAAACCATTTTTTTTGTATAGGGTGCAATGTCGAACAGCAAGCTCTAGTCGGAAGATAGTGAAGGGAGAGAGAGAGGTGAAGGAAGGAACTGCCACAACCAAGCCGCGATATTTTTTGTTCCACCTACTCCCAACCATTACTATCGCGACTCTGGCATCGGGGTATCGAGAAACAACTCGCTGGAGTGTTGACTCCTGAAACGAGTTGAATCCCAGCAACCAACCGATGACATTCGCTGGTGGAGTGGGGAAGGACTACCGGAAGGCTATGACAGGAGGAATCAGGAATATAAAGAGAGAAGAAGAAAGAAGGAAAGTTATGTAGATGGGGAATGTGGAAAAGGCGAATGACCGTGGTGCTGCCGGGATTCGAACCCGGGACCTCTGAGATGGTAGCTAGGCGCCTTACTAACTAGACTACCGAGGCCCCTGCCTAGTACTTAGAAACACATTTGAACATTGTTGCTCATTTTTCCTTTCTAATAAAGTCTTTACATTAAAACGGAACTGATAAAAAAAGTTCTAAAATTCTAAAGAACCATAAACTCATATACAGAATCCTTACAAAAAAATCAGTGAACCACAAAAACATGGCATTCAATGGCAATGAACTGTTAATAGTCAAAAGAAAATATTTCAAATATGTTTTTAATCGTATTTATACAAAACAAATTTTCTCATTTTAGCATCATTGAACCAAATTTTAATTTAAACAAAATCTCTTCCAATATTAAAAAGGTGCACGTGCACAGGTTTAAATTCATCCCCCTTTTCAGAACTCTGTACGACAAAATGCGAAATTGCAAAAAAACGCACATTTTATAGGTCAATAATAAAACTCCATCTGTAATAGGCTTAAAATCTACCTTGGCCAAGTTGTACAATTTATCAATAAGTATATGAATGTACATGGTAAATCTGTAGCCATGAAGAAGAAAATTCGATTCGAATGTCATGAAACCCCTGTAAATACGCAAGGTTTCCCCAAGGAGTGTACATTCAGTAAGTATAAAGCGAGAGAAATTCTGACGAATATGACACGTTTTTCCTAAGGTCTCAACAAAGGGCTTTAAATATACTTTAAAGAGTGTTGTAGACGACGTCTCGTTCAGTGAATGCACCGTAGAGGGTAGCAGCTATCAACCGAACAACGCTAACAAAAAATCAATCTATATGCCTGTGGAATGAATATAGCGACGACCAGGCGCACATATACCCTACCATCTATCCATCCATCTACCCTTTCCTTCATGCACATGCGACTTTAAAAGGGATGTTTTACTTGTGCCTTGTGCCGTAAATGCAATCTGCTCAAGTGTAGTTAGCATGTCTGCATATAAGACATGCATGAATGAGCAATTTCATTCATTCCCGAGCATCTCATGGAGATTCGCAAGCTAGCTATTTCCATATATAGCTTAAAAACTATTATGTAAAGCGGAATCCTTTCGGGTCTCCATTTCCTTAGTCTTAAGATAATGACACAATCAACTTGTTTCAGGATTCCCATTCTATCCCCAAAGATTCATATGACATACGAGATCTTTTGGAAGTGAGGAGTGGCAGGAGGATGAGGGAAAAGTTTTAAATGTCGACGCTAACACTTTCTCTAAAGCTTGAAATTTTTATTAAGTAGGGAATACTGAAGGCAATCAAGGGATTAAATTGGTAAAGAGTGCTACTAAAAGTGGGGAAGAACTTTACTGCTCCCGGGCAAAGAATATGCTAATCACAGTGGGGATGAAGTGGTTCACTTCTTATTGGTCTTGCATGAAATTTACTGAGAAATCTCTGATTAAATAAAGTAGAAAAGTTTTGGTTTGCAGTAATGATTTTTAGGTGAATTAATGATAAAATAACTCCACTGAAATTTCGTTAATTTCGTCTACCGCGTCATGGAGAAAAGTTTTGTTTGATATTTTTGTACAAGAGAACGAGTACAGTAGCAAGAATTGAGCAGTATACCCAGGTATATAACTCAGAAATTTAAAGCTTCCCACAAAAACAAAGTAAGATAAACCTTAATATAATTCCCTAAACCAAAAAAATTCCAAAACTTCACCAAACCAAGGTACAAATTACACTCTATATTATGTTACAAAGCGCTATCTATTTTCGAAAGTACAAAGCAGAATCTGCAACCATTGTCGTTATTCGCAACACTTCCTGCGTCACTCTGTTACCAAAATAGGAGTTAGCATCTCCAGCACACGCGAAAATGTTATCAATCAATTTAAAAATAGTACCAACGCGAAAATAGACCACGAAAAAAGAACCAATGGCCCGTAACAAATATGTGAAAGCAGAATGAACAATTTTATGAGAAGTCTACTTTTGTATCTGTTTCGACCTTAGACCTATCACGTTTGGGCTCTATTTTAGAAAGATTTTATTAACTACCAAGATGATTCTATGCGTAAATTTTAGTTCCCTAAATGGTCGTAATAGCGCTGCTACTATCAATGAACAAAATGTTTTTGTTATTCACTCTTTGTGCATTGTTTTATTTTCTGATTAATATCCTTAAATCGGTTTTAAGCATGTAGACGAAACACCTGGGGCGATTAGTTAAACCATTTTCATACAAACATTTTTTTTAGTACTTTGTTCAGAGAAAATATTTCTCCAGAAAAAAAACAACAATTCAAGGACTCTTTAAAGGAAAGAGGGACGGTTATTGTAAAATTCTCTAGAAGCTACGTTTCGAGTCCAAGCGTTTCTAGAAATATTTATTATCTCTGAGGTGCATTTCAGTGGCGATCATGCTCATATCTATTTTACTGTCCAGGGGGTCAATTCTGGTTCGGTGTAGTGAAAACGTGTAAACAGTTTACCCGTTTGCACCGTTGTTTGCGATTCTTTACATCGTGCAAACATGGTTATAACTGTCAAAAACTTTACACGTCTAAAAAATGCGTGCAAAGTAGTCGTGAAAACTTTTATCAAAAAATATTAGATTTAATTTGATAAACTGACACTTGACAGTTTAAAAATCAATTCAGCCTTGATTCAGCATTAACTTTTCACGAATGCAACGAGAATCGCTTTTTCAGGTTCAGTGCAGTGAAAAAGGTGTGTAAAACGTCAAGTGTAAACTTTTTTTTCACACCGAACCAGAATTGACCCCTCGGAAAGAAATTTTGCTTTTAAAATCAATTACAAAGCGATTTGAAAACGCTTGGTTTGACCGTCTTGTATTTGGCGGAAAAAATGTACCCAGTATTGTTGGTAAAAAATGAACTTAAATTGAAGCCTACACAAGGTTTCTGGTACCTTACAGGATTTAACACGACAAACTTTTTGAGGGTGCAGCTAGGGCCCTATGAGGATAGCCACACTGCCTCATGTGAACCCCATATGGACTACCCTATAAGGCCCACAAAGAGCATAAAACCCCTTGCCTCATTCGCGCATCATTAGGAATACCGCATGTGGTGCCAATGAGGAAAAATGATTGCTACCCGATCTCGGGTGAGCAAAAGAGGCCGAAAAATTAGAGAATTTCGGCGTAGATATGTTAATATTAACTAAAGTCGAAAGTTTTTTCTATTTTTATCCTCCCTTTGCAAACGCCTTTTTGTTCTTCCAAACGCGAGTGTCGTTTAACCAAGCGATCCCCCAACTGGGAACCAATCACGTCCAATGCTGCTTGACCTCTATAACACTAGTTTACAAATTTTTGCTTAATTGCGTGAACATAATAAGAAAAGTATTTTTTAACCTAATTTGGGGTCGCTGAAAACGAAAATGACACCCAAAGAACCGTTATCGAGAAATTAGCAAAACGGCTTTTTTCCATTTTTTTCCATTTATTGCCAGATTCTCGAGAACCAAGAGCCAAGCTTAGCTTTAAAAATGCACTCTTTTACGCAAAATACTCCCACCTATCTAAAACTGTAAAAGTTAAGGTTCTACCATGCCAACTTCCGGAGTAATAAGCCATCAAAGTCAAAATTTTAATTTTTTTTAAAAAAAATGTCAACTTCAACTACCTTTTTCTCCAAAAAATACGTAGTTAACCAATATTTTTTTTTCCAAAATTAGAAAGCTTGGACAATTTCCTATGAATAATGTACGAAAAATTTTTGTGTTACGGCATTTGCTGTTGAAGATATTAGCAGATTTTGATGTTAAAATTGACTTTATTTGGTACTTTTCGACAAAGCTTAGGTGAAAAAAAAAACAGTAAAAAAGCACAAAATAATGCCAAGGTCTTAAAAAATATAGCCAATTTTAACATCAAAATTGCTTATAACTTCAAAAGTAAAGGCCGTAGCATAAAATTGTTTGGACATTATTCATAGTAAATTGTCCAAGCTTTCTAATTATGGAAAAAAAATATTGGTTAACTACGTATTTTTTGGAGAAAAAGGTAGTTGAAGTTGACATTTTTTTTAAAAAAAATTAAAATTTTGACTTTGATGGCTTATTACTCCGGAAGTTGGCATGGTAGAACCTTAACTTTTACAGTTTTAGATAGGTGGGAGTATTTTGCGTAAAAGAGTGCATTTTTAAAGCTAAGCTTGGCTCTTGGTTCTCGAGAATCTGGCAATAAATGGAAAAAAATGGAAAAAAGCCGTTTTGCTAATTTCTGGATAACGGTTCTTTGGAAAAATAAATGAGTGTCATTTTCGTTTTCAGCGACCCCAAATTAGGTTAAAAAACACTATTTTCATTAGGTTCATTTTTCGTGTAAACTAGTGTAATCGAACGAGAGCCGGTCTATTGATCATGCTAAATGGCACCATTCACGGTCACCAATTGGTGGGATTGCCATTTCATTTGTAATGAAGTTTGCCTCAAAAGACCCTTATGAGAAACTGTTTTTTTGTGGGATCCATATGAGGAACCTACTGGGAAATCTCTCTATGGGCATGGCCCTCATTTCTCACATGAGGCCCACACGTTACATGAGGCATGCCCGCTATAAATTCTAGTCGGGCGGGGAACATCAGGCATATTGTGTTCTAAACTTGCAAAATACTAAATTGAAGTTCGGTACGCTTGTGATATTCATAGTGAAGTTCTAATTCAAATCTAAATATATGAATGACAGGAAAGATCCCAGCGCGAAGTGAACCAGCAAGAAAGTATAACGTGTGAGCCTTTCGTTAGGCCAATTCCACTACTTTAAATCTTGGTTACTACCAATCCAAAGGTTTACAGGTAAATAACCCAGAGCTTCCTCTTGCTCTTCTATCTGCGAAACATTGGAAAAGTTACGACCATCGAGGGAAAGTTTCCAAATGATCTAAAAAGGTGGTAATAGAGTGGAGTTAAATATGAATAGAAGATTGAGTGTTGTAAGAACTCCTACCAATCAAATTTTTCTTCAATGCGTTGTCCGGGCAGTTTGAGATTTAGCATTAAGTTCGCACGATTGCGGTTGATTAATGCGGGATATCTTTCCCTTATTGCTGCGTGCACTCGACCTAACCGCTCGCGATATAGTTTGGAATTTATCGCCCTACCTTCAAGTACTGGTTTAAAATTAATAACAGTGTCATTATGTCATCAGGCAATCTATTCTGCAGACTGGCTTAGTGTCTGGTTTGAGTTACACCCAGTGACAAAAAAAATCGCCCCCTTTGAGTCCCCTAAAACCCTACTCCCTTGGATGCGATAATTCACCATGTCATAACAAAAGAAAAATACTTGACAGGCGGAGAATGCATTTATCGGAATATCTTTCTCCTCTTCTCAAAGTCTCAAAGGATTAAATTTTGGATGCATCCGAAAAGATAACTTCGTTGTTCTAGTGCCCATTCCAAGCTTTTCTACTAAGTTTTTTTTCTGTAAGCAGAGGATTCGTGGCCGGCTCCTGGACCTAAGACCTATATTTATTGAACTGTTTGTGTTCTTATTTGTGATCCAGAGGCTTCTGCCTATCTTATCTTTAAGGCTGGTTTGAGTCGGCCCAGAATCGCTAACCTACTCAAATAGCCCTAGTCCCGGGGTTTTGTAGATTTCTCTTTTTAGCATTGCTGGCATGAAATTTTATTCCTTCAACTCCGAGTGCTTTCAAAGTGCGGCGATTTCTTTGTCACTGGGTGTGTTTTGATTGATCTACTGTTCGCATACGTTACAACTTATTAATAGAAATAGTTATGCTAAGGGTTGGCAAGAAGTTGGCTGAAAATTAGTACTCGTTAATTCGACTGATCTGCAGTTAATTCATGAGGCACTTACCTAGATCATCTGTTTACATTTCCCAACTTATGAAGGGGCATAATTCGCGCTAAAGCCCATTATTAAAAAAAATGCCTATGCTTCACCCTTCACCGTGCAATAATTTTTTCCCAAAAACCATACAGTATGAGATTTTGTCACATCGCCCGTGGTAATTGATTGTTTCTTGGATGAAAAGTTTGAACCTGAAGGCCTCACTAAAAGTAATGTTGACTAAATGAAAGGGTAATAATATGGATGCTCTCATTCCAGGTATTTGAATTAAATTTTCAGCATCAGTATGATTACCATTGCGCTTACTGTACATTACTTAATGTAGTGTTAAGTATTCAAGTATTTTCTCAGTATTTCAATAATGTCACAACATACGTTTTTAAACCTCTTTTTTGACACTTTTTTATGCTTTTACGATCTCTCCTTTTAGTCTCCTTGTACAAAGTGAATGGACGTGTAATTATTTTAGTGTAATAAAAAATTAAAAGGTAAAGATTTTAGGTAATAATAAAAATTCATTTTTTAAAATTAAAAAAAGTCGGAATAAGAATAAGGAACCAACATTGAGGTTAGTAGAAAAAGAAAGAGAATGATTGCGTGAACGATTAAATCAAATCTCAGATTATGAAGAATAAATAAGCATTATGGAATGTGAAATTAACAGAATTCCCAATAATAGTGAATATATCATCAAAAATTCTGTAATCGGTGGTGAAAAGAATACAAGGGAGAAATTATTGAGCTGGTGCAGCGGATATCTTTCGTGTAAGAAGTACCTAAATCCTTAGCTGTAAGGGAGACTGTAAGTCATGTAAAGAAAATGTTCGTCTGGCTTAATATTTCCTTCAAACCCGCTTATGTGTGCGTTGTAAAGCATCCCAGTTGGAATAAACTGACTCAATCAGTTAAATCTTAAGAGGAGCTCGTTCAAATCACAATAAGCCCACATGATTTTTCTAAAGAATGTTTTTTAGTTAGTAGTTTTGTTAGTTCAAAATGAATTAGTTGTCCAAGAACTTCGAAATGAATTAGTTCTCCAAGTACTACAAAATGACTTAGTTCTCCAGTTAGCTCAAAATGAATTAGTTCTCCAAAAAATTCAAAATGAATTAGTTCTCGAAGTTTGTACTTCAAAATGAATTAGTTCTCCAAGTAGTTCAAAATGAATTAGTTCTCCAAGTAGTTCAAAATGAATTAGTTCTCCAAGAACCTCGAAATGAATTAGTCCTCCAAGTAGTTCAAAATGAATTAAGTAGTTCTCGAAGAACTTCAAAATGAATTAGCTCTCCAGTTAGTTCAAAATGAATTAGTTCTCCAAGAAATTCAAGATGAATTAGTTCTCCAAGAAATTCAAAATGAAACAGTTCTCGTAGTACTTCAAAGTGAATTAGTTCTCCAAGTAGTTCAAAATGAATTAGTTCTGGAAGTATTTCGAAGTAATGCACGGGGGGCAATTGACTCCATCGTAAAATGACGCTGTGCAAAAGTAGGGGGTTGTTTTCATATAAAAGGTATCCAACTGAGAACTACTACTCCCTCCTTAGAAAGTAGTTATTCTACTAGCCTTAGAACTAGTTCACTTTCCTACTGGGATATGTAAGTCCGTTTTGATCACAGTAGATTATGTGAAATGTCGCTCGCTTTCTTGTATGAAGAAACTTTCGCTCGTCGATGCCCAACAAACGTCAAAGTATAAATGTGTGCGCTGTTTTTCGAAAATGATCGTGGATGGGGGGCCTAATGAGTAGTTTTTAGTCATTCAAAAGTACTCGATTCCTTGAGTATCGTTGCTTTTTTAGCAATTTGATTTCGGTTGGAGCAAAAAGGGGCAAAATATGCCATCCCCACATGCTTTGGCATTCTTCTTCTTCTCCTTTGGTGAGGTGCTTGGTCCAAAGGTTCCACAGCCAATCTTTTGGCCTAATATACTACTTCCTTTGGCATTACTGATAACTTTCAATGAATTGTTGTCTTATACCTGCGACCTGCCTTAGAGCAAGCATTACTCGATTTCCGGGTGGGATTCCAAATAGCTACGTAGCTTACACAGAATGTAAATTCAAACCTAAAGGGCCACTTACATTCCCAAAGCAAAGTGGAAACGCAAGGAACTTTTTTATTGCACACAAATTTGTATGCTTTTCTCGGTATTGCACGAACGTAGATTCCAAGTTGGTGAGTAGAGAAGACACTTTGCGTTTGCAATGGAAACGGCCCTTAACACTCCTTTTAAGACAGAAAAATACATTATGTATGTGTAAAACGTTTATATGGAAAATATTCACGACTGAAATAAACTTGCAACTTACTCGATACTCGATTCTACCCTAAGTAATTATATGAGTAACAGCACTTCGTCAAAAGTATCGAATATGGATATGACTAAAATCGAAGACGAAATACTCATATGAGTAATGCGGGATTCATCGTTGCGGATGAGTTGTGTCGCACTTATGCGCGCGCATACTTTTTGTATGAAAAATTGAGCATTTCTCAATTTTGGGATATTTTTGGGATTTTTTTTCCTCTCTGGAAAAAAGTTGAATCAACTTCAACTTTTGTGCGGCGGATTTTTAAATTGTCATTTTTGTTGTATGATATAGGAAAATACTTTAGCCTGTAGTCTCAAAACAAGATATTTCAAAATTCTACAAATTTTTTACTTACTATTTTTTTAGGATTTTACCAACAAAACTTTGACAAATTATCCAAATATGTCAAATTATACAAAATCTGCGGCACACTTTATCCACAACAATGAATCGTAGTTCAGCTGATTCTCTTTTTGGGAAATTTGTGCGGCGCGTCTCATCCGCAACGATGAATCCGGCATAAGGAATCAAGTCCTGATTTCATATCCCTATTTGTTCTAAATGAAATATTAAGTAAAGTATGGTAAAATTTACCTAAGGTGTCTGTTATGAGTGTTATGCAAAATACAATATGTTTCGCACGAACCTACCCCAATAATTGCAAAAGCCCCATCCTTTTCGTTAAAAGGATTCAGCTTCGAAAACAACGCTAAAATTAGCTTTCTTATCACACCCTTAAAATGCTACTCGATGATTCTTATTATAAAAACACCATCATGAATAATGCAAAGCAAAAACCGCAAAATCCAATTACACGGAATAAAATTTCAGCTGAAACAAAAATTACAAATTCTCTAAATACAAAATTAACTTAATTATATTTCTTAATATCGTAAAAATGTATTCAATATACATAAAATTAGAATCATGAATTTCCAAGAACAATCGATTCCCTTCCATAAACCTCCAATCAATTTCAGCACCCCTCGTTCTATAAAATCAAGCCTAAAAATATCTCTAGTTAAATGTCGAGCCACCGCCATTTACCACCGAGGTTCACCTGACAACCTCATTCATGCACAATAATAGCATCTGTTACCATATAAACTTAAATCTCGAAGAGAAAGAGAAGGGCAGATATAATAAATCCCTTCTACACTACAATATTTCAACAACACAGCAGCTACAAAAAAGATCGTGTTTGAAAAGCAGTTTTTTTTAAACAATCTGAACAACCCTCCATGAATGCTCTGTCCTTGAAAATATATAGGTACTAACCTTCGATTCAGAATCCCTACCCCCTCCGCGCAAGGATACCAAACCAGCAACATGCGCCAAATATAAGAGCATGGATAAACTCAATTCTTTTAAATGTGTTTTTTTCGTCATATCTCAACCAGATTCTTCTTTTTTAGCAGGAGCAGCCATTCAACGTTTTTTTTTATATATCCATAATAGCGAATCGGTTTTATCGATTCTAACAACTCGAATAAAAAGGAAAGAACACCTACCTACAGTAGCAGGAGAAGTATATCCTTTCTTGAACTTTTACACACTTTTTAGAAAGTGAAAGTGCGTCATGTCTCTCAACGTGATGATTTTCCAATCACATTTGCTTGTCAAAATTCCATTTAGTCTAACGAGGAGCAAACAAAAAAAGAAAAGGAAGAAAAGCAGAACGTTCCACATTTTTCTTCGATTTTTCTCTCCACGGATTTTTTGAAGAGTGCACATCAGGCCATTCACTGGTACCGTTTTTGTCAAGCTGCCTACAGACGGATATGCCAGGATAAAATGGGCACAAGACAGCTGAAGGATGAAGAAAATGAAAGAAACATTCGCCGAAAGAAAAAGAAACGAATCAAAAAAATAAAAAAGGAAATTCAAATCTAAATCGAGATGATACGTCAATCATCCACCCTTAGCCCTTACAAATAGACTGCTATAACGTCGCGCACATAAATATGTATGTATACAGTCGCAAATTGATCCTTTTCTTTTCTGCACGTTCACTATTTATCATGCAGATGGATCACTATCACTTTCTTGGATATATTCTAGTATATATAGTAGTATACTGTGCACAGAAAATAATATCCCGTTGGGATTTTCATTTTCCGCCGGATATGAGAAATTGTAGTGTACTTGGGGAAAATACTTTTGCGTCTGTTGTTTGGGGGCAAGGATAAGCCTATAGGCGATTAATGATGTTGTTTGCGGTTTTATCTATGTTTACCGACTATTTTCTGACTCTATTTTTAGGATAAAATTGTATTGAAGCGTTGTTATCTACTAAATGGGGGCGGTGGGGACAAATTTCCGCAAGGAGTTAGTTTAATGTTTCTTTCTTAATTAAATCTGAAAATTTATTGCTTGTCGTTTACGGGACGATTTTTCGACTTTTGTAAAAGCGACAAAGAAATAGCGTTAAGTAATACAAGAACTTAAATCAGTTAACGATGGATAACCACCAAGATTTAGTGAATTGGGGAACTTCTATGATAAATGAATGAAACAGAATAGCTGTCAACTTTGTTTCGGTATATTTGAAAACGAAAAATTTTGTGGTTGTTTGTATCTACAACATATTATCCTTGAACTCTTGTAATGCTGTTGAGGTAGCACACAAGATAATCTCTAGAAACAAATTTGCTGGTTGTCTGCTTTTAGATAAGATGATGGCAGTTTATAAATTGACTATTTTCGCCGAAATCTATTTTTTTGAATGAGGAAAACTGGGAAACTACAAGAGATAGGAAGGAATAAGAACTATCGCTTTAATTGAACGTACAAGAGGATAATATTAAAATTAATTTTTTTTTCTTTAAAAGTTTAGTGTGTATCTACACATAGGGTCGTGTTCCGTCGGGGGATCAACAACATATCGC
This sequence comes from Thereva nobilitata, assembly GCA_963855945.1. NCBI lineage: Eukaryota > Metazoa > Arthropoda > Insecta > Diptera > Therevidae > Thereva > Thereva nobilitata. The sequence goes on from OY979696.1 coordinate 37,619,876, forward strand.
ACACGGACCTGTGGCGTCCCGGGGACGGCCCTGATATGTGCGGATACTCCTTAAGTGATTCAACTCTATTGCTCACAGTAGCCCAAAAGAGCCATAAACAATCTTCACAATGCAATCTGACCATTTTTTAAAAAAAATCAAGATGACGACCGAATTTCGCAATTGTGTTCCCCGACCCCCGACATGGGTATCAAATGAAAAGGTATGACAAGTAGATTACAACTAGCTGTGTGGCGTTATTCCAAATTCAAAATGGCGACCAACATAAAATGGCGGTTTTCCTTTTTCTTTACGGTATGTGTCTCGGCCAATTGCAAAATTCGGTCGCCGTCTTGGAACCGCCATCTTAATTTTTTTTATAAAATGATTGCATTGACAAGCGAACTATACATATTACGCGCAAAATTTCAGTTCAATCGGAAACCGGGAAGTGGGTCAAATTTATCTTCCAACATGTTTTACATAGTTAGTTACAGTCTGCCATCGAATTTATATTTTTTAGTATAATTTAAACCGATTAAGCCTAAATTGAGAGAGTAGACCTGACATTCAGATAATTTGTGCTCTGGGTCTTGGTCTTTTGACAGACTATAGTAGGCTCGTGTTCCTCTACCTTGATTGTGCGACCAATGTTAGGTGTTCTTGCAGACGAGGCCACGATATACCTTGTTTTGCTTTCGCTGATGTGCAATCCCAGCTTTCCTGCTGCCGAGGGGTTTAAAAAAATTTATCCACCACCACCGTTCTCAGCATCCTCGAAAACGGAGGAAATATATTTTGGCGCATTACAAAAAAAAGAGAGTATTGGTCGGTGGAGGAGTTGGTGGGGGCCGGAAGCGATATCTAACACCACTATCATGCTCAGCACCCTCGAAAACGCGGGAAAATGTTTTTTTTTACAGGGAAACCGTGTAAAGCGGGTTTAACCCCTCCTGGGGGTGGTTTTTGGCCGTTTTGGGGGTTGCGAAAACTCAAAGAGAAATTCTAACAACGCCATCGAGGTACCCTTGTTCCGCTTCAAAATATTTACATGTTCGTCCGACCCACACACGCGCTACTACCCGACTAGAAATCATAGTTGGGCATGCCTAAAATAAAGTTCGGCCCGCGAGGGGTTTTTCTGGGGTTTGCCTAAGTTAGGCCACCCTAATAGATACCGCATGAGGCCCTAGTGCCAAAAGAAAGGGGCAAATTTAACTTAGTTTCCACTGGGGTTTGCCTAATGAGGGCCTAATGTTCTAATTTCTGGGGTTGCCTAAGTTAGGCCATACTAATAGATACCGCATGAGGCCCTTAATATCTAAAAAAAGGCGAAAATATCTACGTAATCATAATATATGTTATTTGTGTTATTCATGTTACTTATGTTATATCGAAAAGCAAATTGAACAAATCGAGAAAATTTAACAAATTTTAACAAATAAAATCGAAACAAATGTCATTTATTAAAAAAAGTTTTGTTTTTTTTTCGATTTAACATAACTAACACGAATTACACAATCATCAGTAAAGCGTCCAATCAGTAAAGCGTCCACGTTAGGCGGTCGTTAAGTACCTGTTAGGTACAAATTAGGCAATTTAGGTTCTACTTAGGTTTGCCTAACGTGGGCCAAACTGGGTAATCCTAATTAGGCCCAAAACGTTACATTTTATATTTGGCCCTAATGTGGATTCCACATGTGGCCCTAGTGTGGAAGTTAGGGAATCCCCATGCGGCCCAAACAAAATATTTCTAGTCGGGTACGTTTGATAGGGTACAATTTAAAAAATTCTCCTTCCCAAGCGGTCTTCGATCCCAGCATGAGACTCGGGTAACTTATCTTTAGTGTTGCCAGTCAAAACATATTGAAATTTGGAGAAAACCCCTCGTTGGCTTTTTGAGATCCCCAAGGATAAAGGATACTTAAGGTGTCCTTTGAATCCTTTTTTCGTCGAATGTCCTTTTTGGCATTTTTTTTTATAGCTTGAAGCTTTTTCTTCAATATGATGTATCACAGCGCTAGGATAATATTTGTGCTTTATACGATTTTTTAAAGGAACTTGTATTATACAAATTTCGAAATATTTGAGTACCGTTATTTATGAAACTAACATTTTGGCAAAATATTGCACCTACGTAATACTAGTCACTAGTACTCCAAAGGTACGAAATACGAAGGACATCGGAGAAAGTCAAGTTCTAAATTTTCTTTTTTTTGTCGAATTTGCATGGATTGGTCCGCTAACTTCTCCTAAGCCTTTTAGCAATTCATGAAAATGATCTTCCCACCGCCCCAAGATGTCTTTAGGATCGTTGATCAGATTCCCCTCTTTGTCCTTGCAGTATGTGCAACGTGGTGTGAATTGCGTCATACCGCGGACTCTTCGGTAGAACTACCGCGCGTGGTGCGGCCTTCACCCTCTGGACTACTCTAGTTCACAAACGAGATTTTTCTCCCAGGCTTCCTTTTGCCGTCTGACTCTCTTTTCTTCTTGTCCGCTTCATACTTTGACCGAGTATTGGCTAGGTGTTATGTAGCTCGAGTTTAGTACAGAGTTCGAACATTCCATGAGAAAATTCTTAAATCCTTTTGCCTTTTTCTCTGCCGTGGTCGGCGTTGTTTGTTCCACTATCCGAGGAATGTTGCTCGTCCAGTAATAATTATTTTTCCAGGTGAGGTTATTAGCCTCTCATAAAATAATACAGAAGTCTGTTTTAATTCAACATCAAAATTCATCGCAAACAACCTGAGATAGTCATTTAAGCAGATATCGACATACTACCTGTATACGGGCTCCCGGCCTTCTTTGACATTCAAATCCTCAAGATGATGTTTACATTTTAAATGACCAGGGCATTAAGTTTCCTTGTTCATTAAGTTTGAAGGATTCTTCTTTTCCTTCACGGAAAATGGGGTATCGGATAGCTGTTGTGCAGAGTGCGAACTCGAGAAAATCCATAAACTGTTCAGAGACTTTTTCGTTGCAATGTTCCTCTTGGTTTTTTCTCGTTCTTGTTAACAGTTTGTTATAATAGTTACGGCACGTGCTCATTTTCGTAGTTTTCGAATAATATACCGCTGATGACTACCTGATACTCACATTAGACTCCAAAATTTTTCCCTGAGATCAATTAATATCAGAAACATAAGCGTCTCCGTTGTTTTCAATTTTCAGCTCCTCTACAGTAAATAAGAAATACTAGTATCTTTATACGACCAAAAGTTAACAACCATAACATAAAGTCGGATTATTTTTAAGAGTTCGATCAATAATAATTTCTTCGCTGTCTTGACGTGTAAACTCTGGTGTGGTAACAGCAAGAAATTCCTTCACAACACCTTTCTAACATGTAAAAATATATTCTCCATTTCACATTATCGCCACCTACTTCTGCCTTAGTTACGCTCATACTCCTGCATAGAGAAATAACAGCTAAAAAATTTAAGTACTTCAAGAGACTCAAACAAATGTTTCCATTTATTTTTATAATCTACCATTCATACGAAAATCACCATAACATGGTTACGAGTTGTATATCTTAATTTTTTCCCCAAAAACTGTAAGATCCTTCAAAAAAAATCCCATCTAGATAGAAAGGAACAACCTTTTGCTAACCAGACATAAAGTATTCTATACACATATGTGCATGCATACTTTCAACATATGGAAAATGATGCCCCCATAAAAGAAAATCCTTTTTTTTATTTATGACAATGAATGGAGCTCACTTGGAAATTTGTTGCCGCTCATTTAGCTTTGACGATCCTTGTGTAAGGTCCTGTACACAGTTAAGAGAATTGCTACTAAATAATTTTTGGTTTTCTGTGGAAGGCTCTTGAGCCATCTATCGGCCTTCGTTAATGTCCCACAGTTATTGGCACCTGGAGCCAAATAAAAACTAAACAGGAACAAAATTTATGATTCCAACCTTCGGCATTAATTCTTGTAGTTAACTTAAGAGCGGTGAGGTTAACAGCTTGGAGAGATAAATAACTACGAACAAAAAGAAGTAGAAGCAGGATGGTTCTACACAAAAAAATGATCTCGATCTCCTCGGAAGTGGATATATTGTTCCAGGTGTTTGTTGTTGCTACGTTAAAAGCTGGAATCGTTCATCTCGATTTCTAAAAATAAATTCATCTAAATAATTGAAAACTCTTGTAAAACCCAAAGATAATTCAAAAACCAATATTTAGAGTCGCAGTTGAAGTACTCTTGTTCCATCACGGATGAAGAATTTTTTGATTGCAATTTTCTCATTAGCGTTATTACAAAAACATTTTCCCAGCAATCGATAAGCGAAAAAATCGAATAAACGTTGCTTGTCTGACATCCATTTGATAGGCAAGTGGCAATTGCGATAAGCTTCCAGAGTTGTACACAGCAAATAGAAAGAAGGAACCAAGTTTTTGAAACCAACACCGAACTCTCGCGCAATGATTCCCTTTTTATGTAGAGGGTATGTGAGCGGGGGTGTAAACGACGGCCTCTGATATCTGCGCAGCAGAGGCAAAAGTTAGAAGAACTTTTGAACTTGCTTTATATAAATAATCACTGGTGTTTTTGACTCGAAATGATAACTCGGTTGCTTATCCGGTTTCTGGTGTTTTTTAAAGGGCTTAACGAGTGCCTCTCCAATGCGCCCACATAGTCGCAGACGTTCTTATTGAGACCACTTAAGCCATTTTACAGAATAAAATTCTTTGCCATTAAACCACCAGGAGTTTGGCAGATGGTGACGGATTTCGAGACGGGGCAAACCAAAGTACACGCCAGATGTTTTAAGTGAGGCAAAAGGTGGAAGGAGAAAATCAGTAGCCATTAAATATTTGCCATTAAATCTCTCCTGTGTGCGACCTCTTGGCTGGAAGTCGTTTTGAGTGATTTTATTTATTCACGGGTGGAAATTTATAGCATACTCTAGTGGTACCAGTAAACACGAAAGAAATAACCAGAAGAGGGGAGTTTGCTGGTTATGTTATTACCCAAACAGCCCCTGTTAGTCGCCCCCTTTGTCTTTGTCTTTCTCTCTAATAAGAAAATTAAGTTCTGAATTGTGGGGCCTAAAGGTCGAACATAACCAAATATGGGCCATTACCCGTAGTCACTACGGGTATAGGCGGAAGATAGTATTATATCTCAATATGATGATGGCACCCAAGACCCCCTAAGAACCTAAGCCTGTCACGTTCACATCATAAACAAGCGCTCGTAATCACCTTTCTTGTGGTTTCTTTGTCTCTTGGTATCATCAGTCAGTGAACCTTTTACTTTGTTTAAGATTTTTACGATTTTTCTTCTTTCGACTCAAGTATACCTTCCGAGTGTGTAGGGATCTTAGGGGTTTATTCTGTTGTCATTTATGTTTTCCGTGTGTATTTTTTCAAGGATATACTTGAGATCGAAAAATGGATTGAATAAATTGAGAAATGATATCCAAAAGGTAAATCTAGATTGTAACGTATTTTTCTTTCTTAGCTTCTGTAGGTCATATGGATAAACTCAGTAAATCTCTGTAGTTTTTTAGCCTCAATGATTTATGTGTATTACGAACTACAAAGTTGTACTGAATTATTAGTTATCAAGATCAACTGATATGTGCACTTAGTCGAGTAATTTGACACTTTGATATGCAATTGAACTCCATGAGAAACATTCAACGAGACGTGTCACTCGGGAAATTAAAGCTAGTAAAGCAGATATACATAAATACGCTTATGGAAGTATGTTTACGCAACAATCACTAAGTAGTGCTTTTGTGGTGGCTTTTTATTAAATGAAAATACAAATAAAATGTGAAATTTTTCAGGTTTTTTTTTCTATAGTTTTAATTTATAGTCTTATAAAAAATCAAGTTTTTGTATTACATTCAAATTCAACAGATTTCTGAAAGTGCTGCAATGTCCCTAAGTAGAAAGTTAAAGTACTGATCACTTCGATGAATCGTGTCTTGTTGATGATATTTTAAGAGCCTTCAACATAGTATGACAGTTTTTTCTTTTGGCTAAACTTCAAATTGTTGGTACTTAGCGTTTTGATCGTGGTGGTCGACAGGTGGTTAGTTGCAGTGACTGCGTGAACCTATCGATTAAGTTATACCCACCTGCCACAAGTACACTAATGACAATACACAACGAACCATAGAGGAGGCTTGGCCTTGGCGAGGCTAGCTTTGCGAGTAAGGATAACCACAAAGCCCCCTAGGTAACCCGCAACTTTTGGGCCTGATGACGATACGATGTACTAAGGTGCGTACACCTACGAACATGCGTTAGAGCCGGTTTAGACGGTGCCCTCAAGCGCATGTGCCTCACGAACTTTGGTGATAAAGGGAGAAATGGGGTGGTACCTCTCATCACCCGCACTTCTCCCTTCATCTGCAAATGTTGGTGAGGCACATGCGCTGGAGCGCACCGTCTAAAACCGCTCTTAGTGTAAAATGCTGCATTTCGACCAATGAACTGGAGAAAAGAGAATCGACAAGAGATGAGAAGAGAAAAAAGAGACGGAAAAAGGTAGTCTGGGGATAGAATGTAGTATTTGAACTAGAACAATACCGAGAGAGAAAATTACACCAGGGGCGGAAGTTCTACCGAAAAGTCTGCGGTATGATTTAATTCACATCAGAGTTGAACATACTCAAGAGCAAAGAGAATCTAATCGCAGGCCCAAAGGCATTTTATTCTGTTGGGAAGAACACTTTCCTCAATTATTATATGGTGAGCTAATTGAGGAATTGGAAGCTCCACCAATATCTTAAGATGGTTTTACGCTGCCGCTAAAATATCACAGAGTGCAGAATTTATGGTGAAACCATAGGAATTTATTTAGTTGCAATTCAAAGTCAAAATATCCGGACCAAGGTTACCAACATGTATAATGAACTCCGCAAAGGAACGCTCTGACCTTCCCCTTTTTAACCGTTGGAGAAAACGATCCGAGATTCAAGTGTGAGAGCAAAAGGCACAATGCTCTAAGTCTGTTGGGCGGAACATCTAGCGTATTTCTTTATGAACAGTTCTACGCTCAGAAGTCGCCCTTTGTATACCACTGGTCCGTCATGTCTTTGGTCACGGTATGGTTGGTTATGTTCCTAGTTTGTAGAGTGTGTGAAAAGAAATATTGCGGATATAAGACTGTCGTAAAGGCAGGAGAGTGTTTATTTCGGTGCATAAATCGCTATGATAGTAGCCATAGAATTTTGTCAGGGCTGCTACATTTCTACGGTGGCTCGAAGGGTCGATCGTGTTGCAAATTGCATCTTCTCCGATAAGTTTGAGGGTCTAACCACGCCAAGGTGGTTTTCGAACCCCCCTCCAAATAAGGACCGAACGTAGGATTTGTATATTACAACACAGGCAGGAGGATTTCGAACCTCTTAGGGAATCTCAAGTATTGGAAGGCTCGTTTGGCGATTTGGAATACGTGGTCATAACATTAAAAATCAAGGCGACCGCAAACAGCTGAATTCACAAGCTTTACGCAACAGCCATACAAAGCAATACATTCACCAAAATTCATCATGATCAAAGCTATCAAGATTCAGGATTCGTGAGCTAGCCATTTCTGGCATCCCTAACAACGTCAGTTATTCGACGGGTCTTTCTCAATTACGAAATTATTTGTTTTAACCATACGACTTGCTTAGAGCAACATTAAACTTATAAACTTGTTATAAGCAAGCGAAGAAATAATAACAAGACCTGGTTAATGGTTTCAATTAATAAAAATTGCATGATGACATCCACAACACCTTCGCATTCCACTGACAGGTATGGTGAGATGAAGCAGCTTTTGTCGGAAATAAGGAACTTAAGTATTTTTGGATGCATTGAATTTAACACGGTTCTGGGGGCCCCGATCAAAAATGAGTTCAAAGTCCCTGTTAATTGAATCAGACATAATTCTGCGGTCATCAAGATAGAATCTGGCACGTGCTTCTTTTGCATTATCGAAAGCATGAGTAACGCAGAATACCGTCAGCGGCGAAGCAGTAAGTCATTTATGAAGATTACGTTTGACTGGGGAGAAACTGTTTGTAGCTTTTTGCTGTAGGAATTATGCGATGTAGAAGCGAGGGAGACCAAATCTCTGTTAAAAGGACGTCCAAAGCTTTGGTATTAACTACAGCCGGCCTCAGTATTTATTTGTCCTTTTCGCTTCTTCGAGTCTTTACACTTCTACAACCTAGAACACATTGCTTATTTCTTGTCCTCCGCAGAATAATGGACGAAGGAGCGTTCGGTCGCGGGAATATTAAATGGGTGTTAATGGTATAAAACCGCGTATTGAGGTTGGCAGTTCCTCCACTCTTTCCGTCTAAAGATTGTTCGCTGACCTTTATGTCAATGATAGAACCGGCGACGAGCCCAAGTTGTTCACTAAAAAGGATTTTTCAAAAAAAAACATCGGGGAAGGGAAAGAAAAACTGTCGACCATGAAAAACTAGCGATCACAAAACGATCATCTAAATACATATGTCCTAACCACGACCAACAACTATTTTTTGTAATATACTTAACTGTTGTTGTTTTAAGGGTCTTCAACCGAGATCGTAGATCTTGTCGTTGTATCGTCCTTCCTCACATAAGGGGCCAACAATTCTCCGAAGTATTTTCCTCCCCTCTTGTATTATAACTAGATTCTCCAAAATTATCCCTAACTTAACTTCAGCAGGTGCTCTAAATTAATACATTACAAAATCTTTTATTTTTATTACATCTAAACCCTGAACGAACGAACATATGCAAGTTCATTAAGTCAATTTAGGTCGGTGCCTTATGAACACTCATGTTCCTACGTTAGGGTACGTACGGTTACGGTACGGCACGTCATATTTGGTTCAGGCTTAAGACAAATATCTTTAAATAATTTGGGTATTTATTGTAACGGCTTAAACTATCCTAACTTAAATTACTGACTATCTTAAAAACTAGTGTCTTATTAAAGGAGGCAACGGAGGAAGTATCATGAGTTCATTGCAGCCCTACTCCCGTAATATTACTTATATTTAAAATTATCTCTAATGAAAAAAAACATAGTTAAATTTTATAATAAGGCCAAGGTAATCACTACCTGATGAACCTAATATTAAAAATAACAGTAGCGTTTTACAGATTGCAATTTTCGTCTATCCCTCAACAACCAGTACAGAGCACTGGTAGAAGTACGTGTGTTTTTTTAAAGAGCCTTGTCTTTGTACATTATTTCATTAACTGAAAACACGACAAATATCATCGACCCAGCACCGTATTTTCCAAGTCGTGTGTGTAATCTTCTTGTTTCTGAAAATGTAGTTATCAGTTCGGAAGAGGTTTCGCGATAACGTTGAAGCCATTAAAGAAAAGCCGCAGAAGGAACACATAACAACACCGGTTTCACTATTGGAAAAAGTGGAGGACTAGCTTAAGCATTGGCATATTGGTGCATGTTTATTTTCAATGGCGCTTATTTTGAAAACAAACAATAAAATACGATATCGATAAAACAAGCATTTTTATATATTTTATTAACAATTTCCGATGTTTTTTCTTTCAAGAATTTATAAGTCCACACATTTCAACATCTATTTAATGGAAACAAATGAAGATACAACAAAGGCAATTAATAATCTTTTATAAACTCGCGCCCACATAGAACATGTGTGAGATTATTATTCCAAATCGGGGTCAGCGACATCACGTTTCTTGAATTATGTTAATCGTTGAATAAAAAACAAGTTCTTAAAGCAACCAACGATTAGTAATCACCTAGTAATTTCATTCTTGTGGGCAATGGTTACGCAGGGCAAATGGTATGTAAAGGCAACATATTTTAGATACACTTAATACTCATTAAGCTCTGGATATAATTATACCAAATTATGGGCTCTAAAATTCCATATTTTTTGCGGGGGCTACAAACTAGATCAAAATGTTCAAATTAAATCTTTTTGCAAGTGAAGTGAAAGGAAGCAATTCCTGGGAACAAATTTGAACTGGAATTTTTTAAATTATTTCCCGTTAGAATTTATCTCTAGAATGAATCCTATTTTAATGCGTCAAATCATCTTATTTGGACCACAGGGAAAAGGAAAATAATTGTCATTTTATAGATAATTGTGTTATTTATGATCATATCCATCAATCTTGTCAACATTGTGATGAAATAGGAGAATATAATGGTGCAGCCTTATGAGTTCAAATAGTTTTCCTGTACGTCAATCCAACTAACTAGGAACATTCGTTAAAAGTCCATTTATCAAACTTTAGCAATGCAGTTAACACGGTGCAAGTAAATCACGTAATAGGACGGTAGGAGGACTTTTATGTTACGTTGATTGGCTATGAGGTGTAGCCGATATTTGTTTTTAGTCCAATTTCTAAAAACTTTATTTTTTGATATAAACCATTTTGCAAATTGTATTCAGGGACGAGTCGACATCCCTTGCCTTGACTGAAATCAAAAAGAAAATCAGAATAAAATAGTAAGTGATTTGGAGCGTATTAACAGATCTATTGATAAGGACCTCGATTTTTGTATAACGTCGAAGGAATGATGATACAGGCATGGGGCCATACACGGTCGAACAATTTGCGCAATGCAGCCTATTGTACAAACATTTTCCCCGTGTATGGGGCGGTTTGATGTGTGGCGAAACTGTTTGATGAAAATCAAACGCGTTTAACAATTTTTGTGCAACGGCAGCGTTGCGCAAGTTGTTTCATCGTATAAGGTGATGTTGGTCCATTCTAAAGTTACTTTCTGCAAAACTTGCAATTATAATTGCCAAACACGCAGCTTCAGACATGTTTTCTCGACGAAAACATAAATACAGCTCCAGTTTGCGCAACTCGTTGCATAGTGTATGGACAATCACATATTTTTTGTCAAACAGAAATTTGCGCAAATTGTTCGCTCCCTTAAAGCCTGGCACATGCGATGGTAATCGCACTTTTTGCTACTTCGTTGCTGAGTACTTGTTCCATTGTGTTTACCTTTGGGAGATGATGCAATGCTTCTTGCTGGCCTGGGTGTATAATGGCTTCGCCGATGTGTTCGAAGTCGATTACTGGCAGTCTTGCAAAGACATGTCCATGTACCAAAATCCGACATTCTCATTGGTTTACAATAAAGAAGTAGTACAAAACTACAACAGATGTACGATGCGAGGTACAACCATGCCAATTACCAAAGAAAGTACTCTGGTCTGAGGCAGGGTTTAGAGACTTTTATTCTATTACACCAGACCAAACTTCAAACCACCAATTTGAGAGAAATATTGAACACACAGAGAGGACAACTTTTTTAGTTTATATTGAGTGATCCATTTACAAGTACTTTTTTCAAAAATAAAAAAAAAATAAAAAAATTCAAATTTATCGTGTCATCTTTGTTATCATACAAAAGAACCATTCTTTACCTTTATTTTTATTTTATCAAATTATTTCTTTCAAATGTTGGCTACTAACATGGTCCATTCTGAATGTCCAATTTTCGATGACGCGTTACTCGAACGCGACTGGTGTTTGGCCAAAGACGTGAGTAACGTTGGCTTCCAATTCCTGAATCGTGTAGACTTTACGTAGCCCTAAAGGAAAAAGTCTTGAGAGGTGTAATATCACACGATAAAGGCGGCCAATTCACCAGTTCGAAGCGTGAAATTAACTACTCACCGAATTGTTCTCGCATGGTTTTACGGGCTGTTTGGCAAGTAGCGCCGTGTTGTTGGACCAAATGTCGTCGAAATCACGGGCTTCAATTTCAGGTAACAAATAGTCCGTTATCATGGCGCATTAACGGACGCTATTCACAGTTACGTCCTAGCCGGTCTAATTTTTGAAGAAATATGGACCGATGATTCCACGAGCCCATAAACCGCACTAAACCGTTGTTTTCTCTGAATGAAATTGCAGCTCTTGAGGGTTACTCTTGCGCCCAAACATAGCAATAAATTGTGATTATTGACGTAGCCATTAAGCCAGAAATGGGCCTAATCGCTGAACAAAATTTTGGTCGGAAATAGTGGATGTTTTCTTGTGAATAACTTGTAGACTGTACTTGTAGTCTGTTCATGATGAAATGTCAAACAATAATGACTAAAAATACCATGATAGTTTGACACAACTCACCGTTATCTGTTATAAGATGCTTACTGAAAAAAAGTACCTCTAAATGGATCACTCGTTTCAAGAAAAATTACCATGGTAACAGACAACCAAATTCGATTAAAGTGTTCGTGAAAAAGTCAGTGGGTATAACTACAAGCCACTCGGAATTACTGGATGGCCTCGAGAGGACATATATAAATAGCAATACCTCTCTATCACAGGAAGAGGTAGAAAGGCGATCTGCCTAAATGACGACAGAACTCAAATTGAATAGTTTCGAAATATGAAACCAGAGTTCGGTGTAAGCACTGGACATTTCTACCGTCTGGAGCCTCCGATCCATTTCCTCAGTTTAAAGATCTCCTGACTGAAGCCTCCAATTCAGTTTTAGCATCAGAGTTTTAGCATCAGTCTATAGCCACAGAAATTTTCGGGGATGAAAGTAGGTCGCAGATGGACAGACAGAACTTTTCATAAACTTGATGTTGAAGACGATAAATAATACAACATGTTTTAGAACGTTCTAATGAAAAAAGTGCAGATATAATTTGATGGTATGGTCGGTCCACACGATTCGGTCTTTGATCACAGACTCTTGTCTACAAATTTCTTGCGTAGTTACACTCCAACTTTTTAAGCTCCGGGTTTTGTTTGCGCAGCTTGGTTGCACGACAAAATTTGCGTAAAATTCAATGAGGAAAAAAGAGGGCGCGAACAAATACCGTGACGCGTGGACCGACCATAAGGCAAGGCGCAAATTGAGACGCGTATAGAGCGTGCGGAGTGGCACAGCACAGCGCGTTTTTTTGTAAACTATGGAAACGAATAGAACCGCGCAAATTGGCAAGGGGACGCGAGGTGGCGCGACTCGCGTCGCCTACTACACGCGTGGCGTTGTAGTGGAGCCACAGTTTCTCGTGCCGGTCGTGTCAACAAGTGTACTGAGCAATTTTTCATAATATTATTTCTTATCTTTTCTCTTCCACCTTTATAGCTTGTTTCTTTTTACTGTATTTTTAAATACCTACCTATGGCAGAAGAAAGGTTAATTGAGGCGGTGAAGGGGCACAGAGAGCTTTATGACACAAATGATGCAAACTATATGAAGACAAAATTTGAAAACGGGATTTGAGTAGACCTTGCAAGTTTTTCCTCGGTTGGGATCGGTTTTTGGGCATTATACATCTATTTGAGCCAAAGCACAGCATTCCGAAGTTAGGTACTTTCGACATATCTGCATTTGCGTGTTTTCGCCGCGAAAAACTTTTCTTAACTAAATTACCAATAAGTTTGTATTTTAAGTCTGTAATATTAATTCCGTTCAATGGAGGGTGATATTGAAGGTATGTAGAATATTTCTATGTGTTTTGCCGTTATTAAATAATAATCCATGCTAATGTAAAAGAACGGTCAAAAACCACGAAAAAATTTTTTTTTTTAAAAACTTCATTGACCTTAAACTGTAAAAATAGTTTAACCCCCACTAACCCCCGGGATAGTTTTAAGGTGGTTTCGTAGGAAATACTTTATGCAATGAGAATTCGAAAGATTTGGGTGCCAAGACTTGCCAATTCATATTTTATACGATGGTAAAATTGGTGAAAAAGTACTAAAAAAGTACCAAATAAGGCCAATTTTAACTTCAAAATTGCTTATAACTTCAAAAGTAAAAGCCGTAGCATTAAAATTATCTGGACATTATTCATAGGAAATACTTCAAGCTTTCCAATTTTGGAAAAAAAAGTATAGGTTAACTATGTATTTTTTGAAGAAAAAGGTAGTTGAAGTTGAAATTTTAGTTAAAAAAACCAATATTTTGACTTTGACAACTCATAACTCTGGAAGTTGGTAAGGTGGAACCGCCACTTTTACAGTTTTAGATAGGTAGGAGTATTCCGCGTATGTATTATTCATGAAAATAGGTTATACGGTTACACAAATACAGGGTGATATGTAAAACTCTAACAAAAAAAACTTCAAAACGCCCTAGCGGCTAAACCGTTACGGATTCGTGATCAGCGATGTGAAAAACCGCTGAAACCTAAATTTCGAATGTACGGGACAACTCATTATATTTTTGTCCACTTTTTTCCTTATCTAGCCCACTGTGCAAAGGCTTGTTCGATCATCCCATGCACTTCAGCAAATTGGCTTCGACTCATTCGGAAGTAATTGGTAAAATCAGCATCTCATCTTAATTGTAGTTCTAAATTGTCCACGTTTTTCCCTTTCCAATAAAATATACTTATTGGGTGATTTTAAATTTTTAGTCGCTAATTAATAAAGAAAAATTTCGTCTTCAACATCATTTTCTGATTCTGATTCTGAACTCATTTTTAATACTAACAATTTGAGTAGTAGGCAGGCCACATCGAAACTGCGTCCCAATATGCGGATCACCACGCTACGCGAGTGACACGTGCGTGTCGTGTTGTTCGCGTCATGTCAGCTCACACGCTCTATACGCGTCTCAATTTGCGCCTTGCCTAAGACAGATAGTTGTTGGTTGTTCATTAAGCGGTAAAAACACTAAATTATGTACATTGACATTAGGTGTAGCAGGGCTGTTCATCACAAAACAAACATACAAAAGAGTAGCTAAAACCACATAATATATCAGTCCAAAGGCCAAGAAATTTCGTAAAGGTTTTTTTGTTGAGACTTTGATTTTTGGTAGATTGTGATTTTCGCAGATAAAGGGATTCTTAACTTTGTTTTGAGATGTAATGGGAAGACTTGGAGTTAAATTATTAAGAATCACGACTTGATAGGCGGTTGAAGCATAAGACAGCGGATGCTTCATGGTTTTGTGCTTGCCAACGAACTTGGAAAATTGTGTACAATCTTTAAATAAATGTGGACTTATAATTTATTAATCATTAAGGAAAGTTTTCCGCATAGCGAGAAAATTGAGAATAGAACATTCCATAACACGGATTACTGAACAGGAAACCATTCACCTAAAAATGGCAATTGTATGAAGCTTAAGTTCAAGACCAATTGGAAATGTAACAATAACTTTAATCATCATGCTGGCCTCTGTAGCAGAAACTGATTTTCAAAACCACATTTTATAGTTACAATTTATGCCTGTTGCTGGGAACCAACCTCTGCGAGCTTGAACTGGAGATTGCCAATATTGTACGTTTGACTGGTATAATTGGCGAATGTTTGTGACAACTACTTAATTCGCTGTTCCAGAATTGGGTGAAGGGATGATTGTTGACCAAACCTACGTGGAACGATAGCGTAGATCAAGAGCGTTGGAATGCCAAACTGGATGACATGGGTTCGGGGGCTGATATAGGGAGAAGATGCAGATGAGACTTTTTAAGTTTATGCAAGCAAAAACACATGCCACCCGACATCAAAATCCGATTATACTTAAAGTAAGTTTCTTTGGTTTTATTTGTGTTCATCATACACTCCTGATTAAACTATCCATGCTGCCTAGGTTTTATGGATTTGGAGGATTGAGGGATGAATAAATTCATTTCAGCCAATATAATTTTGGTAATGAAGATAGCGGCAAAACTGACATCGCGGATCTGGAAACCCACATCCCAGTCAGCAGCTTGAGCAAAATGAATCAGCTCCAACAAGTTGGTTTTCCCATAAAGCTAAATAGTTCTCCTAGGTTGAATCGATAAATGGAGTCACACAAAGCGCTGCTATAATAGTTTAAGCTTCCAAACTATTCGACTCAAATTCTCTTGGCTACCTATTATGGAAAATATCACAGAACGTTCTTTTATTGTTCCAACAGCTGGAGAGGATATAAAATCAAAGAGCTTGAATTGGCTGGCTTCCAGCATTCAAAGGTTATAATCATCGATAAAATATCATTGTAAACGTTTGTGAAGATCTATATCTTACTGATGTCTACATCATCCGAAGAATATCACACTACCTTGGTACATATTATAGTTGGTGTGGTAAAATATGGAGAAATGGAAGAGAATTATAAAAAAAGAATTATAGGGGCCAAAATAACTTTAGAATATACCACAAAACGTATCTCCCATCCAAGTCAAACTAGAAATTGTTAAGACTTGCTGCAAGTCTACTAATTGGAATGTCAAAAATAATCCAGATCCAAATGGGGAAGTATAGATCTCGAACTTTGATAAAATGCTAGTTGTTGACGAAGCATTTCCACTCCATAGAAAAAAAAACAAAAATTACTAGCGCAATGCTTTATCCCACTAAAACCCCTACGACTATGTCCAAAACCATTACTGCCTATAAATTTTATTTCTGCAGCAGTAGCAGAGCACAAAGCGCACAACGACCACGCAATTATTATTCCATTAGAATTATATTTCTGAGCATTCTCAACTGCACCCTCAACTGCTTGGTATAATCAGGGGATGGGTCAAGAAGCAGACAGATGGACGAACAGATAACTAATTTGGAGTAGATAATAGCAAACAAAAGGGCGGACATTAAATTTTGTGGCACGAGCACGTAAAATTTTAGTTAACTACTAAATTAAATTGGACTATATTCCATAGGGACATTGGGTTAAAAGATAGAAGAAGTTTTATGAACACTAAATATAAAACAAACTAAGTATAAAACTACCCATCACCAGGATTGATATTGGTATATTTTCATAATCTACGTGGTGACAACTTATTGACCAGTTCAGGATGTATATAAACTAAATATCCGTCATGTTAGGCTATCATGTCACGTCGTCGTGATGAAATATGATTGATTGCTGAAAGAAGATAAACAATTCATGATGAACTGGGCACTTATGCGACAAAATGGAAAAACCAGCAGCAGCAAACATGACCCAAACTATTAATGAATGTTAAACACATTTCAGCACTCAAGCTTCTCCACTCTCGGGGCATAGTATATGTATATATGTTAATTTTTCATAACAAAAACAAAAACATGAAAATCTCCAGGGAATACCTGCCCTATTTTTACTCCAGAGCTCGTTGTAAAACTGTTAAACCCTCCATATCAATTTTCCACGTTCGCGTACGCAGAACAGAATAAGGCACTACCAGTTTTCATGGTGAAGCAATTTCCCAGGAACACACACAAAACTGGACCAATTTGAAAGCCAGAAGCAGCATGCAAATATCATCTTAAAATTGGAGCACGACGTGATATTTTAAGCAATCTTTTAAAGTGAGTTGCAGGCCTACCACCGCATTGATAAAGGAGGCAGCGGCCCCAAAATAGAATTCGGTTGCTACATTGCGCATACATCTGTTCTAGAGTATCCAGAGTGTGTTGTGTAGGCCTGCCTGCCGTGTTAGGGATTTTCCCAAGAGTCAACGACAGGGCAGAAGGCGCATAGACCATAGAGGAAACACGGCATGAACCAGGACAGAATTCATCAAAACACAACACGAATAACTCTGGCTAGGGTAAAAAAAGGAAGAGGACATGTGCGAAGCACTACTAATATGGAAAAATGTCCTGTAAAAGAAACAAAGATTACCTAAATCGATAAAAAAATCTCCCACAGTCGCACATACATATCTTGCAGTATCTCCACCTATTTTGGGGGGAAAGTTTTTACAGTATATTTTCTCTATTTCTAGGTACGTCCCTGTCTCGTTAAGTTTTTGTAGGACTTATGCGGGGCCCCGGTTTTTTGTGTCTGCCACGAATGCTAGAGACTTTCCATTCTCCGGTATTATCACGATGCTTTATTGAGTGATAATCAGGCGGCTTTTGGCTTTCAAAAGATTACAACTCAGAAAAAAATAAGAAAATAACAGATTCCGGCGACTTAAGCGGATAATTTTTGGATTTCCTTTTTTACCCATTATCTTAAAAACAATAGTCCTCACAAAGCCATGAAATCATCCTATTCAGAAACACCTCGAGACAGGCACAAACAGGAAGAAGCCGGAAGGACTCTGCTGCAACAAAAATCAATTTTGGATGTTGGCGACGACACAACACACAAAGGGACGGCTAAAAACCTGCATTGCATCTTCACTTTTATCAATAAAGATAAATTAAACCTCACCTATCAGGAGATTTATAATGTCGTAGTCCTTAGGGAATATGTATGAGCTACAGCAAACCGGAGGTAATCCAATATAAATTCGATCCACATTGAAGTTTCTTCTTTTCATTCACTTTCCCTCTGCACCAAAAAAAATAGAAAACTTTTTTCCTTTTTTATTTCACACACAAGAATTTTCAATATTTTTTCTTCTACACAATTCAATTGGAACTTTTTCACATAACTTTAACACTTAACATCTTTATTAGTTCACTTTCATTTATTAATTAACACTTTTTAACACAATTATTTAGAAAAAACTCCCGACTGAACGCTGCAACAGACGTCAACCCTCGCATGAACTCTCGGCCATTTTGTTTTGGTTTTCCTTTCAATTGTGAAAGCTCTGTTGTGAAGTTTGGTGAAATTATGATTAGAGAGTGTGGTGAATATTGAAATTGTTTATTTTGTGGTGTGCCATAGAATTTTATTGTGGTTAGCTACACAACAATTTTCGGTTTAAAATTTGAATATTTAATAGTATATTTAACGCTTAAAAAGATTTTTTAAAATAATTGATATGTTTTATATGGTAGGCAATATAAATTTAATTTTTGAAACCTGAACTTTAGCATTAAGAAAAAGAATTTTTTCTTGTGTCAATTGCTCGCTCAATAGAGCCCTCACCTTAAAAGAAGGGAAATAAGTAGCGCACATGTGGAATTGTGATTGAGAATATAAATGAGCCGGTTTTTGGCGTTTTAAAATAAACAGAGTGAAGTTGCTGGCATGTGGGACTTCAGACTCTCACTGCGCATGAAAACAGCGATTTTGAGATTAACTAGTGTTATGGTGCGGGCTCTATCTCCAAAGCTTTTAATATAGTATGACCCCCTGACCTGTTAGCTGTTAACTTCAAGCTGGAGCTAGCCCCAGATCTGGATCGAGAGTTTTCTTTCTGGACGTTCAATTAAGGTAGTATTGGACGGCTTCAAATCTAAAGCCCATTTGCCTGGATCCCCAAGGATTCAGTGGCGGATTTAGGGGGGGGCTATAGGGGCTTCAGCCCAGGGCGGCAAATTTTTAGGGGCGGCAAATTTTCAAAACATTTTTTTATATTTTAACCGGACAACGTATATATGAGAACGAATGATAATTTGAAACCACATGTCATAAAGAAGGTAGTAATCAGAGACTATTTACTGTACACATTTAATCCCAATCCTTTACGATATCCCTCCTAAACCAACCGTCGTGCGTAATATATTCGTCTGGAGAGCGATGTGTCAGATGGGTCTAAAGGCCCCAATACACGAGCGCTCCATTATGGCGACACTACAATGTTGCCAGTCCATTGGATCCGGTTCAAAATTAGGGCACACACACTGGTTACCTCCTAAAGCTTCAAAGGTTAGAAACTGCGTTTATGTCAATTCTGTGGGGAGATTTGCTCCGCAGATTTAATGTCACCAGTAAGAAATTACAATCATCTGAGACAGACTTGTCAACTGTAGTGCTACTGTATGGATCTCTAACGGAGTATATCAAAAGCATAAAAGTGGAGTTAGACTTTGATGTTTATGAAAATGGAGCCCTGACAAAGTCTGAAGTGTCTGTCTATGAAGACGAGACAAAGAGGAAGAAAATACGCAAACTCCAACCAGACGAAACTCGAGAAGGCGAGGTACAGTTTACCGGCAGACCAAATTTTAGGATAAATACTTACAATGTAATACTGGACACACTGATCAATAAAAGAAAAGCTGCGTATGATAAGCTAAACTCGCTGTTTGGATTTTTGATCAATAGTGGAAAAAAAAATCTTGACATGAAGGCACTAGCTGTACACGATAGGCTAGTATTTGTGTGGTATTGTTGTTAGCAGTGATTATAAAAACCTGGAGCGCGTTCAAAAACCTTACTATGGTAAACCACGAGGTAAGCTGTGGTTATGCTGCATCACTTCACTTAACCACGAAAGTTTATGTTTAACCATGGAGGTTTTTGAACGCACCGTGGTTAACTTCAGGTTAAAGAAAAATAAAAAAATAAAAACAAAATTTTCCATAAAATAGTCCCCGCTAATTGCGTCAATTATTTCATTAATTATTTATTTGCAATAATCCCACAAATCGCACTTTCATTTGTTCATGTGTTTACATTAAAACAACTGTCAGAGAGTTCATTTTATTCTTCTTCTTCTTAACTATCGCTAACCATGCTCCCGAGCACGGTTAAAATTTAACTACACCATGGTTAACCACGAGAGTTTTTGAACGCCAAAAAGCTATGCTCGTGGTTATGTTGTAGTTAACCACGGAGTTTTTGAACGACAAAAGTTTACCATAGTTAACCATGGTTAACCATAGTAAGGTTTTTGAACGCGCTCCTGGTTGATGGATGATGTTAGAGCGGTGGTGGGGCGGCAGATCTCTTCCAGCCCTTAGGAGGGAATTGTGTAAGTCCGCCCCTGCAAGGATTAATTTTACCCCTCGCTCTTTTCTTAATCTTTATAAATGATATGTTTTCTGTCCTATACAACCTACTGCACCGCTTCGTTGCTGACAGTAATTTCCATTACGGGCTTGGCAGAGCTTCTCTCTATGATCGTGGACTTCTGCCCATCTCAATTAACAGAGACATTGAACTCATTCTTGAGTAGGGCCGTAAGAATGACTCGAAATCAATGCTTCTTTTCATTGTTAGATGGTGGCTAGTGTACTATAATAGCGATAGTTTCAACGAAATGAACGTTCTCCTGCTTTCACGGTAATCTTATACAGGCAACACAAAATTGACCTACTCGGCTCGTTTCCTCTGCCTACAGCTCCCGTTTTCGACCAATCCACAAACCATAAATTCGTTCTGCTCGTTCGTTTTTGCGAAATTCTGTGGAGTAATTCCCTATATTCATGCTCTAAACAGTTCTATTTGCTAAGAGTTTAAAAAGACGCCTGTTGAACAAGCCCGATCAATCGATACTTTGCAATTCGGGAAAGAGTTTCATAGTTGAGCTACGAAGACGAAGAAAGAACGCTATCCATTAAAGTGCGGTAACGCGTAATAATCAAATTATTATATCTAAGTGACTTTGAAAGCTGCACAAACTGGTTGAGGTAATCGGGTTTGCGTTGGTCTGGTACAAGGCATCATGAAATAAACAGCTGAAAACGGAATTCAGTTAGGGTTAAATATGGTCAAAATGGCGTAACTGAAAGGCTACTTTAAGTTTTTTGGCGCAAACGAGTCTAGAGAAGGGAAAATCTATAGGCCATGTAAGGTTTTCACTAAATTCATACTTTTGTGCAAACCACAAGTTTCGACAGAATCTCATATGTTTTTCCTAAAATCATAGTGATATGGTCACAGCAGGTCATAATGCCATTCAGTACAACTACTAGATTTTTTAATTTATCAATGGAAGCGATGGGGATTTCCTTCAAAACGATTTCTGATTGAACAGGACAAGATATGGGAGAAGCTTCAATGGATTTAACTGAAGTAGGTTCAACGTCGACCAACACAAAATACGGCACAAGTCTGCTTCTACACAAGAAAGGATTTGACGTTTTGGAGCAGATATTCAAAGCTGCACATCATCAGATATGAATCTTACAGTGGGCCCACACGATAAGGACTTCTGTAGGTCTGACTTTCTGTGCTACTTTTTAACAAACTGTGAACTTTGAAAGCAACGGCCGACGAAATGTCTGTGTGGACATATCGACAGAAAGTTTCTGAGGCTCTCTGAGAAAAATGGACTTGCAGAAGCAAAGTGTGATAAACGCTAACGAAAGGTTTTGAGAAGCCGAACAATACTAGACAGTACAAGTGTTGCTCATCAACGGAGGTGCGAATAACATTCGTTACTTTCCGGAGAGCATTTTCTCAGCTATGGTATATGCGGAAAGCAAATTGTCACACGTTCTCCAGCTTTCCAGAACTTGTGCTTCCTGCTTCAACACATAGGAAGCTTTGGTATCGTAATCCATGCCGTGTTTTTTTAATCTGTTCTATTCTGTTCTGTCCTGGAACATTAAAAAAACGGCAAGGGAAATTTTCATTTTTATTTACATAAATTATGGCTTTGGGCATTTTAATTTCTTCTAATATTGCATAAAGATCTGTCTTATTTATCTCTCCATTAATTTTTCTCGTTTTTCATTCAGTAAAGAAAACATTTTACTTTTATTTGTTAACTGTCAAGTTAAAAAACGTATGTGAGAAAAGGGAAATTTAAAATTTCCCTTTGTGCTGGATAGTGTTCTTGATAATTATCGGGGACAAGACTTTTATATGGAAGCTGTTCTGTTCTGTCCTGGAACAGATTAAAAAAAACACCCCTCATTTAATGCGCTACAGGCTAAATTTAGTTTTGGCCTTCCCTAGGTAATTTCTCCAAGTTTCACGATCCCTTACAGCAAATCTCAAGCTCCGAATGTTGTGCGTCAGCCATCACAGAGTCAAGAGCCGTCATGTTGAGCGTTCTGAAGTTCGAAGTTTCTAATTCAAATTCCATGTTCTGCTGCCTGGGTCCTTGCCCCTGAGCCCGTAACTGTTCGAGGCATGCCCTGAGGATTCTAGACAGGTGGGGGGTTACGGTGGTGGGCTGTCGGCCTGCCTCCCAATCAGTCTAGAGTTTGCTTCGTTTTGAGGCTCGGAACACTCGCTTTTCACCCTCCTCCTTCTGTTACTCTTAAATAGATAAGAGTATCCAGGGATCACCCGATGTAAAGTCAATATCTTAGAGGAGGTGGAGGTTTTTTTACGAGCGAGTGGCAAGAATCTTACATCGGTCTAGCAGCAGGGAATATGTGGGACCTCCTGACTAAGGCTTCCATGCCTACGTCAAGAGACACCTCTGGCGATGCGCACCCACACGGTGGCAGTGTCAGATTCCTACTGGCTAAACTCAACCGCTCTTTTTTGCATGGCGTTCAAATCCAGACCCGTAAGAGCCGTAAAGGCATAATTAAATTATATTCATTAAAAACGCTTTTGAATCCATTTTGTACATATTTTGACAGTTTTTAATAAATGAAGTGAAAATGAAGTGCCGTGTATCACCTCGAATTCGAATGTTTATTCAATGCCAATGAAACTGGAAGAATGAGCATCCGATGAAGCCCGTGTATCAAGGGCATTACTTAAGCCTGGCGTCATCAGCATGACCCTTAAAAAGGGATGCCTCAAAGGTGCTCGCCAGAGCCGGAGCACTTTAGCCATCTATCTACCTAGCTGAAATCTCGTCTTCCATGTCTTTGCTTTACTCTGCTTCTTTGGGCTTCTTAATGCTTATTTCCATTATTCTCCACTCATCCTCTGCCCTTATGATATGGTCCAAGATGTTCTTAGGTGTTAGCTGTACTTCAGCGACTGCTTCTAACTAGTGTATCAAGCTTTATCAACTCCTCCACGACGTTGAAATCATTTTTCACGTCAAGGGCTATCAATGCGCAAATGTTATTCAGATTCATCGATGCCCTTGCTAAGCTAGTCACCATTTTGTTATAACCGTTGTCGATCTAGCCTTTCTGAAACTGAATTGCCATTCCGACAAACCGCCTTCCCCTCGACGCTTGGGAATAATCTGTTGAGGAGGTGGAGGTAGGATTCGGTAGCGTGGCTGAAGATCTGAGATAATATTAACCGTTTGTTTGGTGTACTGGCATCAAGAAAGGTCCTTGAGGCCTTTACTACCATTTAAGTACTATACCCATATTTGATACCATTACTGTGTTTCCATGCAGAGTTTATCCTGAGTTTACTCAGATTAAGCGCCCATGGAAACGGGGATTGAGTAAAGTGTCGTTAAATCCAAGTAAACTCAACGAAGCCAGTCCGATTAGGCCGGGTTTTGCATATGTGTGTGTTTCACTATCCTTTACTGCACATATACCAACGGCGAGGCAATGTAAAATTAATTATCTGTCACTTTAACCCAGAACCGTCATGAAAACAGCATCGAGTGATCTTGAGAGAAAAAGCTTTCTGTTTGCTTAACGAAAACTCCACCCTGGCTCATGGAAACACAGTACATATGCAGGAGTTGATTAGTTGAGTTAGTTAAGCGCCAAACAAGTTATTAACATTTCTAGAAACCTAGGAAAAATA
Source organism: Thereva nobilitata (assembly GCA_963855945.1). Taxonomy (NCBI): domain Eukaryota; kingdom Metazoa; phylum Arthropoda; class Insecta; order Diptera; family Therevidae; genus Thereva; species Thereva nobilitata. Next base: position 37,644,041 of record OY979696.1, read on the forward strand.
TTATCGCTACCACCCACTTTGAATCTGATCGAATTCAGGGCAGTGATAACTTCAAATGAATCAACACCACGAAAGCTGAAGCCTCCAGATGTAGCTGTAATGGGGATATTAGCATGTAGTGGCTTCCATTTTAAGCGTGCATATCTACGTTTTGCGCATGTTTTCAATATCCAATATTCGATGCGCCTCAAAAGTCGCGCACAATTAGTTAAAGAAATGTTTATCTAGAAAAATATTGGCTCCTAACTATTTTAACAGATCATAAAAGTTTATTTATCGATTTTTTTTAATATAATTTAAAAAAAATGAATAGAAACTTTTCTTAAGCTTATATCCTTGACAAAAACCGTACAATATCCAAGTTTCCAACTAAATTTCAATAAATTCCAACTAACTTCACGATAGATTTGTAATTAATATTCCTCGACGCCGTAGGTGAAGTGAGGTCCGTGAGTGTATTTCTCTGTGTTTAATTTATTCTCTCGCGTCAAGTTCTTTATATTTGCAAACATAAATAACATAAAAAGATTAATTAATAAAAATTTGTGTTTTTGTCGCGAATAAATAAGAATTTTATTAACGGAAATGGCAATGCAAACGCACAGCAAGAAAAGGGTTTGCTACTATTATGACAGTAAGTTCGCGCGCCCAGATATTTACTTTAATATTAAAATTAAATCGTGTGATAAAATTAAAATAAATAAATTTCATTTTTTATTAATACTTTTTTAATTTTCACACAAAACTTTATGTTTTAATGGTTTTCAAAAATTTAACTTAAGAATATCTATGTTCACTTCTACGGTTGTTTGTCAGTCGTGGTGCCGGGGACTGCGTGCTTGGGAGTTACGGTTGCCAAATGAAGTGAACAAAGCATTTCTTCGTATAAATATTTTAAAACTAATTTATCACTTTGATGATAGAAATTTGAATTTTTTGGTGTCTTCGTGGATTTATTGCTGATTTAAATTTCAGGTGATATCGGCAACTACTACTATGGACAAGGACATCCAATGAAGCCACACCGCATCCGCATGACGCACAATTTACTCCTTAATTATGGACTTTACCGCAAAATGGAAATCTATGTAAGGGAATTTTATTTTATCTAAATAAACAAATTGATTAAAATTATAATTGCAGAGACCTCATAAAGCCACCGCCGACGAGATGACAAAATTTCATTCAGATGAATACATTCGGTTCCTTCGATCAATTCGGCCTGATAACATGTCCGAATATAACAAACAAATGCAGCGCTTTAATGTCGGTGAAGATTGTCCTGTTTTCGATGGACTATATGAATTTTGTCAATTATCAGCCGGTGGATCAGTTGCAGCAGCAGTTAAACTTAACAAACAAGCAACAGAAATTTGCATTAATTGGGGTGGTGGTCTGCATCATGCTAAAAAATCAGAAGCTTCCGGATTTTGTTATGTTAATGACATAGTTTTGGGTATATTAGAATTATTAAAGTACCACCAGCGTGTTCTATATATAGACATCGATGTCCATCACGGAGATGGTGTAGAAGAAGCCTTTTACACAACAGATAGAGTTATGACTGTGAGCTTCCATAAATATGGGGAATATTTCCCAGGTACTGGTGATCTTCGTGATATTGGAGCTGGTAAAGGCAAATATTATGCTGTTAATATCCCACTACGCGATGGAATGGATGATGAAGCATATGAATCGATTTTTGTGCCCATAATATCAAAAGTAATGGAAACTTTTCAACCTTCTGCAGTGGTTTTACAATGTGGGGCAGATTCACTTACTGGAGATCGACTGGGTTGTTTTAATCTTACGGTGAAAGGACATGGGAAATGTGTGGAATTTGTTAAGAAATATAATTTACCATTTCTTATGGTTGGCGGTGGCGGTTACACAATTAGAAATGTTTCGAGATGCTGGACTTATGAGACTTCGGTTGCTCTTGGTGTGGAAATTGCTAATGAGCTACCGTATAATGATTATTTTGAGTATTTTGGACCAGATTTTAAGTTACACATTAGTCCTAGCAATATGACAAACCAAAACACAACAGAATATTTGGAGAAAATAAAAAATAGGTGAGTTCTGTTTTAAAAAGATAAAACTTCTCAAGCTGAATTTTGAAGCCAATTTGATTTTCTCTATAATAGCATCTTTTGAAAATTGGATCTAGAGCTTTTGTTATTAAACTTATCTGCATTTGCAAAGGTCATATTCACCTGACAATTTTTATCTTTCATCAAACCTAGCTTCTTCGGGGTGAGCTTTGGCCTGATCCGTCTTTCATTCATTCCTGTTTAATGCTACTTATCTCCAGTACTCACTCCCATTATCCTCAAATCGTTTTCTACGTAGTCGCGCCGTCTGTTCCTAGGTCTTCCCAAATTTCTTAGACCTAAAGGATCGGCCTCGAATATTTGTTTCTGTGCTCATTCTGATGGCATTCTAGCTACATGCCCTGACTATCTTATACGTCGTGCTTTAATGAATTGAATTCGCTGTTAGGTCTGTGTATATATTGTCCATTTTCGTTTCTTATAGGTCCATATATTTTTTAATGTCATGATGAGTCGTATCCTAAAAATCCGCTGGCAAGATAGAATTTCAAATGAAGAACTATGGCGCCGTGCCGGCCAAGAAAGGATAGACGACCAAATCATGCTGGAGTCCACTGGAGGGCAACTGTTCTCGCCCTATATCCCATGAGGGATTAAAGGAGCAACTAGTTAGTCATGATGAGTCTGATTAGTTTTGAGGATAATCATAATTCCCTCAGCACTTGGTGCATACTCTCCCTCTTGGCACTATCGAATGCTTGTTTAAAATTAATTAATAGGATATATAGATCCATATTATACTCAACACATTTTTCCATGTTTTGCCGTAACATAAAAATCTGGTGAATAGTTCATCTGTTTATTCTGAAACCGCATTGGTATTCCCCGATGTTTGTGTTGGCGGTAGTTTTAACTCTTTCATAATATTACGTTAGACAGTACTTTATGCTGTATTTAATAGCATTATTCCTCTGTAATTCTCGCACGCTATTTTATCTCCGTTTTTATAGCTAGGTTACACTAATCCTGTGTTCCATTTCGCCGGAATTTTCTCTTCGTTTCACATCATACCTTTGCCACCAACCTTTATTAATTCAGAAGGTACGTTACCTTCCCCGGGTTCCTTATTATTTTTCAACTTTTCTATGGCACTCTTAACTTTACAGTGTATCAATGGCTCGCCATCGTCTACGTATAATCCTTCTTCATGGTTTCTGTTGTAATAAAATTTAAAAGCATCTTAAAGTATTGCCTTCACCTATCAACTATTTCATTTTCGTTTACTAATAACTCTCTATTCCCATCTTTGCAATTGATCAATTTAGGCTGGAATCCTATCTTTTGTACATTAAAGCTATGATAGAATTTTCGAATATCTACAGTTTTTATATACACTAGGAAGCACTTGAACACCTTCACTTGAACTTTCGATTTGAAACATGCTGTCAATGACTCTAGTCGTACTAACATTTTTCTTTAAATTGGTTCTGTTCCGTCATTTTACAGCTCCTAATAATGAAAATGACTGAAAGAAAAAAAATTCGTAATTTTTGCATTTGGCGTGCTTTGAAATAGGAGCACTTGATTACCCTCAGTCATTAAAAAACCCATAAAACGCACGTATTTTATCTTTTTTTTAATTTTTTTTTATTATTAGTATTTCGTTAGTCCTCCATTTTTAAACAGCTTCAAACAATCTATTTTCTAGTGATTTGTAAAAATTTTATATGAATGTAGAGATATTAGCTCGAAGGCATTATAAATGACAATTATTAGAGCTTGCCTATGATCAAACTGCCTTCCTTCTGCATAGATTTTTCTTGTAAGCCATCCTCAAAGATTCTCAAGGGTGTTCAAGTCGGGAGACAAAGCTGGCCAATCTAGAACTTTCACATTGTTGTCCGCAAACCAGGCTTTCACGCGTCTTGGTGTATGAATAGGCGCGTTATCTTGTTGAAGTATCCAGCCCCGCTCCTCGAACTTTTCATCAAAATAATTTTTTTGAATTTCCAAAAGATCGATGTAGTCGACCTTCTAAAACGATCATATCGATGGGACCCCCATAAGAAATGGCATCACCGAACCAAGAGCGGAGTGACGACGACATAGGAGCAGCTCCGATTTCCGCATATCATGAAAATAATGTTGAAAACCATCAGGACTATCCAAATTTAATGTTTGTTCGTCCGAAGTAATCACACATCCCACTCGCTCTTCCAACTTAGATGAGCTATACAAAATCTCAATCTGGCTTCGCTATGATGTTGAAGCAAACATGGTTTTTTCTGCAAGTTTTTGCGGGGAATATTTGCGGATTGCTTAATTATCCTTCCAAGTGTCCAAACACCCGCTGAAACTCCAGCTTTCTCGTTTATTTTCCGAGCGGTTGAGGTGGAGTTGGGCGCTTCATGTAAAATTGACCTACGATCTTGCTCTGTTGTCGCCTTGCTGTGCGGACCTTTCGATTTTGCACATAATTTTTGGGATCTTATAAAAAATTATTAATTGTCCAACAATTGGATCCTTGTGATTTCCCTGTTGGAATAATTTTCTTGTTTAAATGGAAGTATTTTGCCGATTTCTTGTTGGGATAGACTTCTACCACGACCCATATTTTTAATTTTGCACCCAAAAAACTTAAAATCATTATTTAAAACAAGTAAAAATCCAATTTAATAAAAATTTCTTAGTTTTACAGCTCTTTTATGTTATGAATAACTGAAAGAAACTGGTGAGGGTAATCAAGTGCTCCTCCTTCAAAACACGTAAAATGAAAAAAATTGGATTTCCCGCTACCTTTTTTTTTCAGTTATTTTCATTATTAGGAACTGTGAAATAACGGATCAGAAATAATTTAAAATATGATTAGCACGAATAGAGTCACTGCAGCACGTCTCACATTTCAAGTGAGGGTAATCAAGTGCTCCCTAGTGTATGTACGCGCGTTTTTTCGCACGCTTTTTTTGATGTAATCTTCCTCATTTCTCCGTGTATTTTGTTCTAGCACTTTCAACGTAGTCGAATTTTTTATTCTTATAGCGTCGATGCATTTCGCATCAAACACTGTTCTTTTCTTCTATGTTCAGCGTGTCCAATTGTATCTTCTGCTGCTTAGGTTAAAGCTAATTCGATTGTTTTCCAATTGCAAAGTCAGCAGTTTTCATTTATTAGAAAGCAATTATATTTAAAGGAGCATACTTCTGGCCTTGAACCGTTAATAAGAGTTTTGGCTGTTGTTATATATTTATTATTTTTACATTTGAACCAACCTGAAAAACTAGGAATTGGGATTAGTACTTTGCAGAATCCTTCTCGGTCCTTTCTGTGGCGATCATAGTCCCAACATTAATTTCCACGTACTTCACTTACATATTTAGATGGCTTTACAACCGAAATTCCGCGTTGTCCTTTCCCAGCTACTCTTTCCAGCAGTCTATATTTCGAGCTGATATCTATTTTGTTACCTATAACAAGCTCTGGGACTTCTCTGGGGTTGGCAGTCCTTTCATTCTTCTTACTATATTTCTTTCTACAGCTTGCCATTCGGCACTCTAGATAGAACCATCCACAGTATACAAAGGCTGCATTCGAAAATTCAGCCACCTGGGCAGAGTTGGCAGCACATCATTCAAAAAATCAAACCGCTGCACCCGGGCATATATGCCCTGCAGCCGATACTTACCTCTAAGCTCTAGAATATCATATAAAAAAATTAAATTTTATTAAATTTTTTTTCAGACTATTTGAAAATCTTCGTATGCTTCCACATGCTCCGGGCGTACAAGTTCAGACAATTCCTGAAGATAATGTAAATGATGAATCTGAAGATGAGGATAAAGTGGACAAGGACGAAAGGATATTACAAACTGATAAAGATAAACGCATTGTTCCAGATAATGAATTTTCAGATTCAGAAGACGAAGGTGAAGGCGGCCGACGTGACAATCGATCATATAAAGGTCAACGGAAGAGACCACGTCTTGATAAAGATGCCAAATCTGATAATTCCGAAATGAAGGATGAAAAAGATAATAAAAGTAAATATTATACAGAATAAGTAGAATTATAAGTAATTGTTTTTTTTGCTTTTAGTGGACATTACAGAGAGTGAAGACAACAAAACAGACGATCTTAAAAAAGAGGCAACAGTTATGACGTGATAAAATTGAAGATATTCTTTTTTTAAAGATACCGATTTTTTTAAAATCAAATATCACTATTTTTTATAATTTTTGAAATATTTAAACAACCTGAAAAAATATGAAAAAAGTATTTTTTAACGCTTATAATGTGCATGTTTTGATCTCAGCTGTTCAGTTTTTAAATAAGTGGCATTTATCCCTTAATTTTTTTGTTTGTTTATCTTTTGAGTATCTTTCATTTTTAATCATGATTTATTTTATTCATTAATGATTGTAACTCCCCCCGGCTCCGGTTATCTCAGAATTTATTTTTGAGAGAAAATAATGCAATAAAACCAACAACTACATAAATGTGTACATATATAATATATTGATAATTTGTGTCTTTTATTTGATATATCATTAGCAGTCGACAAACTGACTTCAAAAACACACAAACAAAATAAAAGAAAAACAATTTTCGATATTATTGCATAAGTTGAAATTACAATTAAATAAAATAAATAAACTAAAGTAATTTATTTTGAAATTAATTCAAAATTTTTATTATGCCTTATATATATTCCCATCAATTTAATGAGGCTATGTGATATCTCTTCCACTGTTGTAGCTGTGCGCCACCATTCAGGGATGATTATACTGAAAATGATTTATTAATTGTGGAATAATTGCAACTGATTATAATCAATTTTTCAGCGTTGTTATTGGCATTAATCTAATCATTATAAATTAATATTAAATTTCGTGTGGCTGAAGTTAATTGGTTAGTTATTTTTTTTATTTTGTGTTTTGGTTCAATGATTTAAATTTGTTTAATTTAGGGAGGTGATAGGTATTTTTCCTAGAACAAAAACCTTGTTTTATAATAAAACATGATTAATATTTCATAAAATACCTGGTCGTAGATAGATACTCATTGTCATTTATTTCCAATTACGATAATTACAATCAATTTGTTGATATAATAATTTCGAATGGAATTTGAAGTGTGTGAGAACATTATTCGATAACCACTATATCGATTAATTTAAAATTTTGCATTGGGTTAGCGCTTAATATGGTATGATAGTATGGTTAGGTTTTAATTTTATGCAGGTTCAAGCCACTTCATTTCATTACAATTATGAATTTCTTTATAAATTTACTTATAACTAAATTGAAGCTATTGTAACTTACATTATTTAAAGCACGCACTTACTTTTATTCAATGATAAACGGTTTAATTTAATTTAATACTTAATAAAACAAATTGCCGCAATGCTGTAAATTATCGCAATCTGCTTATTATGTTTTACAATCTGTATTGTGGTTGTCGAATAGAAAAAAGGGAGAAAAGTAATTATATTATTAGTTTGGTGAAATTTATGCCATGCCTGGAATTTATATCCAGGAAAGTCCAGTTGTATTAGTTGGATTTTATACATGTTGCCCGCCTCACCGGTAGGTGAAAAGTTCTCAAGGTTGCGCCGCCCGCCATGATTCATACCTACAGCCTTTTCTCTAGAAATCTGTGGAAGATTGGGGAAAAATTAAAGCATAAGCGGTTTTATTGGACATTGACTTAATTTTATGAGAGGGTGGGTAAAACACATAGATTGCGTATGTGCCTTTTAACATAAGTGCCACCAACTTTCAACTGCACGACTCGTCTCCAGGGTAGAAATTGGTGACTCTAGCGAGAGCCCATTTACAGAGTGGAAGCTGATTATCCCGTATTAGCGCGAAATCGTCTACCTTGATTTGAGGTTGCTCTGTTTACCATTTTCTTCTTTGCTGCAGGTAGTTATGATAATCCTTATAGTACCACGTTGTTTAAAAATGTCGCACCATGGTCTGTACGTGAACCCATCGATGAAAGGGGCTACTTCCGGTTAAATCAAGTTGTGTTGGCTCAGGAACAGACAAGGGAGCACACCCCATGAGGATGTGTCCGGGGGTCAATGCAGCGATGTCCTCTGTCATTCAGAGGGCAAAACGGGACGGTGCTGTACGGCAGCGGAAACACCGCACGCATTTGCGACAAAGAGTACGGTCTAGCGTCTATAATCTAGAATTTGGAACTAAGGTGTTGTAGCATAAGTTGTGGGCCTCCATGGAGGGTTTTCTTATGTGCATCAGCTAAAATTAACGTATCTAGATACGAATATGATGGTAGGATGACTCAAAATACGAAAGATATGAATTACGTAGGCGTCCTCCTACTCTTAGAAGGTTATCTTTATCTAGTATTGGGCGTAGAGTAAGAAGCTTGATTTGTTTTGTTAGCGGTTGTCTGAGTTGAACTGACCGTATCTCTTCATGGAAATAAAGATGCTGAACGTGGCCTATCCAGAAGATGAGTGAACATTCTAATTCGGCAGCTGTTAAGGAAGAGGTAATTTCATTGTTCTTATTCTTTGAATTAAGTGCGAATCGTTGGCACCAAGCACTTGCATTCTTGAGTGGAATTATCAAATTTGTCGTATTTTGCTCGATGACTTTTTTCATTGTTCAGCTTTGCAGAATGCCTGGGGAATTATCCTGGAATGCGATTAAATTTGTCCGTCTGTCATCGGATGTCAGTCCGTGAGTAAAGCAATTGACGGATGCGCGGAATTTGTTTGTTTGTTTTAAAATATTCTTGAAACAATTTTTCGCATCAAAATGTCAAATTATTTTGATAAATGAAGTTGGCTGGCTGAATATAATTTCGTTGTAGTAACGAATTGCACATGAAATTTGGGTCCATTTAATTTTTATTTGTCCTAAATTAGAACTTTTATATTTCCATCTTTATTCTGGGTTTTAAACAGTTTATAGTTGGATACTTCATTCCTTAAGGTGCCTATAAACATTTTTCAAATAGGATTAAGTCCAAACTTACAGTAGAAACTTTATTTGGGACTGCCAACGTAAAGCTGGCTTCCCACACTGCGCGATTTTGCAGATTATCGCGCACGGCCGAGGGCCGACGTCCACGGACAGTCACGCACCGCACCGAGGCTCTTACAACGCCATTGTGTCATTCCAAAATGCAAAGTGAAAGAGAACGTATCACTGCAGCTGTGGCCCTTGTGGTATTATTTAGATATAATCATTATATTATGTGCTCTGGTAAAAACAAAGTAAAGAAAATGAAGCCACGCTGGTTGATGTCAGCGTACAACAAAAGTCGTACAAGGTATGCAATTGCTAAATTAAATAATTGTTAATATGGGATTACTTTTTTAATTATTATTTTCCGATATAACAGGACTAATATGCTCTAAGATTTCAGAAAAGAACAGCAATACATTTTTGTCATGCTCGCCTGTGTTTATTCGAACGACCTCGGATCTCGCACCTTTGAAGTTACCGATTCGCGGCGGATCCTACCCACCGCTACAGGCCTTCACGGACGACACTCTTCCCATGGTGATCCGCCCGCACCGGTCCGTGATATCACGCACCATGGGAAGCCAGCTTTACAGCGTTAACCTGTGTATTTTCAATCGGGCCATCTATGTTTGAATCTTGCGTCGTCAGGGTTTCGTAGGCGAATGAAAAGGCGGATATCCTGACCAGACAGGACTTTTATTACGAGGTAGTGGTGAGAATCTATCATCCGTAGACCGCCTGTAAGGCCCATACCTAAGACAGGAGACTCCGCTTGGTGCCCCCACTCAGACGGTAGTTAGATTCCTACTGACTAAACTCACCAACCCTTTTGCATGACGTTTAAGTCCAGACGGGCATAAGTCGTAAAGGCATTACTTCAGCCTGGGGTCAACAACGTGATCCTTAAAAGGGCTCCTTGAAGGGGTTCTCTCCGGAGCCGGAATACCACTTCACTCCGCTCTCTTTGCGGAAAAGGTGACTTCGACAAAGCTCGATACCCAAGTCCCTGACTACGGGAGTGCCCAAATGGAAGATTGTCATTATTCTAGTCTGAAGCTCGTGCCTCTCGGTTAAGTGGGTGGGTTAGCTATCTGCTGCCTACTATCTCTCCTGGAATTTCTTTGCCTCGAGAAGATATGAGCCTGTTTTTCATTTTCTTTGTCATAATTTCGCATCATCGAGGAGCACGATCTCGTTGTTGAACGTGGCCTGGCTGGACCAGGCTAGTCTGAACCACAAATCACTTGGGCAAGCTGCCGAACCTAATTCACAACATCTGGTCTACAAATTTACTAGTCACTAGTCAAGTGGTTCAACTGGTGGCCGAGGTACTTTTAGAAACTCACGCTTCAATAAGTAAATATGTTTTTATTTTTGTAGAGGTTTAATTTAAATTTTTTATTTAAGTAACTTCGCAGGACTTTAAAGTTTTTACGTTATAAATTTCCTGCGAATCCCATCGACCCTTGACTTTTTCATTTTTTGTTCAATATTCCATGAATTCAAAATATCCAAGAATTATTTCCCCTTCTGTTTTTGAAGCGTCTTCAATCAAAGATTTTCTGGCATATATTTCCTTTTAACTGAGGATTTAACTTACCCTTAGAATTGTCCATTTGGCTGGAAAGTTCACTCGAATCCACTTATTTCCGGGAACATTTCAATATCCACTCATAATTAAAAGAGCGCACTTTCTTCTCGTCGAAATAAGATTAAAATACGACTTTATCAATTTGGAATGAGCAAGAAGAACTCAAAACAGTATGGGAAACTTTAAATCAATGTTAAATTAAAACAAACTCCTTAATGAATTTTTAAATAAGAGATTTGAATTTGTGAAAATAAAAAAAACAGGAGTTTAATCGAGATGAAAAGAGTGAGGTCGTCATTTTAGAGATGGGTGGATATTCTCGGATGCTGTAGAGTGTAGAGGATACCTGGATTTAAGTTGACGTGCTCCTCTCAAGTCCTCAACTTTTAGAAGATGTTCCTTAGCATCATAATGAACTTTTGTCTGCTACCCCGTTGCTTAATTAATACAGTTTAATTTAAAATAAATTTAAGAGCTTTGAAACTTTTGTTGATTTTTGCCTTTTATTTTAACTTTTTCCTTTTTTCGTACTTGTTAGAAAGAACATAAACTTTTTTTCCATCCTCAAAGCGAAAAATTTTTTTAGTTGAAAAATTGAAATAAAATTTGTAAGTGATTTTACGTTCGTTTTTTTTCTGTACCTTACGGAGTTCAGGGTGTGCAGGGTTTTTGTACCAACAAGGCCCAATCTGGGGATGCTAGAAAAATTCCCAGGGTTGGTAGTCGTAAAGTTGGATTTTTTCCAAACCATGATGTAGCCAGCCACTCGTCAGGTGCCTTCGTTTCCACTGAATATGGCGGATCGAGATAAAAGTGCTTCGATAAAAAAAACAGAAAAGAAAGAAACCCCTAGTCGTAACGTGTTAGCCTAATCTTATAGAGGTGGGTGCATGGCTATATAATAATATGAAAGGGGATAGCCCTAATAAGGCGAGCAATGAATCTAAATGGGTAATAAAAGGTATGATAACAAGACCATCAAATTTTGATTAGTTGGGCGGTAGAACAAATTTCAGAGTTAGTTTGCTCATCAGTGCTGTGGGGGTAACTTAAATTGCAGTAAAAAATATGAGATCCTTGATTTTGTATCCTGTTCTAGTGCATTTTACAAGGGAATTATAATTTATTTTTTCGTACCCATATTTAAGTTAAGTAACTTTATTAATTTTGAGTTCCAAGTTACAAAATGTGATTTTACTACAATTTTTTAAGGGTAATGTGAGGATCTTATAGCGATGCTAATCGCTCGATTTAGTACTTCTTTCCACATTATTACTTCCAAAGCAATATTAAAAAGTATTGGTGCGATCGCATACCCTTGTCGTCGACATGATTTTTAAGACAAGTTTATTGAATTGGAACCTTGTATCTTGACTTGTGTTCTACGTTTCTTCGTCGTCATTTTACACACTTTCATCAGCGTTTTCGGGAACCCTGTAAGGGTTAACCTAAAGGAATGGCGTATTGGAACTAGCGAAAGCGCTTGATGAAATGAAGCCAAGATTTCCATCTTTGTTCGCTTTAAATTCTTCTCTGCCACCCCTGCCCCAAAGTGTTCATTTGACTCAATGGACATGAACAAATTTCAAAAATGTATGCGGCAGTGATTTCTCTTCCAGAGATTGAGGAGATATTCATTTCGCCACCTTCTTTTGAACGAGTGATAAGTACACAATTCACAGGTTACGATATTCTCCACCGGTTACCTGTTGCTGTTATCTATTCTTGGAGTAGACGTGTTCGGCAGATTCAAAAAGTGTGGGAGTTCAAAGGAATCAAAGTCGAGACGGTCATCCCCACAATATGTTAATGGCCTGGAATTCACTATATCCTCTATCTCGGTCAGTAAGGTGTGGAACTCAACCTTAGATAAGAGGGTTTGCCCGATAGCTGCCTTTAGAGCTTTTTTTCATCTTTACTAGTATTTCCAAAATCCCTCCCTCCCCCATCGAGAAGCTCTGCCAACAATGAATTTCCAGCGTGTTCCGTGATTTCGTAGAAAGTCATACAGTTTGTCGTCGTTACTAGATTCCTTCGATTTTCATATCTCTAAAGACCCCCATACACGATCAAATTGCATGAAAATCCAGATTTTCATCAAACCCATGCACGCAACGAGTTTTGATGGGCCGACAGGCTCGCAACCGATAGTTTTGGTTGCATACATCTGCGCTTCGATGTACATCTAAATTGATCGTGTATAGGGCCTTTACGCAGCTCTTTTGAAGGTGGTAGCATTGTCCTCATAAATGACACCAGGAGCATCTCGTCGTGCAATAAAAAGGCTTAGTGCGAGGATAGCGCTTTCCGTCGACAAGTCATCTGTAAATTTTAGATGTACGACTCGTAGTGATGTACATGTGCATAGTAGGATAAAGACCTTTCTTTTCTGACCTTGCGAATCCTTGGTATAGAGTGGTCCAGCGAAGTCAAGACCTTTTACATTAAAGGGCCGTCCATCGAAGTATTTTGTAGATGGTGCAACGTTTTTCAATGGTTTTCACCAACTGCCGTCCTGTGGGTATCCAAAATTTTTCGCAGGCTTGGGAGTACCAGCAAGGCTGCTCAGTGGAATGTTTTAACATAAACATCTTCAACTAAAAGCCGGCTTCGAAGAACTGAATCGAGATTTTTCTCCCAGTCATTCAAGGTATCATATGACGTGATCTCCCAGCCCCACACCATCTTTGCCGGTGTCCTCCAGCGGTCAATTTTATCACCCATTTTATCATTTCTAATCTTCATAAATTAACTACTTTCTCTCCCTTCCAAGAGTGTTGAGCCGGGCTTAGACGAGGCAGTACATTTGCCCCTTACACGATTTAAATTGTACTGAGGATTTAAATTGTACTGAATGTCCTACTGGTAGAGCCTGTATCGAAATGAATGAAGCGAGGTGTGATTGTAAATGTGATTCCTTCTTTTGCGGCAGTAAAATATCCAATTTAAACTGAGCCGTGGTGAGATTATGAATACGAACGGGATGGAGAGACATTTCTTACATTTTCCGAGGAAGTAAAATTTTGTACTGAAGAGACAATCTTACATTTTTCGAGGGAGCGAAGTTTTGTACTGGAGAAACATTTCTTACTTCTTTTGCGGTAATTTGCAACTAGAAATTAGGCTAGGTTGGATTGCAAAATATAAATATACGGTCACGGAAAACTAATTAGAAACAGTTTCATAAAAATTGCATTTATACAGTTTTTATGTAGGAATCAAATGAAAGAATTCCCACCACTTCTTAAATTTTTTTTAAATATATAATGGTGGGCCTATTGAAGGAAACACACATAAAACATAAAAAATGTATAAATGCAATTTTTATGAATCTGTTCCTAATTAGTTGTCCGTGGCTGTACATTGTGGAGGCATAGATTTCTTACTCGCTCTAAGACAGTTTAATGCATATTAGAATTAAACTTGTAAAAATGCTTTTCATTGGTATTTAATTTCTTTCTTTTTTTTAATTTGCTTGTTTTTGTCTTTTTGGCACCTTCATCTCGCCTCATTTGAAGTATGACATTGTACTGGCTCAAAGGAAAAAAGAGGCACCTCTTACAAACTCATTTTATAATTATGTCCTACCCAATACTACTTCCAACCCACTTCACAGCTTAGCTGATGACAGGTTTCTGTGTTAATCATACTCCAGACCCTGTCTTGACGATCGCGGACCTATGTCCAACTGAATCAATCGACATTCTCGATTGGGCCTGCAAAAATCGTGTCGAATTCAGTGCCTCTAAAACGAAGTACTGCAACATTTCGGCGTAGCAATGAGATTAGACTTGCGAAGGAGAGACCACATATTCCAAATGTCCCGTGCCGTTATATTACGCAGTCTGTATTTCCAAAATCCCTACAACATCCAAGAAGTCAAACGCAAGGTTTATCGCCATCTGCTTCAACACCCTCCTGACTCCTCGTAACCTGAAACCTCTACTATACTTTGAACTACAATACATTGGCCCCTATTCCCATAGTTACGTCACCCATTAAAAAATGTGACAAACCAATTTCGTATTCTCGTAGTCACCTGTTGTAGAAAAAGTGACGGTATTTCTATAAACATATTTCTTATCCTTTGTCACTATCCATTTTAAAAAATTGTAGCGTCACCTACAAATTCCAAGTGATAAAAAATTACAATTTTCAGTGACATTTGCTACAAAAAATGACTTCGAGAATACCACACCTAAATTTGTCACATTTTCTCTCATTAAATTTTTCCTTGTCACTCGACTATGAGAATACCACTTTAAAAGTGACGTGACAAAAAATGTGAGGTGAGAAAAAAAGTGAGGTGACTATGAGAATAGGGGCCATTGACATTACACCATGACGTGACCAGCGACATGATGGGCTGATACTACAAACGGTACTTGTCACATAAAACAGGGAAACAGTTTGGGATGACCACGAATTGGGTTTGATGAATAGCATACCGATTGTTGTCAAAAATACTGCACACTAACATATTCATAGTAAAAAGTTCAATCAGCTAATATATGGTGATTTAAATAGTCATTTGAACCAGCTGAATTTTGCCTTTTACACCAGAGAATACTTTGTGTTTTGACAAATGAAAGATCAAATGTTTGTTGGCATTCAATCTTCCTGTACAATTTAGTAGACAATGTTTTCTATTTTTTAACCGACCACGAAAGGCTATGGCCCTATTTAGAAAATACCTTACCGAAAATTTCCTTAAACAGATCAATTTTTGGGGATCGTTAGGATAACAACGATCTTTAACTGTTGCCAAAAAAAGAAATATAAATGCTTCAGACTGCTAGTGTGCCCTGTCAGCGCCTAAACGGCTGATTCGTGGAAATTTAGTGTGAAAAAGAACTATAATTTAATGATCCAGCCCATCTTCATCTTCAAAGACCATTCCAAAATAACAATAAAAAGATACTTGGCAAAATGCATTGATTGCCGGGCCGGAAGCTGCAGGCCGGCATTCACTGATCTTTTCTATCGGCATTCGAAGTTAAAAGCCTGGTACCGACTATGCCAGTATTTTAGTCGAGTGGCGAGTAATTTACTTTCCACTAAACGTATTAAAACGTATTAGTAGCTAAAAAGTGTCCGAACACAGTGCATTAGTAAGTAAAGTGTCAAAATGAACAGACGACAGGATAACAAAGTAAAAATTAATAAATTAATTTTGCATGGCATTTTCGTATCAGCTCAAGAAAACGGCTGAAAAAAGTTGGTTCACACTAGTCTAGTGGCTTATCAAATAATTAGTCAGTCATGGCATCCTGCCGAAAAAATAGAGCATGAATGGATTGACTCTCCTGCTAGCATTGTAAATCGATCCATTTTGCACCTCGGAGTTTTTACATTACACCTCAAGTCTCCATCTACATTTGTCATATCTTCAAACAATCTAATTTTATTTTACTGGAATTGAAAGTAACTTAAATTAACTAAATTAAAATAAAAATACAATATTGTTAAAATTTTAAAATAAGTTTACTTTTAATACACAACTCAATAATTTAAAACTTACAAAAAAATCGGGGGACGGACAAAAATCAATTGCTCCCTTCACAACAAAAAAATACACAAGTTCAGTCCAATGAAAGAACTGATTCTATGCTATTTCGATTTCTAGGCTGTAAGCGAGGACCTCCTAAGTAACTAATAGGATTCAAAAATTGCCTACGAGATTCATCTATAAAAACCGCGTGGGCATTTCGTTTTGGGTTCTGTGTCGGCTTAAATGGAAGAATTTTTACATTTGAAATGCTTAAACTTTCTAGACTTTTTGTCGAAGGCTCACTATCTATAGGCGATGGTACATCTTCCATCATGTTCTGCGGCAGTTTAGTTTTATATGGTTCCATGTAGTCATCCTGAGATATTCATTTTTTAGCGGTTATCGGTATGCTTTTTTAGTTAATACATAGAGGAGAGAAGAACATATTAAATGATGTTTTTTGTAAATAAAGATGTTAACGATGTATTTTTGGTTTTTGTTGATTAGTTACTGTGAATTTTTTTGTATTAAAATATTTAACAACGAAACAAAATGTGAATCACAAAAAAAACACAAAACAATTAGTAGGTACATATGTATGTATGTTAGAATACATTGCTAAAACGATCTTAATTAATCTTTAGACCAGTCATATTGCATATAGACTATTAATCAGAAAAAAAAACAATATTTTCTATCATCTGCTTGGTAACTCCACTTTTGAATTTTATTAAATCTTGATGTCAAAATAATTTATTGACTCTTAACTGCACATATTCAAAACAAATTGCTCTGATAATAGTCATTTAGAAGTTTTAATACTTCTTATTATCAGAGCAATTTGTTTTGAATATTAACTGTACATATTATACGAGCCAATAAATTATTTTGACATCAAGATTTAATAAAATTCAAAAGTGGAGTTAATGGATTTGGGAAGTGAAGCACTCATTTATTATGACTATGAATCATGGGCGTAACTAGAGAATTTTTCTAGGGGGGCAGGTCCTTTGCGCTCGAAATGCAAAGCACTACTATGTCAAGAAATTATCAGGAATTGGTCAATGAAACACAAAATATGTATTATTCATCCAAATTTATTGTATCGCCTTCCAAGTAGTGCCTCCCCGAAATAATACACTTACGCCAACGAATAAACGCCTTTTTGGAATCGACTTTAGTACTCGCCGAGAATTCTCTCATCATCTATCGACTAAAAACGGGTTCCTCGAAGTGGCAATATGAATTTTGGAAAAGAAATACGGTGACCTTTCGATAAGATTTGTAGAGTTTTTGGCCAGAAATTCGTTCACAATGATAGCTTTGATAGATGGTGCATTATCGTGGTGCAAAATCCATGATTCTTTTAACAAATTGGCCTTTTTCGACGAATTTGCTTTCTTAAACGCCGTGTGCCGCTCAAATAATATCTTTTATTTACTGTCTCATCTTCTGGCAAGAATTCCGAGTGCACAACACCGCGGTGATCGAAAAAAACTAGCAAGATCACCTTTACTTTTGATGGACTCTGACGTGCTTTTTTCGGTTTCGGCTCAGTTGGAAGGTGCCATTCCGAAGCTTGTTGACTGGTTTGCATGTAAAACTCGTAAGCCCATATCTCGTCACCAGTTATAATGCGTTTTATGAATGTGGGGTCGGGAATGACTCGTTCTAACATGTCTTCAGCGACCTTTACGCGATTGAGTTTATGCAGAAAATTCCAGCTCTTTTGGCACTAGTGGAGCGGCAACCCGTTTCATGCCCTTGGACGGATGCACCCTCCGCAAGCCATCCCTAGATGTAGTTGCCATTTCATTCCCCACACCCCAGCAAATGGTCAAAAATTTCTGCCACTAGTATTTAACGATTATTTAGCACTACTAGAGCCTACATACCCAGCGACAAACATTTTTTTCAATTTTAACCCTTTTGTTACCCCCAAACCCTCTATCTTCAAAAGGGCTCATTTTCCGGGCTAGCGAGTGTCCATACGTTTAACTGCGTTTCACACGTATGTACGAAATATCAGCTTTAAGAAAAGGACGTAGGTCTGGCGGGCCTGGGCTCTTGGACTATAAGTACACTATTCAACTTCACTTTTAAGGCCTTTTTTAAACGAGCTGCATTCGACGTGAACGTTCTCTATAATCATTTCTGCAATTTCTACATCGTCGAAATTTTTACGCTTTGAACGTTCGGCCCAATTTTTGAACAAATTTGGACACAAGCATCGGTGGTTCAGTGGTAGAATGCTCGCCTGCCACGCGGGCGGCCCGGGTTCGATTCCCGGCCGATGCAGTGAGATTTTTTTGATCCCGTAACTATTTTTTGTCTTCCATATGCTAGTTTTCGTATGAATAAGCGCAGATAAGTCTTTCAAATAAGCAAGAAAATCCTTATTTTTTTTATATTTTCTATTAGCTTCACCTGTAAGTTGTATGTAAACAAATCTTGCAACTCAATTTTGAATCTATCGCCGCTCTTTTCCTGATCTCTATAAATATAAATGACCTGCCAGCAACCCTTCCAACCCACTTCACATCTTCGATGATGACGGTATTAATTTTCTCGGCATTATAGGGCAATTTGTCATAAATGGGTTGATTAATTTCCGTTTCTACGTGGAAAAATAGGGAATGGTTGTTAGCGGTTAATAACTCTTGAAAATGTTCCTTTCATTTTACCCGAATTTTTTCATCTTCTGTCAGTACTCTGCTATCGTTATTTTAAGTTAAAAGCCATTCTTCTCGTACTTTCGACCTTCTAAAACTGTCTGTTAACAGCATAACCAAGCTTCATTCTAGATTCCTACCGCTTTTTTCCATTGATAGTCACAGGCATTCTTCGTCGACGGATCGTGCCGGATAGTTGCACATTTTTCGACCTTCTGCCAGTTTTCTTCTACATTTTCAGCTTCAGTTGTTCATCATATTTTCGCAGATTTTCGTCTTTGCGTTTCACATTTAAGATGTCTTGCATTGGATATTTCATGTCTAAACTTTGCTTTAATCATGCAGTGATCAGTTCCACAGTCCGCTTCCCTACATAATTTAATATCACTAATGTTTTATGAATATCACTTTCTTATTAGTATGAATATCGCTTTTGTTAGTATTTTTGTGTATCTTTGTATATGTGCTTCCGTATTATAGAGCGAACAAATGAACATAAAAAAAAATTGTTTCGTGTTCTAATCACAAAAATTGTTCTGCTAAATAAAAAACAAAACTTTTATCGTACTTGTAAATAAATAAATAAACTTGTACGACTATCGATTTACCAATTTATGAACCGTAACGTAATTCTGAAACCCTACTACGAAAACTATACCGTCTTAAATTTCTAAGAAACCTACAACCGATATCCAAGCACCTTTCATAGGAAAAAAATTTGCTCGAACTTAAATTAAAGCCGGAAATTATTGGAGTTACTCCGTTTGTAACATAAATATTTAAAAAAGAAACTTTTCCGCACCTTTTTCTCACAAAAAGAAATCTAGGATTCTCCATTATTCCAAGAAAAAAAAATAAACTTTTAAACATTTTTTTTGTATCCTCTGACAGGTCTACAAGGAAAATCTCCGTAAAAGTGAAGAACGTGTAATTGACCTTTCTAACAACTCCATAAAGAAAACTCTTAAGGAAACACACACTGGGACTTGGGATGTGCCCCCGTGTCCCCCCAAAACAATTGTTGAACAAACTTGTACTACATCGTCGAGGTAAAACGAAATACCATATTTTTAGAGTGTGCTCCTTTTTTTCTACACTCGCATTTGAAGGACGGACAACCTTCCAGGTTAAGGACCAAATTTAAGGTTCACGAGTAGTAATTCAAGCAATAATCTCAGTATATAAAACAAGGTCATTAGAGCACTTTCCTCTTTGTATGTGTCAACCAGAAAAGAATATATCCTTACAAGCTGAGCTTATACATTTCAGCTATATTCGGTTTTGTTGTTGTTTTTTGGCTGCGATGGCTTAAGGCGTAATGGTCATAAATTTTGGAATAAGTATGACATGTGGTGAGCCCGAGAGTAAAGCTGGAAAATGAAAAACTACTGCACACGGGTTCTACTTTGAAGGTTTATGTAGTGAAGTGGGCCACCCGTACTACATATAAAAATATCGTTTGGGATGAGAGAGAAACGAAGGATATATAAGGATATATGTATCTTTGGCAAACAATTCAAAAAAACACTCGTGGGGGGGGCTCCATTGGTCCACATATTCTCCACCTTATTTAAAGTTTAATCAACAGCAATCTGGCAGCTATATACCGATGTCCACCCATAACGAACGAAAATGGAGGGAGCGCAACCAGTGAGTCTTCCTTTTTAAATTGGAATTTTGTGGCACTAGAAAGGATAAAATCGCTGTCGTGTGAATGTAGTAAGGATGGAATCGGGGGCGAGGATGAGATGAATGAATGAATGAATGAAAATAAAAAAAAACAAAAAATACTCCATATGTTCACAACTTGTTTTATCACAAAAAAAAAAATACAATTCTAGAGGCTATGAACGGAGCATTGTGGGACTGTAGTGACCGTTTGCTGCCGATTCGGTTTCATCAATTTTGAATGGCAACTGGGTCATGTTATTCTGTGCTATCGACGGCGGACCCCATGATACTTGCCGCGGTCGATTTCTTGATTGTAATGATGCCTGATTTGTTTTCGATGCTAATTTTGCCTGAATAAATAAAAACAGGATTTCGAATAAAAACAAATTATTATCCTTTAAGTATTCGGATGCATTTTTATACTTAGGCATCGCTGTATAGCTTATCATGCTCTTCTTCTACAATCAACTAATGCAATATCATATTTCAATTTGCGACGTCTCATGCACAATCACAATCCAAAAGAGTGGATTTTATTTGTAAGATAGACATACAGAAAAAAAATAATAATATACAGAAAAGTTCACAAGCTTCCTCCGGGCAGCAACAAAAAATATATTAATATCTCGGTGTAGATATTGTTGGTGAATGTTCTTACTCCTATGACATTTTATTGTCACCAGTTCCGCCATAAGTCGGTCCTCACTAAATGCTTGTCCAAAGTAAAGTTCCCCCATAAATCCCCAAAATGCGAAAGTTCTTTGACAGCTGCATGTGTTGCCTCTCCTCTGCACATACAAGTTTTTAGCTCTCTAGAGACTTGCATTTCCATTGACAACGTGCAAACGTCAGAAGAAATTTTTTTTTGGTGGGAAAGGACCCACACAACATGGTGCCAAAAGTTACCACCCCCAAAATTGTAATTTCTTAGAGTTATTTTTCTTTTAAGAGTAGTTTAAGAGGGATTAGAGCAAAAAATAATATAAATTCAAAATAATTAGAATTTTGGTAGTAGACGTAGATTCAAGGATAAAACTGTGGTAAGGTTTGAAAATTAATGGTCGATGGAACGATGTTTTACATGTTTTGGGTGTGGACATTCCAAATTTACTCTGTTTTGGTGGAAGATAACAAATTTTAATTTATTTTAAGAGCCATTAGCTCTTGTTTTTATCTTGGAATAATATCCAACATTATAACATCTTCCTTCAGATTTTCAATTAATTATGCCTAGTAGAGCCTCGGTGATGTTTTACATTTTTAGAGACAGTGTGTGATTTACTTTTTACGCGTTTAAAATGTGTTAATATTTAACACGCGAAAAGTGTGTAAATTTAAAACACTTAATGCGTGTGTTTGTAACACACCAAATATGTATTACTTTGGAGCTTTTGAGTGAAGCTTTTTTAGCGTTTGCGGGGAGTAAACTTAGAAAAATCGCCACCGTAAGCTTAAAATTTTTGATGTAAACTGCAACGACTTGTCTCGACGCCCTTCTGTTACCGACTGACTATAAAGAGAGGTCGTGCAGCTCTGTCATGATTTAAGTTGTCCTCTCATGTGTGGTAATTTAGTGAAGTGTGTGAAATGACACATAATGTTTGATTTTCACACGTTTAAAGCCTAGTATGGAGTTCGAACGGAATTCCGTTCCCCATATAAAATACACGTAAAAAGATGCACGGAATTCCGTTCACCAAATTTTTCCGTGCCCTTTTTGTTTTATGAGTACGCAGTTCGAACGGAAAAACTATTGGTAATATTTAGCTTGTGCAATTCTCTAACAGGTGGCTTGTAGGGAATTGGAGGCTTGTTAGACCATTATTCCGTGTTGTGTGTTAGGTAATTTTGACAGGAAGACTGAAAAACAGCTATTGCCGTCAGTTCGTGGTTTTATATGTGATTTTTAACAGTCAGCTGTTCGCTTTTCTCAACTGTTAGCTTTTCTCCACGGTATTCTACACGCAATTTTTCCGTGTACAAATATTTACCAAAAATGCTGAACGGAATTCCGTGCGAACTCCATACTAGGCTTAAGTCGTAAAACGATAAAACGTTACAATTTCTTTAGCGTGTAAAAAATATTATATGCTGCATGTGCGTGATTTTTACACGCATGTCTTTTTATCCGCAATATTTTAACACGATTATCCGAATTTACATGGTTATGAAGTGTGTAGTGGGGTTAAATTTACCGTGTAGGACCAATAGGCTAGGTTCAGTTCCTTAATCCAGTCTTCTATCAGGGAGTTGGAGATGGATAAAGAGATGCCACGGAAGGGTTCTGGGCCCTGGGCCAACGCTTCCCTCGCGAACCTCTGTCTGCAGCCTCATTGTCTTTGATACCCCCGTGTCCGTGCCCAGCAGAGCGTTACTTCTTTTTTCAGCTTTTGGAATTTGCATTCTCCTTTAGATGCAAAATAAAATTTCAATCTTTTTCCCAATTCAACTTTAATCTAGGGGTGGTTTTACTCCCGCAAGGGTTGATAATAAATGTTTGGCTGATAATATCTATTCAACCAAATTTCAAGCAAAAACCAGAAAAAAAATTTTACAAACTTTTCGCAAATTTTTTTTATTCAAAGTTGATTTTTAAAATTGTAGGGGTAGTTTTAGCCCCTTAACGGTTAAAAAATAATTTATTTTTTCCTGACAATAAGCATTCAATCGAATTTGAAGCATAAAGTTGGAAAACCAATTTTTTACCTTTTTTTTTAATTGCAGTCGGTTTGGGGGTGGTTTTACCCCTTTAGGACTATCCCTTTTAATAAAATTTGGCTTGATTTGGTATAAATCAATCACCTTCGCAAATAAATATTGAAAAAAGTGAATTTCATTGGACTATTTTTGATTATTATTGAAATTATCGCGAAAAAACCCCACAGGGATGTTTTTGCATTTTTAAGGGTGACGCTGATATTTTAGGGCTGCGGGACCCCGGTTTTCGTAATCAGCGACCCAAAAAACATATAGGGAAAGAGCTTCAAAACTGTATTATGTTTCGACACCCAAAAGCGCGTTTTGAATGGACTAATAGCCGTGTTCATTTTCTGCTCTTTTTTACTCGTATTTGCTTGGAACTACTCCTGCTCTCACGCCGAATTCATAGGTTTTACTCAAATCGACAAATTTTGCGTTCCTTTAATTTTTTACTCCGGCTAATGAATACAATTTCCCCCAAAACTGTAACCTTTGACCGGGTATGGCCCCTTTTTTCCACCACCTCAGCGGTATGGCTGTTTTATTTTCGTTATAAGGATAGTACGAACTATCATTCCTGAAAATTTGAGCTTTATTCAAATGAGTAAAAATTTTCATCTTTACGCCATTTTCAAAAATTTAAGGGCGCTCACCCCACCACCCTCGTTTAGCCATACCGGTCATTTCTTACTTGGGAGGACCTAAACTAACATTTTGCAATTTTCCAGCCTTTTTCAAATGGGTATGTTGTCGAGGCCACTAGCTCTTAGGCCTTCCGCACACTTGTCCATAACATCAAAACAAAAACCGGTTTTATAGGCAAGGGGTCGCAGGGAAGAGTTTTCCTTCCATCATTTTCCATCATTTGTTCACCCAAATATTTTCTGGTTTCACCGTCCATTACACTAACACAAGCATGTTTTCGTTCTCGGCAAAGCTGCTTCGCTGTGCTTGCACCCCACACTACTCCCTCCATAGGCATTACAATCGTTACACGAAAATGATGGAGAAAAGTGATTTCCGAGTGTATTATTGAACTCATATTAAAACCGGTTTGAAATTATGGACAAGTCTGCGAAGGGCCTTAGACTATAAAAAGTGCATCCACAACCAGAGTAACGCAGACAGAACTCCACCGTGGCGGCAGCTCTTGACCTTGGCACTATTGGTGGAGACAGCCAGAGTAGAAGAAATAAGGCAGTCTCCATAGCGATTTTACTGTTTAGGAGGTGTAACCTCATTGATTTACCCTTTGAGTAAGCGAACTGAGAGCTATGTAGAGGAAGAGAGAGAACCAGCTTGCACCTGATATGAAGGTCCACCCACCTTTCGGTCGTTTTCAAAATAAAAAATGGTTAAGCTGATAGGTAGGTCTATACGACTTATGCCGCACAAGAGGTCTGTTCTGAAGAGAGGAATTTTTGGAGTCTAGTTGCTGCTGATAGAGGCTGCAGGGTCTTACAATGCTTCATCCAGGCAATCCTTTTGAGCGTCTCAACTCCTTGTTGTAGGCTGTTAAGGCCCATTCAGATGCAGCAGCAGCAGCGGCAGCAAGCTTAGTTTTACTAGCAATCGCTGCTGCTTTAGTTGTCAAGTGACCGCCATTAGCCAATAGGAAATGTTTGCTGCCGCTGCTGCTGCTGCATCTGAATGGGCCTTTAGGGTTAACTTGAATTCTTGATTTGCCCTATTGTCGTCCCACCAGGGCATTTTACCCGACGACTGGGAGGAAGAGACTTTTGCTGTCATGGTAGAAGGCGTTCACAGACTGAGCTGATAGAGGCAGCGAGCAGGTCTGATTTCGAGGCCAGAATTTGTAGTACATCACTTTTTGGAAGAACCATCAGGGTCTGTGCAGTTAAATGGCAGAGAAAATTTTCATATGGAAACGTTTCGTATTATAATTGACACATTGTATTCTCATTTAAAACGACGATCGGAATAATACAAGTTTCTTTGTTAAAAACAATCGATCCTGACCTGCTGCAGTTGTTGCTGCAAGGGTATTCCCTTGCCGAATGGGCACCAATTGCAGCTATAACAGTGGTCATTTTCACAACTAAAAGTTATAAAAGTGAATTACGAACGATTATGTTTTAAGAACGACTTGTTAATTACATATGTGCATAGCAAGTGATATTCTTCAAAAATTGGATTTTGAGGATATAATTGAAGATTTTGCACTTCAGAAATCTTGAAAGAAACCATTGATATCATCCTAAGTATAATTCTTGAAACAATAATCACATCAATCATATTTGTATGATAGTCCAGGGAAATTAGACAAAAAAAGGCGGGGAAAGGAGCACATGATTCACGAGAAACATAATATTTAAAACTCTGTAAATCAAAATATCTCAAAAACGGTTATTCTTACAAGAAAAAGTTATAAAATATTTTTTGTAGGAAATTACCTAAGCTACAAACTTTATTCATATAATTTTTCTGTAAAAGTGAGCATTACTGAGATATTTTCGAAAAATCGTTTTTGGTGACCTTTGACCCCGCGTAAAATCGTGTCGCAGTGTCAAATCTATGGGGACTCGTGACATTTTCCTTAGAGCAATAATATCAATGTCCATACCAAAATTCAGCTTTCGCGGAATTTTTCCGAAGTAAATGTCTAATTTCCCTGGACTATAAAGTCAATCAATCATATTAACCAAAATTAAACAAAAGTAAATTTTGATGCTTTCATTCACATACATTCTTCTTTCCATGGCCCTAAAACTCTGTGTCTCCAAGGGTCCCTGCGTGTCCTAAGACGGCCCTGGGTGTTTGTTACAGTCTAAAGTGCACATAATTGGTCACACTGATATAAAACTGAAACTGGACTGTCCATTTATCACATTCTGACAAATCATGGAGCACTCTGATTTCGAAAACACATCACAGTTCAACTTATTGCCTTTCTAATACAACAATGTAATAGTAGCAAGCAATAACACTGAAATCAATTGGTCTAAATGTCCAAATGTGTCGAACATTTAGTGGCCACAACCACAATATTCTCTATATAATAGATAGAGAAGATTTGAAATGAACAAACGATAGATCTTTTCAGATTATTTCTATTTCAGACGAGAGTACTCATTAAGCTTCAACATTTTGCAGTTGTTCTAACATTGAATATCTTATTGGGCTCAAATTGAATTAAAGTGTGAAAACTCTAGCTTTACTCAAAAGAAGAAGAACGTCATCAGCTATCGTATACACTACATACTACCTACCGAATATTCAATTCCCAATACCTCTAACCAAAAGTTGACCTGAAATTGAACATAATTCCACTCCATCGACCTCTTAGGATTAAGATTTGGTAGCAAGTGCATCTCAATGGCAGAAGCATTTAATAATGCAGCCAGAATTAAGTGATCCTGGTATATATCTAGATTTATCGAAACATAAACTAATTTGTCCTGATTTCAGTAATTGAATCTTCAAAAATTAGTGCAGTAACTAAATTAAGGCATAAGTCTAATATTGTGGAGTAAGTAGACTGATGACAACTTTAGACATAGAATACAATATAAATGAAAGGATTCTGTTTAAATACAGGTCAACAGCAGTTGGTTATGTTGCTCTTATAAAAATAGCTGGTATCCATTGCAGGCTATCAAATATGATATAGTGATTACAAAGGAATTGCCCTGAATTGCTAGGAAACATGTAATTATTTAGAATCGAAAACCGCAGACTTAAAACTGGAAAATCTGTTATCATTGAATGAAGTGATGGCGTTTCCACCAAGCATTTTCGGAATTTAACAAAGTTAAGTTGACCTTTTTATACTGGCTTTGCAAGGGATGCTTGGTCAATTGTACAAAAAAAGCTTGTACTTCTCATATTTAAGGTGATTTTGCGGGTGTTTCAATAGTTTGGTTAGTTTCGCGAAAAATATTGAACATTTTCTAACATATTTCTTCATAACCAGGAAGAAAGAATCGACTTATCCGACTAAAAATAGCAAAAGCGAGTCAAATTGATGCCATATGAATTTTGTTGCAAAATGGGAAAGGTAATAGATTCCAAGAAATGATTGGAGCAGTGGTAGTTAGGACTACTTATCACTAGGATTGTGTTGCGATTACTTTTCAAGCCAAAGGAAAGAATTTCTGAAAAGAGTAGTAACCTCGAGGCGAGTTGAAATATTAAAATCCCAAAAATCCAAGAATTGCAGCTGATTGCAAGAAATGGTAGAAGATAATCTTAATGAGCCTTGATGCTGGTAAAATTACTGTTACTACGCAATTTTTATCGAATTAGAGATGCGGGACGTAGTTAGAAATCTTCGTTGGGAGGGTTACATGGATAATTCTATTATTGAAGTAGAATTAATTAAAGTGGAAAACAGCTTGCTTATTGTGAATCAAATGACGTTGATCAAAGTAAAAAATTCAAAATTTCAATTTTCGAAATTTCTTTGCTGCCATAGGCCGTGTTCCGTAATATCCCCCAGCATACTGTCCAGTGAGAAATGGTAAATTCAAGCGTTTACGCTGTGGTTAACGGCAGCTTACATGAAAGTGTTACAACTTGAAACTGTTTCAGTTTCCAATCTTTAATATTTTTGTGATTACCATTACGTCACACCGATGCACACGAGTAAAATATGGCATCAATTAATGACGTCATTAGCACTGGCCTGTATACTGGGTTATATTTCGGAACACAGCCATAATCTCGAGAAACTCATTCGGATCAACACCTAAGTCCCCATGGTTTGACAGTACGGCGAGTATACTGAGTCTCCCATTGCCCGCCCGTTGAGTTTCGCATGTAAGTTTTGATTCTCTTCAGTGTCGAAAATCACCTCCACGCACTTGCCGTTGTGACCGGAAGAGTCGTCAAAACTGTACAAAGGTCCGTTCAAGGTGTTGCAGATAAATCCCAAGTATTTCGTATTACAGATAAAAAGAAAGAATAGCAGCATTTCAGTCGATTGTCTAAACCCGCATTCTCAGAAGAAACCAATGCTACAAAAACCGTTCAGCAGTAAAAATATGTAAGTAAACCACGAAGAAAGATTAGTTGCCTTGCCAGACATTAAACCACACCGACCTTTGCAAGGAACCAGTGCCAACCAACAAGGAGTGCAACAGAGCATGCAGCATCAAAGTAAACGAAGAGCCGAAGAGAAATCACCATTCCAAGGCGATATCGTTCTCGTATGTGGCGACAGCCAGCGACAGTGTAAATGGAGCTTAAAAGGAAAAGTAATTCGATGTCACGACCATTTGATTTCTCGATGTCATGATCATAAGATGTTTAAGCACTGTGTTTCAATACCAGTTACTAAGTAAGTTACTAAGTTAAGTAAAATATATATTCAAAGCTGTATTTAACTTGTTAAATCACTGGCGGTGTTTTTTCTATGATTCGACTCATAGCACGCATCCTACGTTACGTTCACGCATTGCGTGCAGTTACATTTTGTAACACGTTAAACCAAAGGCATCGCGAGCGACCAAAATTGGCTATGCGATCGACCGGCCTTGTAGGCCACCCCTGCATAGATTATTACATTATGAGTCAAATTGAAAAAAGTAATCACTGATGATTGCTGTTATATTTGACTGATCACCTTCAACATACCTTATAAAATAATTAGCAAGATATAATCACGTTCAACTAAAAAAAACTAGACTTGTTGTACCCATTTTTAACAAAATTAAAAAGTTGAATTGAATCGAAGAAAATTTTGTCTGCAGTAAAATTTCACTAATCAGAACTGATACTAAAGTTGACTTGGAATTTTTAAACAATTTTATTCATTAACGATTATTAAACTTAACAAATAGCAAACAATATTGTACTGAGTATCTTAAAATCACAGGTGATGAAAGAAACTTACACATAAAGTTTGAATTATTCACAATTAAAATGAAAGGAATAAGATAAAAATTATCAGCCACCAACACAAAAGTGAATGACAATCGTTACGTAAATAATAAAACATTGTTAATAAAAACTATGTATAGGAAAAGTTAGGAAAATTATTGTTAATAATACAACATTCTACATAATTTATAATAATGATTTTTAATAATTAAAATAAAGTTAGTTTCAGTACAAGACGAGAATATCTTACAATAAATAAGATAGGCACAAAGAAAAGAGTTTTATTTTTTTTTTATTTTATTATGATCCTTGCATGAACTAGAAGAAGACTGAAGCATGCACTCTACGATTACTTATGACAAGATAACATATCACATATATAAATATAATAAATTGAATCAGACGAAAACTTCATTTCTACGCTTCTTATCACCAATATCATATTTATTAAGGGTTACTTCACTAATCGAGCTTAAGGGCGCTAATTTGTACAGCGGCATTCTTACCGGATTGTCTGATAGTAGTTCGTCTTCATCTTCGCCTGGTGAATCATCATCAACATCATCTTCACCATTTTCATTTGGTTTACTATTTAGTAGTGGCTCTGCTGAATTTGGTAATGGATCCCATTTTAGTTCATGATCCATCAGCTGACTATCTGCAGAATATTAATTATTTATTTATTTAGTTTATAGATGAATGGTTGAATGTTTTTTACGACATACCCCTTACCCCTGGCATTATTGGATTTGTCTTTTTTGGCTCAGCTTTTTGTTCTGGATTTTCTGGCGGCTTTTCTATTTTTATATCATCTGGCTTCTCGCTTTCTTCGTCCTCTTCTTTGATTTCTTTGGGTATGCTACCGTTTATTGGATTGCTTGGCTTAACAATTGAACCATTGGATGGGGTGTTTCCATTTTTTAGTATACCAACTAGTGGGGGCTTGCCATCCTTCTTGTCATCATTTGGGACCTAAAAACAAATACATACATTTTAGTATATTTTTTAAGTCGTTTTATTGTTTTCAAGTTTTTATGGTATTTTTGAGTGTATGGTTGAATTTAGGGCTTGAAACCAGTCAGTACGTTTTGATTACTCCCTGGCTAAATCCTTTGTACAGATAAGATTCTCGTGTTTTTGCCTTAATAGTAGAGGGACATTGTCATGTGATAGTGATGTAGTTGGGAAGTTTGATTTTTTTGTTTTTTTTCTTTACACATGTTAAGATAAAGCGAAAAAAAATTTCTGCAAAATCGGTCCTGTGCTGCACGAGAAAATTGCATAAATGTCCATTCTTGATGCATTTTGAGTGCATTGCTACACTATTTTTTTAATTTCTCCAGTTCTGTTGGTCGTAGAACAATAAAAAAAATTGGAAAATACTCGTGAATGAATAGACTATCGAACTGATTCGGTATAAATACTTTAAAAATGAATCCTCACCTCAAAAAACCAAAATGTATGAAATTTTGTTTTATTTTACTAAAAATGCAATAATTAACGGGAAAAAGGTCCGATTTTGATAAAAATTGAAGAAAAGATGTACTTTGATTCTATAAATACGTGGTTGAAATTTCAAAAAAAAATTTCGATTTTTACGGCAACAACGGGCAGTTTTTGAAAAAAATTTAAAATTGCCGCCATTTTATGGCAAATCATCGAACGGTAAAATATTTTTTTTTAAATTGTCGGTTTTTTATGTACTTTCGTGTGAGCATACGCAATACTTCTTTACTTTATTTAAAATGTCTATTTTAGGACTTTGAAAAAACTAAAAAATTTCAATTTTCAATTTTTTGCCTTTTGCCAACTATGAAAAGCTACTTGCCAACTATGAAAAAAAGGCAAAAAATTCAAAAATTCACCTATATACATACAGTGAGCGTCAAAAGTGAGTCAACACCTATTAAAATTTCCAAAATGAAACACCAAAATTTTTGTATTTTTTTGCGAATTGCAGACGTTCTGTTTTATTTACTTTTGAAATAAAAGGTTTCTTTCGAGGAGCTCTACCATCTGTCATGGTTTGTGGGTGCATGGCAGTGTCTGGTGTTGAAATATGAGATTTTTATGGAGCATTACTGAAGTTTTCAGAAATTTTGTAGAACGATGAAAACGGGCGATTATTTTGGTGACCATAAAGGGTAACACGTTAGCATACTCAATAGATCGGCTCTCGTTCGATACGGAGGATAAGCAGCATTGGACGTGGTTAATATACTTAGCTGGGGGACCGCTTTGGTAAAACCACACTCGCGCTTGGAAAGAAAAAGGCAATAGCTAATTATGAACAAAAATAAAAACTTTTCGGCGCCGGAGCTTATTCTCAATCACATATCCAAAGGCCTTCATTATGGAGGCATTAAAAGGAATACTCCCCTGCAATGACATGCAATGTTAGAAAGTATATCGAACTGGTGTGGGAATGGGAGCACTGTAAGCTTCTTAAGGAGTGCTCAAAGATGGCTATTGCAGCACTCCATTTTCCGCTGGGATTGTACAAATTGGTTTTATCAGTGGACGAGCTCTTATCACTCAGAATTATTGCCCTTAAGATCGCGAGGTTGATAAGGTGGGGGGGCGTGATCGATGACGCTGGTTGTATGGTAAGGCAGCAGCGTAATCCATTGTTGTTATTCTTCTTCTTTGGTAAGGTATTGGGGCGAGCACTTACAGAGAGTATGAAGAGGTAACTAAACCCTCTATAAGTGGTAACTCAGGAAGTCCTGTTCAGCATTATAGAACTGGGTACGCCTGGTGCCCCTAGGAGATCATTAAATGACAGTGCCAAAACTAGCAACTGCCATGCAGATCTCGTAGCCCTAATAAGATTAGAGCAGCTCTAAAAAGGCGTCTCGCCAGCTTAACCGGTTAATAATAGGGTACCAAAGTTTCGCTTAGGTTGGGTCTTCACCTAGCGGACGGTACACGACACCTTTTTGCTTAAGCCTACTTCACACTATCTGAGAAAGTCATATGATTTGACATATGCTTTTTTATATGTGAAAGCATATGATTTAAACATATCACAGCTCTTTAGTTTTACGTTCAAACCTTTTGACTTTATGTGTGATTTGGCTGTCAAAAAAGAAAATGGGTGAAAACGTTGTTTCTGGTGTTATTTCTGCTTTATACACTTTTTCATTATTATAATTCTATATAAAGTCCACAAATAGAAATAAAAACATTAAAAGAAAGATATGGAGTCGTCAATGGCTTCTTAGGAGAAATTCTGGCAGAGATATGGTAGGTTTAGTTTTCAAAGAGCTACAATTTGAAGACGAAAACAGTTTTCAAAATTTTACGAGAATGTCGAAAAATACCCTTTTATAAACTCCTTTTATCCTTAAAAATAGCTACCTGCAACAACAATTGTATTGTACCGTACGGTTAAGAAGGTTATTATTGTCATAAAAATAACTGCGTCTGGACAGAATGTCGCCAAATGGGTTTTTTTAAGCGACAATCTTACAAATGGGTCTTTGTTTTACAAACCGGACAGATTTGCACAAAAATAGACCGACACATTTGTGATTTGGCTGAACTTTTTTTAAGGGTTTTATATCGGAACAAAAGAGTTACGTATTCGAGGATTTTTATTTTATTTCAATATTTTGGAAAATAGAAGGAATCGAAAATTTGAGAATTTGGTGTTTTTTGTCTTGGAGATTAATTTTCAAAAATTCATAACTCTGGTTCTATTTGAGCCAGAAACTTAATTTTTTATTCATTTTGAAGCTAAATGAATGCGTTTTTTTAAACAAATAATTTCTTCATCAATTAAAAATGCGTCTTTAACAGAAAAATTGACGTAAAATACGAGGTTATACTAAACAGTCGCTCCAAGGTTGGGAGCAATGGTTAAAAATCCATTTAAACATTTTAAATGTTTATAACAATATGAATGTTCATAATTTCTATTGAATTTATTTGTTTAAAAAGACGCATTCTTTTAGCTTCAAAATGAATAAAAAATTAGGGTTCTAGTTCAAATACAACCGGACTTATGAATTTTTAAGCCAAAAATCACCAAATTCTCAAATTTTTGTTTCCCTCTATTTTCCAAAGTTATTGAAAAAATAAAATAAAAATCCTATAATAGGTATTTCCTTTTTCGATATAGAACCCCTAAAAAAATTTCAGCTAAATCAATAATCTGTCCGCCAGAAAGGTGTTCGGCTTGTATAACAATGGCCCATAAATAAAATTATTTTCATATAAAAAAATCTCCACGCTCAGCTTTTCCGTATGACTTCTCAAACGAAAATAGAAGCAGATCTAATTTCTTTAAAGTCGTATGCTTTCACATATGTCAACGCATAACACAGCCGTATATGTGTTTACACTATCATTGTTCTTGTTTTTGACTTAACATATGTAAAGTCATATGACTTTCTCAGATAGTGTGAATTAGGCTTTAGCTGCTGGTCTGACACCGTTTTTTCGGCTAGTTAGCGGAATCCACTTGTTTCAGGAGGTATAACACTCCGAGGAGGCTGTCTCCCGCCAACCCTGACAGCCAACCGACTGCTATTGAGGATGTCGACTTTGCGAAATCGAAACCCCATTACAAAAATTGTTTGTTTTGATTTTTGTTACAACCATGGGCTTAATGCAAAATTCTTCTCTTTGGTGTGAACTCCAATAACGTCCAGGAGTTCAAACGCAAGGGCCAGCATCCTCCAGACTTTTATTGACCTAACCTTTTCTATATTCTTTTCTTCGAACCAGGCTTACTACTAGACATTGCACCATGACGATTACGACATGGCGGACTGCAAGTGCAAAAGATGACTCCTAAGCTTGGACTTTCACATAAAAAACCTGTTGTATTAAGTTTGTTTTCTGTAAGGATAATTTGTATTCTAGTATTCTATTTCATAAATAGATTACTAGTTTGGATTATTATTACGAATATAAATAATGTTTTAACTTAAACAGCTTAAACCCAAGTGTGCGGAAACTGTAATTTAAGTACTTGACATTGGGCGTGATAGATTTGTATAAACTTGCACTGCTTTATATAAACTTTCTACAATCAACAAGTAAAATTACATATGAAAACAAGGTCTCAAAACACAAATTTTCCAAACGACCAACATTTCTCAATAAAAACTTGTTTAACCGATTCCTTTCCAAAAATTTCAATAGATATGATCGTTTCAAAATTACATTATATAAAGAGTTATTAACTAATAAAAAAAAACTTACCGCTTTATAGTTATAAGTTTTTGGCCCAACACCTGGTGACTCATGCAATTTAGTTGCCTGCTCCTTAGACCATATGATACCTTCATCTGTTTCACGTTCAATACGTTTCTTATATTCTAAATGACTTCTATACACTTCAATCAGGCAACAAACAACAATAATAACAAAAAGTGCAGTTAAAATAATGAAAACCACTTGTGTTTTCTCTTCCTTCTTTGATATATCAAAATACTGTGCTATATATGGAATTTTTTTAGGATTATCCTCAACCCAAGTCTCTCCGGAACTCTATTAAATTACAAATGATGAGTAATTTTTTGGAAAATCAATTTTTTAGATTTATTAAATTACCACACTAAAATTGAGGGTCGGCTCCTGTATCCTGTATTTTTGTATCACATCAAACTGAGCATTGCATTGGGCACTTCGAACTCCTTGAGAATTTATCACTGTAATATTGTCAGCACCAGATTTTGTGAATAGCATATATTCCTCCAAGGGTTTCATGTGATAGTTGTTTACTTCTATGTAGATATCTTAGAAAAAAAAGAGAGCAAAAAAAAGGATATAGAAATGTTTATCAATAATTTAAGTTATACGGAAGGAAGTCATTCCGAGTCCTTAAATAGTAAATATGTTATAGAATAGGAAAAGAAGGAAAGCTGTTACACATCGCTAATCTCCTGAAGGACATAAATATCAGCAGAGGTAAACATTTTACTAGTCTATAAATAATGGCACAGGCCGTCCCTCCTCATTAAAGGACATTAAACTGAAAAGACCAGGGGATGCCATAAATATTAGCAAGTGGCTCCCAGGCCCGTACTGCTTCAGATTCTGCCCTTATCAAAGTCACCACAACAGTTAAGATTAATAACACCCCTGTCAAGTACTTACTTGATAAACAGCCACTGTAGCTTTTGAAGACAGCAAATCTTGGGTCAGTGGTATTGATGCCACCAATTTGCACTTTATTAGCACCTAAATCTGCTACCGGTGTTAGACCTAGAACGATTACCGGCTCCAGTGGCACTTTCTGTCGGTCAATTAATAGTGTGGCATCCGATCCATTTCGATTATAATAGACAGAATGTCGGGCATTGTTTAAGAAGTTCCGTTCTATTTTTGCACCTAAGGCACTTCCTTCTTGGTCCTCCTCGAACTGTAGGAAACCATCTGTTGTTATCGCTATCATCAGATAATAACTTCGATCGTTGACAGTTTGCAAGAGAAGCATTACTCGGCTGGCTCGTCGCAAGTCATTGCTGGAGAAGGCTAGCTGCAATCTGACATTTTCCATTTTTCCAGATAGTTCAAACTTTCGCTGTAGTATCGATTCGCCGCTGAAATCTGCTCCTTTCTCTTCCATACAGAATTCACCAAGAAAACTGGTGTGTTCGCAATCACATGTACTTTCTTGCTTTGCAAAATTCTCCTTGCATATTCCACCATTTTTGCAGGGTTCTGCGTCGCATTTTATTTGGCAGTTGGGAAGGACACCATCTAAAACTGGAGAGAAAAAGTTTTTTTGTTAAGTAAAATACTTGCAGAAAATGTTTATTTAATTATGTTAAAAATTCCTTAAAAAACGGCCATAAGGAAATGAAATCAAAACGAAGGTACTTCATTTAACACAATTCCAGATTCGATATAGCGCATTCATTATGACCATAATTCAAAAGGGTTTCGATGGTGAAACAGAATTATTTTCTTGTTAATGTTTTGAATTTGTTTTTAATTAGAGAAATGCTTTGGGTTATGATGAAAAATGTGATAAAAAAAAATAGAGGAAGAAAAAAAAAGTAAACAGACGAAGAAATTTTACAAGAGAATGGAATGACTTCACAAATGATTTTCAACCAAAACAAAACGCTTGTAGAGTTAAGGATTAGAAGAGAGAGAGAGATATTACAAAAAACGGCAGGAGTTCGGACGAACGGAGTTACTCGTATTATGCACCCAACATTGAAGTACGAAGAGTAGTAGGTCTCAATATCAAAAATGAGACCAGGGAGATGCTGAAGAAGATGTCAAAGTAATTCTCATGAATGTTGGAGGAGCTGGAAATGCTGACTGTGACAGGTGCTTATTCAAAACTTACAGGCGCGGATTTAAGGGGGGTCACGGGGGTCAGGACCCCCCCAATAGTGTTCGCTGTTTAAAAAACAAAATTGACCCAACTAAAAAAACAAAAACAAAAAATAACCAAACGATCAAAACCGACCGTACTTTTTTGCAAATTAAAAAAAAGACCTTAAAAAAAGATTGGTTGATCTCTACTCTCTCTATTATGTTTTGATTTGCAAACTGCAGTGCGGCCAAAAATGAAGAGATAGGTATAGTCTGGATACAGCAAGATTATGATTTTATCCTGTTTGGGGTATCACCACGAGTACTACTACGTATACATGCTGAGTTGAATAGTTGAGTTGAGGTTTAGTTTAATTTTCGACAATCGACAAAATTCGACAAAAACTTCGACAAAAACTTCGACAAAACACAGAGATGCTGCTGTCAACTAAATTCAACTACTCAACTACTGAACTCGCGTCTATAAGCATAATTTGGATTCAACCCCGGTAGCAGAGATGACTCAAGTTCAGTCGACCTTAACTCAACTCAACTCGAGTCTACATTTAGTTGGACTCGGGTTCAACCTGAGTTCAACTCATCATGAATACGTACTATATATTTCTAAGTTTTGGACCTCGAAAAACTTGTGCTACTTTTTTTTATAAACGTGTGGATCTCTTCCAAGACACCTTAAAGTAGCACTTTTTATTAAAGTGAAATATTTTTTTACCCAAAAAAAATTATTCTTTAAATAAAGTATCCGAAATAGAATTTTAGCTTAAAGTTTGAAACCTACATAGCCCTTGACAATTCCTGGATTAAATTACCATTCCCCACATCGTAAACTTTCTAGAGAGTCAAAAAAAATATTCAATTTCCACATTTGCCAAGATTTAAGGTCAGCTCAAACTTTTCACCAAAAATAATGATACCAAGAACTCCTACCTAATTAGTGCTGACTAAAAAGAAAATTGCTTTGGGAATTACCAAGTAATTTTTTTTCTTTCACCTTTTTTTCTTGTTTGGTTCAATTTCGCAGACTCAAAATGAAATATTAAGGATGTAATTGCTTTGTGACACCATAGAAAAAATAAAGCCAGCAAAAAACTTTCTTTTTTTAACTTTTCCTCTCGTTTTTTTTTTGTTCTTGGTGTCTATGCGCCCCGTTGACAGGGAAAAGTGTCTATTTCGTCCTATTCAATCAGATTTCTTGGATTAAAGTTCAGCCCGTGGCTAGCTTCATGTCAAGGGGAAATATCTCCTTTTTGAAATATTATCTTGCCCTTGAGTGACCTTGAAACAAAATCTTATGAAGTTTGGTCAATATATTCGAGTCACACCCAGTGACTAAAGTATCGAAAAATATATCAATTTTATTTAGAGAATTTTTTTTACAGTTAATATATCGAACAAAACTTTTTATAAATATACTATACAAACATATATTGGAGAATGGAAGAGGATTTAAAAAAAACATGGCCAGGTACAATGCTTAAAAATAAACCCCAAACTCGTATTTTGTGTAAAGTGAAGGGCAATCCTTTTGTGTCTTTGGAGATATTAAGATGACAATATGACTTTCTTTACACGTGTAGGAAGTAGACATTGAAAATTTCTGAAGGATTTTTACTTGCCAATAATTTTTGATGTTATTTTGTTTATATTTTTGGATATTTTTATTTGTATACAAAATTTTTTTTTTCATTTAATCGATACATATTTAAATGATTGAATTCTTTTTAACCTTGAATTTTCATGGTTCTATCATCAAATGGGAATAGTAATTTCAATACTGCTTAGATTCGATTGAAATTTCTCCACACTTTCGTAATTCCCCTTTAGTTCCTTAGAAAAGACCTCTTTAGTCCATGATATTTATAGATGTTTTCTTAATCAAGTTTTTATGTCTCTTTAAAGATATGAAAACAGGATCAGTGTATCTAATTAAAGCCCGGGTCACACCGAACGCGGCGCGACGCGGTGCGAATGTCTTTCAGCGATTTCTGTATGAAAAATAAATCTGTGGAATATTAACTGCGCCGCTTCTGGTGTGATTCACAGATTTATTTTTCGTACAGAAATCGCTGAACGACATTTGCACAGCGCCGCGCCGCGTTCGGTGTGACCGGGCTTAAAGATTTTTATGAATTTTAAATACTAAGTGCACAAAGGTTAACTCTTTATTTTACTGCAGTATCGTTACAATTACTTCAGACAATTTAAAATACTTTCAACCAACAAGGTGGGATATACCCCCTATTCCAAATAACGACGAATCATAAGTCACAAGTTTTTGTGACTCGAGCTTGTCATTGAGAGTCTGTGACTATTATTGTGACATATCATATCACATATCACCTCTAATGGTGAATTTGTATCGGTGTAATGAGATAAAGAAAGTTTGGTCGACAATGTAGCCAATGTACACTGGAAAATATTGAGGTAGTACAGAGTGTATGTGAAAGTGCAAGCACACGCTGGCTGTCTGCCAAGTCTGTGAGAATATTATGAAAAATATGCTAGAAGCCTGTTATTTATACTGTTGTGACCTCCTATTTATACAGTCACAATTTTCAGAGTCGTTGCGACAAAGTCATAATTGTGACTGCAAAATTAGAATATCAAATTGCCTCAAGTTGAGACTCATCACACACACTTGTGATTGCGTTATGTCTAGTGACTACTTTTAGAATACGGGTAATAGGATCCAGATAATAAGAGCGGAAATCGATTGAGGTTTGTTATAATTAATTTAGAAGATGAAAAGTTAAAAATTACATACTTACCATGAGCAATATTCTTTTCATTAATCTCCGCTAAATCAATAAGCTCATCTCCAATTTTTAATCCACGCACACATCCAATATAACCTTGTAGTTCTGGATAATCCATATGTGTTCTTAGTAAATTTGTTGGATCATATCCACCAATATTAAATTGAAAATATTCAGTTGGTGGGGCAGGTGGTCGATGTGGCGATAATACCTCTAAATGAAGAAGTCAAATAAATATTATATAATATAAAAGGACTCAAGGTCCTCAATAATTCCATCCATTATATATATGTATATCATACCTTTTTCTGGATTAATCCATGGCTTGTTTGAATACTCATCTAAAAGCAACGAACCCTTGTCAATGGTAACATTTCTGTTATTGACATGCATCACCGTCTCTGATTCATCCCTAATTATGGCCACTTGTATACTTTTTCCGCTGTTCAATTCATCGTCTATAATCGTAAGATTTACTATTTCATCACCATAATTGTAAAGGAAGACGACTTCGCTTGAATTTGTTATATAAAGATGAACAAAATTATTAAAGTGATCGTTTGCATAAAGCACCAAAGAGTGTGTATCATAAGTACGTAAATTAATGAGAATACTCTTGCTAAGGATTCCTTTCAGTACAACACGTTCATCCTGCGTTGCATTTGTGCTTAGATAGTTCCTTTTTAAATAAGATTCCCGATTAATGAATGTGAGCGCTTTCTCGTTAATGTCTGTATAAAAACAAAAAAAAAATAAAAATAGTCAAAAGATGTACGATGCATAACGATGTTGATATGAATAAACAAAATCTTGTAATTCAAGTATACTAAAAAAAACATGGGTTTTTGTCCTTACTTGTTTCACAGAACTCTCCTATGTGCGCCCATGGATTGTTGCAGACACACTGGAATGTACTCCATAGCTCCTTGCATTCAGCGCCATTCTTGCAAGGTGATGGTACACAGGATGGCTTGCAGTCTTTTATTATTTCTGAGAGATGTACAGACATATAGCTGTAGATATCAAGAATTTCACCATTTACAACAAGACCCCGGAAGCAGCCAATAAGTCCTGCCTTTACAGAAAGTTTCTTAAGGAGATCCCTGCAGAATGAAATATGATTTTGTTTTTCAAGTGTTTCAAAGAACAATCGAGTGAAAATTTAAAGAAAATATTCATAATGTCTTGGAATAAAAGGTGAGTGAAATATAAAATGGTAAGGGATTTGCCTTGAGACGCTTGTGTTATCTTGTACATAATTGATTTTTTTTCTAAAAGAAATTGATGGATTAAGTCTTAAAAATAGACGTTAGTATTTTAATGATTAAACAAAAGAAATATTGATACAATTTTTCGATATATGAAGTTTTAACAATAATTGGACATTAAAAAACTGATCTGATTTCTTACGCGGCCCATACACTTTCAGTTTAGCTGCTCAGTTTATCACGTGTGGCGTCATGTCTGAGCGATAAATTGTAGGAACTGTGCGTTTATTGTATTATTTATTTATTGTACAGATTTTTTACACAGTTCAACTATTCAGTTAAAACTGAGAGTGTGTGGGCCGCTTTAAATATTTCCGTATCAGAAATATACAGCTCCTTTCAAAAATGAAAAAAAACCTACGTATCTTTCAGCGAATACTTCAACCCTAAAAAAGCTTTTTAATCACTAAGCTTTTTTGACGTCATTAATCCAATCAATGCGCTTTTTATGCTTAACTATAAAATAACTAAAATTTGCAAAATAAAAAGTTAGTGGTGCTCTTCGCAACGATAAATGAAACTCAGATGAGAGACAAGCATTTTGTCCGAAACATGTCCTAAAGATTTTATCCTGTTTTATTTAGGTATGTTAACCTGATGAAAGCTCTATTTAACTTACTGCTATATTTAAAGGCTTTTCACTGTCGTGTATAGATTACTATAGTTCAATCGAAGTCGGTCTTTGTTGCTGGTTTTCTACTGTATTTTTCATTACATCATATCATCTAGGTAGGTTTAATATAATTCCTCAAGGGAATCATTTAAAATATTATTTAAATAAAGTTCTACGCTTCTACGTGGTCTGGTACCCCTGGCCCGATTGCCGTCGAGATAAATGCTATACAGAGCAAAGAGGAACGATCCAACAACCCTGGTGGTGACAATTAAGGGAAATCTTGAAAATGCAGCGACACAACCTCTGATGGTACTGTTAGCTAACAACATGTATCTTCGATTTATTAAGAGCCGCGTAACCATAAAGGGGGTAATTTTTATTCGTGATTTTGTCATAAACATCAACCTTGTTTATCCCGCATATTATCCGAGATTTTGGGTAAGCCACTACATTCTCGATGAGTAAAAGTTCGAAATTACGAATATTTGGAATGTGAAATCTGAAATATTTTTCCGTTAAATTAGACGGAACAATTATTTTGTGGTTTGAGATTTTAATAGATGGGTTCTGTGTGTGGCTATAAAAGCTATTATTTTGTAAACATGTCGAGTTGTAAATGTGTAAACTACACAAAATATAGAAATTAAATAAAATGTTTTTTTTTTATTTTTTATAAGTGTTGCAATGAGCTGTAACCTGTGCTTCCGTTTTATATTGCAGTAGAAGCAAAATCGAGAGATCCATAGTAGCGATGCAAAATCTAATTCTAAAGTTTTGCCAATCACTGGTTGATGTTTAAGAATGCTCAAAATATATCAGATTACAAATAAAGGTCATGCTTCATTCGAGATATTAAAAATCCTAGTTGATAAACGGCCCTAATTATTCAAAGCACAAAAAGAACTTAGTTGGGTTGTGGGTTTGACCCTTTGACTTCTTAGTATAATGAATGTTGAATATTATGAATGGATATTTTAATAATAAATGATCACAACAAATCGTAAGAAATTTCATACACGGTTCTTGAAACTTACACAACTCCTATACTCAATAGCACAAATTTCGTCAAAGATATTAATAGAATATTAATAAACTGACTACTTCGAAAATAAAATAGTATTAGTTTCGGTACTAGTGGGAAATTGGCTAGTACCAAAACTGGTACCACAGTAATCCTGAGAGAAGTTAGTTCAAATAACGATAGTATGGTAAATCGACAAGATTTTTCTAGAGAATTTGTTTTTCCTGAACGTAAGCGAACGAACATTTCCTTCGTACTTCGTTCGTTACACAAGAGCGCGTGGTCGAACTCGCCCTAAGCGTGTAGAAGCGCCACTCATAAACTGCTTAATTTGGAAATTCGAACGATTTCTGGAGATATTAGCAAAACTAATCAACGTAAAGGGCTAGGCAGACTTGACCACAAAGGCCTAATTTATCGGCAACTACTGGAAATTCCGTGATGAACTTCAATTTCCAGAAACTGGGGGCGCGGAAAACAATCCTGATATATGGTGTGGTGTTTGTGGCGTTTGGGTAACTTGGGTAACATTTTTGCACGATTTTTAAATAGTGCTCGGATTTTGATAAGTGATGTCTTGTTGGGAAGCTATCACTCTGATGAATCCAGAAAAGGTAACTCCATTTGGAGTTTCATTCAAACGAGTTTATTAGATATTAGAAAATAATCAATTTAAGGTGTGCTTGTGACCCTTAGCCGAAGTCTTTTCATTTAAACAAAAAAGGTGCTTGACCGAACGTCGGTATCATATTTGGTTCGCGGGATATTGGGCACGGTCACGAACTTCGTTCAAACAAAAAAACGGCCAGACCAATTTTGATGAAAATCTTTTCAGATTGTAACTTCGGTAATACGCTACGATCGGCACCTCAACTACTACGTCAGTATTATTGCTGGTTCGCGCGAAATCGAGCAGGTACAAAAATCACTTACGTCGTTTAAACAAAAAAACGACTTGACCGAATTCTATGAAAATCTTTTCAGATCAAATTTCAACTAATACGCTTCGATCGGCACCTCAACGTACTCGATGTCTTTTTTGGTTCGCGCTAGATCGTGCAGGAAAAAATGACCACATGCATACGCACACACACATATACTTCTTTTCAAATTTTTGCTTAATATGCTACGGGACCTTGAAACCCACCTTGGGACCCATTACAATAACTTCTCTATAAACTGGGAAGTTAGTAAGAAATCACACTGATATCCCTTTGTTGACCTCCGGCATTCAGAAAAGAATTATGATTGGATAACGGTACGTGAAACCGCTCTCCCAGATAGGGAAGATGATGTAACTGAACAAAGGATAAGTAACCACAAGTTACGTCTTTTCGGAACAGTAACGTAGGGGTAACAGGCGTTGTAAAACTGAAGTAATCAAGTGTTGCAGAAATAATTGAAAACTGAAAAACAAATTTTGGTAAATGGCAATAGATTCTTTTATATACTCATTTTTAGAGGACTAAGTAACCTAAAAAATTCTCAATTCTAAAGCGCGAAAGAAAGGAATTGAAAATCGAACTGTGCATGATGCACCTTGCTAGATGTTAACCTTTGTGTGTTGTAGGTATGTTCCGTCCTAGCGAAATTCAGCGCTTGGGCTCGGGGGGGGGGGGTGGTAAGTGGGACAGCTCCAGCTCCTGTATTGTTTTCTTGTGATTGGGCGATATTCTGGGTTCTGAACTGAAGTTGAGTTCAGCGATTTGCTCGAACTTGTGCTTTTCGGCCAGTGAGATGCCGGCATTAGAGTGTCATTGGAGGGTCTGAAGTTAAAGTAAGCAAAATGTAAAATAATTATAAACTACAGTAGCTAAACTACATTGTGTAAAAATTTTAAATCGCTATATGCCAAATTCACTGAGATATGGTGAGATAAAGTGTAAACTCCGTTCAAACAGCGCATAGGAAAAATGCATTTTTTAGGTTTTTATATTATACAGGGTTCGGCAGAAGTCCTATATTTTCTAAAGGGTAGGTTTCGTGAAAAAGGTTTCGAGAAAAGTTGCTCAACTTGGAGGGTGGAATCGTTTGCATACAAAACTCACCCCCACCCCCTCACCCCCTCGCAAATTTCAAATGGCAACCGTTATTTTTTCTCACGGATTATGATTCTACTAGTCCAAGAGATAGAGCCGAGTTTTGCAAATGTTCCGTAACCCTTCCAATTTTGTTTTTAATATGTAAAGGGGATGTGGGGAACCATTTTCCAACTGTGGGATAACCGCCTTGGTAGAGGGGTGGGAGGCGCGAGGGTGAAAGCTAAAATCTGCTCGTGATATGTAACCTTTCCGCCTTTTCTACCGTGTGACCTAAGATATCAAAATCCGAAACAGACTTATATATCGATATATCGATAATAATCGATATTTTATAAGCCCTACATTAACTCCGTTCTCTGTGGGGGACAAATCTTGCGATCGATGCTCAAATTTAGTACATACCTTTGGTTCTGAAGATAATACAATATA
Source organism: Thereva nobilitata (assembly GCA_963855945.1). Taxonomy (NCBI): domain Eukaryota; kingdom Metazoa; phylum Arthropoda; class Insecta; order Diptera; family Therevidae; genus Thereva; species Thereva nobilitata. The sequence continues at coordinate 37,688,493 of OY979696.1, forward strand.
GTATATTCAATTTTATGCTACATTCAATATGGCGGCCACCATAAAATGGCGAATTACCTTTTTCTTTACAACTCCCCGGACATGGGTATCAAGTGAAAGAGTATGACGAGTCGAATACAGAATTGTGTTACTAAGGATTCTTTAAATATAGCAGTAAGTAAGATTCGTCACTACATGTGCCAAGTCAAAAAAAGTCTACATTCCTATGAAATTAAAATATTAAAATTAGTTATAACTGTTTGTATCTGCGTTATACCGGCAGACTATACCAAGCAATGACGGAATACATGCCCTAAATCGTGGTGAAGCAAAGGAAAATTTTGAAATTAATTACGTGTTTAGTTAGTTATGATAATAAATGAATATGCTTTCTCCATTTTGTACATAGTTCATTATAAAATATCTCCTAACTCTTCAAAGAGCGTAATTAATAGCAATTAATTGAATATAGATAATTTTTTCCGGAAAACTTAGACTAAATCAACTACAAAACTGATGCTAATTCTAGTATAATTACATCAAACGAAACTATTCAATAGAAATGCGATAATTATAAAATCGAAATAGCAATTCTCGTAGTAAAATGAAACATTTAAATCAGTGAAAATTTCAATATAAAACGATAACACAGACGACTGAAATAAATCATTTTGGCACCATATATCTTTTCATGTACCCACAAAGTCCACACAGTCCACACACAATTCGATTACATTACATACATACCGTTATGTAATTGAATCGTTGCTCGGTAGAGCATTTTTGGCCACTGGAAAATACTTACGCTGTAGCTCCGCCAATGTACATGCTGCCCTCGAACGGGCCAAATTCCTCTTCGGGCAGCAAATCGACCATCTGGTAATCAGTATTAATCATGAATCGAACATGGTACTCATTATAGTCGATCCATATTTTATGCCATTCGCCTCCGTTCAATTTGCGATTAGAGTTAATGACTAGCTCTCTGGTGGTTCCCGTACTTAATGTAAAATTGAACGTCAGTTGATAGTCACCAGTCAGTGCGACCATAAATGATGGATAATACGGTCGGATGGGCGGCTGAAATAGAAGGATAGCCTTTTCCCCGGTCGTTCTAAACGAGAATGCTATGTCACCCTTTCGCCATCCGGGAACCTCGATATATGACTGGGACGTTGTGAAGGTGACCACATATTTTTGGGTATCTGAAAAGGCAGAGCATACAAAAATTGATCTTTATTAAATGGGTAGCTGGCCACCATCATCATCATCATCGTGACCTTCTCTTATAAATCAAGACACGTTCGCTAGATTCAACTAATATTAATGGATGTGATGACTCTAGATGGATACATGCAGGCATTTATATTAAAGCGACACATATACGTTCATATGCTCTTCCTTATACTCACTTGTTTCGACACATTCCAATGGACCCAATGTGATACGTCCCTGCGCCTCCTCCTCCAGGTCCTTTTGTTGTAGGAAGAACATATTTGTAATTCCTAAGCTGTGCGGCTCTGTATAGTATCCTTCATCCGAGTCCCATTTGTTTTCCTTGACGTCGCAGTTGCATGATTGATTTGGGTCCGCACATGTTTTGTTGACGGAACAGGGACACGCTCCTCTGTAAATATTGATAAAAGTTGAATAACGGTAAAAACACAATCAACCGGCAAAAAAAAATAAAAATAAAGGTAAGTTCGGTTAGTTGGCTTATTTTCCGGACAACTGAATAAAAGGATGTTGAAATTCGTGTATGGGTGATTCCTCTTGTCGTGACGGAAATGATTATGTTTGGTTTACCTTAAGGACATGGGGAATTCTGGTTCAATTTGCATAAGTTATTACATTATACTATTGACTGTGGCAAATATTTTGCGCAATAATCGCTTTGGCTCTTAAGTATAAAGGGAATCAATCTCGGAAGGTGACATTATGGAGCCATGGCGATGGGATATGTATTGGATTCATTTTTATGCTAGGAATGTGCAGGAAGGTTGAACTTACTCCGTGGGGTTCTAACATTTCCTTTATTTTCAGTCATCTAAATTTTATGATTTTATATGGGTGTTTGTCTTCAAATAAATATATGAGTGACAGCGGCTGTTCTTGCCACCGTTATGATGAATGAGGTGAGGTAAGGAATTTATATGTGAACCAACTGAGATTAAAGCGTTTTGTTTTATTTTAATGTGACTAAAGTGGATTCCTATGAAGACATTGTGATAATACCTCTTTAGTTAAAGAGCTTACCATAGTAGCGCTAAAAATAATTAGACTTTTTGAGTAGATGAGATCTGTTTAGTTACTAAACTCTTAAAGCGTTTAAATTGTAGTAGTCGGATTTTAAACACTTAGTGGCGTTTAATGAGTAAACACTTAAGTGTTGAATTAGTAAACGTTTGTATCGTGTTTTTGGTTATGAATAATAAAAATTATGTTGATAGAACTATTAATCAATATTATATTAAAACATAATAATATCATTGTAAAAAGTGAAAAAAATCAAAAAAAATCAAAAAAAAAACAATAAAAAATTCCAACCGCGAGTGCCGGCTTTTCCAAGCGGTCCCCCGACTAAATACAAACCACTTTCAATATTTCTTGACTTCCCTGATAGAACGAGAAGCGCTTTACTGAATATGCTAAATGATACCCTTGGCGAGCATTAGCATAATTGCGTGAGATATGGGTCGCTCATATTTTTTCTCGTCTTATCTCTGCAAATGTCAGCTTTTGAAAGTGTTTTATTTCAAAACGCTTAAAACGTTTTATTTTGACGTCACCCATTTGATTAACATTGTAGACATTTTTTAAACGCTAAGAGTTTTAACACGTGCGTGACACAATTAAGCCTAGGAGTCACTCTTTATCTGGGTCGGGGGGATGCTAGAGTAGATGTCGAGGAACGTTAGGTTTAAACTCTGGTTAGAGTTAGGAAATATTGACTGCGAGTCGAGTCGGAGTCAGAGATAGTCCGAGTAGGAGACAGTCGAGTTATTTTATTCAAAAACGAACTTCTAGACGGTAGTGTACGCGTAAATGAGGGCTTTAGGGCGTTTGTATGTGAGCGAAATGGGCTAGTCTTCTATTGAAGGAAAACTGCTGTGCATGTAGGAAGTTCTTAGTTCAGTGGAACAGTTGCTATGGTTGTAGCGATAAAACTTCTTTAAGGTCGCTCTGTTCCCACCGCGCTTCAATGAGGTGCCATCACCGATGACTTTGAGGGCACGATTTTGCACCTTCTCCAACCACACCAAAGAAGTATTTGAATTAATAGCGCAGATACACGAGTCGTATTCGGGGCCGAAGGAGGTCTTGCATCTCTTAAGAAATCCGAGGAACTCCGAGAAATTTGTTTAGCGATTTGGAATATATGATCATTCCATCGCAGATCCTTGGCTTAAAGTATGCAGATCCTCCAAGGATGTCAAGTAATGAGTCAGCTATTACATTCACACCGTGAAATCAGGCAGGGGGACAGTACTTCGTGCTTAAGGGTTCTTATTCGACATGATTCATTCGGCCCCAATCAAGATTAAGCTCGATGTCTCTGTTGATAGAGTGGGACATGCGCTCACGATCTAAAAGAAAGGGTTTGGCACTTGATTGGCTTATACTTTCGAAAGCGTTCTAGTAGTAGTAACGCAGTGTTATCGACTTTATAATTTCAGAGCCCAGGCCCGCCAGACCTACGTCATTTTCTTAAAGTTGATATTTCGTATATACATAGTGTAATACGCAGTTAAGAATGTATGCACACTCGCTAGCGCCGAGAATGGGCCCTTTTCCAGATAGAGGGGTTGGGGGGTAAAAAAGGGGTTAAAATTGAAAAAAATGTCTGTCGCTGCGTATGTAGGTTCTACTTGGGCTAAATAACCGTTAAATACCAGTGGCAGGAATTTTTGACCATTTGCACCCTCCACAAGCCACTCCTAGCTGAAGTTGCCGTTTCACCCCCACACCCCAGCAAAGAAAGGCTCTTGAAAAGGCAAACAAGGCCTTTCTAATGACAACAAGGCTTTTTTATAGCAGTCATCTAAGCCCTCACAGGCAGAACAATAGGCTTTTCACAACAAGCCAAATATTTAGGAGTGACGCTTGATCCCAAGTTCAACTGGAACCAGCACATGGACACTCTGATGAGCAGGATGCGCAGATCACTGTGGGCATGTTGCAGAGCTTGTGGGTCCACATGGGGCCTACAACCGAAACCCATGTAGAGGATATATGTGCACCACCACATGGTAACTTAAGGGGCTTTAGTTTGGTGGCACAGAACGGCGCTTAAAAGTTTCATAGTTATTTTAGGCAAAAATCAAAAAATGGCCTCCCTTTCCATCACCGGGGCCATCCACACCTCCCCGACAGCAGCGCTGGACTAAAGGCGTATGGCTACCTGGGCCCCGGTCTCGGCTGAGGTCATTCTATAATAATCAATATCATAGAAGAGATTCCGGAAGCGGGGATGCTATCGGACTGCATACCCTCCAAGATCTCAAAATCTGAGCAACCTTCAATGAATGAAATTGCGCATAAAAAAAGTTATAATCGGTTTTGCAATAAAACGTGTAATTAAAACGACTACTTTTAAATTTACGTTTTTCGACACTTAAAGCGCCATAACTGATGCAATATTAGCCCTACGTAAAAAATGATTATAGATAATCGTGTGTTCTATAAGTCTTACGAAGGATTTTTTCATGTAGAATTAACCATTAACGAAATATAGTGCAGAGAAAGTGATATATGAAGTTTTGAAGCACTATTTCTCCGTAGATATTGGCTTTACAAAAAAAATTTCTAAACAAAAAAGTTAAATCACTTATTTATCTACAAAAAAGATAATACACATTTTTGTCGTAAAATTCATAGTTTCTGAGATATAGAATTAAACGCGTTTCCCTTCACTGTAAGTTTAGCAAGAGGGTGGGGATGACGCTATTTTGAATTTAAGCTTATAAAAATATATAAAATCATTTGGTAAAAAGAAATCGCGTGCAGTATTTTTCGCATTACGAAGGCCTTTTTTTCGACCTATTAATTGGACTATTCCGTGTAAATACAAGACAGGCTCTAGACTTTTCCTAAAGTATCGTCGGGTGGACCGGATGGCTCCAAAACAGAGACGGGTTTTGGCTTCGGAATCTGCAGTGAATGCCCCAGATTCAGTAGAGCGATAAGCCTAGGTACCCTAGGTGTTGCGATACGACACATAACATCGCCGCAGAAATACGCCTAGTAAGCGATCCCGTCAGTACGAAAGTGATGTAGAAAGATTTTTATTATGCGATGCGGTCCGGCCCGCCCTAGCCTGCGCGAGCCTTAACAACTGTATTTGAAGCAGAGGTGTACGCTGCACTGGCATGCACTCATGAGAACTTAAGAAGGGCCTACCAGAACAAACGGGTCTTCATCTTCTCTGATAGCCAAGCGGCAATTAGCGATAAGCGATAAGGTCCCGTACGACCAAGTCTAAATTAGTTTTGGACTGCCAACGTGCTCTTGCTGAGCTGGGCGTTCTCAATGAAGGTACCCTTGTCTGGGTCCCGGGTCATCGGGGCTTGAAAGGCAATAAAAATTCGGATGCCCTGGCTAAACAGGGCTCTGATATTGCATTCATCGGTCCAGAGCCGCCTATTGGGGCACCCACCAGGTTGCTGCAAAGGGCCCTGGCCGATCGGACTTAGATGGAACACACTTAACTCTGGAGGTCCGCGCCTGGACTGGGAAACTCTAAGCGGTTCCTTCTTGTACCGTCTCCTAATGCGGCAAGGGAATTTTTAGGGCGCAGTAGAAATGATGTCAGGACCCTTGTTGGCTTGATTACCGGACATTGCGCCCTAAATTACCATTTATGCAGGATAGGAAGGGCGGATGGCCCTACTTGCAGGCTTTGCCTTGAGGAGGATGAGTCTGCCCTACATGTTCTCTGTGAGTGCGCTGCGATAGCGAGGGGCAGGGTATCTTTGTTGGACGAGTCCCTGCTCCAACATTCAAGTGCAGACTGCTGAATTTGATCAAGGGGTCTGGGCTACTAATATGAGGTATAGGGGTGTAGTAAAATAGACCAAGCGAATGGCGCAGTACTTTTGGACCCACATAAGTAAAAAAAGAAAGCCCACGTGTGAAGATTTGCTATAAAGCCATAGAGGTCAGATCGATTTTGACTTATGGTTGCCGAGAATGCTTCAACATATCTGCTGCTTCTATGGAAAAGTTACGGGTTTTCCACATCGGGGTCATCGATGAAAAACTTGTGAAAACAATCAAGCGGGCTGTCATTGGCAACGAGAGGGGAGAGAAAGAGGAGACTTCTGATCTACATGAGGGTTATATGGTCACAGCTTGAAGTGTCATTGGTTGCCTGCGTGGTAATTGAGTAATCAGGAAAATTCATAGGATGGGGCGTGGTGGGGGTGGGGGTCGTGGGAGCGGAGGGGTTGGCCGCTCGGAGGTTTAAGGGTCACAGGGGTGGTTATTTGGGGTAGCCCTTGGGTGGACTACAAGAATAAATTGTTTTACATTCAGAAATCAGTTATATCCCCCTAGCCCCTTGAGGGTGGTTTTTGGGGGGAAAGAAGGGGTGATGGGGCTTTGCGCCCATTGAGACTTTTGATATACATGCTGAGAACTATCAACCTGCAAAATTTTAAGAAAATTAGCCGAAAGCCATTTTTAATACAAAACGTGCGGGGTCCTTACTAGTCTTTGATGTAAACTCCTACAACATCCAGTAATATGAGTACAAATGGTAATATGACGACTGGTAGCATAAAGGGTGACTCCTAAGCTTGGACTTTCACATAAAAACAATATACAGTGGAAATCGGTTAACACGAAATCGTGGGGACAAGGCAAGGTTTTCGCGATATCCGAATTTCGTATTAACCGTTTGCTTTGAAATATGTATATACATTGTATTCAGGGTGTATTTGTTTAGTTTACAAAACGGACGGCTGGCGGTTGATAGGTTAGACGAACAAAAAATAATATGAGTGGGGGTGGGTAAATCGTAGCGGTTTAGCCGCTAGGGCGTTTTGAATTTTCTTTGTTATGGTTTTACATATCACCCTGTATTTTTGTAACTATATAACCTTATTTATATTTTATGAATCCTATATTTGTCTACTTTAGGACTAAAAGAAATTAGGGTTCAATTATTCGCATTATGGCATTGTAGTGTAAAACTCAACGAGGTTCAAAGTATCCACAAGAGCCATACTTACGGATAAATTCATTGATCGAGGGTGAGATATCGCCAGTGGCGGCGGAGCATAATCATTGTGGGTGGGGAGCACGTGGACAGATAAGCGTTAAAATGTAAAAAGTTAATCGGTCAATTTATTTAATAGCTGAGTTACATGGTTTTAAATTCTTTGGTTATGGGGTTATGCCCGACTAGATTTTCGGGAGGAGTGCAGATAGGTCCCTATAAGGCTAGCCATTCTGCCTCATGTGGACCCCGTGTGCTTGCCTTATAAGGCCCACCCAGGACATCTAATACCTTGCGTCATTCCCGCCTCGTCATAAGGAATGCCTCTTTTGGCCCTTTTGAGGAAAAATCATTTCTACCCAATCTCGAGTGGAAAAAAGAGGCCGAAAAATTTGAGAATTTCGGCGTGGATATCTGAGCAATAACTGCGCCGTTGTCGAGAGCTTTATATTTTTAAACGCGAGTATCGTTTTACCAATGTGGTCCCCCAACTGAGTACTAATCACGTCCAATGCTGCTTCACCTCTGTAATCGAACCAGAACCGGTCTATTGAGTGTGCTAAATGACACCTTTCAGGGCCACCAATATAATTGCCTGAAATATGAACCAATATAACAAGAAAAACTAAAGCTTTGCATGAGTGTGGTGTTCATGAAGAAACTAAGGGGAAAGCCCTCTTTCTGCATGACGCTCATTTGACACATTGGGTCCTTATGAGGAATCTACGGAGAAATTCCTTTTTCCCCATGCCCCTGAGACAATTCCAATTTATCAATTAGGCATGGTAAGTATCGACTAGAGTTTGCTGTTCGACATTGCACTCTATACGAAAAAAATAGATTGTCGGCAGAACAAAGGGCTTTCCCTGAGCGCTAGTCTTCCACATAAAAAAAAGTAATTCTGTCATTTATACACTGCAAATCCAAGTGTTTAGCAGGTGTTTGGAAATAAAACGCTCTAGTGTTTGTTAATTTACAATTGGCCAAAATACAAATAGTTAAATATCTCGAGTTCACGTTAACAAAAATTAACTTTCCTTTTTTAAATAAAAGGTCCCAAAATTCTCTACGAGATCTGATAAAAAATTTTAAATTGTTTTTTTAAAAAAGGCCAAAAGAATGCAATTGTTGTTATTTGAGTAATAAACAGACTCTATACGAAGAAAATAGATTGTCGACAGTACAAAGGGCTTTCCCTGAGCTCTAGTCTTCCACATAAAAAAAAAAGAAGTAAAAAAAGTAACCAAAATGACATCCAAAATTATTTTAGAATATATCTATTCTCCATTTTTTGGCCTTTTCTTACTTCATTTGTTTTTTTCATTTATTTAACTTAGTTTATCCTGAAATTGTTACGCCTTTGTTGACAGGTATTTTGTTAATATGAAAATAAAACCATAAAGCTGCTTAAATATTACGAATTTAAAATTATCAGTATCACTGCAAATCTGAGGTTTTAGAAGTGTTTTATTTCAAAACGCTTAAAACATTTTATTTTGACGTCATCCATTTGATTAACATTGTCGACACTTTTAAAACACTTAAGCGTTTAAAAAATGTCTACAATGTTAATCAAATGGGTGACGTCAAAATAAAACGTTTTAACCGTTTTGAAATAAAACACTTTCAAAAGCTGAGATTTGCAGTGATAAGACGAGAAAAAATATGAGCTACCCGTATTTCACGCAATTTTGCTAATGCACGCCAAGGGTACCATTTAGCATATTCAGTAAAGCGCATCTCGTTCTATCACGGAAGTCAAGCAATATTGTAAGTGGTTTGTACTTAGTCGGGGGACCGCTTGGAAGAACGGCACACGGGTTGGGTTTTTTTTTGTTTTTTTTTATTTATTTATTTTTTTTTTTACTTTTTGCAATGATAGTATTATGTTTTAATATAGTATTGATTAATAGTTCTATCAACATAATTTTTATTATTCATAACCAAAAACACGCTACAAACGTTTACTAATTAAACACTTAAATATTTACTCATTAAACGCCGCTAAGTGTTTAAATTTCGTCTACAACGATATAAACGCTTTAAGTGCTTAGCAACTAAACACTTGAGTTTACAGTGTAGTCATATAGATTTATGTTGCATTAACGACTAAAAAGAAAAATTCCTTTAAGCCTGAACTATAATAGACGTAGATCGACGTACGTTTTTAACGAATGTAGACGTACGTATCTGTCATTGTATACAGTGAAGTACAATCGACCATAATAATCGCAGTAAACATTGTTTGAATTTGCTACGATTTTGACATTACAACGCCGTCAACTGGGATCCAGGTCCCATAAGACGGCGTAATACTACGTTTAACGAAACATTAACGAAAACAAGTGCATGTGATGTACGTTTGTTATAGTCAATCATTCATTTTCATCATAGAGCCCTGGCAACGCAGGGATTGACGTACGTTCTTTCACGTCTATTATAGTTCCGGCTTTAAGCCTGAACTATAATAGACGTAGTTTGACGTACGTTTTTAACGAACATCCACGTACGTATCTCTCACGGTAGACCTTGACGTATAATCGGCTATAATAATCGCAGTAAACATTGTTTGAATTTGAGTCTGAATACAGCAAGTATGCTACGATTTTGACTTTACAACGCCGTCAACTGGGATCCAGGTCCCATAAGACGGCGTAATACTACGTTTAACGAAACATTAACGAAAACAAGTACATGTGATGTACGTTTATTATAGTCAATCATTCATTTTCACCATAGAGCCCTGGGAACGCAGGGATTTACGTACGTTCTTCCACGTCTATTATAGTTCCGGCTTTAGTCCATTTATCCACTAACCACTTTAGTTTCTAATAAAATCCTCTATCCATCCAACATCGACTTTAACATAATGTCATCAAAGCTGTGCAATTCCGCAACGGAGTTTGCAACCACAAACAACTATTCGTCGCTATATGTGGCTATAAAGGGATGTGTGTTTTTGTTCACAATGAAAATCTCTACAATAGTCATTCTCTAGAGCAAATTAGAGCCGATGACAGCTTCAACATGCCACAGACATTTTTATTTTGAAGATTAGTATAGTACGAATTCAGCATCTATCGTGAAATAGATCAAAGGATTACAGGATTTTCATGGGCTTTACTGTAAGAATTTTAAGGATGTTTGCTTACAGGATTTCGATTTTGTTAAATGCCACTTAAAAAAATAGTTCCGTGTGTGTCCACTGCTACTAAGTTTGAATATACATAAAAATTGTATAGCAAGTTAGTTGATCGTGGTATTACTTATTAAAGTGTTATCCAGGAATTTTCCAACAAATATCTTCGCATTTAATCAAGGAAAAGGTTTCGTCACTGGATGACATTGTTTAACCATGTGTGTGGAATCCTACTTAGTTCATGTTCAAAGACATTGCCTAAGCACACCCCCAGACTTATCAGAAAAACACAGGCATCCATGTGGCCTTAGAACAAAGAACTGAATCTACCCCATTCATCTGGAACTATATCCTCATTTCATTTGGAGTTAGGCCCAGTTTTTTTTAATTAACTAAAACAGACTTTGAATTCTGAGAGCGTGGGAGTGAAAAAGGATGAAGATAGATGGGTGATGGGTTTTCGCATATTTTCTCTGTCAACATTAGTAGGGATTATGTGGAATGCCTTGAATGTATACTCGCCTCCTATACATCTCTAATTACCCTTTCTATATATTTTTAACTGAAACAAGGATCAATTTGTCTAACGACCGAATTCTTCCCACAAGGATTCCCCTCCATTGTTCACAAAACATAACTCTCTAAGGAATTCTCAATTCGGCATTGAATGCAGTTTTAATCACTCACCTCTTAACGTTCCCAAGGAAGTCAACGGTGCTGTTCCTGTCCGAGGAGGTGAACCAAGTTGCGGAATGCAGCTCCAATGGTGCCTTATAACAGTCATATTTTATATGCTGTGTACAATACAGCGAATGCGATATCAGCTCCTGCAGCATTTCCGGTGAGAATTCTCGGTACTTAATGTTGAAACTGAAGTCAGTGTCCCTGGTCGACCTGACGTCTACCTGGCTAGGTAAATTATGCTCGACAATTGTTTTGGTAGCGTTCTCGAGGCTCTGGAAGTCGCACTTGACGTGAGCGGGAGGAAACACTCCGTTACCGTCGATATCGATTAAGTACACATCCGGTTTAGTATATCCAAGTAGGGCCAGCTCTTCGCATGTTTTCCGATACTTTGTAAAGTGACAGTTCTTCCCGATATATCCGATTTCCCGGCAATCGCATGTCACCCGGTCATCTTTAACAAAACATTTACCGCCATGCTCGCAGGTGTTTGGACGCTTGCATGGATCAATATATTTGCAATTATCTAATGCCACTTCGCCAACAACTCGTTCCGTTTTAACCACAAATCTCGGCTCAACAATGTATCCATTAATTTCGAGATCTCGTATGCATCCAACTAGACCGGAAGTAGCCGCCTTTAGACTGCTACCAATTATCACTTTGTCACCAATATTAAATGTTAGTCCAAACATTTGTGTCTGGGTATAGCGATAGTCGACAGTAAATCTGATTTCGCCATTTTTGTAATCTAGCTCGACTGCATGCCACGAGGTGGCTCTGTTAATTTTAATTACTGTCGAATGGGTTACGTTATTCGTGACATCTGGTACTAAATCAAAACTCAATTTATCACTTGCCAGCCGAACCTGGATGGAGAAGGACATTTCACAGGACGTGTTGATAGTATCGTTTCGGTTGGATTTAAGGTTCCAATGTGTGTGGCAGCGAGCATGAAATGAAAAAGAAAAAAAAAGATTAGAGTTAATATGGAGTTTTTTTTGTCGAATTTTAATTTTTATTGTGATTTAACGTGTTTTGGAGAGGGCAATTTAATTTTTGTTTTTTGTACACAATATTAATTAATCATTCATGAAATGAGTCGAGTAATGAAAATAGGCGGAATGGAAGTACATATATTCATAAAATAAAAACATACGAGGAAATTATTGAGTAATTGGACACGAAAGTGCGATGCGGGGTTGTAAGCCTTAAAGGGAACAGCTTTGGTGATTATTATTGTATGCTTTACATTCTTGAGGCCATATACTGATTTTTTTCTTTTATAATTTGCAGAAGGTAATTTCGTAACTCTTTGGAACTTTGAGAGATGTTATTTCAAGAATAAGGGCTGCTGTGGGCTACTGTGAAATTGAAATGGCGCATCTTATTAAAAATGAATGAATGTAATTTAAAAATTGCCAATATGTAAACAAAATTTATGAGATATTTCCAAGCATAAAATGTTTCTGAACTGGATTCTGCCAGGGTGTGGTGTGAGATCATTATTGCGGGAGATTTTAACGTTCACAATGTAAATTGGCTTTGTGGCATACATTGCGGCGCTTAAACTTCAAAGCAGCACCGCATAATTATTCTCATTCGCTGAATATGATTCACATTGAATAAAGTAATCTTAAGTTTAAGTACAATATGCACGCTTGTTATCATATGATTCACATTGAATTAACCTATTTATAGATATTAGTAAACTGAAATAAAATATTAACCAGTGCCAAGATAGAGGACGAAGCAGGAGAAGGAGATACCAGAAATTAAATAAGGCAAGGAACATTCACACAAAGAAGAGGAAGTGAAGACTGTATCGGTCGGTAGTACCCATACGAGTCCCATGTTTCTGGAAGAAGAATCAAGATCTCTGGTTCCATTAAGTGGGGGCAAAGTTCCACACTAGGGATAAAATTAGACACTACAAAACACTACACACAGGTAAGCAATTTGGAGACGCACCTCTTGAAGGAGGTAAGAAGTTTCTCTCGCAGCCCCAACTGATCAAAAAACTCTGTAACTACGAATCAAGCACAAATCTGCTAGTATCACAAGAAATTTGGCAAGGCAGCCAAACGATCCCAAAACCCACCCAAATTAAAATCTCACCAACACCGAAGGAAAAGCATTGGGCGCATCCAGCGCACTCAGCCGCTGAGCAGCGGCTAAGTGCTGAGCTCGTTGGATGGATAGCTGAACTAAGCAGCTTAGCCCAGCGGCTGGCAAATTTCTCAGCGTAAAATTTTTATTCTAAGTAGCTCAGCGGTAGTAAATTGACGTTATATAAAATAGGAAAAAAATTTAGTTGTCAAAATAAATTCTAACTGAGCTATCTATCACATCTAGCCGACACACACCGCTGAGTTACTTTTTACGCTGTGCTGTTCAGCTAAGCGGCTTTTCCGCTGAGTGCGCTGGATGCGCCCATTGATTATATACAGCACAAAGTATCTATGTATCCAATGAAACTGAAATACCAACTTTTGGACAGCGGCTTGTAGAACTCAATCTGGGTTTTTGCAAGACGAAAAACATTCCAGTGGCCTTTGGGCTTCCTCAGACGGTGCATTTTCATGGCAAGTAAAACCGGTTTTACAGATGAGAGAGGAAAGGGAGGGGAAGAACTTAACGAAACATGTTTCACGCAAAAGCAAACGCGTGAAAACTAACACACATATAAAAAGTTGCTTTTATCTCTTGCTTTCTTCAACTCTGTTTTCTCTAACAAGTAAATTTCTTCTACAATTCATTTAAACGTTCCTATATAGCATTAAAATTTACTAAACATAATTACGCCTCGTGTGAGTTCCTAGGAGTTGAGTAAAACTGGTTTTTCTGTTGGCAGAATCAATCATGAAGCTATCCCAGCGGGAAAAATTCGAAGCGCTACTAAGGCCAGTTTTACACGAGCCAACCAACAAAAATCGACTGAAAACGTCGTTTGCGGAGAAGATGGTGAGAGAGGACGAAAGGGGTGGGCAGATTTTTTCAACCAACTCTTTCACTGGATTTTCGAGTCAACTTATTGACAGCTGTGTGGTTGTTGTTGTTTTTTCTTTCTGGATGAAAAGAGAGAGGAATAGCAGAAGGGAGAATTAAGATTAAAAACAACAACAATAAGCTAAAGCATTCTGACGTACAGTTGGTTGGAAAATTTGGCTCGTGTGAAAGCCCATGCGACTTTTCATCGAATTTCAAAAGGGAATAGACGATGACAGCAGATTTTTGTTGGTTGGCTGGTGTGAAACTGGGCTAAGGGGTATGCTGTTAATATGCTCCGATTGGAGCTTTAAGGAATTGTATGGGGCGAAGAAAACGGGAAAACATAGACGAATTCTCGTTCAATGCGGTGGTCAAGCAGAATATTGGACGTGGTTGGTACTTAGTTGGGTGACCGCTTGGTAAAACCGCTGTCGACACTAGCGTTTGGAAGTACGAAAAGGCAATTGCAAAATCTGAACTATAAAGCTTTTCGACAACGCAGTTGTTTCACTTATCCACAGGCGCTCTATAACATAAATTGGAGGGTTAGAAAGTTTTTTCTACTTTTGTTACTTCTTCAGAAACGCTTCTTGCTTACGATATCTACTTGTGTTGCAACTCGTGAACGCGGTTTCAATAAATTAAAAATGATAAAAAATTATGCAAGATCATGTATGGGTCAATCACGTTTAAGGTACCTGACCACCTTAGGAGGCCAAAAAATACTACATTTTCAAGAATTTTTTTCTCAGGCCCTGTATTAGATATTACAATGATTTTTATTTTAAAGTTTTACTTGAATCTTATGGAATATAAAATTAATTAAATTTTTTTTAATTTCATTTTTTAACCACTATCCAGGAGGCGCCAAAGTCGAGGCCTCCAAAAAATTGTGTCCCATGGCGGACAGTTTATCTCAGGATTGGTAAATCAGAAACAAACAAAAAAACCGCATCTTCAAAAGAAAGGCCCCTTACGTAACAATTTACCACAATTTGCCAAAATTCTAAAAAAAAAAAAAATGGGGGATATTTGAAAAAAAAATTGAGAAAGTACCCCTGTTTTTCACTATTCTTTCCAAAAAAAAAAATGTTAAAATTAATATTTTTTGGCAAAATGTGGTAAATTGGAATACAACACATCTCAACGAACAAAACAAGACCAAATTCATTGAAATCGGCAGAGTAGTTTCGGAGATAATCTGTCCGCCATTTGAAAAAAGTAGTTTCGAGAAAAACGCGTTTAAAGTTTTTACTCGCTATTTTTTTCAAATATTTTTTAAAAAAGCAATTTTTTTCACTTACAATTTGTTAATCTGCACTTTCACTTTTTTGACACTGTTATGCCGCCCATACACGACGAGACATGTTGATCAACTTGGTTGACTACTTTGTCCGTGTTGTTTGCCACACACTTACTCAAAATTTACACACTTACGACAAAATTTTGTGTGAGACTCAACCAGGTTGTTCAGCATGGCTTGTCGTGTATGGGCGGCTTTAGATTTCGAATTTTGAAAAGAATTTTTTTTGGAGGTGATTCTTAAAAGTATAGGAATTTAGATAAAGCAAAAAAAAATCGATTTTTTGAAATTTACAAGGTGGTCAGGTACCTTAAATCAATAATATTATCAATAGTACGAGAGCTGGCGAAAAATATAGACTATGACGATGTCATCGATGACTGCGGAAATGATAGCAAGAAAAATAGTGTTCACTATTTAACTATGTATAACATAACATAATTTTAGAGTGCTGCTTGCTTGGGTTTCAGGCTCTAGATTACTGCTTGCTTGTTTCGGGGCCGATTAGTACGCAGCGATATGGGGTTTTCAGTTTTTTGGTTTCAATCGATTGTCGGGGTCCTCTCTGGCCTAAGGCCCGGGGCAATTCGTCCCAGTTGCCCCCCTCCCCCTTTTTGGCGGGCCTGATGGCCGGGCGCTTTGAGATACATGCGCCGCTATCTTGTTGTACATTCTAAAAAAAAATGGTAGCCGAACATTTTGATACTGCTAACGCAAAAGTGTGTACACTACCAACGCCCGCTAAATGCAACGCCTAGCGCTCAATGTGTCCTTGCGTTAACACAAGCATAACTTCGTTCTTACAACTGTACACAACTACATAGACAATAGAATCCTTACACGAAAAAAATGCAGAACAGTCAGTTTATCGTGTAATTCTTATATCATATACAAACCGGGTTGTTAAGAGGAAAAGAGTTAGGCCGAGTAATTTGGCTCATTTATTGGCTTGAATTCTATAACATCTATAATAATATTCTAGTTATGAATAATGGACTTGTGTATTATGAACCTTACTCCTAAGTGATTATACCTTCCTGATGCTGTAAGACAACTAAGAGGAGGATTCTTCATACTCTCAACGGTTTATGCATCATATCTAACTTGATTTGGGCTGGTCTTGATCTGACATATATTTTGGGTAGTTATGCTATCGGGTAGTTATGCTATTTGGGAGGTATGCTATCGCTTGCATTGAATTTGATTGAGCTTGAACAAACTGGTTGCATTAACAATAAAAGGATTAATGTATAAAAATTTTTCAATCATCAATTGAAAGTTGAAATTTTTTTTCTACTCGAATTTCGTTAAACTTCCGATTGTATATGTTGTGACGTTGACTATACAATCGTGTCTCAGGCATTCCAATCTGTGCAATAAGAGTCATTTAACAAATGATTTATTACTTAATTAAAAAAGTAATCCATTCTACAGGAAAATTGTAAATCCATTGCATTGAAATTTTACAAAATAACAAATGTAATATTTCTGTTTCATTTGTTAAAATTAATCTCTTAAGCAGACAAAAATCAATGGGCATGTAATTCCTATATTGTTCTCGATGGGTGATTAAATTTTAGATCGATTCCCTTAAGACTTGGGCAAATCCCTGACAATAAAGCCATGGCGCAATAACAACAATCATAAAACAACTTCTATACGAAGGAAACAGGACCATAACGAAGGTGGAGCCTGGATGCTCTTGAGGGATAATAATATTAAACGTGTTTCTGGATCGATTTATGGGGAAACGTCAATGACCATGAAATTGATGTAATTGAATTTAATGGGGTCCGTGATTGCTTTTGTTATGATCAACTGGTATAAAATAAGGAAATATTAGCATTATTCAATCAACAGGAAAACTTACAGAAATCTCACAGGTATACATAAAAGTGTGTATTGGTGCAGCCATTCTTAAGGTGTTTAATCAATGATTTAATTTTATATATAGACAATTGAGGAGCAGAAAGCTAAACTCAATGATTGTGTGAATGGGATTGTGCTGGATACTTTGTACATTGTTTCCGGCTTCGTTTTGTATTTTAGGAATTTCTCCAATCAATTGAGATATTTTTGGATCAAGAAATTTTCGTCGATAGTTAATTTTGTGATTCTGCGAAAAACAATTGATTTTCTCTTCAAATATAGAAGTTATTTGTCGTCGTTGTGGTCTTGGCAACCACAGTGTTGTCGGGGACACTTGTACTTTTGGCAAATTAACAGTGGGTGGTGGAGGGTTACATTTTTAGATGATAAATTTTGTGTAGCAAGAATAGAGGTAGCTTTTGGCTTTTCTTAATAAATTTTTGTGCAACGAATTGTGAAACTTCTAAAAATAGATTGCTTATAAGCAGAAGCTCAGATTTTTTTTTGATAAATTTCGGTGAGAACTTGTGTTTGGTTACGATTTCTCAAAATAAAGATAGAATTGAAAAGAATATTCGCGGTAATAACTACTCGAAAGTTGAAAGGATCTGTTGGCCTAGTCTAGACACGTTTTAAATGTAGCATATTTTACAATAATTATTATTACTCTTGTTGTTTATTGACAAAACATTTACAGAGATTAAAAGCTTATAAATTAGCCCAAAACGGAGTTCGAGAAGGATGAGTGATATTTAATCAAAAAGGCCTAACTTATAAACAAAACGTATATACAAAATCGTTAAACGCTACATCAAGCTTACGGCTGCAAGAATAATCGAGAGAGCGAAATTTGGAAAGACCATGCATAAGAAGAGATAGATGTAGACCATACTCCTATTAAGGACCACTCCTAGATTTCTTGCTTTATCAATGCATATGAGTGGAACCTGAATTAACGCGATAGCAGAGAAGTCAGGACAAGCGGTAGGAGAGCAAGAGAAGAAATACACTGAAACTTAGAAGGATTTAGCTACACTGTAAAAAAAATATGTAAATTCACAGTGCAAATGTACAGTAAAATTACAAATCGCGATATGAAATACTAATTTACTACTCAATTATTGTAATTTCACTATAAATTTTGTAACTTCACAAAAATTGGAAATCTCCAATACTGCATAACGTAAATGTTGATTACATGAATGTGACGTATATTTTACACAATGTTGTGTATTTTTCGGCATTGCCTCACGTACATGCTTAACAAGGCATTGTGAGCAAAATGCTAACTTTTTATGTATAGGGAGTGGGCATTAACTAAGAATAGAATTTGGCGCTTGGAAATATTTCAGGCGGGGCCAAGCACATTGGCACAGGGCGGTAATCTTCAGCTTTGGGTTTATCCCCTTTTGTCTCTCTCTGGTAAAAAGTTGCAACATGAGTTTTGGAAATTTTTAAAACTATGAAGAGAAAGCTCCAATACTGATTGTATTTTTACATCCCACGAATAATTTATATTTACTACACAGTTGGTAAAAATACGTAAAGTAGATTAGGAATATTCCTAATAATATATATTGCAAATTTACAAAACTGCTTGTGAATAAAACTTCCAGTATTTTTTTTGTAAAATTACCACAGTGTGCCCAAAAACCAGAGCAAGGGTAGTTGCGAGTAGCTAGCAGCAGTTTTGAGTAGTTTTCCAGTCCCAATGGATCGCAGCTATAGTCGCACACCTAGAATCAGGGTATCATGCTTCATCTCGCTCAGTGTTGCTTCTATGAAATTGCGCTTTAACAAGTAACAAGTTTTTTATTATTTTTCTATGTTTGTAATCGAAAAAAGTAAACTGCTTGTTTCACCAGGTACGCGTACCCCCACTAAACTCTTCCGGTACGCCTACCGTACTTTGGGAAACACTGGAATATACCATAGACGACGAAGACCTCGCGCCATAAAATAATTGAAATTAGCGCGCTGTTCGACATTGCACTCTATATGAAGAAAATAGATTGTCGACAGTGCAAAGGGCTTTCCCTGAGCTCTAGTCTTCCACATAAAAAAAATGTGGAAATGTGATTGACAGTATCGCTTATTATACGACAAAAATAATCCGGAATAAATGAGCTTTTATGGTTGTCGGGGTAATTTTTTCTGTTCTCGTTTAAATTTGGGATTTGGTCCTGCGCACAACGGTTTTCCTCGAATTAAGTTTGTGTGCGTGCATATTTGATCTTGTGCACTTCACATATTCTCGTTGTTAGCTCCAACTGAATTTTATGCCGGGTGAAGTTTGCATACAATTCAAAAATAAGTGAGGTT
This sequence comes from Thereva nobilitata, assembly GCA_963855945.1. Lineage (NCBI taxonomy): Eukaryota > Metazoa > Arthropoda > Insecta > Diptera > Therevidae > Thereva > Thereva nobilitata. The sequence continues at coordinate 37,707,999 of OY979696.1, forward strand.
ATGCGAAATTAATTTATGCGACGTTTGTATATTTGTATAAATAAAACACATTCCCGTAGAATTCTCTGGGCATTAATGCTACCCTTTGCCACGAACGACCACTGTTCGTTGGGTAAATAGCAACTTATTTCAAACCGAAATCGCACATTTTAAAACTGCACAAATGGGCTCTTTTATCAATAAGAAATTTTCAGAAATAAATTATATTTTAAAAAACCTAAAGCCCTTTACACTAAAAATCAGAGCATCTAAAAAGATTTTTCCCTATTCAAAAATTAACTTTGACGTTTGTATAAAATTTAAAAACAAACAGTTTTTGTGTACATATTCCCTTCTTAAGTTTGTGTGGATAAAGCTCACAATTTTGGAATGGCGTACCGTTTATACGAAAAATATGAGTTTATCTCCAATTCCAAAATAAAACACCACCAGACAAGAATGAGAAGTTTTCCAGCCTAACAAAAGCTATGAAATATTTTTTTTTTAAGTGAAATTTCCTTGCTCTCGTTCCGGGGATTTTGAAGTGAAAGTTCCCTCCTCTTGTTCTGGGGTTTCGAGCAGGTACGAGTGAATTCAGAATTGGAAACGAAAACAAGGACAGTTGTGTGAAACGGAAGTTGCCTTCTCACTCGTTTACAGCTGTCGCTTTAATGTGCAAGTTTTGTAACACTAATTTCATAATTGAATGAATGCAGAAGTATATTAACAATTTAGCACTATTTCGTTTAACATTTTGGATTTGAACAACTTAAGCTGATGAATTTCGCGAAGATCACCGCCAAAAGAGCAATTTTCCACACTGCTTCAACTTCAATATTTTCCTACCTGCTTTTTCTACAACGGCAGGTAGTAAAGTTTGAAGTATTTAGTGAGTACGACAAAGTTTGGCGTCCCTACATGTCCAAAAATAGGAGTAATACAGCCTGACTGATACTGAGTCCAAGACTAGAAGGGCTTGTGCTTAACTACAGCAAGGAAGGATTACGTGATCAAGGACGCGTTGAATAAGAGGATATTGGGCGATTGGGAAATATACGGCCAGATTGAGAATTTTGTATACCACCCGCTGTCGCACTAGTGAGGGCGAAAAAAACAAAAGAGACGACCGAACATTTTCTCTGCCGTTATCCGGCTCTGTCAAGGAAACAAATTCATGGAAATCACTTATTTCACACAGCAAACATTTTCAACGAAATTTAATTAAATATCGACCCTTTTCCATTTAAATATTTCAATAAGACAATTTCGTATTATTTATGCTAACTCCACAAAATCCTAAGGTTAAGGATTACACCTTTAAAATCCCGTTCAACAGCTCCAAATCCCGCACAAAAGGCAACTACACAAAAATACTCTTATTTTCGAAGCAATTAAAGCAGAAACCTCAGCATCAATTTTCCCGAAAAGCCACAAGCATCCATTAAATTGGCCTTAAATCAAAAGCTGCCGTGGAAAAAAAATGCTGGGGAAAAAACAACACCCTTAAACATCCACCCCCGTCTAAAACCCGGTGGTAAACATGGCAAATATCTCATTTCGTCGTTTATTCAAAGTGTGTAAAAATTTGTTTGCTATTGGCATGGCTTTATAACGGTTTTTTTGCTACCATAATGATTTTCATGGAAACTCTTGAAAGCTGGATTATTGCCAAATACATTCGCACTCCCTCGCAACAATTTTTTTAGTCGCCCTCGAAGCTGGTTGGCTGTGTTATATAAAAAAGCTTAAAATTTTCCTAGCCAAAAAAAAAAACAAAATGAACGAAAATATGTAGTCATTCATGCAAGCAGATGTTTTCGGCTCTTTGGACAAAAAATAACACGAAAAACAAAAAAAATATGAAAAGAGGTGGCAAACATAGTCCGACACGTATTCGGGGGCTTTAATAAAAAATTTAACTACCGCAATCATGATGGTTAAAGGCTTTAATTAAATATCGCGGCCGAGGAAATATTTTTATGTGCAACGTTTATTGGAATAATTTATTTTTAAGGACAGCCCTGAATGGTTCGACCTCTTAACGGCGCTGCCGGCTACCTAAATTGACTATAAAATTTAATTATTGTGACAAAAACATCTGTCATTTTGGGACAATTTATCATGTAGCTGCAAACGGAAAGATTATAGACTCCTAGACCGTAGAGAACTTAAATTCATGCTAGTATCTTTTGTTCTTTAATGTGCAGTAATATAGTATCTGTTCTTACATTATTTGCATCCTTAGGACAATTGGGAAAGCCAGAATTGATTGAGTAGAAAAACGTTTCAGGATTACGCAGTTATAGTTGTGTTATCATCAGGTATTAAGTAAATATTGTGAACCCTGCCCTTTTACACGGTATTGTTTTACAGGGTTTTAAAATAAACACCTTCTAAGAAGAAACTTCTGATTTACTCCACCACGATATCAAGTGAAAATCTTGAAAGAGATTAGTCCGGAGAAATTAGCAAAAAAACGGACGAAAGGAGACAAAATTCCAAAATGGCTGACTTCCTTGGGACTTTTTAAGAAAATAATTTCGGAATCACAAAAAAACATGGCCGCCGGAGATATCATTTTTTGGCAAAAAAATCACTTAAAAACTGGTTTCTTCGAAGAACATTTTTGATCAGTCAATACGAAACGTTATTACCTACAAAATACTGCTCTTGTAATTTTTTCGAAAACTTTGACCTTTCCGAATGATTCAAGGTATTTTTTGGCCGAAAAGTGAGTTTTGGAAACTTTGACCTTGAATAACTTTGAAAGGGTTATGTTTTCGAAAAAATTACGACAGGGCAATAACGTTTCTTATTGACTGATCAAAAATGTTCTTCGAAGAAACCAGTTTTTAAGTGATTTTTTTGCCAAAAAGTGATTTCTCCGGGGGCCATGTGTTTTTTGTGATTCCGAAATTATTTTCTTAAGGACATCCCAAGGAAGCTGTGGACCAATTTTCAACCATTTTGGAATTTGATCTCCTTAAAATGCTAATTTTCCCGGACTAATTAGGTCTGTTCGGCGACTACTTCAGCTCAGAAAAAATCAAAATGCGCATTAGGCCAAATTAGATTTTTTCGTGCCAATTGAGCCACCCGCAAGGTCAAATATGGAAAAAATAGGAAAAATTCCGTAGAATTTGATGAACTCCCTTTGGCGCTCGTAGACCTTTGGAAAAGTTTCCAAAATGGCGTCAAAAGAGGACCAAAAACAGATTTTCGCGTTTAAAAAAAAACTACGCATTGTACAAAAAAAGGTTTATATAAAGTTTGTAGAGCTTTTTCATACTAATAAAATGTCCCAACAAAGTGACATCAACAATACATAAACAAATAAAGGAGTAATTGCAAAAAAAAAACGCTAAAAATCAGGTTGTTTTTTAAATGCTCATATCTTTTACCATTTCGATATGGATTTCGATTTATTTTGTTATTATTATTGAATTGTGCAAAAATTAATTAACTGAAAAATTATTATGGGCTTGATTTCAGCAAAATATCTTTTGGTCTCCAAGTTTTCGGGAGCTTTCCAAGAGCTTGAATTTGCTAGCTTTAAAACCGCATTTACATCCCAAAGTCAACGCGAAAGTGCACTTTGAAGCTCTTTTATCGCACAGAAATTTGTATGCTCTGAAACTTTCGTGCAACAGATAAAAAAGCATACAAACTTCTGTGCGATAAAAGAGCTTAAAAGTGCACTTTCGCGTTGACTTTGGGATGTAAATGCGGCTTAATTGCGCTTCTTCAACAACAATGTATAAGCGCTTTGTTCTGATGACATGCCTGTGTTAAAAGGAAAGAAATTGGTATGGATAAAGCGTTGGCATTCCTTTTCAGTGCTTTAGCTAGCGCACATTGAGCTGTGTCACGCAGTAAGCAGAAACCGTGCTGCTCTGTCTGTGTCTGCAAATCCGCTTCAATTCCCCGTTGGTATATTAAATGTCATCTAGGTGGCAGCAGTGGAAAGATGAAGAACCAAGCTGGTAAGAGCAATCGAATCCTAATCTCTAGGATGGTAGTCGGGCGTGTTAATACCAATACCCGGCTAGCATTTAAAGGGGATGCAGATGGGGCCCCTATGAGGCTAGCCCCATTGCCTCATGTGGTCCCGTGTGGATTGCCCTATAAGGCTCACAAGGGGTATCTAACGCCTTGTCCCTCTCTCGAGTTGAAAATAGAGGCTAAAAAATTTGAAAATATTGGCTTGGATATGCGAGTAATAAATAACATGGGGCGGTGTGGATAGATTTTTATTATCAAGCGCGAGTGTCGTTTTACCAAGCGGTCCCCACACTGAGCACTAATCACGTCCAATGCCGCTTACCTCCGCAATCGAACGACAAGTGGTCTATTGAGTACGGTAAGGACAGCTTCTCACGCCCCTCAACATAATTGACTGAAATATGAACAACAAAAACTAAAGCTTTATGAGCAAAATTAAAGCTTTTTAAAAAGCATTCCGAATACTTGAGGCAGATGTGGGGATTGCCCCATTGCATTTGTAATGAGGTTTGCATTATGGGGCCCTTATGAGAAACTGATAGGGCATACCTCACTGCAGTATTTTTTGTGTAGTCCAAGGGGAAAGCTCTCTTAAGGCATGCCCCTCATTTGCCACATGGGGTTCACACGCTGCATGAGGCATGCCCCTTTAAATGCTAGCCGGGTAGATTAGGCCTCGTCAGCTTAGATAATTTCTGAAAATAACTATTACATATTTCTTTCAATTAAATTCTGAAAAGTTATTATTAACTTGTGGTATTCAAAATTTACCAGAACATTCATAATAGCAATTATATAATAGATTCATTTTTATTTATCTGCTAAATAAATCATTTTAAAACATATCAACACAAACGACATTCAAATTTATTTCACTGATATATTTATTGATATTTATTGTTTCTTGCTAGTATTCGACTAAACTAAGTGGCCCCACTACCATTACAGAGGTCCGCGGTTCGATTCCATGCAACTCCATGATCCTTCGCTTCTACCAACTAGATAACATTCTTTTTTAATTGTGTTCCTACACGATAGAATCCAATCTCGAACAGCAATATTTTCTCAGAAAGGAATGAGGGAATTTACTGTCTCATCGCTAATAAAACCTGCACCGATCTTCCTTCGGCTTCAGTGGACAGTGTGATGTGAATTTACGTGTATTCCCTGACATCGTTCATAAGCAAAATAAGCAACGAAGTCATCCTGTTAGATCGAAGAAGTAATCGTTTTTTCAAGGTTGTATTGATTGGGACCGAGTTTGTAATGTCCCATGTTGGCTTTGGAAATTATTTCTTCCCTAGTTTTTCGGGTAGAGCTTGTTGTTTAATTTGTAATTTAAATATAGCTTAAAAGTTCTTGCGGAACAAATCCATCACCTTTTTAAAGGTGTTCTTTTGATGGAGTCTGGCGACATTTTTAATTTTCAAAGGAATTAATTTTGTCTTCAACAGGAGTGTTAAAGAAACCATGAAACCTATCAATGTTTCCACTCTAATCGAGCTAGTTCTGTAAGCCCAGTGTGCTGTTATCTCTATTATTACTAAGCTTGATTATTACGAGTACCATCGTGCACCTACTTGCTGAAATACCTTTGATAGGCAACACCCATTAGTAATTAATATGACCTATGCACAAGCTTTACAGCAAAGGCACTATAGTGTCCCCATTAAGCTAAGAAGGACACTCTCTTTAAAGCACCAGCATCACTTGCTCCTTACTACTAATTTTATGAACCTATGCATTTCCTGTATCAATTCGGGTCACACCGAAGCGGTGGAATTGACTGGACACGAACAAAGTACTTGCAGAAAGGTTTGAATTTTGTTATTAAAGGGTCTCAAGAAGTTTTTCTCTAACAAATTAAGAGAGATTAAACTTTTCCCGTTTCGGAATCTTATCAACATCAGACGAAGAAGGCACATTTTAATGTCTTACCCGCTTTATGTACAAGTTATGCTAGCTACAAGGTGTGCTTACATCAATTTAGCAGGTAAACAGTTTTAAAAGCGTTAAACTTTTGATCTTTGAAAACAATGTTAAATTTTCTTTTATAAGTAAAAAAATTTCACGAAGAAAATTTTTATTTTTAATTTAGGGTAAAAACGTGCCATCATAAAAGAATATTTCTATAGAGGCGGAAGTAGTGTGAAGGAGAGTCTTGATTTAATTGGGAGATATTAAAAATTCCCGAGTTATTTGTCTCTCGGAACTCAATTGATCATAGTCAATTCTAATTAAAATCGAAATCACTCTTAATCCCCAATAAATTCCATTTATCGTTGTCAGATTCACCTTTAAAATAGCCCTGATAGATAATTGTTGAGAAACGGATTTGTCCAGACAACAGAATCCCGCTTCTTCTTACTTTTTAATTATCCTTGTGATTTTTCATTTGAGATTTTCCTCGACGGTATCTCGACACTGTACAGCATGCAGTGTGTTTTCAGGTGGTATTTTTGTTAAATTTTTTTGCTGTTTTGTTTTTTGTTTCTTGTTGCAGAAAATTTCTACGTCGAAGTTCACCTTAACGACCCGAGGCGATGCTGTGTAGACAATAATTAACGATAGCCTTTATGGGCCAAACTTTCGAAACATTTCTCCAAAGAGTGTAAGCTTCTTCGGGTAATTTGCAGTAAGTACAGGTAACACTCCAACTGTAGCGGCTACATTACATTACAGGTAGTGAATTTACTCTCAGCTGGAAATGTGCGAATTTATGGGGCGGAAACGAATTTTAACACAAAAATCTGCTGTTAACATTTTAGTTGATTCAAGAGCCCAACGCAAAGTGGTTTCTGGTTGAGAGAGTAAAAGCTCCGAGACTACCTACGGCCGGGGTCGAGATCGAAAATGTACATACCCAAGGCAGGGCTGGAGAGGCTGGAGAGGAACAAAGTTAAATTAAACAAAAGGATATCGTGTATTCTGCCTCCAAGGTTGGTTCAAAAGAAACTTTTCATACTTTCAATTAAATCGCTCCTTTGTACCCGGAGAAATTGAAGCTGTGTAATGGGTTTAATCTGCCTTTTTCGTATCAAAGTTTCATGTTGAATTGTGTTTGTTTGGCGTTTTGCTCCTGTGCAGGGATATATACCAACAGTGGGAAGATAATATTATCTGTAGATTTAATTTTGCATGGATACAAGAATTACGCGTCTGTTTACTTACAAATAGGAAAAATAGTCGTCATTCTTGAGGTGTGAGTTCAAATCTATTAGGTAAGTAAATACATTCTAGTCTAAACAGAAAATATCTTTAAACAAAATTGTGGCGAATGAGCCCACGCAGCTGAAACCCTGTTATAAAAATTTTTGTATAGAGTTTTGTAACATTCGTGGGTATTATGAGAATTTGTCTTTTGCAGAAGGGCGATATTCGCACTAAGCGAAACTGAAATATCACCTGATGTCAATATCAGACAATGTTTCAATGTTCACAATGTAAATTGACTCAAATGGCACCAGTGTTTCTACTAGTGTAGGGTAGGACACGATTATAAAATGAGTTTGTAAGAGATGACTCTTTTTTTTTGATCCATTACAATGTTATACTTCAAATGAGGCGAGGTGCTATTGTAATGCCAAAATGACAAAAACAAGCAAATTAAAAAAAGAAAGAAAATAAATGCCAATGACGGGCTCTTTTTACGAGTTTAATTCTAATATACATTAAACTGCCTCAGAGTAGATAAGAAAGCTATGCCTTCACAATGTATACCTCGCCTCATTTCATGTTGAAAATTTTACTGCGGCACAAGAAGTAAGATACATATATCTCTCCAGTACGTATTTACAATCACACCTCGCCTCATTTATCTCGATACACGTTCATATACCAGTAGAACATTATTTTTGAACCGGGACATTTCAAAAAATTGAGACCTTAGTACAATTTACCATCGTGTAAGGGACAAATGTACTGCCTCGTGTAAGTCCGGCTCAACTGTATTTCTGACTAAGTCGCCGAACTCTTTGCAGATACCAATAATCTTCATCAAATTCTGGATCATCGCACGAGAGTCCCTGACGTTGTAGGCCAACGAGTTTATCTCCTTGATTTGAGCCACCTTTCTTAACGCGGCTAAACAATATTTGGGGCCTAGTAGAAATGGTGTTAGAACCCTTGTTGGCTTGATTACCGGACACGCCGACCTAATTTAGCACTAATGGAGGAGCGTAGGACCCCACTTGCTGGCTTTGCTTTGAGGAGGATGAGTCTGCCTTCATGTGCTCTGTGAGTTCCCAGCGATAGCGTGGAGCTCGTTCTTCGACACGACAATCCACGAGTACCCACTAGGCAGACTGCTGAACCTGAGATATAGGGGTGAGATATAGGGGTGCAGTACAATACTTTTGGGTCCAGTAGGATTGAAGAGAATGGGATATGTTAGGGGTCTGAGGGTGCTTTAGTACATGTTGGGCTGACTGTGCAGGTGACACAACCATCGGGGCTAACGGGAAACCGTTTTGTTGCACTGTTATGTGTGCTTAAATAAAACGTCTTTCATCAGGCACTCGCCGCTCCTAGTCTGCAAGAGGCACCCTCTAGCCGGCAAGGCGTCCGAAACAGACACGGTACGCCTGAGTAAAAATAAAACTCGCCCGCTCCTGCAACAGGCACGCATGCACAGAAGCAAATCACCTGTATGGCTCACACTTCTTTCCACTAAACGGAGCAAAATTGGGGCTTTAAAAAATTGTATAGGACGAAGAAACGGGCAATTAACTTGGTGACCATAAATGGTGCCATTAGCATACTGAGTAGAACGGTTCTCGTTGAATTACCTAGGTCAAGCAGTTTTGGACGTGGTTAGTACTTATTTGGGGGACCGCTGGGGAAAACAACACTTGCGTTTGGAATGGTCGAAAAGGTTAACTATGCCGTCAACGGTCTAACCAGGATCATTCAGGTAGGAGTGTTCCCCTGGGGACCTTTTATTGTGTCTGACAGAATACATCAACCATAGTATGCACCGATTTTGTGAGTCCGGTTGAGGTTGCTCTAGCTATGTCCAAGGATTTTGATAGAGTTTTGCACCCTTCAAGGCAAGGTAGTATTGCCTCCGCACGCCTCCCTTGCCCAAGAAACAACTCTTACTCCAAAACCATTCTCTCTCGCGTAGGAATGGCCTTTGGATTACCCTATAGGGTCCATAAGGGGCATCTAACACCTCGCCCCATAAGGAATGCCCCATGTGGCCCCCTTGAGGAAAAATCATTGCTACCTGATACTGAGTTCAAAAAAGAGGTTGAAAAAATTTGAGTATGTGAGTAATAACTGCGTGGATATGCGAGTATAACTGTGGCGGTGTCATTTTATCAAGCGGTCCCCCAACTGAGAACCAATCACGTCCAATGCTGCTTGGCCTCAGTAATCGAACGAGAACTTCTCTAATGAGTATGCTAAGTGACACCCTTCACGGCCTCAACATAATCGCCTCAATTATAAAGCAAAGCAACAACCAGAACTAAAACTTTCCATGACTAAAACTAAAGCTTAAAGGTAGAAAGTTTTCCGAATACGTAAGGCAGATATTGGGATTGGCCCATTTTGTTTGTAATGAGGTTTGCTTCCTTATGAGAAACTGATAAGGCATAGCTGACTTCAGTAGAGTTGACTTTTTAGTATCGTGTTAATGAGATAACTAAGGGGAAAGCCCTCTTTCGACATTCCTTTCATTTGCCACATGGAGTCGTCAGGGAGAACCTAAGAGGGAACACTCACTTTCGGCATGCCCCTCATTTACTACATGGGGCCCACACGCTGCATGAGGCATGTCCCCCTTTAAATGCTGGTCGGGTTTAGGCGTGCAATTAGCCAAAGACCTGCGATGGAATAATCACATAGTCCAAATCACCAAACAGGGCCTGGGATTTCCTTAGTGGTGCAAGTTCCTCCTCAATCCATCGGCCCGTGCTGCAATATACAAATCCTGCCTCTTCTCGAATACAACTCTCTGTGGGGTGACACTTCGAAAACCACCTTGGCGAGGTTAGATAAAGTGAATTAAAGGGCCCTCAAACTTATCGGAGGCGATCGACTCTTTGAGCTACCATAGGAATGTAGCAACGCAATTCTATCGTTTCTACCATAGCGATTGCTCCACTGAAATAAACGCTCTCCTGCAACTTCCAAGAGTTCAAACGCAGGATGCATCGCCATTTCCTTCAATACTCTCCTGATTCCTCATAACCCTCCTGACTCCTCATAACCTGTTCTATCCTTCGACTAAGCTTACTACTAGAAATTGTACCATAACCTAACCAATACAAAGGTTTATTCCTGAGCTTAGAACTTCTACATAAAAAAACTCATAATTTAGTTTGAGCATAATTCAAATATTAAATAGCACACCATTCGAAATATTCAATTTCAATAGTATACTAGTGACTGGCTTAAAAGTGCACACAGTGCAGATCGAATAATAATGAGCATCGTTATCTGCAAAGATACCATTCGCTCCAGAAATCACGTACACTCAAGAAATCATCAGGTGTTTTCCACCGGTATGCACGACGACGTACTCAAAACTACTTGCAATTTTGCAACTGAATTCCGAATGAAAGGAGATTTTATTTCTTGCAAGAAAAATCTATCTTCCCACTTGAGTTAGTTAGATTAGGGAGTAGCGTTTGCAAATAAATTTCCTTCTTCATATCAGCAGAATTCCGTCATCGTTTTTCTGTGGGAAGGTGTGGAATAACAAAAGTTTCTACTAAGGTGCAGAGAACTTGTTAACTAATAAAATACTTATAACTTGAATCAACATTTTTCTTCTGTTTAAGTCATATTTCGAATTTGAAAAAATGTTTTCCTAGAAATTCCTTATAATGGTCTAATGCTGCTGGCGTTTTGTATTTCAATTTTAAATGTAATTGCGCGGAAGGTCCTTAAATCCTTTGTTACCATCCAAACCTACGCTTTGAAAATTCTTTAAAACTCATTTTCCCATTTATTGTGTAGGTTGTGCCGTGCATAGTTAATATTCTGCTGATGTCTACTAACTCTCTCCTTTTCAACTGATAGGAATGTTGCCAAACGAGCGGAGTAACAAGGCCTACTCAGAACAGAAGTAACATTTTAACGGTATAATATGAGTAGGCGAGCGGTTTCTGAAACAGCATAATTAATATGACAAATATGATGGTATACTGCTGGCTGTACGGAGGCGGCATTTCCACGAATAATTATGAAGATAATCCCGGAGTATGTTGGACAAGAGGTGGTCAGGAAACGATAAAGATGTTGGGGCGTTCAAACATTTTCGAAATACATGGTGGAAAAGTACTCACCCAACGAGGTGATGGAAATTATTTGGAACGTAATTAAAGAAGTTGTTGAGGATTGAATTTCCTGGAAGGAATTTTTTTCCAAGAAGTACCTTTAGAGCTAGAAATAATGGGAAAATTTTGCTGTTGGTTTACACAAGGGTACCTAAAAATATTAAGAATTTGAACCGTTCTTAGACGTGTTAGAGGGCACCTGTCGAAAAAATAATGGGTATTTCTTTCATCTAGAACTCAGAACATGTATTCAGTTAAATATTTAGGGTTTATCAACAAAAAGTAAAAAAATCAACTGTTAACATGATTTATCAAAATTTTCCTTTTTTCGGATCTCAGAAAAATTCAGAATTTTTGTATGAAGAGGTCGATGGAAACCACTTACGTGCTACCACCCCTGAACGACTGGTTCGCTCCTGAATTCAAACTTGTGGCTGAACGAAAGAAAGTACAGAGAGTGAAGAAAACACACGATAAAGGAGTATCCACACTGTGAACATGTGTGAACGAGTAAAGGAGTATCCACACTTATTATTGTTCCGTCAGGGGTTCAAAAAATATTGGTGCCTACATTTTATATGTACTCGTTCACACATGTCCGTATCCGGGCCGGAGAAAAAATCGAACGTCCCGGCCACGTCCCTGATGTGTGTGGATACTCCTTAAAGAGGTCTGATCGGCGATCCCAAGCGTAAGAGCGATGGGAACAGCACTTTCTTAAGTAGATATATCTGCCGTGCAAAGGCCAAAAGACCTATCTCCAAAAAGCTCGTTTCGGGAAAAACGCGTTCAAAGTTTTCAAAATACATGAAACTGAAGCAAATAAAGTAACTGTTCAAAGTGATCACTTTTAATTAAAAAGTGCAATCAGTCTGAAATTTTTTTAAGGATAAATATGAAAATTTTATATCAAAAAATGCAAACAAAGCCATTTTGACCTATAATGCATATAGGTCATTTGTCCTTTGCACGGCAGAAATGGAGAGCTAATTAAGTAATTGGAGTTCAGTGATGATTCTGTGCCGATACTATCAAGTGTAGGAGGAGTTAGCAAAGCTATGAACCTGCTCAAAATTAACAACGGAGCTGGTCAAGCATGGAGTACCAAAGCTACACCAAGAAATCCATGAAATACTTAAAGAAGAAAGAAAAGATAAAATATCACAGAATGCACAAAATTGTGTAGATAACTCCATTCGATAGAAACATCAACCAAGGCAAATCAACTACTGATCCGATTTTCCCTACCTTAGAGCAGGTTATGAATAAAGGTGTGGGCCCCATGAACGCCGCGCCAACGAGCTCGCCTTGACGGATAAAACGCGGCGAGCGTAGCTTCGGTTCGGAAAATGTTCATATCCAACGGCATCGCGGTACACCTTGACAGTTGTCAATTCACAGCTGTTTTATATTTACAGGAAAAAGCGCGCGTTTGTGTTGGTTACGGAAAATTAAAGAAAAATATAAGTACATAAGTGCATAATTATTTATTAAAATTTTGTTGTTGCGATATGCCAAGGCGAGCTCGGTGAGCGTAGTAGGCGCGGCGTTCATTGGGCCCGCAGCTTAAATGTCCAGAGTTTCAAAACTCAATCCAAACTCTTCATATAGTAGGGGAGCTGGCGCTTGCAAAAACCATGTCGTCCTAACTTTCTACCGCCTGGTATATAAGCTTTTCAAGTAATTTCGAGCTTTTTTATAATATAACTTTTTTTCGGGAAGTGGACCCATCTCGAGATAGGTGGTTGGGGGGGGGGGTAAAAAAGGAGTTAAAACTGAAGAAAATTTCTGCCGCTGCGTATGTAGGTTCTATTAGGTATTGATACAGTTTCACGGGGGAAGGTTGGTCACGGCAATCGACCACACGGTTTCTTCGCTTTGTGTATAGGCAATTGCAGAACAGATAAAGCAACACAATTTATGTAAAGAGCGGAGATAGTTTAACCCTAGAATACTATGGCTCGTCAAAATTACGACGGCCAATTCAATTTACGCGGAAAATTTCGACATTATTCGTGAATTTTGATTAAAATATTGTTGAAAAAATGTTCATTTTTTGATAAATAAATAATTATAAAACATTTTATATTACTGCGTTTTTTATGGCCATGTCACATTTCCGCAATAGTAAATTTTACACACGATAATAACAACGTATGCTAAAAAAGCGATAGTATTCCAGGGTTAATAGTGATATGAGGAGAAGCGTAAATGCCTAGGTATAGGTCGCTGGTAGGGGTCGAACACTAGCCTCGGGAATCGCAGTTGGACCTCTTAGCCCCCTAATATCTTCTTTTTTTTTCTCTCCACCGGTTCCGACTCTGAACCGATAACATCCAGTTTGCCATCCTTAAGCTCTGGGCGTCCAGGTCTATGCCACCCGGATGTAGGTCGAAATCCCGAAAGACAAAATCCCGAAACCCAAAATCCCGAAACCCGAAAGAAAAAAAAGACAAAACACCGAAAGACATAATCCCAAAAGATTAAAACACCGAAAAGACAAATTGCCGAAAAGTCAAAATACCAAAAGGCTGATATACCAAAAAGAAACACCGAAAAAAATGTAAAACTAGTTTAAAAAATCACTTTATTCAAGGAAAGTTAGTAAACTATTAAAAAAGTTTTACCGTGATAAGTTACGTGCAAGTCTACGTAAATATACAAGAACTTCAGTGTTTGTTCTACTCTCAAATACATTAAGAACTTGATTCTCCCGATTTTGAGATTTCTTGTAATCGGAAACTCAGCACCAGTAAAAGATCTTTCAATATCGGCTTCTACATACAGAATTTCTTTTTGAAAAATATCAACACATTTATGTGTGCTGATGTGCATGTGGCAAACGTCCCCGCATAGTGTCATCAGTCTTCGATGCCAACCTTCTACATGATTTTGTGTGCGTGGCAGTCCAAGTTCAATATTTTCGAAGACAGACCAAAGTTGAGGTTTAAATTGCACTAAACCACGGCTTCCATTTCTTCTTATAGGTCCTCGAACGTAGTATTTGTCGAACCATTCCATCAATTCTTTGGCATCAGCATCTATATTTCTTTGGAAAAGTATGAAAATGCCTCAATTTCGTTGTATGGCAGAAACGCAAGCGCTGGAATTTTTCGAAATTCAATTGAAAATTCAAGATCGATTCCATAATGAGTACCGTTGTGATCTTCTCATCGAGTTGAGTCGATTGTTATCCTATTTGACCCACCTAGGCCAACCATTTGAAATTTTCAAAATTTCGATAAATGACCGTCCCTAAGATTTTGGTGGTCAAAGTCATAGTTTATTGACTTTGACTTATCGAGTGAAGTTGACCTACATACATAGGTAAATAATGTGATTTTAATAACAAAACTCGGACCGTTTTCGGTATTTCGACCTTTAGGTATTATGTCCTTTCGGTCAAATGTCATTTTGGTATTTCGTCTTTTCGGTCAAATGTCTTTTTGGTAGGGGTCATGCTGTTTTGTAGAATAGCGGATAATATCTTATACGCGGTATTCAACAACGTTACACCGCGATAATTATTGCACGTTGTGATATCTCCTTTTTTATGTACCGGGCAGAGGATGCCTTTTTTCAGTCTTCTGGCATCGCTTCCTGCTCCCATACATGCACAATTAATTCATGAATCGCTTGGTGGAATGTAGGTCATCCATATTATAACCAGCTCCATGGGGATGCCGTAATAATCTAGATAGTATTAATTCTCAAATTTCGGTATCATAGGCCGTTACAAGAAAAGTAAGAGCTATTTTTGACCAAACTAAGGATAATAGTTTGAATGATACCTGATGTATTCGGAAAAAAGTTAAGAAAGATTGCAGCTGATAACGTTCACGAATTAGGATAAACTCAGCATGACATGACAGTGTTGATGGGTTTAATGCTACTTTGTACTGTCGTCGGTTCTATCGCTGACTGTAATGTCGGTCAGCAAGCTCTAGCCGAAAAGATAGACTTGAGAAGAGTGATAGAACTGACCAACGCCAACGCGTGGTTTTTTCCACCAGCTGCTTATCTAACCCTACAGTGACAGAACATTGACTTCGGTGATAAAACAGGAGGTGGTTTCCTCGCTTATTATTCTTAGAGGTGATGGCGAGAGAAAGACCATGGCATTTTTTGTAAAGAGGGAAGATAACAAAAAAGGAAAGTTATCTAGGTCGGAAAAATACAAAAGGCGAAGGACCATGCCGTACATTGGATTCGAACTACGGACCTCGGGGGTGGTAGTCAGGTGCCTTAACCCATAGGCTTCCGATGCCGGTAATCTTTGTATGAGAAAATTTGCGATATTTAACGTGACAAATCCTCGGTGGAAAATTTTAGCAAAATAACGTTGTTTAGAGCAATCACATTTTTAGTGAAAGTTTTTTGTTAAGAATTAAAGGTCTGTAAAAGGAAGGAACATGAAGACAACCGAAAACATTCGCGAAGAACCAATTAACTTGAAAAATTCGAAAGTTAAACAAGAATTACAAAAAAATGCCCTGCTACTAAAGGAGGACACTCAAGTAATTTGTCTTACCCTATGAATAAGTTACGCAATAAAATAAACTTGTTTCCTTAGTACTTGTCAAACTTAAAATATGTCGCCTTTTAGGGATTCTATTTAACCTAATAAACCCTTAACCTACTTATATAAATATTAGCATCTTTCCGGCCCTGATATACTAGCATCCTTTCTCCAATTTAAACAGGAATTATTATCTAAAAAAACTGAAGCTTCCATATACCCACCCACTTAGCCAACCCCTTTAAATGTTCTCATAAACATGTGGAGGCATTATCCTCTTTGATCCATTTAAGAGCATAGAATTGAATATTTTATCAAAAATTTAAATAAAAAACGCTTTCCCATATTTAAATGGCAGCAAAATAAAAAAAGCAACACAAAAAAAGGGAAAACTAATTCTGCCCTCATCGAGAAAATATAGTTGAACACAAGGGCAATATGCAATAAAAAAATTCAAACAGTTCGTAAACCGCCCTTAAATTAAGGAAATAAGCATTTATGCTAAGAAGCCGGAAAGAAATTTTAGCTTGGAAAATATCTAACAAACGGAAATTTAGCATATAAATAACTGTGAAAAAAAACCCACCTCCCAGAATCCATTTCCTGCCGAAGTCGTTACGTCGCTGTAAGCAAGGACAGCCATCGTTTGACTGCTTCGGAAATCGAATTTTATATTAAGTTCCTTGGCTTGATTTATGGGCCACCAAATATGTGACGTTGCAAACGGATACGTAATAGGAATGACGTCCACTTCAGCTTCCTGATATTCGGGCTCCAGGACTCCTGCAAGTATACAAAAGATAAAATTACAAATTGCGATAACCCAGGGATCCGCTGTTAAGGCCCCCGTTTACCGTGATAATGTACTTTCGGGTTGCCCTTCCTTAGCTCGTGCAGAATAGAGATGTCGTTGTAGTACACATACTTGAGGCATCCTGCAAAATTGTTATGCGACTGGAGTCCTTTCTTCTTGTTCAAATCAGTGCCGCCGCCAAAGTAAATTTCCGGATCGAAGAGCAGCTTTGAGTTAGTGGTCGATGGTATCTCGAGGACCTTCATCTGATGATCAAGGACAATTTTGACCTCCTTCTGATCATGAAATATGGTCAAATTGTGCCAGTAGTGACTGGTCAATTCATCACCCAAGACGGCCGACATTGTGTGGTCACCGAAGTCCATTTCGACATAGACTGAATTGTTTTTGATTGAGACGGCAATGTATTGATGCTTGAGGTCCTCCCCGCTGGCATAGAATAAAGCAGAATCATCGTAATGAGTCTTAAACATGAGACTAATCCTTATGTTGGGGGAATGGACCCGGTCCTTCCAATCGTATATCCTGTAGGATACATAGCTGGAGCCTCGTAATGTGAGAATTGTTGCAGCTGAAAATAATTTTATTAGTGGTAATTTGCGGCAATGTGGCTGGAGTCATTAAGGACTCGCGTGCTGCTACTTAACAGAATACAAAGGATTAAATATTCACGCATACACCTACACATATAAACGCAGGCACGCATCCTTGAATACGACTTTGAATTTAAATCAAAAAGATGGAATTTTTATGTGTTTTGATAATTTTGTGTGTGTGTGTGTAAAATTGTGTTTGCTTGAGATATTGTTAATATAATTATTCCCGTCACGCCTGACACTAGTGCAGCGCATTAGTTAATAATGAGAAATTGTTTAAAGTATATAGAGAATGTTTATAATTATAAAGAAAGTTGCTAGGTAATCACTTTGGTTATAATGGGCCTTGTCGAGAGCGAAGAAGAAATTGTTTTTGTAAGGGGAATTTGTAATGATTTGGGCGTTGTTGATAAAGGTCTAAATTAAAATTTTTTCAGTAGCATTGACTAATTACTTAATAACATTTCAGAAAGGTAGAATTTTGGTGTTTTACAAGGATATAGCCATAGGGCAGACTACAGTTCATTGTACTGTAGATGGTAGGAGTAATTCCATTGAAAAGGGAATGGCAAAATGGTCTGTGAATAAGAGAAAGCATTTAAAAATATGTAAGGAGTAATTGTGAATGAAGGTTGGTTTCTTGTTAAAAAATATTTTGTGTTTAGTATAGTATATTAATAAAGTGTAGTAATCTATATATATAAAACAAAGTCGGGTTAGTTACACCATTTATAACTCAAGAACGGTTGGACCGATTTTCATGATTTTTGATTTATTGGATTTGTTTCCACCCTGAATAGCAGAATTCCACCCCGAATGGCAGAGAACGAAAAAAAAATTTAGGATGAAAATTCATTTTTAACCGACTTCAAAAAAGAAGAGGTTATCAATTCGACGCGTATGTATGTTTTTTTTGGTCCTGTTCACGCATAACTTTGTAACGCAATAACTTTTTTGCTTTTTTCTTTTTTTGCTTGAGAGGGTAGTTTCCCACGGTGGTCCCATGCAATTTTTTTTTTTAAATTCTGAAAAAGGAGTTCGAAGGTAGGCTTAAAAAACTGGTAAAATTAGTACACCTTGAACAGATAGAATTGTTTCAAAGGTATCACAAAATTCTTTATTGTCACCAAATACTTAAGAGGGACTTGGCGTAGCGTCTACGTAAAAGTCTACCGAACTAATTATTGCGGGCTCAAACCGCGGATCGGACAGTTCGACTTTTTTCTTTTTTTCTCTTCTAAATTTATTTTGATTGGATTAATCTTGTAAAGAATTATTACATACTCTTCGATGAAAAATTCCATGCATACTCATGTACACTGTAAGATTATTATCCTTTGAATTGGAGAACTATTTAACCGAATTTATGAGTTATTTTTTTAAATTCCCCAAAAAAATGAATTTTTAGAATTTCACTTTTTCACCAACTTGAAAAAATTATAACGTTATTTTTTTTTCACTCACGCGTGCGTGCACTATTTGTTAGCAGATTAACTACTGCACAAATGGGCCTAAATATACGCGGAGATATACGGAACAGCTTTTTAGAGGAACAGATGCTTGCGGAGGTGGAAAAAGTAGAGAGTTTCAAGCTTCCGTGGAAACTTTTATGGTTCTGTTTAGACGATTCGCTCCCAGGAGCGTGCCTCACGAACTTTGTGGATGAAGGGGGAAGTGGGCATGATGAGAGGTACCACCCCACTTCTCCCCTCATCAACCAAGTATGTGAAGAACGTTCCTGGGAACGAAGTGACTCAACAGGCCTCTAGCTGCACATCGGTAACTTGAAACTCTTCGGTGAGGAATTTCATGCTTACTCATGCCGACTGTAAGAGAATTGGAGAACTATTGCCGAATTTCCGATATGACTTATGTACATATTTAGCCAACATATAGCAACACTCTAGCGTAGCACCGGGAGTAAATACCTACCTCTCGTTCAAGGGTTCCGAGTTCGATTCTCCGGGCTGTTGCTGTTGCATTTTTTTCAATCGACTTCATATTCTCACAATAAATTTGATTAAATTTTGTTTTTTAATTTCATTCGGGGAATTTTGTTTCATACTCATACTAAATAAGTTTTTTTTATTAAATAAGTCCGAAAGTACACAAATACATTATTGCAAAAACAATTTAGCTACTGCCTCGATACTTTCGACGACGGCGTGTTATACTTATCGTATTAAATAATTTTTTTTAAATTGGCACCGAAAAAAAATGAACGGACTAAAAAGTACGAAATAAAATAAATTTTTAAAAACCTACATCAAAAAAAACCAATTCCGTGATGCACTAAAAAGGATGAAATAATTGTTGGTAGTTCTTTACAATACTAATCCAATCAGAATAGATTTAGAAAGAAGAATCACTTTTGAAAAAATATTTTTGTAATTCTTTACAACATTAATCCAACCAGAATGGATCTAGAAAGTAGAATCACTTTTGAAGACGGCGCCAGGTTGACTTTCATCATTTGCTTCGGAAATAGTTTTCATTTCTTTGTTAACCTTATGAACTTAATAAATCGTCCCGAAAACAGGTGCTAGCACCGTCTTCAAAAGTGATTCTTCTTTCTAAATCCATTCTGATTGGATTAGTATTGTAAAGAACTACCAACAATTATTTCATCCTTTTTAGTGCATCACGGAATTGGTTTTTTTTTGAAGTAGGTTTTTATCTCATACATTTTGTATGGAACGGCTTTTTTGATGACAACTCGAAAACGTATTGGCTGATTTCGATGAATTTTGTTTTTTTTTCGTCTCGGCCTCGAGAAGTTTCCTCGAGCATTGGAAAAGTAAGAATATCCGTATACAACGCCATCTCTGATACATGACAGAAACAAAAATGAACATGTCGTTGTATGCTGGTTCCTGTAATGCCAGTAGATGGCGTTGTGTGCATTGGTCCTTTTATGGCATACCATCGAGACATACCCCGCGATTTATCAGCATTTTTTTCGAGTTTTCACCAATTTTCATTCAGCTTTCGACGGTTATTACATTTGCATTCTATTCAATTAATTCTCTTCAAACGACTTTTTCTGAAACTCATCAGCGAAAAGTTATTTCAAAGAGGTGAGTTCAGTTTGATGAAGTGCACATTGTGAAAGGTTATGTCGTTTGTCATTGTGCGCGCATCGACAATCAATCCAATCGGTAATTTTAGACTGTGTGTTTAATTTTCCAGGCGGACTCGTTCTGTGGAATTTTATTTTCGATCGTAATTTTCAAACGGTAAGTTGCCTTCGAAGATGTTAATTTTGTGAGGTTATTGCGGAAAAATCGAAAAATACCCATTTTGAGGTCTAAAAACCCCTAAAAAGAGGACTTCCCTTATTAATAATCCTAAAAGGAAGCTCTCTGCCAAATTTCAGCCTGTACCTAATTTTTCCGCTATTTTTCCTATTTTACCTGTTACTATAAAGATAAAAGATAAAAATGACAAAAATTTATGTCAAAAATGCAAAAATCCCCAAATAAGTAGTCATAAATGGGAAATGGCAAAAACATAAAATTTATCATAATTACAAACACTTCACACATACAAAGAATTTATGTTACAAACGCGGAAATTCCAAAAAATTCAAAATTATGTATTGAGTTGCATTGGCTTGTCTAGTAAAGTGAAGAAAATGTTGTCTAAATATAGATTTCCGAGTAATAATGTAAGCAACTGCGGTATAAATAAAAACTGTGGCAAAAGAGGTTTAACTTTTGGTTAGAGGGCAAAAACGGTTTAGAAAGTTAACCCGCTTTTGCTCTAAGATTTTTTCCGTTCCGCTCTTGCTCTGAATAATAGTTGAACCCCTTTTGCTCTGAAATATTTTTATTCCTCTTTTGCTGCAACATCAAATATAGCCCGCTTTTGCTCTGAGGGTGACAATTGTGATTGTGCGCGCATTGTTAATTTTGAATTGTGTGATTAATTTTCCATTTTTATTTACAATGTCGCGAGCAAAAAAATCTAATCTTTCACAACGAAGCCGTAATGCAATTAGATTTCGGAATATCAACCCGGAATCAATCGTAGAATGGCCCGACTTCGTGCTTCACAAACAGAAAAACAAAGAGAAGCAGAACGTCAAACGGCTCAGTTGTCAATGAGAAATCGTCGAGCTTATCGCACAGATCAACATTGCATTCATTGCTTCGTGACGAAATACCAGAATCACGACATTTTCTATCAAACACTCAAAGATACAACGCGGATTCAATCCGACATTCAAAGTAATTTCTACTCGAGAGAGTAAACGTTCATTTTCTTTTCCGTAATCGTAATAAATAAATCCGTAATTCTGACTTCGCCTTGGATAGGCCAGATTCACCATTGAATTGGATCATTGCAACCGTTTGAAGACGATTTGCGCCAAATACTACCAGTCATTCCATGATCGACCGCTGTCGATGAAATAAACGCTCGCCTCAAATCATCGACTCTGTGGTAAAGAAATTTCAGCTGACAACAAAGATGCGAGATGCCTTGCTAAACGATCAATCTGCCGAAGATATTTCAATGCAATTGCTGACTAGCGGTAATGGACGTGTTCCTGTCGACGAATCGAACGGATTGATTTCATTTCCGCCGAATTTTTGCAATTTCGTCTCATGACGAGCTCATCAACAAAGGGTTCCCGAACATCATTGCTAGCCACAAAAATCACAATTGGTTGAGTGAACCAGCAATTCTTGCGGCAAAGAACAAAGATGTGGATCACTTAAACTTTACAATTCAAAATCGAATCGTTGGTCCACTGCATTCCTTAAAATCTATCGACTGTGTAACAAACGAAGATGAAGCAACCAACTATCCAACAGAATTTTTAAACTCATTGGGCGCGTTTAGGCCGAAGTTAATTTAACTGAGCTAGGCAAGTTAACAACGCCATAAACAGCAATTTTTTTTAGCGCTGTTAGCTAACTTATTTCTGCTTTTTGGCTTAGCTAAAATTTAGCACAGCCAAAATGAATTGACGTTTCTTGTAATTTTTTGTTGTAAGCAAATAATTTAGAAATATTTCAATACAGAATGAAGATTTTATTATTATTATTCATTTTTTAGCTTTTTATTATTTGTAAAATGGGAAATGTTATTATTTTTGCCTGTTATTAGCTGTAAAATGAGAATTGTCAAATGGCATGCTAGAAACGGTGCTAAGTTAACAGCGCCAATTTAACAGAGTTAAAATAACTCGGGCCTAAACGCGCCCAATGTCACCGCTTGTCACCGCACAATTTACAACTAAAGGTTTGCTCGGTAGTCATCATGCTTCGAAATCTCAACCAACCAAAACTATGTAACGGAACGCATTTGGTGGTGAGAAAACTCATGGGCAATGTGATTCATGTGACGACGATACTCAAAGGAAAGTTAAAAGGTGAGGAAGTTCTCCTTCCGAGAATTCCGATGATCCCAACCGATATGCGATTTGAGTTTAAACGGGGCGGGGCGATTATCTAGCGCTCTAGTCCAGTCAAAATAGACGAAAAAATATCAAGTTGATAATTCCTGAAAATTGCGCCCTTTCGATCGGTCGGTGCCAATAATTTTTATTCAAGGACAAAAGGTAAAAATATCAGTTTTTTTGCAAATATCTTTTAAACGGGAAGTCTGATCATAAAATAGTTTTTACAAAGCTTGTAGATTATGCGATTATCTAAAAAAACGATATTATATATTTTTCCCGTACGAATTGCCATTCATGAGATATCACCGTTTGCCAACTTAGTTGTCGCTGTTGATAATCTCACTCACGGCAGACCTTGCCTTTCATCATAAATCTATGTCCAATTTGACCAAAGGGACAACGTGCCCGAGTTCTTTGAGTTAAACACTTCTAAACACTTCCCCACGTAAACGACTGCAACTTTCGCTTTTTAGACATTGTTTCTTTTAACTGAGGATTTTTTTAAAGTTGATGATACATATGAAAAATCGAAATACAAGTCTTTATGCATGGAATTTATCGCCTGGAATTGTGCCTTAATCTTCAACTAAAAATCTTTCTTTAAGCTCATCGCAACCGACGGTATTTTCTAAAACATCGATAAATTAATCCATAGTAAGAATATATCCACCATTTCACCACAAGTTACCTTCGAGGTATTATTTTCGTTATTCCGCATCCAAGTTAGAGAAAGAAAACCCGATTCCAGAAGAATTGATTCGGAATGCGAAGGAAGCAATATATTCGTTTTCTGATTTTTGTTAATACAAAACGTCTATTCCCTTTAGTGGCAAATTAATTCAGTCATTTAAAGTCCTCGGTAGGGCTATGATGTTCGACTACCATCCCAGAGGTCTGTGATTCACCCCGTGTTCTTTTAATGAACTGGGTTTTGAGAGCTTTTGAGTTCTCATACAAAATCGAAAACCCAGGTTTTATCTGGGTCTTCTGGTTCTTCGATTTTGTATGGGAACTCAAAAGCTCCTCAAAAGCTCTCAAAACCCAGTTCATTAAAAGAACACGGGGTCAGTTCCACGCGACATAGAATTCGTTTTTCGATTTGTGTGAAATGAAAAGCTCGTTTTCAAGCTTTTTGAAAGATGTCTTTTCAAGCATGCCTGGGATTTGTGTTTTCATAGTGAAAATTGCGAACTCTGTCCCCCTTTGTGTCATAAAAATTGTTCGGTCGAGAATACTTTTTTTCAATCCTCAGTTTACCAATAGGCCAGGTCTAGACCAAATAAATGGATCAGGGGGGAATGTATGAAGGCAACTAAAGTTAAAGGAGCCGTTTATAGAATGTACAGACATTGTCCAAATGAGTTTCTTCGTCGTTGAGTTGAGAACCTCCTGTAATTCCATCTCAACCAAAGCCTACTTCTAAATGACTACTATCAGAGCAATTTGTTTTGAATATTTACAGTTAAGAGCCAATAAAATAGTTTGACATTAAGATTTAATAAAATTCAAAAGTGGAGTTAATCGATTTGGCATTCATATATCTTCAAGGCTTTTGACAGAGTATTACACTCCGCTCTATTGACTAAACTGCAAGCCATTGGTATAGACTTAGTTCTAAGAAATTGGATCGAGAGTTTTCTGTCTGGCCGTTCATTTCAGGTAGATGGCGTCCAAACTAAGCCCTGCAACATTTCGTCCTTTTTCCAATATTTATAAATGATCTGCTTTTATTAGCCTCCCCCGCCCCACGCAATCGGGAATCTAACGACTGATCCACCTCTTAACATTATACTCTCTAAAAATGAGCCAGTGAAGATTTCACTGATTCACCCAGTAAACAATAATTTCACTGGAAAATCAGTTAATTCGTGTCTATTTACTGATTGAACCAGTAAAACAACTAAATGAATTAGTAAAAATTTCACTGGTTCAACCAGTGAATTATAATTTCACTGGTTCAACCAGTGAAAAATATATGTGACTGATATTCTAGGCAATTATCTTTATGAGTAATCGTGGTTACATGAGGCGATCGAAAGCTCGATTTGAAAGTGGTGTGAAATACGATCTGTGTTTTCGGTTCTTCTCGATTGAGTTACTGATTTGAAATTAAATCCAAATAGGATTGAAACTGACAGATGACAAATGCCAAGTTGGAATAATGGAATACAGTGAAGAAAATTATTTAATTTTGCAAGCTTCTTTTGCTTATTTCAATAATTTAATGTTAATATTGAAAATACATAATCTCTTACTTTTGAGAAATTTATCCAAAAAGTTGAAAATTAATAGTTTAAAACTTTTAAAAGCATGGAAGCCATGCTTACTATTGCCATACAAAACATTCCTAAGAGGAAGACCAAGAGTTTTTGGATGTTAAATAGAACCAAACATGTTGTTTCTTCATTTGTCCATATATTTCGTTTAGTCATGATTAAAAGCACTTTTCACAACACAAAATACTTTTGTAAACAGAAAATAAACGCTCCAAACAAAAAAAACCAAGTAACCTAAAAACGTCACAATTAAATTCGATCTAATTTCAATTTGTGTTTACATGCACATTCTTGATTCAATTTCAATTCGATCAATGAAATTTTTTGTATCGGATCGAGTCAATCCTATTTCAAATCGATCTGTGTTTACATAAGATCGAAATGTATTTCAAATATGTTTCAAATCAATTTCGAGCGTCATGTAACCAGGGTAACTGTAAAGGGTTCCATTTAGCATACTCAATAACACTGGCTCTACTTTGATTACGGAGGTCAAGCAGGATTTCAGTACTTAGATTGGGGCCCGCTTGGGAAAACGACACTGGCGCTAGAAAAAGTTTTTTCTCCTTTTTATGTGAATTTCATTGGTTCAACCAGAATTTCATTGGTTCAACCAAATTGGATTGAAACTAGTGAATAGTTACTGATTCGTTTTTAGAGAGTAGGCATAATTTTAACTGAGATGGATTGAACACATATTCCAAACTGCCAAAAAAGGATTTTTGATGATACACCAAGGTGAGCTCAAAGTTAACTAGTTTAGCTATCTAGTTGTAGACGAAGAACTAGTTTGCATACTTTCGAAAAGTCGTTGTCTGTGCATCTTAGAACATACAGAAATGCAATGAAATTGAATTGAAACATTTGAATTTGTCTTTAAGGATATACTAAAACCCTGAACAACCCTTCTTCCAGTTTTACCTGAAAAAATATTTAATAAAAATTTGATTTAGCCCTTCTACCCAGTTATGAACTCTAACCTTTAAAAGCATACACCGTAAAACTGCAGAACAGCCCTCTCGTTACGCGAATGCTTGAACAGAATAAAAAATGCTTTTACGATATCATTTTTGCAACTGGAAAAATAATTATCAGGAAAATGCCTGTTATAAAATTCCGAATCCTTCAAAAAGCCTCCCGAGATGTGCGATTTAATAAACAAAGAATTAAAGATTCACCCGTGAATATACTCGGCGGCATGCGTGTATAAACATTGAAACAAATATTCACGAGGTTTACAAATTAAATTCGAGCTTCATCCTTGAGGGGCTTAACATAGGATAAACATAACCACCGACACAGTAGCGGGCGGCATCAACAGGATCAGAATAATATAAAAAAGAAAAATTCCGTTTTTTTTGTTGTGTGTTACGAAAAGCTTTCCAGGATATCTTCGTGATGCCTGGCGTTCGACAGAACAATAAAAAAGATTTTATGTTGTAATAAAGTTCGCCAGGATGTACTCTCGCGCACATAGATATCGTATCAAAAGTTAAACAAACACAGTCGAAAAATCAACAGCCTTGAATTGAAGACTTCCGCCCCCAGGACATCATTCGAAAAAGCAATTTAAATCCGTTTTATAATAATTGAGATTCCCTCTCATTAAGTAGCAAATTACTTTTCAAATTTCGTGTTGTGCCTGCGTCTTAAGATTTATTTATTTTTATTTCGGGTGGTGGAGATTTTTTTTATTATTATTATTTTCCAACCACTGCGATTCCTTTAAGATCCTTTTCAGATGCTGTAAAAGTTTCGTTACTTTTTGACAATTTGATTGTATCAAAAGCAAACGTAACAACTCTTCAGCACTTCTTCAAGGAGAAAGCACTTATAAAGTTTTCAAGGACCTGGGCCAATTTTCGTTTTATCCTTCGGTTTGGCTTCTTATTCTTCTTCTTCGTATTTTTTTTATTTATTTTTTTTTGCACCGTTTCTTCGCTCTTTAAAAAAGGGGAGAAATGCCAGGGAAAAGAACGTCCTTTTAAGGTCCTTTTCAGTCTTCGGCAGCGCAGGCAATCATCGCAGTACATAGACAGAAGTGTAGCCTTTGAAGTTTTGTTTGGTACGTCAGGATGTTTGATGTCCGGATGTTTAACGGTATATAATGTAATTAAAGTGGAACGTAGACTCTGTTATTAGGAAGTGGAACGCAATTTTCATCGAAATTGATTTTCTGTTTTTTTTTCTTTTTTTCAGGAAACGAAAAAATTCTTTTATTTTTATTTTTCTTTTACGTTTTATTCGGATTTGCCTGGCTTAAATTTATTTTTTTTTGTGAAAAAATACGGTCGTTATTCTGTTTATTTATATCAGGAAAAAAGGCTCCGATTTGAAAATCAGTTTTAGTGTGTGTGATTTGGGGTGTGAAATTAAAAACGATATTTTACTAGACGAATTTGTCTGTATATCGATTTCGATTACAAAGTTTGACCTAAAAATCAGGTAACCTGAGATTTTATTTCAAATTAAAACTGGGTCATCTTAATCAAATTTTAGGTAGGTTTGGCTTAGGAGTTGAATGGCAACAATACGTCAGTAACATGATCTAGATACTGAAAGACAGAATGAAGGGACTTCAACTGCCCATCATTTCCAATGGATTTTTAAAAAAGGTATCGCCTTTTGAATATTAAAAAGGCCAGCCACAAGGCGTAATGGATTCAGAACCTTCATTGAAAATCTTACCAGTAAAGGTACCATTCACTTCGTCCTTGCGTACGTGAATGATTCGGCGTGTTCAACTGTTCAATACAAGTCTTAAATCTTCTATTAGGTAATAAATTGGTAGTGAAGTACTCTTGGACTTGTCTTATGGAGAGTGCAATCTTTACCTAATGGCAGATCCTCAGATATGACGGCGCCCAGCTCATCTCCTACTAAGGACCTTCAAGTGATGACGTTGGCAACTCGGAATGAATGCTGGCAACCCAGAGCGGAAAGAAAGAGAACAAAAATGCAGCAGGTGTGAGAGGGAGCATACATTTCAAAGCCTATTAAGCCAAGATGTCAAGTTATCGGGTCGTTTAAAGTCGTGTAAAATTTTTGCATTTTCGTTTAACGATTTCTTCTGGGCACCGGACATGCCCAGTTGTGCAATGCCTTATCCTGATATGGACACTCTGTCAGGATGAAGCATCCTTCTCCTACCATACTCATGGGACTTTTATGGACCAATTACATTGTATTCATCAGACCGGAATCGGTTACTTCGGCACCCTTTAGTGAAGTGCGCTCTTGTCGGTCGGACTAGGATGAAAAACACCGAATGCTGGAGTTCTGCCCCGGATTGGCCAACTCTAAGTGGTTCCTTCCTTATGCCGTCTTTTAGCGCGGCTAAGGAATTGTTGGGGTGCAGTAGAAAGGATGTCAGAACACTTGCTGGCCTTATGTCAGGATCAGACAAGACAAATCGAGACTCATGCAAAATTAATTTGAGATTATTTTATTAAAAAAAATGTTTTTAAAATTAGTTTTTAGATTTTTTCAGCATTAAAATTTAGTATTTAACGTTGCCCCAATTATGGCGGCTACACATTAGTGGTGAGCAAGACTGGTCTTGCAGTGGTCTTGCAGTCTTGCTTGGTTTTGCACATTTAGCAAGACCAAAGCAAGACCAAGGCAAGACAGGACAAGACAAGACTGCAATATCAAGAAAGCAAGACTTTTCACTCATCACTAAGTGCCAAAAGTCTTGCAGTGATGAGCAAAAAGTCTTGCAGGCTTGGTCTTGCAAAGAGTCTTGCAGGCTTGGCACATTGGAAAATGTCACGAGTCCCCATAGATTTGACACTCCGACACGATTTTATGCGGGGTCAAAGGTCACCAAAAGCGATTTTTCAAAAATATCTCAGTAATGCTCACTTTTTTAGAAAAATTATGTGAACAAAGTTTGTAGCTTAGGTAATTTAAAAAAATATTTTATAACTTTTTCTTGTAAGAGTAACCGTTTTTGAGATATTTTGATTTTAGTCCACGGGTATTAGACAAAAAAAAGCCCAGCTACGGAAAAATTCCGAGAAAGCTGAATTTTGGTGTGGACATTGATATTATTACGCTAAGGAAAATGTCACGAGTCCCCATCGATTTGGCACTCGGACACGATTTTACGCGCGGTCAAAGGTCACCAAAAGCGATTTTTCGGAAATATCTCAGTAATGCTCACTTTTACAGAAAACTTATATGAATAAAGTTTGTAGCTTAGGTAATTTCCTACAAAAAATATTTTATAACCTTTTCTTGTAAGAGTAACCGTTTTAGAGATATTTTGATTTTAGTCCACTGATATTAGCCAAAAACAAGGCCCAGAATTTTTCCGTAGTTGAGCTTTTTTTGTGTAATATCCGTGGACTAAAATCAAAATATCTCAAAAACGATTACTCTTACAAGAAAAAATTATAAAATATTTTTTGTAGGAAATTACCTAAGCTACAAACTTTGTTCACATAATTTTTCTAAAAAAGTGAGCATTACTGAGATATTTTCGAAAAATCGCTTTTGGTGACTTTTGACCCCGCGTAAAATCGTGTCGGAGTGTTAAATCCATGGATACTCGTGACATTTTCCTTAGAGCAATAATATCAATGTCCATACCAAAATTCAGCTTTCCCGGAATTTTTCCGAAGTAAAATGTCTAATTTCCCTGGACTATAGATTTGTACAATAATTTATCATTTCATTGTATAGTCAAACTGGAACTTGTATGACTGGAGTATTTATACTATAATTTTTGAATTTTTTTATATTTTAGATATATAAATAAATATTTTGATATAAATTTTGTAATACTGTATAGTTGCTTTTATTAAGTTTTTATCAAAATAATGAAACATATATGAAATATTGAAGGGGGGTGCTTTATAGTCTGGGGAAATTAGCAAAAAAACGCACGAAAGGAAACAAAATTCCAAAATGGCTGAAAATTGGACCACGGCTTCCACAGAAAACAATTTCGAAATCACAAAAACAACATGGCCGCCGGAGATATCATCTTTTGGCAAAAAAATCACTAAAAGCTGTTTTTTTCGAAAAACATTTTTTTATTTGTCAATACAAAACATTATTGCCTACAAAATACCCCCCTTGAAATTTTTTCGAAAACCTTAACCTTTCCGAATGTTTCAAAGTATTTTTTTGCCGAAAAGTGATTTTTGGAAGCTTTGACCTTGAATAAAGAAAGGGTTAGGTTTTCGAAAAAATGATAGAGGGGATTTTTTGTAGACAATATCGTCTCGTATTGACTGATCAATTTTTTTTCGAAAAAAATAGATTTTGAGTGATTTTTTTGCCAAAAAGTGATATCTCCGGCGGCCATGTTTTTTTTGAGATTTCGAAATTGTTTTCTTAAAAAGTCTCAAGGAAGCTGTGGTCCAATTTTCAAACATTTTGGAATTTTGTCTTCTTAAAATGCTAATTTCCCCGGACTATTAGTTTTGGCCAATACTGTAAGTTTTATTAAACAGAGACAACGTTTATCATTTTAATTATTTTTACATCAAAAGTAAAAGTATAATGATGATAAATATACAAGGATTTTTTTTTGTATATCTTTAATTTTATAAAAACCAGTGAGAATTTTATAAATTATAACTTTCGGTCAAATTTTCTATGAGAAAAACAAAACAAATTTAAATCTAGTGGCTTCCTGAGAAAGTTTAGAGTCTCCTCTTTAAAATTCTTTTTTTGTTTTGTTTTTTACGTTCATTTTAGACAAAGATACTTTAGTTTTTCCTCGAACGCCTCGCTTGAATATTTGGATTCAGCGGTTTGGCGCGCGTAGAGTTTTCGAATTCGCTTTCTTATTTTTAATAATTTTTTATAATAATAAAATTTTTTTTATAATAAGTTATAATATAAATTTTAGTAAAATTCTCCGCTCCGTGGTGCTATTCGTTTTTCGATTGTTTTTTTTTATTTTTCGACGTAAAAACCAAATTTTCGATTTTTTTTCCAAATTGGGAACTTATCGTGCACTTTAGAGCAGCAAAGATCGTTTTCTACACCCAAGAAAGTACGTAAGATCGTATTTTCAGCGAAATCATATTTTGTGCTAGCTTTCTGTCTAAATTTGGCTCTGACAACTGGGCTATGTTGTCAGAGCTACGGGCAGCAATAATCCATTTACCTAGAGGCATTGCACACAATATACGGCATTATAAATCGCGGTTTTACTTCTACAGAAGGATTCGTGTATCAAGATTTCAGAAATGGCCAAAGATAAATCGAGTCTTCTTGTCGATGTTGTCTATAGTATTGATCACAGATCATCATAATCTTCTCCAGAGGTTCGGGAATTAGATATCGTGATCGCTGACCAGACAACTCTATTGCAAGTTTTCTGTATTAGTGGGTAGACGATACTTATTAGACAGTATTTAGCTTAACGTTTGCGTTTATAAGAATTAAGCTTCATTTCTGTCTAAAGTTATATTCCAAGTAGGATTTGGTTGGAGAAATGCGGTTTCAAGAATCCCTGAGTTTTCTTTAGCTCGTGTTCATACGTCCGCCACCTGAACGATATAGCGTGAGGTTCAACTTTAGGTTAGTACTTTAGGTTTTTTGTTTATAAAACTAAAATTTAAAATTTTTATAAATATATTTTAAGGAAATAATTCGAAAACTAACAATTCGGATGAAAATAAATAACGATATTAGTTAAAAAAAAATAAGCGAAATCCATAAATTAATAAAAAAGTAAATTGGTATATATGCTACGAACCAGGAAGTTAAAGAATACATTTCATAGGATAGCATGGGCAGCTCTAATAGGTTTAGTTAAATTTTGCCAAGTTAGATGATGAGGCAACATTTTGGCTATAATGCGCTACAACGCATTCACTTGATAAAATACCACAAAAACTTTAACGATACCACAAACAAGTTAGCATATAGTGTAAAGTAGTTTTAATTGTATTTGCTCAACGTATTCTTTTACCAATGCAAATTTACTCAAACTATAAGGAATCGTTGAAATTTGCAAACAGTTTGATGTCAGCACACTAAAAATTCCTCTTGCGAAATTCACAAAGCCGCAATTAATCGCTAACACATTTTGTGCCATGACATGATCTTCCCTAATACCTTTCTGAATTGCAATTAAATCAGGTATGACAACGGTGTCTAATACCTTAAATGCCGAAGTAGAGCAGAATCAAGTGATGATTTTCCACCCAAAATGCAAAAAATGTAATGTAATTATTCCCATTAAGAAGGGCAACCAAACATACACCAAATACCAGACACTAAGCAACAACCATCAACATACTTTAGTTCAATAAATATCTTCAATTGCTGAATACTCACTGTAGATGTCGCAATGCTCGCCCTCATAATGGGTACCAAAACAATCGCAGGAAATATCGTAGTAATGATTAATACAGCTGGAGCCAACAAAGCACAAGTTCTCCCTGGAATGGCATTTATTGGAGCAGCCCTCATTTACGTTCTCGTGTTTAGTGGCAATTAATGGTGTTATATGTAGTAGGTCGGATGCAGCCTTTCCGGATCTGAGGACAACATTTCTAATGCATCCAACAAATGATTCGATTATATATTTCACACCATGCAGCTTCTCTTCTGATGATAATCCTGTTGGTATGTGATATTGCTTAGCCATTGTAGAAAACTTTTACCGAAAATTGAATAGAATAGGGACCCCATGTTGTGTGGGGGGCCCACCCATAGAGAGAGCAACTTACCTCCGACAAGCACAACAGATGGAAGGTTTGTTGAGACACCATAGTTCGTATCGTGGTTCAGTCCTTTCAGATATACTTCCTCTTTACTATTGTCAACCCGGGCGATTAATCTTGCCCCATGGACGTCTATGCAAACCTTTTGAAAATGAAATTCTATCATTGCAGTTCCCATTTAATTGTTTAATAGCATCAAAGATTCAAGCGACTCTACTCCCAAGCCCTATATATATGCTAGCTATATACAGGAATTCACATTCTGTCTAATTATCTAAATTCCTGGAGAAAATTGACGCGAAAACTAGTTTTGCACAATTCCTTACCTCAACACTGTGCCATTCGTCCCGGTTTAGACCTTCACCTACAGTGACACTGGTCGAGTGCTTACCAAAGACATGGACAACTTTTAATTGTCCTTTCTCGACAATTACGTAAAGAGCATACGGATCCAGATCAATTCCATCAGGATTTTTAACATTATGATAGACCAGCAGTCCGTGTGGCAGCCGAGTTCGAAATTGAAATGAAATCTCTCGGCACAGTCTGAAAAATAGAGAATTTCGTTAGTTTGGAATCGTTTTATTTTTTGATTGTGGTAGAGAAATTTATTAAAATGTAAGTAGTTTTGGCTGTAGAAAAATTTAAATGGAAATTTTACTCAAGGACTCATTTCTAAATGGACTTTTACGGGTGATTCTTTCAGGTGGAAATAAGTGTGTAGTTAGTTATGCTGTTGGTCCCAATTTTTTGGGTTAATTCATTTGTTTATCAGTTGTTTGAAGAAAAGTAATAAGCTAAAACTAAAACCTCTGGAATGTGAATGAATGGATGTTAGATTGCTGTGAAAGAAAAAGTTTTTCTTATTATGACCAAAACATCTATCAGACTTCAGATGCTTTTATATTTATTTACACATCTAGTTTGAGCCATACTACTGTAAATTTTTTTCATGATTAAATAAAATATCCCGAAATCAGTGCCTGCTTAACTCTTATCCAGAACACTCCAACTCACTGATCTGTTTTTACTGTTTTCAGTGTTTCAAAATACTAAAGACAGATCAGTGAGTGACACTTATTTTTGAATCGTAAATAGCAAGAAATACAAGGCAGCTGGAGTCTTGGAGTGTTCCACGAATTTTTTAAGCAGCTTTTGGAGACGTTAAACAAGTTCAAAAAAAATTTAAAACAATGATTGAAAAATAACTTTTTGAAATCAAGTTTTTTAAGTTTTTCGCGTTTCCTGGCAAATTTGTCCATAGCCATGTTAATTTTTTCTACACCATCTGAAACTAGACCTTTCACCAAAACAAAAAACCCTTAGATTTTTTGAAAAAAATGTTTTTAGAACATGGGCATTTTCGGCTGAAAATGAGGTCTCTTTTTAGGTTTAAGTTGAAAATAAAACGTAAAGATAAATATTTTAATTCAAAAAAATTATAGCGTATTTGGGACATAAAAAGGTAAGTTTCCATAAAATTTCGTCAAAAAAAATTTTTTTTTAATGGAGATAAAAATCTAAAACAAAAACACTAGTTTTTTCGATTTTTCTCGGAACTTTGAGGTTCTGTGAAAAACTTTTTTTGATAGGAGGTATAGTTTCGCTGAAAATCGTGAAAAACCTTTTTCACCCCTTAAAATTACCCCTATTTCACCCTCGTAACTCAGATCGACTTGAATTTATTTTTCTGGTTGGCTCGCTATATTTCCTTCACTTTCCAACATTTGTCATGCTGTTAATAATTTTTTAGTTTCCAAAAATGATTTGCACTGGTCTAGAAACCCGAACTAAATTTTTTAAATGGTTCTTTTTCTCAGCATTTTCAGCATGTTTTTGGAGCACTTTCTCTGGAACCCGATAATTTAGAAAACAAGGATTCCGTTTCCTTCCATGATCATTTCGAACTTCGAGGAAAATGGTGTAAGTATATAAAGTCATACTCTTTTTAAGGGATTTTAAAGTAAATGTGATTTAAATGTTTTATCAACTTCCCATTTCAATGAAGGCTTTTAAGAAAATGACATTTCTTTAATATTTGACTTTTGATTATACTCATCTAGCATTCGTAATTACAAACAAATATTTTTTTTGCATAGATTTTTTATTAATATTTGCACTTCTTCAGGAGGTAAACATCAACAACTACTTTCAAATATATATTGGCCATAATTCATTTTCATCGTGTATTGTATAGTCATGAAGAATCGGTGAAGAACGTTTCATTCATAGTTGGCAATTAGGTTTTCATAGTTGGCAAAAAACAAAAAATTGAAAATTGAAATTTTTTAGTTTTTTCAAAGTTCTAAAATGGGCATTTTAATTAAAGTAACGAAGTATTGCGTATGCTCACAAGAAAGTAAATAAAAAAATCTACAATTTAAAAAAAAATTTTTACAGTACGATGATTTGGCATAAAATGGCGACAATTTTAATTTTTTTCGAAAAGTGCCAATTGTTGCCGTAAAAATCAAAATATTTTTTTAAAATTTCAACCACATATTTATAGCATCAAAACAAAATATCAACAAAATATTTTATCAAAATCCGACACTATTTTCGCGTTATTTATTGCATTTTTGTAAAAAAAAAAAAAATTTCGTACCTTTTGGTTTTTTGAAATTAGGATTAATTTTTAAAATATTTATACCGAATCACTTCGATAGTCTATTAATTCACGAGTATTTTTCAATTGTTTTTATATTTCTACGACCAACAGATCTGGGGAAATTAAAAAATAGTGTAGCAATGCACTCAAAATGCATCAAAAATCCACATTTATGCAGTTTTCTGGAGCAGCACAGGACCGATTTTGCAGAAACTATCATATGACAATTTCCCTCTACTATTTAGAATAATTTTGGTTTTATCAATGGAATCATTAAATGACAACCGAAAAGGTGAATAACATAACCTAAAAATTTTGAAGGCGCCTTCTTTTGAAAAAAAAAATTGTAACTACTCTAATCATCTACTCCAACATATGAGCTGGGGTATTTGGAACTACTCCAAAGTACACCTAACTACACCGGGAAAAAGAAACACGGCTGTCTGGACTAAACACAGATGTATGAAAACTTCCCAACAAAACTCCACCCCCCCTCTTTTCCACGAGTCATCAATTAAGGGGGAGGGTCAAATAGTAATATTGGCCTCAGAGATAGTTGGTGGTGCGGGACACCAAAGACATAAGTCATGAGCAACGCCCACTGTGATACAATCTAAGATCTACAGCTATGCTACTGAATCTCGAACAAGTTGACTTTACATCAGTTGAACTCTGGAAACTCTTGTCTTTTAACAGATGGAGAAGGGTGAAAAGCGAGTGTTTCGCGCCTCAAAACGAAGAAACACCGAACTGGTCCTCCAGATTGAGGGGTTGGGCGGCGGCTGTCAACCTACCACTGTCAAAACCGATCAGTCACGCATCAAGGTATACCTCGGACACGACGGACTCAACAACAACGACTCACGCAACGGAATATTGAATTCGATTTAAGAACTTGGAACGTCAGAACGCTCAACAGGACGGGCGCTCTGCGTTTGTCTCTTTTATCATTCAACGGAATGCAACAGGATTTCAAATGCCTTACTTAAGTCAAGAAGCATAAGAAAAGAAATGTGTCTATGTGGGTAAATTGGATTTCAAGGTAGTGTGGAACAATCTTGCAGTAGTGCTTGGATAACAGTGGACTTGTATTCGCGATAGGAAAGCAATTTCTGCTGCGTGTTCAAGTCGTACGGAATTGACTCAACGACATTAACTGTAGACGGCAATGTCCTGCAAAGTGTGGGAGGTCCCAAATCTGGCTTTAGGCTTTTTTCATGACCCCCTAACGATTTATGAACAAGTAGAGGTGTCGCGGGACACCCTACAGAAGCGAAGCTTTTACGCATTTTTCGGTGGAAGTATGTAAAGAATATAAGAATGCTAATATTTTACCAGTTTCCCAATGTTCACAAATATTTTTATTTATATGTTTCTTAACTGGTGTGTTTTTTCGGGCTCCGGTAGTTAACCCAACGCCCAACCCCTCTACTAGGAGGACCGGATCCGTGAATTTTACCCCATCGGATAGGGTAGCCCAGCTATAGTAAATTTCAATAACATCTGTTAAATACATAATGCATACACTTAAATCATAAATTATATCCTTTGCCGCCTCTTTTAATTTGACATAAACTTCTTTTGCTGCCATATCCAAGTAATTGTACATATCCAAGTAATTGTACAGACTTCGATCTCTTCTGGTACTTTATTTTGGAGCCAATGAGCTATTCGCTGCGTATTGAATCAGTCGCACCAGCTTTGGGGGCACTTAACTCAACTCAACTCCACTCCACTCAACTCAACTCATAATGCGTCTATAGTTGCGACATATTTACATAATACTTAATACGTAGTAAAAGGACATAGTAAATAGTACATAGTACACAGTTCATAGTACATAGTATTTAGTATACAGTACACAGTACACTGGTACACACTATACTCAGTACACTAATTCATAGGTTGTCATTCGTAAAAATTGGACTGCTTTTCTAAAGTTAACGGTGACGTTTTTTTAAAGTTAACGGTAATGATTTTTCTAGGTTTACTCCCCATAAAACGTCCGCAAAAAAGCTTCGCTTCAAAAAAATTCGTCGATGTAATTGTTTCAACAAACAGCCTTTTTTCACGACCGATTGACTGTAGGTACTACTAGTACCTACAAATGGTGATTCCAATGGTGAGGTTTATTTTGTTTAGCAAATATTTCATATGAACGATTGGGTAGTCGTATATTATTAATTAATAAAGGGCTTCTAAATTTAATACTTGGTAGAACATTTTGGTGGTTTTTATTATGTTCTGCGAATATAGCTGCTCCCCCTACATTAAATTTATTGGGGGAAATTAGTTTATTAAATAGAATCGTTAGCTGATCATGGGTTACTATAATTAGTTTAGCTTTTTTATCCTTTTTTAGTGCTGCCAGAATCCAAGGCTTTGAAAAAAGCGGGTGTCTGTATCGTGGATACGGACAAATGACGTGAATACGTCTACAATATTCTGAAAGAAATCGTTTTATTTTTTTAATGGTATCAAAAAGGCAGGAAATATACAATAAATAACAAATTGAAAAAACCTTTTTGATCAATTCTGAACCGATTGCTTAGAGAGCTTCATGATACACTATGTTCAATATTCCTCCATTTGGGGTTAAGATTTCAAGATTTGAAGATTTTCCAACTATTGAACAACCTACATACAGCTTGCCGGGAAATGAAAGTTGTGATCATAGATACGTTATTTGCTACCTTAAAAAGCCCCATATACCGATTTTCATTGGAATCGGAACACAATTGGCAAATTCCTCGGCCATATTGACGCAGCCATTTTAAATTTATAAGTTTTGACCACAAATTCGTTATTCACGACCTTAAAAACCCCTAGCTACACACTTTCATTAAAATCGGAGCACAATTGGCAAATTCAACCATACTTGGGCGGCTATTTTTAATTTCGGTCATATTTCAGCGACCATTTTGAATTTCATCTACGTCATGGTCATGGTATATTTCTTTTTTCGATATGAACAATAGTTTTGAACTGCTTTCTTAATTTCATAATTTTTCTCATGGCAGCAAACTTACAGACGTATTCACGTCAAAGACTTATTCCTATGAAACACTGGAAGTTTGAGAAAAATTAATTTGCAACTAAAGCCTTAAAAATACACAAGCAAAGATCTTCCTTCAAAAAAATAAGTAAAATACAAACTTTACAGGATTTTCAAACTAAACTGAAGAAAATTAGTATTTACTAAGTAAAAAAACCGCAAGAAAATTGGATTTTCAACATGATAAATTAAAAGGATGAAATTGTCGCGCAAATGCCACTTATTGACAGAAAATCAAAATCCCAATAACAGGCCCTTCGCAATGCCCACGCTGCTCTCTCTTTTTTGCTCGTCCTTTGGGAAATTTTAATTAAAATCAACTTCTCAACTACTTTTTAAGTAAACAAATGACCCAAAATTTTTATTTAAGTTCACAGTTGTAATACTGAGGATCCATGCAACCCTTTCTCCTAGCCAAAAACGAGAGAAAAAAGTTTCGAAGGGACCAAGTGCGTTTTTTGGTCCTTGCAAGCAAAAAAAAATCGTTTCTGATTAAAATATCGAAAGGGTTTATTGAGTCGAAAGAAAAAGGGTTCATGGAGCGTTGTCGTAAACCTAGCAAACAAACCTTAATTGAAAAGTTTGTATAATGTCGCCATCCATTTGAATAAAGGTATTATTCTTAGCAAACAAGAACGTCTTCTCCCGTCCAGTCTCCTCGAAGGTTAGCTCCGGGCCCCGCTGGTCAAAGGGCACCGGGCCATTCGGGTCATACGATGATGCCGGGGTATACAGCTGTGGTATGGCATCCTCCGTAGTCGTTGGCTCGCCCGTCGTTGTCATCAGGAACGGGGGCAGGGTATCTAAAATTGGGGGCGAATATAATCGGAGAAATGAAATCAAATCAAAAATTATATTTCGGATAAAAGATAAAATCTAGATAAAAAAAATATACTGGAAGCTACATTACATGGCGCTCCGATGCAGTGGTACATGCATTCAGCTTCTGTGTGGAATCTGTTCTGGCTGTTGCCCTCGCATCCGCCCCAAATGAAGGTTGTGCATTCGCTGGTTGTGGGTTCAAATCTCCATTTGTAAACATAGTTTTTGCATGGGCCAGGGTCACCGGGTCCTGTGCATTTTTCGTATGTCTTCTCTTTGGTTAAAGTACTGTTTGTGGCTGGAACTGCTGATGTGCATAAAAATTGGACTATAACGATGCAACTTGATAGCGTTCGGGTAGCATGGCGGTACATTTTTTTGTTACAGTCAGACCTGAAAATTGATGGAGATTATATTTGAATGCTGAAAATGACAGTGTTGTTTATTTCTTCTTTTTTTTGATAAAAAATAAATGGAATGAAAAATTGGAATACAAAATAGCCAAATTTATTTAAATGTTTTAATTAAAATGAATTTAAATTTGCAGGTTTTTTTTGATGTTTTTTAAATTGAGAACGTTGTACAAAAGTTGAACATTATTCGAAAATCAGATAGGGGAGTAGTTTTTCCAGATAATTGGACAATGTGATTTCGCTAGTAAGCTTGATATCGGAAACTGAGTTTTTTACTGTTAAAAAATATTGGTCAAACGCAGGAGGTATTCTTTGGCTTCAGGTTGGATAAAGTTTCAAATTCTAGATAAAATTATAATGGAGGAGGTAATAAAACTAATAATAAATTAATCATTTTTTAATAGAAATTTGCCCTATTTTAGGGCGGCTTATATTAACATAGCCAGAATAAACATCTACTGAAACATGAGAGAATTCGGAATTTTAAATAAACTGATGATGATGATTATATAGATTGGCTATGATCAAATGAGAGTCAAGAAAGGCTTCTCGGAAACTTATCCATCTATAATGGGCTTCAACAACGGGCGGTTTGATGTGCCTCCTCTTCAAACTGCCGTTAGCCCAAGTTAGATTTGGGTGTGGCTGCAAGGTCCACAAACTTGCATAAATTCACCAAATTACTGGGTTTCGCAGACGACATAGATACCAGTGATAGAACACGCAGATCGAATGAGCGTCATGAACATTGCGTCTTTTACGGAGCGATCGAACGTTGGGTCTAGAGCATCACGAGACCGAGACCAGACTCAACTGTATGCTAAATGGCTGATGCCATGTGATCATATTTTACCAAGTGCCTATCATGTTGTTTTTATACAAGCCTACTTGTAGAATAGCAAGGGGGTTTCTGGCTTACTTTTTACATGGAAAATTTTACGTCATGGATTTAAAAAATATGGAGTAAGTATGAGAGGATTTTAAATCTTCTATTTTCTATCTTCGATCTTCTATATCTAAAAATGAATGCTGTGCGTTAGTCTCGCAAAAACTCGAAAGCGGCAGAAGAAAAACCAAAGCTGCGAAATCTAAAAAAATTGGTAATTTTGGGATTTTTCACTTCACATTTGTTTCAATAGCTTCATGGCCTATCTATTGTTTGACAGCTGCGTAAATCTGGAATTGTCAATAAATTAGGGTTTTTGAGCAATGACCGAGTCTTGACGGCATACATTCTAAGTTTATAAAGATGTTTTGGCCAGTGGGATTGCCTTATCTAATATTTAGTAATTCTACAATAAGTTTTTCAACTTTCCGGACTCAGTGAAAGTTGGACAAAGTTATCCCAATATCTCAAAAGGCAGCTGCGAAAGTTTTTCAGTACTTTTACACAATACTCGAAACACTTATGTATGAACAAATATCGGAATTTATTGAGGAAAATAATTGTCGTTCATCGTAGTACGGTAGGTAATAGACTCTGTTCTAAAAAAACTCAATAGAGAGTATTCAGGGTAGAATTGGCTAGTGTGTAATCGTGTATCTACCGATGTTTCGCATCAGTCAATTCTATTACTGGCTCATTTCCTAATCTTTATAAATGATCTGCTCTCAATCATATCGAACTCATTTTTGCTTGCGGTCACAGGAATCGTGTCCAATTGCACATATGTTAATGTCCCAGCCACAAGGTTTACTGAGTATCTTCGATGAAATGGCCACATATCAGAAATCGCTAAATTAGCATCCCAGTGCCCTAAGTGCCAGCTGCCCCGGACTGTAATCTACAAGTTTAACATTCGGTTTCTTATTCGAATATTAAAACTTGTTCGACTCGAAAATCGACAGACTGCCATATTTGAATAGCTGAACTTTTAAAATTTGTTACATCAGGTCAGGTTCTGCCCGTTAATGGATAAGATCATATTTCAACGGAATTACTCAGGTTATCAGATACCAAGGATTCTTTCAAGTGACTCCCGGTGTTCCTCAGGGTAGTTATCTTGGCCCTTTTTTATTCAATACTTTCATCTACGACCTGTCCAAAAAATTTGAGAATATTTCGTATCCCTTGCACGTAGATGTCCTCAAAATATATAGTGCGAATAAGTCCCAAACTGACCCGGGTAAAAATAAAAAGTGGCCTTACTACGGGCGAGCACCGGCCGCTTGGCCTTTTAAGAGGCATATGATGGCCGTAGAGTTTTTAACGATTTTTAATTGGCGCCCATACGAGCTCACGGCGGCTAAACTTGACTAAAAGATTTAAATGGCCAATAGTCCAGGCAAATTGTATTTTTTCTGGGAATTTTTTCGGCGCCATCTTGAAGCAAAGGGTTAAATCGGGTTTTCGATTAGGTGGGGACTGTTCTAACATAGCACCGTTAACAAAATCGAACCCAACATGTTTTTTGGGTCGCTGATCACGAAAATCGGGGTGCCGCGGTCTTAAACTATGCGCGTCACCCTTAAAAATGCAAAAAACACCCCTTTTTAGGGGTTTTTTCGCGATAACTTCAATAATATTGAAAAATAATCCAATTAAATACACTTTTTTCAATATTTATTTGCGAAAGTGGTTGATTTATACAAATCAAACCAGACGTTATGATAGGGGATAATCTAAAAGGGTTGAAACCAAAACCACCCCTAAATCGACTGAAAATAAAAAAAAATTGTAAACATTTTTTTTAAAGTCATGCTTCAAATTCGATTGTATGCGTATTGTCAGGCAAAAATAAATTATTTTCAACCCTTTAAGGGGTTTATTTTGTACTTTTTTTGGCAAAGCTTAGGTGAAAAAGTACTAAAAAAGTACGAAATAATTTTAGCATTAAAATTGCTTATAACTCCAAAAATAAAAGCTGAGGGATAAAAATTGCTCAGACATTATTGAAATTGTCCAAGCTTTCCAATTTAGCAAAAAAATTTTAGTTAACTAGGTATTTTATAGAGAAAAAGGTGGTTTTAGTCGAAATTTTAGTTAAAAAAAACCGAAATTTTTATTTTGATGACTCATTACTCTGGAAGTTGATAGGGTAGAACCTTCATTTTTACAGTTTTAGATATGTGGGATAGCTTACACTGATAGCTTATCCACGAAAATAGGTCATATTGTTACAAAAAGACAGGGTGATATGTAAAACTCTAAAAAAAACTTCTAAACGCTAAGCTGCTTAACCAATTTTCCCCCCACCCACACGATTTTTTGTTCGTATATCCATAACCTATCCACAGCCGGCGACTTTGTAACTTTTCGTAGTACAGCCTGTATAATTCTCAACTTGTAATGGAGAAAGGAGGTTAAAACTAATTTTCCAAATGTTTTAATAATAGAAATGTCATCAAAAATAAATTTTTAATGCAAATTTTTTTCAAATTCAACTTTAATCTAGGGGTAGTTTTGCCCACTTTACGGTTAAACATAATTAATTTTTGGTTGATAATACTTATTAAACCGCAAAATGCAGAAATAAATTTCTACAAATATTTTTTATTTAAAGTTGATTTTTAAAATTGTAGGGGTAGTTTTCACCCCTTAAGGGTTGAAAATAATTTATTTTTGCCTGACAATACGCATACAATCGAATTTGAAGCATGAACTGAAAAAAAATTTAGGGGTGGTTTCAACCCTTTTAGATTATCCCTTATCATAAAGTTTGGCTTGATTAGTATATATGTCAACCAGCTTCGCAAATAAATATTGAAAAAAGTGTATTTAATTGGATTATTTTTCATTATTATTGAAATTATCGCGAAAAAAGGGGTGTTTTTGGCATATTTAAGGGTGACGCTCATATTTTAGGACCGCGGCGCACCCTGATTTTCGTGACCAGCGACCAAAAAACATGTTGGGTTCGATTTTGTTAACGGTGCTATGTTAGAACAACCGCCACCCAAGCGAAAACCCAATTTAACCCTTTGATTCAAGATGGCGCCGAAGTTAAGGGGGTGGTGAGAACCGTGCAAATTCAAGTTAAGCTTTCCTGGTGGTACCAAA
This sequence comes from Thereva nobilitata, assembly GCA_963855945.1. Lineage (NCBI taxonomy): Eukaryota > Metazoa > Arthropoda > Insecta > Diptera > Therevidae > Thereva > Thereva nobilitata. The sequence goes on from OY979696.1 coordinate 37,751,467, forward strand.
CACCCATGCAAAATTGCAGCTTGCCCGTTTTTATTTCCCAGGAATGCATTGTAAGAAATACAGTTTTCCTGGACTACAAGTACTGAGCTGTACACAAGGTCATACGAAGGCAAATTTGAGCCAAAAAAAGAATCTGCACCAAATGTATTGTTAAGTGTGCTTTATGGGAACTTGATCATTTTCGTTATGTAGGTACAATGGTCCTTTCGATTTATCGTACTTAAAGATAATCGATGCACAAGAGAAACGAGCTCGCCAGTCGTCGCGTCTGTTTTGTTGAGGAGCGAAAGTCACACTTTCACAAAATATAATAAAAAGTAGTAAAAAAGAAAAAAATTTTTTTCGTTCCTTTCTTTTTAAAAAAAACGTATACCCGTCGGTGTGTGTGTGGTGTACGGCCGTACTGTCCCGCAAACAACCTTCTGATGCCCGGCACATGGCCGAGGACTATGTTTCAATCACGGTCGCTGGTCGCCCGTTGTAAGGCCATCTTTTATTTTTACTCGACACCTAAAAATTTTTTAGACCGGTAATTATTTTGTTAGCTGACACAGATAGCTTATAAGAACACAAATTTTTTCATCATTATCAATGGCGGTACAGCAGAATGTGATCCCTTCCCTGACTTCCATTTTATTTTGCATTTTACTTTTCCAGTTGCTGAACCTTTCTACATCGTCTGGTCATTTTCTACATCGTCTTTATATCTCTTCTTAGATCTGTCTTGTGGTCTTCTTCGGTCTAGTGTTCGAAGGACTAAGATTTTAGGCGGCGCGTTTTCAGGATTTCTAATTACATGTCATCATATCTTGGATAAACATAAGATATTAACGCTTTTGATTATGTTATGTTGTTTGCATGTATGATACAAAGCGTAGTTGTATCTTCTTCTTTTCTGGACATCCTCTTCTCTATGAAAAAAAAACTTGTTACCATGAACTCTTTTTTGTAACGTCGATTATCATAGAATTTTAGTAAATGTCGAAAACTTTCATTAGATATCCTAATTTGAACTACAAAATATTATGTCCTTCATCCCAGTTATTATGTCAAACGATCACATCCTATAGTCCGGCGAAATTAGCAAAAAAACGCACGAAAGGAGGCAAAATTCGGAAATGGCTGAAAATTGGTCCACAGCTTCCTTGGGACTTTTTAAGAAAACAATTTCGGAATCACAAAAAAAACATGGCCGCCGGAAATATAGCGGTTTTCCTGTGTTTTCCTTGTATCTCGGTTTCTATAGGTCGTACAACCCCGTACAAAGGCCCTAAATGTTGACAATGAAGTTCTCTACAACTTCAGTTCTTAGAAAGATGTTGACCCGATTAACCCTTTCAAAGTTAATCACGGTCAAAGTTTCCAAAAATCACTTTTCGGCCAAAAAATCACTAACAATTGATTTTTCCAAAAATTTTCGAAAAGTTTTCGAAAAAATGACAACGTTGTCATTAGGGTAGGCAATAATCTTTTGTATAAATAGAACAAAAAAAATTTATCAAAAATCAGTTTCTGAGTCATTTTTTGACCAAAAAGTGATTTTTGGAAACTTTGACCCTGAATAACTTTGAAAGGGTTAATCGGGTCAATATCTTTGTGAGAACTAAAGTTGTAGAGAATTTCATTGTCAACATTTAGGGCCTTTGTATGGGGTTGTACGACCTATAGAAACCGAGATACAAGGAAAACACCGGAATACCGCTATATTTCCGGCGGCCATGTTTTTTTTGTGATTCCGAAATTGTTTTCTTAAAAAGTCCCAAGGAAGCTGTGGACCAATTTTCAGCCATTTCCGAATTTTGTCTCCTTTAAATGCTAATTTCCCCGGACTACTAGAATACTTTCAAATCGTTCTGCTTTTGTACAGTTTGTGATATCACAATCCTAACAAAACCATTCAAAAATATTTCGAATTTCAATTACAGTATGAAATTGAATGTTTATAATTTTGAATATTAAGTCATTCAAATACTAAATATATTCTAAGCCTTACGACAAATTGTAAATTCATACATAATACGAAGTTAAATTCCAATTACATGCAATTAATCTAGTTGCCTCAAGAAAATTCCATTGAAAATTGCTCAGGTGTGAACCATGTCCACCAATGCACAATACACGCACACACACATCCCATGTGCCAGATGATTACGAAAGGCCAGGACCAGGATGTATCTACTCTATTATTCAAATCAAAGCATTCATTTTCATTAATTTCTCAGTCACCTAGAGAGAATGACAGGAAGACATAGCCACAATCACTAACACAAAATACGTAACAGAATTGAATCCTGAAGATGGAGTTAACTCCAAAGAGAGCCCCGCCGCCACACACAAGCTACAATCAAAATCCGAACAGGATGCAGAGTGCTCTTCCGCTTCAAGTGCGTCCAGAAATTGCACGAAGGAATTAAGTTGGATATTATTCTGCCCTGGGTGAGCCACTGGGATCCATCCAAGGTTGGTCGAAATACACAAAAAGGAGCCACTGAATGAACACAGAAAGGCCTGCTGGGTCCTTAATGATAGACCCAGTATACAATTCAGGATCAAGTCAAATTTGTACAGTGATCAATCCTTAGCCTAAGGAACAGAGTAAAATCCCAGGATGCGTTGTACTTGAAGCTTTGGCTTAAATTCCGTGAATCCATTATTCCTTGTTGGGGAGAACAGCCCCCCATTGGCATCACCCCATGAGCTGTGGGTGTGGAGCTGTTGTGCTACCTTGAAAATGAAAATCAATTCCTGGTTTCCATTACCAGAACTTGAAGTCTGTTCGGGCGTACCAAATTACTCCTAATTTGTATTGCAGGTATTTTAATATACGAGCACGATGCACATTAACAATCAACATATGAGAACTTATTGCTCCGACAACAATTAGTGTCTGCTGCCGGTGGTATGCGCCGAGATTCCCCATTTGAATTTTTATCCTGCCACTAGGACGAGCCCGAGTGGAGTAGTGTTGGAGCTGTTTGTTGTTCCAACCAGCAAATTTGTTTGCCGCCTTAATTACGCCCTTAATAAGTTTACTTTCCTCGAGCGTGTAATTTAAATTATAAACATTTCTAGTGATTCGATGGGGCGCGCTGTGCCTGCTGCACGAATCACTGGCTTAACGGGTGCAAAATATTATTCCGCGAGATTCCTCGCTGCTCCTCCATTACGCGGCTTAAATTTACTTTTCGTAATTACACACTCATGAGGCTTATAAACGTTTCAGGTCAAACGAAATTAAACAATGATTAAAATTTCGAATTTATCTTGTTTACAAGGATTTCTGGAGAACCTTATTAGCCTAATTAGGTTTTGATTTTATGGGGCGGATTTATTTTTTGATTATTTATCTTTTCACAATGTACACAGATGTTTTCGCCTCTTGTCAATTGAGAGCTCTTTCGCGGTTTTTTTTCGTTTCCACTTATAATATCAAAACCGTCTCAATGTGAATATTATTAGATATTTATTGGTTCAGACGTAAACAGGCTTATCGGCACAGACGCGACTGTCTCGAAGGTATAAACCTTATTTTTGCTTCTTATTTGTAAGTGGTGGACACTTCAGTGTTTATTAATAGAAATTGGATTTAGACATAGTTTTTTATTTCGGTGAATGGGTATGTCTACCTATTCCAGTTGTTTATAGGCTGCAGGGTTTGAAAAAACTATGCCTTTTCAAAGCACATTGCTTTTTGGAAAATTTTCTCTAAATTCTGTAAATTTAATTAACGCTCGAGTCCTCTACGGTATTGTAAAAGGCAACCCCTAAGCCAGAATTGCTGGAATTGCAACCTCGGTTCATTCAACTTTGGATAAAGATTGGATATTATTTCTTAAAATCTGTCTCCAAAGGCAAAGATTTAGTAGCAATGACTTTGTGTGTAGGTGTCGGATTTTTGATCTTCCAAATATGATTTTTTTTAAGGTCAGTGTCCTGAAGTAAATTCTTATAAAATTTTAATGAATTTTCTATGAGAATCTTTAATTAAAATTCATAGAATTATAAAGATCTAAGGAAAAAATCATTTGTTAGAAGATCAACGGTGCTGCAGACGTAATAAACACAAACGGAAAAAATAAACCGCAGAAAATAATTCCCAGTATAATTATCTAAAACGAATTTATCTATTTTTTTATTTATTCATTAAAATAACTTTTCATGTAAAAAAAGCTAAGATCAGGAGTCACTCTTTGTACTACCAGTTCGTCGAAACGTTAAGGTCAGGGTAGTAGCACGCTAAATTTGAAGGATAGACGTTTGATTGAAAGGATGGATGAGCAATGATAGCCTTACTTTTAAACTCTGATCTTATACATGCTCAATCATGCTGACTACGGAAGGTAGTTAAACTATAGAGACATCGAGGTTGCGCTAAAACAAGAGAACTCTAGGTTGTGGATAGAGCTGAATGGGCAAGATCTATTAGGTAAGGATAAATGTTCGTGGCGTTTCCCGACAGATGGCGTCGATTGCAAATAAGTCATGAACTATGGAACGCAGCAACATCACTAAATACTGGTTTGAAAGGTGACAATTCGTGTGTTACTTTAAGTTTATAACAGTGATCAACATCATCTCTAGTCAGGGTCGTTCTTGCATATTCAGTCCTATGTGGGTATTCCTCATGGTACAAAAATACAAGGTAGGCTCATAAGTAAAAGCTCTGTTTCCATCTTGAAGAGCTTTTACGCCTTTACATTAGAAAAGATCTGAGTGAGCTCACGGGAAAGCTTTTTTCCTTTGTGAGAAAAGATCTGAGTGACGTCACGGGACCCTTATAAGCTTACCTTGTAACATGGGTATTCTTTAAGTAGTTTCATACCCCTGCAAACATTTAGATTCGGAAACAATTCGAGAACGACTTGCTAAAAGCGAAAGCTTGCTTCGAACTCGGACTCGTAAACGACTCGTAAACGAATTCGAAGGCAATAAAAGCGGAGAAAAATATCGAAACCAATCAACTAGGAAAGCTTTTATGGTGCGTTTTGAACCTTTCTCGTACGTTTCGCAAGCAGTTTTCGAATCGAGAATGGTCCGAGAAAGCGAGCCTCGGAGAAATTGTTTGCAGGGACGTTTTATGTAGGTCAATGAGATCGAACACTTTGAGCCTGTTCGTGTAGGGTGAGAGGCTTTGATACTCATTTCTCAGAGCAAAAAGAAGAAATTTCTTTTGAATTAATTCCCTTCCGTTGCTATTAACAAGAAATTTAGGATCCCAGATAGGACACGCATATTCCAGGATTGGGCGAACTAGAGAACGCAAGAGTGTTTTTGTAACGCATACATTGAATATTCCACTTCCCCTTCGCCCAAAGGTGTTTTTTCTAAAATCAAGAAAAGTGCCAGTTTTCAAACGAGTTTATGAGGTATTAAATTGAACCTCACCACCTTTTCATGAAAATGGGTTGGTAGAGTAACTCTTCGAGAATAAATAGGGCTTTTCAAAATAACTCTAGCACCACCGTGGGCCTTGTTCAAACTTTTTTCCTGAAACGGCTGTGCCACAGTTTTGCCTATGACTGACGGAAAACCTAACGTCTAAGGTGTTGACTGACGTAATTATCCGTATATTTTGATTTCCATTAATCATGACTGATGAAATTGATTGCCGCTTGCATGAACAGTCAGCTTTCTATTAGATTTCTAGCAGAAACCGTGCCTTTTTAAGAGTAGATGATTGTATCTGAGAAGTGTGCTAGAAGTAATGGTAGGTGTCTTCTCTTGTTTGTGTGAAAAACACCTACGACGTGATCGGAGTTTATTCGCTGTCGACACGCCGCTGACGCGTCCCGTTACAGATTTCGAAGACTGACCATATCCAAATCGTTTTTCAATTATTTTAGTATTCACAAACAAATTATAAAGCATTCTTGCTTCTTTGACAACTTTGAAGCCACGCCCACACCAAATGTTAGCGAAACCAGCTGACTGACGGCGGGCTATTGCTGCATACCCTTATTACTACCAAAATTTCAGCTTTCCTAAAACAGTTGCATTTTTTGGCCGCTCAGCTCCCCGAATATTATATTTCGTAGTTAAAATCTGTAAATATACTGTTCGACACTTGATAGCCTTCATCCGAAAATTCTTAGAAATCTGAACATACATAAGTACATATAGTGAAGTTGTTGTCAATAAAGATGAAGGTAACCTCCAGGCCAAATACCCCGGTTGATAGTTCCAAGAATAATGTATATTCAAGGTTGATTACTTTCACCAGCTTTACTTCACACCAGAAGCTGTGAGCTAAACAGTTGTGGGTTTTATGAAAGAGAAGGAATTTTTAAAAAGGTAAAAATATTTTTTGTTATTGTTGGAAAATGGGCCATGGAAAAACTTAAAGTAAAGAAGGAAATGGGCAGATTTGCGCTTTGCAAGGAGAAGTATATTCAAGTCGGGAAATTGGCGAAGTAGGTACATGGGCGGTATTATTGTTCCTCTGTGTCCATACTATACAAACTTTTGTCCAACTTCTATAGAATTGTGTTTTCGTAGCAAAGCAGTGCAAATAATAATGTTGATGAATCTTTTCATTCAAAAAGACAAAAGTTTACGAACGGCATGGCAACAACAGAGAAAGATCGTCAAAGGATTCAATTTCATCACCTTCAAGGATACGTTACGACGACAGCAAGTATACGTACAAAGGATATTTTACAAGTCGTCACACATTGTGCGACAAAAATGGGAGAGATTGCACCCGATTGTTACAACGTCATAGAGAAGTTCGATTAGATTGCTCGGCTGCACATGCAATGGAAGGCGTGATTTGCAGCGATAAAAAGATCGATACTTTCACTAATGCGCAAGAAAGAAGTGACTTTTGCTCGAAGGTACCCGACTCGGAATAAACTGACTACTTAGAAAATAGAAATACTGTTAACACTAGTAGGAAACTGACTAATTCGAGCATTGGTGTCAAAGTAATCCTGAGAGGAGCTAGTTCAAATCACGATATCAGTGGTAAGCCTACAAGATTTTTGTAATGAATTTGTTTTATAGTTAGTAGTTTTGATAGTTCAAAATGAATTAGTCCTTTAGTTCTCCAGTTAGTTCAAAATGAATTAGTTCTCCAGTTAGTTAAAAATGAATTAGTTCTCCAAGAACATCAAAATGAATTAGTTCTCGAAGTACTTCAAAATGAATTAGTTTTCCTGTTAGTTCAAAATGAATTAGTTCTTCAGTTAGTTCAAAATGAATTAGTTCCCCAGTTAGTTAAAATGAATTAGTTCTCCAAGAACTTCAAAATGAATTAGTTCTCGAAGTACTTCAAAATGAATTAGTTCTCCTGTTAGTTCAAAATGATTTAGTTCTCCAGTTAGTTCAAAATGAATTAGTTCTCCAGTTAGTCAAAATGAATGAGTTCTCCAAGAACTTCAAAATGAATTAGTTATCGAAGTACTTCAAAATGAATTAGTTCTCCTGTTAGTTCAAAATGAATTGGTTCTCCAGTTAGTCAAAATAAATTAGTTCTCCAAGAACTTCAAAATGAATTAGTTCTCGAAGTACTTCGAAGTAACGCAGAGGGGGCAATTGACTCCATCGTAGGACAAAGCTGTACACAAAGCTGAAATTGGCCAAAACAGCCAGTGGAAGGCAAAGTGATCGAAAAAACTGCTTAAAGGAACGGCTTACTTCAGCAAGGAGTGATCGGCAAATCATCTCTACAACCGTCCACCATTGCAAATTACCAGCCCGTGCCCCAACAGGATCCTTACGCTATCGACCTCAAACATGATAAAGAAAGGATACAAAAATCCACCTGCACCATGGTATGGTATGCATTGTACTGTAGCTAGTAGTAAAATTGTGGGAAGAAAGCATTGATATACGTCTTTTTTTTTGTAGATTACTAAAGAAGCCGAAGCTGACTACTAGAAAGAAAAAGAGGAATTTTTGGGCTAGGATTCATCAACACCTTACAGTTGATGATTGGAAAAAGGTACAGTAGAAGTATCTTTCTTATGTAACGTTTTATAACATTTGTAAAATTGTACAAAACTGACGCAAAATTTTGTTTCGATAGGTTATATTTATTGTATCAGTTTATTAGGAGTAGACGGGGAGAGCATCTCCAAGATAAATGTCTACTCAAAGTGGAGCTGCATTTCCGACCAATGTCCTGGACACATCCACTTAGATGATGGCGCTGCCACAGTAATATAAATATGTGTTGTACCACATTCTACTGCCGCATATTAATTCTCTACCAAATATTGTAAGGTCTCATTAACCTTTTGTGCAGGATGCAGGTCCTTGCCATACAAGAAAATTCATTGGAAATTGTCTCGAAACAAAAAATTTATAGACGTGATTTCTTGGCCTTGCAATTCTCCGGACTGTCTGGCAGGTCTTCAGGATCGCCAGAACTTCCACTTGAAAGATACTAGTGTGCATCGGGAGCTGCCAGGGCGGTGAACTGTGATTGCTCTCAAGATAAAGCCCTGTCACGACGCCCTCTGATGTCTCGGAGCCGTCGGTGAATATTCGTACATGGAACTTCCTCAGAACGTCTCCGTTTCTTCACCTATTCTTGAGGGTATTTCAACGGAGAAAACCTTACTGAAGGTTAATCTGTGGGAAGGTAGTCGGTGGTTTTAGCGACCATACCATTGAGTAGCACGTAGGTATCGGTACTCGATTCTTTACTCATATGAGTATTTGGCTTTCGATTCTACTCATATCAGTACTCAATACTTTTGACCAAGTTCTTTTACTCATATCATTAGTTATAGGGTGGAATCGAGTACTGAGTACAATTTGCATTCAAAGCCGAATTCAAGCTAACTGCAAGTTTATCTCAGTTTTGAATAATTTCCATATATACGCTTTGTACAAATATGTATTTTTCTGCCTCAATCAAAAAGTGTTTAGGGACGTTTAAGGCCCTTCCACATCCCAAACGCAAAGTGGGAACGCAAATTGGAGCTCTTTTATCGCACACAAATTTGTATGCTTTTCTCTCCCTTGCATGAAGGTGGATTCCAGACAGAGAGAAATACATACTAATTTCGGTGCCATAAAAGAGCTCCAATTTGCGTTTTGGGATATAAACGGGCTTTTATGGGTTTGAATTTATATCCCATCCCGAGTAAAACTCAGACTCGGCCGTTCTTAGCCTGAAACAGGCACGCACAACGTCGAAACGCCTGCATGGCATCCGAAACAGGCACGGTACGACTGATTAAAAATATGACTCGAGGAAACAGGCACGGTACGCCTGAGTAAAAATTCAAATTTTCCAAATGCAGCCCGCTACAGGCACGAACAGAATAGTCCTAACGAAGCACGGTACGCTCACCCTTCTTAGACTAAGGGGAGCGAAATTGGGGCTTTAAGAAAATGTATAGGGCAAAGAAAACGGGAAATTATCTTGGTGACCATACAGGATGCCACTAAGCATTCTCAGTAGATCGGTTCCCGTTCGATTGCGCAAGTCAAGCAACATTGGACTTTATTAGTACTTAATTGGGGGACCGCTTGTTGAAACGACACCCATGTTTGGAATGGTCGATTACATAACTGTAACAGAGGCATGCCTACTGCCTGTAGCGGGAGGGTGCACACTATGCTCGCTAGTTGCGGGCGCGTATATGCTTGTCAAAAAATTAACCAGCTAAATTATTTTTACTCGAAATGTAAGCAACATAAGTATTTGTAATCTATCGCAGCCGAAAATCGAGTAATGTATACTGAGGCAGTTCACAAAAATGTTAAAAAAGTATTCATCGATTCTCAAATAATCGAGTTCTTTTGAACGAGTAAAAAGTACTCATTGAGTAATTTTCTTTCGATTCTACTCATGAGTATTTAATCAAGTACTCCCCACCGATTCCGTATCCCTAGTAGCAGGTTCAAGATTTTGCTATGTCCGTAGAATTTTGAGGTGCAGGTCCCGGATTCCCTCGTTTGATGTGTTGTTGGAGGAGGGGAAGGGGTGGGGGCAGCTGCAAGAGAATATAAAGGGCGTTCAAGGGACATAGGGGCTGTGTAACCCCTATTGTGGTCGTCCTCTCAACCCTTCCCAACTTTATGACATTATAGGACCTGCTTAGCACTGGACATCATACTAGAGAACCATACCTTTACAACATCCACAGAGCCATCTTTGGCTTAATACACCATATCTTACCAAAGGTCTTTTTACAGGTGTAGCAGGCTATGCAGACTATATGTCTTCACCTTTTCTTCGATGTTCGACTTCTAGTTGAGTTTTGAGTCTAGTATTAAACCGACAAATTTCACCTTCGGGGATAGAGTGAGAGTGTGCCCGACCAATCTGGGAAGGTTGCAGATGCGAATTTTCGGTTTCCCTAAATAGAATTACATCAGTTTTGCCGCCCAGGTGCGAACTTTATTTGGATTATTCTCGAGTCCAACATAGCCACAATTCATTGCTCTGGAAGTTGGTACGGTGAAACCTTGATGTTAACAGTTTTAGAAAGGTGGGAGTATTCTGCGTACATTGATATCTTATTCCTGAAAATAGCTCAAAAGGTTACATAAATACAGGGTGATATGTAAACCTCTCCCAAAAAAACCCAAGCCCAAGCTGATAAACCGTTAAGATTTACCCCGACCCATAAGTTTTTTTCGTCGTCTATCTACAAATTATCCACAGCTGGCCGCTTTCTAAGCTTAAAGGTATACACCCTGTATAATCATCAAAATGTTTTTTTTCAACCAACCAATTTTTCTCAATTAAACGGAAAATATTAATGGAAAGGAGATGGGATTGAAAATGTAATATTTGGTAGATGCCACGAACCTATGGTCCAAATCTTGGGTTCTGAAAAATCACTTGGGTCATACCAAAAATGACCACAAAATCAAAAGCCGCCAAAATCGCAACCCTGATTGCATATGAGATGGGCAGCTGAATTAGGTTTCTTGGTGGCCTATCTCACCATTATACCAAACCCCATCCTCTGCAATATCACTTTGTCCATCTTGATCGGACCGATATTTTCAAAAACTCCCAAAAGTCGAACCTGACCTCCAAACGAGAAGGGAATCGGAATATGTGTTGGGGGCAACCTAATTAACCTATATACCAAGTCCCATCCTCTGCAATATCACTTTTTTCATGGTCAAAAAATCGACAAGTTCAAAAATTCATAAAATTAAAACTTAAGTAGACTCGAACTGGCGAATATTTTTAATCGGTTGTGCTTTAAGTAATCTACCTTCTATCAAAGGCCCATCCTCTGCAAAATTACTTTGCAATTCTGTCACGAGTTCTTGGACTATAAGATACAATTTCCGTTTATAGGAGCTTTTTCGAAAAATGTTGCAGGTTCATCTAATTCATTGGGTACTGTATAAGATAAAAACACGCTTTATTTATAGCCTTTAACTAAACTAATAATTTAATAATCACCCAAATTGTTCATAACATCATTGTTATTTTTGGGCATTTAAATGCGAAAGGTAAAAAATACCCTGGAACACCTAGTCAGATGTAAAGTGGTAATGAAGATTCCCTCGAGGTAGACAATACAATTATGGTGGTCTTTTCTAAATTATCAAAATGTCGAAAAATCTCTAATTGGCTTTTAACAACTTTAAAATTGGCTAGAATGAATCTAATTAGTTGAACCGTGACTAAGCTCGACTTAGTTTCATCAGCTTCATTCTTGCAGGTGTTTTCTGTGTGAGATGTGACCAAAAAAAAAATTAAACTCTTCAAAGCATGATATAAAATCCGTGTCCGAATTACGTAAAGTGATGATTAAGAGCTTCTAACTCCATCAAGCATGCTTGACTAAATTACTGCAGCTGCTAATTATCGCTGACAAGTGAAGTCTAGCTGGAGTCATCCATGCTGAGTTCCGATCTCCACCGGCAGGATTGATTCGCCTCGTTTACGTGGCACTGATTCTGGCATGCAAATTGCCCGATTCGCATTCCAGAAGCAAGCCCCGGCATCTGGGGCTTATGCAGCAAAGCGACTTATTGTTATGGAAATTCGGGGCTTTTTGTGCGGCTATGGTAATGGCACTAATTGTTTGCCCTCTAAGTCGGCGGTGCGGTGCCGGGCCTCCCCCGGATCCAGGAGGCATCCAGCATCCGCCATCCAGCTTTGATTATCGTTCGCAAGTAATTACGGCGAACAAACAACAGACGGCTTAGAATGGCTGATCTGAGGCTGAGCCGGCGAAATGGGCAAGGGATGCCCGGGATGATGGGCTGCTGGGCGGCGGGAGGGTCGCGACGGGTCACGGGGTCACCGGGGTGTGGCGGTGGCGGCGGCAATGGTGGTTTTTTACAGCTTTGATGAAAGTTTTGTTTTGTTGCTGTAAACAGACATTTAATTTCCGCCCGAGGAGCAATTTTGCTCATAATTCTTGGAGTCCTTGTTAACAACGGTTAAAGTAAAGGAAATTCCTTTCGGGGTATATTTAATGGCGTAATACGGACGACTTAAATAAGGTAATGGCTTGTTCCAAGTATTAAATTACTTTGAAGATATGAAAAGTAGTAGGAACGTTGAAAGTTGCCAAGGACATTCTGTAAATCTCTTCAAGGTGCTTCAAGGATTATAACTATGCATAAACCAGTAATAGAAACTTCTTGGTGGTTCTTGAAGAACTTTTAAACGGCTTCAATGTGACTGTAACTGTGCATAGAATAGTAATAGAAACTTTTTTTCTTGTAAATAGTTGAATTAAGTGCAATTTACAGACGTAATTAGTTTTAGTTTATTACGTAATACTATCAGAGTAACGCATTTCAGCCCCTCTAAAGACATAGGCTTGGCTGTAACAAGCATTCACAGTTTTATGCTTTAATTATGATAAAAATCGTATCGTAGTTAATTAGTAACGAAAAAAAAATAGGCCAGAGTTCGATAAACTTTTTCAATATTGCCATAACATTAATGGTTGAGAACTCTTTGAGTAAAAAATTATTATTTATAAATATACCACCAAACATATTAAAAATATTTTACATTTACTTTACATATTTATATTGTGATTGATTACTTTTGGCTCATCAAAGCAATATGGACAAAACCGCTTAAATGATGATCCATAAAATGTAAAATAACGATGACTTTTAAATAGTGTAATAAAAGTAATTGAATATTTTATGGTTTTTAGGCTTAATAAGATTAAAATGTTTTAGTGATTTATGTGGTTGCGAATATTTGTTGAGGTGTCAATAATATTTATAAATATTTATTTAACCGATATTCGGTGGTTCGGAAAGAATTTTCGTTTTTTTCATGCTAAGTGACAGTTTTAATTACTTATTGCCCATTTTATGGTTATATTAAACGATGGTTAAACTTGCGATTTTTACATGTGATTTATGCCATGTTAAAACTTTTGTGAAAAAGGAAACAAGGATTGCCATCTAGCAAATATGTTGGGTCTGGTAACATATTGTATCCAAGCTGTAGCAACTTGCGACTAGCTATCAAAGTTATTAGTATTAGCTTTGCGGTTTCATGGTCTCTTTTTTATAAGCCTGATACTGTCGGCTTTTGTTTGATGAAATCTCTAAATTTGTGCAGTTGGTGGCAATATTCTTACCTATTTAATTGTATCTGATAGAATCAAATAAAAGAATCTGATAGAATCTAAGAACCCATGTTTTAGGCCTATATTATCGCTTGCTTTGAAAGTTTTCACAGAGTTTTCATTTTTTGCCACCAGCTAGGATCTGCTTAACAAATTGATTTTTTCTTCAAAATTGGAGCAATCTTTTTCTATGAAGGTGTCATTCCCAAATATCGGGCTATCAAGGTCATAAACTGCCGTTTTAGTTTGGAGTTAAAGTATGGTTCCAACATTGTTATTGTCAAGAATGAGAAAAGGAAAAATTTAAATTTAACGTGAAAGATGAGTAGATTGGACAAATTGTAATTTGCTTACTAAAAGTCTTACGTTTTCTTTTGAGATTTTATTTATAATTTTGTAATACCACGCTCTTACCTATCATAGTCAAATGCTTTCCTGCCTCCACGGCAATCTTATTCCCGCAACAACAGATTAGCCCGCTAGGCTCCCGCCCTTTGCCTACCACTACACTTTTATCCCAGCCTATAAACTAGGAATTCGTTCATAAATAAAACAGTTCGACTGTGCAATAATCTTTCACAGTCAGTATTCCCGAACATCCCAGGGTTCATACGCAGGATTCAACGCCATCTCCTTCAAACCCTCCTGACCCCTCATTACCCTAAATCTATTTTATACCCCGTACTAAGCTTACTACTAAAATCCTATCGACACATCGGCCTCTCTTTCTTTGCCCTGAAAACGGTGGAGAAGGTTTTAGACAAGCATATTACGGAGGGTGTTACAGCGAACTCACTGCACTGTTTGCAGTTTGTTTAACGGTCTACAGAGCCGGCCAACTAGGTGCTAGTGAGAGATATCGATAGGCCCCTTCGGGCTAAGGAAATATCTCTCTGCGTTTTCGCAGATATTGAAGGTGCATTTGATAACGTTACCTTCGACGCGATTAAAGACACCGCAGCAATAAAGGGCATTGAACTGTTAGATGGCCTACGTCGTCGGAGTATATTGATAACTAAGTTGAATGGCAAATCGATTACGATAATGGATTCAAGAGGGTGTATTCAAGGGGGCGTCCTCTCCTATGGTCAATCGTAATCGACGAACGTCTTGCCGACGTCAATATACGGGGCTTCAAAGCACAGACCTATACAAAGGATATCGTCATAACAATCTCCGGCGGTCATAATAGGACTATCTCGGGCCTCGTGCAACCCGCTCTTTCCTAATCAAGCTAGTGTCGGAGCAAGCCACAAAAACAGCTAATGTATACCATTTACTAATAGAAAGCAGCTCAAATTAAAAGGACCCTCTCTAGAGAAGGAATCTCAAAATAGGATAAATATCTAAGCATAATCCTGGATTTAAAGCTCTCCTAGAAAACCCAGAATGAGAGATTAACAAGGAAATAATACCTCTCCATATTTGTAACCAATTTGTAGGTAAAACTTGGGGTCTAAAACCGAGGTTAATGTTTTGGCTATACATGACGGTCATAAGGCCCATGGTCATGTAAGAATTTATTGCATGGTGGCTCAAGATCTAACAAAAGGATGCCGTGATTAAGCTGGACGAGGTTGACTGGAATTTTAACTGGAATCAATGTTCGCATTGTTCGATACCATTCCTGCCAGTTTGGACTTCAACAAACAATTTATAACTATTATAAGAGGTCGGACAAAATAGCAGGTCGGCAGGTCTTATTTTAACGAAAACACGGCCTTTTGGTATGCGGAAGGATCCAAACCCAATAACCTGGGCGTATATGGCCCAAGGCGTAAAATATCCATGGCCCTTAGCACCAGTTCTACAGTTTTTCAAGCTGTGGTACACGCCCCTCGGGTGTGTGTTCAGACTTGTATTAATAGAGGTCCAAATTGCTCTAACGTTGTTATTTTCTCGGACAGTAAAATCACCCTGTCGGCTAAATTCCACAGGGTATCATCAAAGACTGCCCGTGACTGTCTCATAATCCTGAAAGCCCTCAGCAGGAATAACAATGTCACGCTAATTTGATGACCGTTAAGCTAAAAGATTCATTCAAATCGAAAAGGCTAAACGAGGCAAACTTTTAAATTTCAACAGGTGAGAGCTAAAAAGTATAATAGAGCCAATCATGGGCCACTGCTCGTTTAATTATTGTTTTATCAGAATAGGGCTGCTAGTCGATCGCTGCTGTCAATTCTGCGGAACAGCTCCCGAAACAGCGGAGCGGAGGAGATTGAGTGTCTTCTATCGAGGTTTCCTTGACCTCAAGGAGATGTGATTGTAAATCCATGGAAAGCGATTCTCGAACATAATGGCTCGATGATCGAACATCGGGTGAATGTTTTCCAGAAATTTCTTTAAGACGATGATAAAACACTCCTTCAAAGGATCGACACAGGAGATGTAACCCTATATTCGTCAGGACTTAAAAATGCGTATTGAAAGAAAATGCAAAAGTTGTTTCTTACAAGGAAGGTTTACATTAGGAGGGGAAAAAGTGGAGAGATCGTGCATTTTTTACAATCTGGACGAACGAAACCTCGCATTCACACAAATAAGAGCTTTGTGTCGAAATTTAAAGAAAAATCATCACAACTACAAACGTATCATCGTCGTGAAGCAACACAACAGCTAACAGCTATTTTGCTCGAATGCCCCTGAATCAGAAAAATTTTAGAAAAGCCCCGAGTAAAAATAAATGATGGCCTTAGAACGGGCAAATGCCAACTGTGATTGAAACATAGTCCTCGGCCATCTGGCGGTTAACAGAAGGCTCGTTGCAGGACAGTACGGCCGTACAGGGGGCGATTGACGGTGAAACAACGGCCTTACAGTTCCAATAACGGCCATACGACGGTGGTACAGTGGCAGCAACGTGGATATTCGCCCTCCTATAAGAAAATATATTTCCCTGCAATTGAATGTTTGATTTTTTTTCGGTTGTTTTTTTTTTTTCAAGCTAAATTTTTCAAGTTAAATAACAAAATTTCCCACTAAAATATAAATCAACACGCACCACACACTTCACGTACAACAAACCGACGACTGGCGAGCTCGTTTCTCTTGTGTATCGATATCTTTAAGTAGGATAAATCGACAGAACCATTGTACATAACGAAAATAATGAAGTTCCCATAAAACACATTCAACAATACATTTGGTGCAGATTCTTTTTTTGGCTCAAATTTCCCGTCGAATGCCCGTTTCTACAGCTCAGTACTTGGCCTTTTAAATCTTTTGGTCAAATTTGGCCGTCGTAAGGCCGTATGTGCTCCCATTAAAAATGGTTAAAAACTCTACGGCCATCATATGCCCCTTAAAAAGCCAAGTGGCCGGTGTTCGCTCTTTATAAGGCCGTTTTTTATTTTTACTCGGGGCGACATAATTATTAGATTTATTTTATTTTTAATTATTATTAACAAATTATATGTATTATTCATTTAGTTTTTAAGTCCATTCTTTAGTACTTCAAAAGGCTATGGGTTTGCAGTCATTTAGTAAAGGCGCTGTGTTGGAATATCTGTATCTCCCCCTCCCCGTTCGCGGATAAACGCGCCGAAGGGAAGAAGATTTTACGGAACCCAACATAGTTTGGCTTACAGTGAATAAGGCTTATTAAGAAATATTTTTTATTTTAAATTGTAAGCCTACAACTACATAATATGTGTGCAAATTTCAGCCCTTAAAGTAGGTAATTAAAGGAGTACCAATTTTTTGAAAAAAAAAATTTATCTCCAGTCCAAAAGGTAGAAAATTAGCAGCAATTGCAGTACTACCGTTTCGATGTAATTTCAAACTAAAAAGACAATCGGAATTTTGTGGGCAACATTTTTTTTCGATTTTTCCCATGCTTCCAATGAAGTAGGAATGTACGCACAAAAAACAACTATTAGCACAACTCTTCGGGAACATTTAAGCCCAAAAACGTTTTTAAAAGTGCTGAGCTATTCGAATTCGACAAAAACGGATTTTTTTTTTCAAAAAAAAAACAGTATTTTCCAAAAACTTTATAATATTTTGTAAATTTTTAAAACGCTTTTATTGCACTCGCTTATTGCACTCGCCACGGTCTATAATTTCAGAGAGTTTTATTAAAAAATCGTTTTGTTTGTAGATAGATACGAGCATTTAAAAAAAATGTGATCTTTAATAGTTTTTTTTGCAATAAGTCCTTTATTTGTTTATAGATTGACATCCAACTGGCCTCATTTTGTTAGTGCTAAAAAGTTCTACAAATTTTATATAAACCTATTTTTTTGTACAAAGTCAAGTTTTCAAGCGAAAAAATTTTTTGACCCATTTTTGACGACATTTTGGAAAAGTTAGTAAAGGTCTACGTGGGCCGAAAGTAATGCATCAAATTTTACGGTTTTTTTCTATTTTTTCCATATTTGACCTTACAGATAGCTCGGTTTGCAAAAAAACGAGGTTTTTTCGACAAATTGACTTTTCAAAAGCGTTATTTCAAATGGAAATTGATTCTTGTTATAAAATTTTCTGAAAACTCCCGATTTGAAAAATAAAAGAACACACAAGCTTTCCGAAACAATTTTTGTACAAAAGAGTGTGCGCACAACTACCGTGCCGTGTGGGCGGACAATAAAGCTGGAGAAAGATTCACGCCAGTTTGCGGTGTGAGAAATGACCGATAGAATAGAAGTATGTGTATTCAAATGCAAGCTGACAGATTGTTGCCTGAACGCCTTGTATGCAAAGTAAAATTCTCTCTGAGGCGGCCGACATAGGCTCAAATGCTCAAACAAAAGCACACACAATAAACCCATGCAGAGATCACTTAGATTTTATTGTTATTGGTGAAAAACGAGACAAAACGCAAGCCCCGCAATTATCTGTAAATAAAACCTCGCTGCCTGCTGTGGAACCATTGCCCCCACCGCAAGCACGCGTGTTTCTGTCTCCAGCTTAAAGGCCCTTTTACATCACAAACGCAAAGTGGAAATGCAAATTGGAGGTCTTTTATCGCACAGAAATTTGTACGCTTTTCGCTCTGTCTGAATCCACGATCATTCAAGGTGTAAAAGGGCCTTAATGAACCTCCCGCACGAGACAGGTTTTTTTTTACAGACTTTTGTCCTTATAGACTTCTAAGGAATTTTGTCTGTGGATTTTGTCATGTTCTGTTAGAAATGTCGGATTGTGGGTCCACATGATACAGGCTTACCAACTTAGCATACATAGACTTCTATAGAATTGTTCCTGTGCAATATCAAAGTAGAACTGAAAGCTTCACAAAGTCATGTCTGTATAAATGTCTCTACGAACAAAAGTCTGTGTTGTGTAGGCCCACCTCACCACTCGACGAATTGTCAACTGAATTCAGCTGGAGCTACCATTACGCTTATCCTAAATTAAATCACATTTGTTATTACTTCCAAAGTTTTTTTTGAAAAATACATTGGTAGTTCACCGGAAGCACATTCAGAAAATAAAAATTAATACACTCGAAACATAGCTAATAAGGCCACTTATATATTGTCCTTTATTAAATTGTGGAATTAGTTTTAATAATTACCGAAGAAAATTAATTTCCCCATTTATAAATCGATAAATGGTAGCAATCATAGATGTGTTAGTTAAAGATTTCAACTAGATCAGAAATTCGATACAACTAATCTTATAAGCGCATAAATTAGCTCAAGGATCATCATTGATAATAAAACTTTCTTCGCAAATTCCTTCTTTTGGCATATTTCTTTGTTCAATAAGAATAAAAAATTCCGATTAAATATTCTAAAAACACGGATTTCTACTACTGAACTACCATCAATGCGTGCCCTTCCTTTCATTTATTGATGTATTTAAATCCGTCCTAAATAGAATCCCTCCCTCCGAAATAATTGATTCAAAATTCACCGAACATTGTTTATTCTCGCGAGCAATAAAACTTTTCAATTATCAGAAATTCGAAACAATTTTGTTTATTCAATCCTAAAATCAATTTTTGAATGTTTTGCTCGGGAAATGAAGAAAAATCTGGGTGGAAAGCCTATAGTTGAGGAGGAAATATTTACATCGCAAAACGGTTGGTTGTTATTGGTGAAGATAAATCTAAACGGAAATTTGAATGGGCCGTCAGCGAGCGCACCCAAAGGGTTTGATTTGAAATATTAACAACAAAAATATTAGTAAAATTTTAAAAGTTTCGCTGTAAGTATTGTTGTGATGGAAGCAGGTTAGTGGGTCGCATTAAATTTCGTTTTTGGGGTAGCAAAAAAAACACAAGTTTTTAGACGCAAAATAAACTGATGAAATTCCACCTGACGGCCTTGACAGGGTGAGTGGGTGAGAGGTAGGGAATGGGTGGGTGGTTCGGCTGGAGTTATACATAAATCTATCATCAGTTTTCGTGGCCGACTTTTAAGTGGTGCCAAAGTACCACGGAGGTGAACAACAGTCAAACTTGTAACAGGCAATGAGAAGATTAGAATAAATCGATACCATGGCAAAGGAACAAAACCTCCTATAGAACAGAGGCAACAAACTTCTGAATTATTCATTAAATGATGACGGGCTCTACACGGGCAGGCAAACACGACGACGACGACGACTACAAATACAGCTGCACTTCCATTGTAAACGGGGGTGGTTTTCTTTTGTTGGGGATTGGGTAGAGGAGTTTCGAGTTCAAAAAGTATCGAGACAACCTGTGACAGTTACTGTTTGGTAGGGACTTAACTGTGTGAAACTCCATCAAAGAAACTTACCGTGCCTTCCGGGGGTTAAAGTAGAATAAATGTCGCTTCGCTGACGGTGACTGATGATTGCTTCGCTTCTGCCGTCACCTTTCCTGAAAGTTCCGTAATCCGTCAAACTTGCAATTAGATGAGAAAAGTTTCCCCTAAATGCATCTCAAATGTAGTTTGAGAGCTATCCGAATTCACCCAGAACACGTTTTGACGTCTATAGAGATATAATAATGGCACAGGGTTGAGATTAACCCTATAGTACTATATGGATTGAATTTCTAGCTAGTATATTTATTAAGCACAAGGGTGGGGGGAGGTCGATTGTACGTATACTGTAAAGTCTCCACCAACGCCGGAAGTGGTAAACAACAAGCCAATTTGAACCGAGAGCCCGTAGTTACATTAAAGCGGTCATCGAGTACTGGCCGTAGGCGAAGCCGCGAACAGAGGGAAGATTGATTAGTTTAAGCACAATGAATGCGAATGCACAGTGCACACACTTGTCGACGACACAAAATGGTGATGGAATCTCGGTGGATGACGACTTTCTCATCCAATGGGACAGAAAGAATCTTCAATTTCCACTTCTTACTGATGATGATGATGATGTTGGCTGCAGGAGGGGTCTTGATGTCGTTTTATTAAGTTTGAGGATGTTTAACTACTACCAACTACCCAGAAGAATGCGTCGTTAATCTTGCAATCATTCACCACACAAGCACTTATTCACTGGACAAGCCACTTATTCTCTTAGAAATCACCAAGGCACTTTTCTTATATCTTTTTTTTATACATACATATATAATAATATATCTAGATATTTCTTTATTCACTTTAAGAACATTTCACTGGCTTACACTAACTGATAATTGTAGTAAAAAAAGGCCGAATTCACTTAATCCATTTATGGTTGCGTCATCAAAGGATATTGATTTTAAATCCAGGTAAAAACGGGTTGAATATCGAATTTTTCTGTTGTTGTTGTTGCCCTTTTTCATTCAGTTAAGAGTTAGGAGCCACAACCGCTCGTATAACTTCCGTTTAACCAACTGCAGGAGCGAAAAATGTTGAATATTTGCGAAACTAAAAACTTTCGCGTGACTTGGAGCCACTTTTTGGAAGAGGAGGTTTGTCACAAAAACCGTAAACAAAGTCGCACGCACCACCACAGTATATATAGTAACGGTTTTGGTGAAATTATGTTAGATACTCGACTGTTTCCTCCCTGGGAAAAGGTATACGCCACCCGCGTAATTAACCGAATTTTTGCTACCTAATTAAATCCACGTGAGTATAGGCACTCTCTCTCTCTACACAAAAAACAAACACAAACAAAAAACCTGGGGCCTAATAATTTCGAGATTTAAATATGCATAACCCAAATAAAAACAAAAAAAAACGTTAACGTTACGGATTTTCGCACAAAAATTTAGAAAACTTAACACGGTACGTTTCAGAGTGGACGGCGGTGAATTCTATATGTAATAGAAGCGAACGAACAAAAGTAATATAAATTATAGTAGCGCAGTAGTAGTCCGGCCAGAGAGCGGTTTATTGAAGTGAAGTTGCTGGACACAAGTCAAGGTTGCGTCTGATGTCTGATTGTGGAATGAGCTCTAGCTTGGATAATGTTCTTCATTCGCATCATCCTCCCCAGTTAATATAATAACAATATTAAACCTAAATGGCGGTAAATTGTCTGCTTGAACTTACACAGATGGCGACGTGATGAATTCAATTGTTACCGGCCAGTGGTGGCGGAGAGATCTCGGCGGTATGATAGATATGGATGCATTTCAGAACAGAGTGGGAAGTTCAAAAAAGTCACAAAGATTACAAATTAATAATAATGTCAAATCTCGTGGACAAATTTTCATTAGAGTTCATTAGCATGTCTTGTGATGAATTTTACACTCGGGTGACATTCATAATTAGATGGGAATCTCTCAAGGGCGCTTTTGCTTTTGATCTATTCACGTGACGCCAGAATGATGGTCGTTGAGTGACTTTAAACAAATATTCTATTTAAGGTGAAATTAGCACGAGAAATTCGCAGTATTTTTGTCAACTGTAGCCAGTTTTCAGTGTGCTTAGATTTTTGTATCGAGTCTGTCCCTCTACTTTTTTCGTTTGTGTGAAGGTCCTTTCATGCTAAAGGCTGAAATATTTAGGTTAATTTCTGTTAAATTAATATTACGCAACAAAATTCATTCATATACATCAGGAGTGTCAAACTAGCGCCCCGCGATATGATTTTTGTGGCACACGGCCAAGATTTTTAAATCGAAATAAAAATGCATATAACGATTAGTTGCAAACAATAAAAAGGTTGAAAAAATCCGACGAACATAATACCCTGGACACACAGCACTCCTAAATTAAATATATCCTCTAATCACAATTCTCTTAGTTTTGTTTGTTGAAACTTCTATGAGTACCTACTTTTGAATTAAATTCTGCACCAAACCATTTCCTAAGCGCTTAATTCACATTTAACGGATGCTGCATCAACTGCACTGTCTGTACAGGGTATAAGAGTCTTTTACCATGTTTATAAACGGAGTTCCCCTCTGGACGGGAGTTTCGATCTGGAGAGAATCATCGCTTATAAACATGGTATATATGGCACTGAAGTAAATGGACGAACAAAATTAACGAATGTTCGTTCAATTGTAAATTGTAACGCCTTTTGCGTAAGCGGCATCAAAAAAAGTGGGCTTTCAGTTGTGGTTTTTAATTATTTTGGCTTATTGTAAACTACGATACAATTTATTTAAGCAAGTTGACGTAATAGTACAAGATCCGGCTGAAAATTTCTGGGCTCATCTGTTTTTTAATCAAAATGCAATTTTTATTTATAGTTTTAAGTAGAGAAAAATATTTATGCCGGGTTGCCTATATAAATATGGCCGCAAGTAGATACTTTTAAGCCAGGTGTAAGCTCTGTTAAATATATACGTTCATAACTTATCCTCTTCAAATAAAAGCTAATTTTTTTTATACACGATAGAATACGGTTGCCTCTGTCAAAGTGGCCGAAAATAAGGGTTGCCAGCCCTAAAAAAAATTTAAAAAAAAATATAAAATATGTTTCCAAATACTGCCTGGTAACCCCTATTTGCGGCCACTTTGACAGAGGCAACTGTATTCTATCGTGTAAAGAAAAAAATTAGCGAGCATTTTAGCGGCGATCTTAGTACTGCATGAGCTAAAGATATTTAGCTATTTAGCGTGATAAATTTTCGCGCTAAATTTTGTATGGAAATTTCATTTAGCGGGGAACTTAGTACTAGGCTAATCACATGAGGATCACAGAAGAATTGTTGGAACTTATCTCTCCTGGGGCGGAACAACCACTGGTGAGGATATCTTCGATGCTGTATGGAGCATGTTAAAGGAACGTAACTTTCCGCTTGATAAGCTTGTTTCAGTAACTACAGATGGTGCTAGTTCGATGACGAGGGTAACTAAAGGATTTGTGACACAGTTGACAAAAAATTTGCAAGGAAAATTTCCAGATAGACCGAAAATCAAATCTTTTCATTGCCTTATTCATCAACAAGTTCTTTGTTTAAAAATACTAAAAATGAACCAAGTACTTAAAACTGTTACAAAGACAATCAACTTTATTAGATCCCGAGCACTCAATCATCGCCAATTTACTTCGTTCCTTAAAGAGTTAGAGTCCGAGTTCGAAGATATTCCTTATTACACAGATGTTCGTTGGTTGTTCTGTCACAAAGTCTTGAAGAGCTTCTATTTGCTTTTGGATGAAATTATATTATTTCTCGAAATGAAATACGACGAAAATAATTTGGTTATAAAAGATCCATTTTAGGTTAGAGACCTAGCATTTTTAACAGATATTAGAGTCCACATGAAAGATCTTAATAGGTATGACATTGCAGCGAAAAGATCAATTAATAACTAACATGTACGATGCAGTTACAAGCTTTGTAAGAAAACTAGATTTATTTAAAAATCATTTGCAAAAGAACCAATTGACGCATTTTCCTAACAGTTAAAAGCCAAAAATCAATGTTGCTCTTTTTAACAATATAGTGCTACAATTGAAGAAATCAAAGATGAATTCGATAAACGTTTTAATGATTTCAAGAACTTAGAAGAAAAGTTTTCTATTTTCATTGGACCTTTTTAATTGATCTCCAGAACGATTCGGCTTTAAAAAACAAATATCAAGAATTAGGAGTTCCTAAAATATACTCTTATTTAGGTGAAACGCACCTAGAAATTAAAAATTTTGCTGCACAAATCCTATGTTTTTTTGGAAGTACCTACTTAAGTGAACAATTGTTTTCGCGAAATTAAATAAAACGGCTTATAGATCAAGATTAACTAATAAACACTTATCTGCCATAATGAAAATAGTTTCTTCTCAGTCTTTGACTCCAGATATTGCAAAACTAGTAAGAGATATGCGAAGGCAAGCTCCCGGTAAAAAACAATAAGTTTTACTTTTATAAATATGTACTTTATCTAAAATGAATATTTCAATAGTTGTAACAGAATATATGATTAAAATGAATTCACTAAACATCATTGTGTGTTTAAATTACCTAAACAAAATTTGTAAATGTGATGCGGCCCGCGTAATTTTGGCGTCCCAATAATGGCCATTTGGACACGCCTGGAACTCATAACAAGACAAGTAATCCTTTTTCGTTTCTTCCAGTAGGTACAGATTTGCTTTTTTAACCAACCACATATCATCATCATCATCATAAATAGCTCCAAAACCTGTTATTGGCCTTGGCTTCCTATAACATCCTCCTTCAGAATATAGCATAATATAGTGCAAGGGTCGGCAACCTTTTTATAACGTGGGCCAGAATAAATTTTACGCTTTTTCCGCGGGCCGTAGTAGCCAATTGACACCTTTTTGTGACCTGTAATTTTTAAATAGTTGAGCCGGACTTACACGAGGCAGTACATTTGTCCCTTACAATATGGTAAATTGTACTGAGGCCTCAATTTTTTGAAATGCTCCGATTTAAAAATAATGTCGTACTGGTGTATCGAAATAAATGAGGCGAGGTGTGATTGTAAATACGTAGTAGAGAGACAACGGTTTCTTCTTGCTAATACCCCGTCTTCACTGGCCGAACTGTGCAAGTTCGAACAAATTAGTGTACTGTACTTCAATTTTTGCCTGAGTTCCCATACATTATCACATTTGAAGTCAGGAAAAATAAAGCCTGTCGCTCAACAGAACATGAAATCGAGGTTGAAAGTAAAAACTCGCTCAAAAAAGAGTAATCAACTGGAATAGTGGAATACCAGCAAAATTTCCAGCTTGAAATTAGGTGAGGTGAAATTGTAAAATATAAATATGGATAATTCTTTTACAAATCGAACACCTTTCTGACCGACACATTTTTGATTTGGCTGACATTTTTTTTACGGGCTTTACATCAAAATTTTTTTTTTATTTTTTTTCAATATTTTGTAAAAAAGAGGGGATCGAAAATTTGAGAGTTTGCTGATATTGGGCTTGGAGACTCATTTTCAAAAATGTATAACTCTGGCTCTATTGTCATTTTGAAGCTAAAATAATGAGTTTTTTTAAGAAAATTAGTTTCAATAAAAAATATGAACAAATTCATATTGTTATAAACAATTAAAATTTTTAAATCGATTTTTAACAATGACCACCTCGTAGCGAGTTTTTAGTATAACCATCGTATTCTACGTCAAATTTTCTATCAAAAACGCATTTTTAATTGATGGAAAAATTATTAATACTATTGGAAAAAAATAATTTATCTAGCGAAGAGCCGGAGTTATGAATTTTTGAAAATGAGTCTCCAAGCCAAATATTAGCAAATTCTAAAATTTTCGATCGCCTCTATTTTCCAAAATATTGAATAAAAATAAAACACCTCGAATACGTATCTCTTTTTGTTCGATGTAAAACCCGTAAACAAATTTCAGCCAAATAAAAAATGGGCCGGTAAATTTTTGTCGACATCTGTCCGGTTTGTAAAAGAACGACCCATATACATTGTGGAGGCATAGGTTCCTTACTTACTCTAGGCAGTTTAAAGCATATTAAAATTAAACTCGTAAAAAAAGCTCTTCATTGGTATTTATTTTCCTTCTTTCTTTAATTTGCTTGTTTTTGTCATTTTGGCATTACAATGGCACCTCGCCTCATTTGAAGTATGATATTGTACTGGATAAAAAGAAAAAAGAGGCACCTCTTACAAACTCATTTAATAATCGTGTCCTACCCAATACTAAATTTTTAGTCTGCATTTGAAGTGAAAGATGGTTTAATCGCACTATCCACCACTCGGTCCTCAATGTAGGTATTACACTATATATTCATTTTTCTGTCTCTTTTTCGAGTAACAATAATTGTGATGCCTAGGTAGGTATAACTTACCCCAATGGATGTAAGTTTTAAAATTAGTACTAAATTATGAACATACATGTTGCTATGCTACGTAATATTCAATTTAAACTAGGGGAAATATATTTTTTTTTATTTCTCGCAAGATTTCGCGGGCCGCATAGAAACTTTTCGCGGGCCGTAGATGGCGCGCGGGCCGGAGGTTGTGGAGGAGGTAGTGCTACATTTTTGCGAGGGATTTTATACCGCATCAATTTAATTTATAATAGTTTATTAGTATTCCATAATCCGTAAAATGAAGTAAAGATGGCAGGAGGTGAAAGTTGTTAAAAGAAGTAATGCCTCAAGTAATTTCATGCCGTGCCAAAATTTTAGGGAAGGTTTCTAAGACCAATTTTAATCGAAAAGTAATCGTCAGCTGACGGAACACACAAGAGAGTACCCTAAATTCGAAAAAAAACTTTAAATAATAGTACGTATGATTCTAATTATACGATTTTTACGGTCAGTCTTGCAACCGATCTCGCAAGAACAAGACCAAGCCCAAGACTCAGCTATGCTCGCAACACCACCAAGGCCAAGACCAACTGAGCAAGGACAAGACCACGACTATATTAGTCTTGTCTTGGTTTTGAGTTTGCCTGCAGGGATATAGGGATTTTAACTTTTGCGCTTCCAATCTATTTTCGGGGCCCCCTCTGTCCTGGGGCCCGCGGCAATTCCTCCCAGTTTCCCCCATTGCGGCGGGCCTGCATTCGTCAAAGTGAATATGAAACGTTCAGATGCACTGAGCGTGCAGAATGTTTATGACGTTGATTGACGATCTTACCCCCGCTATTCATACAGCTGACGATTATTTTTGGGCTGAAATTGATCTTCAAAACCATCCCCAAAAATTTTGACACGGTATGAAATTACTTATGGCATTACTTCTTTTAACAACTTTCACCTGCTGCCATCTTTATCTCCACCGTTACTGGAGTAGCTGCCGCTCATATTACTAATGTATTAGGGGTAAACTGTAATTGGTATAATTTTCAGTCAGTATGGACTGAGTTGTTTAAATATAGCGCTACCTCCCGTACTATAAGTTGTTAGTATAAAATAACAGTTCAAGTATCTTTAAGATACCTACTACTTAAAGACTCGTCACGATTTTGGTAATGCCTTCGTTGACAGATAATTAGTATATAGCCTGAAATATTTATTATATTTAGCTTCACCATTTTATTTATGGAATCAGTATGTCAAACGATGTTTTTTTATTTAAAATTTATAGCCCTATCAAAGTACAATACACCCTTAGATTATATAAACTTAGTAATATAGTACCTTCCGTTCATATTCGTTGTGGAAAATCAATACCACTTTATACTAACTCCTTCTATTGTAATTTTTCATTTAAAAATAAAAAAGTAATTAACATGCTTGAGTAATTCCATTTACAGATAAATAACCTTTTATTAGCAATTATTTAAACACCACAAATAAAAAAAATACAAGTTAAAAAACCCCCACGATGTGGTAGCAGAAATTTTTTCATTTTAAATTTTAAAACCACTTTTAATTTCTTGGGAATCATCTTAAAGATATTATCGCAATCGCAAGTATAAAACTCGTACTGTTGGTGGACGTGCATTGACTTCGGACAATATCAATTTAATCCGACAGTTTTTTTTCGTATTTTTGTAATTTTATTTTTTATTCGTTATCGTCTGCATTGCTTATCAAATTGCAACTTTAAGATTAATAAAAAATATTTTAGTTTCATTGAAGTATTAACACGAAGAATTTCTGGCAGGTGGATTACTGAAATAATATATTTAGATTGTTTGTATGGATATAAAATAGCAGCTGGGTAAAGATAATATTATTCAGGGTGTGAATAATTTAAAAGAAAAAAAAAACTTTATGAATTCTTTAAAGAGAAACAATTTATTAACGAAATTTATACACCCACCGTCATTGGTGGCAAAGAACATTACTTCCGAGCGCAAGTGCGGGTGAACCTTATTCTGACCTCCACTGCTGGCTGAGATTTTGATTGAAGCAATGAACTCTTAATTGGAAAATTTGCATAATAAACTAATCCAGGGCTCGTGACACTCTTAGCCTGAACGCCATTTGCAATATGTTTTCTAAGAAATCACCCCCCCGGGAAATGCATGCAAAATATACATCTTGGAAAAATATTAATCAAGATAGAGAAGAGAAGATCGCCAGTCCCAAATGCCGACTAACTCTTTTGATCCCGAGGCGGAATTAATCCAATTGACTCACACAGGCTGCCACTCTACAATAAAAGTGACGAAATCTTTTGCGCTAATTACGGCCTACCTATTTGATCTTAATTAGAAAATTCTTAAAATCACACTCTCTGAGACTACAAACTCCGACCGGCAGTTGTCTCTGTGTGAAGTCTTCACAATTTTTTTTTGTCTAAGGTCATCTGATAATTAACCATAAAATGACTAAGCAAATATTAAGTGAACTTAAAAGACAGTGGCTAATAGCATATAAATATTAGCAAAAAGCTCAATTCCCTGACTATGGCCGAGATTATCAAGATAAGATTGTTAACACTCATGTGTGAGTGTTTTCAGGCGACTTTATCTAGGAATGCTGTTTACTGTCTTAAATCTCAGATCCAGGCTTAACTCGTAACTGAATCTCTGTAGATTTTATTTTTGTATTTATTTTAAAAGCAAATGAATAAAACAACAACAACAATCGAATTCTAAGTCGGCAACTTGTTTTCAAAGATAAACTTTTAAAATTTCTTTTGTTTGGTGAATTTTTCGCGAAAAGTTAATGCCCTGAAATTTCGATTATCTGCGATTCAAAATAACACAACAAAAATTATGCTGCGATTTTCTTTGTTTAATTTCAATTTGTAAATATTCGCTTTAGAATACATAAAATTAAGATAATGCCAATTATATGCAAATATTCACGCTAAAAATAAGATTATTTATAGAAGAATGCTTTTCATTAAAATTTGTTATCACTTAACAAGGAAATGCAATGCAATTTTTAAATATTTGAAGGGAAACAGTCGGAAACTATAGTAAAGCTCAAATTTCAAAATCACATTTTCTGACCGTCATAATTATTTGCATACTTTAGTCAATGACAGTATTAGATTAATAATATAGCTGTGAGACAGTTTCTGAATACATTAGTTGTACTGAATAATTTGTCTAGTCTAATATGAATATATTTATTTATTGATAGGCCAAACAAGGCATAATTGAACTAACTTATTGAAGACCACACAACATCTGTTAACAAGTTCGTTCTTAGCATACTCGGAGAATCATATATGGAGAATCAATGTGCCGATAGTGAAACATTGTCCCTCCGAAGTGTAGCATCATTGTTACGGGATACTTCAAGGGTCATTGGACCAGTGTTTTTGACAAATACGCCGAGCCATTTGCGCAACCCATAATCCTCACCAAATCGTAGACCATCCCACAAGGGAACTTGATAAGGAGGAGCGCCTTTTTGATCTGTTTCCTACTTCCTCCTAACAAGGAACTCTGCCGAGGAAGACTCAGCTATGGGTAACTTGGGCCTCTGCTAGTAAGCGCTTATTTTCCATATCGCAATTGTTTTTCTCTACTACTACAACTCCCAAAAGAACTGTCTGGTATTACATAGAAATCAACTGGCTGGAGCTTGTCCGCTTCCGCAAAGCCACTGACTGAGATTTGTGTTTTTGACGTAAAAACGACGAATGTGTCACTTTTTCTGTTAGCAGAGTTATATAGATCCCCCTATAGAACTTGTAGACCTTCTCCGAGCGAGTCACTTCACTACGAATTAAAAAAAAATTCTTGTGGGATCCTATTACGAGTTTTAAATCATTATTCAATGGCAAGTTGAGAAGTAAGCTGTTCAACTCTACCGCTGGTATTAAAAATTTCTAAATCTAGAAGAATTTACTTCAACCACAACCCCTTCTTTTATAGACAAGAATATCTCGTTGTCTTCAGAAGAAATCAAATCAAATTTCAGAGAAATCAAATCCTAAGCTGATTTATTAACACCTCTGTTCGCCTCGAATTCTTCTTAACCGGACAGTGCTATGCCACCTCCGCCTTTAAGCAAGCCACTCACCCAAATGGGCGGAATTTCCTTTAGCACTCGCGAAGCGTATACGTGTTTAAAATAGCTTGACGTTAATAAATGCGCTGGAGCTGACACCATGTCCCAATGGGTTTTAAGAAATTTTCCACACCTTTCTCTATGCTTCTGAACAAATTCTTTGCTCTATCATACTTCTCCGATGTTTGTCCAGACACATGGAAACTAGTTTGTGTTAAGCCTATACTGAAAAATACTAATTGCAACATTCCCTCTTACGGATAATAATTATTTATATTCTCTCTAAAACTATAACAACCTAATCAATAAAAAGCTTATGGAATGTTTAAAATCTAACCATATATTAGACTAGATGACCAGCGGCTTTAGTCCAAAAATATCTACTGGCGAACATATTGTGTGTTTACAGAATTTCTTAACCAAACTATTTATCATTTCGTTGAGTTCAGCGTGATTGTTGTAGGTATCTCTAAAGGCCCCCATTCATACACAGGCCGCCGGCAGGTCGTAGCCTTTGAGGCCAGGTCAGCAGGCACGGCCCGATGAAGGCCACACATTACTCAGTCTGAACGAGGGATGAGGACTTGAGGCAACTGCCTAACAGGCCGTGACCTGCCAGGCCACCTCATGATTCCCCACAGACACACAGGTGAACAGAAATTATTTCTATGCACATCTATCAAACCAGAAATAAGTTTCGGCTGATTGCACTTTTTTGAGTTTTTCATTCAGGAAACTTCAGACTGAATAGAAGTTCAGATCTTAAGGCACGGACTGACGATAAATGCCCACACATAAAGATTTTTGTCAGTTTTTCTAGACTACAGGCCACGGCCGGTGAGTGTGGGTGATACTTGGCCTCACGGCGAGAAACTTTCAGGTCATGGCCTGCCGGCGGCGTTTGTGTGAATGGGAGCCTTAAGGCCTCTGGCAAACTCCCAAGCTATTGGCATAGGCTCAGTCCTAAAGAAGTGGGTTGAGAATTATCTTTCTGAGCGTTCATTTAAGATAGTGGAGGTCGTCAAATCTAAATCTATCTCCATATTGGCCGATGTCCCAGTTCTCAATTCTTTCACCCTATTTTTTTCTAATCATTTCAACGGATCCAATTCGCAGCTACGCTGATGAACATCTCAATCACCAAGGTCATCGAAATCACTCCTGAGAAAACGCTTCTAAAATTAGGTACTGTCACATCTCCATAAAACCCTATTGTACTCCCCGTTTCAGTGGCCCCTTAGACTCTTCAGTGGACGTCGATATCTCTTATAATGCTAGGAGTAACCCCTTACAGAACATTTGCCATAAAAAGACATCTATAGACTTTATAGACTCATTGACTCATAGTAAGAATCTTGCAGGCTTAGAAAAATTCTATTGTTATTGCTGAAATTAATGCCTGAACGTTAATATTTTTCCCGCAGTATAATACTAATCTAGTGCTACAGATCACACAAAGGGTTTGGAAAGAGTATATAATGAGTCTGAGATCAAATTTATTCCGTGTTAAATAACATTGTGGTTGCAATTTTATTTAAAGTTTAACGACTTGAACGATAAGCCTCGCCCGCTTATTAATTTATTGGCAACCCAAAAAACTTTGAGAGTTCGGTCTGATTTGAAATATTTAGTATCTGCTTCCAACAGTAATCCCAATCTCATAGTGCCTGTCATTTAAAAACAGAACAAGTACTTTTTAATAGACTCTAAATTGGGCACCGGTAATTTCATTGGAAGCCAAAGGGTTACGGCGAAACTTTTGAGATACAGTATCCTTACCCATTTCGTAATCCTGGTAGGTCCTTGCAGTTGTTCCACTGATAAGAGATCTGTCCCTGGCCGTATCGGTTATTGCATGCATTACTGCAAGATTTAAAAAGGCACTAAACTCTGCAAGCAATTTCTACAAAAAACTCAGCTCCAAAACTTATGTTTACTAAATGTGCAAGAAAATGAAGTGTAATACGAACACCCTAAGAACGAGAATCAAATTAGTACAGTATCTTCTCTGGCGTACATAAAGCAGTAATTTTTATTCAGCACATTCTGAACAAAAAATCTTAACAGACATTTTATTCCGGTCAGTATATCCGTGTTATGGAATAATGGGCGAAGTAGTTACAATCAATTGCATTTTAAAATGCAACTTACAGAGTAGTTGGTAATAGACTTCATTTTTTTTATTATGTTAGTATACTTAAGCAATTGAGATAAAAAATTCTGTGTCTAGAAGAAATAATGTGCCTGCTTCACTTCAGAAAAATGTTGAACAATTTCGGTGAATATGCATTACACATTTTTATTTCTATTTTAAATCGAGTCTGAAGAAACAATTTTGAAAAAATTTCCGTATTACGACCAACTAAAGACCGTAATTGCGAACTGATTGATATGAAATCATACTCATAAATAGAAGGAACATACATAAACGTAATTGAAGGAACATACTTCCTAATTTAACCATTAGATTAGAGACGTAACATGAAGGAGCGGTGGAGCGCTTGGGGATGGAAGGAAAAGTGCACACCCACTTTCGCTTTGGGTGGGGAAATCCACACCCAAAATATTTCGTGTACACCTAATAACCTAAAACATTGGAGGGCACAAGCAAAGCTTTTCATACGAAAACTAAATATATTATATTAAGAACTTATAACTGTATAACCTGGGCTTTTTAAACCCCACTCGACTAAGATTTTAAAAAGGCATGCCGAAAGAGGGATTTCCCCGTATCCCTATGAGAACCTCCTGTGGCAAATAAGGGGCATGCCAAAAGAGATTCCTCAAGAGCACCACACAAAGAAAAATCAGCGACACTGAAGTGAGGTATGCTATACCTTATTAAAAATGCAATTAGGCAATCCCAAAAACTGCCTTACGTATTAGGAAAGCCTTTCAAAATGCTCTAAGCTTAGAAAAGCTTTCGTTTTACTCATACAAAGCTTTAGTTTTTGTTGTTGCATTGCTTTTCAGGCAATTATGTTGGTGACCGTAAAGGATGTCATTTTGCATACTAAATAGACCGGCTCTAGTTTGATTTCAGAGGTCAAACAGCATTGGACGGGATTAGTACTCAGTTGGGGGACCGCATAGGTAAAACGACACCCCCGTTTAAAAATATAAAGCTTTCGACGCTGGCGCAGTTATTATTCACATATCCACGCCGAATTTCTCGAATTTTCACACGCCTTATAGGGCGTGTAAGGCAGTGGGATTGGCCTTATAAGGGCCCTATCTGCACACTCCCCCAAAATACTGGTGGGGAAAAAACCCCATAACCAAAGAATTTAAAACCATACAACTCAACAGACAGCTGGTAAATAAATTGACCGATTAACTTTTTACATTTTAACGGTTATCTGTTCACGTGCTCCCCACCCGCAATGATTAAGCTCCGCCGCCCCTGGTAACATGTAAACTTTGAATGTTGAAATTCAGTATCAGAATGAAGTTTCTTGCGACCAACGCAGCGCAACTAAATGAAAAATCCTGAAATCATATTTATTAAAAATATCGTTATTGAGTTGTTTTTATGCAATGTTTAAGTATAACAATGAAAACATTATGTAGAAAAGATTGGAAAAACTATAACAAACTATAAAAACTAAAAAAATAATATTATCATGTACTTGAAAACAGTTATGTGTCATTAAGTTAGGCTGAGGCACTGTCAAGGGGACATTTTAGATCGAACCGCATAAAATTGCTTTTTTAATTGAAAGACGATCTTAGATTAAGGTAATGACAGACCTACCTACGCTAACATGCCGCGATCATGCGAACATGCTCCAGAGTGAATTCGAGCCACATACCTCTAGGTCGTGCGGCCTAACCCCTAGGCAATTCAAAAATGGTCAGGTAGGTCGAACAAAAGATTGCTCCAAAACATCTTAATCGCTAACCAAAAGGTCTTCGTGAAGTGGTTAGTACTAAGTTGGAGGACTGCTTGAGAAAACGTCACTCGCTAACTTTTTTCTACTTTTTACGTGAACTCCATTGATTCAACCAGCAAAATTTCGCTGTTTCCCATTGGTTGACTGGTAAACTGCAAAACAGTGAATGTTACTAATTCGTTTTTAGAGAGTACTTGGGTTTGCCCAATGTGCGCCAAACTTGGTAATCCTAATTGGGCCCAAGTTAGGCAAAGCGTTAAATTTTATATTTGGTCCCAAAAGCGGATTCCACATGTGGCCCTACTGTAGAATTTAGGGAAACCCCATGCGGCCCAAACAAAAGATTTCTAGTCGGGGAATTTTGTTAATGACACAGACACTTCCCTCCATTGTTGAATTTGCACCTACCATTCGAACCCAGATCTGGGTCAACCCGTTACCGATTAAATTAAAGTTTTTCTTTTCATGCTTTGCTCTGTCATTTTATCCGGCAGATGTTCCTTGGCTATCGCGGTATATTGTGTACTATATCAGTGGTCAGGTCCTTTTTGCTTACCAAGTGAAGGCCTTTGTCATCCTCAGTTGCCCTGAGAATCATTACCTATATGATGCCTCATTAACCTTAGCTGCCCGCTATTTCATTCATTTAATTTTTTAATAATTTTCAACCATTCCTAAAAATTCTTGTTTCGAAAAATGAACGATCTGTTGTCTGCAAAAACAAATTCCGCGTTTGAATTTCAGATAATTGAAATAATGACATGAGGAATTACTACAAAGCAAGTTTTTTAAGTAGTTCAGGAAAATGGTTTCAGTAGGATATATTTCAATAGTTCAGGTGTAAAATTAGTTATATAATTTGTTGAAATATAAATTCGTATTGTGTTTTTTATCATTTATAATTTTCAAGAAATTCTCAAAAATAGCAAATTACTATTCAAATTCCCAACTCTCATTTCAACAAAAACCATTTTTTTATACTAAGCTTCAACAAACAAAAAATACAAAACTTTTCTCTTGCGTTAGGTGACACTATTTGTCACATAACCATGCAAATGTAACAACTATAATTGGCCTGTTGAACAGACCGGAACCTGTACACTATACATTTTCATGTAATTAACGAAAATCACTATAGACACCTTTTATACACTCGGTTGGAATAGAATAGTCGCTATAGAGCACGTTCTGGGCGTTACAATAAAAATAAATGATCGCATAGATTCGAACCACAGATCCGAAAAAAAAATATTTTTGCTAAAGTTAAATTACAAAAGTATAATAATAAATTACAGTAGAGAGTGGCATCAATTATCTGGGAGTCAATTAACTAGAATGTTAGTTATCCGGAATAAATTTTCGGAAATATAAATAAACATGGTTCATTTGGAGCTTGGAATAAAATTATATCGCGTAGGTGAATTGTTTTCATCACAGACTTAACTATTTGTTTTCATTGTGCTGATCAAGCTTATCCTAGTTAATTAGTGTTGTTTTATGCTATTTTGTTAACTGTATTTAAAGTATGCATAACTTCCTTAAATTATGAAACAAATTCTTTTCAAAGCTATTTGAATAAGAATGAACGTTATACTTTATTGACTTCATTCGTTTAACGAGAATGAAAATGAATATTTATCACTAACCGCGAAATTATAATAAAACATAACAAACATCTTTGAAAAGGTATTGAAGTACTCTGTCGGCCATAAAAACTATGCAACCAATAGCAACTAACCAGTTACCAAAGAAAACAAATTAAAAAGATAAATTTCTATACATACATATAAGTTTTACGTACATATGTTTTTTATTTTATTTTTTTTTGTTAAAAATAGCACAAAAATACACAAATTTTTATTAATCTTCTCTAAACCCAATCAGACAGAATTATTTTGAGGCTTCCTTTTAACAGCTGCGAATCGAAAAAAAATGTCAACTATTATTTACAAAATTTTATGTCACCTGTTCATACAAAAAAAAATTTAATTTCAAAAACGAACCAGGCCTATTTTAGAGGCTTTTATTATCGTTTAAAAACTGAATGGTATTTTACATAATCAAAGCTTTCCGTAAACATTTTATGTACTTTGAAGGTAACCGACCGACTGTACAGGTGTTCCAATTTTGGAGTAAGACAACAATTGTAGATATTAATGATTGTAGGTCAATCAAATTTTCATTGTAAAATGTTTTTTATTCTGTTTGGCTGTACTAAAAAGATTTGATAATAAAATCATTTGGTTTCCAAGGAAGTTAATGGTATCACGTATGATTATGATTATAAAAAGATGGCGATAGCTCCGAGGAGTCCAGTAAGGTATATTGTGTGACGCTGTCTAGTACTACTCCAAGGGCACATATTGGGAATTTTGAAAGTATCCAATAATGAACCACGGATTGAAGGCCCTTATTTTTTCGGTGTAAAGACTACCTGACCGAGATGTTTAAGGCTTAGGTTACACTGCATGCTTTGCCTCGGACGTAAAATTTGGGTCGTTGGTTTTCGTCGTTATGATGCTAAACATTCATGGGTATTAGACACGACTCTGACACTTCTGAAGAGAGGTCCAGAC
Source organism: Thereva nobilitata (assembly GCA_963855945.1). Lineage (NCBI taxonomy): Eukaryota > Metazoa > Arthropoda > Insecta > Diptera > Therevidae > Thereva > Thereva nobilitata. The sequence goes on from OY979696.1 coordinate 37,788,640, forward strand.
GATTGGACTGAATTGAAAAATATCCAAAACCGGTCACATATGTCATTGTAAATTCCAAGCTGTTTCTTTCTGGGCCGATTAGTAACGCGGAGAGAGAATTATTGGATCGTAGTAGAAAGAATATCAGCATATTGTTTGGCTTGATTATCGAATGCTAAAACTAAATTAAAATTATTAAATGCTTAAAATGAAAACTTTTGGAGAATCGATAACTTGTAGAATTAGGTAAAGCCTGTCCTTGGTGTTGTCTGTTATTATCCCATGAGAGCGAAGAGCGGGGCTTCGTTATTTGGCCTGTCTTGAACAGATAAGACTAAGTAAAAGACCTCTTGGCAGACTGCTAAGCATATTTCTGTGGACTGGCCAAGAGTAAGGTAAGTCTAAGGCGGCCGCGGTACTTGTCGATGCGATACCTCATTAAAATAATGAAAAAATATAATATGCCAAAACTCGTCGAATTATGTCAAAATTAAATAAATGGTATCTTCAGTATGCACCTAGTTCAAAATAGCTTATAATAGATAGAAATCTTCTTTTTAAGACTAAGGTATTTGCTTGGATTTTATAGTCTACATATGTACTGTACATTTTCACCTAAAATGTCATTACGATTTGTATCGCTTGTGAATTAAATTTTTTATCTTCTTAAAAATTTAATTTTAACACACATCGAGATGGAATGAGTTTGCATGCACCACCGATGCTACATATTATTCTTGTCATAAATTTAAGATTGAAACCACCTATCAAACTCGCATTAGTGTTTTATTTTATGTGGAAGACTAGAGCTCAGGGAAAGCCCTTTGTACTGTCGACAATCTATTTCTTTCGTATAGAGGGCAATATCGAACAGCAAGCTCTAGTCGATAGATAGCGAGGGGAAAGGGAGAAGTGACGGAAGGAACTGCTTCAACCGCCTACTCCTAACCATTTCTATCGCGACTCTGCCACAACTCACTGTAGTGTTATGCCTCCTGAAACGAGCTGAATCCCATCAACCCCGCTGGTGGAGCGGGCAGTGCTAGCGGAAGACTATGCCAGGAGGGAAGAAGAAAGAAGGCGGGAAGGCAAAAGACCGTGGTGCTACCGGGGTTCGAACCCGGGACTTCTGGAAAGGTAGCCAGGCGCCTTACTCCCTAGTCTACCGAGGCCCCAATATATAATGTGCAATATATATAATTCATATATCGCTAGTTTAGCACTTTAAGAGCAATCAACTGGCAAACACTGCAGAAACTTTGGCAACCATTAATATTTTGTTTTTCTATATCCATATAAAACAAAGTCAGTTACACCATTTTTATAACTCAAGAACGGGTGGACCGATTTTTATGATTTTTGATTTGTTGGATGTGTCTACGCTCCGAATAGCAGAATAACTATTAAAACATAGGAAAAATTCACGAAAACAAAATTTAGGAAGAAAATTCATTTTCGCATACATTTTGTATGGAACGGCTTGACTGATTTCGATGAATTTTGTTTTTTTCCTCTCGGCCTCGAAAAGTTTCCTCGCGCATTAGAAAAGTAAGGAAATTACAAATACATATAAAGGTCATGTTCGTACACGCTAATCTCCGAAACCGCCCAACCGATTTCAATGAAATTTTGTGAGTTTGTATGGTTGGTTCCAGATTGAAAGATAGAATAGTTTTGGATTCGATATGTGGCGCTGTTGTTGATGCTGTTCGTTGGTACTCGCATTACTTGTGAACGGCTGGACAGATTTGGCTAATTTTTTTTAATCGCTTCATAATAGTCAAAATAAGGTTTTTACACTGATAAAAAAAATTTCTTGGCTTAAAGAACTTTTTCTTGAACCAAGCAACTCCTGTTTTGGATATAACGAAAACAAAATTGTCTCAGGATAAGCAATACTCATAGTCTTGGTTTTATTGTCTTGGATGAAGACAAAAGTTGACTTGAAGTTAAAAAAAAATTACGAAACCGATGATATTATAATTGAAAAAAATTCAGTTGTGATACATTTTTAGAGCTTGAACGTCCGGTAAACGAAAAATGTCCGATGAATTAAAAATTTAGTTTCTTGAGTAAAAAATTAAACAATAGTTCGAGAAAGAAATATCTTGGTCGAAAAATATAAGTATTGAGCGAAGAAATACTTTTGCTTGGTTCAAGAATTTCCAGTGTCTTACTCTGAGACAGCGTAAGGAGAGAAAAATTGGAAAAGTTGCCCGGAATATTGAAAAATTGAGGAAAAACTGAACGTGCCTTTTATATGGGATTTTTGTCATTTTTTCATTGGACATTCATGAAAGACATGCCACTGTTGTTCACTTGGCCGCACAGTTGGAAAATGGTAAAAGAGTAAACTTCGCCATCACGACCGCAACATTGACCACGTTGTTTAAATGTACCAGAATGATGACATCGCCTAAACGCTGCTATACACCGAAATGCCCCGATATTATACTTGAAATCAATCATCAAAGATATTTACGTTCCATCTAAGATGCCTACTATTCTCGGCAGGCGAGTTTCTATAATGACTGTATAGTAGGACTAGATTCAAGACAACCAACATTTTATATATGGCTTGATTTTTTTAAAAAATATTGCCTCCTATTTACTGTTTTTTCCCCATATATTTTTAAAGCACTTTAATCTCGGTAACTATGAAAATTATAACTGCCAAAAATAAAAAAACGGTAAATAGGAGGCAATATTTTTTAAAAAAAAATTATTTTACAAAGATATACATTTTATGCAAATTTCGTGAAAAAAGAGGTGCAGTTTAGCAATTATTGTATTATTGAAGTGTTAGCACTTTACAGTTAAAAATAAGATAACGATGCATGACTGTCAAATTTTTTTTTCAAAAATAAATTTTCCACAACAAAATATACTATGTGTCCAAATTTCATCAATATTGGTGAAATAATATAGGAATTGTTAACTGTTGAATTATTGGAATTACGGCATTTTACAGTAAGATTACCGCGTAATGGGACTTGGGCGACACTTTTTATTAACTTTGCTGGATTCTACATATTTAACTGTACTTTGCCTGAAAATTTCATCAAAATCGGAGTTGGGAGAGTTATTCTGGATATTTACCTTTTAGTTAGATGATTTAAATAAAATTGTTTCCAGTAAGTAAAAATCTAGAATATCATTTTTGTAAAATGCGGAAATACCACAAAGGTGTGACATTTTCTGTTTTTAAGCCTCCAGATTAAATTAGCGCTACTGAATTACTTATCCAAACTAAACATGTTTGAAAAAAACACTGTGCTGACTATTTTCGGTTAGACAGATAACTGCCACTTTTTTCGTTAGACTACGTTTCTTAAATTTATAAATATAATTTTATAAATTTAACAAAATGGGTGTTTGAGAAAATACCTATGTATGTGCATAATAAGTAGTAGTTTCCGGTCTAAAATGCATTCAAAGTATTGAAAAATACTCAAGCATATAGTACAAAAGCTAGTCCATTTTAGATATGCCATAAAACACCAGTTTCAATTTCTATCGCTTAAAAAATCAGTTCCTTTTTTCAGGGGATTAAATAACAAAAATTCGTTTACAATCAGATTACATTTCAGACAGCTAATAATCTACTTGGCATGTCGTAACAAGGCAATTTAAATTAATATTTATTTCTTATCTAATCTGTCTGTCAAAATCGTGGGAAATAAGACTTTTATTCAATTGATAAAATATTTGGTCATAACAATATCTCTAAATATGCGAAGAATTACAATCAATAAGTAGCGATGGTGCTACAATTGTTTAATACTATTTTTCGATTAAAAATTTGTCATAACAAATAACTTCTATACAACACTCTTTAAAAAACAATAATTCTAATCAAAAAAAAAATTGAAAACACGTTTCTTTACCAGAAATTGATGAAATAATGTGTAAATAAGAAAAAAAACCACTACAATAGTCGTAAATACCTCTCCTCCGGTTGGAAGTAAAAAAAGCCTCGTTTGTTCCTTAGGAGCAAAAAAATACTTGTAGTAAACACTAGTAAACTAAACTCGTTCTCAATTCACAATAAATCACTGCCACAGACTCTTATATAATTAAGAAACTTCACGGATTGAACTGGCAAACACTGAAATATTGACGAAGTAAACCAACAAATGTTTCACAGATCGCCACCAATTAACACTTCCTCTGCCGACTGCACTCTTAACGAGAGGCTCCGCATTGGCCGCCGGCGCAATCCAGATTCGAACCACCTAGACGTTGTCCGAGAAGTGCTAACTGAGAAAAACGAAAATAAAAACCTGCACCGAGAACAGAATCTTCCGAATCAGTAATAATAATAATTGTTGCAGCACTAACTCAAGAATTTTTTGAGGATCACTCACAAAAGACACTTTTTGGATTCTTCTTAACACTTATGCATGATACACCCACTATTAGTGTCTCCCCGTTGGGATATGTATATTGAGGGTCCGTTTGTTAATCTCCAATTAAGCCTCATCTAAGGACTGACTAAGGCTCGATTAGTCAGATTCTTGGGAATTATCGTCTTGCTAGGCGATCGCGACGATCTGTCTGGCTGTAGCTGAAAGCAACGACTGATAACATGCAAGAAAGTTTCGGCTGGAAGCGTGCTTCTTTATGATAACTGCCATTTGCTTCCAGTGCTTCCAGTGAATCAACAATTGATGACGCAGTTTTGTAGTCTCTAAACGCAATTATCTAATTGTAGCCGCTGCTTTTGGCTATTCGCGGCTGGCTGGATGAGATTTGGTTATAAGCACCTAAGATTGATCGTGATAGAACGGCATCATTCCACTAGAAACTGGCGCTAGTTGATTAAGAATACAGCGCAAGCTTCTCTTGTTTACAAGGAATGTATTTGCATATTTTTTATGGATAATACTTTAAGCACCATAACTATAAAGTAAGTGGTAAGTCTAGCTAAACAATGTGTATTGTATAATTGCGACATGGAAATCGTGAAGCTTCAGATTAAAATGCATCTTTAATTTTTACAATTTTAATTTAATTCTTATTAATAAGAGTTTCTTTACCTTTTCAGAGAAAATAGGAGTGAATGATTTACAAAATAACAATGAATATTTTTCAGACAGACAAACACCGTGAGATGCAGGATGCAGCAGCTTTATTGCAGCAGGCCAATTATTTGTAATGCACTGTTACGCTTCTATGGAAATTTGAGGAAACAGTGGCATGCACTAAAACACCTATGCAGATCAAACTTCGGGAATATTGTTACCGGTAGCAACTTTGTTAAGGAAAGAAATTATTAAGCGAGTTGTTAAACATGCATTAAAGCACCAGACAGCAGAAACCGGTTTACAAGATAGTGATAACACCAAAAAAACAAACATACCACCCTTGGTAGAAATACAAAGACCATACGATCAATAAATAATAACAGATCTCCGGAAATTGATAAGATCGCAGCAGAACTGATCAAATATGCTGGAGAGCCTTTGACAGTAGATTACATGAAGTTCTTAACTAGATAACTTGAATGATGCTCCCTTATTAGATATGGACGAATGAAAAAATGCCTGCAGATTGAGAGAAAAAATCTGCCGACTCCATTTCCGGAAAAGTTAGTAGTGCTTACTTTTACTAAAATCTCTAAAGCTCGTAACTGATTTTGCTGCCCACATTAACTATATTGCTTCCAAAGGTAGTTTAGTCCTGGGTTTTATAAAAAGGTGGTCCAAAGAGTTCAATAACCCCTTGATTACTAAACACCTTTATATCTCTCTTGTCAGACCATTACTCGAGTATGGGTCCCAGGCTTGGTCTCCTCACTACTCCTCGCACGTTGGAAGAATTGAGTCAGTTCAAAGGAGGTTCGTTCGATTCGCACTGAATCATCTTCCTTGGGATAACCCAATAGTTCTTCCACCATATGAATCGGCTTAAGTTACTCAACTTAAGCTCTATTTGCAGGCGTCGTGAGGTAGCCGATGTTGTATTTGTTCATCAGCTCCTTAATGGAAAGGTCGACCCAGGTTTTCTGAGTCGCCGTACATCGTTTAGAGAGAGTGGATACAATTTGAGAGGGCCACCTGTCTTACACACCAACTCCTCTAACACGAATTACGGCAGATTCGAGCCTGTTAATCGCATGTTCATTAATGTGAATAAAAATATTGATGTTTTTAGCGTGAGCATTAGTAAGGACGTCCTTAAAAGGAGCCTTTTCAATCTCACTTGACTGACTTTTCTTGCACGCTTCTTTGTGTATTGCATTTCTTATTGTTTTAAGTTATATGTTTTTAACACTTTTTTTGTTTGCATGTCTTAGCTGAGCCACTGTGCAGTGGTAAATGTGACCGCGTTTGTGTGCAGGGACCGGACCGGCTTGGTACCGGAGTGCCGAGGAGGGTCGAGAAGGAGCCTGCATTTTCGATCGCATGCTCGTTATGTGGTGTTTTCTCTTCTTATACCTTTTTTGGTGCTTTCGGCTGGTTCGGTTCCTGCACATAGGCGTGGCCCGTTTCTCAGCCCAGCTGAGAAGTATACCTTCTGAGCTAGAAGGATAAACTCTATTATTATTATCAACTACCCGAGTAAAAATAAATGAGGGCCTTAGAAAGGCAAATGCCGACTGTGATTGAAACATAGTCCTCGGCCATCTGGCGGTTAACAGAAGGCTCGTTGCAGGACAGTACGGCCGTACAGGGGGCGATTGGCGGTGAAACAACGGCCTTACAGTTCCAATAACGGCCATACGACGGTGGTACGGCGGCCGTATGGTTGCTATTACGGGTATACGGCGGTGGTACAGTGGCAGCAACGTGAATATTCGCCCTCCTATAAGAAAATATATTTCACTGCAATTAAATGTTTGATTTTTTTTCGGTTGTGTTTTTTTTTCAAGCCGTTAAATAACAAAATTTCCCACTAAAATATAAATCAACACGCACCACACACTTCACGTACAACGAACCGACGACTGGCGAGCTCGTTTCTCTTCTGCATCGATATCTTTAAGTAGGATAAATCGAAAGAACCATTGTACATAACGAAAATGATGAAGTTCCAATAAAACACATTCAACAATACATTTGTTGCAGATTCTTTTTTTGGCTGAAATTTCCCGTCGAATGCCCGTTTCTACAGCTCAGTACTTGGCCTTTTAAATCTTTTGGTCAAATTTGGCCGTCGTAAGGCCGTATGTGCTCCCATTAAAAATGGTTAAAAACTCTACGGCGATCATATGCCCCTTAAAAAGCCAAGCGGCCGGTGTTCGCCCTTTAAAAGGCCGTTTTTTATTTTTATTTGGGTAGAGGAATAATTAAACGTATTTTGTAGGAACTCCAAGGGATGCGTTCTCATAAATACTTTTAATATTGCTTCGGAAGCAATCAATGATGAGAACAGCTGTGTAGTAAATTAACAAATAACATCCTCACGAGAAACATTCAGCGAGATACTAGCCTTTGCAGATGACATCATCACAAGACGTCAAGGAAATCTTCCGAAGAGTTGTAGTAAGCTCAGCGGAGCTTGATCTGAGTTTCAATAACACGAAAACAAAATACAAATCTCGGGGGCAATGCAAATTCGTTCAGTTCAATCTGCACCCTCCCCAAGCCAACCCTAGCTGAAGTTGCCATTTCACTCCCCACACCCCAGCAAATGGTCAAAAATTTCTGCCGCTAGTATTTAACGGTTATTTAGACCTAATAGAACCTACATACGCAGCAGCAGAAATAGTACAGTCAATCTGTATTTTTGATTTTAAAAAATTACACCGTCGAATTGTTTTTAATAAATCGTTAGAGGGTCATGAAAAAAGCTTAAAGGCAGATTTGTGACCTTCCACTCTTTGTAGGTTTTTGGAAAACTCAAAAAGTTTTTTGAATGCGTTTTTCTCTGAATCAGTGCACTTTAGAGAAAATATTTTAAAAAAAAAATATAGAAGACATTGCCGTCTACAATTAATGTCCTTGAGTCAATTCCGTACGACTTGAAATGCAAAAACTAGGTGGCGCTAAAGTATCAAAAAAAGTGTTTTTTCGCTTTTTCGCTAAAAAATTTTTTTTTTTCGTTATAATTTAATTGGAAAAGTTGTTCCTCTCCAGTCGGTGTGCGAATTTTAGAGAACAGAGTCGTCTAAACTTTGCTTTTGTAAAATGAGTGTATGTTGTAAAAAAAGTGTCGAGAATGATAAGCGTACCCCGAGTCCAAGAGCTCGGCGCGCGTTGCTAAATGCATGGTTAAATAGAGAGTCGAAACAAGCATGTTATATAACTTGTGGGCAACGCACCAATCGTCACCGTACTTAGGCTTTGTACAAAAGTACAATTTTCATACCTCCGTAAGCTGTAGCTCGAAAACGTTAAGTCGAAAGAAAAAAATGTTTGAATAAATGTTTTTATATTTTGGGGAGGAACAACTTTTCCATTTAAATTTTAACGAAAAAAAATGTTTCTTGGGTGAATAAGCGAAAAAACACTTTTTTTGATACTTTAGCGGCATCTACGTTTTGCGTTTCAAGTCGTACGGAATTAGGGTTTTTCAAAAACAGTGGTTTTCAAAAAGCAGCTGTTATTGTTTTTAATTTCCAAAAAAACAGCTGATAACAGCTGTTTTTACTGTTTTTCGAGTTTTCTCAAATTTTACAAGTAATTAATAGTTTTTTTTATATAATATCATTTTATTATGCATTTTTACTTATTGTAAAAGTATTTTAAGAACGCCAGCCAATGATGTAATTTGTCTGAAAGGCGCTCTTATTTTGGTGCTGAAATTAGTGCACACCGAAAATACACGTTCAATATTGGTCGATGTTGGTTTAATACAAAGGATTGCATTATATAATTTTTACAAATTTTCTGTGCGTTGACCAGTATTTTCGAGAATTGCAAATTCCGGTTTGAAGGGAACCACTTGAAATCTGATCCTCCGAATTGTACTGTCGATTCATTTTTTTGAAGCAGCATGGTCCAATTCATCTTGTAACGACAAATTTTCGTTTTCATCAGGATTCGGCCACTGTTGAACTACATCGTCCACCCTTGCCTTCAAATATTAGTGGCTGTGGGATCCGTGAGGCTTCGCAATAATTTCACCACATCCTCGAACGTTCGGCCATTTACACGAATATTTGAATTTTGCATGATCTTATTAGTAATGTTGCTGTCAATGTCAGAAAACTTCTTGAACATGAATTGTAAAATTTTTTCAGCGATCACCAACGATGCGTCCCCACGACTAAGATTCGCGACAGCTAATTTTACGGGCTCCATTGCCTTGACAGCAGAAAAGTCCAATGACATATTCAACGCCTTAAATTTGTGAATTGCTGTTTTCGTCTTGACCCGTGGCTCAATTATTGATGCAATGGAGCACATCTGACGGCATTTGCAAAAAATTGTGGTACATTCACATTATGACATTACTTTTGCTGCACCTTGTATAAGAGCCACTCTGGACAGCAAAAACTCACATACTTTACGTCAATACGTATACCTATATTAAAAGATCATTGTATATTATCTGCATTAGTGTTGATTACTAATATACAATTTTATATTATTTTCATACGGCGTTGTCGCCCGCATATTCCTTTGGCTGCAACACCAACGCAGGAATTGTCAAAATGTTTGTCCAAAAGTTCGCTGGGAGTTTCCATTAAAATTGTCCGCCCTCACCATCATCCTCTCTCACCCCTTTCGTGCGTTTTTTCTGTCAGGTGTCCGGCCGTGTAAAAGGGCTCTTTGTAAAAAACCAAAACAATTTATATTAGTGTTTGTTATATTTCTTTTATTTTTATTTTACCCCAAATTTTTTGAACTAAATTTCAAAAACAGTTAAGAGAAAAACGGCTGTTTGCTGTTTTTCAATTTTAGCCAAAAAACAACTGTTTTACTGTTACTGTTAAACAGTTTTGAAAAACCCTATACGGAATTGACTGGCAATGCCCTCTACATTTTTTGTTTAAAAACTTTTCCTCTAAAGTGCACTGATTCAGAGAAAAACGCATTCAAAAAACTGTTTGAGTGTTCCAAAAGCCTGCAAAGAGAGCGAGGTCACAAATCTGGCTTCAAGCTTTTTTCGTGACCCCCTAACGATTTATGAAAAAAAATTCGACTGTGTAATTTTTTCAACAAACAGCCTTTTTTCACGACAAATTGACTGTACTAAAATTGTTTTAAATTTTAACCCTTTTTTACCCCCAACCCCTATCCGAGATGCGTTCACTTTCCGAAAGAAAGTCATATTATAAAAAATGCTCGAAATTACTTGAAAAGCTTATATACCAAGCAACTTGGGATGCTGAAGTCGGGATTTTTGGTTTTCTCCGTGAGTAGGTACTATTAGCTCCGTTTTCCTGAGTTGATTCAGACCGCAGTGTGCTCCCCAGTTGGTAACCCTATTCAGACATCCGTCCATAATTGAAGGACGACAACTAAGAGAAAGAGAACCATTTTAATTATTATTTTAATAGATTTTGTTATAGATGTGTTAAACAATTAAAATATAACTAGAAGTGAAATTTACGACAAAGCATTTTTGAAATTTTATAATATTAATGACATGTAAAATTAGTTACTGTAAAGTCATAAAATAAATGTATTCATAAGTTATTTTATTAGTTTTAGTTCAATTAACGAAGTCCAGCAATTGTTCGAATTTCTTACATTTATTAAATAATAGAGAATTGTGGGAAAAAACATGACCTGTGAAGTTAATGGTTAATGCTATAATTTAACTCATGAATGTGATCTATTCTTTATACACAATTTTCCACTGCAATAAAACAACACATTTCTTCAAATCATTAATTAGTCCCTAACTCTACACGACTATGCTTCTTCAAGTCGACATCAAAACAAAACTTGCATCTCAACCCTAATTTCCAGAATCAGGGCATCAAGCGTGAATCCCCAATTAGTTAATTTAAGCTTCAAAACAAACGATGTTAATTACTGCCAGGCTTTATGCAACTCGACTCCGGCATAGCTCCAAGACGCTCCATCAGAAATTGCAGCACCAAACTCCCCCGCAAGGAACTGAACCATTCGACAAAGCTTGGCGTTGTTATTTTTGAATATCATCAGAATCCCTTTTTACAGCAGTCAATAATAGTTAAAATCCGCGTAATTTGTTGTGGAGCTAATCTCCCGCGGCCATAAAGAGTTTATCTGATGACACACGTCATCACCCCTGCCGCGGGGCGAACATCACAACAAATTATGTGGGTGATAGCCGACTGCGAAAGAGTGTCGTAAAAATCTCTGAAATAAAAACGTCATAATCTAGGCAAATGTTACCTAATCACTTAACACCTCCGATAACGACTGGAACACTAAGCGGCCTGTCACGACTGATAACCCGCGAATCGCTTAGAAGGAGGCAATAATTTCTGTCAGCGCGCGGGGAAAAATGACGGGTTTAAAGTGCAGCCAAACTTATCTGGTTTCGCGGGCAGTGATAAGGTGCAAGATTGGAGATTGACAGGTGCAGGGATTACAAGTTTGACAAGTGAACTTGGAAAATTTTGGGAATATTTTATTTCCCCGCTTTTTTGTTATTGCAACTGATAAATTGGCAAAGTATTTTAAGTATTGCCATTTTACGACATATTTCTTTGCAATTCGGCGAACTTCTTTGATGCTATATGAAAGAAATGATAAGAATTCGTTTCATGGTAAATACCAAAAAAAAATCTTGTTTTGTATCTTTTATACACTCTGAATTTCCCTCCTCTATAATTTATGGATGCCATTCCAATTTTTGTGAACGTGATATCCTTAGACAAGAGTTAAAAAAAACTTCATAAAAATCACTACATTTCTCCTCGTTGCTTTGCATCTCACATTTTTCATTACTGGAAGCAATCGATGCCATTTTTATATCTTACATTGAAGTCTATTTTTACTGTCAATTTTTGTGGAATTTTTATATTTTTCTACAAAGATTTTCCATTATAAAGAATAAAGACGCAATTTCTTCGTCTATTTTTGGGGCGTACATAGGATTTTTATGATGATTTTTATAAGCATATTTAAAAGTGGTAAATATAAAATTACAATATAATAGGGATCTGGAAAACACGCTAAGAATATGTAAAGGAATTATACTTTGCTCGAAGGCATAAAAGAGTATTTTTAGGTGTGCAAATATATTGTATATTGTTGTAGAGAGGTATTATCTTTGGTCTTTTGAGAAATAAAGAAGAAATACATTAGGACATTAAGATTTGTTTTGAATAGTTTGTAGAAGTTTGCAAAAAAAAACTATATGACGAAACCATTCTTTTCTATATCTAGAACTAGGCTAATCAGATCAATTTTAAACTATGACATTCTTTTTGAAAAGCTTCGAAATTGGGAAAGACAATGTTAGGGTTTATCTTAAATGGGCTGGTTGTGCCTCAAGATAACAGCCAAATATTTGGGAATGACACTAGATATTAAGTTAATGTAGAAAGAGCCCTTTAAAAAGAAAAAATTGAACAGACATCAAATGTAGAGAATCTAAATTCCTGGTACAAAGTAAGATTCTGTTGTATAAATCAATTATCAAGCTAATATGGTTGTTAGGCCTAGAAATAGGGGGTGTGCCCAAATGACATTTATACAAAAAATCTAAACGTTCCAGACCAAAGTCGTGAGGAACATGGTAACTGCTCCCTGTTTTGTGCGCAATCCCGCAGTAATATGGACACAGTACCTCACACAAGAAAAAAAATCCCTTTCTAGAAATCCCTTTCGTTATAGTAGAAATAAAAAAATAGGTAAAAAAAATTTTAAGTAAAATGGTTTTATTTTAAATCAATAGCTTTACCAAAAACTAGAAAATAATTACATAGAACACAGCCATGGACCTTCTTGAGATTCTGACGTCTGGTAAGAAATCGTGCAATAGTAGCAGTGCTGACTTCTAATGTCGTATGCCAAGGGGCACTTTGTGTCGCTGCGTCAGCGGTTTAGGTAATAATCTGGGACTTTTAACAGACTAAAATAAAAACATGGGGCGCATTTGAAATATTTTTCTGGTGGACTTGGAAACACATTTTTCTAGACAAGTGGTTCTTATTTAATTATTACAGTCGTTATACCGGATTATATGCGCCCCAGTTTTTTTTGCAAAATTCATCCGCAATATTGCGGCCGCCATTTTGAATTTTCAAATTTTGACCTAGGAATCGTCATTTGTGAACCCTCCGATACCGATTTTCAAAGGAATCGGAACACATCTGCAAAACTCGTCCGCCATCTTGGAACTGCCATCTTGATTCTTTTACAAAATTGTCAGATTGCATTGTCACGGGAACTCAATGTGTGTGCAAAGTTTCATAAGAATCGGTTAAGTAGAAGTTGTTGAAAAAGCGGTCGCAAGATTTGACCCAAAGAAACAAACAAATATACGAGGTCAAGTTAAATAAAACCATTAAGATTTGAAAATCTCGCGTTTCCCATCGCGTTTCATCATCTTCCGTAAAGGCCTTCTTACAGTAAAGACTTTACAGCCCGCTCTTTCGGAGAGGTCTGAAAAGTGCCACTTACCGTCCTGAAAAGGGGTACGGTAAGAGGCACTTACGGCAAAAATTTAGGGAAATAGACCAGTAGACAGGTCGAGGAGGAGATGGATAGACTCTGCGACAGCAGACACGGAGGCAATGCTCTACATACGGAACTGGAGCCATACTGTAAGGGATCGTCAAACTTGTAGAAATGGAGATACGGAGAGGAGGCCAGCGCTCGATTTGGCTGTAGCGCCATTGCATTGGAAGGATTAATCAAATTATGGTATCTCTCATGTGTAAAAGGTAAACAATATTTTTCAATAAACCGAACAATCAATTTTCCTTCCACAAATCTAGCCATTTCACGCATAGTGACGCCTAAATACTATCATAATTTCCTCAAATTTTGGAGCAAATTTGACATGATTTGTTGTGGTTAAAATCGGGTTTGAGGGTCCATTCCGAAGACTTTTGGCTTCTTTGCGTCATACTCGCACATTCATGTCTCATCACCAGTTATAACGTGTTTCATAAGGATGGGGTCCTCAGAAGCATGGGAAAGCATATATGAAACTACTTGTTTTCGATACTTTTTTGGAAAAAAATTGGAACCAGTCGTGGGGCAACATATTACGAATAGACTTAAAGACAAATCTTGGTAGCCTAGGGGTTCAGGCGACCGATTACCATTCCAAATGTCCATGGTTCCAATCCACTACGCGGTATGGTCCTTCGTCTTTCCATTTCTCCAAAACCTTCTTTCTTGTTTTCCCGCGTATTGTCTTTGTCTGTTCTTTCTTATTATTAATTATTCCCCCCATCTATCGGAAATTTCAGAAATTAATAGTCCAATCACTTCAGAAGCTTTTTGATGCGAAACTTTTTTGAATCACGTAGGCAAAGAAAAACAAAATTTTTCTTGGAAGAGAAAAAAATAGAATTTTTTGACAGTTCGATTTAGAATTTGGGCGAGAAAGGTCGAATCTGATTTTTTTTGAGATTGAACGACGAGAGTCGGTAGTTCATTATAGTCAACTACACGGTTAATTTGTACGGAATCGGACCCGGAGTTTATTTCAAAGTATTATCTAAGGATATATTAGCCAATCCGTGGTGATTGTTTTTTTTCAAAAATAAAGTAGTGATATAAAGCGGCATATGAGATCTTTCGCATTATTCGCCCGTACTTGACTAATAAATTTTCGAGTGAACTGAGACGTTGCCATCGCCATCAGCCAAGTAGTGTTGTTCCCAGGCAGAATACCGTGTTGGCACAACTTGAAGAATTGGGAAGTAATGGTAATTTCCTTCTTTTTTGGATGGGAAGAAAGCTGCAGCCATAGATGTTAAATATCAGGGAACCAACTTGGTAAAGTATCCTTAAATGCAGGCAATTAATTGAACCCGGAAGAACTTAAATCAAAAACAAGAGTGATTATAAGACGTAATAGTTCGTTTGTAAACATTAATAATATTTCAGTGAATGACATTATACAGGGGCCATTTAACATAATTGGTTCGCTATCGTCTGTCATTGATCCAAAATTTAGTACGTCGTGTACCACTCATCTGGAACATAAGCCGGAAGAGTCAGTAATTGAAATATCGAGGAATTTAACTTGAGCAAGAAAAGGATTTAACTGTCACAACGTTCGAATCAGGCCTCAACGGGATTTTAAAGTAAAGTGTTGGTAGGCCAGAGACAATAGGGCTTAATTGGATTGACGGTTCTGGTTGTGCAGCCGATTTTACGCGAGAAATGTCAACCAGTGTCAGATTTGGAAAAGAGTTAAGAATTTAATATTGTAGCGTTTTATTTTGAATTTGTTAACCAAAAGATAAGCACAAGTGTTATTATTGTTGTTTTGTGTTAACTAACTATATTCACACATTTATAATTATATTGCACTATATTGATTCATATATATATATTACCCTATATTGTTTAGAAAAAAATATATTACACCATATATTGATATTAAATCATGGTAACCTATATTGTTTAATGATACATATTACATATATTACCATTTATTACATTATATTGTTTATAATCTGAAAAAAAATATATTACACTAGAAATTGACACATATATATGTATAGAATACTTTTTAAATATTACACTGTCCATTTAGGGGTGCAAACAAACATTCGTCGGTTCTAGTTGAACAAATTGTCCTAAACATATCGTCCTGAAGCATCGTTTGGCCAAATCGACGTTGTCACTTCTCTTATGTTTTGGTTTTGGTTTTGGTTGGCCAAGTTTAATATTGGCTCAGAGTTTTTTTTGTATCCCTCCTTGCCCCCATTACATTCAACACACACCGGTTCACTATCAGTAGTATAGGTGGTAATAGTTGGTTGCATCCACATTACCTAGAGTATAAGTTTACTTTTGTTTTGATTTACTATTACGTACTATTTAATTCAAACTTACCTTCATTTTGTTGTTAATTAATTCTATTGTCTTGTGCTGTAAGTATTATATAATATATTTGTTACCCAGTTCTTTAACTCAACGAGTATTAATAATTATGACAGCTTAAAGGGGTAATTTATCCAGGATGGTTGGGTGTTGCTTTCTCTCCAGGTTTCTCTCATCGTCGCGTTGAACAATTACAGGTCCACCAGGTCGTTGGTAACGTCCAGCGATGAATACCTTTGGCTAACCTAGGACAAGAACGATATGAAGAAAGCTCCTCTTTGAATAATAGGTAAGTGGTGAATCATATGTGTACATTTCCGGTCACACACCCCCACGACCCCTTCCGGCGAGCTAGCGTAAACCGTGTGGCCGGTTTAGCATCCCCTATAAATATTTAGGAAACTAGGGAGGATGTTGTCTTTAAAAATTTTTTTTATGGTTACCCAAGCATGATGGCAGTAGCCTTGCTGTCACCAGCAAGGAGCTCCATTGTGCCGGTTCAGGCTTGACCTCTTGGGCGCTAGTCTTTCACATAAAAGGGCTGAAATGCCGCGTAGTAAACTCTGTAAAACGTTAGCTCACAAGGAAAAAATATTTGATGTATGTACACCAAAGTATCAGCCACAACCTTTGGGGTAGGTGGATGCATTGCGCTTCAGACGAAGGGCCAAAGTCGTACACGAAAACAAGCGGCCTTTTATGTGGATATCTCTCTTGACAATGGTAGTTAATAGTAGAGGGAAATTAAACAGAAAAAAGCGAAGTTATGATGTAGCTGGGAAGTTGGATTTTTTTGTTTTTTTTCTTTACATATGTTAAGATAAAGCGAAAAAAAATGTCTGCAAAATCGGTCCTGTGCTGCACGAGAAAATTGCATAAATGTCAATTTTTGATGCATTTTTAATGCATTTCTACACTATTTTTTTAATTTCTCCAGTTCTGTTGGTCGTAGAAAAATAAAAAAAATTTAAAAATACTCGTGAATGAATAGACTATCGAACTGATTCGGTATAAATACTTTAAAAATGATTTCTAACCTCAAAAAAGCAAAATTTATGAAATTTTGTTTTATTTTACTAAAAATGCAATAAATAGCGTGAAAAAGGTCGGATTTTGTTAAAAATTGGAGAAAACATGTACTTTGATGCTATAAATACGTGGTTGAAATTTCAAAAAAGAATTTCGATTTACGGCAATAATTGCCAGTTTTCGAAAAAAAATTCAAGATGCCGCCATTTTATGCTAAATCATCGTACTGTAAATCTTTTTTTTAAATTGTAGGTTTTTATGTACTTTCTTGTGAGCATACGCAATACTTCGTTACTTTATTTAAAATGTCTATTTTAGGACTTTGAAAAAAAAAAAAAATTCCAAGTTTTAAATTTTTTGCCTTTTTTTCATAGTTGGCAAGTAGCTTTTCTTAGTTGGCAAAAAGCAAAAAATTGGAAATTGAAATTTTTTAGTGTTTTCAAAGTCCTAAAATAGACATTTTATATAAAGTAACGAAGTATTGCGTATGCTCACAAGAAAGTACATAAAAAAACCTACAATTTAAAAAAAAAATTTACCGTACAATGATTTGACATAAAATGGCGGCATTTTGAATTTTTTTTCGAAAAGTGCCAATTGTTGCCGTAAAAACCGAGATTTTTTTTTGAAATTGCAACCACGTACTTATAGCATCAAAATACATATTTTTTCCAATTTTTATGAAAATTCGACTATTTGCCCGTTATTTATTGCATTTTTAGTAAAATAAAACAAAATTTCGTACATTTTGCTTTTTTGAGGTTAGGATCCATTTTTAAAGTATTTATACCGAATTAGTTCGATAGTCTATTCATTCGCGAGTATTTTTAAATTTTTTTTATTTTACTACGACCAACAGAACTGGAGAAATTAAAAAAATAGTCTAGAAATGCATTAAAAATGCATAAAAAATTGACATTTATGCAATTTTCTCGTGCAGCACAGGACCGATTTTGCAGACATTTTTTTTTGCTTTATCTTAACATATGTAAAGAAAAGAAACAAAAAAATCCATCTTCCCAACTACATCACATCATTTGACAATTTCCCTCTACTATATGCTTACAATACGGCAATGGCACAATCCAATATTACTTGACCCAATATCGACAATTACCTATTTTGACATAGTATTAGGTTCTGCCTTTTAGCACCACAGAAATGTTCATCATAAGGTGGCAAAGTAGTTATACATCCGTCCTGAAATTTATTAACCACTAAGATGTAAAAATATTGTTTTCTTAACTTTTTATAATGATGATTCGCATTTGCAACTTTCAACGGTAAGTTATCGGCCATGTTTATTTTTCGAAGCGGTCAAATGTATGCAATATCTAAAATCTTTGATTCATACAGGGTGATTCCTAAAAAATACAATATTTTTCCATTCAATATTTTGCGTCATAGTAATAAAATTAGGACATATAGTATATATGGTACCAATTCATGCAAAAAAATTCAAATCAATAAAAAGCGGCGAAAAAGTCCAATTCAAATCTGACAATAAAAATTCGCGCTGTCAATGGTGCGGGCGGAGGGGAATTCAACAGAATTACAAAACCCTTTATGCACGTCAGGAGCACTGCAGGATGTCTCCGGGGGAAATCGTTTACCGGACAATTGGATTAACTGACAATATTTTTATTTTGTCCAGACACAAAAGCTGAAGCTCCTTTTTCATTTGCTAGTGAAATTAATCCAACGAGAAAAGTAATTAAAACTTTAACTTTAATCAATCCAGCATTTATTACAATATATCCATGCACGGTTATTCATAAAATACATCGCATACATTTTCTGGCAGGTAAAATTAATTTAATTTGCTTCAGGAAAATGCAATAACATGGCGCATCTCAATTTGCATGCGGTGTTGATTAAAAAGCGGTCAGCAGTCGATTTGGCCTAAATTTGTGCACTGAAATGCACTAGTTGGCATGCAAACATGACCGTTCCAGAATTGAACAGAAACTCTCTCTCGCTCTATGGCATATATCGCTTGAGGTTGCGACCCACAGGATATTCGTGAATTTTACAAAGGACATAAAGCCATAGTGACATCAAATCAGGCTGATGGCCGTTTTACGGAGGAGTCAATCTGGTTCGACAAGTGATTTCTGTAGTTAATTATTTTTTAAGTTTTAGATTAGCCCATTTCGACGAGACTCGTCAAGTGCGGTTTTATGGATGTTGTTTGTTGCGTTCGGGTGGAAATTTATGGTGTGGAAGTACTTACATATGTATTTGAAATATTTATGTTTTAATTAACAATCGGGTTTCCTATTTAAGGAAAATAACGAGCGATATTTAAATTTTACCGAATGCTAATATGGGTTTGAAAAATGCAGTAAATATGAAATGGATTTTCGCAAATATCTCTTATGTTTTATCGCAAATTTATGAAAATTTATGGCTTACGCGATTTCCTACAAAAAAAGATCTGAGTGCGTTTTTTCGTAGGAGTGAGTACGACGGTAACGCTTCACTGCTTGTAGACGGAGAGATAGAGCCGAGTTTCGAAACCCATCGGTAACCCTTCCAATTTTGTTTTTACTGAGAAGAGGGGATGTGGGGGAGCCATTTTCGACAATGGCTGACAACCTAGTTGGTGCAGGAGTGGGGGGTGCGTGGGTGAAAGCTAAAGGCTGGAACACAGGCTGATATATCAATATATCGATAATAATCTATATTTTACAAGCTTTATATTAACTTCGTTCTCTGTGTTATTCCCCACAGATCGGTTTTTCGACCACTTCCCGATATCTGATGATGTCAAATTTGGCACACACCTTTGGTTCTGAGCACAATGGAATATAGTATATTCAATTTTAAGGTACATCCAATATGGCAGCCACCATAAAATAGCGGAGTACTTTTTTCTTTACTTCGCCCCCGACATGGGTATCAAATGAAAGAGTATGACGAGTAGAATACGGTATGCTATGTGACGACATTTTAAATCCAATATGGTGACCAACACAAAATGGCGGATTACTTTTTTCTTTACAGCCGCCCGATATGGGTATCAATCGAAAAAGAATGACGAGTAGAATACAGTAAGCTATGTGATGTCGAAGTCGAAGTGACAAATATTTAGGCTAAATCTGTTCCAGCGGTCTGGTTTACAAATTTGAGGTTATGGGACTTACGTAAAAAAAAGTATCTCAATAAAAGATAGTAAGATGTTCTGTCTAACTTTTTGAAACGTGAATAAATATAACAAAAGTAGATGTTCAGTCTAGGTTTGGTTTTAATTTTTCTTTGTCCTTTATTTCTTTTTAAGTTCCGCCAGAGAAAGGTTGTCAATCATGGAGGTGCCCAAAGGTTCAAACAGTTCCGCGGCTGGCATATTTGCTGGATGTGCAACTGCAAAGGGCCCCTCGTGTTTAGGACCCCGCGAGCGTAAAAATTGTTTGGCAATAAAAATCATTTGAATTCATTATTTGGATTTTTAATTCATTGAATGGGCCACAAAAATGAGTATGGACCACACAAATTAATATATGGGCCATGATTCTGTCGCGGGGACGGGTCTCTTTGTAGGAAAATGCGCGAGTGAAGCGAGCGAAAAAATTTTTTTGACTCTCTGGAGCCCCTCGCTGAATTTTTGCACAGGGCCTCCAATTGTCTGGCCGCGGCACTGGGTGCAAATTGTGCCAGAGATCATTTCTTAATTGAAAAAAAGATTCAAAGAAGAATATCTGATCCTGAAAAAAAAACATAATGATGTAAACCAAAGAATTATAATAAGAAACTATAAGATCTGAACAGCTAGCTCTCGTAAAAACAGACGCTCTGGAATAACCAAGACGAGATGGACACTTAAGCCGTCAAAATGAGGCTGTGGATAATGATAAGGACCGCAATGACACACACATCAAATGACACAATTCGCACAAAAACTATTAGATGTATCACAAAAGGGAAAAAAATGCTATGAAGAAAAGAATCAAAGAAGAGTATAGAACCGAAGAAGTATAGAAATGAATTAAGGTGGAAATAAAAGAATTCCAACCAAGACGAAATGTATGTAAAACGAAAGTCCATCACTACTATTGGAGGAAGAAGGTGTATACCAGTATAGTTGAAAAATAGTGCTGCCATTATTATACTGAAGAGGAAGGTACTGATTTGATCACCGAAATAAAGCAACACAGGGCGCAATTAGTTAGGCTGCGGTTACTGAACACGCTAGTAAATGTACGCAATTGGCCAGCGATTTGACTTTGAATTTTTGTGTTAAAATCGTCTACGTCCTTATTTTTCGCTGCCAAAATAATTCGCTCGCTCAACCAGACATGGTTTTTGTAATTTGCACCAATATTCGAAAACATTTTCGCGATCAATTCTTATTCCGACATTGTGAATTGACAAAAAATAGGTGGAAACGAAATGAGGCCAGTGGAAGCGTCAACCGGAATTGTTTGGAAAACACTTCCGCCGAGTGGTCATTTTTCAACGCGAGACTCGCATAATTGTTGTTAACTTTAGAGTTTTACGTATCTCCACAAATTCATCAGCAGCTATTGCTCTTGGAATGACTGGCAGCGTTTGCCGAAAATCGCCGGCTAGCAGAATCATCGTACCTTCAAAAAGGTCCTGATTATTGCGCAAGTCTTTCAACATTCGATCGAGTGCCTCCAACGCCCCTTTGTACACCATCGTACGCTCATCCCAAATGATTAATTTGCAATTCTGTAGTACTTTCGTCATTGCTGATTTTTTGGCAATGTTGCACGTCGGTTCATCTATCGTTTGCAAATCCAGTGGCAGTTTGAGGGCTGTGCCGTTAGTCCTTCTTCTAACAATGTGGCAGCGATTAGCGATGATGCAACGGTGAGCGGTATTTGACTTTGTACGCGAATCAAATCTAAAATCAATAAAATTAAGAACGTTTTACCAGTTTCCCCAGGTACATAAAAAAAAAATTCTTCCGTATCCGTTGTTGACTGCTATCATCAATGTATCAGCGTTTTTCTGCTGCTGACTCAAAAGTGGGACCTTTGTTCGAGCTGATTGGCTCAAAGCATCTCATCGAGCATGGGGCGATTCGGCTCTGGCATTCTTGATTCGCGAAATATCTTTCCGGACATTATCAGGCACAAGTCCTCTCTAGAAATCAACGCCTCGTTGTGGATCACCGCGATAAATCCAAGTTTAGGTTTCGCTGTTGTTGTATGTACTCGATGCAAAATATCTTCAGCCAACAATTCGTACGGACCTGAGAGGCATTTCGCACCGGGGTCCAGAAAGGTCGATTTTCAAAACTGATTTCGAGTATGAAATTGAACTTTTTACTCAAGGTAGTAGAAAAAGTTTTTTTATTTTTATATAAAAATCCCATCCCATCCCAAATTTGCGCCCCTTTTGCCCCTCTCAGAAAGAAATCCTGGATCCGCCCATGTCTGCATTCTTCGCTCTTTCACCACTAGATGAATGCATATTTTAAAATCGGAGCCAAACACTAGAAATAAAAAGAGTTTCGTGAATAGATTGCTTTTGAAAGTACTTTTACAGGTAAATCACTACTACTTCAGAAAAAGTTCACAGTTCTGGCACAACTGTAGTACTGACCTTGCATCATCAAACTACCACTTGTTTCGTTTTCGACATATAAAAAATTTACGATTTGTAAGCGATCGTGTACAAAGCTCCATTTTCAAGTTAAACTCTTTAGATAAACAAAGCTCTTAAAAAAATTGAGAAGTAATTATCTACATATATACAATTAAAAAAATTCAGCGTTCATAACAATTAAAAATCTTTTGTAAAAACATTGATCGTGCTTGAAAAAAACTTTGAGTATGAAATTTATGCCTGAAAATCTGCTAATTTTAAAAGAAAGCTTGTTGAGCTTTTCTCGATCACTCCGAAAAAAGCTTTATAAAAGTACTCCGAAATTCAATTGAAATTCAAGACAAGCATACAATGACGTCAATTTATTATCATCCACGGTGCGTTCACCTTTCGTCAAGTCAATATCGGTGGTTCTCCGCAAAACTCCGTTACTCTCTTATACCTGTAGAGAGAGATGTTTACTTATATGCATAGCCAGACCGTATTCGGAACCACGAAAGAAAAGGAGTTTCTGCATCGTCACGACTCGCTGGAGTCCCACCTGAGAAAGATTGGCCGAGGAGGTGACTGGTGCGGCTCCACTGAGATAGCCCAACAGGGAGCTCAACATTCGCTAGTGATCCGTTGGGTGGATTAAACGGTGCGCAGCCGCGGTTTTCTTAAGAACTCGCCAAATATTCGTGAATTTCAATTTTATTATCAATATATTTTTTTTTGCTCAACGTCAGCTTTCTTTCAGTTTTCGGTCATCCGGTTTAGTGTCTTTGGAATACAGTGGCGTACCGATGCCCCGCGGAGTGAATTTCCTTAGTTTTACTCGAGTGCATCTTTGAAGATTTCCTCAAGAGTGTTTAAAGAGTCTGGGTCACTGCCAGAATCTGTGGATCTGTATATATTGTGTATTGGCTGTATGCAATGAGAATTCTTACGTTGACATCGATATAACGGTTGTTTCTTAACGAGATCTATGTGTACTTACGGATGTTTCTTATGTGATTAAAAGTGCTTGTCGATGTTTGTGTTTTAATTGTTGTTCTGTTTGCCCATCATCCTTCCGGGATTGGACCGTCGCTTTTGGCTGGTACAAGACCGGATCTAGATGACTTCACAAACAGCCTCTCTAAGTGCATTTGTTTTCAAACTACCTTTAAAAGTGATGAAATCAAGATTTTTACCGTACAGCATCATCAGTATACCTGATGCCATTTCTTGTGGTGTATGTGAATGTTTGCTACCATAGAGTTTTGTTGCGTTAAGAAAATTCTGATTTTCTTCCCTAAAAGCATTTTTCATTAGAGGAAGCTTCTTAAGTGATACATTACACTTTAGTGGTTTCGGTGTTGTTTTCAGATAAAACAAAGAGTTGATAACAGAGAGAGATATATAGGGGCAGAGTGTGCATGTGTGTGAAAAAAGGAAGAAAAAAATAAACGAAAACGTTCTAAAAAGCGGTTTGCGTGTTGTTTTTTGTGTGTTTTATGTAACTTTATACTTTGAGAGAAATTCAATTCAAGGAACAAATTGGATATAACCTGACAAATTCATTGCGGAACTAGGATATCCGTAAGGACAAGCTGATTTACTTGCACCAGTAGCTATATAGGTAAGAGGATATATGTAGTGACAAGTCTACTTTAAGTTTTAGTGGTTTTAATATAGTTAAAGTATGCTTGAAGTCTTTTTAAGGATGTTGTTGTGCCAAGGAGTTTGTCGGTGTTCTAATTGAAGGTGTTTCAAAACAAATTTGCAATTTGTTTTTGCAATTTGAACAAAAAAACTAAGGAAAAAACATTTTATGAAAAAAATCAATTTTATTTAAAAGTTGTTAATTTGCGTTTCTACATGCACAGTGTTAAAAGATAACAAACATTTCCTTTTATCTTTTTTGGAATAGCAATCAATTTGAAATCGCATGTTTCTGCTATGGTTGAGTTAAAATCTACAACTTTATTAACGAAGCTTACTACGGACTTTGTATGTCCTATTTCATATCATTTATAGTCCAACAATAAAATATACATTAGCATGTTGGTTTGTAAAAGTTGTTCTCTGAGTTAAGATATTTTCGTAAAAAGAAAGTTGAAACTAGGAATATGTATAGTACACACTATGAACCAAGTTGTTCCGATTACAACTAAAGATAGCCAAATTTAGTTTTGTATAGATACCGTTACTTATTTAACTTAGTAATGCAAATGCACTAAATTCGTGTGACTGATAATGTGTGTAAACTATAATTCGGTACTAAGAAATGAGCAATTGGTGTGTCTGTCCAATTGGTTTGTATATTACATATAAAGTAACAGTCATATCTTATAAAGTGGACCGCGGATAAATAACATACATAGATATGTATTTATAACAATAGAACTAAATAGTAGATTTTATTTTGAATATTCCATAGTTTTCTGACAAGTAAGAGGATATGCGCGATCTTATAGCGTAGAAGGTTGACGATCAGAACAATACTTGAAAGATGAGCGAAGATTTGAGCTAAAGTTTGAGCTAAACTTGTAACGGAAAAGAATATATGTTGCCTTTTAAGTCGGTCCAAGGCTGACGCTACGGGTTCAAGGATGTATGTTACAAAAAGCGTCCCAGCGTGAAATGAACTGATAAAGTGCTTACCGTACATTTTTACTATAACATTGTATGTCATTGAAAACAAGCACTTGAATTTTGATTTTTTGCAAGTACCTACTTCCGAAGTAATACAGTAAAACAGAGGTGAGCACTGCTGACTCGTTACTCTTTTTCTAGTCTAGAAAACGCTGTTGCTTGATTTCGTTTAACATAAAATGGAGACTTAAAAATCATCATGGAAATACGATAGAATTCAAGGCGTTGTGTGATTAATCGAACGTTCATAATTGTTTTAATAAAAATTTCCCACAACTTTGCCAAATGTTTCAAATTTAAGCAATTTTTTTCCGCTGGAGCCCTACGCCCCACATAATTTGGGACTCAATTATGGACGTGCCTTCTCTTCAAATGGCGCTACAGTAGTTGTAGGACTCGGGCCACTTAAAGTATCTTTTAGACATGGAGACTCTTGGTAGCTCTGCAATCAATCTAATTTCTTGGTCGCCCTGCGTTTCCTTTTCCTGATGGTCTACCATTGAAAATCCTGGCTATGTAGTACTCTTTCGTCGGAGCCATTGTAGGTAGTGTGCTCAATTTTATGAGTCTCACTATACTTATTTCATCATACATTTCTTCAAGCTCCTCGTTCGTTCTAATGCGCCATTCGTTTAATAAACATATCTATCATAGAACAAATTTTAAGATAGATGTAGAAAAAAATAAGTTAAGTTGGATTATTGTGGAAACATAGATATTGAATGATATACTAATGAAATAGTAAAAATATAGGCTGAAGAGGCCATCGATCAGTATTAATATGCAGCAACGCACGTTTAGAAAAGTGTGCCAAATTTTCTTTAAAACAGTCAAGCGGACTTCAAAATTGCTTAGATACCTTCTTTACACCTAAAGAAGAAAATATAATACAATGTTTATTAGGGACATCGAGTTTTAACTTCATCGCTACTCAATGCTACCGCCGCTAGCTTGACGTTCATCCTTTGTGCGCCCTTCTTCCAAAATTTTAATTATAGAAATGAATTGTGCATCCTTTAATTAATCTTCATTAGATTAGACTAGTAAATAATATTTCTTTACTTGATATTTTTCTAATGAAATTTGTTATTATTCTACTGTAGTTATTACTAGTAAAACCTACACGGCGTTGCCTGTGATAAACGTATGGGTCATTCTGGTAAAAAAACTCACAGGAAAAAACCTTAAAAACAAAATTAAATATTAGTAAAAGAGTATTTAAAAATAGGCTTTTGCCAGCAACTAATAGGAACATAGTATAATCTCAAGAAAAAATGTCAGACCCACAGTGTTGTTTATGGTGTTATGGG
Organism: Thereva nobilitata; assembly: GCA_963855945.1. Taxonomy (NCBI): domain Eukaryota; kingdom Metazoa; phylum Arthropoda; class Insecta; order Diptera; family Therevidae; genus Thereva; species Thereva nobilitata. The sequence goes on from OY979696.1 coordinate 37,815,050, forward strand.
CTTTTGACGGTAATGGGACAGTATGTTTGGAGTCATGTACTGAGCAAGTGTGACTTCAGACGGATATTGTCCATTATCAGACATGTAATATAATGCAGAAAAATTACATACATATCTGACAATTGCCTGGCCCTGGGTTCTCATCTGCAATGTCACTGACCCAGGTTTTATTTGCTTACCCAGACGCAAGCTCCTTCCCGTATATTTACTTATATTTAAAATATCAGAAGTGAAGGGTTTCGTTCCTTCTTACTCGTTTTATATAAATCCCACATTCCCGCTTCTTCCTACCATCTTTCCAAAAAAACCTTGATGATCAATTCTGAACCGATTGCTTAGAGAACTTCAGGATACACTATGTTCTTCCAATTGGAGCTAGGACGTGTAGATTTACAGATTTTCCAACTCTTGAACAACCTACATACAGCTGACGGGAAATGACACTGATTTGGCAAAATTCGTCCGCAATATTGGCCCCGAAATTTTGAATTTGTAAGTTTTAATCATATATTCGTTATTTGCTACCTGCAAAACCCCCATATACCCCTATTTTCATTGGAATCGGAATACAATTGGAAAATTTGGGCGGCCATTTTGAATTTCGGTCATATTTCGGCGGCTATTTTGAATTTCTAGAATCGGGCTTTGAGGTGCATCATGGGAGACCCCGACGGACCGTCACGTAAAATTTCGAAGCTCTGTGATGGCTTGCGCGCCCACTATAGCGAACACATACACGCATACATACAGAAATTATTTTTTATTAATATACACAGCCAAACAGCAGCTAACCCTATTCATTATTATTGGTCTAATTATTTATTTAATATCGGGAAGCCGACCTACGATCGGGTCAGACTCTGATCGGGAAGGCTACGATTGAGTTTAGTCACATTTTGTTACATTTAGTATCTACAATAAGTGTTTAAAGGGAATCTTGGGACATCTTTTTTGTAGTCTTTTACCTAATAGGACATTTGAAAAGATATGGGGAAAGATACGTGAATTAAAATTTTATGGGGCAATTAAATTATTTTTGGGTAGTTTAGTTCGTACCCCACCTATAATTTGGATTTCCATCTAATATTATAATATCTTATATATTTGTAAATATTTTCTCGCTTGAAAATATTAAATTTACAGTTTTGCACGACTTTCAACACATTATTTTAAAGAGAGATAAAGAATTAGTAAAGTTTACGGAAATATCGATTTTTGAAAAACGATATTTTTCGAATTTTTATCGATGTTTTTCCATTGTGACACTATAGGTACTTTTTTATACCATGTCCAATTAGAGGTCTCAACGAAAAAAAGCCGTCCTAAAAATTAGATAGATCAAAATTTTGTCCGTCAACTTTTATGATTGAAAAAAGGGTATTTTTTAAATTAAATTCATTAAAGAAAAACAAAATAATCAATCGCTTAAAAAAAGCTATTTCAAAACATAAAAATGTACATATTCACCAAATTTAATTAAAATCGGATCAGTTTTGTGAACGATAAAAATGATAAATGAAAAATCGGTTTTTAGCATTTTTCTCCATTTTTTTGAGGGTATGTCGAGAAATGGCTTGAATAAGAGTTATAGATTTATCTACAGCTTTTACCTGTAACTCTTTTCGATAGGAGGTCTACTTCTCCCAGAAATCGTAAAAAACACGTTTCACCCCTAAAAACACCCACCCCATTCCGGTCTTCTGTTGCGGTCCAATCGATTTTCCCTCGTTTATATACCATTTATCCTAAATTTTCCCGCCATCCCTATACTGCTGAGATTTTTTTTTCAAAAATTATCGGCACTGGTCTAGAAGGCGTAACAAATTAAAAAAATCTTTTTCAATAGTTTTTAAAAATATAGGAAAACTCACAGAAAACACATTTTCCGGAACTTGTCACTAATAGTCCAAGAGCTAGTGACAGAATTGCAAAGTGATTTTGTAGAGGATGGGCCTTTGATATAAAGTAGATTAGGTAAAGCACAACCGATTAAAAATATTCGCCAGTTCGAGTCTACTTAAGTTTTAATTTTATGAATTTTTGAACTTGTCGATTTTTTGACCATGAAAAAAGTGATATTGCAGAGGATGGGACTTGGTATATAGGTTAATTGGGTTGCCCCCAACACATATTCCGATTCCCATCTCGTTTGGAGGTTAGGTTTGACTTTTGGGAATTTTTGAACATGTCGGTCTGATCAATATGGACAAAGTGATATTGGAGAGGATGGGGTTTGGTATAATGGTGAGATAGGCCACCAAGAACCCTAATTCAGCTGCCCATCTCATATGCAATCACGGTTGCGATTTTGGCGGCTTTTAATTTTGTGGCCATTTTCGGTATGACCCAAGTGATTTTGTAGGAGATGGGATTTGAATATTAGGGTTCGTTACAACATCTACAATACATATCCACTTGCCCATCTCTTTCCCAGTTGTAGAAACCCTTGCCATCTCCAGTTGAAGTTGAAAAATCGTAAAATCTAGTTTTATATAGCAAATTGAGTTAAAATGGATGTATATACCCCTCTAGTGGCATACTTATGTTATATATTTCAGATATTATGAGTAGTTGTGTATTATATATACAAACATACATTATAACCCGGCCCGCTGGGTGCGGCCATGCAGAGTGTGCACCGCACGCGGGCGGCACTTTCAGGGGGCGGCAAACACAACAATCTCGTGATCGAACTCATTTTCATCATTTGCACCTAGGTTCTTTTTAGAATGCCATAACAATTACATGTATTGATCTCCTTTAAAAATAAACCGATAAACCGAAAACGTTCAAACCACTTAAGAAGGATCGATCTCTGAAAATAGTATAATATAAGGACAGAGAATGTAAAATTAAATTCCCATGATAGAAGTCAAATTTATTCTGTAAATAAAAGTTGACATTTTAATCTGATTATAATTATTAACAAAATTTTAAAGCAGTTTGACGTCTAGTTATGGAGAATTATCCATTTTTATGTGCAATAAATTCCCACGTTTAATATCATTTTTACTCGACCTTTACTTGAATATTGAATACTAATTACTCGAATGCAAGACGTCCAATGTTTTTTAAAAAATTTTATTGAATGTATGAGATATCAATAAATAACGTATTCAAATTTCAGATTTTTAGTTTGGAATATGCTCCTTCAATCGATCTTCCTTAAGATAATTTTAAAGAGAATTCCCCGTTGTTCCATGTAGAGGAAAAACCAAATAAAAAGAAAACGAGTTTCCCATTCGCTCTGGTTGTTTAAAAGCGCAGCTTTTTCACTCATGCTGCGGGCTCCGTTTGCTTCTTAAAGCCCGGGACACACATATCCGAACCGTGCCTGCACCGCATGACAGCCGTGTGTTGGACAACACACGGAGAGAAAATAAACAAGTAAAATTTGATGCGGTGCGGACATGGAGACGCGGAAATGTGGGGACTGACTGGTAAGATTTTACTTGTTTACTTTTTCTCCGTGTGTTTTCCAACACACGGCCGTCACGCTGTGCGCAAATGTGTGTCCCGGGCTTAATGGCTTAAGCCGGCTCTTCACGATGCGGTGAACGTTTCATTAAGTCTATCAATATCCCAGCACTACTGCATGAATGTTCCTTACTACCTTGGGATCGAATTTATCGCCTCCCTGACATAGACAACCAAGTAGAACATTTCCATTCGCTGTGTTATTATCTACACGAATCTTTTGCACCCGTGAAAACAAAACGCGTATTTCCTTCTACCTCTCCTTGGTTCTCCCCTCAAATAAGTCGACTTATCTCTGAGAGAGAATTTTTGTTTAGAAAATATAAGAAAAACAAAACTGTTGTGAATTTAAATGCCTACAAAAATGTCAGGAACTTAGTAACTTTCACCATCCGCAAAGCAAAAGCGCAGTTCTACTCATCTAAGCTTAGCCCTAATTTACCTGCTAAGAAACTTTGGAAAAACATTAAACAACTTGGCATTCACGGTGATGAAGGTGAAGCCCAGATCAGCCTTAGCGCTGATGAACTAAATAATTATTTTATCGCCACAACGAATATACACGAGGTGCCTCGTTGCTCAAGGACAACTGATAGTAACACTGACCTTTTCAGTTTTCGTAATGTGAATCACACGGAAGTCCATAAAGCTTTTTACTCGATTAAATCTGATTCAGTCGGTCCAGACAATCTCCCACCCATCTTCCTGAAGTTAATTTTTCCTGTGATCCTCCCCTATATCACTCACATTTTCAATAGCTGCCTGACAAAATCTTGCTTTCCGGTTCAGTGGAAAAAAGCAAAAGTGATCGCACTACCTAAATGCAAATCCCCGAAAGGCCCCGCTGATTATCGCCCAATAAGCATATTATGCTTCTTAGGCAAAGTACTGGAAAAACTAATGTCATGGCAAATCGAAGATCACTGCGAAACCTGGTCCCTGTTGTCGAATGCTCAATCTGGTTTCCGCAAAAGGTGTAGTTGTGAAACCGCACTACTGAAAGTGACCACCGACTTGCGGATGGCTCTTGATTCTGATGACATTGCTTTTCTTGTACTTCTTGACTTCAGTAAAGCATTTGACAGTGTCAGCCATCAGCTTCTAGACACTAAGCTAATAGACCACATGCGTTTTTCAACATCAGCTGCTTCCTTAATTCGAGATTACTTACATAATCGATGTCAAAAAGTGTGGCTACAAAACTCAATTTCGGATCCTCTACCAATCACGCGCGGTGTTCCCCAGGGTTCCATACTAGGACCGTTACTTTTCACTATGTATATAAATGATCTCAGCAGTGCTGTAACAAATTGTAAGCTGCACATGTATGCTGATGATGTCCAAATTTATTTAAATAGTCCCATTGGATTGGTAGAGAACTGTGTACACAACATCAATGCCGATCTTGAGCGTATTTATCAGTGGTCTCTATCCAACCACTTACTACTAAATGCATCTAAATCCTATTGTATTCCAATGTACAGGAGTCCATTAGACTTTTCATTCCTTCCACCCATCATCCTCATGAACACGTACTTACCTTACCAATTACGAGTCAAAAATCTAGGTGTCTATCTGAACTCGCAATTAACCTGCTGTGATCAAGTTTCTCATACCCTATCTAAAATATATGGCAATTTGCGCCGTCTGTGGCTATACGCCTCTATTCTGCCCATAGAAACTCGATCAAAGCTAATCAAAACATTAATTTTACCATATATCACTTACGCCAGCCTGGTTTTTCCTTCTCTTGATGCCTCATGTCGAGATAAACTGAATGTAGCATTTAATGATTGTACAAGGTTTGTTTATAATCTTCGTCGATTTGACCATATCAGCCGATATCGTTCTTCCGTTCTGGGTTGCACACTTGGTGTATATTTATCCCTCAAAGCAATGTCGTTTGTTTACAAACTTCTACACTCTGACCGCCCATCATATCTCCATGAGTATCTTCGACTCGGTCGTACGACTAGAAGAGCACTCCTAATTCTACCTAGATTCTCCCATTTAGTTGCGCAGAGATCTTTTTTTGTTCATTCTATTCAATTATGGAACAGTCTACCTGCTGAGATACAGAGTTCGGGGTCTTTGAGTGTGTTCAGGAAACGTCTCCTCAGTTACTTAACTAGTCAATAATATTCCTTCAATCTCACTTCTTGTTAGTATTCTTTTCTTTTTTATTTGTTTTGTTTTAGTTTCTAGTTTACAATTTTCTAACTATTTAAACTTTATTTTGTTTTTTATATTTATATACATTCTTTTAAATATACATTTCACTCTCCTTTTAATAGCCATATTGTTAATTTTAAGTACATACGCTTTTAGCGTTATAAGATAATAATAATCTTGATGTACTATTTTTAAAATAAAGTAAAATGTAAATGTAAAATTCGAATATTGGCTTCCAACGTTGGACGATTTTCGGCGAAAGTAGACCTCCTATCGAAAAAAGTTAAATATAAAAGTTGTAGGTAATAAAAAGATCTACAACTTTTGTACAAACCATTTTTTCCACCTTACCAACTTCCAGAGCAATGAGTCATCAAAGTCAAATTTTGGGTTTTTTTTAACTAAAATTTCAACTAAAACCACCTTTTTCTCCAAAAAATACCTAGTTAACTAATATTTTTTTTTACAAAATTGGAAAGCTTGGACAATTTCTTATCAATAATGTCTGGACAATTTGTATCCTACGGCTTTTATTTTTGGAGTTATAAGCAATTTTAACGCTAAAATTGGCTCTTTTTTTGTGCCTTTTCACCTAAGCTTTGCCAAAAAGTACCAAATAAGCACCAAATAAGGCAAATTTTAACATCAAACTTGCTAATAACTTCAAAAGTAAAGGCCGTAGCGTAAAAATTGTCCAGACAATATTGATAGGAATTGTCCAAGCTTTCCAATTTTACAAAAAAAATATCAGTTAACTAGGTATTTTTTGGAGAAAAAGTTGTTTTTAATTGAAATTTTAGTTAAAAAAAACGAAATTTTGACTTTGACTACTCATTGCTCTGGAAGTTGGCTAGCTGGATCCTTGATTTTGACAGTTTTTTTTGACAGTGGGAGTATTCTACGTACACTGGTATCCTATTCATGAAAATAGCTCAAAGGGTTACATAAATACAGGGTGATATGTAAACCTCTACAAAAAAAATTCAAAACACCCTAGCTGCTAAACCGTTAAGATTTACCCCCCTTCTTCGTCTATCCAAAACCTATCTACAGCCGGCCGCTTTGTAAGCTTAAAGGTATACACCCTGTATAATCATCAAAATGTTTTTTTTTTCCATCAACCAATTTTTCTCAATTAAACGGAAAATATTGATGGAACGGAGATGGGATTGAAAATGTAACATTTGGCAGATGCCACGAGCCTATGGTCCAAATCTTGGGTTCTACAAAATCACTTGGGTCATACCGAAAATGGTCACAAAATTAAAAGCCGCCAAAATCGCAACCGTGATTGCATATGAGATGGGCAGCTGAATTAGGGTTCTTGGTGGCCTATCTCAACATTATACCAAACCCCATCCTCTCCAATATCACTTTGTCCATCTTGATCAGACCGACATGTTCAAAAATTCCCAAAAGTCAAACCTAACCTCCAAACGAGATGGGAATCGGAATATGTGTTGGGGGCAACCCAATTAACCTATATACCAAGTCCCATCCTCTGCAATATCACTTTTTTCATGGTCAAAAAATCGACAAGTTCAAAAATTCATAAAATTAAAACTTAAGTAGACTCGAACTGGCGAATATTTTTAATCGGTTGTGCTTTACCTAATCTACCTTATATCAAAGGCCCATCCTCTACAAAATCACTTTGCAATTCTGTCACTAGCTCTTGGACTATAAGCCTAATGGGCAAAAAAAACTTTAAATATCAATTTAGGTGAAAATCGTTAGAGCTGTTTACGGGAAAATATTTACAAATATACAAGATGTAGTCACTCAATAATATTAGGTAAAGGAGTAATTTTTGTTAAGTTGATCTTTATAGTTGAATACCTTATCCGCTTTGACTTTCTGTTTAAGTGTTCGTTAAATTTTAATATATTTGCTGGAATTTAAAGGAATTATTAAACCATTAGTTTTAATTTTTTGACATGTTCGAGGTTTTTGCATTATTTTTGGATACACTGAGTAAATTATAGTATGTTATTTTTTCGTAGCTTTTTACCCAGTAGCGTAGATCAGGTTTTATGAATTGCATAAACTAATTGTGATGTATTTTATTTTTAAAGGTAAAATATTTTAAAAATTTGTTGTGTTCATTTTGCTTTAAAATAGATCCTTGGTGACATAAATAGTTCAATAATCAACGATTTTCTCTTCGTCGTAAAATTGTTTTTAATTTTTGCTATTATAAAAAGGATTGCAATACCTTTTTTTGTTTGTTTATTTTTTATATATGTACTGTACATATGCAATATATTTAGTAAACGGTCGACCAACACATATTAATATCATCAACACTTATTACGTAAATTAATGATCTTTCATATTTCGTTAGGAAGAAAAGGAAACTGAAAGAGATTTCTCTGAGTTTGCCTATTTCCCTTTATTCTATCTACTATTAACTCCTTTATTTTATCGAAGTTTATTCTTAATCCTACTTCTTACGCCTTTTAATTTAGTAATTGTATTTTTGTTCTCGAAACTTTGGGATAGCGGCTTTATGTCATTCATGGTTATTATGAAAATGGACGATTGTACGTGATTTATTCGGTTAACGTAATTAACTAAATGTGAAGATAATTCAAAAATTAGTGAAACAACTTCAAGAACTGTGTATATTTGCGATCTGCCAAGATAAGGCGGATCAAAAAACGCTGGTTTGAAAATATTGCTGCTGTTTGAGAAAGTGTGATTGATGAGCAATCAATGACGTCGTTCTTACTCACTCAAGTTTGTACCGAATATAGAACAAAGATTTTTATGTAGTATACAAAAGTAAATTAAGAACAGACCATTTTCATGGCAGAAATTTTGCTAATTGAGTATTGGAATGGAAGGTTGAAAAATAGACAAACAGAATCCCGTTTTGAGTGATGAAGTAGATTACACGTTGGATGGGACACGCCAATAAACAAATTTGAAATGATAAACGATTTTTAGGAAGGAATTTATATGTATTTCTGACGTTTATTTGTAGCGGAATGGCGCTACGATTCACAAAACACATAAAAATATGCCTTAATTTCGTATATACAATGGTTCGGAGGGATTGGCCGGCAAGATCACATGATTTATAATCTTCGTTTTTTTTATTTTGATTTTTTTTGATATTTGAAAAGCAAGGTTAACAGCAACAAATCACAAACAATAAGAGACCTCGAGCGCAACAGTCACCCCCAAAGCCCATAAATTTTTCCGACTACAACAGCCATAATGTGAGGTGTTGATTTGATGGATGAATTACTTGGAAGATATCATAATTGAATGAAAGCTCGAAAGTGGCCTTATGGAATGTTTGACCATTTGCAACACCTTTAGGTTTTTTCTCGGCGCTTGTCCTTGCTGCTCAAAACATCAGTCAGGAGAAAACTCGTAAAAAACTACGCTGTCTGGCTCATTTGGGGGTAAAGACAATGATCAGGTTAGGTTAGTAAGCGAGTGGAATGATTGAAAGAGTCCGCAGAACTCTAAAGGCAGCAATCATCTGCTACTAAACAAAAGACTACGCTAGTACACAGCCTAGCCATTAATGCTGTTAAGCTGAAAACAGATACATGCTGGCGTGCTGTGCGTGCGGCTGATCCGCAGTATGCGGCAAGTTTTCGCTGACAGATAAATGCGTGCTTGTGTTCTGTCTCATCTTTCCCCTATAACAAAAAAACATATAGGCGAAACGTGCATGTGTTTGTTGTGTGTGCGTGGTGCTTATGTTAGGTAGTTTCAGCCTATATCGATTGTGGCAGTGCCGAAAAAGTTAAAAGTAGACTAACTTTTGCGTTGAATGCTTTTCGTTCAGCACCTGTATGTCAGATCAGGCATTTCTATAATATATATCGTCGCACGCAATGCACGCATGCATGTATCTGTCTTCAGCTTTAGGAATGCGAGCAGCAATTAAGCCAAACATAGGAGCACGCCGGAAAATGTCAAAGCATGTGAAGTTGTAAAGGCATTCAAAAAAAAATTAGGGTCTAAAAAAACTGCAAGTTCGAAGAAGGTTAGTTGCCAGAAATTAAACCACACCGCAACCTTTGAAAGAAACCAGTGCCAACAAGGAGCGTCACAAAGCATGCAGCATCGAAAGCTTAGAATATAGGAAGGGTCCTCGCCGAATTTGAGCGTAGTGAAATTCTTATTTTGTGTGAGTGCTCACGTTTTGGTGGTTCCTTGTCCATTGCAGGTGGAAAAAGCGATTGGAACAGAGGAGCGCAAGAGGGAGTTAAAATTAAAAATAAAATCTTGCCCCTAGAAATGAACCTTTTACACGCCGTCACTCCGAATTCTAATCAGCTGATCACATTGTATTTCACTTTTGGTCAGTGTATACAGAGTAGATATAATTTGACAATCAAGTGACCTCAGATGGTAAATGAAATTGTAAAACGTTAAACCAAAGACATCGCGAGCGATCGACCAAAATTGGCTTTGCGATCGACCAGTCGATCGCGATCCACGCGGGCCACTTAAGACGTCCACAAAGCTAGGCTCCAACACAGAAAAATCAGTATTATAATGTTTTCTTCTTCTTTAATGCACAAGTCCGCCTTAAGACAATACTTTAAGGAATGATATTTAACCTTGCAATAGGTTAAAATGACTAAAGGATTGACTTTGAGCATCATATTCATGACTATCACTACAAATTTAATCGAATTTGGATTTTTGGATTGAAGCAAAGCTCGCCTGCGGTACCAACACTCCAACTGCGTAAAGGTACGAATCCACTAAGGGAAACGAACATTTTCTCCCGGTCAAAATTACGTCATAATGACGTGAAAAGATGATGTTTCAGATGTGCATAGCTGCAATGTGCGCTTTCTTGCTGACGTCATTTTGCCCGCGAGCAAATGTTCGTTTGCCTTGGTGGATTCGTACCGTTAGAATTGACCCCTGGGGGACACCGGAAATTAGATTGTGCGTTTGAACTCGACGCCTCCAATATTCCCATGATTGAACGGCAGGAAATAAACCTCTGAAGCCAGTTTTTCAGAACTAGGTTGATACCAATCGCTTCCAGTTTAGTATAGAGTGGGTTGCCATACTCCGTCAAAAGACTAGGAAATCTCCATAGCATCCCAGACTAGACTCATCAAAAAGTAGAATACTTTGGTGGAAGACGAGACTCAACCTCAACCTCAACCAAGACGAGACTCAAACTCAACCTTGAATTGGCTTTCCGTTGACATCTTCCTGGAAATGTGCTGCTATTGCTGTTATATGATTACAATTGGACAAGCGAATTAAATATGATCACTAAATCACCCATATGCTTACAAAAAATTCATCTTTACCAGAATTGTGTAATTTGATCGACATTTTTATGAATGTTGCCTTACTTCCAAATTCCACAAAAACCCTCGACTTAAGGTAATGTTCTCAGCACTTGAAAGCAAAGTCACAATTCGCAAAAACATAAACATCACTAAGGCCTGCACTAGAAATGGCAAATTTAATAAAACTGTTTACGTATGAAGCAGAGAAGAAGCAATTGCGAAAAAACCTTGTTGTGAAACTTGATAAGAAAAACCACTTTGCAAAAAAACAAAAATTTTATAACCCTCATTATTCAACTAATTTTTTTTGCAAAATTGTTTAGCAACACCAAAAGCGTATGGAAATGCCAATAAAGCATTTCGGCGTAGGCGCGGCCAGTCAGTCCCCGAGGGGCCCCAAAAAGAGCGACTTTCCTTTTTTTCTTTTGGTCAATTACCATAGAGCTCCGGGACTGGGGGACTGGTGACAACAAAGAAACCACTAACAAGCCGCGGAGCATGCTTTTTACCATCGCATATATGAAATTTCCGTTACAGTCCCATAAACGCAGATCAGGTTAATCGCTGGGTCTATTTGGAGCTTTCTCAAGGAGGTTTCGTCACCTATTTGGTCATTTCCACCACCGCCGCCTCTCTCTCGGCCGATTCACGGGCGACCAATTTAGCATGCGGGAAGTTTGTCAATCGAATCTGCTTTAGATCTCCTCGAAATTGTTCATTACGTAAATCCTGGTGAGTGCAGAAAATCATCCGGCTACGGTCTGCTATCTTATTAGATACTAGATATCGCCGCGCATTCATTCCGGCCTGTAATTACTAGATTTACCTTCATAACGATCCCAGCTCCGAGTTTCCGCTTTGTTTGCGGAGGTAAGGCGGGCTGCGGTTGAACTCATTTGCTCATAACTCTTTCACCTGGTGGTGGATTAATATATATGCCTTTAAGCCCCAGACAAGTAGAGGCATATTGTTATACCCGCGAAATTAGCTTCGCCAACTTAAGTGGTTCGTTTGCTTCGGTTCTGGATGGTACTCGTCGAAATGCATCGGGGAGTGACAGAATTACTTCCTTATGGGTTGAGTGAATTAAGGAGATATCCATCAGTGGATTAGCACTTAAGATAATAAAGGAGCTGGAATTGATAGCTTAAATCAAAATATGTGGAACCACTAATGTGACGTTGCAATTTTAATAATAATAAAGCGCAGAGATATAATGTTTTGTAACAGTGCAACATGAACCTGTGAATAAAAGTGACGAAAATGACAGCCATAAATTTATTTTTATTGATTTAAAAATTGTTAACTCAGGAATTCAAATGTTACGTATTGTGGGCTTAATTGATTTTATAATGGTCGTATTTGGTGTAGTTGTATGAATTATGGGTGTACATATGGAAAGTTTTTGATTATACAATCACGTGTGGGGTTAGTAGTATATCATTATCTGATAGTAATTGCCTTGTGAGGCCATATTATTTCTAACGTATGGCGTTGAGCAAGTATGCTCACTCGGAAAATAACTGCTTAGGTTAATAATGATCATAAATAGCGGAAATATTGGAAAGGACAATACCACTCAAGATCCTTTCCGATTATGGAACACTTTTTTTAGTACGATAAGCCGGCCTTGGAAGTTTAGGCGTTAAGGCGCCCGACCACCATCCCAAAGGTCTGCGGTTCGAATCCACTTTGCTGCATGGCCATTCGTCTTTCCATTTCTTCAAGCTAGTTGACTTTCTTTCTTACGTGTCTTTCTTCTTTATAAAAAATCCCTGCCTTTTCTCCTGCCATCGTCTGCACGAGAAGCGAAGCGAAGAAGCCATCTCCTATTCGATCATTGAATTCAACGTTCTATCGCGGTAGTAGGTATTGGGTGGGAGCTGGTGGAAATACACCGAATTTTGGCGGTTCTTTCACTCTATTCTCTACTATCTTTCCAATTAGACCTTGCTGTTAGAATGGTCGATAATACAAAGGGGCATTAGCTCGTTCAATGGTGTTTTCATTTATCCGCATTTCTAAAGTTTTAATCGGATTAAGCCTTAAGCCTGCCCTACGACTTTAGGTTGCTAAATTGTTTAACATATTTTCGAGGTACTGATATCTGTGGGCCATCAGGCAGATATCATCCACCTAGTCGAGATCATTAAGGCCGTCTAGCAATCCCCATTGTATGCCACCTGTTCCACTATCTACCGCTCTGACAAGAGTATCGTTTATTACTTTAAAAAAGAGTAATGTCGAAATTCCTTCCTTGGTGAGTATTACACCCACGCTATTCCTAAGGTTTTCTTTTTAATTCCTGCCAGAATATAGGAAGGACTCACCGTTTGTGGAGATATGTTTCCCGCATAGGTCCAACTGTTTACGTTAAGTCCAGCCGTCCATTAGAAAGCAGCGTTCTTACATTCCATGTTCCAAATCGTGTCCTGGTTTGAAAAGCAAAAGTCGTTGTTGTATTGCCTGCACGGCAATCTCTCCCGCAACACAAGACTGGCCTACTCGGCTCACTCTCATACCCTATGCAAGCCCATTTTTCGCGCACACTAACGTCTAAAAGTTTATTTATAAATAGAACAATTTGGCTGTGGAATAATCTCCCACAATCAGTTTTCCCGGACTCGTACAACATCCAAAAGTTCAAACGTAAGGTTCATCGCCACCTGCTCCAACACCCCCCCGACTTCCCCTGATCTATTTTCTATCTTTCAAACCAAGCTTGCTTTAACATGAACGACATGACAGACTGGTAGTACAATGTGTGATTCCTATGCTTGGTTTTCCCACATAAAAAAGGTGTTTTTGGTGAGTTGCTAACACTCAGTCCAGCCGACTTAAAACTCTTTTTTATGGCGCAGATGACCGTTCGTTTATCGAAGCTTTCTTCCGAAGAAGTTCCCCATGGAGCACCGTGCGGAGGTGGGATTATGACTTGGTAACAGAGCTCCTAGAAGTTCATCTGCAGTGACTCTTCTCGAATTTTGATAGAAGTCACAAATCGTGGTGCACCACCTTCAGCCTTTCGCCTCCCCCTTGGAATAATAGTACGGAAATATCAATCAATGATATTGGTTCAATGTAGTGATGATACCGAAAATTTTCAAATCATTGGTCACCTAATTCCGGCAATTAAAATGAAATCATTGTCCACATATAATCGCAACTGGGTTTTGGATTAATCGGTGCTCTGTGCCCACAAAGTTTTAAGTCTCACACACTTTAAAAAATAGCCGGATTACAAAAATTTGACACGCACAAAAGCAACCACGCAACTGAAATAGCTTCCGACGGGCAAGAGCAGTCGCTCGCGATCAGTTGCAAACTAATTTCGAATCGGTCTCGTTTCTGTCGACTTGTATCAGATCTACCCCTAAATAAATCCATTGCTTCATGCGCTGTATGATATGTAGCGTCATCCTCTTGGTACTACATCTTCGTCACATTCATACAGATAGACCAATTGCATAACGAAATAGTTTATAGTATTGGTCTATAGCATTAATCAATTGACGGTAATGCGTAGAAAAAGTTCAGTCTGGAAACACATACCACCCGTAGATCTTACCAAACACTATTTCTACTTAATTTTCACTCGGGTCGACTCTCACTCGCTTTTCATTCTAGTGAATTGAGCTATTATAGTCCGGGGAAATTAGCAAAAATAACGCACGAAAGGAGACAAAATTCCGAAATGGCTGAAAATTGGTACACAGCTTCCTTGGAACTTTTTAAGAAAACAATTTCGGAGTCAAAAAAAAAACATGGCCGCCTAAGATATCACTTTTTGTCAAAAAAATCACTCAAAATCTGGTTTTTTCGAAATTTTTTTTTGATCAGTCAATATGAACCGTTATTGCCTACAAAATACCCCTCTTGTAACTTTTTTGAAAACCTTGATATTTCCGAATTATTCAAGGTATTTTTTGGGCGAAAAGTGATTTTTCGAAACTTTGACTTTGAATAACTTCGAAAGGGTTAGGTTTTCGAAAAAATTCAAGCGGGCTTTTTTGTTGGCACTAACGTTGCGCATTGATTCATCAAAAAAAAATTTCGAAAAAAAACAGTTTGTGAGTGATTTTTTTACCAAAAAGTGATATCTCCGGCGGCCATGTTTCTTTTTTTGTGATTCCGAAATTGTTTTCTTAGAAAGTCCCAAGGAAGCTGTAGACCAATTATCAGCCATTTTGGAATTTTGTCTCCTTGAAATGCTAATTTCTCCGGACTATTATAGTACTTATGACAAACATTAGGCGTGGAGAGAGTGGAACGCCGGTTTCGACAAAAAGCTGAAATGGTGGTGGCAAAAAAAATACCCAAGAGCTGCTTTATTCTCATGGCGACTAAGTGAGTCTATGACCAAACAAATGGTATTATCTCCGTGGAATATCCGCGGTTTTTCACCTGATCTTCGCCCCAAATGAACGAGTTGTAATCATGACAAGGTGTAGGAATGTAAGTAAGCCTTGAAAATCACAGAAATCTCTGTAACTTCGAGCTTGTCGAGCAATTTGGAATATGTGTCTATTCCATTGAAGATCTTCGGTCTATATTACGACTAGGATTTAAAAGATGGTTCAGCTGTTTTTCCTAGATTGTATATTGAAATGAAAGGAAGATTGGTGCAGGTTTCATTAGATAGAGATAATACTTGGCACGTGCAGCGATTTTACGATCAAAGATGTAAAAAACGCATTGTTTCTTTATCAGTGTTAGAGAGAATGGAGTATCTGCACCGAAAGTGAGGGGTGTAGATTAGATGACATCCGCTATTTAGATTGAATAATCAGAAGCTTTCAATCCAGTTTTCAGGACTTAGTCAATATCAAGATGTTAAAGTTTGGCCAATAGACAAAAGTGCTATTCTGTGACAAGATCGTTGGAAACAGGAAACCAATGCAGTGTATGCATACTGTACCGATGTATGCATACTTAGACCATTTTGATCTGAAGCTATCTGAAGCTTACCGTATAAGATTTGTTTAATTTCTAGGTATTCCATGAGCTTTTTACTGACTATAGTCTCTATATTTCTGTAGTAAATAAAAGTGTCCATCTGCGATAGAATTTCGGCCGATAAAAAAGGAGTCTACATCTGAAATCTATTTTGCCTCGTGAAAACCTAGGATTTTAAATAAAATGGTAAACTGCACTATGCACAAATATGCTGTATGAATGGAAACACACATTAGTCTTTTTCCCTTTAGAAATCTGTCACATATACTGTATAAATTTAACTTAAATGAACCAATCCCTGAAAAACATATCCCAGTCCATTCTATTACATTCAAACTCAGCTAAAAAGAATATTTCAACACAACAGTATTAGTTCCTCAGTATGCATGGTATAATCCATCACTACGATGTACAGTTTTCAAATATAACATTACACTATTTTTAAAACTAAAATAATTCCTTAAATCCTTTCATAAGTTTCATGTGTGTACATTATTAACAGGAAAGTTAATTTCTAAATTCATAGTAAAGTAATTAAAAGTTTCATTTTCGTAAACTTTAGCTACAACATGAAAATAAAAAAAAATATTTCGTAAACTCTATGGCCACTTCAGAAACAGTAACGAAGCTTCACTCTGTAGTGAGTATATAGTAGCAACAACTTAAAAGACATACCAGAAAAGTAATAGAATCCACACCACTCACAGTATCTATCCATAGTATGCAAAACGATATTTTCGTATAATGTATTTATGAGGTAAGTCAAGCGTATTATGCCTTTTGAGTTAAATAAAACCAACAGACCCAAAACCATTAAGCTGTGACTTCTCTCTCATCTAAAATAGAAAATTCCACTCCTGTGAACACGTAGAAAACCTTTTGGCCTTTACCAGAAGAAGAAAGTTTGCCCCGCCCCCGGGGGCAGCTCCCGGCGTCCCTTATATAGAATCACAAAAGCACTATCCATTTATCGCTTCAATTACTCGCACAATAAAATGACAACTTGGGCCTGGGATAAAGTATGAAACTGTCTCGAGGAGCACGGAGTATAGACTTAAAAGACTAATTGGTTTCCGGTTCACTAAGTCCACTATGTAGGAAGGAATCAAAGCACGTCCCAATGGATTCATATCAAGTATCTCCAGCAATAGCGCCGACCTAGTGCAGCAGTATAGTTGTAGCCATGTGGCCGAAGGAGCGCTCTTGATGATGGTAGCCCTGATTTTTGAGGCTGATGCTGATGTTGTTGCTGGTGGCTGCCTGATTTTAATACCGGTAATGATGGAGATCATTCAAGTTTTTCCACGCTCCTGTGGTGCATAACGAGATAAATTCCTCCTTAACCGAAATGTTATCTAATATCTATGCTATTGCGGTTGTGTACTCGAAGCCCTGGAATTGGCTAGGCCAGCAGGCGACGACGACGGCACCATAGACATATCAGCTTCACCGCAATAACCTGATACCATTCAGGTATTTCTAGTATCTAATTAATAAGATTTCTTTGCTTTTTCCCGTAATATGCAATCACCGAGATTAAGCCGTCAATGCGTCGATATGCATGGCGAATATTTACTTGATTTGCACAACTCATTTGATGGGGGTTTTGAGGAGTGGATTTACTAATTTTTTTTAGAAAACTTAGAAATGCAAAAAATTGATGCTTGAAATACGACAGGTGCTCTAGAAATTTGAGATGAATTCTGTGTTCAAATTTGATCTGACCCTTGTCAAGCAACTGGTTTCCTGCCGAATAAAACTGAGCAAAGTTTTGGTAATTTTTTATGGGGAAAGGCTGCAAGTGAATCACAAGGTAGCATCAGCAGCGAAAATTGTTAACTCTTTTATTTAATGTTAAGTCAGCTCAAACATAAATGTCTTTAACGAAAACAATGAAAACTGTGAGTCTAGCAATGTGCTTTTAATGGTAGTAAACAATTTCGTCTGGACATTTGAGAACTAGGAAAGAAATGTTACCAAATACGTAAATATAATATTGCTATGGCAGGTATTATGAAAAAAAATTAAACTGAAGTAGAATTCCAGAGTTAAACCATCTGATTGTCAGACCAAGAATTTCATATTCAATTTTCGGCGAAGGCATAATCAAAGTTCGCTCTAGTTGCTTCGGAGATATTATTAAAATTTCCACGAATAATGAAATAACTAAAAAAAAATTAAAAATTGGAAATAAAAATACTTTATAAAACAAATTCATCAACAATTGTGGATACGTTCTTCAATTGAAAGCAACTTCAACTTCTCGACTTTTTTTTAGCAAATCACTAAGTGCGTTTTGACTCATTTCGTAGGATTTAGTTTCGTTGTCCACCAATTCACTATATAAAGTAGCGAACTCTCCTTCCACTACCGCAAGAGCCCACATGGGTTGAACCCACTTTCATTTTAATTCTTTTCCTCCTTGTCTAAGAGCAATGCTATTACAGCAAGATATTCCACGTTAAATTCCATGATGCACTTGAGATCACTGCCCAAATTTCAAAACTAAAAAGTAAAGAATGTCAGTGAAAAATTTATCACGGAAGCCACTGACACGAAAAGCATCGGTGCCGTGCCGTCACGGATATGTGTGGATCGACCTTAATAACACATTTTTAAGACAGATTTGACGCAAGAAGATGGAACCCTATAAAACATGTTTGCTTTTCCTGTCGTCTCCATCAGACTCAATCTTTGATTTCTTACTGAGAAAATCGCTCCAAATGCTTGGATTTTTATCTTTCAACCAATATTATAGTGAGGGGGTTAAAAACCGACTCGCTATTTAAAAAACAAAAACCAAAAACGAAAATGGAAAACCAAAAGACTGATAATAAAACAGATCAAAAATTCAAAATCAAAAACCGAAAACCTGTGAACTTTAACCCCATGAGTTTCAGCTGCAGTGAACGACTCACAATTTGTGAAATATTCCGCCGCCATCAACACGTTTATTTTTGGCAGGTTATCAGATTGAGCTCGCACAAATCCTTCGGAGCTCAGTTTGACGCCGATTTTGTTTAAAAACACGCTTGGTGCAAATATAAATGTTGTTTTACACGACAAGCAATGACAACAATGCCTCAAAACATGAATTCTGACGTCACTTCGCGGCCGACCAATGACAGCGGGTTTTCATCCATTTGAATAATTTACCACTTTGAATGTTATTTTACACAAAATCTAGTTAACAAAAATTTTTTTTGTTTGTGCAGAATGTTATTATTTGTTGAATAGATTTTATTTATGGAAAAAAAATTATATGTTATTTTTTTCTGGAAGACCCTATTAACAAAAACTGCAATGGGTGGTCTCGCTCTTGCATCGGTTGTCAAAAATCCAAAGTTTCGAGACCTAAGAAAGTCTCGATATGAATGAAGCTAAGCAAAGATCGTCTAAGTATGGTCAGAATCTGAGGCTGCACAATTCGATTTCCATCTCGACAATTGAAAACCCAATGGAAGACTCAGAATATCTAACTCGGCTGCGTATATGCAGAACCTTAAGGCATCGCAACCTCGTCAAAGTCCAACTGGAGGCACACGGAGTGGGTTTTCATCCGGGTAGACCATGAACGAGAACCTTTCGAAACACCATACGAAAGTTCATACCCGATAATCAAGCTTCGTTGTCAATTTAAAACCCCACAAATATGTCAATATCCATTTACAGGCTAAAATCTACACTACACTGGTTTTTGTTTTCTTCGTACCAAAATATCAGTATGTTTCGTATCTTCCAGAAATAAAAAATAGAAATAAAATCACACAAAAAAGGTTTTATACCTCACACTCGTTTATCTGTTCAGGGGTCTCCAAACCTCCTTGGGATTGTTGGACAAAGCTAAAACCGCGCTCTCATTGGTCATTATAGGTATTTTGGAACCCCACTTCTCACCACACGGTTATTTTTTTAACCTACATAAGATTAGAACGCTCGAGTCACACGCACAGTGTTTATCACTCTTTTTCGCGCGCACTCTAGTCTAGAAATTCCTTTAAAAGTAGAAATAAACAGAATAACTCGGGTGTGGAACAACTTTTCACAGTCAGTATTCCGGAAACTCGTGCAACATCCAAAAGTCCAAGAACGGATTCAACGCCTCCTCCACCAGCACTCCAAGACTCTCCATAACTTATCGCATTGTTCACCTATCCTTTGACCTAAGCTAAATACTACATATTGCAGAATGACGTGAGAGTCATGACGTACTAATGGTATAAGGTATGACTCTTAAGCTTATTCTTTCACATAAAAAGAGAAGAGCTTGGATTGTCTCAGCAAGTGCAATAGATCGCAAAAGCATAGTGCATTATTTTCCGACTGCTGAACTCAGTATAAACAGCATGTAGAATAACTCCTTGGATTTACCAATCAATCCTGGCCCAATTAGCCCAATCAAAGTTACCCATTATTGTTCTTCTATAAAGATTTGTCCTTTAATTTAGTGAAAAATAATGTTTGCTAATAATGTTCCTTACAATGTGCTTTTTATTTTTGTTTTACTAATTTTTATTGCATATTATGTTCATTTTAATAACACAGTGACTTTAAAATCCAAAATGCAAATTGATGTGACTTGCTACTTCCAAAATCCAAATGTACTCATAGAATGAAGCTACATTATTTTTACTAATTTTTTTAAGCTTTCAATAAAAATACTCAATTCTAATTAAATAAAAATTGTTTCTTTTTACTCAAGGCAATCATTGTATTGAAAACCAATAACATGTGATTTGAAGTACGATTTAATCGCAAGGCGAAGATGATGATCATAAATTTGTTTAGAGGTCATCAAAAGTCAATGCTAAACTGATTTCTAGACACCCACATCAACATTAAACACATCCTTGTGAATGATAAGCGGTTTTTTAATATCTATTATGAAAGGCTTAAAGTTTTTATTTTTCAGTAAACGTAAAATCAATTTACTGAATTATTTCGTATCAGTACTATACAAAGAACAAAAAAAAACGTAATCAATTCATCGGAATTCTTTAATAAATTTTTTTTTATGAAAAGCACAAAATTCCGACATTTTAACAAGTTTTGGCGAATTGCATTAAAAATTCCATTACAAAGGGTATGGAAGCAGCGCCTGAAATACAATAAGCAATTAAATATTGTGGGCTGCCAACGTTACAACTAATAATTAAGTAATATATTGCAATTTACCAACAAATTGATTTTGATATTTAATGGAAAAAAATTGCAAGGTTTTTTTCGAAGATGATGGTGGGTGTATAGCAATTTGATAATGAAAAGGTACGTAAGTGTTTCTGGTTGTCTCTAATGGACATATGTAAATTATTGCATGCCATTTTTATGTCAAGGATCTCCTTGGTACTCTTCAGTGAAGACCTACCCGAAACTCAAACAAATAGATACTTGAGGTCTGTGAGACATAAAATCAAAACCTATTGTGAGCTTCTATGCAGTGGTCTCCAAAGTGTGGTACGCGTACCCCAAGGGGTACGCCAAATATTCAATACTGTTGCGAATTTTTAGTTTTTGACCCCTATTTTTGACAGAAAGAAAAAAATAAAAACTTTTTATATCCATACTAAACTAACAGATAGAAACATTAAGAGGAACAAAAAAAGGCAAATAATCGTCAACACCCTTTTTAAAATCATCGGCTATCTTTACGGGTGCACGTCGATACCGGGTCACGGGGCTACACGGAATACGGGTTTAAAAATCGAGCAGCAAATGAAGCTACAGGGTACTCTTGCTATCTGAGTTTTCATCATCATCAGCAGCTTCACAGCCTATTGTTGGCCTTGATTTTCTCTAGCGCTCGCCTCCATGATTAGCTGGGTTAAAAAATTCGAGCAAAGTTCTCGCAAGCAGTTGGCTTTCTCTCTCTGCTCATGCCTTTGTTGAGAAGTAGGAACGAGTAAGGCAACTGCTTGCGAGAACTTTGCTCGAATTTTGGAACACAGCTATTGTCGATCTCTGGCCCGTCTTTTCCAGTTTCTTATTCGTAATTGTCTTATGTCTTCCTCGACGCCGTCTATACTTTACTTAGGTCGTCCTGGTCTGCTTTTTCCTGTCGGTACTTTCGCAGCACTATTTTGTCGGGTTCCGTTCCGGACCTCGTTCGACATGATCAATCCATATTATTTTAATCACTTTGACAACGTTTCAGGGCACAACAATAAATATTAACCAGCTCTTGTTTGTGAAGTTTCCTAGGAAACTATACTGCGAGGCAGTGAGCACCATCGATTCTGTAAATGTTATTGCAGCGAATTCTTTGCGCTCTTCTCAATGGCGTTTTCACTAGCTTCGTAATGGAAAAATGACAACGGCATTTAATTCTTAGTTTGACTTGACATATGATACATAACTGGTGAAAATTTCTGCATAAGCCTGGCCGTGAAGTCATTTGACCCAATGTAACAAAAACCCTCCATCCAAGAAATATTTTCTATCGTTCAAGTTCGCCTCTTAAGTAGTTGAAATAGTCCTGTACAGGTTCAGTTTTGGTCCACAGAGAAAGAGAAGGTAGGGGCTAAGTTCATAACGCAAAAATTCTCGCAGCACTTCATCTGAATGTCCTGCCCTGTCTTATATACGAATAAAGGTATTTGAAATTGCAAAAAGCTGCACTCTTTCGCTTCGTTTGAATTTTACAGCTTGAAGATCACCACTGTCGGGTTTTACGACAATTTTCAACTAGCCCTATATTTCCCCTATGGTACTTAAGAAAAGTACCTCACCTTTGGTACGCCAAATTGAATTCTGTTATAAGTGTGACTGTCATTTATAAATGGTAATTTTTTCCAAAAATTAGGCCGTATCCCGTGTAGGCTCGTGAAACGGTATCTCCGTATCCTTGGAGGCCCGTGGCACGGTATGCCCATGCACCCGTATATTGTGCGAATAGTGCCGCTCATATAATTAGGGGGTACAATTAATGATTATTTTCGTCAGAAGGGTACGCGGTCAAAAAAGTTTGGAGACCACTGTTCTATAGTACCACATATCAATTTTCACGTGAACATTGTAGGCTAGTGCCAAAGCGGATTCAAATGAGGAAAAAAAAAATAAATTAATAGGAGGGAGAGACCAGCAATGAAATGTCGTTGAGGTTATAACTAAAAGAAAAAAAAATTTTAAAATCGAACAAAAGGGAAATGGTAAAATAGGGATGCTATTTAGGGGTTGAAAACGATTTTTTCCAATTTTCGGTGAAACATGACCTCCTAGTGGAAAATGTTTAATACAAAAGTTGTAGATAATAAAAAGATCTGAAACTTTTGTATTTAACATATTTTGACATAACCTAAAATTTTCCAAGAAAAGTTTTTAATTTTTTTCTCCCGTAAAAATAATTCAATTTACATGAAAACTTGTAAGAATATACCTTGTGTTGCGGTAAATAAGCATGATTTTTTGTTTGTTTGGAAAACGGATAGTTCCCAAAAATTAACATTTTTCGAAAAAAATACCCTTATCTTGCATGGACAACTTTATTGATGTTTTTTTTTAAAATTTTGATATTCAATAAGGGCTCATTTAATCATTGAAATGTCTAGTTTCAAATTGTCTATACATTTTGATACTTTATTTTCATTAAACCGCTTAAAATTAGGAAAAGCCGTACACCTGATTTTCCAAATCACGTACATATTTCTCGATTTTTTCAATTTTTTTTCAAATTTTTTAATTTTTTCTGTTAATGAGGGATTAAATTTTTTCTACGCCTCTGTTAGAATACAGGCATTCTGATATTACTTTTAGTTACGGAATTAGCAGCATTCCACACCCGTGTGGAATATTCATTCCATCACTTGTTATGGAATGACTACTATTGGCGACATCTGTTCGTCGTAATCCAAGAATATGATTTATTAATTAAAGAAAAACATAGATTTATTAAATAAAGAAAGAAAAGTTTCAATAATAAACAATCAATGATGTTCCGCTAGAAAATTTTTGCTTTAAATAAACTATTCAATTATTAAATTGCAGAAAATAATTGTTATGAATGAACACTCCCTACTTATATGTTATTTAGCGTTAAAATATCTTGCTGTGCTTTATACATTATATTTTTGACATCAGCTTTACATAAGGTACGTTTTTCTTTGCAAAATATTAATAAAAACTAATTAGAGGCGTAGAAAAAGTATAGTCTGCAACACGTTTTGAATGGCATATTCCGCACTCGTGTGCCGCCACCCTCGCCTTCGGCTCGGGTGCCAAACTTCCACTTGTGCGGAATATGCATCATTCCAAACTTGTTACAGAATATACTATTAATGGCAGAACTTAGTGTCATATAATATTACTTACATTAAATAAATTTAATTACAGAAAATGTGGAAAAACCATCCTGAAAATTTTAAATAAATAATAAATAGATTCGTCGATTGAACTTTGTCTATTATAACTAACTTGACATTTTCGATGAATGTGAGCAGCTGTTAATTTTTCCATTATTTTGAATTTGTGGTCAAATCTCTGTTTGCTCGACGGAACCAAACGATTGATAGCACCTGCTTTGATTTCATACAAATCATTTGGATCATATAAAAATAAATAATAATAAATAATACGGAAATAAATACGGTCCGTCCATATTGTCAATCTATAATTTTTAAATTAATTAAAATAAATAATGTATAAAAAATCTCCCAAAACCATATTGAGTATGATGGTGTAAACATTTTATTACGAAACTGGAACCATTTACCTAGTCACGGCGTAATTAAATTCAAACGAAATTGTTATTTTATTTCTATTTTTTTTCTATTAATTTTCTTTTCTAAAAAACTAGCCACTAGCCTATACAGCTTTTTGGCGCGCTTGGATTTTTCGAATTTGCTTCTTATTTTTAAAATTTTTTTAATACGCTTTTATTAACTTCACTTGTAACTATGTAAACAAATCTTGGAAGTTAAATTTGAGCCACTTCCCGGTGTCCGATTGAGCTGAAATTTTGCATACATGTTTAGTTTGGATGACAATGCAATCTGACCATTTTGTAAAAAATTCAAGATGACGGTTCCAACATGGCGGCCGAATTTTGCAATTGTGCTCCCCTACCTCGACATGGGCATCAAATCAAACGGTATGACAATTAGAATACACTTAGCTGTGTGGCGTCACTCCAAATTCAAAATGGCGGCCAACACAAAATGGCGGATTACCTTTCTCTTGAATGAAAGTGTATAAAGGAGTCTGATGATGGAGCCAAGAAGCAGAAAGTGCTAGAATTAATTTAATTCTGTGGACTATGAGATTCTACTCAAGCCAAGGAAAGAAACCCGATGAGGGCTGAGTGGTATGAGGATGGTAAAAAATGTCATTTCGCAAGCGTCACATCAGGACACCGGGCGCAACCCTGTTGTAGTTTAAGAGAAGCGAAGATGTAATGCCGGAACAAGCCATGCCAAATGAACAGTTCGAGTCAGCACGTCAGGCTTTAATATGGACCAAAGACAATTGTTCAATTACATCACGATAATCATACAAGCCCAACCAAATGGAGACCAACGGCGAGAGAACCTCTTCGTAACCGGTCGGTGGTGGAGGTACAGGCAAAACCTTCCTATTTAACTTGCTTAGGAACCAAGTAAATCGATGCTATCGAGTTGCAGCAGGTTTAGTAGGTGGTTCTACGTTACATAGCTTACTAAAGTTGCCAGTGAAGAAAGACGGTATCATTGTAAACATGCCTCCCCTCACAGGTAATTACTTAAGAGTCATGCGTCAGGAATGGCGACACGTGCAGTTCTTGTTTGTTGACGAAATTTCAAGGGCGGAAATAGAAATAATGCGCACTCAAAGATTAAATTTCAAGGCGCAAGACCGTGAAAGTAACACAGGGGATCAATAAAACACCTACTTTCAACTCATGTAAATAATCACGTTAAGGCATATTATGTGTATCTTATTTGTAAATATGTAAATATTGTAATATATTTAATTATTATAAAACTGTTAAACATGTCAAAGTTATTTTAAGACTGAAAGTAGAATACTATTAGCTGTGTGCCGTCATTCGAAATTCAAAATGATGGCCAACACAAAATGGCGGCCAACCCAAAATGGTGGATTATGTTTTTCTTTAGAACGCCCTCGGTATGGGAATCAATTGAAAGTGTATGACGAGTATAGTACAGTAAGCTGTGTGACGTCATTTTATATCTAATATGGAGGTGATCACAAAATGGCGGAAAACATATAATAGACTAAAAAGTAGAAAATAAAATATATAGTTTAAAAAACTAAAAAATACGCTTTTACTTAAAAATGAACTAAAAAGTAAAAAATAATTTTGAATGTAGTTTTTTTGCTCTAGCCAGTATATGGGAACAATCTACCTTTCGAAAAGTTAAGAATTCAATTAATGATGTTATTGGTAAAAATTATACATATAACTTACTTAAATGTAAAAAAGCGTGGGCGCGCTTTACCTATATTCTTATTTTATTAATACTGGAACCTTTCGTTAGCGCCCACGCTTTTTTACATTTAAGTAAGTTATATGTATAATTTTTACCAATAACATCATTAATTGAATTCTTAACTTTTCGAAAGGTAGATTGTTCCCATATACTGGCTAGAGCAAAAAAACTACATTCAAAATTATTTTTTACTTTTTAGTTCATTTTTAAGTAAAAGCGTATTTTTTAGTTTTTTATTTATAATATCTAATAAAACAATTTTCTTTAAAATAAGTTATAATATAGATTTTAGTAAAATTTTCCTCTATTTCATGTGGCGCTATTAGTTTTTCGAATTTTTTTTTTATTTTTTGATATATAAAGCAAAAACCAAATTTTCGAATTTGTTTTCGAAATTGTGAACTTAGCATACACTTTAGAGCAGCAAAGATTTTTTTATTGTTTTCTACACCCAAAAAGTTAATTATGTTTCCAAAAGGTTAATTAGTCTGAAGGATATTTGGCCTATAGCTTCAACACAGTTCAATTTTAGGGACATAACCGCTTATTTTACAAGTACAATCCGTTTTGGAAACAATGAAGAAAAGTTATAGAAAGTGACATTAAGTGTCTATTGGGCGGCCGTTGCGGTAGAAATAATTGTTCTCATTAGTTAAATGTGGAGCCTACACTGGAAATTTAAGAGTGAAAGGTTTTACAACTTATGTTTTATTTTGGAATCAAGCAAGAAAAGCGTAAAACTTCTAAGTATCATTTCGATTGAAATCGTGCTGTCTAAAATCCGCATCCAAGTACTTTCCAAATAAAAGTCTCGTGCGTGGAGTCACAGAGACTTCATTCACTCCACAGACACTTCAGGGCCGCGTTTAAATTTTTTTTTCTTAGTTCAAAAATCGAATTGACAGCTCCGGTGAAAGTTGCAGGTTATGAAAAAGAAGTACTTTGCAATTATATTCCTACATCCGAATTTATGCTAAAAACAATGCGGAACTAGTCAGTCCCACAAACTTGACTTTTACTTCACAGCGACGACGTAGCAAAAAACCTTAATGAATCTTACGCACCTGGCTGCAATGAGAGATAAATAAAAGATCGTGGTGCGCTTCTGTAATTACTAACCTAATAGCAATCGGTGTGCGCTCCTCGGCCAGGTATAAGTTTTCATTCATTTAACCTCGATTAACATTAAACTGTCCTATAAAAATGGCCAAAGAAGCTATTTTTCTTTTAGTAGTTTCGGATCAAGCAGGAGACTTCAGTTCAGACCCCATTAAGGCACTCAGAAAAATTACTAAGACCTTAAATGTTCCTATGATTTCCCATCGTGGTCGTCGGTCGCATGGATACCCCCGATGGACCGATGGAGGAGAATAGGTGCTAACTAGAGACTCTGCTGCCGGTGTCTTGGACGGACGGACAGTATCTAGTTGTGTGGACCAATATTACTATGGACCCCAAGATAGGATGGAGAAAAAGAAGTTTTGCTTTACCGTTATCCGCTCGGCAGAGATCTGGTTTCCGCTTGGTCGACCACTTTGTGTATCGACGTTCAGTGATGGTATTTTATGCATTTTAGATCACCCATAGACGACGGACGCAACAACGAGAGCCCCCAGCCGCAGAGCAATGGTCAGAGCCAAAGGCTTAAGAATCCCGTAGACCCTATTAAGAAATGGCTGGTTTAAGGAGTATCCACACACATCAGGGACGTGCCCGGGACGTTCGATTTTTGCTCCGGCCGGGACACGGACATGTGTGAACGAGTTCGTATAAAATGTACGCACCAATATTTTTTGAACCCCTGACGGAACACTAATATGTGTGGATACTCCTTTACTCGTTCACACATGTCCGTGGCCGGGCAGGGGCTCGTTTACACATGACAAAACTCGGCCCCGTGACGTCCCCGGCACGGCCCTGATGTGTGTGGATACTCCTTTAAGAGGCTGAGAGCGATCTTTTTCCCGGGGAAAAACCGGAGCTCGACAAGACGTCTTTAACGATTTCTTGAATCTTTTGCACTTTTCTTTTGGTTCGATTGTCGGTTGTGGGAGTCAAATTAATTGGGTTGAATCTGCTCCAATGGTCTGGAACAATGGCGTATGAAGCAGAGCTGGAGTACTCGCGATGGCGGACCGAAGATAACTTTTTGTTTTATCTCCAAAGATAAAAATGCTTTTACTTTGGGAATTTAAATTTTCATATCTTAAAGGAAAAATAATGAGATTCCGCTTGCTGTGCTGCTGCAGTCATGCCATTCCAAGTTTCGTGAAGAAATTCGAAACTTTTTCCTGGGCTGGAGGAGAGGAGAAAATCATGGTCAAGGGTGAATAAAATAATTTTTTTTGTTGCTATCGAACTTTTTTTTTGTTAAGGGTTAATGGTGAAAATTTATTGGAGTGGGGGGAGAGGGCGGCGGGGTGGAGATATTGAAAACGTGTAGCTTTTTTTGTGTATTGTTCGGATTTAATGGTGAAAGTTAAGTGTGGGTGGATTATTTGGAGATTATTTATGGTGGATTTGACACTGAAAGTAATTAAAAGTCTTTGTGGTTTCTTGATTGATGGGTCAAAAGAAATCAATATTTACGATTTGTTATTCGCTGATGTGGAAAAAAGTTCATTGAATGAAAAGAAAGTCAAATTCAGAATGGGGAAGGAGTGAGTAAAAGAAGAGTTATAGAGCTTGAGGCAGTCATGTTGGGCTTAGAGATTGTTTTTAAAGTTATGATGAATATCTAATGTTCATGTTGTTTAAGTACTTGTAGTATGCTATTACGATGGTGGTTTGTACTTGTTATTTTTTTTCGTTGTTACTTTCAGAGAGAAAATCCGGGCTGATAAGTGTTTGCATTATTATTGTGTCTGGAGTTTATAGGTAGATTGTTGATGAAATTTTGTGATTATTTGCTTTTACGTTTTGCATGTAAAATTTTCTCGAATAATCGATCAAATATGAAAGGAGTTCTATCATGCACTAAAGTTGTTTTAATATTCGGTAATAAGGAAAACAAAGTAGGAAATTATCAAGCAGGATTTAGGAATATTAGATCGACCATAGACCAGAGTTTTTAAAAAATATAAATATTGACGTGTATATCACGCGGACTATAGAAAAGCTTAGGACTGCTTTATAAAGAAGATCTGTAAAAAAGCAGCACGAGAGAAATAGATTTCCAAAAAAGCTAAGAGAAGTGTGTTAAATAATAATGAAGAAGAATTGTAGAACACAAATGAGAGTACAAGGCTGCCGTTGCTTGCTTTAAGAATCAGTTTTGCGAAAAGGAGATGCAATTTCGCCAATACTTTTTAATATTGCTTTCGAAGCAATAATGGGGAAAGCAGTACTAGATGAAACAAGTAGTAGTAACATATAATAGCCTTCGCAGATGATATCGACATAATTGCACGCTAAGCTCAAGATGTAAGAAAATAAGAACAATGATACAAACAAAGTAAAGGATGCTTCATCTGTTGGTTTCATTTTGAAGTGAGTGATATTTTAACAGTTGACAACGACGCTGGACTCTATTAATGGAGAAATGTTAAGGACCATTGTTTCTTACTTCAACGATCCACAAACATATTGACTCACTTAAGAAAAACTTTCGTCCATCCATCTGTAAAATAGAGCTGCAAACAATCGACAATGTACTACAAAATTGGGTTTACAGGATGGTCTACTATCAAGTCAACCACGGCAGCCATTTGAATGAAATTTTTCCATAAATAATAGGAAGGTGTAGTACTCTTTTCAATAAAGTTACATTCAGTGAAAAATATTGAACGGTGTAGTTTTAATAGGAGTTTCAAAAAGATGGCTCACCCTTCAGGTGGCTGTATCAAAAAGGGAACAAAACCTTGGCGAGCTTAGTATTAGTGCTGTGTAGGACACGATTATAAAATGAGTTTGTAAGAGGTGCCTCTTTTTTTGAGCCAGTACAATGTCACTTCAAATGAGGCGAGGTGCCGTTGTAATGCCAAAATGACAAAAAACAGCAAATCAAAGAAAGAGTTTTTTCGAGTTTGATTCTTATACGCAGTAAACTGTCTCAGAGTTAAAAACCTATGCCTCCACGATGTATATTTATATTTTACAATCCACCTCGCCTCATTTCAAGTTGAATTTAACAGCCATTACAATCACACCTTGCCTCTTTTTCTCATGTTATATCGAAAATCGAAAATCAAGAATGCATTTATCTCGATACACACTAATACTAAGAGTAGTAGGGCATTATTTTTGAACCGCGAAATTTAAAAAAATTGAGGCCTCAGTACAATTTACCATCGTGTAAGGGACAAATGTACTGCCTCGTGAAAATCCGGCTCAACTCTACTTAGTATTGATATTGTACTAAAGATAAATAAGATAAAGCAAGCCATACACGATAGTATCGTAGTTATTTCTCACTTTTGTTTTTGTGTGAAAGACTAGAGGTCAGGGGTAAGGTCTTTTGTACTGTTGCCTGTTCTATTTAGAGCGTAAAATCAATATCTGGCTCTCGTCGAATGATAGTACAAAGAAGAGTGACAGAACTGCCAACGCCAAGGCAGTGTTTTACTGGACTCGCTTTCATCCAATACTGACTCAGAATGCCAACTTCGACATTGGAAGAGAACTGTAGGCTCGTGGTTCAGTCTCGCTGTAGCAATCGTCCGTTCAAGTCCTTGTGCTGGCACTTCTTCGGAAAAATGCAGAGTGATCAGATGTAGTGACGTCCAAAACGGACGACAACATGACCAGAAAATTGATTCGCAAAAATTGTCGTTTGAGGTGCCGAGCTCTTGCTGAAATATCAGGAAGAACAAAGTGAACGAGTGAGGAGATGAAGTCCCAAATTATGGAAGTCCCAAATTATGGATGCTTCACCAAGACAATGGGCCAGCTCATTCCGGCTTATCTGTGAAGACGTTTTTTGAGAATTTCTGCATCATCGGGTGGGACCACCTGAAGTACTAGCCCGACCTGTAGCCTTTTTTCATTTCCGAAGGCCGAAACGGAGCTAAAGGGGACACGATTTGACAGTGTGGAAGCGGTGAAAGCAAAAGCGATGGAGGTTCTGAACAAGCTAAAAGAAGCGGACTTCCAGAACTGCTTTGAACAATGGAAAATTCGTATGTACCGTTGCAGGAAGCGGCATGGAGAGGACAGCGAAGGCGAAAAACTTTCTAATGGTCATCAATAATATGTTTTGCAGCGCCAGTTCGGTTATATAACTGCCACAACTCGTAGTTCTCTTTTTCGGCAATTCAAGGGAAGAACGAACCCTCATCAACGACCAACTCATAAAGCATGTATACAATCAGCTGAAAATCTTTGATCACAAAATTATAAAACAAAATTTTTGGGCATGTAAAGATTAGCTGAAATGAATGGCGCATGGTGACGAAATAAATATAGTTACACGCATGACACTGGGCAGGGAGGAGAAGTATTATTTGCAGAGAGGTGAAGTATTATTCAGGGTCTTGAGGGCTGCGTGGACAGGTGGGGGTTATCATGCTGCCTCTGCCTGGCCATCGAACAAACTCGGTGGGCCTCGGTAGTCTAGGGAGTAAGGCGCCTGGCTACCATCCCAGAGGTCACGGGTTCGATTCCCGGCAACAGCAAGGTCCTTCGTCTTTCTCCTCCTGGCATAGCCTTCCACCAGCTCTGCCCCGCTCTACCAGCGCATGTTATCGGTTGGTTAATGGGATTCAACTCGTTTAAGGAGGCATAACACTCCAGCGAGTTGATTCTCGCTGCCCCGATACCAGAGTCGCGATAGAAATGGTATGGAGTAGGTGGTTGTGGCAGTTCCTTCCTTCACTTCTCTCTTTCCCTTCACTATCTATCCACTAGAGCTTGCTGTTACAGCGAACCCATTCCACTTTGCCTACCAATAGGGCAGATCTACAAAGATCTATTAGGTTGGTAGTTGATTGTAAATAACGGTTCTGCGGAGCAGTTCCTGAGACAGCGGAGCACTGGTTATGTGATTGTGAGGTTACAGCGAAGAGGAGATTGAGTGTCCTTGATCGCGTCTTGTCTTTTCCAAGGGGATTTGGGATATGATTCCTTAATAAATTTTATATATTTATATCAAAAGCCTTAACATCGAATGTTGTTAATGATAGGGTTGGCATAATAGATCTAATACATCACAGTGACTGCAAAGACCACCCCCAAAGAAAGAAGAACACTGGGCAGACCACGATGGTTCTGACATGTTGTACGAATCTTTGAAGAAAGAATGCTACTCAGGATTTTCAATGGTAGACCAACATAAAAAAACAAACAGCAAAAGGAACCGTATGAAAACGAAGAAATAGGTGGGCGGAAGGCGTGCTATTCGAAATCTACTTATCGCCAGCAGGAAATCTATCAAGATTTAGAGACGATTGGACGAAGAGATTTCAAGATCTCCGACCTGTGCAAAGACTGAAGTGCCATTTAAAAAGAAGTTTGTACTCAAAACATAAATCAATTAAAATCTCGTAGTTTTCATGGAATTCCAATACGAAAAGTAAAAATTTACAAGAACATCATCAGACCTTCTCCAGTAAAAGAAAACTTACTCAATATATTCAAAGTGCTACTGATCCCGTTTATCTTTACAACCTTTTAACATTTTATCAACACACAAAACAGAATTCAATTTTTTTTTTGTTGTAAAGAAAAACTCGTCTTTGGAGAGCTTCAAGACTTTCATATAAAAATTTTGTCTTTTTTTTTGTGCCCCTTATAATCACCAAAAGAAATCGTCCCAATATCAAATTATCTCCACAAAGAATTTGGGTCTATGGTTGTCAACGTTTGAAAGCTCCAAACGTCAGCAAATGTGTCTGGCCCCCATATTGAATGCGTAAACAGTAAAAAAACGCGATCGAAAAACAAAAATAAAAAAAATCAATCACAAAGAGAAAAAAAAGCAAGAAATTTTCACGGCTTCATCAAGATTCAAAAAGTTGCTGTCACTTAGTAACTTTTGAGAGCTTTATGAATATTTATAAAAACGTGATACTAAAAACCTTAGACTATAGCAGCAGCGGCAATCTAGCGAAGAATGTGCTCGCCCTGTTCCACTTAAGCTACTTGAGCACGTCTTTAGAGCTGCGCAGATCTGCAGGCCACCGCATTTCAGGTGTTTGGTCGCATGCGCGTTGGCAAATTAGACACCATTACTCGGTAACGAATGACCATAAACATTAGAGAAAAGTGCATTTATGCATCAGTCACCATATAGTATATGGGGATTTCCATGCAGCTTCCACATAAACTAGCCGCGAAAGTATTATGGTGGTGAGTTTTGTTAAGTTATGGCCAATGCCAATCCCGGATTGAGCCTCTCTCATTAGGACTACCAAATTGGCATCTATTAGTAATTCCGAAAAGTTATTATTATCCAGATTAAGTGGACGTTCGGAAAACTGGGTTACAACAGTGCATCGCCGATGGTGCAGATCGCGGCGGCTCCCTCTAACGAGCCCACTTTACATTCATTTGCGGCGGCGACTGCTTATATCCCAGGCAGCCGACGATAAATTCCGCAACGGAGTGAAGCTCTCCATTTATCAAATAGCCGATTATTAATTGAAATCGCCATTAAATTCCAAATCACTTTGCTCCTAAAATGGAGATGTTTAATGGATGTGTGTGAACGCTATGGAATTCGGATTCGTTTCTTCTTTGAATCAATTTTATGCTCAAAAATTATGCAATTGGATGCCCCCAGTAATGAGCCAGCGACTGACTGCATGGAGCCGGTGCATTATGCCGTTTAAAAGTAGTTTAAAGCACACACACACACACAGATTAGTCGGGATTAAGGACATGGGAAAAACTGGCGGAAAGCACTTTCAAAGTTAATAACGCCGTTTTTTAAATTGTTTTTCATTCTACGGTGTACACCAGTACCGCGGCGAGGGGGTTTTAAAATCAAGTTTAACGCTTAAGTGATTGTGCGTATATCACCACCTATGGTAGGTACCTGGATTACGGCTTGGTGGTGTTTTTGCATCTGTCGATTTTAAATTAATGTTTCCGCTTTCATTTTACATTCTTTCAAGCATGAAATGGAGTACAACATGCCATCTTTAAATTTTTTGTTTAATTTTTTTGCGTGAATAGATTTTTTACACAAATTCCTGTAGGAGAATGTTAATAATGTTTTTTCTAAATCCACATGTTTTTGTTAGTCCTAGCATTTCGGAGGTTTTTTTATGTTAAACGTTTTATACAACATTTAATGGTTGAAATTGTTTTGCATAAAAAATGTCGTCGTAACAAGGTTTTTCTGTTAAAAATTTTCTTTTATTTTTACTTTTAACGGTAAATAAGAAAGAAAGAAATTTAGAAAGGATCCAGTAGACGGATCGGTTAATACCAAAGATGTTGAGAACTTTTAGAGGGAACAAAAAGTTAGAAGAAATTTATGACGAAACAAATATAGTTAACCACATAAAAATTAAGCAGACTACGATGACTCGGGCATGTAGTACGAGCTTCGGAAAAGAAAGAATGCTAGCCCGGATTTTCAATGGTAGACCATCTAGGTGGAAGGTTGACCTGCTACAAGATATACGAAAATTTCGTGTGACAAACTGGAGGGAATTAGTAAAACGACGATTGCAAAACGAGAATTGAACACATCCGAGTCCTACAAGGACTGTACTTCCATTTAAGAAGAATTTGGAAAGACTGTACAAACACAACGTTATTTATGTACATAGTATATTAGTTGCATTTATTTTTTATATCATGAAATATGCCCAGTTTTATATTAATTCACATTAATAACTAGTACTGATCTCCATCTTTAGATCTATCGACCGATATCTATACATAAAAAGTGAAACACTTACACGTATCACAGAGAAACGTTTTGTACATTTTATCTTTCTCTTCTCTTCTCTCAAATAGAGTTCAGTGTGTTTGGCAAAATAATGTTATATCCTCTTTCCTAAGTGTGCTTGCAGGTATGCCTCAGGGTTCGGTTCGTGATCCTTTGCTTTTCTCCCTCTATATTAATGATCTTCCCTCTGTTATCCGTCGGTGCTCCTTTCATCTATATGCTGACGATCTCCAGCTATATATCTCTTGTCCTCCTAATCATATTGAACTTTGCCTCTCTGAACTCAGCACCTTGTCTCAAATAAACGAATGTTGCAATCATGTCTCATTGATGCTCTCTAAGATCTATGGCACACTTCGCAAACTGTGGCTACATGGCAGTCTGTTATCCTCACCTATTCGAGCCAAACTCAAATCTCTTGTTGTTCCTCATTAACTTTACGGCTCGCTGGTGTATATTTCCTTTTACTCATCCTGCCGCCAGCTTCTTAAAGTGGCATTTAATGATTAGCTTAGGTTCCTTTTCCATATGACAAGATCTGAGCATGTGTCGGGTGGCCAAAATTCCTTAATAGGTTGTGACCTCTTTCCTCGATCTCATGGCTTTATTTCTCTTGCATAAGGTTTTTTACCAAAAGCCACTGCTAAGCGGCTGTCGTTTGCCAAGCAGTCTCCCAACCGAGTACTAATCACGTCCAATGCTGCTTGACCTCCGTAAACGAACGAGAACCAGTCTATTGAGTATGCTAAATGACACCCTTCACGGTCACCAACATAATTGCCTGAATATGAAGCAAGACAACAATGAAAACTAAAGCTTTGTATGAGTAAAACTAAAGCTAAAGAGTAAAACTCTTTAGAGTAAAAAGCTTTCCGCATAGGTATGGTAGATGTTAAGATTGTCCCAATTCTTTTGTAATCAGGTTTGCCTTATGGGGGGCCCTTATGAGAAACTGATAAGGCATACTTCACTTCAGTATCGTTGAAGTGCTTATAAGGAATCTAAGGAGAAAGCTCTCTTTCGGCACACCAGCTACCAGCTTAAAGATCAAAGAAACTGGTTTTAACTCGTATACCCGCTTGGCCCAACAGTATACGAATATGTGGAAAAACATGTCGGCGCGGGTTTATTGATAAGCTTGAGCGAGCGTATTGGTAGATTTGGCTCCCATTCGAGATTACCTGTTATTGACACATCCAAGAAATTTTGCAACGAAGGAAGATATTAAAAAACTATACTATGTTACCAAATTTTATTGATTAAAATTTCTTTGTTTAAATTGTTAATTTACAGACTCCCTGGATGGTGCCTATCAATTTTCCATCCAAAAAAGGACTAGTTCAGAACTTTTGGAAAATCCATAAATTTCATGGGTGTGCCCATCATTTTGGGAGCCATTGTATGTAAGGAAAGCAATGTTAGCGCGGTTTGAATTTTAATGGGTGACAATTTGTATAAACTGTGAGAATTTGGCAATCACTCCTTAAACCTTAGTTTATCAATACTCTTTCCGAGCTTTAACTTATTACCACTTATGAAATATTTAAAGAACATAACTGCAGGAATTTCGAATGAGCTTACCAGTGTTTTTCGTAGAGATATACACTATATGAATAAATCTTCTTCTTTTTCTTTATCTTTGTGAGGTATTGGGTCCAATAGTACGGCGCCCAGTTCACTTTTCCTAAGATCCTACAATTCTATACATCTTGGGCCGCTGTAACAGCTTCAGCAGTCTGCATAATAAGTTGTCGAGCTATCTCACAGAGAACTTGAAGAGTAGACTCATCCTCCTCAAAGTAAAGTCTGCAGGTGGAGTCCTTCGCTCGTTTCTATCCCCCATAAGTAGTAATTTAGGGTGCAGTGCCCGGTAATGAAGCCAGCAAGTGTCCTGACATCAAGTTAACAAGTATAGCCAACGAATGTCCTCATTTTAAGTCAATAAGTGACATTCTTTCTACTGCACCCCAACAATTCCTTAGTCGTGTTAAGAGATGGCTCAGAAAGGAACCGCTTAGACCTGGCCAATCAAAGTGCGGACCTCCAGAGTTCGGTGTGTTTCAACCAAGTCCATTAGGCAAAAGCACTCTTCACCAAACTGGTGGGTGCCCCCGGCCACACTGATAAATTCTTTGTGAAAATAATATTAACAAGAAG
Organism: Thereva nobilitata; assembly: GCA_963855945.1. NCBI lineage: Eukaryota > Metazoa > Arthropoda > Insecta > Diptera > Therevidae > Thereva > Thereva nobilitata. Next base: position 37,852,351 of record OY979696.1, read on the forward strand.
TTTTATTATCTTTACATAAAACACATTACTAAGAAGTAACGAGATGTGGTATTTGGGCAACCCTAGATCATCATTTTGAATGAAAGAAATTTTTGTTTTAAATATCAGATTAATAAGAATTTCCTCAAAAATAGCCAAGCATAATTTGTAGAAAGAACTGAATCATTTTTTTTGCTTCATTTTTAGCTAATTCAAAGTATTTAACATTGAACATCAAGGCCCGTAAACATCAACGGGGATTATCTGCAAATCAAGGATTAATTAATTAGCCGCAATCCGGAACATTTTTAAAATGCTTAAACGAGAACCAGAGTAAAATATGAGGAATTTCAGGTTTAGCATTTCTTTTCTAATATTTTCGAAAATTTACGAGAATTTTGCCAACTTTTTCCCGATTTTTATTAAGATGTAAAGTATCAAATTTTGAAAGCAAATGCAGAATGCAGTTTAAAAAATCAACATATTATCCACAATCTTGAATTTTTTGCAGAATAGACTAGGTTGATGTTTTATTGATAAAATTACGATTAAGGATTAACTTTGATGATGTATACCACCGCGTTTCTTGAAAAAGTCTTTTTTAAATAAACATTCAATTATAGCCTTGGAATGTGTCATCGTAGTGCGAGTCTAAATCAGCTATTATCCATTTTCACTTAATTTAGAGATTGGCCCTTAATGTTATCCGTAAGCCGTCTGTCCGCAACTCGTCATCCAATTATTTCTCAGTACAATTTGCTTTCGACTTATTCAAGACTATTCAAGAATAGAATGCAATAATCTTCAAAATACCAGACTTGCCTCTCTATGGAATAAGTGGGGTAAGTGAACCACGAAATTAATATTTATTGTTCAAAGGATTTAATCAAAAAATAAAGAGAACAAAGGCGTCTACTTAGTAGTTTGAATCTCGCATAGCATAACATTCTTGTTAAAATGAATTTTGTTTACAAAACAGACCCAAGAATGCAGTAAAGTTTCATGTCTTCTTCCTTCTAGAATTATTGATTATTTTCCATCATTCCATTATTATTATTAGCAATAAACGAGCGCTAATCGAAGATACCATCAAACGATTTTATATATTTCTGGAATTCTTTCACGAAAATAGCTGTAAACAAAGTAATGTTACTTCACAACTGAAATTAGAAATTCGTTCACGTTAAGACACTGACTCCCATACCTGTGGCATTCAGAGTTTCATCACCCTAAATTACGGATTTTATCCCAGCCGCCGCCAGACACAAAAATATACTAGAAAACACCTGAGCATACATAAAGCAACCAAAAACAAAAAAAAATTTGTGTTTAAATAATTGGAAGGCAGCCGATAGCCTGGTAGCAGCAACCTGGGCTTATTTTCGACCTCATTATCTAATTTGAATCAGGTTTGACTCGTCCCCGCAATTATCAGCAGTCTCAGCAGAAAATGGGGGCAACAAAGACGACTGAAATATAGGTCCGTTCCGTAAGCCCGTCATCATACGAACGCACTATTATTAGTAATAAAACAATGACCGTATCCGTATCACTGCCGTAATTCAGGTGTGCATACAAATTTATCTCTCTTTGCCCCGTTCACGCACGAATTAGCAACGAAGAGGCCCGGCCTATGGAGTCAACCGTGAAGACAATGCGGGTTAGGTCTGATTATCTGGAGCCCCTACGTGAACCCCATTTCTAATTTGAGGCTGCACGCATAATGGGTGTAGGGCGGTTCAGACACACTAGATTCTGGGTGATATTTTTGTGGAGACGGGGGACGAGCAACAGATGAACAACGACGAGTCTTGAACTTCACCCGACAGGTTAGTACCTGACTAGGTAATGTTTTCGATAGATGTTACGACTTTTCTGCGTAACGGAATGATATTTACATGCTACTGGAGCCAGGGGACGAGTTGTGGCTAGATGCTTACTGAAATTCACGTTTCCAAGATTATGCTGCTCGCGGATAGAAGATACCTGTTCTGGCTTTGCATATACACAACACATACCCCGGCTGACTCAGGACAGGGGTCTTCTAATTGCCCCACGAAAGAAATCGAACGAATATCGAATAAATATGCTAATGCTATGCTACAACACCGGGACAACGGGCATGCAAATTGAGTAATCGCGGAAACCAATGTCGAGGGACACTCACGAGTCGCGACTGGTCAACTGGACATTGCCGTGTGTGCAGTCATCACCTGCATTATATAACCGGCTTCTGCCACGGCATAGTTGATGGGAAATTGATTGCCCATCTGCAATTGCAACATATAAATACCTTGCACCGCTGCAAGCCACCAAATGTGTATAGCTCCATAGAATTAACGTGAGGTAGGCGCGCATAGGTGCCCAAGAGGTTCTCTCCGGTTATCGGAAACTTGATTTTCTGGTCCCAAAGCATAAAACTGGACCTTGATAACATCGCCAACGGCAGTCGGATTTTTCGAAATTGGGTAATGGCTGACGGCTGTAAAACAAAAAATTTATTTTTATATTGGTTTCTGTGTTCGTGGTTTTTTTTTCAGATTCGGAATGCCGGATGCAATTTTTTTTTCTTTAATTTTTACATTTTTCTGAAACTTTAAAAGGTCACCATATTTTAAAAGAGATTAACACCTCGTTGCATTTGGCACTGTGGGCTTTAAGTGGCTAAAGTAATTTTCGAAAATTGGAAATGGCCTTTTTCATGGGAGACTGCATTTTTTTATAAATAAAAAGTTTATTATTATCGATTAAATTTTTGTGGAATTTAAGGCGAAATAATTGCACTCCTTACTTGACCTAATTTAAGGCCACTTACCTATATATCTACATACCTAAAAATTATTAAAAAAAAAAATAAAAAAAACTACGGTTTTACCGATATAACCACTTTAGGAAATTAATTTTTTTTTCGTCTATCAAATTTAATTATTAAAGACGTTTAGACCAAAAGTGGGTGGCCACATTTCAACGATAAAAGCAGTAATTTTATTTGCCGGAAAGTTTTCTTCGTTATTTTTTAATTACTTTTTGCTATATTTTTTTATGTAATTTTTTTTGACTGTTTTTTAATCCATACACTATTTCCGGCATTTCATAATTTATTGTTCTTATAAAATTTTGTATGTTAGTTGCCCACTTTTAGTCCATATAGCAATAATTAAAGCTATAAAAATAAAAATTTATTTTATCCTTTTGAGCACTCATAAAAGTTTAGATAATTTTAAAAACTCACCAATTATATATTTTGTGTTTATGTGAATTTATTTTTGATATAATGAAATGCTTTTGAAAAACGACGTTTTAATTCATGATGTTTTTCCTAATAAGTAAAATCTTAAATGTTGCCTTTTCAACTTTGTAATCTAACTCGTTTTTAAGAATAGAAATTAGATACGATTTTTTACTAAATTCCTTGATTAGAATTTATGTAATACAATAATTCATTATTTTTATATTTACGAAGTGTCAAATAATAATCATTAAACAACTTTTTTGCGATACTTAATTTGAAGTTCTGGAATGAATCAAAAAGACACTTAAACAATGGCATAGATGGCATATTTAAATACTTGTAGGCTTAGCATAAAAATAGTTAAATAAAGAGTTTCTCTCAAATTTTCTATTGTCAAAAAAATTTCTTGTTCTGGGCTGTGGAAAATTTTGGACAAGGCATTTTGGTGGAAGCTTTATCGAAAACAGAAGATTACGAGTGTTTTGAGGCAATCGAAATTGGCCTAGAAATCTAAAATCTTGGATTCTCATAGTATATTCGCATTATGAAAATATCAACAAAGTGTTGAAATAAATTTTATTGGCACAATTTCACTCGAGTTTGTTAATGAATTTTAAAGTTAAACGGTGGGAATGAAGGAAAAGCGTTTTTATACTCTTATAGTGTAGCTTAAATATTTTAAAAAAAAAGTCATAGAAGACCCATTATAGACGGGACGTATGAGTCTAGACGCAAAATCTTTTACTGACAAAGGGGGCGATGCAGGTGGAAAAATTAAGACTTTAGTTGGTCTGTCGCCATTCATATAAGAGGGATCATGCTTCTGCAACTAAAAACTTTGCTGCAAGTTTGCTGAATATACACGGAGCAATAGCGATGGAAGCCTTCCTTTATATTAAATTTTTTTTTTTAATCTTTACCTCATCATATTCACCATCTGCAACAAGAATTTTCCACTGTTTTCCATTTTTTCATTATTTTACCCCCGCCAAAGCAATCAATTTTTTTTGAGCGAGTCTGACTCAAAAACAGAAGCTAAGAAGTCTCCACCGAAGTACGAAACTCTTTATTCATTGCATTTCCGTACGCCCCCCTTTCCGAAAAACGCTTTTGCTGCAAAAGCATGCTCCCTCGTGTATGTGTATGTGTACAATTAGTAATTTGGAATATGTTGACACTGACATACAATTCGTGATTATAACATATTCTTCATTTATGCTTTTTTACGGACTCTTCCGTATATCGTTTAAAAAAATTTCCTCTCAAATATATCCAGCAGTATTTTAGGCACATATTCCATACTTCACATCTATACCTAACCTACTGAGTGTATGGCTGTTTTCCAAAATCTTGTTTGGGGTTTTCTTTTGACATCTCCGGAGTACTTTTCTGGCAATAGTTAGCGAGATTATATTCACTCATATGAGGAAGATGTCTTCTTATTCTTCATCCTCGAACAATCCTAATTCCATTTCCTTTGATTCACTTAGCTCTGATGGTTTTAACTTCTTAACTTGGTTTTAACGTTTTTGAAGTTCTTGAAATATTATTTTCCATTTCCTCTATTTGCGTTGGCTATGATGAAATTTCTCCCCGTTTTCTTAAACTCCTCTCCCCCTAATTGTGCAAACTATCACGCATATATTCAATTACTCCCTGACCAACCACTTTCCAAGTTCCTTCGATCTGGAAAAAAGCCATAGTGATCCCTTTATCAAAAAAGTCTTCACTCACTGATTTATCAGATTTTCGTCCTATCAGTATTCTTCCATTTCTTGCTAAAGCCTTTGAGAAAACTTTCTTTATCCAAGTCCTCCGATATCTTGAATCCAATAACTTCCTTTCTAAGTTCCAATCTGGCTTCCCATAGCTGTAAGACTGCTGCTGTGAGGTGATTTCTGATCTTCGTTCTGCGCTCGACCAAGGTGACTTTGCGACTTTAGATTTTCTTGATTTTTCTAAGGCATACGATGTTGTGGTACACTCGCTTCTACTTTCCAAATTTATTCAAGTCTAATAGGCTTCAATGTGCACGCCATAACAGCGCTTTATCCTCTTTTCTCCCCGTGCCTTTGGGAGTGCCACAATGCTCAATTCCTGGCCCTCTCCTCTTCTCATTGTATATTAATGACTTTCCTTCTATAATACATCGCTGCTCCTTTCATCTGTATGCTGATGATCTCCAGCTAGTATAAAAAAACTAAAAAATACGCTTTTATTTTAAGATGAACTAAAAAGTAAAAAATAATTTTGAATGTAAAGTTTTATTGCTCCAGCCAGTATATGAAAACAACCTACTGTCCGAAATGTAAAATAGCGAAAAGTTCCGGTGTTAATAAAACAAGAATATAGGTAAAGAGTCCCAAGCTTTTTCAGATTGTTGGAGGGTTGGGTTCATATACTGGCTGGAGTAACAAAAACTTTACATTCGAAATTATTTTTTACTTTTTAGTTCATTTTAAAATAAAAGCGTATTTTTTAGTTTTGTTAAACTATATTTTTTATCATTCCAATTGTAAACCTCAAAACTAAAGAAGCCCAAGAAAATAGTGAATCTTCCAGTGAAAGTCCCGTCGCAATCGGATTAGCCGTTTCCGAGATTAGCCCGGAAAAACAGACAGACAGACATACAGAGAGACAAATTTTTTTAAAAGACCAATTTAAACCATATAAGCTTAGAAAATGACAATTATTTTGAAATCACAGACAGACACTCCAATTATATTTAAGGTTATATAATAAAATGGCAGCATATGCAGAACTTTTGTTATAACTTCTCTGTTTGCATTGCTCCAAAATCAACAAAAACAACCCTAATTCAATAAATGACCACATCAGCAAGAAAATGCTCTACAAATAAGCTGCAAGACATTTTTTATGTAGAATCAATAATAAAAAAGTTATAGCGCTTTAAAGCTCATCACCCCCAAATTTTTTCACATTTTTCGTCCATATCTTTTTTATTATAAATATTACGGCAAAACATTACTTACGAAAGTTGTAGATAATTTGCTTATCTAAAAAAAATACTTTTACAAAAATTCTGTAGGACTCACGGTTTCCGAGAAATAAGCAAAACCATTTTTAGCCACTCGAAACAAGATGGCGGCCGAACGTCACGCCTCCGGATCCCGAAAACTCGGTTTTATACTCCCAACCAACCTCCCTACACATTAAAAAAAATAAAATTGCTGTTTACATAAAATATTCGCGAATGTACCATTTAACTGGACTGTACTTATAATGACATAAAAGAAAAAGGCAAAGAATATTATACCATGTAAAAATCGTGATTTTAATTTAGAAGAAATTTCATTATTCTTCATTTCAATATCAAATCTCTACCAAAAATCTTTACTAGCGAAGAAAATTTTAAAAAAAATTAAATTTTTACTGGAAACTTCAGAATATCACAAGCATTGCTCTTTAATTGAAGCAACACGGCAGCCACACACAATTGGGTTAAGGTTGTTCTACGTCCAAAAGAGGAACACAGAAACCTCAAGTTATTAACTAGATAGTCTTGAAGTTAATTGGAAAAATGCTGATTACGCTAGAAAAATTGTTGTAAAATATTAAACATCTTTAATTTTAAATTTGATGAGAATAACGCGATGATGTTAGCCTTCGCCAGTGTCAGAAATGTAGTCGAGTCACGCTATGCGCATCACTATTAAATGGCGTTGTAACGATGCGCATATGAGTTCATACAGTGATGACAACAACCGCAAATTCGTTCAACTCTTGTATTGACCACTGTCATTCTTAATTACCTTTTGCGGCGTAGGACAACGTTTTTTAACGATATCAGGCATTATTTAAATTTTTGCACAGGATGTTCTTCATCGTAAGCATTGTTCCGTGTTTCTGTAATTTTCAATAAAATGTCTCTTCTTGGGCATTATGTTTTTGGGTCAAGCCGACAATGTATATGAAAACATCACACACATTCTCTGCAATATTACTATGCCCAATTTCGCTTGCAGTATTGCCGACCAAAAAAGATGATACCTACCTGGACAACGTCTGGAAATCCCTGAAAATGAAAAACACGAAGAGAAGCTGCACGAAAATTCCAATCGGATTCGTAATTTTGTTTTTAATATGGAATAACAGTAAATATTTAGCTCAATCCAGTTTGAAGACAATTTACAACTTAACACATTTCTCCCGTGGTGATTTGCATAAAAATCACTAGCAGCAGATATATCTGAAGAGCCGATCGCCAGTCAAATCCGGAAATCTATTTTTAGTGAAGATCTACGTTTGTCCACTCTTGAAGGTGTCTACTCAACTCATATCTTCAATAAAAATTTTTTTTTGCTGTTTTCGAAACTCGATTTTAATACCTGCGTCATGTCATGACTGACTTTCGCGAAACCTATAAGCACAACAAATATACCTAAGAAATCATCACCACAAACAACATTTGTTCGTACATATAGAAACACAGTATTCAGTAGCCATAAGGCACCACCCGTTGAAATAGGTAAAGGTTAAAAGCTGTTACCTTGCACCTTCCAACTTCTTCACGTGTGTATGGTTGTGTGTCTCTGGGATCGTATGCTTTTGTAATTGCCTGGAAATCCCTAAATTAATTTTTTTTTTAGCTTTTCGTTGTTTGTGCATTATAAAATTTGCCATAGGAAAGAGAAATGGGATAGTGCATTCGAGGGGATTATGCATGATTACTGTTTGTAAATTGGTCTCTAGCAGCGGAATACAGCAATTGAGCTGGTATTAGAGTCGGCTTTAGGTAATTGTCGTGCTGTTGGTAAGCGTGACTTAACGAGTTTTAATGCTGGATTTGCGACTGCGGGAATTTTAGATGAAATAAAGCAAATTTCAAATAGGGAAAAATTTAAGGTTTCGCGATTTAGAATTTTTTGTTTGTTATAGGACCAGTGGCGGGGAGGTGGTAGTAATGTGTTTTTAACATGTCACATTAGGTAATGGATTTTAATATCATGAATAACGTGGAGATTAACATCAGAACTTTAAAAATATTTTCGAAATGAAGGGGTAGATAGTAAGAATTAAAAACTAATGGAAAAATGGGATTTACATTGGGTATGCAAAAACTGTAGCAGGATAGAGCATTCTTCAAATTAACATTAATTTGCACATACCGCTTAATAATTAATAATCATAATAAGTGGAATGTAGACATCTCTATCGTAAGACCCATGACAACACATGAAGCCTTAGTGGTCTAGAGCCTTCCACGTACCCCCCACCATTACTATAGTGACTCTGGCGTCGGGGCATCGAGACACAACTCGCTGGAGTGTAATGCCACCTGAAACGAGTTGAATCCCATCAACTAACCGATGACATGCGTTGATGGAGCGGGGAAGGCTATGACAGGAGGAATCAGGAATGTAAAGAGGGATGAACAAAGAAGGAAAGTTATGCCGGGATTCGAACCCGAGACCTCTGGGAAGGTATCCAGGAGCCTTACTCCCTAGACTACCGAGGCTATTGTATCTGTTCATCTTGATTCATGTTCTGGAGCTGTTCACATCTCGTTCAACGTGGTACCATCATATTTTTAATTAGAGGAACTAGTCTTAATCCCTGCGCTGTGGCTGAGGACGAATGATCATCTGGGCAATAGTTTTCAGCGGGAGCATTCTACTGTACTATTTTGGAAGAGATTCCGGAATAGGGAATGCTATTGGATTGCTATTGCCAGTGAAGCTCTCAAAAGGTAAGCACTCTTCCGTGAGCTTTAAGAGGCAAGTTAGTTCGTTCTTCGTAATACTGGACTCATATATTACACGAAACGGTCCCAAGACAAAGGTAGGTGCAGGTGACCGGCGTCGGTAGCTGCCGAGGAAGTAAGGCGCCCAACTGCTATCCTAGAGGTCCGTGGCTCGAATACACTCCGCGACAAGGTCCTTCGTCTTTCCATTTCTCCCACCTATTTTGTTTCATTCTTGCCTTCTCTTTTTAAAAAAAAGTCTTTCATTTATTTTCTCCTGAGGGGATATGGGGCGAAATCCCAAAGTTTAGTGAAATGAACAATTTGGGCACCTTGACTACTGTCCTTCAAACATAGGTGTATGCCAAATTTGGTATGCACCAATGAGACGTTTAGATAGGCCTATGTTAACAAGCGGATTTGTATTCTTGCCGATAGACAAGCGACAATCAGAGCGCCAGTGTCTTATAAAACTAAGCTCCAATCAGTTCGGGAGCTGGAGCTGTTAACCACCTCTTGACAAGCTGAATATTCTCAATTTGGCCCCCAAAAGCAACGAAAAGGTCGACGTCTTGTCCAGGCAGGGTTCTGTCACTGTATTTACTCGCCTGCTCTAGACGATGGAGACCCCTTACCTGAACGGACATGTGTGGGCAATAAATCTGTAAGCAGACTTGCTCAAGCGGTCTGGCCTACAAATCTTAGGTTTACGGGTTTTCAACGGAATACAATAAGTCCAATTGGCTGACGACCTCGATACTTATGGACCTGATATGACACCTTATTAAAAGAAAGAAGACTGGCCAGCACCAAGTGGCAGTTAAAAATAGTGTTTTTGACCCTGACTATTGGCCTTATAATAATCTCAATTTCCGAGTCTCGGAGAGAGGCTCACTTCTAGCCTAGATAATAGTCGACATTTTGGCTTCCAACTATGTTCCTATGTTTGGGAACCCAGACGAGAGTCACATTACGCTTTCTGCCGAGCTTATCGAGTGCATCTTTACCAAGCCTAGAGCTCTTGTGGTGGCTTGGATGTCTATGAAAATTCCAATGCTGCATCCTAATGTGGTTTCCAGGTTCATTGTCTGAGAGGCCTTCAGGATTTCCAATAGCTTAACTGGAAAGATGCTAACATGAATGGCAATGAACTATTGGTGGTCTTTGGGTAGATTCCTGCCGGGACGCTGATGCTTTGGAGCCGTCAGTGAATATCAGTAGATTAAACTTTTTCATGACATCTTCGTTTCTCTACCCTCTTCTTGAGACCATTTCGACGGCTAAGCCCTTCGCGGAGGTCAATCTGGAGGAAGGTAGGTAGGTAAGCAACTGTAGCCTCGGGAAGCAAGTGCAAGTTGTTGTTATGACAATAGGATCCACAACCTTGGTTTTCTTAGTAAGGCCACTGCACGTTGCTAGATTTTTAACGTGAAGGTCGGAAGGGAGCATGTACAAGAGACCATGTTTAGTACAGTAAATAAAAACAGTGCTAGCAACCTATGGAAAATTTTTTTTTTGAAAACTATTACGGCGCGGCTTTAAAATTACATATTCCCGGTATTTTTTTGATAAAGTAGAACATTTAGTTCCTTATTCCACTTCCCCTTCGCCCAAAGGTGTTTTTTCTGAAAATCAAGAAAAGTGCCTGTTTTCAAACGCGTTTATGAGGTATTAAATCGAACCTCACCTCGACGGGTCCCGAAACTTAAGGTAGAGGGGCGGCAGTCCAGGTCTACTTCCCAAGCTTTCCCAAAGACTACCTATGATACCAAAATAAGATAAGAGCTCTAAAAACCCGTAACCGAAGTCGGGAATCATTATCCTGACACGATTACGCCGCTTGACCATGACCAATATGACAAGCCAAGTAAATATAATCGGAACACTTCCTAGACTTATCAATGTCTTATAATGTACTACGACATGGGAACGGTCTGGCCTAACTCTTTTTGAGCCTTACGTTGGAGAAAGTAATCCGAGATTTGGGTGTGATAGGAGGAGACGCTATCATCCAGCCAAACAATGGTTTGCACCGTCGATATACACACATGGTAGCTGGTAGGACTTCGGACATTTAGCTCGTATCAGAGAATAGGAGTCTGCTCGGAAAGCTGGTTTAGGTATAGATAAATATTTAAATTAGAGAATGCAATGTAGACCAAATCCCTCACTGGAATATGGCGAAGACCTGCACGTCCAAAGTTTAGGGCTGCCGAATTACGAGAGGTCAAGATGGGATTCCGATTGTAGAGTCGTCAATACCCTGAGTTAATGTTTGTTGTCGTGGGGTTTACGGACCTTGTCTTATTCTCTATCCTTCGAGCTAAGCTTACTACCAGATATCTGACCATGACATGGACGACATGACGGACTGGTAGTACAAAGGGTGACACATGAGCTTAGACTTACACATAAAAAAAAGCAGCTTACTCCAACATAAAATGTATGCTCGTCCAAATTTATCTTTGTTACAATTTGGCAAGGAGATCTCATTTCATTGTTGACGAAACTACTTACAAAAATTTTTACTTATATTTTCATACACCAGAACATGAGATTGAACTATTCTTTCAATCCACTGCCTACGACCAAGTTGTTTTTAGAAAGGTTGAGGACCTTATTAATTATTCAAAAATGTATGTTTGTGTAAGTCATCGTTCTCTACCTCATAGTGCTTTAGTACATGAATCATTAATCGATTTGGATATAATTTAAATGACCACAAAAACATCTCTGAATTGAAGCCTTTAATAAATAATTCCGAAATTGTTGAAATTATCAAAACCGCCACTAGTTGTCTACTGCGGTTTTTGCTGGCGCATGCATGTGTAGTGACAGGGGTAATTAGGGGAATCCCCTTTCACACAAAATTCAACACTTGACCTTGAACTATGAAACCTCAACATAAATCTGTTAGGACGACGAAGTAAGCGCATATTAAAGTGAAAGGTAAATCGAGATAATTAGTTCAATAAATTGATTATCATTAAATTAATGCTCGTTAAATATATGTATGTTTGATAAATGCCAAGGTTTACATAGTATGTGCTTTTGCACGTGGGTAGCGAATCTGTTGGGACTCCAAAAAAAAATGGGATTTATCAGATTACTTAATGGAGCTTAGCAAAAATACACAAACGATTCGATAAAACATTTATTTGTATTGGATTTTAATTATCTATAATTTTGCTTGCTGTCAATGTTAGTTAACCAACAAACATTCAACTCGTATGTTACGTGTAGTCAGAGTATCGTTTACCAGAGCCACAAAACATGTTTGACCCATTTCCTCATAGTTTAATTAAAAATCAATCAAACATTAACAAAATATTTTCACATGATCAAAATTGGAGATTTTTTTTTCTGCGCCACCATCGTCATAATAACAATTTTCTCACAAAGATCGATTATATAACTGCGGCAAATCCAGACTCGTCGAGAGGTGTATATACCATTGATATACCGATGCCAGTATAGGTGAATATCGCGTAGCAATATAGTTTTCGCTCCTTAAGGCGAACTTACCTGAACCCGTAGCCAATTCGCTGCATTATTGAGGAATTATGGCAATAAAATCGCGCGGCGAACACTTGTTTTAATTAGCGGTTTGCTTTTGCAGTTCTGTCCGCTAAAAACTCTCCCAATTGATCCAATTAATGACGGCTTTTTTATGATGCTGATAAGCACTTACGCTATGATGTAATAATATTAACACAATTTATTTTTGGAATTATGTTTTTAGCGCCAGGACAGATGGGGAGGGATTTATCTACTATAAAATGGGATTAAATTAACTGTGTGTGAAAAGTTTAATAGGAAAGTTTTACGTTCTCCACCAAAAGTGGAAATCGAAAAATGACTGCAACGAATGACCAAAAGTTTGTCTGACTTTATGCAATTCAGTATGAAAATTATTATCAATTTAATCATTTTTGTATATAGCGACCACGAGAATTTCGTTTTGGAGCATTATATTTTGTCTGCGGAAGTAATTCTTCTCTGAAATTTAACTTTTTCAACTTTAATTGCATTCGAAGAGCCGCGAGTCACAAATTTTGCTTAGATATGATACACCCGCCACGACCTTTGTTATTTCATCGATTATTATAAGGGAATACTGAAAGTTGAGAGTTCAGTGTCGTTGCATAACACCAGCATTCACGCAAAAGTCACGAATTATTATGCATAATACCTGGAGAAGAGTGCTTGAAGTTTCTTTAAGAGAAAATTCACGTGAGAAAAATATTTTTTAAATCGACATTTTTTGACATTAAATACATAATTTTAAAAATAAAAAAACCCGGATAATTGCAGAAGTGGACAGAGGAGTAAATGAAGTCATTAAATTGTGCACTTTATACGCTTCATAAATGCAGCACATGTCAAACTAGAATATGAAGACTGCTTTTAGGCCTACTTCAAGTCGTCATAATCAAAACGTCTGTCGTCAACAATTTCTAGACGACCTCAATTAGAGTTTTAAATTTATTAAATGTTGACACTTTAAACTACTTATTTTTTATTTTTTGTTTTTATTTTTGCTGGAGTGGATATGTGTTCAAACTTGTTAAGAATTGATTCAACATATTTCACATGGATGCTCCTTATCTTCTTATGCTCCTAATTCATCTATTTAGATTATTGGATGCATGAAGTATTTCCTCTTTGGCATTTGTGTAAAATTTAAAAACACTTTGTCTATTTAAATCGTATTAGCTCCGTTTACTGAAAGGTATCTGATGTATAGACAAACTGCAACAGGAATTTGAGACAATTGAATCTTGAACTGACATGGACCACTTTCTTGCATTTAAAAATTGCAACTTTAATCAATGTCTACGTACTTTTATTAGAGCATTCCATACCAGACTAGGAAGACTGTTTCAAAAAATCTTTGAATATTGGTCGAGAAAATGACCAGAGGATCAACATCAACCATCTTCACTCGATGAAGTTTATAGTAAGGGACCTAATTATCAACCTATCATGTTTCCAGACTTTGGGTTTTAAATGAAATCTTTCTGGTATGTTCAGAGTCGATTCAAACCAGGTTTGGCCGTAAATGATAATGATCATCGTTTTACTTGAATATATGTACATACGAAACGTTTAGTCTGAGTTCGATTTGCGGGGCGAAGCTGTTTTAGGTAAGGAAATGAAAGAGAGTAGTAGATGGAGCAAAACTCAGGGGATATTATTCATACCCACGAAACAGGAGATGCAATTCTCAGACAGATTAGATGTATAGCTGGGATCATATATGCTGGATTTAAATATGAGAATTGTGGAGACCAATTTAGTAAGTGTGAAAACTTCCCTCCTACTCTTCATTGACCTTTCTGAAAGATTGTGAACAATTGGAGAAAAACTTCACCTACTGGTAGAACAGCTGAAACCAGCGTAGGAGTTAAAGAGCATCAACGACATTGCACCGATTTTTAAGCATATAGATATGAAACTTGATATTGAAACTTTTTAAACGGAACTAAACACGATTTCGATTTGATAAACAGTGGCGAAGAACAATTCCATTTAAACAACCAAACTGCCGATATTGGGCACCAGAAGGAGAAAAACCGCGATTGAAGCACCAAAAAACCTTGTAAAGCCTTAAAGTGACCATTTGGGGCGTTCTACCCACAAATGGAATAATAGAACCATTTTTCTTTGAAAATTGGCGTGATGGTTACCGCCGCATGGTCTGAGACGTTGGTCCAGCGCCCAGAACCCTTCTGTGGCATCTCATGGTCCACCTCCAGAGGAGTGGATTAAGGGACTAAACCTAGCCTAATGGGAATCAGTCCCAGGTCTTAGGTGTAAGATCTTATAAGACCCTTTGCCTTTAGGGGCATTATCACTATAACAGAGCGGACCTAAGGTTGTTGGTAGGTTATCTGACTGGCCATGTAGGGCTGCGGTATCACCTCCACAACCTAGGACAGTCTCAAGAAACAGAATGCCGACTCTGCATGGAAGGCGACGAGACTTCCACACATGTTCTCTGTGAATGTCCTACTCTGATCTGGCTTTGAAGAAGAACGTTTATCAGAGAGCTTATGAGCCCCGCTCAAGTCCGGTCTTCTTCAATTAAATGTAATCCATGGAAATAGTCTAGCAAAAAGAGCGTGGGCACAATCAAGGATGCTAATTAATATTAGTTGCCTGAAGTACTCAAATAGCGCTGGTGTTTCAGGCAAGGACGAATAACTCTTTCTAGACACCAACAATCTATATTTGAGCAGAGAGTTACCTCCTAGTTTTGACCAGTCATGTCACACGTTTTTGTGGCTCGTGCCTATCATTGATAGTTTGTGGCTATTATTATGACTATCAGCTGGGCTGGCTTCATGTAAGGTGATCGGTGATTATCACCAATCACTTATACAGATTTCAGTTCATGGATGGCGACTGTCACCTGCCAGAATCACCAAATTGGTGGTGACAAGAAATTGTTGTCACTGAAGTATTTTTTAATGTTTCAGTGGGAAGTTAATAAACTAATAAATATTGTTGAATATATTAGGGCAATTCCAAATCATGGTACAATTTATGGAGCAAAACTCCGATATTTTACCAAAAGATAAAGGGAAAGAAAAATTAAATAATTTAGGGCAAGAGTTGAGAAACAATTTTTAGTTTTACATACATTCACCGAGTTTACCAATGTTAAGATTCTCATGCCAAAATTGTCTAATTATCGCAATTTATGTTATATGTATGTAAAACTAAAAATTTCAATTATCGATATCTCAAAAACTAAGCGAGATATCGAAAAATTTTATTTATCATTTTCGGCACCCCAACTCAAAAAAAATATCATTAAATCGCGGCGCCTCACAGTGGTCACTTTTGTCGATCTGAGCGAGCGAAATTATTTTATCTGATAAAACATATAATTAACGCTTGGGAAAATTTACGAAAAGTTAGAAGACTAGTTTAAGTGAATAGTTTGTAAATATTGAAGGATATATTGCTGAAAACACTTAATAATGCGTTAGTTTTATTATCCACTTTTGTTTCATTGTGCAAAACGTTAAATACGGCTTCTCGTTGTGCTCCGTACTTCAAATCTAAAAACGTACATAACATCTAAAGTTGCGAAAAGTTGCAGCTAATTTTAATCTAAAACAATTATTAAAAAGTCATTTGACAACTTTATCTAAGTACCTCGACCAATACACTCCAATAAGAAAAGTTTTACTTTATCAAATTTAACAATATTAAAAAAATAAGTAAATTGTAAAAGCACTTTTTAAAGCTATAAATATTTACTAATAGTCAACAAATTCTTATTATTCTTAGACTATAAATTGCTTACTTACTTATTTTTATAGGATCCATAGTGAAAACAAAAAAAGGCTCTATTCAGCGTACAATCAATTATTAAAGTGAAGATGACAGCGAGCCATGGTAAGTGCGAGCGTGTCAAGACTCACGTTTATTGTAGCCTTACCTGACTCCCCGTTCGATGTTAAAAAGTTTTAATTTTTAGATTTATTACTCCCAGATATTCAAGCTTATTTTTATGTAATAAAAAGCTTCAAAATGTCCAATCGGATTTTTTACTTTAGCTCACTCAGATTGGCAAAAGTGACCACTGTGCGCCTCGGATATCGTAATTGTGCCAAGAAAATGCACACATTTCCCACTTTTTAGTCTGAAGTTAGCTTCAGTTGATTTTCGGTGATTAATTTTAAATGATCGCTTTACATGAATAATCACTTTGTAGTGATCACTCCTGGCAATCACCGAAATGATAATCACCTATCACCTTACATGAAGCCAGCCCTGTTTTGGCATTCCAAGCACCCAGTCACAATAAAGTTTTCGGTTTGCCAAAATTGAGACTGCAAAATTTGTCTCAAGTTGAGACTCACCACACACTTGTGATTTTGTTGTGACGGGTATTAATCTCTTTTCTTACTTTTCGTCCAACACAATACTCGGTTGAGTTGATTTCACCATCGTTTACAAACTGAACAACTAGATTGTGGAACAACCTACCACAGTCAGTGATTCCAAACCTCCTTCAAGTCCAGCTTCCAGATTCCCGGTAACTTATCTTATTCTTCAAAGTAGGCCTCATTTGAAGAAACACACATATGGCAGCATTTTCTTCAAGTGAAATGCTTGCTATAAGCGCGTCCGCTTATCCTTGATGCACTACTGTAGTGGACTGATTCAACCAGCTGCTTAAACAAACTTTTTGCCAGATCGCGCTCATGTTAAACATAGGTTAGGTTAGGTGAAAGGCTGCTTCCGGATCGGACCATCGGATCGGAGGCGCAATTAGTGCTTTGGCACGCTGTTTTGATGCCACGTACTCGTGTACCTTAGACCGGTTCTACACGTTCAATTTTCTGTTCAAGTTTGCGATGTTTAATACTTTTTTTAGCTAGAAATTTGGTCTTGAATTGAACAGCTGGTAAACAATAGAGTTGAAACGAACTTGTGTCTATACTAATATCAAATTTATATATAATGTGATTGATTTGAATTTTAGGCATTTATGTCAAATTTATATCAAATGTGATTGATGTGGAGAAGAGGATATTGTTTGACTGTCACAGATATGCGTTTATACCTATACTCCTACGCATATATCCACATTCATAAAAAAGTTGAAGGCAAGATCAAAAGTTGAATAGAAATTTCTGTTCAATTTTTTCTTGCTTTCCATTCTATGTTCAAGAAAATGTCTCTTCTAATTTTGCAAACGAGCGAAAGAGAAGGAAGTGTTGAACATCGCAAACTTGAACAGAAAATTGAACGTGTAGAACCGGTCTTACACTGAAAATCTGAGCTTTTAAAAGTGTTTTATTTCAAAACGCTTAAAACGTTTTATTTTGACGTCACCCATTTGATTAACATTGTCGACACTTTGAAAACACTTAAAAGCGTTTAAAAAATGTCAACAATGTTAGTCAAATGGGTGACGTCAAAATAAAAAGTTTTAAGCGTTTTGACATAAAACACTTTCAAAAGCTGAGATTTGCAGTGTAGGTTCAGTGGTAATTTGGTCAGCTGTGGCAGATGCCTAAAGCCATTCTGTGGAGTTTAGGAAGCTTATAAATGATTTTACCTCTAGTCAGATCTTTCTGATCTGATCTCTAGCCTAGTCTTCCAGAACGTTACTGTCTAGTGTGGGCAGAGTGGCTTTAGCTGAGACCGGACATTTACACAGGAAGCGAACAAGTGTTTCCCTCTCGTTCGTCTTCTCAGAGCTACGGGATGTCCAGTTCGGCAGCATTGTCTCCGATGGGCTAATGTCCTGTGACGATTGCAGTGATTCTGACAAAACTTCGCCGGGGTCTGTTTATTAGGTCCACTTGTTTTTGTTGTTGTCAGCGGCCCAAATCGCCCTAGAAATAGTGCAGCTCTCTAGTCTTCTGTTTGACTAGCAACAGTTAGACACCAAAAACTAAGTTTACGACCCCCGGCTATGGTGCTATTAACCATTTCAATCTCCGAACCCCGGAAATCCAGGTAGTTGGCCAGTTTTAGCAAGGCCTCTGACCTCGTCCTGCCTTCTGTCTGTGCCCAGAGGAGATCGTTAAACGACGGTGGAAAAACTACCCACTGCCATGCAGCCCTTCACACGGTCACTTTATGTCTTGGCTTGGTAGGCCCGATCATATTAGCCAATCCCTTTAAGGACAGCTTCCAGTAAGTTCTTGGTGGCCAGGTTATGATAGCACTTGTATCAGTCCAAGATAGACGGGTTACGTTTTCTCTCTACCAATCCTACCCACCTCAACTTTGCATCACTCCACTAAATTGGAGCGCATGATAACTGAGCTTAGGGCTCCTGACTACCTATGAAAATTCCAATGCTTCATCCTTAAGTAGGTTCTAGGTTAATTGTTTGGCAAGCCTTCAGAATCGCCAGTAGCACCGGTTGAAAGATACCAGCGTGCGTCGGAAAATACCAGGGCAGAAAACTGTTGATGATCTCTAAATATACCCGTGTCCCTACGCCTTCTGATGTTTTGGAGCTGTTGACGAATATCCGCAGATCACACTACTTCAAAGAGTTTCCTTTTCTCTACTCTCTACCAAACTAAAGGTCAATCTAGGACGAAGGTAGTCTGTGGTTGTTGCAGCCATAACCTCGGGTTGACATTCCAAGATGGTTCTAGGACCTTAGGGTCGAAACTACTCATGCTCTAACATACGAGTAAATAACACTTGTAGTTACGGAATTTGAATCCACTAAAGGGAGAGTCGCCATGTGTAGTCTATTGTGAATTATTCCCTTATCCCTTTTATTACCTATTGTGATATTCTTTTTGAAATGAAATTGTTTTATGGAAACTCTGGTCATGAAAAATGGTCTGTAGAAAGTATGTTCATCAAGTTCACTCATTACGGGCACGAGCATCATCGACTAGACTGAAAGTGAAGGTGCATAATTTCTGTTAAATCTGTTTATGACGAATACTTTGTCCTGAATACAGGACGACTTTCAACATATCAATGGCTACTATAAAAACCTGCATCTGTCACCTTTAACTATTTCTAAATTGCACTGCCCACGGCTGTATTTACGGAAGCACAACTACTGTTTGCGGTAATTGCTTTCAGCAATAATTTTATCAAGGCTACCTGTGTTATAACGGTGTTCTAAAGCAGCGCTGACATGCTCTATATGCAGATCGTCCCAAATATTTTCTAATCTAATATATCGGAAATATTCCATTGGCACAAGTTTTCGCCTTTCACATTCTCGACTGATTCTATCGATCGATCGGCAATCTATAATCAGCTATACCTGCTCGATATTTGCCTCTCCCCCGGGCACTACTACCGTCATCGGACGGAAGCGATTAGCTGCAAACAAATTTAAGTCGTCATCAACTTAAGTCCAGTAAGTTTCGTTGCTTGTTGTTCTTGTTCCTCGAACATTTTCCAAATTTCAGGTAATTCAATTTGTGTTATTTTTTTATTGCTTCTAGGTCAATTTTGTTTTGTTTTCCTGTTGGATTGCTTTGGCAAGACCGCCAAACACCCGTTACTGGAGCAACACCAGTGGCGGCGCGCTGTGTTTCTTTTTCTGGTTGCATCACCATATTCACGATGCCGGGGAAATTTTCCCGCTTTCGGCTTGAAGGTAACTTCTTAATGAGTTTCACCGACAGGAATTGGGTTGACAAAGGCGAGAACGTGGAATGTATATATAACATCTAGAAATTTTTACCTTATTACCTGCAAAATGTTTGTAGGTAAGAAAAATAACGACGAGAATTTATCTTCTGTCAAGCATAAAACGATCCCTTGTCGGTGGTTTTTTAGAAAGCATCGCAAATAATAATAATAATCATTTGCAAAGATACTTTCGGGAGTTTTCCCCATTTTGAGGAAGTAACTTGCTGGAAAAGTAACCTCAAAAGTTGGCGTCAGACGGCATGGGTACAAGAAACTTTTCATCATCTTAAATTGACAGGTTGACAATTTGACATGGGTGTTGGTTGGTAGGTGTAGGTGCAGGGGTCTTGTAAGCTTCAACTTGATAAAGTTTCTCTCTCTCTAAATCCAAAAAGTTTATGAAATTTAATTTCTAATTTAATTTTCTTAATGCGACTTGTGATTTGATCTTGTGCTTAGATGCTGGAGATGCATTTTACACATACTACGCGAAATCTGATGCTGAGAGGTGTGCGGGTGGCGAATTCCACCTTTTATCACTTCACTTTTAGCTAAGATTAATGCGGATGACACTGCTTTAATGGGATTTTAACCGTGTCTAACATCTCTGGATAAATTTTAGAGGAGCACTTGCGGCATGCTTTCTTCTTCTTCTTCGTCGTCGTCGTCTATGCACCGTTAAAATTAAAATGCCGTAACATCAAGGCCACGTATGTATGTTTTCTTGGGAAGCACCAAAGACGGTCGCCGTTAATAAAAGTTAATTAATGGATCACGATTAACTGCTGAGTTGGTAACATTCTTTAAGACTGGTCCAGGTTCTTTTTGCAAAATGAAAAACGACTAGAGATTTATGGCTTGATATTAACTGCGAAATGGCGTAGGTAGGAGTTTATTTTTACCGCGAAATCACCATTTATTTTTTTTTTAAAGTGAAATAAAAGAATTCTTTTAATTAAGGTGATGATATTAAAACAGTTTGTGCTCCTTTCAAACCACGTGTTGCTATTTCTCGGCATGTTATTCGAAACTTAAATCCCAAACAGTGGCGCGGCATTAAACAATTAATATCGTTTCCAACTTGATTTATCTACACTATGTTTATTCATATCTTTAGATATATTCCTTCGTGTTTTATGTCGCGCAAAAAAGGCAAAGGCTTTCTCTTGTCGCATATTCTATCTCCCAAGCCAAATAGAAAACTGGAAACATGAATCCACACCACTTGCAGTGGCTATAAAAAAATAAAGTGTTGATGGCGTCTGTTGTTCCACCTGTAGTATAGCTGAAGCGTGGTGCTACTGTCTTTTCTCAGGTTTCGGAAAGTTTTAATAAAACAACATTTTTGGAGCAACGATAAGGTTATCCATCTTCTAGAAATTTATGTGTATCCAAAGAAAAGAAAACATAAAAACGCTGTCGCATGATGGTGAATACTGTTTCTGCATATGCGTGGGTGATATTATTGTAAAGATGCTCTATGGGAAATATGCTTCCATAATATTATAAAAGATTTCGTGTTGACTAGGGGTAAGATTGATTGAATTCTAGAGTTTTCCACAGATATGGAAGAGTCCCCATAAAATTCTTTGAATATCGTGATGTTTTCAGAAATGTTGAGCAATATATTTTGTCTATATCCGTTTGTGAGACAATGGGATATTGCTACCTTAAAGAAACAGCTTAGTTAATGGATTTAGCTGTTGGATTGATATACTAAAACCTGTACCAATATGTTTTGGCTTGTTGCTATTCTAGATGAATTTGTGGACTTGTCGGAAGTTCAGGGCCATATGAAATCAATTTATGCGAATAAGGCTGGTGCCGAATGAGTCACTTTTTAATGGTAGATACTAGTAATATTTAGTTTAGCGCAATAACGACTAAGTTTTGATAATAAATTAGGAATTTTTAATTGATCCTGGAAAAACTAATAATTTTTAATGGAAGTACAAAAATTTATTAATTTCATACCATCACGGCTTTCAAGCAAAGTGCAATCTCACAGAAGGATATGTCCATCTACCTATACACACATAATGAAACAATTAGAGAGCTAAACATGTTGAATGTAATTATTCAATAACGCACAAAATATTGCTTTAATCATCTAAATTTAATTTGTAGCTTTCAAAAAAGTCCCAATTGATGTGATTCACTTACGCCAACAAATAATTCAGTCGAGAAACCACTTCTTACAAGCACTTTCTGGAATAGGATTTAGCGTCTATAAGGAATTTTGCATTATGACTTTAACTGACTCAAAATAGCCTCGCGAATAGACATTGGTACAAACCTTAAAAACATCTTTACAAAAACTAAATGTCAAAAGTCCCATCGACCATGCTACTCCTAAAAATCTTAGTGAAGGTCAAAACTAGAAAAAAAAATAACAGGTTTTAGCAAATATCTCTTAAATGGAAAGTTTTATTGCAAAAATTGATATAATAAAAATTGTAGATCATGCAATTTCCTACAAAAAAGATGATAATATTTTTTTTCAGGCGAATAAGATTTTGTAGGATATTGCGATTTCGAAAATTGCAAATATTGATATGGTTTTTCTCTTTTGACCTTTAAGCGCAAATCTAATTCGTGGAGGCTTTTAGTATTTCATTTATAATGTTGCTGTTAAGATTTGTACTAATTTTCAACTGGGAGGGAATTTTTACCAGAGTTTGAAAGTCTATTTTGCTGAATTATAGATAGATTGAACTTTAAAAGTTAGAGAGTTCTATTAGTCCAGTCAAATAGGCAAAAAAGGGGTCAACCTCGGAATGAGAGGTAATAAGCGGAAAATTTGTATGTACTTTTGTTTTGGCATTCTAAATGATGTGTCAAAAGTCTCATGTAATCTCGTGTCCGCGTCTTGAGATATTAGAGGTCAGAGATTACCAAATTCAGTTTTTCGCAAATATCTCTTAAATTATCGGCTTTACGCAAATTTTGGTCAAGTAAAGTTTGTTGTATTTATATACCATGTTGAATGCAACACAACTATGCCCTTGTGCTACGTTATTATAATTTTTTTGAAGGTTGATAGAGGTATGCCCTTTAGATCATTTAGCGCATTTTATTTTATATGTAGCTTCAATGTCGTAATTTTAGATTTGGGTAGAGGTAAAAGGCACATGGGGTCATAGCAGGCGAGTCTGGTGCATGGTCGAGGGCAGTTTTTCGCTAAGAACTCTTGCAGAATGATATCCATGAAGGAGTATGCATTGTCGTGATACAAAATATATCAATTTTAATCCCAAAAATCTACCAGTTTGGAGATAATATTCATGCGCAAATGGTTAATGACGTATAAACACTATTATTTATTCACATTTTGTTTCTTTTTAAAAAATTTGGAGCGCAAAGAAATCTGTCAGTATAACCCCGATTTTGTATCGAATTCGATCGGGGTTTTTGGGTATGGCTTGTTTTCGAAGCATCATTTCGAGGATTGTTGGATTGTTTGCCTAACGTACTCGTACCCACATTTATTTTTGCCAGCTGCCATCCATTTCATGAAGGTGTTTCGAGATTACTTACATAATCGATGTCAAAAAGTATGGCTACAAAACTCAATTTCGGATTCTTTACCAATCACACGCGATGTTTCCCAGGGTTCCATACTAGGACCTTTACTTTTCACTATGTATATACAGTATTGGCCAATACTAAAGCACTTCCCTTCAATATTTCATATATTTTCCCGATATTAGTGGCTTTTTAGCGGGTCTTCGACTGAATAATCCAGCTTCTACGGGTCTTCGTCGCAATGTTCTCTGGCTTATTCCATAGTTGAAATCTTTAGGAAGTTGTGCTGAGTATATGTCAAGATTTAAAGATGGTCCGTTTTAGCAAAGAGTCGTCCGTCAGAATGAAAACGTAAAACCCGGCTCGTTGCCTTGTACTTTTTTATCATTCACGATATTACTGACCGTTAATCATTTAGAGCCTAAAGTTAAGGCAGTCGCTATGGCAAGTTTTCCATTGAATTGAGGGGGGGTGCTTTAGTTTTGTCCACTGGTAGAATAATTTATCATTTCATTGTATAGTTTGAATTGTAAGACTGGAGTATATATTATAATTTTTGAATTTTTTTTATATTTTAGATATATAAATAAATATTTAGATATAAATTTTGTAATATTGGATATTTGTTTTTATTAACTTTTTATTAAAATAATGAAAAATTTATGAAATATTGAAGGGGGGTGCTTTAGTATTGGTCAATACTGTAAATGATCTCAGCAGTGCTGTGACAAATTGTAAGCTACACATGTATGCTGATGATGTCCAAATTTATTTAAATAGTCCCATTGGATTGGTAGAGAACTGTGTATACAACATCAATGCCGATCTTGAGCGTATTTATCATTGGTCTCTATCCAACCACTTACTACTAAATGCCACTAAATCCTGTTGCATTCCAATGTACGGGAGTCCATTAGACTCTTCATTCCTTCCACCCATCATCCTTATGAACACGTAGGTACTTACCTTAGCAATTACGAGTCAAAAATCAAGGTGCCTATCTGAACTCGCAATTAACCTGCTGTGGTCAAGTTTCTAATACCCTATCTAAAATATATGGCAATTTGCGCCGCCTGTGGCTATACGCCTCTATTCTGCCCATAGAAACTCGATCAAAGCTAATCAAAACTATAATTTTACCGTATTTCACTTTCGCCAGCTTGGTCTTTCCTTCCCTTGATGCCTCATGTCGTGATAAACTGAATGTAGCATTTAATGATTGTACAAGGTTTGTTTATAATCTTCGCCGATTTGACCATATCAGTCCATATCGTTCTTCGATTCTGGGTTATCCCTCAAAGCAATGTCGATTGTTTACAAACTCTTTCACTCTGACCGTCCATTATATCTCCATGAATATCTTCGAGTCGGTCGTACGACTAGAAGAACACTACTTATTCTACCTAGATTCTCCCATTTAGTTGCGCAGAGATTTTTTGTTCATTCTATTCAGTTATGGAACAATCTACCTGCTGATATACAAAGTGCTTCAGGAAACGTCTCTTCACTTACTTAAATAGTCAATAATATTCCTAAAATCTCAATTCTTGTTAGTATTCTTTTCTTTTTTCATTTTTATTTTATTTGTTTTGTTTTAGTTCTTAGTTTAAATTTCCTTTAACTATTTAACCTTTCTTTTTTTTTATATTTATATATATTCTTTTAAATATAGACACAAATTTACTACGTTTGGAACCAGTCGCCGCTTTTCATCCTCAAAATATCAATTAAATTGCTATGAATGGACTTATAAGACATGTTCTTCTTCAACTTGCTTCATATCATTCATACGATCGTGGGTTCGACATCCACGACTCACCCTAGATCTTCTGCAATATTTTTGACGATTCGGCACACGAATTTCGTTTGGAACACCAAAATTTTTAGTTGAACTAATTTTTGCATTGAAAAAATCGGGGGGTATGTAAAGGTACGAATAACATAAAAAAAGTTCTGTATAGAGGCCATTCCTATAAGAAAGAGCACGGTTCTGGGAGCATGACCTTTTTTCGGGCAAGAGAAGCGTGGAGTGTCCCTGCATGCATCATTTGCCCAAAAAGAGCTCGTGCTCCCAGAACCATGGTCCCTCGTGTAAGCATGGCCACAGAGTGGCAGACGATGCTCCAATTACAGCGTACTCGAAAAAAATAGCAATAGCTGTATCGTGCGTCTTTAAAATGGTAAATTTCTCCTTACACAGTATGTTTAGACCACTCGCATGAAGTGCCCAAAAAAAGGGCTTTTATTATTGAATGCGTGTAAAGTTTATATGTTATTGGTGGACTTAATTTGCTATATGCTGAAAATGTAAAGTGATAGCAGTATCGTTTTTTATTCATACCTCGAATTATGGTATAAAAACCGTAAAACTTAAAAACAGATGTAACGAAGCTTTAAGACATCCACAAAGTTTAATTCCTCATATTAAATACAATATTATAGTATGTTTTATTAACATGGCGTTTACAAATGAAAATTGATTTGGATATTAGTTAATCAAAGGTACAGCAAAGGCATCAGCAAATAATCAGAGGCACCAAACATGTTTTTCTATTTCTGTTGATTGTTGTTTTACCAAATATCAAGTATTTTTACTGTTTTATTTATAATCAGTATAGAACTTGAGATCATTCTAATTTCTTCGAAACAATCATTCAACAAAGCTACAGAGTTTTTCTTACAGACTTCTCTTTGATAATAAAGATTAATATAAATGCGCTTTAAAAAACATCCAATAAAATCTTTCTATAGAATTAAAATTTCCACCCACTCGAAAGCAGTCTTTGGAAGTATAACGTTTTTCCTTAGCAAGTCTTAAACGTTATTTTACCTTACTTTTCGTTTTATTTTACTTTTCTTACCTTAATCGAAAATTTCAACAAAACGACCACGGACTTTTCCGTTCATTGAAGTACTTTCTTTATCGTGTAAAATCCAACTTTTCTTAAAATTTTAAAACCAAAGTTAATCAAATCCCCTTCCTTTCTTTTCAGGGATTATCTAGCTCAATCACATCAACGTAATAATAGCATTCAACACGATTTTAAGGTAAGCCATTGCAGCCAACACCGTCTCAATTAAGTTATTATTGCTTTCAGTTGATATCACACTCGACTCGACTGTTGTTGTTGATAACTATATAAAGTTTGTAAGTACCACCAGTCACTAGTGGACAGGTAAAAGCAGAACCAAAACTCACTCAATCAAAAATTCTCTGCAGTTAACACAGACACCGAACACGGGAATCTGATTAAGGGTGAAAGGTAACCAAGTAAAAATAGCCGGGGTCTGGAATTAATTTCCATTTCACCGACAACAAAAGCCACTAACAACCGCAAACTACAACAACAATGGGACAGCATCCAGCTATGGAGACCGGGAAAAGCAATTTTCCTGCTGCGAGGCTGCAAGCTGCGATATGATGAAAGTAGCCTCCGAAAGTCATCGCAGCTTCGTCTAGCGTAACTTGGTAGACGGGCGAAGTCAACCACATTAAATGAGTTATACTACTAGAGCACATTGCCTTCTTTGCGTGGCCTATAGAAAATGCATATACTGGATACGTGCGAAAGTGCTGTCGCAATCAATATATTGTGTTTTTTTGCAATAGACTGATCTGGAAGTTAATCGCATTGTTGGGAGTTGAATCCTCGTAGTTTCAGAACTAAACGTCGTTTTGGAATATTGCGTAATATGTTCGTGGTATTGCGCAATATTATGAAATGTTCGTTCCAATTTTTCGTTGCTTTAGAAGATTAACTATTTTTTTCAAATTACTGTGTTGTTGGTTGGTGTCCCATATTGCAGCGATAATTTGATATCACCAATGCAGTACGTGATGATGCATGGGCGATCGTATTTTTTGGTGGTGCTTTACGTGCAACAGTTTCAAGAGGGAAGAGAGGATTGTTGGTAGTTGAATCCTTGTAGTTTCAGGACTAAACGTCGTTTTCGGATATTACGTAATATTAACTAAGCTATTTTTGTTATTGCGCAATATTATGAAATTGTACGTCGCTTCAGAGGATTAACTCTTTTACAAATTAATGTGTTGTTGATTGGTGTTACTTTAATGCACTCGTAATTTTTGTAGGACTACATGCATCACGTAATGATGTGTGGACTATCTTATTTTTTGGTGTGCTGCTTTACGTTCAGCAGTTTCAAGAAGGTAAAGCAAGCAATTGCTTCAAGACATATGACCTCCATTAGAAAAAATCTTTTAGTTATATTCCTCTTGAATGCATGGGTCTACTAAATGCAATACCCTAGCGTTTTATAAATTATCCAAGACTTTGACCACAGCTATTAGATTGCAAATTCACAATTCTAAGTGTTTCCTGTTCCCGCAGCTGCTACCATTCTAAGTTTCAATTCAACTACCATCAAGAGGCTCAGCACAAGAAAAGAAATGGTCCATCCTGGGTTGTTTGAGACTTTAAAGAATATTTAACGAGAAGGAAAATGAATTCTAGAAAGACAATGCCCCAGGCTAGCTTGAGCACATGATTTAGAGACGATGGTGTGCTGAAAGGACGTGCATTGGTGCCCGGGGGCGGGGGTGGGGAAGACTCTGAAACTTTTGAAAGAAAATTCACCATCATCAGCTCTCCCATTTAAAAGGTCTCAGTCCTCGGGTCTGCATAATGCATGCCATAATGAAATGTGAGTAAAAGTTTTTAATTTTTTTCTTCTCTTTTTTTTCCACTGAAGGAAAGTGAATTTTCTTTTGTACATTTCTTCACTTTTTTTTCACTTAATTTGGAAAGTGGAAGATCTAATTTCGAGAGGGAGCCTCCGGAGAGATACGCATCGGTCTAGGGAAAAAAAGAATTGTTTTTGCTTTTATTTATGAAAATTTTTCCAAAACAATGCCTGGTTGTAAGCCGTTGTTGTGGAGGAGGTGGTGACACGGTAGTTGTTGTGTTTACTGGAAAAAAGGTGAAAAACATTCATTCTGACTTTATGATCGGTTTGTTTCACGAAAAAAAAATTGAAAACGGTGTGAAATGTGGGAATAACGTGACTTAACTTTATGCTAATAATTTTTTCTTTCAGAAAATGTTGAATATCTGGTTTTTAATTTAAGGCTTTATGAGTTTCTGTTTGTGTTGTTTTTTTTGTTGGCTAGTTGCAGATATTAGAATTGTTTTTTTTTTGAGTTTGTTTTTATTATTAATAACATGCCTTTGTCACACAAAATTTTAGTTTTATATGTATATAAAACTATATTTTATATTTTAGAGTTTCCATAACATCATAACTAGAAAAAAAACTGTGGTTATAAACCTATCAAACGATTTATGGCAATCAGTAATTACGATGCTTTATCCTTTTAAGGTTACGTAACCATTTCCAGAATATATAAATTAAACAAAAACTACTTGCATAACAAATAAATTTCATTTTATAAATAGTTAATAGATTTTTATTAAATTAACGACAATTTTTAACCATTGTCTGTTTATGATTCCAGAAAAATGTGGTCCTAATAAAATATATTGATTACCATAATCAGCTGCTTGAACAATATAATTCTTGTCAAGGATTCAATATATTCTTTTGAATCAAGCTCTAAATGTTGTCATCTTGTTTTGTTTATGTTATATTGTTGTTTTGAATTTTTTCCACATACCATATAGTTTTCGTCATCCTTTCACTGCATGTAGGGGTTCAACTTATGACTCGTAGTATTTATTTTTAAAATTTTAATGTAGATAGAACGGATAAATACCGTGATTGATGTTTATCTAATACTATTGTAAGTTTCGCACTTCTTGCTATTCGAAGAATACGAGGCAGATGAAATCTAAATGCTGATTTCGATACACTTCATTATCATAAAAAATTCGATCTGAATGAAACCCAAACATCACGAAGGAACTTATACATAGTTTGACATCCATCCGTCCAATGGCGCTACAGCCCAAATCGAGCCTTGGCTGGCCTCCTCTAGGGCATTTCTCCAAGTTTGGCGGTCCCTTGCAACTGTTCTTTAGTTCGGAGTGTTGAGCATTGCCTCTGCGTCAGCTGGTCTATTTATCGAAATATCTGCCACCATGACCCGTTTTGGAATACGGTTGTTCTTCAGCCTGATTACGTGGCCGACTAGTCTTAAGCCGGTTTTACACGATGCGGTGAACGTTTGATTCGAATGTTGGCTTCCAACGTTGGAGTGATACCCATAACAGCCCGAACGTGTCCAAATACAAACGTTGGACGCTTGATATTGGACACTTGTAGTTCGAGCACTGCCACACTATGCATCCTACCAGCAAGCGTTCAAACTTTGGAGGGTGTTCATAGCATCTTGTAGAGCCGGCTTTAGTCTGTTGATTGTTATAAACCTTGAGAGTTCTGGGTCGTTAAAAACTTCATACAACTCGCTGTTGTATCTCCTTCGCCATATCCCATCCACCCTCGGTGGGCCTATTATGCACCTGAACATTTTTCTCTCAAACCTGTTGACATAATTTAGTGCTTATTTGAGACTACTGAGAAAGATACTATTTTGGTGGTATTATTTGACAACACACCCTTTACATAAAACATAATCAAGAAATTTTTCTTCAATTTTAGCAAGGATATCTCTTGTCTTTAATTTTTCACAGCACCTTTTGACACCGTTTTAAACTCTTAATAGCTTTCTTGTTTCCTTTCTTAAAATTATTAAGAAGTTTGTATAAAAGTTTCTTGAATTCTCGCCTCGAATTTTTTGTTGTTTCATTATTTCTAACTAAATAGATTGGCTGCTTGTGTAGGCAAAAGGGCTTTCTTGTTTCGGTAAGGCGTTTCAGTTACCATTATAATGATGACCTTTGGCTTCTAATTACCCATAATAAAATCCTACGCCTTCCACAATTACTCCTTCATAATTTTTTTTCACTTCTTGGGAATTTCTAGCCCGGGCTTCTGGCTGAAGGAGGAAGTTGCATCTCTTAAGAAACTCCAGGCATGGGGATGGTTGTTTCATGATTTGGAATATGAGTCATATCATTTCTGATCCTCGGTTAAAGTTATGCCCAGGATTTAAAATATATGGATCAGCCCTTAAATCCACACTATTTACTTAGGAGGGTCGGTGCAGGTCTTATTAGATATAATATAAGGCAACGTCGGCATTACCATTTAACGGGGTGACACACTGTAAAATTCGTCGTTATCGGTAAAATTCGTCATTATGTTTTGACAGTTGTAATAAATGAAATAAATCCAAGTATGTGAAGAATGTTAGGGAACGAAAATTTAAAAAAATTGTTTTCCTTGTTACGTTGTTGTCCACTCGCCGATCAATCGGCTAATCTGGAAAAATAATATTTTTTTTATAAGTTGAGTTTTCGTCGGTAAAATTTGCGTCCGCCGTTATGATGCTGAATATGCTTGGTACCGAAGTCCGTGTCTCGCGAGGACAGTCCTGTGTTTTGTAGGCGTTGAATTCCTAACGATTCGTGCAACCTCAATCACTAATGAGCTCGATGTGTCTGTTGATAAAGTTGATCACAAGCTGATGATCATAAAGACAAGGTCTGGCACGTGTTTGTCTTACATTATCGAAGTCCTAGGAGTAATGCAGGGCATCGAAGCAGTGAAATCAGTTGCAGGGTATTGAGATCAGATCATTAGTAAAGAAAGGAAAAGAGATAGCGGGTGATAGAATTGATCCCTCAGGAATTTCGACAGATATATTCTGTATATCCAATACGGGGGTGGAACAACGTATATGTGGTTTCAATCGACCTCTTCAAAAATTCAGAATTTCTATATGAAGAAGTAGATTGAAACAACTTACGTGCTACCACCCCTGGTTTGATTAAACGCCTAGAAAGAAAACTCCCAATCCAATTCCAATCGTTGTCTAAAGGCGTAGTACTTCCTGTCGTGCAGAATTTGAGATAAGGCATATTTCTTAAATGCCCTAGCGGGTATATTATCAGGGCCTGTGCATTTATTGTCGAAGAAAACTCCGTCCATTAGGTGAGCGGATCACTCGAAGGCGAGGTGGTATAACAGTGTTGAATAAAGAAGAGTTTAAGGCAAACAGAGAAGGTAATAAATCGGCTTTAGATTTACTCCTGATATCCGTTGCGGGTGATGGGGAAGCAAAAATCAAAAAGTTTTACTGCCAACGATGATTCAAACTTCCTGATGCTGGCTGGAATTACAGTAGTTTCTAGGCTTAATATACCCAGGACGAAATGACCCGAAGGTGAATCATTGGCTGAAGTTTTAACAAACGTAGTTGGTCAAATAGGCGTATGGGTGCCACCTTTCTGGAAGAGAAGTCTGGATTTGTGGCTCATCCAGTAGTGGCGTGTGTGAGTCGGAAAAACCCCGAAAATGGTAAATATTTTGACCCGGAACAAGAGTACCTCCGCCTCCCGTTTTCGAGGATGCTGAACACGTTGGCGTTGTTAGAATCTCTTTGGGGTTGCGCAACCCCCCAAAATGTCCAAAAACTACCCCCAAGAGGGGTTAAACGCGCTTTACACGGTTTCCTTTTAAAAAAATACTTTCCCCCCGTTTTCGAGGGTGCTGAGCACGATGGTTATGCTGGATATCGATTCCGACCGCCACCGGCCAATACTCTCCCCCAAAAGGGGTGCATGTTTTTTTGTGATATCAGCGTCAAAATATATTTCCCCCCGTTTTCGAGGATGCTGAGCATGGTGGTGGTGGATACATTTTTTTAAACCCCTCCAACAGAGAAAAAAATACCGCCCTTCATGTGAGTTACTCTGCAATCGAAGGAACAGGAACACTGACGCACCAAGGGAGCTTTAGTTGAGGCATAACTAAGAGGTGCGTAAGATAATCCTGCAAAACAAAATGAGCGCTTTCCACTAAACTACGTCTCATAGACTTTAGATATCTTTCTAGGCTAATTAGTCGAATAAAAATTAATATGTGTACCCAGTTGAAATTAAAAAATAAACGGTTTATAAAATTTTGCATTAATATTAAATCAAACTAACCAAACTTGCATTTATTATGCAAAATTTTTGTTGGAATTAATTGGAAAAATGAAAATTAAAATTTTATCGAAGAACCAACAACAAAATACACAAAGCACATTCCAAAATTTCTGAATTAATTAAAACCTAATTTTAGTTTTATGTTGAATAACCACCATTCAAAATGGATTTTCATACCTCACCAAAGAAAAATCACAATCGATGTGACTGTGTGCCATAGTTAAAATCCAATATATGTGCTGTCCTCGAAAACAACATAATCCAAAAACAAAACGAAACACAAAAAAAATTACTTTCAATCCAAACAATTGGCACCAAATTGAAAAACGTCTAAAATTGCAAAAATTCCTTTGATTGTTTTATTTCGCAAATAGCTTCCAACACTTTATTTGTGAATTGGGCAATCAAACAAAACGATTCGCACTGATTCGAATGCAATTCACCGAATCCTGTGGCCGACTGATTGTTTCAAAATCAGGATATCAGGATATTTATGCCTGCATAGGCTTAAAGGAGCACACGTCACGACAACACCAGAATAATTTC
This sequence comes from Thereva nobilitata, assembly GCA_963855945.1. Lineage (NCBI taxonomy): Eukaryota > Metazoa > Arthropoda > Insecta > Diptera > Therevidae > Thereva > Thereva nobilitata. Next base: position 37,885,454 of record OY979696.1, read on the forward strand.
GTGAATTTTCTGTTTTGACAATTTATGTGAGTATTAACACAAAAAAAAAGGATTCGATGGAAAAACGGAAACAAAAATATTGCAGTCCAATTTATGCTTTGGTTATACATGAAGTGTTTGAACAGGACTAAAAAACACCCCGGATGAATTTATCAGAGGTGAAAATTCTAAAATTCATATTTTTCCTGGAATTTCAGTCAGATTGGATCAAAACAATTTTATTTTTTTTTTGCTGGAAAAAAAAACTAAACAATATTTTTCCTGTCACACAACGGAAGGAGGAAATGTGGGCGAATTGAATTATTTCCATTTAAAAATACCGTGACAGAAAGTTTCAGCTTCAGTGTTTTGTTGACAGAGTATTTATTAATTTATTGTCAGATACATTTTTTAATTAAAAACTACTAATTTATAACATTACTCAACCGTAAACGAAGAGATTGTTTAAAAATTGAAGGTTTCACCTTCGATTATTTTGTTATTGATTGGGGGCTATCGTCACTCTGCAATATTTGGTATCTTTATTTATGAGTGTTTTATTCTTTCATTTTGGGATATAATTTTCCAGAAATTTCTGTAATGTGACTTCTGAACTAAAAGAAATATTTATAGCATGTACTGTTCTTGTACATCTTCTTCAGCGAACATGAGTTGATAAAATAATGAATATGAAATATCTGTGTCTAACATTTAAACCTTAAACTTAACTTGGGGATCACTCTATGTACTACCATCCCGGGAAGTTGGTCGGGTCATGGTGCAATATGTGAAGTTTAAAGAGGTCTGGACCGTGACGGCTGTGGCTATGAACCATTGCTATGTTGTAAGTGTTCGAAAATACTGACTGCGGTAGATTGTTCCACAGTCGTGCGTGAATCGTTCCACCCAGCCTAGCAAAGATATCTGGTTCACCACCCCTTCCTTTTTTACGGCCGAAGTTTTTAAGAGACAGCAAATCTAAGGCCGACTTATTAGTATCTCAGCTCGTCTCGAATTCTTCTCTTCCCGATACTGCTACGCGACCCGTCATTGTTCCAGTCATTCTATGGTTAGAGGTTTCTTTTCTTTAGGACTCGCGAGGTATATAAGTGCTTCAAAGAGCGTGATGTTAACAAATGCATTGGCTCTGACAAAACACTCCTATCGTCCTAAAAACATGCGTCTCATCTTTATGGCTAATAATCACCTGGAGTCTCTAACCAAATCCTAGATAACAAATATTACGGCGTTAAACCAAAACGGTCCCCAGGCGACCTTTTAGTGCGTCTAACAGAACACCTCCATTAAATCATGCAACGCCTTTGTTACATATATGAATGTATAGTCGTAATCGACCATTCCAAACGCGAGTGTCGTTTTACCAAGCGGTCCCCACCACGTCCAATGTTGATTGACCTGCGCCATCGATCAAGAACCGGTCTACTGAGTATGCTTAATGGCGCCCTTTATTTTTTAAAGCCTAATTTTGCTCCCTTTAGTATAAAAAGTGTGAGCGTTTCATGATTCGATTGGACTATTCCGTCTGCAGTAGCGGGCTGCATTTGGATAAGTCGAATTTTTACTCAGCGTAACGCGCCTGTTGCGGGTGCCATGTTGTCCGTGCCTGTTGCAGGCTAAGCGTGCTAGTTGCGGGGCCCCCGTGCGGGCTAGTGCTTGCCTGCTGCATGCTAGATGCGGTCGAGTTTCATTTTTACTCAAGTCGATTGGGTAGGTCAAGCAGCATTAGACGTGGGTAGTGCTTAGTTGGGAGACTAAGTAGATGCGGATGCATTTATAAACGCTCAGGCCTGTGAGAACTCGTGAGAAAAGGAAGATTAAACATTTATGTTTGAGTAAAATATACTGACCTAGCAGATCTAATTATTAGCTAAGTGTTTACATGACAATTGATGAGCAGTTAGTCCCATTCCGAGATGGTCATACTTCTTGCTTATGACGACGTATAGGTACCATTAAGCATAGATTCTTTTAAATACCGTTTCAGGGTTAAAAAGAAAAAAATATTTAAATTTCGAGTGACGAATATTTAGTACTCTCCTCCTTCATGGCGCTACAACCGATTGTGAGCTTTGGCTGCCTTAATGATCTGTTGATCATTAGCTGATGTCCTCCAGTTTCTCATTTCTTTTACACGCCATACAGCCACCTTATCGTTAGGATAATTAATGTTCTTTGATCTTCTGGGCCAAATCGGAAATTTTTGCTTGAACCTCCCACCGGTTGTGCGACATGACCTGTACCTTTACAAATTTGGCTTGCAGTTACCCAAAGATTCTATGCAAGATCTTGCGTACAAATACTTCCAGTTCTGTTTCAGCTGATTAATAGATATGTCAAATTACAAATTTCATAAGTGTAAACCTATTGGTCTTATTAAGCTAAAATGGTACTGAATGAGGTTTCAGAATCGTGTACATTTGTCGAAATCGGCTAAAAAATGTCAGAGTTGTTCAATCTTGAAATACCGAAGGTATAGATGGCGCACCCTTATACACATAACCTTTTTCATGATTATGGAGATATAATTTATTTGGAAGAAGTATATTCTATAAGCTTTGGGGCTCCAACTCATTAGGACGCCATGGAGACGTCGCCGACAACGGCAACCGAAGGTCTCCAAGTAGAGTAGCCAATGGCTACTGTCTGTCTCAGATATTGAATGTCCATAATATATCTTTTTGTATCGACTCATTTTCTAACACAAATATTGAGCCGAGCGTCCACAATGGCGGCGGTTGGTTACTGAGAGAGTGAGTTGCAGTACACTCGTGTACAGTTTAAGGTACCTTTACATTATATGATTTATCATATGACTCTACTGTCAATGAAGTGAAACCAAACATTAAGTGTCAAATGACATTTGTATTGGACATGTCACACGACTATCTGTCAAAATTTGTTTTGAATATTTCCGTTTTGACTTGTCAAAATTAAGTGTGAACACAATACGAAGTCAGATGGACTATCAGATCGAAGTCATATGACAAATCACATAATGTAAAGGTACCTTTACTGGCAACGTCGCCAGCGTGCCAGAGTATGCGCACACCATACACGGAATCGTTGGTCGTGGCTACGCCTCCAATTTGGCGACGTTGCCAAACCGTCGCCAAGTGAGTTAGCTCCTATAAATCTTTCGTAGTGATCACTGGGTAAAAATAGTGCCGATTCCATTTTGCAAATAAATTTTTTCATTGATTTTATTTTTTTCGAAATTGAAATTTCCGTAGCTTTATTATGACAACTAATGCAGTAAGAATCAAATCAATATAATGTAAGCAAAAAGATATAAAATTACCAGTATAAAGAAATTGTTTCATTACCCTGTTACTTGTGATTCACCAATAACAAAAACGATAATAACTTGCAAACCAAAAGTTATATACAAGATAAATTTTTGTAAACCTTTTTATAAATAAAGAATTAAAAATCGTATAAAAGTGCATAGCAGAACCAGAAGTAATTTAAAGTTCAAGGAACTGGCGGCACCCTGTGTTCCCGAACCCGATATTTTATTGGGGAAAAACCCCAGAATCTTTTGACACTTCCACTTTGTTCATATTATTATTTGACAATTTTAATTAATTTTTTAATTTTTTTTGTAACAAGAATTTTTGTAAAGTGCTTTTATAAAATTTATTGGATACGGTAAAAAAAACCTTTCGCGAACAGATTCTACTCCAAAAATAGGTACAAGCCTAATGAATGATCTAAACTGGTTCTTTAAAAAATCGTCTCAATTACATGTTACAAGATAAATGTCATGAATTTCTATAAAATTAAAAGACGCTGTCAATGATTATTTATTAATTTAGATGTAAAAATGTGCAAAAAATAATTCTTACATAATGAAAACTAATTTCCTAATAGATTTATAAATTATACTATTATGAACAAACCTGCCTCATTAATTTTTATATTTTTTTTCGAGACAACTTAATTGGATATTTTGTTAAGGATATTATATTTTTTTTTCAGATAATATTTATAGAAGAAATCCGCTATAAAAATGGAAAAATATCAACACAGCATCCGGCTACAACTTTTTATCAAACAATTTCTAAAGATTCTTATCAAAAGCAAAGTTCAATCCGCGGTAATAAGAGCAAAAGTTTAATCGAAATAAAATCGAGAAACTTACTTTTGGAAAATAAAAAAAAATAATAAAAAAAATGGTTGTTAACAATGATAAAATCGATGAGGTCATGAGCCTTAAAAGTTGTGCGACAGCTCTTAATCCGTAAACAACGCGGCATGATCTCATGCGATGACCTCTTGATTGTTAAGTCATTCCTTAATCACTGATCGCTGAGGTTAAACCCTGTTGAAAGTCGAATTGGCACTCGGGAAAACAAAAAATTATTTACTAAAGCTTTAATAGTGCACTTGAGGTGAAAAAATAATGAAGTCAATAAAAACCGCAGGTTTAATTTCTTGAGAGAGACACGAGGAGCAGAATTCGAAAATTCCAATTAATTATGGACGTCAATTAAGTCTCGTTTTTTTCGCAAAGTTATTTCTTCAGGTAACTTGTTTTTGTGTATTCCTCAAGCAGCTTGTATCTTTCTTGAATGGTGTCCCTAATAGACTCATTATACCTGGAGACCACAAAGTGCCCCTCGCGAAAAATGTCTCTCTCATATTTGGTGTAAACATGGGATTTGAAAACCGAGTTTTTTTTTACCACGTCTCCTCTGCCCAATCGTTTCACTGCCAATCTGGCGTCTTGCCGGATTGGTCCATTGGCACACTTCATCAGACGCTTTTGGGAGATGCTCGTGCACCTTTGCCACAATAATATCTCTCCACCTTGCGCGAATATATACCAACACGGCTTCAACAACTTTCGCGTGTTCTCAAGACCTGTGTCGCAACTTTGTGGGATATCCAGGAGAAAGTGAAATTTTCGCGCGGCGTAAAGTGGGTCGCCTTTAATTGTAACCTTTTGCCTGTCGAGGTGGTTTCCATTTCACGAAGTCACACAACAACCGGTTGACAATTATAACTTTTGGCCACAAATGAAACTGATATCTACCAATAATATGAAATTAAGAAATGCCTCCGAAAGTCACATGATGGTGTTCGTTGTCTAAAGACGTTGTTGGTTGTTTGTTGGCACGACTTCCAACGAGGAGTGGGAAATTTGCATCTGAAAAGTCCCCCCCAAAAAGACACGAAGACGATAAAATGCCTTTGTTTGGATTTTAGTAGACAAGATTATACAAGACAAAACTTGATTAGATTAGAAAGATAAAATTTTACTTTAAGCCCGGCTTAATTTGGCCATTCCGGATTTGCCACGATGAGCACTAATTACTCGATTATTGTCCATTTGCTAGGAATGAGATTTTAATGATTTTGAAATTATTACAAATTTGTTTTATGGTAAAATTTTTAAGAGTCCATTTCTCACCGTAATTGCGGGACATAAATTTTGAACATTTTTGAAAAAAAAACTGAAGATGCTCACACAGTTTTACGTGGAAACTACTCGGCAACGTGTTTTGGTACGATTCGCTCCTTCATTCTTACGGCCAAGCCTATGGGAATCTGCATTACGTAAACGGTTACCTTTTGGGCCTTATTTCTAATGAGAAAGGCTGCGCTAATAACTGAAATTTTATAAAATTCCCAGATTTACATAACACCGAAGATTTGGGAGAAGTTTGTGTAAATTATTATCTCGCTTAGTATTGCTAAAACTCAATCTCAAAAATTTAAAACTCGGGATACAAGTCTTTATCTATTGCATTCTTCAACCAAGGAATAAAGTTGGTGATAATAAAGGTGCAAAAATAATTTAGTATCTCTTATAGTGGAAGAAAACGGTTACAGTGAGACGCGCATGACATAAAGTAGAGTTTTTGTAAATTCAAGTTTTATCAAGTTTGCGTTAAACATTTTTCAAGTTGAGCACATTTTTCTAGAATTATAACTGTGCAATAGTTGTCTTACCTAGATATATTTAAATTTAGTTTTACGTTTCAACTTAGAACCTGGTAGAACTTTCAGCATTCAGCCACGTTTTACGAAAAAAAGCAACAAACAAAAGAAATGCAAAACTATTCATATTAAGTACTTCGAAGGAAATATGAACTAAGGACACTTTGGAGGTATGAATTAGAGCCACCTCGTATTTTACGTTTGAAGATGCTTTTTAGAAAGGTTAGTTTATTATATTCAAAACAAGATCAATTCTTTGGCAGTCGTTTATCTTTTCCTAACTTCAACGTAGTTAGAACAAAAGTTTCCCAAATTTGATTGTATAAATATAAATACGTAACATTTGTTTATACAGGGTGTTTTGGACTAAGCTAATTCTTTAGAGATTCCTGGATATATTTTCTTGGGCAGGAGTATCGCCACTTCCCACTAAGATACAGGTTGTTTACGAAAAGACTTTTAGAAAAGTTTTTACTTTGATAACTGATTATCGTAGAGCAATATAATTACTCTCATATTTTAGGTATTATCTCTTGTTTTAGGCTTTTATTGGGTATAAAGTACAGAAATTTGAGTGGCCCCATTTAGAAGACATTTATGAGATGACGTGCATCCGAGATATTTGGATACGCCATATTGTTGTAGGGCGCCAGCTGGGCTATGGCAGCAGCTATCTGGTGTTCCCGTGTCACAATAGGCTGAGAATATTCCCTTGTCTACTTTAAGTAGGCTGCGAAATATTTCCCGTCTATTTGGAGCGAGCGACAGGTTCTTGCGGTGACCCATTTCATGCCTTAAATTATTAGTCAAAATATGAATATATGTTTCTCTTCAGCCAACTCTCTAAAGGTCAGGTTACACGCAACGATCTGCAAATTTTTGGCTTGCGCAAGCCATAAAGTTGTCCTTGTGCAAAATATGTGTTCTTAGAAAATCGGCTTGAGGTTGGTGTTTTGGCATGAGCGTTTAAACGATGATCAAGCCTCAGCTACAACCCTCAGCATGGCCTTGGGTGAATAGTGACGTACGACCACCTGCTCCTCCGACCTTATCATAATCAATATAATACATATAATAATTGTGTCAAATTAGCAAAAGGGTACCAACTGTTTTTAAGTAGAACCAAATGGTCTAATATTTTTGGGAAAGTGTTCAGAAACACAAACACAGATCAAGTTTTATATGGTGTGAGGGTATGCAAATGTTGTTATCCATTATTTATTTAACAACTGGCTAATGTTAATGAGCAAATAATGTACCATTAATTACCAAATTAAAAATCTCGGAAAATATCTAACGATATCTAATAGAGCCACCGAGTCATTTTCATTCAGTTTATTTGTACCAATTGACTTGCGCCGCTCATGTTCACTCAGTTTATTTTTTTGCCATTCATATAACATTTTTAACGTGCCCGGACCCCGTAGCTCTTCTGCAAATTTTTCAACGATCTCGCTCATGAAATGTTGTTTGAATCACAAAATTTAAGGTAAAAATCAGGGAGACATATCTAAAAGTATATGATTAACGTGGAAAATTGCTGTGAAGACACTGAGTACCAGATAGGGCTAAAATACCCCTTGGTAGTTCGGTACAGTGTTATCAGTTTACTGAAAAAATAATTTAGCAATAACTTTTACACATTTCTTTCAAATGATAAATTTTAGACACTTTTTACGCAGTGTATGTACACTACCTCTCAATTGCCCTTGTGTTGATTTTAAGTGAGTAGCAAGATCACATATTTATTCAACACCTGTCATAAAATTGATGATTACATTTTTTTTTAATAGTATCATTTTATGGCTGTTCAGATGGTCTCCTATTAAAACTACTAAAATGTGAAGGAAGATACGTTACACTAGAAGCAGCTGAAGTATGAATCAACTGATCGAACCTTTTCAATTGCTAAATGAAACAGTTTTTTCCAGAAGATCACAAAGTTCTAAAGTATTACATTTTAATATGATTATGTCTCTATAAATAGAAATTGGAGGTTTGGGTATTTAATGAATTAACTTTGAAATGATGCTGAACATTTTAGCTTACTAAAAGGTCGAACTAATTAACAATTTACTAATTAAAAATAAATTCTCACGATTTTATGATATGAGAAAATATATTTTTAAGAGCATCAAAGTATTCAAAGCATCAATAAATTAAACGATTAAGATTATTTCTCGGTTATTAAATATTTTTCTTCACTTAATCCACCACAAAGTTCATAAATTGGCGTCAAAACACGTCAACGGTCACAGCTGTATCGGCACTGGTCCTCAGATGCCGAACAGCCACAAAACATTCCACTTATAAAACATTCTTTTTTTCATATCGATAAAAGAAACAGTTTCCAAAGCCCAAAAGAAGGCCTTTCTTAAGTCGTGACTCATAATATGTGAGAACAGGTTTTCTGCATGATACGGTGATTGTTTAATCCCAGTCAACAGCATCAACAACAACACCACAAAAACTACCCCACGGCGACCGATGTAAAATGCACTTCACCTGGTGAAATTTCGATCGAAATTTCTTGTCGGTGGATACGATACCTTCGCCTATAGTATATCCTCTCGATATAAGAGTGTAATATGTACCTTCTCGCCACTTGGATAAAACTTTCATGGTTTTTTGCTGCTGTCTGGGGAAATTGGTATATCCAGTCACCTGTGCATATTCGGGCTAGAAATAAATTGTTTCTAAATTTGTCCAAACAGCAAATGACGGCACCATCCGAGAATTGATATCTGCCAAAAGATCCACTGCAGACGAAGAAAAATTGTATCCATTCGTGTGCTCAAAGTATCCATTCCGATATATCTAGATATTTTCCAACAAAGGCAAATTGTAATACTTTAAGTGGAATTACATACTATATCTACCTGTATAACTGCCAAGATGGCTTCGGCATAAAAGATAAATAACTAAGGTTATTTTTGTTGTTGTCTGGTTTTCTGCTGAAAATGACGGACGTTATTGATATCGCCATGGCGAACACACACAGCAATCTAACCATAACTGCAATTCGATATTTCATGCAATAACACTGCAACTAGAGATGCCGGCTGCATGGTCTGCATACGATCTGCTGCATTGCTCGCGGCGAGCCGAGGCGATCCTATGCAAATCTCTGGATAGAGTCGGGGACGCAATTATCCGCAAGGAGTTGGATTACTTGAACTTTTCTTAAAGATAGTATTAAAGTGAAATATTAAATGGCATCAGCGGAATCAAATAACTCGTTGGCCTTCGACCCATTCTAAATTCTATCTTATTTTCTAGTTTAGTGGAGTTTGCATTGCCCACCGTTGGTGATGTACTTGGGGACAATAAATCTAATTTATTAACGTTAATAAAGCATGCAGGAGTTCGCGATTTAATAGTCGTTTACTATCCTATAAATAATGCACCAAGAAAAAAAATCAAATAAATTCGAAATTACTGAATAAATGTTTATGGGCCTATAAAGAGGGTGTTTTACTTTTTAGAAATATACTTGGTATTTTATTGCCTTACTCAAGGGGGACTTGCGGTATTTCGAACGTAACTCACTGAGTAGTAATTCACTGCTAGCTAGAGTCAGAGATTTATGCTTAGTTTATTGTAATTAGAAATAATATATTTCTACTTAAATAAAGAATTTTGTAATTATGTAAGAATTAAATAAAGTTTTTTATTTCATCGTAATAAATGGTTATAAAGTATCTATGTAATTGCATCAAGTGTCTTAAAAAAATAAAAAAAGTTGTAATTTTATTTTGAACATGAAAGAAACCACTAGCATTACCTACTTTAAAATTAAGGTAATCCTAAATTATTAGTAATTCACTGAGAGAAAATTATAATATTTTAAAGTTTTTGTTGTTTTGTTGCTTGAAATACAAAACATCGTTTCAATAGTAAACATTTGTAAAAATTATACACCGGCTTCCCCGCCGAACTGCGCAAGTTCGAGCGAATTGGTGAACTGAACTATAAAATAACCTCAGTTCTCATACAATTTCTACATATTCAACTGACGATAAAACAGACCTCAGTTGGCCTAACTGAACTCGAAACTGTAGTTAAACGTAAAAACTCGCTGAAAAGAGGGTCATCAACGGGAACAGTGGAATGTCATTGCGGTGAGCAATCTCAAGCACAAACTAAACATGAACTGAAGTTTAGTCGGTTAAGCCACTTATGAGGATTGAACTGAACATTATTGAACTGAGGTCGGCGAAGCCGGGACATAAGATCCAATATACGCCGATACGCTGATTGGAAAAGAAGATACGAGTATAGTACGGCATACCAAGGCACAAAGGCTCAGACGGGTTGACGATCTAAAAAGAATGAATGAGGAAGGAATGTAAAAGAAGGTGTTCAGATCAAAAAAGAAGAAGAGGACGACCGAGAAATAAGTGAAACGATGATAATTTAGAGTATATCAGGAGGACCCTTGGAATAAGAAACTTGAAGGATACAGCCGAGAATAGAGAAGCGTGAAGAGGATTTGTAAGGGAGTCCAAAGCTCACGCCGACCTGTAGCGCCCTAAGCCGAAGAAAGTCCACTATAAAGGCAATTCCTTAACAACTACATTCTGAGAGCTGAGAAAAACTTTGCACAAATTAGTGCCTTAACTAGATGCAGTACAGGGCATGCATAAGTTCCTGCAAAAATGTAGAGAATGTGTTACTTTTCTGTGTTATTATTTTTAAGTTTGGTGTTTGATTTAGTATTTAAGTACTATCTGTACCCGGCCACACATTGCTGGGGCTCAGTCTGGTTTAAAGAAAAAGTAAGAAAAGAGAAAGCGTACGTTTGTAATATGCTTAATTTCACAATACAATATTTCTTGTATTCCATTGTCTGTGCAGATATAGAGACTGTTTGGTTTGCTGACTTTAGAACCACACACAACCACACAATTCTAAAGATTGGCTCTGAGCTTTGTTGATGAATGCCAATTGAATTGAGAATTGCAATCTCTTCAATTGGAATGTCATATCCGTTCGAAATATAGGAACTGCCTTGCTTTGAATTTAACACTGAATAATGTTGTTAAGTTTCGCAGACATTTGGCGGCAAGAATAGCTCGTTCACTCAGCCAATCGTATTACAATTGGTTTGGATATTGGGAAAAACTATTTCATGCAATTTTTCTTTTAACTTCATTAAATTGCAGTAGTTATGATGCCATGAAATTCGTTCTGAGATCAGATCAACCGGCACCTTTTCGTCTTCCATTTTCCAACAATTGATGCGAGAATATCTCAGCTGATCGATCGTTTTCCAGCTTGACATGTATATTTCGAATTAATTTCAACGTATTTACGTGTCGTCACAAAGTAGAGTATTTTCACCCAATTTTTGGTACTCATATTTATTGTTCAAGGCAAACTCTTTTACTCCTACTGGTTTTATACATTTGTAAAATAATGAAACGAAACAGTTATAAAGGAACATATTAAATCATTTATTCAAAAATTTATTTCAAAATAAGGTACAAACTATTGTAAAAGGAAATTTTCCATAATCACATATTACGATTTTTTTATAAGTGCATAAAAACAACTCTGGCACCATTAGCAATATCAGAAGAAATGCATTTTCCGACCTAATAGGTTCCTCGATTATTGAAAAAGAAGAAGATATTTATAATTTTTATATTAATCTAAACCAATTATCAATAATTATCTTCTTTCTTGTCAGGTATGTGAAGAGTATTGACCATAATTATTGTAAGTATGAAGAAGCATTGTACAGTAAACAGAAATTTCATTTTATGGCAAAATGTTGAAAAATAAAAATTTCTTATTCAAGCCCTTAAAACTTTCTTTTCGTGCCGTTATTAAGTTATCTAGATAGGTCGTACCTTCATTACATTACTGCCAAGACCACACCATCCATCACTTCCATCAAGCCACGAGCATCTTACCACGTACATTCCGCATAAAGCCAAAACATTGAGAGATAAAACTGCAAAATATTCAACGTTTAATAACCATAAACAAAAATATTTTCATTCATCCCAACAATAGAGCATAAACGAAAACAAAACCCCAGTTAGAAAGTCGAGTCTCGCCCATTGGGCTATAAGACGGCCCCAGCATAAGGATCGCAGTCGCCTTGCAGGGACTGCCCTGTTATCAATCTTCCATCTGGAAACTGGATAACTCATTTTTCCAAAACTCCTCTATCGGCCATTGTAGTCTAATGGGGCCTTCATTGTTCCCCAGGTCATGATTATCAGCCGAAGATTGTGTCTTGGGCGAAAAAACAAAACGTAAAGCGTTTTCGAAGGCGAAGCCTAGGTTCCCGGAGTGGTTATTAAGAGGAGATGGAATCACTTGGGTATGACCGTAGGTGAAATGTAGGTAACCCTCGCTGATTTGTATGCAACACTTATGCCGTGAATGGGCCGGATGGATATAGACGGAACGACGGACGACCTACCGAAGAGAATTTGATCTAAGACGTTAAGGTTGTTGCTGCGGCATTAAATAAAGAACCCAAGAGAGAGGAAAGGCAACCTTTTTTCTTCGCCGTGCCCACTCGACTGTCCCGGCTTTAATGAGATTTTACAGTTCTGCGTGCTTGACATTATTGACTTGAAGAGGAAGATGCCATTGAAAATTTTTAATCAACTGCATCTGATGAGCTGGATGCAATTACGTTTCACCGGGGTGACCAGGTTGCTGACGTGAATTGATCGGAACGGATTTTATGGTTTTTTGGTACTTTCTGGTTTGCCTCAGAATGAATCCAGAATTAAGAGACTATACAAAGGAACACTCTACCCCAGCGAAGGTTGGTCGTGATTTATAAGCTACGTGGACAAAAAAAATTAGTTCATATCATGCAGAATCGTGGTGCACTGAAACTATCGTCTCTAGATCACGCAGACTTTCTATCAGGAGCACACTTTTCAACTCACTAGCTTATCGAGGCATTCCGGTGCGTGCGTTGTTGTATAGGGGTCTATTTTATCCGGGTTGAAGCCTACATCATTTTTATGCTGCTGGTGACATTGTTCAGGTGCTAAATAATTCTAGAGTTGCAATGCCATGTAAGTCGACAATGATTTATCGATGTCTCTGACTTCAACTATGGCTGAGAAGTGAGAAGCTATGTTGGTGTCTAGTTCTTGTCTAGTCATTATGGAAACTACCGGTGGGAATTTAATCTCTTGTTTTTAGCTTTCTAATTTACCAATTTTGGGATTTTTCAATCGTGTACTTTGTTTCGATTTTTAATTACGGGATGTACTTGGACTAGATTAATTTTTTGATAAGAGAAGCAATTTTTTTTAATTAAATTAGAATCGAGACAAGATTTTAAATGGACATAGATTTACTTACTTTCGTTAAAATTGTTACCTTCGTTCTTCGTCGTAGTATGAGCTCATTCATGCAGTTTCCCTTGATCCATTTTCAGGTTTTTCCTTTTTTGTTTGTATGCGATCTGATATGAATACAATTGTTTTTATTCTGATGAATATCTTCTAATTTTTAGGTTTATTGCGTTTTTTGTTGTTCTATGCAATCGATTTTTTTCTATGCAATCGAATTTTGCAGCAGCTTATAATATTATTAGGCATACTATATCATGATGTGCTTCGAGCCATGGATGTTTGGCTTGGCCGTCGATGTTGATAGCCGTCGATGTTGACAGTCACAAAACGATGCAAAACACCCCTGCCTTCTTTGCTGTCAGAGCACCTGTTCGCATGTGAAAAAACAATGCGACACAAGGATACACGAAATCGCCTGTATTGCTTTAAAAAGTTGTAGAGGACGAAGAAAAGGGGCAATTATCTTGGTGACCATAAAGGGTGCCAATAGCATACTCAGTAGCAATATTCTCGTTCGATTGCGTAGGTGAAGCAGCATTGGAAGTGGTTAGTGTTTAGCTGGGGGACTGCTTGGTAAAACAACACTCGCGTTTGGAATGGTTTTTGCCGATGCGGATGCATTTATAAATGTTCCTGCCTGAATTTTTAGATTTTCGTGCCAGTGGCGGTAGCGTGCATGCCGGTGGCGGGAGAGTGGGTGCCTCTAGCGAACAAATTTTTAGATTTTCGTACCTGTGGCGGGAGCGTGCATCCCTGCGGCGGGTGCGTGCATACTTTTGTGGCGTCCCTATTTGTTCGCTATGCGCGCCAGCAGCGGTCGTGTGCGTGCTAGTAAGAAAATCAACCAACTAAATTATTTTTACTCGGGTAACCCATTTCCGCGCAGCAGATTGTGATAAGGAGCCTATAGCGTCTTCTTATTCTTTTTTTTGTTTGGTGAGGTATTGTCTCCAACTGTATTGCACCCTTATACCACGAATTTGTAGGCCAGACCGCTTTAACAGGTTCAGCAACCAGTGGCGTGTCGCTTAGACTTGGCTGTTTGTGTTTTCGTGGGCACAGAGAAGATGAAGGGCAGGCTAATCCTCCTCAAGGCAAACTCGGGGGGGGTGAGGGTCAGGGGTAAGGTAATTTAGGGCGTAGTGTCCTGCATGAAATGGAAGGTCCATCCTGACAGAGCCTCCTTATCAGTATAAGACTTTGTATAACTGGGTGCGGCCGGTGACTTTAGGAGATCATTTAACCACACTGCAAAAACTACCTACTGCCAGGCGGATCTCGATAGCATTACATCTTGGCTTGGTAGGCTTTGAAGTTCGTAGTAAGAGATTAGGAGTCACGGGTGGAAGACGTCATATGTGAAGATCCGCCATCAGGCTGCACATCACTCCCCATAAGACGCCTAGACTGTACACATCAAAAATTTATTCACGAACTGTCAGCTCTCTTTGTTATAATAATACTGCAAGCAAGATATTCTGCAGCTTGTCATTTTTTCACCAGTTTTAAACGAAAACCACCATTCTACCACTGCACCAATTTTAAAGTAACACTCGAACTGTAACCTTTCAAACAAGCATTTAGTAGCGTCACTAAGCCGGATTTTCATTGACAGACTAATAGGAAAAGTAGGACGACAAGGAAGTAGGTCGATGGATGACGTGCTAGAAAATATACGAAAACTTCGTTGAAATTTGTGATAACTAGCAAGATCTAAAAACGACTGGAAGAAAAGACTCGAATGACCCCGAGTCTTGCAAGACTCTACTTCTAAAAAATATGTTATAATTTTGTTCTTACTTATATTCATCTTGTTCTAAGCTTCTCTTCACTTTTGAACCATCACGAAATCCATATTAGCTTTCGAACCAAAATCGTGCTTCAATAATACAATGAAAGCCGATTGCAGCTCTAAAAAAGAGATTATTTACCATATTAGATAGAAATCTGGCATTTTTCAAGGTTCTTAAGTTTTTTGTTTGGCTTTGAAACAACAAGATCAGAAACCGCGTTTGTCAATGACTGCAAGCAACAACAAATCGGATGACAGCCGGATTTCAATTAGTACGCAGCTCTGATTAATAACAATCCAAGATCGACACAACTTTTTTAAGTCTCAAGATGCACATTAGATACCTGCTTCGATTCTTTTGTTTATGTGTGCCTTAATTGCTCAAGCAAAAAACTCGTTATCAGATATAAATATTTTTAAATAATTCTCAGCTTCCGCGTTTTGGATTGGACTTAATGAACGGCAAACAGTTTGGTGTCGGAATGAGGTAAAAAGGCAGCACACGATTCTATAGCTTCACTCGAAGCAAGTCCATATGGCTATAGACATCTACAGAATGCCACTTTTGCCTTCAAAGACGTTGGAGTTGATCTAGTTAAGACCCTGGACGATAAATGGCGACATAAATCACGACGCTGTCGTGGGTGTGTCCAATATCCCACAAGTGCTATGTGCAACGTATTCGAATCTCGAAAGTACGTAAAAGTTCAATTTGGACCCTGGATGCCGGGATTTACCTTTTTTGTCCCGTTTACACACAGTTGCCAGCGTTGCGGTGTGTTGTGCTAGATGCAGTTCTGCGGCTACCATGAACGTCTAAGATGCCAAAGAGACGGGGGCGCGGTGGTATCTATAAATCCTCGCGGGGATTAGTCGTGATGGAGGTTGTGCAACAAATGATTTTCGTGATTTTACTTTCGAGTGCGCTTAAAGTGCTATGCTAGGAGGGAGCTTGGGCTGCCTAGCACACGGAACCTGAAATGTCAGGAGTTCAGTGGCTCCGGGAGGCTACAAGAAGTTCATGATGTAAAAATACCTTCTGCTTTGGCGTCAATATTCACCTCGACTGCAAAATGGTTAAATGCCATATTGGGAATGCGAATTAAATCCGGGATTAAATTATATGAAATTAAATAAATTATTGTACAGTGACCAATGGGCAAAAAGATTGGGAGAAGAATGAATTCGATGAGGTCCACTTCTGGAGGTTGTTATTATTATTTTTTTTGATTTCTTTTTTTATTTCACTGAATTCAAGGGTGTGTGTGATTCTCTTGAACTGAAAATAATTGTTTTGACTGGCATTGCCTCATAATGTATAAAGCCCAGAGGCGTTTGGCATTATTAAACCTTTGAGATCTTATTTTGAATTTTTTGTATTTGATCACAGATAATTTCGTGGGATTTCAAGGATAAGAAGTTATGCTTGAATGCTGCACGAAATTTTTGTTAAATGTAATTCTAGATAATTTGAAAGTTGTTAGCGTGGTTTTAGTTCTATCAAACTGTAACGCGCATTAATTATCTTTAATACTAACATGAAACAAAAAAAAATCGTGTACACTTAAAATTATTTTAAATTTTCTTACAATTTCTGGCATTTATGAACAAAACTCAATCCGGTTATAATCTATCCCTGGAATTTGCACGTTACGCCTTTAAAAGCGGTGCGAGGTGTTTAGATTATCCTACACTCTTTCTTAGATTTTCTTTGATATTCAGAAAAAAAACTTATTTCGGTCATGCTGGCTGAGGAGCATTTGGTATGTTATATTTCACTATGCACTTGAAACACACGAATTTATCAAGGATTATTTCAGAATAAAATCTAAAACCAGTGCCAGAAAAATTACAGCAAAAGGGAAGGGTTAAGCCTGCAGAAATTTCGAACATGCAGAATTTCCTGGATCAATTGTTTAATGAGCCAAGTTGCTGTGCATTTAAGCTTCCTTGCTTGTTAAGGGATTTCTTTTCTGTTTTATTCCCAATGAAAAGTCTCTACGTGTCGTGTATAAAGTGTATATTATATATGATGACCACCAAGATTAGGTTCATGACACTTATAAAAAATAGAACACAAAAGTTCGTTCTTGTAATGGAAGAATTGAAGTTCAGTCGATTCCTAATAATAGATGTTTATTTTGGGTAAAGATAGAAGGAGGATTTTTTTAAATATTGCTGATTGCAGGCGATCAGTGTGTGAAATATGTATAATTCAACTAAGATTTTTTATATCATGCAACTCAAAACATTTGTCTCAGTTGTTGTTTTGTTGGGTAGAAGCTTCCTCCCGAATTGTTATAGCAAGCACTTAATGATTGAAAATGGCTAACAATCTGACGTACAATCTTCTAGTTAGTCAAAGGCCCTTCGCAGACTTGTCCATAATTTCAAACCGGTTTTAATATGAGTTCAATAATACACTCGGAACTCACTTTTCTCCATATTTTCGTGTAACGATTGTAATGCCTATGTAGTAGTGTGGGGTGCAAGCAGAGCGAAGCAGCTTTACTGAGAACGAAAATATGCTTGTGTTAGTGTAATGGACGGTGAAACCAGAAATTTTTTGGGTGAACAAATGATGGAAAATGATGGAAGAAAAATTGTCTTCCCTGCGACCCCTTGCCATTAAAACCGGTTTTGGTTTTGATGTTATGGACAAGTGTGCGGAAGGCCAAACATTATACTGTTATCTGCATTGATATTCCCAGAAAAATTAAATAATATGAACTCAATTGTATCCACGCATCCAACGCAATGGAATTTTACTTATGTCGAAAACTAGAGCTAAGAAGTAAGTGCCTGAGGTAGATTGACGGTTCCGCCTTTCAATCATAGAGTACAAAATAGAGCAGCAAGCTCTACGGCCAAAATTAATGCGCTGATTTACTCCAGCAGCTCCCACACAAACTTTTGCGATAGAACCCTTCTTAAAAGATCGAACAGGTGATGGCTTCCTCGCTTATTGGGCTTACAGGGGCTGGCAGTAGAACGGCTAGGATATTGCTATAAAAAGCGATAATAGGAGAGGACAAACGTTATATAGGTGGGAGACGTACAAAGACAAGTACAATATCTCTGCTTGGAATCGAACCATAGACCTCTAGGATGGTAGTAAGTTACCTTAACCCCAAGGTAACCGACGCACAGTGGTCGAAATCGGCAAAAAGATGGACAAAAGTCGAAAAAACTGAGATTATTGTTTGAAAATAAAGTTATAAAGGTTTTTGGGGTCGCTGATCACGAATTTGTTATTATTTCTTAAAAAAAACAAAATGGCGGATTCAAAATGGCGACCATCAATATTGAACACTGTGTTTCATTGAAATTGGAATTGTGTTTTCCAGGTCGCTGATCACGAATTTGGTATTATATTTTATTTTATTGGATATGGTAACGGTTTAGCCGCTAGGGCGTTTTGAAGTTGTTTTTTAGAGTTTTACATATCACCCTGTATTTTTGTAACCCTATGACCTATTTTCATGAATAAGGTATCAGTGAGCGCAGAATACTGCACCTATCTAAAACTGTAAAAACCAAGGTTCTACCCTATCAACTTCCATAGTTATGATTCATCAAAGTCAAAATTTTGGTTTTTTTTTCTAAAATTTCAACCAAAATCACTTTTTTCTCCATAAAATAGCTAGTTAACTTATTTTTTTTTGCAAAATTGGAAATCTTGGACAATTTCCTATCGATAATGTTTGGACAATTTTTATGCTACGACCTTTACTTTTGCAGTTATTAGCAAGTTTGATGTTAAAATTGACCTTATTTGGTACTTTTTGGCAAAGCTTAAGTGAAAAGGTACTAAAAAAGTACGAAATGGGCCAATTTTAGCATGAAAATTGCTTATAACTCCAATACTTATGTTAATTTGACCTCGAAAGTTGATTACCATTGATAAAACGGTTCAATTTAAGCTAAGCACTACATTAATAAGTTAAAAAAACAAAACATGGATTACGCAGAATTTTGTACAAAAAGTGGAATTAAACAAAAAGGGGCAACTTCGGGCAATAGTTCTTGGAATATGTTTTTGCCAAAGGGTCAATAAACAATATAAGACAAAAATCAGAGCGGCATATTGCGGCACTTCTTTTGTAGGTCTATTAATATAAAAAAAAATTTTACTTTTTCGATAAAAAGACAGGTCAAGAAATCTTCACCATGTTAAAAATATGTGAACAAATGAGTATTCTTGTTAATATTATTAAATTATACTTACTTTTCTGAGAATAATCCAATTTATAACATTTAAAAATATGCGACACAACACTTCCTATGTATGTTTAAATAATTGGTTGCTGCGGGGGTTAATGATGCTATTTCAAGCAACGCTTGCAACGGCCACTTTCAGAATGATTTTAAAAGGCAAGAAACGCTATTTGATTGGTTCTATTTGCTATCCTAGGTACCCTAATCTAACAAGTTAGGCCGATGTTACAATTGGGGCTTTGACTTTACTTTGACTTAACTTCGGGCTTTGATTACATGTAATGTCATTAAAGCAGATTAAATAAAAGCTTCGACTGAACTTTGTCTGCGACTGTATTTCGACTGCAGTCCGGCTTTAAGAAAATTCAAAGTTTCGTCCGCCTGCAGCCAACTTCACTTTATCTGAAAAAACTGAAAACAACTTTTTTAAAGGGAAAGGAACGGTTTTGAATTCCGAGTATTTTTTATAGACTGCGAACAACATTAAAAAAAATTCCAATTTCTTTTTAGACATTTTAAAATTTTGATTTTTCTACTTTGCTTCTGCTTTGAAAGGAAACAGCTGATTGCAGTCAAAGCTACAATTTAATTTTGAAGTCGAAGTCTCCGGGGACTTTCTTTGCAGTCGGAGTTGAAGTCGAAGCCAAAGCCTCAATTGTAACACGGCCCTTAAAATAAAAAAAGTTCCTAAATAAGACTTTCATTTTTCGACTTTTGGCCAGCTTTTTGGCATTTTCGACCACTGTGCGACGTGAGCAGAAATGACCAAAGAAAGAAATGAAAATAGAAGGTCGTTAACTCATTTATGAAATGCTGCTTCAGAAACAAAAGTAAATGGGTAAAAACCCAAAAGTGAAGAGATAAATAATTTTTTTTTAATATCACCACTCGAAAATGAGCAAAGGTGCATAGTTCTTCTTCTTGATCATCTTTAATAAGTCAATAAGTGCAGAATCTTATCCAATCAACCAAGATTGTTACAGAAATATTAAAATATCAGGCAATGTCTGAAGATAAATTTGGACAGGCGAAATACCAGGCTATAAACCTAGTTTTTACTCTAAAGTTATAAGAACCTATTTTTAAAGAGATTTGACCATGATTTTCAGGAAAAAAATCTTTTGTAAAAATTAAATAATCTTGAAGTTAAAATTTCAAATTACTGGTTTTTGAATAGATTTGATGACAAAAACAGTATTTTTTACTTTTCGATCATTTCAAACCGTTTGATAGTACCTGTAGAACCCACTCTCTCTTTTAAACATGGTTCAGAGAGATTTACACCCTTTCTTTACCATATTGTATTTCTAGAAATAGAAACTTGTACCAACTTGAATTTTTACAATAAAACTGTAAGTTAATAAGATTGTTTTTCATATTCTCAATATTTTTACACATTTAAGAATTGAAGCAAAACGTTATGTTTTTTTTAAATTATTTAAGATCACGCGCTGGGGATACATCACAGAAAAGTTTTAAATAATACAAGTTCTTATACCGGAATGTATTCCACGGTATACCAGCTTAACATTCATCCTTTATTTCATGAATCTCTTTTCTTTTATCGTTTTACAGATTATATTTCTGCGTTGATGGTAATAAAAGGTTGGCAGCAGCTGCCTTCCATTTTACATGCGTTTCTGTAAACAAAAATATAAATTTAAAATACAGAAAAGCAGCATGGAATCCAACACAAACTTTTGAAATTATAACACCAATAAACACTATTTAAATTCCAAACAAAAAATATTTAACTTCAATAAAATTTATAGTATGTTGCATAGAAACTGTTCTGCAACTATATATTTTTGCTGCAGCCTCCTCCATTATCTACAACACCGCTAAAAACTTAAAGTTTACCCCTTTGTTACCTAAATTTCCTTTCTCTTAAGGGTAGCACTGATCTGGGATAATCCGGTGAAAATGTGTTAAACTATTACGCCACTGAAATATTTAGTTTTTGTTTTAATCTCTCGTTAATAGCTGTGGAAAAGTTTGTATTTTTGATGTTACAAAAGGCATATGTATTATGACCAAGTAATGTGCCCACAGGCAGACAGTCTGATGCAGACATCAAGTACAGAACAGATGCGAGAGATACCTGAGCGCCAGTAATGAGGCTATTTAATTATTAGGGCGAAACTAATTAGCAAAATTATAAAGCAACACAGTACCAGTTTTCAAATGATTTTAAATAGGATTACGTCCCGAACAACAACAAAATAAACTGACTGAAAATGCTTCCTTTTTCATAAAGCCAATTCTACAACACTATCCTCACCATTTCGGTTGGGATTAATGTGTCGGGTTTTAATTTGGTTTTCGAAATGAGCCAGAGACGGATTTAATAATAATAATAATCCGTCTTCCACCAAAACGGCAACCGCCATTTCAGTTCTGTCTGTTACTAGTTCAATATTTGAAATCGCTATTCACATCGCAGTAACAGCATCACCCAACATTTAAGCCTTAATGATATTGCATCACTGCACCTTTAAGGCGTGTAATTATCTCTATGCTTTAAGCAAATGAATCTTTAGGGTTTCATACTGGCAAAAGAGATGATGATAAAAAAAAATCGGCAACGTATCGGCAAGCAATAAGCAAGCAATTTGACAGTGACTGATTATCATAGCATTTGCCGTCTCATTCAGCTGAGTTCATTTCTAAGTTAATTGCTCAAAATGACTGACGTGATGCTTTGACATCTCTGCGCAATTATGTCATTCTCCCTAGTCATTACGTATAATTTTGGCAAGAACATATTGGAGACATTTGGAAAATGTTCATCTCTAAATGAATAATCAAAAAATTTATCACGCAGAAAATTTCTCTGAGGCAAGTTGATACAGCCTCAGGCTTTACGGATTACCTTCCGAATTGCTACAAGGTTTGAAACTGGAATTTGAAGATTTGTATTTCAAACACAAGTTTTGCAAAAATATTTAGTTGTTTCGTTTCGAGTTTGTCCATAAACATTTTTTGGTTTCGTATTTTATGATAAAAAACTATAATATGGAGCAATTTTGTGTTTTGGTATTCATTAGTTTGTGTTTAATAGTTCAAGCATTTCGGCATCTTCAGTCTGTAATAAAACTGTCTTTCTAACTCCACCTTAATTGTGGTTTATCAACTGGCCTTTTTCCGTTTTGTAGTATTTTCATAATTTAGATTTTTTTACGTGAACGACTCCAGCGAGGTGTAGGTGGGAGAAGTAACAAGAAGGATCATGCCGCGAAATGTAATCGAAGCACGGACCTCTGCGATGGCAGTCGGGCGCCTTTTTTGGTTTTTAGTTTTCAGAAGTATTTCTGGTTTCATATTTTTAGGAAGCATTATTATTAGCCCGGGGAAATTAGCAAAAAAACGCTCGAAAAGAGACAAAATTCCAAAATGGCTGAGAATTAGTCCACAGCTTCGTTGGGACTTTTTAAGAAAGCAATTTGGGAATCACAAAAAAAACATGGCCGCGTTTTTCCCGTGTGACTGATCAACTGATGATAAATTTGACCTAGAATAACTTTAAAAGGGTTAATCGGATCCATATTTTTGTGAGAAGTACTGTTGAAGAGAATGCTAATTTCCCCGGGCTATATCTCTAAGAAAAACTTTGAAACCCTTAGATACTAAATTTATCTTCCAATGATTCGAGGAACGTTAACTCCTCGAGTTCGTGTAAGTTAACATCAATGAATTATAAGCTAATTATCTTAAGAGCTACCGTAAAGCTAAAGCCACTATCTGGGCGAAGTACAGCGGATGCACTGCCTCTTCTACGAGCTCGAGTTAGGAAAAATGCGCGTTTGTAAAAAAGACGCTAGTTCCACACTACATCGAATGCATTCTCATAGTCGATCAGGCATGCTCCTTTCATAAAGTTCCAGTGTATCTCGCCATAAGTTGGACGCCTTAAAACCCGGGCTATTAAATCCGCTCATAATTTCATTTACAGGCCCGAATTCTCGGTAGATATACGCGTACGAAATTTTAAGCCCTCGGATGATTGTACTGCAATGGAATATTAGTTTTGTGTGCATTTGTTAGAAGTAAAGTATGGTCATCTTGGTTTCCTAATTCCACAAGGAAAGTTACGCCTTCGACATATATACATATCTACTGCCAAATGTTTCGTTTTATTCAGCAAGGCTGTGTTTGCGTCAGGGGAAACTGTGTGCCACTCTCTTCTCCTCTTTAAGCCATGCTCAACTGAAAAAGATTCCCTCAGCTCTCTTTGTATTCTAGCTGCACCCCTAGTATTTTTCGTTGTCATTTTCTCATTATATTAATGAAATATTTACGTAGAATAATGATAATGTAAGCGTTGTCCTACGATGGAGTCGATTGCCCCTCTCTACATTACTTCGAAATAGTTCGAGAACTAATTCATTTTGAACTACTTGGAGAATTAATTCATGTTGAAATACATCGAGAACTAATTCGTTTTAAAGTTCTTGGA
This sequence comes from Thereva nobilitata, assembly GCA_963855945.1. NCBI lineage: Eukaryota > Metazoa > Arthropoda > Insecta > Diptera > Therevidae > Thereva > Thereva nobilitata. The sequence continues at coordinate 37,909,197 of OY979696.1, forward strand.
GAACTAATTCATTTTGAACTCACTGGAGAACTAATTCATTTTGAAGTGCTTCCAGAACTAATTCATTTTGAAATACTTCGAGAACTAATTCATTTTGAAGTTATTGGAGAACTAATTCATTTTGAACTAACTGGAGAACTAATTCATTTTGAACTAACTGAAGAATTAAACCATTTTGAACTAACTGGAGAACTAATTCTTTTTGATCTAACTGAAGAACTAATGTATTTTCAAGTAACTGCAGAACTAATTTATTTTGAACTATCTGGAGAACTAATTCATTTTGAAGTAATTCGAGAACTGATTCATTTTGAAGTTCTTGGAGAAATAATTCATTTTGAACTAACTGCAAAACTAATTCATTTTGAAGTAACCAAACTACTAACTAAAAAACAAATTCTTTAGAAAAATCTTGTGGTCTTACCACTGATATCGTGATTTGAACTTGCTCCTCTCAGGATTACTTTGTCACCATTGCTGAAACTAGTCAGTTTCCCTCTAGTGCTAAAATTATTTCTATTATCTAAGTAGTCAGTTTAGAGACATTTTCACAATTGGGCTAAGACTCTTCAGAAAAAATGGTAGCACGAACAATAAGACTGAAAGAAGAGACTTGAAAAGATCCGAGCTTACGGCAACATAGACCGAAAAAAATTGTCGCTACATTCTTCCAGTGTTAACAGAATGTCATATTTTGATACCTTGCTGCACGCAAATTATCACACTGCAAAATTCTTATATTCACTAGTTTCTGTTAGTACATATTTCATTGATAGATATTGTGAAATATTCCTTTCAATTTCAAACAACAAATTCTATCAAATATAAGGTAGAAGGATATGATACAAATCCTAGTTGATGGTTTACTCCTGATCATTCTCCACCGCTGTAGCAAGATTGAATAGTTTCTTTTTTTATCGCTCCTTGCCTACGCATGCGAAAATCATACAATTTTGCATGATAGAACTTCCCCAATTATGTATAATATTGTCTAACCTTCTATATGTGTCCTACTTTCCGCTGCGTTTGGATACAGTGTCGGGAGTCGTAGTAGGAGATATGAAGTGAGAAATGGGGCTAGAATGCTGTTCACTTGGTTTCGATGCCTTATGTATAACAAGATTCTTCTTCTTCTTTAACAGGTTTTCAACCGGGATCCCGTCTTGGCCTCTCGCAACTGTTCTCTCTACCGGTCCCGATTCTGAGGTGATTATTACAGGATTGGTCTGCTTTAATATGGTCAATTTCTCTATGGGTAGTTTATCAACTTTTGTGCACAAATCACGAAAAAATCGGAAAACAAAATTACTAAAAATGATAAAAATATTGTAGAATGAAAATAATAATTGGTGTTATACCTTCATATACGATTATATACTATCTACTTTGCTTGGTAGCGTATTGATACACAACACGAAAATAAAATGCTTCCGCATGTGAAATTTACATATCACCAAAAATTAGGTCTGCAAACTAAATACTTTATTTTATTTCTACGTTCCACAATTCAATTCATTTTATTCCATTGTTAAAAAACTCTGCTCTTTTCATGAAATGTGAAAATAGACAGAAAATATTGATTTTCGGGTTTATTTGGTTTTTGTTCCGCGCTTTTAAGACCATTTGACATGATATCAGGGAAGGGAATCTCTTCCCACGAAGTTAAATTTATATTTTACGAGGGCAAATTAAAACTTTTCGCCAAAAATATATCATAAAAAAAGAATAAAAGAAATCAAATATTTATTTATTTTTTGCAAAACATTTATCACCTAACTTGATCATTTTCGTGTCATGTCGCCATTGTTCTAAGGCATTTCTGGAATATAATTAAGATGGTTGACTTTGGTAGAATACCTATGCATACAAAATGCGAACTCCCGAGTTGGTTCTTGTTTTTTTTAATAATAGTAGACACTATTTTATTTTGTGTGAAACACCCGTGATTTACTATATCTCGCTTGTAAATATAGTACTACATCATTTTTCAAATATATACCAACATATTTTTCAGCTTTGAGGTAAATATTTAACCCGTGTGGTGGTAAATTAAGGACTCATACAGGAAGGTCGTTGCATTTACATGGGTTAATGCCCATATGGGACAAAACCAGCCCAGCTGAGGGACTTTCCTTCATAATAACTTGTCGACTCGACCCGCATATTATTCGGCTTTTATGGCATATCTCGCAGTTGTATGCATTTTTCTCATCTAGAAATTTGTGCATCGCTTTGACGTCATCTGCAACGAGCTCCTGGTAAATTTCTGTCTGAAATTTGAGATAATTTGTCCATAATGTGCGGAATATGTATGTGGCGTCGTTGAACCTTCACTAATTAAATTTCGAATCTATCTCTTATTGCAGGCATGTTATTGTATAATTTGAGATATTTGCCGATTTATAGATGTTATGTCAGATTTTGTACTATTCTTGTACTTGCACTAATTAAATTTGTTGAATTAGAGATTTCCTTATTAGAAGAAGATTAATGCATGGATTGAATGCCTTTATGGTGTTGAAGTTATACCATTTTGTTGTGTTATGAATTGTATTTTCGGCACAGTTTCAAATTGGAGAATGACTAGATTGTCAGCGATTGTCTTCCAATTTCAAAATTAACTGCGTTTGGGAAACTAAATTTGATTGAAGAATGGGAACTAATTTGCAAAGAAGTTTTAAGCATGACGATTTTTTAAGAATTTTAAAATTTACATTGCTCCGTATATTTAGAAATATCATACTATCACTATTTACTAAATATAGAATCATTATGGGTTTTTTCTGCTTAAGAAAAAGCCTTGAAAAATAATGATTCACTTATGTAAAGTCAACGTTCTCTTTAATTTGTGTACATCTGTTCTAATCTTGTACTTTCTACAATGGAATAACTAATATCTCACAGATTGGAGGAACAAAGCTTTTTCTTTTAGCTTAGATCCTACAAAAAAAACTTTTTGCACACCCTAAATTTCCATAGTCTGGCAGGTTGCTAAGTATTACTGCATTGATAAAAACAGCTGGTAACTAAAAGGAGACAAATCCCATACGGGGATGCTAATTTAGATCAATATCAGATGTCACGGCATATCTTCGTGAACAACTTCCAACACATATTGGGGATAGCCGTTTTAGTTAGGAACGATGATTCCGAGTAGGTGTGCGCAGGCACTGTATGACATTCTGGGATATCAAACTGGCTGGCACTTATTTGCTTTTTCCAAGCACTCACTGGGATTTGTTTTTGCGTAGCCAGAACGCCCACTCTGTCCCTTTCTGTGTCGAGTTATACGGGCGAGAATACGTTTCCTCATACGTCATTTGAACCAGTCTATTACACCTAGGCCCATCATAAGCATCCTCCTGTCTCAGTGAGCGGTGTGTAACTATATAAAAAAGCAACATCACCAGGATTGAATGATCTGCGGAGAGCTAAAGGAAAACGAACAATTTTAAAAACTCTCTGATGATAATCGCAGCTAATTTGTTCAGTCATATTAGATCAGTCCGGGAACTTAGCCCATCCAAAATCACTTATATTTATTTGGGAGGGGGCGTTCAAGTATTACGTAACGCAATTTTTGAAGATTTTTCATCCTCCCTCTCCCCAAGTAACGCGCCGTAACGCTTTCTGTAACCCCTGTAATTTTTTTAAACGAATGTTTTTGAAAATACCTAAAATTTCAAGTATCGACTGCTCAAAAACGACGCCAGATATCGAAAAAAATTATTTTACATTTTCGTCTTATTTGGGGGTGATTTATCGAAATTCATAATTAAAATATCGGTGGCACGGAAATCCTAGCTGTGATATAACTATAAACCCTTGGGAAATACCTCAAAAAGTCAACTTCAAGTGTCAATCACTCGAAAACTAAGCGTGATATCGAAAAATTTTATTATATAATTTCGTCTTAAATAACTAAAGATTCGTAAACCTTTCCGTTGACCTTTGACCCACTGTATCGCGGACATAAAACTACATGGAGTTTCGACCAATACCTCGTTGGAAAGATATTTCCATTGCCATATTCCTGGCATTTACTACTTTTTCATATGAGCAACCGTTAACGAAATATTCCAAAAAAGTGGAGTTATCAGTTATTTCAGGCAGGTCCAGTGCGAACTTTGGCGTTGGATTGCTCGCAAACTACATAAGCGATAACGACGATTAAGGGCTCATTTGAAAGGTAATTACTAGGCCTTTAAATTTGTTAATGGGCATTAACCCAAAAAAATTAACATTTGGCGAGTTAATTGCAAAAAACCGCATTCAACCCTCACCACACGATCATGGTTGAACTTTGACCGACCATAACTTTGAGCCAAACCAACTTACAGAGCTCGTTGAGGGCTCATTTTTTAGATAATTTTATTGTCCACAACTTTGCCATTGATCATTATCAACTATCATTGCATGCAAACGAGCTATTTAATATAAACAAGCTCTCCCTCTTTTTCAAGATGGCGGGTTTTCCCAAGCCACTACGACCCCACAAACTTGGTTTTATCATTGTCAGATGTCCCCGAACAAATGCCAAAAAAAATTCCGTACCTCTTAAAATGCAATTTCATCCTCTTATTTCGACTAATTTGACTGGACTATTTGTTCTTAGAGGCTACAAATAGAAGTACAACAAATTTAAATTTACTATTTGATGCTTTGAAGATAATAAAGCCCAGTTCAATAGTAAGCTAGAGAGAGAGTATTATCTATTTCTGGCAATCTTGTACCAAAATAAGGACACGACCAAGCAATATTGATGTTCTTTGATTTTTAAAATTCTATTTTATTAAAAAAAAGAGAGAAGTAAAATAATAATTTACCTAAAACTAAAACATTTGTTAAATTCTGTAATTTTTTAAGGATATTATTTTGTTAAGTTTTTATTTTAACAATTTTATGTTTATATGTACAGTACATATTTACGTATTTGTACCTTATGTTTTCCGTTTTTGTATTTTTGTATTATTTTGTTTTGTTTTTTGTAAAAACTCGAAACTGGTTTAAACCGGTTTTATGGAAAAGTTAAAATTCGAAAACCGTGTTTTTAAAAAGTCGGTTTTTGTATAAACCCTACTGTATATAGATTAACATTGAGTATTGTTTTTTAGTTAAATAAAAAAGGAAAACATAATATAATGAAATATAGTCATTATATTCTCTCATATAATCTAAAATCTATTTAGACATTTAGTTTAAAACCATGCGCTACGCTAAACTGTCCTCTTCGCCAGTGTGTTTGGGTGATCATGAGGTGACCTACAGTCCACGGCCTGTCAGGCGGTTCCCTCAAGTCCTCATCCCTCAGTCAGACTGAGTAATGTGAGGCCTTTATTGAGACATGCCTGCCGACCTGGCCGCGGCGTATATGTGAATGAGGCCTTAAAGCTTTTTAAAAAGCTTTCGGAATACGTAAGGCAGATGCTGGGATTGCCTCATTTCATTTGTAACGAGGGTTGGCTCATAAGGCCTTTATGAGAAGCTGATAAGGCATACCACACTTTAATATCGCTGATTTTTTTTGTGTTCATAAGGAAACTAAGAGGAAAGCCTTCTTCGGCATGCCTCTGGGGGAATCCCCTTTTTTAAATGCTAGTCGGGTGTGGTTTAAAAACTAAGGCTTGACAGTTATAAGTTCTTAATAGCTCCAATATAATATATTTAGTTTTCGAATGAAAAGCCTTGCTTGTATGCTGGCTCTTCGACCACGACTGTCCTCCAAGGTTCTGGGTTAGGTGTTAAAAAAATATTTTGGGTGTGGAAAGCGAAAGTGCACTTTCCCCACGCCCTCCGCCGCCTCTGCATATTACCAAAATATGTATTTTACCACACCTAGTATGCTGAAAGAACAGGCTCCCCAAGCGTCCTGGTTAAGGATATCCACTTCCCGGTTACTGGATTGATAACCTTGCTTCAACAGGCGTGTTTGAATTCGATCACCTTGACGTCTAGAACTAGTCATCTGTTCGGGGAGCCTATTTAGTCGCGATTGTCCCCCTTTGTCTATGTAAGACCCGGGATTGAGGCCCTGGGAATCTTGCACTAGTAGGAAGCATTTCCCTGTTACAGTCGGAACGTATAGCTCGCTCGATGATGGCATAGTTTACCCTGTTACAGTATGTACAAAATAGCCGCTGCATCTCTCTTTTTATGGGGGCGTTGCTAAAACTTGGATTTAGTTTCTCTAATGTGGCCTTTCTTTTGGCACACTCCGCATCTTGGTGTGCTCCGGGAGGTTTGGAATAATTTGGTCTTCAGAATTTCTTCATTTAAATTTGCGAAAAGATTGAGATTCGTTTAGTTTCGAAATATTCACTAACATTTTATCCAAAGTAACAGCGCTACTCTTAAATCTATTGATTAAAATTTTGAAATACAAGAACATGTTATGGCTTACTACGATTGGCTAGGTCTAACCATTAAGGATGATCATTCATGTTTTTCAAATGCGGATTTAAAATGAAAATAGGACTAGTGTAACCCTGCTTATGATGGTAGAATAATATCTAAACAGGAGAATTATCATTATTATTTTCATACAGTCTGCCAAATTAAGGAAACTAAACTATATTTTATTTTAGTTTAAATATGCACGAATGAGCACACATTTTTAACTGGTAGATAGTCACAAAACTAATATTAATGCTGAAATTGTTTTCATAAACATAATTTTGGTTCAGTGAATTGAGGAAAAGGATGAGTCGTATCGAATATGTAGTCACGTAGGCACTTCTATTTTGTATCTTTCACGTTCGGAATTTTAATAAGAATATAAACAGGCTCCATGTAATATATGACAATTCCACTCAAAAGCTAAACAATTTGCTGGTGTAATAGCTTGCGTAGAAATGACATAAACATGCAATGCCAAAAAAAATATTGAAAATAAAACATCTATTTCATAAAAGATAAAGAAAGTACCTAGATGTATTCTATATTTCAACAACAGCCACGTGTAAATCAATCGAAATATCAAAGCCAGGAAATATTCTTAAATTTACACAAAAGTCACCCTCTTTAGGCTTGTTTTTTTAAGCGAAAAGAAAAAAGAAAGATTCTGTTAAAAATAAATATTTTTAAAGAAACCTCTCGAAAATGATTTGAAATCACCTTTTCATAATTTAGGAGCAGATTTGGCCCCCATTAAGTATAATGATAATATTTTAACTGCGGCTGTGTGTATAGGTAGGGTCCTATACATAAATAAGAAAATCTGGTATTACAAAGTGGGTTGCTCCCTAAGTTGTTCCGATTACATCTCCTTCCGCTTCACGTCATGGAATGGAAAAAAAGGGGATGCCGTTTACCTCTGGCATACCTATAACTGAAGTAGACGAGTACACCTGGAAGGTATCCCCAGGCCTCTATTAAGGCCGTGGCATCTGTGAGGCGTTTTTTATTCAATTTCCCATGTGAATATTGGCGAATGAGTTGTAAAATGTGATTACTGTATCGCAGGATTTGTTCCGCCGAAGGGAGCTATATACTGGAAAATTACACAGCGACAGGAGCCTTTAGGTAACTTCTTCCTTCTGAGGTGTTCGTCTTCATCAAATCACGGGAAACGTCTTTATTTTCGGCATAAATGAACTCAAGATTGTTATTGATTGCAGCGGATGTTGGGGAGTCAGATTAGGGCTAATATGGAACGGATATGACTAGTGAATCTTGGCGAGAGAGAGAGACCCTTGAGCACTTCCGTCCGGCAACATAATCCGGGAAACATCTGTTCTCCAATTTAATTCTCGGAAATTTTATACTAGGCAAAAGTTCACTATATAATACCTTAAAACTACCGCAAAGTTTTGAATTAAAGAATCATCTTTGCGCACCCTATTCTTGTTGCTTCATATTCATGATGTGGGCCAGAAATTTCCATTTACTTGTTCAGGTGTCTTTTTTCTCCGTGTGTAGCAAGAAAACTACCTTTATTACGTGAAAAGGCACTCAACTGATAGCTGCGTAAACACATTCAACATGATACGTGTTTTCTTTATTTTCGCCAGGTGAATTCTACAAAAAAAAGGCAGAAAGAAAATATTGAAACACCTGTTGTTGGTTGATTTCCTTGGATCACCTTTTCTAATGGAAATATGACTTGGAGATAAAAGGGAGCTCCCGGTTATTCACCATTGGGGAGCCTTCATACGGCAACAATCTCCTCTCTCCGCGTGTGTGTAATGTATAGTGGTGAATGCGGAAATTGAATATGGATAATGTTCTTATGTGCCGTGTGCCGGGTTCTCCTCTTAAGGTAAACATGACAAAAGATAAGAGAAAAAAAATATATCTATGGTATCTTTCAATGGAAATGAAACGAGCAAATCCTGCGCAAGCTCGTAGGTTAATTAGGAACGCTTCGGCTTTTGTTGAGCAAATTGCATTTTTTTGTTGTTGTTGTTGTTGTTGTTCTTGTTGTTGTTGTTGTAAATGGATAACTTTCATTGCTAACGGGCGGAATAAGTGAATATCTTAATTCTTTCTTTCTTTCCCGTATACGGAAGTGCGATAATGATTTGCAGTTCTGTGTGTAAATGATGTACCAATAAAATTAATTGGAATGGAAGTAATTTTAGTTGAAGATAACCTCTATCGGTTGCTAATTAAGATATAAGAAAAGAAACATTGTAATGGTAGGTGATATAGACGTTAGCTGCTTGTACAGGAAATTTAACAGTTTCTGGTTTGTTATGTTGCATTTAGGGCTTTAAGCGATATTTAATTCTATCTTGTTTCGTCATGGATTTCTTTCGCTTAGGGATGGCCTTACATACTGACAGTCTGTCACATTGTTCACGTGCAATGTCTGGTAGTAAGCTTATCCAATTTTTAGGTTTGGCATTTCTTTTCTAATATTTATACAGGGATTTTGTTTCGCGACGTTTCCTCTTGTTTTCCCTTATTGATCTCTACTTCTATTGCAATTTAATACCGCGGCTTCACCGGCCGAACTGCGCAAGTTAGAGCAAATTGGTTAACTGAACTTTTTCGCATACAATTTCCCTATATTAAATGAGGAAAACACAGACCTCAATTCGCCCAACTCGAACTCGAACTTAAATAAAACATAAAAGCTCGCTCAAAAGAGAGTAATCAACTGGAATTATGGAATGCCATTCCAGTGAGCTTTTGCATTTCTAACTTCTGGTGAAAAAGCAACAACAATTTCAAGCACTGATCTGGACTTTAGCCGGTGAAGCCACTTATGTGGATTGAACCGAATATTATGGAACTGAAACTGTGAAGCCGGTGCATAAAGCTCAATCTCAGGGTAAAGCTCACTCCAATATTGTTAATGCCCCGGCTTCACCGGCTGTCGACATAGTTGGACGCATGTCACGTTCTAAAAGACAAGGTCTGGTGTGGAGTTGATCAGTACTTACACGAGGCAGTACATTTGTCCCTTACACAACTGCAAATTGTACTGAGGTCTGTCCAACTTCGAAAATAATGTCCTACTACTCTTGGTGACAGCGTGTAAACATGCATCATCATCACTCACACAAACCCAACCCACAAATCTCAAGGGACACACGAACACATTCATTTTAACCCTTCCGGTCCATTTGTTGCAGTGATGCAACAACTTTCGTATAAATTTGTACCGAAAGGGTTAAATAGTTCACATCAAATCACTGTTAGTCCTAAGGCAAAAACGCAAGAGTTTCGTGCATTGTGAGTACACAGGTTTTTTTATTCCCTTTGAGACAAGGTTACCAAGATAAAATCATTCTTGATTTTCTATTTTTAACATAAATGTGGAAATGAGACGGGGTGTGATTACAAAATATAAACAGGCATTGTTGAGGCATAGGTTTCTTATTTAAATACTCTGCTCTGCTACTCTTATTTCCTTTCTTTCCTGAATTTGATTGTTTTTGTCATTTTGGCATTAGATTGCCCCTCGCCTCATTTGAAGCGGGACATTGTACTGGCTCCAAAGAAAAAAAGAAGCGAAAAGAAGAATCGTGTTCTACCCAGCACTAGTTTGCTGCAGCTTTATTTTATATTGTCAACAGCGTAAGAGAATTGCAGAGTACTGACATCGGCGAAACTATGAAATGGGTTTTTTGTTGATACTGGCAAAGATCAAATTAGGGTCTAGACTCGACATCTTCCAATATTATTTTGTTTGAAAGGAAACTTTGAATCCAGTTTTTAGTAGAACCAAGTCAATTTCAATAGCTTGATGTTTACCAACACATAAGGGTGCCAAACTCTCCCAAACTGCTTGAAGATATCTAGAATAACCATACTTTAATACCCTAAGCGATATACAGGGTGTATACACTAAGTTTAAAAAGCGGTGGTCATGTGGTCCCCGTGTATATTGCCCTTGTGGTCCCCGTGTAGATTGTCCTATTGTCCTATAAGGCCCACAAGGGGTATCTAACGCCTTGCCCCATCTCAAGTGGAAAAAGAGACTAAAAAATTCATATGCGTACCCTGCAAACAATTTCTCGGTGGCTCGCTTTCTCGGACCATTCTCGATTCGAAAAATGCTTGCGAAGGGTACGAAAAAAAGATTCAAAACGCAAAATGAAAGCTTTCTTGGTTGATTTGTTTCTCCGAAAGCCTTCATGCTGTAGAAAAATATTGAGAGCCGAATGGGACTTAAAATCTCCAAATTACACTAACAACATAACGTCATTTCACCGATTTGAAGTCCTATTGAGAGGAAATTTTGAGAGCTTTTGGTTTCTCTTCAACGATTTGTTTGGAAAGTTTGAGCTTTTGACTTGTTTTACTCGGCGGAGTGATTTTCGGCGCAGAAGCGATTTGCTATCGATACGAGCATGCGATTCGTTATCAGCACGAGAAAGCGATTCGATCTCTTGCCCCGCTTTTATTGCCTTCGAATTCGTTTACGAGTCGTTAACGAGTCCGAGATCGAAACAAGCTTTCGCTTTTGCCAAATCGTTCTCGAATCGTTTCCGAATCGAAATGTTGGCAGGGGAGGTTTGCCTCATCCCTTATGAGAAACTGATAGGGCATACCTCACTTCAATATCGAAGATTTTTTCTTTGTGTGGTGCTCATGAGAGATCTAAGGGGAAAGCCCTCTTTCGGTATGCCACAGGGGGTCCTCATAGGGAACCTACGGGCAAATCCCTCTTTCGGCATGCCCCTCATTTGCCACATGGGGCCGACACGCTGCATGAGGCATGCCCTTTAAATACTAGAAGGGTAGTTTTATTGTGATTGTGATCTTCTCTTTTACCTTCCACTAGTCCCCGCAATAGCTGTGTTGTACTGCCACTTGAGCTGCACTTTAAATTTTTCAAAGCACTAATCTTACAAGGTACAATAGTCACTAACAATTGAAAAAATGCCAAGGGTGTCATTAGGGTAGGCAATAATCTTTTGTATAAATAGAACAAAAAAAAATTTTGAATAATCAGTTTCTGAGTCATTTTTTGACCAAAAATTGATTTTTGAAGCTTTGACCTTGAATAACTTCGAAAGGATTAAGTTTTCGAAAAAATGACAAAAGGCTTTTTTGTAGGCAATAACGTTTCGTATTGACTGATCAAAACAAATTTTCGAAAAAAGCAGTTTTTGAGTGATTTTGTGGCCTAAAAGTGATTTTTGATAACTTTGACCTTGAAGAACTTTGGAAGGGTTAATCGGGTCAACATCTTACGCCTTTGAACGGGGTTGTACGACCTATAGAAACTGAGATACAAGGAAAACACCGGTAAACCGCTATATTTCCGGCGGCCATGTTGTTTTTTTCTGATTAGGAAATTGTTTTCTTAAAAAGTCCCAAGGAAGCTGTGGACCAATTTTCAGCCATTTCCGAATTTTGTCTCCTTTTGTACGTTTTTTTGCTAATTTCCCAGGACTACAAAGGAAAACTTTAAGAGTCATCCTGGAACTTGCCTTTTATTCAAAATTTTATGTTACAACTACATATGTACTTTCTTTTCTGCCAGCTTTCTACTACATTTATTTTCTGCTGAAAATACAAATTTTTTCAACTACATTTTATTTCCACCGATATGGTCGCCTTTTTCTATCCATAAACAATATTTATGGTCAATGATGGTCTGGCAATGAAATGAATTGGTAGCCCTAAGATATTTTTGATTACGAACACAAAAGTTTTTAGAAGCTTCTATTGAGTCCAGTCCAACATTTTATAAGACAAAAATATCCCAGGATTGGTGATTACTTCACAAAGAAACTAGAATTCTTACTTGTTACATTGTTCCAATGTTTTTTATTTTACTTTTAGCCCGTCTTGTTTCTTTCAGAATACTTTCAATTCTCCCTTCTTTTATCTATAAGTATATCGCACATGCGCACGCAAATATTCCAGCGTTTCATATTACCTTCATTTTGAAGTAGCGCAACTAGGGGTTTACATGCAAAAAACAGGTTTTGGTAAAGTTAGTCACCTGTGCTAATTTTATACAATATTTTTCTTTCAGGCCAAGTCATCGATATACTCGCGCACACTTGAATCCATACCAATTATTTTCTCAGCGTGAAATTGAGACTGGCATGTACATTTAGAGTTCATTTTACTTTTTGTCTGACACGCTTAGTCACCGGAACGGAGGCATTCTCAGAGGTTAAATTCTATACTTGATATCATTTAACGTAAATGAAAAATTAAAAATTTTGGACTGTGTGAAAAGTAGATTCAATCCGACAGAATTTAATAAATACACCTAAATTTAAAGCGCAATATATCACGAAATTTTTTAAATATTATTCTTCTCCCCAACAAAAAAGCCGATCAAAAAAATTTTCTTTAATAAATACGAAAAAGGTGAAAAGCAGCCCTAGCACCGCACCACATACCACTTACCGAATACAAATAATTTTTCGTACAATACTGTGCCCAAGGACAGTATTCTGTTGTCAATTTCATTGAATAGAAGCATTTAAAATTCAATAAAAGGAAAGAAATTGAAAAAAAATTTCTTGCCTAAAGCAAACATATCCACAATATTTAGTAACACTAAAAATAGATAGAAATAAGAAGAAAAAAAATTGTACGAGGCTAAGGGATGAAGTTCTTATAGAGCTTTCGGCCATGATGGAACCTTTCATCAAAAGTGTCATAGGGACCAGTTTCTATAGCAAATATTCGTCAAATACAAATATTGACCAAGAAGTCAAAGGACTGAAAGGCAAAATGTGATATTACCCTACTGGATATATTGGAGCCTAGTGTTACTAGATAACCCTAATATTGGCAACAAACCACCCCCGCCCCCGCCTCCCTCCACACTTACGGCAAAGACCTCACAGAAAACGTATAGGATCCTTTCAATAGACGCCATTTATCATTCCGAAAGCATATGGATATATTCCCCTTGGGGATGGTCTATCCATATATAAAAGGTAAAATTTGATGGGGGTGGTACCAGCACAAGATGAGGTTCTAACTCTTTTTTTTTTGCTTTTCATTTCGATGGGTCCGCTTCTAGAAAAGGTCAAATAAACAAGCTATGATGATTTCACTGAACTCACGTCCCATACATGACCGTGGAAATGATTAACCTGAGCTCGTGTGTTGTCTTTGATGTCTGCCATTACCGCTGTAAGAATCGCACAAAGAAAGTGCTGATTTTTGATTCGTAGCTGTCAACCACGTTTTGATCTTCTTCAATAACCAACGGAGCCTTGAATCTCGACACAGATTCATCACTTGGTGTTGCGGTATTTTCTGCTGGAACATTGTTTTCATTTTGTTTTATTTTTTAGTTTTTAAAAAGAAAAAAAAACATGATCCGGAAACGAAACCGGAGATAAAAGTACGAAAGACTATAAAAGTGAAGGTTTCCTGTCCTTGTAGACAACGCGCTCTTTATGCTGGGGCGAGAGAAAAGTTATTTTTACCCAAGGTCTGATGCTGTCGAGCTGCAGCTGAGGCAAATTTCCATTCCACCTGTGAGCCAGCGTGAAATTTATATCGTGTGGTGTCCTGGCTCCAACGTTGCCCATATAATCTCAATGGAGTCCACAGAATGATATCTACTGGAACTGACCAGCTGATGAGTTTATCTGAGTTACGTTCAAGTTCCTTCCTAGAGCCAGGATTTCCAGGTCAGCCTCGGTATTTATAAGGCTTTTATGGGGCTAGATAAGCATTGGCCAAAAAGGACCACCGTGGCAGGACAAGAGCCTTTGTGTTCATCACTTTTAAATCTTCCCCGGAAAACTCGTTCTGTCGCTTCTGTCGCTCGCATATTTGACCGGCAGCGCTACAGTATTATATTTTCGGAACAAAAAAAATGGTTGGGGACGGTTGCGGACTCTAGTTCTCCTGTGGTTGGGCGAAAACTATGTCATGTGGTTGATGGAGCCTGCGAGAGGTATTGAAGGGGACTTTAATGGAGTGTGTGTTTTATAAAATAAGGGGTTTTTACTTCTTAGCTGGTATGCATGCTAAAGCGCTTATTTGTAATTGACTTTTGGTGACTTTAAAAACAGTGTAAGCGGTTGGAATTTGCTTTTTGGTCGGTCGGAATCAAAAGATTAGAAATGGAACAATATGCAAATTGTAGAATAAATTTTTGCTGTATGTAGATCAGATATGCGTGTTTCATTAATCTTTACGAAATGGAATGTCATTAGCCTATTTACTTTGATGCTTTTAGCATAAGTGTTTCTGCTTGTCTAAATTGTTCACTTAGAGTTGCATTCTTTTATTAAGGTTATATTGCGTTTTTATTAGTTCGCTTTGTACTGTCGGTTGCATTCAGAATGCATTCAAAATGTATACTTTGATTTTTCAATTAAAGCTTGTGGTGGCGTATAATTCCTCAGAGCCCGTTCTTTATGGGTTATTAGTAGTGTTTCTTCTCGAGAATTCTTTCTCGAGAATTTCTCGAGAAATAAAACTATTTTTATATTCTCATTTCTCGAGAAATTGAATGTTGTTTCCGCGAGAAATTTATGACTATTTTTTAATCAATTTCTTAAATTTTTTACTCTTTTCAATATCTTTTTTTACTTGCATACATACTAACTTAGTTGGAATATATTTGTTTTGTGCGGCCCTTTTTTATATAGATTCTTTTAATGCAGGTTTATGCGTGTTCGTGTTAAGCCGGCTCTACACGATGCCATTACCACCCTCCAAATGTGCTGTCAAATGGAAGAAAAATAAGATATGTGACATTTTAACATCAAAATTTGCTAATAGAGTAAAAACCATAAAAGAAGACGAGTGTCCCATTCGCTCTGGTTGTTTGAAAGCGCAGCTTTGCAGAACTGAAACAACCAGAGCTAAGGGAAAGCTGTTGGTTGTCTTCTTTTATGGTTTTTCCTCTACCTTCAACAGTAAATGCCGTAACACAAAAATTGTCCGGACATTATTCATAGGAACTTGTCCAAGCTTTTTAATTTTGGAAAAAAAAATATTGGGTAACTACGTATTTTTTGGAGAAAAGGGTAGTTAAAGTTGATGTTTTTGTTAAAAAAACAAAATTTTGACATTGATGGCTCATTACGCTGGAAGTTGGTAGGATAGAACCTTCACTTTTACAGTTTTAGATAGGTTGGAGTATTCGGCGTAAAAAAGTGCATTTTTAAGCTAGGCTCTTGGTTCTCGAGAATCTGGCAATAATTGGAAAAAACCCGTTTTGCTTATACCTCGACTATACGGTTCTTTGGAAAAATAAATGAGTGTCATTTTCGTTTTCAGCGACCTCAAATTAGACTGAAAAACACTTTTCCTATTAGGTACCCCCGCAATTAAGAAAAAATTGTAAACTAGTGTTATCAAATGCAACATTAGATGCGTTAGATTTTTTAGAAAACTACTTCAAATCACATTAAAGTTTGTTTTGTAATCTTTATATTTATACTTATTATTTTCTTATTACTTAATTCTTACAAAGATTTATTTTGTGTTATGAATAAAATGGAATTTTAATTTTTATTTCATGAACTTTTTACAAATTCACAATATTTCTCGAGAAATGAGAATTCTCGAGAACTAAAATTTATTTTTCTCTTTTCTCGAGAAAGAGAAACTGCCGAGAAATATTAAACACTAGTTATTAGTCATAAAATGTTCTTCTAGATATTATACAGACTGGAAGATTTACGTTAATTGGTATTTTTTAGTAATTTTTTAATAAGACATTTTTCAGATGACACACAGTTCTAATGAGTAAAATTTCGAATTTTCCGCTCAGACTTTTTCTAGACTAAAGGAAGCAAAATTGGAGCTTAAAAAAATTGTATGGAACCAAGAAAACAGGCAATTAACTTAGTGATCATAAAGGGTGCCATTAGCATGCTCAACAGAACGGTTCTAGTTCGATTGCGTAGGTCAAGCAGCATTGGACGTGGTCAGTACTTAGTTGGGGGACCATTTGATGAAACAACACTCACGTTTGGAATGGTCGATCACGAATATGGTGGGAGCGTGCTTGCCCTCATGGCAGATGTATTTTTCAATTTTTGTTCCCGTACCGGGAGCGTGCGATAATAGTACCGGGCACATTTGTTCCTAACGTCGCTTGTTGTCCTGTACACCTTCGGTCTATCTTCCGAATCACACTGAAACGAGCTCCCCCGTGGGAAGTCGATTACTATTCGCACTAGATACTTTGGTTTATCCAGCTTAATCAACACCCTTTTGTTTGCTCTTTATCCCCGAGTTGAAAGCACTTTTGACGTCGAGGGTTATAAGTGCGGAGCAGTGATTTCCCTCTATGGCGGCTCTTGCTATAACCACTACCATGCTCACTTCATCAGCGGTTGACCTTGCGATTTTAAGGCCGATTTTTTTGTCCGTCAGGCCTATTTAATTTCAAAGATTTGCCTATGCAACTAAGCTGCTGATTCCATCGCCCTGGGAAAACCCTCTCTCTCAGGCACGCTGTGAGACTTCAGCAAACCTGCCAGGCGGTATTATAGCTGCTAGCTTAACCGCTTTGTTCGGTATTCCGTCCATACTAAGAGGCTTATTGGTGGCTACCCTTTTTGCGGGTTCCAGAATATCGGTCAATACAGGTACAACTGCTGAGTCCACCCGTGGGGTGGCTACATCGCCAGTGCGCATGTTCTGTGGAAACAGTTTCGCACCCGACCAAATGAGTCGTAAAAGGCATTGTGAGTGATATTGACATTTCAAAATACCTCATCCAAATACCTTGAACCGTTTTTTCAATTACAGATGCTTTCAATAATGCATTTTCTAAAAAAAAATTTAGACGTATCTAGGCTAAATCATTTCTAATTTAGTTAAGCGATAGAAGTTTTTGTGTGGCGAGTTCTATATGACATTATTACAAGGTAGACGTTAGGGTAGACCGTCTTTATTTAAGAATTTGTTAATTTTAGAGGTTGTTACCTTTCCAGAGGTTCGTGGTTCGATTCCATGCAGCGCCATGGTTTCTTGTCTTTTCACTTCTCTTACTAAGGTAATGCTGCTGGTAATGTTCTCGTCTTCTCTCTCTACAACACTGGTCTGCCCCTTCTTCTAGCATCGCCGGTAAGCCCTGTACGAGAAGAAGCCAATTCCTGTTCCATCGCCGAAGTCTTTTTTGCGGACAATATTGGAGGAAGTCGGTGTAGTGAAACTTCGTATTGGTATTAGTATACTCTTTTATTCTTTTATTTACGTGTATATTTATCTGTATGATCAGTCGACACTGCACTAAATGATATTGATGGAACAGTCGACAGCACAAAGGGCCTTACCTCTGAGCTCTTCTATTTCATATAAAACAAAATCTGAAATGTGTGAAAATTTCCAATCAATTAATTTGGTGATTCTAACAAGAAACAAGATACAAACACTTCGTACTAGTTATATACCCATCAATTATTTACTTTCTTTAGTAATCACTCAAGCTTGTAATCATATTTTCAAAAACTTATTATTGATAATACCCTACAATTTAACTGTTAGCTTCGAATCTCGTTTATTAACAAAGAAATTAGTGCTGCTACACTACAAAACACCAAAACATCTTCAATCTAATGACTTTCAAAAGAAATAGGTCACGTATCTTATAACAAAACTTCTTCTTTCAATTGTTATCAACATCAAAAATTTCCTTCATAAAATTCAACAATTGCATGATAGAAAAGAAAACCCAAACATACCATCAAGATACTACTGCATGCAGCATTAGCGAAATCGAAAGGAATTACCACTGTGGTCAATAAGTCAAATTCCTATTCTGTCATGGACAGTAACGAGGGCAATAAATTTATTAAATCGATTTGATTGAAATGCTCGATCCAAAGGTAGCCAGCAAAATTGTAGCTTTCGAGTTTCAGGTTTTATCAAATCTTGTGAGCCAACGAAAGGTATTTCTATGGGCCATCATCATTCACCAGCATAAAGCTGCAGCAGCAAAAAAATAAAAAAATAACGCCATGACGACTTTCGATGGTTACTTTTTCTCTTCTCTTTAGAGTTTTCAATCGAAATCCTCCAGATGGTCGGACCTTGGGCTGGTTTCACTGACTGATGACCAAAAAGTATGGCAGCAACTTGTTCACCCAGTCCCACAGTTTAACAACGTTGTTCCAGTCTTGGAACAACTTCAAAAACTCTCCATTTTCAATAGCAATAATCTCCATATGGTGGTCATGTGAGACATTCAATCCCCGGACAGGCTAGTCAGAACGAGGCCTTCTTGCAGAAAAACATATTTAAAAAATATATAAATACATACATGTGTGTGAGAAAAATCGAAACGCAGAATTCGAAATCGAAAATTCGCCTTCTGGGTATTTTGTGTATCCGCTAAATTGTGCGTAATTCGAATGTGTATACGACCGATCGTACACCGATCGCTGGTAACTTTTCCTTTCGTAAATTTGCCACCGGTCTCCGGACGTTGTGCTGACGTGTATCGAGGCAACAATTAAGTCTAAAGCGAAACTTTTTTTAGTAATAATAGCCGGCAACCAGTCACTTACTTACTTACTTACTTGCTTACTTACTTAGGTGACTTTCATCTTGCTCGCCTTAATTGAAGCCGATCTTGATTGAATTGATCTTCTGAGAGATCTAAGAGAAATTTTTTGATGAATATCTTTTGTGTTTATCGGGCACTGGGCTGAGTTTCTACAGGTTTTGTTGCATTTGTAGCTTTTTAAGGGTCAAGAGCGTTGCTGATGGACGCTCTAGGACAAGTTTTGTTTAGAACGAAATGCGAAAATAATAACACGGATTTAAAAATTGGGAACATGAAGGTATTTTAGATAAACAAGGTGATTGGTAAATAAATGGTTGGTTACATGAGTTAGCTGGTTTTTTAAAACGGCCTTAACATTGTATGAACTTAAAGAAATATACACTTATTTAGACGAAAAGGTTTTGGATTTAAAAAAACACAGAAAGTAAGTAGTAGTTTTGGTTTTCTGTTTAAATAATTACATGAAAGGAAGTACATTTTTGACATCATTTTGACTAATCAAAAAAAAACAAACAATTAACCACTGGACAGCTTTACACTAATCAGTCGTCTCAACTGGTAGTCTATTTTGCAAAAGTACGTTTAGGCCGAATTGAGAATTGCTGGCAATAAAGAACTTCACAAATGATCATCAAAAATCTGAAGTAAGTTACTCTGGGGAAAAAATAAATTGTCTGCACTAATGAAATTTTGCTAACTGTCAAAACCTTAGTCGTACAATGTCAGACATAAGGAATTTTTTAAAAAGCATGAACATTTTAGTGGTATAAAACTTAAGTAGAGTAAATTTTGCGTTTACAATTGCTGCGATCGTGTACAACTTTATTTGCAAGTTTACGCAAGCCCGAGTAAACAAACTCCCACGATCAGAACGATTAAAAGGAACACCATATAGATCATAGTTTCGGGCATCTTCCCCTCCGGCCTATTACTCTACCGTGTCATAGAAGTATCATACAGACGTCCTTAGTAAAAATACAAGTTCAATGTTAAAAACTAGTACTAGCTTTTCCATTTTCGAGGAGATTACGACAACCATGCTATAACAATTGTAGAGTTGGTACAAGCATAGGAGTTTCTGTCCTCCACCATCAATTGTTTCTTAGTTTTATGTTGAAGTTTGGCCATTACTATAAATACAAACGTGGTAGTGTTATTTGTTTGAGGTGCCAAATGCTTTTTTTTATGTGAAAGACTAGAGAGCTCAGAGAAAGCCCTTTGTACTATTTTTTCGTATGCAATGTCGAACAGGAAGCCTCTAGTCGATGTAGTTCTTGCGTATATATCCGAAGTTTCTGCAAACCCATGCAGTTGACTACTTCAAACAAATCTCGCTATATTAATCTTTTGTTAATAATCTAAATCTAAAACAAAAGGATTCCATTGGTTACTCAAGGCTTCGCGGGGTATAACTTTTTATGAGTATCCTTAATGGAATGATCACATACTCTAAACCGCCAAGCAATGGGCCCATCTGCCTGCACGGCAATATTTTTCCCGCAACACAGTTCCGCAGTTCTCCTTTTCACATATTCTAGAAGTTCGGTTATACAAGATGTCTCGTCATACCTTGTCCAACGGTTAATGGTATATACAGTGTTGCCAGACCCACTGAAAGTGATTTCCCCAAACTTTGTGTAAAAATACCCCAAAATTATACCTTTCAAACAAATTTTCCCCATTTTTAAAATATGACTGCAATTATAAATTACAATGAATATTTTTAGAAACCAGCTGGGATCCGGTGCCCCTCGCTTCAATTTTGGATGATTTGAATACAAAATTTTACTTGAAAATTCTGTTTCGGACTCCCAAACTTTTCTATATTTCTTAGTTGACATTTTTTCAATTATTCGACGTATTTTTTTATTAGTTAAAAATCTTTTCTGGCTCACACCACTCTGAATTTCTGGCTGGACTGCCTCACACTGAATTAAAAAGTGTTTCTGCGAAAAAACTAACGAATCCAGTTCTATGAAATCGTAAACACAATTTCGAAAAACACAAGTTCGGTCGGTAATAATAACAGTTCTGATCTGTCGTGGTCTGACGTTTTTTAGCTCTCGATAAACTTTTACTGACGGTTTTGTATTAAAACTGTATTAAATTTGAGAATTTCATGTTTCTTGGTTCGAATTGTATCAGTGCATTTAAAATCTCTGAATCAATTTTTCCCCAATATTTTCCCCACTAAATTTGTTTCCCCAATTTTTCGCACGGGCATAACATTTTCCCCAGTTTGGGGAAAAAACCCCCAATCTGGCAAAATTGGATATTGTAGCAGACAAAAAATCATCTACAAAAACACAAAAAGGAGGGCTCTATCTCTGCCTGTTTTATGGGGAAAAAAAGTAGTTTAATGATTTAGAATAAAAAGTTAATGAAACAACGATCTTTTTCCACGAATTGAAAAATAGGTGTCACTCACTGATCTGTTTTTAGTATTTCGAAACACTAAAAACAGTAAAAACAGAGCAGTGAGTGAGTGACACCTATTTTTGAATGATAAATAGGCAAAGAAACCGAAGCCGCTGAAGTTCTCCAGAAATAATTTAAGCAGCTTTTGAAGATGTTCAGAAAAACTTAACTACCTACTTTTTGAATTATGTACAGTGAAAAAATTGGGACAAATATTTTCATATTTGCCTACAATAGAAAAGCAAAATAAAACACGCAGAAGTTGTAAAATTCGTAGAAATATGTATATAACAGATAGCCAACCGAAATTCCAAACTTGTTGTCAGGGTCACTTAAGGTACCTGACCACCTTAGGAGGCTAAAAAATACTACATTTTCAAGAATTTTTTTCTCAGGCCCTGTATTAGATATTACAATGATTTTTATTTTAAAGTTTTACTTGAATCTTATGGAATATAAAATTAATTAATTTTTTTTTAATTTCATTTTTTAACCACTATCCAGGAGGCGCCAAAGTCGAGGCCTCCAAAAAATTGTGTCCCATGGCGGACAGTTTATCTCAGGATTGGTAAATCAGAAACAAACAAAAAAACCGCATCTTCAAAAGAAAGGCCCCTTACGTAACAATCTACCACAATTTGCCAAAATTCTAAAAAAAGGGGGATGTTTGAAAAAATAATTGAGAAAGTACCCCTGTTTTTCACTATTCTTTCCAAAAAAAATGTTAAAATTAATATTTTTTGGCAAAATGTGGTAAATTGGAATACAACACATCTCAACGAACAAAACAAGACCAAATTCATTGAAATCGGCAGAGTAGTTTCGGAGATAATCTGTCCGCCATTTGAAAAAAAGTAGTTTCGAGAAAAACGCGTTTAAAGTTTTTACTCGCTATTTTTTTCAAATATTTTTTAAAAAAGCAATTTTTTTCACTTACAATTTGTTAATCTGCACTTTCACTTTTTTGACACTGTTATGCCGCCCATACACGACGAGACATGTTGATCAACTTGGTTGACTACTTTGTCCGTGTTGTTTGCCACACACTTACTCAAAATTTACACACTTACGACAAAATTTTGTGTGAGACTCAACCAGGTTGTCCAGCATGGCTTGTCGTGTATGGGCGGCTTTAGATTTCGAATTTTGAAAAGAATTTTTTTGGAGGTGATTCTTAAAAGTATAGGAATTTAGAAAAAGCAAAAAAAAAAATCGATTTTTTGAAATTTACAAGGTGGTCAGGTACCTTAATAGTCCAGTCATTTTAGGTGTTTTAAACCCCAATCTGCGGAAAAATTCCTAGTGAGCTGAATTTTTGTATACACCTTTATTACGACATTTGTGAAAAATGATGAATATGTGAAAAATCGACATTGATATCGTGCCGGCTAAAAAAGTTATAAAGGTCAAAAGGTCCTCCTTATGCTGTAATCACTGCTAGAAGCCTGTTCGGCATTGAATTTACTAATTTTTAGCATACTTAAGATTAACTCTAGCCCATTCCCGCTTGAGTACACTTTCAATGTCTCTCTGCGAGGTAATATTGCCTTACAAATGCTCCTGTCAGGTGTATCCCACAAATTATTTATAACCTTCAAGTCAGGGGATTAAAGAGGAACGGGCAAAACTGTTTTACAATTGTATATCAGCCAATTGCGTTCAACGTCTGAGGTATGCTTAGAGTCATTGTACTAATAGAATGCAAATCCAGCAGCAATACTTAGACGTTGCACACTCTGCTGCACGTTTCTTTTTAGAATATCAAGCTAAACCATTGCATCCATGGTTCCTCGGATGAACTCAAGGTTGCCAGTGCCATTTACCACGATACACCTCCATTCCATACCAAACAACCGAGTATTGCAATTCGTTCTTCAGTAGTCTCTCATTATAAGGCGGGCAAAAATCAGAGAGAAATAGCAGAGATTGTTGGAAAAAGTCGAACAACTGTACAGTATATTATTAAGAGGTTTGAAGAAAGTGGTAGAATAGCAAACAAGCCAAAAATAGTACCAGAAAAGTATTTCCCAACAACGCCTTGGGGTACGGTATACTATACCGTATGTGTATGCATTCTAGTCGCTTTCCCAGCGCTCTACTCCAAAACGGTTTGATCTTACAGAAAAATGCAAAAGGCATTTTTTGTAGATAATTGTACGATGAACAATTTTTGTAATGACGTCTATTGACTTCCGAGCAATAGGTCGCGAGATATTCGCGAAAAACTGATTTTCGTGACCTTTTGACCTTTATAACTTTTTTAGCCGGCACGATATCAATGTCGATTTTTCACATATTGATCAAAATGGCGTAATAAAGGTGTATACAAAAATTCAGCTCACTAGGAATTTTTCCGCAGGTAAAACTTAAAATGACTGCACTATAAGTAGATATCGTGGTTATTTCTCCAAATAAATGTTCTTTTTTTGGTATTTTCATTGCCAATCCAGCACCTTAATGAAATTTTCATTAGAACACTTTCTCTAAAGAACTGGTACCAAAAAAGTCTATGTAGCGAGTTACAGCTAATTATAAAGGTTGACATTAGAACTATTATTGAATTATTAATGAAATGATCTTAATTGCAAAATCAGTTTACATTGTATTACAATTTTATTATACCTATAAAAACTTTTATTTTGTTTTGTAACTTTTATAGAGTAAATCAATACACTTAAAGAAAACTCAAAGCCACAAAACTTCATAAATAATTAAGGTTATGTTTACAAAATATTTTTACAACTTCGAGATGGTCGTAAATTTATCCGAGGTGCGTTAATCTTTATTGATGAATACATTTTATACTGTGTGAAATTTTTTTTAGTGGTCGACGAATTATTCCCTTGATGGTATCTATATTGTGAAAGTCAGAACACTGTACCTACCTAATAAGCACCATTTCCTCCTCAATTCGAATTGAGAAATGACTAGTGTCATAGAATAACGAAATAATGATATGGGAATAATAAGGCATTTTCGCGGTAGAAAACTATTTTTTCCTTTAATATCAACATTGATTGGTAATTGAAGATTAAAAGTTTGGTTGTTCATAAGTTGCAAATTAAAATCTGCCTGTTTTATTCAAATAAATTTCTGGCAACTAAGCGTTGAAACAAATATCAGACAAGCAAAACATAAGGAATTGTTTCCACTATCAAAATTTTTTTTAACATGTTAGTTACATCGAATACTATACGAAATGGACATTTTCTACCTCTAGCAACCGCCGCTACGCAAGTTATCGGCAATTTTGTGAAAATAAAAGACCATTTTGGTGAGTATTTCTCGTGGCAAAAACAGCGAAAAAAGTTGAAGCTATTCGTTATGATATTGGCTCTAAGCGGTTACAATATGAAATTTTTATATGCACACATAACCTCAAAAACAAATAAAAAACTGAAAAAACTGCCAAATTTTGGTTTTTTGGTTATAACTTCGGATGTTCGGAGACATCACTCGTCAAACTTTAAAAAGATTCCTAAATCTTCAAACTTTAGCTTAGCACTTTTTAGTTTAATGATTTAAATGCTTTCTTCTCTTTGTTATTATTATTGTTCATTTATTAAAATATCCGTACAAATATCATATACAATAAACAAATTATTATATTTCATTAATGAAGTCACCAAGACCTTACATTTTTATATTCAAGTATTTTATATAAAACGCTGCAACTAATTTTATTTTCTATTTCAGGTATGATCGAACTTTTGCAAGGCACGGTAAGAAATATGCATTTTGATGACCAAAATTCTCTTACTAAATTTTTTTCACTGGCTTCTTCCTGGGAACCCTTTTTTGAACTTCTGCTATATATACATTTTTTCCTTCGAATGCTCGGGTTATTTGAGACCGCTGCATTGCTTACTATGCACTATTCTTAGGTTTAGTTGCCGTTTATATTGATTTATCGAACCAGTCTTTATGATATCTGTGATTTTTAACTAATATATGTATATGCCTGTTTTGCTCCATTGACGACGGTCATCTAACTGTAGGACTTACTTAGGACGAGCTGTGACACATGACCGTAAGTGTGGCTGTTTCGTTCAGTAGGGCACCTGTGATAATTCAATCCCGAAGTCGGTAGGTTAAGGTTAGGAAAGACTGCTGTATATCAATTTCATCAGGGGATATTTAGGGAGCTTTGTAGGCGCCCCATAAATTATAATTCAAGTGTTCTTCGCTTATCCGGGAGCCTACGTAATTTTTTATTCTTTTTAGTACGGAAAACGAAAGTTCTACACTGCGGTGACAAGAAATTTTCCCAGGCTCAAGTAACCCAATACCTGCTGAGATATGTAATGCTATTTCTGTATATGGAAATACTTCCTTCAAATCCTTGTGCTTTTTTAATATGACGCCAAGAATTGTTTTAAAAGAACACATTCTTCTTGTAGACCATCCGCAAGATCAATCGGGTATAATTTTTGTAGTTAACTCTAACTTCCCCAACAGGAATTGTATCCCATTTTCATAAGAATGGAAAATTGGCGGTTACTGCGTCATATGAAGATTTTACCCCCCGGAACTGTCCCACAATTGGTCGCATATTTGGAAAAAGGTATTAATTTTTTGGTGACAAAAGGTCGCCAATACTCCCTCAAGACACTCATGGTATCTTTTCTTCTTCTTTCTCTTGTGATCGCTTCTGAATTCTTCTGTGCATTTTTTCTGGAAACTAACTCTACTTTTGTGTGGAAATCTTTAAGAATTTTGGAAACTATATAGGCTTGTTGGTGGCCCGCGTTACTTTTTTCTAGCTTCAAGAGCCGCTATTATTTCGTTTCAATTTTTTTAAAGCCTGGCACAGGCATCGTCCCTAGCTGACCATCGCGTATATCACAAATTTTCTACACTTCCATTTTCAGACTTAGCTCGAAAGGATTGCAGTAATTTTCTACGGACGTTGATGCTGAAAAAAAGACGTAAACATTTTGCGGCTACCCCAAAAACTTATATTTCTTTCAGTGTATTAAGTAACGATTATTAAAGGCTTCCATCGCTGATCACGCAAGCCGCCCCTCGCAACCTACCGCCCCGGGCCATGGCCCCTATGGCCCTAGGGTAAATACGCCACTGGGTATCTGGTATCAGGTTTTTACAGGAACTCATTCTCTTTACATCGCATATTTTGGATGGCTGTTGTATAGACATTATTGTTAGACAAGGTATCGCCTAATTGTTGTGCAAGACGTGAATGGGGAAATTTTTAATTCATTTAGCCATTTTCTTTGCCTTTTTTGTTCCAATTTCCGAAGAATGTTACTCATTCTGTAATGGAAGGCTTTATGGGTGAGGGTATAAATATTTAATAGATGTTTACCTATACCTCATCTTTTGATGAAAATCTCTACCGATCAAAACGAACTAGGAAAAAGAACGTCGCTTTGGCCGCTATTCTGATAAATAAGGTCGGTGCCAACCAATTCTCAGTGCAATTCGTGAATTTTGGGTTTCTTCTTAGTCCAATGCCGCTGTTTATTGCAACTTCTGCTTCTGCTTATATCCCATTATTATACCTTTTATAAGATAGCAGATAAACACAATCCCATGATTATACTTAGAAGCAGTCTCAATCACCTTCCAGGCCGAATCAAAGACAGACGATTTTTTAGCCTATCTTTAGATAGTAATCAGTATCCACCGCTTGGAGGTGCAATTTCACCGGTCCAGAATATGTGTGGTACTTGCATATTTTCATGTACTACATACTAGCCCCCCCCCCCCTACGTGTACTAATATTGACCAACTAGATAACCTTCTACGTAATTAGTAATTAATCTAAATATGATTTAATACAATTCCTTATGTTTCAATTTTCTCTTGCATAACTATAATTGGCATAAACAATTTAACACTTCAATAAACTGCATTATAACCTGAAATAAAAATCAAGACATTTAAGAATAAATTCACTGTTTATTTCTTTCATATTTTTCTTGCACTAAAAAAAATCTTAAAAACTCAAAAAAATTCGCTGGCAACATAAAATTATTCCAACTGATCCCTCCCATTTGGAAGCATCCCGAAAAAATAAGAAGGTTAAAGTGGAATAAATTTGCAAATAGATGACTTTTCTTCTCATCTGCACAGAAGAAAGCTGAACCCAAAACAAAGTTCCATTTTTCAGACAAACTTTATCCCCGAACT
Organism: Thereva nobilitata; assembly: GCA_963855945.1. Taxonomy (NCBI): domain Eukaryota; kingdom Metazoa; phylum Arthropoda; class Insecta; order Diptera; family Therevidae; genus Thereva; species Thereva nobilitata. Next base: position 37,936,675 of record OY979696.1, read on the forward strand.
TGAAATATTCAAATTATTGTGTGTTATCCAATAATATTTTATGCCCTAATAAAACGCGAAAATTTTAATGCGCCGTAAAAAAAATTTTCTGATAATAAAATCAAAATCATTTTTAAAAAAAGAGGAAAGAAAAGAAAAGAAGTGTAGGAATAAGAAGAACAAAAAAGGAAGAAAGTCTTGACTTCTCTTAGTATTACTCCAATTCCAACTACAATCAATAAAACAATTCCAGATGCTTTCAATCGTCGCCTGTTTCTCCCCCCCCCCCCTAACCCCCAGCACGCTTAAAGAAAACACCTTTGAGGTGAGGCTGTCAAGGTAATCGTCGAAATTCTAGGAAAAGAAAATTCTCAGCTCAAAAGAAGAAAATGAGGCGAAACATAAAAATGTCTGAAGGCAGCATGTTCAATGACCCACTTATCCAATGGAAGAAATGGGAATGATGGAAAGAAAATCCGCTAGACTCTGTCAACAATAAACAAGACGCGATAAGGTGCGGGAAAGGTGTACGGCGGCGGCGGTGGTGCCGTGGCATAGCATAAATAAAAAAGCGAAATGCTGCAACCAGAGCCAATCTAGCGAGACGAGGTAAAAATCTGAACGAGTCATGAATACCTAAGGACGTCGAGGTGACGACGATGACAGAAAACTCGCGAGAACGGAAAAGATACACTTGATATACTTAGATCTGGACTGGATACCTAAGGGCCTTTATGAAATGCTGTAAACGCACTGACCGAGCAGAACGTTGCCAGGCAAGTCAGTATTGGTCGTAAATTTTTATGAGGGTATCGTTTATTATCATCAGAAACGAAATCGTACTCGGAAGTGCCTTAGAGGTGTTTGAATCGTCAGTTATTAACACCTTGCAGGTCCGGTTACCTTCTTCCTTACTTCGTCTTTGCACCCATACAGAGTACCGAACCTATTATTACCTAATCAGACTTTCAGAACGAAGCAATTTCGTTGCACAACAATCTTGTAGCAGCTAGCAACGAGGGCAGTCTTTTTGGATGGCTGCGTTTACAGAATTATTTTCTAATTGGATTAAGCTAACGGACTGCCTCGATAAGACCTTGATAATCAGATATCTGAGAATGGAAGAATTGTCTTACTTCATGTACGGCACGGATTGCATGATTAAGGTCTTCTCAGAAACATGTAATCACTCCAAATTCGAAGTGAAAATTCGACTAGATTTGGGGTATTATTGAAAAAAATTTGGTTCATTGCGATTAATGAGAAACTTCGGTTTTGGAACAGGTGTAAATTCTGTGGATCAGTGTTTACATACTTCGGCGTTACTACTTTCCAATCTTCCGGTGTGTGTTTAATCTTTTATATAAGTAGGCCAAGTTGGTCTTCAAATTAAATTATAGGAAGAAGCTTTGATTGAAGCTATTTCTATGATTACTCGCTTTAGTCTCTGTGATTGCATCAATCATTGCTAACGATCTCAATTCACAAAATCGATAACAATTTGCTTTGATGTTACCTGTACAAATTCGGTTTTGATTGAACTTGTTTTTTAGCTAGGGATTGATGCGATGTGCATCTTTGAAATTTCTATTTCTTATGGAATTTATTATTTGGTCTATCTGATTGCAAACCAAGTTCAATCTTTTTTATTAATAAACATTATCAACTTTCTGCATTAGGACAAGCTGTTCAGCACGGAACTTTAGAAAAATCTGACTAACCTACTGTCGCTCCTACTGAGTCAAATATTAATTGGTCTGAAACTCTGAACGAATATCGGGCTTTTGAATTAATGGTCAACTAAAGAGACACGCACTTCTTAATTCTGAGTTTTTATATCAGCTGTTGATAAGCATTTTTCTGTATTTTTGGTGAAGCACACATTATTTTTGGATTATAACTGATTACACTTTCCCATAAAGATCACAATTTCCATCAATAAAATGAACTGCATCCGAGATTTCTAGTAGGTACTATTGTTTACGTCTATCACATTACTTCGGCAAACTGTTGACATTTTCAGTGGAAGTATGTGAAACATCTTTGAAGTGCGAAGAAATCGAGGTCGATATGTTTCTGTTATTGCAGATACCTTGTGTTTGCGTTTGTGTATTAAGAAAAATTGAAGAAAAGTTTTTGATTTTAAAGATTAGGCATAGGAAATGTAAAGAAATATATCTGTGTAATAATACTAGAAAATATATCTGTGTTGTCTTTAAATAAAAAGATTTTTGAAGTAAAAGTTTTTTACACGCGCCTTTGCCCAAAAACACTTCCTTGGGAGTGAATTGCTTTTATTCGCGCCAGATTCTCACACATTGTCAACTTGTCAGATTTAAACGTATAACGATAGGAAAAGGGTAACGTCGGGGGTAAGGAGCGAAGAACTTGGGTCTGTGTGTTTCTATTTAACAAACCAGCGGGAAAAATTGGGAGCGCTCGATACGGAGGACAAGCAGCATTAAGCATGGTTAGTATACTTAGTTGGGAGACCGCTTTGGTAAAACCACACTCGCGCTTGGAAAGGTAAAGGCAATTGCAACAAATGAACAAAAATAAAGCTTTTCGGCAAAGGAGCTTATTCACATATCCACAGCCCTCCATGAATAGCTCAGCTGTAGATATTTAAAAAAACTCTATAATGCTCCTTTTTGTCCCAAACCAAATCCTTGCAGTAGTGCTCCTATGGGAGCTCAAATCGAGTGCTAGCCTAGGCGGACATCTAATGTTACAAAATATATGAAGAGGGAGCGGAAAGGGAGCACTCCATGCTTCCAGGGGAATGATATTTCATTGTCTTTAGAGCTGGGAAATATTATTTGTTCACATACACTCTGTTTTATTGCATCAGTAATTTATGTCGTACGTTGGCTACATTTCGGGCGAGAATTTGCTTGATCTCATTACACCAATACAAATTCACCATTAGAGGTGAATTATTTAAGATTGTTCTTGTGAGTGGGTGCTTTGCTTAGAATATCAAAACAGCTGATAGTCACAAGTATAGTCTCAAACTCCCAATGGCAAGCACGAGTTTCAAAAGCTTGTGACTTATGACTGGTCACAAATTATATTCAAATAATTCAAAAAAATTTAAAATACGGATATCAGTAAACAGTGATGATCATAGAGCCCAGTGTCCGTGAATGTCTGAGGCAAAAAACAAATGGCACATTTGTATATGTAATGTCAGACAGTCAAGCAATCCTAAAAGCATGTACAGTTAATCAAAGCTTATAAAAATATGCATCAATTCCCTAAATGCTTCCTCATTCACTAATAGAGATGTTCTGAAGTGGATAAATTAGTTGAAGAATTCGCCGGATATGAACAGAACAAAAAGATCGCTTAGCGAAAAAAAGCGCCTGGATCCCCTCTATCAGCCCACAGCCCTTCTGTTTAAAATCCATTGGTTACACCGAAGAGACTCTTCGAATATGGGTAGAAAAGGGTTTGTATTTATACTGGATTCATATACCGGCTATGGGACAAGCCAAGAAATTCATTACTCTTCTCGTGCAAAAGTTAAGAACTTGTTGCAGTTATTAAACACGAACTCATAGTCTTAAAAGGTCTTCTTATAGGACATGTTACCGTCAAATATCACCTGGGTAAAAAAAGTCATACCGACATACCCAAACGGTGTCAGGTAGAAACATAAACCGCAGAACATGTCCTCTGCAATTGAATTGCACTTAAAAGACGCAGGGTTTGCGACACAGGAAAAGCGCAATTAGCACCTAAAGAGGTGTGAAACATTAAACCGATTACATCGAAATGTTCGAAGGAGATTAATATAATCGAAATATGTAAAATGAGAAACTTGATATTGAGAACATAGTAAATAGTTAATGTATTTATTGTTAATAGTAAAAAGAAGTAATCTCAAGACTTGTTCGAAAGGGATTTAAAATAAAAGAAGCGAAAAATTTCTATTAGAGAATATAATAAAAAGAGACACCATTTTTAACCGACTTCAAAAAAGGAGGAGGTTATCAATTCGACGCGTAGGTATTCACGCATAATATTGTAACGCAATAACTTTTTTGCTTTTTTCTTTTTTGGCTTGAAAGGGTAGTTTCCCACTGTGGTCCCGTGCAATTTTTTATATTTATGATTAAGGAGTTCGAAGGTAGGCATAAAAAACTGGTAAAATTAGTACACCTTGAACGAATTCACATAGTCTAGCGTCTAGGTAAAAGTCTACCGAAGTCAGCATTGCGGGTTCAAACCGCGGATCGGACTGTGTGAATTTTTTTCTTTTTTCCTCTTCTTTCTAAATCTATTCTGATTGGATTAATGTTGTAAAAAATTACAAACTCTTCTGGAGAAATTTCATGCATACTCATGCTGACTGTAAGAGCATACCTTTCAATTGCACAGCTACCCAGCGGGGAAGCAGAGCGCTTCCCCACGGCAGTCAATGCGCTTCTTTGAAAGCATGGAGTGCTTGCCTTTTCCATTCCACTTCATTGCAATTTTACATGTGGATGTCATCACAAAGATGCGATTCCTCTTTCTATCCTTAAACGTGCTTCCCAGCAGGAAATGGAATTATACCAAGAAGCATGACGGTAGCCTTTTTTGGAAGGCGAGATTTCCTTCCTTTTCGCATTCCGCTCCAAATCTTTTTTGTGCAGGCCTGTCATTAGAAGGAATGAGTCGAAAAGCTCTAAAAGTTCATTCACCTTCCCCACGTATTCCTGGTAAGGTGTTTGTGATACGTTATCTTTTTTTTCTTCCAAGGAAGTACAATTTCTTACAGAGATCCTTGGAAGATATTGCTTTAATCCTTTTATAATAATCTTTTAGATACACATTTTTATACACAATTTAATGGTAAATTGTATTAACTGTGGAAGGTGGTTGTGGCAGTTCCTTCCTACTTCTCTCTTCCCCTTCACTATCTATCGACTAGAGCTTGCTGTTCGACATTGCACTCTATACGAAGAAAATAGATTGTCGACAGTACAAAGGGCTTTCCCTGAGCTCTAGTCTTCCACATAAAAAAAAAAAAAAAAAACTACATTAATTACATATCCATATTTGACCCTTCCATCCTACTTTTGTGGAACTACGAATACGAACTCCTTCCTAAAAGCTTCTTCAGGAAGGCCTTCAAACTTTTCCCGCTGGGTTCTGAAGAATGTTAAATGGATGCAGCGGGAAGCGCTTGCGATTATTATTCTATCTGGATATGCGAAGCTTTTAAGCTTTTTTTTAATTGAAGAGGAAGGAGAAGAGCTAAATAGAGAGTTTCATACTTAAAAATAGAAAGTGTTCAAAAGTCAACAGCTTGCACCAAACCTACTTTCGATTTGTAATACTCTGGAAGCGCATCACTAAAGCTTCCAGTGGAAGCACTTGCTTTATTTCCCGCTGGGTATTTAACCGACTTTCTGAAAAGATTGATTTACATATTTAGTAAACTCACTGTAACAGTTTCTGGTAGCATAGCGGGTTAAAGGCTTGCCTCTCGTCCGTGGGGTTGCGGGATCGATTCTTTGGCCTGGGGCATATAGACTTTATATTCTCACAATAAATATTTTTTTTTAATTTCCTTCGGGGAATTTTGTTTCACATTAAATTAATTTTTTTTAATTACTCCGAAAATTTGCAAATACATTACTGCAAAAACTATTTAGCTACTGCCTCGAACCTTATCGACGGCGCGGCTGCGAGTTATACTTCTCGTAGTAAATAATTTATTTTTTAAATTGCCCCAGAAAAAAATAAACGGACAAGTACGAAATAAAATAAATTTTTAAAAAAAGAACTTCAGAAAAAAACCAATCCCGTATGCACAAACAAGGATGAAATAATTGTTTGCAATTCTTTACAACATTAAACCAATCAGAATGGATCTAGAAAGTAGAATCACTTTTGAAGACGGTGCTAAGACCTGTTTTCGGGGTGATGTTGATGATTAGTGCAATAAAAGTCAACTTCTATCTGGCAGTTGAACGCTTCCTCTTCCTCTGATGCACAATTGTGGACATGCTGGTGAAGAAATTACAAAAGCTCTTGTTAAACGTTTCGAAGATTTCGGTATAGAAATCAAAAACTGCCGCTATCAATGGTACGACAATGCGCCTAATATCTCTGGGAAGTATAAAGGCAAGCAAGCTTTGATACAGTAGTTGAATCCTTTTTGTTCTATGCTGCGCACATTCTTTGAATTTGGTTGGGAAAACAGCTGTTATTACTACATGACTTGTTGTTGTCCATTTTTTCGAATTCATTCAACAGCTTTTCATTTTTTTTCAACGCATCCACTTCCCGATACAAAATTTCGAATAAAAACCTGTCCACCTTTGCATACAACGGATAAAATCTATGGCTTGAAGAATTTAAGAATAATAGGCTGGCCAAGGAACTAGGAAGTAATCAGGACCCTCCCTCATGGTTTTCATCAGATTCATAAAGCCTTGACTGAGATTAGCGTTGATGAAAATAAAAAGGCCATTGTTAAGAATGAAGCTTTCGGACTTCTTCGATAAATGCGGATCGCCTGGATACTGCAGTAAACCCAAAAAATTGGCATGACATTCTCGAAAGTTTTAATGCGATCAGCCAGTATTTGTAAAGTTCCACGATAGTACTCAATACCACTGTCAAAGCACTGAAGACCCTAAAATCAACTTTCAACTTTCAACTTTTGTAAACGCAGAAATAGTGATTCGCATATACTTGTCCATGACGGTGTCCAATCGCAGTAGAGAAAGGTCGTTATCCAAAATTAAACTGATTAAAAATAGATTATGTACGAGTATGGGACAGGATCGTCTTACCATAATCATGGTTCTGAATTGACATTCTCCGTGATTTATCTTTCGAAAATGTCATCGATGTGTTGGCTTCGATAAAATAAATAATTTTATATTGGCGAAATAATAAATACTCCAGTTTTATTTCTCTTCAATCGACTTTTTAACGTTTGGTAACTGGCCCCACCATCAACTGGCTTCAGGGCCCCAAACAACTTAAATACGGCCCTATTTACGACAATCGGAAGCATTAAAGATCGTGTACAAGGGATGCTGAAGCTTAACAAGCATTCGCGCAACTAGAATTGACACCGAAAAACGTCATGCTTTGTAAGTGATGGGACTGGAAGGGATTCGTCTACTATGAGATACTTTCAGTTGATATACTAATTAATGCTCAACTCTGCTCTGGACGTCAACACACTTTTTTGATGACCCGTCAAAAATTGGTGAGAGAGTTTGGTTAGGAAGTTTTGATACATCCACAGTTTAGTCCAGGAGGCTCACTGCCTCCTCCTCATGTATCCTTTAGCTAGATTACCCTTAACCTATCATACACTTTTTCTATCTTTCAGATCAAGCTTACTACTAGACATTCCACCATGACTTGAATGACATGATGGACTAGTGGTACAAAGGGGGATTCCTGAGCGTGACCATGGCACATAAAAAACATAGCACCCTTTGATTATTATCACTTGTTCCGATCTGTGCCAAACTCCATCAATGGAATTATGCTTTCAAATGAAGCCTATGAAAACTACGATTCAGTTTTTCAACCAGAAACCACAGAAATTCTTCACCGCTGGCATCATGGCTCTACCCAGAAAATGCCGAAAAAGTGTCGATAATAATGGAGTCAATAAATTCATTTTCATGCTATAAGAAAACACGTTGAATTTTATTAAAAAAAACGTCACGAACTTTTTCAGACCATATATTTTGGAATTTGTAATTCCAGAAGCTCGAAAACAAACAATTGTAAGCCTCTTTAGTAATAACAATTAGGAAGTCGTTAGTATTGCTGAAATAATTACTTTGATTTGAGACTGTCTGTACATGAAATGTCTTTTTCTAGTAAAAGGAAATAATAAAACATTTGTCAAAAACCTGAAAAAGCACAAATGGTTATGAAATATCTGCGCTATGCTACAACATTGTAGGTTTTTTTTCGTGAAGAAACAACGCCATACACAAGTCTCTAGCTTCGAGTCACGAGACACCATAATTATGCGTTTATGTGATTAGCAAGAAAAAAAACTTTTGATTGATTTTCTTATAAATTTTTTTATGGGTTTAAAAGACACGAATTAATGTGAATAAAACATGTTTCAGGCAGCAATCAGCCCTATCCATATACCACTAACACAATCAGTCATTAACAGAACCGCTGATTGCAAAAATCTTTCGCAATATTTTTTGTTTGCTCGACGTCAATCCCTTACATTGACTGGCCGAGAATATTGTTCTCCGATTTGCCCATTGTGTGGTTGATTTTGTTTGCCAACAATATATTTTTCTGACAATCTCAAATAATCATTATAATATAATAACAGTCAAAGCCATCATCAGGTTTAAGCTTCTCACCTTTCCTGACACTTCTCCGGTCCACATGAAAAGTTGCCGAATCCGTTTGTTGTCAAAGCAGCAAACAAGTTGTCATCACGTCATTGTTGCCACACCGCATGGAGTCCAGCGGAGCCAGAAAGAATCCAAGTCTCCATTTATGGCGTGACTTTCACATTAATTGCTGCCTTCGGAACTTTTGATTCGACAGAAATACTTTTATCCAGTGACACATGGTCATCTACGATATGTTCTCGCCCACGCACTCTGACGTGTCCCCGCTTATATTACATGACGCAAGTTGCATAAATCTGTATATCAGCTTACCTGTAGTGCATTTATCAGTTCTCGTGATTGGCGTATTTCTCGCCAACAACATCCCAAAAACCGGCCCAAGCAGCTCTCCGGGGTGTTGTGCAATCCTCGTCTTCGATGTCAATCTCGAGATAAAGTGTCATGTGTCGTGAGGCTCGAGAGTTATTTATAATGTCAGAAGATGTCAGCAGACCACTTTGTCTAGTCAATATTTCGATAAAAATAACACCTGAAGACGGGATGGACACGGTAGAGGTGGGACACTTCTGTCCTGGTGGTGACCACCCGAAGAACCGATGGCCACACAAAACTTTGTGAATTGGAGCCGAATTTTTCGGGAGGCGATTTCGGGGCGAATTGGCGCCCGGCAGTGGGTGTAAGAGCTATTAAAGTTAATGATCCGAGAATTTAGATTGCTTTACACACCATCTAATTTAAAGATGTTTTTTGCCTGTTTTGTATTCCCGGAGAGCGCCCTGAATTGCTCACTCGAGGGTCTTAATAAATTGAGCAAAAAATTGCGGTGTTCCCTTAATACGTCTTAAGGAAAATTCATTTCATATTTCCTCCCTTGCCACAGTGCGGAGTGCGCCTCATCCCCCAGTTCCTTGACCTTGATGCTGAAGGGAAAACGCTTTAATTTTTAAATTTATTCCTGCCATACGAACACTGAGTGATTACATCCATAAAACAAATTTATTGCCTAGGAATTTCATATTTTAGCCTGAATTTGGTGGCCCATCATAATTCATTTTAGCGAGTTAATTAGTATGAAGTAAGACGAAAGCGAATATATACTCCCGAAAATTTGCGGTAGGGTCTTCCTGGGGCCGGGTGCGAAGCGGGCTGTTGTTGGTACAGAGAGATGGCGAGTGTAATAATTTGGCGGAGTTTTAAGTTAGCCTAGTATAATAATTATGTAAGCGAGATAACTTTCGCCAAATTGAAAATTAAAAGCAAAATAACAAGGTTTTAAAGTCGATCCAAAGAGGATAAATTTAATTATGCCAAAGAAGTTGTTATTTAATGTAATTATTTCGAGAGAAACTTTATGCAAATAAAGCATTCTCCTAAAGGCGCTATTGTCGTCTGATGGTTAATTTTCACACTTCGTATTGTAGGAGTAACAAATAAACCAAACAGAATAATAAAATATATAAAATTGTTTTTAACTCAATTTATTTGTTTTTGATTCGTCGAATATTAAATTTAAACCTTTATATTAAAAGTGACAAGCCTATTTCGGCTTTTAATTAAAATTGTTCAAGCGCTGTTGGCGATTACAATTATTATGGAATACGTAACAACGAAGCTTTATTTAATAAGAAATAATACAACTAATTGCTGAATGTATAATATCAAATTTCATTTTCTTGGATTAAAAAAACATTACAAGTCTTTGCAAATTTATTCAAGTATTTACGGATAGTTCACACAAAAACTAATACGTTTAAAATGCCAGTCATTCCTTCTTTGTTTTGTTTTGTTTTCTGCTTTTAATTAGATTTTTTTATAGATTTTTTTAAAATGCGGTTTAATATCAGCTCAATTCTATTATAGAGGCTACAAATTACTTGCAATTAATTTCTTGGAGCAATGTCCTGAAGATTTTATCATTTTCACTTAGTTTCATTCAAAAATCCCACATTTGAAACCACAGAAATATATGCAAAGGTTTTTCGGTCAAATTTTTACATATAAAACCACATAAAACTATGAAATTCCCAACCGCTGAAACGAAAAAAATATAAACAAAACGATATTTTGTATTTGGGAATACCCAGTCACCTGGTTCTATGATGGTGAATTTAATATTAATTTTTTCTACTTTAAATTTATTCAAGACCACCATAAAATTTAATTTTTCAAAGCATGGCATAGCTATTCTTATTAGGAACGAAGTAGCTTTCCCGAAGCTATCAATTATTACACCTTCTGATTTCAATAAATTCTGGACTCCAATTTTTCTTCGTAGTCACGTCATATTCTCCTTACCTTTTATAACCTTGAACTACTGCCACGTTAATTTTCGATATATCAATCTTTGGATCAAACTACCATAGATCCCAAAAGAACTGTCTGGCATTTTTGGAAGGCAATGACCGGGATTTGTGTTTCCGTAGTAAAACGGCGATTCTGATGCTTTTTGTGTGTCATCAGAGTTACTTCTATCAAGAAGAATTTCATTTCAACCACTACCCATTATTTTATTTACAAAAGGGAGTTTATAACAGAAGGGAAATCTTAGGCCGGCTTACTAGCTTCTCTTTTTATTCTCTCTTAACCTAAAACTCTCCTTTGCACGATATTGCTATGCCAACCTGTCCCCACGTAATGACCACAAATTTTTTCATGACATACGAAATGTATAGACATTTCAAAGACCTTGACGTCAGTATACCCAATTCTTTTTATATTTTACCCCTATGATCCTTAAAAATGTGCCTTATCCTTAGCCATATCCATATTTGTCTAGAGTTGATCCAGACTTTGCAAAACGAACTCATGATGAAACAGGTATCTTCAAAAAGAACTGGATACAACGCAATCTAACCAAATATTAAGTAACAAGTAGTACGGCTTTGGACAAAAACGACTTTTCAGCCATCTTTACGTCTAACAGAATACGTTAAGTAAAGTATGCATCACTTTGTCGAATCTTGCGGTCTTCTGGACATTTCCAAGAGTTTCACGACAGAATATGCACCTTACTAAAATTCAAGCATTTGTTGACGCCTTCATTTAAAAAAAACTGAATTGAGCATTTCTCTTCGGGCCGTTCAATTAAGATAGTACTGATAGGCGTCGAACCGTAACCTCATCCTATTTTTGCATCTGAACTGCTTTGAACTCATAATCGTTATAAACAAATTTTTCTCAATCACTCCAACTCACTCTGACGGTACTCTGTTTCTTTGATAATGTAGGTAAGTCATAGATAGGACCGACGCATACTCTGTGGAGCTCTTTTAATATATGAAAATGAAGGCACGGGAACACTTTTTCATTTTTTTTTTTAAAAATCTTAATTTCTGAAATTGCGCCCGATGCAAGTGCACCCTGCCTGTGTCCGATCAAGATTTTCTTCGATAATTTGCTTTTATGCTGGGTTTGCTTGCCCTTTAACTTCAAAAAACGATCCCGCTAATGCTGTTTCTTTAACCTTCGTACTGATGTTCTGGTAGATGGCCTTCACCGCCACTGCCACCATTCTCCACACATCCCCCAACCTCATCATCTGCTCCAGGATCTGTTTCGGTGTTATCCGTAGCACAGTCCTGGGCTCCGAAAATCTATAGACTTATACACTCGAATCTCCATAATAGAGGTCCCTATGTCGTTCCCCAAGCCTTCATATTTAAAGAGAAAATCGGTGGTCACTGCACAGTATGTATTAGCTTCCACTGTAGAATTCTGCATAGAATAAAAACAGTCCACCTTGGCCGCCTTCCTGAACATAGAAGGCGCTTTCAAAAACTTCAGATTGAGCGCCGTCCAATTGCGCCCGGCGCAAGTGCATCATTCCCACCTATGAAAGGGCCGCCCCTGGTCACAGCACGTGCCAGTCTTTAGGATCATCAACTAAATCAACAGAAATGTCGAACTAATTCTTGCTTTTGGGCGGATAGAATCGCCTCGAGTGCAACAAAAAACAAAATACTGTCAAATGTTCAACACAACTCGGTCCATTATTCTTTCTGTTCTATGACAGTCTGGATCAAGTAACACATCCATATCCAAACGTACTAGACTTTAACTAGTCTAGATTTGCGTTAGAAATATACAATACTAGCCTTGGTAAGATATTACCGATATAATCGCGATGACTGTTTCACTGAAATTGAAATTTTCTGGCGCCCTTAATAATACAAAACGGTCCCAAAACATAAAATCGCTTGGAGATCTCCTTTTTTCGATTACGACAGCCAAAGGACTCGTTCATTAACAAAATTATTCGGCGATAGAACTACCCTCCACAATCAGTATTTCCTAACTCATAATCCAAGAGCTCGTATTGACTCGTAGCTAAAATGGTACAGAATAGCGCTTCAGAATCGTATACCTTTATCAAAATCGGCTAAAAAATGTCAGAGTTATTCAATAAATAAAATTTGTGAAGAAATATTTTTATTACTAGGTTGTCAAAAATAAGCATTCTGTGATTCTGTGTGGCGAAGGTTTCCCGACTTCTATAAGATTTTCCACTGACATGGTTTGCATTTGCTCCGGGTGTAGTTAAGATAACACGATTTATAGAATGTTTTCTTCAGTAAGACGTACCGCAAGAGAGGCAATAATTGGGTCCATGTATATTATTATTAAAGACCTCTTCCAGAATTCCGAAGGGCTTTCTGCTGGGTGGTTGTTTCGATGATGTTGTTTCCGAGCGATACGTGGCACTGATGCACTGACTTTTTCCGCAATGACAGTAGCATCTCTTATAATTTCATCTGTGACTTTCGGGATCGTCACGGTGGCTTTTGAGCAGTTGCAAAATGCACTTTGAGTGCTGCGAGGTCTTAACCTCGTCCAAAGCTATGGACTGGAGCATGTTTACAGCGGGCTCCATCAAAGACGAGTATTTGGCTATTCAAGTAAAGCTAATGATAAACGAAACTCTGGAGGCAGCCGCATGAAGCTGAGAGGCATTTTTTTGAGTCCCACTATTTCCTTCACGCGATAAGCTTTCTAAGGCTCCCATTATAACAGGAAAATTCTCCTTAAAAACTCTGATAGTTTTGTGCTATTCGCTCCACTTTGTTTCGCAGAGTTTGGAAATATTAGGTATTAATTTTCTTCTCATAACTGATTCACGAAAAAATTAAATAATACCTTTTGTGGTTCCCACGGTGTTCCGAATTTCAAGCAGAGTATTGAGATCATGGATTACAAGTTTCAGTTTGTGCGAAGAGAAATGAAAGAACAAGTTTTGGTGTATTTTTTGCGCAAAATTGCTTGCACACCAGTCCCTTTTCCGGACATGGTTGAACAACCGTCAATTCCCAAACCAACACATTTCTCTGGATTAAGATCTTCTTTGTAAAAGACTCATCGATCGTCTGTACAATACATTTCGCATCCAGAGCTTTCAGCTTAACAAATCCGACAAACAGTTCCTGGACTTCGTTGGTTTCCTCATGGAATTATCGCAGTCCAATTAATAATTCTTCAGTTCCAGAAATACCAGCTGTATCGTCTGCTAATACTATGCTATATGTGTCTGTTTTTTTACTAATATTCTGATGTCCACATTAAGTTCCTAACAAGCTTTGAACTGTCTAGTTCGGAAACCTATGTACTGATTCTTTTCTTTTATATTCATATATTACGAGCTAACACTAGCTAACGAATAAGAAAGCTCAACACTGAACCGACCTGCCGCGAGTCGTCCACCTACGCCATCCCTTTGACTGGTTTTAGACGAGCTACTATCCAATCATCAAAGAATGGCTGTAATCGTTAATTATTTTTTGAATCGTTAATTATCACCATATTCTCTATAAACCACGTACGTTTTCACACATTTTTTGATGTCATTTGACTAGATTTTTTTCAATTTCTCTGCTCCCCCGCCGGCGAAGCCCTTGCCCTAGTTGTTGAGGAATTGTCCTTTCTTCTTCCTACATTCGCCTTTTGATCTTCGTTGTTATCTCTATGTATATTTTTCTAGTTTTATTTCTGTCCTCTATAGCTCCATTTGCTGGCTCTGACTGTACGTTTGTATGCTTGTATGCTAGGGTTTCCCTCTAGACATCTGTCAGTACCGTCTAGCCATTTTTCCTCGACTGTATCTATTACACAGGTCAACAAAAATAAATTTTTTTTTGAGTTTCTATTTTAATGATGATTTTCTAAGTCTTTATACCAAAAAATAACTAAAACCATTGTTGACTCTTGAAAAACTTGGCTTTTGTACCGTTAACAATGATCAATTCATATTTAAGCTTTTGTATGAGCAGAGCAAATAACTAAGTATTGTTAAGCTCCTTATATGAGGGAGGACGATTCGAGACTCTACAACGACGAGATCTACAAGTGCTGTTAGTGTAGCTATGTCAGTTCTGGCACAGTAAAGGCATCGGTTTTAGTCTCGGGTGTGGATGTGGGCTTTGCTTGGGTTTTGGTTTATTCTTGGCTTGAAGCTTGGACAACAACCTTTGTGGTGAGTTTTGGGTGGACTTAAAAGCTTTCGTTGAGCTTTAATATTCTAGAGATATCGCCACTAGCTTTGATATTCTGGACTACAAGCGATAATGTCACTGCGTCAGAACCGGCATAGCTATACAACTCAAAGCAATTCGTTAAAGCTTTCCGTCAACATTCTGTAGGTTTTCAATATTATTTAAAGAATTTCTATCCTCATTTATCGAAGCCAAAGTAAAAGCTGGTATGTATTTTAGTCGGACCACAAATAAAGAAAATAAAGGCCAGCAGTGAATGTTGGCAGCTACTCAACACTCACGAAAGTCAAGCAGTGGTTCATGTTTTTCTCGAAAACAATAGAGCTGACAATTACAAACAGCTTATTTCAATTACAAAACTTTAAACACATGTTGCAGAATGTCCCTTAAAGAAAACATTGGTGGTTGTTCGCAAGAACAAGGTGAACATTTTCATCACGACTTTCATTCTGTCATCTAAAAAAGCAAACTTTTTCAGGTAAAGCTATTTTTTCTTTAATTAGTAATGTGTGAGAAATACAAATCAGATACGCAGAACTCAGACTCAAAATTTGTGTTGACCGGTGTTATTTATATATGTTTTGACCTATCCTTTCTGCTAGAGTTGCCTGATATCTCTCCAATACCGTGTAGATATTTGACAGCATGTTTTACTGGTAAATAAATAAGCTTCACGCCAAAACCTTACATGGGATTATCCGATCTAGTCTTTCTTCTTTTTTAGGACAGTTGCAGTCGCATCAACCCTAGTCTAGAAAAGTTACGGCAAGTGCATATTTTTATATACTACATGATAAAAACCCCTATTAAAATAGTCTTCCTTTCTGTGGAATACCTTGTTCAATGAAGTGAAAATTTCTTTTTTTAATAGAAAATATAATTACGCAGTCTTACAGGAAGAATATTTTATTACATGGGGAATACTCATTCCCTTTTCAATTCGTATTGATGAATAAAATATTTGCATGATTACTGAAATATTATGAATAAAGATAAGAAATCATAAAATGTAAAAAGGGTATGCGTCAAACTTTTCAATTATCGCCCATGATATGCTCTTTAAAGTCATGAGATGCATACACAGATGACATTGCGAACCTTGTTCAATATATTCGAACAAGTGACTTGATTCAGCTATAATTGAAACTATTATTTGCCAAGTATTTACATAAATTTTAATCACTTTAGTCCTCAGGGTAAAGAATTGTTGTAATATAAAATCGAGGTTATGTTGCATGCCTACACAGATTAATAAATTAAATTCTTCATCCTTTTAATGAACCGTTAAAGCTTTAATCACTTACAAATTTCGATCGATAAGACGAAACCTACATTCTTGATATTTTAAATAGTTATCCGCAATTCTTAATCGCTAACAAGTTATAATTACAACTTCCTTGATACAACCATAATAGAATAACCAACAGGTATCCCCGTTACTTGCAGTGGAAGTGGGCAGTTAACTTAATTGACTTGCTAACTGATTTAATAAAACTTTAATTAATGCATGAAAAACACAAAGTACCAAATCGCAACATTCACTTAAATTTTTGTTTGCTAACGATAACGACAACAACGATTAAATACAAATCAAGGTGTGTGGAAAGTTACAAGTATATAATTCCGTCAACGAAAAACAAAAAAACAATTACTTTGTGTTGTGACAAGACCCGAACGTCATCGGTGAATTAAGGATGTTTTTTTATACTATTCCAAAATATTTATGTTGACGCGTGATTAGCGAATTTTGGTAATGCATTTCAAGCTTGTTTTTTTTCAAGTCATTTTAACAAGTTATTCACTTCCGTCTCGATTTCACGGACCAAACCAATTTGCAATTACTAAAAAATTTATTTTTAGAAAACTTCTTATCGAACACATTCCAATTGTAATCGAAATTTGACTGCAAACAGATTGCGCCGCTGGATGTCCAGTTAAAAAAAAATTGAACGTCCAGAGATTTAAGAGAGATCTGAAATTCATAAATGATTGATGCGAATTAATCGAATGTCAGGTAACACATAAAGCGCACCTGAAAAAAGCCACTTGAATAACGATTGAGAGTTACAAGGTTGCGGCAATTAACTGATTCTGACGAAAGGTAAAGGTCATGTGCCGTATCGTTTTTCATCCAATGCCCATTGAGTGGACAAAGGGGCCTGGACAACAGGGCCAACAATCTCCTATTGTTGAGGGTTTGACGATGACGAGGAGGGAATCGGGGAGCGAGAGTCCAATGAAGTCGTTGGCCAAAATTAATAAAAGATATTGATCTTAGATTTCACACCGTTCCTTAATGGCAGAGATGTTTTCAAAAGAAAAGCATTAATTATTTCTAAAAAAATTATGGACTTGAAGTTCGGAATGGAAATAGTAATTTGTGCTATCAAGTGATGTGTATTTTAAGAAGGAATGAACTTAGTTCATGCAGAAGGTAAAGTTCGCTTAAAACTTTTGCTTGGAAACTCATCTTTTAAGTGGAAACTCGGTTAAATATTAATAAGAACTTAATTTCGGCATTCGTGGCTGCTTAAGGTCAAATAATCACTTCCTGGAGGAATTACGAGAGATCATTCCTCGCACAAAGCTGAAGAGGAAACTTAAGGCTATGAAAGTGTAACTCGGTTCAGCGTCTTCTCCTAAATCGGAATTACCAACGAAATTCTACCATAAGAAAAAAAACCGGAACAAATTATCTTTAGGCAAACATACAACCATTTTGCTCCCCTTCTTGTCCAGTTTTCGGTTTGTTTGAATGACGGTTTCTGGATGGCTTCCATATTGATTTTGGAGCTACCTCTACCTATACACCTGCCGTAACTGTCTTATGCCGATTATTTGCGGTTGAACGAAACTCGAATTGGTTTTAATTCACGTCTTCCTTTGCTAATATCCGAAACAGGTGAGGGATTTATTAAGCTGGTAATTTAGGCCGTTTTTGTGTTGTTGTTGCCATTGTTGATGTCATTGTTGTTGGGCAATCAAATTGTGCTGAAAGTGCTTATGTAAAAACTTCTTGTCAGTTTGTAGCTTGCGCGCGGTTCTCTATGGCGGCGGCTCAATTGAAATTTGAATAATGGATGCTTTCTTGCCTTTCGCATAAGCGTTTTGGTTGGTGAGGTTCATTGGTGTTTGATTTTGTTTAATTATGATTTGTTTGGTATTATGTGCAGTTATGACATCGATTGAGTAAGATTTATATAAAAAAATCAGCATTACATGTTTTGACTGCTTGTTATGTATTCTATTATAGAAATTTGAATGATGTCTAGAGTAATAATAAGGATTTGTTATGGTTTTTATGCTATATATTATTCGTTTGTAAAATAGCACAATTATTGGACTTTGAAAACATAATCCTCTCATAGCACAGCCGCCGACATTTTTTAACTTTTATGTTTTGAAATATGTTTTTGAAAAAAATAATAGTTTGAAGTTTTGGTTCACTGTGGGCTTAATAAAAAACATGAACCGTAATTTTTAAAATGCAATTTTTCTACTACAATTTTTCTGAAACCTAGACTGTGTTTGGGGATATCTTAATGCACAAAACACTATTGCAGCTCTGAATATTTGTTATTCAGATGTAACACGGCCAAGAATTGTCGACTTCCTCGGTTGCCTATTCCTGACACAGAAAATGATTTAAAAATTCGATCATGGGTTCATGTCAGGCTACTTTAAGGACTCAACGTGCGCTGGGACCTCACGCAATAGGCCTTACAGGTTGTAAGATTTGCGGGCACGTCAGTCGCTGGCGGGCTTCTAAAATGAATCATATTTACATCTCCAAATTTTGATCACGTCATATTTTTTTTATTTTCTCAACATGACTTTTTTATATGCAGAAACCCTTTTGCTTGACCTCTGTTACTTCGTGATACTTCGTTGATTTTGATTCAAGTCTTGGTAACTTAGAACCCTGACTAATTAGCATTTATTTCCCATATCGAACCGTTGTCCCAATCAACCCAGCTTTAAAAAAGTACTGCCAGTATAGAAAAGGCAATTGGCTGGAGCTTCATCGCTCCATCCCGGCCATTGACTTGGCTTTGTGTTTTCCTAGTAGCAACGCCAGCTCTGTCGCTTTCTGTGTCACCAAAGCCATACGAGCGCGAATGCCTAAATTTACTAAATTTAATATGCGATTTACTAAATTTAATATCAGGAAGCCGGTCTATAATCGGATCAGACTCGTATCAGGTCGGCTACACTTGGTTTGTTATATTAGTGCAAAAATTTCAAAATGATGCCTCAGGACTCTTTTCAATATTGACAAATCTAGAAGTTCGCTTCAAGTGGTCTTTGGTTGAACAGGTCAGTCGAAAATCTCCTCCAAGACCAATAACCTTTCCACCAAATGGTAAATTTGGATTGGCTTAATTTCGAAGCAACTGATCCATATTTTGAAGTCCATTTTTAGGTAGCATAGGATCTTCATCTTTTAGTTGACCGAGGTTTGACATTGGAAACAGGTCCAGCAGTTAAGGGTACTTTAGGCCCAAATGTTTTATGAGCCGTACGACTCTGAGATAATAGTAAAGGTCATACACTCGCCTTTTAACATTTTTGCTAAAAGATTATTAAGATGCATTTAAGATTTATTCAACAATTTCAATTTGATTGCCGCAAAGCAGCTGGTACATCTGATTTCCAAGTGAAGCAGGCTCATCAATATTATTTAATACATCATTATTAACTTCGTTGAAACTATCTATGTATATTATCAATATTAAAACGATCCTGTGTTCTCGAATGAAATCCTGAGTGAAATCTTCTTTAAAAATATCCCACAAGTTTTACGAATATTCAGGAGCTCCAAAATGAGGATTTGTGTGAAGAGCGTTCTAATTGCTCTTGGCATTTTCGATTATGCTGATTCTTGTAACCCATAAATCCATTGTCGATTATCATACGTATAAGCTGTTAATTCTGGTCTCGCCCAATGCTTTTTTGGAACTTCAGGATATTTCTTTCAACCGTGCTTATATTGTAGTTGGTTTTGATGAGTCGCTTAACAAGGTAGCCCAAAAAGGACAAATGGACGTTTTAGTACGTTTCTGGAATTCTAACAATTAAGTCTGTACTAGATATCATTTTTGGACAGCTAACTTAATGAGATCTTTCTTGAAGCATAAAAAAGTCATGCCTCTAATCGACCCATACCTAAATTAACTACCACACGGCTTAAGAAAATTGCGTTCGACCTCCTCAAATCCTATGGCGCTAATTTCCGAACTGCTCTGTAGTATGGAGAGCGGCCATCAAATTATTGCTATTTATACTGACTTCAGCAAGGCCTTTGAGAAAGTAGACTATCATGTTTTAATTGCTAAACTCTTAAAATTTGGAATATCAGGTTCGGCCCTTGAATGGATAAGATCATATCTCTGCGGAAGATCACATGTTATCAGATTCCAAGGATTCCTTTCCTCAGGGTAGTCATCTTGGCCCTCTTCTATTCAATATATATAGTAGTCATCTCTAGTTTCATGATGCAACGTAGAGTCTAGAAAAAATTCAAATATTGCTTCAAGAACCTGGAAACGTCAAGGAAATTTGGTCTTAAGTGGCCGCCCTGTTGAATTATACGTTTCTTTAGAAAAATCTGTACAGTCGAAACGAAATACAGAATCATTTAACCTTTACAAATCTCAAGGTATAAAATTGTGCTGAGTACAAACGACGAAAATACGTTAAATTTGATGTCAATAATGAATTCCGTTTTATCAAAAAAATGAAATTTTTCGAAAAAAATTTCTATTGATTTTTTTTCACTTTTTTTCAAGTTTAAACATTTTTTCTTCTTCACCATCCTAACGTTCTTAGAAAAACATACATTTTAAAACCAGAAAGAACCTCATACAATGCGATACACGAAATTTATTGCCCAATCAATTTTCAAATTTGAAGTCAATTTTTGGGACTTATATTAGATATTTTGACTTGAAATTTTAACCAGTTTTTGTTCACATTATAAAGTATAAATTTTATAATATTTCACTTAAAACATCCTAAGTTAACAGTTTTTTTCAGCTTTTTTTTTGAGGTTACATGTGCAGATAAAAATTTTATATAGCCAATATTATAACGAACAGCCTCAATTTTTTTCGCTTTTTTTGGACCTCCACATACCGAGATATACTCATCTACAGTTAGAAAGAAAGAAAGAAAGGTCGATTTTTCACAAAATGGCCGATTACTTGCGTAGCGGCGGTTAAACATGTTAAAAAAACATTTGAGACTTGAAACAATTCATTTTTCACTAAAATCCCCCAGACATCCCGTGTATTTTCTTAGAGGGGCGCATAATTTTTAATAGCCCATGGGCGCCGAGTTGTCTTAGGACGGCCCTGCCTTCAGAATAAATGGCTTTTAATATTTTTTCTAATACAAAATAAGCAAAGCACCTTTGATATTTCATTTTTAAATCCTATCATACTTACTGGCAAACCATGTACATTAAAAGCTATTTAATTAAATTTATTTGTATTTTTGAGGAAAATGGAAATTTTTAAAAAGTTATTTCAGTTGAACTTTTTCAATGGGTATTAACCTTTTATATCTGTGAAATTTTGTCATCTTTCTAGTAACAATACTTATATTATTTCATCGAAGGACAGGCTTGTGAGGTTTTTGATTTTTCCAAGTCATCAAAAATAAGTGTATGTGTGGTAAAGTGCATTACCAATAAATTCTACCCAATCTGGTCAAATCTTTTCAATATTCATAGAGAATTGATTAATGGTAATGTGATTCTATTCTATAGCGACACATGTATGACGATTTTGCGGGAATTTTGAGGAATCTCTACAAAACCTTTCGATTGTTTACTGTCCTTAATCTACTAATGGTGTAAAGCCTTTTGAGTATACACTTTTAGAAATGGCTTGAAGGGACCAAAGAATCGCCTAGAACCTACACAGAAAAAATCGAAACTATAAAATCGCAAATTATATTCATCAAAACGGCTCATATTTGGTTTTCTGCACTTCAGCTAAAATATGTATGAAAAATTGTTCTTAGTTTACTTTAAACATACGAGTAAACTTTGTCGATGGACCTTCGAATCTCTTTTTGACATAAAAATATTTTTGCACTGATGCTAGAAGCTGTTTCAAACATAATACAATATGAAACGGATTTAATATTTATTCCTAAATTCTAATTTTTAATTAAAGTTATGAAACAAGTCAGGGCCCAAAATTTCATACATTTTGCATCTATGCACTTTATATTTTGTACACTATGCATCGGCCATGGATTAAATATTAAAGCAATTAGTGGTAAATTTTGACGTTTATATTAGATGGTCTGGAATAAAATCCAGCGAAAAAGTTTTTCAAGCTTTTATAATTTGCACTAAACATTAAAAGAAATTTCACATAAAATTAATAAATTCATTCATCATTCAATCATTTTCATTTATTGAATCATAGCGATCAGCCATACGAACCATTTGTATAGAGAAAATATTAAAAAATCCATTTTCAAGAACCAACCAGAAATAGTAAATATATTAGTATATATTCGCATTCATCTAGTAAAGGAAACTTTGTCATACAATTGGTATGTCTTTCTTTTTTAACTGAAAGTTGAAATGATCATTATTATGTAAAAAATATCAAAGCAACAGATCAAAATACTCAGTCAACCTAGAAATGGTGCAAATTAAAAAATATACAGTGGCGTCAACATTTTTAGATGGTGAGTGCTGATATGACACGCACTAAGCTGAATATTTTACGTACATGTACAGAATTCAGTAGATATCTAACTTTGCTAAATCATTGTCAAACATTCTAACCATTAAAGGAACAGAGCTTTGAAATTTTCTCCCTTTAAACTAACAATAAAAAATTCCAAAAATGACTAAAAAATTAAATTCCACTTAAGCACTATTGTGCACCGTGTTCTTCTAGTAATACCAAGCAATCCATTCTTTTTAAATGTTAACAGAAACTAAAAACAACAATTTTGGGAAAAGACAGTAAAAGTTTCCAATTTGACCAGAGGAACCCATTTGACCAACTAAACTATTCACTAAGAAGTATGGTTGTAGCTTAAAGTGAACATAGAAATTTTACGTTTCCGTATAAAGCTCGATTTGTTCTATTTGTTTTTTAAGAAAGATTATAACAGTAATTTTTTGGGTAACAAAAATTCGTAATTGTTCTGGTATTATAAAAATATAAAAAAAACACTATTGAACATGACCGGTGATCCAAAGCATGCTTCAAATACAGAATTAAATTACCAAGTCAAAAACAATGCATTTTTACGAATTACCAAATAAAAAAAAAGTTTCATATTCCATTATAAGACAAGAAAATTAGTCATGGACATTTGCATAATAATGTTAAACATATCGAAAACGATAAGCTCGTCTTTTGTGAAAAACTACAGTCTGTAACCACAAAAGCCCAT
Organism: Thereva nobilitata; assembly: GCA_963855945.1. Lineage (NCBI taxonomy): Eukaryota > Metazoa > Arthropoda > Insecta > Diptera > Therevidae > Thereva > Thereva nobilitata. The sequence goes on from OY979696.1 coordinate 37,959,911, forward strand.
AACAGAGGAGTATACATAGCTACCTTGCTACTTGCTGTGTTGGACAATGCATTGCTTATGGTGATTCCTCAAGATCATCGCAACATTAAGCGAATTCGCGTGACTAGACTGCAAATAAATGAAATTTCCACCACCAATGGAATATGTAGTCTTGGATCTTGACACTGGAAAAGCAGATAAAAATCCGTGATTGCATGAGGGATCCGCAGCCACAAGCCTCAACCTTCAACTTTGTTCGCAAATTGCTTAACTACGTAATCAAAGTAATGTTTACGACTCCGGCGACAGTAAAATGAATATGAAAAAGCATCATTTTACTTTTAATGTCAATTAAAAGTAATTTTATGGCAGTGATAGCAGAAATTTTTGTTTTGATTGCCGCTCCCACCCTGCATCGGAGACATCCGACAGACTTTCTGGGAATGCAAATAACGCGATGACGGAAAAGTTATTTTATTGTTGCCAGCAATGCAATCGCAAAGCAGCGTCCCTTAGCTTCCAAGGATGTATAGGACGTCGGCGGGACTATAAATTATTTGTAAAACTCTAACTCTAGGCTCTATGTTGTGCCATGAAGTTGTTTAAGGGATATATGACAGGGATCGGTTGAGTAATGGCAGAAATATTGCTAAAAGAGATTCCGTGCAAATGTTGTCATTGTAAGGATCTCTAAAATATGGGGAAAAGGCGAAAACAATGCTGTAAAAAGGGTTGAATGCCATTTAGAAATGGCGACGACTTCGCTTAATCTTCGTTTAATGATTCGTTTATGGATTTTTACAAAGTAACGAGCAATAAGACATTCGATGGCGGCATAATTCGAGTCTTTTCTGTCATTAAAATCGTTAAAGATGACTTGATGACGGATGGGAAGAAATTATCCCTTCTTGCGTCCTTCCCTCTCTCGAGTATTTTTTATTACGAACTTTGCACTTTACACAGGGAAGAAGCTCTTTTGCACATTTGTTATTGTGACATTTTGATACAAATTAAGACGTAAAAATTTGAATTTTATTAATTGCGAAATTAATCACTTTTTTTAATATCATCATCAATTTTATTATGATTTTAACGACTTGAACGTTTTTTTTTGTTTTTGGGATGCTGACCTTAAGGATACGGAATTAGGTTTACGCATTTCCCTTAAATTTTAATATAAAGCAATGAAGTGGCCGTGAGTAAGACTCGTCTTCGGCATATTTTATGTTAAGGGAATAAAATTCGGAGATGAGAATTATTCATTTTTATACGAATACCAGGGGTAAATATTGGATAATTAAACGTTAAAATGCTGGAATAAGGTTTTTCGTAACAAGCTTTCAAAGTTGTTCGTTGAAAATTTAATACACATCACCAATTACACATTTCTTATATAAATATACATAAAATGGTAATTGAGAATGAGGACGTGCAACATAAATGTGTAACTTAGATAGGAATTCGTAATTTTGGTTTTATATTTTTTTATGGTTTTTGTAATTAGTTCTATTGCACGAATATATGAATTCGACAAATATGAAATGAAATAACGATACCAGATCAGCACTGTTACTGTAAACAAAAACAAAACGGCTCTTCTCTTAGGCAAAACTGATCATTTTATTTGCTTCCATAAGAGAACTCTCCATTATCTGGGTATGTTAGTGCTTCAAATCTTGTCTTCCTAATTAAAGTTTTCTAGGAATGAAAACTGGACTGGGGATAGTTATCAGAGATTCGGGTATGACAGCAAGTCGCACAACCTTTCACAAATAAACGTAAATATTGGCAATGGAAGAGTAGAACATTGTACAGGACACTTTTGTATAGACTGAGTATACGGCACTAAACTGGCGCCGCTTTCTAAGCTAAGCAGAACCAATTACATGATTTCTCCGTTTACGAGACGATAACAATGACAACATTGGAATAATCTCCCACAATCAGTTTTCCCGAACTCGTACAACGCCCAAAAGTTCAAACGTAAGGTTCATCGCCATCTGCTCCAACACCGCCGAGCCCCCTCCGATCTATCATATCCTCTTCTATCTTTCAAACCAACCTTGCTACTAGACATTTCACCATGACATTGGCCCACAATTAAATATGCATTAAGGTAGTTGCGTCAAAAACAGAAACCCACAGTACCATGGAACCAGTGATAAATCCTACCATAGGATCTTCAAGAAAAAAGCGGCAAAAAGCCAACAAAGCCTACCATAGTCTGTCAAGCCTCTTTAAACCCACCCACGAATCTATAAAAATCCAAACGACTACTGTGTGTGTGCGTGTAAAGCGATGGTAGTCGGCGGTGTTCCACAATTCGATTTTTGTCGAATTATATGTACATATGAAATCGAAATTAGATGTTCCATATTTCGATTAATTCCATTTATGTGACATTATATTTAATTCGAGTGAAATTGAATTGAATTGAGTGAAGAAAATCCTGCTTGAAAAGTTTTTTGTTGCAGGGCCTATAGTATGCGACCCTGAGGCACAATAATCCACCGACACCTTCGCCGCTAATGATGGCTAGTCTGGGCCATCCAGTGCCATCCTCGGTCTTCTTCCCCTGGACCTTCACACTAAGTAAGTAGCCTCTTGTAGCGCGGTCAGTTTCAAAGAAAATGGTTGCTTGCAAGAAAAGTCATACGGACATAGCCGGCGGATAATGTGGCTATGGTGGGTAGCAGGAATTGCCCGGGCTGTAAAATTCCCGCCCAGAATTTGAGAGTAACTGACCGTGTGTGTGAGCGGTCCTGTATGGGCAGCACGCGAGAAGGACGCTTAAGCTGGAGGCAGATACATACATACGTTGGTGTATAATAGAATTGCGTGCATTCAAATACAAATATAATTACGTAAACGGAGCGCAAGCAACGCCAAAGTTGGTCTACTTCCCACAAGCACACACAACAGGCACATGCACTCATCGCTTAGATTTTTAGGTTATTTGTAAAAGACTAGACGGAACCCAAGCACGCAACTGTCTGTTAGCGAAAATTCGCCGTTACACCGCACGCACTGAATGCACGCACCTAACTTTAGTCTGTGTGTGGCTCTCCATTTGCTGCTGTGAGCGCTCTTGTTCAAAGCTGCCGCCCACGCTGGCACTGTGTACTGTGGCACTGTAGTGTTTTAAAATTAAGCCTCTGGCCGATTGTCACTCACAGCTTCCTTAAGGCGGGCTATGTGCAAGTGATCTACTCCGATACCTTGATTCTTACGGATACTTGCTTTCCCAGGATCAGCACAGTCAAGGCTTTATTATCTCAGATAGCTTCGTTAGCGTATAATTCGATCTCACCGAGGCGTACCCTCAATACATCATTATACATTGTGATCCACAGGAGAGGTCCGACGACACCACATGTTGTTCTGTACACCGTCGGCCCATCTTCCAATTCACAATGAAGTGACCAACTTCCTTTCCTTTTTAGGGAAGGTTGTTACCAAATAACAGTTTCGGAGGAGGGTGTGTGTTTGTCTGACTACCCGCGCGGGCCCAAACCGATCCGCAAAATTCTGGGTATGATTGACAAAGGGTTCATCCCAACCACCACAAACTACATTACCCCGAAGTTGGAGTTGAGCCAGAAGTGCATATTCAAAATTCCAACAAGAGGGGAGTGGCAAAGCGTAACGCTTCAAAGATAAATTGCGGAGTAAGTGACGGGATCTCTGAATCATGCAATCCCCGTGTTCTTTTAATGAACTGGGTTTTGAGAGCTTTTGAGGAGCTTTTGAGTTCCCATACAAAATCGAAGAACCAGAAGACCCAGATAAAACCTGGGTTTTCGATTTTGTATGGGAACTCAAAAGCTCTCAAAACCCAGTTCATTAAAAGAGTTCCGGTTCCCGGATGGATCCAGTGCCTTCCAAGCAGAAATGCTGGCAATTTGGAAGACGTGTCAAGAAGACAAGAAAGAATATGGCGGTGGTAACTGACAGCCAAGCAGCCATTCTGTGCAAATGTCCAGCACTAGGCACAGTTCATTTGGCAGCCACAAACTTAACTAGTTGGGATATGGTTTTGACACTTTCGGTCCACAAGATCAACTTCCCAGTATTATGAATGTGGAATATTATCAATGGATATTTTAATAATATAGTAAAAAACAATAATCAATATAAAATATATAACACCTAACATTTGTCACATTTGTTTATCAATAGTTTCGCTAGGTTGTCAAATGATATGTGCGTATTTACAAGATTAGGATGACGAAGTTGTAAACAAAATTAATGTATTACTATTAACACTGACAGTTGGATGAAAAATGAAGAATATGTTGTTATTCCAAAACTTATTTAGCAAGTATATTGTTAAATTTAAGGGACCTGAAGTTTCAGCTATTGGAGTGACGATCTACCGAAATAATGACCACTCTGCTAATACTTTAACAACTCATGCGGAAGTTACGTTACAAAATACTTAGTCACGATAAATCACCTATTCGTGAAGTGTGTGTAGGCAGATTATGGACAGATGACTGAAAATTTCGTGGGAAGCTATTGCTCGGCTGAATCCATAAAAGTTAACCTCATTTGGAACGGGTTTCATTCCAACGAGTATATTAGACAGTAGCAAAACTAATTAAGTTACTTGGCACACTTACCGAAGTCTCTTCATTTAAACACAAAAAACGCCTTGACCGAATGTTATGATAATTTTTCTGATCATATCTTCGTTAATACACTTCGATCGGCACCTCAACGAAGTCGGTATCATATATGGTTCGGGCGATATTGGGCAGGTACAAAAATCACGAACTTCGTTCAAACAGAAAAACGACTCGACCGATTTTTATGAAAATCTTTTCAGATCATATTTCCTTTAACACGCTTTGAACGGCACCTCAGCGAAGTCGGTATCTTTGGTTCGCGCGAAATCGTGCTGGTACAAAAATCACTTAAGTCGTTCAAACAAAAAACGGCTCGACTGATTTTTATGAAAATCTTTTCAGAACATATTTCCTTGAACACGCTTCGAAGTCGATATAGTTTCTGGTACGCGCGAAATCGTGCAGACAAAAAATGACCACATACGTACGCACACACACACACATATTTCTTCTCAAATTTTTGCTTAAAATGCTATTGGGATCTTGAAACGTGTGAATACATTGAAAATTTCGAATCCGATTTTCGGACCGATTACAATAACTTCCTACTGGGAAGTTAACAAGCTTGAGGGTATAGTAACAGAGCATCCAACGAATTTGACCCAGTTCTTGAATGCTACGAAATGGATCTAAACCATAACAATCCTAGTGGTTACTGGAATGAGTACATAGTATCAAATCTGCGCTAATGTGCTAATTCGAGGCAGCACATAGTATAGGGGCCTCGCCACTTCAACGAACCAACCAACCAGGGCACCCTGAGCTTAGGGTAGTCAAAATCGGTAGCCATGAGCTTCAGTGATGGAGCATGCCTTCCCTCTCCAGCTCAGAGCTATTTCCAGCATGCGTTCTTATATATAGGCTATGTGCACGAAGCCTACAGCGCCGCCAGTGGGACGGAGAAAAAAATTGAACTCCCTTTTTATTATTGGGTTATACCGGGAAATTTTTTAATAAACAAATATCTTTTAATGTAGCTGTGTGCATATAATATAAATAGCATAGCATAAAAGGTACATGCAAATTATTTATTTTGAGTATTTTTTTCTTCAATTAAGACGTATAATACAAAAATAATTAATTCGTTTACATTGATAGCATAACCTCAAACCATGGGTTCGTTTTGATTTTGACACATCCGCAACAACAATGCACACTGGAAAAATGTAGTTCAGAATTTGCAGTGTTGCTCACATCGAGCGCTTGCATCTAAATTATTTCTAGCTCCGCCCACGTGCACATAGCCTATACAATACATATATGCTTCGGAGCTCAAATTTAGGCAACGGCTTGCATTTTAAAAACGCATTATAATCCAAAAATCGTTCGAATTCTTGAAGCATAATTTTATATGAGTACATGTTGTTCAAAATTATACCATTAATAAAAGTAATGGACTGGTAATAATAAGTTTGCTCAATTTCAACTCCCAATTATCACTTCCATTCCACGGTAAAGCCAAAACAAGATCTAAAGCACCGCTGCTACGCGTGAACTTTATAAATACCTTTATAATTACACCTTTATCTGATTATAACAGATTTTTAGGTCAGCAAACTATCCATAAATCTTGTTCTTTTACTAAAATTAAAAAAAAATATTTTTTATTTCTTGGAATTTTTTCCACCACAGGTTAAATTGCGATCATTCTTTTGTTACCTGGATCTGATTCGGTGCTGTAACACCAACAATTCTAACGGAGTTAAATTTTATACTATGCGTAAAGAAAACAATTCGCATTAAGATGATTTTAGAGGAAAATTAAAAAAGAGCCGAAAAACTGTGAAAACAATGCCCTAAGACCCTTACTGTTACGACGGGCATCATCTAAGGTCAATGTCTCCAGCACACTGTTTTCTCTCCCTTTTGAACAATGAAAATCATTTCAGGTGCAATTATCACGATGAAATTATTATTTTACGCGAGCATTTTTGTTGTGGAACGGACGGGCATTATTAACAATAATTCAATGTCGGAGGCCAAAAATATGCAGATTTGTTTATGGGCTTTAAAGCATGTAGCCTTGGCGTTGTGTATGGCACATATAGTGCCAGATTATGCAGTGTGTTGTCCAACTTTAATTTTCTCACAGCTCGGACATTTGAATGCCGCAGACGTGACAGATTTGTGTTTGTTTTTTTCAGATTTTGGTTTTTTTACCTGCTTCTAAGCTGATAGTCCAAGAGCTAGTGACAGAATTGCAAAGTGATTTTGTAGAGGATGGGCCTTTGATATAAGGTAGATTAGGTAAAGCACAACCGATTAAAAATATTCGCCAGTTCGAGTCTACTTAAGTTTTAATTTTATGAATTTTTGAACTTGTCGATTTTTTGACCATGAAAAAAGTGATATTGCAGAGGATGGGACTTGGTATATAGGTTAATTGGGTTGCCCCCAACACATATTCCGATTCCCATCTCGTTTGGAGGTTAGGTTTGACTTTTGGGAATTTTTGAACATGTCGGTCTGATCAAGATGGACAAAGTGATATTGGAGAGGATGGGGTTTGGTATAATGGTGAGATAGGCCACCAAGAACCCTAATTCAGCTGCCCATCTCATATGCAATCACGGTTGCGATTTTGGCGGCTTTTAATTTTGTGGCCATTTTCGGTATGACCCAAGTGATTTTGTAGAAGCCAAGATTTGGACCATAGGCTCGTGGCATCTGCCAAATGTTACATTTTCAATCCCATCTCCGTTCCATCAATATTTTCCGTTTAATTGAGAAAAATTGGTTGATGGAAAAAAAAACATTTTGATGATTATACAGGGTGTATACCTTTAAGCTTACAAAGCGGCCGGCTGTAGATAGGTTTTGGATAGACGAAGAAAAAAATCGTATGGGGGGGGGGGTAAATCTTAACGGTTTAGCAGCTAGGGCGTTTTGAATTTTTTTTGTAGAGGTTTACATATCACCCTGTATTTATGTAACCCTTTGAGCTATTTTCATGAATAGGATACCAGTGTACGTAGAATACTCCCACCTATCTAAAACTGTCAAAATCAAGGATCCAGCTAGCCAACTTCCAGAGCAATGAGTCGTCAAAGTCAAAATTTCGTTTTTTTTAACTAAAATTTCAACTAAAAACAACTTTTTCTCCAAAAAATACCTAGTTAACTGATATTTTTTTTGCAAAATTGGAAAGCTTGGACAATTCCTATCAATATTGTCTGGACAATTTTTACGCTACGGCCTTTACTTTTGAAGTTATTAGCAAGTTTGATGTTAAAATTTGCCTTATTTGGTGCTTATTTGGTACTTTTTGGCAAAGCTTAGGTGAAAAGGCACAAAAAAAGAGCCAATTTTAGCGTTAAAATTGCTTATAACTCCAAAAATAAAAGCCGTAGGATACAAATTGTCCGGACATTATTGATAAGAAATTGTCCAAGCTTTCCAATTTTGTAAAAAAAAATATTAGTTAACTAGGTATTTTTTGGAGAAAAAGGTGGTTTTAGTTGAAATTTTAGTTAAAAAAACCCAAAATTTGACTTTGATGACTCATTGCTCTGGAAGTTGGTAAGGTGGAAAAAATGGTTTGTACAAAAGTTGTAGATCTTTTTATTACCTACAATTTTTATATTTAACTTTTTTCGATAGGAGGTCTACTTTCGCCGAAAATCGTCCAACGTTGGAAGCCAATATTCGAATGAAACGTTCACCGCATCGTGAAGAGCCGGCTTAAGCCCGGGACACACATTTGCGCACAGCGTGACGGCCGTGTGTTGGAAAACACACGGAGAAAAAGTAAACAAGTAAAATCTTACCAGTCAGTCCCCACATTTCCGCGTCTCCATGTTCGCACCGCATCAAATTTTACTTGTTTATTTTCTCTCCGTGTGTTGTCCAACACACGGCTGTCATGCGGTGCAGGCACGGTTCGGATATGTGTGTCCCGGGCTTTAAGAAGCAAACGGAGCCCGCAGCATGAGTGAAAAAGCTGCGCTTTTAAACAACCAGAGCGAATGGGAAACTCGTTTTCTTTTTATTTGGTTTTTCCTCTACATGGAACAACGGGGAATTCTCTTTAAAATTATCTTAAGGAAGATCGATTGAAGGAGCATATTCCAAATTAAAAATCTGAAATTTGAATACGTTATTTATTGATATCTCATACATTCAATAAAATTTTTTAAAAAACATTGGACGTCTTGCATTCGAGTAATTAGTATTCAATATTCAAGTAAAGGTCGAGTGAAAATGATATTAAACGTGGGAATTTATTGCACATAAAAATGGATAATTCTCCATAACTAGACGTCAAACTGCTTTAAAATTTTGTCAATAATTATAATCAGATTAGAATGTCAACTTTTATTTACAGAATAAATTTGACTTCTATCATGGGAATTTAATTTTACATTCTCTGTCCTTATATTATACTATTTTCAGAGATCGATCCTTCTTAAGTGGTTTGAACGTTTTCGGTTTATCGGTTTATTTTTAAAGGAGATCAATACATGTAATTGTTATGGCATTCTAAAAAGAACCTAGGTGCAAATGATGAAAATGAGTTCGATCACGAGATTGTTGTGTTTGCCGCCCCCTGAAAGTGCCGCCCGCGTGCGGTGCACACTCTGCACGCCCGCACCCAGCGGGCCGGGTTATAATGTATGTTTGTATATACAATACACAACTACTCATAATATCTGAAATATATAACATAAATATGCCACTAGAGGGGTATATATGTTAGGCCCGAAGACCGAAAACGCTCAGTGGACGGAAAAAACGGCCACATCGCGTTCTGGCTGCAGCCAAATGCACAGAACGCGTTTTGGCTGCTTTTATACGCTCGCAACGCGTTCTGGTAATTGTCGAACGGCCAGAACGCGTTTTGTCATTATTCGAACGCTCAAAACGCGTTCCTTATGTTTGACGCGTATTATGTGCCACTTTCTACCTGCGTACAATAAGATTCATTTTGTACTTATAAAAGAAATGAATTTCGATTATTGTTCCACTTAACTTAATTGCTCCTTTAATCCCTCATGGGACATAGGGCGGAAACAGTTGCCCTCCAGCGGACTCTGTTTTGCGCGACAGCTCTCAGCTCTGACCAGGATCTCCCAGTTGTTGCGGCCTCTGCTAATAGAGCTCTCCTCCACGTTGTCGTAGGTCTTCCGACTCGACGGGATCCTTGCGGATTCCAATCAAGGGTCTGTTTGGCTAGATTCTCGTTTTCGCGTCGCAAGGTGTGGCCAACCCAATTTCTTGGCCGGCACGCGCCATAGTTCTTCATTTGAAATTCTATCTTGCCAGCGGATTTTTAGGATACCACGTAGGCATCTGTTGATGAAAACTTGTAGGCGCCCTGTGATGAATTGGGTGACTTTCCATGCTTCGCAACCAATGACAAAAATAATGACAAAACGCGTTCTGGCCGTTCGACAATTCCCAGAACGCGTTGCGAGCGTTTAAAAGCAGCCAAAACGCGTTCTGTGCATTTGGCTGCAGCCAGAACGCGAGGTGGCCGTTTTTTCCGTCCACTGAGCGTTTTCGGTCTTCGGGCCTAACATATACATCCATTTTAACTCAATTTGCTATATAAAACTAGATTTTACGATTTTTCAACTTCAACTGGAGATGGCAAGGGTTTCTACAACTGGGAAAGAGATGGGCAAGTGGATATGTATTGTAGATGTTGTAACGAACCCTAATATTCAAATCCCATCTCCTACAAAATCACTTGGGTCATACCGAAAATGGCCACAAAATTAAAAGCCGCCAAAATCGCAACCGTGATTGCATATGAGATGGGCAGCTGAATTAGGGTTCTTGGTGGCCTATCTCACCATTATACCAAACCCCATCCTCTCCAATATCACTTTGTCCATCTTGATCAGACCGACATGTTCAAAAATTCCCAAAAGTCAAACCTAACCTCCAAACGAGATGGGAATCGGAATATGTGTTGGGGGCAACCCAATTAACCTATATACCAAGTCCCATCCTCTGCAATATCACTTTTTTCATGGTCAAAAAATCGACAAGTTCAAAAATTCATAAAATTAAAACTTAAGTAGACTCGAACTGGCGAATATTTTTAATCGGTTGTGCTTTACCTAATCTACCTTATATCAAAGGCCCATCCTCTACAAAATCACTTTGCAATTCTGTCACTAGCTCTTGGACTATGAAACGATTTGGGCTAATTTACTATTGAAACAGTATTTTACTCGTGTTGTGTTCCATATGAAATTTGAAACGATTTATATGAGATAACAGAAAAAGTCATGTTTTAAGCTGTAAAAACAGTAAATGTTTTCATTGTTCTAAACTTTAGGAGATAATGGTGTAGCAGAAGCGTTGTTTTATTAAATCGTGCTCTGATAAAATATTTTTGTGGTCTTTAGTTTACCAAACAACGAATTTCTAGTGTCCATGTGTAATAAATTCTGAGATAAAAATCGCATACACAAAAGTTCATCATAATTTGTCGTCTTACTAGTTTTTTATAATAGTTGGTTGTAGGATAAAGCGACAGCCTCAGGAACAAAATTAACGCTAAAAGGTACCAACCATTTCGTAGCCGTATTAAATGCCCAGTAGGAAAAAATCGTTTCGAAAAGCCTTTTAAAGCGCTTTTTTGAAGCAGTAAAGCGCTTACGCTCCGTAAGAAGCTTCATGTTATTTTAACATTGCATGTCCGCAAAGCTCAGCACTTTATAATGTTTCGTAAAAAAGCTTTTAAAGTGATCTGCTGAGATTGTGCTGAGGTACCGCTGTTCTAGGAAGCAGAAGGAAGCTCTTACTCCTTTATATTTGCTCCGCAGCAAAGCACTTGTATTTTTTCCTACTGGGTGGTTTATATAAGTTTAGGGCAGAATACGAGAACTGATTTTAAATCCACCCAGTGGGAAAAATTGGGAGCGCTGTTTAGGGGAGCTTACTTTGAGCGCTGTTAAATATGCTCCCGAGGGAGCATTACCGGAGCTTTCTTAAATTTTATAGAACGAAGAAAATGAGCGATTATCTTGATGACCATAAAGGGTGGCATTAGCATTGTCAATGGCCCGGCTCTCGTTCGATACGAAGGAGAAGCAGCTTTAAAAGTGGTTAGAATTTAGTAGGAGGACTGCTTTGATAAAACCACGCTCGCGCTTGGAAAGGAAAAGGCAATTGTAAAAGATAAACAAAATAAAAGCTTTTCGATACCCGGATCACATATCCACAGGCGTCCATGAAAATTCTTCATTAAAAAGCTTTTTATAATGCTCCTAAAACGCTTTTGAAGGAGCATAAAAACGTATGCTCCCTTGCAATGACATGCAATGTTAAAAAGTATATGGAACTGGAGCGTAACGGGAGTGCTGTAAGCTTTTTAAGGAGTGCTCAAACAGCGCTATTGGAGCTTTCCATTTCCCGCTGTGCATAGACTGTCATACGCATACCCAGGCAACGGATCGAATGTCCTATTTAAAGCTTCGAAACTTGTCCAAAGCTGTGGTAAGAAAAATTTTCCAAGAGCATAGTGTCTCATGTTAGCGAGAACCGCCAACTGCAAAGCAAATTTTCGCCTGGCTCTCAGCCTTCTTCCTCCATATAGTTACTGCATTCGGTGCTGTATGATGTCTTTCCCACTATCTGGTCTGGATGTCTTTATGTTATTAAAAGTGAGTCCATGCCGATGTCTCTCTTTCTTACACACTAGTTTACCTACAATATTTTATTCTACTCTGAATACTGAGGCTGAGGAGTGAACCGGTCCACCAGACCAAGGAAGAGACCTCTTGGACAGTTCTGGCAGAATTAGGCAAGCAGTAGTTATTTTGGAGGTTTAACCGGGGAAGCAAATTTTGCCCGACTCTGGCTTGAAACCGTCTACACCGGAGTATTTATAACCTACTTACTTGCTTTAACGGCTCTACAATCGGGTTCCGGTCCAGACCACTGCCAACAGTTCCCTCGACTAGTCCCGATTTTGAGCCAATGGCATCCCTAAACTCTGGACGTTCTGCTCTCTAAAAAATAACCAGTAACTATTCACTAGTTTCCAAATTCATTGGTCGAACCAATAGGAAAACAGTGAAATTTCACTGGTTGAATCTTTTTTCTAGCGCGAGTGCCGTTTTCCCAAGCGGGCCCCATCTAAGCACTGAAATGCTGCTTGCCCGCAGTAAACAAACGCGAGCTGGTTTATTGAGCATGCTAAATGGTACCCTTTACAGTCATGAAGATAATTGCCTAGAATATGAGTCACATATATTTTTTCCCAGTGAAATAACAATTCACTGGTTGAACCAGTGAAATTTTTACTAATTCATTTTTAGACAGAAGTTTTCACTGGTTCCAATCAGTAAATCGATTCGAATTAACTTGTTTTTCAATGAAATTATTCTGTATTGGTTGAAACAGTAAAATTTTCACTGGTTCATTTTTAGGGAGTGGTGTACGCCATCCTTCCAACGGAGGTTGGGTCTCCCTCGCTTTCGCACTCCATAGATTTTACCGCTGAAAACTTTCCGCGCAGGTTCCTCTTCCCGATAAATAATTGGTGCAAGTGGTAACGGGCAGATGATGCTTTTATTCCAGTCTTCTGGCACCGCTAGAACCAGTTCAGCAGTCTGCCTAATGGCTTGTCGCTTAGACTTGACTGTTAGAATAGCAAAACTCATCCTCGTCAAGGTAAAGCCTGCGGGTGGGGTTCTTCTCCCTTGCTATCCCCCATAAATGGTAATTTAAAGCGTAGTGTCCGGTAATCAAGCCAACAAGTGTCGTGACGTCAAGCCAACAAGTGCCATGACGTCCTTTCTACAGCTCCCCAGCTCCTTAGCGACGTGAAGAGACGGAACAGGAGGGAACCGGTTAGAGTTGGCCAATCGAGGCACGGACCTCCAACTTTCGGTGCGTTTCATCCAGGTCCTCTTAGCCAGAGGCGGCGGAACAGGTTCAAGCTATGTGTTGAATTCGAAAGATTAAAAAGGGGGTGGGGTATATTATATCTCCAAAGACTTTAATCTTACTGTGTACAATCAACTTCATTTTTTGAAAATTTACAGAGAAATATGTTTACATATTATGCAAAAAAAATTAGCTAACTTTACGCATCGGGAGTTTCATTTTGGATTGAAGATCCGGAAGTGAAACTCCGCTTATAAACATTGTAATTATGTATAGCTGGGAAGTTGAAGCTGACTACTAAAAGCGCATGCGCACATGCGTTCCTGCATCCTGGCAGCATTTTCGCGCGCTCATTTAAAACTCTTTAACACGTATTTTGCATGCACGAGTGCAGTGCAGCCTTAAATAAAAGAAACAAGTTAGGGAAAAAGACCTAAAATAGAAACGGGATCTCATGTTTTGATTTTCAACACTTGGGAGAGCTCATGTGTTGAATGGTCAACACACGCAAAAGGTGTTCCGCCGCCCCTGCTCTTAGCAAAAGCCCTCTTCTGGTTGTGCCCCAATTGGTCCATTGAGTTAGACGAGTATGTTGCAAATGGTAGGTCCATTCTGGCAGAGCCTCCATATCAGGATAAAGCATTATACAACTGGTTGTGCAGTACAAATACCACTGCCATGCAGCCCTCATACGATAACTCCTCAATCCTTAAACTTGGCCTAACCTCGTTTTGTTATATTTTTCTTTACAAAAGCGGCCTATTACACGGCAGTGTCAGCACTGATATAATCGCTGTTGTTTAGATCCAATACATCAAGTATGGCTTCAAGCTTCATCGCTCCCGAAAGTCAACTACTACAAACTACTTGCCCTCTTTTCCATCTCTTCAGGATTGAGCTTCTAGGGCGGCTCTGGTTCGAAAAAAACCCAAATACTTAGGTGATCGCGACAGCCTCAGTGTATGCCCATTAAGTCAAGAAGAATGGAATTTCGGATTTTTGTTCTATTGATGAACTGCAACAGTTCTTTCTTTTACGGGTTAACCGATAGCCTAGAGCTAATGAACCCCACTTGCAGGAACCATCTCCATAACCTCACTGGTTTTGGAAGAAAAGGTTTTGGGTATTACTATCATGGTTGTCCAGATAAGCGCCTGCCTTTATCCTGTCGTACTCCAATAGTTTTATCTTATCGGGACCGTTCACTTGGGTATGCCATGTCTCGCTGTCTTTACCATTCTGACATATTATTCTGCGTAAATAAATTTAGAATAATAGTAGATACTCCGTTTAGTTTATGGTTAAGAAATATTTTTACATCAACACACTATCAAAAACACACAGCAGACAAAATTATTCGCAAAAGAATAATGCCCCAGTTACACGAATGACAAAAAATGACAATTGCCATAATCTGTGGTCATAATTAATGGTATTGTTGTTGTTTATTTTTTATGACAGAAATAATGACACAAATTATGTCCGTGTATGATGATAATGACAAATTATGACAGAAAAAATGACAAGTATGTCATTCGTGTAACTGGGGCATAAGAATGATCACAAAAACATTTTTCTTTCAACCATTTGCACACTATGACATAGCTTTCAAAGAATAGGTTTCTTCTCCATCATTCTTTTCGGAGCTCCGCTCTAATACTGTTATGGGGTTTCCTTTAATTAGTTCCATAACTTTTAGGACATTATGTCGAAGAAAAAAATAAATATTGGTAGTACGTATTTCTTGATAAAGACTCTCTAGAGGTATTAGTAAATTGATTTTCTTGTAAGACTCGCCTCTTTATTGATTTTGTTTCAAACCTCCAATAACAAGGTATGTACATAGGTTCTTGTAAAACAACAATTTTTATTTTAACAACTTTAGTTGGAAAATTTATTCCATATCACTGCTTTCTGCAAACAGAAGTAAACATTTTTTGCAACAGTCAACTCCACTCTCATAGTTTTCTTATCAGTTATTCAATGATTTACTTATCTAATAAGCGTAAATAATACCTTCATCTAACGGTAGAAGGTACAAAGTGGTATTAGATGCCAACAGCATTACTTGGGCATTGGGATGATTCAAATCTTATAGATGATCATACCAATAGAAATAGCAAGAAGAGCTCTAAATTTAGTTTTCTTTTGATAATTTTCAACTTCTTACCAAAAATAGTTTCAAACTGGTCTCTAGATGGATTTTTTGATGAACTTCGTATACCAAATAATGTGAATAAAGTCGAATGTTTTTTGATTTGTAACTGTAAAGTCTTTAGTTTAAACATGAAAATTTGAAAGAAAAAATTTCATAAACCAAAAACAGATTTTTCGCAGTGAGAGAAAATTAGAAAGCAATTAGAAAGTGATAGAGGGGTAGGTTACTGGAAATCAACGTTAGATCAAAAATCAATAACGTTAAATTCCTAATTCCAGAGATTACTAAAATACTTCAAGAGTTTATGGGAAATCCCTCGGTAGATGACAGTGATAGCTGCCACATAATAGTACCAAGAATTAGTTAACAAGATTTGAAACATGCGTGGTGTCAAGCAGAAGTAAGGCAGAACTGACATATGTATATAACAAATTTAGAGGTTCAAAATATTAAAGAAATTCAATAATCAATAAATTGCTGCTAATAAAAATGCGCTTAGTAACAATATTCCGGAAAGTATGGTTGTAGCACAAAGTGAACATAGAATGTTGTGTGCATTTTGCTGGTTTTTGCTTACATACTAACAATTATCGCGTAAAGCTAGACTTTGTCAGAATTCATAATATAAGAAGAGCTTTGTAATTATTGAACTATAGCAATTTGACAGCAAAATCAGACAGACTATAGAAATTTCTTCTTTACTTGAATATAGTCTAATATAAACATAACAACGTCTTTACTCTTAAATACCAATTATCTTTGGATGTGTATATGACATCTTAGCGTAAGAGATTAGTTTGAGTAAAATACTAAGAAATCTGTAAAGTATGAGATAAGAGTAGTGTATTTCGGAGAAAGTACATAATTCATGGACCACATACAAATCAATACTGAAACATTTATTTTGGCAGTTGCTAAAACAGCGCATTTTCAAGATGCAAGAAATGAATACACTTGTGGTTGCAATAGTCAATAGAAAATTGATCAATCAAAAATGAAATCTTAGATTACATTTCGCCCAGGTTCCTAAAAATGTTAATGGTCTATTGCCTATTTTAACTCACATTCTCAACTCCTGCCTTACGGTGTCAAAGTTTCCTTCAACTTGGAAGCATGCTTTAATCATACCAGTTCCCTTCTCTAACCAGTCCCTCTGTTTTTCGGCCAGTGTTCTTCTATTTCTTGCAAAGGTTTTTGAAAAGCTGATAGCCACTTAAATAATTGCGTTTGTGAGCGTCTCAAACTTATAAATATATATAATGGCAATCTAGCTTTCGCAAATATCACAGTTGCGAAACTGCGCTTCTTAAAGTCACTACTGATATTCCCTTGATAAACATGACATCTGCTGTTTATTGCTGCTCGACTTCTCAAAAGCTTTCGGTACCGTCAATCACGACCTGCTTCTGCAAAAACTGGCGTCACAAGCAAGGTACAATAATTACAAGGTAAGCTCATAAGGGTCGCGTGACGTCACTCAGATCTTTTCTCACAAAGGAAAAAAGCTTTCCCGTGACGTCACTCAGATCTTTCCTAATGTAAAAGGCCTGAGAGCTTTTCAAGATGGAAACGGAGCTTTTCCTTATGAGCCTACCTTGTATTATTAGCCGTGTTCCTTTTCTGCTCTTTTTTACTCGTATTTACTTGGAACTACTCCTGCTCTCACAGAGAATTCATAGGTTTTACTCAAATCGACAAATTTTGCGTTCCTTTAATTTTTTACTCCGGAGTACTTAAAAGTAGAAAAGGAACACGGCTATTGTACCATGGTCACAAGCTCATTTTTCTTTTTCTGCTCTTAAACTTTTGCAAAGTTTCTTATCTAACCGCTCTCAAAAGGTTAAATTAGGTGGCTTTTGTTCCTAAAGTGCCTTACTCCACGCTGGCGACCCCCAAGGCTCCATTCTTGGGTCACTTTTATTCAGTATTTTTATTAACGACCTACCCTTAGAAGTAAAATATTCTAAGATTCATATGTATGTAGACGATGTGCAGCTTTTATCTCCCTGCGCCAACCCAGCGGGAAATAGAGCAAGTGCTTCCACTGGAAGCTTTAGTGATGCGCTTCCAGAGCATTACAAATCGGAAGTAGGTATATTGCAAGCTGCGAATTAATCTTTGTTCTCTGTACACATGGCAATTCGCTCTGGATTTGGATCAGTTTTCGTCGGTCTGCGCAAGTGATTAGTGAAGGACACTTTCTGTTTAAGTATGAAATATTTTCTCTCTCTAGCTCTTTTCCTTTGCCCTTCAATTAAAGCAAAAGCTTAAAAGCTTCGCATATCCAGAGAGAACAATAATCGCAAGGGCTTCCCGCTGCATTCATTTCACAAGCTTCAGAAGCGCGTTTAAGGAAAAAAATGGGAATCGCATCTTTCTGATGACATCCCCATGTAAAATGGCAATGAAGTGGAATGGAACAGGGAAGCACTCCATGCTTCCAAGGAAGCGCATTAACTGCCGTGAGGAAGCGCTCTTCTTCCCCGCTGGGAAGAGATAAAATTCATATGGGTGTGGAGAAACTTGCTGCTGACTTGCGTCATGTATCCGACTGGTCGACATTAAATTTGCTGCAGCTAAATCCTTCGAAGTCCCAGTGTATTTTTTTCTCTCACTCTGATACTGCCCATCCTGACTTCTCTGCTATCGCGTTAAACTCGGTTCCTCTTTTTTGCGTTGATAAAGCAAGAAATCTTGGGGTGGTACTGAATAGCAGCATGACCTGCTGCGATCACATCAAGGTCTGTTTACACGCAACGATCTACTTCTGCAAATTGACTGGGGCAAGTCAATTGATGCAAATAAACTGACTGTAAATGAGCAGGTGGTCGAACGTCATCATTCACCCAAGGGCATGCTGAGGGCCGTAGCTGAGGCTTGAACATTGTTTAAACGTTCATGCCAAAACCCCAACTTCAAGCCGATTTTCTAAGAACACATATTATGCACAAGGCAAACTTTTTGACTTACGCAAGCCAAAAAATTTGCGTTTACACGCAACGATTCACTTGTGCAAATTGATTTGCGCAAGTCAATTGGCACAAGCAAATCGTTGCGTGTGAACCAACCTTTAGTTTCATTATTGGCAAAACTTACGGACTCTTGTCGAAACTTCGTTACGCTTTGCTGAAAAGGGCTGTGCGTATGAATTTGCTAAAATCCTTGCTACTACCTCTTCCTATGCATGGCCTTCTTATCTTTCCCTCTCACGATTCTTCTTGCGCCCATAAACTTGAAGTAGCATTTAACGATTGTATTGTGTACGTTTTGTTTTTAAGTTATACCGTTTTATACCACATTTCACCCTACTAGAACTCCGTTTTGGGCTGCTCTCCAAGTGACTATCGTGAGTGTAGGCTTTTGCGACTGTTTCACGATATCCTGCATATGCATACCTCAACCAGTTTGTGCAGCTTTCGCAATCCATCAGAAATAATAATTTATTTTTATTTTTTTTATTTATTATACTCTTTTTCTATTTTTTCCTTTTCTTGTTTTGCTTTTTATTATTTCTTGTTCTTCCTACTTAGTTAGTTTTACTTTAAAGCTTTTTTTTAATCATTTTTATTTAAGTTTAACTTAATTATATCCAATTTTGTTAATGAATGTATAAATGTAGATTAAAATCGTTGTACATGATTTTTATAAATAAACAAACAAACAAAACAAATTCTATCACAGTACTTTTCTCGTACAAAAGTCTTGATGGCTTGTCAATGCATGCAGAGGATGAACACTGGGGAGAATATTTTGCCTTCTTAATCGTTACCTGCATAACAAACAAACCTTGCACAAGCAAAACAAACTTTTAAAACAACACTTCCAGATTTAATAAAAATCGGTATATTTCCAGCCTTAGCTGTTTCGTTAATTTAAGTTATCTGTGATGATATCGTTAACCGCAGTTCATTGAACACGTACGACTAAGGTCAACTAGCTAATATAGTAAGTTTAACAATTAAAGTGCATTTCGTTCAAAGTAAGCTATAATTACGCCGTTTGATTACTTCTATTGAGAATACTATTACCACGACTTAACTATACTACAAATAGTCAAGTCTGTACTATAACTATTGAACACGTGATTTTTATGATATCATTTCTAAAGTAGCACGTGACTTCGTAAGATTTGAATGACCTAAAAATAAACCTAAATGTCATCCGATAAGAAAATAATCATCAAGGCCATTATTTAAATTCCTATTCATATCCGTACCCAAAATAATCAATTTTTCTAAAGTTTCCCATCATCCAACTAAAACCATAAACCACAATTCCAACCAAACTCCCCGCGATCAAGTTTATTTTTCTACTTTACCCAAAAATGACCTGTGTTTCTTCTTATATTTTCAGGTTCGTATCGTCTGAAAGCAGATGGACAAATCTTTGAGATCATTTTGATATCATCTCTCTCACCAGAGGCGATTATTTCTGTAATATACCTGATCAGGTAAGGTCAGCGCTAACTCGATGATTGCGTTAGAAAACCTGAGAGCTATGTTAAATCGTGTAGTCTTTGAAGCTAGAGGTCTCAAGGTCTAACTTAATTCCAACCGAAACCGAATTCACTTTTCGCGGCTATTTGTAGAGAAAAAAAAAGAAACAGAAACAGAAAAAATTTATGCTGCAAGCAGCCCAGTTTTCTGCATTAAATTGATACCGCCGCGCGGCGAATTGGGTACATCATGGCGAATTGCGCAAGGCTATGATTGGGCTAATGGCAGGTAAATTTACCTGAGCCGGTGCTAGCAGCTGTGGTGGTAGCGTGGCAGCGGCTGGGATCGATAATAGGAAGGATAAATTAAAAGTGGTGAGCGGTCGGCGGGCTTGTAGCAACAAAGGTTTACCCCAAGATGATATCCAATAATAACCGACCGTAGCCAGTTTATCCGCAATTGTCGTCTGCATATCTCCATTTCCTGTAGATACTCCACCGGAGCCAGAAATCACACGGCTTATGCTACAGTTGGCGTCTTGTAGCATGAAATCGACGCAGCCAGCCAGAAAATATGTTTAGGGGAAAAAGTTTGGATGAAAAGTGAATTTTGCTTGTGATAAAATATATTTGTGCAAAAGCTCGGTTTTAGAGGTGTGGCGCCATGCCCAAAGTGAAAGTTAACCAAAGATTTTCCAGGGCAATTTAATGTTTTTTTTATTGTCCGAAGCTTGTTATTAAGATGTTTTGTAATCGCGGCATTTTATTTACAAAAAAAACCGCTCAGAATTGATTTATTTTGTCGTTGATTGTTTTTACTTGTCGGATTTATGTAAGACATGGTGACGAAGTATTTAGATATTATTTATTCGGGTTATTGTTGCAGCACAATATTTTTTTTTTTGAATTATTACTTTTTTGAGATCAAGGTTGATTTGTAAATTTATAAACTTTTCAACGTTTATATACAAAACAAATCACACGCTGCATTAATCTATATTCTAATAATATTTTAAAAAGCCCAAACTATTGTGACAACAGCGCCACGATCAATTGTCTATGCGCAATAGGGTTACGAATGGAAACCTCGAAAGTCATCGAACGCCTGATTAATTCGTACTTTTCGAAATTGGGGAAAACCAATTCCATTATTGTCAATTATCGATTGACTGCGCTCAGTTGGTGTGAAAGAATTAATATTGATAGCACGTGCTTACGAGAGTGGGTGATATATTTTCGCGAAGATGGAAGAAATGTGAAGATTAAAAGAATTGTGAGATGTGTGGGTGGTCATCATATGGTTCAAAGAACGAATAAACCTTTTTTAAAAAAATTGATAGGAACTAGAATCGGTTTTTTGGATTTGGATTTTTGTTAGTGTTTTATTGTAAATAGATTGAATATCAGAAAAACAATTCGAAAACAGCAGATCTCATATAAGTAATATTAACTTTGGCGGATTTTTTAGTGGAATAATTTTTATTTGATTTTGATATTTTAGTGTAACTTACAATATTGCAGACGCTGGACGAAGTTATCAGACATTTATGATCTAAGTCTAAAGCCGAAAACAAACTATTGTGTTGTGGTGTGTCGTGGCGCTCTGTGTCGTGATCTAATTCATACATTCTATATGGGGCTGATTACATTATTATGGTGTGTTGTGGTGGGGCGCGTTCCGATTTGGTGTTTCTGATTGGGCACAGAGTGCCACAACACACCACAACACAATAGTATGTTTTCGGCTTAAGACATTTAAGATCTAAGATCTAGGGGCCTCGGTAGTCTAGGGAGTAAGGCACCTGGCTACCATCCCAGAGGTCCCGGGTTCAAATCCCGGCAGCCTTATACCCTTAAAAGTGTATTGATTTGCTGCATATGAAACCGAAGGCTAGTAAGAAATTTTGACACTGCTATTAGATTTTCAACAGTTGGGATGGAAATCGAATTGGGATGTCTCAGATTTTGACCGTATACGAGTTCGGCTTGTAAGTCGGTCTTAATTGCCGAAAGGATTTAAGTGGATATCCGGCGTGTCTTGAAACCTTAGACTTTTGGCAAAAAAAACGATCGAGCTATGATCGCTGGCCTGAATACTGCGCTAAGTCAGGCTATAGCCTGAACCAAACATGACGCGCCGACCGTAACCGTACGTACCCTAATGAAAGTCAAAAGAAAATAGACCCAAATGTCTGGTCTGTCTAGGCAGAGGATCTTTCGAACTTTGTGTGAAGGACATGAACCAGTGTGCTCTTCAACGAAATATCGGAAGTGTTTGATTGCTGGATAAATAGCGAGGGGCTCGCTATTAATACAGAGTAATTTCATTCTGTTGGTGATACCTTTTTGGAGTAAAATCATAATCAGTGGCGTCAGTCGTATTTTGTATCGTCGTTTGGATAGTTCTGCCATCAAAGTTTTCACTATGAGGTATGCAGCCTGACATTCTACTGGCCGTGGAAATTGAGATTGGTAATAAATCGGTGATAAAAGCTTACCATCCCTAAGAACTTCTGGATCGATTTGATAGAATTTGGAGGTTCGAAATCAAAGATAGCCTGAACCCGATCGGGCGATGAAAGTATCCCATGCCTTAGAAACATGATCTCTTGTGCACCAAAAACCCATTTATCCTTGCTGTATGGTTAGACTGAAGCTATCGAAGAGCTTAATGAGCTCTTAGAGGTGAATGCGATGCTCCTACTCGGTTCTACTGGCGATATCGTCCAAGTAGACATAAATGAAGTTAAGTTCTCTTGTAAATTCATTTGTGAACCTGTGGAAAATTTGGGTGCATTCCATAGTCCGAATGGCATACAGGTAGACTCATATAAGCCAAAATGGCGTAATTACGGCAGTCTTATGCACGTCCCCGGGGCGAATAGTATGTGATGATATGCACGTACTAAATCCCCTTTCGAGAAGATTGTGTATTGGTGTAGATTAAGGGAGAAAGTGAAAGAAAATGTGAAATCAGCTTTACAGCTTCGCTTTCTAGAATGCATTTATATATGGACTCAAGCACCCCCCATTTATTCCATGGATAGTTAATATTACCAAATTAACAGAATTATTTGTGATTTTAAAAACAAATTCAGTAAAAGACAATATTATATTCAAACGGTTAGTTTTTACTAAACCTATACTTTGTAGGTTCTCAAATTGTTCAACCAAGGACTAATGCGAATGTGATAACCTCCTTCACAGCGATACCTTATGTCAGTTTTCATCATATGCTTACGTAGTTACTTATCCACTTTAAACCAGCATATGGACGTAGTACCTACTAGTGTTGGGTAGGACACGATTATAAAATAAGTTTGTAAGAGGTGCCTCTTTCTTATTTTGAGCCAGTACAATGTCTTACTTCTGCTATTGTAATGCCAAAATGACAAAAACAAGCAAATTAAAAAAAGAAAGAAAATAAATACCAATGAATAGCTTTTTGAAGACTTTAATTCTAACATGCATTAAACTGCCTCAGAGTAGGTAAGAAAGCTATGTCTCCACAATGTATATTTATATTTTACAATCTCACTTCGCCTAATTTAAAGTTGGAAATTTTGCAGCCGCAAAAGAAGTAAGAAATGTCTCTGCAGTTCGTATTTAACAATCTTACCCCACCTCATTTATCTCGATACACGCTCATATACCAGACATTTAATAAAATTCAGGCATCAGTACAATTTACCATCGTGTAAAGGACAAAAATGTACTGCCTCGTGTAAGCCCGACTCAACTCTAGTACCTACTTACTTCATTAGTTTCGAGTCCAAGCCCCCTTGCCATTCAATTTAGGTTTCCTGGCTTCTTCATATTTATAGCGGAAGTTTCGTCTACCGCGCTGTCATATGCTACCGTAAAGACCTTTCCGAACACGACCCTCTTCACTTATACGAGTTAGAGGTCTATCGAGTTTGAATGTCTTTACAACACTTGTAAGAGTCTCCGGAATCGTCCTTCCTTACATTAGAAAAGGACAAAGGATTTTTCTATCGAATGCAACCAATGGTAGATCCATATGTGAGTGCCTGTAAAACCATCGTATCATTTCGTATAACAGAAGTTTCAATCTCATGGTTATATGCTGGGTTCTGAAGAGCCTTGAACCCTGGATTGAAGAAGAGCCATTGCATCCCCTTCTCATAGTCCCTTATAGATGTTGATTTGGCAGGATTCCGGACATATTTACTTGAGTGTTTACCATTGACCATTGTGAACTAACAATCGTGCAGGACTATTTAGAAACGCCGAATTCTTTCATGGGTGGTAGGGTTTTATCTATGCTATCATAGATGTTTTTCAATTCTATCAAGAGGTACTACATTGAGTTTTTACAGCTTTTTCCATCGGTGAAAATCTGTTCAATTATTGTTTTGCTAGGATTTTGAGACTAGTATTGAGCTATGATGAATGATGAGTCTTTCTTCTTTTGCAGTATAGCGAGTTATGTCGTTAATTGCTGCATGTTATAATGTCTTCTTTTTTATATTCAGGATACTTCTTTTGTGGAATGACTTCTTACTCCCAAATTAATTATATGAAACTCTCGGTACAATGATCCAATGTGCGTTAATCGACTTTGTATTTCAGCAACGACTGTCTAAAAGCACTTTTTAAGAAATGGGGTCATCAAGCTGGCCTAAAATTGGTCGAAGATATGTTTCTTGTTCTTCTTTTCGGGTTACAATTCCATCCGAACTTTTGTATCGTCTACAATTTTCCTTTACTTATTTCTATTTACGATTTATTTAGTGTATTTATTACTACCAGCAATCAGCTAATAGATTTTCATAGTTCTTGAACCTTTTAAAGTTACTTTTTCCCATGCTAATGTTCGGTTGCATTTGTTTTCTTGATTTCGATATTTCCCTAAATTTTAGATTTTTCTCATTTTCCTTTAGTCTGTATTTATTTTTTTATACATTTTTGGAAGATGAATTTTAAGTCTGTTTTTCTTCCTTCTAAATTCTATGACTATGTCATCTGCATAGGTAATGATTTTGTCATTATAATCTCTTCATTCCTCAATAGGCCCCCATCCACGGTCAAACAAACCATCAAATTTGTGGCCAACATCGAAAAAATTCTAAGTGTGCGTGTATAAAATACAAGTTTTCGAAGTTGGCCGCTGTTTGAAGAAAATATTCGTCTGGTTTAATATTTCCTTCAAACAGCTTAAATGTGTGTGTGGATTTTTTATGTGTGTAAACCATATGAAAGTTCCTTTTGTTTACAGGAATTGTCGCTCGCGAAGTTTGAAGAAAGTTTCCCTCGTTGATGGCCAACAAAAGTCAAAGCATAAATGTGTGCGTTGTTTGTCGAAAATTGGTTTGATGATTTGTTTGACCGTGGATGGGGGCCTAATCTCAAATATTGTAGTATGCCAAGGGGAACTTATTTCAGACAAAAAACTGAAACTTTCCTTGTGAAAATCTCTTTTGGTTTATGATAATCACCATCACCTGACTACAGTTCCTCCCATGGGCCGATCCAGGATTTCTTTCTGGGAGGGGCACAAGGGGAACGTGTTTTAATTTTTGGGATTAACAAAAACATACAACATTAAAAGAAATATATTTGTTTTTAATATTAAGGTTTAGTAAAAACATTATCTACATATTTGCTAAAAGCAGTTTTCTTTTGTGTTTCCTGCTGAAAATGTCCAATACATCATTAGGGTTCATTTTTAACGAAATGTCTTGATGGATATGCATTAAGGCTAGACCATTTAAACGTTCTTCTGTCATCCTACTGAAGTTTTAAGTCGGCGTAAAGTGGAGAAAGACCGCTCGGCAGTGCTAGTAGTTACAGGAAACGTGCACAACAATTGGCACAGAGTTCTAATATTCGGCAGCACCGATGCTCTTTTGTAAGCATCTGCTGGAGATTTTGGGATATTTTCTCTCATATCTTGCCAAATCTTTAGCTCCCCCTTCAAAGCTAAAAAACAAGGAAGGTCCTCTTTATACAATTTAGCACCTTGCAAAACCTCTTCTATATCTTGGTCACTGAAATTATGGGACAGCAACTTTTGCAACTGTCCGATTCTTTCCCGAGTAAAAATAAAAAACGGCCTTATAAAGGGCGAACACCGGCCGCTTGGCTTTTTAAGGGGCATATGATGGCCGTAAAGTTTTTAACCATTTTTAATGGGAGCACATACGGCCTTACGACGGTCAAATTTGGCCAAAAGATTTAAAAGGCCAGGTACTGAGCTGTAGAAACGGGCATTCGACGGGAAATTTGAGCCAAAAAAAGAATCTGCACCTAAATGTATTGTTGAATGTGTTTTATGGGAACGTCATCATTTTCGTTATGTACAATGGTTCTTTCGATTTATCCTACTTAAAGATCTCGATGCACAAGAGAAACGAGC
Organism: Thereva nobilitata; assembly: GCA_963855945.1. Classification (NCBI taxonomy): domain Eukaryota; kingdom Metazoa; phylum Arthropoda; class Insecta; order Diptera; family Therevidae; genus Thereva; species Thereva nobilitata. Next base: position 37,986,334 of record OY979696.1, read on the forward strand.
TCGCCAGTCGTCGATTTGTTGTACGTGAAGTGTGTGGTGCGTGTTGATTTATATTTTAGTGGGAAATTTTGTTATTTAACGGCTTGAAAAAAAACACAACCGAAAAAAAATCAAACATTTAATTACAGTGAAATATATTACAGGAGGGCGAATATCCACGTTGCTGCCACTGTACCACCGTCGTATACCCGTAATAGCAACCATACGGCCGCCGTACCATCGTCGTATGGCCGTTATTGGAACTGTAAGGCCGTTGTTTCACCGTCAATCGCCCCCTGTACGGCCGTACTGTCCTGCAACGAGCCTTCTGTTAACCGCCAGATGGCCGAGGACTATGCTTCTCACAGTCGGCATTTGCCCGTTCTAAGGCCATCATTTATTTTTACTCGGGTTGCAACTGAGTGCTAGGGAACCTGGAGGACATTGCATTTATTAAATAATCTATAAAAGGATTATATATTGAAAGGCGGTAGTATTCTTCAACAGACTGAGTCTGTATATTAAATCTATTTGTTTGACGGCCGGTAATTCTCCGGACTGTGATCTCTGTGCAAATTTCATTTGCAAGGGCCTCAGCCATAGCGGAAAGCTTTTTGAATGAGTCCGAGCTAGTTTCACGTTGCCTCTGGAGACTGCCTGTGGTGGTATTGACAAGCTGTACTGCAGAAAGTATATCAATTTCAACGGCTTGTAATGATTTAGATAAAGGCAACGTGATTCCTAAAATATCTGCAAGGATTACCAAGCTCACAAGAAATTCCGACGACATTATAGCTTGAAGCAACGAAAATGCTGGTGTAGCCCGTCTATCCCCTTGATCAGCCATTTTCTGCAAGATTCCAGGAAGACATGGCAAGACGTCCAAAAATGTCAAAACAGCCTCATGTCTTTCCACACATCTGGTCTCACACATTTTTTTTAAAATATTTTGTTTTTCCTTTGGCAGATTTGCTTGCATTTCTTCTTTGAGATGATGTATTCGTTTGGCTGACTCACGAAAGAATGTTGCTATATTTGAAATGACCCCCACTGCATTTCTTATTCTAGGTACGATGCAGGCTGTACTGATAGCTAAGTTGAGTCGGTGGCTTGCACAATGAGTAAAAAATGCTAAAGGCTGAATGTTGGATATGCATGCCTGAACACCTTTAATTTTACCACTCATGTTGGCTCCTCCATCGTATGCTTGACCCCGGCAGATTTGAAGTCCTATTGAGAGGAAATTTTGAAATATAGAAGGCTTTGCTTTGTTCCTATCTGAATTCTATCTGAATCAAATTTTGAGCGTAATCAGTGTTGTGAGTAGAAATCACATATTTTGCAACACTGTAGGTACCCTCAATTCTTTTGTTTTTTTAATTTTATTCCTCTAATTTGATATGACCTTAGTAGGATTAGGATTCCACAGTACACAAAACAAAACGAACGCAATTATAGCGGGACCATAATCAAATTGTTCTTTGTAAATTTATGACCGTCTGGGGGGGGCACGTGCCCCCGTGCCCCCCCCCCTAAATCCGCCTATTTCCTCCTATAAAAGAAACTGTTAAACAACTAAAGTAGAAAATCTATTAACCGATTTAATCGACCTGAACTTTATCCTTATGGATTTAACCTCCGACATATCAATTTAAAGTTCAAATTTAAACGTTTATTTAAATAACATAGAAGAAATCTGCAATTCTCTTGATAATTTATGGATAATTAAAACTAATTCTATTTAGATGGTGCTGCAAATCAGCCACGTAAAATAAACCAATTAACCTGAATTTAGTTTCGTATTAAAAAATTAAAAAATTAATTAATCGGCGGCGGCTGTCAACAGCATTATATTGATCCCATTTTGTGTACGTCGTCGATTGATACCCATTTTATCTATGACTGTAAAAGTATACTTCTACCTCTATACCACACAGCAAAATTTTGCACTTAATATGCACTTTGTACACAATGTAATGGATTTGATGAATGATGCAGTTTATTCACGCCTTTATTCAGTTAAGCATGAATAGGTCGGTAAACGTTTGCCTTACTTACCTTCATGTTCGTTATAATTACATTCTTGGTAACGTTGATTTTTAAAGTTATAATGAAGAAATGTAATCTGAGACCTTTAAGGATTGTCATTTTGATATACGAGTATTAAAATCTGAGTTTCGAATAGTATAGAATAATGGTAGTTTTGAGGGAATTGTAATTTTTTTTCTGTAATACATGTTACTCTGTATGTTCACAATAGCTGTTTAAGTCTATGTTGGTAAACATGTGTTAAGTACACTCATGGCCTTAAGTAGACGGAAAGCAGGGTTCTGAAAAAAAGGCTTTGGTGCTTGTCTGCTGAAATTACATGGAGAGCATTCGAGGTAAGACCCTACCTTCAGGAAACTCATCTTAACTGATGGCAACGAGATCTGGTGGTAGTAGTACGACATGATAACAGTATTAGCAATGAAAACCAGCAGAAATGAAAAACCCGTGTAGAATTCGTTTCAAAAGAAAGATTCCAAAAGAAGCAAACTATGAATAAGTTACACTATTAGAGCGTCGTAAAACATTGCTGCAGATTCTAAAGAGTTTTTTCACTCAGTGGCATCGACAATCAGAATTGTCTGTAATTATGTCTCAATTAACAAAATTGTGAAAAGATTTATTTAAACTTTATCTGAAAACGATCACAATTCCCCCCAATAGCACAATAGAAATGCACAATGCAATAAATAAATTGTTTTATTCAGGTCACTCCAGGAATCGATTAGTCCAAAGTTTTTAGATGTTTGGAGTTGCTTACTATAAAATAAATAAAAATATAGGGCAGCGATATTGTGATGATAGATGTATAGTTCGAAAATCAGCTCAATATATTAATTATTAATACTGGCTTAAAAAAATTACCACTGTCCTTCGAGCCGGATTTGAACCAGCGACCTATGGATTTCTATTACTTAACAATTCTACAGTCCACCGCTCTACCAACTGAGCTATCGAAGGAATTAAAAGTGAATTTAATAAAAGAATTTGCATTAAAAATTGATAAAAATAAAGCAACAAGTGCAAACTGACATACTTTTTTCATTATCATAAAAATTAATTCACACATTTTATTATCTTTAAAAGTAAAAAAAAAATATTTCGAATTATGTCACGTGGATGATAGATGAAAATAATTAAAATCGCATAATTAATTTTTTATTCAAAAAAAAACAATTTTAACTGATAAGAAGACGTGCGAAAAATGAATTTAAATGCATTAAAGAAGATTTTGATAATAAATTCGCAAATATTTATTTTTATTAATACATCCTTCATAATGACTTTGATAAATGATAATTATTTTTATTATTGAAACAATTTTACTTAAATTCACTTTTAATTCCTTCGATAGCTCAGTTGGTAGAGCGGTGGACTGTAGAATTGTTAAGTAATAGAAATCCATAGGTCGCTGGTTCAAATCCGGCTCGAAGGATAATGTTTTAATTTTTAACATTATTAGTTTTTATTTTTTAAAAACATACTATGAATATATTAGGGGAACTAGAGATTATTCATACTGATGGCAAAATACACATGATAAAGAAGTTTTATTTTCTAAATCAATGTAAATATACATTAAATGAGATTTTTTATCACCGCATATAACAAAAATAGTTAAATGAGTTTAATAATGTTTTCGAAAGTAAACAAAAGAAATGTTTAAAACTTGAAGTAATGCTGGTAAAAGTATTAAGGCTCGTTAAATTTGAAAAGAAAAACTACATCAAAATAGTGCAAAATATATACGCAATACCTCCAACCAATTTAACCTTGAAAATACGATGTATAAAATTTGGAATAACATAAGATGACCTAATTGACATTGCATAAGAGATTAGCTTATTATGAAATTAATGAAGAAAAAACATTGTTTGATAAAATTTTCTGCAAGGCCAATTAACACTGAGACTACTTATCGATCGCATTATCGCAATTGAAGCCCTTCGCAACTGTCTTGTGTCGGAAGGTCCTCCGCGGAAGGTAGGCACATGTTTTGAATTGGAATCATAGTTATAGAGTTCATATTTTGCAGCATATATACTGTATTGCAGGCTGGTACTTACTTTATCCTTTATCCGTCCAATCCTCCTAAAAATGGTTTGCTAAGCTATGGAATAAAGAAATATCGATAAGTATAGATTGAAAATCTTTTGTTGCTATGAACATTATGTGATACCAATAAATGATCGACAGAGACATAGTTCACCACTAGACAAGCCAATGATTCTTGTCTTTTCTTGTCGTAGAGCAAGCATTTGCAAAACTATCCACAGCCTTTGTCGGCTGGTTAATGGGACTCACTTGTTTGAGGAGGCATTACATTCGGATGAAGTCGTCTCCCGCTGACCCTGACATTGACATCTCTGGCTCTGGCCTGGTTAAATAAATGAACTCATACAACATCCAAGAGTTAAAATGCGAGGTTCGCAGCCTCCTCCTCATGCATAAGAGTTTTCTCCTTTTAGTGCCTAATATTAGGAGTTTTTCTCGTTGACAACCCCATTTTAATATAAATATGCGACCAAATCATGTTTTCAAATCGGTTTAACATGTTTAAAAATCTGCACCCATGCCGCGCCACACATATATCGCTCTGCCACTCTTCCGCGCAATCATTTTACCAATATTCGAATTTCATATTCATATACTTGACAGATGATATAGCAGGATCGAATCTCAGATATACATGATATTAAAAATAGATTTCAAAGAAGAAGTTTGTTGCCAAAAGTGAGAAGTTTACATCACGTAGGGTCTTTGGCATTAAAAATGGTCTGCAACAGGATGCGGTAAACTCGCCGCTCTTATTTAATATCTTTGCGAGTGATTTAATAAGTGCACTTCGTTTTACACTAGCGTATTCTGGTGACCTGATTTTGTACCAAATGGAGCCGAAGATTGGAGTTATTCAGGCGCTCCTGCAACGTAAAGGCGAAATGAAATAGCTTGGGCTTTGGTTGGATCAATACTTGTATTTCAATAGCAATGTAAGTGCTGCTCTTGCCAAGGCAAACAAGGCGTTTCACATGACAAAAAGGCACTTTGAGGCACTTTTTCAAAAATACAGAAAAATGCAAAATTTCAATTTAATCGTGTAATCTTTATTATCATACAAAAGAAACTATTCTTTACAAATTTTTCCAAGAGTATTTCTGTCAAATGTTTGCAGCCAGCCAGTGCGGCTAACATGATCCATTCTGAAGTTCCAAATTTCGATGACGCCTTTCTAGTGGTAGTTTGCCAATGAAACTAGTAATGTTGGCTTCAAAGAACTCATTTGCAGCCTGTTTATCCATGTAGACTGTGAACTTTACGTATACCAAAGGAAAAAGTCTAGAGGTGTGATATCAGGAAATTAATTGTTCACCGAATTGTTCTCGCAATAAAGCCATGGTTTCACTGGCTTCAATTTCAGGCAGGAAATAGTCAGTTATAATGGCTCGATAACAGGCACCATTCACAATTACCTTCCAGCAGGCCTCATTATAGAAATATGGACCGATTATTCCACCAGCCCATAAACCACACCAAATCGTTGTTTTGTCAAGATCTAGATGTAATGAACGCTCTTGAACCTCTTCAGTTTCCTCTTCAGCCCAAATACAACAATTTTGCTTATTGACGTGGCCGTGGATTTTTTTCAAGCTGGCCGGTTTTTTCGGCCGGCTTTCATTCCTGCACGAGTTGAATTTGGTGTGCTTTTAAAACAAGATCCTTCCCTAAAATATGCCAAGCTGTTCCCTACGACAAACCAAGGTAATGAAAACGGCACCGGATCGATTCATCTAGGTGATCGCGTACACTCTTAGCTAGCGCCGCAATATATTTTCTTCACTAGGTACCTACAGGATTTGGTCAATTTGGTCGATACTTAAGGGCTTAACCTTATTTCGAACTCCCTAATCTGACTTCACTAAGTTAATAAGATCGACAACTACGTATTTAAGTCGATTCGAAGTCGTGCTGGTAGAGTGATGGGAAAGTAGTGCTGCACACGACGAGACAAGACGAGATTTGGCCCAGTCTCGTCTCGGTCTCGAAAAAATGGGTATTTGCCTCGGTCTCGTCTGCATCTTGTCTCGTCTCGTCTCGAAAAGTCTCGTCTCGTCTCGAAAAGTCTCGAATTTCACTGTCAATAATACAAATTGCTCAGTCTTCTTATTTCGAGAAATATCAATATGTGCCATATTAATGAAATCGTATACAAATATTCCTTATATTTCCATGCTAGTCACTTCCCAGACGTAGACACGTAAATCTGCCTTTTGCGGTGGCACCAGGGCGGGTAGAGGGGATCAATGAATCGAAAGTTAATTTCTAATTTGTGTAGAATTTTGTGTACATTTACGTAGAGTCTGTTCCAAAAGAGAAGAGATATTTTACATTTCATTTCATTTCAACGCATTTAATTTTAAATGCGTTGAAATGAAATGACAGTAAAATACCTCTTCTGGTTTTGGAATGGACTCTGCATTTAAATGCTTATGGAATGCGTACTCTTCGCCTTATCTCCGCAGCCTGCTCAAGTCATGAATTGGTGCCGAATGTGGTACTCGTCAAAGAGCGCAGCGTGAAGATACTGAAATAGTTGGTGTCGATACAATTTCAAAATAACTATTTGATTTTGAGACCTCGAGATATCTCGCGAGATCTCGAATGGTAGTCTGGTCTCGTATCGATTTTTAATCTGGAGGTTTCGTCTCGATCTCGTCTCGAAAATCGAGACGAGACGAGACGATTTCGAGACAAGTCTCGTCTCGTATGCAGCACTATGTGAGAGCGACAATCCTCTACCCGTATGTTGAATATCATACAGCAGCCATGGGCTGGTTTACCCGACCGAAAACCGAATAGACAACGAACAGTCAAAAGGAACGAACGAACTGGGTTTATGGGGAAGGGGTGAAAGAGGACAATGGGGAGGACGGACAATTTGAATGGAGATTTTCAGCGGAACGAACATTTTGACAGTTCCTGCGTTGTTGACAAGGAAAGAAAAAAAGAAAGAGAAATTTTTCTATATATATACAGAAAGATGCAGAAAGGTTGGCATCAAAATAGATCGGCATCGGGGTAGCCAATACTTGCATCATAACTCGTGCGATAAACGTCACTTCTTTAATATCTAACGAGAATGTAGAAGTTCAGGATCTCCTGAGGTTCAGTACGCGAATCCCAGAGAGAGAGTCAAGAAAGACGCCTCCAATGCGAGTAATTTTCACTGGTGGCTGGAGGATCCCCCATAGTTGGGTATCTGCTCTCTCTAATTATGTTATAGGATAGTTTTAATTGTATGCTAGTTTTAAAGATTAGCTCAGGACTTAGATAGCATATGAATCTAGATTTTACTTTAGTAATAGAGTTAGATACAATGTAAGTAAGTTGAGGTTAGTGGTGCGAGCTTCCACGAGCTCTTGTTATTTTCCCGTCACCTGGACCTGGTAACTCGAGGCAGTGTCTCCGCTTTACTCCGCTAAGTTGCGTTACTTCCATGGCTTCTTTTAAGACAGTTAAGGTGAAACCCCAATGTAGGCTTGGCTTGCTTGAACTTGGTGAGCTTTTCAGGTACCACGTGCCAAAGCAAATCAAGCCCAACAAGCCAAAGCAAAACAAACCCAAATACACGCTTTGCTTTAGTTACTTTACAGTTTGCTTTTCATGAGCACAGGAAATAGAAATAGTACACGAAAGAGGTAAGAGGTATGAATTGAATTGAATTGAATTATTATGTAGAGTGATAAAGAAGCACAAATGGTTTATGGCATTAACTGTTCAAACATTTACGAGAAATTTGTTAAAATGGGATATAGAACTAGTTGTCTCAGATTAATTTTGAGCTCTTAAATATTTATAGTTAATGCTATTCCCAAAAAAATAATTTCTTTATGAAATAAATTTTCTCAAACCTCTATATACATTTATTTCTCTAAGCAAAATAAATATTAAACGAACGCGAAAGCATACAAAGCATCAAAAAATTGAACATTGGTCATTTCGAGCTTTGCTTTGCTTTGCTTTGGCTTTGCTTTGGCTTTGCCGCTTTGTCATTTGGTTTTTTCCCATAACAAAGCACTGGTTTATTTGATAAGCCAAAGCAAAGCAAAGCACTAAAGCAAGCCAAGCCTACATTGGGGTTTCACCTTTAGCTTAAGTGGTGCGAGCTTTCACGAATTCAAGGTGTTGCCGTCACTATAGTCCATGAAAGCTCGTCGCCTGGACAAGGGTCATCTGAGACGATCTCACCCCAGCTGCCATGCGCCCACGTAGTTCTCCTAGAAATATATTTGGGTTTATGAGACCTTTGTGGTCCGTTTTGTAAATGTTGGTGGCTGGCTCCTTGCATAATAAATTTTTCCCAACCTTATTATAACAAATATCATGCATATGACAACTAATCAAAATATGTTATTAATTTGGAATATCCACTTAAACCTTTTTGCAAGGCTCCGTGGGTTAGTGCACCCTGCAGCGTTTTTATCAAAGGAAATATTTCAAATATGAACTTTTTATTAAAGGTTATGAATTTTTTAATGAATTTTTAAATAAAGTCAACAAACGAAATTACTTTGATGCATTACCTTTGTTCCATTTTCATTTCTAAAAAATTAAATTACCAAAATTAACAACAAAAAAAAATGCATCTTATGAAAAATCTCTTTACAAATTTCGCAAAATTCCTACTACGAAAAAACGTTGCGCTCCTCTCGAGAAGAGTGTTTGGGCATAAACGCATATTTCCCCATTCAGGTGCAATTGGCAATCTTCACCGTCTCTTGAAACTGTGGGGAGCTTGCTGTAACGAAACATAAACAAGTCTGGATGTTGTTTTTTTCTGTGTTTGTGTGTGGCAAAATTTAATTACAGGGTCAAATATTATTACGAGTGAAAACCCCAGGTGGAAAGTTTGTTTGCCTGCTGCAATTGTGGATTACGGCAACATTAATTAATTACAAGAGCTTTTCTGTGATTACAGGGTGCTCGGTACCCACCGAAATGTGAAATTAACGGCGCGAATTAAGCTTTGTCGCAGAACACTGTTGCATGTCATTCATGACGACATATGCTTTTATGCTGCGGTAAGGGCGGCGGCCCCCCTTTGTAACGAGCACCTTTAGTGTTTTTTTTTGGATGTTTGTATCTGCGCCGCGAAGAAAGTGGGACGATCTCAATACGCCCTGGGGGGATTGTAAATTTTTGTTTGGCTAAACTATAAGCGCCGATATAACTTCCTATAAAAATTTGAATTTACAATCTGACATTGAGAGTGAAAAAATGCGATTTGCATAAATAACCGCCAAAAAGGAGAGTAGAGAGAAAAATGCCTCGGGGGCTTTTTGCTGGATCCCTAAATCCCAGCAATAAACATGCCATTCCAAGTCCTCCCACGTATTGTTGTTAATGATTTGAAAGGTGCCAATACATCCTCGACCCACACCCACGCCTCGGGGCTACCGGCGACGGCGGCGATGGCGGTAAGCAGGCTGCTCTTATTCCTTGGGGCAGGTCTCTCGCGCGCGATAATTATTCCAATGTGGCGCGCGTTATACAAATTAAGAGTCGCGATTAGCGCAAGTCGTCACCACCACCACGCGTAAAGTATCAGATCGCATGGAATAAAGTGTGCGACAGGTCTTGAAGGAAATGCCTTAATGTTGTCGATTTCACTCAATTTTAATTATGGTATCACGAAAAAATTATACTCCGTAGGTAGATTAGCAGCTGGGAGAGAAGGAAAAAAATTCACATATAATCGTGTCAGCAACTAGTTGTGTACACCTTGTTTAATTGTGGTCACTTGGTCTCAGGTATAGAAGAATGCAGAATGCTTCTAGTTTCACTCGATTCTATGCAAAGAGCAGCTTATTTCTGGCATTTCGCTATTTTTCTTCAAGGAGAGCAAGAAGAAGCTTTAGGTCATGGGTTTGATAGTGAATGTAAACAGGTTTTCTTTCCTTTTTGATATCTGTATTCTGTTTTTTTTTGTTTGCTGTTTTGCTTCAATAGCTTAACCAAAGTGTTTTTACCTGGAATTAGATTAATTAGAGGTAAGTGAGCTACAAGCACTTGCTTTAATATAAATGAGGAAATTGTGCACAAGCATAGCTGTAGATAAAAGTGTTAGGGTAAAACATGTAATAGTTTTTGTTTTTTGGGATCATTAAGTGCAAATCATACAAGGAAGCATTTTTTATCCCACTAATGTGCTTGTACTTACACGATAATCATATATCCGCACAAGCATATAATTTGTGGAAATAATGCTCAAAGAGACGTCGGTTATACATACTTATTACATTCCTGAGCCATTAATGAATAAATAAACTAAATTGAAAGATCGGAGGGTCAGAAGAGAAATAGGGAAGTGTTCGTGTAATCATTTATTATCGCATGAAATGCAGGCGAGATGATAAGGTGTAAATAATCCAAAAATTGAGGATATAGTTTAGAATTAGTATAAAGAGTAGTTTGTTTCAAAAATTGAATCCAATAGCGCTACAATCCAAATCGAGCCTTGGCCTGCTCTAGAGCAATTCTCCAAGTTTGACGGCCCCTTGCAGCATGTTTTCAGTTGACATTGACTCTGTGTCAACCCTTTTACAGTCTAATAAAAGCGAACCCAGGGCGCCTGTGCTGATGAGCCTTCTGACGTTCCAAGTTCCTAGATCAAATTCCATATTCCGTTGTCTTGGTCGTTGCCGTTGATTCCGTTTCCGTCCTTAAGGATTCGTCGAAGTTTGTCAGCCTGCCGCCCAACATCCAACCTGGAGGACTAGTCTGGTGTTTGCTTCGATTTGAGTCGCTTGCCTTTCACCCTCCTCAGTCTCTTACTCTTATGTAGACAACAGTATCCAGGCCTCACCCAATATAAAGTCAACGTATTCGAGGAGGTGGAGGTAGGTTGCGGTAGCGTGGCGGTAGATCTTCGATCGCGTAGACCTTAGATTGTAGTTGGCGTTTGCCAGGGCTTTTTTTTTGTGTACCGACACCACCAAAGGCTCCTGAGGCCGTCACTACAATTTGACTATCAACAAAAAATAATTTGTTCTGCCAATGAGCGAAGCTGAATAGCTGAAAATCAGGAAGAACTAAACATAAATTTTCACGGTCATCAGCTAACATGGAAAAGACCATTCAGCACAGAGTTCTGCAATAATTTATGGGTTGACCTGAAATTAATATTGGTGCAATAAGACCTGTTAAGTAACATGGGTATGAACAAATTGACGTAAAAATATGTCAATATATTAAAACACGCATGATGTGAATTCAGATATAAATAAGAAAATTTTATTTTTCTGAGAAAAAGCAAACTTGTAATCTTGGCTCTAGCTAGTTTCTTACTAGAATCAGCAAAATGCAAGAGTAATTGAATTCAAGAATTTAAAATAAGTCTGAAAGAAAGAAGCCTTCCCTTGGAAGCAGCGTTAGGACTAGCCCCAGCAGGTCCACACATAGTACAAGAAGAAAGATCAGCACCGACCGACAGCTAAGACCGCTAAATATTGTATAATGTGTATATTCGTTGCCTAAAGGTCCCCACACACCGGCGCGAAATATTCGTTCGCGCTGCGGAAATTTCGCAGCGAATTATTCGCAATAATTTGTTTACACAGCGTCTAATGGAATGTTTCACACCGGCACGTTACGAATCCGTTGAGCTAGCGATTTTGCAACGAATTTTATCCGCCTTGAACCATTTTCGCAGCAGTCAGCGTTTTTATCGCCATCGGTGCGAATTTCGTCCATAAGCAGGGATGAAATTGGGAAGGACCTGAATGAAATTAGTAAATATAATATTGTTCTTTTATTACAAACTAAATACATAAAAATAGTAATATCGGCATTCATATTCACGAATTAAAATAATTGACAAACCTTTCTCTTGGGTCAAATACTATTCCTGATGCGCGTCTTGGGTCGTTATTACAATTCGTAAAAGCGTTTAATTCAGGCTCTGAAGGCTCTAAATATTCCAAAAAATCATCGTCGCACTTTTTAGAAATGAGAAAATTGTGTAAGATACCCGCTATTTTTACAATTAGGGTTGTAGTGGCTACTTTCGTTTCTATCGGTCTATAAAATATTCGCCATTTTTGAGCCAATATGCCAAAGGCATTCTCTACCACCCTTCTTGCACGACAGAGACTAACATTATATTTCTCTTTCCGACAATCTGTCCTTGATTGCTTATATGAAAAGGGTCTACTAAGATATGATTTGAGAGCAAAAGCCTCGTCTCCAATAAAAACGGGCGGGGAAGGTTCACTTTGGCCAGGTAAAAGCCAGGTAAATTCCTCTCAAACCTTTTTCCATTATGGGAAACTTCTAAAATTCCATCATCGCTATTTTTCCCGAAACCTTAAATATCAACGCATATGAATTTATAATCGGGGCGCAACAATAGCCATGAGCACTATAGAAAATTTGTTTAAATAACACCAGTAGTTGGATCCGCTTTTATTTGGACACTTGATGGTTCAAGCATTTACTACATTCGGATTCGGTCAAAACTAATAATTATAGTAACAACATTCCTCAGCACTGTTTTTTAATTCATTGGTTGCTATAATAAAAAACTGTAACGAAAGTAATTCAGTTCTTTTTAATTGCCGTAGGGCAATTGCAAGCAGTTCTTCAGGTGGGATAGTTTCTCGGTTTAGTATCAAACTTTCGAATATCATCTCTTAATAAGGTTTAATATTTCATCAAAACAAACATTAGTCATCTTAAAATAAATATAAAAACGCCTATTATCCTTTCGAAGTCTTTTTAGATTTATAGGATGGATCCAATTCTTTGTTTTTCTGAAAAGGGTTTTATAAAACATGTCTGTTGTTAACTATATAGTTTTCATGTGACGAAGTACTGGCCCGTGATTTTCCTTTTCATCTAACATTAAAAGCAAAAGAGCTTCTCTTATTCTTCATCTGATGATAAATACACTTTGAAAAAAAAACATTTTAAAATTCGACTGTACACAACAAATTCGCGAATTTGAATACTGTCTGAGACGCTTTGGTGTGTTGATGCACGCGAGTTTCGCTTCCGCGACAAGCGCGAAATTTTCGCCGCCGCTATCCTTGCGAACATTTCGCGCCGGTGTGTGGGACCTTAATTCCGATTTTTATGGTTTTTGCATAGAATTTTTGAACTTTTAATGGATTTCTACAATTTTTCCGTTCGAAGGTTACCCCGACAATTCGGAATGTTTGTATCTTCCAGCGAAGTGTTGATCTACATCCTATCTCATCGGCCCATTTTAGACGAGGGCGTATGCATCTAGTCACAAAAGCTCTTTTAAGCAAGCTAATCAAAAGAACTGTGCTTTATGCAAAGAACAAGAAGCGAGATAGGTTACGTTGCCTTAAACCCTTTTTTCCATTTGACGCCAAGAATGGTTTTAAAAGAACGCATTTATCCGCAAGATCGATCGGGTAGAGTTTCTGGGGTTTTATATGCATTAAGCCTGAACTATAACAGACGTAAATCGATGCATGTCTTTAACGAACATACACGTATCTATCGGTCATACCACTGACACCGTAAACTTTGACGTACAATCGACCATAATAATCGCAGTAAACATTGTTTGAATTTGAGTCTGCATACGATTTTTATATTACAACGCCGTCAACTGGAATCCAGGTCCTATAAGACTAGCGTTATATTATGTCTAACGAAAAATTAAGGAAAGCTGGTACATGAGAGATGTACGATTATTATGGTCAATAGGGTGGGTCAAAAAAATCTATTTTTTTTACAAGTGACACGGAAAAATGGGTTTCTGGACACCTTACAAAAATTCTCACTCAATATGAGCTCTTAATTGTAATAAAAAGATCCTCCGCATCTCAGTTTTTTATTGTTTCCTCAGTCCAGTAGAAAAAAATTCATACCTCATCATTAATTGATTGTACAGAAAAATGTTTTCAGAGAATTTTGTAGGAAATTTAATGCTCTACAAAAAAGGTATATTATATTTTGGTAAATCTACAGTATACCATGACCACCTCCGATTTTGATGAAATTTTCACACAATGTACAGTTAACTATGCACAAATCAACTACGTTAATAAAAAGTGTCGCTCAAGTCCGTTTCGCTGTAATACCACTTCAAAGTACCGTAATTTCAATAATTGAACAGGTGATAACTCCTATGTTATTTCACCAATATTGATGAAATTTCCACATATTATGTATTTTGACGTGGCCAATTAATTTTTTGTAAAAAAATTGGCACTTATGCACCGTTATCTTTTTATTTAACAAAAATGAAATTTGTCTTAAAATAAGCAAACTTAAATCTTCAATATCTTCCAAATGGTGGGGTTTACAGAAAAAATATAGTATACCTTTTTTGTAGAGCATTAAATTTCCTACAAAATTCTCGAAAAACATTTTTCTGTACAAACAATTAATGATGAGGTATGATTTTTTTTCTATTGGACTGAGGAAAAAATAAAAAACTGCGATGCGGAGGATCTTCCTATTACAATTAAGAGCTCATATTGAATGAGAATTTTTGTAAGGTGTCCAGCAACCCATTTTTCCGTGTCACTTGTAAAAAAAATAATTGATTTTTTTGATCCACCCTTGGTCAAGCATTTATTTTCGTATTGGAGCCCTCCAAACGCAGGGAGTTCTTTAACATCTATTATAAATCCGGCTGAAGAATGCGAAATTGAAGGTTATTGAGTCATATGAAAATTTGAGCCTCCACGCGTCCAAAATTGGTCGTATATTGGGAAAAGGGTATTAATCTTTTGGTTACAATAGATCGCCTTTTTGCCTTGTAACAATGCTTCTCCCTCACGACACTTATGGTATGGTTTCTTCTACTCGAATTTACGGTGGAAGGCCCGTATGCTACATACTGACATTTTTCTTTGATCTTAGCCTGTAGGACATGTCTTCTGCTTTGTGACTAGTGTTATGCAGAAACCAGAGGAATCGTTCAATTGTCTCTGCATTATCTTGAACAAATCTCACAAGAAAATATTGGTTTTATGAAAATTACTTTTCTCTCAGTGTAACGATTTATTAAAGGCTTCCAAATCTGACACGCAAACCGCCCCTCGCAACCTGTCGCCCTGGGTCATGGCCCCTATGGCCTTAGGGTAAATACGCCACTGTCCGTATGTGAGTAGAGGTCAGATCATCGCCTTTTACAGCAGCAGTTTAAATTGTATAGTTAGATGCTCCATGCTGTTGCCGGCTGCTATTATTAACCTAACTAGTTGGTGAAGAAGTCTACTACTTCAAATTCGAGCTCTAATTAGCATTATGTTTGGTTACAATATTGGATTTACTTTTTGCAAAATCGTCCTACATAAGTTTTCGTTTTGCAAATATGTTATACGCAGTACTCAGCGGGTACAGAATACGCCAATTTCTAGTCGGAAACTTGGAAGAGCGTAGAATGAAGGAACTGCCAATAGTCACACGTTGTTTTATTCTCTACTGGCTAGTACGGCGACAGTACGTTGTGTTGGTGGTCGATGCCCGGAGAAATAGCAGCGAATTGCTGTGAAGAGGGAAGATGAAAACGAAAGAATATTATCTTGGTGGACGATGGAAAGAAAGCAATCTAGAATCTGTGTGGTCTTCTTGGATGATGGTTAGGGGCCTTCAAGGAATTTGCAATATTGTTCATTTTTTAACCCTCTCCAATATTCGAGTCAAACTACCATAGTAACCAAGATGTGATATAATTTGAACTATAATAAGAGTTACTTATTTATAATCGTCTTATTTCTAACATAGAAGTAAAAAATTTCTAAAGATATACGAACATTATCTCTAATCGCGCTCTTCCAAAAATATTGTCTACTACATATTTCACAGATACTCTATAAATAAATCTTCCTGCTTAAGAAAGCAAAAATATTTTTAAAATATATTTTCCTCTTACATACATATGTACATAAAATAATAAAATATCAAATCCTGTAGAAAATCTGAAGGAGATTCAGTTTAAATCCGTTAAATTGATTTTTCCATGAGTACAAATCTTCGTAAATAATGAATGTTGAAGATGAAATGATACAGAGAAAAATAAAGCGATATTTTCATCTGGTTGTCAACTTTTTTGCTATATTCAGAAACGACTCAAGCAAATAAAAGTTCAACGTTCTGTTTTAAGAACAAGATAAGTTCTATATTAAGTTCAGTTCGTATTTTACTTGATATTTTTGGTATATAGAGTTGGATTTGATGCAAGAAGAGTGACGGTTTTAAAAATGGCTAGAAACTTTTTTCGTTTTTTTTTTGGTAAAAGTGATTTTTCCAATTTTAATGAAAATCTTAAAATACTTGTAGAGGTATATAAATATCTTATATACTTGTTGACTTATTCTAAGATGTACTTAGTAGGTACTAAATGCCATAGTCTTTAAGGAATGAGAATTTACTGCTACTTCCATTTCTGTTTCTGCATTCTATTAGAACAGCTTTACAGAAATATAAAGAACATAATTAAGATTGACCTGTAGCTGGTTTCTGTAACTTCTGTAGAGAAAAATCTCTTTCCTATGACGTTTCGCGCGCAGTGCCTGTTATGAATGATGCGGTGAAATGTGGGCACATGTGGGCAATGACGTCAAATAGAGAATTTTTGGTAGAGAACTTCTCTATTACGGGATACAGAAACGAGCTACAGATTACATTCTAGTTCTCTCTTCCAAGAATTGTAGGCGATAGTGGAAGACAATAACCTTCTGATAGGATAGTTGTAATTTTTTTGCACTACTAGTTCAGAAAACGAAAAAACGATAAGATAGGCAAACGAACGAACGAAAAAAAGGATAAGATAGGTTAAGAGGGTATGGAGGGTTCTCAATTGGATGGCGATGAGCATTATTTTTTAACCATAATATTTTGTTAGAGTTCGGAATTACTAAGTTACTAAGCGAGCGAAAGGACGGCTACAGGGAATGGCAGTGAACCCAGTGGGCTAGTAAGGGGTTGCATGAATAACGAAGAAGGTGCTTGATTATCAATGCAAGTGTTAAAGCATTCCTGCAGCCACTTAATAAATAGATTGAGGAGCAAGTGGTACCTTCATAGAAATGTTTGATTATTCTGACACGCCAAGGACGTTTTCGAGTCCCAACACAAATAAACGAGTTGTATTTAAGGACGGGAGAGCATTGAACTAGAAAATGCAGCCCAGGCGATTGGTTGAAATAAGAAATTACTTATCTCTTAAGAAATATCAGGTAATGGGGACCTTGTTTTGCAATTTAGAATATATAATCACTCCATCGAAGATTCTAGTTTAATGCCACAATATTACCGTGTTTTGTGACAGTATGGCCATTCATTTAAACCATTTGCGAATGTTCGTTCCTCTACAATTGCGGTTTTTTACATATTGTTGTCCAAGATCTGCTTTAAACCACAAACACCACAATTCCTTATTCGCGAGTAAATCTTTTTTGTCTCTAAAAAAATAAAACGGTGCAATGCGGTGTCTTTTTTGTTTTCATTAATTTTTAAATGGACGTGCTCTTAGTTTTGTTCATCGATTTCAATGCTCTTCGTCCTAAAATTAGGACTAGGCACAAACATCTCTGAAACTAACATTCATTTTGCTTGGTGCGATTCAAAAAAAGAAAACCTCCATTCGAGTTCACCTACAATTAATGAACGAGCATTGACCCTATCTAAAAGTGCTTAAGTCTTCTTTTGACCTCAAATCTAAAATAGCTGCGTTCTTTTTACACCGTGATCACACTCAGATCATTCACTTTCAAGTAAACCAATAACAACAAATTGATAAAAAAAAAAATTTGCATCAAAATCTGTGATACGAAAATAGCTTGTGCAACAACCATATCCAAGACACATCTCATTGGAAAATCCAGTGCTTTGCTTCTGTTTTCTATAGTTTTGTGTGTTGGTAGTTCTGCAAAATTTCATAAAATTTTTTGGAAAAAATTATTAAAAGTTGCCTTTTGTTAATTTTGGAAGTTAATAAGTTTTAGACACTGATATAAATTGCGACAGAACACATTAAAAATCAGAACTACAACTTAAAAAAAACTAAATTTCTTCCATGATCCAATTCCGTTCTTTTATACTCGGCTGATCTGATCTGGATCACGGTGTAAAAAGAACGTACCTATTGAAGGCTCTACATTGAAAAGAATGAAAGAAGGCTAGATGAATCCCAGTCCACGGAAAGACATATCTCCAAGTAACGAGAGCTTTATGTACGCCCCATATTTAAGTACTAAACGAAACAATCTATCTGATCTATACAGCAAGCAGCGGGAAATCTGCACGGCCAGGAGAGTACAATAACGGGTTCTCTAGGTCAACGCGAGCTGGTATGACAGCGAAACTCAATTTCAAGCCACGTTTCGATGTTTAGATCCCCATCATAGACGACGAATGGGAAGAGACCCACCTTGACAAGAAATTATGATATCGTCTGATACACAGAGATTTCTAAACCAGAATCTTTTCTTTCTTTTCTCTAATTTGCCAAACTGCTTGCATAATTGTATAACCACACCTTACATCAATGCACTAACCACAGAGTTGCATATAAACGAAAAGCTAAAAATAAATTTTAGATTAACGAAGACGCGATTTCTTTACGAGTTACGAAATTCGTTAAGAGACAGCAAAGTATGCATGTTCACAAACCAAAAGAAACTAGAAAATTTTTAAGACTAGGTAGAATACATAAGAACTACCTTTCAAAAAATACCTTCTTACTATGCGGTACACACACTGTGCAGAACTGTTACAACTACACAATTATTCTTTGATGTTAACTAAAACAACAAATGAAGTTTACTAAACTTCTAGTCTAAAGAAAAGCACTTAAATCAACACCTACTACTTTTCACTCTTCTTTATAATCCATTAATCTACTTTTCTCCAAAAACACTCAACTAGAAAATAATGTATTGAGAGAGAGTTTCAGGAGTAATAAATTAGGCCATTAATATTAAAACAAATCTAATAAACTTGCAATAAATTAGAACACTGCAATAAGTTTACCAGCAACACTGAATTGTAGGATACTAACAAATCAGGTATTCGTGGTGCACTATCAGAAATTTGTTTGCCAATGAATGTATCCTGTTAGCATTGTTATTTAGAATTTAATTTTGTTGGTAATTAATATTTAACTGATAATAAATCTTTTAAGGACTAACATTAAATTTTCTTTAATTGCATAGTTTTTCTGCTTTCTAAAATGCCGTAGGTCCTCCATTTAAATTTTTATTTTGTCCATAAAGAATTTAATCTTCTGCAAAAATGTCGCGGTCAGATGAAATACATTTTAAGAGATTATTGATAGTTAATCCATTAGCACCGAATCTTTTTGAGAAAAATTTAGTTGAAGGTTTTCATAGTCGTATTGAAATAATTTCTGTTTTTTTTATGTGGCAGTTCTCAGCTCAGGAATCACCTGTTCGTTATATCGTTGTAATTTCTAGTAGTTAGCTTAGCTCGAAGGGTGGAAAAGGTTTGGGGTTATGAGAGGTCAGTAGGGCGTTGAATGAGGTGGCGATAAACCCTTCGTTTATTTCGATGGAACAGTCGCGATAAAATTTTGTAAGGGCTGCTACATTCCTACGGTAGCTCATTGTGTCGATAATGGAGCAAATCGTCATCGATTAGTTTGAGGGCCCTTTTTTGTGCTTGATCTAACAACGCCAAGGTTGTTTTCGAAGCCGCGTCCCAAACGAGAGTTGTATTCTACTTGATTTTGGAGGTTCCAATGGAGAATAGGTTCAATGACCTTGTTGATTGAGTCACGCATAGGCCCGCGATAGTCAAGACAGGATCTGGCACTTGCTTGTCTTGCATCATCGAAGGCGTAAGATAAATTCAGAGTATCGTCATCCGCGAAGCAGTGAAGTGAGTAGATCACTTATAAATATAAGAAATGGAACAAGTGATAGAATTGATCCCTGGGGGACTCCGGCAGCGATTGGACAGGGTTTGGACTTGACGCCATCCAGTATTACCTTGATTAAACAGCCACAAAGAAAACTCTCGATGCAGTCCTGTAGAATTAGACCAACACCACTAGCTTTCGATTTGGTGTCACATTTTTTCGGTATGGGCCAAATATGTGCGAGTATCCAAAAATTTGGATAAACTCCGCAGAAGTTTGATAGGGGAAACATTTTGCGCAGATTTTAAGCGAAATGTGCACTGTGCTGTGGATGTAATCAAATTCTTCTTGATAAAATTTACCGAGGACCAAAAATGTTTGCTGCCAGGGGTTGCATTAAGGAGTTTAATTCTCAACTTGTAGGTTCCGTTTTGCCGAGAGGTGATTCAACTTCCACAGATTATCGCGTTGGATGACAAGTAGGTTAAGGAAGTGGACACTTTGACCTTGGCAGAAATACTAGTACCATTTGAGTAATTCAGCCAATTTACATTGTGAACATTGAAATCTCCCACAACAATGATTGCACACTTCGGGTTCATCATCATCCAGCTCCTTTAATCCCTAGGGGACATAGGGCGGAAACAGTTGCCCTCCAGGGGACTCTGTTTTGAGGATCGGGTTGGGAAATAACATCAAATGTTGTAGCTACTTCATTACTTATTTTTTGGCTTCTGTATAAGAAGCTGAAGCATATAACGCGATTTAGGGAGATGATTTTAACCCAGAGGTGTAGGTATGTTATGGTAAGCCACGTCATTACTAACATAGATAGATATGCCCCTGTGCTCGGAGAGGTTCTGCACTAAAGTATACTCCCAAGTAAAAATGAAACTTGCCCGCACCTAGCATGCAGCAGGCACACACGAACAGTGCCAAAGGGTCTTTTTCTAAGCTCAAATTAAAAACAAAAGCCAAAAAATATTTTCGTAGAATAAAGCTTCTTCTACTGAGTATGCTATTTGGGCTCTTGATGGTCACCAAGATAATTGCCCCTTTCCTTCGTAATATACAATTTTTAAAGCCATACAGGCGATTTCGTGCGTACCTGCTGCGGGAGCGTGCATGCCTGTGGCGGGAGTGTGCATGCCAGGTGCGGACGAGTTTTATTTTTACTCGGGAATAAAACTCGCATGCACGAAATCGCCTGTGTGGCTTTAAAAAATTGTATAGGACGAAGAAAAGGGCAATTATCTTGGTGACCATAAAGGGTGCCAATAGCACAGTCAGTAGAAGGGTTCTCGTTCGATTGCGTAGGTCAAGTAGCATTGGACGTGGTTAGTGCTTAGACGGGGGACTGCTTGGTAAAACAACACTCGCGTTTGGAATGGTCTATGCCGATGCGGATGCATTTATAAATGTTCATGTCTGAATTTTTAGATTTCCGTGCCTGTGGCGGGAGCATGCATGCCTCTAGCGAACAAATTTTCAGATTTTTGTGCCTGTGGCGGTAGTTTACATGCCTGTGGCGGGAGCGTGGATACCTCTAACGAAATTTTTTTAGACGGGAGCGTGCATGCCTGTGGCGGAAGCATGCATACTTTTGTGGCATGCCTATTTGTTCACTATGGTTGCTAGGTGCGGGGACGTGCGTGCTAGTAAGGAAATTGGTGAAGTTCAGGAATGTTACAAAAATCAATACAACAATTTTTGCAACAGTCAGAGCCCGTAAAATTTGTTCTCGTCAGATTTTTACGCCTCTTGAGACAGACAAATTCCATCAGTTGTTTTTATGTGACTTTCAGTTAATCTAGAAAATATTGAAATACCTGGATTTCGTCCAAATGATGTTCATGAGAAGTCTTTTTTAAACTATACTAAATTTCAGAAATCATGCCCTAATACATAATTAAGTTGCCTTGCTTCCAATAGCGATTTTCGCTGCAACTTTGTAAACCCTTTTTATAAAGCCACTTCCTCACATGTAAAAGAACCGCATCCTTTGCGAACTAAAATTTCCCTTGCACCAGAGCAGACCATCATGAATGTCACTAAAGAAATCTTCAGAATATTGCAGTCTCTTTGAGGAATTCGAAATCTCATAAATAAATATTGTTTGAGTTTTTCTGGTCATCTTTCAAAAAGGGGACAGTATAAGTAAACAGTTAAAGCGTCATGATTTTATGGTTAAAGTATATTTAATAGAAACATATATTTTTCATTAAAGTGCTAAGCGGATGATATAGGGTAAAAATCTTTTCAAGCCGCATAGCTTTCACTAAAATGAATAATACGTGTTTAGTTACTTAGATAACCTATAAATGCCCTTATAGAATAAATTACAAAAACGAAAATTCTTCACGTAGCAGAAAAATCTGCACTTAAATGGAGTCTAGGCAGCTCTTTAGCTCCTTTCTCTTTTCGTCTATATATATATGTACATATGTATATACTTATATATTATATACATACATAAAAATTTCTTCCAAAAAGCAGAATCATGTCATCTGGAATTCATTTATTCATACATCCAAAAAAATAATTTCGTATTCTATTCATTTTTTATCCTATTCAAAAGATGGCAAAGCCTTGTACCTCAGGTTTGCATACGAAAAATATTCAGACTTTCATCTCTCAGCTCAACTGCAACCTATCTACCCTCTCTATGCTCCATTCTGCTACCTGTTGAAATATTTCCCTAAAAAATGTCATTTTAAAATACAAGAAGATAGAAGACAGAACGCTAGAATGCTGCTATGATCAGAATTCGCAACCCCCGGCCCTTAAGGCACACAGCGGGTGAAGAGGCAGGGAACAAAAATTCAAATTCGAAAACATTTCCGCAAAGATGCTCCTTACCAATTCACAAAAGAAATTTGTTCAGTGAAAGCCTAACCGAGGACCGATTAAATTTGCATTTTTATAGGCTGAGCCTTCTTGAAGTGTATGGCATAAGGCTGCAAGGGATAAGGGACACGAGCAAGTGCGCATAGTATATTTTGGCCTTTCACGTAGCTCCATCGGGGATATCATCCCTTCAGTCTCTTGGCTATCCTGGAAGTTTCCTTCAGCCCTCGAAGTGTCTGCGTCAAGAAAACTTCAGTCCTTCGATATGTTCCGATGTTGCAGAATCAGCTTCCGAAGCCAGGCATTCGACGTGGAAGATGGTGGGACTATGGGAGTTGTGTCCTTGCCTTTTGTAATAATATCGGATGTCTGGCTGCCCCGAAAACTTGTACCTCATACCTCCTTGCTGTCTAGCGGTACGAAGTGGGAGCGCAACTTGTGCAATTATGAACTATAAAACGTTCTGCTACTGCAAGCACTTTTTCTTGGGCTTCTATTAAATTATAGATGACATAAGGGAGCATAGACCAGCCCCGGGATCTAGCTAATGGCCTTTTTATGTTTTTGCCATCTTTTATGAGGCTCCTACAGAGTGTCGTCTTCCTCGGGATCGATGCAATGCAAATTTCCTCTTTGACTCACCTACCAGCTTCCTGTTAGCTACCGGCCAAATTAAGACACTATCCCAATAGCCAATGTCCCAACGGCTACTGTCTTTCGCCGGGTTATATGATTATGGGACGTCGTAAACTAGTGCAACCGTTCAGGAAGCTTCAACCGATTTAATGGAACCTGCAGGCTATTTCCTGTTAATGACGTGAAATATTCAGATTATTTTTTAAATTATTACGAGACTCTGGCAGGCATCGAATCGTTGCTGTTTTGATAGATAAGAAAAATTTTATGGCGCTGCTGCTTAATGGCTTTATCAAACCGCAGATAAAAATTTATATTATTTTTTTTCTTCAGAAATTTTATGAATTAACGGTAATAAGTTGAGAATAGATTTTTGCACGCTTTATGGATCTTTTATGGTTTTACTTAATCAGCAATTTCACTTAAGTTTATGTCTTTTCTATAAATTCATGAATGTTTAAAGTGACTAGAACGGATTTTTACTAATTCTTAGATATGGGGTTTCTACTCTTTGGTGTTTTGTAGCTCCATTTTCAAGACACGCTAAATCAACTTTACACTATGAACGCTCCACTTTTTTGTAATAAAATTTGCATTCATCGTTGACACATGCTAAAGGTATGACTAAGGCTGACAAAGACTAATGACTTTCACCAAACATTTTGGTTCTTTTTCGATCCAGGCATAGGGATACGGAATCGGTTTAGAGTACTCCATTAAATACTCATGAGTAGAATCGAAAGAAAATTACTCAATGAGTACTTTTTACTCGTTCCTTGAGAATCGATGAGTACTTTTTTGACATTTCTGCGAACTTCCTTAATAGTGGCGTGTGTGAGTCGGAAAAAAACCCGAAAATGGATTGGAGGGTTTTAAAAAAAATCATCCACCACCACCGCCCTCAGCATCCTCGAAAACGGGGGAAATATGTTTTGGCGCTGATATTACAAAAAAAAATTCACCCCTCTTGGGGGAGAGAATTGGTCGGTGGAGGGGTTGGTGGGGGTCGGAAACGATATCCAACACCACCACCGTGCTCAGCACCCTCGAAAATGGGGAAAGTGTTTTTTTTTATAGGGAAACTCGATTACTCGCATTACTCGATTTTCGACTACCAAATACTTATGTAGTTTACATCTCGAGTAAAAATACGCATAGTAAACAGAGTCACCTGTCACACGGGTATGCACGCTCCCGCTACAGGCAAGAAAATCTTGCAATCTACCCACCAGAGGATGCACGCCTCTGTTACAGATATGAATGTAGTCGTAATCGACCATTCCAAACATGAGTGTCGTTTTAACAAGCGGTCCCCCAACTAAGTACTAACCAAGTCTAATGCCGCTTGACCTGCGCAATCGAACGAGAGCGGGTCTACTAAGTATGCTTAATGGCACCCTTTATTTTCTCAGGCGTATCGTGCCTGATCGTTTCGGGTGCCATGCAGGCATTTTGACGTTGTTCGTGCCTGTTTCAGGCTAAGAACGGGCGAGTCTGATTTTTACTCGGGATGGTATATCAATTCTGAGATAAACTTGCAGCTTGAATTCGACGCTGAATGCAAATGGCACTCAGTACTCGATTCCACTCTATTTCTAGTCTGCTAAATATAATATGTGAAAACGAAATTATCTTGAGATTATTAGAAATATCTTAGTCTAAAAGTGCCAAATCATATTTATAAAAATTGTCGATGTTTTGATGAATTTTTAATAACCTTCTACCATCGCTTACAGCTCTAAGTTCCATATTTTATTACATAGGCTAAAATTTAATCTGGAATTCTACGTTTCCCTTCTGTAAGATGTGAGATGAATAAGAAAAAAGTTAAGCAATCAAAGAAATAACGAACACACATTGTATTGTAGATATCGCCAACAACCTTGATTTATTATACAAATTGAAATTCCTTGGTTGATTCTTTGCACAAGGTATGACACTGTAGGGCTTGGAACTGACCCAGAATTTAACAGTTATGCAGTTATTTTTTGTAAAAATATTTGAGGTATTTAAGGTGGTTTTGTAAATATTTAGAAAATTCCCAGAACCACACAAAATATTCAATTCGCATTCAGTAATTTGCTGTACAATATTTTGCCCACGCAAATTTTATTACTATTCAATCCAAAGTTATTTCTGTCAGATCAGATAAAAGATCTAAATACTCGGCAATTGAGCCCATGCATTGTAAGATTGCTACAGCTGCTATAAAGTCATCGATGCGTCAAGCCAAAATTTATGCAGAATTAAAAGCACATGCCAGATCCTATCGAAATTAATTCTTTACACACTAAGTCATCGAACGCATAATCTTATGTATAATCGTGATCTCAACCTGTACTCATTCCAGCGTTTTCCGTTACTGCAACTTATTTGCATTAAAGAAAAAGCCCGAGACTACTTTTAAAGCGCTAATCTCGGTGCTAATTAAATACAGGCTCCAACAAAGCACACCACCAGATCAGTGCATAATAGCTTCATTACGACACTTCCATCCGCAGGTACCGCCGATCGCGCTCAGCAGAGCTCCTGAAACAATTACCGCGCAAGTCCAAGATATTGATCTAAGCGCGATTTTGCCAATTTCGACAGAAACCGAGTGCGCCATCTGACGCATGACTGATCACAGCGCTAATTGAACTCAAAGAAGAAATGCTTCACCCGAACGACGCCGACGGTCAATTAAGCAACAATAGGTGAGGCAAGGTGTGCAAAAAACATCCAGCATCCGTGCCCAGTTGCAGCTTATCTCTATCCATCACCGCTGCTGCTGCCGGCTGCCGTTCGTGGCCGTTCATTGTTCTGCAAAGTAGGAATATCTTGCTTCTATCACCTGACAATTTCCGATACACGCCACCGCTTTTCACTACATTGTTTATACTGAGTGCAGTTGTTCGGCGGAAGAGGGCTAAAGTGGTGATGCTGATGCTGACCAATTCAAGATCACTTTTGCACGTGTGCAATGCTCAGCTTTCGCCAATTGGTTGACCACCTGAATTGGGATTGTGGCAAATATTTAACATTTCGTGAATTTCATGGTTGATTACCGGCATTCAAGATCTAGGATTTGGCAATTCTAAGTAGATTGAATATTTTAGCAAGTATTTCGCAAAATTACTCAAAGGATTTTATTCGTGATTTGGATTTTAAGTGGTGAAATACATTGCAATAATTTGGTCCAAGGTTTTGAGAAACCAAAGCAATTTTAATCAGTCATTTAATATAACTAATCCAGAATTTCTTGATTAGTTATATTAAATGACTGAGTCAAATTGCTTTGGTTTCCCAAAACCCTAACTTTTCAAGTAGTTTTTCTAGTTTATTTACTGCATATCTGAAGTTATTAAACCGTGCTAATAAAACAGCAGAAGCTGTACATTCAAGAGTTTCTTAAACTCAGATGATATAAATAGATTTCCTTTACGAAAATGGATTTGCATTTCGAAAAGAGTTCAACTTGTGCAACAAACTTTCAATTTATTTAAAGTAAATTTCAAACAGCGACATTATTAAGATTTTACGTATAGCTAAACATATTATCTTAATTCAATATCTGAGCTCCACTTAGCGAACTCTTAAACCTAACGACAGGGGCGGCGGAGCATAATCATTGTCAATGGGGAGTACGTGAACAGATAACCGTTAAAATGTAAAAAGTTAATCGGTCAATTTATTTACCAGCTTTCGGTTGAATTATATGGTTTTAAATTCTTTGGTTGTGGGGCTACGCCCGACTATCATGGGGCGGGGGGTGTAGATATGAGGCTGGCCCCACCAGCTCATGTGGACCCCGTCTGGATTGCCCTATAAGGCCCACACAAGGCATCTATTGTCTTGCCCTTGAGGAAAAATCATTGCAACCCACCCGATCTCGAGTAGAAAAATTTGAGAATTTCGGCGTGGATGTGGGAGTAATAACTGCCTGATGTCGGAAGCTGTATATTTATAAACGCCAGTGTCTTTTTACCAATGCGGTCCCCCAACTGAGTACTAAACACATCCAATGCTCCTTGACTTCTGTAATCGAACCAGAACCGGTCTATTGAGTATGCTAAATGACACCTTTCATGGTCGCCAACATAATTGCCTGAAATATGAAGCAATGCAACAACAAAAACTAAAGCTTTGTGTGAGTAAAATTAAAGCTCACGGGTATTACTTCAAAAGTTTTTAAAAATTAAAGGGTCCCACAGACGGTCAAATTGGTCTGCAGACATGGCTGGCTTGACGACCAATTAGATCATTTCTGGGGCGGCTGACAAGACAAAAATTGGTCTGCAGACCATTTGACGAAAATTAAGCTAGTTTTTTTGTGGGCTTGGCCAACGGTCTTCCAGCATGTTCGCCCGTCTGTGGCGTGGTTTACAGACCGCTCATCAAATATAATTTTAATGGGGAGCGTAACGAGAATATCGTGCACATTTCAACGTGAAATGAACCGTTAAATGAAGTTTGACGTCTAAGCTTAATCGTCTGTGGACTATAAGCTTTTAGGTCAGCAAGCCTTGAAAGTCGGTGGGGCCCTTAAAGGAAAGTCCTCTTTCGGCATGCCTTCATTTGCCGCATGGGGTCGTCCTGGGGAGCCTACGGGGAAATCTCTCTTTCGGCATGCCTCTCATTTGCCACATGTAGCGCACACGTTGCTTGAGGCAATCCCTTGTTTAAATGCTAGTCGGGTGGGGTTTCAAAAGCTTGGGATATATAGTTATAAGTTCTTAGTAGCTCTAATATAATATATTTAGTTTTCATATGAAAAGCCTTGCTTCTGTACGGCTTTTCGACCACGATCCTTCTCGCGCCAGCGACCAAAGTTCCAAAGTTCTGGGTTATTGGGTGTACCTGTACATGAAATACATATTTTGGGTGTGGATCAAAACGAAAGTAGGTGTGCACCCACGCTCTCCGCCGCCTCTGCCTAACGAAGTATTTAAATGACTTCTTTCAAGGTAAAAAGTGTTGTGAAAAATGAATATCAGTCTCATATAGGTATGTGAATCTAATTAATCAACTGATATAACCTGTCTAATTTTACTCTTAAATCTATCGAAACGAATCCAGGACAAAAAACTAAGTTGACAAGGTGTACAATAGTCGGCAAACAAGTCCTTGAAAATTAATTAATTAAATTATATAAAATAATGAATGAGTTCATTCAAAAACAATGATAGCATAGTGTAAAGACTATCATCTAATATGATGCTCCACACACTAAATTGTATACTCAGTTAGATAAAAAGATAAGTAATGACATAAGAAAGAAATGTACAACGCTTACAAACCAATATAGTACAACATAGACAAAATGGAATTCTACAAAGCCATGAAAGTATTCGTCATCCCTATAAAACTGATACACCTATGCAAGTTGCCACGGTTATTGCAAAAAAACCCCTAAGCATGCGCGAAGAATCGCATCTTAAAACAATTACAGTGGACGGTGTGTTAAGATAGGAATCGGCTGTTATCTGTCTCTTAACAACCTATGTATAATTCTAACAGACGATCTGCAATGGAATTACTTCATATTACAGACTAGTAAGATCAACACGGCGTTGCCCGTGAGAAAGTTATTCTTTCTGGTAAAATAAACACATGAAATATACCTAAAAAGGAGACTACCCACCAAAAATAAATATTAGTGAAAGCTTATTTAAAAATAGACTTTTGCCAGCAACTATTTGGCACATTTTACCACATTTTCGCTTGACCTTACTATCTTTCCAAAAACATTTGCTGATCGACTCTGAACCGATTACTTGGAGAGCCTCAGCTATACGTTAACAAATTGGGTAAATAAGGCTGTTCCGGAACACAATTCGTCACAAACTCATCGGCCATATTGGTGCGGCCATTTTGAATTTATAAGTTTTATCCACAAATTCACCTTAAAAACCCTTAGATACACACTTTCATTGGAATCGGAACTCTATTTCGGCCATTTTGAATTTCTAAAATCGGGCTTCGAGGTGCAGCATGGGAGACCTCCACAGACCTTCATGCAAAATTTCGAAGCGTGGGCAATTCGGAAATATGCGAATTTAATGGGAATTAACAAAATTCGTCCGCCATATTGCGCGGCCATTTTGAATTT
Organism: Thereva nobilitata; assembly: GCA_963855945.1. Lineage (NCBI taxonomy): Eukaryota > Metazoa > Arthropoda > Insecta > Diptera > Therevidae > Thereva > Thereva nobilitata. The sequence continues at coordinate 38,015,799 of OY979696.1, forward strand.
ATAAGTTCTGATCAAACATTCGTTATTTGCTACCTAGAAAACCCCAGATACCGCTTTTCATTAAAATCGCAACACAATTTGCAAATTCGTATTTGGGTGGCCATTTTGAATTTCGGTCGTATTTCTGCGGCCATTTTGAATTTGGAAAATCGGGCTTCGAGGTGCATCATGGGAGACCGCCACCGATCTTCGTGTAACATTTCGAAGATCTGCGATGACTGGTGCGCCCGCTATAGCTCACACTTGCACGCATACAGAGACTTTCCTTTATTAATAAATAGTACGTATACATGCGAAATTGAAGCCGGATTCAAGCCAGCTTGGATCTTAGAAAAATCCATGTATACGCAGATCGAATTCAAATAGCATCGAGCGGAATTCGATGAAAAAGCGAAACAAGAGTAAAATGATACGAAAACTTCAAATTGTAGCTAATGTTCGTTGCTTTTCGATTACGTTTGAATCCATTTAAACTTCAATTACTCGATCCGACGATGTCAAATACGCAGATTCTCACTTTCAATCTTTCGATCTCTGGATCTTTCGATTTGGTCATGTATACGTGGTAATAGATAACTAAACGAACATCGGATGCTTAAGAAATTCAAATTTCTCTTCAAACCAGCAATAACACCATGACGGCTATTCCATTAAAACTAATGGTTTCGTATCCGCAGTTAAATATTTTTCTGCCAATAAAAGAGTAGACCACTCGGCTCACTCCTACTCCATGAAAACCAACAAAACAATTCGACTGTGGAAATATCTTCCGCAGTCAGTATTTCCGAACTCCAACAATATTTGAACTCTTGGATGTTGTTGGGGATGGGAAATATCACCATCTCCTTGAACACCCTCCTGATTCCTGGTAACTTGGTACCCCTCTGTGTTTCGAACGAAGCTTGCTGATAGACATTGCAATGCACCATGATGATACCAACGAAATGACGGGCCGATAGTACAAAAGGAAAAGGTCATTCGACTTAGTCTGGGACAATATACTACCGAATGTTCTCCAAATACTCTTAACCATCCGAGTAGATCCTCTAAGGGCATGATTTGGTTATACTATTATTTTCACCCTTAAGCCGGAACTATAATAGACGTTAAAGAGCTTACGTCACTCCTTGCGCTTCGAGAGCTCTAATACGAAAATGAATGAGAGACGTACATCACATGTACTAGCTCTCATCAATTTTTCGTTAGACGTAATATAACGCCGTCTTATAGGACCTGGATCCAATTTGAAGGGTTTGTAACTTCAAATTCGTACATTTTTTGTATAAAACGGGGTACACCCCGGCCCGACGAAACGAAGATTTAAGGTGGTATGACAGATATATACGTACGTGTTTGTTCGTTAAATACGTACGTCGATCGGCGCTTTTTATATTCTGGAAGATACCCTGTGATATGATGGACTGATAGAAAAATAAGTTATGTATTGGTTATTTTTAAACAAAACTCACAGTGAATCTCAAAATGTTATTTAATAGCTGCAAAAACAAGCTTTTCGGAAAAATATAGCGATTTGAATTGTATGTGACAAATTAGTCTAAATTTTTTTTTGAATTTGAAAGAGAAGCTATGGTAGGCCTTAAAATATTAACATATTCAATTTTCTAACTGAAAATCTTGTGAAAGTGGGTATTAGGTACAGTACAGTCGTTTATTAATATGTACACTACATTATCTTCGTAAGTGATGACAAAAACTTTTATTTTATTCTACTTCCTTTAAAGAATTATTATTTTGGCTTATTTTTAATACTTGTTTTTTTTTCTATTATTTTCAGGTATGGCTGTGATTACAATTGAAAAATTCCCCGTATTTGGTAATGCTGCTTAGATTTTACATAAGAAAAATGCCAGGCTGTTGTTTAGAATAGTCTACTTAAAAATTTCGCTAACAATACTCGCTAAGAATACTCAAAATCTAACATAGTTGGATGCCAATGCAACTGCTGTAAGTATTGCTATTGTTTTCACTGGATTTTTCCACAATATGCTTGAAAATTTATAACTTCTAGTTAGTACAAATAAACTGGTTAACAATTTATTGATGTATGGTTTCAATAAATAGAGAACTGTAATTTTGTATATTGCCTTAGCAGGAAGGTTGAACCTACAATAATGATTACATAGAACGAAATAGTTAAATACTATAAAAACCGAAGTCGAATATATTACAATATCCTATAAAGGTGACAATTCAATGGTTGATTTTTTTTCAAGTAATATTATAAAACACTATTTTAAATATTTCAGTCAAGTGTTACAATAGTATAAGGTGAAAACAATTTTTTGTAAGGCATTATTAGAAAAAAATTTAATTTATGACCCAAGGACTATTGCCGACGTCAAAAAAACCGACAATAAATTACTTTGACAAACATAATTTTTTGTGCGATCTTAGTTTGTCTAAAGCAAAAATCGAAAATATCGTTATAAAATCAGAAATATATTAGTTATAAAAATCGTCATGCAAACAAACTTTTTACCTTTTAATTTCTTATCAAATAAAAAACCAACCAAATCGACAATCAAAAAACAGGTTCAACCTTATTTTGACAAGTCGATAATAAAAAATTGTGTGTGTATAAAAAGTACTTTAATATATTAATCCGGGTTTAGTCATCTCAAATTTATCATGAAATTTCGAAATTTGATACCCATAAAAACATAGTATGAATCATCTCCAGGTATAGCATAATAACTTTGATTTAATCATAAGGTAAAAAAGTGCCAGAACTAAAATATTAATTGATTCTTTCTTTCGTTCATTATTATATTATACCTACAAATGAAATTTAAACCAAACTGATGAATATCAGGAAGTATTTACTAATTTTGGAAACAAGGTACTTTTTGATGGGTGGAATCTGATAGACTTGCGCTTAGAATCTGAAAATGCTATATCAAATAGGATAGTAATGAAAAAAGTGTTGTATACCTACGATGCTAATCAGAAAAGTTTTGAGCCTAACATAGAACAAGCACTTTTTGGTCAAATGTTTTATTTTTTACGTAATCTCCTTATATAAACGATGCTCCAACCTCTTTACAAGTTGTAACTGGCGAGTGGCTCTATGAAATAGCCTTATACGTATCTCTGTCCTCTTAGCTCTTCAACCAAACTTTAAACCTAGAAAATAGAATAAGTCACTGGGGCGGATCTGGTGAATATACGTAGGGTGGTCAACCAATTCAAAATGCAATTCGTGAATTTTGGCTATGATTCCCACCGAAGTGCGAGCGGACGTGTCGTCGCGCTTTTTATTCTTTCAAATGCGCCAATTTTTTCACAATTTCCTTAATTTAACTTTTCAAATAATGATAGGTAGTAGGCACCCGTTATTGTTTTACCTCCAGTACCATTTGGTCTGGAATGGTCACAGTTATTGACGGTTCTGAATGCTCATTATTAGACAAGCTTGGTGGTATATGATCGCGTAGAGTTCCTGCAAAAAACGTTCAACTTGGTTCTACTTGCAAGAATGCAAGAATTTTATTAAGGCTAATATTCGATTTTTGCATTTTTATAAACACATAGACTGATGGTACAAACGACTGCCAAACAACAACTGAGCGTTCAAAATGGCTGAAGACTTCTTTCAAAAGGGCAAAGCCAAATGAAAAGTAACGTAGAAGTGAAGTAGAAGTGAATTAGACTTACTTCCACTGAATTAGATGTAACTTCTACTTCACTTCCATTTTGGTCACTCTGATATATTTATATGCTATGGTACCTAACTTCACTTCCCAATTAGGGTTGGCCAAAACAACACAGACTCAACACAAAAAACTGGAGGAAGAAATCTGAAGGAAGTCTAAAATTAGGGGTCCACTCACGATCGGGCCTCAAGCCAATCGGTCTATTCCATTCGTTCTGTGTCATTTGTGAGCTTCAGCTTCTTTTGAACCCTGCAGCTTGCAGTCTTCAATGTGAATGGCTTAGCCTTGCAGTTTATCGGCCATTGATTGAGCATGGGTGATGGCTCGGTGGTATTCGGCTCCAGGTTTCCCAACACACGAGCGAAGATTTTGGACCGATTGAATATATCTAACTTTGTGTTTATAGACTACGACTTCATCCGAGTTTCACACACATGGTCAGGTTTTTGGCTCAGCTCAATTTGGCCTAATGGATCGCTCGTGTATGGAGGCCTTTATAAACGAAGTAAACGGACTGTTTATCACTCAGATGGTTCCAAAAAGAAATCAAAAAAGCTTAAATTTTGGACATTGCTTCACAGCCTAGAATTAATGTTGTTTTAATTTACTAAGGAAAACAACTAGGAATTCAGGTTGAGATATTTTATCGGAATCGTGCAAATTGCCCGTTTATTATCGCTTTTCCTTCGAATGCATACTTTTATTCACCTTATTGGATACTGGAAAACAACATAAACACGAAATTGACCAGAAATCAATCTTTCGAACTGCCACTTAACGAGCGTATATGTGTGAAATGCTGTATTAAATGACTCCCGCACCATAATAAAAACAATCTCTAAAAGAGGCCTCCCATTAAATCCGGTTGCCCATCTAATCACCGCGCACTCACCACCACTTAGGCTAAGAGCTTGTATCCGCAGAACCACCCTGTTTAAGCATAAATCAAACGGTAAATGCTATTAAATCGAGCAAAATAAATGAAAAGAAAAAAAAACATTCAGAATAAAAATTTACAGCTCCTAGAAGGTCTAGAACCAAGTCCGAGTCCAGTTTTTCTGGTTTTATGCTAAATTCACAGTCTACACCTTAGCCTCAGTCGCTTTTATCTATCATTTATAAAAGATGCAAATTTCCACCAGAAGTAAAAAGTTTCCAACAAGCTCGCTCCCAGCTAGAATGGCGGCCGGCCCCTGAAGCGTTTTGTCCTCGAGGCAGCTTTCCGTTTGTTTCTTTTTTATTTCTTTTATTTTTTTTATTGTGCCTTAACTCACCTACAATGACTTCATCGTTGTCATTCTTCTTGCTAGACCAAGGTGGACACTTAAAAGGGGCTCAACTTAAGAAATTGAACATGACTTGAAGACGTTGCTCCGCAATTTAGCGTCGCTTTTCACCTTTTTTGTCCGGAACCGTCTTCTTAAGCTTACTTTCATTTGCGGTTTCCGGATTCTTACACGATGTTACATTTACACAGAAGATTAATTAAGGGATTTTTCTTCTCTTTCAACAAAAAATAAGGAGTTGCAAGATAAAGAAAACATGACAGCATTTCAGTCGCCAAGGTCGAATGGCTATTCTCTGGCGGTGATGAATACCTTTGTGCTTGTAAAAAGACTTGAAATTTAATGAAATCCAACACCCTCGCCTCCCGAAGAAATAATAACAACAACAAAAACACTCAAGGTTCAAAATACAAAAATGAAATATGGCAACCGATTTCACGTTCAAGTGTTTTTCGCGAAGCAAATCTATGAAATTTGCATGAGGAAACGCACGGATTTGGCTGCAATTTCGGATTTGCCTTCGATGGCGTACAATGTCAATGTTACCTTTTGCTAATGTCATGGCCAGTCGTGCCTCAACTTCGTTAATTATGCTCCACGGCTCGTTAGTGTGAGAACATGAATAATTCTTTAATCAAAGTTAATCCATTCCCAAACACTTCGGCTTTTGTTCGCCGATTTCGATTGTTTTACTGTTTTGCGATTTTAGCCACTTTTTCTATGCTTCGCGGTTGGTCATGGGTAAGATGTCGCTTTGATTAATAGCATTATGTTGCTTTTATTATGGTGAGGTAACTCCAATCTCACTACGCGGTATTCATTTGTAAAAGTATGAAACATTTGATTTTCTGTAGAGATTCAAACAAAAAACGTTCAATTCGGAAGGAAGTTTGTAAACCTTGGTGCATCTGCTGTTTGAATCAATGTTACCATTGTTCCAAGATCACAACCAATTTCTTTTGTAACCAGTTTCTATGTATAGAACAAAAGTGTGCCCAAAGCAAAATTTGCAATGTAAACCTGACATTGCTTAGCGAAATACTATTTTTAGCAAAGTGTAGGTAGGATTAAAGTGTTTTTAAATATAAGGGTAAAGTACCTTGAAATTTGCGAGACGTCTCAAACTTAAGATTATAAATAGCCAAGGATGAACTTAGAAAAAAAGCGCTGATATCCTATTAGGAAAAAGGGTTTTCAATTGACGTATCAAATATTCTTCAAGCACCATGACAAGGATTTTGAAATGTGTATATTAAATTGAATTCGAATTGCAAAATAAAGTATATTAAAAAAACTCGAGTGTAAAAATCATAGTAGGCTGCTTAATTTTTACAAAGTCTAGGTACTATACCATCCTGGCCATAGGAACAACTTAGGTTTGCTCACCTAGGGTGCGGCGGTTTTACTGAGTTCAGTTATTCACATCCATACGCAACTACTGTGTTTTGTAGATTCTTATTTTGGTTTTTCTGTGAATGTCTCTGGATTTCATTACTGACATCAGTTAGAAGTATGTTTAGCCCATTTGTCATAGACTTTGACCTCGCACCAAATGTGATCTCGCTGAGAATTGGAACTTAGGTACTTTTTTGGGTGTAGAAAACGATAAAAAATCTTTGCTGCGCTCAAATGTATGCTAAGTTCACAATTTCGAAAACAAATTCGAAAATTTGGTTTTTGCTTTATATATCGAAAAATAAAAAAAAATCGAACCGATAATAGCGCCACGTGAAGAGCGGAAAATTTCACTAAAATTTATATTATAACTTATTTTAAAAAAAATTGTTTTATGTATTATTATAAAAAATTATTAAATTATTAAAATTCGAAAAATCTAAGCACGCCAAAAAGCTGAATTAAAAAATTCTAGCGAAAAACTAAAGTATCCTTGCCTAAAATGTACGCAAAAATAAAAATAAAAAAAGCATTTTAAAGAGGACACTCTAAGCTTTCTAAGAAAGCCATTAGTTTATAATTTTTTGTTTTTTTTCTCATAGAAAACTTGACCGGAAGTTATAATTTGTAAAATTCTCACTGATGTTTATACAATTGAAGATATATATTAATAGAGGCGTACGAAAAAAAAATCCTTGTACATTTATCATCATTAGACATTTACTTTTGATGTAAAAATAATTAAAATGATAAACATTGTCTCTGTTTATTAAAATTTATGTTTGAAAATATTCGGTTTTTCTTACAGCATTCATTCGACGCCATTTTTAACTTCAAAAACAGCCGTGATACTGCGTGCGTGGTGGTATGGTGAAAGGAATCTTCCACTATAAGGTACTTCCAATTGGTCACACGATTGATTCTCAACTTTGCTATGGACAACTAAAGAGATTACAATAAGACAGGCGGGTTGAGAAGTTTTGATGCATCTACTGCATAGTCCAGACATAGCACCCTCTGACTATCACTTTTTGCGATCTCTACAGACAGTGCCGGATTTATATATTTCGGGGCCCCCAAGCACAACATCGTGGTGGGGTCCCCTAAAATGACTACTACCCCCCCCCCCCACCCCACGTACCAAACTTGACATAAATAAAACTGTCATAAAACAGTGCTTTTGATATGGATCAGATCACATAATTTTCTGTCTGCTCTTCTCTGCAGAAAATAGGTCTATGATAACCTGGAACTGAAGAGATCGCGGGGCCCCCTGAGGGTGGGGGCCTACAAGCAATTGCTTGTTTTGCTTGTTGGTAAATCCGGCACTGTCTACAGAGATTCTTCAGCGGAATTAAGCTGGCTTCAAAAGAAAGAAGCCAGTGTAAACTATAGTACTTTACCGATGACATCATGACTCTACATGGAAAATGGCGCAAAACTGCCAATAATAATGAAGCTACTATCTACAATCTGGGCTTGCTCTTCGAAAAGCACCTTAGTGGAACAATATTCCAGAGTCCAAAAATCCAAAATAAGGTTATTTGGCTTCTGCTAGAGCACCCAATAAGATCTTTAACCAACCCTATCCTCTTCTATTTTTCAAACTAACCTTACTACTACATATTGGACCATGACCTGAACGACATGACGATCTTGTAGAACAAAGGATAGCTTGGTTTTTCTACATTAAAAATATTAAAATACATTTAAGTACATTGTGGGGTAACAATGTGGCTTGGTAATTGTTAGCATTTCCGTCCACTTAATTAACAATAGAATAAAATAAATAAAATTATTCTGCTGCATTTCCTGTAAGTGAAAACTTTTATTCTCAAAACAACCAAAAAAACATAACAAAAACTACACAGGAAACTGTCGAATGTGATATTTTCTCTATTTGGCTTTCAAGCTTTTACTGATAAAAGCAGCAAAATTTTCACTTTTATTTTCTTTCTCCAATCTTTCCGGCAGCCAAGAGGTAAAAACTTCCACAAGTCGAGTTTGGCGCCGAATAAGCACTTTTCCCAAAGTACTTAAAAAACCTATTCACATAAAAATTTCCCTAGATACGGGAGAGCCTTGTTAGAGGTTTTCTGCACGATTAACCAGAATTGAATTAAATTTTGAGAAAAAGTGTGAACGGATGTCGTTAAGAGCCTTTGAAAGCGCCCCAGCGAATTCCGTTTGTCCAATTGGCAAACTTCAGCCACGGTCGATTTTTATATGCCATTTAACATTTTTCTACGATTTTCGACAGCAGCAGTGCGGCCAAAATCGACGAGCGAATTAACCTGACGGCGTGAAAATTTCAGGTGTGATGTAACAGCCAAAAGTTGCGTTTTTTTTGAGTAGAGTTACAAAAGACCGAGAGGAAGTCATGTGGATTGCAATTAGGTGGCGAGTTAATTACTAATTAAAATTCACGGTTTCTACTCGAGTTTTCAGCTTTTGCGTAAAAATATCCGCATTTCCGGTCCATCAATTTTAACTGCTTGCTAATAAAAAAAACCCACAAAAATTGCAAAAGGTAAGAAAAGTGCAAGATTTAATCAATACCAGATTACATTGATTAGTGAATTGCATTTTTAATACCACTACCACCGGATTAACATAGTATCATCTCAATACAAGTGAATGGTATAGCTTCAAAAGGAATCCCAATTTAATTTATCTGGCACGAGGCTTAACAATGCTTTAATTTTGAGACCCCAGTGAAAGGATTGCATAAAAAAAATATATTAAAACTGCATAATTCTCGGTCGCTACTTTCATACAAAAATAATGGAAAAATTCTTGTATGGAAAAACATACATAAATATGCAAAAAGTACTTGAATATGTGTTTACGTGGATTTCCGCGTTTCCCATGGACGTGAATTTAAATTCGTTTCTGCAGAATTTCATGCCTCAGCCCATTGGGAAATCGCCTCATTTTAACACAAAAAGGTTGCTAAAGCATAAATGAATTATAGCTTTCCTGTAAGCAGCAATGGAATCCTTCAAAATTTGAAATTATTAAACGATATTTATAAAATCCTTTTGTTATTTTCTGTATCAAGGGAATTTAAACATTTTTTAAAATTTATAAATAATAACTGAGGATTTTGGAATTGGGTTATTGGAAATTAAAGAGTCTAATGAGCATAGAGAAGTTAAAGGTGTATTAAAAGTAAGTGAAGTATTAAACCTTTATGTAAAACTAATATAATTCATAAGTTAGACCTGCACTGCCTTTAACAGACTTTTTAAAAAAACTCGCAATAGAATTCATTTTTAGTTTTAAAAACCACTGCAAATGATAACATTAATATTTAATGTGAATCGAAAGGGCACTAACTGGTACTAATGCATAAAGACTAGACTTTTCAAATTTTTCACGAACATATTCCTTATTGAACATGTTTTTTAAACAATAATTGATGAATATTTTAGTACGAGTTAAATGTAAGAAGTTGTTAAGAACTGCTCTAATGGTCGCTTTCTAATCATTGTATCAAGGTAGTAAATGCCGCCTTAATTCAATCTGAATTTTAAATACAAGCTGAATTAGAAAACTTATTAGAACAAAGATTTTTTTTCATAAAACGGTTACTGTAGGTACTTTTGCCCAGTCTTGAGAACAGTAAAATTCAATTCATCCTGTAAAAGTTTCAGGTATGATTACTAAATTCTTTGAGACGATTGAGGTTTATTCACCAGGTCGATTTAACTTTATTGTCCAGTTATAGACGACGACTTATACATCCAGGCGCAAACGTTTTTCTGGTAATTAATTGATAATTTAGTTGAAGCAAACTTTGCATGAGAGCAAAATACCTATTCCGTAGCTACATGATGTTATGTTTCTGTTTGTGACAATTTTCCTTCGAATGCCCACAACAAGCATTGATTTCTTAGTTGAGGGAATCGTTCGCCGATTTGGAAAGCGTACATAAATAGTTGGGCTGTGGGTTTGACCCTTTCCGTCCACACGATCAACTTCGCAGTATGATGAATGCTGAATAAAGGGCTTGACCGAATGTTATGAAATTTTGTTCAGAACGTGTTTTCGTTAATATGCTTCGCTTCGCACCTCAAATAAGACGATATCAGTTTTGGTTTGCGCGATATCGTGCAGGTACAAAAATCACGTAGGTCGTTTAAACAAAAAAAACACGGCTCAACCGAATTTTATAAAAATATTTTCAGATTATATATTCCTTAATACGCTATGAACGATACCTCAACGAAGTCGATATCGCAGGAAAAAATGACCACATACGTATAGATGTTTTCAAACTCCGTGACACAAAAAATTCGAACAGTTCTGCGCACCTCGTTGCCAAATTTTATAAATTTTGTTCTATCATTTCCCCTCTTTTCATTTAAAAAGGCAACAAACGCAGAAAAAACTCAACAAAATTATTTGGGAAGGGATGCGCGCATGCCGAATGAATAAAGTTAAGTTATCTTTATATGTATTGAGCAGAGCCATAACCTTCTATATTTACAAGCCATGAACAAGAATCTCAATTGAGAGAATCGGACCACCAAATTCTCCCAAATTCTCCAAATTACACTAACAACATAACGTGATTTCACCGAGTTGTGGTCCGATTGAGCGGAAATTCGCTCTCAATATTTTCCTTGTTCATGGCTTGTAATATAGAAGGTTGTGGCAGAGCTTTTAAATACATGTAAAAACCCTGCTCAACCAAGTAAATCTATCCATCATAATAAGCATAATTTTATTATAATTATGAGAAATATTTCTCATCCTTAAATTTATAATAATTAAAAAAAAATGCTGAAAAATCGTTTTTTAAATTCATGAGCATTTTCATTCATAAATTGTGAACTCTCCGCAGCCGCAAGCAACGTAACCTCCCCTAGCAGAAGCGCGCATGCGACTGGCCGAAAACGTCAACAATCCTAGTATCAAAGTATTAAAAACCCAAATTGCGTATTTTTTAATAGAAATTGCTACAAATTATTTCTGTAGCAAATATGTAAAATACAAAAACCTGAAAATTAAAAAATATATAAAAAAGGACGCTTTTCATTCATAATTTGTAAAATTAGCAATACGCAGTCGCGATTGATTAAATGACAGCAAGTGATTTGATAAGGAGGAGGAGGAGTCAATTCTCGCTCACTTTTTACAATATACAATGGTTCACAAAATTATAAGAAAAATAAAAATTCAATTTTAATTAGAAAAGTGTTTCCTTTTGAATAAATTATGTTTAAAATAGTTTCTTCGCATTTTTATTTTACTTACGGTTAAGAAATATTTATCTTCGATCTTCAAATTTCTATCAATTATTCAAATTGGAAAATATAAATTTCGTTTTTCTTTTGAGATTTTTTAAGCCACTGTGGTATATACAGAAGCTCTAATAAAAAGACAGAGTCGTCGTAATATTTGCAACAAGTTGTCAGAAAGTATATGGGAATTGCTGACAATTGTTTTGCGTGCGCCTTTGGCTTCCTATTTTGGATCTTAATTTCTCAATAGAGAGGAAGAAAAATTATCTCCAGCTTTTAAACATTTTTAAGAGCTTTTTACCCCAACATGCGTCAAATGTCACGGCATTTGAAAACATCTATACCCGCACACACACATACTTCTTCTCAAATTTATGCTTAAAATGCTATTGGGACCATGAAAAATGAAAGTACTTTGAAACTTACGATTTCGATTTTCGGACCGATTACAATATCTTCCCTTTAAACTGGGAAGTTAAAAATTCTCCCCAAAATTAAAAAGCTCCACTAGAGCAGAAAGATATCGGTATATAGAGAAGGATGAACATGCGTATTTTGACCAAAAATCGTAATTTGGGAAAAAAACATCTGAATCTAATTTTTTGGCCAAAGGCCTTCGAATGGATTATCCAATAGGTGTGATAGGTTTTCCAATAGAAGTAACTCTGACGTTTACAAGAATTTTGCAAAAGTTGGCACTTTAAAATAATGTTTGTAATCTGTTTAGATTAAATTGTTTTAGTTTTCGGATGTTTAAACTTATTTCACTCTTTCTAGTTTTCAGGGCTCGCGATAGTCGCCCGTCAAAACGCTATTTACCAAAATTTTTCAAATATCTTTGCCGTTTCATTTAAATATCAAATAAAAATCCTTGGTATTTATTTTTAAAATCACTTGGTATTAAAAGGTGCCAACATTCTCGAGTCAAGTAAGCCAGAGAAATAATAGAACGCAAAGATCTTGCTGAGAGCGGTATAGTCACCATGCGATGTTCTTCTAATTTGACTTTGATCATAGCCAAAGCTCAATTTCACTTTGACAGCAGCTCTTTCAATATTAGCCCGGGGAAATTAGCATTTTAAGGAGACCAAATTCCAAAATGGCTGAAAATTGGTTCACAGCTTCCTTGGGACTTTTTTAGAAAACAATTACGGAATCGTGTTTTCCCATGTTTCCTGTGTATCTTGGTTTCTATAGGTCGTAAAACCTCGTGCGAGGGCCCAAAATGTTGACAATGAAATTCTTTACAACTTTAGTTGTTACAAAAAGGTTGCCCCGATTAACCCTTTTAAAGTTATTCAAGGCTAAATTTATCAAAAATCACTTTTTCGTCAAAAATCACTCAAAAACTGGTTTTTTTTTTGATCAGTCAATACAAAATGAAGGGTACAGGGGAAAAACAACGTAAGTCCATTTTTTTCGAAATCGAGTTAGTGGTGCTATCTATTGAAGAAATACAGGAGCTTTCAGCTGGTATATTCAATTTTGAGGAATATCAAACCCAGCCCATATAAATCAATTGAAAAGAATTCGCATACAGGGGAAAAACAACAAGACTTCAAACGCAAAATTTCAATTTTCTCGAAATTCGATTTTATGGACTGACGTTGTTTTTCCCCTGTTCCCTTCAAATGTTATTGCCTACAAAAAAGCCCTTATATCAATTTTTCGAAAACTTAACCCTGTCGATGTTATTCAAGTTTAAAGTTTCCAGAAATCACTTTTCGGCCAAAAAAATACACTATTGATTTTGGCAAAAAAAAATTTTGAACTACTTATACAAAACATTATTGCCTACAAAATAACCCCTCTTGTCATTTTTTCGAAAACAAACGAAAATTTTTTCAAAAATCAATTGTTGAGTGATTTTTTGGCCTCATGATTCACATTTCATTGTTTCTTGCGTCTGAGGCAGCCTCGCTAAAAACTGTACTTTTAGGACGTCGAAAATTATGATCCTCAGCAACTTTTTTCCATTACTATAATTCTCCAAAGTTGTTAAATAACTAAAAATATAGGTAATACCGTGCGTTACATAAAAATCTAATTCATCTCAGCCGCGCAATCGACTGTTATTCGACGAGAAGTGTCGTAACCTTCGCGGTTGACCTTTGACCCGGTGTGTCGCGGACATAAACGACATGGAGTCGCGACCAATAGCTCATTTGAAAGGTATTTTTATTGCCCGTATGCCTGTCATTTACTGCATTTTCATATGAGCAGCCGTTAACAAAATATTCAAAAAAATGTCGTTATCAGTTATATCAGCCAAACTATATAGCTACTAGCTGGGACCCGGTGCGCCTATGCTGCTCCCAAAAGCCAATAGTAGTAATCAGGTGATTTGACAAAATTCTTCCGCCATATTGGCCCCACAATTTTGAATAAGTTTTGATCATAAATTCGTTATTTACTACCTAAAAAACTCCCATATACCGATTTTAATTGGAATCGGAATACAATTCGCAAACTCGCCGGCCATATTGGTGCGGTCATTTTGAATTTAAATTTTGATCATAAAGTCGTTATTTGCTACCTTAAAAAACCTCAGATACAGATTTTCATTGGAATCGGAACACCATTAGCAAATTCGTCGGCCATTTTGAATTTATAAGTTTTGACCACAAATTCGTTATTTGCGACCTTAAAAACCCCTAGATACCCACTTTCATTGGAGTCGGAATAAAATTGGCAAATTCAACCATATTTCTGCGGCAATTTTGAATTTCGGTCATATTTCGGCGGCCATTTTGAATTTCGAAAATCGGGCTTCGAGGTGTATCATAGGAGACCTCCACGGAACTTCATGCAAAAATTCAAAGCTCTGCGATGATTTTCAACGAAGCTCTCCATGACAGCGCCATCTAGGAGTGGCTTTAGAAAGTAATAAAGTAGCCTATGTTCTAAGTTTGAATGTAAATAGCACATGGTTAAAATTTCATTAAGATCGGTTGCACGGTGTAGGAGCCTATAGCGATCATACATACACACATTCATTTATATATATATAGATAACGACGATCAATTCTAAAGATAGTTAAAGGACTTTAAGTTTGTGAATGGGCATTAACCCAAAAAAATTAAAATTTTACGCGTTAATCGCAAAAACTGCATTCAACCCCCACCACATGATGGTTGAACTTTGACCGGTCATAACTTTGAGCCAAATTAACCTACAGAGCTCGTTTAGGGCTTATTTTGTAGATAATTTTATTCTCCACAACTTTGCCATTGATCATGTTTAGCTATTATTGCATGCAAACGTTATTTAATATAAACAAGCTCTCCCTCTTTTTCAAGATGGCGGCTTTTCCCAACCCACTGCGTCCCCACAAACTAGGTTCAGATGTACCCGACAAATGTATAAAAAAAATTTTGTACATCGTAAAATGCAATTTCATTTACTAATTTGAATTAAAATTGAACATTTTCGAAAAAATCTAGGGCATTGCAGTAAGGAACATCGGGAGAGGTTCCATCAAGATGTAAAAGAATGGGAAACGACATATTAAGGCAGAGGATGACCCATAGATATAAAGTAGATCAAGCTCATAACCGTAAATCAAAGAAACAGACTTTTTCTCAAAAAAAAACAGTGATATTTATATATTTCTCATATTTTATATTTGTGTGTGTGTTTTTTTATTAATAATAAAACTTGAGATATGTAGGTATGTATGTACGAGTATATATTGGTTTATATCATTTCACCTGCAGTCTCCACCTATTTTCCATTTAAAAACGTCGTCATCTAAATTTGATGAATGAGATTGGGTGTTGATTATAATATGAATATCGTTTTATATCGCATTCAACACTACTATCCTGAAAATTAACACCCTAAAGCTTTTCAAAGAAAGTGCATACATGTGTAATGGCATCTTCCTCTTTGTTGCATATAGAAATTTATAGAATGAAACTTGTCTCGTCTCTTCTATAGAGGCAAGGATTGATTACAGTTCACTTATGCCACAATAGCGCGTGTTAAGTGATAAGACCCAAAAACCTTTCCTTAATCTTTTATTCAAGAAAACACATGGTGACAACTTTAACAAATGTAGAAAACGAAAATTGCTGATCCAGTGAAAAATCGTTCCACACCCCCATCCAAAAATGTCTCTACAATTTAAAAGAAAAAAAAACAGGATATTATTAAACTGCTAAGTTGACATCAATAATGCAGAAATTTGTCGTAAACCCCATTTTCTATTAACAGAGCATTTAACTGGCACGATTAATAGCCCCAATGAACATGAACGTTTTCATGTTGAGCATGGAACGAGATATGAAAATGAAATTAAACGAAGGAGCTCCGCCGTCGAACAAATAGAAGTAAATCTGGTTTTAATAGCCATTAGTAATCTTCTTCCTCGAGCAGAGCCATTCCTTTGGCCAATTTGCTAACTATGAGAATTGCATGTCTGCCTTATCCTTCTGTCTGGCTGCTCCCCTACACGTGGGAATTCGACGATGAGTGCAACTACAAAGGGACTCCATTAATACACGATTAGTGGAGCCATCTTGTCTGCAAGAGTGCATTCAAACTGGAATAAAAGTTTTAGAACGTATAAAATGGAAAAGGCATCACAAGGTATCACGAAAAACTTCCGAGGATTTATGAATTCGTCCTTTTTTTTAGTGGTAAGCATTGGGGATTGTGGAAATTTCCGAATAATTGTGAAAGATTTCTAGGATTTTTTTTTGGTAAAATTGCAACTTTCCCAAAAGACTTCGGAGCATTTTTAAAATCCTTTTGTTTTTTAATCCTGTAGTACGGGGCTGGGTCTAGGGATGATTGGAATCAGTTTAATTTGTTCTTGTTGTATAAAAAAAATTGTGCTGTCGTAATTCCTATCCTTGAAAGCGAATTAACCGCATTTTATCTGCGATTATGCAGAGCTTATCGCATTCATGCAGTGTTTAGTGAATATCAAGCCAAAAATAACAACAAAGTCTAAAACCCGTATGTGGCCCAATTAAATTATTCCAGTTCCTATTATGGCGAGCGCCCCACAACCTCTATATCACTCTGTAGTCTGTTGTAGAGGCTCTTTCCTGCCGTTCTGCCACACTACGTTGTCCCAAAACTTCATATGTGGAGCTGCTGGTTTGCACAAGTTGTGGATATGTTAATAGTTATTATGTGGGTGTTTTCTTCTCGCCAGAAAAGTTCTTTTAATATATGTACTTATATTCACATAGATAACTGTAAATGTTGATCTGACATTTTCTTGCTGGCTTTCTCGAAAAACTGGAATCTTCTTCTAGCATTAACATGCGCCAAAATCATCCCAAAACTTTTTTTAATGGCCCCTGATCGTTTTATGTTATTTCTTTGCAAATTTTATTCATTATGAAGAACGGATCTTGAATTTATGATTATGTGTATTAAGAAGTGTTGCGGTTTATTTTAAACAGGTTATGTAAGGTGCTTTTAGAGAGATTTTAGCATATTGTAGAGAAATTTATTTATATTAAATAAAAGCAGTGAAAAAATAATTCAGCTGCGTTTTAATAGAACTTGATTTGTATGAAATGAGCCTAATCGAGTATGTTATATTAAATTTTCGTGTATTTTCATTTTTTCCTATTTCTATTATAATTCGATAGTTGTAATTTAAAACTATCTTTATTTTTGGGATAACGTAAATAAGTTCAGGAGATAGCCGTCTGCAAAGACAAGCCATTTTAACGCCTAAAACCTTTACGAACTGTCCAAGGACAATCTTTACTGGTACAAGGAACAACTTTTACATACATAGTAATACTGACTTAACGTTTGTTCTAACTTCAGGTCTAGTATGCCATATTCAGGTATGGGAGCATATGTCCTTTTTTAAGCTTTATAATAGAGGGAAATTGTCATATGATAGTGATGTAGTAGGGAAGTTGGATTTTTTTGTTTTTTTTCTATACATATGTTAAGATAAAGCCAAAAAAAATTTCTGCAAAATCGGTCCTGTGCTGCACGAGAAAATTGCATAAATGTCAATTTTTGATCCTTTTTGTGTGCATTGCTACACTATTTTTTTAATTTCTCCAGTTCTGTTGGTCGTAGAAAAATAAAAAAAATTGAAAAATGCTCGTGAATGAATAGACTATCGAACTGATTCGGTATAAATACTTCAAAAATGAATCCTAACCTCAAAAAACCAAAATATATGAAATATTGTTTTATTTTACTAAAAATGCAATAAATAACGGCAAAATAGTCGGGTTTTGATAAAAATTGGAGAAAATATGTATTTTGATGCTATAAATCCGTGGTTCAAATATCAAAAAAAAATTTTCGATTTTTACGGTAACAATTGGCACTTTTTGAAAAATATTAAAATTGCCGCCATTTTATGCCAAATCATCGTACGTTAAATTTTTTTTTAAATTGTATGTTTTTTATGTACTTTCTTGTGAGCATACACAATACTTCGTTAATTTATTTAAAATGTCCATTTTAGGACTTTGAAAAAAATAAAAAAAATTAATTTTCAAATTTTTGCCTTTTGCCATTTGCGAAGCTACTTGTCAACTATGAAAAAAAGATTGAAAATAATTTATTTTTGGCTGACAATACGCATACAATCGAATTTGAAGCATAAACATGAAAAAAAATTTATTTTTCAGTCGATTAGGGGTGGTTTTAATCCTTTAGGATTATGCCTTATCATAAAGTTTAGCTTTATTTAGTATAAATCAACCACATTCGCAAATAAATGTTGAAAAAGGTGCATTTTATTGGATCATTTTTATTATTATTGAAATTATCGCGAAAAACCCCTAAAAAGGGATGTTTTTTTTGCATTTTTAAGGGTGACGCCCATGTTTTAGGACCGCGGGACTCCGATTTTCGTGAACAGCGACCCGAAATCTTTGTAGGGTTCGATTTTCTTAACGGTGTTATGTTGGAACACCGCCTCCCGCGTTTTAAATGGACTACCCGAGTAAAAATGAAAAACGGCCTTATAAAGGGCAAACACAGGCCGCTTGGCTTTTTAAGGGGCATATGATGGCCGTAGAGTTTTTAACCATTTTTAATGGGAGCACATACGGCCTTACGACGGCCAAATTTGACCAAAAGATTTAAAAGGCCAAGTACTGAGCTGTAGAAACGGGCATTCGACGGGAAATTTGAGCCAAAAAATGAATCTGCACCAAATGTATTGTTGAATGTGTTTTATGGGAACTTCATCATTTTCGTTATGTGCAATGGTTCTTTCGATTTATCCTAATTAAAGATATCGATGCACAAGAGAAACGAGCTCGCCAGTCGTCGGTTTGTTGTACGTGAAGTGTGTGGTGCGTGTTGATTTATATTTTAGTGGGAAATTTTGTTATTTAACGGCTTGAAAAAAAACACAACCGAAAAAAAATCAAACATTTAATTGCAGTGAAATATATTTTCTTATAGGAGGGCGAATATCCACGTTGCTGCCACTGTACCACCGTCGTATACCCGTAATAGCAACCATACGGCCGCCGTACCACCGTCGTATGGCCGTTATTGGAACTGTAAGGCCGTTGTATCACCGTCAATCGCCCCCTGTACGGCCGTACTGTCCTGCAACGAGCCTTCTGTTAACCGCCAGATGGCCGAGGACTATGTTTCAATCACAGTCGGCATTTGCCCGTTCTAAGGCCATCATTTATTTTTACTCGGGTAGTACATGAAAACAGTTCAAAGGGTTACGAAAATACAGGGTGATATGTAAACCTCTACCAAAAAAATTTCAAAACGCCCTAGCTGCTAAACCGTTAAGATTTACCCCCGCCCTCCCATACGATTTTTTGTTCGACTATCCAAAACCTATCCACAGCCGTCCGCTTTGTAAGGTTAAAGGTGTACACCCTGTATATGAAAAAAAATATATTATTTTGGATGGACCATCTAAAACACAAAATATTTTGACGGTATACCCAATTTTAATTATTCATATGAAGGTGTGAGGTGAATAGTATTTTACGTATCTACCGCAGTCTCTAAATGATTTTTTAATGAAGTAAATACAGTATGTGTCTACTAGAATTATATGTTCAAGTCTAATCTGTTAACGACGTATCGTCTCTGTATGCCGATTCCATTTTCTTGCCTTCTTTTAGTAGTCCAGTAAAATGGTGCAAAAAAAGGGCCATCTGAACATTTTATGTAAACAGCAATTTTATTTTTTTAATGTGTAGGGGGGTTAGTTGGGAGTATAAAACCGAGTTTTCGAGATCCGGAGGCGTGACGTTCGGCCGCCATCTTGGTTTGAGTGTAAAAAATGGTTTTCCTTATTTCTCGGAAACCATGACTCCTACAGAATTTTTGTAATAATCTTTTTTTAGATAATCAAATTATCTACAACTTTCGTACATAATGTTTTGTCGTAAAATTAATAATAAAAAAGATATGGACGGAAAATGACAAAAATTTTGGGGGTGAAGAACTTTAAAGCGCTATAACCTCATTTTTCGTCCATATCTTTTTTATTATTAATATTACGGCAATAATTTGATTATCTAAAAAAAAGATTTTTACAAAAATTCTGTAGGACTCACGATTTCCGAGAAATAAGGGAAACCATTTTTCGCTACTCAAAACAAGATGGCGGCCGAACGTCACACCTCCGGATCCCGAAAACTTGATTTTATACACCCAACCAACCCCCCTACACATTAAAAAATAACATTGCTGTTTACATAAAATGTTCAGCGAATGTACCATTTGACTGGACTATAGGACCAATGGTATTTTAAATTTTCTTGTTTATATTTAACTCGTCTAGGTTTATATTTAAAGCTGCTCTGTAGGATCTTTTTTTATATTTCTACAGAATAGGAAATTTATATTGCGAAATATTAATATTTGACTAGCCGAAAAGATAGAATTTGTTATATTCTTTATATCGCCATAAAAAACAAAAAATAGTGAGAAAGTTTGAAACGAAAGTTACTTCATATGAATTATTTACAATATAAAACATGGATATGTATGTAACGGCAAGTAAATTACGAAATATTACCATGCAATGCTGCAATAAATTAAGCAACTTGCAAACGGTTAAGCTTTACAAATAATTTAACTTGTTGTCACAAACAAAATAAAAGTAAAACATTTTGCTGAAAAGTTTAATCACAGGGAAACAGAACGAGACTATGGCATTAGCAACATTTAAAATTTGTTTGGCAATATTAAATAAATTTCAGAAGTTTCCTTTCAAATAGCTTAATACCCGCGCACTGAAACATGTTAAGGAACGAATTTACCATCTCTGAACTTTTACGCCCGCGATAACGTAAAGTAGCGACTTGCAAAAAGTCCAGTAACTCAATCTGAATAAATATAAAAAGTTTAAAGTCCACCTGAAAGTATCTACCACTTTCATGATACCTCTAGTCATAAAAAAAACACAGAGCCCGAGAGCGAGCGAGACACATCGGAGATAAAGGAAGAAAAATTGAAAGTCTCCCTTGTGTAAAGCGTCACAAGGATATAAAACGAGGACAACGAAAAAAAAACTTCACCCAGATTTAATACCCACCATAAATTTAAATCATGCTGATAGAATATGCTAAGTCCTGACTTTTAGTAGTAGGACCAGATTCCTTAAGTGATACTTCCGGAAAATCTGTTCATTTTTGGGTGGATGTGCATAGGGAAGAAAGGAGGACTCCTTAACTAGGGCCAACGGTGCGCATACAGAATTTCAATTGACCGTTTAGCTAACCTTTTCCCTAGTCTACAAAGAGTCCTTTTGCCTGGCTTCAAATCCAACGAAGATGTCACAAAATTTGTTGGAATCAGAGTTGAAAAAGTTTCTTTCGTGCACCAAAAAAAAAAAAATAGATAAAAGTTGTCACGTTTTCTTAGAGAAAGAGACGAGGAATTGGGGTTTTTTTTATCATTCCTTCAATGGATACCAAAAAAGCAGAAAAACTTGCACTATCCAAGGCAAACGCTTGTCACAGGCGACAGGATGTGGTTGAAAGTTGTCGAGACCCATATTTTTTTGTCTATCAGAGGCACTTTTTTCTGCCTCTGCTGCAAAAGTTTAATCAAATGGCAGAAAGAGAGATATAATCAAGGTTTTACCTGTCCAGGTGAATAGCAAGTTTTTAGTGGGACTCTTTTTTTGTGTGTGCTTCGGTTTTCTTAAATTGTGCTTGAACTTTGCTTGCGAGAGATTTTTGTGTTCTTGTTCGACTGGTCTGAACGGACCACGGGGCATGCATAAATTATCATCAGAACTTGTCCTATTAATCACCAGCGACATTTTTTATGAATAATTTTTTCTACATTTTATTCGCTAAAGGGGCGAGAGAAAAAAAAATCATAATTATTATTCACTTTTACTTTTATATCAAAAGTTTGTTTTCAAAACAAGTTTTTTTATTCTTTTCTATTTTTTTTTTCAGAATGACTACGACGATATTCAGCATCAGCTAGCCAATATGCGATGCCGCTAGGATCAAATCAATATTATGAGTGTAACATCCAACAGGTAAGGGCTTATATATCACCTGACTTTGATATATATGTATATCTGCTTCAGGTTTTTCCGCTTATGACTGTGGTTATTTACGAGAATCATATGGATTTTTAGAAAATATGTAAATTATGTTAAAATACGCAAAATGTGCCAAAGTTTATTGCCCTGAATATATCTTGACTTGTGTATTTGTTAACTGGCATGATTCCTCCTCCTTTATACATTTGAAAATTAATCCCCATTTTGAATGATTACGAAATGAGATTTATCGACTTCTTTTGCTGTTGATATTGTGATGCCAATAGAAAAGATGAACCTGTTACTTGTTAAATTTTTCTTCTTTATATATTTTCACATTGACATAAATTCCTAAAAATATTCCTGATGATGTAGATCCACCGAACTATGAAACAGTCTAACTTTTCAATAGACGTTGACATAACATAAATATTTTTTTTTTCAAAAAAAGACACACAAAGTCAGTTCTAGCTTTTATAAATAACAGTATAAAACGGTATTTTCAAAATTATCCAAAATTTGGCATTTATGATAATATTTTTATAGAATTTACGAGCATCTAACTAGTTATGCAGGTTTGGTCTTTATAAGATATTATATTTTTGCAAAAATGCATTCTGTTCTATAATCGTCATTTTATAAGGTTTCGTTATGTAATTCGTAGACGGATATTCTAATAGTATTCGAGACATATGTTAAATGTTTTTTATCTCAAATTCCAAACTTATTACCCACATATAATAACAAAACTAGTTTTTAGCAAGGACGTCGTGGTATTTATATAAGGCTCCCCGCGGTGAGTGTGAGATAAGAGAAATATTTTCTTTTGTACTAGTATCGTCGTGAATTTGGCTGCCCCTTGATTAATTAATTTTCTGCTAGTTGCACTATAGTTATAATCGATGAGATATCTGATGAAAGTAACATTGCAAATTATTTAAAATCATTATACTAATTAATGTTTTGATTATTAGGCTAGTCGGTGAGGCATTTCTATTGCAATTTTGGCCCATAGGCGAGATTATTGTTGGAATCGCTTCGTTTTAGAGTGTAGTTAAATACCCTAAGTTTGCCCACAATTTGGTTGACCGCACAACTTTTTAATTAGCTTATTGTGAATAAAATAGGCACTTTTTTTCTATTTCTTTCAATAGCTCCTTTCCTGCTTTTACTTTTGGTATAACATATGCTTTGGGAAAGCTCTTCGTTACAAAATTCTCTAAAAAATAAGCCTTGTTAGAGGTCGTTAGGTGCAAGGGTGGTTTTGCAAATAGCTTCCAAAGTTTTCAAAACACGTTATTTTCACTATTTGTTCCTTCTCGCCGACTAGCCTATATTGTTGTTCTATTTTAGTAAAATTTGGTCAGCGAATTTCTGAATGGCACTAGTTCATTTCGGTGACTATGTTACAGTAGAACTTCAATGCTTGCAATTAGGGAATTCAATCGCGCACCATTTTTGCGGGATCAGTAATGCGGGACTAGACATGTGGGATCCGCAGGATTCAAGCAGTAGAATCACCTTTTAAAAGAACCGGGACTTAATAAAGAAATACTAACAATATTGCACAGAATTAACACAGATAAATTTACACTCCACAAAATATTAAAATTCGTTAGTTGAAAACATCTGCCTGATTAGTAGCAATATCATAAAATCGACTAAGTATATTTATGTGCGTGTATCCGAACGTGATCAAAGTCAAGTTATCCTACGAGCCACTGACAATAATATAATAAAGTAATATAATTTATTAAGGTGACCAACCGTGCTCCTTTAGTGGGTTTTATACTCCTTCTCAGTGAACAGTATTCCTTTTAAAACCTGTACATACTTCAAAAATATTCCTTTGCATTCTTTTGTACTTCTTCGCAAATATAAAAACTATAACGATTATTTTATGCAACCTTTTATAATTTCGTATGCGTATAGTTGCCTATGATAACGTGTGTGCCTGACAATACCCATGTTTACGCGAATCGGCTAACCCTTTACATCTAAATTTTTTAAAAAAAATTCCAAAATGCACAATTTTCTTGCTCAGGAACTAAATGCAAGCCAATAGTAACTGGAGTTTTTAATGAATATTCCAAGAAAATATTATTATACCCCGGTTCACCGGCCGAACTGCGCAAGTTCGATCAAATTGGCGAACTGAACTTTAAAATAACCTCAATTCGCATGCAATTTCCACATATACAACTGAGGATAAAACAAACCTCAGTTCCCCCAACAAAAGCTCGCTCAAAATAAAGTAATCAACTGGAATAGTGGAATGCCATTCCAGGTGGCTTTCTCATTTCTGACTCCTGGCGAAAAAGCAATAACAATTTTAAGCGCGAACTGAACATGAACTGAACTTTAGCCGATGAGGTCACTTACATATGTGGATTGAACTGATCATTATTGAACTGAAGTCGGTGAAGCCGTGGCATTAGAAGATCAGAATCATGTGTACCTATTCTATCAGATGCGTCGAACCACAAAGAAATAAAATTATTCCTAATTTTAGTAAGATATCTCGATAGTAAAAGTGGCATTCGTCTTAAAATTTTAAATTTGCAGTCTATTGATGGAAAAACTTATTAATAATTTTATGAAATTACGTTTTTCGTGTTGTATCAGGAAATACCGTAAATTCAAAAATTTTAGCGTTATCGGCAGATTATGCGGATTTTGGTGGACATAACCGAAGGGGTGTTAAAAGTGTACACACAAAACTAAAAAATCTACTCAAGACAAATATTTTAGGAATTGATTGCACTGCGCACATTTTATCGATTGCCATTAATACCGCTTCTAGTTTCATGCCAATTGATGTGGAAATCATAATGACAAACATATATTTATATTGGCTTGCTTTGACTCCAACAATAGAGCGCGTTTTACAATTATTATACGATCCGCTTCGCTCGTATTTTTTAAGTTTGAAAATATGTCCCACACTTTTAATAGCGTTCTTTCAAAACGTTACTTAAGAACTTACACTCTATTTCGTCCACAGCCAGACATCATTTTTTCATAAAACTACCCAAGAAAAAGTGAGAGTGGACAAAAGATGGGTCACCATATTTTCGCATTTTAGACTAGAACTGCTGCTGTAGATAGGGTATTTTGCCTTAGTAATGATTGCTAGAGCAGTGAAAACTATCCGTAAGGACACTAAGTGCATTTGTAAGGGTTAAATTCAACATGGCTGATCTAAGTTGTTCTGACATTTTGGCGCTATTAGAAGAAAATTCAGAATTATCCAGGAAAATTCATGCAACACAAAAGTATGATTTTAAGAATTAGAAGTTATAATTAAAATTTTAGAATTACTATAATTTTTAAATTATTTTAAAAATATAGAATCGGGTGAAGTCTCAGTTTTTTCCACAACTATTTTTTTAATCACTACAAATATCCAACGAAACTCCATTCGTACTCCTTTTGTACAAAAAATTGCCTTAACCTAAAATAGCCTGTACTCATCTCATCATCTGAAATATTTCCATTTATGGGCTCAAAAAGTATAGTCCTCATCCACAAGCATCTTTTGTCGCCGAACTCAAATTTTGTTAAATTTCGTGTTATGAGTTCAGTGCATTCACTGGCAGAAATAAAATCAGATATTGCCAAAACTGATAAAATGAAATTTGACTTTCAAAAACTGTACACTTTTCCATTTTTTAAATATTTTTATTCTTAACTTTCAATAAACTACAAAATACGACAACTTTTTTATTTTTGCAGTAAAAAAAAGAAAGGTAAATAAAATTCTGACATTATTTTAAACGCAATTTAAAAAAACCGCCACAACGGTTGCACAGTCTTAAAGGTGCCATAACTGATTTCATTTTTTTCCTTTGAAATAATGTTAGAATATTTACAAAAAACTAGATGGGTAGCGATATTTTATTTCTTTCTATTTCCCCCATAAGCCCCGGAATTTGTTGAAACAGGGGTAGAAAACCTAGAATTTTTTAACATAAACATTCGTATTTGATGAAAAAAAGCATTTTAAAAAGGAAAAATCATCGAAATTTATTTCTTATTTTTTTTAACAAAAATTTTTTTAGTTTCAAATTTCCAAATACGAATTTAAAAAAATTTTTTACCAAAGGGTATAAGTCAGTGAAAAAATGTTTCCCACCTATGGTCGAATTGGCCCCATGAAATCTTCTGATGAGCAGTCCATTATAACTGCACACAACGTTCGGGGATTACCCTCGCGGCTAATTGTATTGTATGTCAAACAAACTACTGAATCAATCAAACAAAGTACTCAGGCCAATTCTAAACTACGATGGAATTGATTCTGCTGGAATTTTAACATGTTCTTGAATTTGCCTGGGACACGAAGGGTGCATAGCCTTTCGTTTATTGATTTAAAGCCGATAATGGTAGGCTTCATTCCTTTGCTGACCATAAAACCTACCCCGAGCCCATGGGGTTTTGTAAGACAGCTGTATTATACCACACCAAAGCTTGGACAATTTCCTTTGAATAATGTCTGGACAATTTTTATCCTGGATTATTTTTTGGATTATTCAGGAATAAGTGGTTATGAAAAAGGACTAAGCAATTGTATTAAAGAAAAAAAAGACAGCCCAAACCATTAGTTTTTACTGTTTTCCTAAAATTTTCTTAAGGTGACTTTAGTCCCTTTCAACAAACATTCCTCAATGATCACTAAGAAATACGTTCTTTTCTCATTTTTGCTTAGTTTACACATTTCCAATAGCTTTTCACAAATTCACAAAACGAGTACAACAAATTTATTGCAATTTGGACAGGACAAGGTCTGTCAGATCAGCTAGTTATACATATCTATAGATATATATAAAAATGAATGTGTGTATGTATGATCGCTATAGGCTCCTACACCGTGCAACCGATCTTAATGAAATTTTAACCATGTGCTATTTACATTCAAACTTATAACATAGGCTATTTTATTACTTTCTAAAGCCACTCCTAGATGGCGCTGTCATGGAGAGCTTCGTTGAAAATCATCGCAGAGCTTTGAGTTTTTGCATGAAGTTCCGTGGAGGTCTCCTATGATACACCTCGAAATATGTCGCCGTCGAAATATGACCGAAATTCAAAATTGCCGCAGAAATATGGTTGAATTTGCCAATTTTATTCCGATTCCAATGAAAGTGGGTATCTAGGGGTTTTTAAGGTCGCAAATAACGAATTTGTGGTCAAAACTTATAAATTCAAAATGGCCGACGAATTTGCTAATTGTGTTCCGATTCCAATGAAAATCTGTATCTGAGGTTTTTTAAGGTAGCAAATAACGACTTTATTATCAAAATTTAAATTCAAAATGGCCGCAGCAATATGGCCGGCCTGTTTGCGAATTGTATTCCGATTCCAATTAAAATCGGTATATGGGGGTTTTTAAGATAGTAAATGTATGAAAATTCATATCTCGAAAAATGGATCAATGGATGGTTTTTATTGTCTCGATCAAAATGTCAGATCCCTAATAGTTTCACATTTTGTTATTTGGAATCAAAAATACCAAAAAATTGCCTTTTTCAAACTCTCCTACTGTATACTAAAATTCATATCACCTGATTACTACTATTGGCTTTTGGGAGCAGCATAGGCGCACCGGGTCCCAACTAGTACATATATATATAAACTAAATGGTTATGGGGAATGAAAAATAAATAATGAAAATAGAAAAATTTAGATAGATAGTGCTTGATGATAGTGATGTTTTAATAATAGTTATAATAAAGGTACCATATTTTGAAAACATGTTTTTTATGTAAAATTTAATGGAGAATACGATAAAAATATGAAAAACTTGCTACGAGGTTAAGGCCGTTGCAAAAAATTGATTTAAGCAATTAAATTGTTAATAACAATATGAATTTGTTAATAATTATTATTTAAAATATTTTTTTCTCAAGATTCAGTACTTTAGTTTTAAATTGAAAAAAAAAAGTTTGTAGCTTAATTAGAACCGGAGTTATACATTTATAAAAATGAGTCTCCAAGCCAAAAAACTCGCTTTTCTCAAATTTTCAATCACTTGTATTTATCGAAAATATGTCGGAAAAAAAATCCTCGGACACGTATCTCTTATTTTTCGATATAGAAGTGAAAAAAAATTTATCCAAATCGGAGATGTGTCGGTCAATTTTCATCAAAATCCGTACGGTTTGTAAAAGAATTACCCATGTATATACGTACAAGGCTCAGCGGTAGGTTTAGTTATAAACGTTGATAGTGATTGAAATAAAATGTCTAGACTTTGAAGTTATGAATTCGAAGTAGTGAAACGAATTCCATCCAGAATTAAGGATTTGCAAGGTGGAGACATAATCTATAACTATTTTTGGAATTTTTTTCGGAGTTCAAAAAAAACGTTTCATGGACAAATTTTTACGTACATTGAAATAAGAAAGAAGGGAGTTGATTTTACACTCGTCTCCACTTCTTAGTGATTATTTGTAGTTATTTATATTTTAAAAAATTCTCAGGTTATATTTTAAAAATAATTTGTGAATTCAACACCTACCACTATGTAGACTTTATTTTAATTAGGGCTAAAACCTACACTGAAACCCTCCCCCAACAGAACGATATCTTCTACGCTTCAATTAGCATCTCTCGCCTTCACAGGTTATTTATCAACACCTTAAGCCATACATCTTTAAAAATGTTTGTTCGCATAAAAAAAACAGTTTTCAGAAAGGAAAGGGGAAGACCTTGTGAAAATTTATCCTGTTTCACACCAGGACGCTCTTTTACGTTCCCAGAAGTGAATTTTTCGGTAATTTATGAGCTTTTCAATCACCAATGATCTATTGGGGTTAATTTGGAGCGTAGTAGCTGGTTATATCTGAGTCGATACGTCTTATTTTAACATCTTAATCGCGTTAAAAGGAGCAATCCAAAAACCTACATCAACCGATCAAAATAAATTGGGGACCAGTATGTTTATCTTAAGGTGAGCACCGGCAACAGGGGATGGGGTATTTTGGGTGGCAAAAGCTCCCGGGACGGCGAAATTGCTTAATCTGGAAGAAACACACCATTCGGGTGATATATGAACTTTCATTTGGAATAATTCCACGTTCTAGAGAGAGAGAGCATTCCCATGGCCATGTCGTATTCAACACCCCTGATTCCGGTAGAAAGTAATATGGAGGGGTCGATGGAAGATGCTTTGTTATAGCTGGCATCCTAGGCTCAAGGCTCAAGGCATAGGGTCCTGGTCCCGCCCCGGCCTCTATTTACATTGGCGATTGCTTGAGATTTATCGTAAGACTTTGCAATTTGTACGGACTGTTGAAGGGAGCGTTTTGTCAAAAGTTAAGAATTATGGCTACAACCTTTTTATTAAATGGATGGCAGCCTTTCGGACAGAAGGTGAGCCTAAAGGACCCCGGTCTTCTACGAGGCATGATTGAGGAGAACAGAAAGGAAAACTGCCTGCTAAGTACTAGAGCACTTAATTAATGTCAGATATGGTAGCTCCCGGGCGGTCCGAACAGCCTGAATAATGGCTCCAGGTTCCATCGCCATTGATGGATAAAGTTCAATTTACTGCCGTGATAATATTTATAGATTTCTCAGTTCATTGATCTTTATTAATTGCGTTCGAATTTACCCACTTCGTTGGCTGACATGGCTGACATTTCCCGTAAATATTTTAATGGCTTATACCACCAACCATCCAAAAAAAAACAAAAAAATCTGCCCTCCGGGCCAAATACGATATGCTTTTATGCTGTAGCCTCCATTGTGGCTAGTGGCTGGCTTTGCTGTGATAATTTCTCCCTTTTTTTCTGCAGTGTAATCAGAGCCAAGTAATAAACAAAACACTTCCTTTTAACGCCCTGATGGAAATCTCCTGCCTTCTCCCTGTCATGAGAGAGATGAAAGGAGTCCTTTCACTGCTTTCACTGCTGCACCGTCCAACAACTGCGACGACCTCATTTATTCGAAAGCACTTAGATATAAAAAGGGCTATGACGATGCCCCGTTGTCAAGGTGCGACTACCAAGTGTAAGGAGATAAAAATAATCTTAATTAAAAATCTACCGAGGTGAAGACAGTTTTTTTTAATTGAAAGCTCTGCGCGTTGCAATACTGTTAATTACTTTGTTGGTAATTTTAATTTTTCTCAGTTCTGTAAGGATTATAGTGGATATTCGTGATGAAGAATAGTGCACCAACTTAAATATCCTCGAAGATTATGCTCTTCGTATATTTTATTTAAAGTTCTTCAACAGAAATTTAATCATTTTGACAACAAAAAAATTCATTATTTTTTTGAGCGAAAATAATAAATGAGCTCTTTACATGAGTGGAGATTAATTTAAAGTATTATTTTTTCTTTTATGCATCGTTCCACATTATCACGAGTAAAAATTAGTGAAGTAAACATCCAATCCGGAATTTAAGGATTCGGGTAGTTGCAATACTTTCTGTTGCAATAATTTGAATGATACCTTGCTGGAACCTGTACCTCGGTAGATCGATACATTTTACCAAAATAAATTTGTACAAACTGTGGTCGAAATAGTGATGCAAGGAGACTGGATCCATTAGTGACGTAGTAACGGCTAGACACGTATTATTGTGCCCTTAATTATGCAATCTGAAAACTCTACAAACTGTCATTGTGCCCCATAAAACATGCAGCTGGATTCCACTTCAATTATCCCATCAAAATCAGGTATTTCCCCTATTAACCAGAATTTCCATGTACACTCTTGAAACCGATACAAATAATTGGTGGCAGCGGTGAAATCATTTGTGTAAAAATCCAGTGCCTTCAACGGGAAACAGAAGAAATAATTGCTACACTCTTGCCGTCCGAACGCAAAACATCGTTGTGAGAGTGTTGCCTTAAGTCCAGGAACATCAATTCGGCATCTACAAGATGTCACTGTTTGATGCGAATTTTGGGCTGGAGACTTCATCGGAACATTCTTCTTCGGAAATGTGGAGGCTAACAACAACAGTGACAGTTTAGGGTTTTCGATATCGCGAGATGATAATTCGGTTTATTGTGCATAAATTGCAAGCTATGAATGTAGACGACATGTGAGTTCAACAAAATGGTATCACATGCCATACAACCCGAGAAACTATTTTATATACTTTGACAGATTCTAGTGAAAATTGCAGTCATTTTTGAAGCGCGTTGTTTGGTAGTAGTTTGTGTCATCACTCGGTTTCAGTGTTTTTGTAAAATTGGCAATCTTGCCGCAATTAAATACTTCCATTTTACAAGCCTGAACACCTGTGCAATTTAATATCGAATTAGGTGCAGGTTTTGGAGCCTTTACCCAATCATTTTTCACCGTGGAAAGATGGACAGCTAAATTTAAACGCACCAGATGAGCGTTCAGAATGGCCAAGAACTGCGACCACCACCGTTAACATCGAAAATATTACCCAAGTGGAACTGGGCGACTGTTGAATCAACCCTTGTCGAGAGCAAAGGATATGAGCATATCGAAAAAACATGTTTGTCATATATTGACTGAAAAATTGGATATGCGTAATAGTCCAGGGAATCTAGGAATGACTCAATGATAAAGTCCGAAAGCATGCTATCGAGATGCAAAAAAGAGAAAGAGAAAAAGAGAGAGAAGAAAAAATTCTAAAAAAGATAGCGTTTTCTGCATCCTTCCAGCTGGTGTAGA
The DNA here is from genome assembly GCA_963855945.1 of Thereva nobilitata. Classification (NCBI taxonomy): domain Eukaryota; kingdom Metazoa; phylum Arthropoda; class Insecta; order Diptera; family Therevidae; genus Thereva; species Thereva nobilitata. Next base: position 38,047,546 of record OY979696.1, read on the forward strand.
ACATAACCTAAAAAAACGAACGAAAAAGGATTTTTTCGCATTTATAAAAAAAACAAAGCAATATACAAAAAGAGAGAATAAAAATACCTATCGAATGACACTTGTTATAGCCAGAGCAAATCGCGAAATTGCAACGAAAATCGTCGTTTTTTGTTTTCGCTGTGAACGGTTCAATTTTTATTATAATTAATTGTAACTGTTACCTCTGCCAAGTAGATAATGAGTATTTTTGAAAAATTGAAAAAAATTTAAAATTGCGTCTTTTAGGGCGAATTTTCGGAAAAATGGCCTTTTTTTAAATCGGTCATTGCCCAGGATTGGGATGGCCTAGAGACACAATCCGGGGCTTAAATTCTTCATAAAGGATTGCACGATCATGTGTCGTAAGAAAAAATTTTGTTTAATCTCTTTATAACCTCAAATAAAATGAATAAAAATCAAGTTGTTACATTGCAAGGGGAACTGCATATAAATTGTTATTTACTTACTTGTTACATTGTAAGCGACACTGTATTGTTACCGTTTTTACATACTTAGATGTAATGATTGTAATTTTAATTTTTGTCATGAAATTTACTTTTTTCGTTACCACCAAATATGGCATGGTAATAATATCTAATGAGTGGGGCTGGAAAATTGTAAATGGTATCTTAAGTTAGTTCTCTTGGTAAAAAAACTTCTAAAAGTTTTAGATTTAGAAAGTTGGCCCGTTTGGTCCTTTTCCGTCGTTGCTTTTGTTGAGCGTTAGAATATAGTCCCAAACTCGGCCAGAGATAAGTTGCAGTCGCACAGTGTTGTCACACTTCTTTCGCTTCTCCCCACTCACTGTTTCGTTTCGCTCGAGTTGTGCGACCGCGACTGATTTTATCGACTTTCAATCCAAATTACTCGAAAACTTGACGTCAGAATCAATTTTTTTTAGAACGATTCGTCAACAATCCTACAATAATATGTTAGTTTTTCAAATAAAGTTTAAATGCGGTTTTTTATCAGTGATGAAAAATGTAAAAAAAAATGCCTCTTCAGAAGCATTTCTCCATAATGCCCATGCAATCGAATCGAAACTTTGATATCATCAAATATCTCAGTTTCTGTACGTCAGATCGTCCTGAAATTTCACACACACATGAGGGACGTTGTTTCGAACAAACATGCCAAATTTCAAATTCTTTTTATTCTCTACAACTTTCTAATTTAACTTCTTTTGTATATTGCTTTGTTTTTTTTATAAATGCGAAAAACCCCTTTTTCGACTGTTTTCGATTTTTTTAGGTTATGTTCTGCACCAGCTGGAAAGATGCAAAAAACTCTATCTTTCTTAGAATTTTTTCTTCTACCCGACCACATTTTTTGCATTTCGATAGCATGGATTATGTGTTTTTTCGTACAATCCCTGGACTATAAGCTATCCGCGCGTTGAGAGGCACACTTGCACACTTTCAGAATCAAAAACGCATTCGAATGGGCCAACGCACACTGCGCATAGTTATGGCACATAAAACCGGTTTTATAGAAGAGAGAGGGAAGGGAAGGAAAGAACTTAACGAAACAATTTTCACGCAAAATCAAAAGCGTGAAAACTAACACATGCATATTATACTTCTTCTTATGTCAAATCTTCTTCTTTCTGAGCTCAGCATTTTCCCTCTGAAATTCTTGAATTATTCGCTTTTTGTTCATCAACCTGTTCAAGTGGTCTGAAAAGTTTGTTTTTTTTGTGAACATATTGAAAAGAGTGATATTAAGAACTTTTTGTGGCGTTTTTCTCTTTGTCAACGAAATGAAAGCTATGACAACTAATTTTCATATGCACAAATACATTTAAAATTTCCTGTAAAGATTCAAGGTTACTACACAAGATGCTATTACCCCGTCTGCGTTCCGAGGGGTGTAGTAAAACCGGTTTTATGTGCCATAACTATGATCTGGTGTGCGTTGGCCCAATGAACATTCCCAAGGCCCTGTTGGAGCAGTTAAGGGGATAGAATCAGACTTTTGGATTTTCCACCGCACTCCTGCGTTGGCACAACAATCGAAAAAGTGGACAGTAAAGAGTTAAATTGCTTAGGAAAAAGCGAAGATTGTTGCATAGACCGAGAAGGTGATGACCCCTGCTACTTGGGGTAGTCATGGAATTCAAGGGTATACTAGGCGTAATTTCTCGACAAGCTGAACGCATATATTCAGAAAAAAAGGAGAAAGTACTGTTCCATCAAGATAACACACTTTTGTGGCATTATGGAAAGGCCAGGTGGATTGCACTGGATACCTGTGCTATCTCTGGGACGACATTCCCCACTTATAACAAAGAAAGAACGATAGGTTTCCTAAATAGATACCAACGAGATATCGCCAGAATTACAGCAACCATCACGGGACATTGGCTCATAGGGGACCACGATGCCAAGCTCGGTGACTTCAAAAATCCCTCCAACTACTGCCCAATAAAAATTACTTCTATTCTCTCCAAAATCATGGTGACGAAAATCAACAAAAAGCCAATGAGGTACCGGGGATCTAACCAATTCTTAAATGACAAACAGTACGGCTTTAGACCAAAACAGTCCATTGGGTGCCTTTTAATGTGTCAAACAGAACCCCTCAATTAAAATTTGCATCGATTTGCTTAGTCAGATCAGCAGAGTCCATCGATATATTCTTCAACATCCTTCCTGCTCCTCATAACCCCAAAACTTATTCTAATCTCGTATTAAGCTATTCCTGTATTTCGCGACAATGCATAACTTCCTTTCCTAAAATTTTGAACTCCTATTCTTTGTCAAAATTAAACTATGATACTAGGTCAGTAAAGTGTACTCCCATGCAAAGAAATGTCGCTACTCTTTGATACTAATAAATATCTCAAAATTTTTATTGATCCGCGATGAAACCAAAAAATTAACATAGCAAAAAGGCAACTCCATTCTCATAACCATAATCCGTTCGCCATCTTTCGTTTAGCGGCAAACAAAACTTTTCCCGATGTTATAACAAAGCGAACATGTTATATACGAGAATGTTCATTAATAAACACCAACACACAACTTCCCGGTGAATTTGTGCAATGCAATCTGACCTACGACAGAGATGTATGTACAAAACAAAAAATATTAATCGAAAACCGGAAAAGGTACACAGAGCCACCAAAGACATGCCCATCGTGCGAAGACAATGCCCTATTATCAGTGTTGAATCCACACAAATCTAATCATATCCTGTTCCACAATCCACACACACCTCTAATCACAGAGCGGAAACGAGAAATGTTCGTGGCACCCACAGTAAAGGTGTATATATAAAGATCAAATGCGAAAAAAAAGACAAGAAAAACACACCCCCGCGACCAGGTTTTATTGAGGCAACGTCGAAGCCAACAAATGCCAGTTCAGTTGCTTACAACTTACGTGACCAGGTAAATTGTTTCACCGATGGAACTGGCGGATTGTTCTTGATAAACAGTGGCGAATGGGTTCACACGCGGCGGAGATAAACAACGATATCCGTATACAAGTTGGCTTTCGGGCTTAGAATGGATATCAGCCGAGGCCTGTTTATCATGTCTCAGTATCTCTCTCCCCCAGGACAGGTACGAATCCGACTGGAGTCTATCCGTTGGCAAGTTAATGGTGCAAATTCCCACAGTAGCAGCAGCCAGCGACTGATGAAAAGTGAAAATAGCCGCTCATTAACGTTAGCTGAAGTTCGCTGAAGTATTGGACACAAACGCACAGAGAGCAACGAAGTTCTATGAATAGTTGGATTAGGTGTCTCTTGATCTGCATTTCAGCTGCACGTTATTGAATCCTCTTGGCTCCTGGCACTTGCAGATAAATTTGCAAAACAATGAAACTTTATGCCTAGTATCCATCGTAGCTATGCACCATGCGGTCTACGAATTATCGAACTTCGATCATTATGAGAACCTTGTGGATTCCGGTTCAGATGCCGTAGCCGCTATATATGCATTGAGCTTAGCATCAATGGGCATGCCGTGGATTGTAAAGTTAGCGGCGGTGGTGGTGGGTATCTGTTGGCCCTTTCACAACTTGAATGAGGAAATATTGAATTTGCAAGGATATGAATACAAATCGGCCCTGAGGGCATGCTCGAGCAGCATGCTCCAGATTTCAGTATTGAACTTCTAATGGAAGGGATGTTTGCCTCCTCCGGAAATTTGAGGACATGTTTTCTTCTTAAATTCTTCAAATTATTGCTGAATCTCGGGAAACACTCTGAAGGGATTATGGAGAGAATTCAGTATTATGAGAATGTTTTTATGAACTCCAATGTTACTCCGTGAAATGCCGCAACGAACGAATCTTGTGAATGATTGTACAGAATATGACTAGAATATTATTTGTAACAGACGGTATCGATCGAAAATGGATAATCTCCAAGAAAACATTGTCTGGAGTCAAAATTGCGTAATCGGTTTTGCATAACAGTTTTTATTACATGAAAGTTTCTGAATCCGTTTTTTCAAGAAAAGTAATTAAACAGGATCAGACTTTTATCCTACAGCCTTCTATAGAATTTTGTCTGTGCATTAAAGCAGCGCAGACAAATGTCAGTGCGTAATGGCCGTCCACACGACACAAACTTTATTCCCTCTAACTTTTTCCCATAGAACTTTATCTGTGAAACAAAGGAAAGACCCTGGAAAATGTGTCTGTGTGGTGTGGATCCACCGTTCTACAGAACACAATTTCTACAGAATTTGGTCTAGGCAGCAGTACTCTGGAAGTATGCATGTATGTCTGTTAGTTTATCTGACAGTGGAGTCTGCAGTAACGAAAAGTATGCACAGACATTCCGTCCATATGCTTGTGGGAACTTTTTCATTCAAAAAGACAAAAGTCTTTATCGTATGAACCCACCATTATGTGTGGAACAGGACATTTGTTAAATGACCTCCTCAGCTTTTTTTGACGAAATTTTCAATCACATTTTTTCATAAATATGGCTGACTGTGTTACAGCGTCTAAAGACGGCCAATTCTCGCAGTGTTGCCAGACCCACTGGAAGTAATTTCCCCAAACTTTGTGTCAAAATTCCCCAAAATTGTACCTTTCCAACAAATTTTCCCCATTTTTAAAATATGACTGCAATTATAAATTACAATGAATATTATTGTCAATTCGTTTAAATCAATCAATTAAATAAAGTCTATACAACCAATAGTTAAAATGCACAAAAATTAATAAGATATGAAAAATACTACTCTAGAAATCTTTTCTGGCTCACACTGAATTACTGGCTGGACTGGCTCACACTGAATCAGCGTTGCCAACTCTTTTTTCTCTCGAGACCGAATCTAGACTTTTAAAACCACCAGAAAACCACTAAACAATTTTCCTCCGCCAAAAGTAACTAGATATTCCAGTAAATGTAAAGTTCTTCAAATTTCAAGTTTGAAAGGCGCTGTTTAAGCGGAAATACTCAAACTAAATCAAAAAAATAATAGAATCAGCATTAGCCAGCACTCCAAGGGTATACACGGCTCTAATAACGCATCTTGTGGGCTTAACTGGTTAATCGGTGTACCAAAGCTCCACTAAGTTTGGGTCTTTACCCAGCGGACGGCACATCACATTGTTGGCCTGGTAGTCTGGCACTGGCGGCGTCACAGCCCTTGTCAGCTGGTTAGCGGGATTCACCATTTTCAGGAGGCTTAAAACTCCAACGACGATATCTCCCGCTAACCCGGTAGGTTGGCCCTGAACTTTTTTCTATTCTTCGAACTAAGCTTCCCACTAGGCATTGCAGCTGACGTGAACGACTTTAATATAAAGCGTGAGACCTGAATTTAGATTTTCACTTATTCTTGACAATGTTCATGCTGCTAAAGCGTTTCAACATCGGTGTTCGAATGTGGCAATATTAGTAATTAAATAGCAGAAGTGGCCAGCCAATTATTCAGAACGAGATACTCCTGGTGCGTCTTGAAACTGCTGAACTTCATACAAAAAATTTGTTGGTATTTTTGGTTTCATTCCACTTCAGAAGATAGATTTGACGCCACTGTTCATCAACTTTGGCAATAAATTCTTGGTTTTTATTTAAGTGAATCATTAGGTCAGTAGTAGTTGATGTCTTGTTATGGTTTAGTCCATGGCCAACACTAATTTAGAACACTTGTATACTTTCCTCTTACCACCAAAAACCCCACTAGCCACTAGATACGATTTTTTCCCACTAAAGGCAAGTCGAGACCACCAGTTCTAGTGATAAAACCACTAAGTTGGCAACGCTGTACTGAATTAAAAAGGGTTTCTGTGAAAAAACTAACGAATCCAATTTTATGAAAACGTAAGCCCAATTTCGAAAAACACAAGTTCGATCGGTAATAACAACAGTTCTGGTCTGTCGTTTTTCAGCTCTCGATAAACTTTTACTGACGGTTTTCTATTAAAAATGTACTAAATTTGAGAATTTCATGTTTCTTTATGCAAATAATTGCATTCTTTATTTTTAAATACATATTTCTTGGTTCGAATTGTATCAGCGCAGAGCATAATAAGCAAAAAATGGATTTAAATCTCTGAATCAATGTTTCCCCAATGTTTTCCCCACTAAATTGGTTTCCCCAATTTTTCGCACGGGCATAAGAATTTCCCCAATTGGGGAAAAAACCCCAATCTGGCAACACTGAATTCTCGTCTTCTCGTTTGGGCGACGGATGAGTATCTCATACAATAATCCTATAGTTTCACATTATGTGAGGAAAGTGGCACTCTCCTTTTGAAATCACACGTCTTCTTCTTGGATAAACATGTGTCGATGCTTTGACACAATCGACCTAGTCTCGTAAAATTTCAATTACTTTCTTCACAGTTGATACACTTAGAGCATTTTGTCTACTAAGAAATGGTCGCAAGTTTCGAATAGGTACAGCCAGACTTTCTCCATTTTTGGATTGCCAGAACAAATTTTCAAATTGGCGCTAAATTCAAGTTCCACTCTTATTGGAACAAATTTTATTAAATAAATTATTAAGAACGCATAACTGAGATTCCTGGTTAGCCTTATGATTTCAAACAGTATCGCAGCCAAACGTCGCGTGCGATAGTCTTATTATTGGGCCAAGCTACACTGTGCCTTAAGACGCTCCCCGTAAACCGGTTTTCGTTTCGTTATTTTGTGCTTCACGGGGTCGCATTCGGCTCGACATAATTCTGTATCTTACATGAGGGTTGTATGTGTGTGTAGAGCACTCTGATCTGCTTTTAAATGTCAGGTAAATTATGTGACAATTCGATATTTTAACGTTGAAAGTGAAGCGAGAATAAAGAATTAGTTTCAAAACGAATTTTTTTTGGGCAAACAAATTAATTAGTAAAAACGTATTTTCCATTTTAAACCAAACTCTTTCGATGTTTACAAAAATGACAACTAATATAATTTCAATTATGAAATTTCCAAACCGAAAAAAAAGAAGGCAACAAAGTATGCTATGTATTAGTGTCCAACCATTGGTTCAACCAGCAAATTTTAGGGTGAACATTTTTTCGTCAAGTTTCGTTAGGTTCTGCTTTCTTTCCCCTTTCTTACCTCGTCTCTCTCCCATAAAACCGGTTTCACTGTACGTCTCGCGACTCCGTGTAGCACCCTACATTCCCTTAAGCTGGATCCAGCTTTTCGGGGGGGGGGGGGGGGTAATGTTTTAAAACTGATTTTTTTTAATTTTTTTTTTGAATGTACAACATGTCGAGAGTATTGTGTCAAAATTTCAAGTAAATCGGAGCAAAACTAACGAAGATACAGCCTTTCAAGTGACCGTGCTCGATTTTTATACCTGCCTGGCAGCTGCGCAACGCGTCTACCTGAAAGCTGCTTTAAGTCCCTTTGTATTCTCCAAATTAATTTCAACTTTTAAACTGACCTTATATATTGTATATTTCCGGTATATCGTATATAAATCAGTTTACAAGCACACTTTCTGCCGAGCGGTTTTATACTGTGCTGTGTGTTTAATTTTGGATGGTCGAGTATAAAAAACTTTAAATCGATTTTCTCGCAAACTTCATTTTTAAAGTTCGTGAACATTAGAACTCAAAATCTACTTGACCTATCCTTTTGAATTTTTAGACACTATTTCTACACATAAATCAACAGGTAGGTAATTAGGAAGAGTTTATTTTTTACCATTTTTTAATAACAAATTAACCGAAATTTTTTAGCGCAAATCGCGTTTTTCACTTCCAAATGCTGCCAAATGTAAGAAAAACGAAAAAAAACTCTCTCTGATTACCTTTCGATTTTTTTTTGCTTCTGATGATCCGGTAACGAGTAATAGTGTTCACCGCATAACAACTTTTTTTCGAGGCGCCTCCGGAGATTCGCTGTCACGCACTTATTTATTGATATTTTTAATTGAAATTTTTTCCAAAGATACTTCAGATGTTATACTATAACGTGTATTTGAAATAAATAAACCAACGTTATTCATATCTCCAAACAAAAATCATGAAAATATGCCTTTTTTTCGTCTTTAAAACCTTCATACAACTCGCCTTTGCATCTCCTTCGCCATACTCTCTCGTTGGGCCTATTATGCATCTGAGAACTTTCTCTTAAACCTATTGGCTACCTCTTGCTCTTCTTCTGTCCTTTTTGTAACTTTAGACTCAAGGTAGACTGTTTTATCGACTACTTCTAGGTGATAGTTATATTTCTTCCCATTCTAAATCTTCCAGCTTTGGACTGTTGCATCACCTTTATTTTCTCTTCGTTGATGTTCAGGCCTATGTCCTTTGCCGCCTCTTTTAATTCGACATAAACTTCTTTTGCTGCCAAAAAGGACCTTCACACTATGTTCACTTCATACGCATAACCAAGTAATTGTTCAGACTGTGTTGCTGTTGATGCACTTCTCTGGACTGAAGTTTTCCTTATCACCCATTCTCTAGCCAGGGTGAAAAACATTGGGGCCAGTCCAATTCCTTGTCTAAGGACCTTGACCGGTTTTATGAATGTTGGTAAGAAGTAACCAGCAAGCTTTTCCGGTGGCATGTCGATGAATGGTTGACTAACCAAATTCAAGCTTCGTTCTTCAATGGTTACGGTGATGTTTTGTTCCACCAGGGCTCACAGGGCTTCCTCGTCAAGCTCCACACTTCTTCCAGAACCAGCCTCATCTTGTAAGCTGTAATTTCCGGTTCGGAATTCTAGAACCAACGTTGGCACTGGCTCACGCTTATTTTTCCTTCTCCACACAGTACATTAACATTAAAACATATTGATAAAGTTCTCCCTATTTTCCCCTCGTTATTCACCGTGGCAAGTTTTCATTTAATAATATACATTGTTCCGGTTTCCCGCTAATTTGTCATGTTTGCTCATCCCTACTTTCTTCTTGCTACACCACATCCGATTCACCCATTTTCCTCCCATTCAAACAAAACCATTTGGCAAAATGTGCCGTCACAATAACCAATTTCCCCGAAACATTTGATTTAATCACCGAAAATCCCTTGTCACGAAATTTGTCACCAATCTGCACGTCTATTAAAAACGTGAATTCGAATGAGGTTTCGTGAGAAATTACACAGGCAAAGACAAATCGCCATAATTATCAGATAATAATTCTCCATCACTGACACTGACACTATTTTCCTGGACAGACATGCCAGAGAGAGAGAGAGCAGAAGCCAGACGAAAAACAATAGGTCGACAATACATCATTACTCTCGCTTGATAGGCCGAAATGAGTAATTGTCGGCCGTTATAGTGACGGTCCGGTCACCCCGGGCACAGCTTTCAATATGATAAATTTTTTTCCCTCTAGAAATTTTCGATTTAATAAAAATTAATTTGCCATTGTCAAGCAGAGCTCAAGCCTCCTTGGCGCACCGGGAAATAAAGGAGCCCCGTAGGATAGAAGAAGAGCGCCCGGACGGAGTCTCCCGTCTGCATTAGCAGGACTCAAGGACGACTCTGTCGTCCTTGTTGCTAGCAGCCTCCTTGCTGTTGCTTCTGTTATTTTTGCTGCTTTTTCGCTGTTGTTGTTGTTCGTGGTGCTTTCCTGGTAATTCATGCCCGGTAGGTATCCTTGCAGGAAGAGTATTTTAATTATTCTTTAATTTATAGCCGCTTTTAAGTCACAGTCAATAAATTACAAGGAAAATGCGGGCCTCAGCGAGCTGATACGGAAGGGGAATCCCATGTAAGCTTATTAATTTCTGTGTGTCATGTTTTGCTTGTACTTAATCTGTAAGTCTGTAAAGCGCTCCCGTTGTTCTTTTGCTGGTTTATAATGCATTTTGTTCCAGTCTCTGAGTTTCATTTTCTTTTTAAAGTCTATGCTTGTGATAACATGCCACGGTAAAGTCCTAAAATAAATTCAGTTAATGTGGAAGAAACTCCACGATTTTTATTCCATATATGCCGGTATATTGCGTTTCGTATAGTGACTTTGAATGGAAGTTTCTCGAACTGCAATTTATAGGAGATTATAAAGTGGTTTTATCCAATAACAGTTCCAATCATTAAGCATATGATGGGTTCAATGTTTATGCCTGTTGTTATTTTTAATGTTAAGTAGTTGATCCCTGCTCTTATCATGAATTGTTATAGCCCATGTATGTTTATAAAACGACATAATTTTTAGTTATTGTTTAATGAATATTTGAGCACAGAATACATTTTTTGTGGCCTGGAAAAAATTTATTTTGTAATCTTTATAAAAGGAACAGGGTAACAACTTGTTTGGGGGCTTAGGTTTTATTAGGTCTTTCATTTGAGCCGTTGACTAAAATCTGTCTTTCCGCTGTAAGAATGTTAACTGTGTCTATCTCAGTGTATTAAACCAAAATCCAATGACGGTTTAATTAGTGTATAAACATGATGAAAACTCGGTATAGGCTAAAAATTCAAAAGGAGGTATGCCGAAGCAAAAGCTTTTTTGTAATGAGACGTGCGGTGTTGCAAAATGTAGAGAGTTTCGGGCTTTAGTAGAAGCCCATATGCTTGAGCTTTTGACTTTAGAGACCAGGAAAACTGTAATCACGCAAATAAGAATATATATATAATATATAGATTGCGAGTTAAATAAAAAAATATAATAGCGTGAAACTACACAAAAGCTACTTTCGCTTCAATAGCAAGCTTCCTTTTATATTTTGAGACATTCAGGCGTTCTCCAAATGATCTATCCCGACTAGAGTGTTGCCAGATCATTAGTGAGTTTCTCCCCTAAGTGCCCTAGAAATAGCTCTATATTCCCCTAAATCTCGTTACTACTCCCCTAAAATTTGGAAACGTATACTTACTAACCCATACGAGTTATGTTGGGTCCCATATTATAATATGAGTTCGTAATAAATCTCAGCGGTTCATTTAATTTCTTTTCCAATTATTGATTATTAATATACATACTGATAGTAATATGTAGCATGTTTCCAAATAATAAGTCACTTTAGTCAAAGCTGCATATGTTGATATCTTTGGTGCGAAGAAATAATCGTATCGTATTTTAGTTTAAACAAATAACATTTCAATTATTATTCGATAAACCTACATAGTGTGTTCGTTGACGGCTTAAAAAGTTCAGAGCAGCGCAGAGCAGCTCATTGAGGTAGATTATACGCTCCAACACTTCATCCATCACATCACTCAAAAAGCAGGTGCCTATATGTCTACAATATTCTGAAAGAAATCGTTTTATTTTTTTACAAAAAGGTAGGAAATGAACAATAAAAAACAAATTGAAAAAACCTTGTCGATCAATTCTGAACCGATTGCTTAGAGAACTTCAGGATACACTGTGTTCAATATTCTTCCATTTGGGGCTAAGATGTGAAGAGTTTCAGATTTTCCAACTCTTGAACAACCTACTTACTTCTGACCGGGAAATGAAAGTTGTGATCATAGATTCGTTATTTGCTACCTTAAAAAGGCCCATATACCGATTTTCCATTTAAATCGGAGCACAATTGGCAAATTCAACCATATTTGGGCGGCCATTTTGAATTTCATTTTGAAAGTAAACAATAAAATTCTTTGATTTTACATCTACGTCATGGTATATTTCTTTTTTCATAATAAACAATATTTTCGCTATCATCGGTTTTTTTGTCATGGCAGCAAACTTACAGACGTATTCACGTCAAAACCGGTTTTTGTCGTCCTCACGTCTTTCACACTACACAAGCATAAATTCGCTTCTCCGCGGTCTGCAAAAACTATGACAGCTTTTGAATTGAAATATACAATACATTGAAATATACAATCGCTATAGGAAAAAGATGCAGAAAAGTGAGTATAATGTGTAATATCTGAATCATTCACAAACAGTTTTTGTGATGGATGAAGTGTTGGATCGTGTAATCAACCTAATTTGGGAGCAGCTGGCACATTGATGTCAGAGCAGAAAATATCAGAAAATATCAACAATCTCAAAGCACACTTTTCTGCTCAACTTTGCTCAAAATCCGGTTTTAGAAGTTAGATACGAATGTCAATTGTTATTTTTTAAAAATTAATGTTTATTTTTTAAGTATTCAAGTATTTTCCGAATAAATCATTCATAAATCAATTTCCCGATTTTTCGTATATTCGATTTGACAACTGTCAAAAGAAAAAGAAGAAGAAGAATTTTGCTACTGTGCCTGCTCCTATAAATTTGGTGGAGCAGAAAGTGAGAATTCACTACTCAGAGCAGGCTCAAAGAACACAGAGCAGGGCAATTGAGAGCAGAAAAGAGCTGTCAAAAAGTCTCATTGAACACAAATTGATGATTTTTTCTGCAGTCATCGAACACACCAAGTGCATCCCTTGAAACTGGTCACTAGATATGACATTGGGAAAGGTCGGCCCATACATGTACATATGTATAGCTTTTTCAATAAATATTTTAATCAATTTCGTCAAGGATTTCGAAAACAAGATCACTTTTGAAAACATTTTCGGAAGAAAACAGATTCGATGGCTCAAAGTTAGACTTTTTTCGAGTGAAAACAAACCGTATTCGCAGCGCGCGCAGCTTTTCTTTAACAATATTTTGCAATGAAAAATGCCCTCTCAACTGAGGCATTTGACAATGGCAACGACAACAAAGCGGTTGCAAGTTTGCAAATACGCTTATATCTAGGCTCATCCCCAGCATCTACTTCTTTTACTTCTTCAAGAACTTTCATCCAGAACTCGTCTGTACATTTTTTATTTTAAAACGATGAAGAAGGTTCTATTTCTTGATCATTTCATTAACATCGATACAAACGTTTTTCAATTCCGAGGCCAAATCTTTTATGTCGGATTTTATCTGCGCTGAAGCTGTGGGAGTGAAAGAGAACTAAACGAAGCTGTTCTTGGGTACCATTTTTTTGCATTTCTTCCGTTAGTTTGATCAAAAGATCCCTGCATCGTTGTTTGACTGAAATTTTTACTAAATTTATTGATATCATAGCCATAGTCGATGCATTCGACCGGCGTCAAGCAGTTACGAAATGGAAATTCACTGAACGAGTTTCTGTTGATTATTTTAAATTATTTGTGGAACAACTATTATTTTCTAAGTTGTCTCGATTAAATCAAGAATATACGTAAAAATTGCATTCCCCTAGAAACTCCCCTGACGATTTCTCTCCCCTGAAATTCCCCTGGCGAACTCAAATTCCCCTAAATTTAGGGGAGATTCCCCTAATCTGGCAACACTGCCCGACTAGAACCTCTAAGGTGCATCCTTAATGTAGCATGAAGGCCTCTTGTGGCAAATGAGGGCCATGCCGATAGAAAGATTTCTCCCTAGGTCGCAGCGATACTGAAGTGCTTTATGAGTTTCTCATAAGTGTCTTATGAGGCCAACCTAAGCCATGTATAACCATTACAAATGAACTGGGGATATCCCACCATCTGCCTTATGGCCCTATCAACACCCCTCCAAAATTCTAGTCGGGGTCACTGTCACTGCTGGCAGTAAATAATTCTAATTCTTGGCAGCATCACCCAAGAAGAATTCCACTACATCATCAAGCCCTTTTTACAACGTTGTAGGTAGGCATTGATCAAAGCACTGTCCCCAACTAAAAAAAATACCTTACCAAAGGATTTCCCGCGGGTCACAATGAGGGGGACAAACACAATTTCCTAACTGCCGAACAGAACATTCAGTGATACCGAGAGAGACCAAATGACTCCTACAATTTTTATTGTCATAAAAATAACAAGAAAGCAGAAAAACACAGTATCAAATTATAAATTAGCCCTAATTGACAACTAGATGACAGATGTAATCAGAACATGAGCGTAAAAGTGAGGGAGCTTCAGTTTATGGAAGGTTTGGCATCGGGGAAGATAAAATTAAATTTAATGCACAAGAGGTATTTTTGTGGAAATTGTCGGTGACGGTTTCACTTTGAACGCTGTAATCCTCTGCGTACGCTCTTCTTCTTAACTTACTTCTCCGCATTCTATCGCGGTTCTTAGAAACTAGTTAACTCCAGCTTATATAGAAAAAAGTGATACTAACAACTCTTTCTACTAACCCTTAAAAGGAATAACATACCATACGTCTACCCAAAACCATAGACAACAATCAATAAGACATTTATGGAATATGTATGTAACTCAAATGACCAACAGTATGAGTTTAGACAAGAAATAAATTTATACTTATAGCATTTGGTGATCTACGCAGATGGTTGATGGTCTTATTTGAAATACCAACATGCCAGTTAATACCATGCACCATAATGAAGCCTTGATTTGTAGAAACTTTTCGTAAATAAGCGGCACCTACTCGGTGCAAATTTTACATACAAAATGTTCACTTTGATAGCGCTATCTATTTATTGAAGATAATCAATTATATAGACAAAAAAATTTATTCAATAACTTTGTTAAAAAATAATTACTATTACAATTGACCTAATCAGTATCATTTTATATTTTTCCAGATATCGCCGATGTACGACAAATCGAAGAAAACTTGGAGTCAACGTCTCAAAATTTCAAAATCTGATAAACCTCCGCCACCACCAATTACCGAATTTCCAGATTTCCCCGTAAGCGGACTATCACGCTCAATGAAGTATGCAGAACCATGGCTATATGGAACGGTTCGAGGCATACCAGCCCGACCGGTCCATGGCCACGCCATATTTGCCCCCATGCCAGCTGAGGTGGCAGTTGTTGTATGTTCTTGCCCTGAATATTTAAGTGGAACAAAACGGGACGTCAAGAAAGCAAGCATTTGTAAGAAATGCAAGGGTTCACGCCTGCCCTGGGCACCAATTGGCGGTACAGTACGGATTCGGCCTACGACTGCACCTATCGTGCATAAAACACGTGGGAGCGCCGGTACAATGCGGCTACCATCAACATCGAACGTTAAGTCACGACCATCAATTCTCGATCCACAGAATGACCCGTATGACTTGATGAGAAGATCGCGCCTGCTGTCCCCAGAGCCCAAACCTGTAAAGTCTAGTGATAAAAGTCTTCGTAATAGAGCCAAAAGTACAAGCCCAAATCGGGGCAGGAGTCGCAATAGAATCATAACTAGTCCTCCTACACCTGAGGAGACAGTCTCCAGTAATAGTCGCAGCCGAAGTGCCAGTCGAAGTAAGCAACAACGTTGGCTAGACAGTCTCGAGCCTGATCCCGGGGGACGTCGCTCAATTTTGCATTGTGACGTTAATCCTTATGATTTGATCTCAAGAACACCTCCAGCACACAACAATGAGTTCGCCCCTGATCATGATGACATTTTTGACTCCAAAACACTCCAGGACACCCTCCGCAGGAGCAGCAAGAAAAGCAACTACAAGAATATTCAGGAAATCGCTGGCCAACGGATAAGCTTAGGGGGAACGTCTTCATCAGCGCTAATTACCCAAGACGGTGATGATTTTACGTATGATAATGTCAATTCCGCCAGCAGTAAAAAAGACAATAACGGCAAAAAGCAAAGCCATCACCAACAGAGGGACTTCCAGCAGGGGCGAAAAAATGGGGGGAAACAATCCTCTACAGAATTATCTCAGCCCAAACGTCCCCCACGTCGTAAGCATGACGCCAGCTCTGCGGACGAGAGTAATGATGTGCCTGAAGCTAGTACAAAAGCTGGAAATGATTGCTCCCTAACGGCAGCTACTTTGTCGCATATCTCGTCAGATCTCGTGGCTAGTCAGAAGCACGGAATTAAATCCATCCTTAAGAGGCCTTCATCCGTGACCTCCTCCGTGTCATCCTGCAGTGATACCGATGCCAAATATTCTAGCGACACCAAGAACGACACAGTCGCTACCAGCGATAAAGTTTCTGCTGCGGGTCCTCCTGTCAAAATGGAGACAAGGGGTTGCGATAAAGCTGGTACCCAGTTCTATCTACCACTCCCACAAACTCGTAAAAAAGTTCAGTTTATGGTTGAAGACAAAATTATCCACGACGACGAAAATGAAGACAATGACGCTCCCAGGGAATCAACGGGAGCCCGAGATGAAGGATTGAAGCCCAATTACGGCTCCGTTCGGGAGCAGCATAAGAAGCAACAAGAAATCCTTGAATTATTGCAGCAAGGATCGAGTGACAGTAAAACGCCTGAAACTGAATTGCGGGACGAAGTAATGAAATGCTCGTCCAAGATTGTGGTTAGCGGGGAACCCACACCAGAAGCCCCACATGTGGAGCTGCAATTAACTGACAACAGCAGTTGCCCTGGAGCAGTTTATCCGCGGGACAGTAAGCCTAGTCTCTCAAAGGAGCCACCACAGTCGCCTGAGGAGGAGAACAAACCAGGTAGGTCCAGTGTTGTTGTACTTAGTTATCTGCAATTTCTTGTTGGTTTATTCTGTTTCACTATAGGAACATCTTCGATTTGTAAATACCGTTATTGACTGTCGTAAACTATTTTATAGCAAATAAAATTTTTATTATCTTAAATTGTTGCCAGTTACACAAACGCTTCTTACCTATAAAATGGTTTCTGATTGCGTTTCTGATAGTTTTAACAACTGAAAATGCATTTCCTGGTATTAGTTGAGTTCTTATATAAGTTTCCATTTTGTTCAAGTTTAATTGCAATTTTTTGTGCAATTAGTTGAGGAGTCAAGTTGTTGATAGTAACTGATCATCAAGACTATGTGTACATATTCACTTAAAGCAATTCTTGAGAAATACCTAATGCAGCGAAAGATAATGTAATAACACCTTCAGGGCGTAAATAACTCTTGTCTTGTAATTAACTTTTTGATTTTATGGGTCAGATGATATTTTCTTCACCTTTGGCGGTAATTTGTAACGCAATTCTGGCTTTAGTGATCGTGTACTGACGATCGGTTAGCGAAGGGAACGTAAAATTAGTGCAAGGATTTATGATAGACAAAATACATTAAAGAATTTTCATGGGTTTAATAGGAGGCAACACGACTTTGAAGGTCTATAAATTAAGACAGAAAATATGAAGTGATGCTTTTAGTTTCTTCAAATATACGATCGTTTAGTTTTTGAAAACTAATAACTTTTGGTAGTATGAGTCAAAATCAATTTCGCATTTTTAGGGCCTGTGTGAATTCTATGACTGAAATTTAGTGTCGATAATACAGTATTTAGTCTTTTGGCGAGTAGACTAAATTTTTCGACAGTTGACTAAATTGTTGTTATGGTTACAATTTAAATATTTGAATAACTGACAGAATTTAGTCATCAAAAGATTTCACACAGCAATTAACTACATTATCCACAAAAACTGCAAAATTTAGTTTAGTCGTCAATTAGTCACTATTCGCACAGGCCCTTAGTCCTAGAAGACAAAAAATTACTTGGTTTCGTCCTTGTAGGATTATTGATGAGTTTTGTTAAAATGTGTATGGTGACAGCGCTGAATTGTAACATATTTCGAAATCTGGCGAATCATTTACTAAATAAACTGCGATAGCATGATTGTTCTAAAAACGATCCTTCGTTATTTCGGAAAAGGAGCAAAACGGGCGCTAGCGGTGAAACTATGCGAAATTCTAAAAAACAGTGCAGACAAAATTTGTAGGAAATTGTATGCTCTGCAACTTTGTTCTTTTGATACCTCCACCAAAATGCATAGTTTCTCCTCAAAATAGAGAAAAAGACGGAAAATGCAGAAAAAAGGCCTATTAAATATAGCCTTGAGCATATTTCGTTAGGCAACCCATCACCGTTACTTTTGTTAGCATATTATTTATCATGAAAAAAAATTTCATTCGGTTACTCAATCGGTGAAGGTCGTTGTTCTACGGATCCTGTACTAAGTTCGTAGACCAAAGTGTGCGTAAAAATAAGGAATGCTGACTGTACGAGTGCGCCAAGCGGAATAACCTTGCTTTGCCGGAAAAACATAGGAGGTAGAAAGTTGTTTATTTCGATGGAACAGTTGCTATTTTTAAGAAATTTTTCCTACGTATATAATTAAATTGCAGAGAGCAAATGGCGCCATCGCCAGTAAGTATGAAAGCCCGGTTTTGGACCTTGTGCAGCTATCCCACGGCGGTTCGCGAGGCCCCGGCTGAGAAAAACGAGTTGAATTCAAGTCGGAGATGTATGTAGGACTTATGGATTCTAGCCTGGGAGAAAGCTGCACAAGGAATTTGCATCTTTTAATAAATCCCAGACACTGGGATGCTTGTTGAGCAATTTGGAACATCCCGACTAGATTTTTCCGGGGGAGTACAGATAGAACCCCTATGAGCCTAGACCCACTGCCTCATGTGTACCCCATGGCGATTTCCCTCTAAGGGCCATGCAGAGCATTTAACGCCTTGCCTCATTCGAGCATCATACGAATGTCGCATGTGACCCCGTGCAGAAAAATGATTGCTACCTGATCCCGGTTGGAAAAAAGAAGATGAAAATTTAAGAATTTCAGCGTAGATGTGAGTAAAAACTACAGCTTTAATTCTTGTTTTCATTTTGTAATTGCCTTTTCGTCCTTCCAATCGTCATTTTACGAATCGGTCTCCCAACTCAGTACTAATAACCTCCAATGCTGCTTGACCTTGATATCGAATAGGCAAAGGGGCACCCTTCACGGTACCCAACATAATTGCCTGATATATGAAGCAAGGCAACAACAAAAACTAAAACTTTGTATGAGTAAAACTAGAGCTAACTGCCGGGGCCCAGTGAATCCGTCAAAGTGATTTTCCATATACTGCCGGAGCCCAACGATTCCGTCAACGTGATTTTCCATATAAATTGTTGTTGCTTTTGCTGGTGCGGGAGACTTGGATTTAATTTTAATTTTGCTGGTCTACCCCTCAACGAACAAAAGCTCTCTCATTTTTTCGCTCATCTTTTGATGAATTAAACAAGAAAGCTTTTACATTTATGTTGCTACTAGCAACCCGTCCACAATTTTCTTGAATAGAAAATGCGGAAAAAAAATACTTTTTTTTCATTAAAATCAAAACAAACACAAAATAAGGGTAAAAAGCTTTCCGAATACGTAAAGCGGCCTACAGACGATCAACTTGGGTTTTCAACTCGTTGTCAACTAGCCCTAGTTGCCAACGAGTTGCACGTCTGTAGTCGTGTTTATGATTGAAAACAACCGTTGATAAATGGTTGAAGCAAAATCACAATTTTTAGATTTTTAGTAGGCGGGGCTTACAGGTTGCCAACCAATTCGCGCGTCTGTAGTGACGTTGAGAACTGTAGTAGGCAACATCATTTTAAATCGTCGTAAGCTTGAGCATTGAACATCAGCGTCCCTTGCAATCAAAAACTGAAAATGAAATGATGTTTTCAAACTGGTTGACAACAAATTGAAGCGTGTGTACACTTTCTGTTGGCAACAGGTTGACAACCCAAGTTGATCGTCTGTAGGCCGCTTTAGGCAGATGTTGGGATTTCCCCATTTCATTTGTAATGACGTTTGCCTCATAGGACCCACGCCCCGTTTTAAACCAATTATTATGTTGATGTCTCGCACTTCCGAATTTTTGACGAAAAGTTTATATTTGACTCATAAGAAATGTGCCCTTATTTTTTTGATTAATTTTGAGTAATATGTATATTTTTATCGCAATTTTTTTATTGAAAATTGTGAAGAAACATAAATAATAATTTTTGACCATTTTTCGAATATCACAAAATGTCTTGTTTTTCTCCAAAAATCATGGTCTCGTGGTGTGCGCAAGACTTTAGACTTTGATTTAGGGTATTTTTACCATTTTTTTTACCGAAAAGAAGGGAACCACTCTGAAAACTTGGTGGCGCGTAGTTTTTGAGTCAGAAAATCGATTGGTGACATGAAAAAAAAATTTAAAAATTCGGTCCAATTGTTTTTTGCGTAATTTCATCTGAAAGGACGGAAAATTTCCTACAAAAATCTATATGGCCATCCCAAAAATCAGAGTTTGTCGAAAGCTATAAATAAATGAGAAATACGTGATTTTTGAAAAATCGCGTTTTTTTCAATATTGAATCAGTTGTAACTCCGAAACGGCGCACCCAATTGCGCTAAAAAAAATTTTTGGTATATCACATCGAGTTCACGAACATATTCCCAAAGTTTGAAAGATATTTATTTTTTTGCTATCCCGTTTGAAAAGAATTCACCATATATACATCGGTATTCGGAATATTTTTTTAACAGTTTAATAAGTTGATATAGTTATTAATTATAATTTTTCCTATTATTATTGGAACCATGGGGGGGGGGGTTAACCCGCAGTAACCCCCCCCCCCCCCACCCTGCGTAAGCGCCTGCTCTTATCTCCTTGCTACAAGATTCCATAATGTATTCAAGGCCATAGACGGCAGGATTATCGGCCTGCAGGAGTTCCCGTGCGTGCAATCAAAACACCCCGACTTGAGTATGAATGCAATATTATCGTTCCTCCACACATATGGGATATAACGAGACACGGTCCTATCTAAGATTATTACAAACTGCAAGAAACTTATCCAACACCACATTCCTCCAGCATAAACATGCCTAATCATCCCTACAAATTCCTTCCCGAAGTCAGTTAACAGCTGTATCAGTAGGTTAATGCAACTTTCCCAGCTCGATTAATATCCTCCAGGGCGATAAACTTGCAGCAGTTGCCGGAAGTTTTACTTAAGTTTGTGCAAATTTTTTATTACCACTTTCAGAATAGAAGTTTCTGCATTTATCGCCGGGAATTTATTCATCCAACATTTGACGGATCATTCGGATTACGACGCAATATTTTTGTGCACGGAAATTTCGTAAACTAAAAGCATATCAAGTGTTTGCTGCTCACACAAAAAAATATCGATCTGTTAAGGAAGTAAAAATAAAGTAAAATCATAAAAAACGGGTGTTATAACTTCTTCAACACAGTCATGCATATGCTGATACGATATTTTGTGTATTCCAGCGTCGGTATATAAGCCAATGACGAATAATACATCAAGAAAAATGCATTAAACCTAATGCAATATGCAACAAAAAAATTTACCTTTTCAGCTGAGTTTATCCGGATCTACATGAATAAAATTCAGCCCAAGATAAGTTTTGCATTTGATACCATTTTTGTATACAAATGAGTTCGATGCATTTTTGTGCATAAAACAAGCACAGTAGGTTGCAAGAGTTACTTCCATCGGCGGTGTTGTGGCGCGATGGCGGCGACGGGATGAGTGCGCATACCTTTGTACCTTTGTAGTTTTGCGGCCACAATCCGCTTCGCTCGTGCGAAGTGCATCTAAAGATAGAAACTTAGACTATGATATTTATAAAAAAAATGTAAACTTTAAAAAATAAAAACCTTTTGAATAATGCATTTCTGTGTGGAATTGTATTCGGTATCGGATGCTGACTGCAACTATCATCATTATGATGAGCGTCTAGGCACCAGACAGACAGCGGAACGCATTTGTAAAAATGTGAAATGTTTCGGCGGAATAAGGAGAAGTGCAACAAGATTTATGCATTCCTCAGGGTCTAGAGGAAGAATGAGAAACTGTGCAGAGGAATGAATGAGTATCATTATGTATACAGGATGCGAGGGGTGAGGTATGAGACTGGTGGACCACCACACCAATTTCCCCCTGGCAGTCCATTTGAGATCATGTAATAACTTCTATACGTCAGGAAGATACCCAGAATCCTTGGGCTCATTTTTTCTGCTCTTTTCTTATTGAGTTACGGCATGCAAAATTCAGTCACGATTGCCAGTCGTGGTCCAGATTCTTTAGGCAATCAGACAGACTTGAAGTAGTTACGAGGCAAGTACCACAGGATTTCTGCTGTGCACTGCAATTTCAAACAAAATGAATTAGGTCAAACCATAATTGGGCAGGTCCAAACAGATGGACGAAATTGCTTCAGTTCCCTGGCGATTCATGAGAAGGAAAGTGGGTGTTGGTATAAGCTGCAGGGGATGCCTTTTGTTCGGGGGTTCGTTATGTTCTTGATGTTTTCTAAGAAAATCACCAACAATTGTGTTTGCCAGCGGAGCTTTACTTACGCCATCCAATCGTCTCTAAGCAGACCTCTATTTCGGGACTCTATATACGAGATGAATACTTTCCATTACCTCGGCATGTTATAAATTTAGTGGTAAATGTATGCCATACTCTGGCATGTTATTTACGACAACTTCATTCAATTTGTCACCAGCAAAGCTCCAGCTTTCTCACAAGTATTAAAAGCTTTGAAGGTTGCTAATAACTAGTAATCCACATTTCGATAGAGAGCAAGCAGAGTGTGGTCGTACATTCAGGTGTCCCGGCTGAATGCTAGTGATTAATGGTGTTGACTTAGAGCCAAATATTTTTATTTTTTTTATTCATTTTCAACTGCAATCTCGCAATGAAAAGTGAAATGGAATTTTACTGCGTGGGACACCCCCATTTACTTTTTTTTATTTTTTTATTTATTTATTTATTTTTTTTTGTGATTTTTCATTGGTGACCCAATTGTTGGGCAAGTTGAAAATTTTTAATTTCCTTTCAGTATTTGACCAACGAACTACTATTGATTTTATTCGTAGAAAAGTCCTTTCATTAATTATTGGCTACCTTTTAGGGGGGAGGGGGTTAAATGAGCATTGACGTGGCGGCACGCCCATTTTGTACGTGTATATGCCGGAAATTCATTGAACCGTCAAAATGTAATTGATGGAGAATTCAGATGACGATTTAATGCTGTTGATTAAGGTATAATGTGAATAATTAACGGTTTGATTAAATTTGTTTTGTTTTTTTTCGTCAAATTTTAATTTACTTGTAGAAGGCTCATTAGGTATAATTATAGAAAGAGTTTAACTAGTGTTGGTATGAAAATGAAATTTAAAAAATGCTTGCTTGTCGCAATACCAATTGTCGTTTTTTAATAATAAAATAGTAATTCTAACGCTGGAACAGCAATCATAGCTTTCTTAATTTGTTTCTCTGACGTTTTCGGATTTGTTAAACGGACTGAACATGGTATGGCAACACTGTCCAATGTGCAATTTTTGACAAGTAGCTTGTATTGGATTTGGGTCACAATTATAATAAAGCACCTTTACAATTTAACAAATCTGAAGAATTCTGATTAAATGTTTTTTTTCAAGTTTCGTTCCTGTCTACTTTTTCCCGTGTTGTCTTTTTGTTTAATCCTATGGTTCTAGCACACTAATTTGACGCAACTTTTTAATCACAAAAATATAACGCACTAAGGTAAACGTAAGTCGGCACACAGGCAATTTTTAAGTTGCGGCAACTAAAGAATCCAACACGTTCTCTTTTAACTAGTCCAGTCAAATTAGTCGAAAAAAGAGGATGAAATTGCATTTTAAGAGGTACAGCATTTTTTTGGCATTTGTTCGGGTACATCTGACAATGATAAAACCAAGTTTGTGGGGTCGCAGTGGCTTGGGAAAAGCCGCCATCTTGAAAAAGAGGGAGAGCTTGATTATATTAAATAGCTCGTTTGCATTCAATGATAGCTGATAATGATCAATTGCAAAGTTGTGGAGAATAAAATTATCTAAAAAATGAGCCCCCAACGAACTCTGTAAGTTGATTTGGCTCAAAATAATGGCCGGTCAAAGTTCAACCTTGATCGTGTGGTGAGGATTGAGTGCAGTTTTTTGCAATTAACTTGCCAAATATTAATTTTTTTTGGTTAATGCCAAATTTAAAGTCCTAGTAATTACCTTTAGAATGAGCCCTTAATCGTCGTTATCGCTTATGTAGTTTGCGAGCAATCCAACGCCAAAGTTCGCACTGGACGTGCCTGAAATAACTGATAACGCCATTTTTTTTTTGAATATTTCGTTAACGTTTGCTCATACGAAAAAGTAGTAAATGACAGGAATACGGGCAATGAAAATATCTTTCCAACGAGGTATTGGTCGAAACTCCATGTCGATTATGTCCGCGATACAGCGGGTCAAAGGTCAACCGAGAGGTTTACGAATTTTTAGCTACTACGGCCCGCGAGAAGTTTCTACCCGGCCCGCGAGATGTTTAGAAGAAATTATAATTAAATATTTTTCGATGTAGTTTAAATTGAATATTAAAAGCACATAGCAACATGTATGTTCATAATGTAGTACTAATGTTAAAACTTACATCCATTGGAGTAAGTTACACTATGCATAATTTCTTTTATTATCCTCATGCACAAACCGGTTTTATAGACAAGGGGTCGCAGGGAAGTTTTTTTCCTCACTTTGCCTCTGAAAATTTGTCAGACTCTACCATTCATCATCACACCAAAACAAATTATAACATCGTTCTCGGGGGTCTGCGAAAACTATGAGAAATTCCCCTTCTCATTCGCGTCTATTGTACAACTACATAGGCATCACAATCATTACACGAAAAAGAGACAGAAAAATGAATATTTAGTGTAATACCTACATTATACACAAACCTGTTTGAGTTGAGGACCGAGGGATGGATAGTGTGATTCGCTCCCATTAAAGCATCTTTTACGTCAAATGCAGACTAAAAATTTAGTGTTGAGTAGAACACAATTATAGAATGTGTTTGTAAGAGGTGCCTCTTTTTGCTTTAGAGCCAGTACAATATCATACTTCCAATGAAGCGAGGTGCCACTGTAATGCCAAAATGACACAAACAAGCAAGTAAAAGAAAGAAAAAAATTAAATACCAATGAAGAGCTTTTTTTACGAGCTTGATTCTAATATGAATTAAACTGCCTCAGAGTAATTAAGAAACCTATGCCTCCACAATGTTTATTTATATTTTACAATCTCATCTCACAGTTTCAAGTTAGAAATTTTGCTGCCCCAAAAGAAGTAAGAAATGTTAAATGAGTAAGCTGCTTTAATGCCGCAAAAGAAGTAAGAAAGAAGAACTCCTTGTCTCTCCACTACGTATTTACATTCACACCTCGCCTCTTTTATCTCCACTTTATACACCAGTCAGTAGCTCATTATTTTTGAACGGGGACATTTCAAAAAATTGAGGCTTAATTTAACATATTGTAAGGGACAAATGTACTGCCTGGTGTAAGTCCAGCTCAACCCCATAAAAATTACAGGTCACATAAAGGTGTCAATTGACTACTATGGCCCGCGAAAAAAATGTAAAATTTAATTCTGGGCCAGGTTATAAAAAGGTTGTCCACCCTTGGCCTAGAGTATGAGTCACATATATTTTTTCCCAGTGAAATTATAATTCACTGATTGAACCAAAATTTTACTCATTCATTTTTAGAAAGAACTTTTTTTACTTTTTCAATCAGTGAACAAACACGAATTAACTGATTTCCCAGTGAAATTATTATTTACAGGATGAACCAGTAAAATGTTCACTGGTTCATTTTTAGTGAACATCAAAAAAGTTGCTAGTGCGCGGCCGGCCTAAATTGTGGAAAGTAGTAGTGCAGCCAGGGCTCATGCCGTGGGCGCCAGTTGAAGCGGGCGCCACTGAATTTCTAACTTAAAAAAAAACCAACAAATATATCTTAAAGATATTCTTGAACTTCTTCAGGATTTGGCCGAAAGTGAAGACGAAACCAATGAAATGAAAAGTGTTACCCAGCAAGGATTTTGGAATACAATACACATTGACTGTGTTCAAAAGAGATTACAACATCCGACCATGAACTTCCTCGATGCTGCCAAGGATTTGAAAGAATGGCAGGTGAAAATTCGTAGAATTCAGGGTTAAAAGCTAAACAGGAAATTGAAAGAGTTATAAGGAGCATACTTCATCGTTTTATAACGAAATAGTGAAAAGTTTCATTCGTTTAAACGAAACCGACGAATATTTTGGTTTTATACTTGATACTAAAGGACTTTGCTATGAAACCAATAAAGACCTTCTGCAAAAAATTAAAATATCACGACATGAAGAACTTCTCAAATTTATTGTGCAATATGGAGATGAGAATGGTACAATAATTACAAGGTAAGCTCATAAGGGTCCCGTGACGTCACTCAGATCTTAACTCACAAGGAAAAAAAGCTTTCGGCCGACCTCACTCAGATATTTTCTAATGTGAAAGGCGTAAAAGCTTTTAAGGATGGAAACAGAGCTTTTCCTTATGAGCCTATCTTGTATTATTGTACTATAGAGATGAGAACGACTTTCCAAATCTTCGAATCTTAAAAAAGTTTGACTGAGGCTAAAGCCGGAATTACCCTATTGTGTTGTGATGTGTCGTGGCGCTCTGTGTCATGATATAATTCATATATTTTATATGGGGCTGATTACATTATTATTAGAGATGCCGCGAATACTCGCTATTATTCGGTATTCGGCATTACTCGACATTTTTTTGTTATTCGCCGAATACCGAATAATAGCTAGTATTATTCGACATTTGGCGAATAGTTGGCTAAAATAAACTATGAACAAAAAAACTATAGAGTCAAAAAAAATCAAACTTTTATTTTTCTTAAAAAACAAAACACACTTAGTATTAATTATTATCATTAATATAATAAGTTAGCCAGAAATCAGCCATGTCATGTTGGAGTTAATTAGTTAGGCTTTTTAATTAATATTTAAAGTCCAAAAGGAGCAGATAATGGTGCAAAAAAACTAGTTTTCTGCACGATTGGGATCAAGTCAGTTGCGGTTTTCTTCATAAATCAAACCTACCTCAGAAAATAGTCTAACAGAGCTTGGTGGTGGGATTAAGTATCATTTAGCAAGCTTACTTAAAATGGGGAATCCATTATTATTGGTACTCAAAGCCCACCATTCATATGGGTTTACACTTCTGTCAGCCTTTGCTAACGCGATGTAGTATGCGATTTCTTCAGCAGTGACATTCTTGGGTTGCTCTTCAGAAGGCTGCTCATTCGTAGATTCTTGAGAACATGCCCAAAAGAGTTTATGAGTTTCTGAATCGACATTCCCACTTTCATTGTCTAAATGAGGTCTTTTGGACGCCATTTCTGGATGCGAATCATCTTTTCGTCGTCTAAAGAAAGCCTAAAGGCGGCTACACACTTAACTGCATGCTTGACAAGCACGCATGTTCAATATTTTTGCGCAAGCTTGCACAACTTCTCTGTAGCCTCCACACGACCCAATCATGCTTGAATAGCCGCAGTTTATCCTTAAATAATGTCGTGTTCGGAAAGTGATGACGCGTTACCTCGCACTCGTTCGCACACACACTTTTTGTTTTCAAGCGGGATTTGTTCAAGCATGCAGATGAAAATTCGACCAATCTTCAAACTGGTTTTCAATCATAGTGCTTGTGCAAAACGTCTCATACGCACGCTCAAGCACGCTTGCACAAAATGATTTAACATGCGTGTGTGTAGCCGCCTTCTCTGAGCGCAACTCTACGGACTTGTTCAGCTTGGGAAGCGTCAAAAGTTCTTGTAGCAGGGTTCTAAAAATCTCGGCAAGTAATATTTCTTGTTAAAGCACAGATCCTCAAAGTTAAAACGTGCTAAAAAAAGGCCAAAAAAATGAAAAGATAGGTATAGTTTTGTAACAGCAAAATTATGATTTAATCCTGTTTGGGATATCACCAGGAGTATATTGGTAAGTTTTGGACCTCGAAAAACTTGTGCTACTTTTGTTATAAACAATTAAAGTTTTTTTACCACGTTTTTCGAGCTTAAAATGTGAATTACTCCGGTTCTATAAGTCGGATCGGGGCAAAATAAATACCAGTCTCTTCGTAATAAAATTTCCAATAAATCCTCGTTGGTTTCAAGTTTCTGAAGTACATACATAACCTACAAAACTGAAAAAACAAGAAAAATACAGTATTTTTTTCAATTTAATGCCCAAGACAGTCAACTGCACCAATTTGCATCAAACTTTCAAAAAATATACTTTTTGATGTTACAAAAAGACTCTGAAAAATTGGTGCCAAAATACTGAACCCGTTGGCCAAAATTGCTATTGTTATCTAAAATTTGAAATGCCCGCCATTTTATGCCATTAAGTCCAAAATGAAAATTTCTTTTTTCAAAATGTAGCTCTCCATGCCACCTTTCGAATGCAATTAAAAAAAAATTTTTTAATGTAATTTTGGTTACTTTTTTTTCATTTGTTTATAACTCAAATATTAACAATTGCATTTTTCGGCCATTTTGAAAAAAAATTTAAAATTTTTTATCAGATCTGGTAGAGCATTTTGGGACCTTTAGTTTAAAAAAAACAAGGTTCATTTTGGTTAACATGAACTTGAGATATTTAATTTTTTGCATTGGCATTTTTTGGAATTTTTTGCATTGCGAAATATTATAATCACGTGTTGTTGCACTCGGCTTCGCATAGTGAAGCATTTTTCACAGATTATTTTGCTTGTAAATAAGTTATAATGCTTGTAAAAAATGTAAATAAAACTTAAATTTTTTTCGAATTGATCACATGAAATTAATAGGTTTTAAAATGATGCAGTCCAAATTGTAGCTCAAAATATGGATTTGTTAATTAACAATTGACCAAAACGCAAAAAGTTAAATATCTCGGGTTTACGTTAACAAAAATAACCTTTCGTTTTTCTAAATTAAAGGTCCCAAAATGCTCTACCAGATCTGATAAAAAATTTTAAATTTTTTTTCAAAATGGCCGAAAAATGCAATTGTTAATATTTGAGTTATAAACAAATGAAAAAAAAGTAACCAAAATTACATTAAAAAATTTTTTTTTAATTGCATTCGAAAGGTGGCATGGAGAGCTACATTTTGAAAAAAGAAATTTTCATTTTGGACTTAATGGCATAAAATGGCGGGCATTTCAAATTTTAGATAACAATAGCAATTTTGGCCAACGGGTTCAGTATTTTGGCACCAATTTTTCAGAGTCTTTTTGTAACATCAAAAAGTATATTTTTTGAAAGTTTGATGCAAATTGGTGCAGTTGACTGTCTTGGGCATTAAATTGAAAAAAATACTGTATTTTTCTTGTTTTTTCAGTTTTGTAGGTTATGTATGTACTTCAGAAACTTGAAACCAACGAGGATTTATTGGAAATTTTATTACGAAGAGACTGGTATTTATTTTGCCCCGATCCGACTTATAGAACCGGAGTAATTCACATTTTAAGCTCGAAAAACGTGGTAAAAAAACTTTAATTGTTTATAACAAAAGTAGCACAAGTTTTTCGAGGTCCAAAACTTACCAATATACTCCTGGTGATATCCCAAACAGGATTAAATCATAATTTTGCTGTTACCAGACTGTGCAAATAAAAATGCTTTTTTTACTGCACTATGAATGTTTTCTATTAACGTCATTCTAAAATAATCAACGTGTTCAGTTTGTTGAATCAGCGCATCTTTCATTAGGTGTCTGGCTAATGAAACTGTTCTATGTATCACATTTGATATAGGTGCATACGTGGAACTCGTTATTTTTGTTATCTCTTGGAAAGGTTTTAAGAGCTTTAACAGTTGTTCTATAATCTCCCACAGGTCGCTGGTCAAATTTTCAAAATTCTCGCTCCTTGATTCTGAGATATACACTGAAAATGCTCTTTTTGTTCATGAAGACGCTCCAGGTACTACTATAAGGGTGATATTATTATTTGGTAACAAACCAATTATTTTTTATATTACTTTTTTATGCCGAATAATAATGGCGAGTTATTCGACTATTCGCCATAGAGAATGGCGATTAATCGGTATTCGACTATTCGCTATAACAACTATTCGCGGCATCTCTAATTATTATGGTGTGCTGTGGTGTGGCGCGTCCCGATCTGGCGTTTATGATTGGACACAGAGCGCCACAACACACCACAACACAATAGTGTGTTTACGGCTTAAGTCATACATTTTTTCTATTCTCTAACTTCCTAGTTTATAAGGAAGTTATTGTAAACGGTCCAAAAATCGAAATCGTAATGAGCATCATATTTGCAAATTTGAAGGTCTCAATAGCATTTGAAATATAATTTTGTGAAGAAGTATGTGTGATACCGGCTTCGCTGAGGTGCCGGTATAAGTATATTAACGAAAATATGATCTGAAAACATTTTCATAAAATTCGGTCAGGCCGTTTTTTTCTCTTAGTGAAAATACTTCGGCTAAGTGTGACAAGTATTTTAAATTGATTAGTTTTGTTAATATCTAATAAACTCTTTGGATTGAATCTCGTACCAAATGACTTTTACTTTTCTGGATTCAGCAGAATGATAGCTTCCCAACGAGATATCACTCGTCAAAATTCGAGCAGTTCTAAAACCGTGCAAAAATACGTTAACCTTTACAAAATCACGGCATCCTCAAACTTTAAATCAGCACTTTTTCGTTTAATGATTTTAACGCATCATAATATTTAACGCAGCTAGTTTATTTATGTATTTAAACCAACTCGGTGTCTCGGGATAGAACTATCGTTGGAACTCTTTTTTTAATTGATATTTTATGAACCAATCGAACTTCTCTATGCAGAACTTCAGAAGCATGATCTATGTATAAATTTATCTCACGAAAAGATTATTAATATGAAAATTATTTTGAAAGAAACGAGACATCAAAAATTTGAATAGTTATGGAAAAGAATTACAATAGAAAGTAAAGAACTCGATTTTAATGAACCAAAAATCAGAACCCGAAGACGTAGGAACGTTGAAAATACGATTCCTCAACCAAAGAAAATATTTTTAATCAACCCAAAATTTCTATGAAAAAAAATATTATAAAATTTTAGATACTGGATTGATATTCGTTATAACAATGAAACAATGTCTTTTTTAAATGCATGTGAGAGTTCTATTATCGGTAAGGATAAAAATTTAAAAAAACAGTAATAACAGTAACAGTAACACTTATTTTTATTTTATTTTTATACAAATGAAAACATAATTAATTCAAAAACATTAACAAAAACATAATTTAAAAAACATAAAAACAAAGAACTCAAATTATTTTTTTTTATAATAATAATATAATAAGTTAAAAAAAATCATCTTTTCCTTAGTTTAGTAAAGGCGAAGTTCTTCTATTTCTATCCTTCAACTTCTTTCATAATCCAACGATTACATATTCCTGAGAAATGTTATTTAACATAATAGGTCGCCTCAAAACTAATAGCCATGAAACCTAAGGATTCTAAACACTAGCATTGGACCTTTTTGGGATAAAGATCATATGCTTATTATAATTATATTTGTTATAAAATTTGAATTATTTATTTCGAATCATTCCATATTTGCACATCAACAGAAACGATGGTTGAAGGTTTCTTCGTATAGATTAATTATTTTTCTGCCCATCCCTGCTTCATATTCTATTTCTTCCTTTTCTTGTATTTCGCTATTTTTTATATTCTTTTATAGTCTATGAGCTGTTCGGGCTTCCTTCTCTGCTTTCATTGTATTAATTTCTCCACAGGGCATTTACCGCTATTGGATCCTCTCCATAGCAATATTTATGAGCTTTATGTCCAATTGGGGCTCCAAGTAATCGTAATATTTTCAAAAGACTTGTAGCTCCATCATTGAATATAGAAACTGCTACATCTGTAGCTATTTCAAGAATTCTGCGATATTCGGAAGGTGATTTTGCGAGTTGATATTCTGGAACAAGTTTCAAAATTCCTGCCTTGAGGCCTTCATTTGTCTTCTTAGTAAATCCACCCAGATACGTAGTCAATAAATCATCATTGCTCATTGATTCGTACAATGGTTTAAGTGCCTTTTGTACGATTTTTGGAAGAGCAGGTTCGTGTTTATAACTGTATATTCCTCCCTTAGCCTTTTCATTTACCCAACCACACCAATTGTAATAGGCGCAATAATGATGTTGTGGATTATCATCTGTTGAAATTTTGTGATAATAAGCCGCCCATATAGCTTTCTTCATATTTTCCAATGAATCTCCATTTCTTTGTATAGCCCAATCATAAAGAAATGCTAATTCATCTATTAATTCGTCAGTTAATTTTCCTCTAAGACTATTTTCCTCGTCTATTAGCTTTTCGATTGAGTCATTTACGCTAAGCGATTTCGGTTCGTCATAATCATTGACAAGTTCTCGAAGTCGCATATACATATGACTTCGCACGCTGCTCACACACACTTTTTTCTTCACTTCAAGATCATTGTACGGCTGACTATTGTTGATTGCAGAGAACATTATTTCTAAGTCGCCATCACCTACGTAATATTCATATTTTACACCATACATTTCTTCCGATCTTTCAAACATTTCTACTGTTGCATCAGCATCCGTTTCTTTTACATTTACTACGCAATTAGCTACACCACACCTACTTTTCACCACACGGTCAATGACTTTTCCAATAAAATATCCAGTGATTGTAGTGACTCCAAAAAATCTAGATACACTTTTCATCCTTATGCCGTCCCCAGAAACGACGATTCCGTTATTTGATAATTCTATCTTATCCTGATTAATGCTCGCTCGAAGTTCTTCTTTTGCAGCATCTTTCATCGATGCATTAGCTACAAGTTTTGTAGCTTCTTCTATGTAGATCAGAATAGCATTAAAAGAAGTTTTCGCGATGCACGGTAGATCCATAATACCGCAAAATAATTTCATTCCCATCAATCCTTTTCCCAAAAGGCGCATGACGAATGTGAACCGCCGGTTTACTTCATATTCTGACTTTATCAAGGGAGATGAGAAAACGCTGTTTATATTCTCCTCACATCTTGTGCAAAAAATATGCAGTTTAAAACCAAGTCCACGATCAGTGTCTTTTAAAAAATTAATATCACCACCACATTTTCGGCAGACAACACACTCAGAAATGGCAGCGAAAACAGCAGCAAATTGTAAAATACAGTATGAAAAATTCGGATCGTATGGAGGAACTTGTATTGATTCTCCGGCTTCACTTTTCATGTTATCTGCCCGAGCCTTCTTCTGCTTCGGTCCTGAACTTTGATCTTCTGATCGATCACTAGGTCGCTTTAACATTTCCGAAATGCTCAAGAGAGTTTACAACTGTTCCCGTCAAATGATCCAAGCCAACTAAAATGAAGTCAGTTTAATACTTTTAACACTATATGTAGTGGTACTTTTTTAGTTGCTTACTTGCGTTTCCTTGCTTATTTTGGTTCTTCGTTTTCACTCTTTATAAAATTACGTATATATGTAATTTTTTAACTAAAAGTTTTGGATTAAAAAAGGCTGCAAAAATCGAAATATTTTTAAAGTATTACCTTTCTTTATATAACAGCCAAGCAACTAAAGAGCAAAAACTATTTTCTCCTCTCAGATCTCAAAAAGCATCACTCCACCTGCTGTTGCCACCTTAGAATGTAAAACTGCAGGAAGGGCCGTCGCCGAATTCTAGCGTAGTGAAATTCTTGTTGCGTAAGTACCCAAGCTTTGGTAGTTGTTGGTTCACTACAAGCGGAAAATGTGGAATAGAGGGGAAAGAGAGAGTTAAAATTATCAGTTATCCAAAATAAAATCTTGCCCCAAAAACGGAACTAAAATTTTATCAAAAGCGACATCTGTGCGTCACTAAAAAAATACGATATTTCTGGTGTAATATCTTTTCTCTAGCATACTGGTTACAGAAATAAATACAGAACATATTTCTGAGCGATTTCTTGATCATTTTTTTTGCACAGGTTGTAGATAGGCAAAGAAATTTCTTGGGTCTAGCATACTGGGCTTTAATAGGCTCCCATCCACGGTCATACAAGTTATCAAACAAATTTTCGAAAAACAGTGCAAACATTTATACTTTGACATTTGTTGGCCATAGACAAGGGAAACATGTATTACGTTTACATGCTTACTTGAAGTTTTCTTGAAGTAGTTTTCAAGTAACAAAATATGCATATAAGGTCTGTATTCTTGAGTTAAGTATAACACAAAAATTTGTTTGATTGACTTGAAAAAGCTCATGTAAACGATACTTGAATACTCGAAATTTTGCAAATGTATTTTTTTCTTGGAACAAGAAGAAAACTAGTTGGGATGTTGGTTTGACCCTTTCGGCCCACACGATCAACTTTCCAGTATGGTGATTGTTGAATATTATGAATGGATATTTTAATAATAAGTGAACAATAATAACAACAAATTGTAAGAAAAAATCACACAAAATTCATACATCTGGTTCTTCAAACTAACATAACTCCTATTCCTAATAACAAAAATCTTGTAATTTAAAATAATATACTATTAATAAATTGTCTACTTACAAAATAGTAATAGTTTTAGTAGTAGTGGGAAATTGGCTAGTATCAGAACTGGTGCCTAAACTAGGAAGCAAATGACTTCATTTGGAAATTCGAACTATTTCAGGAGATATGTATTAGCAAAACTATTCAATGTAAAGGACTTGTCAAACTTGACCGAAAAGGCCAAATGTTTCGTAACTACTGGAAATTCCGGGATGAACTTCAATTTCTAGAACCTGTAAGACAAACAAATCTCTCTCTCGGTCATAAAAGTGTTGATCTAAAAGTTTGAAAAATTCGTGATGTTTGTAAAGGGTTACGTAATTTTTGCACGGGTTTCAAAGAGTGCTTGGATTTTGACAAGTGATATCTTGATGGGAAGCTATCATTATGCTGAATCCTGAAAATGTAATTTCATTTAGAATGGGTTTCAGTTCAACGGGTTTATTAGTATTAGAAAAACCAATTAATATAAAGTGTTTGTGGCCCTTAGCCGAAGTTTTTTCATTTAAACAAAAAAACGGCTTGACCGAATGTTATGAAATTTTTTACAGAACATGTTTTCGTTATTGTGCTTCGATTGGCGCCTCAACGAAGTCTATATCATTTTTCGTCCTCGCGGTAAAAAACGGCTCGACCGATTTTTATGAAAATCTTTTCAGATCATCTTTCCCTTAATACGCTTCGAACGGCATCTCAACGAAGTCGATATCTTTTTTGGTTCGCGCGAAATCGTGCAGGAAAAATGGCCACATTCGTACGCACAGACACACCCACATACACACACATATTTCTTCTCAAATTTTTGCTTAAAATGCTATTGGGACCTTGAAACATGAAAATACATTGAAAATTTGGATTTCGATTTTCGGACCGATTACAATAATCTCCTACTGGGAAATTAATAAAAACTGCGGTGACACTTTTGGTACAATCTTTTTAAAGTTATTTATATTATAACACGGAGTTTCTGCTATAATAGGAAAGGTCAAAGCTCAAAGGTTAATTCAAGAAAATTTCAAGGCATTTAGAAGTCAAGTAAGTGAACCAAAAAAGCAACTTAAGCTTCAAGTAAATTTCAAGTCAGGAACTCAGTAAATCATGTAAACGTAATGTTTGACAGGCATATAATGCAGTGGATGCTGTGGATGAGTCTTTCCAAGTATCTAAAATAACACCTCTGAGCTCTTCTGAAAAGTCAATCGTTTTTGACTTATGCTAAGAACTTACTAAGATTTCTGTTCCTTTCTTTTGGTGAAGGTCACGATCCTCGTTTTGGTAATAATAAAAAGCCCTGCAGAAGTTTGTTTGTAGGAGACAGTTAAGTCACTCTTACTCAGCGACGTATTTACCCAAGGCGCGCCAAGGCCCGGGGTGGCGCAAGCGGCCCCTGTGCCCAGCTATGAAAGGCTTCAATATTCGTTACTTAATATACAGAGACTATTATAAAACCAATCTTTTTTTGATATAACAAAGAACCTGGTCAAAAACGTATGACTGCAGTCAGTCTGCAGTATCCAGCCTACAGACTTACAATTTTTTGAGATAATTGCAGTTAGACCGTTTTGACCAGGCCCAACTTTGATGAGATTTGTTCAAGATAATGTAGAGTCAGTTCAACAGTCCTCTCCTTTTTGCCAAACAATGGGAACAAAGGAGAAGACCTGCTGCTGGCCATAATGGACACCTTCAAAATACTTAAAATCGACATTAACAATTGCAGAGATCAATCTTACGACAATGCTAGATGGCTGGACAGTAGGTATACTAGCCTTTTTCAGCATTAACGGAACGTGCAAAATTACTGCAATGCATTTTTAAGCCTGAACATGTAACTGTCCAAAAATGAAGCGGCAGCACTATTGGCTCAATAAAATTGTTTAAAAACGGCTATATTATCAGAATTTTGGGGATCAGTTCTAAAAACTAAAACAATTTAAATAGTTTCCAAAATTCTTCCAGGTGTTGACACGGACGTAGAGACAGTTTTCAGGCTTTAAGAGTCCACTTATCACTTTCATAGGAAAAAATTGGGAATATTTTGGTGCTTTTAAAGAGGCTAGTAAGAAAAAAATCCACAGAAGGTTACAGAAGCAATCATAAGAGAATTACTAAAACGAAGAAATGTGAGGTAAGAGACAAGTATTGCTACAAGGACGTGAGGGTTAATACATTTTCCCAATATGCGACCAATTGTTGGAAGAGTTGAGGAGGCTCAAATATTCAAATGGCGCAGTAAACGAAATTTTTTTTATTTGGCAATAAATAAATAAATTTTGCAATTGGATACAATGCCTGAACCGGAAGTTGCGGATGATCTATAAGCAAAATGTGTTCCTTGACAAAAATTCTGGAGGCCACAGTCAAAATTAGTTTAAGGCAACTCAACATATTTTTTAAATAGAAAGAAATAAAAGAAGCATTGCCATATTCAGAAATATCATTATTCATTACCTACGTCAAATTGCAGTGCAGAGCCTTCGTTTTCCGTATCCAAAATAATAAAATATTATCTACCTTCCCGGATAAGCGAAGAACGTTTGCACAAATTATTAATTAGATATAGAAGCTGACTTAACAAAAATCCGTCAATTATGACAATGTCATTGACAAATTTTTCAACGAATGTGTGCATTGCAAAAAATAGTAAATTATTTTGTATCCCAAGCAAAAACAATTTAGTTGGTTAATTTTTTGAAAAGCATATATACTCCCGCAACTAGCACGATATGCACGCTCCCGCTACAAGTGTGAAAATCTACAAAATTTGCCCACCAGAGGTATCCACGCTCTCGCAACAGGCATGAACATCTATAAATGCACCGCATAGGCCATTCCAAACACGAGTGTCGTTTTACCAAACGGTCGCCCATCTAAGTACTAACCACGTCCAATGCTGCTTGACCTTCTCAATCGCACAAGAACCGGTCTACTGAGTCTGCTATGCCACAAGTTAAATGCCAGGTTTCTTCGTTCTATACAATTTTTTAAAGCCTCAATTTTGCTCCCTTTAGTTTCAAAAAGTTTAAGCGTACCGTGCTTCGTCTGGACTATTCCGTGTGTTTTATTGGTACGTGCCTGTAGCGGGTTGCTTTTGGAAAAGTAAAATTTTTACTTAGGTGTACCGTGCCTGCTTCATGCTAGGTGTGGGCGACTCTTATTTTGACTCAGGTGTACCGTGCCTATTGCGGCTGCCAACTTGGTGCGAGCGAGTTCTAATTTTGCTCTGGAACGCCTTTTATCATTTTAAAATATTTTTGATTAAAATCGGGAAATCTTATAGGCCCAGGGCGTCAAATCTTAAAATACGCCACCGCTCTTCCTACTTATTATGATGCTCATCGGCGTATTTATGTACATCAAAGCCGGAGGATTAGAGCCAGACCAGCTCAGTTCCGTTTCTATTTGAAGAAGACCTGAAAAAGACTGTTGTCAGAATTTAACTAATACTGATTTAATAGTCTGCGACTGATTTAACATTAATTCTTGATGGAAAAGATCTAAAAAAAGTGTAACAGCAGTGCTTGGAGAAGTGCTAAGTTACAATTGCTGTAGTGATTTGCTCAATTAATGAAAAAAACGTGCATAGGCCTCCATTCTTCGTCATCTGTCCTTTTCGCCACTAGATACTCTAGTTTTGTTTCAATTCTTGTTTGTGTTCGTGTTTGTTTCCCTTTCTTATGCTCACTTTTAAGATGCTCAATATTTCATTTAATCTTCATTTTTCCTTTAAATTTCCGCTATATTTGATATTTTTTACCTCATTCATATTTTTCACCAGATAATGTTCGCTTTCATTATTTTCTGGGCGGGACATCGATACGTTTAATTCAATATTTAATGCATTTTCCGCTTATTTATCAGAACATGTAGTATCTTCTTAGGGTTTTGTGCACCTGGTACTTATTTACCACGCACCCTTACCCTCGGGAAGTTGGTACCAACTGTGCACATAGATATTTCCTCCGGCAACTGATACAGTAGTATCTTTGCATTTTCCCTTAACTTTTGGTGCAGTGAAAATTTTCCGGCAACATTAATTCTTTGCAGTCACAGTCGCATTGTTGTGTCGACACGGCTGATCCGGTTTATAATTCTCTCAGAGGGATAAGGAAGTTATTTCTTACATCATTATCAATGTTTTTGGTTGGTGCATATGTGAAGTGTTAGTTTATTAAAGCATCCTTGAACTCTTAAAATAGGCAGGTGTGGAGTTCAAAAATTCGTGTTATAAATATTCCTTTTTTTTTATTTTTACTATGTATTAAATTCTTTAAACAGTTCTGAGTCATTTTGAGATTTTTGTGAAATTAAAAGAAGTGAATTCGTAAGTTCAAGTTTATTTTTTATTGCAAAGATTTCTTTAGTTTAATACAAACAATTAACAATTATTATTTAATTAAGTTTATACAACCATAAACTCGTCGCTTTCACCCAATCTTTTCTTCACTTTGCTACACTTTTATTACTTACTTTTTTGCACTTTACTACTTAAAACTCAATTTTTGTTTGGAAATCTCAATTGTAATTTTATGAAACCAATAAAATTGTTACAAATACTTTTCAATAGTTTTGAAAGTTTGAAAAAATGACATAATTCTTCAGGCATTTTTATTGTAACCTTTCTAAACTAAAACTTAATATTCTGCAATTACTTTGTATCGAATTTGTATGAGTTATTTAATGTGTTTTTCGAGATCGGATTATGGTTTGCTCTTCTACTACACTACATAGGGAGTGAATTTTAAAATAATACTAAGAAATGTTTATTAGGATATTTGCAGGAGTTCATAATCATATCCGAAATTAAAAAATTATTTCACTATTGCAAAGTTATTTTATCAGTTAGCATATGTATATGTATAATCAACAGAGTACCTTTAATTTTGAAATGTTTTATGGATAAATTAGCCGATTAATTTTCAAAAAAAAAAAATAATCGTCCAGGAGGTTTCTTCGTATGCGTTACGTGAACTGTTACGTAGTTAGAGATAGGTGATAATATTATATGGCATGATTGGTTGACCCAAATAATAAGAAATTCATGACAGTAAACAAATGCAAATTCACTGCGAAAACGAACGTTAACAATATAAAAAGTTAATAAGCAAAATAATGTTAAGAAACCGAATATGAAAGGAAACGAGCAACGATAGGGTTTCAAACCTAATGTGTAAAAATAAGGACAGAGAGATTCTGAGTACCAAAGAACTTGTTCTAAGTATGGTGTGACACTTCCAAGAATTGTTAGACCCAGATTAGTAACAAAACATAGCAGAAAACGTGGAACTTGGAGAATAGGTAACGGTAGACATACCTACATTAGAAGGTGTACAGAACGCTGTGAAAAGATTAAAAAGACAACAAATCTCCTAGCAAAGATAACATTGTAGCAGCAGGGAAGTGAAAACCTGTATGATATAACGCAAATTTGGAGCCAGAAACAAATAGCAATAATATTAAAAAAATAGAATGGAGCCGGGTACTGTGTGCTCTATATATAAAAAAGGAGACCAGCTAAACTGCCATAGTATTGTCAAATATTTTATACGTTTAACTAGTGCCTTAGCTAAGGCGTTCATTGAGCTGTGTCACGAAGTAAACGCAGAGCAGGGCAGCACAGAAAAAAACGGCCAGTCGTCTAAGCACCTTGCGGAGCAGTTTTGTTAGACAGTTTCACGAAGGCAATTTAGAAATGGAGGAATATTTAAATATATTAAGCTCTAAGTCAGATTCGGATGAGGAATATGAAAATTTATTAAAATCGATTAATGTTTCTTCCATGTTTTAAAAAAAAAAGTCCATACGCGGCACGTGGCCCACAGATTCTGCACCCCATCCACAAGTGTCGTGGAGCCTGCGCTTGGTACAGTATTCGTGTCACCTGCTCTGCGTTGCAATTCGCGGTTCTCCCCCTGAAAAAGCATGAAACACAGAAACTGTGTCAATGTGCGCCCAACCTTATTCAGAAGCAGCACTGAGAAATTATGCAAACGGATTTTAGCAGGTTGTTTTATCAGAGCCAGTTGATTTATTAATGTCTATCTATTCGAGACGGCTATACACCTCGTACTCCTAAAGAGAGCTCGTACTCCTAAAGAGAGCTCCTAAAGAGAGATCGTATTCTGGGAGACAGAAGAAAGATTAGCAATGTCATATAACGAAGACTTCGATGCCAACATTGATAGAGCCCGCGTCATAAAAAAAGGGAATATCAAATCGCTGTTTCCATGCGCAGTGAGAGTCTCAACTCCCCACAAGCGATCAACGTCACTTTGTTTTGCATGTATATTCTTAATCACAATTCCAAATGCGCGCTCATTTCCCTTCTTTTATGGCTCGGACCTTGGGTTCGGCGTTGCTTGTCTTCGTTGTTCAATAAAAGAAAAGGGGTTGCGGATTAAGTGAAATTTTTTTTCATGAAGTTTCCAAACACCCGAAATTTTGACTAACGCTAGAATTAAAGATCTTAAAATGTCCAAGACGAAGTGACTTAAGGTACTAGTACACAAATAAAAACAAAAAAAAGCAAATTTTTAAAAATTGATTTCTCAGAACCCTTAATACATATTAATGTAAACTTTTTTTTAAAAAATTATTCTATTCTTAAATAAAACAAAACAAAAAAATTTTTTTTTAGTTTCGACTATTTGTACCATTTCTAGATGGCGCCGAAGTCAAGGTCAAGGAAAAATTAATGTCTCCATGGCAGAGAGTAACCCTACGGATTGGCTCGGCCGATTTTGAAAAAAACTTGTTTTATTTTGTTTATTAACATACTCCTTACATCTATTTACCAAAATATTTAAAAAAAGGGTCAGCAATTTTATTTTTTAGGGATAAAAGGGTTAAAAAACAAGGCCCCATTTTAAAATTTTTTTTCCTACTACTGAAATGCCACTTTCTATTATCGATTTTTACTTATGGTGGTAAATAGATGTGGGCAATACATTACTCTTTAAGAGTCTTTTTGAATTTTTGTTTCAGACTTGCCAATCCAGAGGGTTACTCTCTGCCATGGAGACATAAATTTTTCCTTGACCTTGACTTCGGCGCCATCTAGAAATGGTACAAATAGTCGAAACTAAAAAAAAATATGTTTTGTTTTATTTAGGAATAGAATAATTTTTTAAAAAAAAGTTTACATTAATATGTATTAAGGGTTCTGAGAAATCAATTTTTAAAAATTTGCCCTTTTTTTGCTTTTATTTGTGTACTAGTACCTTAAACGGGGAAGTACTGTACGCTCCTCATTCGGCTTCTTTGGCTTTAATTGCATTCGTGCTTTACCTATTAAAAGATCTATTTGGCCCAGGCCTCGTAGTGAAATTGAGAATGAAAAAAAGAATGAACAAAAGCCAAAATTGCCAAATGCTTTGGTGACATATAGATTATAGAGCTCGAGTAAGTACTACGGAAACACAAATCCCAGTCAGTGGTTTTAAAGAAACAAATAAGTATCAGCCAGTTAACTTTCCAGCTGATGCCAGATAGTGCCTTTTGGTGCGTTGGATGGGAAACAAGAAATAGCGTAAGGAAATAGGCTCTTTGGCCTGTGACATCAGGAAACCTCTTGGGGTAATCTACAAATCGATTTAAATTATTAATATCTGCGAAGAGGTCAACGTCTTTGCCAGATTCCGAAACACTGGTACCATTTGAGTAATTTAGTCAATCAGTATTATGAACATTCATATCAACCGCAACAATGATTTCACACTTCGGGTGGGAAGATAAGAGCATTGAGATGATCGTAGCATCGATTGCTAAAGTGGAAGTTTTCTTACTAATATTTGGCCTTCGGTAGAAAAAACTTCTGTTAGCAAAAGAAAAAGATAACATTTTTGTAACGAAATATTTTTTTGTTGACCATAACCCGCTAAAAGTAAAATATTAATTCTCCAATTTGCGATTGGGCCTCATGCAAGTAATTTTCAATTCAACTTATTCATTTTGTAAGTAACAATCATTCTTGTGGCTAATCATTTATCACGTAATGTAAGCCAACTCACTGCAAGAGTCATATACTAGGTTACTTGCCAATTACCTCGATCTATTTCGGCGTTCAGCAATTACATATTCACTTTCGATAAGTCATATCAAATTAATTCCAAACACAGAATAAATTTCTTTACAAGGTCTTTTGTAGCGATAATTTCAATCAATTTACATACAATGCGGTTCTAAATCTGTGAAAGTGTCTGTGACATAATTCTGTAAATTTTATATATAACTTTATGATGAAACTAGCTAAATATAGTCTAAAAGAATTCCGGAAAAAACGAAAATAGTCAAGTATTAACAATTACAAATTCCCATCATTAAAAAATGATTATATGAAATATGAATGATTATAAATTGTAACAAATTCAACTCAGATTTCTTTCCACCTGCAACTCACTTTGATACAAAATGAATTGAAGGAGTTAAAAAGTTCACAGAAGCCACATCAATCGAGCGCACTATTAGGGCTTACACTGACTTTGATGAACGTTTGGCGTTAGACATGAGAAACTGCAGTCGAGCCACGGTTGTTGAATGAAGTACACCACCTCGAAGTAAGTACCTTACTTGCATTTTTGATCCGATGAAATGTGTAAAAACCGAGACTTGCCAAGATATTGTATACTGTACTGACATCATCCATCTCTTAGTTGGTGTACCAAGAAAGGTTTCCCTATATTTCCCCTGTCGCTTTGCGAACCTAAATCACTTTCTACTGTGAAAAGCGAAGAAGAAGATGAAGAAAAATGCTCCAGTTTCCGTCTATTCTGGTTTCTTACTAAAAGCACCATGATTCCTTACACAATCGAGGTATAAGTACGGATGTATCCTAAAAGCAGGAGTCCTCCCCACCCGAACCTACATAAAACATTTTTAGTATCGCTACGTGAATTTCAACAATCAAGGATATCATGCAAAAAGGATGCTTGTAGCTCTTGCTGGAGTGCATACTTCTCCGCTGCACTACTAGTGATGGATCCTCAAAGGAGTTTATCTTCCTTGATTTGGATCCGAGATGGCTGACCACCTTGAATTTTTTCAATCACAAAACATTTTTCATATTCCATCAAGGATGCTACCCGAAGACTTAATGCGGCTCCAAATAGTCGGATTGCTCTGTACCACGCCAGGATTATGAATGAATGCTGTTCTTTATATTATCCACTTTTATCTCAGAATGAGCAGAGATATATTTCATTGCCCGTTTGTACAGCTTGCCTCCCTCCATAACCAGATGGTATGTCCCCGGTTACCGGCTCCTATCTGGATTCCTTTTGCTGACTCAAATATTGTTGTGGCCAGGTGGTATTCACTTTCTGCAATACGGATACAATCGTCGATGGTTATTGAACTGGCTCTGCAAGGATACAATCCGGTTAGCGAACGGATTCGTTGCCTCTTGAGGCGTTCTTTTTTTTCTTCCTGCTTAAATTGCTACAAGCCATTCAATATTTACTTGTTTTCCTTTTAGCTCCTGGGAAAGTCGTTGAAAATTTTTAGGTTAAGTAACTTTGCTCCTTTTTCTAAGTATATAGTATTTTCCTTTGTTTCGCTTCTGCAGTGTTTATTCAATATAATGTAAGATGTCGTGGAAGTAATTATTGTTCTGCTGTGCATAATGTTTTGAATTTTTCTTTTGACCTTGTGATAAAGGTTTCGAGAAAGGCAACCCAATTTTGTTTGTTACGAAACTACATACACTCGAGTATGTGAGTATGAGCATGACCTCGTTTTTTTTGTTCTTAACTCAGTTGAGTGCAGTGAAGAGTACTATTGCAATCATTAGGAGAATTTTATATTTCTTTTGAGGATCACGTGGAATTTACGTTGTTTTTTTTTATGCTGAGATACCAAGCAGCTAAAGTT
Organism: Thereva nobilitata; assembly: GCA_963855945.1. Classification (NCBI taxonomy): domain Eukaryota; kingdom Metazoa; phylum Arthropoda; class Insecta; order Diptera; family Therevidae; genus Thereva; species Thereva nobilitata. The sequence goes on from OY979696.1 coordinate 38,091,898, forward strand.
TTTTTTGATGTGCTCCAAAATTTGACGACGATGTTATATGGCTAAGTGGAGGCTCTTGTGGTTGATCTAAAGCTGAGCATCCCATTGGTATGGAAAAAGTTCGTCGGGTTCTTTTTTAGTAAAACTCAATCAACAGTTCTTCTTATAGTGTGAAATTGAATTTATTTAAACCAAATATGCTCTGTTGGGGCTGACTACAGTTGGGGCTTACACGGGACGTCAGACGAACACCACCATTAACAGTAGCCAATAAAGCTGCCTCCCAGCGGGAAAAGTGGAAGCAGCTTCCTTTGGAATCAAATTGGAAGTGCTTCCTGGTTGCGCTGCAGAAGCATTTTGGAAGATTTTCCTATGCATGTTGCTACAAATAAGTCATTTTCAACTTTGTTGGTAAATTTTCTGTTTTAAGAGATTCTCTGCATTTCGATTCGTAACGTTTTCCTTTGTTGTGACATATTTTCTTTTGAAAAATGTCCATTTAGAGTTGTGCGCTCAGTAAAAGAAGTTTCGCGGTTTATAATTTATAATAGTAATTGTGATTTTATAATTGTGATTTTGATTAGTCATGTGAAAAGTGTTGAATTTTTTATTTCTTTTGTGTGTGTATGCAATTTTAATTTAATAAAAATATTTATTTTTGAAATTTTGTATCCTTATTATTCCAAAACGAAGAGCGAAACCTTTTTCCCCGCTCACAAAAAAGCAAAACTGAAAGCTTTGCTGCTTGCAAAACTTAAATCTTCAAAATAGCTTCCCAGGAAGCTAACTAGAAGAAAATCGAAGAAACTGCTTCTTGCTAATGACATGCAATGGTAAAAAAGATATGGATAGGGATACGGAAGGGAAGCACTTCTAAGATGCACAAGGATAGCTTCTTCATGCATCAGTGAATGCTTCTATTTCCCGCTGGGCTTTATCAACCAACAACTACATTGAATAAAAGTACATAGTACATTTTACATAGTGAACATCCTGTATATGTTTTAGACTTGAATGCAAATCCGTTGATTTCCGGTGATTTCTGGGTTTGGAGGTACTATCAGGCCGGCGATTAGCTTTTTTGCGCCAGGTGCGGTATACCATGTTGCGCCCCCATCAATTTTTTTTCAAATTTATATTTTTTTTTTAAATCTTAATTTCTGAAATTGCGCCCCGTGCAAGTACACCATTTGCGCCTATGAAAGCGCCGCCCCTGCCTGTGTCCAATCAGGATTTGTTTCGCGATCTTGCTTTTTTGCTGGGATTGCTTCGCACTGCTTAAGCTTCAGTGCCACTGCCACCATTCTCCACACCTCTCCAAGCTCTTCATCTGCTAAAGGATGTTTTTCGGTGAATTTCCCTAGTCGTTTCCAGCGCATTCCTAGGCTTCGATAATCTATAGACCCATACACTCGAATCTCCATAATAGAGGTCCCTGTGTCGTTTTCCAAACCTTCATATTTCAAGGGATAATCGGTGGTCACTGCACTGCATGTATTAGCTTCCACTGTAGAATCCTGCATAGAATAAAAACAGTCCACCTTGGCAGCCTTCCTGAACCTAGAAGGCCCTTTAAACAACTTGAGAGCAGAAGCGATCCAGGTGTCTCTCGCCGAATTATTGTTCTATAATAGTACGACTAGTACGAACTACGAATCAAGAACTATGGCACCGTGCTGGCCAAGAAAGGATTGACGACGAAATCAGGCGAATGAAATGGAATTGGTTTGGCCACACCTTTCGAAGGACAATGGAACAGACACATACACTCTGTGCAGTTCCTTTAATATATAAAAATGAAGGCACGGGCACACTTTTTCAATTTTTTTCGAAGTATATTTATTTTTTTTTTAATCTTAATTTCTGAAATTGCACCCCGCCCAATTGCGCCCTGCGCAAGTGCACCATTTGCACCTATGAAAGCGCCGACCATGGGCACTATCCGCGAAGAATTTTTGATGGTTCAGATGCAAAATATCTATTTTAAACCTACATATTTTTTTCCAAAATTAGAAAGTTTGGACAATTTGCTATGAATAATGTTCAGACAATTTTTAGGTTAAGGCCTTTACTTTTGAAGATATTAGCAAATTTTGATGTTCCGGCGTCCATACCAGTGGACCCCCGGTATAACTTAGCCTTCCAATAGTTTTTTTACGAGGCAATCGTGAGAATCTTTCATCAGTCAAGCAGCGGGGTTGTGTGTTCGACCGCATGTAGGGTATATGCTCAAAACTGGAGACATTACTGAGCGTCCGCACTCAGACGGATTGTACCAGATTTCAACGGATTAAAATCTTCAACTCCTTTTTCCATCACGGTTCAGTCCAGACCGGCCCAGGTCGTAAAGGTTCGGTAGATATTCCGGATCGTGCAATCTCTTGCTCTCCGTCGCCAGAATATCAATGGGGATCATTCCTGCTATCACGCTTACTGCTTCTTTGGACGTAGTATGGTATGGACAGCATGCTCCATGGGCACTTAACCGATATGCAGAGTTTATTTTCCTCTTGTTTCCAGTTCGTCCGATGGCGCTGCCTTCCAATGGTAATGTAGAGATCTGCCATGTGAGACCGCCCGTTCTCGTGCAGCTCGTGTGATCCATATTGATCCATATGCTGGGGTGATCGAGAGGGACTAGGGTTGTCTTTATTCCCAAAGTGAAGAGAAGATCATTGAAGGAAGAAAAATCCTATCGACCCGACCTATCTTTACTTTTCGCCTGAAAACGATGGAGAAGGTTTTAGACAAGCATATTAGGATGAGTGGGTTAAGTAGAGTTGGTGGGTTAAGGTGGAGAACCCACCCCACTGCTTGCAATTTGCCTACCACCGGGCAGATCTATAGAGAATGCCATATTTAAGCAGAAAAGGCTATTAGTTGATTGTAGATGTCGTTCTTTCGAAGCAACTCCCAAAACAACGGAGCACTTTCTGTGCAATTGTAAGTCTACAACCAGTAGGATCATCCATGGAGGCTTCCAGGGAGATTTGGAATATTCATCCTAAACTAATTTTAGGCTATACCTATCGAAAGCTAAAAGGTTTTTAATGACGGGGTTGGCACAATATACCTAATATGTTTAATTGTGTGCAAAGATCTACACTAAGAAGAAGAACAGCTTTGTGTAAATAGTTGAAAATATTTTTGTGGTCGAAAGGGTCAATTACGGTATCCATCTTTCTGTCCTCGTCTGGATCGTCTAATATCAATGATCCGCTCCATACCAATATCGACACTGCTGGCATGCTTATCTGGTTGTTTTTCAAAAATGCCATCAGTTTATTCTGTGATTGGACGATGAGAATGAGACAAATTTTTCTCAACGAACTTTACCAGAACGAAAGCCAGCGAACCATTTCCGCACAGAAGATTCTGATAGATTTGCCGTAGGCAGCACAATTTTTTAACAAGCCTGCGCAGCGTTCTTTCCTTCGTCGTAATAATATTGCAAAATATACCGAACCTTTCCATTACTTTTCTCCAGTTTCGAACAGCTTTGCAATCATGGCACCAATTTTACGACGTTTATACGGACTCGAACTATCACCTTTCAAACTGACGTTTAGGTGCGATCAGTGGCTCGTGATTTATTTGCAACTAACGCCATCTATCGAGAATACGTCACGAATTTTTTCTCAGAACTAATAATTTTAGTTCCAACCAGCGATAGATAGGAAGGAAAGGCACACTACTTCTGAAGTATAACATATTGTAATGGCACCAATTTTATGCGCCCAGTTCACATTACCAAACAGAGTCTGATGTCATCCAGCTCTTTTTCCCGTTTTAATGTCAACTTCCTTACGAAACACTCAACTCGATTCGTGTGACAATTATTGCTCGATGGAAAACCAGAAATTACCACAGTCACTAAGAAACAGAAAAATCCTCCCGGAATAGTGTGAAGGCTGCAGTTGTATTTCTTTTGCGTGACTTCATACCCAACACTGGAGCTCTCAAATCAGCCGCTGGGGAAGAGCGTAATTACTCTATAATCTCAGTGCAGTTAATTGCACTCACGACTAAAAGTAGTAGGATTACAAGGAAACCTGCGGCTGCTCGAGCCGCCTACATATTCCGATGCACTTACCGCTTGCTAAATGCTGCCTTTCGTTAATTATATTCAGTCGTGATGTAATCGCCGATGAAAGTTTCGAATACGATTTAGTACCCACCAGGATTGTCCGTAAGATGCTGTTATCAGATCCTCTTACTCCACTTTCTTCATTCAATTCCGACGTTGCAGTATCAGTAATTAGCAGCTCGTTCGGAAATGTCATTCTCCGACTGAAGCTGGTGTGCCAGTGCCAGGCAATCTACTATTCTTGCAATTCAGTGTTCAATGGGGCAATTATATAGCCCTGTATATAGTGTAAATACCTGTGAGTACCAAGTAACCTAGGTATGCCTTGGCCCTAACCAGAGAATACCAGGGACAGACACTGCCCCAATGCGGAGTCAAGAGGAAAATTAAATCTCAGCCTAGGGTTTGTTCGTTCGGTGGTTTTCTAGAAACGAAATTCAAGTCACGATTTCTGCCCCTCTGAACTAAATCAAGCTAAAAGCTGTCGGGTAGAATGGCGGAAGAAACTGACGATCAAGTTTCACCTCCAAACTTAAACTTCGTCCTTTATGGTGGGATGCATTTTGGCTAATTTCTTATTTATTTGTTGGTCGTTACCTCATGAATGTGTCCTCCGTCCTTTAGAATATTAATGGACCGCGCTGCTGGTTTTATTATTAACAGAAAACTTTATAAAAAGTGTCGTCCTCTTTTGTTTTCCGTTCTTTTTTTATTAAATTTAAGCCCAATCTGATGGGACTTTCTCAGCATGCCTTGCATTATAAATAGGCAAATTCTAGGCTTCTATAGGAGAGAATGCGACTTTTAATTTTTTAAGGTTACAATCTGCGTAGGCGGACTTAAATTTATTAGAAAAGAATAAGAATTTGTCAAGGGGAAAGGAATTTATTTTAAAAAAATGTTTTGAGAGAGAAATTTAAAAAAAAATCAATTTAAGTAGAAAATTAAAATTGTATAAATTTTTTTTATTGAATGAGCGCGAAAACGTGATTAAAAATTTAATAAGGTATTATTTAAGAATATTTCCAGGTTTTTGAACCATTTTATTGTTAGTAATTAATATGATTTGAATTTATTATTTTCTTCAACAGTTTAGACTGGGAGAGGTGATATTAATATTAGAAAGAAAATTTATTTTTGTTCAGCTCGAATTCTTCTCTGTCCGATGCTATTATGCCACCCTCGCTATTGTCTACTCCATGGGCGAAGTTTTTCTCAGGAATTGCAAAGTGTTTTAAAGAGTTTGACTTCAATAATATAAGCCCTATTTGAAGCGTTTTGAGTTAGGGTATATAGACATATATTTGAAGAGAATCATTTTTTAAAGCCCGTTTCAAAACTTTAACAGAAATATTGTTAGTATAGACTACTTTTTTCGTGCTCTCTTATTACAATTGCGCTACAATAGTACTTTTTAGATTTTCAAACTACTTTTAGAAAGGAAGACAATGGGCAACCTGGTCTGATCAACCAGAATTATTAAGTTTGAAAGTTCCCTGGGCGTCCCATAAATATACGGTCGCCGATTCTTTGCGTATCAGTGGCTTCCGTGATGAATTTTTCACTGACATTGTTTACTTTTTAGTTTTGAAATTTGGACATTGATCTCAAGTGCATGGAATTTAGTGTGGAATTTATTGCTTCAATAGCATTGCTCTTAGACGAGGCGGAAAAGAATTAAAAAGATAGTGGTTTATCCCATTCCGGAAGTGGAAGAAGAGTTAGCAACTTTATATAGTAGATTGGTGGACAACGAAACTAAATTCTACAAGATGAGCCAAAACGCATTTAGTGATTTGCCAAAAAAAAAAGAACAGAAGGTGATCCACATGTGTCTATACGTACATACATATGTAGTAGAACGATGAAATACATTTGGGCATTTAAGCACCCTTACGTGAAAGCAATCTTTACATTAAATAAATTTTATTACTTTGTGGGTAAATATTGTTATATTTCGAATAAAAAAGTCCTACAAAAATCACACAAAAAAGACTGCACAGAAACAGGTATGAGTGTATTTCAAATAAACTTTACCTAAATTTGTGTTGAATCCTTATAACATTTTCCGTTGAATTTAAAAAAAATTTGTTTCACGTCAGCTATAAATTAAAAAATATCGGTAACAAGGTTTTTTGCGGTTTTTGCGGACGTCTGAAGCGTACTGAGAACGTTTGTGCCCCACTGCGTCGGATATGTGGGAACATGCCGCGCTTTTCCCAATTTGTTTCCATGAAATTACATCGTGCCAATATCTTTTTTTCATTGATCCCCCGGTACTGCACTGAAGTACCCGTGTGTGGAAATTTTTTTTTGCGAGGGTGAGAGTCTTACAAAGACACCGCTGAGGTTCCGCACTCAGACGGTAGTGTCAGATTCTTACTGATTAAACTCACCACCCTTTCGGTGACGTTTATCGCACCCGGAACCGCCGCGAGGCTTTACTTCGGGTGGGCGTCCCCAGCGTGACCCTTTACTCGTGCCCGGGGGGCGATAGATGCCAGAGTTAGATGAATAGAACAATTGGAATATAGGGCAATCTTCCGCAGGATTTCCAAAAGTCCTACAATATCAAGGTGTTCAAAAACTGCCCTGTTTCTAGAAGCATGTGATTTATTTATTGGATATTGAGTCGTTTTATCCGTAAATCTTCAAGTAACCTTAAAAAATCAGGGCAAAATCGAACCGTCGTCGCCTCCTGGAAAACCAAGCAAGGGCGGCGGAGCATAATCGTTGTGGGTGGGGACCACCGTAAAAAGTTAAGCGGTCAATTTATTTACTAGTGGTCTCTTGAGTTATATGGTTTTTAATTCTTTAATTAGATATGCGGAGTAGCAATTGGTGGCGGGGGGCGGTGTACATAGGGCCCTTATGAGTCTAGACCCAGTGCCTCATTTGAACCCCTTGTGGATTGCCCTATAAGGCCCACGAAGGGTATCTAAAGGCTGAAACAGACAGCTCCGTTCTGCTTCGTTCGTTCGTTCCGGAAAAGAAAAAAAGAACACAGTCCCCATAGGAGCATTCGTCTCGACTCAATTGCTGGTATATGTTTTTTGTTTATTATTTTAATACTCACTATACGCGACTTGCTCGCTTGGATTTTTCTCTCTTGAACCTCGCTAAAAAAATAAACTTAAACTTAGCCGTCATCAAATAAACACTTCAAAGTGTGGTTATGCTGTTCTTTCCTTTCCATTGGTTCGTCTTTTTCAAAATTTCCCAAAAGCTCCCGCTTTCGTTCCCCCCCCCCCCTTAATAAAAAATTATTGCTACCTGCCAATTCCAAGTGGAAAAAGAGGCCGAGAAACTTGAGAAATTCGGCGTGGGTATGTAAGTAATAACTGCGCCGGTGTTGAAAGCTAACACGAGTGTCGTTTTACCAATGCGGTCCCCCAACTGAGTACTGATCACGTTCAATGCTGCTTTTCCTCCGAAATTGAACCGGAACCAGTCTATTAAGTATGCTAAATGACACCCTTCACTGTTACCAACATAATGCTTGAAATATGAAGCAATGCAACAAGAAAAACTAAAATTTTTTAAAACGCTTTCCGAATACCAAAGACAGATGTTGCGATTGCTCCATTTCATTTGTAATGAGGTTTGCCTCATAAGGCCCTTATAAAAACCTGATAAGGCATTACCTCATTTCAGTATCGCTGATTTTTTTTTGTATGGTCTTCATCGGGAAACCTAGGACGAAAGCCCTCTTTCGGCATGTCCTTCATTTACCACATAGGGTCCTCACCACATGGGCTCTTTTCAAATGGTGGTCGGGTGGGGTTTAAAAAGCTTGGCTATACAATTATAAGTTCTTAATAGCTCTAATATAATATATTTGGTTTTCGTATAAAAAGCCTTGCTTACATGCGGCCCTTCGTCGCCAGCGACCGATACGGCCTTCCAACGTTCTGAGTTATTAGGTGTACATGAAATAATTTGGGTGTGGATTTCCCCACTCAAAGCGAATGTGCGTGTGCACTTTTCCTTCCATCCACACGCGCTCCGCCGCCCTTGAAACCAAGGCCTAGGACAAAACCCTGGAGGACTCCGAAAGTGGTCCTGTACCCCCTTTCTATCTCGATAATGGGTAACATATCCGTTAACATCCAAGGCATAACCCGAGGATCCGCGGGTTCATATATTTCAAATCGCCAAAAAGGCATCATAGGTAATACCTAAGATTTCTTAAAAGATCAGGGCCGTCCTAAGATATTCGTCGCCCGTGGGCTACTAAAAATAATGCGCCCCTCTCGGTAAGAAAATACACGGGATGTCTGAGGGGAACGGGGTGGCCGGCAAAGTTATACAAAAGTGTCAGAACTAGAAAAAGTCAATTTACAATAAATAAAAACAACAAATTCAGACAAAATTAAAAAAACTACGTAGAACAAATTTTCTCGTGAACAAAAACCAAAAGTAACATATATTTTCCTAGCTTTTTTTGCAAATTGAATTATAATATCATAGGTATTTAAGCTATTAAATAATTTACTCTCTATGAATAAAATACTCAAATCTTTTAATTTGGTGTGTTCCAAAAAAGACCGTAAATAATTTTCCATCTTTTCTAGTGCTGAAGAAGATCTTTCGACGGTGCAATTTGTGATAGCATAATGTACTTTAAAAAATGCGCAGTGTTGTCCACCTTAGGATATGTAACCTCAATTTTTGGGTCAGTTATTGTCCTTTAACTAAGTTGCGCAGTAGATATTTCTTCTTTATTTTCCAATAAATATACTAGTCCAATCAATCTACACAAATCCATCTAATAATTGCCATCAGGAAACAAAAAATATGGTTATATAGGAAAAAAATCTAAAGTGAATAACGTTTTTGTTTTTTGAATTTGGAATGGCGAACCTAACCTAAAAAATTCCGGAAGACAAAAAAACGCGTTTTTGCGTATAACAAAAAAACTTGAGCTCGGATCGAAAAAAATCATAGTATAAAGTTGTAGGTTTTCAAATTATCTTTCGATCGATGTATATTGAGTTATAGGTTAGGGCACAAAACATAGAGAAAAAAGGAAGAAACCTTTAAAAATCAAGTTTATTTAATTTGTTCATAACATTTGTTTAATGCAACTTAGATATTTGTTATTTGGTAAAAATATTGCTTCTTGCTAGCTGTTTTTGTTGTGAAATATTGAAGTGTAAAGCGTCATACCGACATTTCCTTTAACATCATAATGAAAGTTACCATCTTAATGAAAGTATACTGTGTCAAGGGTATTATATGACATTGTACAGTGCTGCGTAAAAAATTAAGACCACGTAAACTTTGTGATGAAATTTTTACTTTCAATGGTTGCAGCTTTTGAACGACTTGTTGGATTACAGAAATGAAACATTCAAAATTTAACTAAAACTATACTTTATTTATTGTTATAATTTCATTAAAATAAAACAAGACGGTCTTTCAATATACAAAAAATATAAATTAATCCCTGCGTAAAATGTTAAGACCACTTCAGCCTTTGAAAAAATATCTCTTCGCACGGATGCAGTACCGTTGCATAGGTAACACTATTTTATCAATTCCTTGCGTTACAGTTCGGAACAGTGACAAAGCCATAGGTAACTGTGCTAAGATTCTAGCACCGTTATTTATTTGATACCATTCGTTTACGTTTTCATTTTTCTATCAAAGTTGCAAAATGGGCAGAAAATCAGTTAATGAAATAACTTTATGGCAGGTAAATAAATAATTTTAGTTTTTTACAGAGCATCGACAGGGAAAATTCAGGCGTAAGAAAATTGTGACAAGATGTGTTGAAAGTTCTTCGCACAAGTTAGTTAATGAAAATCGAGCGCTGATCTTTCGATAGATCACCACCAAAAAAGTGGTACGCAAGTTTCTGCTGGTTACATTTCAAGAATCGTTTGCACAAAAGGATTGTTTGCTCGAAGCGCGGCTAGAAAAAGTTTCCTAGCATCAAGACATGCTCGAGCAAGAGTTTTGTGGTTTAGAGCCCATAGAAATTCGACACTGCAGGAGTGGAAACGAGTGCTTTTTGCAGGTGAAAGTTCATGACAAAATCTACGTGGTTTTAATTTTTTACGCAGCACGTATTTATGTGGAATTCGTTATTGGCATCAAATTTAACTTCTTTCGACGTATTTTCGTCCTAGTTTTTTTTCCTTTGCGTATTCGGACATCCGGACAATTTGTAAAGGTTAAATTGTTTTGTATTTCGTTTCGACTGTACAGATTTTTTAAAGGAGCGGATAATTCAATAATGCTTTCAGTTGCAGTCAGGCCTGGCACATAGCCTTTCGGGGTCTGGGGCTAAAATATGATTGGGGCCCCTTTTAGGAGATTGAAATTTCAAAAAATGTTTTACCAAAAAAAATACCGAATACTTTTTAAAATCCGTGGTAAGAATAAGTTCATCCAGAACGGTCGCTTCTTGATTTTCGAATAGGCCTTAAGTTACTTAGTGTAGCCATGTCCACCTTTTGGCTTGCAATTAATTTTTGGGGCCCTCTATGACCTGGGGCCGGGGCAATTCGCGCCATTGTGGCGGGCCTAGTTGTAGTAGCAACTTTTTGAAGTGATATATTAGTTTTATCTATGACTTCTAATATTCTCATTTTACAACTTCTCAGCTTCAACTTTTGTTACACGCTTTTGAAAGTTATCTTCATAAATCCTATCCAAAGCATCTTTAAAATGTTCGTAACCAATTCCCATAACGAATAATCAATCATTAGAAAACGTTATTTGATTATTTCTGTAATGAAAAGATTTGAAATAAAAATAACTAAAAATAACAAAAAAAATATAAGACCAACAAAAATTGCCGCCCCGAAAAGGATTGCGCCCCAGGGCTACAGCCCATTTAGCCCTGTAGTTAGGGTGGCCCTGTAAAAGATGCACGCTTCTCGATCGGTCAGCAGCCCGGGATATAATATGCAAATCCAACGCCCGATTGTATTTTATCTGTCCTGTCTCCTCGAAAACCGTCTTAGCGTGGTTGGAAATCGGGATGGTACCTTTCTTGCCACTACAGACTCATTGAGCCACCGCAGGAATATAGCAGCTAGCAGAGTTTACCCTACAATCGGTTCACTCCTACCCTCTGCAGTCACACAAGCTACGGTCTAGATATTCTTGTTTAAATAGAGCAAATCGACTGTGGAACAATCTTCCGCAATCAGTATTTCCGAAGATATACATCATCTTAGAGTTACATAAACAAGAATATTGTATAGAAACAATAACAAAATATATCATTTTAATTCGTCCATCAATTTTAAACCAACTATCTTAAGCTATGCTAAAAAAACCTTCACAACCTTCTGCATTGGCTCTAATTCAATGCAGCAAAAAACAATTACGTATCTTAAATGTTAACTTGTTACTTTAATAATATCTAAATTACGTTTTTGTCTCTTTATCAAATTCAACTTTTAACTCACTTCTTGTAACCAGTTAGACATGTTCATTTCCGCCATAATAAACATGCTAACATCATACGAAGCCAAGCCATCTAAGCCACATCTAAAACGACCGACGCTGAAATAATTTCACTGCAATAAATTATCCGATAGTGATCTGAAGATGACAAAATATCACTTCATTAAAAGACAGAACACTTAATCCTAACGCGACCTGACATAATGTCAACGATTAGTTTTATGGAACATTTCAAAGATTTACAATTTGACAATTTGCGATCACGAATCAAATTTCTTTTATAATCTTTGATCCTTGTTGGTTAACGAAACTCACCCTCCGCCCATTGCAGTAATCCACAAAAATCTGCTGTTCGCCATATGACATTGTACATATATATCTGAAATCGCACAACCGGAAATGATGAACGATGTAACTACTATGGAAATCTGTTCATCTGTTTTCCTCCGGCTTCAAACTACAGCAAATCACGGTGAACCCTACTCAGAATATACGAGCTGGATGGAAATCCTGTTGCCATAAACCGATTTACGAGAGTTTTAGCTCCTCGAGGAAATCCAGTTAACGGGCTGCAATAAAAGAAATTTCTGCTGGCAAAACGTGCTACTTGTGGGATATAGAGAGAGCTTCTCCAGCCCGATCCGAGGTCTCCAGCCACCTGAAACAGCTTCAACCTTTCGGCATTATCTTCCATATTCTTTTGTATCAAAGATGAGGGAAAAAGGCACTTGGGCTACTTCGGCCAATACTACAGCAGCGGAGCTACTGGGTTCGGTTCCTGATGTCTGACGGGAGTTATTGGCTCTATCACGGCCAGCCAGTGCGGTCTGTCTAGAATCAGATAAGCTAATTATGCCGTCTCTCAATTATTATCTAATTGGTAGTTCAAGTGAGGATTCTTCTTGCAGCATCAATCTCATATGGCTTGGTGAGTTTCGTCTGTCTACCACATAACGTGTGGCAAATCAGATCGGAATTTTCCCTTTCTTATTCTTCTACAGAAAAATATTTTCTCCATGTTTTTTGATTACCATCCCATAAGCGAAGTGTAAATGGTTAACGAAATGGATTACCAAACACATTCTGGGAGTAGTTGGAGGAAAGTGTGCTTATTGAATTACGGTGCTGGGGGAGAATATTAACAAGGAGAAATTTGCTGTTACGAAAGTATTAATGTGATCTCGAAAGTTAAATTGATTTTGTATAAAGTATTTAACAGACATTTAACCTTTTCAAGATATCATCTTTTTCACGGACTATAAAATGAAAAAAAAACAGCGAATAACGAGCACTAAAAATGTGTAACTTTTATGAATGTTTGAACTACTTTTGAAACCATCACAGCTTCCAGGAAGTTAAAAATAGGATTTGTAACCCTCAAGAGCTTTCTTTAGTTAAAAACTAAAGTACTCTAAAATATTAAGTGGTGGAAAACAAGTTTAAAATGGATGGGTCTGGAATGAATTTTTAGTTAGTATAAAAATTACGGTATAGCAAAAATTATCCTTAACTTTTTGCTATGGTACCTACTGCACAACTTCGGTGTGGCCAGTTTCAGGAGACGGCTCAGACCAACCAACCAAGGGCTTTAATCTATATAATAAGAACCCATTGTACAAATATAGAAAGCTGAAGATGCTATTGATGTACTGTACTAATTACAGTAAAAAAGAGAAAAAAGCTTTTTTCTAACGCGAATGTCGTTTTCCCAAGTGGGCCCCCATCTAAGTATTGAAATGCTGCTTGACTTCCTTAATCAAACGAGAGCGGGTTTATTGAGTATGCTAAATGGAACCCTTTGCAGTCCCCAGTAGAGAATTTACGAATTCATGAAATTGGAATGCAGTATATCTTTGTATAAATTTGAAGCAATGTGAATCGATGGCTATTGGAAGAAATTGTAATGTAAACTGTCATGCGTAAGGAATTGTAATGCAAAAGATAGTCGTTATGCCTTTATATTGGAATGTATGGTAATGCAAAAGGTAGCTCTTATGCCGTCGTATTGGAATGAATTATATTGCAAAAGGTGGCCGTTGTGCCTCCGACCCTAGGACAACGCAATGTTAATCGAAGGGATGATTCGATCTAGAAAGTAGACATTACACGTTCGAAGGAAGGCTTCCATTCCCTACTGGGTCATGAAGATAATTGCCTAGAATATTGTAACGGTCGGTTATTTATTGCAAAATTCTCATTATTAATTATTCCCCCATCTATCGGAAATTTCAGAAATTAATAGTCCAATCACTTCAGAAGCTTTTTGATGCGAAACTTTTTTGGAATCACGTAGGCAAAGAAAAACAAAATTTTTCTAGGAAGGAAAAAAATTAAAAAGTTTTGACAGTCTGGATTGAATCGTGACCAGAAAGCGGCTGTATTTTGAGGTGACGAAAGTCAGTCGATTTTTGTTTTTTTTATGAACAAGTCAAGTCCGGATTTTTAAGCTTGAAGAAACGAAGGTTTTTGTTAATTTTGGAAGACATAAGGGAAACTAGAGATTTATTAGAACTTGGCTGAGGGAGATGGACGTTTTGTTACAGGAATCCGTTTTTGTGAGTTCAATTCATTTTCTCGAGGAGGCATCTTTTGGCGACTGCTGAATTCGGAGGAACAAACTGAAAGATTGCACGGGAAATTGTCTGAAGTTTCCGGTGGAGGAATTGTTTTACGAAAACTGTGAGGCCCAATTGTGATTCATGTTGTATGGTTAATAAGCGCGTAAGCTCAGGGATATCGTTCGGCTACGTATTGATTATGTAGGCGCTGTACGAGGTATAAGACAACGGAATCTTTCTGGTGTGCGAAGAAGAAGCAGAGTTACAACCGATCCAGCTTTTTGTGTCAGTTTTGAAACTGGAAAGACTTTTTCATTTTGACGTGACAAGGGAAGCTGTGTGGAATATTGTTGATACGCCCTATTTAATCAACTTTTTTAGTAAGTGTCTAAATAATTATTTAAAATTGCATTGCTTTTGGTAACGGAACAATTTGGAAATTCGACTGGTAATACACAAAATTTTATGAAGTCGTACGTATAATAAAAAGATAACAAACAAGGCGTCAATGTGAGCAAGAACCACAGTTCTTCCATAACTGCTTGGCTGCGCATCTGTCATCCCAATCAGACAGGACCGAGGAGGGCTGGATAGTCGTCAACATTTTTGCTTTAATTTGACCTTTGAAATAATTACAACTTGCCTGGTTACTGTCAAATAATTACCATCATTTTATTATTATATTGAACACTAAAAATATTCTTCATATATATAATATATATATATCCCTTTTAATTATATGGTTTGTAAAATTGTATAGACATCATTGTTGGTTTGAGTAGCTGTACCCTATTTACTTATTTACCAAATTAAATATATATTTAATTAATTATATTGCTAAACTTACATATATACATATATAATATATAACTTATCAAATAATTTGTTACACACTAATTATAATTACACTTCTAAATATATAATTGGTATTACCTAACCCTAAACCATATTTACAAGTCGTGATTGTGATGTTGGGGAACTCCAAAACTCTATGTACAACGTACTATTAATATATTGATTTCTTTATCATCACACATTATAACTACATTATATTGCCTCCTTTAAATATTTATATAAATTTTTTTGGTAGGGGTGCAAACAAACATTCGTCGGTTCTAGTTGAACAAATTGTCCTAAACATATCGTCCTGAAGCATCGTTTGGCCAAATCGACGTTGTCACTTCTCTTATGTTTTGGTTTTGGTTTTGGTTGGCCAAGTTTAATATTGGCTCAGAGTTTTTTTGTATCCCTCCTTGCCCCCATTACATTCAACACACACCGGTTCACTATCAGTAGTATAGGTGGTAATAGTTGGTTGCATCCACATTACCTAGAGTATAAGTTTACTTTTGTTTTGATTTACTATTACGTACTATTTAATTTAAACTTACCTTCATTTTGTTGTTAATTAATTCTATTGTCTTGTGCTGTAAGTATTATATAATATATTTGTTACCCAGTTCTTTAACTCAACGAGTATTAATAATTATGACAGCTTAAAGGGGTAATTTATCCAGGATGGTTGGGTGTTGCTTTCTCTCCAGGTTTCTCTCATCGTCGCGTTGAACAATTACAGGTCCACCAGGCCGTTGGTAACGTCCAGCGATGAATACCTTTGGCTAACCTAGGACAAGAACGATATGAAGAAAGCTCCTCTTTGAATAATAGGTAAGTGGTGAATCATATGTGTACATTTCCGGTCACACACCCCCACGACCCCTTCCGGCGAGCTAGCGTAAACCGTGTGGCCGGTTTAGCATCCCCTATCAATATTTAGGAAACTAGGGAGGATGTTGTCTTTAAAAATTTTTTTATGGTTACCCAAGCATGATGGCAGTAGCCTTGCTGTCACCAGCAAGGAGCTCCATTGTTCCGGTACAATATGAGTCACATATATAATTTTTTCCAGTGAAATTATAATTCACTGGTTTTTACTACTTTATTTTTAGAGAGACAGCATTCATCATTGTCATTGGCTGGTGGTTTTGTTGTTACTTTTACACTCAAAAACTGAGGTAACCAACCACTTTAAAGACTTTCGTCTCTCGTCAAGATGGAGTAACAAATTGAGGAGGATTGCTTTTCCGTCAATTTTCATTCGTCATTCAAGGAAAGGGAAGGTCCATCCTGAAAGAGCCCCTTTATCAGAATAAGTCATTATACAACTGGGTGCACCTCGTGGGACCAGAAGAGATCTTTCACGAAAGTGCCAAAATTACCCACTGCCATCCAGCCCTCGAAACGATAAAATTTACATCTTGACTTGGTAGGTTTTGAAGGATGTATTCCCTACTACCGTCCTTAGTTCATGTAAGATGAAGTACTGGCTTTACACCCTCCGCGAGAAACGGTCGCTATCGGGTTCGCTGTACTAAGCAAGCGACCCGACGAACTCATAATAATCGCAAAGGAAGCAATATGGGCGATAAAGACGGGGCCCAATAACGCTCTTCTAATGTTAGTTAAGCACAAAATGGAAGTAGTACTAATTACAAAGCGGAAAAAGATTAGATGATTGACCGAAGGTTCAACTTTGGAGTGCACTTACAGTGGGTACGGGGGAAAAAACAGTGTGAAGTGGGTTACAAGGGAACATAGGGAAATGAGCTACTACCTACTATCGCTTTATTCGACGACTCACCGTGCTGCCCAGAATGCCCAGACGATAAAGAGGACGTGAAGATTGTCTTGTCAGCTGTAGACATGCACATCGTCTATCCAACGCGAAACCATCTTCCGAGTTCTTCATAGTCTTCTCGATAGTTGGATTTCCAGATGCCCAAATTGTGGCTTTTCCATTTTTGTCCGCCTACCGGATTCCATTATGTAGGTCCACTTACAGCAGGATTAGCAGATTGTGCAATACCTCGCACACCTACTCTATGGAAGTGATCTCGTCCCGGACCCTGATCTTGATTGCTGCATGTTTGGCGCTTGCCATTACCTACGCTGTCTGTCCTAAAGAGGATTCATTATTCTGCTGGAGGTCCACCGTTTTGTCTTCTTTCGTCTTCAGCTCCACTAAAAGATCTCCGTTTTGTGTTCGCCTGATTCGCTTGACCTCTTCCGCAAGAAGTTTCCGATCTGACCTTCTTCATGATCTCCATGTAGGATACCTATGCCGCTTGTAACAGTTGTGATAAGAGCATCTGGTCTTATTTTTTTTGCCGGTTTGTGGTGTTCCCCAGAAACTTCTTTTCCTGATTTTTTTTCGCTTTTTCAGCTTCTTTTCGGCCCTTTTCCCTTCCGGTCCACCTTCACCGGGCGCTCCTTCTGGCCGTTCTTTGGCTCTTCTTGGAGGCGACTTTTGCTTCCCCTTCTCTTCTTTGGGGCCTTTGCCGGAGCTCCAATTAACTCCCAGTTTCTAGAAAGCGTCTTCCACTTCCCATAGCATCGTCCCCTAACTGGATGTAGTGTTGGTATTACTTACTCTACTCTCTAAATACGAATCAGTAACTATTCACGGGTTTCCAGTGAAAATTCACTGGTTGAACCATTGCTTAGTCAACCAATTGGAAAACAGTGAAATTTCACTGGTTGAACCAGTGAAATTTACGTAAAAAATTGAAAAATGCTTTTTTCTAACGCGAGTGTTGAGAAGCGGGCCCCCATCAAAGCACTGAAATGCTGCTTGCCCTCCGTGATCAAACGAGAGCCGGTTTATTGGGTATGCTAAGTAGAACCCTTTACAGTCATGACGATACTTGCCTAGAATATGAGTCATATATTTTTTCACTGGTTGAACAAGTGAAATTATAGTTCACTGGTTGAACCAGTGAAATTTTTACTAATTCATTTTTAGAGAGAATTTTTCACTGGTGCAATCAGTAAACATACCCGAATTAACAGATTTTAAAGTGAAATTATTGTTTACTGGATGAACCAGTGATATTTTCACTGGTTCATTTTTAGGGAGTACTTACCTATTTAAGCAATACCTTCCTCCTTTGAATCTTGTGGCAAGGGAAAGCGCAACCATCGCAGCCCTAAGAATTAGAGAATATGGATTTTGGACCGGAATCAGGGGAGAGCACACGAAGGTGCTAAACTCTGTGATCGTCCCCACTAAAACCGACTTCTGTATACCCGAGGTTACCTTCATGAGGAACTACGGGGTCCACATTCCTTCACGTCGTGAATGGAGAAATAAAACACAGAGTTTTCAAGATGCCATAAACTTCTTTACTGATGGCCCTAAGCTCGAGGGTCGAGTAGGAGGAGGAGTCTTTTCCCCAGAGGGTGGGATTGAAGTCTCCTTCCGACCCGATCACTGCAGCGGAGGTTCTAGCCATACATGAAGCTGTTTTACTAATCAACCAGCAAGGCGACAGGAATCGGCCTGTCTACATCTTCTCAGATAGTTAGGCGGCTCTGAAAGCCCTGCGCTTCGGTTTTGCACTGTCCTTATACCAAGAGGCCGTGTTTTCGTTAAACGGGTGCTTGCTATGCTGGCATTCTGACCGACCTCCAATAATAATGGTTAATTTTACATGGTTCACTAAGCCAGAGGGAAGGCCGTCAACAGACGCCTTTCGACGATTGAAATTAAAATATTTTCTGTAATTTAGTCATAGTGTAAGAATTAAGTAGATTTTACAAATTATTTATTGTATACTGAAACGAAACAGATCGAAACTTGTATAAAAAAAACTAGCGGATACCACTTACGGAAATCAGTTGCTATTGTCGTGTCGTACATTACTAACTACTACAGGCTGATGTGTACTAAACTCCACATTCTTTACTTTACCTGATTTTTAATCAATCAGTTTTCGTTTCCTTCAATGAAGTTGGTACTTTACTAAAAATAATTTTCATTGTGCTCGTGCCAGCTTTACCTGTTTAAATTTGTGTGGCCTCTCCTTTTCCTTTATCAAAATTGGTTTTTAATTCGACAGAATTTAATCAGGATAAGCCAATTCTTTCCTTCCATTTTCTTCTTAATTTTCCCAAAAGGACTTTTTTTTATTAATTAACACGAAACCAAACCAAAAAATAATTTGTTCTTGTAGGAAGCGCTAAGAATTCTCTCCGATTTTCACTGGTACATAAGTAGAAATGTGAGACGTAGGAAGCCGCCCTTTATAGCACCACTCAGATTCTATAGTTGCTTTCAAGCAAATAATAAAAAATGAACCTCATTTTAGCACTCTACCCACAAAATCGTATTTCACACCCAAAATACAAATGAATTTCGAACTAAAGCGCAAATATTTTTCATTTCAGATGTTTCAGTGACAGTGACAACATCCCCTCGAAGAGCTCACCCACTGCGGCGCACTCACAGCGACCGCCGTTCAAATACAACAACCATAATCTTGAACTTTAATGATACAATGGCCTTGAGGGTGAAGAACACACGTGCAGACTGTCGAGATTTATTTGCTGAAAGTTCGCAACAGCATCAGCATCACCAGCAGCAATCTACAGACGCAAAACCTCCCGACACTTTCCCATCACCACCATCATTCTCTAGCAGCACATCAGACCCCGGTAGCTTGTCTAGGGGTGCACTGGTAGCACAAGTCAGCGTAACTAATGACAAGACCGAAGAAAAAGGATCAGAGGATCTTAAGGAAAAGCAGCATTTGGAGCAGAAACCGCAGCCGTCAAGACCTCCACGTCAAGTAAACAAGAAGATCTCCTGGCAGGAGAACGGCGTCGTAATGATAAAAAATGATCCAAATAATCCTTTAGAACAGGACGACCTCGACAAGGAGAATTCGGGGAGCGAAAGTATTCAGGAGGAATCAAGAGTCGTGTCAAATGCTAGTGTGATATCATTGAACTGTAAAACAGCCCCAAGAATCCAGCAGCAGCAGCTGCAGAAAAAGGAGAAGGAGAAAATATTGCAGGCACAAAAGGAGATTTACAACGGTGCCAGATTGTTTGGCAATCAGAATAAGTCCCCTTCACAGAAAACCGTTGTGCGTGTAGCGCCCTTTAACAAAACATCATCTGAGGTTCATCGACTGAAAATAAACCACAAGGACGAAGGCAGCACAAACAACGCCAGTCAGAAGAAAACCTCAATCCTAATAAATGGCGATGACTGCTACTCCACGGTTAACGTAAACAATGACACCCCAATCTATCAGTCCTCCGTTGTTGTAACGGATGGCACTAAAATTTTACCTGGCGATGCTCTCAAGGTCTCGTCCAATACAGTCACTATAAATGTTAGCAATTCCCGCACTCCTGAGGAGGAAATCATATACAAAAACAATAAAATCAATTCACTTCTTAGTATGAACAAAACAAACACGGTCATTCCCATCGTTGGCCTAGATAAGAGCAAGAACAACACTGAGCCAGGATTTGCGGCCCAACAGAATGGCAGCTCGAAACGTGGAAGGACCTTGATTACATTGGATTACGATAAAGCTGAAGAAACCAAATTAGACGATGTCCTGCCGCATGAAGAGGAGCTGGTTAAAATTCTTCGCAATCCAGTTGAAGCTGTTCGTCGCAATTTAGTTCCCCATGTTTGCGGCAAACACAGCAGCAGCGGCAGCAGTCAAGAGAAAAGTTCCAAAGGACACAATCCAATCGATTTCTTGGCAACTCTCAAACAAGAAAAGAACTCGTTTATAGGTAAACTTCTAGAGGATCCAACTTTAAGCCACTTGGCAGAAGGCCTCGACAGCGAAGTGGTAGTTAAGTTGATAGAGAACTCTTTAAAACGACTCAAAGACAGCCGGAACAGTATAGATACGAGCGGAACCAAAGACAATGACGACATGGCCAAACTTATTGACATGTCCCTGCAGAAAATAAAGGAGGAACGCCTGAAAATGGAGCTGAATAAGAAGCAGCAGGACCAAGCTGCCGAAGACCAGGAAAACCAAAGCAATCGGGGCAGCATAAGCTCAGGAAATAGCTTCAGTTCGGCAAACTATGAGTTATTCGATTTTGATAACAATGAGTCAGACTGCTATCACAGTTGCTCCAGCGAGATAACCGGCGACGACGATGCCACATCAACGCGCAGCAAATTTTACCAAATGCTGGTGGACGCAACTTTATCCGAAATTGAAATCTCCACCAACACCGATGACGACCATCATTACGAGTCAATCCGACTTAATGGAGATCCTATTTATGAGGAGATTAGTGACGTTCCACCTCCGCTGCCGCTGTCGCCACCGCCATTGGCAGATTCGGAAATCGACAAGAAGAATATTAGGTCAATGTTCGAAGGTGCCTCGAAGTACGACATCCTGTCTTACCTAGTTGATGCCAAGGAGCGGGGAATAGTCAAGGAGGAGGCCTACGAGTACAATTTTAGCAACACTAGTGATATAATAGTAGAGGAGGAGGTCGACACACTCAGCGACTTAAATAAGAAACAAATCACAGACATCAGTAGTCGGATAAGTCACCTGTCCATAACGAGCGACTCCAGCGAGGACACGTCTCTAACAAATTCGGTAAACGAGAAGCTTCCCATACTACAACGAAAGCCCACTTCAGACATCGAACGTAACGACTCTGGTGTAGGATCAGAAACGAGCAAATCCTCAAGAAGCAAATACCAAAATCCTCCAGGCTGTGTACTGCACAAGAATAGTCCCATTCACCTGTGCGAAGACTGTGATGGTCCTGTAGAAACCCAGGTAACAGATTCAGGTGTTATGTATGCTCCTCTAGTTTGTCGGAAGTGTGGCAAGAAACGAGCTGAGCGTAAGGAAATCATCACGGAAATTGTTGAAACGGAGGAAAAGTATGGACGAGATTTGCAAATCATCTTGGAGGAATTCTGCCATCCAATGTTGGTGGCAGGGCTTTTAACACAAGAGCAGCTCTCTGCAATCTTCTTGAATACCGAAGAATTGCTCGAGAATAATCAGACTCTTGCCGAAAGGATGCGAGACGCCTTGGATATTGCCCTCGAACAAGGTGATGACGATCTTTTGACAGTTAATATAGGAAAAATATTTTTAGAAGCCACACCGATGCTGCATGCCTTTGAGAGCTATTGCGTTCGACAGGCAGCCGCTAGTCTTCTACTCGCGAATTTAGAAAAGGAAAAGGAATTGCTGAGGATTTTCTTAAGAGTTTCACAAATGGAAAATACTGTTTTAAGGCGAATGAATCTTAACTCATTCTTGATGGTAAGTTCTTAAATTTGTTGTTTTGGGTTTAGCACTTAAAAGTTATAATTTTAGTAGGTTTATCATTTTCAGTGTGGTTTAGGATTAGGCTTCTTTCTGTTAAATTAAATTGAGTTTCATTTCGATCTGCAAATTGTTTAAGGGATAAAAGGAGTTGATGGATTGATGGAATCACAAACGTGCTTGCGCGTGAGGTTTCAGTTGATGAGTTCACGTTTTGAACTTCACGAGTTTATTCGGAGAAAACAACATGGTTATAAAGAAATTCAAAATTTTAAATAATGGAAATAGATTTTAAAATCAGTTTTGAGCTAGTACTAGCACCGATAAACGTGACACCTTGATCAGGTTGGTACGTAAAGGCAACAGCGCTGTCCAACGACTGCGGGTGGAATCACAATTGGCCCTGAAAAGGCACCGCACTTCCAAGTATACGGTTTGCTTGGAGTGAGTTTATATCCAGCTTACCATATTCAGGTAATGGATCATCTCTCTTATTTTAAGCTTCGCAATTTCTCCTAAGTCTTGTAAGAAGAGGTTCGAAATGCGCGGTTTTTAGTGCTAGTCCGTGCCGAACTACTGCAAAGCAAATATTCGGTTGTTGATGTTCGCAATCTGGCCGTATGTTCCACAATCGGTCAGTGTCCAGAGAAAGTGAACACAATTCTTGCGAAGGCCTTTCGCGGCATCATCAGGAGGTCGCGTGATCTCTGCTTGTTACAAATATGCCAAGTCTTTCTAGCCTAGGCGCAAGATGTTAAGCTACTCCACCTTAAGCTTGCAATAGAAAGGAAGTGCATGGTGACGACTCTTGTTCACATACAGCTGCTTCTTTATATTATCCACTAGTGTGTTTACTAGATTTGATCCTACTCTGGCCCATTCATATGCGTTCCCCTTGCCTGCGATGGATGTTCCTCTGACTCGGTGATCACTGAAGAGTGACCCTGTATCTCCTAGCCAAGGAAGAAAACTCCTTCCAACAGATTTCGAACCGCTTGGACGTTGGGCTTGGGTTCTAATGTATTGCTTGGCAGGCTTTGAAAATTGCCAGTAGTTTTGCCTGGACGAAACAGGTGGCAGTATTTTTGGAAGTTTCGGGAGGGAAACTCCAAGCCTGTACCACCCGACTTTCATTTGATGGCCATCGTCATGATGGATAGTCTGGGGGATATATGAGGAGGACGCGATGAACCTTGTGTTTGAAATTTTGGATGTCGTAGAATTTCGGGAATACTAACTGTAGAGGGTGGTTCCACAGTCGAGTTGTTATAGTTATAAATGAATTTCTAGACTGGAGTCTGCGTGAAAATAAGGGTTGTAGATTGCACGAGTGAGCCGACCGGGGTAGTCTTGTGTTGTGGGAAAAACATTGCGAGGCATAAAGTTCTTTATTTCAGTGGAACAGTTTTTGTGGTAAAACTGTTAAAATTTTGCCAGAGCTGCTACATTCCTGCGGTGGCATGATGAGTCATGTGAAGAGTAAATAGTGACATCACTAATAAGTTTTAGAGCACGATTTTGCACCTCTATCAGTCAATCTAAGCCGATTCTCGGGGCCCCGGCCCTAATAAACGAGTTGGATTCAAGGTGAGGACGAGTTTAAGACCTGCTCTTGTCTCTTGTCCGAAGTTTCCCATTATTTTCTCGTATTGGGAGCCTGGGTAGAAAATGAGTTTCGATGTCATATAGTCTTATGGCCAGTGTTCCATACCCAAAGTGGTAGAGGGCGCAGTATATTGTTGTGACCATACGTTTTCTCCACCCAGCAGCCCGCTTCTCGCAGCTCCAGGCCGTGCACGCTGCATGTTATTTATTATATAGCTCAGGTGGCTATGATCGAGATTCTTTGCCTCCGCGGGGGTTGCACATAGAGCCTGCGTAACTGTGATTCTTTATGCTTGGGCTAGTCTGAATTTGTCATATTCTTTTGCAAGATCGGCCCAGCACATGTCCGCACTGGTTTAATCAATATTGTGTAGAGCCAGCGCATCATGTGCCGAATCAAGCTCTATCTCTTGGCGACGCGTCGCGACGGTTTGCTTACTTGCATAGTCTGTCGTTATTTGTCCTCTCTTTAACCTTGAGCACTTAGCTCATTGTGGTAGACTTTTTTTAATGGGACCGTGGCCACTGCCTTGCCCTATTTTGCTACACCTCTATACCTAATATTTGTGGGCCAGATCGCTTGAACAGGTTCAACAGTCTTCCTTGGCTTGTGCGCGATATCGCGTGGCATTCACAGAGAATAGGAAGAGCAGGTTCATCCTCCCAAAGCAAAACCTAAAGGTGGGGTCCTTCGCCTTTCCTATCCTCCATAAGTGGATGGTAATCAAGCCAAAAAGTATCCTGACATTACTTCTACTGCATCCTAACAATTCCTTGGCCGCGATAAGAGACGGCACAGAAAGGAATTGCTTAGAGTTGGCCAGTCCATGCGCTGGTGGGTACCCAATAGCCAGTTACGGGCCGATGAATGCAATGTCAAAGACCTGTTCAGCCAGAGCATCCACATTTTCATGGCCTTTGAAGCCCCAGTGTGGGGTTAACTTGATTGAGAATGCCCAGCCAACCAAGGCCACGTTGGCAGTCCCAAACCAATTTAGACTTCGTCCTACAAGACCTTGTCGGCCTGATTGCCCCTTGACTATCATAGAAGGCAAACATCACTTTGTTTTTGTAGGCCCTGCTTATGTTCTCAGATAGGCGGTCGCACACATTCCCCGGTGCTGGACCGATGTAACATTCTCATTACTCCCTCGTAAAAAAAGGGTGCCTAGGCTTATCGCTCTACTGAATTTTGGGCTTTCACTCCAGATTCGGGCGCCCAGATCTGTGTCTGTTTTGGAGCCTTCGATGTACCATACTAGTCCACCCTGCGGTACTTCAGAAAACTCAAGGTTAACCTGTCTTGTATGTGTACGGAAGAAGCTGGTTCAAATTTTGAGATCTTAAAGGACATGCACTCCGAAAGCATCGCCGCCTCCGGAAGCTCTTCTATAAGGTTCATTATTGCATAATGTCCTCTCCCAAGACCCGATCCCAGGCACACCGCGTTTATGTCGAATTTCTCTACCTCAAGAAGGAACGGTACTAGATTAAGAAGAGTTTCTAGCGCTGCCATGGGGAATTGTAGCTTGCCCCGGTGATAGAAAGGTAGGGTAAGATTTTGATTAAATTGGTTGTCGTTCCGGAAAGCGTTCATAAGCGAAAACTATGATTCCAGTTGAGCTTGGCTTCTAGCGTCACTTTTAAATATTTGGCTTGATGCGAAAAGTCTATAGTTCTGCCTGCGAGGGTATAATCTGCAAGTCTCGGCAGTGTTCGTCTTCTGGTGTAAGGTACAAGAATAATTTTGTCGGTATTGGCATTTAGTCCTACCTGGAGACCAAATCGAGTACCTGCTGACGGTTCCTTGATATGGTATCATCTTGTTTTCCTGTTCCCACTGTAACAACATCATCTGCATAACCTTTGGCGAACAAATTTTGGCCATAGAGTAGCTCCAAGAGGCATTACAGAATTGGAGATAAAACTCCTCCTGGTATACAGACTTTTGCTGTGGTACCCCCAGAGACCCCTCAAAGATGAGATACCATAGTTTAAGTGCTCTCAGAATAGAATCTATTCAGCCGGAAAAAGTGCTACTTATAGTACAGGATCCGTAGAACAACGACCTTCACCGATCGAGTAACCGATTGAAATTTTTTTTCATGATAGATAATATGCTAACAAATGTAACGGGGATGGGTTGAAATATGTTCAAGGCTGTATTTAATAGGCGTTTTTTCGCCATTTTCTCTATTTTGAGGAGAAACTATGCATTTTGGTGAAAATATCAAAGGAACAAAGTTGTAGAGCATAAAATGTCCTACAAATTTTGTCTGCACTGTTTTTTCTAATTCCGCATAGTTTCGCCGCTAGCGGCCGTTTTGCGCCTTTTTTCTGATTCTCTTGATAAATCAAAGCGTACAAAGAAAAGCCGTTGAAAAACTGCAACAACTACTTTGATCTCATTTAATTTTTCATACAAATGTATAACTTTAGCTCAGAATCTAAAAAAAAGGTGCAAAACGGCCACTAGCAGCAAAACTCTGCGGAATTCGAAAAAACAGTGAAGACAAAATTTGTAGGAAATTGTATCCTCTACAACTTTGCTCTTTTGATATTTTCACCAAAATGCATAGTTTCTCCTCAAAATAGAAAAAAAGGCGGAAAATGGCGAAAAAACGCCTATTAAATACAGCCTTGAACATATTTCGTTAGGCAACCCATCCCCGTTACATTTGTTAGCATATTATCTATCATGAAAAAAAATTTCATTCGGTTACTCGATCGGTGAAGGTCGCTCTTCTACATATCAGACTATTAGACTTCGTCTATTTAGAGACCTAGCTAAGGTATCAAAGGATGTATTGTAGAAGGCTCCCTCGATATCAAAGAAGGCCCTTCGTGCAACTGCTTTGTTTAGTGTTGCGCATTTCACCCTGAGCGCCAGAGTGTACATTGCTGTCTCACTGGGTTTGCACCCATAGTAAGGGAGGCATCCTATTGCGCGTCCTCATCAAAAAAGGGCAGTTATTGTTGTAAGCAGCAGTAACCGCCTCCGTAAGGAAGTTCGTGGATAATTCCACATTCATCGTAGATTTAATTGAGTGCATGAAACCCATCAATACGCTACCAAATTCGCACGCGAAAAACTACGCAGTCCGTGTATCTTGGATTCCTATATGCCTTCACTATTTCCAAAGACTCACCCACCACAAAGTTACCCAAGCTGCTGTAGATAATGCTAGTTTCCACCATGCGCTGGATCCACTGACTAGAACTATTTTATGGATCCCGAATTCCACCAGGGCTACTTGGATGGCCTCGGTGCTGACGTTATTGAAAGGTACCTTGGTCAAATTAAAAGAATTTCAGTATCAAATTCATTTAATTCCGTTAAAATTAATAAAACAATTTTTTTTAATAATTTATTTAAAAACAAAAAAATAAAAAAAACTTTTAATTAATGTTAATCAAACAATTATGTACATTTTTCAATCATCATTTTTAGGTACCTGTACAAAGAGTTACAAAATATCCCCTTTTACTTGCCCGTTTATACAAAGTGACACCACCCCACTTAGAGGGCAGAGAGGTCCTGAAGCAAGCACAAGAAAATATCGAACTTCATTTGAATCACATGAATCAGGAGGCAAAAGATGTGCCAACAAAATTATGGAGAAGAATCTCGTCATCGAGTCCAAACAGAAGAGCATCCTGTGAAATTGACATGATCAATATCAAGCTCCGTAAAATGGCCATTGATGTCCTTGAGTGGAATCACGATGAGGTACGATTCGCAATGGAAGGTAAACTATTATTCACCCAGCCAACGGATAGTAACTGGAAGAAAGGACGAACGATTAAGCTGACACCTGTAAATGCCCTTCTGGTAACGAACGGCAAGGTGAGTTATCTTTTTTGGATTTTTATGATGGTATTGCAGTCGTTACAGAATATCCTTTTCCTTTTTCTCTTTTTTTGTTATTGTACATGAATTTTTGCAGCCAAGCCCCAACTACAAGGCAGAAAAAGCCGCATCTGATCAACTCAATTTCCCGAAGCACACTGGCATCCGGGAAGCATCCCTGCTCCTGGTCAAAGAGAAGTGCGGACGCTACACCTTAATTAGAGAACCTCTATATTTGGATAGATGTGTGGTGTGCACAGAGGCTGATTGGGATGACTACTTTGAGGTGCATGAAATATCGTCGAAGGACACCTTTATATTTAAGGTAAGTGGATTGAACCCATGTCAGTCTGTCGGGCTTTATCTCGGCAGGTGATTTGACAGATTTTTCAGATAGGTCACAGCTGTCTAATTGCCCTTGTCCTATCTGGACGACAATCAGTCAGTCATTTTTGTTAGCTTCCTTTAGATAAGACCAAACGGATGAACATGACTTTGCTTAGCGATGGGTACGAGGCCCACTACACCTAGGCTTGACTTGCCGTATTAGATGCGATGCATATAACTACCTTTCGATCAAATTTTACCTTAATGAATGCATGACTGGCCATTATCGTCCTCTCCGCAAACCAGTAACTGTACCTAGAGAGGCTGGACAAATTTACTTTTCAGCTTTGGCCAATGTCCTGATAAACCCTTACCCTCACAGCTTCCAGTTTATCCTACCGTGATATTAAGTCGATTCCGAAAAGCAAAGAAAGGACACTCCGGCTTCGGTATATAATTGAGTTATGCTTTAGTGTATTGGCAGAGCATTAATTTGTGGACTGCTGCTGGTGTGGAAAGAGGGATTTTAGGGATTTTATTAATATCGGCCAGTGATGTGAATTTCGCTCAATCACAAACTTTCGAGCTTATGCTAATAGCTGGACTGGATGAATCCAATATTAAATTTATCGATACGTTTAGGGTTACATTCTGTGTGTACCATTTATGAATTTCAAGGGGGATACGGTTTTATGAAACAATTTAATTATGAATTCAATTTTATGATATTCACAGTGCTTGGATGCTCGTACCATTTTTCATTACTATTTGCGCAGCAGCCACTGTAGTTGGATTGTACGTATGCTGGTAGTTCTGCGAAATTAGGTTAAATACCCGCAATTGATGGAAATTATTTCTAAAAGATTTGCACCCAACAAATTGAATTGGTTTTTCTCGAAATTTATTGGCAAAATAACTTTTAAACCAGTGATAATAAATGGGAGGGGCGTGCCAAATTAATGTTTTGCAAATTATGTCTTTTTTCGATCTAATGATAAAAATTATGTCATATTAAAGCTTAGTTTTTTCCGACAGTGGAGAATTGAAGAAAATATCGCATTAAGCTAAAATCCGCGTTTTATTGCACATGCAAAAGTCATGTTTTTTAACAAGGCTTTGTTGACTGCGTCGAGGCATTATTTGAAATCAAACCCCAAAAAACAGCACTTTAAACACCTTCCTTATTATGCCTTTCATGCAAGTCATAAAACTACTATAGCAAGAACTAGAGTTGAGGGAACTTTGCTTTGTTAATTTTAAAAACACCAATTCAATACCAATCATCTTCAATATCAAGAGCCATGAAAAATGAGGAATTTATAGTATTAGTAGGGGAGCTGGCACTTGAAAAAATCGTGTCGTCCCAACCTTCTGCCGTTTTGTATATAAGCTTTTCAAGTAATTTCAAGTATTTTTTATAATATGACATTTTTGCAGGAAGTGGACCCATCTCGAGTTAAGGGGTTTTGGGGGTAAAAAAGGGGTTAAAATTGAAAAAAATTCTGCCGCTGCATATGTAGGTTCTAGTAGGGCTAAATAACCGTTAAATACTAGCGGCACCCTCCCCAAGATACCTTTAGGTGAAGTTGCCACTTCACCCCCCACACCCCAGCAAATGGTCAAAAATTTCTGCCACTAGAATTTAAGCCTAGTTAGTCCCAACATCGCTTCGTATTGAGTATTCATTGTCGATCATTGAACCAAGTTTGTCTTATAAATCTACTAAATTTTATACACCACCAATATGTTAATCTATATATTTACATTATGGTTTACTTAATAAAATTAATTTGCTTTTATTATTTGCTATTTTCTTTACAGGCTGACGACGGTGTTCGCACCAAACAATGGTATACGCAACTGCAGTATCACGCCCAAGGAATGGGAGCCTGGCGAAAAAGGCGAAATGCCTTGGCCAACATCATGATAAACGGGATGCTATCCCGAACTTGATATCAGCTTCTGCAGCTTCTTTCTATTAAAAAAAATATCCTAAATAATTGATTTTGTCGAAATAATTACTTTTTTCTTATTCTTTTGTTTTTGTAAACTTAACTTGTAATTTTTAAGTCTAATTTGCTACTTTTTTTTGTATTTATTTCGCTAACAGTGTAAAATTAACTTTGGATTTTAGTTTCGCTTCTTGTTTAAAAATATACAAAATACGAATTAGTTGATTAAGAAATAGCTTTGTGTGGATTAAATAAAATTTAGGTGAATTATGCATTAATATGTTGTTTGTTTTTTATAAATATTTTATGGAGTGTTTTTGTTATTAAGACACAATTATCGTAGAAATTCTTTCTTAAACGTAGTCAATGTCTCTATCAAAACTGCTGCAGCTACGAGATTGATAAAAGCTAAGTTTTGGTTGCAGTTCGTCACGAATTAAATTATTAGAAAGAATGAACACAAATTGTATGGACTGGTTTACACTTTTTTATTATCAAAATATGAGTCATTAATAATATTACTTAAATTAAAATATTTTTATTGTTGTGGCTTTGAAGCAGGAGATGGTTTATTGGAGCAAACTGAATAAAAATATCAGCTTTCTTTGCTTTGTTTTTGCTTCTTCACATGGTTTTGTAAATATACTTTTTGGGACCAACAAACCACATAGATATTGCATTGATTTCTGAGACGCACTTCTCTAATAAATGGATTCGTTTCCTATTGGACAACATATCTAAGTGGATGAAGATGGATCAGCTGTACTAATCAAAAGTCAAGCGACTGTTAATTGAATGCAATATAGACAATGGTGCACATCTAAATATTGCGGCAGCATACTGTCCCTCACGAGATACAACAAAGAACTCAGTTTAACAACGTCTTCAACAAACTTGATCCAAGATTCTGGGGTTCTAGACCAATTTCACCCGGCGAAGGAAATGAGCTGCTTAGTGTCATTAACGAAAACAAGGGTGATTATCTTCAAGAGGGGCAACTTATTGGCCTACGGATGTAGGAAAGATTCCTTATCTACTTGATTTCTTTATTATAAAAGGTATTTCTTCCAGCTAGACTCAAACAGACGGGTTTCATGACTAAACATCTCATCACACACCCGTTCTGCTGTCAATGAACGCAACAGTCATCAAGAAAAAGAAAAAGCAGAATCTTAAAAATAAGTTTTCGGATTGGGATCTCTTCAGAGAAATTTTGGAAGAGCTAGTCAACTTAAAAGTGCGTCTTAAAAGCAATGAAGAACAGTAACTTCAATGAACACATTCGAATAGCAGCCAGCCAAGCAACTCCTGAAGCAAAAGACAAAGAGCAGTGTGAACTCAGATACCCGTCCAAACACAGAGAAACCAAACAAAGAGGAAGGCAAGGAGAAAGGCTGATAGGACAGCGTACAATAGAAAAGGTAACAATGTCTATAAACTGATTAAAAGTTACAAGCAGGAATGCTTTAAAAACTACCGGTCTGGGTCCAGAAATGAACAAAGACTATTCTTTGTGGAAAGCAATAAGAAAATTTAAACGATCTGTAACTTGAGTACCACCGCCAAGAAATGCTCGACGCAGATAGGTTAGACACGACAATGAGAAAGCTCTTTGACCAACACTTGGCAACAGTATTCTAACTTCATGACACCCAATCCAACAATGGCATAATACCCACTTGTCAACCAAATCAAGTTTTAAAAGGGTCACACGAGGTAATCGACACACATCTTTACAAAAAAACAGAAGGAATCGATGGAATATCAGCTGGTCTATTCAAGGAACTTCCACGCAAAGCAATCATCGTGATCACATAGATGCCTGCACGCACATGAAATATGGGAAAACTATTTTAAAACGGCCCAAATAATTATGCTGAAAAAACCAGGCAAACTAGATGAACAAGTAACCCAATTGTCTAAAGCCGTTAAGGTACCCAGCAGGAAATGGGATTATCCTATGATTAATTTTGGAGTACTCCAAAGGGAATTTTGATACCTCTAAGATGGCTCACTTTGTCATCCTTTTAGCATTAGCATGTCATTGGAAAGGAGTAGTCCTTTTTAGGTCAAAATAGTACATCCTGTGATCTATTCATAAAATTAAAAGGGGAGCCCTCGCCCTTCCTTCACAGAAGATGCAATTAGGAGATATTCATATTCCCCATTTAGAGAGTAGCACTTTGTAGCACTTTCGGCACTTTGGAAAAATAAAACGGCAAAGCTTAAATTCAGCAATTTATTTCTAAAAGATAAAGTTAAATCCAATATTTAATAAGTGGTAAAAGAAAGAAACTTCGAGTTATAAATTCGTGTTAAATTGAAAAAGGAAACATAATTATTTGTTTTGCTTTAATTTATATGTTGCTCTATAAAAACGTTTTTTTGATTCTGCTATGGCCCTTTTCATTTCGTCTACATACTCTTTGTAACCAAAATCGTTACTTTTCACAGCTTCTGAAATATATACGAATATATAATCTAATTAGGTGTTATTATATAAAAATTTATCGGAAGTAATTACCAAAAAATAAATCATTGAAGAGTTTATAATCTTTCAAGGCTATTTTTCCTTTCTCACCAGTCCAGTTTCCGTAATAATTTTAAGGGAAACAGGTAAAATTTTTGATTTTCCAACAATTTCCTGAATGTAAGTAATCTTTACATGGTACAAATTGCATTCAGTTAGTATTGAAATACTAAAGGAAGGGAAAAAAATTATTTAACTTAATAGTACTTACTATTTGTTCCGTAGGCTCCTTTTTGAACACTTCTTCGGCATTATTTAAATCCTCTGCACTCTTAATAGGGAAAATACTATAAGATATTTTTGGTGGAAATAATTTTTCACTTAATTTTTCCAAAATAACACTATGAGTGCAAAGAACATGCCGGTTATCCCGAGTTTCCGCTATCAATTGGTCTACTGACTGCTGCAAATTATTAATTTTTTTAATAAGTATTTTATTATTTTCTTCAGGATCTGGAATAAATACAAAATTTTTAAGTATTTTTTTAAAAAGGTTATATTTTTTTTACCTAAGTTTTCTTTTGGCCCTAATGAGGATTCTCCTATCATTGCGTTGCATCCTTTTAATGGAGTTGACGTATAAGCAGATTTAGTACAAAATTTTTTTGGTTTTGGTTCCATTTTTATAGCTATAGTATTTAAAATAAAAATGCTTTAGTCGCAGTGATGTAATATTGGAATAAATATATAAAACGAATTTTATGCAAAAAACTTTGCATAATATTTCACTGATACCAAATTTTTGCAATTTGGTATCGATTCTTTTGGCTGTTGTAATTCCTAGTGCTACTTTTGAATCTACTGGCTCCTCAAAATAACTTTTTATATCAGTAAATGTGTACCCAATCATAAACTCAGTGCCTTCCTCAGAGAAAAATCCTTCTACCTACAGCAGAAGTTATTTGGGCGAGTTGCAGATAATAAGAAAATATCAAATTTGAAATTCCGATATATTGGTTCAGTGGTAATAGTTATCCGAGATATCTTTAGTGGACCATTTTTAGTTTCTTTTTTCCTTATCAGAAGTTTGCGTTCGTTAATTCTATTCTGGAATTGCCTAATAATAATTTGAGGTTTTCTGCAATCTTTTTTTAACTGTTGTAAGTAATTTTCATATTTATAGGCAGAGTAGCTGTCAACATTTCCATATTTTTTAACACAATCTGTTATGTATAGAAGATTGTGCACATTAAAGGATACTTTGTCATTACCATATATGTTTGCAAAATCCTTTACGAAAGTTTCTAAAATGTCCTGTACGCAACTTAAGTTACTCATAAAATTTGAAGGGCACGCAATTAATATATAGGCACTATGCAATAACAAAAAAATATAAAAAATATCCTCATCGACAAGATCTTTCAGCAGCACAATACCCGTATATACAATAGTTTTATTGGGAAAGATACTATTTCACCTTCATTTTCAGAAATGGATCTTGCTTCCATAAACTTATGCTTCCAACTCATCACTTTCAACCAAAAAAGTCATCGGAAGTGATCCGTTACTTGAGATCTTACCCTACCAAACTTGCTCTTTACATTTCTTCGGTTTGTTGGGAATTCCAAGTAAGCTTGCTAACTAGGATTACATATAGGTAAATATTTTGCGTGTGTATGGCGGGCGGTGTTCGTGGATTTGATAAACAAATTTCTCAAAATGAAGTGGCACCCGAATCTTGATCAGTAGGAAATACTATAGATTAAATATATCCAATAAGAACGATAGGATTTATATCTTATATCTATATATATAAAAGTGAAAGTATGTCTGTCTGTAAATGTTCAATAGACTCCGAAACCGCTCATCCGATTGGCCTGAATTTTTGTATATAGGGGTTTTCGGCTACAGCGGGTGTTCTTACGCGGTCTATTTTGCTCTATCTCGAACACTTCGGGTAGCTGTAGTGTACCGATATCCGGAAAATTCGAACTTTTGTTTGGGAGATACTCTTCGAATTACTGCTAAAGAGCTCAGATCTATATTATTTTGGTTTTTTCCGAAAAAAATACGATTCCCAAAGTTTCAGATCGATCGGTCCAAATTTAAAATGGCGGCCAACACAAAATGGCGGATTACCTTTTTCTTTGCAAGCCATTCGGTATGGGTATTAAATGAAAGGGTATGACAAGTGGAATATTATTAGCTCTGTGTGGAGTCATTCCAAATTCAAAATTCATATCACCTGATTACTACTATTGGTTTATGGATGCAGCACAGGCGCACCGGGTCCCAGCTAGTTGTAAATAAAGCTGGAAACATGTTATCCACAAATATGTGGTCGTTATACATATACACACGATGATTTGACTTTTGTAAATATACCCAGTTGGGAAAAGAAGAATCCATTCCAGAAGAATTTATTCAGAATGCATTCCGAAGGAACCAATGGATCCCTTTTCTGATTCTGGAGAATGCAGAAGAGAATCGAATGTTCCCAATTTGTTGCTAAGCGTAAAAAAATTTCCAATCAATTCTAAGTAATTAAATTCCGAACCCAACATCCCAATTCAAAAAGAATCGGTTTCCTACATGTCTTTGAATCTCAAGTGGAATCACTTCCAATGTACTGGAATCAGTTCTCAATCCATTCTGAATGCATTCTGTTCCCATCTGGGTAGGTATGTCGAAATAAATAGGAATAGAATCTGAATATGATGTTGGTTTTGTATTTTCAGAAATTTTCATTTGGAGTCCCTATAAGTTTGCCTGGCAGTGATTGCGTTAAGAGGAATTCCTTTAATAATTATAATCTAATTCAAATTTTATTATATGTATACTGCAGCAAAGTTACGTTCGAATTATAATTGTTTTATGTCTAATTTAAATGTACAAATAAAACCAAACAATTAACGCCTTTTAAATCACTCCCTCTGAATTTATATAATGCCATAAATCCCCTTTGGAAAAAGAAAAATGTTACCTTTAAAGGGTTATAAAATTGTCGCTGAAATCCCTTTCATTTTACGTCGATCCAAATCAACATTCCCCAATTTCAATCAAAAGTTCAAAATCCAAGGATCAAAATAAAACAGGCATCCTAGCAACGCTGAAGACGTGCCACTGGAATCGTCACCCTGGGCTGCCATCCACCTCCATCCCACCCTTGATTCTAATTTGAACACTTTCATTTCATCCTTCTTGGGTTTCAATCCGATTCCAATCCACTCCTTCACGTATTCCGTACTAAAATCTGTTCTAATCCCCGAAATGTACCAATTCGCCGTCGATCCATTTCCGACACGATATCCAGCAGAGCGAAAGGCACGAGGTATAGAGGGACCGCTGTTCATGTGGAAAAGTAAAAGTTAATCGCTTGGAAATAACTTAATATCGATTTAAAGTGGAATTAATGAAATTCAGTACGGGCTGGGGATGTCCTAGATACCAGGCAAACGCCCTCGAAAATAAAAGGATACCACCTTGGGGTGCCCCCAGCTAAAGTGAGAGAGTTTAGCGTCCTGTCTGTCAAGACCTGTATTGAGCTTCCATCTTGAGGGGGGCTTTAATTACGTGACAGAATTTGTTTATCTCCTTGCTTTTCGCGTCCGGTGTAGGAGGAGGAAGGGATATTTCATGTCCTTTTTGGGCTAGATCCTGTAGGGATGGGGCACAACTCACGAAGGTACCCGGCTTCTGTTTACCTTTTTAATTGAAATTTTGCTGTTTCGCAGTTCTGCGGGAACCTTGTTCTAGGCGACTTATTATCGTTCTTTGCGGGCATTTGACGAGTCGCAATTTTTTGGTCGAGTTCTTTGAAAATGGAAATTGTGTGATATTACCTTTGATTAATTGAATTCCCAGCAGAAGAACGATTGTGTCCCAGTCGTTGGCCCCCGAAGATAAAAACAAACCCATCTATTGATGATTTGTTAAACTAAACCCAAAGAGGAAGCTTCCCGATATTCAATAACCTTGCCATGGTCCCAACCCACCCATAAAAAACCCTGAAAGTGCCAATTCCGAGTATAAGCATCTTTTTTATTCTTTTCTCTTCGGGCAATGAAAATGAAAAGAGTCCAAGGTGAAGTTTCTCGGTGCTTTAAATTTAATTTTTCCGGAGCCGATTTAATTGATCAAGACTGAAGGTTTTGGGCCATCAATAAAAATCGCAGAAGGGACCCCGTTCTAAATTTAACATTTCAGGACCAATTCAGCGTTTGCTTAAAAGGGATGAACACCGAAGCTTATGAGGAATGAAGGGCGATAAAAGTTGAAATAACACAGGAAAATTCCTCAATAAAATATAAATCGCACCCAACCCCCTTTAGCACGCACATTGGTATAGGTGAGGTGTTAAGGAAATTCAGGTTGAATTTTACACTCGAAAACTTATTTCCGTTTTAAGTATTCCATCATTCACCGGAATACATTCGAGGCAAGAAATATCTAGATAAAATTCTCTTTCACAGGTTATATGTGTATATGTATCGACACATGAAAAGTGGCTATTCTTTCGGAATGCTGTCCTTCGTCCAGTCGATATGGTTCCGACCCCCACTTGATCCACTTGGAACACCTCACAATTTTCGGAAGAAAATCTTGATAAATCCTCATTTATTGGCAAAACTTTTAACCTAATAACCTTTCAAGTGATCCAAAACGAATTCAATTTCCTGGAGCTTGACTTGTTACGGTCATAGAAGGCACCGTTTACAATTTGCGATTGCATCTGTACCTGGGGAAAATATTATTCATCCCAGGTAAGAGCGCTGCTTAAATGGAAACTTGTTGGCTTTAGTAGCTTTATTAACTCTGAATGTTTCCATGGTGCATTGAAGAGCTGCGTGGAGGGTTTCAATTGATTTTTGAGAATATTCTATAGCCAGCACAAAAAAAACGAACAGAATGCCGTGCTTTTCCGAATAAAGTGCACAAACAATTTGATCCTGTAGGAGTTCTGCACTTGATGGCAGTCTTTTATGCTATGAAGAATTGATAAGTTTTGACGGCATGAACTTTATGCCATGTTGAATTTAAAGCAATGATTGGGAAGTAACTTTAAAATCAATATAAACACATACACACTTGAAAGCGTTTAAATCAAATTCACGTTAAAGATTGTATCATATGTGCTAAATGTGGGAATGTTGGTTTTGATTGGTTTAAGCTCTCTCTTGAAAATAATGTCAATGAAACTTCTGACGTACTCAAAACGAATACTTTTTAATTTAAAAGAATTTATTTCAAAATCTCGAATTGAAATTTTCTCCGAATTCAGAAATCATAAAAGATATTTTCAATTAAAAAATTTTTTTTGTGCTTTTACCCTGGGGTGAATGCCACCCCTTCTGGAGGGTGAAAATTTTTTCATTGAAAATAAGTCCGGGAATAGATAGATTGGCTAATTCTAAGCAACTGCTGTTCTATAAAGTTTTTTCTGAAAGTCAATACTTTTCGAGATATTTGCGCGAAAATGCCAATTTTTCAACCCAAAAAACCAAGTTTTCAGGCGGTTTTTCGCGAATAACTCAAAAAGTAAGTATTTTAGCGATATTAAAAATGTAGCTTATAAAAAAACAAAAAAAATGGTGGGGTTATCGTGTCTGTAGACCCAATACAAAAATAGTAAAAGCTTGTTGAAGGCTGGTTTTTATTTGTTAAACGCGAAAATTGAAAGTTTCAACTTAATTTGTCGCTAGTTTGTTGCGGGAAGAATAGAATTAGAATTCATGGTTCTTTGAGGTATAAAAAAATCGATCTTTTGACTGATTTTGCGCATATTAGGGATCATTTTGTGATATGCGCATTAATTGCACATGTAAGCGCAACTGTTAAAGAAAATTTTGGTATCGGACATAGAAAAAAACGCGTTTTTTTTTCGAAAAAATCGATTTTTGCAAAAATCGTGCAATATTTTGCAAATCTGTAAAAACGCTCTTATTCGACTTATCTTGAACTACGCTTAGTGGTTCGTTAAAAAATATCGTCTTTTCATGGAGCTACAGGTATTACAAAAAATTGAGGTTTTTAGCGTTTTTTTTGCAATTACTAATTGCGTTTGCAATCTTATGAGACCGGACCACGGCAGCTCGATCCGTATTAAAGAGTCACACAACTTTGCCATTGTACAACGCCAAGTTTCTTTTTTAAACGTAAAAAACTGTTTTTCGCCAACTTTTGGGTGCCATTTTGAAAAGGACGCAAGCGCGTCATTTGTTTTAAAAATAGTTCATTGAACTCTACGGAAAATTTCCTATTTTTTACATACCTTTGTTGCCTGTTAATAGTTTTTGCAAAAAAACGCGATATTTTCGACAGATTTACTGGACTATATTCCTGACTTTATAATTCTAGTGTGACAAGTACCGGCAGAGTTGCGGAAACACAAAATCGTTTGGAGGAGGAGACACAGATTCGAGTAAGCTCCAGACAATTGACCTTCATATAATGTCAGATGGGTC
Source organism: Thereva nobilitata (assembly GCA_963855945.1). NCBI lineage: Eukaryota > Metazoa > Arthropoda > Insecta > Diptera > Therevidae > Thereva > Thereva nobilitata. The sequence goes on from OY979696.1 coordinate 38,130,729, forward strand.
TTTTAGAAACTAGTTTGGTTGGACTTGGAAATTGATATTGGACTCTTACTCGTCCGAATTGCCGAGAAGTACATTATATCAATTTTGGATGAGCTTTGAATGAAAAGTTAAAATCGTATCGAGGAGATGAGCTCTTTGCTCTTTGTTCAATAACTTGAGGGGGCTGTTTAGAGCTGTCAACAATGTTATGTTGGCTATAAGTGGTTTCGAGGAGCTCGGCGACGAAAATATGCCTCATTTGAGTAGCTCAGCAAATTAATCTTGTTCTTGAACATTGCACTCTCCTCAATCCTTATAACCTAAAGGGCTCGCAACCATTGTGTCTAACTAAAAGATGTTCAAACTGTCATGTTAGGACAATACATTTCATTTGTTTTTGTTAGTTTATTTAATCGAAAATGTATAAAAATGCAGATTTTTCAAACTCAAATAAAACCAAGAATAATGCCCCTACAGCTTTGATGCTATAATACCAAATGTATGGACGGACAAGTTCTAACAGAATATGGGAAATTTTTTTTGGCCGGCACTTTCTCATTTCACATCACATTTCAATGGATGACGTCCTTTAGTATTACGATTTTCTACATAATTGAGGTAGGTATTTTCTATATTTCAAAAAATATAATAATTTCTTTGAATTACTATAGAAGTGATGGATTCTCGATATAATAAAAACCGACTTCAGAAAAACCAAAAATAATGCACAAAAAAACCAAAAATAATGCACAAAAAAGGATAAAATAATTGTTTGAAATTCTTTACAACATTAATCCAATCAGAATGGATTTAATAAGAAGAATCACTTTTGAAGACGGTGCCAACACCTGTTTTCGGGGTGATGTATTAAGGGCATAAGGCTAACAAAGAAATGAATACAATTTTCGCAGCAATAGTTAATGCAATGAAAGTCAACTACTACCTGGCACCGTCTTCAAAAGTGATTCTTCTTATTAAATCCATTCTGATTGGATTAATGTTGTAAAGAATTTCAAACAATTATTTTATCCTTTTTTGTGCATTATTTTTGGTTTTTTTGTGCATTATTTTTGGTTTTTCTGAAGTCGGTTTTTAAAAGTTTATTTTATTTCGTACTTTTTAGTCCGTTAATTTTTTTTCGGGGGCAATATAAAAAAAATTATTTATTACGAGAAGTATGACACTCAGCCGCGCGCGCGCCGTCGAAAAGAATTGAGGCAGTAGCTAAATAGTTTTTGCAGTAATGAATTTGCGTATTTTCGGAGCAATTTAAAAAAAACTTATTTAATATGAAACAAAATTCCCCAAAGGAAATTAAAAAGAAATATTTATTTAAAAAAAATTGCTCCAGGTCAAAGAATCGAACTCGCAACCTCCAGGACGAGAGGCAAGCTTCTCAGTCGTTGTGCTACGGGAGATTGTTACAACAAGATGGCTAAATACGTAAATAAAGCGTTTCAGAAACTGCTTTGAATAGAATTTCATTCCAAAGGAATACTCTCTTACAGTCTGCATGAGTAGAGTATGCATGAAATTTCTCACCGAAGAGTTTGTAATTCTTTACAACATTAATCCAATCAGAATGGATTTTAGAAAGAGAAAAAAAAAAAAGTCGAACTACCCTCCGGGGTTTGAACCCGCAATTTTTATTTGCAGGTCAACGTCTTTGCCGATTCATCCACCGGCCTCTTCTCGAGCATGCGACAATAAAGTAATTTGTTCGCTGCCTTTAAAATACTTCTATCCGTTCAAGGTGTACTAATTTTACCAGTTTTTTACGCCTACATTCGAACTCCTTTATCAGAATTTAAAAAAAATTGTACGGGACCACCGTGGGAAACTACCCTTTCAACCAAAAAAGAAAAAAAGCAAAAAAGTCAAGGCGTTACAAAGTTATGCGTGAACAGGACCAAAAAATACCTACGCGTCGAATTGATAACCTCCTCCTTTTTTGAAGTCGGTTAAAAATCTAGTTAAAAGTACGACCATAAAACGCTCCAAATAACCAAATCCTCCAGGTGTTACTAAATTTTCCTATTTAAATTTTACAAAAAAAAATATTAAAATTATCTTAACCTTCCACCTCTCAAAAAAGCTAACATCCCGGAATCGTCCTTTGAATCCTTCTCAATAGACACCGGAAACCTCAAATTTCCATTACAAACTAGCTTCCATTGTGCTTCCGCCCCCATCTTGAGAGCTGCTTTACCTTCCACAATCACAAACGAGTGAAATTCTTATCTTGATACAAAAAAATAAGTTATGTTCACTTTTATATCCTTAATTCGAAGGGAAACCTTTTACTGGGATTTTTACGATCAATAAATTCTTTGTCCATTGCTTGGTTCAGCCTTAGGAAAATAGTATGTAAACGACTCGAGTGCCTCCAGTATCTACATTCTACAATCTTTTATTCCTGTACTGGATGCTATTTATGTACAGCATTTGTTCGCCAGTCCACTTTTCTCCCTTTGGGGCATGTCACCAGTTAACATCAGCCATCAACATCTCTCGCACAGAAAAAAAGCACCGGAAATGTATTTTCTTCTCAACAAAAATTTCTTTTCCAACACTATTATAAAACGAAAGGGAATCCCGGGCGAAATCCTTTAACTTTCTTCGTGCTCCTTCAAGTTGAGAAAATTGCATGACATTGTTGATAGTAATCTACATAAGGAGAAAGAAAACCTTCCATTTTTCTGTTAGTACCATGTTCTTCCTCGTTAACATTTTACCGTTTGTCTTTCATCCTTACTTTTTTTGGATAGTTCTTAGATAAACAGACCAGGATCCAGCTTGCATCCTTCTTATATGCTCTTCTAATAGGATTTCACATGCTGTATGTTGATTTTTCTTGGGCTAAACTGCATATAATAATAAAAAAACGGGAAGAAATACACACAATATGGAGAGGAAGGATGAAAGCTTAAAAACTCGACTACCAAACAAGATGTGTTAGCAAGGATCATAAAAAAAGAAGCAAAAAAAATATAACGGAAATTTTTTGATGTATATTCTCGCCAGCAAGGATTTTGCACTCGCCAACATATATTTTTGGACGAAAGCAGTGCGCGATAACACGAGTATATCATCACACTTTTATAGTTATTTAAGGACTTCGTAAAGTAATGCTCCTGTGGGGATTGACACCAGGCTACTCGGAGGCTAGAGCGAAATTCCTGTCTGTAATGATCAAGCGTGTCCTCATTCACCGGATTCCTGCGGTCAACTAATGGTTACACTTGAAATCAGAAGGGACGTGGTGTTTTTATGCTGAGAATAAGGATATTAAGGACTCTTTTACTGAAGAGTAAACATGCGCACTAGGTTTCTCTTAGCACAGAACTAAGCAACATCAGCTCTACTCTTAGTATGCGGAAATTTTTAAAACTAAATTTAACATTAAGTCTCTTAAGTAAAGTAAATTTCAGGACATGAAAGGACCCTTCATTCCTTGCTTTTTTTCCTTTGAGCATACACATTTAAAAGTAGGCCAGAGCAGCCCTTGTTTTTATGCTGGGCAAGGATTAAAGGCAAGTGGAGGCCTTTAAAGCCATTGACAGTAAGAATACACGAGCATAAGAATACAATTAACTTAATTACTGAAACGATAGGGAGGATTCATTTTTTTTTTATTTTTTCATTTTTTTTTACAAAAAGGGGTTTTATTTGCTTTTCCTCTGTCTTTGTCGAATTAACTGAGTGGGAGAAACAGATGAATGATTTTGCCGGAGGGTTCTGTATGCTTAGCCGGGACTCTTCCTTTAGAAGGAATTAAAATTTTGAATGGAAATTCACCAAAAAAAAACCTTTTTTTTGTGAGTATTTTTTCATCGCTTGAGGCTGGTAAATTTTTAACAGGTAGAAAGAAAAGTCATTAAAGATCCCCAGGATTTTTCATTTTCTTGACGTTTTGTGGTATGAGGAAAAAAAACAAGAACGTATTATTCTAGTCAATGGAAAGTTTACTTTGAACAGCTTTTGTATAGTATAGTGTCTGCATACAATTTTAATTTTACTTTTGGTTACTTATTGAGTGTAGTAAATAGACGACGATAGACGATAGGGTAGCACTAACCTACCATAAACGAATTTTGTGAATATGCTAACGTTGGGGATTTTATATTTGAAAATTTTCGTTGTAATGGTAGTCAGTGTAAACATAAGTACTGTATTGGTTCGTTGTAATATTAACTTTAACCTTAAAAGTTGATTTCTAGAAAATTCACTAAGATACAGATGATAAAAAAAAGACGTTTGGAAATATTTTCAATATACTTTAGCTTTAATAACTGATTATCGTATAGCAGAATTCTAAGGCCCAATTACGTAAATGTGTATTCTCTTATTTGGTATAAAAAATAGAAATTTGAGTGACTCCATTTAGGAGATAGGTACGTTAAAATTCGGTATTTTGCATCTGACCTTGAAATATTTGGTTTTTGGCATTTTTCGCAGGAATATTATATTTCATTTTTTCTTGCGTTTCTAATGCACCAGCCCTCCTAAAATGGCTCCGTACACAAGAATGGTGTAGCTCTTATACTTTTCCAGGTGGTGTGAACGGAAACCCATAAAAAATAAATATATACATATATTAATAGTCTATATACCATCAATAAAAACAATTTTATTCTTATATTAATATTAATTTTTTAATTTTATTGTTATTAAAATTTTACAAAAAAAAATGTTCAAAAGAAGACTAACTCCCGATGCCGTTTTTGAATTTGCCTTTCAACAATAATGTCTCTTAACCCTTCCTGTACTTTTGTAGCCTCACCATCGATGCGATTATTCAGATCCTGTTGGCTAGTTAATTCCGTTGAATAGACATGTTCCTTTATTGTTCCCTATAAAAAATAAATTGAAAATAGTGAGATCTCGCAGGCTATCGGGTTGGCCTATTCGTTCCTATCCACCCACTTGGATACTTAGGTCTATATGCGTCAAGGAAGGTAACCTGTAATTTTATCAAAAATATAAACCAAGATTATCTCAGACAAAATCTAGGTTGAGGTTTAGCTAATGATTTTATATTTCCTTTGCCATGTGTGTAAAATTTCGAGATCCAAGGTGTTCGAATATCAAATCATACAGCATTACCACAACTGCAGCACTTTCACCACTACTGCCAACATCTGAAACGAACAAAATATCAATCAAATCATTTTCGACAATGTTCGAAAGGCATTGCCTAACCTAAAAATTCTCATAATTTACAAATCTTGGGGTTTAAGGATTTTAGACATACCACCGATTGCGAGTTTTTGACTCTCGGTTAAAGGTTACCCTCTATGATGTTTACGACCCTTAGTGTCAAAGCCATTTTTAATTTCGCTGCCCTGAGCTGGTGCAACGTTGTGTTGATACTACATTGTTTTTCTCTGCTTCAGGGGGTTTTTCAGCAGTTCAAGCAGATCACTTGTTAAAATTCTTAATAGTTGTTGCTCTGTTTAACCTTTCCGGAAATCTTCAAAGTCTAATTTATCTTGCTTCGTTCATAGAATCTGTACTGATCCTATTTCCGGAAGTCTTCTTGTAAATACTCTGGCGTCTGGCAAGGTCTATCAGGAAATTTACGATTGTATTTCAAGCATGTAGCTGATGACGACACCGCTTGCTCCACCAGCGACTCACTGAGCCACCATAGGAATGTAGCATCACTGACTATCATAGTGGCTGTTCCATCGAAATAAACGCTCTCCAGCCTCCACGGCAATCTTTTACCCGCAACACCAGATTAGCCCACTCGTCTCACTCCTACCACCTGCAGCCCGTCTTTTCGCGCACTCAACAAGATAGCAATTCGTTTCTAAATAGAACAACTCGACTGTGGCATAATCTTTCGTAATCGGTATTTCCCAGCTCCTACAACATCCAAGAGTTCAAACGCAGGGTTCATCCCCACCTTCTTCAACACCCCCGAACCCTCATAACCCTTAACCTATTCCCCCCCCCCCGTACTAAGCTTGCTGCTAGACATTGTACCACGACGTGACAAACGACAAACGGACTGGTAGTACAAAGGGTGTTTTCTGAGCTTAGCAATGCCACTATTTTAGAAACCGTTATAAAGGGCTCCAATTTTTTTTGGAATTCGTTAATATTAAATATAAATCCTCAAGGTAGGCAGCAACAATGAAACATTGTCGCGCGCACTCGTCATGGCCCAAAGAAATCTATAACATGTTTGCTGATCTGTCCAGTGAAGCCTTTTGCCGCAAGTCTAGTACAGTTCAAAATAATCTTACAAGCACTGAAATGTCAAAGCTCATAAATAAGCTGTCATTGCCGGCATAATTGGCAGTTTAACCAATCTTGAGACCAATGAAGGTCATGGACCACACAATATTCTTTCTTCACATGTTTTGCAGTGCTGCTCGAAAAAATTCTGACGTATTCTTCAAATTATCTTTAATAAATCATTATCATTAGGAAGGTTTTCGTCGTTGTGGAAAAAATCTAGCCTCACACCAATCCACTAGTCAAGTGATAAGCAAATTGTGTACTACGGTGGCATTTAACGAATGCTCATTAAGAGCGCTGTCTGTACAGGGTATTAGGTAACTACAACACGTATTCGGAAAAGGACGTTCAACCACTTCAAATCTTATGATCCTAATTTCAGAACTACTCTGTGGTATGCAAATCTATCTAATTGCTCCTTTAATCCCTCATGGGACATAGGGCGGAAACAGTTGCCCTCCAGCGGACTCTGTTTTGCGCGACAGCTCTCAGCTCTGACCAGGATCTCCCGGTTGTTGCGGCCTCTGCTAATAGGGTTCTCCTCCACGTTGTTCTAGGTCTTCCGACTCGACGGGTTCCTTGCGGATTCCAGTCGAGGGCCTGTTTGGCTAGATTCTAGTTTTCGCGTCGCAAGGTGTGGCCAATCCAATTCCATTTCCTTCGCCTGATTTGGTCGTCTATCCTTTCTTGGCCGGCACGGCGCCATAGTTCTTCATTTGAAATTCTATCTTGCCAGCGGATTTTTAGGATACGACGTAGGCATCTGTTGATGAAAACTTGTAGGCGCCCTGTGATGAATTGGGTGACTTTCCATGTTTCGCAACCGTACAAAAGAACTGCCTTAACGTTGGAGTTGAACAGCCGCAATTTGGTGTTAATTGGTATGCAAAACGGTCCTAAAATCGAGGCTTCCTATACGAATTTTAGAAAGGCCTTTGATCGCATTACTTTAATTGCAAAGCTTTTAAAATTTGGAAAGTCTGGTCCTGCAAGAAACAATAGACAGCTGCAGTAGTTTTATCTAAACGACAAGTTATTAGTCGATCAATATTGTCATCCTACACAACAAGTTAAGTTTTTATTGACATTACGATATTATTAGGTACTAGATACCAGAGCCAACAAGCTTATGGGATTCATAAGGAGAAGGGCTAAAGAACTTGGTAAGTTATGGGTTGCAAAAGCCTTGATCGCAAACAAAACAATATTGTAAACCTTCGTCATCTATTCCCTCTAAGTACTATCGTATTATACAAAACCGTAACATAATCTATTTTTCAATACTCGAAATTAAAATAAAAAAATTTTAAAATACAAACAAAATTTTACCAGGACTGCATTTGAAATTTGCAATTATTTTGTAATGTTTACTCATTCCTGTATTTATTCCAGCTATCAAAGTTAGGTACACTTTATGTTCGATCTTTCACATTTTCTGCAGCACGGTTGTGTTTACCTCAAATGCAAATTAGCCGAGTTTATGAAAATACGCTCCTGTCTCCTTTCTGTGTAATTTCGCGTGGAAACACCTGCTTATATTATTCTTGCTTGAATTGCGTTTATAGCATCTACTCTATAACCTATCCAACCGTAACCCGCTTTCTATGCTTATTTGAAGACCAGACGCCGAAAGCTCTTGTTGAACACCTTTGAATTTTCATCTGGATAACTCTTTACGAGTGGCGCTGGCGGTATATTATTCAACACTACTAGGTTAATATTTGTCTTTAATATATTGTCCAATTAATAATGGTTTTATTTATATTTTATTAACAAAGGAATTTAAAGTATGTATTTACATTAGTTTTTCAATTAGAACACTTTGGGCAGTTAAAGTCGGCACATTGAAACTTTTCTAATATGAAACGGCATAGATCAATCTTTTGATTTTTGAATCAAACATTTCCGTTGCTTTAAAAACTAAAAGTGTTGATATTCTACAACACTAATCTGTGACAAATATGAAAATTCAATAATAGCTAAAGAGGAACAGATCCTGAGATGAGCTTTCAAGGAACATGCTAGACTAAAAGCTAGGGGAACTCAACTAAGCCGCGTTGAATATCTAGCAACCCCAATATATTATATTAACTCCAATTACTTAAACTTAATAAGAGGCAATCCTACGAGAATCAAGCGAGTTTTTATTCTTTCTAACAGCTAAAGAGCAATCACGGCTATAAGGCCATGGATGGAGAAATCTGCTCTAGGTTAGGACTGCCCTTCATAAGTTGGATTTTCTCAATCAAGTTGCTTTTATTTGGAGTTCGAGTCATTGAGAGTACAATAGTATTGACCAAACTGGTCTCTGGTAAGATACTGCCGGAAATATATTGCCATGCAGGCAGGAGCGTGTCAATTTCAGTGGACTAGTCACTAAAGTAATAGTAATAAAATGTTACTAAATTCCTAATGTGGATTAGTGGATCTATTGATTGAGTTTGATGGCGCACTCTTGTAGCTTTCCAAGCAACGCTAAAGGTGCGGGCCGAATGAACGCCGCGCTTACTACGCTCGCCTTGACATATCGCAGCAGGCGCCGCGAACTCAGCAAATCCGGGCCCAATAAAAGCTATGACAGCTAAAGTTTTTCATTTGTTTACTTCAATTAGAAAGGGAAATATTTATTCTTTGTTAGAAAACGCAAGTTTATAGTGCAATTAAAATAAGCAAATAAACAAATAAAAGTGGATTTTGGATATCTCGTTAATCAATTTTGCTTCGAACAATACTGAAAAAATAAATTTAAATTGAATAAATTCCTCCAATCATTAAATTTTAATAAATAAATGAAGTTACTTATATTTTGCCTGAGTAAAAATTCGCCGTCCGCATTTGTTCGCTATGCGCGCTAGCTGTGGCGCCGTGCGTGCTAGTGCGTACCTGATGCAAGCTAGCTGCGGGCTAGTTTTTATTTTTACTCGGGTGCTTTAAATAATTTTTCGTGACCGACACAAACGCGCGCTTTTCTCTGTAAATATAAAACAGCTGTGATTTGACAACTGGCCGCTGGATATGAACATTTCCCAAATCGAAGCTCCGCTTACTGCGGTTCGCCGTGCTCGCCTTTCTCATTTGGCGCACTGCCATATGGAGACACACAGTTCATTTGATCTATCAAGGCGAGCTCGGCGGTGCGGGGTTCATTATGCCCGCACCTTAACGTATTCTTTGGGCCGCACGCCTAAATAAACGACTTGTACTCAAGTCGAGGATGAACCCAGGACTTGTAGATTGTAGCCCATAGAACTTGTACATTGTGGCATAAGGAAGAAGGAACTTGCAGGCACTGAGATACTTGTTTTGCAATTTCAAGCATGTGGTCTGGTCATTCCATCGCATATCCTCAGTTAAAATTATGCTAAGGCTGCTAAGAGATGGGTCAGCCGTTAGATTCACAGCGTCCACTGAGACTGAAAGGAAGCTCGACGCAGGTTTTTTAGAGATTAGTTTATAAATTTATTATAGAGTTATCCTTCTAGCTCAGAAGGTACACTTCTCAGCTGGGCTGAGAAACGGGCCACGCTTATGTGCAGGGACCGAAAAGGCCGAAAGCACCAAAAAAGGTATAAGAAGAGAAAACACCGCATAACGACCATGCTACCGAAAATGCGGGCTCCTTCTCGACCCTCCCCGGCACTCCGGTACCGAGCCGGTCCGGCACAGTGGGCTCGAACTCGGCAAAACGCGCGCATACGCATTTACGGACGCAGAAATCATATTAAAATTGCTATACAAACCCTTCTTTATGTTTTTGAGGTCGCTGATTTGGAATTTGAGGTCAAAAACGTGTTTTAACCAATTATAGGTGGCGCCACCGTCGATTTTTTATATTAATTTAAATATATTGTGCTGTTTGATGTGGTTATATAGGTTTTTGAGGTCGCTGATTCCAAATATGAGGTCAAAAACGAGTTTTGAACATTTATAGGTGGCGCCACCGTCGATTTTTATATTAATTCAAGTAGAATGTGCTATTTTATGTGATTATATGGTTTTTTGAGGTCGCTGATTTTAAATTTGAAGTCAATAACAAATTTTGAACAATTATAGGTGTCGCCACTGTCGAGTTCTGTTGAATTTTATTACTCGAAGCAATTTGGTATGTTTCTACAGGTTTTTCGAACTATATTCATTCTAAATTTTAAAGAAAAACAACAATATGAAATAAGAAAACCGTAATGTAACCTGTTTTCTCCATTTTTTAGATGTACAACTTCAAATTTTAACTATTAGACACTTCTTCGACAACTCGGTGCGAAAAAAGTTGATGCTAACTTCCTCTGAATGCATAAAAAAACTTAAACTTTGAGAGCCACAGCATTGGCATTTAAAAAACAAGGGATGATACTGTGAACACTACTTACCGACAGATGGTAACTTAGTAGATGAAAAATCATATATGGTGCAATAAAAAAACATTTCAATACGTATTTATTTTCCTTTTAACACGTTGGAATATTTTATTTTACCAGAAACAAAAAGTAAGAATATCTGATTTTCGGTATTTTATAAAAATGGAAATGTTTGGACCTCCACCAAGGCCAATCTTGCAGGTTTTTGCAGCTGGAAATTTGATGACATGTTTTTGCATGTTAGAACTTTTTTTTCGTACAAATCTCATCGCTGCACTCCACTGCACAAAAAAGTTCTGATCTTTTTAATTGTAAAAAAACATTTTTCTTTACAATAATCAGTTTAAGGCAGCCAATTATATCCATGCAAATATTGGCTCATGAAACTTTATGGAATTATAAAGCAAAGATAGACCTTTATTTTCCTCAAAAAATCATTACCGCACATCATTGCATACAAAAGATACAGTATTTTTTCGATTTTTCAAAAATAAGAAAAAACGAAAAAAATTAAAAACTGTAGAATTGACGTTAATTTTACACATCACACCATAGTCAAATGACCTTGATGTGACAATTTCTGATCTTCATAATAACTGATCTAAAGAATTCCACATTAGAACCCGAAAAAATCGAAAGTAAGTTTTTTACTGTATGCGCGCCTTTTGCCGAGATCGAGCCCACTGTGCGGCCCCTGCACACAAACGCGGTCACATTTACCACTGCACAGTGGCTCAGTTAAGCCATGCAAACATTTAAGAGCACAAAACATCAAACAGAGAAGCGTGCAAAAACAATGAAAAAGTGGGACACATAGGGAGTCACGCCACATTAAAAAGAGTCCTTTTAAGGACATCTTCGCTAGTTTGCATGCTAAAAACACTCGCATTTTTGTTAACATTTATAAGCATGCGGTTAACTGGTTCGTACATCCCATAATTGGTATTAGAGGAATTAATGTACAAGAGAGGTGGACCTCTCAGGTTGTTGTTGTTCACTCTAAATGACGTACGGGTTCGTAGGAAGCCTGAGTCAACTTTGTCATTCAACAAACGATGAACGAATATAACGTCAGCGACCTCGCGACGCTTATGGAGAGAGCTCAAGTTGAGCAATTTAAGTCTGTTCACATAAGGCGGAAGAATAAGTGGGTCATCCCACGGGAGGTGACTGAGTGCAAAACGGACGAACTTCCTTTGAACCGATTCGATTTTACCGACACGGGGGGAGTAGTAAGGAGACCATATCTGGGAGGCGTATTCAAGCAGAGGCCTAACTAAAGATATGTATAAGTGTTTGGTGATGAGGGGGTTGTTGAATTCCTTGGACCATCTTTTTATAAATCCCAGGACGGAATTGCCCTTGGAAGAGATATAATTGATGTGGGTGGAGAAATCCAACTTACTTTCTAACCTAACCCCAAGATCGATAACAGAGTTAGTAAAATGAGACAGTACTTCGTTTTGGAAGCGTAAAATTCGACACGTTTGTTGCAGATGCAATTAATAATAGCGTCGTAGCTCCGATTGATTTAATTGGGCATCATTTCATGATCATGAAGACCAGGTCTGGGACACTCTTGTCTAATTTTGTCCAAGATGTAACAATAAAGCACAGTACCTTCATTTTTGAAGCTCTGAAGTGGGTTGGAGAGGTGATTGTGAACGGATCATTTGTAACGAGGAAAATCGTGGCTAATAGAACTGACCTCTGCGAGCAACTGCAGGTACGGTGTGGGCTTGGGTTCATGGCCATCCTACGTGAATTAAGCTCCAGAAAGAAGTCTCAATTTATTGAACTACCGTTGACACTGGCTTACGGTTACTTTTCCTTTTTCTATACACTGCAATAACGCTTCATGTATAGAAAACTCCAGAACCTACACCCGACCCTGATTTGAATCAGTCCGTGTACAGGACCACGTCATGGCCCTTGTTGGGGTGGAAATCTTCCCATTCCTCTCCGGATATTGGAGTATCTGCCGAACAGGTTATTCTTTCTTTACAAAAAAAAGTTCTGACACAGAAAACTCTCATGCGCCTGGAGGCTTTAGGGCACCGTTTTGATGTCACAAGGTCGTGTAGCTAAGTGTTGGTGTTATGTAACCGAATGTGGTAGATGTTTAAAGCTATTCTTCAGGAAGCTTCAGTACTTCGACCTCTGGCCTGGAAACTTCTTCCAGAAGTTAGCTGCCAAGTGTGAACTGTCTGTCTTCGGCTTAAACCGGGCACTTATTCAGGAAGGGCACGAGTATTCCTTTCGCGTTCGTCTTGCCTCAACTACAGCAAAAGCGACATTGTGGGATACCCAGCTTAGCAGCGAGTTCCCCTATGGACCAATGTTGCTGATATTCCGTACAATATCTCTTCGGGGTATGACGAGAATCATAGAGAGGCTCCCTTCTTCGTTAGGTAGTCAGCTTTTCGTTCCTATCTATGTTCCCAGATCCTTGAATCCACACGAGAATCATGTTGCCTTCTACCGAACCTACTTATCTCGCTGAGCTCTGCATCACTACAGTAGCTTAGAGCGGATGACCGCCGAGCCTAGACCTCTTATAGAGGCTTGGCTATCTGTAAAAATTTTAATGCTACATCCTTGTGTAGGTTCAAAGCCCATTATGTGGCAGACCCCCAGGATCGCCAGTACCTATCCTCTTGAAAAATACTATAGACATTGGTGGTCTATGCTACTTTATAGCCTTATGACACTAGCTTTTTCGTAGGCTGAAAATGCTGCCTTGGCTAGGCTGAAACCTGAAAGAAAAAATTCAAAGGAGATTTTCCCATATATAAGAGTGAGAGGAATATACTCAAACTTTTCTTGGCTGGATTTTAAGTGTTATAAAAAGTCTAGAAAACTGTTATAAAAAGCATAGGAAAAGAATGAATTCATGTTCTTTTTTCTATGCTTTTTATAACAGTTTGCTGCATCTCCAGACTTTTTATAACAGTGAGTGAATAACAATAAATTGAAGTGATTATAAATATTATTGAAGTGATTCTAAAAATAATAATTGAAGTGACAATAAATATAATTGAAGGGTAAATGTTAAGAATTGGGGCTCCGCTGTAAAATCGCCCCCAAAAAAAAATTTACGGTGTTTACGGTGATGTTTTAATAGCCCAATAGAAATTTCAAGGCAGGGAGACATATTTTTCTTATTACAACGGGCGTTGTTGCGAATTTAGTTTTTGTATTGAAAGTAATAAACACAAATCTCACTTGCAGAAGAGTACAGAGCCATAAAAAATCTCGATGTATGAAAGGATTTAATTGTGGGGAAACCCAACGGTGGTAAAGAAGGGCTCAGGTCAAAACAGATCTTTTATTGAGGAAGTAGCAAATTGAACGGAAGGGGAAAAAGAATCTTAATTTGTGTATACCTGATGTTGACGATGTTTAATTTTTAATACAATAAATTTAAATTAATTTAATTTTAATCACAATAAATTTAAATATTTCAAATATTTCCCAACGGATTTCTTCTGGATCCACTCACAACTCTCTGTTATAATAATCAGAAAATCATTCTTACTCTCACATGCCATCTCTGTCACACAGTATAACAGATTTCGTCATTTTCAGCCTAGCCAAGGCAGCATTTTCAGCCTACGAAAAGCCAGTGTCATAAGGCTATTAGACTTCTTCAGGACGGCGAAGTCGTTCCTGAAGATCAATCTAGGCGAAAGTAGTTGTAGGCTTAGCAAAATTTTCCAAATGACCCAATCAATGAAAATGATAATATTTTAATGTCTAGTAGTAAGCTTGATCCTAAGCTAGAAAAAGAATATGAAAGGTTAATGGTAGTCTGGTGGATCTATATTCACGGATTGTCGGACTTATGCCGGGGTTTCACCAGTAGAATTAGTGGTAGAGTAACTGGCCTACTTTTAAGCGGTAGAGTAACTTTACCACGGTGCTATCCCACTCTACTCTACTATAACCGAGTTTTCATTAGGTGAGTTCACAGGATAGTTAGTACTCGACCAGTATACTCTACCACTAATTCTACTAGTGAAAACCCGGCATTATGCAAAGAGTGTAAAGGATTAATACATGTCAAATTACTGTTTTTACGATGAAGCGGTCATGTCCCAAAAATGTATGACAAAATGATGCCAATAAAAGCTCGGAATGCACTGCCAGATGGAAAATTGTCAGTTGGCAAACTATGATTAAGTTAGGAAGACACTTTAAGACAGATACAGCAAAATTACTTAGCATAAGAAACTGGTGGCAGCCTGCGAGGGAAAAGACCTCTAATTGACTGTAGGGTCATCGAAGAAGAATGCCTTTACATTTCAATAAGCCATCTACTCAATATCGATATTTAAAAGCAATTGCAGACATTAGAGATATTTGGTGGGTATCGTTATCCATAACAGTTTCCACGTTTTCGCTTTCGTAAAACACCACTGCGCTGGTCCTTTGTGTCATTGACTAAATCCTTCTGACAAAACATTATGCAGCGTTACAAATACCCAAAATTTAACTTTATAATGTTCAATAAAATCCCCTCCACCACTCAAAAAATGTAAATCATCACAAATTTGTGAGAATCCCACCGTTCTCAACCGCGTATTATCCCGTGACAAAAGTAAATATGATTTCATATTTCAAGGAATTTATATGCAAGTGTCACTCAAATCGGCTCACAACTATTCAGATTCAACTCGCCCTTAAAGCGATTCTTGCTCCACCACCGCCGGTGTATATTTTCCTCCACCGTGTGAAATTGTGCAATAGTTCGTAAAATTTAATCAAAAAGTTTTGCATAATTCTAGACAAATCATGATAATTGTGTTACGAAATTTTGGTATTTCGCATGGCATTTGGCTTGTACGATAAAAACGTCAGGACTAAGGACTCCTTGTCGGTTGGGGGGGGGGGGGGGTTCTACGTACACCTTATTTCTAACCGGATCGGTGACGCCTGGGGAGGAAATCATAAGGGAAAGAAAAGTACTACTGTCCCGAATGGTTTTCACACACTTAGATAACACAGGGAAATTTCCCATGCACATCCGAAAATTTTCGTTGGGCTGGAGCCAAATAAAACAGGAAAGAAGACAATTTCTCCGGCTTGAGTGGTGCACGCTCATGTTTCCGTAATGGGGGTGACATTTGAAAAGGCGACCGAGGTGTAAAACGTAAATAAAATGTGTTAAACTGAATTATGGCTGGAATATGATAATGACGACAGCAGGGGAGCTTCTGACGTTGTCTAGATTATAATTTTAAGTAAACAAAGTGGGAAAGCTGCGATAAATGGTTTCAGGGGGCTCATAGCTTCACATATAAGATAGGTGTATGCGAGATGAGATAAAAAATAGTATGCAGATTCTACTAATCTACGATAGCTTAGAAGGCTTTGTTTAAAATTTCTGTTTAAAATTAACATAAGTGTGGTTTCTAGTAAATATTAAAGGGGCCCCTTTTCCCCATTATGTTAGACCTTCATAACTTTAATTAAGTTTTAACCATACTTCGAACTTGTATAATATTGGTTTCTACATTTTGATAATAATAAAGGCACAAATGGAGCGTATTGCATGGGGGGTCAGGTCACCATACACATGGTTCTGTATGGAAAATTTATCTGCTCAAGTATATTGTAGTTAAATTTAGTTCAATTAATATATTTTATTTATTGCTGGCTTGTCGACGAAATATTGTTCATTGTTATCAAGGATCTGATGGAAAGTACAACAACAAAAGAACGAACCTCTTGCTGGGCTGCGATGCCAACGCGAGACACGCGTCTGTTCCAATAGAAAACCTCACGGTATACATATAATAAGGTAATGTAATCCGAATGCAAACATTGAGCTGTCATTTCGATCGTGACGTCACTGAAATCGTTCGGCTCTAAACAAATTGAAAAATAATTTTTGTGAGTTTTGTTAAAGTGAAAAGTTGTGATTATTAAATAAAGGAAGTAATAAAATAGGAAAAACTGGTTAAATGTGTTGTTGTTAATTGTAAGAACTATGAAAACAAAAAATATTGTGTAGTGAAGATGAAAAATTTAACTTTTCCGAAGGATGAAAATTTGTGTGATATGTGGATACGAGCTAGTGGAAATAAAACTGTTTTCAATGTTAATACCGCAAAAATGAGCGTTGACCAGTTTTTAGAGCAGGACTATAGATTAGAAAACATTCTTTTAAAGACACCAAGAGTGTAAAAAAAACCTAATAAAGGAGCTATTCCTAGTCGAAATTTGTCAGTTTCTCATGCTGAAATTTCCGGACGAGAATAAAGGATTAATAAAACAGAACAAAGGCAAATTTTGCAGGAAGTAATTTCAGAATATGAGCAGTAACATATTTTTCTGTTAAATATCGCATAACTTTTTTTATTTGAGTGTTTTCCTTTTTAGAAATCAAAGAGATCAGGTGGAGTTGGAAGGTAGCGGCATAGAAAATTTAGTAATAAGCACAGTCTCCTTTTTCAATTGTCTTTTTAGAATAACAATTTCCCTTTCGAGACAACTTTCCAAATTTCTTCTAAAAAATATAATGCATAATAAGTTTACCACAAATTTAATATAGAATTCCATTGTAAATTGACTCTGTCTGAACAGCAACACTAGTAACTGTGCTTATTATTAAATTTTCTATGCCGCTACCTTCCAACTCCACCTGATCTCTTTGATTTCTAAAAAGGAAAACACTCAAATAAAAAAAGTTATGCGATATTTAACAGAAAAATATGTTACTGCTCATATTCTGAAATTACTTCCTGCAAAATTTGCCTTTGTTCTGTTTTATTAATCCTTTATTCTCGTCCGGAAATTTCAGCATGAGAAACTGACAAATTTCGACTAGGAATAGCTCCTTTATTAGGTTTTTTTTACACTCTTGGTGTCTTTAAAAGAATGTTTTCTAATCTATAGTCCTGCTCTAAAAACTGGTCAACGCTCATTTTTGCGGTATTAACATTGAAAACAGTTTTATTTCCACTAGCTCGTATCCACATATCACACAAATTTTCATCCTTCGGAAAAGTTAAATTTTTCATCTTCACTACACAATATTTTTTGTTTTCATAGTTCTTACAATTAACAACAACACATTTAACCAGTTTTTCCTATTTTATTACTTCCTTTATTTAATAATCACAACTTTTCACTTTAACAAAACTCACAAAAATTATTTTTCAATTTGTTTAGAGCCGAACGATTTCAGTGACGTCACATAAAATTGACATTTCGGGAACACATTACCTTGTATATGTATACCGTGAGAAAACCTGTCCTGTCGTAGCCTACGAAAAGTTACGTGATTGGTGGGGGAAAATTTAGTCAAAATCGCGAAAAGTGAAGGAACGCTTTCTGTGATGTTCGTGCAAATCAAGAAGACCATAACCTAAAAATCACTTGTGTCTTCAAAATAATGACATAAAACTATTGAAATTAATAAATTATTTATGAAATTATTCAAAATCTTGTAGTAAGGCACCAAATAAAGAAATTATTTTCAGCACATCGTAATCATTTTGGTTTGACATGACAAGTAACAGCTGTTTTTACATGTTGAAAACGTCGTAACCTAAAAATCTCCTGCGGTTTCTTGGTCGAGGGGAAGTAAAAATTTCCCCGCTTTTCCGAGCATGAGATTCTATTGGAACAGAAATTGGGTGATTTCTTGGTCCCGCGGGATCCCGCATTCTCTATTGGAATAGACCTATAATTAATACCAACCGAAGACGAAACGTCCTGTTACGTAGAATTCCGAAGTTAAGACCGATTTTTGCCTTATTTTACTGGACTATATGCGTTTTTTTCTGAGTGCGTCTAATTAATGCCGCCAATTCGGTTTGACAGTTTGCTCAAAAGTAGCTACAACTGTCGTCTTTTTTATCCTAGCGCAAAGTATCGTGTGAGTTTTCCTTCAGTCGATCTAAAATGTGACTTACCATTTTTGAAATGCATTAAAATACCCAATACCCTAGCCTAAAATTTGTGTAACTAGCGAAATTCCTTGTATTGAATTGTTGTACAAGTTGAATTAGTCAAACATCCCAGTGATATTCAAGGTGCACAGACAGCCAGTGATGGAATAGTTACTTTTTTGTGGTCGACCTTTAGCATCTTGAACTTTCAAGATTAAAAGGATTGTCCAATTGAATGGAATGCTGATAAGGTATGGCTTATAGCCTTGACAGACATGAAATTTAATCTATATTTTTATCAATCGGATCAATTTTAACTCAGTTTGTATGATACATTAAATCTTATGAAGACAGAGTTAAATATGATGTGCCATCGATGAACAAGGATTAAATAAGAAGAAGATGTAAAAAAGCGTCACTGTGCGTGTTATGAAAATAGCCCAAAATCACTATATTTGCGGAAATGTGTGAGAATAATACAAAATAGAAAAGAAGAGGGTGGGAGGTGGATAAGACCCAAAAGTTGTTAAACGTATGCGGTAGAAATGTATGTGAGATAAGCAGACCCAACGAATGCGAAATAAGTTTAACATGGATTGCCTAGTTCTAGTTTGCAATCGGATTTTAAATGTACTGCACTGACAGATTGTAAAGTTAATCCATATTACACATCGCAGCCTGCCTGCAGTATTAGAATCTCGGCTGGAAACCATTCAATCGGCCTGAGTCAGTCAGGATAGTATTTCAAAGCGATAAAAAAAACCCTGGCAAATTGTCAGATATCTGCCGATTTTCGTAGACAGATGCATGTGATCACTGTGACAGATGTAGCCAGATGTCTGTCCTCAAAATCTGGCACTCAACAATTGGCAGGCGTCTGGCATACGTGTAATCAGCCATTTCATCTATCTGGCAATTATTGAAAATCATCTGTCAATCTGCCTAATAGGTTTTTGAATATTTGGACAGTTTGCCAGATAACACAGGACAACAAAAATAAATTTTTTTTGAGTCTCTTTTTTAATGATGATTTTCTAAGCCTTTATACCACAAAATAACTAAAACCGTCGTTGACTCTTGAAAATTTTTGATTTTGTACCGTTAACAATGATCAATACATATTGAAGCTTCTGTATGAGCAGAGCAAATAACTATGTATTGTTATGCTCCTTATATGAGGGAGGACGATTTGAGACTCTACAACGACGAGATATGCGAGTGCTGTTAGTATAGCTATGTTGGATCTGGCACAGTAAAGTCATCGGTTTTAGTTTCGGATGCGTGAATGTGGGGTTAGCTTAAAGCTTAGGGTTTGGTTTATTTTTTGCTTGAAGCTTGGACAACAACCTTTGTGGTGAGTTTTGGGTGGACTAGAGATATCGCCACTAGCTTTGATATTCCGGACTACAACCGTGTCACTGCGTCAGAACCGATATAGATATACAACTGGAATCAATCCGTTAAAGCTTTCCGTCAAGATTCTGTAGCTTTTTAATATTATTTAAAAAATTTCTATGGGTAGCCTGTGTGACGTCATTTTAAATCTAATAGGGCGGCCGCCACACAATAGACATATAATAGACTAAAAAGTAGAAAAATAAATAGTTTAAAAATCTAAAAAAATCGCTTTTATGTTAAAATGAACTAAAATGGAAAAAATAATTTCGAATGTAAAGTCTTTATTGCTTCAGCCAGTATATGGGCACAGCCTACATTTAGAAATCAAGCTCAGAATAAAATTAATGAGGTTATTGGTAAAAATTATAAATATAACTTTCTTAAATGTAAAAAAGCGTGGGGCGTTAACTAAAAGTTCCTGTATTGATAAAGTAAGAATATAGGTAAAGAGCGCCCCACGCTTTTTTACATTTAAGTAAGTTATATTTATAATTTTTACCAATAACCTCATTAATTTTATTCTGAGCTTTATTTCTAAATGTAGGCTGTTCCCATATACTAGCTGAAGCAATAAAGACTTTACACTCAAAATTATTTTTTACTTTTTAGTGCATTTTAAAATAAAAGCGTATTTTTTAGATTTTTTAAACTAATTATTTTTAATTTTTTCACTTTTCTTTTCAATTTTTAAATTATAAACAATAAAAGCTCACGAGAAGTCATTTTTGTAAACTGGAGTACTATACTTAAGATTATTTTATTTTAGGCAGATGAACAGAGCATTTATGACAGATGAAAAATGACAGATCGTGTAATAGACAAAACTGATGCATGACCGATAACTGGAAAAAATGTGTCTGACAACTCTACGCCAGATGCAATCTGCCATAGGTGTAATCAGTAAATCAAACATCTGTCTACGAAAATCGTCAGAAATTTGGCAATTTGCCAGATCGTGTACGAACACCTTAAGAGTCGTTTGAAACTCAAAGTTCAGCTGATAGTTTGCTTTGACTACCCTGATGTCTACCAGGAATATTTTAAGACGAGATAACATGTTTGTTTGGAAATTTTAGTTTTGTAGAAAAACAATTGATAGCCTTCGTATCAATATGATCCGCAGTAGCACATCACTGCCCCCTCTTGGGTGGAGCCCCATCGTAACCGTTGACGAACTAGCGAAGAAGCTTGGGTTTGGTTATTCAACCACTTATCGATAGCTTTATGCCATCGCGAAGGTCCGCAAGCTGGGTCAGTGGTGGTTTCCTTACCAACTTTCGAAGTCTAATCGCGTGCAGTGAGTGAATGTATGCTATTCTTTGCTATCACGTCTCAGGAATGAACCATTTTTGGACCGAATTGTGACTGACGATGATGTCAGGTCGTCACTAGCCCCAGGCAGCACTGACACCCTACTACAATTGTACTATTTCTGCTACGATTTTCATGCAACAACTTTTTACTCCGTACTATTTGATTTAAGTACATTTTTTATTCGATTTAATGCGGCGAATTAAGTAAACATTAAACCCATTCCATAATTACTTACGGTGATATATAAACTATATGTGTTTTAGTTTGTCCTTTATGGTAAGGCTATCAGACAGCTCCTATATACGAAGCCCAATTTAATTTGAATTTGGGATTAAAGTAGGATCATCATATTTTCGTATATTCGAATATTGAAATTGAATAAGTGTTGTAGACAAAAATGGAAATCCGTAAGTTTTTCACTGAAAATAAAACTAACAATGTTTTGAACTTTTTACGGCAGGAAGTGTACTTAATTTTTTAATCTAACGTAAATTCCCATCTTTCTACAATTTATACATATTTTAAGTCTCTTTTGTATAAGTATCATATAACTGGATGCATATACTTTTAGGGTCTACTACTATTTTAATTGATTTAGTTCATATTGTCGTTAACAGATTTAAAACTTGTTTGGGTGGCAGCGCGGAGGATTACCAAAGAGACTTTCTGCGAGCAGCTTGAGCGACTTAAGTCAGCGCTGAAAAAAAATCTACAATTTTTGGTTTCCAGACGTAAGTTGTTTTAAATCAAGACAAGGCGCGGCCACATACAGCAAGAACGACTTTATAGAAGCTGGAAGAGTTTGAACGAGAATGCAATATTTTGAAGAAACCTTCAGATAAAATAAAGGAAAGAATAGCACTCTTTTATCTAAGTCCAACTGCACCAATAATTAGTGCTGATTTCCATAGTCTGCGTTGAGCGAAATCGGGAATACTGGAAGAGAAGTAGAAGGTCATCGGAACATGGCGTTGGGTGGAAATTATGTCTATCACCTGTTGGATACATGATTGTAAAAGTGCTTTCCGCTGCGATACCAAGAACATATTTTGATTGCGGTAATAGTTTGGCAAACTAAATTTTTCATTAGCATAAATGTGTCAATTCAAATGCAGCTTGTTTTGCAGGAGAGAAAATTATTAATTTTATGTGTTCTCTGGACAGATTTCGCGTCTTTTAAAATAAAAAATACTCGTGTTCTTTGCCTTATCCCTTAACATGACATGAGAAACGTAAAGTTCGTTTACTATACTAGAGTATAAAGGAAATGCAAGCTAATAAAAAACAAAGCTTGGTTTGGATGCTAGCGGTATTATAACACATTTAAATACAACTACAACTAGAATTAAACTTCGTAATTAAGCTCGCTCTAATGATCTCAACGAAGGATCTGTAATAAAAAACCAAAAATTATGCTATTATGAATTTAAGTTTAGATTAAGCGCGTTTGTTATTCCAAACACCTTAATTAAATTTTGATAAAATTTTATCAATTACCAAACTCAAACCAATTCGGGGCAAATTCCATTTTAATGTCTTAATTAATTTTGCTTCTTTCATAATATGCACGGGGAAAAATACAAAAAACAATAAACAAAAAACACACCTAATAATCAGGCAGCTCCAATACGGATACTTAATTAACAAAATTCCATCTGTTAATGGAGTTTTGTTGTCTCTATTGGAGCTTCTGACCTGATCCGGCCCTATTATGTCTCACACCTTGAATCCAACAAATTTCCCGCAATTTCCTGAGTAGAAATGGCCTAATTAGCCGCCTAATAAAGGCGGAAACTATGTCTGAAGGAAATCGCACGAAATTCTAAGGACTATGCAAAACAATAAACGAAAACATTTAAGATAGGAATCCTTGCAAGCCAGCTCCCTTTCATGGGCTGAGCCTCCTTAATGCGAGCACCGGGAGCCTGCCAGAATCGCTGGTAGCAGCAGCAGCAGCAGCCCCAAGGATTTCCTTCCCTTTAAGCTGTCTGAAGGGAATTCAAATAAATTTAAAGTTTAGTGTTTATACGGGTGACGGAATCATCCCTGTATACCGTGCCTATAAATTCAGGATACGCAGTGTTCTGCTTATTCCTTTTTGGGGGGCGGAACAGGAGCGCAAAGAAATTTCATGACTTTATCAAGCCCTCCGGGGAATGCATGAACGATACGCAGGAGATTTAGGTGAATCCAAGGTATGTGCTCTGTGTAATAAACGTATCAAAACCTGACAAATTCGATAAAATAAGATTTTGTCTCCTGAGACGTGTCGCCAAGCAAACACGGAGCAAGTTGATATCAAATGATAAGCATCCTGTAACACGACATGTCGAAATATGTACACAGTCCTTGACTCTGACGTGATATGGCGCTACAAGCTGGGTTGGCACTGTATCGTTTGATGATTGCCGAGTGGAACTGATGTTTGGATTTCGGGTTTTCGAATGTATAGGAGATGGGTGCGGGCGTTTCCTGGCAGTACCTTAATTGTAAATTATGTTGTGTTATGGCTGTGTAAATTTTGGATAATGCACTTCCGCCACTTCGCTCGAGTGGAAAACGCTACTTGTTCCCGAAGACTACACCCACGCTTCAGTCTGTCAGAATAGAGAAAGCGGGATGACTTTTAAACTAGGACATTTTGAACTTATGTTGACATATGAGCTTTGTGGGGCTTTACAAATTTATGTATTCGGGCCAAGTTTAATAAATCTTCAACTGCGTAAGGATTTGGTAAATTATAATATGGAACAGGCTATTCTGTATTGTTTGCAGGGTCTTGAAAAATACTACAAATCAATCTTTGTCTTTTGAGGAAGGCGTACATGTTTTGAAGCATAGAAGACATTTGGTTTGATTTTGGCTATGCAGAAAATTTTAAATACGGAGAGTTTTAAGTAAGTGGAATTTAATATTTTTAAATTCTCATGTTGCATGATGTATAGTCTCACGACTTCGTAACTATACATCAGGATAGAATATGGTATTTAGCTGCTTTGTGACAAGACGAATTACGGAAGGAATTTATTCTCGAAGACAGCTACGGGGTTCCAGTGTTTTGCATTGAAATTGTAGGCCAGTACTGGTGAGACCACGGTCTTATACAGCAACAGTTTTAATGTCACGGTTAGATGCTTGGATTTAAAGCAACTTGACAGATTATAATAGGACGCGAATTTCAAATTCCATGCTGGTGTCGGTTGCTGCCAGACTAAAAATAAGACTCTTCCGTCCTTAGGTCTTTCGCCTGTATAGCACCCAAACGAGGCACGGTACGTCTGAGTTAAAATTTTATTTTGACAAATGCAGTCAATAAAAAACGCACGGAATAGTTCAAACGAAACACGGTAGGCTCACACTTTTTCTAGACCAAAGGGAGAAAAATTGGAATTTGTAAAGGACGAAGAAAACGGGCACTTATCTTGGTGACCATAACGGGTGCCATTAGCATACTCAATAGACCGGTTCTCGTTCGATTGCGTAAGGCAAGCAGCAATGGACGTGGTTAGTACTTAGTTGGGGGACCGCTTAGTAAAACCACACTCGCGTTTGAAATAGTCGATTACGAATTCATTCATATCTGCAACAGAGGCGTTCATACCTCTTGCAGTGGTCTTGCATTCTTGCCTGTGTTTGCACATTTAGCAAGACCAAAGCAAAACCACGACAAGACAGGACAAGACAAGACTGCAAGATCATGATAGCAAGACTTTTTGCTCATCACTAAGTGCCAAAAGTCTTACAGTGATGAGCAATAAGTCTGCAAAAAGTCTTGCAGTCTTGTTCTTGCAAAATTTCTTGCAGGCTTAGCACATTTAGCAAGACCAAGACAAGACAAGACTTTTTGCTCATCACTGCAAGAATTTTGGCACTTAGTGATAACCAAACCAAAAAGTCTTGCTATCTTGATCTTGCAGTCTTGTCCTGTCTTTTTTGGTTTGTTTTGGTTTTGCTAAATGAGCAAGACCAGGCAAGACTGCAAGACTAGTTTTGCTCATCACTACTGCAGCACCAGTTTTCGTATTGTCTGCCTAATGTGAGAAAAAGTATTTTGTGAATCTTGTGATGTACTTCCAAGGACGTCAATCGCTGCTGCATTATTTAGCATATGAGAGAATTTATGGAGGATTTTGAATGTAATCAGTTTCTAGGATGAAGTAATGGCCTAATAATACTTTTCACTATCAAGTTTTTTTTTTATTTAGCAGTTCTAAGATCAGAAATAATCCTTTGTATCATGCCCTTGCTCACATCATAGTATGTAGTTAGCTTAATTCTATAAAATAGGTTTCAGTTTACGAGAAGTTTGGAGGAAGTTGAAGGAGATGGCGATTAACATTCGTTTGAACTCTTAGTTGTTGAAGCCATTCGGAAGTACTGACTGCTAAAGATTGTTCCTAAGTCCAGTTATTTTATTTTTGAATGAATTCTTGTTCATAGCGTGCTTGAAAATCGGAGTGTAAGCAAAGAGAATGAATCAACCGGGCTAATCTGGTATAAGATTGTGTGAAGCAGCGTTGCCAGACGTCCCGATTTTAGCGAGTACATCACAAATAAAACGCGATTTTTGTCAATTACCAGTAAAATATAACCTCAAAGTAATTGTTTATTTTACAGAGAAGATCAATGTGTATTTTTAGAGTTTCTTTTGAAATAAAAGTAGTATAATACTAGTATATATACAATAAAATATGGAAACGAATTTCCAGTACTTTACCAGTCCCAATGGATCGCAGCTAATGTATTTTCATTAAAAAACATTTGCTTTGGATATCTGTCATCATTGTAAACTTAATTTGCAACTCAAATAAAAGGATAAGTAATAAAAAACTACTGATTATTTACGTTTTTTATTATGTCCCGCTTTCGACGAAAAAATCCCGTTTTATTACTCAAAATGTTTCAAAATCTCGCTTTTCCCCAAAAAAAATCTGTCAACGCTGGTATGAAGGCAGGAGAGCATTTACTTCGCTGGATTCATTCAATGGGTGGAGTGAATAAAAACTAAGTGTACACTTAAAGGGAACACTCCTGAGTGGAGTGATTCGTTAAAAGTGAACACTCGATTTAGTGTGAATAAAAATTCTCTCATTCAAATACTATTCACTCACGGGAAATTTTAGTTCACTCATGGGAAATTTTGGGATTAAAGGGAAACGTCATTTGTGTGAAATTAGTAGGCTAGTAAACGTGGATGTATTTAGGAGTTTTACTTTGGGAAAATTTATTTAAGGCTAAATGAGGTTCTGTGGGAAAAATTTCCCTTTGCGGGATTTAGTTTGGGCAAAAGGTGGTTTTTTTGCGAGGTCAAGCATTTATATAATGCTGAGTAGATTAAGATCTTTAAACGGATTGAAAATTGAAAATATAAAACCGGATCGCATGAGAAACTTACCTGCTGCTTTTTAAAATGGATTAATTTAAAAAATTAGTTTGTAATTATAGTTGTGACTAAAAAGTAAAAAATATTTTTTTTCTTTGGCAGTGATAGGTATACACAAGAAAAGTTTCATTGCAAAATAAGAAATTCTAGAATTAAGGCTTATCTTAAAGTTTAATATGTATTTACAATTTTAAAATTATATTCTCGTTTGACTTTAAATGTTTGATCTCTTATCAATGAATTGTGTAAATTTACAGCTTTTCAAATGCATTAATAAAAGTTTGGACATCACAATTGTCTAACTGCAACTCATGCCCAAACTTTTAATAATGCACTTGAAATGCTGTAAATTTACACAATTCATTGATAAGAGTTCAAAGATTTAAATTCAAACGAGAATATAATTTTAAAATTGTTAATACACATTAAACTTCTTATTTTGCCATGAAACTTTTCGTGTGTATACCTATCACTGCCAAAGAAAAAATAATTTTTTACTTTTTAGTGCATTTCATTTATAAAAGTTATTTATTTTAAAAGTTTTTTTAATTTATTTTATTAAAATGAATGAAAAAGGTCCTCGCAACCAGCCTCAAATTTTACAAGTGTTCACTCACAGGCAAACGTTAAAACTTTGTTTTATTCACATCAAAATGAAGTGTTCACTCTAGATGGAGAAATGACAGAGTGAAGTACTTAACGAAACCTAACGAAGGTTATTTTTATTCACACCAAAATAAGTGTTCACTCAAAAAAATGTAGTGAACACTTGCACTCAATTTTTATTCACACCACCCAATGTCCCTGCTGATTGAGTCGGACATAAGTCCGCGATCGTTAAGACAACATCTGGTACGTGCATGTCTTGCATTAGCAAAAAGGTAAGAGTAACGCAACGTACCGTCATCACCGAAGCGTGGGATTTCGGCTGTAAGTGTAATACTTTCCCCACGCGTAATTCTCGTCTTTTAAGAACGGCCCTGAAAATTCAAATTATCCAAACTCATCTATACCATACAATGGGCTTCTAATTGGACGGTGAAGATCAATTTTGGTAAAGGCGTCCCATTATTTGCCAACATCTTTTAACTAGGGCTTTCCTCATTGGATATAATAATAGCTACATATGGATAAGAATGTAAGTTCCCTTTTACCAAAGTTAACAAAGTTTTCAGTATGATGAAAAGGTTGACGAATCAAGGTGATTTCCATTCAACCCTTACAGAATTTATACTAATTGTGTATTTTATGCTAGGTAGGTAACAATATCACTTCAGCCGTAAAGTTAAAGTTTTTAATCTTATATAAATACAGTTTTTTTTCGTTGAAGGTGATCGCCTACTTATGTTCAACAGTTATCCAAAAGTAATAAAGGAACGAATTATACCACAATTTCTGAATTTTATGCACGAATCTGTTAATGTATGTTGCAAATTTTGATTAAAATCGTGCAATCCATTTTAATTTTATTTTCAAAACTCTGAAAGTAACCGAAAAACACTGTTTGGCACGTTCGAAAAATCCTTGAATTATAACTAAACACATAAATAGATTTATCACATAATGTAAATAAAAGAAAAGTGAACGAAAGATTTAAAATGAAAGCTTATAAAATTTAGAATTGTTCAACGGGTTAACGCATGCAGAAAGTACGTTTGGAACTTCACATTGTGAATTACATAAATATTTCTCATACGAAACATCAACGTCAAAGTCCTACACACTTACCATCCTACATTGTATGAATTTTCCATCTTTAAAATTAAAAGGGAAAATTTACTAAGCTTATTTTGAAAACAATTCATTAAAATAAGAAAATAACCGCCCTTGCGAGTTGCCTTGAGGCAGTTGCCGACCCTATAACACCATTACCACAAGATATTCCTTCCTCTAATAAGCCGCCCTCTCAGTTTGAAGACGCAAATTTTCCACCATAAGAAAATTTCAAACAATTCAACTTAATTCAATGTCGAGCTCGGCATTAAGGATGCGAATTAGAGCATTAGGGTAGCAGTTTTCATGCCAATTTTTTTGTGTCCTTCCATAAAGTTCCAGCTCATAAGCGACCCAGAGTCAATCCGGAAGCAAACGTTGGAAGAACACCTACTGTCCTGCCCCTCTCTCGGCCCCGGGAAACGTTACCGTGTATTTACCAGGATGTAGCCCCGTCCAGGGTCTGAGGGAATCTGGGAATAAAACGGCTGAATGAAAGGAGCCGAATGAGCTGTACACAAATTTGCATTAATTTTCATCCACCTTTTATACTCTCCTTATTCTATAAATATTTAATAAGATTTTCACAAGTTTTGTCGCTCCGCTTTTTAAAACGAGAAAGAATTTTTTTTTCTGTGTCACGATGGGACATTTTTAAATCATACTCACAATCAGAAGGATTCGCATTATGCTAAAATATGAAAATTACCTTTCGTAGGTTGCCAACGGAGATGTGTGTGGGAGCCCTTTGTACTTACAGTTTTTTTTTGTACGCTGCTCTGGGAATGTCAAATATTGTAAGGTCCACTAAATGAACTTAAAAGCGGGACATGTTAATATTCACTTTTATATTGTACTTGGAACGAATTTGCACGATAAGCATTTTTAACATGTTTCGTAATACAAGTCTTCGTATTTACATTTTGTTTTATAAAATTAGCAATCTAAGAATTCAGGTAAATTTCAGAACAATGCGTTGGTTTGATAAGTCTGGGTTGTGGTCCCAACCTACCGATTGGATTAAGCCTTGCTGATAAGCGACGTTCCGAAATATCCATAAAAACTAATTTATACCTGAATGCATGAAGAAATGTATGACGGAATAAATATAGTTACACATATGAAATTGAGAAGACTATGGTGGCTCGGACACGTTGTACGAGCTTAGGAAGAAAGAATGCTAGCCCGGATTTTCAAGGGTACCAAGGAACCGTAGACCGGAAAAGAAAGTGGTGGATAGATGACGTGCTAGAAGATTTCCGATAACTTCGAATAACAAACGGGCGAGGGCTAGCAAAATGAAGACGACTTAAAGAACGACTTTAAGATGCCCGAGTATTAACGTTTAGCTTCCATGATAATGTATGGAGCATTAGGGTGGCGGCAAGCTTTATAGCTTTGCTTCAAAATTAAGCAACATTCAAAGATTGGCCTTCATTCATTGGCCCCTATTCAATTTGGTAACGCTCTATCTCAAACTGATTCTTAATTCTTATCTCTTATACTTCTTTGTCTAATGCCACACAATCACAAACCACCGTCCGCATGCTACAGAGTTCTTTTATAAGTAGTACACAGCGCGACAGTAGAATAACTTCGCGCAGTCAATATTTCTGAATTCGTATATCAATTCTCAAAGTCAACAACCTATGTTTATTTGGCTGACTTTTCCAACTTATTTTCTTGGCTGTATTCAAATTGCATGGCCAATTCGTCGTTCCCGTGCGGGGAAATGTGCATGTATGTTTCCCGTAGGCGGATTCTGCAACATTTAACATTAAACCTGTATACAACTTCATACCACTAGGCTAACTAAAAACATTGTACCATGCCCAGAAAGACAGGATAAACTGCTATAAACTCGGCATTTAGCCTTTTTCACTTAAAAGTGTTTTCAACGGGGCCTGTTTTTGATCTAAAAACCTAATAGTAATAAATTGCCAAGACACAGCTCCAAATGCAGTACACAATTCTTAAATAAAATATAGTTTCACTTTATAACAATTATTTAATTTATTTCGAAATTTGATTATTAGGATGAGTTCAATACAACAAAATTAATAATTAAATGAAAATCGGTAAATAAAAAATTGATAACTCGTAAGAATAATTCAAAAATAAGAATTCGACTAAAGTAGCGCAATGGCACAAATTCAGATTATATTAAGAAAATAAACGGAAGAAACAATTTAACACTGTTATGACTTCAAATATAAATTCAATTATAATTCAATGAATAATTCAATAAGGTAATAAACAACTATTTTAAAATATGAGTTGAGTTAAGGTGTCTTGGTCACCATGCAACCTTCACTCAAAATTTACTTTAGTCAACCTCAACAACGGTGTTAGCTAAAAAACGACAATTCAAATTATCACCAAGAAAACCTCATCAACGATGTAAGCTAAAGATCACTCTATGGATATTTAATAAACAAAATCACCATATCACAAAGTTTATACCAGGGAAAAATTTATCCAAAAAGACCAAAGTGGGGATAGAAATGTATAACGGAACGTTTGAAGTGATCTTTGCTTGAGTTTGATTTAAACTGGGGATGAGATTTTGTACTTGTGAATACGTTGATGTAATAGGTGTTACCAGATTAAATTATTGAATAGAGTAAAATTTTGAGTGAATGTTCGGATGTTAAGTAACCTAAATTAGTATTTGAAAAGGATGATGTCAAGTGGTGATAATGAGGTCCATGATAGCTGAGATACCATGATTCCTTCACATAGCGGTTCCGAGATAGCTTTGACTGCACCTGTCTTCCTGAAGCAGCGTTATTCGTCTGAAATAGGGAGTACTAAAATGCTCTAAGATGATGTGGTGATTGGACTCAGAGAAGAAAAAACACGAGAGATAAACAAGAGGAATTTATTGTAGTGAAGAATTGAACAGGCCCATTCTAAAATTGTCAGGGCTATCGAAGAGATCTCAGAAGCGGAAATGCCCGCAAAGATCCTAAAGTTTAAGCCCCTTTTTACCTCCCCAACCTCCTAACTCGAGATGGGTCCACTTCCCATAAAAATGTCATATTATATTATAAAAAATCCTTGAAATTACTTGAAAAGCTTATATGTGTACGAAACGGCAGAAGGTTGGGACGACACGATTTTTTCAAGTGTCAGCTCCCCTACTAAGAGCTCCTGCGAGTCGGCCCGATAGATAGCGAGAAGGTCTCCAGAGCCAGTACGGTGTGTGAATGAGTCTATGCATGGTGTGAATGCAGGCGTTAGCCTAAGTAGGGTTAAGCGGCCCACACACTCTCAGTTTTAACTGAACAGTTGAACTGTGTAAAAAATCTGTACAATAAACTGAACTAAAAGTGTGTGGGTTCGTCAGTTCGTTGTAGGGGTTTTTTCCTCAGTCTCGTCAGTTTTGTTGATTTGAGTACATCATTTTAATAATGGCAAAAATGTACGACACTGAGAGAACTGAATGATAAACTGTCTGACCTGCGCAGTTAATCGGAGCAAAAGAGGGTCCAGAAGCTCAGGTCTGAGGACTGAATGAAAATAGTTCAAAACGCACAGTTCACACAATTTATCGCTCAGACATGACGTCACACATGATAAACTGAGCAGTTAAACTGAAAGTGTATGGGCCGCTTAAAGCTTAAAGGATCCCAGTAGGGGAATTAGGTATAGATTTAGAATTATCATTGTAATAAGTTTAGTTATAAGATAGATAGGTAGTTTTAAGGTTAGGCTTAGGCTTAGATGTAGTGGCACGCTGCCGCCGCGAGCCCTCACGCCATGTTATCGCCTCAGCTCTCGCGGGAAGCAGTTCTCGGGCGAAAGGCATCCGATTCTATCGCTTGAGTTTCTGATGGAAGTCGCCCGACTAAAATAGTTCGTAGGGCTTAAATGTGTATGTTAGATTATGTAGTTTGTAAGTCTTATTATTTAGGTTAAGTTTTATGAAATAGGTTAAATTACCTAAGTTTCTTTTAACATAATTTTCTTAGCGTTCATTTTAGAGTTAAGCTTTACGATAACAAAATAAATAAAGAGGCCGAAGGCAAAAATAATTCATTAATTAAGTTAAATAGGGTTTAGCTTAGAGCGTCCGTGGAGGACCAGTAAGTTAGTTAAGCTAGATAGGGAAAATTGGTTTAAGCATGGGCTCTAAGATTTATTGTAACGTTTAAATAAATATGCTTTAAAAAAAAGATGTTAAAAAAAACCTTTAATTGGTTCATAAAAGTGCCAGAAATATGGTAGGAAGCGTAAGGTCCATCCTGACAGAGCGCCATATCAGGATAAGGCATTCTACAACTGGGTGCGGCCGGTGCCCATGGAAGATCGTTACACGACAGTGGAAACCTACTGCCATGAAGCCCTCGACACGACGTCTTTATATGTAGGCTTGGTAGGCCCGATCATATTTGTCCCTTTGAAGACAGCTTCAATCGGCCATCATGAGAGACTATGATTGCACTTTCACCAGTAATTTTATTCTTAATGTTATCTGATTTTTTATATATTCGCCTATATTATGCTGTTATGACACTTACTTTTTTTCAGCATTTACTTTTTAGCAGCATGTATTCTCATAAATGATTACCTCACCAAAAATATTTACCGCACAATTGTGGCTAAGTTAACGCATTTAAGAAAAAATCAAGCTGGGGAGTCTCCGAAATGGTGCCTTTATCTTTTAGCATAGTGGATCAACGGGACTTTTTTGCTTTAGCTTATTAGAGTGAATTCACTTATTTGACGACTGGCTAAATGAGGGACTGTGCATATATACTTTCGTATAAATCTTAAGCAAGCAGCCTTAGTACAACCGTGCTGTGTGAGAGAGTGTTAGCAGTGACCTGGAGTACGTCCAAAAACGAAGATTATGTTGTGAAAACTTCTTAAAAGCAAATATTGATTTTTTAAATCCTGATAAGTACTAGCAGCAAATTTATATACATACTCGTAATGCAATTGCTGATTTTCTTAGAATCAATGCATTCCCACAACTAAAAACAAATTACCGACATTATTAAATTTTTTAAAAGGTTAACCAAAAAAAAACTCCACAACTATTCTATTGATTAGCCAATGTCAATAGCTCCACTGTCTCAGTTTCTCTTTAAAGGTTTTTCGTTTATCCGCTTGATGTGGTCCTTTAAATGCAGCCACTACGTTCTCTCGATACATCCATGTGAAAAAGTCACATACACAAGCGAACCAACTACAAGATTTATTGACTATAAGCAGGATTATACAAAGCCCCCCAAAAACCTCCCAGCAAGGACATGTCATAGATTAACTATTATTATCCATTCCATTTGACTTGGGGAATGATCTTCTATTGCTGGCCGAGTGTGTGTAGTGGCGGTTAGCATAAAGGACAATATTACAGAGGAAATTACACAGGTCAGATTAGGCGTCTTCTTACATAGAATGTCCTGTGGTTATTTTTGTAGGTTTGTGGGTCGGAAATGTCCTTTTAGTGGATGGAATTAATTTGCTTTTAAGGAGACAGTTACAAAACCTATAATTAGTTGACGCTGGATGCTATACAGTTTCATACTTATATATCTGTCTGTTCGAGTGTCCCCCCATTCTCTCTCTCTCTCTCTTACCCAATGTGAAAGGACGCAATAAGCATGGATTTTATGGTTTTTTTCTCGGGTAAAAAAAAACTTCTTAAATCGAAAAGACCGATATTATCAGTGCCTTTGTTCTACTAAGGGTTATGTGACAATAAGATCATTCCACCTTCTTTCTGCTTTAGCCAACTTTTATGGGGCTGGCCCTACACGCAAACTTGGGATAAGCCAGCAAAAATCCTTACCTGGAAGGGATTGGACACAAGCGTCATATTTATTTCTTCTTACGCACAGGCTGAAGCCCTTCCTTATATGCTACAGTTAAAAAAATCATCACTTTCAAGATCCTGGCCCAGCAGCGTGGTGTGTGTATAGCCGATTCGAAACACCTCATGCGAACCTTTATCACGTCTAATGCATATCCCATAAATTTGGGCATATCCTTGGAGCATTATATTATTCAAATTGTTAAAACATGCATGGAACTTGCTGGAGCGGAGGCCTCATACGAGCCGTTTGCGGGAGCCAGAGTGCGGGATTCTGCTTAGGCCTTCCCTTGTAAGGACCTGGCCTGATGGAGGCTCGGTGCGCGTGGAGCGGAGGATCATTGTACCTTTGTCACTCTCAATAAAAATTGTTGATAACTTAATTTGTCCGACTCACCTTATGGCCCGAGTGCTTTCATGTACTTTCACGCATCTTGAGGAGGCAATAAAGAAGGTGCTGCGTTATGTGAATGGGCTGTTCAAGGACTTACGTTTCTGCAAATGTGTTTTCCCTTCTGTATAGAGGGGAAACACTAACGAAAAAGGTTTTGCTCTTTGCTCCTTGTTGGAGCGAAATAATACTAATAGGATTCGCAAATATTACTGAACTGGTTCAAGAGTTGCCGGAGAAAAATTAGGTGCTGTTTGAATATTTTTGTTTCATAGGTAACACACGTACAGTATACTTGCATGTATATGGGATGTGTTTTGTATATGTTTTGGTATATTGCGTTTAGCTTTTAAAACTTGTGGGGATTTTTATGGCCTATGAAAGAAATCAATATAAAGGGTCCTTGACTACAGATTGTCGTTGGCTTTTCAGGATATTTGTATTATGGCGTTCGGGGAATAAAAAAAAATATTTATTGCTGGTAACAAGCACTTGACAAATTGTTAGAATTCTTTTTAAATGTAAGCGGATTGACAACTGTGCATTAAAGGTATTTGTAAACTTATATATGATTTGAAGGTAATTAGGTTTAAAGTTGATGTTTTTGTAAAATAATTATTTAGCAAAAAGTTAATTTTAAGTAAAACCCTAAATTCATCTTCGACATGAACATGTTATGACATTAGGGATTTACAATTAAACATAAATAATAAAAGCTTCGAAGAAATATTATCAACTTTACCAAGCTGCAGAAGGTACTATCGCCGATAGCATTTTAATATTTTGGATCGTGCCATCGAGTGCAATGGCAAGCAAAAAAGTAACTCAAAAGCGAAGATAAACATGCTTTCGTAGTTTTCGTTAATGGTCTCCTTAAAGCATTAGCGCCAAAAACGCTGCTTGAATGCTTAAGGCTGTATCAAATCCAAAGCAGCAAAGCAGAACCGTCGGCAGAGAATTGTTCTATTGGCTTACGCTTGTCACGTGATAAGAAAAGCAGCAGAGAGTTCTGCCGCTGCTTTTTCATTTCAAATTCTAATTTCGTTGCTTGCAAAGCAAATTTTTTCGATATTTCAAACATTTTTCACTTGGCAAATTGTTTTTAAATGACAAATGGACGCGGAAAATTGAGAATTTATTGTTGTGTGATTTTTGGCAAAGAATATATTGTTGTGTGATTAAAAGTATCAACAATTTAATTTGAGTTTAGCTGTCAGATAAAACAGCTGCTGCTGTTGCTCTACTTGAATCTGATTTAGCAGGAAGAATTCTGCTTCTGCCTCTGCTTCTGCTGTTGCTCAAAAAGTTGGATCTGATACAGCCTTTAGGCTGGGAAAAACAAGAAACGGAAACAAAAATTATTTTTTCCAACAAAAATATCAATGTTTTGTAATGGTGGAAACCCGGCATTAGATATAAAAAATTAGTCGAGTCCAAAGGAAAAACGCATGAACATATCTGTTTTTTGAATGTATTTTTAAGAAGGAGAGTGCCGTAATGGAATTGGGAACCCACGGAGGACTCCTGAGCCCCACTTTCTCAAACTCCTTCCAACAGATCGAAAGCCACAGATGCCACGTGCTACGAGGTCTTGTTACTTTTGAGTTGTCTTAAGATTTAACTAAATTGTTCTTAGTTTGGTGTCGGCCTCCAATTTATCATTGTCCTCTCTCCTAAGGGTGATTTCACACTGAATAAAGCAAAACGTGTTTTTTCGCTTTAACGCATCAGCATGTCAACGATCAATTAAAAATGAGTCCTGTGTTATTCAGACTGAATAACACAAAACCAAAATCAACGAGCAAAACATTTCTAAACACAAAATTACATGACAAATAATATCGTTATTCATACTTATACGAACAAAAACAAAACAAAAGCAAGGAAGGAAACCAAAAACAAAGCAAAAGCATCCAATAAGCACAACGGCCGAGAATTGTATTCTATGTGATATAAACTATAGTCCGGGGAAATTAGCAAAGAAAACGCACGAGAGGAGACAAAATTCCAAAATGGCTGAAAATTGGTACACTCCTTGTAACTTTTTAAGAAAACAATTTCGAAATCACAAAAAAAAACATGGCCGCCGGAGATATCACTTTTTGGCAAAAAAAATCACTCAAAAGCTGGTTTTATGAAAAACATTTTTTTTTATCAGTCAATACGAACCGTTATTGCCTACAAAAAAGCAATAACGTTTCGAATTGATTCATCAAAAAAAAATTTCACAAAAAAAACAGTTTTTGAGCGATTTTTTTGCCGTCAAGTCATATCTCCGGCGGCCATGTTTTTTTTTGAGATTCCGAAACTGTTTTCTTAAAAAATCCCAAGGAAGCTGTGGACCAATTTTCAGCCATTTTTGAATTTTGTCTCCTTAAAATGATAATTTCCCCGGACTATTATTCACACCGCACAATCAAAACGAAAAAGCAACAAAACATGAAAATGAAACGTAGATAAAAGCATGCTTTGAGTCGATACAGATTCTTTTGCTTTGTCAGTCAATTTTGGAATTAATACATGTAAATCTTCGACTAAACCTAGGATTAGCTCTACCACTACGATTAGTTATAACACACTAACACCACATGTAGCATCCCCAAATATAGAAGAGCCACATCCACATCCTTCCACATCCTATGCTGTCATTCCTTCAACAAATAAAAGCAATCCAGTGGCCTCATTTTTCAACTAAACCATTTTTCTTGGACCCGTTGCAGTCCCGGTTGTACAGGACACCTTAATGTCTGGGAATTGAACGAAGGGTCGATACTTGGTATTTCGTCTAAGAGATATAAGGGGGTTTGATAATGTAAGGCTTTTCCTCGCTTACATGCATAACAAACCTGACTCTACTTGCATAAAAGGTAAAACCAAGACCAACCTCATCATCTCGATACAGCAATGGGACCATATAGGCACGCGGTAGAGACTACAACTCCACCGGTCCAAAAGTTGGTAAGATAGAACCCGCTTTTACCATCATAGATACATAGGTGGTGGAATTGTGCGTTCGTTGAAATAGGTTAAAGGCTGCAAAAACGTAAAACCCTATCAAAAAAATTTCAAATGCCCTAGCGGCTAAACCGCTACCATACCCCGATGATTTGTACTTTATTCACATTTAATAGAGCATACTTTCGAAGCAAGCTGTTTTTGTTTTTTACTTTATTTGGTGTGAATACAGGCTAGTAGTCCAGGAGATAGCGGAAAAGTATTCAAAAGTTGATAAATCTATCCTGCGATTTTTCGACGCTATAATTAAGAGAAAAATCGGTCCAGGAGAACAGGTGGAAAAAAGCTATTAATGGTAGCGAAAACACGTTTTTCAACGTTTTAGGTGCGAACAAATTTTGTTTTTGGAAAACAAAAAATAGCAAGTAATAGCACTTAAAAAGACGCAAATTATTAGTTTTGGACAATTGAAATCGGTCAACAGGTTTTTGCAAAAAAAACCGCGAAATATGGGCATTTTTTGACATTTAATTACAGGGACTGTAATTATCGTAGAACCTTGTTTCAGGGCTTAAATTGTGGCTTCTGTTAGTGCCTACCTACAATAAAAATTTCATGCAAAAATAATATAATTTTTCGCGTAAATCTCAAAAATGTAAAAACAGCGGTTTCAGGAAAAAGTATGAACAAGGCCACAGTGGTCCTAGAGTTACTTTGAAAAGCCCTATTTATTGTCGAAGAGTTACTCTACCAACCCATTTTCATGAAAAGTTGGTGAAGTTCGATTTAATACCTCATAAACGCGTTTGAAAACAGGCACTTTTCTTGATTTTCAGAAAAAACACCTTTCGGCGAAGGGGAGAAGTGGAACATGCTCGGCTCGTGTTGAATTACACTGCTGCGTTGTGCACAGGGGAGTAGCTACCGCAGTATCAAGCAAAAATTCGTAAAATGTAATCCACAATCTGACTTAAACTCGGCCGTATCATATCATAAAAAGTTAGCCTAAAGCCTTAGAAGTTTTCACTTTAAAAATTACGAAAGTCAAAAACGGAATCTCCTTTTTCCCCGGGTTAAGCGGGAGCCCCAAAGTTGGCAACACAGAACGTCTCCATGACCAAAGATTAGGTACTAAATCCGCGACGCGTGTCAGCATACATACATCAGTTATTTAGGCCTGTCAAATTGTCGAAAAAACCTCGTTTATGGAAAAAATAGAAAAATTTCCGAAGAATTTAATAAACTACTTTTGGCGCTCGTAGACCTTTGGGAAAGTTTCCAAAATGGCGTCAAAAGAAGGCCAAAAACAGATTTTCGTGTTTTAAAAAAAACTACACATTGTACAAAAAAAAGGTTTATATGTATAAAGTTTGTAGAGCGTTTTCATACTAATAAAATGGCGCCAGTTTGATGTCAATACATAAACAGATAAAGGAGTAATTGCAAAAAAAACCCTAAAAATCACGTTTTTTTAAATGCTCATATCTTTTACAAAAAAAAAACGATTTTGTAATGAAACTCGTGGAAAGTTTTGCCCTTGGGGAGTGCAATAAAAACGTTTTTGAAAATTTGCAAAATAATAAATATTTTTTGCAAAGTACGGTTTTTTCGAAAAAAGGAACTTTGTTGTCGAATTCGATTAGTTCATAGCCATTAACACCTACAGAAACGTTTTTTGGCTCAAAATGTTCTGGAAGAGTTGTGCTAATAGTTGGTTTTTGTGCACACATTGCTGCTTCGTTGGAAACATGCGAAAAGATGCCCGAAAAAAACAATTTTGCTAACAAAATTCGAAAGGAAAGGCTATCAGACTTCTCACTACTGTCTATAGAGGCAGAAAATTTAGAAAAACTGAAATCGTCTTCAGCTATGAATGAGTTAATAAATAAGTTCGCCGAACCAAAGGCAAGAAAAGAATATACATATTTGGTTTGAATTGTTTGGCTAGTTTAGTTCCTAGGAGTATTAATTGTAAGTAATAACTTATAATCAATATATAATTATTTTAATTAAATGCGAGCGTTTTTGTTCCTTTTGTGAAAA
Source organism: Thereva nobilitata (assembly GCA_963855945.1). Lineage (NCBI taxonomy): Eukaryota > Metazoa > Arthropoda > Insecta > Diptera > Therevidae > Thereva > Thereva nobilitata. The sequence goes on from OY979696.1 coordinate 38,170,228, forward strand.
ATCTTTACCCTTCATTTGGGCCCCCCAACAAATTTCGATACAGGGCCCGTCTAAGGCACGCTACGACACTGGTTGCGCGGTACATTACACTCTTCCGCTTACATTTATCCACTAAACGAATCGGTTTGATCCTAAAGACTAGGATGAAGTCAGTATAGTCCTGATAGTTCAATTGCGTTGCGAAGCACCATACCAATAATCAACAATAGCACCTACCAACAATAGTGATCCAATATGAAATTGGCACATCGATATGTTATTATAGGTATAACCAAATAGGTCTTTATATACGATACGTCGCCCTGTCCATTCTAACACCCGGTGTCTTTCAAATTTTTCTAGATAGTTTGTACAGCCTATGGGACAGGTGTTAAGTTACAGTTCAGCAGCAACCTGAAATCATTCATTTTTTCATCATTCGGGAACTCGACGGTAGCAGCAAGATTTATGGTTTTAAATTTATCTAGCAAGAAAGAAGGGATTTAATCCCTATTGGGCTTTAAATTACAGGCTGCAACATGCGAAATTATTCAAGGATGCCGAAACTGAATGATCAAGTAACATACTCCGGATAGATTCTTTTTGCCATGAGCTACGAACTATAAAATCCGTAACAGGTGAATCCTGCAAGCGCTATTTCGAATACATTAGCGAGCGGGTTTTCGTTGCCTGTAAGTTTTTCGAAAGCGTCTAGTTAACAATTTCCTGCACCAATAAAAATTGAGTTCGTATTTCAAAATAGGAACAGATCCTCACTTTAAGCAGCTTTTCCTTGTTCCATTTACACGGTTTCCATTTAAGCGTTGTTTTCATGAGAGTAGTTGCTCACGTAGAGCTAAGGAATAATGCATTTCAATGTAACAAATCACTATCAAGAAACAAAAGGGATGTTCTATCTAACAAAGTTTAAGCTTAAACTAGTTCTATTCTTTGCTACTTCAAACATTCATTATTCAATAATAAAAGAAGCCGTTTCCATTATTCAATAAACCAATGATTACTTTAATATTTAATTTCGTAAATGGGTCCCAGCACTGATATAGTACAAATATTGTAGTTTCAAATGGTTTTAACAATTAATACCCAAATCATTCGGAAAACTCCCCGAATCATGATAAGTGCGACATTTCCCGCCCATTCCTACATTAGAATGATTAGTAAAACTGTAGCTTGTTAAATTATTGATTAGTTAAACGTGGAGAAACATCTCATGAATTAACATGATATCAGCTTGTATCACACACATGACTGACAACCCCAATCTCGAGCCCCATACACCTTGTGCGGTAATATTTAATCGGTTCAACTGTTTCGACCAACAACATTGCCTTGAACAAGCCGGAATTGGTGTAATCCCTTTGCCGTTGTTCTCGCGACACCTACTGGAGCTGTGTAGTGCGGGACAAGTATGATTGACGTGACAACTAGATGAAATGTAATTTCACTTTCTTGACATTTCATGTTGAGTGGGGGCTTCATTGTGGGGGGCTAAAGTAATTTCTCCAGATAAAATGAAAACCGAAGGTACCGCCATAATTAAATGAGTCCCGCACAGTTATACAATTGCGGAACCCGGGAACTGCCAGCACGGTACACCCGCCAAAAACAGCGCGAGCAACGCTTGTCATTTTTGCATACCTTCGGCTCGTAATTATCATAAAAGGAAGGTAAAGCTGGAGGGCAACGATAAGGTTATCGCTTACGTCCCAATCCACCAGACATCAGACTCCCCACGTCAAACCCCCCGTTCTCTCGCGCGAAGTATACACGCCGAAAATTTGTAGCTCATTAGCCACAGCAGCGCCGAAACAAATGGAGACCCTGGAAACCTGGCGTTTATTTTTTTTTATTTTTTTGGGGGAAAAAGAAGGATTGGCGTAGGTCGCTCAGGGTGGAACTCGGGAGCAATATCAAGTGGCAACATTTTTACATCAATCTTGCAGTATTAATGGCTTCTATGTCATGGTATTTAATTGCCCCTGGTCCTGGTGTCCGGTTATCGTGTCTGATGTCGTTTCAGGTAATTAGCTTCCGGCCCATTATTTTCCCTGTCAATCTCTGAGAGCCAGGAGCTAGAGCAAAGTTGCCAAATTGATAAAGAAATATCGGAGCCATCAGGACTTCTTCTTGCTCTGCCCCAAAGGAAGGACGATTTGCATGTCTGTCCCAATTTTCCGTCTCCTGTCAGAAATGCTGAAAGTGATTTACTCAAGTTATTGAACAAGGGTAGAAAAAGTGAATAGGTAACAGGAAAGAAAGGAGCGGATCAATTTTTTTTTGTCAAGAAAGAGGAGCGACGGGAAAAATGATTTTGGGGCTTAATGCGATGATATTTATTTTTCTATTATAGATTTCCTTTCAATTGGAGCGATCAAATCGTATTTAATACACTCTCAGCTCCCCCTTATTTATAAAATACGCAAGCAATTTTTTTTATATCATTGGCCACCTTGTTAAAATTAATTATGTGAAGGGAGTTCGTTTGTATAACGGCAAACAATTGACGTCAATCAATTTATTAATTTTACAAATATTTGCAGGCTTACAAAAAATATATTGTATTCATACAAAAATTAGACGAAAGTTTCTACCTAGAATTTAAAGGCTACAACTGAATTTAATAAGAATTGTTGAATTTCATATGGATAAACCAACCTTAGGAATCACCCTTTGTACTACCAGTCTGTCATGTCGTTCAGGTCATTTTGAAATGTCTAGTAGTAAGTTAAGTTTAAAGGATAGAAGACCATAGAACAGGTTAAAGGTGTTCTGCGGTGCTCAATTATACCACGATGAACCTTACGTTTGAACTCTAGGTGTTGTACGTGTTCGGAAAATTGCGGCAGTTTTTGAATACAATGTCGATTAAAACCGCCTCCATTCGATACGCAAAAAGCAGCTCTTTTTCATGCATCCTGCATAGCATTGGAAAACATTTCGGGCGTTATAGCCGCTATTTCGGTTCGTATGTTAGCTTTGAGTTTGTCAATGGTCTTCGGCTTGCTGGCATAAACTTTACTTTTTAAAAACCCCACAGAAAAAAGTCTGGTGCCGTTAAATCCGGAGAATGAGGAGGCCACTCCAAATAACCATTTTTCGCCACGAAGGGTCTCGGGAACTTGCGCTGCAAGAACTACATCGTAGCGACTGCGATATGGCAAAGTGCGCCCAAAGTTTAGAAATAACATGTCTTTCATCTTCATATAAAATTTTCACCCGGTTAGTTGTATGTATGCATATATGAACATCACTGCTGAGCACAACTGGCAAAAGCTAGGCGAGGCAAAGCCAGAATCTCTCTCTTCGAAGAAGTCTTCCAGAACAGAAAAAGAAGGAAAATTGAATCAGCTGTTTTTTCCATAAATCGAAATATGCACCAATCCATCAAGTTTATCCCCATATAAAATCTTCCCCTGGATAGTTGTGTGCGAGCGAGCATACAATTTTTTGTTCGTCTATCCATAACCTATCCACAGCCGGCCGCTTTGTCACTCTTCGTAGTACACCCTGTATAAATCAATCTTTTTGACAAAGCTACAGCATTTTTGACCATTCTTATAGTCCGGGAAAATTAGCATTTCAAGGAGAAAAAATTCCAAAATGGCTGAGAATTGGTCCACAGCTTCCTTGGGACTTTTTAAGAAAACAATTTCGGAATCACAAAAAATAAAACATGGCAGCCGGAGATATTGCGTTTTTCCCATGTTTTCCTTGTATCTCGGTTTTTATAGGTCGTACAACCCCGTACGAGAGCCCAAAATGTTGACAATGAAATTCTCTACAACTTTAGTTTTTACAAACATGTTGACCGGATTAACCCTTTTAAAGTTATTCAAGATCAAAGTTATCAAAAATTCCTTTTGTGCCAAAAAATTACTCAAAAACTGGGTTAAGGGTTAAGTTTTCGAAAAAATGACAAGTAGCCCAGTCACTTTATACAAAAAAAAGGCCAAACCTCTAAAAAAATACAACTAGAGATTTTACAGCGGCATTCTCTTTATTTTGGGGTCACAAATAATTTCCCAAAAGTCCATAAAGCCAACTGACCGGCCACTCGAGTTACGGAGGGTCAAAGGTCACGCAAATCAGTTTTTCTCAAATATCTCGTAAATTATCGGTTTTACGTAAATTGTGGCTAAGTAACATTTGTTGGTGAGATAAATCTGCATAACAATGTCGTATACCAAATTTACGTAGAGCCAATGGTTTTCGAGATATGGGGCTGAGAAAACTCGAGCATCGCGCTGCATTCGGTTCCGCACCACCTTCGAAAACCATTGGCTCTACGTAAATTTGGTATACGACATTTTTATGCAGATTTATCTCACCAACAAATTTTACTTAGCCAAAATTTACGTAAAACCGATAATTTACGAGATATTTGAGAAAAACTGATTTGCGTGACCTTTGACCCTCCGTAACTCGAGTGGCCGGTCAGTTGGCTTTATGGACTTTTGGGAAATTATTTGTGACCCCAAAATAAAGAGAATCCCGCTGTAAAATCTCTAGTTGTATTTTTTAGAGGTTCATGTATAAAGTGACTGGGCTAAAGTGGGTAATAACGTTTCCTATTGACTGAACAAAAAAAAATTTCGAAAAAACCAGTTTTTGGGTAATTTTTTGGCAAAAAAGTAATTTTTGATTACTTTGACCTTGAATAACTTTAAAAGGGTTAATCGGGTCAACATGTTAGTAAAACTAAAGTTGTAGAGAATTTCATTGTCAACATTTTGGGCCTACGTACGGGGTTGTACGACCTATAGAAACCGAGATACAAGGAAACACGGGAAAAACGCGATATCTCCGGCGGCCATGTTTTATTTTTTGAGATTCCGAAATTGTTTTCTTAAAAAGTCCCAAGAAAGCTGTGGACCAATTTTCAGCCATTTTGGAATTTTGTCTCCTTTCGTGCGTCCTTTTTTTTTGCTAATTTCCCCGAACTATTATAATTGTTGCAGTTATCATATTCGTTTAATTCCGGAAACAGAGAAGTAAAATATACTTACATTAGTATTACCAGTCGCAACAAACTTATCACATACATTTTCATATCTAAAAACGTTACAAAGATAAGAACTACGCATTAAAAAAATTTAGAAAGGTTTTCTTCACGTGTACCTGAAATAAAAGGTGAATCCCACTTAAAATTAAATTTACATAACCTGTGTATTATATGAATACCAAAAACCTGCAAAATTCATTTCTATTGTTTTTATTAATGCAGTATCCACTTGGAGGACAATCGAAATTATAATCGAAATTCTATAGAAAAAAGGCCAAGCTTAGATCGATTTCTAGCAATCAATTAGTTGTAAGTGATTAAGTATTCAAAGGAGTTTCCGATAGGATATTATTCGTTGAAAACCAATTTCTCTTTTACCAGTTATGTTGCAGTTAATCAATAATTTCCCGAAAGGTTCTTAAACTAAACCTTTTTTACCGAGTATTTTTGAAAACTTTTCATGGAATTTATCAATATCAAACAAAGTATTATTTCCAGAGAATGGAACTAGTGAACTGAATTCTTTTTAAATGCGTAAAAGCATATCATCAATTTTTAAATTTGCTTTTCTATGCTTTGCAATATTTAATTTCATACTTCCAAGAAGCCACCTTGAATCGATTTGGTTTTATGTTTTTGTTTAAGGGAAAATTGATTAATTAGCCAACCCTTTCGATTAAAATTTTTAATTGCAGCTAGAAAAATAATATTTTTTCAGACTAATTTAATGGTTTTAAAACTCTTAAAATAGCCAGGAAAACCTTTTGAATTCTTGTTAAAAATAGAATAGTTATTTGAACACTGATAAATTTATTAATTGGAATACTGTGTAAAAAGTTTCGATGGTAAGTTTCGGAATTTCAATGATTTTCTTTGTGGCTGGGTTAAAATATTAACCTGCTGCGTTTATTATCCATCCCCAATATCGCATTATCTAGCTTTTTCAAAATGACTTTCAACTCTGTAATCATAATATCGAGAGCCCATTTCTTTTATAACTCTTTCTCTGATTTGAAATTTATTTTTTTTTCATTCCATTCACAATAATTGCTGCCTAAACTGTTATAGGCATTAAAAAGGTTTATCCCTGTAAAATAGAGATAAACATACAGCTTATCTATTTTGAAACCGGCTACAGTTTCTGTCATAACAGAACCCTATGCCTGCCTTGTCAACATTGGTAATTCCACCTTATATAATGTAATTCAAATTCTTATTGTAGCAGAGAGCGAATACTGTTCACATCACTTGCTATAATTGGCAGGAAACAGGATCAGTTCATCTATACTTAAAGGGGCGACTTTCCGCACTTTTATTCTTAACTTCAACTGAAGCTAATTCCAGATTATTCTGTGGCGGCTGCGTACAATTAAATTTAGAAGTTTACGGAAAGCCACGCCGACATGAACATAAAAGAACACTGCGTAGATCACAGTTCAGTGATCTAGATTTTCGAACTCTCCATATTTTGATTCTCCGGTTCTCCTACTTCGTCACGGATGACAGTCACACAAGTTGCAGTGCCGCGGCCAGACAATTGGGGACCCTGTGCAAAAATTCAGCGAGAGGTCCCAGAGTCTCCAAAAAAAAATTGTTCGCCACATTTTCTTAATGAATGAAAGGTAAAGATTATTTCAATATTTATATATTACCACGTTTATAAGCGGAGTTTCCCTCCCGGATCTTCAGTCCAAAGAGAAACTCCCGATGCGTTTATAAGCAAAGGGAGTAAAAATCCAAAATACTTTCTGGTTTGAGTTGACAGCTCCGAACTCAAATTTAAAATGACAACAAACATAAATATAAACCCAATGTTTAATTTAATGTATTTAAAAACACCTATAAGTAAAGAAAAAAAACTATTGTAAGAAAATAAAACACCCAGCTTCTTCTTTTCTAAGTTTTCCCCCTTCGGCAAAAAATATAAAATCATTCTCCTGTAATCTCACTCCCAGTCAGCGTTTATAAGCACAACATAAACCGGGAGCGAAGTTTCACTCCGGCTTTTTCTTCGGGAGCGAAAATCCAAGTTCTGGATTTTCACTCCTCGTTTAAAAGCGGTCTTTCACTCCGGATCGAAACTTCCATCCGGAGGGAAACTCCGCTTATAAACGTAGTACATGACAGGGAGTGAAAAAAATATTAACGATAAAAAACGACACTACTTCAGGGAAATTAAACAATAGTAAAAAACTACAATGATAAAGTTGCTAGGAATGTCTACAAAGAAGTTTATATAATAAGGAAAGGGCACAATCCTATCTGGACCAAGGTGTAAGAAAGCAAGATGATTCTACAACTAGTAGTATCGAGTAGGTGGGGGAGAAGTTCAAAGAAAACATATTAGGTATTAAGAACTTAAGAACTTTGCCTCTCGCTTGCAAACTATGGAGAAGCAGAAACACCCAAGAAAATACTCTTCTTTCAATAATTGTTACAATTCACAAAAACTGTAAATTGATGAACTAAAAAAACTTCAGACCAATCACACTGTTGAACATGGCTTATAAAATTCTATCATATATTGTTAAATATGTAGTTTGAAACCATACACAGGAAAACGCAGGTAGGATATTGTCAAGCAGGGTTTTGAAAGAATAGATCGACCATAGACCAGATATACATAATGCGAAAAATTCTAGAAAAATCCTGGCAAGAAATCAAAAGGGTAAGGGAAAGAAAGGGTATATACAAATTTTTTTTGTAGACTATAGAAACTCCTTTAAACTGTTTTATTAAGGCAGAGCACAGGTAATACGGGCTACAACCCAATCAGCTCTTCTTTATGTGAAAAAGTAGAACTCAGAAGTAAGCTGCTTTGTACTGTTGACCGTTCTATCATTGAGTGCAAGTCGGACAGCAAGCTCTAGTCGGACAGCCAGCAGAGTGAGCAGTGAAGGAATTGAAAGAAAGAACACCGTTTTATTCCATTCGCTTCCATCCAGTACTACCATGACAGAACGCAGAGAACGCATCTCATCAATGCTTTTTAATATCGTAAGCAATAATGAGGAAAAGAAAGCTAAATGGAGAACATTCAACATAGTCTCTTCACAACAAAGCATCCGATAGCTAGGCCGCCCTTTACGACCCTCTCCTAAATGTACTGCTTTTTCCCCAGGCACTTACAATCACACCTGGGTCTGCCTAGGAATTACCCGTGTTAATTAGGTCCATGCTTTAGATTTTGAGGCAGGCCATCGCGGGTTATTTATGTAGTACCTACCCATGAGTCAGTAGACAAGAACGCACCGAGCTTTTGCGGTTAAGGCGTATTTCGAAAATATTAATTGGTTAACTTAGCAAGGCGTCGTTTTTGTTTGCAGTTTGATATTCGCAGAATAGAGAATGATCCATCGAATCAATTGGAATGGGTGTGGGGTACAAAAGTTTAAAGAGACAGGGTCAATTGGAAATGACCTCCGGCCTGGATCTTCAACTTCTGCAACAACACCAGGGAACGTGAATTGTGCGAGAAAGAAAATTTACGATATCCACGCAAATCTGCTCCAAAGATTGCAGTGCCTACGGTCATAAAAAACATGGCTTGGTGCTATCGACTGGCCCCCTAGGCCTAGATCACCAGACCTTACCCCATGCTATTTTTTCTTGTGGGTATACTTCAAATCTCGCGTATACATCTCACCATCAACAACAAAGGCCCCACAGGAAAGTATCCGACATAAAATCGCCTTCGCGGCTTGCAGGCATTGGACCTTTCGTTGGTTACCACGATGACAGCATGTAGACACGAGTAGTTCGAGGAGTTCATTCACAACAAAGCAACACAGCGTCGCAAATGATGGAATATAGGACATATGTGGTGTTGACAATTAACTACAGATGGAGTGATGGCAATAATTGATGAAAGTTGAAACACACAGATACTTTTGATGTGTTGATCTGAGATCTATCAAAATGATGATTATTAATGTGCAAGTTCTCAAGAGTGGATCCAGTGGCAAAATGTGACGGATCGAGTCTTTTTAGATCCCTTGCTGTTTTTTCTTTTTCTTTTTTTTTCATGTGGCAGTGCTAAGCTCAGGAATCACCCTTTGTACCACCAGTCCGTTATGTAGTTTGTCACGTCATGGTGCAATGTCTAGCAGTAAGCTTAGTACGGGGGCGGAGGGAATAGGTTAAGGGTTATGGCGGTGGGGTGTTGAAGAAGGTGGCGATGAACCCTGCGTTTGAATTCTTGAATGTTGTAGGAGCTCGGAAATATGGACTGCGAAAGATTATTCCACAGCCGAATTGAATTAAGACGGGGTTAGATTCAGATTTGACGCCATCTAATACTACCTAAGCGAGGAAAAACTCAATCCACTTCTGTAGAAATGAGACGAATCCAATATCTTTAAGTTTAGCTAACAGGGCTAAGTGCCAAACTGTAGATAGCTAAGTGCCAAGCTGTAGGTATCTAGAGCAACCAGATTAGACTCACCTAATTCACGCAGACTTCGGTTGAGGTGCTCTGTAAGGTAAACTAAAAGATCGCCAGTGGATATTTTTTGTCGGGAGCCATACTGTCTGTCGTTTATAAGTATGTTGGATTCTAGATATCCCATAAGCTTTTTGTTGATTATCATCTTCATGGTTTTGGAGAGAATAGAAATAATTGCTATTGGCCAGCACTTCGAGGGAATGATGGAGTCACATTTTTTCGGTATGGGCTGAACATGTCCAAGTTTCAAAGAGTCTGGATAAACTCCGGAGAAGTATCATAGGGCAAAAAGTTTGCGCAGGAGTTTAACCAAAGGTGAGGCACATTTATTTAAGACGATGGGGGTTATATTGTCGGGTCCAGTGGCCTTGTTGGCATCGAGCTCTTTGAAGCACCTATGTGTTGTCGAAGGATCCTTCTATACTCTTCACGCTTCACTGCCTTTGTGTCATCACAAAATGGAATTTGCCTGCTTATTCCTTTGGTTAATTTCATTTCACCCCAAATCGTTATGGTGTACGTTCACCTGACATCTTGTGATGATCTCTATGCTACTTTTGTTGAAGTGATACACAATCTCCTTCTGGAATATGATGGGTCAGTGGGGTCACGGAACATGATATGTTATCTTCTGTGAGCTATTTACAAACACAAATTTATTTAATTGCTTTGCCTAAAAACGCTCGGCAGTCACGAATTTTTGAAGGTCGAGAACGTGTCTAACCTTTTTTTTGAATTTTTAACGGCAATTGACGGGTACAAATTTCCTTAAGTGTGGTTATAATGAACCTGGTTAAGCCCTATGATTGTAAATTTATTTTAATGAGTATTGACTGGTGAATGTCAAATTGTTAGAATAATGTTACTTTCCTCAAGTTTCATATATAAAAAGTCACAAGCGTTTTCCAACAGACAAAACATTTTCCGAATCTGAATTAACACAATTCTGTTAACATTTTAGCTGACATAAATACACACTCAAAAAAGGCAATTTTTGTTATGGCAAAATAATAGAAGTATGTAATCCCATGTAATGGCTTCATGCCCGCAGATCAATAAAAGTATTGCAAGGGAGCATAAAAGCCAGGATCCATTAGTATCGGGATTGGTGTTAAATATTCCTTTTTGATTTACACCATTAACAAAAAATGCCCTCTTAACACTTAAAAGCCCAGAAGGAGAAAACAAAAGGATTAAGTGCCTGAACAAATGGGTAATAACATGCAAACGAATTTTCCAAATTTAGTCCTTTTTGTTTGTCCTTTGTGATTCATCATACGAGGAGCCCCAAAAGTGCCTCCGCACATTAACAGACGAATATGACAACATGGCCCATTAAGTATAATTGTCGTATTAGTAGGGCACGCATTTATGAGCGGCAATCATAAAAATTTGTTGATTTATGTAATTTGTGAAAGTTAAATGTGTGTTCATGGGTCCTCCATGGGCCTTTTGTTCGCTCAACCGATGGAGAAATGGAAGCTTGCCGGGGATAATGGACGCAGGATAACTCCTTTTTCGTATTTTTTTTTCGTTTTTTCCTCTCCTGTGTATATTTTGTTTTTGTTTTTATCTTTAATACGCTAATATACGGGCATTAGGTCCTCTATCATCCAGACTTATCATGCATTGGATTTTACCGCCCGTATGGTTTCTCTCTCGGTAATTACAGAAAATTGTTTGCCAGTGTTGTTAAGGGGGAAAACTTCCCGCAATAACATCAAAATTAAATTTGATTGTTTAACTTTATGATTTTATCGAACTTTTATTCTTGTTCCCCAAAAGGACCTAATTTTAGAATTAAATTGTTCATTTGCAATTGGTACTAAGGGGCCTGGTCCCTCTCTCTTTATTATTGTGGAGGGTTGAATTTTCGTATCGTCGAAAAGTACCGCGTAATGGAATTTGGATGTAATTTGCCGCCAATAAATATTAAATAATATGCAGACTATTGATATTTATCGAAACAATTTCCCAAAATGTTATTTGCCCGCTTCCTACACAAATTATTTGTTGGAACGATTAATTTTCCAAAAATTTGTGTAAAAGGATTTTGTGAAATTTGTTTAAAATTTATTTTAAATTAAATGAGTTAAGCTTTAATACAATATTAAGCTTTTAGTTTATGGAAATGTTTTAATAGTGTTTGAATAGATTTTATTTAAAAATAATAATATTTTGTAGTTCGGTTTATAGCCACAAAAGACCCTTTTATTAAAGTTAGTTTTTCATTTGGGAAAACACTTAATGCAGTTTGAGTATTTCGTTGTTTTTGAATTTTAATCCAGATCGTCAGTTATATATTATGGAGGAGGAACCGAGAAATTTCTATTTATACAAAACTTCTTTCTTTTTAAAAATAAATGGTCGACGGAGGTTTCTTCGTATCTACTTTTAGTGGAGTGTCTGGGGTTTTGGCCTTAGACTTTTGTTACGGTGAATGAATTTACGTGGTCGAGGTGGATTTTTGTTTTTTATACTATAAATTGCAAAGTTTACTAAAATTTTTTTTTGTGCTTTAACCGTGGGGGTGAATGCCACCCCTTCACGGGGGTGGACATTTTTTCATTGAAAATAAGTCCGGGAATAGATAGATTGGCTAATTCTAAGCAACTTTTGTTCTATAAAGTTTTTTTCTGAAAGTCAATACTTTTCGAGTTATTCGCGAGTGAAAATGTCAATTTTTCAACCAAAAAAACGAGGTTTTCAGGCGGTTTTCGCGAATAACTCAAAAGGTAAGTATTTTACCGAAAAAATTAATCTTATTAAAAATTTAGCTTATAAAAAAAACAAAAAAAATGGTGGGTTTATGGTGTCTGTAGACCCAATACAAAGATAGTAATAGCTTGTTGAAGGTTGGTTCTTATTTGTCAAACGCCAAAATTGAAAGTTTCAACTTGAAATAAACAAAAAACAATGCATTTTTCGGGAAAAACTAACTGAACCTTTTTTAAAGTGCATGAAAAAACCTTTATTTTTGTTTTTTATAAAAGTCCCTAGCATTAAAACTAAACGAGTTATGACGAAAATAAAGTTGGTCCCTATTTTGTCGGTGACAAAAAAATGTGAAAATCTCCCCCTAATTACCACCCCCATTGAAAATAATCGGTACCACTTTACAATTCACTTTATTAATGTACTTGTGATATGCTCCACAGGTTTGACCGTTTTACAGTGCTTAGTTTTGATAAAATTTGAGCTTGAAGTGAAGAGATAATTTTTGTAATTTTGCAAAATGTTGACTTTTTTTCAAAATAACTCAAAAACTAGTAATGATACGCAAAATTTTGTAGAGTACACAATCGTAAGTTTTGCTTTTCTGAAAATTTTGGTTGTTTTTTTTGGATAAAAATTGAGTAAGATATTGCTGTTTACAGTTTGCATATGTTCGTAAATAGTAACTTGTTCAAGCCCTTTCAGCTCAAACCCTTTCAAAAATAACGGGTGAAAGAAAGTTTAATTTACCTATATGAGCTTATAGCTCTTGAAAAAACCTACAAAATGCTATTTTGAAGGACTTGATAGCTTAAAAACTATGGGTAAAAAACCAATCACATATTTTTGCAGATATGAGAGCACGTATATTGGAGCATTGATGAATATACCTTATACCCACATACCCTGTCGCGCGTTGGAGCCAAACTAGAAGAGACAGAAATCTGATTTTTTTGTAGATGCATGGATACCCCAACAGGTGACTAAAGGTTTCCGTTTTTCGAAATTTTAATTAGCTTTTTTTTTAATTAATTAATTAGTACGTCACCAATTTTTACGTTCTACGCCTCTTCCAACTTGATTTTGACCCACTTTTATTTTTGTAAAACAATCAAGATGGCGGTTCCAAAATGGCGGCCGAATTTTGCAAGGGTTTCCCGATCCCCGCCATAGGTATCAAATGAAAGCGTATTACGAGTAGAATACATTTAGCATGGCGTCATTTCAAATTCGAAATGGCGGCCAACACAAAATGGCGGATTACCTTTTTCTTTGCAACCCACTCGGTCTGGGTATTAAATGAAAAAGTATGACAAGTAGAATACTACAATATTAGCTGTTGGGCGTCATTCCAAATTCAAAATGGCAGCAAACACAAAATGGCAGCCAACACAAAAGGGGGATTAACTTTCTCTTTACAACGCGGTCGGTATGAGTACCAGATGAAAGAGTGTGACAAGTAGAATACTATTATCTGTGTGACGCCATTCCAAATTCAAAATGGCGGCCAACACCAAATGGCGGATAATCTTTTTTTACAAGCCACCCGGTATGGGTATCAAAAGAAACGGTGTGACAAGTAGAATACTATTATCTGTGTGGTGTCTTTCCAAATTCAAAATGGCGTCCAACACGGGCTTACATTTTTCCTTACGACGCCGTCGGTATGGGTATCAAATAAATGTGTATGACAAGGATAGTACAGTAAGCTGTGTGAAGTCATTTTAAATCAAATATGGCGGTCCCCAAAAAATTGCGGAAGACGCATAATAGACTAAAAAGTAGAAAATAATATATATAGTTTAAAAAAACTAAAAAATACGCTTTTATTTTAAAATGAACTAAAAAGTAAAAAATAATTTTGAATATAAAATTTTGCCAGCTCCAGTATCTAGAAGGAGAAATTCACAAAGTTAAAATCTATTCTACTGAATAGATCGTAAAATGTAATAACTACCTGCGTTTCACGGTCAACGAAGACAACGATGAATGAATAGAACAAATAAATCAGACTCCTCACTGTTGTTATCGTTGAGCCAAGAATGCTGACAAAACTCCTGAATCTCAGATAAGAGAAAGTTGGTAAACCACGATTAACGGAGAAAGACTGATGCAGCAAAACTACTCAACAAACAAACTGGGGGTAAGGTGTGGAGAAGAGAGACCTTTGTATGTTGAGCCTGAAGGAAGAGGTAGGTGTAACGTTGCCTCCAATACGACCGGAGGACCAATGGGCTTGAGTTAAACCAACTGTGATACTTGTTTGAAACCTAAAACTTTAGGAAGCTTATCAGCACCTTGGTACCTAACCTGGATATCTCTTTCCGAGCCGGGCATTTTTACAAGGAGTGATCAAATGTTTCTCTCTAGTTCGTCTTCGCGCAGATACCTCGGCAGCGTGGGTCCTATTGGCCAATGCCTCGTAATGAATGCCGTAATTCTGATAATATCTCTTTTGGGTCGGTTGAGAAGACCCTTTGTTCTTGCTTTGTTGTAAGTAGATCAATTCGTCCTAGACATGAATTCCAGTATACTACATCCCTGTTTAGTTTCTCGATACATGGTCCGGTAAGCTTTTATGCTTGCAGGTACCTTCACTAGAAAGATACTAGAGTGCGACGGAAGGCTCCTTTCGTCCTAACAGTGAATTGTTGATGGCCTCTGGTCTACAGGGAACCGATGCTGGCCTTCTAATGTTTTGAAGCTGTTGGTGAATAGCGGTAGATCAAACTTCTTAAGGATATCTAAGGAAGTCCTTCCTGAAGGTCAATATAGTAGAAGGCAGTCTGTGGCAATCACACCCTCGACCACCAATTGCAAGATATTTTAAGTCCAGGATTAGACCCAAAAATTTCATCTTCGTACACTAGCCTAAAGCCGGCTCTACACGATGCTATGAACACCCACCAACATTGGACGCTTGATGGTAAGACGTATTGTGTGGCATATGCTCCAGCTACCAGCGTCCAATGTCAAGCGTTCAAAGTTCGGGTTTGGACACGTTCGTGCTGTGATGGGTATCACTCCAACGTTGGAAGCCAACATTCGGATCAAACGTTCACCGCATCGTGTAGGGCCTGCTTAAGATAGAAGCAGATGCCCGTAGTTCATACCAAAATTTATATTTTATCGAAACCATTTACCCAGAAAGCAGCTTAATCACTGCACAAAATAAACGATTGTTCTCAAATTTTTCACTAGTTCATTTGACAAATCAGGGAAGAAATAACGTCATTCGGTATAAGGCTTTGAACTATTATGTTCTTATAGGGGTGTAAATCACAATGCTTTTGTAAAATACACCAAAACGTATACTATGAAAAACCAAAATTGTGAAAATGTAGAATCAAGAGGTTTGAATTTTTACAAAATTTGGGGTTACAGCAGCAAGATTCTTCTCAGATTGTTGACTTCTTTATTTCATTTCTTTATTACATAGAGAATATGATAAATAATTTTTAAGTAATTCTACTCGTATCAGGCGCGAATTCAAGGGGGGGCACGGGGGTCATGAAACCGCCAAAAGCGCTCGCTGCTTAATAAACAAAATTTATCCAACTAAAAAACCAAAAGCAAAAAATAACCAAAGGACCAAAACGGACCCAACTTTTTTGCAAATTAAAAAAACCACATTAAAATAATTACTTTCAAGGTCAACAACAGATTAATCTATACTCTTTCTATAGGTGCGTTTCATTTTCATTGGAGTTCGTACGCCGGTGTAGTTGGGCGCACATCGGCGTAGTTGTTGCTGCACCACAGTATGGGCTGGTGTAGCTGCATGAAACGCACCTTATATGTTTTGATTTCCAAACTCTGAAGTTAGCTGCCCTCACAAGAAAGAGCGCATCTTCATCAAAAACACATTAGGGGAGGTTTGTTTTTAATCCACCAGAAAATTCGGTTAGTTTTGTTCGTTTTGTTAATTTTGTTTTTGTTTTTTAGGAGTAGACATTTTTTTCGCCACTTTTAATTCCGTGACCCCGCGCCCCCCCCCCCCTCCCCCTTCAAAATTCTAGATCCGCGCCTGACTCGTAATCATCCGTATGAACCCCTTAAGCCAGGAAATACGTAACAATATTTACTTCCATTTCAACCAATTTTCGACAAAATCTATCACGCAATTTTCCACTTCCTATCAGTGCTAATTTAAATTATGTACAAAATCCGAGAAACAAAATAACCCATTTTTACGTCTTATCTCTTAAAGTAATAAAAAATTTAACTAATGATCATAGAGAGTTGTCGATTGTCAGAAACCAAATTCCCATTTTAAAAAATAAAGAATTAATGTGAAGCAAAATAGCCATAATCTGGTTTAAAAATGAATTATTTACGAGGATGCATCCAAATTGTATCAAGAAGGATTCACTCAGACAATTTAACCCTGGCATTTACCCTTATCAAACGGAAACTTCATCCACTCTCACAGACCCATTGAAAATAAACTAAATCCGTCAATCGATATTGAACAAATCAAAATCCCCGGCGAAAAACGGAAATTAGTCCCTTTTCCAACAAAAAAATAAAAAAAAATAAAACGGTGTCATCATGACTGGTTAATGCCAACAACAAAAGTCCTTTCTTTTGTCAATCGCGATAGCGTGGAATGGACACAAAAACTTTTTCTCCCCCAAATCAAATCAATCCGGGGTGGAATTGATATGTGCCGGGGACGCCACTTAAAAAAATTGAGAGGAAAAAAGGGACTAAGCGTTTTACGGGCCCCTCACCCACATCTTGAAGGCTCTATTAATTTTTATTAGCAGAACGTGCCATCATAGAAATTGACTATTACCTTGATTACAGGTCTCGGAGATAGAGTGAAAGGATTCCTACTTTTTTCATTGCGTGTTCGAGACACCTTTGGCCCAGTCTGTTTGTCTATCCCTCTATTTGCCACGTCCTTTGTTGCCAGACATTAACAGTACTGACCCTAGATTTTCCTAGGTGGTGGGATGAGTGTGGGAGTTGATGATACCAACGGGAATGAAATTGTTTAGAGGGAGGGCATTCAGAGTGAGACTCTCGGTATACATGTATACTCGTATATCCACTTTTGGCTTCAATCAATTTTAGGTTTTAGTCCTTTTTAAAGGGCAATCCCGGGTAGGTTTACAGCTCCGTTGGTAAATTGTGTAATTGACATAACGTCAGCCTGCTGCTCACTTAGCATAGCACTTTTCTGCCCTCTTAATACTTAAAATACTAGAAGGCTTCAGGTAATTGAGTTACCAATTGGCCAGTAGCATGCAAACGAATTTTATGAATAAAGTTTAGCACTGAGGTTTGAATTGTATAATTGCCATATTAAGAGTCGTTATCGTAAATATTTACTTTAATTAAATCGCAAAATGACCCGTAATTGCACGTTCTGAACGTAGTAGATTTTTTCATATCAGCTTTGCCGAACCGTGTTCGCTTCAATGATATTCCGTCTAAGCTCCTTGTCAATCATAGTTATTTTAGTTTAATTTTGCTAATTTTTGTCAACTATTATCGTTAGTGAATTTTTTTTTCAGATTACCTGTTTATTGTTCCAATTTCAAAACAATTTGATCACAAGCTTACATACATTTATACATTTAATGCTTCTGGGAATATATAAGCTGACATTCCCGCTGAAATCCTCTCATTATTATGAACAAATAGACCTTTCAGTAGGGAATTACAGAGTTATATTGCTATTTCGTTTAATGTAATATACATCCACGTTTTCTATTAATTATTCCTCATTGAATTAACAAAAGAAAAAGTTCAAAAAAACAAAAATAAAACACCATCATAGAATTTCATGCCATAGAAGACCTTTCACATCACATACAAGTTCACTTTTTCTTTGTATCCTTGGTCGAGGCCGTTCGTTCTCTGCTTGATCCTTTCCAG
Organism: Thereva nobilitata; assembly: GCA_963855945.1. NCBI lineage: Eukaryota > Metazoa > Arthropoda > Insecta > Diptera > Therevidae > Thereva > Thereva nobilitata. The sequence goes on from OY979696.1 coordinate 38,188,275, forward strand.
GAATGCCGTCATTGTTATAGGGGTTTTCTCATCGTGAAATCTGACAGAAACAGAAGCCCAGTATCAGGAGAATCTCTAAACAATTTCCACGATACTTCTAAGAAAACATCAGCGATTTTTTGGTAGAAAGGTACTCTTTTTCGTGTGAAGTGTCCTTCCCTTATCTTTCAATCAAATAGCGAAATTCTGGTTAATTGAGGGATTCTCAACAAAATTGAATTAAATATCTTTTCGAAGGTTTTGTATGTGCCAAAAGGCTTCACTCAGTCATGCTTTTCTACTTTCTATTACATTGATAAAGCAGAAGTCTATCTTCATTTCGATCTTTTTCACGTTCTCCAGGATTCATTAAACTAGATTTTCTTAATTTAGTGTAAGGTTTTTCCAAGAAAAGTATGAATTTTTGTTGCTTTGTAAGAATCTATTGAGAAAAACGAGGAAAGAATGCATACTTTTACATCGACAGGCTTTTTTCATCTGAATAACCCGAGTAAAAATAATTATATAGAAAGATATATAATTGGATATATTTATATATAAATTAATTATATATAATTATATATGAAATTTGGCCCGATATAATTATATAGAAATATATATTTTTATATATAATAAGGAAAATCATATACAATTATATAGAATTGTATATATGCAATTATATCTTTTATTTCGCCGATTTTCTAAGACATGGAATGTTCTATATGCTTTTTATCGTGGTAGGGCCGGTTATTTTTAAGAGCATGATCCTGGCTAAACTCTAAAACAGATATAATGAGATATTTTTGACAACATACATATAATAACTTTTTTCCCATCATTTTTCAGCCACACACCTTTTTCTTGAGGTCTTTCTCCACCCTTGATTGGGCTTTGAGAGTGCGACTGGAGAATGTGCACTTTAGTATGTGATTTTCCCCAAAATCTCCATCTAGCAATTGATAATATTTATTTCATCAAAATTATTGTCAGGCATTATATATTATTTTATATCGCTATATATGATCAGATATAATTGCACAAATTCAATTGTAAACTTTATATACAGTTTTATGCACTGATATAAAGTTATATATCATCCCATGTTGAACTGTAAATGATACAATATATAATTCTATATTATTATATATTATTATATACAATTATATAAAATCGTCTAAAACTGTTGAAATATTTTATATAAGATTTTATATAATTTGATATAAATATATATGATTATATATTTTTCTATATAATTATTTTTACTCGGGAACTCAGATGGAAAATATTAAGAAGATAGGCTGAACAAAATATCTTGTCAATAGCAAATCTGATGAAGATGAAAAGGATATTATGTAACCCAGATTAACTATAGGAAGATTCATAAGTATATGTTCTACTTCCATTAAGGCCCGTCCTCACTACGCGGACTTAGATCCCACGCGCTTTTGGCCGTACGGCCAGACAAAACCGCGCGTGAACTTTTAATTTTCTGAATCATGAGTGAGAAAAAATCAATTCTCATTTGAAACGGCGTACGCGCTTTTGAAAAGCTCATATTGTGTGGACGTACAATGTACCTTTTTATGGTGGGACCACACTACGCGGATTTGGGTCGTACGCGCTTTTGCCTTTTTTTTATATAGAGTTTTATGACTTTTTTACGACTTTGTCCATGGTAAAGGCTGTGCGGCAAAACAACGCGGACAAAAGGCTGTGCTTGAAAAGGTACATTGTGCGTCCACACACTATGAGCTTTTCAAAAGCGCGTACGCCGTTTCAAATGAGAATTGATTTTTTCTCACTCATGATTCAGAAAATTAAAAGTTCACGCGCGCTTTTGTCTGGCCGTACGGCCAAAAGCACGTGGGATCTAAGTCCGCGTAGTGAGGACGGGCCTTTAAGCACAGCCTTTTGTCCGCGTAGTTTTGCCGCACAGCCTTTACCATGGACAAAGTCGTAAAAAAGTCATAAAACTCTATATGAAAAAAAGGCAAAAGCGCGTACGACCCAAGTCCACGTAGTGTGGACCCACCATTAAGCAAATATGTACATAGTACCAGATTTGTTTAACAAGTTCGTTCAATGGGTTTATGATATTAAGCGAAAGTGGTCATAGGGTCTTTTAGCGTGCTGGTTATAGTGGAGGAGCGTCACACTTTTATCTCGGAACCGGTCAAAACTACTCCGATTTTGATGATTTTTTTTTGAAATATAGGTAATGAAAAACACTTCAATCCCTACAATTCCAAAATTGACGCTGCAATAGTTATGAAACAAAAGAAGTGTTAAATTATGGTTTTTCGCGAATAGCTTTTAAAATATAATTTTCCGAAAAAATTGATAACGCTAATTGATTCGAAAGAGGAGGAAATTTTACGAAAATAATGCCTAAAATTTTTTTTCGTACGATCAAACCCCTGGGAGATGCAAATTTGTTAATAAAGGTCTAATACATAGCTTCATAGTATGTGTGTATGAGCAACAAATGAGACACGCTCCATACAAAAATGGCTATAACTTTTGATTGGTAAAAGCAAATGCAAAAAACCAAAGTTCTTATTGAAGAAAAATACTTCGCTTAGTCGATCCATGTATTTAAATGATAGAAAACTTATTTAAACAATTATTATTAACTAATAATTGGCAAAATATCACTTGTTTCAGTAAATCTGCTGCAAATTGTTAAAAAGCAAAATTATTTTTAAATTTAATTTGTGGATTGGTTTCCTGAGATTGTCATAATTAGGATTAATGTATTAAAAAAAATTAAAAAAATCGTGTTTTTTCAATGCGGACCTTTTATTTCACGAATTTCGGGAAAACCAGCATTTTATTGTTTCCATACGTAATTTCAATCAATAATAACAATAGGTGCAAAATACTTATTGGTATTTAGTTGGTGGTCAGTTTATAGCTGAAAACCCATACTTTACAATAGAATAATTTATTTTATCAAAAAATATAAATTTTAATGATTTATTTATGAAATAGTAACAAACAAATGATTATTCCTTAAAAATATGGAATTTTGAAGTGCAATTAACCATCTGTTATTAAGCGAAAAAAGTCTTATTAATTTTCTAAATTTATAGACGTTGTAGCTGAGATCGGTACGTTTCAATATGTGCTTTTTTAGAATTTTTAAATAATTCGTTAACCATTGTTTGTAACATTATCTTGTAAAAAATATGAAGTTCTTTGAAGATCGTGTAAAATAGAGTAGAATTTACCTTTAAATACATAAAAAATTGTCACTGAGGTCTATATCTCTTAATGTAGGCTTGCTTTGATATTTTACATAATTTTTGAACCATTGTTTATAACATGATTTTGTAAAAAATGGGTATTCTTTAAAAATCGTGCTAAAATAAAATTCTATTGCTGAAGCTATTATAACTGCTGCGTCAAAAACATGTATCAACGTACGTTATAAATACGCAAACGCTAGAAAATTTATAGATGGGCTCCTCCGATGTTGTTGTGGTAGCTGAGGATATTGATGTGTTGGTCATATTATTCCCTTTAATTCCAGATAATAAAGTAATTTTATTTTGAAAACCCCTAAAGGTAAAATCCCACAAGAGGTCTATTCGTCTGCCAGCCTCAACAAAATGCCAAAATGTAAAAACCACGTGCTGTTTTTACATGCATTCACCGGTTGTGATACAACATCATCATTTTATAATAAAGGAAAAATAAAATTCGCTCAAAAATTTGAGGAACAAAAAAATCTTGTGGATGCTGCGGAATTATTCAAGATACCAAATCAAAATTCAGAAGTTATAAAGCTGGTATTAAATCTATTCTTTTTATGTACAATGCTCCTAAATCTGATGTTGATTTAAATCTTTTTCGCTATAAATATTTTACAAAAACAATGGTAAAAGATGCTTGTTCACAATTGGCCAATTTACCGTGTACAATTGGCCAATTTACGTGAGCAGCGATGGAACATCTCAAAAAACTTTATTTACAAGTGCAATAATTGTGGCTAGGTAATTATTTGTCACCAATTCAATGGGAATGGAAGTTTAAAAATTTCTTAACACCCAACCCCATGCACCAGCCACCTGCTCCGGAGCAGATACTGAAAATAATATTATATTCTGTAGATGCAAATGTGGTTCTACCGGAAATTGTGGGTGTAGAAAAGCCGGGCTGTTCTGCACGCAAGCTTGCGTAGAATGCAATGGCAACACTTGAACTAATTGTCCACGAATAATAACCATATATAGTATTGATGATGAAATAACAGAATAAATTATTGTAGAAAATAATTAGAAGTATTTTTAACATGCATTGTACATATTATTAAAAACGTTCTGAATTAGTTACAAATTTTTCTTTTTAATTTAATTTTCAGTTTTTTTTCAGCATTGAACTCATTATCTTGATTTTAAAAGACTATGGTTAATACAATACATAAATTTTAGAAATATATTTTATATTTAATTTTAATTTTTTCGACAGGAATATTAAGAAAAAAAATTTATTTATAAAAATTTTGATATTTTATAAATTTAACATATTTACCAACAAGAGCGTAAATTTTTGAATTGTAGAGGTTGAAGTATTTTTAATTACCGACATTTAAAAAAAATCATCAAAATCGGAGTAAGTTTTGACGGGTTCCGAGATAATGCACTTTTTTTGACTAACGCTCCATGTTACCAGCATTGAGAGCTCTACACTTATTTCGTATATCATCACGTGTTTTTATAATAGCCGTCAAAACATTTTCATCCATGTATCTATACTGACTGATACAGCTTTACAAATAGATTGTTATATAAAACAGTAAGACCGACCAGATAGACAAACAAAAGAACCTACTGATTATTTTCGATTCCGAGTGGCAGTCCACGTCAGGATCAGAAATTTTCAATAAAAATCCTGTGATCAGTCCAGTCAAAATAAAACCATGTGTGTGTGTCGTCGTCAAATAAAAATTCCTAGCCAGCTTGAACAAGTAAATCGTTGCGTGTGAACCTACATTAAGAAAGAGACGACAACAGAAACTGATGGCGTCAGAGGTAAGAACTGTCTGGCCAAAGTGTACAACAGCTGATGACGGCAGAGATAAAACACATTAAACAAGCCACCTGTACAACAACAACCTCATGTCCAATTTTAATCGAGGTCTACGAAATTCTTTTCATACAATCACCCAGAAACCCGACATCCTGCACTAGGAATCCCTGTTCCCTGACCTATCGTCTGGATTTTCTTGCATATGCGGTTCCACAAGATGGGTGGATGTTAATCCCATTGTCGGACAGCACAGGATTAATAGTGCCGAAAGCATTCATCTCTGGTTGGACTGTAAAATTTGGATTTCCGAACATACTACATACATGCCAAGGTCCATTATAAACCCAAAAATAGCATGCTAAGGTACATAGTAGTAGCATAGTCGGCCCTTATTTCATTCTAAAGGAAGTGGAAGCTTATGCCTCCGTCAATGATATTAACTTAATATCAAACAAATAATTATACAGAAAATGGGCGATCCTCTGTAACATATTTTTATATATGCAATAGTGAAGCCTTTCAAAATAACTGCATACCGGTTTCTAATTTTATTTGGTCAAAGTACATAATTTCAATCAAATTTATTCGGTAATGAAAGTCAATTTAAGCAGAAATTCAATAACGTGAAATGGTTTTAAAACATTTTTCAGTAAAGTGATTGACTCTAATTGACTTGACCTACTAGCAAAGTTTTGTTTCATAAAAATGTGCGTGGTCAATAGGTCTTTATTCCTATAAAAATTTGTGAACTGGTGAAAGGTCCTTTGCTTTTCAAATGTAAATGTTTTAATCCTATTGCATTTTATATACCTCAACTACAAAATACTTCATACGTAAATTTGGTATAAAGCATTGAACCCCAAAAATTCTTTGACAAGAGTAAAATGGATTTGTTTTACACTTTTTTTATTAGTAACATAACTTCATTAAAGGTAGATTTACTGATCGCCAATAACATTAAATACAGTAAAAGGAAATGCGAACTCTTTGGCCATGCTGAGCTTTGGAGCTGTTTTCATCTGTCTGCAACATGGTGTGCGGTGGCATAGCGTGGATGTCTGCCACCTGTGGTGAACTGCAAATTTGCCTATTTTCGCACCTAAGAAAACAGATGTTAAAAAGTCTGTGATGTTCACCTTCACCAAATTCATCTTTCGGTAATCTTCCTTAAGATTGGACTAAAATATAAACTTTAATGAACCCATTGAGCTGGAATCAGTAATTTCTCTCTTGCAGTCTGTCTGTCGCTAGAAAACCTCCTAGATGCCCGAACTTTAGCTTAAACTCTTCTCTGTCAATATCTTGAGGAGCTTGGTCGAAAGGAAAATCTGCTCAATGTGGTAATTCTTAGCAATCAATGGCAAACAATTCGTTTTTGGCCTCATTTTAGTCATACCGCCTGCTATGGCTATGGCCTGATGTTGCCGCCTGGATTGCAATCTCGGATTGCCGACTGGTTGCTAGCTTTGACTGCTGCCCCCACATCTGCCCCAAATCATTCTCGAATCGTTTCCGAATCGAAATGTTTGCAGGGCACCCTGCACGGACCCCACGGTGGAGTGCGAGTGCATTTCGTTTAGAATATCTTTGCAAATTCATGAGTCAATTCGCCTTTTGGGACCAGCAGCACCATCTTTTCCGGGAATTCCAGGTGGTCCGCGTTCAGCCACTTCTTCAAATGACGCATGAATATGCAAAGCTAACTTTGTTTCTACAGCTGCATCTTATAAGAATTTCCCGTTCCAAAAATGTTGATATGTCAAAATTCAAGGTCAACTTTGTTTACATTAAGGCATATTTTAACTGAACTTGCTTAATCATGTCTGGAAGGTTTCAGTATAAATTGAGCCCTGCGAAGTAAATCCCCAGCACATACCCATGAAAAAAATGTACTATTATTAACAAAAATAAAAAATTGCTAATATCTCGAGAACCGCAGGTCGTAGATAATATCCGTATACGCCCTCATAACGATTATCCTTCTAGAGCCCATATCCATGAAAAATGCACTATTAGCAACAAAAAAAATTGCGAATATCTCGGGAAGCCGTTGGTCGTAGGCGATTTTTGATGAACATTTTACACCCCTCCCCGCCCTGCAGACGCCTCTAACAGCACTAGCCTTCTAGAGTCCATATCCATGAAAAAATTTACTATTATTAACAAAAATAAAAACTTGCTAATATTTCGAGGGCCGCAGCCCTTAGACGATTTCGGATGAAATGTTTACCCCCTAGAAGCCCCAACTAAAGCTTAACCAACTCCCTGAACCATGCTGAAGTGCAATAAATATTGCTCCAAACCACCAAGTAGTCCGGAAACTTAGCTGCACCCAATTTATAAAGCACAAAGCTCACCCAATATCCGAAGCTCAACTCTCGAAGCCCAATCAACTCCAAGCCAGTATGCAAAACAATTGAGAAAAATTTTTGGATAATCTCTAAAAGTATGCAAAATTATCTAACCTTCCATCTAAAAATAAAATTTCAAAGCTCAGCCTAAACACCATCTGAGCCCACCACCTACGAGTACACTCACATTCCATCAAGAATTGGAACTTGGAATCAAATTCCCCCACTACATCCAACCCAAGACCAATGATTCCCACCCAAGACTCCCCCAGTATGAAAGGCCACCCAAGACACACTACAGCGAAGTTCAATTAGTTCCACATAGGTGGCGCACCCCTTCAACCCAAGACACAATCCGCAAATGCTTTCTAAGACACAAACCGCTAAAGCTTCAGCACAAGACACAAACCAAAACCTCGATTACTCAATATTGTGAAATAGGTGGCCCCATACACCTATAGCCGTACTGCTTATGAGTTCTGCGAATTAGCGCTCAAGTACCGGGGATTCTTATAGTCTATAGGGATTCCTATTTTCCGTCTGGTCTTGACCGGTTAAAACAATTAAATCCGGTGGCCGATCTGTTGAAAGCAATTAACCGACCTTTTGAAAGCAGTGTTCTAACTGCTTTTAAATAGGTCAGCTGCCTGGTATTGCTAATTTTCAACTGGTAGGTTAACTAATCGGTCTACTTTCGACCCGGAGTCCTTGGCACGTGGGAATCAGGGCCCGTGATGTAATTCGCAGCACCCATTCAATCAATGATGTAATTCGCAGCATAGTGAGCCAAAATAACCAGCAGGCTTGTGCTGGAAATAAAAATGGTGCAATCTAGGCTCCTCATCGCACATCTTTCATAGTCCGCCAGAGACCCAAGGTACCTGTAATGTTGCATAGATCAGAATTAGTTGGTACTATTGAGGCTTGTCAATTATTTGTTACATGCCATTATATTTGTTCTAAGAACTTCGCTTCGTTTCCGGTACGAATGTGAAACATTTGAAATTTTTCAGCATATAAATTATTAAAGCTTTAGGTCTTCTTTTATTTTTTCATTTTATTCATTAGCAACGATAAGAAACCCAGAAGGTACTTTAAACTGTAACCTATCAAACGCCGATGGGAGGATGTCACATTGAAACTTCAACCTGTCCCCGAAGACAATTTATGGTTGTATGTATTTCAAAATCATTGAATGCAGTATTCAAGATACTTGAAATTTTGCTTAAAGTAACAAGAAGGAAATGACAAGCCAATTTATGCATTGTCAAGGAAGATGCCTAATCGCATCATCTGTATGACTGCTGCCAATGATTGTGCACATAGATCGAATAGTAAGTGACGTTAGCTGGAGGCGTACGAAATTTTTTCCGCAAATCATATTTTGTCCTTGGATTGGGCACCTATCACCAATTGTTCTCATATTATGATGTTAACTTTTTATTTGGTACATGACTTGACTGTCAAGTCAGAATTTTAGGCAATTATTTTCCATATGACGAGTGTTGATTAATTTTACTAGTGGGAGATAAATTCATGTAAGAATAACTTCTGTAAAAGAAATTCAGTGAAAAATAACTAAGATCTATTCGCAATTCATTCAAATATTGAGCAACTAACCTTGAAGTAAAGTTGCAAATTCTTAAAAAAGTTTTAACCGTAAAATTTATCAAACAAAACCACAAAATGATTGATGCTCAGTTTACTTTAACTTAATTGCTTGAAGCCTTTGGCATTTACTGAAAAGTTTTCGCTTAGTCCACGTTTATTTAGTGATTCCAATACATTCACTCAACATTCTTTAAGTAACTTCTAAGTAAAATTGCACAAACTTTTATATGAGTTTTCACATGATTGTAATTTTCCAGCAGTCTTTCAAACTGAAAGGAAACTTCCCATCTCAAAGTTGAAAATTTAAATATTAATTCGACTATAAAATATTGGAAATTACTTTGATACTGTTGCCCGGAAAGTTGAAACCTTAATCAAGCGTATTTACAATATGCAAATTAGTTTTCGTAAAGTTCCACAAAAAGTCAATGCCTTTTGGCATATAACTTGGGGAAACATTTTTTTTTCGGCGAAATTTATCAGCACATGAAACAAGCGTCGATAAGTTGCGGGTGGTAAGGGGGTAATAATAAATGGCGAACGAGAGAGCTGGAGGAAGCTGCGGAGCTGTGTGGAGACGAGTCGAAAAATAATATAAAAATCAATAAAAAGAGCTCAACCAGGATTATGGGGTAGTATTTATGCTCGTTTCAGAATGCAAACACACTGGCAATTATATAAGGCAGGAAAGGGCTTAGGAGCAATCATCAAGGATTCGGTTCGATCCCGTCATATTTATCTATTCATAAATTTTGTCATGTCCTGCGATAAATTGTCTGTGCGATGGGAATAAATCAAATTTTGTCACAGAATATTCCCATTTTGTGGTTCGGCTTTTTTTTCGTTCACCCTTGATATCCTTCCCGAAAAAACCCTTAGGCTTAGTTATGCGTAGTGCTAGTCGCGAGGATTTTATATCGTCCCTGGAGGAATCTCTCGTCCTTTTGGAATACCAAAAAGAATAACAAAAAAAAGAATGGGTATTCGTGTGCCTGACGAATGGTTCTATTGTGCCTTCATGTGTCAACGTAAATTGTTTAATGTTTCCGAGAATTAGATAAATGGCCGGAAAAATATGGATATAATTGGCCTAGTATTAGAGTTTTTGGTAATAGGTGTCGTGATCCGTGTCTATTGACATTGGCCTTAACGTTCACATTAAGTGAACATTTTTGTTTGCTTTTATTGTCTACCATAAGTGACATGAATTTTCTTGTCAGAAACGCAATGGCATGCCATATAAACAAAGGTTTTACGTCCCAGGAATATCCTCATTTCCTGACTATATACAGTCGATTTCCTTATTTTATTGTATGAAATTATTACATTTTAGTAAATTATATATGATTTGTTGACAAATTATTTTATCCTTGCCTGTCATCTTCCTTTATGAGCGAACCGTAAAGGTGACTCCATTATTTTTATTGTATTTATTTAAGGACGGAAATTTTCGACATTATGAAAATGTTGAATAAATTTGAAATTGGCTCTCGTATGTACGCTGCGGTGGGAAATTTGATTTAATCGAGAATATCATAATAAATTATGGAACATGGTAAACTTTCGGCAATTTTAATCAAAACAACGGCCAATTGTGAATATGCAAAACAGACGGATTGATGTTATTTTAGCTGTTTATGAGCATTGTTATTTTAAATGAATCTCGACGGGTTTTTGTATCAATGCTCAGTTAACTGAAAATTATGAAATTATAAGTAAGCATATTTTATGTTAGTATATTGATAACATGTAAACAAGAATGGTTTGATAAGTAACTTCGTTTAGTATTGAAGAAAACAATATGAATTTCGTAATGCATTTTTAACCGACTACAAAAAATTAGGAGGTTATATTTTTTAGACTGTTTGTACAAAGTTCAAAGCAATTGGCTTACACGGTCTCTTCAATTCTGGCAAAAAATAGTCTTCCAACATGCCACGATAGCGAACTCCATTGGCCGTAACAGGGCGATCTTTTTCATCGACGAAAAAGTATGGTGCAATCACACCTCACAAAACTTCCGCAATTATGTTACGTCAAAACTACCATTTGACTGGACTACAAATCGATGCATACTTTGGAGGGTGTGGCAGCTCTTGAATCTCTTCGGACTGCTCTTCAGCCCAAATACAGCAATTTTTCTTATTGAAGTAGCCAGTAAGCCTAAATGGTCTCATTGCTGAAATGTTGGTCTAAAACAGTGTATCTTCTTCAAGCTTTTCAAGATCCCAAACACTGAAACGGTGAAGAATTTTGTATGCTTTCACAAAAAGAGATCCTTACGTAAAGCCAAGATCCTTACGTAAAATACGTCAAATTGTTCCATACGACAAGCCAAACTCTTTAGATGGCTCCGAATCGATTTATCACTGTCACCGCGTACGCTGTCAGTGACCGCTGATCTTTCTCCTACGTGCTGAATGTGGTCTATTAATGAAAATTGGGTTCCAAATTTTCGATGGTATAGCGAATTGTGCGTTGGTGGGTGGTAGTTGGCAGTTTAACCTCTAGGCTACCAAAGAAGCCGTCGTACGTCGGTAATCCAATCAATTAAAACAAAGGACAGGAAATACGTGTGCGCACTTAGCATATTATTCTATTAAAAGGACCAGGGTTTGAAAGCAAAGTAAACTTAAAGCAAAGCACATGTTTTTAAGCTTACTTTGTGTACACTGTGAAAGCTGTTTGTCTCATTGCTGCGAATGCTGTTGCTTTCAAATTACTTAAAAGCTTTCAGGAGCATACTGGTCTGGCATAACCTTCTATATTTACAAGCCATGAACAAGAATAGATATTGAGAGAATCGGACTGCCAAATTCGCCAAATTACACTAACAACATAACGTGACTTCACCGAGTTGTGGTCCGATTGAGCGGAAATTCGATCTCAATATTTTTCTTGTTCATGGCTTGTAAATATAGAAGGTTATGGGTGTGGCTGCAAATGCTTCGGCTTTAAAATACTTTGCTGTGAAATGCTTTCTGTTTGCTTACAGTTTTTCAAAGCTTTGCTCTCCAAAGTACTGCTGCAAAGTACTTTGCTTTCCTTCAGCATTTGTTTTTTTCATGGTCCAACTTTATATAGTAAAATGGTATTTTGTGTAGAGGGATGAAAGCTTTTTTTTATGTGTATGTGCAAGCATTCGCAGCCGGGCCAGCATTCCCCAGCATTTGTAAAGGCGCAATTCCACTGAGGCAACTTTTAGGCAACACGTAGCATGCGGCATTGGCGCATGCTGCACACAGTCTTTCCATTGAAGGAACACGAAGCGACAAAAAATGAGTCTCCTTGCCGCCTGCTACGGTTTGATAGTTTTTGCCAGGACCCATGCATCACCTTTCGACATATTTCAACGTGTCGAACAGTGTCGCCGCTATCCAACAGTCAGCGGATCGGTGCGGCTTGTATCCTGCGACATGGAATGGAATTGTGAAAAAACAGTCTCATTTATGACGATTACCATAATTCACCGGAAATTAAAAATGACAAATTAAGGAAAATGAAGAATTACAATTTGTATTTGAGCTGTTAAGTTTTTTAGGAGACGTTGATGTACCAAAATCAACGTTGTAAACTGCTGGCAGTGATCCGGAGGACGTTTTTTTAAATTACTACATAAAAACTATATTATGTTACTATAGTGGCATACTGAAATATATATTTGAATATTACAATAAAAGTTAGGCGTAAAGGTCCTGCCAAGGCACACATCCTTCATCTGATTGAAAATATCTCTTAAATTAATTTCTCACTTTTACAGCTTTCCCTGCAGAACTTTCATGGCAATCCCTGCAGACCAGAATCGACTTGGACAACTGCCCTCCATCATCCGCAATAATATTTCCATCTTGCGTTTCATTATCGAAAGTTACTTGAGCACCGTGTATAGATCGCGATGTTTTTCTCCTTCTCAAAAAATTATGAAGACAAATGCATGTTTTTGCGACAATTTCATAGTTTTCCAAATTAATCATTAGTGGTTTTCTAAATACACAGAACACACTTGCTAGCAACCTAAAAGTATTTTCCACTACTCTACGAGCGTATGAACACCTAAAATTGTGCAGTCTATGGCAAGTGCCCTTGTGGTGACGGCTAGGATGGAAGGGTTCCTGTAGAGGGAACGCATCATCCGTCGAGATTGCTTACGACGTTTACTCGTTGCTATTAGGAGGTGGTTCTGGCTGAGTCAATTTAGCTTTCCTTTAGCCAACTTCTTATTAAAAGGACGCTTCTCGAAAAATACCTCCGTCAGATAACTAGTCTTCGGCTTCGCAGTCAACACTAGCGTATATTAATTATAATTTATAATTTACGTTGTAAAGGCATGATGCACCAAACTGAAGTTGCCTAAATGGAATCGTTTTAGAAGCATGCTACAAGTATCGACGACAAAGCGTATTCGATATGGGGAGGCAAATTCCGCATGCTACATTATTGAATTTTGTGGCACATAGTCGCACACATGTAATCAGGCAACAGTAGGAAACAAGTATCAAGCCACATGTCGTCCAGTGTTGCTTCAATGGAATCGCGCCTTAAGGAACAGAATTCGCAGCAATATGAAACAAAAAGTTTTCACAGCATGCAGCATGCTATGATTGCTCTGAAGCTCATTTGCCCGCGGGCATAGGAATGCCCATCACTGCTGTCAAGCAAAGCAAAGTAAATTGATGTGGTCTTCTTAGCAGCAAAGCAAAGTCAACAGCAACAGTATTAAAATTGCTGCAGCAATTTAAACCCTGCAAAGGACTATTGCATTAATCGGTTGTTCTAGAATTTGCAAACGTGCCCACTAATTTCGAAGATTCAATTGTTAAGAAATAAAAACTGTCGTCAATTTCGTAACAAAAAATACAAACTATCTTATGTTATATAGAAAACAGGAACCTGACTGGAGAAAGGCTTTTACAGGTACTGTGGCATATTTAAAGAAAATACTAATTTTAACCTTGTTTCCTGGGAACTGCCTCTAACCTCACCAAACATCGAAGCAGTAACAAATATTTTCAAAGCCACAATAAAAATTTTAATTTCCAAACGATAAAGGAAAATTTTAAAATTCTCGCTTTATTGAAAATACTAAGCCTACGAAAAGGAAATTGATTATTGTAAATTTAAACTCCTGTAAATTTCCGCAACCACAATTAACACTTTCAAACATTCATCTTATGACGAAGGTCATGAAATTAATAACTCTCCACCCGCGCACTCCACGGAATTTATGATAGACAAATATCCGCAGCTTATCAAATCTTGCCGTCGTTGATTTTATATTCAAAAATTCCTGATCGGAAAATTCTTTTTCTTTTTTATTCTAAATGAAGGCTTAAGAAGCGAACGAAAGCATCATGGCGGCGCGGCGCTGGATGAACAGAAAAACGTTGAAGGCGGAGGCATGAATAGTTGAAAATTTGTTAAATCATTTTCGGTTAATCTTTTTATTTCCTCGTGACTTGACGCATCTTTTCCTTTTTCCACTCCACCAGCGCAAGGATAGCAAGGACGACGTCTAAGGATTTTAGCCAGAAAGGAAGGGACTTTTCAGCAAGGGTCAACATAAATTTGGATGTCGACTGTTTCTTTCTCTCTCACTTCGGCTTTCACATTTTCCACCGTAATGCCGTAAGAGTGCTTCCATCAGTAATCGATAAAGGGAAAAAGAAATTTTTATCACCAAAGAAGGTCAAATCGTTTCTCCTTTTTTTTTCTTCCATCTCTGAAATACCACAAGAAAATGGCGATTTCGATGATTTTTAGATTTTCTTCAAAAACGTTACTCAATTCAAATGAAACTTTTTCAAAACTGCTCTGAATGTTCTCAACCCACAAAACTTTCAAAGCGACTCTTTTGTTGTCACATGAAATTTCTTCAAGTTTGCTGCAAAATTATTTTTGAGCCAAGTTTTGACACATTTGACTTTCTGTAGAGCAGAAAGTAATAAAACTTTTTGTGCCGCAGCTGATAAAATCGGAATATCATAATAGATTGAAAATTATGTATTTTGCTTGAATATGTTTGAGAAACAAATTATAAGACTTTTGTTACAAAATGCAAACTTACTTCACACCACAAACACACATGATTGGAAACTTTTGTATTTTCCCTGCGTATGTCAGTTTTGTTATATTGAAAAATTTAAACGGAAGTGACAACTATGTCACCGGAAAATTTCAAGTATAATAATTATTTCCTGAAAAATTGCGAATATATGAAGAATTTAGCATGAGCGTAGCTTGATTAGAAATTTAGTTTGCATAATAAAAAACATCTACATACAAATATGTATAATGTCTGTAACCTTTCCTTCCTACGAATAATTACTTTGTTGGCAGAAGTAATTCTGACAGTTTGTTGTGTTTCGAGAAAAATGCATGAAGTTGAAATCCATGTAGTGATTGTTTCCTTTTTCCCGGAAGGGAAATAAGGAGAAATTCATTACTATCCGTGACTCATGTCTCCTGTGAAGACTGTCTACTTTATCTTTTCTATGAAACTGTTTTACTTAAGGCAAATGAATTCGATCGAAAAAGAATCGCAGATCTACGATGTACTCTGAAACCTTTTTCCCGCGAAACAATTGAAACAGTCAAAAAAGCGCAAGATTACAATTCAATCCTAGCTAAAAAATATTACCACCATATACCTACTATAAGCTGCCAGGACAGAGGCTTCTCTTGGATGGACTCCATATTCGTATGGTCACTTATCCATCCTTAGGAAGTTCGCCACCGCTGCAGACAACCTAGATTACACTACACCTACGTGGAGCTTTCAATACCATCATTCAATACCATCATTCCTGCCAGAGATGACTGGACAGATGGTGTTATCTCGTCTGGGTCATTATCTATATACCTAAGTATATAAAAGTGAAAGTTTGTTTTTCTGTAAAGTATTAATAGACTCCGAAACCCCTCATCCGAATGGCATGAATTTTTGTATATAGGGGTTTTCGGGTACGGCGAGTGTTCCTACGTGGTCTATTTTGCTCTATCTCTAACACTTCCACTTCTAAAATTCGAACTTTTGTATGGGAGGTACTCTTAGAATCACTGCTAAAGAGATCAGATCCATTTTATTTTGGTTTAAAAACGAAAAAAATACTATCCCATAATTTCAGATCCATCAGAGGTTATTTACGGAAAGTTGCCGTACAATTCCAAAAAAAAATCGAACGACAAAATCACGCAAGGTCAAAGGAGGTAGACGTACCTACAGCAATCAAGCTCCAATTGAATTTGAACCAGATAGAAACAAATACATGTAACATCAGCAAAAACTCCGGGGTATGCCACAGTACTTAAAACGTGCAAAATAATAATTTTTGACCTTATGCACCACGGCCCATAAAAAATCGCTCGAAGCGAATCGAGATTTCCGAGGAAAAAACCAACCGATGGTAGGCGCTCTGATACTACTTGCAGGGCATTTTCGCTAAACTTTGCCTGTTATACCTAGCCTGCAGATGATCTTAACGCATGCTTGAAAGCATCATATCTATGGAACAGCAGTGTTGAAAAAATCACGCTCAAAACGAATATGTGGGTTCATTTGCTACAACATGCCTCTGCTCAAACATTTTTCAAACAACTTTTGCACATTGCGAATGGCGAAATTCTAATCGATAGCAGAACAAAAGAGATTTCGTTTCCGCAAATTTTTTGTCAAATGCAGCCCAATATTCAAATATTCGAATTTAACAACGAACTATAAAAATCCAGATTGGCTGTGCGAAACCTGCAATATTAGCGCCCAAGAATGACGATGTAATAAACTTAATGAACAAATTCAAATGAAACTGCTGGGAAAAAACTGTTAAAATCGATTGACGCATTAATGGACGAAGAACAAGCAGTCAAATATCCAATTGAATTTCTTAATTCTTTGGAGCCACCTGGCATGTCGCCACACATATTGACATTGAAAGTTGGATCACCTATGATGCTAATTCGAAATTTGAACGCGGCAAACCTGTGCAACGGAACAAGACTTATCATCAAAAAATTAACACCGATATTAATCGAAGCAGGAATCATCAACGGTAAGGTAAATTCGAAGAGCAAGACGTCCTAATTCCAGGTACACCGATGATTTTCAACGATATACCTTTCGAGTTTAAACGGCTTCAGTTCGCTTTGAGCCTTGCCTTCGCGATCACCATCAACAAACCACAAAGTCAATACTATTGCTGGATTGAATTTAGGAAATTCCTGTTTTTCACACGGCCAATTGTATGTTGCCTGTTCGCAAGTCGGTACACCAACAAATTTATACATTTATAAACCAAACAAGAAAAACAAAAATATTGTGTATCCCCTAATGATTAAGTACATGTGTTCAATTCACATCACCTGATTACTCGTGTAAAAGATGGGTCTCAAGTTGCGGGTATTAGCACAGTACCTACCACGTAATCAGCTCAAAAAAATAAAAACTCAACATCATTTGGCCAAACATTCTCTAACTACCTGCCGCGTGATTGCCTAACTAACTATTGCCTAGAAATCCACAAATATTCACGTTCACGTAGAACCTTTAATCCACCATCCTGAGACTAAACCATGCCTGGCTGCTTTTGCTGCCTTATTCCTCCTTGACTTCCTTCCGAACATCGTCCAGTGCCTTTGCGCGCGTTTCCACTCGATCCTCCTGTTGAACTGACACCTGCTTCCCGCCGTGGAGTGTAATCGAACTACACACCTTTGGCTTTGGCATGGTAGAAGAAAAAGTTTACTATTTGCATTTATACAGCAATAGTTTTCTATACAAATTTATTACTTCATTTCAAGCTTACCTGACCTGACACAGCCCATTTCTATATATTTCACGATAACAAATTTAAATTCGCCAAATATATTTATTCCCATTTGAACTAGCACAAAATGAACTCAGGCATAGGATTTAATGCAAAGAAATATTCCTCCTCTACTCTCCATAAACATGGGCACATAGTAAATATCAATAATTTAGGGCCACAAATACACACACGAATCCAATAGATTTTCTTGCAATTTTGCGATATTTACAGACAAAAATAAAACTAGAAAAAAAAGGATCGTAAAAATAACGGTCCTGAATCAACACAAGTTCCTTTATATATAAGTTGGCAAATAGAAGGGCCAAAAAAAAAGTTTTATTTATTGTATTCACATTAATGTCCCTTCCTGGATGGCAACATCCATCAGAGATAAGGCGTGCAAATCAATTTCACAATACATTGAACTTTAAAAGGAATCCATTCAACTACTACCAATCATGAAGAAGAAGTCCCCAAAGGACTTTTCCTCCTTTTTGGCCAAAGGTGAAAACAAAACAGAAAAATGGTAAAAGAATTTTTCGAGAATAGAAAACACGAAAGTGAATTCTTTTCTTTTGAGCACATTTCCTTTTTCTTGCAATATATATATAGTCGTCAGTCCAGGATCAGAGTCTTCCTTTTAATTAAAACTTTCCCTAAAGAATTCTTCTTTTTTTTATGTCTTCTGAAAAAATTTTCTTAAAGACAAAAATTCAAAATAATTAAAATTCTTCTTAAAACTGAAGTATACTCAATAAGTGTTGAAAAAAATTTAGTTGTTTTTATTGGAAATAGAAGAAGAGAAGGTCTTGTTTTTCTACTCTTCAATAATTGATAAGTGCGGCAGCACTGTGGTGGTCCTTTATTGAGTAGTCGTTCACTACATTGGGATTACCATCGTTCCAGGAAGCAGTCCTGCAATGCATTTGTAAACAAAATTGTGCACAACGGAATTCCTTCAGAGATGGATTTTGCAAACTAAACAGCACTGAGACAATATTTGACCATCTCCGGATAATTAAATTTCTGAGGTGCAGAACCCTGTAAGGACGGTTTCTAAGGATAACAAAACCAAATACAAGTACCTCTTGGCTGACTTCATTTTATCTTGTGAAGGGGAGATTATTACAGGTGAAGTGAAGAAGACAAATAACTTTTACAAGTCTTGCCCTTAAATAATAAAACACCTAGGTTACGGTAATTAAAGCAGGTGCCTTCTAATATTGTGTTTCAATTAGCAGAACCCTCTTAAAAGCGTTTTAAGTCACAACTTAATTCACATTTTCCTATGAATGAGAATTTTCAACAATACTAAGTAATTTACAAATATAAAAATATTCAGTTGATTTTATTTGTCCGATGTCAATCGACTTTAATTTTTATGTGGGATTTTCACAGGGAATATTTAAACAGGAAAAAAAAACAAGATTTCATCTAAGACTTCTTCGTTCTTAAACGAAAATTTCAAAATTTTCACGTGGGAATAGCCTAAATTGAAAATTTCCACCCACTCACAAGACAAACTTTTAAGAAAATCTGTAGGCTTTCTGTGATTGAATAGCGGTCAGGTAGAAGACAATTCATTTTTGTACCTGAAACCATTATTATATCAACAGGAAGTAAATTTATTTTCAATGGAACACAAGAAGTCAAAGAAATTTTAAGCTTCCTTTAATAGCTCCATATCATTCGAACCATTTGTTCTGCAATTAAATGTAATTTCGATCCTATTGGGATGTAGTAAACGTACGTTATTTGCATTAAAAATTCATTGCAAAGAAAGGCCCTGATTATGTTTCATGTAATTTTTTATTTATAGGTTAACATGAGGTAACATATTGCTGTCAACATATCGGAGCCAGACTAGCTGGTCTAAACGAACAGAACTTCATCATTCATTTAGACTTTTATTGACTAATTGTTGGGGATTTTCAACTTTTGTTTGCCGAACATTTTGTGATACTTTGTAGTGTTCCTGAGGCCGAGGTCGATGCACCTTTGATGAAATAATTGTTATTTCTTTTAATTATGATTATGATAGTGTAGTCATTTGACTTTTTTTTCTATTTGTAACCTTTTATTAAAAAAAACATTTAAACAACACTGCACTATTCAAACGGAACCGACAAAGACTTTACAGGACGGCACAAGAAAACAAGTTGAGTCTGGTCACAACGATCATTTATTTTAGACTGATCTGTATTACATCATGTTGGATCTCGAATCCGAGATTCAGGACCGTTAGTGACTGGCAATCGGTAAGGCGAATGCAGATTTTTTTGGTTTCTTTGTTTTTTTTCAATAATTTGCTACAGATTCGACCATCCTGATTAATAATCGACCCGATTATTTCTCAAGAGATATGCCGATCACTTACGGTGGAACAATGTTACTCTTAATAATTTCTGATTATGTACTGTCTTAGGTATATGTATAAACAAAGATCTAGAAAATAACTCGAAAATTAACTAGATTTAGCTAACATTTATTCGCTCATTACAAATATCTATTCTTGATAAAAACGTATAAAACATACATATAATAGAAATCATTTAAAATGACAAGTATAAGTGATACATTATTCTTCTAATTTTTCTCCTTTTTTTTTTCTTTTTATTAAAGTTCTTTTTTTTCTCTTTAAATTCAAAATAGTAGATACATTCACAATTCAATATTATAAAATAATTTCATAAATCTTTTTCATTATTACCTGGGATTTTTTGCTAAAAAATTTTTTTTTTTTTAAATTCGACATAGAACTAAAGGTTACAAATTGAGACTACTTAACTTAAGACTGCAACTACGAACTTATGTCACATCCATGTTCAACCTTATCTTCAAATAAATTAACATATGGCTTCATATTAGCCGGAGAACAAACTCCTTTGTACGGTATTCTAGTTAATTGTAAGCCTTCAATATCTTTTATTACATATCTGTCATTATTTAACACTTTTACAATCTCGTATGGACCCCGATATTTAGATAAAAATTTTTTATTTCCTCCGGGGTTTGTAATTACGTTTTTTATCATAACATAGTCACCGTTTTTATATGTACGTGGAGCTTTATGTTTTTTATCATAACAAATTTTATTATAATTTTGGTTTTTAATTATAGCATTGGAAGCGCTTTCCCTAATTTGGTCTAAGTCTCGTATATTTGGATTTTGTATAGTCTCTTGAAGATGTTCTATTATTTTGTCGCAAACTTCGCCTTTCTGATTTATACCAAATAGTAACATACTTGGTGTAGTACCTATGCTTCGATTAACCGTGTTGTTTAACGCGTACTCTACTTTATGTAGTTTTTTATACCAGTGCCCTGTACTTTCCGCTTCTGACTCCTTGGATAACATAGGAGTAATAATGCGATTTATCCGTTCAACCTGTCCGTTAGACTGTGGTGAACAAGTGGCTACTTTAATGTGCTTAATATTTTGACTTGTAAGGAAATCTGTAAACTCCTTCGACATAAAACTTGTACCTCGATCTGATATTATTTTGTTTGGCCTACTGTATACAGAGAAATAATTTTCTAAGCAGGCAATTGCTTCTTTAGATTGCGTACTAGATACTGCATATAGTTTCGTAAATTTTGTAAAGCCATCGATGATAAGAAAGATATACTTTTTCTTAGTAGTCGTAGGTGGTAAGGGTCCGAAATGATCTATGTGTAAAGTATCAAAAGGTTTGCTACCTTTGGGAATACTGTGAAGAGTACCTTCAATTTTTCCAGAGTTAGGTGAAAAGTGAACACATTTCAGACAATTCTCGATAAATGATTTAATTTTACTTTTCATATTAGGGAACCAATAAGATTTCTTGAGATATTCGTAACATTTTTCGGATCCTAAATGGCA
The DNA here is from genome assembly GCA_963855945.1 of Thereva nobilitata. Lineage (NCBI taxonomy): Eukaryota > Metazoa > Arthropoda > Insecta > Diptera > Therevidae > Thereva > Thereva nobilitata. Next base: position 38,209,910 of record OY979696.1, read on the forward strand.
CATAGCCTCATGGTGAGTTTGTATTACATGATTTTCCATTTGTTTAGGGACATAAAAAGCAACGCTATCATTTATTTTACGATAGACTAATCCATTCATTAACTCATAAAATTGATTTTCACTCCTTTCTAGATCGGATGCTATTTCAGAAATAGTCGAATCACGGCGTTGCGCTGCAGCTAGTGCAAATTCAAATGTACCTTCTTCAATAATCAAAATTTCTGTACATCGACTGAGGGCATCGACATGACTCATTCTGTTTGCTACACGATGTTCGATTCTGTAATCATAGTTCTGGAGCTCTAGAGCCTAACGAGAAATGCGGGGATTCAATAGCTTTTTGTTAAGAGTTAAAGTTAAAGCTTGACAATCAGTCACTATCTTAAACGGAATACCGATAAGATATATTCTGAATCTCCTAATAGCATAAATTATGGAAAGTGTCTCGAGCTCGTAGCTATGGTATCTAGATTCTATGTCTGTTGCTCTTTTAGAAAAGTAAAATATCGGATGAAATTTGCCGTCGCTTTGTCGTTGCAACAATATTGCACCGTATCCGATACTACTCGCGTCACAATGCAATTCGGTTTCATTAGAAGGACTGTATATTGATAAAGTTGGAGGTTCTAGAAGTTTCGATTTCAAAGTTTCAAAAGCTTGCAATTCTACTTTACCCAATTGGAAAGAAGCGTCTTTCTTTAATAAATCATATAGTGGTTTTGCAAGAGTAGCGAAGTCCTTTACGAATTTTCTAAAAAATGAACAAAGACCAAGAAAACTGTGTACGGCTTTTATACATTTCGGAACTGGGAATTCACTAATTGCACGTAAATTTTCAGAGTTAGGACGTATTCCTTGTATATTTACCACATACCCTAAATAAGTTATTTCTGAAATACAGAGGGTGCATTTTTAAGTCCGAATGGCATCTTTAAATATTCAAATTGACCTAGTGGAGTTACGAAAGATGTATACTTGATTGATTTAGGCGCTATTTTAACATGGTGAAAACCACTACGCAGATCTAATACAGAAAAATATTTCTTTTCACGCAACCTGTCTAAAAGATCATCAATTACGGGCAAAGGGAAATTATCTCTATGTGTATATATATACACGTGCAAAAATTGAAAAATATCCAAAAAATTATTAAAATTGATCTTTAGATCACATATGATCTCTTCTACCACAACATATATTTTGTATGATCAATATTAAACCTTTATTTTAATCAAAACACTTATCACCATGTGATTTCATACACCGTTATACCGGAGACAGACTAGAAACTTAATCTGGATTATGACGTCAGAATGACGTAGACCCATATATAAGATATGGAGATAAAATGGAATCTACGTCATTCTGACGTCATAATCTGGATTAAGGGTGCTAGTCTGTCTAGGGTATTACAGGTAAAGTTGAAACACCAGTTAATAAATTTTCATTCGATCACCGATGATCGTATATTAAATTTGATTACATTAAAATGCCGCGGATAAATCTCACTTCTGAATTTGTAGTCATTTGACTTTTTTTTCTATTTGTAACCTTTTATTAAAAAAAACATTTAAACAACACTGCACTATTCAAACGGAACCGACAAAGACTTTACAGGACGGCACAAGAAAACAAGTTGAGTCTGGTCACAACGATCATTTATTTTAGACTGATCTGTATTACATCATGTTGGATCTCGAATCCGAGATTCAGGACCGTTAGTGACTGGCAATCGGTAAAACACAAAGGCGAATGCAGATTTTTTTGGTTTCTTTGTTTTTTTTTCAATAATTTGCTACAATAGAGATAGATGATGTTTACTTGAATGAAATGTCTTGCTAAAGAGTTGAAGGTATATATAAATCTCTTGCTGGATTTTGCTAAAGGGTTTAGCTCAAGCCATTTGACCATTTAGCAGGGCCGTAGCCAGAAATTTGGCCCGGGGGGCCCTGGACGTAGTTAGAAATCTTCGTTATAAGGGGGGGGTACATGAATAATTCTATTATTGAAGTAGAATTAATTAAAGTGAAAAACAGTTTGCTTATCAACGTTGAAAATGACATTGCAAATGACGTTGATCAAAGTAAAAAATTCAAAATTTCAATTTTCGAGATTTCTTTGCTGCCATAATCTCGAGAACCTCATTCGGATCAACACCTAAGTTCCCATGGATTGACAGTACGGCGATTGCACTGAGTATCTCATTACCTGTTGAGTTTGGTATGTAAGTTTTGATTCTATTCAGTGTCGAAAATGACCTCTCCACACTTGCCGTTGTGGCCGGAAGAGTGTCAACACTGTTAAAAGATATTTGATTGCTGGAAATCTGCTCGGGTCACAAAAATCCAAAACTTCCAAAACCTCGGCATCTTTCTCGAGTTCTGATAGTTTTTCATACCACAATTTATATATATTCAGCTTTTACAGCGGATTCTGATGGTTTCCCGTTTTCCCCCATTTCACCATTGAAGTATGGAGCAAGATGATCCAAGTAATCTACTTTTTCATTTGCAGTAAATCCAGGGAGAAGTATCTGTAAGCTTGAAAAGATATCATTAAGAAATTTGTCTGACAAATTCTGCATCAGCGCATCGAGCCAGCGAATAAAATAGCAGAACGAAAGTACGCTTCAATAGAATCTGTTTGACAATTAAAACGAGCTGTGTTTGCTTCAACGTGAGTCTCGGAACTTTGAGTTCCATATCGAATGCGTCTTTCGCGAGTTTTTCAGCGGGTCTAAAAATTTCGCCGAATGCATTTTTACGTTCTTCTTGAAGCGTATCCACAATTTCGTGAACATGCTTTACTGCTGATGCCAAATCACATGATTTTTCTTGCAGTCGGACTGAAAAATGAAGCGTGAAACTGAAAAGTCTGTCACAGACCAAGCTTTTCTGAACTGTTGCAAGTAAGCACACCGCTGTTTTTGAGATGATCCAAGATTTCCCAGAAAGGCCCGCACTTTTCCTATGGAAAATGGCTTTCAGCTAATTTTCTTGGAATTTTGCAGGTTGATAGTTCTCAATGGGCACAAGGCCCCATAACCCCGGGGCTAGAGGGATATAACAGATTTCTGAATGTAAAACAATTTATTCTTGTAGTCCACCCAACGGGTACCCCAAACAATCACCCCTTTGACGGTTCAACCACCGACCATCTAAACCCTCCTCTCCTACGTCCGTCCCGTCACACCCGACTGTCAGTAAAGCCAAAATGCAGAGTACTCAACTTTCAATCCATTCGTTCTTGATTTTTTGAAAAATTGGCCTTGTGCGCGTTTCATGCCGATTCGATTCATTCGTAAACAAGAATGGGTTGGGGTTCGCGGGTTTTGGCGATTAAAATGTGAAAAGTATAGATTTTTGGGAATTCCGAATTTGAAAATTTTGAATTTGGAGTTTTGAGCTGGAAATATTTAAAAATTAGAGAAACGGGAAAATTTCGAAAATGCAAATTTAGGAAATTCGAAAATGGAAATTCAAAATTTTCCGAACTCTTTGACATTCAAAATTATAAAAATTCAAAATTTACAATATTGTGTCTCATTATTTGTTGGGGATCTAAAGTCAATTGGGAAACGTATCTTCAACGCCAACCACTAAGCTCCTATCAGCATGCTTACCATGCGGGCAATTCCACTGAGACATCACTGCTCAATCTGGTGCTCAGGCTAGAAGGCGCAGCACACCAGCACTAAACAAAGTTGTTGCGCTGGCGGCCTTCCCCGATATTGATATCATCCTTTGATACTATAGCCAGCGAGCAATAATAACAAGAGTGATTAGGTGGACCTCAAGGACAAGTAAAAGAGTTAAAGATATGAAAGAAGAGATTAGAAATAACATTAAGCAAAAAGTCAAAAAAAAATATTCACAAATGCGCGATGGGTATATATTTTATGCAAAAAACACAAGAGTATGAAAGAAACAGAAGACGTTCCTTGATTCCGCTATTGGAATTGAAGAAACACTGGAACAGAGCACGTGTAAATGGCTCGCCGACGTTAGTATGATGCGTGAAAATTAGTGTTGGTACACATTGCGGCCGAACATTGCATGTAGTGTGAAAGTAATTCTGCCTCCTTTTATCATAGATAAGATCATTTGATATTTTACTTTTTCGCTCCCATTGAAACTTTTATCAGCTGATCTCAAGGGCATTGAAACATTTTTAAAAATTTGTTCTAGCTCATCACTCTTGTTATTATTGATCGCTGCTATAGCTAAGGGCTCTAAGTAGACAAAGTCTAAGTAGCACTTTCTGCGACTGGATCGACTCTATGCTGAGAACTCGCAATCGAATGGTTTCTGGAGGGCACTATAGCAAAAGGTTGTCCGGAGGGAGAAGTTTTATCCTCACTTCTGTGGTGCCCAAGGTTACACAGGTGATATCGTCATGGTAGTATTGGATGAAACCGAAGGAGCAATACCAAGACGACTACAACGGGCACCAGATCTGGTATCTAGCTGTTGCGACAGCGTAGGTCTAAAAGTCAAACCCGACAAAACCATTCTGGTTCCTTCCACCAGAAAACGATAACTACCGGGGCTTTCGGAACCGACCCTAGCAGGTAAAACTATAGGCTTTTCACAACAACCCAAATATTTAGGAGTTATGCTAGAAGCAAGCTCAACTGGAACCAGCACATGGACATTTAAGGACGCGTAGATCCCTGTGGGATTGCCGCAGAGCTTGTGGTTCCACATGGGGTTTGCAGCCGAAAACCATGTACTGGTTATACACTACCATCATAAGGCGCATGGTAACTTATGGAGCTTTAGTTTGGTGGCACAGAACTTAAGGGTTTCCTAACCAATTTGGGCAAAATTCAAAGAATTTCCTGGAGCGAAAGACCCAGATTCAGTAGAGCGATAGGGTTAGGCATCCTAGTAACTGTCTTCCAAGCAGAGGTGTACGCTATATTGGCATGCACTCATGAGAACTTAAGTAGGGCCTACCAAAATAAACGGATTTTTATCTTCTCTGATAGTCCAAGCGGTAATTAGGGCGATAAGGTCCCGTAAGACCAAGTCTAAATTAGTTTGGGACAGCCAACGTGCTCGGTAAGCTGGGCGTTCTCAATCACCTTACCCTGGTCTGGGTCCCGGATCATCGGGGCTTCAAAGGCAATGAAAAAGCATATGCCCTAGCTAAACAGGGCTCTGGCATTGCATTCATCGGTCCAGAGTCGGCTAACGGAGCACCTACCAGCTTGCTACAAAGGGCCCTACCAAATCGGACTTTGATGAAACATACGGAACGCTGGAAGTCCGCGCCTAGACTGGCCAACTCTAAGCGGTTCCTTCCTGGGCCGTCTCCTAACACGGCCAAGGAATTGTTAGGACGTAGTAGAAATGATGTCAGGACACTTGTTGGCTTGATTACCGGACACTGCGCCCTAAGGAGGATAGGAAAGGCGGAGGACCCCAGCCTGAATGGCCCTGAAGCTACGAGCAGTAGGCTGCTGGGTGAAAAATGAACACCAATACATTGGGTTCTCTACCACTAGGAATGGTAAATTAAAACTTCTAAAAATTCAACTGCCTGTTTGATTGTGTTAGTTGTCTCCAGGTGGAACTACAGACAATCTTCAGAGCCAGCTCTAGTAAAACAGACGAGTTCCAAGGTCAGCAGCTAGGGTAATACTGTTATCGGATAGTCAAGTAGTTGTCGAGACACAATGCGTGGTCTATATAACATACGAGAACAAGCTGGTCAAAAATTGTCAAATTGAGCCCTCCTTCTTAATTGGTGGTATAGGGTCAACCTTCAGTAATGGATCCGAGATACATTGAGGGAATGGGCAGACTAGGAGCAAATCTTTTAGATATGCTAGTGGAGACTGTACAGCCGCAATATGTGACAAAGGGACTTCTTTTAAATAGCAAGCTTAAAGCGGGTGTGTTTAACAACCTATACAAAACTTACTGCAGTAAATTTGGGAAGTAGCAAGAAAAACACAACCGAATACGGGAAACACGGAAAACACGGGAAAAACGTAAACCACGGGAAAACGGGAAACAAGTCTGTAAATTATATTTCACCCGGCAATTCCCAGTATTTCCCGAGATAATGTGCATTTTAGCACCTTTCCTGGGGAAATCACAAAATCCGCCATAACTACCAAACCCGCTGAAGTTTCCCGGAAAAGTCAATTGATTTGGATTCAGGAGAGCGACCCCGTTGTCCAGCTCTAGGATCAACCTCAAACACAGCGCATTTTAATACTTCTTCTTGGTTGACTTGGGAGATTTTTTGTAGCTTTAAATAGGTGATATGATGCGGTACCTGAATATGACGGACCTTAAGTACCTCGCTATGCCATATAGTTACGTAAAAGTTTTTCACGAGTGCGATTACAAAACTGTGCCCTTCGCCACAAATTCTGATCCCGTCCGCAGTCTTTGGACGCTCTTATCGCTTTAACAACAGGCATATGGAAAGGGTTCACTTGATGCATGGATGGTATAAGGTATCATATTCAAATGAAATTTTTAAAGTGGTCGAATCGCATCTTTTGCCACATTTTAGATGTTGCAATGCTGAATGCTTAAACTGTACCGCTGAAATTATTTTAGGAATACCATTCGACAGACTTTCGAGCAGAAGGATCAAATCGGAACATTACAAAAAAATGAGTGTAGGTCCTCCACAAAACTCAAACCTCTCACAACAAAAGCCAGCAAAGGAGCTAGTATGTTACCGCTGACAATGTTGGTTATTATCACTGGTCACTGATGTATTTTTAAAGACTGATTTGGTTAGAAACAATGGACATATCCAAACTGTACAATCAGGAGCACAAGCGTTCTGTTGCGAATTAATGTTTTTTTGTTTCAAATTTATGTAAAAGAAGAATCTTATTACTATAAATTTTTTTTTCCAATAATGTCCACAAGTCCGTCTAAAGGTGGGTAGAATATTTACTCTTGTAATAGGGAAAAGAACTTCAGAATTGATTTTCAGCATAATATTCATGATTACCAACCCAAAAATTATTCTAATTTGATTGATGCATTATAGGATTACAGTGACCCTATTTTCTTCTGTTCGTTTCAAAAGAATCCTTGAACCGTGTTCCTTTCTGTTCATCCGAGTTCGATGAACACCTGCATCAAACTGAAAGCATTTTTGTCACGAAAAAAGATAACCAAACACCCCAAGACAAGGTCTCGCTTAGAATCAACTTTTCCTTGCTTTGGCGCTGCTAACGTAAAGGAGAGTTTTCCCCAACATTTCCCCTATTACCTGGGGATTTTCCCCTCCATCAAAAAGAGGTGAATATCTCCCCTGCGTATTGTTGAAAGCTCATGATAATAAAATTACATGCTTCAAGGTAATCAGAGCCCCAAAGGCGGAAGTATAATACCCCAGGATATGCCGGTAGACTTAAGCTTACGTAATTACAAACGCATTTGTAGGAAAGTCAAAGGGATTGTAATTTCGCTTCCAAGTTTTCGGGGTGCCATTAATCATTTTAAGTACCGGGTAGTCTAACTTAGTTTCAACCCTTTCAACACAACATGTTAATTTGATAAAGCAGCAGCCATAGCTATTTGGCTGCCTATTTTCCAGTCCGATTGGGGAAGGTTGGGACGTTGTGCGCCTTCAGCATGTTCGCTATATATGAGTTGAATTCCTTTAATGAGTTAATTTCCTTGGTAAACAACGCTTGATCTAGATGCTTGTTGAGGAGGCCCTCTAGAGGATCCTGGAGCGAAATTAGTTGTTGAAGGGAATTGTTGATAATTGCTCTTGAATCTGGAGGCAAGTAGACCCCACCCGCAAGCGAAGTGCTGTTAAATGCGTGTAGTTCATTGAACCCTATCAATTCTGCGATTTTACTGTTTGAACAAGAAGCTCTGTAGAGTATGTTCCGTTTGGGTAAATACTGTTGAAGAAATCCCATTAATGAAATCTATTCAATATTAAATCATTCAAGTAGATCATGACAGCAAATGAGGAAAGAGCTACTGTTACGGTAAATGCATTAGCGGGTAATGTCATTCACAAAGAGCATTCATTACGTAGTGAGTATGCATTGTCAGCGTTGAAGTAAGAGCATTAGTTGGATGTACTATTATCTACATTGCTGATATTATAACTTTCACAATTTTCTTGTTAGTCTTTTAATGACATAAGTACTCATGTTTGACGAACTTAAATACTGGCAGTTATTTATTATCCTTTGCGTGACAGTTTGATGGAAATGTATTTGAACGCAAATAGCTTTATGTCGATTGTAGATGAAGAGCTGTTGGAAGTTGTTTTAGAGGTGCTGAAAGACTGTATATTAATAGTCTAAAGTTACACAACGTGGAATTCCGTCTGAAGATCCAGTATAGACCATGTCCTCCATAGATCCGTTACACATAATGTTGATGCAATTACCTAGAGCAATTTCACCAACTAGATTCTTCCATCTTTTTGTTAAATAGGTGTTAAATAAACTTTCAATTATCTGCATTTTGGTAAATATTAAAACACATTATGGATTGATAATTTTTAACGAGTAAAATATTACCTTTTGAGAAGAACATCTTTTCGGGTATTCATTCATGTTAATTACTTGTTGCCAATAAGCAGCTGCTTCTGGTAAGTTCAAACATTCACAAATATAGACCAAATTCAAGATGTCTTTCTGAAAGCAACTGCCACCTACAGATGCTCTGCAAAAATTTTGATCCAATTCGCGGATCAAGACCTACTGCCCTAGCTACTTCAGATAATTTAGGCCCAGTAGCTTTGCATACAGTTGATAAAGAAATTATACTAGATATGCGTTGGGCTAAGAAAGCGTTCGCAGCCTTAAAAACAAAATTGTAACAATAGTACATTATGTTATATATCTGTATATAGCTTAATAATTAAGGATTTTCTGAAATTCGAAAAGAGTGTTATCTATAGGAGATGCTTAAGTTCATACACGGCGACCGAGATTATTACTAATGGCTGTAGACCGTGCAGAATAAACTGCACTCATATTTTTATTTAATATTTCTATCTCTACAGGTAGTTAAAATTATTTTCTACATCCCTATCTCTACAAGTATTTAAAAGGTTATAATGGTTGAAGAAGGATTTATAATATGTTTTACCAATTTCGAAAGCTGCGAGCTCCAAGTATTAGTTTTTAATATATTTTCTTTTGCAATCCAATGTTGGTAAATCCAAGAAAGAGTTAACAGCTAAAGGCCCTTCTGTAGTTTCTTCACCACCAATCATAACCCGATTGGCGTTCACTAAGTCTTCAATGGCAGATCCTTCAGCTAAAAATTCCGGATTTGAAAGTGCATCATAACGTACGCCTTGAAAGAGATTAATTTACACACGTTGTGTTTTCGTTTTCAAATAAATAAACAATAGAATTACGCGGCCTTTGATTTGCACGTAAAATATGCATAATACTTTCAGCTGCACGAACTGGTACTGTGCTTTTTTCAACAACAATTTTGTTACTTTGTGCTATTCTGCGATCATTCTTGTTGCATTTCCAACATATTTTAAATCTCCTCCTCCTCCTTAACCATTACTGAAGATTTTAGTTAATCCTGATGAGAACACATCACTTGGCTGAAAATGTTTGGAGCAAACGTAATCATTCCGGGTTACAACCAAATCAGTCTTTCCAATTGCATGCAACCATTTATTCCGCATTTCAGAATTTGCCAGAAATCTGAAACATTAAGTTTGTATAAAAATAAAATGAAAAAATATAAAATTAAACTAAAAATTTTGAATTTCGGTACGCTGCTGGTAAAGTTCACTCGCGGTTTCCTCTGCGAACAACCTTTTACAGCGCACTTCATTTTATCCACACCACACTAATGTTTATCACGCACAGTATTGTCATTTTGCAAAAAAACTAGACCTTCTTGTTACAATTTTAATTTTTATGAAGAAATATTATAAATTTTTCAAGCGGGAACAGAACTGTCAAAGGCAAAAGTTATCTGACACTTATGGACATATGGTTGTTCTTTTCTTTTAGAGCGAAAGGTTCTTGAATTTAAGTGCTTCCCTACAATCCGTATACATATACGCTATTTTCGGTTCTTTATCTTCTCTATTCTAGGGCGCGCACATAAAAATCCGCACAAATAGAGCAAAAAACCAAAAATCTCAAACTGTGCGGAGACAAAGCTTTCATTGCGAATCCACTAAAATCTTGCAGGAAGCATATGAAAAGTCTCAAACAATGTTCTAAAGGACTGTGCGCGCACTATCCAGAGACAAGACTTTAGGTGGATACGACCTTGAATGATAAAATTCTTGTGTGCGCGCAATGTTTTATGTTTTCTGATTTTAATCTAAATATATTACCACGCTTCAATTGCTATTTGGTTGACGCTAAGAAAATATAAAAAAATTAACTTTCAGGATGAAAATTTAGCGATGTGCTCTGCAGGATTATTTATTGTGGCAAATACAAAAGAAGCGGAAGCACCGTGTTGGGTGAGACCATATTTAAAAATGTGTCCATTCAGTATTAGGAAAAACTAGAAAAACAAAAATAATTAACTTCACTCGAGGCAATCTACGCCTCAAGCCAACCGCGTTTGAAAACTCTCTTGAAAATAATACCCTTACCCATTTACTTATTTAGTTTTGTATCTACTGGAATGTCGGTGTGCGTGTGTAGTCTCCGCACTTATTATCTCCGCACATTTCTTATCTCCACACATTGATTTTGGTGGAGACACTTCGGCGGATAATGTATGGAGATAGTGCGTAGACAAAACTATTGGTGGATACCCACTGTTCGAGCCCAAAACACTTGGCCAAAACGCACTGTGCAAGGTCACCTTGAATTTTATAAAATAAATAAATGTAATTGAGTTGAGTCGGCGTATGAAAAATAAGTCTGACATTTTTGTAAAATAAAAGTTAGTTTTCGTTCAATAATTTCACGTAATCAGTCAACAGTGTTCAGCTTTATAATCAATAAAAAATTCAAACACATCTCATCACGAATTTATATTGGTCCTTCTCGAGCCCATCCCCATCATTTGGTCCTTCGAGCCCAGCCCCATCATTTGGTCCTTCGAGCCCAGCCCCATCTTCGAGCCCAGCCCCATCACCCACCTTTACGGATGACGTTAAAATCTCGGCTCTGGCTCCGCACTATCTCCATACATTAGCAGCCGAAGTGTCTCCACCAAAATCAATGCGCGGAGATAAGAAGTGCGGAGACTACACACGCACACCGATATTTCAGTGGATACAAAACGTATCCATTAAAAAATGTTCTGTGTCGGTGCGGAGAATTTCTGCGGGGACTGTGCGCGGATAAGTAAATTCAGTGGATACTTGAAAAAAGACTTCGAAAAGTCTTGAAGTTGCTTGTTGAGGCCTATCTTTTGTTTTCCAGTGAATATGGAAAACACAAAACATCTTAGGACCAAAAAGGGTATTATTTTGAAGAGATATATTTTTCTTACGATGGAATGGACGAATAAAAAATAAATAAGTTATTGTGGGATGCCGAATAAAGGAGTATAAAAATAAAAATAGCAATTTTAACCATTTGCACCCTCCCCAAGCCACCCGTAGCTGAAGTTGCCATTTCACCCCCACACCCCAGCAAATGGTAAAAAATTTCTGCCACTAATATTTAACAGTTATTTAGCCCTAATAGATCCTACATATGCAATGGCAGAAATTTTTTTCAAATTTAACCCCTTTTTTACCCCCCCAACCCCCCAACTCGAAATGGGTCCACTCAGGGCCGGATCTAAGCATAGGCAACATAGGCGCTCGCCTAGGGGCCCGCACCACAAAGGGGCCCGCACCACAAAGGGGCCCGCACCACACACAAGGATATTTTATGAAGTCCACCACATAAAACACCGACTTTGCCGCGCAGGTGGAGCCGGAGCCGCATAGATTATGTTTCTATTGAAAATTATCATAGAAATTCTTACTTCCAAATATATTTACAACTCGAGCTATTTCAAACTATGCAAGAAGCTTGGCAAGAAGTTGCGATTTCGGAAAATTAGGGGACGCGAATTTATAAAAGACGCATCGTTTCGTTTTCACATAGTGTACGGTACGATCCGACCGTAGAATAATGAATAATGTACTTTTCGTCATTTGATGACGGGACTGTAAATTCACAAAAATGTTTCGTAAGAATCGAACAGAAAAGCGTATATGAGCCATTGAGCCCTTTCTGTATTCCTGCCCCCTAAACATTTTAATTCGGCGCTCCGGGCTGATTACCGATGCAGTATTACTTATTATATAAAATTTTATCATCATCACATTGAGGGTATCTATGCTACTCCTTAAACTGTTACCGAACCGGTTTTATAGGAGAGAGGTATAGAAAGGGCAAGAGGGAAGTATAGTAACATCTTCAGCAGAAATTTTTCGATTGAAAACTTAACACATGCATAATGTGCTTCTGCTTACGCGCCCTGATGTTCACTAATTATAGGCACAAACATAGATATCTCCGTGAGAGAAAGTTACTCGTGATGAAGGAATACCAGTGTAGACCTAGATTATGTTGTAGAATTGGCTCGGTAACAGTTGAACGAATTCCAGTGTAGATAGCCTCATTAGCCTAATCTACACTAGTATTCCTTCAGCAGCAGAACCGGTTTCTCACGAGAGAGGTATAGAAAGGACACGAAGGTAGTCTATTATCATGTTCACCAGATAATTTCGGCGTGAAAACTTAACACATACAAAATGTGCTTCTGTAAACTCTTTCTTACTCCGGGGTAGCAAGTATAATTATCGACACGCACACAGATATCTCCGTGTAAAGACAAGAAAGTTACTCGCGATGAAAGAATATCAGTGTAGACCTAGATTAAGTTGTAAAACCGGTTCGCCTGCTGCTGAAGGAACACTAATGTAGTTATCCGCATTGTGTTGTACTTCTCCTGCCCCTGTCCATAGCGCCCATCGGGCCATGCTTTTTCCCTTTATGTGGGTATGTGCCGTATCAAAGGTTGAAAAGAAAGCTCGTTGTGTGGATGCAATAAGTACGTGTCGCGCGAATTTGAGTTCTAACCTTCATCAGATAGCTTCTATAGAGCAACGACGACGAGAAGTAGTTCAGGTCCCCGGAGTATAGGTGGTGCGAGTCTCGCTGGTCTAAACAAATAAGAAACAAAATCTCTTGTTCTGTTGGGGTGAATAGTTATGTGAAATTTCAACAATTTAATCAGAATTAGACTTCCCCAAGTTTCCTATTATTTCACACACGATTGCTACAAAAGTTAAGTGAGAGTTCTATTTATACAGAGGTTTGGAATAACCTCAAAGGATAGAGAATGTCATTGATGACTGCCAGATTACAGATGCACGAGCTTTTTTTTATACATAGTTTCCTTCCTATTGTCGTACGACTAGAGTGCATATCCAAGAGAATCTCTTTGGGAAGCTCGAGTACTAGTTCCATTGCCAGAGTATTATAACATAAAGATACTTTTCCCTGGTAGCAGAATTCTTCACTTTTCAATTCTATTTTCGTAATCTTGACCAACGGCCAAACAAAAATTAATAGGTTTCGAGTTTCATATCATCATTTTCTTTTCACCTTATTTCCTGCTTTACTTTCAAGACAGAGAACCAACGGGCTTGCTTAAAGTGTTTCATCCGACAGAGTGCTCTTAAAATATCCCTAGCTTTTTTATCCGATCAGAATGATCTCGGTCAAACGGAAATAGGCAGGCGTTAATAGAAATACACTCAAACCTAACATAACCTGCTCGGTCGAGGGGGGATCCTTCCAGTTGTCCAAAACTCATATTGTCTCGCCCGGTGTCATGCCCTAGGTCAATGTAGCAGTTTTTTATGTGTGACAAGTCAGGATGACCCTGGCAATGTCCAGGTGCAGGTTTCCGAACTTCCTGTAGATGACGTCTCCCTCCATGTCTATACCACAGTTCTTTTTATTACGCAAGTCCAATTTCTTACTACTGGAGAAGGTACTAGCGAATGTATAGAAATTGAATTTGAAACCATTAAAATATTGTTCTCATTCTACTGCCAAGGTTAATGGTTGAAAATTTTTTTTGGGAAAGGGGCCCGCACCACAAGATCCGCCTAGGGCCCTCCACATCCTTAATCCGGCTCTGGGTCCACTTCCCGCAAAAATGTCATATTATAAAATTTGAAATTTGGTTGAAATTACTTGAAAAGCTAATATACCAAACGGCAGAAGGTAGGGACGACACGATTTTTTCAAGTGCCAGCTCCCCTACTATGGTAATACATTTCGAGACTTAAATCGGAAAACATAAAACACTGCGCGCACACAATAATTTTATCATTCAAGGTCGTATCCACCTAAAGTCTTGTCTCTGTAGAGTGCGCGCACAGTCCTTTAGAACATATTTTGAGACTTTTCATATGCTTCCTGCAAGATTTTAGTGGATACAATGAAAGCTGTGTCTCCGCACAATTTGAGATTTTTCGTTTTTTGCTCAATTTGTGTGGATTTTTATGTGCGCGCACTGTCTGCAGACCGCAGTGGAAACGCACCTTTAGACTCTAAAGCTGATGGGTGATTTTCGCCAAACTTGTGGTACATACCAAGAAGAAGGTGACGTGTCTGAAAATATCTGTTTTGTGGCCATCATCAACAGATAATATAATTGTTGCCCCAGACGAGTTGGTATTCTTGTTGGTATTCCTAAACGTAGCGCTTTAACCAGGGTAGAAATAGAATTCAATTAAAACAGCATTATTCTTTTAAAATAAATACTATGATATGTTCAATAATTCCCCTTGATATTTCGTAAATTTAATAATTGTTTAGTTTTTAACAAAATGTCTCTTTGGATACAATCCAGAGTTTTTCTTTCTCCTTTACGTGTGAAAGGAATTACAATTTTTTCATATGAACCTTTCACCAAAAAATTTATTCCATCAAATTTTCATGTTAAATAATAATGAAATTTTGAAATTCCGAAAAATATTAAGACTTATTTAATTTTAATAAAAATTTATCCATATTTATCTCCCAGAAAACTGCCAAGAAACCTTCCTCCTCTTTCTTCCTTTCTTTCCTTTTGAAATATTCTTTTCGCGGTCACCTCACCTTATTTACATTTTCCTTGTAGTCTTCTCCTGAAAAAAAAAACTTTTCGAGGTTTTCCAGGGGGAAAAAAACTCCTTAGCCAGACGGCGATTAAATTTCAAATTTCCGGCAATTTTTTCATGAAGTTTTGTTTTCTCATCCAGCCAGCGGGAGAAAGCATTTTTGGAGCTAAAAGTTCTGCACAAAAAAGCACAAAAAAGGAAAAGGAATGATCCATGCCAAGGTGAAAAGGATTATAAAATAGTGTTACAAATCGAATGAAATGAATTAACTTTTGCATTTATACCTGTCTCTAGAGCATAAGGTGGGAACTTAGACGTGACTTTGTGAAATAAATCTTCTTTTGTGTTACTTAGCTTCGCTGGTTCTTAGTTTGTTTATCTTCTTAACATCATGGAATACTGTTTTTCGATTTAACTGCAGTGTCCCCAATTAGCAATTCAGTAACCATTCTTGTCTTCTGTAGCCTTCACATAAATTACCGGAGTTTCATTGCGGGGTTTAAAAAAATTTAAAATTCTGTTGAAATGAAAATTACCCAATGAAGGCAACCATCTTTATTAAACGTTGTCCATAAAGTCAACATAAAAAAAGGTTCAAAGAGTATGTCCAAGGTGTTTCTTAGTAAATTAAAAACTTGAAAATGGTTTGAGGCTCTGTCAGGATGGACCTTCCCTTTTCTACCATACTCATTGGACTTTTATGGACCAATTCCATTTATTCACCACCTATTGGGGAACACACCAATTTGGTAAAAAGGGCCCTTGCCGATAGGACCTTGATGAAACACACCGAAAACTGGAGGTCCGCACCTGTATTGGCTAACTCCAAGTAGCATCTTCCTGTGACGTCTCTTAATGCCGCCAAGGAATTGTTAGCTTTATTACCGGACACTGCACCCTTACTTGCCTGACTTGCCTTGAAGTGGATGAATCTGCCATACATGTTCTCTGTGAGTGCCACGTTGTTTAAAGTAACCCTGCTCGAACAGTCAAGTCTGAGCGACAATCTACTATGCAGACTTCTGAACATTTTCAAATGGTCTGACTTCGCGCTGCTTTTGGACTCAACACCTCACCAAAAAGAAGAAGAATCACAGTTCACAGTCTTTCAGCACGGTGCTGATAGTACCTCTAGAACAACTTCCAGCAGCCCATTAGAGGAAGAGTCCAATTCCAAATGGGCGGCTACGTATGCTGGGGCCAAATGGATGGCGGACATGGGTGACGTACCATTAAATTTATAAAAAAACCGTCATCAGTAATTTTCCAAAAGGGCGGACACCTAAGTAGAGGCGATAAGCTGTCAAACGAAGTTGATTGAGGTATTTGAAGAACTGAACGTTCAATGAACGAAATATAAAAAAAATTTTAACTGCGGCTGAGTTGATACAACCCCTGAAAATGTCATCGTTTTCTAATTTGCGTATGGCGAGTAACGGCGCGTAATCCAGCCCCCACGCCATTTCGGCCGGGGGCTAATAGCTCAATAAAATACACGTTTTACTGGTATGAGTAAGGTCTGTCAATTATTCAGTTTTCTATCACCAAAATTGTAGATGAAGCAACTTTATTACAAAAGTGTGATCAAATACAAAGTTAATATTCTGATATAATAGGGCCCAATTTTTCTCTTCAATTTCTTAATATTTACCACCTAGTTCTACCTGAATTGACCCAGACATGGACTGTTCACCAATTATGTGCGGTAATAATGACTAAATATGGAGTGCTAGAATGCGACCTTACGGAAGTATTTACAACAATGTTGTTATTTTATACAATTCCCATCACTTCTGCAAAAGCTGAAAGATCTTTTAGCAAATTAAAAATGATTAAAAATTATTTAAGAAATCGTATGGGTCAAGCTCGACTCCGACATTTATCGCTAATAGCAATTGAAAACAAGGCCGCATCAAGCTTGGATTTAACCGAAGTCATTGATACTTTCGCGAAAACTAAAGCTAGGAAAAGATTATAAACTATAAACTAAATTATTATTTTCAGTAGTCAGTAAGTAGGTCCGAACTCCGACCTCAATGGGGAACTTTATACGTGCCAGAGGATATCCTGAATTTGACAGAGACTAAATTGAAATCGAATGTAAAGGGAAAGGTTTTTTTTACTATTTTTCAAAAAAAATTATTATGGCAACCCCAAATTATAAATAGCCTAAAATAAATGCATAGGTCAAGAATATAAAACGTATTCGAATGCAACGTTCTATCAAAATTTCAAAGCAATCGGAACTTTCGGAGATTTTAGATTAGGAACAAACCAACATTTACATTTTTATTATTTATTTTTATTTTTAGAAATACAATTTGAAGGTAGATATATTTGACAGCCTAATTTTTAGATGGCCTAAAATGTTCAGTGTCGAGAATTGGGGCGGTCCCCAACCATGAAAAAATTATTTTTTTTGAAAAATAGTGATAAAACTTACAAAATATGGATAAAATGTTTGAAAGCGCCCTCTAGCGGCATTCGTAAATAAAATTAAACATCCGAAATAGATTCCTTGACGCCGAAAACCCCTATATATGTATGTGCGCCTGGAGAAAAAACTTGTATTTTACTCTTTTGAATGTAGGAGTTAAATTAAATTTTAAATATTAACAAAAAAATACTTATGTATGTATTTTTGAAAATCAGGAAACTCAAAATCGACTTTCGAACTATTGTCTCTTCGGCAAAGTTGCTCAAAATTACACATAGAATATCCCTGGGGGTGTAATAGGTAGGTTAAAAATTTTACCCGCCCTACTGTATATGTATTTTTGTTTTTTACTTGATAAAATAAAACCTAACCAGTTTAGATAGGGCCCCAACTTTTTTTCGCACCGAGGCCCCTGGTCCAGTAGCTACGCCACTGCGTACAGTCCCCTTTCGCGCAAAATAGGGTCTAGAAGTTCGCTTATGAATAGAACAACTTGACTGTGAAATAATCCCTCGCAGTCAGTGAATGGGCCAAACTTTGCCTATTCGTAACGCTCAGTGGATGGCTACAACGTGTTATTTTAGAAAAAACGAATTACTTTCCTTTAACTTAAATATTTATTCAACAAAAATTAGCTTCGGTTGTTTTAAGTACAAAATTTCAACTTAACTCAATCTATAAAATAGTTAAATTCCCTTTAAACTATACTTCGAATTTCAATATTATTTCTTGTAAAATTCAATTTCGTAATTCTTTTCAAAATATCATTAAAACCTTAACATCAATTTAGACGAGTAATCTTATATAAGTGTAAATGCAGATAAATCCAATATTTCACGAAATATTTTCCTTTCGTTTTCTAATTCAATCTTGATTCTTAACTCCAACGCTGCTTGTACTTGAGTCCAATTGTTTTGCTGCTAAAACTTTCCCTAGGTCGGTTCGCCAATTGGTTTGATGGCCGTCTAAAATATTCAAACTGGTTAAGTTATATTATTGATGAGCTATATTACATTAATTCAGGGCGTTAATGTAATATTCAAGCGGGTCCTGAATCAGTACCTCAGGAATGCAGGTAATGTTGCATTAACTCAGGGCGTTAATGGTTATAGTTTTTGATAAGGCCTCAGAACTGCCTTTGGTAAGATTATATTAACTCAGGGCGTTAATATGGTTGTGGAATGGCCTCAGAACTGCCTTCACTAGGATTACATTAACTCAGGGCGTTAATGCATATGTTGGTAGAAAGGCCTCAGAACTGCCTTTTTATATTTAGGTTTGAGATCACTAGCCTCAGCTTGGTTCTTCTAGCTCATAACACGTAGAAGATCAAATTGTGATCTGAATTTGCTGCTCGACGTGCTGCGATATTTATTTGCTTCATCACAACAGCTCCCTGAAGATTGGTGGGGAATTTAGCATTGTGAATTAAATTTTGTCTGTGTATTAGTGTTGACGATCGGCTGTCAATTCTGTCAGCTGAATTAAGAGGTAAGATGTTGGTTTATATTTGTATTTTATATGTTTTTGGTTTTAGTTTATATTTTAATTTATATTTTATATGTTTTTTAGGATGGAGGGGCTGGCTGGAAGTGATATGGAAAAGTTTGGTGTTGTCAGATAAGTATAGTTTTATATTGAATTTATTTACTTTGTGATTTTTGGTTTGTTTATGTTTTCAGGAACTTGTTGCAGCTTGAGATGTTTTGATGATGATTTTTTTGAATGGATTTTTAGTAGTCATCTTTGGAAGAAACCTTGAACGCATAGGTATTTCCCAGAAAACTGGTTTTTAAGTTTTAATAAATTTTCTATTTTAGATTTTCAGTGTCGAGACTGAACAGTCAGTATTTCCGAACTCGTACAACATCTTAGGCAAGGCGCGCACTGAGGTGATGAGAAATTGGCGTGGCGGTGGTGTGGCTAGTGAAATATTTTAATCACACGGAATCAAGGGAGGCAGCGCGCACCGAGATGGAGTGGCGGTGGTGTGGTGTTTTGCAAGTGGACTGACACCATTTGGTTGCTACTAGTGTCCGACAAGTTTAATTTTGAAGTGGCATGCCATTTCACGGCCAACTTTGGTTTTTATTTTTTTTGGGGAAAACACGTACGTAGTAATTTACAAAATGTGGCCTTGTTATTTCTATAAACAAGTTTAAACTTATTTTCTTCCAGGTGTAAATCACCTTTATAACATTATAAATGCCGTATTTTGCATTTCTTTGCCACAATGGATAGATCCAATGCACTTTTTTCTTTATTGTTTTTTTTTATTGTTAAGGTTAATAATATGCACACATGCAACAGCATCTTCATCGTCCCACGACCACATATTGATTGACAATATCATGTGGTAAATCGATGTCGCGAAGTGGTTCCTGCCACTTCGGTGGGCATTAAACCACTTCGACGCCATTCCGCCGCCATTTCTCTGGCACACCTCTTGCAACTTAATCACCAAACCAAAGCCACTTCACCGCCACCCCAATGCAGTGCGCGCCTTGACTTAGAGTTCAAACATAAGGTTCATCAACATTTCGTTTAACATCCTCCAGGCACCCGAATTGCGAATTGTCAAAATTATGATTGCAAAATTAGAATACCAAATTTTCTCATGCTGAGACTCATCATACACTTAGAATACGGGTATAAGAATACGTGTATTAGACCCAGTTTCAGCGTTTGGAGAAGCGGATATCAATACTAAAGAAAAATAATAAAAAAATTGTCGATTATTTAAAATTATCGCATTTTATACTTTAAATTCAGTAAGAAATATCTTCGATTATACTAATTTATGTACTATAACATTTTCACACTTAGCATTTTACAATCTCCATCAAGGAGATCGTCACAAACATGCAACAACAATCTATGATCCCAATACCCACATCCCTTAACAAATAGAATTATTATTGCAGCATTCTGTTCATTATTTATCGTAGGTTTACACCATTCGAAGAACCACGTAGCAACAACACATCTTATTCCTTTATTTTCGCATATCCATAAAATTAGTTTGTGCTGCTTTTCATTTGGAAATACGAACGTCACGTATGCTGTAGTCATTCATTTTTTATTTTAGTTGTCCTTACTTTAGTTAGTTAGTTAGTTTGTTCAACGTGTCACATAATGCACCTGACATGTTTTGCTAATATAAACACCAATAATTTTAGTGACCCAAAAACGTCATGTAGGTCACTTAGAACATTGAAAAGATTATTACAATTGGCAGTTCATTATATAAACTCATCATAGAATTCCCAATCGATTCTAACTTCTGCAGCTAATGGGGTTTTCGATGGAATTTTAATCTCAATCGAGTTGCTTCAGTACCTAAACCCAATAATTCACAGTCGTGCACAAATGTTCCATATTTAGTAAATACACATCACTGTGCCGAAACCGAATTCATGTCAGTTTTACCAAAATAACTGGAAATTAATTCGTGTGTGTAATTTGGCATGTCAAAGACTCCATTAAATGAAATTTCCCATAAGAGACATGAAATGGCTTACTCCATAGAAAATGGTTGCCTATAATTTGAGCCTTCGAAAAAACGATCAAGCTTCAGCTCTAAAATCCACCCCTCTCCACCCTTGACGGATTAAAGCTCGTATTTGCCTCATTGCACCCGAATGGCCAGAAACTTTTCTACTTAGCCGTCGTCGCCCAAAATCGCGTAATTAAAAGTAAGCTCGGGTCCAGACGCCATTGAAATAATCCGGGCCGAAATAAGTGACTGTGAGGGCGGATCCTTTTATTACCGAGAAGGACACGCTTCTAAGCCGTGTATTGTTGCTTTTCTGATTCTTGTTAGGCAATTCATGATGAGATTTAATTTAGTTTGCATAAAACATTGTTAACGAAGTGAAACGTAGGACTTAAAGGCAATATTTTGAAATATCATAAATTACTTCAAGGACCTTTTCGTGTTTTTGCTTTTGTTTGCTAAAAACAGCAAACACGGACTAGAATATTAATCCCCTAAGCAGCTTGCTATACAAGCATCTGAAGCATCTAGGAGTTTAGCTCACTCTCCTGGAGGATACTCTCGAAAAATATAGAAGCGGTTGTTATAAATAAATTTAACGATGTGCTTAGTTCACAGGGAACTGTTTATAACTGCACAAAGTAGTTTTCCTCTTATACTATATAGCGGGGCAGGAGCCTTGGGCCATGAGCCAGAACTAGCATAGCTGCTGCACTACTCTTGGCGGCACATGGAACGTGTTTTAATTAAGTACGGAAGCGGTGATGTATGGATGTGAATAGGTGTGCACCGTGCACAAATATAAACACAAATAACATCCTGCAACTCTAATAATGGGATGTGAATAACTGCGGAATTTGATATTGGTCCTAACATGCCGCCGGTGCTGGAGCTTACAATATTTTCAGATATATATGAGATTATCTTGTGATAATATTGGATTGGAATTTCTGGAATTTTGCAGGTGGTGCTCATGACTTGTTTTATGGACGGGGATTGTAAACTTACAGAAATAATTATTTTCTAAAATTCATACCAAAACCAGACTAAAATCCATATTGTAAATTTTGATGTACGTAAAGCCCAGTACCCACTTGTTGCAAACCAGCGTATAGTATCCCTGCACCGTTTCAATTGTTGATTGATCCGAAAAAAAGGGACCCAAATTTTTCGAGTATTATCACTGCGTTCCGAATCACCCGGCCTGTACCATTATTGATGCGGGAGCGCGATACGGTTATCTGTTTAGTGTCTGATTTCAAGTAACGATGAGAACACAGCAGCATGTGGCAACAGCAGGGTATATTTTCATTAATTACGTGTTATCAAAAAAAAAAAATTTTTAAAAATAATTTTTTAAATTTGCATGTGCGCACGTTATTATCAAAGATCACTAAACAGTAGAGGAAGATGCAACTTCAACAAGCCAACGGGATGCGCGCATGCCCGTCTACACTACCTCCTAAAGCGTATATAGTATAATTCCTTTGATGTGACGAAGAAAAGCCGCTAAATGGGAGATCGGGTTCGTATTGAATCTTTTCGCACATTTTAAAACGGAGCATTGCAATTTTTTTAGAAAAAAATTTAAAGAACGGCGATACGGAACGCTGTTTTGCAGCAAGTGGGTACCGGGTTTTAACGACTTGCTTCAATAGTTCATTTTTTAACATTTAAGACGACGAAACGAACGAAATATTTAAATGGCACAAGACTTAAAAATATACAAAAGCCCTATGCAAAAGCCCTGATCGACACTCTCATTACCATGCTATAATATACACTTTAACTTATCTGTTCTAGCTTTCTGTGGTACAAAAGATTCCAAACTTATAAAAATTTTGCTAGGCTAGTTGGTGTTGCAACAAAACCTCTCTAGAGAGAAGCATATGCCGATCGCGTTCACGCATAAAGCTATAAGGGAAGCGATTTCGTAATTTAAACCGTAGAAGTCCCCTGGAACAGACGGTATACATACATATATGTATATTCTGCTGCAGGAGGGCTGCAAACCAATCACTGCCTTACTTTGTAAAATATTTAAGGTCTCCTTCGCACCTGGTTGTATACTTTTTCGTCTTTCGCCATAAAGACTATAAAAAAATAGTCGACAAAGAGATAAGAAATACTTAACCACACTACTCTTCTTTAACACGCGTACCAGAAGGGGAAGTCTGAGAAGTCCACCTAGAGCTCCCTAAACTAGAGGAGGCAGTGTTACAAAAGCTTCTCTCGCCGCTTTTCTCGATATAGAGGGAGCCTTCGACAACACATCTTTTGACATTATTGCAAGGACTCTAAAATGACAAGGAATCTAAAACGACAAGGACTTCAAAACGACAAGGACTACTTTTTGAAACTGAACCGACTCTATGCTGAGAACTCGAAGATTATCGGTGACCCATCCTAAGAAGTCTTTAGAGGGGACTATAGCAAAAGAATGTCCTCAAGAAGGAATATCTCCTCTCCTGTGATACGTTGTCGTGAGTAAACTCCTAAAGGTATTCGGTTCTTAAAGCTTGTTCAGGTAGGTAGCAGCACGTCAAAGCGCATGCAACACGCAATTGACCTGTTCTCCAGCTAGGGCAGTTCCGGGTAAAGCGGAGCTTGTAGGTTCACACCCGGTGTACAATCAAAAATCACGTTCTACATACTATTATAGTAAAGCCTATGATATCACATGGAGTATTAGTGTTGGTGCATAGAACAAAACATAATAGCTTTGCTACAACATTCCAAGGATGGCCTACCTTTCCATCACCCGGGCCTAATCGTAAATCGCCAACGCGCTAGACACTCTGCTAAATTCGGTATCACTGGGTCTTGAAGTAAAAAAATCCACTATTAACCCTGCACTAAAGCTGAGACCGATTGGCCCCCTGGACGATGGTCTTCAGCAGGGATATTCTACAATTATCATCGTGTTAGAGGACATGCTAGGAGCAGGAATGCTGTATGCATGCGAGTATGCCAAAGTATAAATCTCCCTCTATTTCATACAAGAGAGTCTATCGTGGGTAAACCTAATGGGAACTTGTATTGTACGCGGATGGCAAGTAGAAGACCATTCGCTGTGTGGCGTTATTCCAAATTCAAAATGGCGGCCAACACAACATGGCGGTTTACCTTTTTGTTTACAATGCCCTCGGTATGACTAGCGGGTATGACGCCACACAGCTATAATTGTATTCTACTTGTCATATCGTTTCATTTGATACCCATGTCGGGGGTCGGGGAACACAATTGCAAAATTCGGCCGCCATCTTGGAACCGCCATCTTGATTGCTTTACAAAACGATCCGGGAAGTGGGTCAAATTGAATTGATTGAGTTTTTATATAGTTAGTTACAGGTGAAGCTAATAAAAAGCCTATAAAACAATACCAATTAACGTAAATCTTCCAGCCTGCATCGAATTTATATTTCTTAGGATGTTTTAAAATGATTAAACCTAAATTCAGAGAATAGACCTGACACTCAGATAATTTGTCACCTGGTTCTTGGTCTATACTCCCTGTAGTTCGTACCGGTATGTGTGACAAACTGAGCTATACTCCGCCAACTTTGGTATTTTCGATAGCAGTTATAGTTTTTCGTAAAAATTGTAGAGTAAATGACAGTAATATATTTAGCAATTTAAGCAAATGCCATAGAAAATGGTAGCATAAATTTGGAGATGATATTTTGCCTTTGAAAACTTATTTACTCAAACGATTTTGAAGTTTTTGACAGTGGGATAATTAGACAAGGGAATTGGAGAGGAGAAATGTTCAAGTACACAAAATCTTCTTCCAATTAAGAGTCCATTTTCAGTAAATCATGCATCCTGTGCTGCCCTGTGTCTTGGAATCAGTTTTAGAGGAACGGAAACATGTAAAAAAATAACAATAGTACTTAACCCTTTCTAATTATGCACATATAATTAAAGAGTAGGCAAAATCGTACCAAGGCAATTTAGATTTGTAGAAATCATTCAATCCATTTCCACTTTTTGCGAATTTTCTACTTCATGATTTTCCTGGATAAACATATTTCTAATGGAATGAATTTTCTTCATAACGTCACTTTCTCTATCGATATATTGACAGGCAAGTTCGTTATACTTCCCATGAGAATAATCCCACAAAACACATTTTTGTAAGTTTCGCCTCCAGAAAATTTAATTTTTGTTTCCTTCTCAATATTCATTTTTTTAAAGTAGGTATATAATTTTTAACCTCACAAATATTAATTTTTATTTGACAACAAAAAAAATATTTTGAGTTCGACAATTCAGTCACCCATGATATATGAGTCAATCCACTAATCAATTCGAACTGTCAAATGTCAGATGATAGGCCAAGGGGGTCCGAGTCAAGTTTGGTGGATTGAGGGCCTCAATTGGCAGTTCGAATTAATCAATGCATTGACTCGTATATCATCCGCCTAAATAGAATCGGGTTCTATCCACTTGTGCGTATGTAGGTTCTGCGTGATCATATCATGGAAGTCCGAGGCCATTGATCACATTATAAACTCTTCGTTCATTGATTCCGATCTTGTCAATCAGCTTTGAAATTCTACGTTTTGCAAAAGTAAGACCTTTAATCAAATTTGATTACAAAAACACAGAAAGCTTTGTTTTCCTAGAAGCTTATTGACTGGCTTTGAATTAACTTCCAGAAATAAACATTTATGATATCAATCATAATTATCCCATTTTAAGAGGTAATAAACAGGCAATATAGAAACAAAATCATATTGACATTACGCTTCCTCCAAATAATGCTTTCGCCATACTCAAACAATCCAGAATGCACCGGAGAGAAAAATCAATTTGCCAGCAATCAATATCCATCCAGTCACGCCATCCAATGGCCGATGTTTTAAAATTACTATAAATCCACATTTGTATAGATAGGCTCCCCTCCCATATCCAATACACGGAAATATGTGAGTTTGCACTCACGTGTTTGCACCGATAATGACTCCATTCCATTTAATTTTCAACTGCAATTCACATATTCGTTATCTGCTCGAAAATCAGTAGTGGTAACCACCAGCATTCTAACAAGGGTTATTAAGCCCTTACCAAAGACTTACCGAATGTTCAACAAAAGTGAATACTATGCCAATAATTATGATTGTTCTGTTATTTTTATGGTTGCGGCTTGGTCGGTTGGTTTACTTTCACCATATTTGATTACGGGCCTTTTAAAATATCAGCTACGTACGAGATGCATTATCCAGAGCATATCCATTTTGTCCATTAATACATGCTAATACGATTCATCAATAAATCCGAATGATACTTAATTTGCTTTTAACGTGATTTTATGAATATTCGAATTTAATGAAGTTTTATTTTTTTTGCCACTCGTATAAGTACGTAAAGAACGTGAACGAATGATTTTTTTAATTTATAGTGATGAAATGTTTTTTTTATTAAAATTGCTTTAAGGTTTTTATAATGCGAGAATAAATGTTTATGTGTTAATTAAAAATCAACACATTGTGCGAGATGACTGTGCAACAGGTTGAAGTGTATCGCTAATAAAGGATAGAGTTAGCAAGAAAAATGATTCCTTCATAAATAGTTGGCAATAAGTTGTCACATTTTCTTCCCATTTACAAAGTACAGTAAACTTGCAAATAAGTAGCAAGCAATTCATGTTGTCATATCAAAAGGACATTTGAGTGCTACCTCAGGGCCATAAAAGTTTTTCATAAAGCATCTATCGAAATATTGAAAATTCATTTCATTTTAAAATAAGAAGGTTTGTTGGAAATATTTGCAAAAATGTCGATCTAGAGCACGACTTGATTAAGATTGAAAATATAAGCTAAGTAATGAATAGTTTCTGCAGTTATGAACAATTTACATGACCTTATTATCAAAATAATTACATGTAGATTCTGTTCTACAGCGTAAAATCTTGCGTCTCTCATTTTCAGTATCTATGGTTGATTTGATCAACATTGACTGACATTCTCGTATAATATTGGAAAAAATTAAGAAAACAATACAAAATCGAGAGATTCAACTGAAATGTTGCAACATTCATTAGCTCAGCAAGGTGGCTCCCGCAAAGAAGCAAGAAATATCCAATCAGCTTAGCCGTAGACAAAACCTTATCACGTCCAAGCAATATGCACCGTCTCAGTGAACTGAACGCTCTGAAAACTTGATCGAAACTGAGCTGGAACGATCTCACCATGCTACCAAAAGAAAAAGCGAATTGAAAAATTAACACATCCAAAAACAACCTGCGCCGGCTCCGCGAACAAACCCCTAAAGACTGTGCTGAAAGTCGTAATTCGACTGAAACGTCACTTTCTTCAACTCAAACGACTTGTCACGAAACACGACTCGACTTTCAGCACAGGGGCCTTAACTGTTGGTGTTTGGGAAGGGTCCCTAGGACGACAACAATAGGGGCAACAGGGGCCTTTAGAACATGCCCCACGAAGGCCCTTGAAGTTCACCTGCTCGCTCCCGACCGTCAAATCAAACGCATAGCCTCGTGCAGTGCCCTTATATTGACGAAATCCGGGGCCTGGCTTTCAAAACCCTACGGTTATAGCAAAGTCCTGAGCTCGCTAGGTATGGTCGCTACAACCACAACCTACCTTCACACTAGTCGAAGTCGAAATACCCTCAAGAAGGAAGTGGAGAAAGCCAAGACGACCTGAGATATATGGAGCCTGTCAGAGGCCGACGACGGTGCGGGGATTATGATTATCCAAAGATGGTCTTCTTTTTTCTGAATAATTATTTAGAGAACTTTAAACGAATTATTATGCTGGTTCAAAGGCACTCACTTTGCAACAGTCAGCGAGATTCTTATTGAAAAATCTATCCTTGCAAGTGAGTTTCACATTGTTTTTCGTACAGCAACCAGCAATCATGTTTATACAGGGTGTTTTGCACTAAGTGGCTAATCCGTTAGGGGTGATTCCTGGATGTATTTGGAGAAAAAATTGTTCTAGAGAATGGGGCTATCGGCCCTATCCACTGAGATACAGGGTGTTTAAGAAAAGACGTTTGGACAATTTTTTAATTTACTTAAACATCAATTACTCCTCAAATATTTATCGTAGAGTAAGGTAATTAGGCTCATTCATTCAAATATTCATTCCTTAATTTGATATCAACACCATAAGCCTGTGTCACTCTGTTTAGAAAATATGTTACTTCAAGGTCAAACATTTTTTTTTGAACTAAAATTTCAACTAAAACCACCTTTTTCTCCAAAAAATACGTAGTTAACCCATAATTTTTTTTCCAAAATTATAAAGCTTGGAGAATTTCCTTCGAATAATGCCCCAACAATTTTTATGCTAGGGCCTTTACTTTTGAAGTTATAGCCAATTTTGATACTAAAAAATGAGCCACTTACGTTGCTCTACGATAAATATTTGAGGAGTAATTGATGTTTAAGTAAATTAAAAAATTGTCCAAACGTCTTTTCTTAAACACCCTGTATCTCAGTGGATAGGGTCGATAGCCCCATTCTCTAGGACAATTTTTTTCTTCAAATACGTCCAGGAATCACCCCGTAACGGATTAGACACTTAGTGGAAAACACCCTGTATACTAAAAAATACTATTTTGTTAGTTTTTTATTGCTCGTATTCGAGTCTTTCGCAGGATATGTTCAAAATATGTCTTTTCCCTTAACGCATCTAGACAACAAACCTTCTTAAGTTGAGTAGCGGACGGAGTAGTAAGGCATCTTGTCGGCGTAACCGGTTAATAATAGGACACCAAAGTTCCTTTCCGACGAGGCTGTCTCCTGTCTCCTGTCGCTGTCTGCCGACGCACAGTGGGGCAAATAGCACATTTTTTGGACAAACGACAATTCCCAAGCTTGGACTTAATGAAACTTAAAACTTTTTTTTTAAACTATTCGTTATAAAATTGCCTTTAATTCTATCGAGCCCGAATTTTGAAATTTCAAAATTAAAGATGGCTAATCCAATATGGCGGACATAAATTTTGTAAGTAAATTAAAATTTTAGCAAAAGATTCTTGAAAATTATGAAAAATTGTTACTTGGGTGTTCTTTTGGAACCCAAAAATTAATTAATAATAATTAATTTCAATAATTTTAAATAATCTTTTGATAAAATTTTAATTTACTTACAAAATTTATGTCCGCCATATTGGATTAGCCATCTTTAATTTTGAAATTTCAAAATTCGGGCTCGATAGAATTAAAGGCAATTTTATAACGAATAGTTTAAAAAAAATTTTTTTAAGTTTCATTAACTCCAGGCTTGGGAATTGTCGTTTGTCCAAAAAATGTGCTATTTGCCCCACTGTGCAACGGTTGTGTCTCTGGCTCAGCCGGCTGCGATTAAGGATACTGAACTTGTGAAACCTAAGCCCCGTTACAAAAATTTTTGTTTTGATTTTTGTTCAGTGAGCTTTGTGCAGTTCACACCAAACTCTTACAACATCCAAAAGATTAAACGCATGGCCCGTTGCCTCAGCACCTCCTCCCTATTCCTTCCCTCGACCAAGCTTACTACTAGACATTGACGAGTACTACATGACAGACTGCTCGTACAAAAAGTAACTCCTAAGCTTGGACTTTCACATAAAAAAGTCGGCTACAAACATTATGGGGTAGGAAATTTCCCAAAAATCCTGATCATTACCGAATTTGTCAGAAGGGCACGCCTTTTCTCAACAGATTAGTTCGTTTTTACAGGCCTTAAGAGTTAAAGCCGTATCCTGTTCTATTGCTCAAATCAGCGTTCTGTTGTAGAAGTATTGAATAGGTGCACAGCGTCAGCGACATCAAAAACAGCCGGCACACAAAATATGATGAAGAAGAAAGATGCGCCCGGGCCGCCGTCAGTTTTTGACTTCTCTCATCTGGCGCCGGCTGTTTTTGAAAATAAAAATGGCGTCGAATGAATGCTGTAAGAAAAAATGAATATTTTAAAACATAAATTTTATTAAACAGAGACAATTTTTATCATTTTAATTATTTTTACATCAAAAGTAAATGTCTAATGATGATAAATGTACAAGGATTTTTTTTTCGTACGCCTCTATTAATAAATATCTTCACTTTTATAAACATCAGTGAGAATTTTACAAATTATAACTTCTGGTCAAATTTTCTATGAGAAAAAAAACAAAAATTAAAAAACTAATGGCTTCCCTAGAAAGCTTAGAGTCTCCTCTTTAAAATGCCTTTCTTATTTTTAATTTTGGGCACATTTCAGGCAAAAATACTTTAGTTTTTCCCCGAAAACCTCGCTAGAATATTTAAATTCAGCTTTTTGGCGCGCTTAGATTTTTCGAATTTGCTTCTTATTTTTAATAATTTTTTATAATATTAAAATTTTTTTTTTTAAAATAAGTTATAATATAAATTTTAGTAAAATTTTCCGCTCTTTCACGTTTTTCGAATTTTTTTTTATTTTTCGATATATAACGCAAAAACCAAATTTTCGAATTTGTTTTCGATATTGTGAGCTTAGCATACACTTTAGCGCAGCAAAGATTCTAGATCGTTTTCTACATCCAAAAAAGTACCTTAGTCCCAATTTTCAGGGAGATCACATATTGTGCGCGGTCCAAGTCTCTGACAACTGGGCTAAAAGTCATTTCTCAAAGTTGCTTGTGACTATGAAGTTTTAATCCCAAGTCGAAGGTCATTCTAAACTCTCCGTATGTCGGAAACTTGGAATCAAAGAAAATTCAGTGTTCTCGGTACGAGTTCTTAAGTATGTTTTCGATAGTAAAGACACGTCCGCTTAATTTTCCGAAGTTTTCTTCCACATATCTCGTGCTAATAACACGTATTATCATTGTTTTGTGTTCTGCATCAAGTTGACTTGGATCAGTTGCGGCCTTATCTTGGTTCACGTTGGTTGTGTGTTCTCGAACGAAGATTTCTTAAGGTGCTCTTACACGATCTAGACCGAGAGCCGACCGCTGAAAAACCTAGGTTATCGGCAAGAAGAAAACAAAACCTATTGGAAGTAACATTAGAGATAGGAGAATACTTTAGGCGTGGTGTGCCTAATCTAAAGTGTGGCCTAAGGTGAGAAATTAGGTAATATTAGTGGTGGTTTTTTAGTCCAAACCTATGTTAACGACAAGAAGGATAATTTTGTTTTTAAATTGAAGTACACACCTAGTAATTACTAAAACGCATGGTGTGCCGCGCACTGGCTGTGGCCTAACCCCTGGCAGACCAGAATTTATACAATTTTTTTGTATGAAAAATGATTAAAATCGCGATATCTCCCGAACGGTCACTCGTAGAGAAAAAAGTGAAAAGTGCTTTTTTGTAGAGAATAACAATATCTATATTTCTTGCATTGGCTATTTTGGAATAGCACTTACCGTTTACGAAGTATTTGCGAAAAACCATTTTTGCGACTTTTGACCTTGAATAACTTTTTTGGGCCAATGTTTTTTTAAATTGAAATTTTAACCTTATATTTACTAAAACTCATGGTGTGCCGCGCCCTGTCTGTGGCCTAACCTGGTCTGCCAGGCTTTTTATATATGTATGTATTTTTTTGTATGGAAAATTATTAAAATCGCGATATCTCCCGAACGGTCACTCGTAGAGGAAAAAGTGTAAAGGGCTTTTTTGTTCAATCTTTTTGTGCAAGTCTACTTCAGCGTGGGTGTAAGATTTTTTGCGCAAGCATGATGATGGAACACCAGCTTGAAAATTGGTCGAATTTTCATCTGCATGTTTGAACAAATCTCACTTGAAAACAAAAGTGTGAGTGCGAGCGAGCGCGTCGTCACTCTCCGAACACATTATTTAAGGATAAACTGCGCACACCCCGTTTTAAACCAATTATTATGTTGCCGTCTCGCACTTCGAATTTTTTGACGAAAAGTTGATATTTGACTCATAAGCAATGTGCCCTCATTTGCTTAAAAATCGTTTCTCGATATTTTGAAATATAAAAAAAAGCCTGATTTTTAGGAAAAAAAATAAAATGTATATTAAATATTTTGATATTTGATGCATTTTAAAATCGATATGGGTTTCTTATGGGTTTATAGAATATATACATATGTGTGTGTTTGTATGTGCAAATAAAATTACTAATAAAATGTAATTATTTTTAGATTTGAAGGAAAGCTAATTCTCTTAGTATTTTCACGTAATTCACCCACACACGTTTATTTATGCACGCATGCATTAAAATTATTATTTGGCACATACAAACAAACACATATGTATATACTCCATGAAATTAAAATAAAGTTTACTGCGAGACGCTTATCAAACTGAGACCTGCCACCAAAAATCGATGGTACGGGAGATTGATGTCCGGAATAGTCCTCCATGGTAACACGGGTCCTCACATCGCTACTCGAATTAAGAATAAAATTCAAGATTTTGGTTGTGATTTTTTGATCATCCCGATCTTGCACCTAGCGACAATTTCCTTTTATTGGACTTCAAACAGTGGCTTTCTAGACAACCGTTGAAGACGAGCAGAAGATTCGTCCGTTTTCAACTAGTTTAATTCCTAGGCTGCAACCTTTATGCAGAAAGGGATTAAAGAATTTGGTGTAGCATTACCAAAAGTGCCTCGAAGTCAATGGCGATTGTATATAGAAGTGCTTACGATTGAAGTAAGAAAACCACGAATAATATTTTTTTCTGACAAACACTTTTTAAGGAGCAAACGGCCCTTTTTTCGAATATGCCTTATTAGTCCAATAAATAGGTACTTTTTCTTTGCGAAAAATACCGTACGCGATTTTTTTACCGAATGATTTTATATATTTTTATAAGCTTAAATTCAAAATGGCGTCATCCCCACCCTCTTGCTAAACTTACAGTGAAGGGAAACGCGTTTAATTCTATATCTCAGAAACTATTAATTTTACGACAAAAATGTATATAATCTTTTTTGTAGATAAATAAGTGATTTAACTTTTTTGTTTGGAATTTTTTTTTGTAAGGTCAATATCTACGCAGAAATAGTGCTTCCAACTTCGTATATCACTTTCTTTGCACTATATTTCGTTAATGGTTAATTCTACATGAAAAAGTCCTTCGCAAGACTTATAGAACACATGATTATCTATAATTTTTGTTATGATCATTTTTTACTTAGGGCTAATATTGCACGAGTTATTGCGCTTTAAGTGTGGAAAAATGTAAATTCAAAAGCAGTTTTTTGCCAATATCTTTTTAATTACACGTTTTATTGCAAAACTGATTACCCTACCCTCCCGTACGGCCTTTTTGTCACTGTTCGTGATACACCCTGTATATAAAACATCAAAAACTTTCAATTATCTGAGAGAGAAATAACTGTTTCAATATATTAAAATCAGACATTCAATGTGCCCTAAACTATATAATAATAGCACACGATATCCCTGCATGACAGGATAAAACGATGTGCAAGAAACTTAACTTAAAGTGAATTTTCTAATTTACATGACAAAGAACCACCAAGTGACATCAAATACCACCAAAGGCAGTACAAAGGGTTTATCGAGAAAATTTCCTGAGTTATGATGTTAGAAGGAACATTTCACTCCCGGACAAAAGAAGTCTCACATAAGCCACTAAATAAGGTGCTGTAAATTATTAACATCCTTCCCTGGAGCATAGTGTAAAAGTGCATCGAAGAAGGATAATATTCTCCAGGAGAATATCATGAGTATGCAGAAGTTGCTTATGCTTACTATGATGATCTTTAAGAGGACTACGAGCCGGGTGGTTACAATAAGCCACCTTCAGTACACATCATAACTCCTTTGAAGTTTGTACAAGGAATTCTAGATATATGCAAATGTGTGTATGCATATATGGAAGGAAATTTGAATCTCGCTAATCGATATTCGCCTGTATCTTAAACAGCCTGTAAAACAAGGGCTTTTTCATGTTAAGGGATGCAATTACGAAAATTGTGACTCTTCTTGATATTCAACATGCTTGAATGAGAATATTTTGTTACAATTGTTATATGTATATTTTTTTTTATTATTAAAGAGTAGAACAACTGAAAGAGTCATTTTGTACGTGCCATGTCCTATTCAGATTCCATATAATACTGGAGTGAACTCGTGCAGTGACACATATACAATACACATTTTCCATTCCCTTTCATAATCAGAGGAAGTTGATATGAAGTGAATGGTGACGTTAAAGGCTTCCTGCTTATTTTTATGCTAACGAGCTTATTAAAAAGCATTTTCGAGTTTCTGCGAAAAGTTCTTATCGTTGAACAATAAATTAAATTCTATAGAAATGTATTTATAGAATGTGTCGTGTATATTTCATTTTCATAATTAATGATTTATACTGGAACACGAAAGATGGCAGTCAGACACCTAAAATAGGTGTGAGATTTTCATAAGTTTTGACTTGAATAAGGTAAAAGTGAAAGTGGAAAATAAGCAGGAATGTAAGTATGCAAGAATGGTGTGATGTGAGGTGTTGATTCAAAGAAAAAGGAATGTAAATGTAAGGAAATAGCAGTGAACCATTATTATTAAAGACCTTGTTTAGTAATTAAAAATAATTTTGATACTAGCGTTCCTTCGTTGTACCTAGCTTTCATATATCTTCTAAAAAGTCATCCATCCATCTTTTAATTGGTCGTCTTACACTTCTTTGTCCTGTTGGTTTACCATTGAAAATCCTGGTTAAAGCTTTTCATGCAGAAGTTCGTGTAGACCTATTACTAGGAATTGGTGTACGTGTGTAGTTAAATAATTCTTTAGAAAATTTAAGAGATGGCGTTCGTACTATTGAAAATGGTTTGTTCTCAGTAAGTGTCACCTGTCACCACAATACTGCTGGTAAAATTTAAGCTAATTTACGTGAATTCTTTTTCACAGACGATTGAAGCAACAAGCTTTTATCTATTTAGAAAAATGGAAAAAATTAGTATCGTCCGCTGATTAAACACCAGAAGATATCAAAGCCGAGTTGGATGAAGTTCATGGCAAATCTGTCCTTATGCTTGCGACTACTTACATTTAGATACTTGAGCTTAAACGTGGCGGTACATCCGTATGTTGAAGTTCGTTAGAAATGTCCAGAGTAGGTAAATGGGCACTTGGGCGTGAGAACTAGGTCATTTACGTGAAAGTTTTAATAAAAAGTATAATGCATATATATTTTATACAATAAAATAGGGAAACGAATTTGTGTGTTTTGTATAATTTTTTTATAAAACATCTCTTTAAATACATAAACTTAACCTTCAAAAAGGAAAAGCCATCTATTGTTGAGAACTTACCTAATGAATTGAAAAACCTGGTGGAAGTTTTATGCGCAACTGCCAAAAACAAAAACAAGGGTAGTTTGCGAGTAGGTAGCAGCAGTTTTGAGTACTTTACCAATCTCAATAGATCGCAGTTTATAAATTTTTGCGAAATGTTTAAAAAAACGAAATATCCAACGAAAACATGTTTCACAAAATGCATTTCTGCCCCAAATAATTTTAAGCCGTGTTTCCCCCTTTTTAAAAGTTAATTTATCCAATTGTTTCCATAATAATTTCGCCAACCTCATAATAGCTGAATTATTGAATCCTACTGAAATTATTTATTAAAAACTGATCGATAAGCCTCTCAATTGAGGCCAGTTCCACTCACCACCACCAACCAACCAACGCATGGTGCGATAAAAATGTATCCTTAACGAAAACATGAATCCTACGAGCTTATAAAAAAAATTTCCATTTAATATTTATGAGCTTTGCACACATTTCATTAAATTTCGCTCCCAATAAAGATTTATGATATCAAATTTTTTTTTATTTCATTCCTTCCTTATTGAACGATGAAGAGTTGATGCCGTGATAATAGTGTCATTGAAAGGATTACTTACAGTGCAGAGGTTAATTGCTGGACACTCACTGCTAAGCGACAAGTTATTGGATATGAACGGTCGTAGTTGTCCTCTTCAGGATGTGCAAGCTGTCTGGACTGTGCTGTGCTGTGGCTTTTTAGATGATGGTAGCGCAATTCGATCGGAAATTCCAGAAAGTCCTTTTGGTTCCTGGAACTTCATCTTTTTTTGTGGCTAATTAATTTCATATCACATCTGGCAGCGACGGACGTGCGGTTCACGTATCTAAGCAGAAAAGTGATAAATGATGATTCCAGCAGCTTCAGATGAAAGCTTTGCGGGATAGTTTTCTTTGCCATTGGTTTCATTCATTTTTAGATTACAGCACAGCATGAGCCGCGCTGCTTTGTCTATTCATAAAAATTTAGTTTTTATTTATTTTCTTTTTTTAAGAATTAAATTTCAATAAAAACGACTCTTTTCGCTTTATAGTTCTAGAACATCTTGTATCATTTATAATTTTGATCTGTTCATGTCTCTACAGAGTTTAAAATGTGGCTGAAGTAGTGAAGTGAATAAAATTTACAACTCCATTACTTAATTTCCGGTAGGTGCTGTTACATCAAATACTAAACTTTTTCTGTCGACTGCTGTTTTTCAAATAATTTAGACCACGGCCGTTGTACCTGGTAGCAATACAAGGTAATTAAATACGTTTTATGTACTATGACAATGGCCATTCTTGCCACCGTTTATGGCCACTTTCTTGTAGCTATTGCCAATGGCGGATTTAAGTTCGACTCCGCTCTAGGCCCCGTCCGATATGGCGCCTCTTCTGCTTTGTAGTATTATAGTAGTCCAGTTGTTAGGGGTTTTGA
This sequence comes from Thereva nobilitata, assembly GCA_963855945.1. Classification (NCBI taxonomy): domain Eukaryota; kingdom Metazoa; phylum Arthropoda; class Insecta; order Diptera; family Therevidae; genus Thereva; species Thereva nobilitata. The sequence goes on from OY979696.1 coordinate 38,246,575, forward strand.
CCTCTAACAATATGTTAACTCACTCATTCTAAAAAAATAGTTTTTTGTCAGTATAATATGTTAAAAGAAAGTTTCGGAGAATTGGTTGTACACTACCCCCAAAAACCACCCCCTAAAAACAAAAAAATCCGTTTTTGGCTAATATCTCTTAAACGGCAAGCCTTATCAGAAAACAGTATTCACAAAATCCAACACAGGATTTATGGAACGTCTGATGACCTATACAAGTTGCGAATGAGGGGATATGAGTATTTTAAATCTTAAAAAAGGCGATATCTCATGAATGGAAATTCGTACTGGAAAATGTATAATATCCTTTTTTGTAGATAATCGCATAATCTACAAACTTTGTGAACACTATTTTCTGATAAGACTTGCCGTTTAAGAGATATTAGCCAAAATCGGAATTTTTTGTTTTTAGGGGGTGGTTTTGGGGGTAGCGTACAACCAATTCTCCGAAACTTTTTTGTAACCCATTCTACTCACTAAACACTATTTTATAAAAAAAAAATCAGTGAGTTAACATTTTGTTAGAGGTTTTCATTCAAATTTTGCTCTGACGACTGGTTTATAGTAAAACCTCCAAATTTAATATTATAAGCTTTATTAATTTAGATATAATAATAAATTCTAAAAATTAAACAATAAATAAATTGTTTAAGACTTATCACATATTTTTTGTTTGTTTTGGGGCAAGGATGGTGAAACCATCGAAAGGCACTGCATGGAAACTCGAGTTTTTGCACACAGGCGTGTGAGACTTGAACCCACTAAAACACCAACCTTGTTTTAAATGATTATAACTCGTCAGAAGCACCAACCAATAATTTTATGCTAACGTTGATCTGCGAAAGTTTAGAGCTCTTCGGTAGAAGTGCTGCAAAAATGTCACTCTATTTCAAGAGGTTTTTCTTTCAAGCCTCCTAGTGGTACCTACTAGGAGAATATATCAGGTAGCGGGCTATAACCTTAACATGATCTAGGAGTCGAGCTTAAAAGCCGATTTACATCCCAAGCGCAAAGTGGAAACTTTCGTGCAACAGAGAAACATACATATTTCTGTTGACAATTTGATTATATATGTAGAATCTTATTTTGTGTCGGCAATTTAGATTGTTTAGCTAAGAACCAAAACATATCCCTATATTTTATCTCTAGTTAATTTTTTCTTCTTTTTGACGTACTCTTCTACTCCTAAAAAAACAAAAACAAAATTAACAGAACGAACAAAACTAACCGAATTTTCTGGTGGAATAAAAACAAACGTGTCCTACGAAAACGTTCCCAAATGTGTTTTTTATGAAGACGCGCCCTCTCTTGTGAGTGCAGTTAAATTCAGAGTTTACAAATCAAAACGTATAGAAAGAGTATAGACAGTGGCGTATTTTAAGATTTCGTGCCCTGGGCCTATAAGATTTGCCGCCCCATAAATTAGGCCATACAAAAGAATAATCACCATTTATTAAATGTTTAGTTTTTAAACGACAAATGTTCTTCGCTTATCCGGAAACGTAGGTAATTTTTTATTCTTTTTAATATAGAAAATAAAAGTTATACACTGCGGTTGCAAGACATTTTCCCAGGCTCAAGTAACCAATACCTCCTGAGATACGTAATGCTATTTCTCAATATGGAAATGCTTCCTTCAAATTCTTGTGGTTAAGCGATAGGTGTACTTTCTTCACTGCAAATCCAAGTGTTTAGCAGGTGTTTGGAAATAAAATACTCTAGTGTTTTCTTTCTAAATGATAAAGCGTTTTAATGGTGGACAGTGTTTACTTTTAAAACAACAGAAGCGGTTAATGCACAAAATGTAAACGCTAAAGAGTTTTATTCTTCAACACATAAAGCGTTTAAGAGAAGTTAAACGCGTAAGGTGTTTACCAAAAAATTCTAACCTAAGCACAAGTGTTTAAAAGTAAAACACTTATTCGCCAATTAAACACTTGCGAAGGTAAACACTTAGTTATGATAAAACACATATGGGGAACTAAACGCTCTAGCCTTTTATTTTTAAACGGTAAAGTGTTTAGGGTTGGGAAGTGTCTTTCTAAAAATGAAATCCTGGGTGATCCCTTTAGAGGTACTTTTTTCAGAAATAAAAAAAATAAAAACATTTAATTTTATCGGGTAATTTTTATTATCATACAAAAAACCTAGAATTTTAGGAAACAAGGAAGTTATTGCATTTTGACATTAAGCTTTATGAAAAAACCAAAAAAATCACTCAATTAACAATACTTACACTATAATGCTTGAAAATAAGCTTCTATAAAAATTAAATTTATTTTGAATTTATCACATGAAATGAATAGGTTTCAACATGCTACAGGCCAAATTATAGCTCAAACTATGTATTTGTTAATTAACAATTGGCCAAAATACAAAAAGTTTTAGATTTCGAGCTCATGTTAACAAAAATGAACTTTATTTTTTTTAAATTAAATATCCCAAAAATCTTTACGAGATTTGATAAACAATTTTAAATTATTTTTTCAAAATGGCCAAAAAATGCTGCTGTTATTTGAGTAATAAACAAAAGGAAAAAAAAGTAACCAAAATTACATATAAAATTATTTTAGAATATACCTATTCTTCATTTTTTGGCCTTTTTTACTTCACTTGTTGTTTTCATTTATTTAACTTAGTTTATCTTGAAAGTTTTACGCCTTTGTTGACAGGTATTATTTTTAATATGAAAATAAAACCATAAAGCTGCTTAAATATTACGAATTTAAAATTATCAGTATCACTGCATTCTGAGGTTTGAGAAGTGTTTTATTTCAAAACGCTTAAAACTTTTTATTTTAACGTCTCCCATTTGATTAACATTGTCGACACTATTAAAACACTTAAATGTTAATCAAATGGGTGACGTCAAAATAAAACGTTTTAAGCGTTTTGAAATAAAACACTTTCAAAAGCTGAGATTTGCAGTGATAAGACGAGAAAAAATATGAGCGACCCATATTTCACGCAGTTATGCTAATGCCAGCCAAGGGTACCATTTAGCATATTCAGTAAAGCGCATCTCGTCCTATCACGGAAGTCAAGCAATATTGGAAGTGGTTTGTACTTAGTCGGGGACCGCTTGGAAAAACGGCACTCGGGTTGGATTTTTTTTTTGTTTTTTGTTTTTTTTTTATTTTTTATTTTTTTTTTCACTTTTTGCAATGATAGTATTATGTTTTAATATAATATTGATTAATAGTTCTATCAACAAAATGTTTATTATTCATAACCAAAAACACGCTACAGACGTTTACTAAGTAAACACTTAAGTGTTTACCCATTAAACGCCGCTAAGTGTTTAAAATTCGTCTACAACGGTTTAAACGCTTTAAGTGTTTAGAAAGTAAATACTTGAGTTTACAGTGTTTAAACCCTTTTTTTTAAGGTGACGCCAAGAACTGTTTTAAAAGAACACATTCTTCTTGCAGATCATCCGCAAGATCAAGGGCATAATTTTTGGAGTTTTATGGAGTTAGCTCTAACTTCCCCATCAGGCATTGTATCCAATTTGCATAAGAATACAAAATTGTCAGTTACTGCGTCATATGAAGATTTTTGCCTCCAGAACTCGTTCAACACTTGGTAGCATATAGGGAAAAATGTATTAATCTTTTGGTCACAAATGGTCGCCTTTTGGTCCTTTCAACAATACACCCTAACAACACTCATGGTAACGCCCCTTTTTATAGCTTCAAGAGCCCCTATTATTTCGTTCCAATTTTTGTTAAGGCTGGCAGAGGTATCGTCCCTAGCTGACCATCGCGTATATCAAAAATTTTCCACAGGCTTAGCTCAAAATGATTGTAGTAATTTTGTACGTTCCGTTGATGCTGAACAAAAGACGTATAAATTTTGCACCAACCCAAAAAGTAATTTTTCCCTCAGTGTATTAAGTACCTAACGATTTAAAGGCTTCCAAAGCTGACTATTCAAGCCGTCGCGCGCAGCATACCGCCCCGGACCATGGCCCTAGGGTAATTACACCACTCAGTATAGATCAATCTGTTGTTGATTATAAAGGTCATTTTTTTAAGGTCGTTTTTTTAATTTGCAAAAAAGTTGACCAACCCAACCCGGTTTTGGTCGTTTGGTTGTTTTTTTGTTTTTTTTGGTTGGGTCAATTTTGTTTTTTAAACAGCAAGCGCTTTGGGGGTGGGAAGGTCATGACCGCCGTGACCCCCTTGAATCTCCTTGAATAATACTATCTTGTGGCCCAGCCCCTTTCATTTCTCCAGTGGAGAATACGCCTTGTCTTGTTTTATTCTAAATACATAGTCTGTTTTTTATATACGATGAGAGTATGTTTACAAACTGTCTGGAAAACACCTGACTCATTTTATATGTTAGGCCTTCAAACCATACCTTATCAAATGATTGAGCTGCATCTAGGAATATTGCGTAGGATATCTTCTTCTCTTCTAGCGCTTTTCCGATGCTAGCTGTTATTCTGATTCTGATTTGTTTTAAACCAAAAATTGGTTATTTGGAATCGACTCTTTATTTACTATAGCAATTTTTCAAAAAAATTTGACATTCTTGGTAGTAATGAAATTGGTCTGTAAGATTTTCTTTCATTTGTAGGCTTCCCTGGTTTTGGTATCCGCTAATTTCCAAACATTAGGTTCATATTCATACCTTAGTGTAATCGCCGAATTTATGATAGTTAACATTGATATTGCTTTTTTCGGGAGTTGTTTTAAACTTTGTAGTGCTGCACTTATCACATATCAAATAAAATTTTTCTTGCTTAAGCTTGGGCGAAAACATCAATTATATCTTCATAATAAATTTTTTGCACCAATTTTGCTCCGATAGGATAGACAATAATACAAGTTGGGATTGTCTTGGCCAATACTTGCACGCAAATAGCTTTTCACTCTTTTTAGAGTAGAAAAGGATCTTTCGCCAGAACAGCAAACAGGAGCAAAACTAAGTTAAATCTATTTTTAAAATTTCAATGGTTCTTTAAATTTTGCAGCCTTTAAAATTTTGCCGCTCCTAAAACTTTGACGACCTAAGCCCTAACCTCACGGGCCTAAGCGTAAAACCATCACTGGCCTATTGCGTCATTGGAATTTTATATGGGTAAAAACGCAAGTCCTCTTGAGAATATTTAACGGAGACATTCCCAAATCTTGTGTAGTTAGTTGTGCTACATACAATCTGCCTTACTATATCACTATTTTCTGGCTTACGTTGGCTACGTTGGCTGCGTTGTCGCTTAGACTGTGTTATCTCCCAGTGTATGCAAATTTTCAAAATTATTCTTTATGGCTGACTTATTTGGCACATGATTAACACATAAAAAATCACGCCATTTCCTTCGCGTAGATGTAGGATTGGAATTTTTTACAGATAGTCAAGCCTCTATAAGAGCTGTAGATTCGGTGATAATGCGCTCCAAGCAAGTGGAACAATGCAAAGCAGAGCTAGATGGGCTCCCCAGAAGGCATGGTGTGACTCTCATCTGGGTTTCGGACGTAGGAGCATAAATGGCCACGAAAAAGTCGATTAACTAAGTACGCCGAAAGCATCCCTCTGGGGCTTCGAGATTGAGATGGTTAGCCTCCGCTATTTTTGACTACCACCTGCTTTTAACCAGCAAAAACTGCAGCGCCCTGCATTATATCTAGAACGACTTGGCCAGAGTTGCGGAAGTCATCAAACATTTGTGCGTTGGGGACCACGCGACGTGTACTGCGCGGAGACGAACGAAATAGAAACTCGTTCCTTTTCTGTGTGACTTCACGGCTCTAGGCAAAGCTAAGCAACGAACACTAGCTAGCTATTTTCCAGAAGTGGACTTATAAGAGATCTTCAAACCAAGCGTCTGGGCACTGATAAGCTTAATTAACTCCACATCCCCATGCCTTAACTAAACAATGGCAATCAGCAATGTTAATAGCAATTACAACAACTTGTTCCACAGTATACTTCTCAAATACGAAAGCAGTGTGAACGTCTAATGCAGAATAACAAGGATCGGAATTGAGAGCATGCAGAGCATTAATAATTACAAAATTCAATTCCATCAGCAAAGATTTCCGTGAATATATGTCAAAAGACAACTTAAAACCGATGGTAATTCCCCTTCCCACTTTGGTACATTATTTGACAAATATATTAGAACCGACAAGGACCTGAAATCACCCTTTAATCTTGTCGTACATTTTAATTTTTCAAATTGCTGCAATAATTTACGGCCATGTGTAGAGTGCAATTTGCTCCCAGTTGATTGTCGCCGTTGCAACGGCTTTACGCCACCAGCAGCGACGCCCGGGCTACAATGCTGTCTGGAGCAATCCTGGTTGGCAGGAGTGCATTTTATGTAAACATTCTCCGCGCTTAATGAAATTTCTAACTCTTTTGAGTGCCATGAATTGCTGCACTCCACCCCGTTTGGCTGGTGCAGCGCCTGCATCCAGCAATTAACATCGCAACAGAATCCACGACTTCTCACGCGTTCTGAATTAGATTTTTGCCATCCCAGATAGGAGCAGGATCCGTGAATATCCTGCGGTGTATGAACTTCGAACGTGACATTATACGTGAGAATGTAAACACGCAAGCAAACACACCTCTATACGAAGCGCGGTGTTGTTGCGCTTTGTGCTTAATTATTTGACTTGAGCAGGATAAGTGTAAACCTCACCTACTAATGTTAATGAGTATTGACAATCCCCCTCTAGCAGGCAACTCTATGCGCGTTGACGTGTAAATTTTCACATGTTTGGATTTTGGAAATTGGTTTTGAAAATTACCTCTGGCATTGGCAATATGTAATTGCTCCACGGTCCTGGTCTAGAGCCAACCCGATTTACATGCACAACATATTTTATTTCGCGTGCGAACTATAGCGGTACGGGGGTGGTTGGTGCGGGTGCCAGGTCGGTTAAGGAGAAAAACCCTCCTTGAACCAAATCAATGCCAGACGAGAACATTCGTGAGTGGATAACTTTTTGATAAAGTTAAAAACAAACATCGTTGACTACTTCCCCACTCAGATTCCCACTGACGATGAGCACTAAAAGTTGATCAAAAGTTTGTCATATTCAATCACTGCAGATGAGATTGCTGATAACTTTCCCAATGGCTTTAGTTTTCCACCAACATGTTTTTATTACACTTTTGGATATTTATCAGAAATCTGTTTGGCAACTTCTTGCCGATGTTTAGACAACTTTCTGCCATTGTTTTTCTTAAGGAGTTTCCAATTATTCTTTTATTTTTACTAGCTTATGGTATTGTAGGATTTAATATTGTTAAGCTTGTAGGAACACATCGTTAAGCAATCTTAGGTTAAATAAAAGTTGTTGAACAAGAATACAGAAATGGGTGATGATTCTTTTTGTCTGCTTCAAGAGCACTCATTTTTGCTCGTCTTATTGTAAGCTACTGATTAAAATACATTTCAAACATTTGACCTAATTTTACTTCATTCATACCCACACATTTTAACTGCAAACCCAAATTTGTGGTTTTAAAGCGCATTTCGCGTGTAAAATCGTGTAGTCACTTTTTACGCGTTTAAAGTGTGTAAATTTAAAACACTTAATGCATGTGTTTTGGACACACCAAATATGTATTACTTTGGAGCTTTTAAGTGAAGCTTTTCTACCGTCGTTTTGCGGGGAGTAAAGCTGGAAAAATCGCCACCATAAGCTTAAAATTTTTGATGTAAACTACAATGACTTGTCTCGACGGCCTTTGACTGTAAAGAGAGGTCGTGGAGCTCTCTGGTCATTGAGTATTTAAATACTGTCATAACTTTCATTTAAGTTATCCTTTCAAGTGTGTTAATTTAGTGAAGTGTGCGAAATGACACGTTAATAGGACGAAAAAAGGCCTTTGTAATGCGAAAAATACCGCACGCGATTTTTTTTACCAAATGATATTATATATTTTTATAAGCTTAAATTCAAAATGGCGTCATCCCCACCCTCTTGCTAAACTGACAGTGAAGGGAAACAAGTCTAATTATATATCTCAGAAACTATGCATTTTACGACAAATATGATAATATTTTTTGTAGATAAATAAGTTATTTAAATTTTTTGTTTAGAAATTGTTTTTGTAAAGTCAATATGTACTGAGCTATAGTGTTTCAAACTTCACATATCACTTTCTTTGCACTATATTTCGGTAATGGTTAATTCTTCATGAAAAAATCCTGCGTAAAACTTATAGAACACACGATTATCTATAATTTTTGTTATTATCATTTTTTACGTAGTGCTAATATTTCACGAGTTATAGCGCTTTAAATGTCAAAACACGTAAATTCAAAAGTAGTTTTCTGCCAATATCTTTTTAATTACAAGTTTTATTGCAAAACTGATTATAAAGTTTTTGTGAGCAATCATTGCCCATATTTTTTGTTTTAACTTTTCTCTGAGGAAAAGAGTGAAGAAATTTCTCAATTATTTGTATGAACATTTATGTGTATTGCATATGAAACGTTCGGCTCTGAATAACGGGTAAGGTATCAGTGCTAGAAAAAAATGTATAAAGTAAAATTTCTATAGAATTTTAAAATTAACATTTTTGTTGGTTTAACTTTTCGTCGTAAATGAATAGTTGACAAGATTTGTAAAAAAACCATCCTTAATAAACGTTTAAGTGTTAATAAATCCATAAAAATCATTTTTACAGAAAAAAGTTGAAACAAAAACTGTGGGCAATGAAATTGCGCACAAAAAACGTTATAACGAGATTTGCAATAAAGCTGGCAATTAAAAAGTTATTGGCAGAAAGCTACTTTTGAATTAACCTTTTTTTGACATTTAAAGCGTTATAACTCGTGAAATATTAGCCCTACGTAAAAAATGATAATAACAAAAATTATAGATAATCGTTTGTTCTATAAGTCTTACGGGGGATTTTTTCATTTAGAATTAACCATATAGTGCAAAGAAAGTGATATGTGAAGTTTGAAGCACCATAGCTCAGTACATATTGACTTTACAAAAAAACTTTCTAAATAAGAAAGTTAAATCACTTATTTATCTACAAACAAGTTTATATACATTTTTGTCGTAAAATGCATAGTTTCTGAGATATAGAATTAAACGCGTTTCCCTTCACTGTAAGTTTAGCAAGGGGTTGGGATGACGCCATTTTGAATTTAAGCTTATAAAAATATATAAAATCATTTGGTAAAAAAATCGCGTACGGTATTTTCAATTGAAATATTAGTGTAGTTTTGAACTTAGAAAATTGTTTTGCTAAAAGTCTTCATTTACCGAAATATTCTTAAGTCCAGACGTTAAAGAAATTTCTAGGTTATTTTAAAAAATAATTCAAAATGTATTGACATCGAAAACAAGCCCAATTTTCTACGAAAATAAAAATGAATTTTCTGGTAATGCATGCTGAAGTTTTATTCTGCTACTGCCAAAAATATCGGCGTCTTTTCGGCCTGTTTTCGGTGTCGATCCATCTAAGCAACAATATATCGGCGTCTTTTCGGCTTGTTTTCGGCCTCTAATAATATTTCGGTGTTTATTCGGTGTCTTTTCGGCCCCAAGTAAAAATCTGACCAGATTTTTCCCAGTCCGAAAGTGGCACTAGCCAGACTTCGGCCAGTTCAACTAGCCCAGTAAAATCTGACCAGAAACTGCCCAGTTCCTAGCCAGTGTACACTATTCAAATTTATGACTGGTCAGAACCTAGCTAGGTTTTGGCCAGTCAAATTGTTACAGTTTTTTCTATCCAAAAACTTGTCAAGATTTTTGTATGCAAAAACTGGGCTGAGATTTCATGCCAGATACTATCCATAATCTCGTCTGTCAAAGTTTGATACTGCTTGCTCTAAGACTAATTAATTTTATAATTTGTTTTTTAGAAAGAAATTGTTACTGAAATTTGAAACGATAAAGTATTTCATTTATTTATTTATTTATTACAATATTATCCCAAATTGTTTTCAAGATAAATGGAAAAAAGTGAGTGAATTTTAGAAAGACTTTTTTTAATAAAAAATTATTGTATAAACAAAATAAAAAATAAAAACAAAAGTTGTACGATGTTCGTGTTTTTTTTCTTACATTAAAATTAGTCATAATTGCAGGTCAATATCTGGCCAGTAACTGGACAGATTCTTGCCAGAAACTAGCCAGCGCCAGACTAGTTTGTCTGGCTAGCGGCTAGTCAGGAAGTGCGTGACGTTGCTAGACAGTGCCTAGTTCGTTTTCCTAGACAGAGCCTGGCCAGAGACTAGTAAAAACTGGCTAGTTCCATGCATAAAACTCGGCCAAATTTTTACTTGGGGCTTTAAATGTACTTTTAGGCTGTTTTTCGGCGTCTTTTCGGCCTTTTATTTTCACCCGGGTCTCCTTTGTAGGAATGCACTATATCGATCATGAGCGAGTTCATATTTCGACTCGCACTTGGCCGATTTTCGGGTGGCTGTGACCACAACCTTTTTTGAGAGCTGGATCCGCGCCTATAATCCTTCCGTCGTTGGACCAGCTGTTCACACGTGGGAAAACGACGTTCGACGTCTCTCGGCTCGGCTCGTGTTTCCTATGGTAGCCAGTTCCCTAACTTTTGGAAAATTCGCAAGGCTTTCAAACGATGACAAATGCCTTGTTGGGTCTCGCTCTGAATGACTCTGAAAGTTCTTGTTTCTTTTGACACGGATTTTCATCTTGCAATGTTTCCAATTCTGCGTCTTCAAATCTTTTCACCAGTCCGGACTCGAAGATAAGGAAGATGAGGGCTTCCACTTCAAACTCACCAGTTTTGCAGCGTTGAAACTAGTCGCGAACGCTCTTTCACTAATAGAAGCCTCACCATAAGATGAAGGCGAAACTTCCCGCAGATTACGCTTATTTGGCTCAAAGTTCGACATTTTCACGTAGAAAATATATATGGCGCCGATAAAAATTCACAAATGTAATGATAAGGAGTTGTTGACAGATGCCTAGCTTATCATTTGACGATGCTGATCTAAAATTTTTGACCAGCATTTTACTAGGCTGGCGCCATCTATTAGAAAACAGCGATTTTCCGTTTATCCTCCTAACGATTAGATTATTCCACAATGTAGTTGCTCCATTTATAAACGAACTTCTAGACTTCTTTGGAATAGGGTTATGTTAGGTAAACCTGTATACATCAATTCTATAATACATACCGGAAAATATAATTCTCATAAAGAATCATGTTCAGAAAACAATATACATATATGTATGTACACATTCCACACGCATGTAATGTGCTCACATATAAATATCAAAATCGATTTTCATCATGATTACTACACTCAATTTTACTATTAGTGAAAGGAAATAATGAAATACTATATCCACCTTAACACAAGTAATAAACTTCTATGCCTTCTCAAACAAAAGTAGCCCCAGCACAATCGTAAGCAACGCCGTGTAGTTTATTCACCGGTTAAGGTTGAATTTAGTAAACCGTGCGGGCTGCTTGACCATAAATGTTAATGCCACCTCGGACATTATTAATAAAATCACTTACAATCGCCTCATGTCAAGGAAAAATTACTCGCATTAAGGACACGACACTGGACCTGCCGGACCATGTGTGGCCCCGATATACAGAAGCATAAACAAAAACCCGTAACTAGGGTCGTTCCGGCTAAGCCGAAAGGGCGAATCAAATTTTACGGCTCATATTCACACTCGATTGGTAAATTGAGGCCATACATCACCTGTTCCCCTATATTACCTAGACGAATTGGTGCACCCCGGAAGCCTGCCAGGAGCTGTGCGGGCGGTGAGCCAAGTGTCAAGGGACCGTCTTATCATAAAGCATAATATATGAGCCCAGTAATGACGGCCACGTTTCATATTGGAAGCAGAAATTCTGGAGGCGCTTCTATTTGTCTGGAGGAGGTTCTGGCTAGAAGTTGGAGAGCCGTGCGAGAACATCCATAGAGCCGAGGTGTTCAGCCGAAGGAATCTCATGGTATTCGAGCAAATGCAGCCAAGCGAATAATACAAGGAGCGAGATATGAAATCTTGATAGGTTTTTACAAGATTTATGCCTCGTAAACATTTTACGCTAGCGGCTTTTGCCTAGGAATACTTTAATAAAGCCCTCATTTCATTTCCAGGTAAGTATGTCCTTACGACAGCCGGCATCTTTTAACCTGACACTTTAAAGCTTCTGCAAGGGCACTCTCCATGTCTACAAAAGGAAGAAAAAGGGTCACGAAAAGACCGCGTCGACGTCGACACTCATAATGATGACATTTTACGTTCTTACGTCCGAACGTGCTCCATAAAAGCTTTATTGGTCCATATCCGGCTAAAAGCACAAGAAAAACACATTCAAGGAAAAATCTAAATAACCACCGACGACGTACGACTTCCGTGCCGCCCTTTATAGGGCTCCTTTTTTAAATCCTTTTTTACAACTTCCAACTGAATGTGTCTTGTGGTGGATAACGTCCATAGTGAACATGGCTCCACTGCCCTTTCTCTTTCTCTTTCTGGAGTCCTGAAAACCAACGATGCCGACCGCCAAGGATAACACGAGCAAAGTTGTAACGTGAATAATGACAACCTATTTCATTTTTTCCCCGCAAGTTTTATTAATAATTTTCCATTTTTTTTAAGAGATATAAAACCGAGATTATCGCATATTTGTCGTGGTGTTAGCGCTATCTTGACGCGGAATAACTGAAACGGACAAGGACAAATTCTCATAGCTTTACGGTAAGAAAACGGTGGTCGCATATTTTATTATTGCAGAGAATTGTTGGAAAATATTTCAAGCATTTTTAATATGATAAAATTGCATGTAAAAATTTGTTATGACCGTAATTAAGAACTTGTTAATTGTTTTCGCCCAAGCTTTTAATTCGTTTAATTACCGTGCTTTTTATGAGAAGTGAAGACGATGTAAAGCTGTGGAATAAGGACGCCCCGTAACTCCCATGAAAATATTTGTGAAAATTCATTTTTATCCAGAGGAAGGAGTTCTCAACGGGATAATAGTTCACGGGGATTTAACAAAATTTCCATGCACATTTCTTCAGTTTCTGAGCTAAATACAGAAAAATGCATGCCAATAAAAATATTCCTTAAAACTATTTACATGCATTTAGTTCGATATAATATTATTTATAAGAGAACCTGAATGAGCAAGCAGCTGAAGTCACTAATAACGACGAACATTATAGAACACAGAGTCAAAAATACGGGTCGAGCTTTCACTCTTTGAGGAAGTTAAGGTCGGGTTACACGCAACGATCTGCTTGTGCAAATTGGCTGGCGCAAGTCAATTGGTGCAAAGCTAATAAACTGAGTGAACATGAATCGGTTTACACGCAACGATTTATTTGTCCAAATTGACTGGCGCAAGTCAATTGGTGCAAATAAACTGAGTGAAAATGAGTCGGTGTCTCTATTAGATATCGTTAGATATTTTCCGAGATTTTTAATTTGATAATTAATGGTAGATACATTATTTGCTCATTAACATTAGCCAGTTGTTAAATAAATAATGGATAACAACATTTGCATACCCTCACACCAATAACACTTGATTAATAAGTGCTTGTGAACACTTTCCCAAAAATATTATAGTCCGGGGAAATTAGCATTTAAAGGAGACAAAATTCGGAAATGGCTGAAAATTGGACCACAGCTTCCTTGGGACTTTTTAAGAAAACAATTTCGGAATCACAAAAAAAACAAAATGGCCGCCGCAAATATAGCGGTTTTCCGGTGTTTTCCTTGTATCTCGGTTTCTATAAGTCGTACAACCCTCTACAACTTTAGTTCCTACAAAGATGTTGACCCGATTAACCCTTTCAAAGTTATTCAAGGTCAAAGTTTCCAAAAATCACTCAACTTTCTGTTTCAAAATGTTAGTTGATCACGTGCAAAGATCATGACGCAGATTCGAGTGCAATTTCAGTGAAGGGAACAATTAAACAGTGAAATCAGTGACAGAGTGGATTGTTGCTGTGAAGCAGGACGATTGATGTGTCTGCCTGTGTATGGAATTGAAAGAAATATAAAAGCTATTGAATACACAATAAGTTAATTAAAAAGTTATGCGGTCAACCAAATTGTGGGCAAACTTAGGGTGTTAAACTACACCCTAAAACGAAGCGATTCCAACAATAATCTCGCGTATGGGCCGATAATTCATTTTTTATCATTTTTTCCTTCTCGCCGACTAGCCTATAGTAAAAAGTCCGCACAATCATTTTGTGAATATGTTTAAGTGAACCAGAACGGCGAAAATTAGTACTAAAAAGGTTTGCATAGCGTGGACCCATCTTAATAAAAAGCAAAATATTGTATGTTCTCATATAAAAAATGGCATGGATATAACGATTCCTTGAAAACATAACCACAACGAAAATTGGTCCAATATCATCTGAATTTTCACTTGTTTCTGAGAATTTTTATTAAAGGACTTTTATTGCAAGACACACAGCAACAAAGATTCCCACAGAAGATATAAAATTTGAACATCGAAATAAAAGCAGAAAAAAGGACAATGAATAAAATCTGGCTTTGGAAAGATTTCTAAATTCAATACATCATCCCCCGGGGGAATAAAAACTACTAGACAACTGCATCAAACAATTTGGTGCACAAACAGCCATAAATAAAAGTTTCGGACATAAAATCAGAACAGCGTAACTATGTTCCACCACTATGTTGGGCACTATCGGCTCCCGGGCTAGATAGCTCCGAGCTGTAACAGCATCATTAAGGGATACATCGGTCATTGTTGTCCTGTCTCTTTTTTAGGGGTATATATCCTCGTAAATTTTTCCATTTTATTCCAGTTGAACACGTAAAGTCGGTATTGGAGTGGAAGCCAGGACTCCCCCGATAATGTTTGGCGGTGGATTAATCCCCTCATGTTTCAGCTTGGATACTGGATCAGCGAATAAAGATGTGCACGATGCTGTCGGGCAAGCTCTATGGCAAATGCTGTGCTGTGCTACAACCAGAAGCATCATGTGGGTTGAGCATCTATTAAACGTATTAATGGCGCTTTGAATTTTACATGAAACTCAAATTTGCCAAGTTATGTAGAGCAATTAATCTGCCATGATGGACGTAACTAATTGCTGGTCCCATCTTGCGCAGAAAAATCGACAAAGCACTGGATGCACACACAAATAAATTTTTTGGGGGACAGAAAAATGACACTTTTTTATTGTGAAATTTTTAACTTTTAACTGTAGGAACTTTTCGAATTTATCACTGCCCAGAAATCATTAAAAGGTGCACGATTAGTCTTAATTTGATTGCAAAAAAATTCAGGAAGATTTATCACATCTTTCGAGGTAATAGCTGCAACTGAGATTACTTTCGCCTGAATGCGCAAATGGATTTGACCTTTTTTACTTCTGCTTGCTGGACGACTACTAAGGTTGACATCAAAATACGTGGATGAAGTGCAACGCCATAGCTATACATCTAGAAGATGGATGCAGAGATATGATGAACAAAAAAACCATTTGCAGGACCATCGACTCTCTGAATGTTATCCTTGCACGAACCAAAAATCAAATAATTTTATGGAGTTCGTCGTTATCTACCTAAAAAAAAACTAACGATGCTCATGGGAAGAAACGAAATAACATTCCGAAAACTACTCAATCTTAACTTCTGGTCATACTAAAAAACAAATTTGTAAATCATGTACGATATACTCATACGAAGTCACAGGGAAACATATAAATAATATTGCTAGATATATAAATAAAAGATAAGCACATGCTTATATCACAGCTCTGCATTGCGGTAATATTGAATAAAGACTTATCGCAAGTGCTCCTTGGACGTGCAAAAGATCTAATATAAAATTTGGAAATCCGGTAGAAGCTCGACTATTCAGAGACCAGTTTAGGGCTGCGTTAATTGTTCAACTGTGCCAAAGAAAATTGATACTTGGATTAACACAATTATTTTTACATATCCGCAAAAAGTACTCAGGATTGATATAGATTATTCACTTGGTACCATTTTTGTTTCTTATAGTTGAGACCAAGTCCAAAAGCTTCCTAGAAAAATCAAAATCTTTATTGACGACTAAGGCTGATGTCACATGAGTCTCAATTCAGACTCTGAATTTTTCAGACTCTCATAAAAATGCTCGAGTCAATAAAGACATAAAACAGGCGAATTTCTGAAGTCCTCAGAAACAGCTCAGATTTTGATGATTTTCTTTTTAAAATTTTGTTTTTTATATTATTTAAAATCAGAGACCTTTTGAAGTGGGGAAATAATTATTTATATTGTTTAAACATAATTTATGATATTTTTACAGGGTGTATTGCATAAAGTTACACAGCGGACGGCTGTGGTTAGGTTTTGGATGGACGAACAACAAATCGTATGGGTGGGTGGGGCGTTTTGAAATTGCTTTTCTAGAGTTTTACATATCACCCTGTTTTTTTGTAACCTTACAACCTATTTTCTTGAGTAAGGTATCAGTGTACGCAGAATACTCCCACCTATCTAAAACTGTAAAAGTCAAGGCCCTACTCTATCAACTTCCAGAGCCATGAGTCATCAAAGTCAAAAATTGGGTTTTTCTTAACTAAAATTTCAACTAAAACCACCTTTTTCTCCAAAAAATACCTAGTTAACTAATTTTTTTTTTTTTGCAAAATTGGATAGCTTGGATAATTTCCTATGAATAATGTTTAGAGAATTTTTATCTTGCGGCTTTTATTTTTGGAGTTATAAGCAATTTCGATTTTAAATTGCCAAGCTTAGGTGAAAAAGTACTAAAAAAACGAAATAGAGCCAATTTTAGCATTAAAATTGCTTATAACTCCAAAAATAATAGCCGTAAGATAAAAATTCTCTAAACATTATTCATAGGGAATTATCCAAGCTATCCAATTTTGCAAAACAAAAAATTAGTTAACTAGTTATTTTTTGGAGAAAAAGGTGTTTTTAGTTGAAATTTTAGTTAAGAAAAACCGAATTTTTGACACGTGAGCTTAGACTTCCGCATAAAAAAACCACTTTGTACAAAATTTCGCACAACACTGGTCCCCAAGCTACGGTTTATGAAATATTCAGACTCACGTGACACCAAAATCTGAACTGAAAATATCCGAGCCTGAAAAATGCCGAGTCCGAATTCAGACTCATGTGACATTAGCCTTAAGTTTAGTGTAATTTTGTGCATGTCATATCTGGGTGCAGAATGGGCTTAAACATAACAAAACAGGGAAATACCTCGTACTTCGACGGGTGTGTGTATCTAGTTCAGCCAGCTGCTACTGAGGATATATCCTTTACAAAATCGAAGCCCCATTACAAAAATAGCTTAGAATTTTGTTACATCCAAGTGGTAAACTCTGGTACTTCTCCTAAAAAGGATAGGCTAATATGATTGGGTTAGTGCTTTCCAAGTAAATTTGGCGTGAGGGTGATACTTTCAGGTATCTGTTACGGAAGCCTCGCAGATGACGACGACTATCACGGTAAAGAGGCTTACGTTTTAAGAATTTCTACGTGAAACGTTGGCAGTCTATATATCCTGTCCTAGTATTAGCCTGACACATCAGATATAATAATCGATGTCAAGTGATGTATAGTTAATGGTGTCTGTTGTCTAATGTCAGATCGTGTAACATTCCTACTTTGCTGTATCCCGACGAGGGAACCAATTGGCGCAAAAAGGGCGCCGTTGTGTACCCGCACTCGTGATAGCCTTTACGTAAGCTTGTCAGTGTGCTTGGAGTTACTTTAGATCCAGCTTGTCTCACTCAGATATTATCATGTCTCGCAATATAAGCTTTGAAACATCTCCCAAATCCGGTAAGAAAAGGTTTCCAAATGCACGGTGTCTGAGACTCGGACAACTGCAAACAAAATGTTCCGTTGTTTCTCTCGCTTATTCCTTTGCACAGATGGGTTTTGAACTTGAGGAGGTGCTACAAAACCTGCCATCGGGAATGTAAGCAACCTGGGTTAATGGGCTCATTACCAACTTTCGGAGTCTAAAGGCCCTTTTACATCACAAGCGCAATGTGGAAACGCAAATTGGAGCTCTTTTATCGTACAGAAATTTGTATACTTTTCTCTCTGTCTGGAATCCACGTTCGTGCAACAGAGAGAAAAACATACAAATTTCTGTGCGATAAAAGGGGTCCAATTTGCGTTTCCGCTTTGCGCTTGGGATGTAAAAGGACGTTAATAACGCAGAGAGTGATGTGTGTTTTTCCTTGCTGTCACGTCTCAGGAATGAAACTTTTTTAGATCGAATTGTGACTGGCGATGAAAAGTGGATCCTGTACGAAAATGTTCAGTGCACAAGACACTGGGTAGACAAAGGAAACATCCTGGAATCCCAGTTTAAAGCAAGTCGTCATGGAGTGCGCTTGAAAGAGTAACAATACAAAATACCACTATTCGGCTGCTTCATCGGTCACTTGAAAAAAATGGTAGTTAAATGGGTGACACCTAAGACTCTTTCATTTAAAAAAAGTCCCATCATACCCAGAGAATAACCGTCCTCTCTTCCTCTGATGAATTTATGCTTTCAATGTCGTTTGAGGCGAACCATCCCGTGGCGACCAAACTCGTATGCGCATCAGGTTGGTTCCTGTTATTAGTCACTTGAAAAATAAAATTACTTGGGTTGTGGGTTTGACCCTTTCGGTCAAACCTTTGTCAGTGATGAATGCGGAGTAAAGGGCTCGACCGAATGTTAAGAATTTTTTTTTTCAGAGAATGTTTTCGTTAATATGCTTCGATCGGCATCTCAAAGAAGACGATACCATTTTTGGTTTGCGCGTATCGTGCAGGCACAAAAATCACGTAACGTTATTTAAACAAAAAAGCTCTCGACCGAATTTTGTCAAAATCTATTCAGATAATAGTTCCGTTAATAGCCTTCGAACGACACGTCAACGAAGTCGATTTCCGATAACTTAGACGATTACAATAACTTCCCTATAAACTGGTAGATTCATAAATAAAAAAAAATAAAAACTTGCTTTTCTTAAAACAAAATTTAATAATTGCCATTATCCTTCATGATTTTCTGAAACCTCAATTCTAGTAAGCGTACCAAAGACGAAGTAGTTTGAGGGAAAACCTTCAGAGCCAGCTAATATTGGGAACGGAAGTCAAGGCAGAAGAAGATTTTGTTTGTTGGTTATCTTTTAAAAAGAACAAATGAGTAACGAATTCAAACTTAGAAAAAGTAATGTACGCTTAATAATAGCTTCAACTTTAAAACTAAATGACCACCAAAACAAAGTTTTGTAATTTTTTTTTCAGATTCTTTTAAGGCGAAAATTAATCTAAAAAAACTCATTTAAACTACATTCGTTTACGGCAACTTTCGACCAGAGCAAATCACATTATACAATAATAGAATTCCCTGTAAAGAGCTCTGTTACAAAGCAATTGCTGCAACCTGCCCAAATTAAGTTAGAAAATTTCAACTTATTTACATCCAACCAAAGTTTAATTCAGACAAATTGCAGTTGCATCACGGCACTATATAGTATGCACTGTACCAGCATGCCGCGCCCTTCAAAACAACTCTCAGTGATACCCTTGTACAACGAACGCGAACGGTGTACCTTCTGCATTCTGTTCTACGTAAATCCGTTAGGGTGCAGCTTAAATACTGTACAGGACATGGTATACTGCACTTAGATACCACGGATGTAAGGCGGAGAGTATAATGGTTTACTTGGCGCTGCCTGAGCATGGTATAATAGTGTATAGTGCTACAGATGTTTCCATGCAGACGTGTTGCAGTCTCCTCATGGGGATGGATGGCTTGTTCTAAGGAGACGAGCTCATGGCTCAGATATTGCAAACAATATATCATTATGATAATAATTTCATTACTGCATAGAAATTTCATCGGAAATCTACTAACTAGGAAACTAACTAGGAGTGATGTTTATTATGTGTAGAAGGGGTGAGGAAGTGGTTGTTTAAAGGAAAATCCTGTTAGAATTTGTGAAAAACTTTCTTTTGCCTGTGGAAAGTTTTGTAAGATGGACTATTTATAATTGAATTGAAATTAAAAGGTAAAGGATTTTTTAATTTGATCAAAACAGAAATTTCATTAAATGTGGGCGCTTCAGCTCATATTGGCGACTCGTTTCAGTTCATACATATTTTATTAAAACTATTCAAAGTAATCATTGCGAAGACGCACTTCATGGTGGTATAACAAACTCTCCTTGACTTTTGATCAAAATTGGCGTCCTAGCTCTCCTTCACATTACAAAGAGAAAAGATAATGAAGTGAGTTCCTTTATTTCCTTAATGGTTTGAACGTTGTGAACAAGAAATCAGAAATATTGCTCCGAAACTCTCATCAATGCAGGGTGAGTGATTTTCAATTGTTGAAGTTCGCCGTTTGGTCACTGGAACAATATTTTCAACTGACGATTAAAAATCTGACAAAAATGAGTACGATTCATACTTGCAAGATATAGACCGGGAGTTGAGCGGCCAAAAAATGCAACTGTTTTAGAAAAGCTGAAATTTTGGTATTATGTAGTAATAAGGGTATAGGCCAATAGCCCAGAGCCAGAACCAGAGAAAACGTCGGTGTGTAATATGCAAACAAATCTTGCAACTTGATATTGACCCACTTCCATCTAACCGATCAACAATTTTGCCCATATGTAAAGCTCGCTTGACAACGTAGTCTGACCATTTTGTAAAAAAATCAAGATGGCGGTTCCAAGATGGCGGCCGAATTCTGTATTTGTGCTCCCCGACCCCCGACATGGGTATCAAATGAAAGGGTATGACAAGTACAATGCAAATAGCGATGTAGCGTTACTCTAAATTCAAAATGGCAGCCAAAACAAAATGGCGGATTACCTTTTTCTTTACAACGCGCTCGGTATGGGAATCAAATGAAAGGGTATGACGAGTATAGTACAGTATAGTATAGTACAGTACAAAATTGCGGAAGACCTATAATAGACTAAAAAGTAGAAAATAAAAAATATTGTTTAACAAAACTAAAAAATACGATTTTATTTTAAAATGAACTAAAAAGTAAAAAATAATTAAAGGTTTTATTGCTCCAGCCAACATATGGAAACAACCTACCATTCGAAATGTAAAAAAGCGTGGGGCGCTAGCGAAAAGTTCCGGTATTAGTAAAATAAGAATATAGGTAAAGAGTCCCACGCTGTTTTACATTCCATATACTGGAGGGAGCAATATATACTATAATCCATATACTGGAGGGAGCAATAAAACCTTTACATTCAAAAATAATTTTTTTACTTTTTAGCTCATTTTAAAATTTATATTTTTTAAACAATATTTTTATTTTTGATATTTCAAAGTTCATCCTAAATTCCGGTATTTCGTTCCTTTTGCCATAAGTTCGAGGAAATGCTCAATAGAATCAATTTGAACAAAATGCACTAGTGTTGTATTTTTGTTTTATTAATTTCGTGCTGAATTAACAAAGAATTTGTTAGGAATTAGTTTTATATTAAGGAAATAAAGAGAATTTTTGAATATGAAAATAAAGTTTTTGGTGTAGAGAATTTTTAGGAAAAGATTTGTGAAAAGTTGTTTTTTAGTGAATAAATAAGCAAAACTTACATCGTACAGAGTTTTAAAATTAATTTTCTAATTGGCAAATTTTCAGTTATCTGTTACCTGTACATCGCGAAAAATGTATGGTTCAACACATCCCTTATATACAGGGTGACCCGTCACAGCTTGTCAGACGATTAATGGTAAATTGTTGACAAAAAATGATCGACAAAACACACAAAGGAGGCAGTTATCTCTGCTGTTTTTGGGGAAAAAATATAGTTTAATGATTTAGAATAAAAATTTAATGAAAGAATAGTCTATTTCCACGAATAGGGTATCTATGTATCGTAAGAAATGCGGATTTCATTTCATTAATAAAAACAATAGTGTACGATGGGAAAACTATTTGATACAGCCTTGTTAGAGCGACGTAGAGCAACAATCCTCTTACTCATAACGCATTCCATACACGAACGCTGAATATCACAGGCTTGGCTTGTGAACGAGGATTTAACCCCACAGAGGTATTTATCAATATTGATTTAAAAAAATTGGTTCAGATTGGATCGAAGCTGCCTCTCTTCTGCATGTTATAAGTAGGTCAGTGCTGGCGATGGAGATAGGAATGTTCAAAATCTTCTGTCCAGGATAAAATTTCAGAGAGAGACAAGCAACTTACAACCAAAACCAGTACTTCATAGCTGGAGGATCCCTAGTATTGGGTATCCGCCCTCTTCAAAATTAGATTAACGGTAGTTTTACTTGCACGTTAGTCCTAATTCTTGTTCGATCATCGAAGTCAAGCAGCACTGGGCATTGTTAGTACTTAGATGGGGGACTACTAAGGAACACCATGCGTCGTCGGCAGCTCCTGTTTAGAGAGATGAAATGGGACCGGTAAAAAGTGGTCCGATTCCAATATCCCTGGAAACTAGTCCGTCTATTCTGACAAATGTTGCAATTAAAAATATGAAATTAAAATAAACCCATAAAAATGGAAACGATTCAATTTTTATCACGTCAACATTTCAAACATAGCGAAAAGTCGTTCCCTTAACGGATTTATCATTCTGGCATCCTCTTATTCATAGCACGGCAAAACTCTGACGACGATATTGTTTTATGTACATTACAGCTCCTATCCCGAAGGCAAAGAATTTTTCAAACTTTGGGTCGTACTGTCCCCCATACCATTGGCTGCACTGGAATGTAAATAAAAGTCTGTATTGGAAAGTTTACAATAAACAAAATTGATATTCAAAAATTCATTTTTAGTTTATTTTTTTTATGCTTCTTTTGCTTTCACTGTTCGTTCAGGTTTGAAATTTCCAATGATTTATGGACTCCACCTTTGCCCATCCAAATTGGAGATTCCGAACGGTGGACGGGTTGCGTTGGTAGTTTGCAAGAAAAACAGAAAACTTTAAATGGGAATCAGAAAATTTATATTAATGTAAAGCTAGAGGAACAATCAAAGGATTTACTTTACAGGACTCCGAGCATGCACAGTGTATACACTACATGGTACTACATACAGGGTGGGGGCCAGCTGCTTACGATTCTCCCCGATAAGTTTGGAACTAGCCAGGAATAACAAAGCGTTCCGCTATTAAATCAGAAACTCACCAAAACGAGAAACCATTCAGCAAGGACGAAGGACTAAAACAAAAGCTTAAAAAGTATAAACTTTACTCGTAAATCAGGGCTGCGAAATCCTTGAGAGTGGAGCAAGTACACGGAGCTGTCCTCGCCATTCAGGCAGCTCCTTTCGTTTTTCTTGCGCAAAGTTCATGTTGGGAAGCGTACCTGCTGCTGCTGTGCTGCTGTTGGTGCTGTTGCTTTGTTGCTATGCTTTCATCGCTGAAGGCTTTCTTTCTGGTCGGAGATCCTTGAGTCGTAAAGGGGTGCCAGTGTATAGACAAGGCACCAAATTGTTACTTGCTTGCCACCCAACCTGTTTTGGTTTATGGCTCTTATGTGCAGGAAGGTGCTAATTTATGACGAAGTCAACTGGACAAAAAAAAGCGGACATTACGGGTCAGTACTTTTACAGATTTCCGGATTTCACCAAGCTGGTAAGCTGGCGGTTAATATCGCGGCCAGGATGAATTGTGGGGCTATTGGCAAATTAACATGAATCCGGTTTTGCCCTGCTGGGAAGATTTATGCTTTGTGTGGGACTAGCATTGGATACAGGACAACATTTGCTTAAAGTGGGTGAAATGCCAAAAGTCCTCTCTCGGGATTTAACGTGGGATAAATTCCGTTTGCTTAAAAGTGGCTTTTACTTTGGGGTGAATTAAATACAGAAATTTTGTTTCGAAGGTTATTATTAGAATATTTTGGGTAATTTAATATGTTTGCGGCTTTATTTAATATTCAAACACATCCGTCCTTAAATTTACATGGAGTATCCGTTCCACGTGGATTTGATTTACGCGAATAAAAATCGAGCTTGTACCTAATTACAAAAAAATATTGGAGATAAAAGCTAGAAAAAGTTTCAAAGGGTGAAGCATATTTATTTTACATAGATTTGTATCTCTTGAAATATTTGGAAAGTCGTCTTCATTTTCATTGTAAATGTCAACGGTTTCGGATTTGTTTTTCCCTATTTTCTTTGTTACTAAGTTTTCATGCTACAAAACTTCAGAAAAACACATTTTTGGACAACCCTCCTCCCTCTGGTAGCCCATCAGGGTGGCCAGGGCCGGCCTTAACCATGTAGGCGCCCCGGGCAAGTCATGCATTTGGCGTCCTTTTATATTTCACTAGCTGGGACCGGGTGCGCCTATGCTGCACCCATACGCCAATAGTAGTAATCAGGTAATATGAATTTTAATATACAGTAGGAGAGTTTGAAAAGGGCAATTTTTTGGTATTTTTGATTCCAAATAACAAAATGTGAAACTATTAGGGATCTGACATTTTAATCGAGACAATAAAACCATCCATTGACATGGCATTTTTCGAGATATGAATTTTCATACACAGATGAAGTGTCTCCATGAACCCCTTATTTTCTGTATTTTGGATAGCTGGGACCCGGTGCGCCTCGCTGCACCCAACGTTTAAACATTTAAAATCAATCCAAACCTTCAAAATTCAACTCTTCTTAACCATTACCGAAAAACCAACTATTCCTATAAAAGTTGGGGACATTAGATTCAAAATGCATTTATTTGAAGTATGACCAAAATTACCTGTGTATTATTTTAAAACAAAGAACTTTAAAACATTTAAAATTAATGCAAATAGCAGGACCCAGCACTCGAAATTCCAGGGCCATTTTCTATAGCTTTTTTGAATTTAAATCTAGAAGCCTTCAATAACAAAATTTTTCGAGAACAATAAAATAAAATTTAAAAATGAAACAAATTTTTTATAGTTGGAAAAGGCAATGCCAAAAAACCAACTTTTAGTATCTCTTAGGCCGCGTTCCCATGGGCTGCATGCCGCACGGGAAAAGCTCGTCTTCGGGTTGCCTTCGTGTAGTATTCGGAAATTTTTGTGAGAGACTGCAAAAAGCTTGCCGCATGCCTGCATCTCCTCGTTCACATGTGTGCATTTGCTGGTTGTCAAAAATCAGCTGTTTTGTGATTTTGAAAAAGTGAAAAAGTGAAATGGATTACTTTAAAAATAAAAAAAAAATTATGTTAAGGAGTGCAATAGTACTAATAACTAAATATAAAGAAAGACAAAGTGACAAAAAAAGAAAATTAAGAAAAAGACGGTTTTGGAATTTTCAACTTGACAGTTCCGTGATTTTGCAGCATGGACAAGAGATTTCCTCTTTGCATGATTTTTGCAGCAATGCTGTGCAAGAGAGAGAACATGTGCCGAGACAGATATTTTTTCCTGGCCAATCAGAGAACATTAAGAGCTTTTGCCGTGCGGCATGCAGCCCATGTGAACGTGGCCTTAATGTCACATAATGCAAAAGTGTGGTCATGTATGGGAATTAAATGTAACAGATGGCATACGTTTCATATGGGATTTAATTGTAAAATTATTTTCTATTTTTTAGCGTTGTGTTGTGCCGTGTATAAATAAGATTGTGATTCTGCACTTCTTTGAGCTGAGGGCTACATGGTGAAACAGTTTTCATTACATTTGGAGAGTTTAACTTCTGAAAAATGGTGCTACAAAATAAGTGCTTGCCGTTTAATTATATGATCTTCAAAATAAAACTCTGTATTCTGTTAAAACCACGAACGTTAAAACAACTCTTCAAAATGCAACATGCAACTCTTGAACAACTTTTCATAAAGACGAACCAAAAACAAATTATTCCTATAAAAGGGCGAGACATTAGATTCAATATACATTTATATGATGTATGACCAAAATTACCTAATTATTCTTAAAAAACCACGAACGTTAAAACATTTTAAATTAATCCAAATCATCAAAATTCAACTCTTCAACAACTTTTCATAGTAATATTACAAACATTTACAAAAAATAAGTAATGCGTTCATCGCAACACTTGGTGATGGACGATATTTTTTGTCTTTCCTTTAGGAGTACTTGTCTTTCCTTCTCGAGTACACCACGTGTAACTGCCCATGTGAAAAATTCAAGGTTAATTCCACACACTTCCAAAGATTGGCCTTGTTATTGAAGAACAGGAAACTGGACACGCTTAAATTTAAAAAAGGTATAGAAAATGGGACTCGAATTTCGAGTGCTGGGTCCTGCTAGTGTATATTACTATCGAAACAAATCTCTCTATGACAGCGCCCCCTAGGAGTGAATTTTGAAAGTAAGCACCGACGCCTCAATTTTGCAAATTTGGCCCAAGAATGCACAATTTGGTGCTCTAAAAAAGCTAGTAAATACATTACAGATATTTCCTCTCTGCTTTTTTATTTCGGCTTGAGACGAACAGAAGGGGCAAAAAAAATGTCTAGCATATAATCAGACATGCAACAGATGTTACGGTATTTTTTTCAAAGAGCTTCAGGATAAACTATATTTAATGTTCTGGCGCTTTTTTACATTTCGAAAGGTAGGTTGTTCCCATATACTGGCTGGGACAATAAAAACTTTACATTTAAAAATTTTTTTTACTTTTTAGTTCATTTTAAAACAAAAGTGTATATTTTAGTTTTTTTAAACTATATATTTTATTTTCTACTTTTTAGTCTATTATATGTCTTCTGCCATTTTGTTGTGACCGCCATATTAGATTTAAAATGACGTCACACAGCTTACTGTACTATACACGGTCATACACTTTCATTTAATACCCATACCCAGGGGGTTGTAAAGAAAAATGTAAACTGCCATTTCGTGTTGGCCGCCATTTTGAATTTGAAATTCCGCCAAACAGAAAATAGTATTCTACTTGTCAAATCTTTTCATTTGATACCCATACCGAGCGCGTTGTAAAGAAAAAGGAAATCCGTCATTTTGTGTTGGTCGCCATTTTGAATTTGGAATGACGACACACAGCTAATAGTTTTGTACTTGTCACATCCTTTCATTTAATACCCATGCGGGGGTCGCGGAACACAATTGTAAAATTTGGCCGCCATCTTGGGACCGCTATCTTTGCGTAAGTAATGGACATCACCAATCGCTTTCTCGTACCCAGAAACCTCTAGGTATAAATTTTCACCATCGTAGAACGTATATTATTATGCTTTTTATCGAATTTTTAACAAAGCTCTCTATGACAGCACCCCCTAAGATTTTTGAAAGTAGGTGCCGATGCCAAAACTAGCACCTCGATGTAAGTAATATGTGGTTAAATTTTTGTGGCGATCGGTTGAATGGTTTAGGAGTTATTAGGGAACATAAATACATCCAATTTTATATATTTGCAATGTATGGGAAGATTACTTACGTCTGTTCGATTCATTAATCACGGCCGATGAGCTCCAGCTCAGCTCCAGACTGAGTACTTTGTTTTTTGTTGTTTTCTTTGTCTCATACTTTTATCAAAACAAGCTACTTTCAGTCGTCTGTTAATAATAAGAGGCTTAAATGCATCATCAAACCACGAAAAAGGCAGACAAAGGTCTCTGTGTGGCACTTTCATGAAAAAAAGGTCCAATATTTATGTAGTATATTGTATGTTCCAACAAGAACAGCGAATTTTACGACGATATAAAATTGCTTAAAATTTCGATCAACATACATACAGGCCTATTTTCAACTCCGCTGGAATATTCTTACAATCGTATGCTACCAATGCAATGTAAGAAAATTTCAACGGAGTTCAGAATAGGCCTGATAATATTCACGAATAATTTAATACGAAATAATTTTGAAGATTCAATCATTCAATCATTTCAGGCAAAGGATAATTTGGTATAAAGCCGTTTAAGCAGTACACCTCTTAATTTTCAGAGGCGATGTTTTTAACTTGTTTCATTTAAATAATTTCTTAGGGATGAGTAAAACCCAGGCAATCTGCTTTTCCTTTCGCAAATTTATAATGAGGTGTAATCGAAGCAATATCAAGCTAAAAATTGCAAGATTAAAAGCGACGCAATTTGAAATTCAAAATTACGTAAGGGACTGGAAGGGCAAAAAGACTTCAAGAGTCCCTGGAACACCCAGTGACGAGGATAAAAATGCTTAAAATTTATTAAACCTACACCTTAGCGCGCTGTACATGAACGTCACGTTTTAGCTCCATCCTTTCATACTTTTATGGTGCCCTGGGGAGTCATTAAAAAAAATTGAATTTTAGATTTTATTACAACTCATAGTTAGAAGTACATAAAGCAAGGACCAAGCCGAGCAAAAAATCTTCGTTATAGTTTCCCGAAAGTTTTGAGCATAGTCAACTATCAGGAGACATCACCATACTAGGAGATAAGAAGATAGCGGATGCCACGATGGCTGGATTCCAAAACATGGCACACTGGGCGTGAAATTTATGGTTGCATAGTTTACATTTATCTTGAATGTTGTCGAGTTGATAAGGCCCCCTTTAGAGAGCACAGCTTGGCGGCATGGGGCCATGCTTCTGGTTTTAATTGTTTTAGACGAAGCCATAAAATTCATCTAATTAAAATCCATTCTCTCTCGGAGTCCCTTCATTAACACGTGTTCTTAACTGGCACCGTGTCGTCATAACTGATGACGCCGCAACTAAAACAACTATAAAGAACCTGTTAAGTCGAGGCCATAACCAGTTTATTAAGGAAACCAGGTACAGCATTCAAGCGATATTAGAAGCTTCATTCATGGCATAATACGACCCAAAAGACTTGACCTGACTCCATGTGTATGGCAATAAAATTTCCATAGAAATATGCGAATTTCAGCGTAATCCTTTCGAATACATATCGTCCTTACATGGGCGCCATAACGTGGCTTAACTGGTGATTGCCACTTCAGGTTTTTGTTGGGGGGTTCAAGTAGCGATTTATGCAATGTTGTAGGTTGGCCCTACTTTCACAAACATCATGAATATTTTGAGTCCAGATTAATTACATAAAGCTCATCATCGAACCCTGCGGCTAATTTTCAGTTTGAATTCGTGACTAAATCTACAATTCCCCATGGATGGGTTTTGATGTTGTTTACAGTTTTCAAATTAGCATTTTGTTTATCTAGATGGGCTCCAACGGACAGTCGATAGTGGTTTTATTGACAAGATAATTAACTGTGAGCTTAAGAGCTGTGCGGATGCTGTCTATTCCATATCAAATACAGCGAATAATTCGCTAACGTTTGAATAAACATTCGAATACGGAAAAAACTTATGTTGTCTAACTTTATGAAATGACAGGTTAATTTGGTGGAACAGCTTGCAAAATTTATTACAGCTTATTAAGTAATTTGACTGTCTCATTTACGCAAATAAACCAGACTAATCGTCGGAGCATAATATCTTATGCTACGTAAGCAATTTGACTCAATTTTGGTCTATGAACTTCATTTTCGCTCTACATTTTATTGATTTCTTTCAGCTCTGAATCTATTATGTTGTCCTACATGTTATTCTTGGTCTGAACTTTTCTTTGCTGTTGATTCCAGTCAAGTGCTTCTTTGTAACGTTGTTTACAAACTGATCCATCCAACATAATCACTCAATAAGTTCGTAAGATGTCTAATAAAACAACAACTTTTAGGCAAAATTCAACGTTATTCAGCAATATGGTCTTCTTCAAGAGTAATACATTTATTTCAACGCTTCTCTAAAATTCTATGCCTTTCTTATAGAACGATTTGTCTTATACCCTTGACACACTACAGCATCGAACGAACATTGAAGTATCATTCGGCTATGAATGATCATTTAAAAACTTCATTGATCATTCAATCGAATTAAGTAAAAATAACTTCATTCAATGAAGATGGAAGTGAAATTGGGAAATTATCGAACTACTTTCCATGAACTTTCCAGTAAAATTTCCAACTGAAATACATAACTGTCAAACTGTCAATCAAATTTTAGAATTTTTAAAAAAATACTGCGGTCCATAGTATATAACTGTTGTTGGGCCTGAATTAATAATTTTTATTAAATTTAAAAGTATAAATCACTATGTAATCACTTTCAGTTCATATATTTAGCAGTTTATTTATAATTTGTATTTTGACAGTTCCAATGAACATTGAGAAATGCAGTGTGTCACAACTTGAACGAATGATGATCGAAAGCCAATGAAGTTGGAAGAATGTTCATTCGTTTTTGCAGTGTGTCACCCTACAAAAAACGCTTCAGTTTTTGGCGATCACCTCCTCATTGGAGCCATATTTCTTTAGGGCGAGCATTATTTTTAAATTTGAGAACAGAGAGAAGACGATCGATGTGAAAGCAGTTCGAAGTACATTTGTACAATTCGAAGTCCATTGTTGCTATTGGCTTGTGGTATCGTGCATCGTCTTGGTGAATGAGCATTTTTTCTTCTTCATTTGGAGTCATTTTTCGTGATTTAGTCTTTCAAACGTATTAATATGCTACGCACTACTAATACTTTTTCCCTTTTAAAGATAGTTCTTGAATATTATACCATGCGGAACCCAAAATACGGACATCATAACTGTCCCAGACGACTTTTTCGTTTTTGGACGCTTTAGACTGTTTTCCACAGTTGCTGCCCACTCACTGGAGTGTAGTAATGGAACCATGTGTTATCCATTGTCACTCTCTTCTCTGTTAGAAAGTCCTAGTATTACCTCTCACCGGTGTCCCCTGGGGCACTTATTCGTAAGAAGATAAAGGGAGACGGTCGAATGGCAAGTCCTCTGCGTCATAAAATCAAGTCCTAAGAAGTAATAAAAAATTTGCTAATATCTCGAGAACCGTTGGTCGTAGACGATTTTTGATGAAAATTTTACACCCCGCTACAGACTAGCCTTCTAGAGTTCATATCCATAAAAAAATGTACTATTATCAACAAAAAAAATTGCTATCATCTCGAGAACCACAGTTCGTAGACGATTTCTGATGAAAATTTTACTCCGCCTAGAACCGCACCAACTAAAGCTTAACCAACTCCCTGAACAATGCTGAAGTTCAATAAATATTACTCCAAACCACCACTACCCAGTCTAGAAGCCTAGCTGAAGCCAAATTTATAAAGCAAAAAGCCCAACCAAATCAAAGGCAGCCCTAAAAGTATGAAACAATTGACAAACATTTTTGGTAAATCTGTAAAAGTATGCAAAAATGTCTATCCTTGCATTCAAGAATATAATTTCAAACCTCAGCCTAAGCACAGTCTGAGAATGAGATTTGGAACCTGAATCCCCCACGTGATGCCACACAAGACCAACAATTCCCACCCAAGATCCCCCCAGCATAAAAGCCCGATCCAAGACACACAGCAGTCAAATTCAACTAGTTTCACACAGGTGGCGCTCACATCCAAAGCTCAGCATAAAAAAGCTCACCACACAGGTTCCTGTCCCGGATAAAGCCCGAGCTAACAACCTATGACGTCACTGTTCTCGTACCGCTATACCTATAATACACTAAGTAAGTTAGGCCGAGGGTAACCACTCCCACAAAAACACTCACGAATAGATAACAAACGTAAGTAGCCCTAATAAGCCGGCAATAGGGTACCAAAGTTCCGCTAAGGTGGCGCTCACATCCAAAGCTCAGCATAAAAAAGCTCACCACACAGGTTCCTGTCCCGGATAAAGCTCACACCCGAGCTAACAACCGATGACGTCACTGGTCTCGTACCGATATAGCTATACTACTCTCAGTAAGTTAGGCCGAGGGTAACCACTCCCACAAAAACACTCACCCTCACCGATAGATAACAAACGCAACTAGCCCTAATAAGCCATTCCGCCGGCTTAACCGGTTATTAATAGGGTACCAAAGTTCCGCCTAGGTCGGGTCTTCACCTAGCGGACGGGACACCTCCTTGTTTACCTAGAAGTCTGGCACTGCCTGGGTCATAGCCTTTGTTGGCTGATTAGCGAGATTCGCTTGTTTCAGAAGGCATGACACTCCGCTGAGGCTGCCTCCCGTTCAGGCGCGGATTTAGAATTTTGTTTTGGGGGGGGTCCCGGAATTAAAAGTGGCGGAAAAAAATTTCTACTTCTAAAAAAACAAATACAAAATTAACAAAACTAACCGAATTTTCTGCTGGATTAAAAACAAACGTGTCGATTTTGGGCGTTTGTTTATTTTCTGTTTTTGTTTTTTGAGTTGGGTCAATTTTGTTTTTTAAACAGCGAGCGCTTTCGGGCAATGCCGCTGCTGGCATATGTGTAGGGTGTGTAACGGCACACGGCACCGCGTGTTTGGGGCCTCGCGAGCGAAAAATTGTTTTGGCAATAAAAATTGTTTGAATTCATTACTTGCATTTTTACTTCATCGAATGGGCCACACAAATGAGTATGAGCCAGACAAATCAGCATATGGGCCATAAGTCACGGGGACGGGCCTCTGCGTAGGAGAATCCGCGAGGGAAGCGAGCGAAAAAAAATTTTGGACTCTCTGGGGCCTCTCGCTTAATTTTTGCACAGGGCCTCTCAATTGTCTGGCCAGGGCACTGCTTTTGAATCCGCGCCTGCTCCCGTTAACCCTAATGGCATCCTCCAGACTACCCTTAACCTATCATATCCTTTTTCTTTCCTCGAGCTAAGCTTACTACTAGACATTGCACCATAACGTGAACGACATGACGGACTAGTAGTATAAAGGGTGACACCTAAGCTTATACACTTCCACATAAAAGAAAAACTACGACCTTTGCTTTTCGAATCAGGACTCGAACTGGAACGAAGGAATGAAGTCTTCAAGAAGATGAATCAATATAATATCAAGATCATGGGACAAGAACGGGGAAAAGGGGAAAAACTCTGCGTTATCCACTTAGTGCCTTCCGTGCTACGTTCGATGAAGCAGTATGCCTAATAACAAGATTGCTATTCTGGTGGCGAAGAGTAAGAGCTGGTACGAGCTGAAATATTCACTGAGGGAGGGAGTCCAAGATAGTGCGACGGATTCTAGCATGCCTCATCCGATTCCCGATGGACCCACATAAAGAAGTGAGCTACTGCCTCACGTAGTTCCTGATTGGACATAGAGGTTACAAGAATAAAAAAAACCAATAAAAGGTATTTGTCTAGCATGGTTATAGGGTCTTCAGGACGATAATCTTATCAGCCTATAAATCGTTACAGTTTAGGTACCCTTGTGTATCTACCTTCGATATGAAGATCATTTTGGCCGTACTTTAGGAGCGGGACACGTTGCTTCAGTATAGGCAGTTTTTGTAGACAAAGCAGAAAGACGTACGCCACGCGGGAACAAATAGCCCTTCTTGTTCTTGTTCTTAAAAATTAATTTTATTTTTGCAGTACGGTCTTCAAATTTATGCAACAATTTCAAATCTTTCCATTTCTCCACAAAAAGTATTTGACAAACTTCTATGCGTACAATAGTATAAAAAAAATTTCATCTAACTTGCTTCTTATCTTCTTCTTATATGCAGGAATAAGTATATGTAGTGGATTTTTCTCAGGAATACCCAATCGTACTAATGATGCAGTTTCGTCTGATTTAACGTTTTTGTCAATACTTTATACCCAATTTATTCATTTTTCACAGCTTATATACATACTATGGAATATTTAAAATCACTACAAAAATTCTGAAAATCGCTGAAAGGGAAGATTCCAAAAAAAAAAATCAGGATATGAAATCAAATTTATCCGCCAAAGGACGAGATGATCCCAACTATTTCATAATGCATCTCAACTATTTTGAAAGCATTCCATAGAAATATTCTTAGCTTAAAGAGCGAATCTACGGGCAAATGTATGCGCATTATTTGACAAAATATTCTACGGCATCCACCACATTTCCTTGGGGAGCACTACATTGAGGCGTCTGGAAAATCCGAAAGTCATTGATTTTGGTAGGATCCTTCAGGAAGTTATACACATGAATCCTTCAGCTGAGCTTTAAAGTAGCGCAGCACATAATGGCGCACGACATGTTTGCTTGTCATCCGTGTTTATTAACAAACTTTCCCTCATGTCGTTGTGGATATATGAGTGGATTCATAGGACTGCAGGATTCGGTGCCTTTTACGTAGAATCGTTTTCTTCTTGCTTTACATGGAAAAGCGCTATCCTTGCTCTGTACGAGGCAGCCTGAATGAATATGGGTTTGGGGATGGAGGGATCCTTGGCATTTATCGAGCCGTGAAATGTTCCGATGAAGTGTGGGGCTGTAAGCTCGTCGTAATGAAGGTAATTCGTGTATGATGTTGTATAATTTTGCACTCCTCAGATTTCTTTTTGGAAAAAAAACACTAGCTTTCAAGTACTGAAGTTTGCAGCTTCAATTTATACATGATGATGGAAATTTGTTAAATGGTGTTCTTGGTTGTTTCATATTAAAAAAATTTGTAGTTACTTAGTATGTTTCAATTAAATTCTTTAACGCTTTCAGAAGATATATTTTTAAGGTATACTCAGTTAATTAATAGTTTTTGAAAAATCGTCAGCAGCGCAAAATTACACTTCCACGTAAAATCACTATTTTTAGCCTTGCGTGTGAACTCATAGAGGCACATGCTGCAAAAAGCTATAAGGATATTAATTTATACTTAGGGCTATTAATTTTTTTATGAACACATTCTGCTTGTTCAAGTAGCTCATGAAGAACTGTTAAGTAATATACATAAATAATATTAATAAAAAATGAATTCTTTCTAGAACTTATGTAGTACAGTAAATAAAGACACAAAAATCCCATTTACTTGCGAAAAATACTTAATGGCTGATATTTTGAGGAGGTGTTTGGCGGCATGTCCTGAGTCTAAACCGAGTTTTCGTATTCGAGGGGGTGGGGGAAGATGTCAATATGGGGTAACTTTCTTTTTATTTTTACCTTTGTTGCTATCGCCCGTACATTTAAGTTCAATAGATCAAATTGATTGAAAATAAAATTATCTATTTTATAATAATAAAATCAAGGCAGTAGGTTAAATAAATCAATTACAATGGCCGGTCACAGGTCAAAAGTGAGGGGTGGTTTTTGTTTTTTTGTAAATACCGTGAAATTGGAGAACTTGAAATTTTTTTCGTATACTGCATCTCGACGGGCACCTCCGAACAACACCTCTAACAAAAATTGTAAGCGATACACTAAGAGTTTTTCCCGCGCCAATGGTAGCGCCACGCAATCTGTCAGTTTTTTGCCATCGTGTGTGGTCATCACTCGCCAATTTTTTCTGCATTCCATTTGACACTCAATTTTACGGTTTTTCTTTTGATCTATGCACACATGGAAAAATTCCAAAAGTGGCGTGTCATTTGGAGTGTAGTGTCTGTTGGTGGTTGTTTAGGTGTTTATGAAAATGGCAGACAAAATTAATAATTCTAAAAATAGTAATCTAAAATGTAGAGGTAGGAATATCTGTAAAACGTATTATACGCAGGCTGATAGTTCATTTCGGTCTCCGACATGATTGCCCCTTTAATCGACGCATACCTTAACGAATAACAACATGGTTACAGAAAAGGGCGATCGACCACCTGAAATCTTATGGTTCCAATCTCCGAACTACTTTGTGCCAGAGACAGCGGCTATAAAATTGTCTATACGGACTTCAGAAAGGCCTTTGAACGAGTTTACCACCACATTTGAATTGCAAAACTATTCAAATTTCGAATCTTTGGCCCTACCCTGGCGTGGATAAAATCATATCTTAACGAAAGAGCACAAGTTGTGAGATTTCAAGGATTTCTGTCCAACGGAATTGAAGTAACTCCCGGTGTTCCTCAGGGTGGTCACCTAGGTCCTCTTCTTTTTAATAACTTCAGAAGGAAAAGTGATTTTTGGAAACTTTGACCTTGAATAACTTCGAAAGGGTTAAGTTTTCGAAAAAATTACGAAAGGCTTTTTTGTAGGCAATAACGTTTCGTATTGACTGATCAAACATATTTATACTGGTATACATTCACTCTCTTTATACTACTGAGTTTTCATGGTTTTTGGCGTGGAACGTTGAAAAAACAGCCAGTCCACACGCCGAGTCAAATATATACATTTTGTTGTTGTTTCTCAAAAGCACTGTAACTGCCACGCAATCCGACTAAATAACTTTTGTAGTGTATGGACAAAGAGCTTTGTCAAACACGCAACGCAAAGTGGCAGTTTTTTAACGCGCCAACCGACAGTTTGTTCGAAAGAAAAAACGCTTAGTGTATGGCTTACTAATGACGATAAAAATGACGACTCCAGGCAAGCTTACATTATCCGCAAACGTTTTCCACAATTCTCAAGTCTCCCAAGTCCACAAACTTTGAATTAAACGGGAGCAAGTTTCATCACAGTATTCTTGCGCTGGGTGACTACCACAATAGATGCGTCTCCGTGTACAATTGTTTGTCTCCAGAAGCGCCTCAGCAGCGCAGGAAAACTCGATACACGATGGACCAGAGACGACGGGCGAGACGTGAAAGGCGCTACCTTTTTGGGTATATTTTCGGGTCTGTTTACAACACACGAACACAATTTTTTGTTTTTTTATATATGTATTTATGTACTTTGAAAAATATACTCGCAGAAGAGCTTTTTCTGTTTTTTTTCCTTTTCCAATAATAAATATTGTCTCACAAAATGTAATGAAGCACCAAAAACGACGGACGCAACGAAAAGCGGAATCGACTGTTCAACAGTTACTTGCCGACGTATCAACAACTTTTTACAAGAGACCGACCTTTTCGTCCGGTGACTATCTCAGGACCGACTGTCTCGTATCAAATTCAAATCCGACTGTCAAAAATTTCTATTTTTTTCTATTCCAAGAAAATTTTTCTTTTCTTCGCCTAGTTCATTCCAAAATTTTGAATTAAAATTTTCGGGAAGTGGAATAATTAATAAGGAGAATTAATCGATAAATAACCGACCGTTACAGCACCCAAGTTTCGGAACCGTATGGGAGTACTGGTAAGATCATCGTCTTAGACAGCATCAGTTTGGATCGCACTGTTTGATCTTGGATTTGAAAAGTCTTGACTAAGGAACATTGGCTTTTACTATTTCTATTCCCATGATGTTGTCGGCTACCATTATTCACCAAAGGTATATGAAGAATTATACTACTTTAGAATTGTGCTCCGTTAGCTTGATTCAGGGGTAAAACGTCCGATCCATTGGAATGGAACACAAAATACTTTATTTTGATTTCATTGATGTACAGTATTGTACAGTACAGCACAGTATGATGTATTTTTTACTCGGGAGTAAAACTCGCATGCACACTCCCGCCACAGGCATACACGCTCCCGCCACAGGGATGCATGAAATCGCCTGTATGGCTTTCAAAAATTGCAGAGGACGAAGAAAAGGGGCAATTATCTTGTCGACCATAAAGAGTGCCAATAGCATACTCAGTAGAACGGTTCTCGTTCGATTGTGAGGCCAGTGGTTTTGTTAGTGTTCCAATGTTCGAAGCATGGTAATTTATAATCAAACGACTGCAAATCCTATTAGAGTATTGTGTGGAAATAATAGATTTTATTTTGTTAAATTACATTTTTTTTATCTTGATACCATACAGTATTTATATTGTTTACAGATTCATTAATTAATTTATAAACATAACTTTAATTTTAACAATTATCATGACCAATAACTTTTTCATCAAATTTATACAATTTCGTATTTGGACAATTATATTCACTCAAAAATTCATCTGAACTAAAAATAAGCCTTTCCAATTTGGATTTTCTGCTTCTCGAAAAACAATAATGTTGTGTCAGCAGTTTTAAAAATATCTTATTTTGGTTAAGTTGATATCTTTCCAAGACTGATTTTTCGCTTTCAAAAATTTGTTCATTGGATTCTTTTAAATATTGCAAAACTTTTAGGGCACTTTTAAAGTTCTTTTGCTGCTTTTCAAAATTCATATATCCATAATTGTATGGAGAAATGTCATTTAATGTTTTAATAAAGTAAAGAGCCATAACAAGTCGTGGTTTTTGGTGAAGAGAATGCAAGGCCATTACAATAT
This sequence comes from Thereva nobilitata, assembly GCA_963855945.1. Taxonomy (NCBI): domain Eukaryota; kingdom Metazoa; phylum Arthropoda; class Insecta; order Diptera; family Therevidae; genus Thereva; species Thereva nobilitata. The sequence goes on from OY979696.1 coordinate 38,284,547, forward strand.
ATCTACTTGTTTGATCTGGATACGCTGTTAGTTTTTTAATTGCACGATCAATTGTGATCAAATTTTGAAGATAACTATTATTTGATATTTCAATATTTTTATATGAATTTTCAAGATCGCTTTCGAAGCTTATGGGATCACTTATGATCTTCATAAATTCAGGATGTTTTTGTACATAAAAATCGTTGTAGTTTTCATTTTCAAGAACTTTAAAGACACTTTCAGTAACATTAATATAGTTTACAATGTCATGATCATCTAAGTATTCTCTTATGGCCATTTTAATAAAAACATCAGTGAAAAATCTAAATGTACTAAAATAACAGAGCCTTGAGTTAACTTGATTTATCGTACTTTGATATTCAGAATAATAATCCCGATAGATGACGTAGAAAATGTAGTGAGCAATTTTGTTCTTATCGGTTTTTGAAATTAGTTCAATAATATCTTTTATACCATCTTTTTTGAAACGAATCACGTCAGTTTCGTTCATGGTACCAGAGCCTAAAATATTGAAATATTGTGCCCAATCAAAAGCAGGAATGTTATCCTTAATCCAACCAATTGTCACCTGCTGGTCGTCTTCTAAACGGGATGTAGTCTTAATCGCTATTAAATTTTCTTGTAAATCAGCAAAATCTGTTTTTACTTTTAATATTTCCTCATTTGTGTACCCAAAATGTTCAAACAATTTTACAAAATCCTTTGATTCATTTTCAAGATTGACATCGTCTGACACTACTGGGAACAAAAGACTTGTGTCCCATTTGAAACCAACATGATTCAGAATGATTTTGTCAATTTTGGCTAAAGATTCTGCCAAAAAAAACTTTTCCGAACTCCAATCAGCTACAACTACTGGAAGATACCCTATTTCATCTGTGCTAAAATTTTTAATACTATCCACAAAATCACTGTGTTGGTTATAGTAACAGGAATCAAAAAATGATTTTGTTTTAATATCAATTGGTGAAAGTTGATCGTTTCCTGTGAAATAATTCACAAACAGTTCATCAATAAAATGGAGCTCGGCTTCCATTGTAGAATAATATTTGTCGATGGCTTCAGAATCTCCATAAACGTAGCTTATAAAATCATCACAAGGATCTATACTAGTATTGAATGTTTTTGACAATTCCTCCACAAATAACTTAAGACGATCCATTTCCACTTCTAGATATTGAGGATCATTTGCACCCTTAACTGGAGATCCAAACACACTTGGAGAACAGCATTGTAATATTACAACTAGTACCGAAATTATTTCAAACATTTTCACTTTAATTATGTTCACTTAGACACTTCATTTGTAACTGATCGAGGATCATCTTGTCTTGAAGTATTTATATCAAAATTTTCATTCTTCGTTTCAACTCAAGTGATAAGAATTCCGCTTTAGTTGATAATTAATAATTATGTAACTTTTTCCAAATATATTTTTGTTTACATTCAAAATTTCTCAATGCCAAATGATAACAATTTTTTCAGGAGGAGGTGCTTGTTTTGAGGAGATTTGCATTCTTATTAGTAGAACCAAATGTGTCTCCATTACTACGTATACATGAGGAGTTGAATAGTTGAGTTGAGGTTGAGTTGAATTTTCGACAATCGACAAAAATCACAAACAAAACACAGAAATGCTACTGTCAAATAAATTCAACTACCCAACTACTGAGATCGCGTCTATATGCATAATTTCAACTCAACCCAGGTAGCAGATCTGAGTCGAGATCTGTCGACCCTATCCCAACTCGACTCGCGTCTACATGCATTTGAACTCGGGTTCAACCTGGGTTCAACTCATCATGTATACGTAGTAAATATCGCCATAAAAGAATTACAAAAAATTTTGTTCTGTTAATTATCGTTTTGTTCCTCGGCCATTTTTTGATTTGTTATCATTTATTATAAGCTTTTTATTAACTTGCAATGTTTGTTAGCTTGTTTAGATCAAATCTTGTAACAGAATTTTGACTCCATTTCATAACAGAAGAACTTCAAATTTTACACGTATGTATAGTTCGCGTGACAATGCAATCTGACCATTTAGTAAGATAATCAGGATGGCTGTTTTTAAGATTTTAATGATTGTAGTTTATTTAGATCAAATCTTGCCACAAAACCCACTTTCATATAACCGATAAACTTCAAATGTTGTGCACATTCGTAGTTCGCGTGACAATAGGTAGGTCCTTCCCATACGTTCTGCATTCTCTTCACTTACTGCAAGTTGCTTATTGAGAGGTGGGGATGAAGTACAGAAAGTACAGGAAGATGTTTCTGCAGATTTCTGCAGTTTTAACACGGGAATAACAGTTTTGACATATCTAAGGTGCAACAGGTTACAGCAGCTTGTAGCTACTGCAAGTTTCTGCTTCTTACTGCAGGGTGGGGAAAGGAGTATGGCGGCTGCAGTAAAAGTACGGGAACATAATTCTGTTAAGTAATACGAAGCAAATGACAGAATCTGTACTTTCTGCAGGTACGGGAACAGACCAAATGCAATCTTACCATTTTGTAAAATAATCAAGAAAGCGATTCCAAAATGGCGGCCGATTTTTGCAATTGTGTTTCTTGGCCACCCAACATGTGTATAAAATGAAAGGGTATGACAGGTAGAATACAATTAGCTATGTGGGGTCATTCCAAATTCCAAATGGCGGCCAACACAAAATGGCGGAAGACATATAATAGACTAAAAAGTAGAAAATATAACGGATCAACTACAAATTTTGCACACATTCTTAATTCGCGTGATAATGCATTCTAACCATTTTGTAAAAAAAACCAAGATGGCGGTAACAAGATGGCGGCCGATTTTTGCAATTGTGTTCCATCGAGCTCACGACATGGGTATCAAATGAAAGATATGACAGGTAGAATACAGTAAGTTCTCTTTGATTTCATTTCAAATCTAATATGGCCGCCAAGGTGCGGGTATAATTTTATTTTTGCTTGTAGCCATTTTAGTTTTTTTATGCACAATGATCCGTGTAAATGCTGTCAGAAAACTGTCGCTTGAACAACTTTTGCATCGGTTGCTTTGGGAAGTTGCTTTATTTCTACAGCGTGTTTTATTTTTCGTCGAACACGCAATGTTCAATATACCCTCGACACAAGGGCGTTGTTACGACGAGAAATCGTTGTTAACACGCATATTTGCTTTGTAACGAAGCAACGTAACAAAGCAATTTTTGCTTTGTTAACAACGATAACTCAAAAAGCTCTGAGAAAGAGCCACCTATCGGTTGGTAATTTATTTAAAAAAACCCCATTTTGTTGTGCTTGTGTCAAATTTATTTGACATCATTTCGTTGTTTTAAAATGGAAAGCGGTTTTTAAGGCTATAATTGTGAAATATACCTCTTTAATAAATTGCGGAAATTTTTTTATCACGAAGGAAATAGTTTCCTTTTTATTTTTATTCATAATATATTAAATGTAGGTAACGAAGCAATTTATAGTGTGTTACCCCCTTTTTGGGCTTTCGTCGTAACAAGGATTTTTCGTCGTAAAGCGCTGTCGTGTGTCGAGGGTATAAGCAATTTTCCAAACGCAAAGGCGTGCGGCATAGTAGTACTTTTCCCTTATGCGTGGGGAAAAGAAATATGCGACAAACTGGAACTAACTAATAGTATTAAATACTTCGTTTCCAGGCAATTTTGGCTTTGAACTAAGCATAGGAACGTTTTACCACAACGTTGTGCTGTTTTGTCATTAAATTAACTTTTATAAATTTAAATGAATAGTTTATTGTAAATGTTAGGGCAACAATATTAGTTTATTGATTTTGCTTGCACCATCAATAGAGAATAACGAATGTGGCTTGAATATAAAGTTAAACAGACGATTTGTCAAAATTTAACATTAAAACCGATTCATCCCATAATTATTGCATTGAATGAAAAATCCATTTCGTAATTTTCTGTCAAAACTTCTTTTTTTAAAAATCACAAACCACTAAACAAATTGTCTCCAAGTTTCTGCTATCAACTGTCCACCGTGCATCCTTATAAATCAGTTCCAAGCAATTTAGCAAGGATTTTACCCAATAAACATGTCCAGAAAAACTTTCCACCAGCAGCCCTTTCGGTTAGCCCACACACATATATACACATAAATAAATACACCCATCAATAAGAGAAAAGTTTTCCTAAAAGCACATGTACAACTCAACGACCAGGACTACACACAACACCGCTACTAAAAACTTTTTTCCTTTTCCAAGGATCCATCTTCCCTCTATATGTCCTGGCCGTTCGTCCGCTTGCCCGACAAGATGTCTACAGGTTTCCATAGGAGCATAAACTTTCAACAGTTTAAAAAAAAATATGAAGTTTCCCTTTGAGTGTAATTTATTAGACAGAAAATTTTTATGTTTTATGACTTTTCAATGAAGAGCAAAGTTTGAATGGTATTTTTGTGAAAAGCGGCGATGAATGGGTCCAATACACGTGAAAGATTTTTGATTCATCGTGTAACATGTCGCAAAAATGTTTTTCCACTTTCAACTCTGTTCGTTTAATCTGCGAATCTCTGTTAGTTTGGAGGATGAAAAATTTAGGGGCCACGGTTGCTTATGAGATTGGTAAAGTAGATAAAAAGGAAGATTTTCTGAACATTTTGTAGTGATAAAGAAAAGGGCTTTTCAAATTTAGTTTTTATTATAGTATTTTTCTTTTCTTCAAATATTTTAGATTAAATGGAAATTTCCAACAGAAACTTCACCTTTGAAATACTTGTGATTTGAAAACAAAATTAAACGTCCTTTTTCGATGTCATCGGTTATGCAGATGATCATCGTCTCTGGAAAGTTTCACCTGACCATTACAGAGGTCAGGAGAACAGCACTCCGAGAAGTTCAAAGATGAAGTACCACAGAGGGTCTGTCAATCAACCCAAATAAAGGTACCTTTCTCCAAACGCTACAAAGTGGACCTAGGTCCTATTTGCATCCACGGTGCCACATTTGAGTACATAGACTCACTCAAATACTTAGGAGTAAAGTTAGAAAAGAGACTGAACTGAAACGCTCGACTGGAGTACGCTATCAGTAAAGCCACTCGGGCCATATGGGCCTGCAAACGGCTTTTGGGTAAGACATGGGGTCTTACATCACAAATGATGTACTGGTTGTACAATACGATCGTTAAACCTGTGGTAACTTATGCCGCTATAGTTTGGTGGCCCAAGACTAAACAGGTTACGTCGATGCTCAAATGCAGCAAACTGCAACGGCTTGCTTGCCTCTCCATTTCCTCCTAGGGAACCAAAACATCCCCACTGGTTTACCGAGGGGTCAAAGATGGATCATAGTACAAGGGCTGGTGTCGCGGTAAGTGGTCCTCTGTTTTCCAGACTGAAATACATTCCATTGCGACCAGCGCTAGGCTCAACCTTGAGAATGGTTTGAAAGGCGCCAACATTAAATTTTTTTCTGACAGCCAAGCTACCATCAAGGCATTTTCAAAGTGGAAGTTTTCTTCCCAAATAGTTGCAGGGTGTTTTGACGAACTCCAGAGCCTGACTAGAAGAAATAAGGTCTCGCTCTGCTGGGGCCCAGGTCACTGGGATATCGAGGGCAATGAGGCAGTAGACAGCCTCGCGAGGGAGGGGTCTGAGACGTTGGTCCAAGGCCCAGAACTCTTCTGTGGCATCTCATGATCCACACCCAAGTCCCTGATAGAGGAGTGGATTAAGGGACTAAACCTAGCCTATTGGGATTCAGTCCCAGGTCTTATCCAGGCTAAAGATCTTATAAGACTCTTTGCTTTAAGGGCCACTGTCACTTTAAACAGAGCAGACCTAAGACTATTAGTGGGTTATCTGACTTGCCATGTAGGACTGCGGTATCACAACCTAGGACTGTCTCAAGAGACAGAGTGCCGACTCTGCATGGAAGGCATCGAGACTTCCACACATATTCTCTGTGACTGTCCTGCTCTGATCGGGCTTAGAAGAAGAACGTTTATCAGAGAGGTTATGCGCCCCGCTCAATTCTTGTCTTCTTCAATTAAAGACCTTGTTATCTTCGTCTGGAAGGCTGATAGTCTGTTCCGTTAGTGGGGTACGTACACAATAGGCCTAACTTGGCCGCAGTGTTCACCATATGGGTTGCCTCTCATTCCTTAATAGTAGGTAATAATAATAATAATAATAAAAAAAAGCTACGTGTCAATTGGCCAATACCAATAAACATACAATCGGCTCCTCAGCACCTTTGAAAAGGAAGATCCATGGCTGTTGGCACAACCGCAACTCTATTTCAACCTAAGGTACCTACTCTCCATCCAGGTGTGTGCCCAGACTTGTATTAATAGAGCTCCAAATAGCTCTAACATGGTTATTTTTCTGCCCTGTTGGCCATTAAATCTCAAAGGGTGTCTCGGATTGTCTCCTAGCTCTGAAATCCCCCAGCAGGACCAACAATGTTACTATGATGTGGATTCCAGGCTACAGCTAGCTTAGCCAGCTACCTCGTAAGATCGGAAATCAGGAATTGAGTCGACCAACTATTTCGTCGATTTCGGGTGCTCATCCAGCTAAAAGATTCATTAAACTCGACAAAGCTAAAGTGGGCAACTTTTTAAATTTCAAGAGGTGGCAGCTAAAAAGAATAACAGAGCTCCTGGCGGGCCACTCTTCGTTCTATTATCATCTAAGCAGAATAGGGCTAGTGTTCATTGGAGTGTTCGGTACTGCAGGCCAGCTAACGAAACTGGGTAGCGCTAGCTATACGACTATGGGGCTACAGCGTGGAGGAGATTAAAGGCCGATTCACACCCATCAGTGACGTCACGTCTCAGTTACGTTAGTTCCGAGAAATCTGAAATTGACGGCTCGGTGACGGCGATGAGCTTGACTTGACTCGGTGACGGCGGCGGCTCAATGTAGACAGTGCCATTAACTTCCAAAGAAAACATATTTTTTGTGACTGTGCTTCTCTTTTCCCTCTCATAGATATAATTCCCAGGTAACAATGGAATACTAAGCATATACAATATACCCGATTGTTCTTAAGTTAAGGTCACCTTTGACTTTGGTCAGGGTCTGGGCGGTTCTTGAAACAGCCAAGAAATTTTTGATTTTGGGCCTATTCACGATTAAAGCTTCAAGCTACAAGCTTCAAAAATTAGGATAAAAGGGTTTGTACAATGATTCACATTCACAGCTTCAAGCTGCAGTGCTCAAATAAAGCAACACTCAGCTGAAGCTTGTAGTTTGAAGCGTGCATCTTGACTCTTGCAGCTTGAAGCTTGAAGCTTTCATTGCGAATCGGTCCTTGCATGGTGAGCAAAATGCTATTTTTATGTATAGGGAGAGGACATACACAAAAGTTTTGGAAATTTACAAAACTATGAAGTGAAAGCTCCAATACTGATTGTATTTTTACATCCAACAATTAATGTATATTTACTACACAGTTGGTAAAAATACGTAAAGTAGAATTCGAAATTCCTAATAATATATATTGCAAATTTACAAAACTGCTTGTGAATAAAACTTCCAATATTTTTTTTGTAAAATTATCACAGAAATTTTTTACAGTGCTTATACCAATTCTTTACTCGTAAACCTCCTTTTATATCCTAAATCTACTATCTGAAAAAGGCGCAAAATGCCCTCCAGCGACCAGAATTCGAAAAAACAGTAAAGGCAAAATTTGTAGGTAATTGTATGCTCTACAACTTTGCTTTCTTGATATATTCACCAAAATGCATAGTGTCTCCTCAAAATAGAGAAAATTGGAAAAAATTATATAATTCATAGGTAATGTATTTCTCAAAACCACACTTTTTTAGAACTGAAATGTTTAGACAACCCCAATACTTCACTTGGTACCGGTCTCATAGCTGTGGGAAAAATTTCTTCAATTTTTCCTAATTTGAGCGGACTATAATATCAACGTAAAAGAAACGTGGGCCCAGTATAAAGGGCGAACAAAGACACTCCAGAAAATAGATCGTCTTAACAACTTAATCTGTGAAGGTCAAGATTTCTGTCTTTAATTTTCTAATCAAAAGAAAAATATTTGACGAAATCTGTTTTTCCGTAACATTCAAAAATGGAATAATCAACACCAATGGCATCCAGCTACCATCCACCTAGACTTAAGCATTAATAAGCGATAATTGACTATATTTGTCTTATCGAAAGGCTCGATTTATTATCCCATCAAAGTGCCACTTTGTGACAGCTTTACCAACTAAGTTGTAGCTCAAACAAATTGAGTTAAACAAGCCGACATCAACAAAAGTCAAGTTCGGAAACACATTACCAGAACAAACAGTAGTCGGTCATTTGTTTAGTCATGGACAACTTACGTGACTTCGTGCAGGTGATCACATTCATTTGCGGGGGAAATTACCTGCTTAAAGTATCCAATTCGAAGGGAACAAAATGACTACTTAGTGGCACTGAAGTACAACATATCGTGGATAAAAGGTAACGAGTCTGGCCTTCTGCCCTTTTGTTAGCATTCCAAGGAAACCCATCCACAGTCCTGTCCATAAATATCTTGTGGCATTGTTGCTAGGTAGGCATTCTTCTGGATTACATTCGCCACTTCCATGTCTCGCTAAGCTTTTCTCTTCCCGTACAGACGTTCTAGCACTGATAAGGAAATTCTGTTTTGTTAAGACTTTCCTTAGTGGCGTTGGCTGAAGGCATTAATGACCCCAAAAAGGATATTTGTGACCATTCTGTTAAGCAGCAGCGTAATGGGAATTTAATCTTGATTTGTTAAGGACTTGATACCAGGCAATTGTAATTCCTTTCAAGCAAAAGGAGATGATAAACTAGGAGAAGGATTAAGCATTTCAACAAAATTTAACCACAATCAAAATGATTAATTAGCAAAGAAAAAAATCTTGTCGAAATTTCCTTGACCTATTTCCAATTAACAACAGAACAAAACTAGCAACTCAGAAGCAGTTTTGTGTGTTTTACTTTACGTTGTTGGAGCTTAACCCGGGGCTGTTAAGGATCTACCCTGGGGAGGCTCTGAAGTAAACTGTATTCTGTGAGGCCCTAATCCTTTCAATAATGCATACCACGTACACGGCTCGGCACAATGAAAGTTTTTCGATTTCATGAAATTCAATTTCATTTTTCGATTTTATTGCCAAGTCCGCGCGCCATAAAGTGAATGCCACACAGTAGCGGGCTCCACACATAGTTTGGTTCAACAGTGCCACATATGAAATTCAAAGTGCACCTTTTGATGCATGCAGAGAATGTCTACTCGTTCTCCTGGGTAAATCCATACGGCCCCATCCTTTGATGCCCCCATATGCATATACCATGCAGGAAATCTGGTAAGCTGCATTGCCACCAGGTACATCAGAGTAGTTATCAGGTACTCTCTGAAAACCAATCAAAGTTTGAAAAGTGAAATATATTTGGAAGAAACTTTTATTGAAATTTCACCTTTCAGCTTAAAAATAAATGGGCCAAAACTGCATGGATGCAACTTTTAATGACAGAATTTTAATTCATGATCACTGAGGGAATTTCCACTTTGGCCATTTTCACTTTATTGCAGACTTTTTTGATTCTATTTGTTTAAAATGACTGAAAATGCAAACTTTATCTCTGTAGAGCTCAAGGATTAGGTTTGAAATTGTCTAGTTTGAGGAGAGCAATAAAGTGCATTAAGTTTGACAGAAATATAGAAAGTTGTATAAAAACTGTTTTTTGAAGCTTGAAATTTATTGAAGTTTTAACCTGGTTTTTATTGAAACGTGTTTTGTGCATTTAGAATAGAAGACAGTCTAAAATATTAAATTCGTGGCTCTCCTGTGGCTTTTTGTAGAATTTGTAGAACACAAAACATTGCCTATCGAAAACGGTTTGGCCATTGATGGATTAAATTTTGCGATTGTCGAAACATATTTCGTGATAATATTTGTCAACCGTTTTTTAATCTTATTTAAATGCCAATAAAATGGGCCATATGGGCTCGATGTCCACATCTCCAGCAGAGAGGATTGGGAAAACTGACACCTACTCTGGCACATAAAACTATCGATGGCTCCAAACCACATGACTATTAGTGTTAGTCTGTTCTACGCGAAACTGCAGTCAATCTTCAATTCCCCTTAGTGACTCCGACTAACCCAAATGCAGGAGCCAGGGTAATCGTTTTGTCGGACAGCCAAGATAAGGCCTTTCAAATGCACAAAAACCATTTTGTGACGAAAAAGGGAAATCACCACGCTATTCCTTTCAATGACGAGGTTAACATCATTCGCCAAGACTAGAAATTCTTGGACTGACTTTATTGTTGGATTACCTCCAATAGTTGAAATTGTTTTTTTTTTGTACAAAAAGAACATCTTTGGATTAAAGTACTTTGAAAATTTACCTTATGTTCCTTTAGACACATCCTGAGAAGTTCAAACGTTGTTAAAAAAATAAAACCCAAAGTCGTGATATCTATATTATAATTATACAAGGAAAGCTCTTTTCAGTACCCCTTAGGAGCTTTTTTCCATATTGAAAAAATGAAAATAGCATATGGCCCCTATTCCCATAGTCACCTCACTTTTTTTCTCACCTCACATTTTTTGTCACGTCACTTTTAAAGTGGCATTCTCATAGTCGAGTGACAAGGGAAAAGTTAATGAGATAAAATGTGACAAAACTAGGTGTGGTATTCTCGAAGTCATTTTTTGTAGCAAATGTCACTGAAAATTGTCATATTTTATCACTTGGAATTTGTAGGTGACGCTACAATTTTTTTAAAATGGATAGTGACAAAGGGTAAGAAATATGTTTTATTTTAATGTTTTTGATGATTTAATATTATTCTTATATCCTAGAATTAAAATAACGAACGGGATATGTAAATAGAAATATATCATATGTGTATAGAAATACCGTCATTTTTTCTACAACAAGTGACTACGAGAATACGAAAATTGGTTTGTCACATTTTTCAATGGGTGACGTGACTATGGGAATAGGGGCCTATATATCATCTATACTTATGGAAAACTTTGAAAGTTCACTCATATTCTCTCATGTTCTCTCAACCTAAGTTTTTGCCCAAAGTATGCTCTTACGGAGAGCTTTTATGGTGTGACGTCACTGGTAGCCGATTTATGAAATTTTATTAGGAAATAAATGGTTTTTAAATTTTCACGTGAAAACTACTGCACCGATTTCATTGCAATTTTGCATGGTATACGATGATACACCAGGTAAGAATATAGGCTACCAATAACTTTAATTTTTCAATGCATTCAACGGATATAATGGTGTTTAATGAAATATATGGGATAACTCAAAAGTGAAGTTTCTGATATTAAGTACAATCTTCTTTAATTTGACTCTACAATGGTTTTGTTTATTTGCAAGAACAATTAAATTTTTATCCTATTAAGTAAAAGCAGCCTCGAAAAAATAATTCCTTGCATTTTACATTAAGTATTTGTACCTTGGTTTTTGCCTTTCGAAAAGCTTGAACGAGTTTGTTTATTTGCTCTTGAATGAAATATATGAAAACCGTCGAATCCTTTCGAAACATCATAAGTAGGGAATCCAATCCCGCGAACGCACCATTTTCGCGGGATCAGAAATGCGGGACTATACATGCGGGATCTGCGGGATTTGAGCAGTAGAATGACCTGTTAAAAGAACCGGGACTAAGAGAAATACTAACAATATTGCAAAGTATTAACAATTCATGTGCTGTGCGTGTATATGAACGTGATCAATATCACTACGACTACGACAGGGGATTCGCTACGTGAATTGGGCGTACCTTTGCGGCTAATTGTATTGTTGGCAAACAAACTACTAAATCAGTCATACAAAGTATTCAGGGCAATTCTGAACTACGCTGGAATTGATTAGGCTGGAATTTTCTTACATCGGTAGCATAAACTCTGTTGGGGCCGTATTTGGTTTTTCAAGTCGATATCGATTTCTGTCGATAAATAAAAATTGGCATTTGGCAACACGATATCGACAACCTTATCGTGTCTATACGTGTGGATCAAGTCGTTCGACGTTTATTAAGGCCCGAATTCCTCGACATGGATATATTCTCGGTTATTTCTTGTCCCGTACAATTCTACGGATATTTTTTTCTATTCACGGAAAGCAAATATACCAATTTAAAATTTTTACAGAATTCCAAATTCCCACGAATGGGCAGCGTTTGATTCAACTCGACTTGGGACTCCGTTGGACTTTCACCTGGCATTTTATTGTTGCTCGGGTAACACAACTCATAATTGGATCAGAATTTCTCGCAAATTTCGACCTGCTGGTCGACTTGAAAGAAAGTAAATTAATATATAAAACTACAAAATTTCATAGAATGGGTTTAGTATGCAGCTGAGTACACTTAACACAGCCTCACATCAATCCTGCGGGAATTCACAAAGCCCAACCCAGTCACAGGGGTTAAGCATCGTGTAGTTCACTTCATCCAGAGGAATGGCCCGCCAGTTCATTCGAGGCCATGAGAATAGTTTAAGTATAAAAAGAAGTGTGAAACTTTTTTCAATCTCGTGGGTACACAATTAGTCTGAGGATTTCTTTCTTCTTTTTCATTTGAGAGAATATCTTTACACATACTGCAACCTATTTGGCATATTGTGGCACTAGCAACGCAGTGATTACAAAACTTGGGGTTAAGGCTTGTGATATGGACTAATTAGACTTCATATGCCAAATCTCCCTGAGTATAGGAAGGTTACGATGGAGATGGAAATCTCCTCCTCACTGTAGCCTCACAATCGCACAGCAAGTGCTCCGCTGTTTCAGAAGCTGCTTCGCAGAACCGACAGCCACAATCCAATACCAGCCTTATTCTACATAAATATGGTAGGCTGTGTAGATCTGCCTGGCCGGTTACTGTAAGACCCACCTTATCGCTTTCAGGAGAAAAGAAGAGAGAATAGGATTTTGCTTCCTTGTATGACCTTCTTCCCGCTTTGGAAATAAATAACAGCCTCTCTCCACTATCTCAGAATATAGATCAATATTGATCCCACGAGTTGCATCCCACAAGTTACCATGGAAAGGCTAACGCCTTCCTCACTCAAGTCGACTGATTTGCAATCCCAGTTGCATACGCAACTGTTTCGGGACCTTGCCGTGTAGGGAAATGGAAATCCACACATGGGTCGGCAGAAACGAGACCGATTTGAAAATAGCTTGCAACTGGTCGCGTGCGACTGTTCCTGCCGGTCGGAAGCGATTTCAGTTGCGTGGTTGCACTTCATATGAACTACTTGACATATAGCCACATTTTTTTGACTAAAAACTTTGTAGGCACAGAACACCGATTTCTCCAAAATCAGTTGCATTCGTGTGTGGACAAAGCTTTCATTTTGATTGAAAACTGGTTGTGCGCGTGATTATTGTGAAACCAGTTTGCAATTGGGAGGGTCTAAGTTAAAGCAGAGGTCGCCTGGTATCCGGAGTCCATCGTTGGTGGTACATTCACGCAATACCATTCAGCATGATTTTTTACAGGGTTTGAGAGCGAAGAAAACTTAAAGCAAAGCACTTACTTTGCTGTATACTATGAAAGCTTTTTGTTTCATATTGCTGCCAATGGTGTTGCTGTTAAATTACTTAAAAGCTGATCTGGCGTCTGGCTGCAAATGCTTCGGTTTTAAAATACTTTGCCGTGAAATGCTTTCTGTTTGCTTACAGTTTTTCAAAGCTTTGCTCTCCAAGGCTATGAAGTACATTCTTTGCTTTCTTTCAGCATTTTTTCTTCATGATCGAACTTTATATAGTAAAATGGTACTTTGTTTAGAGGGGTGAAAACGCTTTTTTTTATGTGTATGTGAAGCATTCGCAGCCGGACCAGCATGACCCAGCATTTGTAAGCAATAGTATTCGCAGCAATATGAACCAAAAAGCTTTCACAGCCTACAGCAAAAAGTTTGAAATTATGATTGCTGCAAAGCAAAGTAAATTGCTGTGGTCTTCTTGGCAGAGCAAAAGTATTAAAATTGCTGCAGCAATTTTAACCCGATCTGTTCCATGGACCGGCAAGGCAGCTTGATGACCGCTTACCTCTCCACGCAGTAGCAAAGGCACACGTCGGGCAGGATATGGTCTGAGGACCAAAAACAATCGGTCTTGGAGCAAGGGCTCCTTAATTATGTCGTATTTGGGTCCCTTTCGAACGCAATTGGTTGTTCTGTGCTCCCAACCTCCTGTAAATAGTACTTCGCCTCCGAAAATTTAACTTGGTTATTGATTCAATATGATTTTGATTGACACTTCATTCTGGGGCGATAATCAAGTTGATTGAAAAAATAGGATACGAAGACTATGTGTTTTCCAACAAAGAAACTAAAAACTTTTTGAGTATGCTATTGAAAAAGATATGATCACAAGTATTGAGCCTGCATATGTATGAACTGAACAATCAGTATCGAAATTATTCTAAAACAAATCACACAAAAGAATGCAACTTGACTGTCAACCAAACGTAGGTGGAAAGTCATTGTTTCTAGCTGAAATACAGCGTTGGTTTTACGATAATGCAAACCTGTGTGCTTTAAAAAAATTACCCAATTGTTTTTTATTTATTCATACGTATGAGTGCCTAAATAATCCAGGATTGTTTCTATTAAAAACATTCTAGCACAAATAAATTCCGGTTTTCCTGTTCTTTCAAAAAGGTCGTGTTCGTATTTTTAATATAAAAACTCTGCTTAAGTTACTTTCCGGAAATATCGCTTAAATAAAATAAGGATTCAAACAATAAAGCACACGTAAGCTGTCATAGAAATACGTTACTTTCACAGCATTTCAACGCTGGCAAATACTTATACCATTTTCATATATGTAATACTGAAAAGGTTGTGACACTCTAGAGGAGTTTCTAGCATATTCCCACCCATAAACCTACTCATATCTTTTTATTCTGATGGTTATTATCCTGAAACATTTCTCATGGTGTATATTTACGTTGATCCCGTTGACACCGTCGAATAACTTCCAAATCCCTTTTACGCCAGTTTACGACAAACTTTTACTTAATTGGAAAAAGTTTCCTCAGCAAAATCTCACTTGACTAGCATCCGTTGTATCTAGTGGAGTTAAGACAATTCCCAAAAGTGAAAATAATCCTGTATAGTTTAAGCAAGTGGGGGTTTTTTACACCGACGACAGCTCATTAATATGAAACGTCTCTCAGTCAAAAAAATTTTCATTCACAATTCAACCCAACATACCCGATGGTTAAACCCAGGGATGTAAGCGATATAAGTTAGGACCGTCGTCGTCGTCTCGCTCAGTGACTGAGAGAGCAAACAGAGCGTAAAACTAATCACTTATTCATAATTAAAAGACATTTATCATTTCAGGCTTTTATCCTTTGTACAAAGCCAACAGTACATGTTGACACCTTCCAATTAAGAAAATTCACCACCTTAGGAAAGCAGTCATACTTCGCATTGCCATAAAAGGACGAACGACGGGTAGCAACGCCCCACAGGCAAACACAAGCTGCTGTACGAATTTTATGGTAGTGTCACGGTTTAAAAACTTCTAGAGCCAGGGATTCTATAGACTCGTGAACATTCCACGTTGTCTAGGCACCATCGTACCGAGGTGAATGAAATCCTTGAATCCTTATGCCCATGGAGTTTCGCGTAGCAACCGCCTTCATAAATATCAAAAAGGTGCGTGTCGTATATATACGACGTTAAAATTTCGCTTCGTATACGCTGAACGAACATTAAGATGCCGCCACAGATTTGACTAAATTAGAATTCGAGGCTACCCGCATCCTTACCATAAGCAGGATCATCTTCACGCTACTAAAGCCGAAATGGGCTCACATAACGGGGACGTATGTCATAACGAGCATAGTGCAATAACGCAAAACCCCAGATTGTAGTCATTTTGGTAAATCACCGAAAATTTTTTGCACGTCCCAAAGCCACACTGACTGCCACACAATTACAATTACAAGCAATCGAGCAGGATCATGAAATCCTTTTGGCTGACTCCTTTACTTTACAGCAAAAGCAAGGCATCTCCACACAGATTCCCTTTTTGGCACACTCAAATGAGGCCGTATCATTCCTCGGGATCATGGCTCCTTGGCGTAGTCAATTCATGCTTTGGCGGTTCATGATTCCTGTCACGTCCAATGATTTTTAGGAACCTTGGCACAGGAATACACGCCGCAGTTAAGCCCGTCCACCCACACATCAAGAGGACGAGGACTACACACAGTAAGGATTGCAGGATTCAGCAATTACTTTTGGAACAAAGTCAGCGGTTAATGAAGCCTTCAAAGGCGGTTAGGTGCAATTTCTGAACAAGTTCTTTTTTGTCTGCCTTTTTTTTTGAATGTAGTTTAGGGAAATTTATGTCCTGACCTTTGAAGAAAGCACTTCTACTATTTTACTGGGGAGATTCTTACATTGGGGTCAAACTGAAGTTAACAAAAGGGATCTGTGCTCCAATGGAAGGGGCTTAGGAAGTTTTTATAGCTTCTTTAGTTTTGCGGAGGTGGATTAAGGATACAAGGAGAGCGGAAACAAGGCAACAAATGTTATTAAATGTAGTGACATTGCAGAATAAGTGAGTCTTAAGAAGTTCAAAAGTGGGCTTTTGTTGACATTCTGAGAGCCCAAGGAGTTTTTTATGTAATTTCATTTTAGAAGTAGGTACTTAGTATGTGGATTAGGAAAGAAATGCTTCGAAATGTTTCACAATATGTGGTAGGGCTCGAGTACAATATATTTCACAAAATAAAAATGATTTTAATTTTTATATTAGTTGTTTATTAAACGACCTAGACAGAATAATACAACTTAGGAAATTAATGCCCGATTGCGCACAGTGAGAGCTTAAATGTATAAAGTGACTTCAGTTTCACTTAAGTATGCAAAGTGGTTTTACAATTGCAACTTGAACTTTACTTAAGGAAAGCCCATTTATCGACATTTCGGACCCCTGCCCAGTCAGCGCTGATTTCCAGTATCCATCGACCCAACATAGCTACTACACGACTCCATCTGGCATTTTGAGGCCAACTGACTGGTATGTGTGTTCGTAGGGCGCACGTTGCCAAATCTACATTTTTCCAAGTTTATATAGTCAAGCCTAAATATAAGGTTTAATGGGAAATGTATAAAAGGAATTAAAGCAAAACAGGTTTCCTATAGAGACTACAGATATTCCTCCGAATGAGTGAAATCGTCCCGAAGCTGCAAAACAACTGCAAAGTAAGAGGTTCGGTAGGAGGTAAGATCTTCAATGCTACCGTTGACAGTAAAAATAGCCTGTCCAAGGATAAGGCGATACTCGAAAGGCCAACATTTTCAAGGCGCCACTGTTATTACCATAGACGTTAAAAAGATCTGCTCCACGGGAAACCCGGAAAATGCGGGAAGCGTGTAAAATGCGAGAAACGCGTGAAACACGGCAAACACGGGAAACAGGACAGGGAATGGAAGGAGATGATGGGCATTTTAGGACCCTTTCAGGGGATATATCATAACTTCCGAATCCGATGGAATTCTCCGCAAATCTGAATTGATTCAGGAAATCGAGACCTTTCCAGGGAGACATTACTCGTCAAAATCAAAAATTCAAGTTAACGGTACCGATTTTTCTAAGTTTACTCCCCGCAAAACGACGCTCAACATCTGATTTCTACTTACGGTTCAGCTGGTGAGGTCAGTGAAAATGGGTATCAGCTACGTGGGCACGTCATATTCGTGCGGAATCGCTCAACGCTGTAGCTGTAAAATATGATCTTAGTAGTATGACAAAAGCTGCCTGAAGAGAAACAAATGTCGAATTCGCATGCGGCACGAAGCTATAAAGCTGGAAACAGAATTTTGCGTTGCTATTAAGGCCCTTTTACATTCCAAACGCAAAGTGGAAACGCAAATTGGAGCTCTGTTACCGCACAGAGTTTTATTTGATTTTCTCTCTGTCTGGAATCCACGTTCGTGCAACAAAGACAAAAGCATACAAATTTCTGTGCGGTAAAAGAGTTCCAATTTGCGTTTCCACATTACGTTTGGGATGTAAAAAGGCTTTTAAAGTTTAACCCCAGTGGATGCTTTGCTTGCTTTGTTGCTTTGCTTTGCATTGACATCTCAAATAAACCAATGCTTTGTTATGAGGCAAAACCAAATACCTAGCAAAGCGGCTAAGGCACAGCTTTTAAATATAAAATTTAAAAAGCTATGAAAAGCATAGCAAGTCAAGCTTACCATACAATGGAGCCATAGTTAACACTGCTCTAATCACTGCCGTTTATAGCGAGCGAACCATGTGCTGATTCCGCACGTCGTTTTTATCTCTCTGCTGTAGATGATTCCCCAGCCCCAGCTGCTGTAGATGATCCTAGTTTTACAGAATGCATGCATGTACTGATCCTCTGTTGAAAGAGCGTCGGGTTTTTGGCATTGCCTATGAAGCTCTGATAATCTAAGACATAAACAAGACTGACCCGATTACGAATACCTCACCAAGGGCTCAATTGTTGCCAGCCTGAACCGAGTTTGGATGTGGTCCTACGGGACAATATATATTCTCCGACTCCCCTACTTTCTTACCATTATCTCTCATGCCTTTTGAAGTCGGCCCCACGGGTCCTTTTCTTTTTCATTGTTCCCATCCAGGTTGTTTCTTTAATATCCATTATATTATGGTTCAGTGTTACGCTCGTTTCTACAATGCATAACGTGACCATATCAAGCGATGAGCTACTCTTTTAAACTCCTGGATTTCATAGGAGTTTGGAAATATTGACGGTCGAAGCTTGCTTCACAGTCTTGTTGTTCTGTTAATGTTTGAATTCTAGGACTGAAGTTAGCCTGGAAAGGGGACTGCAGCTTTTGCAAGTAAGCCGAGTAGTCTTGTATTCCGTGAATCATTTTACCTTGGAGGCTGGATTTTTCTTATTTCATTTCCTTAATGGCTCAATGAGTGCATAATAAATGGTGATGCAATTTTCGATAAGTTTAAGAGCACTGTTTTGCACTCTACCGAGCAACCACAAGGCGGTTTTAGAGGCCTAGTTCAAATAAACGGATGGCATTCAAGGCGAGATCGAAAAGCTGTTGGTGCATAATAAAATATGCCGAAGCAGAATAAGCAGAAGTTATGAGAATCGAATAAGAAGCAAATTGCGGTAGATAAGAGACATAAAAGTCTTCTCTAAGCTAAGGGCCGCTTAACTGTCTTTTATAGCAAGCCAATCACTGCGAGTAGGGCTCTTGAATGTAAGAACCCTTCACCTCATTTGTTGCATATTGAACTCTGTTTGAATCTTGGATATTATGAAGGATGTCGGACGATTCTATAAAACTTATATACCAACACAAATACTACTTTTATTCAGAAACGTCAAAAAATCTAATAAATGGTTGGAAAATGAATTTGCTTAAACAAACCTTTCAGTAACTGCAGAAAATTTCCTCTTCTTTGTTTTACTTCGTACTTTGCTCTTTTGTGTAGACGAAATAACTATTCTTAAAAGTTTCTTAAGAATAAAGCAAAGTGATTACGCCTCTTTGGCAAACTTTCATTAAATACGTGCTTCCTGCATTAACATCCAAACTGATACAATGGACAAATGCTTAAAATGCATTGCGAAACTTGGCCCTTGCAAACTAAAGGAAGACCATCGTTGTTGCCTGTGTAGTAAAGTCCTTAACGAAATACAGAACGGAATCCATTCAGTTAGTAAAAAGTTCTTACAACAATTTCAATAAAACTTGCAACAAACTTCCGGACTTGTTAAGCAAGATGAAAGATCAAATTGTACATCTGTACTGTTCATTGAGAATTAACTAAATTGTTTTGCTCATTGCCGAATGCTCGCAATTGTAAAGTGGACTGCAATTATCTAATTAGTTGATTGTATTGTGTAAGCAAAATTCTAAGTTGTTATTAGTTTTTTGGGATCGGTCAAATTTAGTCCAAAATTAAAAAATTCACAAAATTCTTTAAAATGTTGCGGGAATTAATAAGGGTTTGAGATATACATTGAAAATCATGCAATAGAAAGTGAGTAGCCATTGTTATTGGCTCAAGCTCAAATATCAGGGCGTAGCTACATAGCTTTTAAGTACGGGGCAACGCACCGCGGCCAATTTAGGCGTAATGTGTACATACCCACTAACGGAAAAGGCCGTTGGCCCTCCGGACGAAGACAAGAAGGTCTTTTATTGAAGAAGACTGAATCTTAGCGGGGCTCAGAAGCACTCTGATAATTGTTTTTCTTCTAAGCCAGATTAGAGCAGGACATTCAGAGAGAACATGTGTGAAAATATCGCAGTCGGTATTCTGTCTCCTGAGACAGCCTAGGCTGGGTTACAGCTCCACATGTCCATGCAGATATACGACCAACAACCTAAGGTCCGTCCTGTTTAGAGTAATAACTCCCCTTAAGGCAAAGGTAATTATTAGGTAGTTAGCCTTTCTAAGACCTGGGACCGAATCCCAATAGGTTAGGTTCAATCCCTTAACCCAGTCCCTTATCAGATGCCACAGAAAGGTTCGGTGCCCTGGGACCAGCGTCTCAGACCCCTCCTTCGTGGGCTTGTCAGAAGCCTCATTGCCCTTGGTATCCCCAGTGACTTCCAAGACCGGTTCTACATGTTCAACTTTTCGTTCAACTTCAACACTTTTTTCTCTTTCGTTCGCATGAACGAATCTTACCCTTTTCACAATTACATGCGAGCGTAAGAGAAAAAAGTGTTGAAGTTGAAGGAAAAGTTGAACGTGTAGAACCGGTCCAAAATGAGAGTACGTTGGTGGCAAATTGAATGCCCGAAAAAGTTGTAATATGGGCGCCATTTAAACCTGTTCCACCGCAGGTCTCAGTTGCATGTATTTCAGTCTGGAAAACAGAGGGCTACTTTCCTATTGCAGTTGAAATTTTGGAATTGGTCCTACGACAGTAGACGCAGTCCCATGTTCCATTTTAGACCCATCGGTGAATCAGTACAAGTTTCTTGCACTTACCCTTCTTGAAGGATCAGTTCCTCCCACCGCTGTTCTCGTGACCTGTGTAATGGTCAAACTTCCCTGAGACAATGATGGTAAGGACATCTGCATAGCCGTTGACATCGAATATAGATTTGTCTAGTTTGGTTGCAAGTTCATAAACAACCAGTGACCAGAGTAGCGAGGAGAGCTTTCTTTATTTTAGTGACTAGGTGGTGTACGGCAACCTCTGATAATTTACACTTTGAGTAAGTGAACCGAGAGCTATGTAGAGGATGGGAGTACAAGGAGCCTTTCCATCGTTTTCAAGAGAAAATAGGTTAAACTGACAGATCTATACGATTTAGGCAGCTCCAGGGGCCTATAGCCTTGTTTAGAGAAAACAAAACCACAACGAATCTCGACCAGATGTATTCCCAATTGAAGCTGGCCCTAAAGAGACAAACCAGGTTGACGAGAATGAGCTCGAGGCAATTCTGAACGATTGCCAGGAAAATGCCATCTCCTCACGGGGATATGTAGGGTTGAAAGGCAAAGGAGACCGCTCCCCACTTAACTTTAACCGAATGTCGCCCTATGAATGTATGTATACAGCATCCAGGGCATAAGCGGTGTGGATAATTGACCCCGGGAAGTAGTCGCCGAGCAGGCTTCTTAGGGTATCTTCCTGATTGGTGGTGTGTGAGCCACCCTCCTTTTTAGAAAGGCCCATCCCGTTAGAGGAATTTTTGGAGAGGAGCTTTTGGAGTCTATGTGCCTTTGGTAGAGTCTGCAGGTTCTCACAATGCTTCCTGCAGGCAATCCTTTTGAAGCGTCTCACCTCTTTGCTGTAGGCGGGAATAGTGAACCCGTATTCTTCCCATTACCTAGCATCCACCTATATTTCAGTCCCCTAGTCCCCTATATTTCTTACTCATTCCAGCAAGCCCATCATTCCAAAATGGCACTTTACGCGAGGACTAGGAGAAAAAGACAGCATTTCCGTCATGGTAAGGGGAGATCAGCACCACAGTGAGCTGCGTGGGAGCGTCTCCATTTCACACACCGAGCTGATAGAAGCGGCTAGCAGGTCTGATTTTGAGGCTCCAATCTCCTAAAAATTGGACCAGTTATTTTTCATAGGAACCAGGGAAGAGGTGCGGACGTGGGCGAGACTCGCAATGTTGAATCTGACGTGCAGATGGTACGATAATGAGACCTGGTCCAGAACACGCTAGTTCTGGATACTATCAGAGAGTAGCCTGATAGTGAGGCTGAGGTCCATCACCTTCTTCCTACTAGTAGTGCCAAGGGTGGGTTTTCCTCTCATGTTAACAAGATCTATCCCCAAAATAGTGCGGTGAACATGCGCATAAGGTACACCGCTTACATATGATGATATTTGGACGCTGGATTGTTCCAATAATCATTGCAAGAATTTTGCTTCAGCAACTAAATTAAAATTATTTTTCGTACACGGTTACTTGAGTCAGAAGAACAAAGTTTCTCCGTTCACGCCCATATTTAGCGTTTTGTTTGCTTTTGTTTTCCAAAAATTTACCTATAATTCATTAAAATTACTTACTTTCTCAGGATAACGTAATCTGAAGCATTAAATGTCACACAAAAGAAAAAAAAACAAAAAGTAAACACATTTTTTTCCATGTAACGTGCAAAGTGATAGCGACGACAATTACCCCATACAAATGGGTGACATGCATGAAGCGTGTTTTTTGCTTGATTCCTTCACTGTGCATAGGAAATCAGTAAGGATACTATGGTGTTCGGCCAACACTCATTTTTCGTCCTTTTACATTTTTTCATCCTGTTTACAAATAAGTTCATAACATGCAACTTCACGACCAGGCAGGAGTGTTCCTTCTTGTTGTGTGTCCCCATGGACGGACGATGTGAAGTCCTCGGGAAATTGTTTATGTTCAAGACTATACGGAAATATTTTTCAAGATAAAATTATAACATTGAATTCTTTGCGGTAGTCACGCGATTTTACACGAGAAGGTGTCAGACCATTTTCTATCGATTAAAAGTTGTTTTATATTAAGGGTGAGAGTTCGGTGAGTTAAAGGGGTGAAACTTTTTTGTAGTAACTTAAGGTCGGCTCATTAATTTGAAGAACACTAATAAATTGCTAGAAAGGTAAAAAAGTTTTCGGTACTATTTCCAATTTAAAAGTTGAATTAGTTTATCGAGGTAGAAGGGTCTTCATTCTTGGGTAAAAACCCTCTTAACTTAAAATTAAAAAAAAAATCTTTTCACACGTGAGTTCTGGTCTGCAGACAATCAAATTCACAAAACTTAATTCTTTCTATCCTATACATCTACAATGGAACATTTGCTGCTAATTTTGACTCCTCTATAAATTTAACGAAATTTGATTTTTCGCAAGTTCAAATAAAATTCTAACAAATCCTTGCAGTCACCACCAGACAGGATATGTATGCCTCTTGCCTGAGTTATTGTATGCAGCGAAGGCACTCGTGCACATTGCGAATCCCCAAATATCGGTCATATGTTTGGCTCTGGGCCAAGGAGCAGCTTATCGGGTGCAGATCCTTGTACAGCATTGTCAAAATCTGAAATCATCTGGGAAATAATAAGGAGTCGCAAGTATTATCCTGGCAGATGTTTGGCATTAATTCACACAAAATGTGCTTAAATTTTCATGCTGCTTGCTTGATTTGTTTACGGCTCAAGGAACTGTGCTCCTTGAAACTTCAGCTAGACGTGGATTGCTCACTACTTCGTTTACAGTTTTTAAGGTTATGACACAACAGCCTCGAGACACTTAGCATGCATTCTCAGTACTGTGCGTGTGATGCTTAAAGCCTTGCGGATAAACGGTTAGATTATGTTGTATAAGTGTTGTCAAGAAGACCGCTTTACGGAAAGCGGGATCCAATTAGCGATGGTGCCCAACAGATGAATACGTCTACCCATGAGCAAAGAATGTTTTTGTGCAGGACTTCAGTTGAGTAGAATTTTCATTGTTGCTGCATTAGCAACGGCGCTCGGGCAAAGTAAACAATAAGATTATAATAAAAACGTGATTTACGCACGAACTTCTTGTATTAAGAAGAACTTGCTGCTCCAGATACTGATGGGTTCCAAATGGCGAAGCAATCGATAATGATATTTTAAGAGCCAGAGGGCGGTGGCCGCTATGAAATTGGATATTGCAATAAAGTAAAAAATATTGTAATAAAATGTTTCCAAAACTTACTAAGTTCGGGTGATTTCCCGAATTATTTTTACCCGATTTGTCACTTCTATCAAACCCCCAGAAGAATCACTGCAGACGAACACCTAGCAGCTCTGTTAGCAAGGCCTTACTCCACCTTCTGGCGGTGCCTCCTCGGGGTGTTTGTTCGGAAGGAGCTATCAGAGTCCTCTGAGCCATAAAGCAGATTTTTGAGTCGGTTGGGCTGAGGGTTACCACTCCCACAGAAACACTCTTCGAATTAATCAATCGAATCAATACCTCGGCACCGGATGGACAACGCAACGACGATCTTTGCTTTTCGAACCAGGACACGAACCGGAACATGGAATATAACAACCCAACAACCCAAGATCATGGGACATAGCGACACTAGAGGGCACAGTGCGATCATTCTTATATTCTGGCAGAAACAAAACCAAAAGCCGCACGAATGGCGTTGACGTAATACTCGCCAAGGAATCTCACAATCCTCATTAGCTGGTGACCAGTTTCTGAGGGGACTATTACGGTCCACCGTGGTATAGCCTGGCTGTAGATCCTAACAATTTGTGTTTCTCAGGACTTATCTCTTTGGTGTACCCGCAGCACCAAAGGTATCTGAGGTCGTTACTACCATTTGACTCCCCGTTTGGCAAGTCTAGTCTAGCGCTAATTCTATTTGTGCCCAAAGAGAAAAGTTATGGTGAGCCTGTCCCGACTTTACGGCATTGCTTTATGTTGTAAATTTCATTTTAGTAACTATTTAGGGATGCTTCATGCTTTGCACTGACTCATCAAAATAATAGTCGTATTCACTCTAGCGCTTTTGCTCAGAGTTCAATTCCATAACCTGCACATCAATGGGGATACCATGGAGACTATATAAGGAATTTAAACTCCGTGTGGTCAATTTTCGTTTGATTAATGGTGGCGCTGCACTCAAATGTACCCAAAAAAAACATGGCCGATTGTATTTATCCGATTCATGGCCAAGTTCGTTTATTACTAATATATTTTATGTTTACGAAAAACCAGCTTCTAAATTCAATTTATATCAATGCGATTATTCTTAATTAATCAATTTTTGATGTTTCCAATGAATTTTTTTGCATTGCCCCATTTCGACTAACTTAATTTTGAACGAATCGTCGAAATAGGTCAAATTTAGGTAACTTCAAGTGGGGTACATAGGACAAAGGTGACATCTGTGGCCAAAAATAAACTAGAAGTTTAGTTTCTTCTACCCATCCATTTTCTGTCATTTTTCCCTTAAGAGTTTAACCTCCTTGTATAGTCTTCATGGGGGATACGATGACATCGAACGGAGATTGTTTCTACAGCAGTTCGTTAGTGTGTTTAGGGGGATTATGTTAAAATACAAATGAAAACGGTTTTTACAAATACTTTCAGATAAATAAATTAATATCCTAGGGACATGAATTCTTGATTGCGTACTTGTTGTTCTTTAAACAATACGAAAAACTTCTCAGTAAAATCGTCTTCGTACTGAGCGGACTTATAATTTTCTTGAGTGCAAGGTTAATGCGGTTCAAGCGAGTACTTCCTTTTCCTTTTCCTTTTTTAGTTTATGATCTTCTTAATACTAGATCACATATCAAGGGCCGAAAGGAGGCTTTTACGGACCGTACGAGTCCGTAAAGCCTCCGACGGCCCGAGATATGTACCGTGTTTTTTTTACAAGTGCCCCGAGCCATATTTTTATTGGTTAAAAACTTTGAATAACACCAAGTACACACATATTCCGAGGAAATTAGCATTTTAAGGAGACAAAATTCCAAAATGGCTGAAAACTGGTCCACAGCTTTCTTGGGACTTTTTAAGAAAACAATTTCGGAATCGCAAAAAATAAAACATGGCTGCCGGAGATATCGCGTTTTTCGTGTGTTCTCCTTGTATCTCTGTTTCTATAAGTCGTACAACCCCGTACGAGGGTCAAAAATGTTGGCAATGAAACTCTCTACAACTTTAGTTCTTACAAACATGTTGATCCGATTAACCCTTTTAAAGTTATTCAAGATCAAAATTATCAAAAATCACTTTTTGGCTACAAAATCACTCTAAAACTGCTTTTTTCGGAAATTTGTTTTGATTAAATTTTGTCTCCTTTCGTGCGTTTTTTTGCTAATTTCCCCGGACTAACAGTAAAGTGTCGCGTTTATACCGCTATTTATATTTGTTGGTATACATGGCTCGGCTTCCTAGTGACAGAGTGCCTGCCAATCTGAGTCACTTTCGGGGCACATGTGAAAAAAAAATAATTACCTAAATTTGCTTTGTGCGTGCCTGCATTGTAGTCATATGTTTTTTTTGGTGTTCTGTAGGTAGACAAATGATAACTGAGACAAATTTTATTATTTTCAATTCGTCGTAAACAATCCTGATTACCTGTGCCATCATATTATGACTACAAACCTTTGAGACATCTTATCGGTCTTAAAACTGGTCGGCCTTCACATAAAACGCTTTTTCAATGGGGTTTCATCCTTTTTCGTAAACACTGTATTACTACTACTATGCCAAAAATGATAGTCTAATTTAATTAGCTTGTTCTCTTAAAGCTTCAAGGGTTTTGAAATGAATGTTTGGTAAAAGCAGAATTTAACAATGGCAGTCAAATCCAGACTGAATATAAAAGTAGACAACATTAAAGTGCACGAGATTTATACCAGGAACATTCAGAAAATCGATTGATCTGGGGGATGCTATTATTTATTGTAAATACAATTTAATGGTTGTGCAAGAAGGTAAAAGCTTTCGTAGATTTACAGAAAGCCACAAAGCACTGTAAATTCGATTTTCCCATAGTTCTGCGGTTTCGATTCCATTCCGGGGCCAGCATGAATAAATTTCTGAACAGCTTTGACCGCAACTAGGTAGTCCGTAATGCAAATAAATTGAAACATATACACAATATCCAGTGGCCATTGAGCTGTAAAAAGCACGTGCCGGCCCAACAAATGCACCGCGCCACCCAGGGCATTCTGCTATCCAATGAGAAAAGTTTACTTTCACAGGCAAAATGGATATTGTGCTGCTGCTCCTGGTGCAGCTGAAGTGTTTTGCAAAACATACAATGAAAAAGTTTATATTCGGCTATTGGAACTTAGGAAGGGAGCAACAAGCCCTGGGGGATGATGTCAAATGAAGGTTCAGCAATTGGCTAACAAAAAAAAGCGAAAACAAAAAAAAATAATAATAAAAGACGGAAACCGAAGGAACTGCAGCAATTATCCACTTGTGACTTTTAGCGCTTTTTTCCGCAACACAAAGTTACAATCGTTGACAATACTTTCCTTTTATCAATTTACAACAGACGACAGAAAAAAAAGAAAGTTAAGCAGAAGTGCACCTTGTTCTACTCCAAATGGCACAGCTAAAAAGAACTTGAAAGCAATTAAGAGACAGAAGTCTTACAACATCAAAGGGAGTGATTATGAAGAAAGCAAGCGAAACGAAATACGGCAACAAAAAAAATTTTTTTCTTAAAGGCTAAAAATTTTTAGTTTTTAAAACTCGAGGAAAATATAATTTGTAAGACACATTTTCTTCAAATATTAGCCCTAATTTGCAATTTGAACCCCCGCCCTTTTTAGTGATCTTTTTCGTCGCTTAGTATTCACACTGACGCGACGCGATCTCATCTAAAAATTCAAGAAACAGTTCAATTCAAGTTTGAAACAGTAGAAACACAATATAGATATAATGAAAATAATTCAGTTTGTTAATTTCTGTACTATCACGCTAAATATTTGTAGAAATTGAATTCAAAATGGTTCAAAAACTATTAACCTCCTTTGAGGGAGGTGGGATAACAGAAGCCAGAGCCATTTTCAAAACCTTATAGTTCTTGAAGTAGGCAGGTAAGCCATTTAATATTTTTAGTACATGAAGATGGACAATAAGCATAGCCTTGGCGCCTTGGAATCGAAAATATTTTCTGTAGTGTTTATATGGCCATCAGCGATACACATACCTAGTTCGATATAGTGGCATGTGGCTGCCGCAGTGATAAAACAAAGTCGGATTTTACACCATTTATAACTCAAGAACGGCTGGACCGATTTTTATGATTTTTGATTTGTTGGATTTGTCTCCGCCCCGTATAGCAGAATATAGTCCACATTACAGGGCCCCTTTTTTTTAATGATTAGTAACAAGCTGAAATTTCGCGAGTAGTTATTTTTGCCGAGCGAGGGGTCGAACTTTTGTATTTGCGAAAATTCTCGATAGTGGTTCCTAATGAAACGCATGGGGCTTCAAATTGTCGGTGTGGTGATGGCCAAAATTTTATTAGTAACTATTTGTCTGTTAGTTAAATCAAGAGATAATGTAATAAAGAACTCAAAAAAATTTTGTCCTACAAAATTTATGGTCCAACTGAAGGGTCGCCAATCCCCAACATGCGCAAATAACTACATAGGTCATAAATAATTACTAGTAACAAGCTGAGTTTTCCACTGTTGGTTAGTACATGCGTACAATAAGATGGCCACATTGTGCTACAAGTTAAGTGGCCCGATTTCCCAGTCCTACGCTCTGCACAATTGCAGATTTCTAAAATCTTTACCATCTGGTCAAAAAGATAAATTTTGACTTGGGCCTACAAAGATTATCGCTGTGAATGCGTTGACAGATAGAATGAAAATCTGGTTGTTAGCACGGGCGCTTTATAAGTTTTCACAGGTGCTTTCCATACAGCGTACAACCCTGCTTGAAAGACAGTAGTTATAAAAGCTAAGTTCAACGCTGCACCTAATATGGGGTTTTCGCAGGACGATACCCACGCCCATGTCTGTTTTTAAGCAATCCGTGACCTATGGAACTACCCTCTGCCATCCTAGTGAAAACTAAGGATAGACATTCTTTGAATCTTCGTAATCCACATACTCTGTCGAAGACCTGAAATAATACCTGTCCATCAGGTTATCCATGGGTGCTACCAACGAGCCTGACATCTAATGTCAACCCTAAGTATTTGGCTTGTTGTGAGAATCCTTAAGCTTTGCCCACAAGGATCAGATCAGTCAATCCCAAGGAGTGCTTGTTGCGTGTGTCTTGACGTGGTGCTACTCGCCCTTATTATGGTTGTCACTTCGCCATAGTGAAGTGAGAAATGTCACCTTTAAAATCAAATGAGAAAAATCTCACTTACAAACATCAAGTGAGAACAATTGTCACTGAATTTCCAGTTTCTCGATATCAGTGACAACTGTAATTCGCCTTGTCTCACTGAAATGTTACTTTTTTAGAGAACCATAATACCATTTTTGACTCACTTCGCCATTTGTCACCATAAGGCTGCTCGCATCACAATTTGTACGAATTTGTGCGAATTCTGACGAAAATGTTTACAATTTCATCAGAATTCGCACAAATTTGTACAAATTCTGATGCAGTTTGCGAGCAGCCTAAGTAGCTGACTTCATACGCGTCATTCATCTACGACAAGGCACCACAGGAGAGGAGATTTAACTCTTCCTTGCAGACATGCTTTTGCTGTGCTGAGCCCCTCAAAATGACTGACCATTAATCTTCGAGCCTCAGTCTAGTTGCAAGTGCTTCCTAAACCTCGTCTTTTTAGTTGGCATCAAGGCGAAAAACGAGCGGCTTTTGGTACTAAGGGATTTAGCTTGGGAGTAATTAGTACTCTCTGTCTTGGGTGTAAATTCAATATTGACGTTCTTCCAGAAGTAAAGGATCTATTAAGTCACAGCGCCCTTCTAGCAGAATAGGAAACATGCCATCAGCTCCAGGGGACGTGTAGGGTTTAAATGATCGAATCGCATCCGTAAAGATGGTGACAGATATAAAATTACATTCGATGACAGATACTATAGAGGACCTATAGAGGATGCATAGCACACACAATCATACCCCATGAACTCATGCACTTGTTACTTTCATTTTTGGGTTTTGTGTGAAAGTCGGAACGGAAGGCGACCACGCAATTATGTGTTAGCGGAAACTCGTTGATACTGTGGATCCGCTGATCATAAAGGTTAAAACCCAATAGGGACACAGCCCGTTCTCGCTATCAAAGGGAATCGCAGATCGAACTACCGACTACAATATTCAGATGCCTTGCAAAGCGGAATGGGAAGATTTCCAATCTGACAAGGATCATGTCGTTGGTGTAGGAGCTGGAGTTCTAACCCTCGCTTAAACTCAAAAAATTATACTACCAGCCTGACTTCACCAGTGTTTTCAGGCAGAATTTCTTTCAAACTTTCAAGCCTGCCTATCAATACAGCCATATCAATGGCCGGAAGCCAGGTGAATCCTGTTATTAGACAACCAAGCGGCCATCATGGCATTAGGCTCGGCCCGTGTAAAGTCCAATCAGACGCCGCGTACTTGAATACCTCTTATTAAAGGATTGGGGGAGCTTTAAAATCTCAAAATAGAATATTTGATACGGTTCCTACACTGTAAAAAATTTCTGTAGTAATTTTACAAAAAAAATACTGGAAGTTTTATTCACAAGCAGTTTTGTAAATTTGCAATATATATTATTAGGAATATTCCTAATCTACTTTACGCATTTTTACCAACTATGTAGTAAATACATAATCCCCGTGTTCTTTTAATGAACTGGGTTTTGAGAGCTTTTGAGTTCCCATACAAAATCGAAAACCCAGGTTTTATCTGGGTCTTCTGGTTCTTCGATTTTGTATGGGAACTCAAAAGCTCCTCAAAAGCTCTCAAAACCCAGTTCATTAAAAGAACACGGGGAATATCTCTGGGATGTAAAAATACAATCAGTATTGGAGCTTTCACTTCATAGTTTTGTAAATTTCCAAATCTTTTGTGTATGCCCTCTCCTTATACATAAAAATAGCATTTTGCTCACCATGCCTTGTTAAGGACCGATTCGCAAGGAAAGTTTCAAGCTTCAAGCTGCAAGCTTCAAACTACAAGCTTCAAGCTTCAGCTGAGTTTTGCTTCATTTGAGCACTGCTGCTTGAAGCTGGGAATGTGAATCATTGTATGTACATACCCTATTATCCTAATTTTTGAAGCTTGCAGCTTGTAGCTTTCATTGTGTATCGGCTCTAAGCATGTACGTGAGGCAGCGTCTAACAAAAATTTCTTGGCTGGTACAAGAACTGCCCAGACCCTGATCAAAGTCAAAGATCTGGCCTTAGCCCTAGGAAGGCAACAGGGGTAATCCACCACCCCACCACAAGAGAAAAGTCTTTATATCTCAAGCTACACGCATTGTCTCTTTCTATCGCTCCATGTATTCTCTAATTTGTGTCAGGGCAATCAGTCCCTGGCATCAACTAGGCCTTGAACCCCCTAATAAATTGCAGAAATACGCTAGAAGTTCAATTTGTCGCAGAAAACGGGACAAAAAAGTGAAGAAACTTACATAAAGTGCCAATGACCAGCATGTAGTGAATATCGAAAAGATATTTGTGTGAACTGCATTTAAAGTAAAAAAAAATTTTATAATTTCTAAAGGAGTTAATTACTTTAGTTTTCCTGATGTAGTATTAATTAAAAGTTTGATTTTCATTTACAATGTTGTTTTATTTTCAAAGTTAAGTTTGGGGTGATAAGTCACCCCTGTTGCTCTTTACGTAGGTGATAAATGTGTTGCCTTTCTAGGGTTAACTTAAAAACAATTTTGTATTATATGCTTAGTATTCCATTGTTGCCTGTGAATTATATCCATGAGAGGAAAAATTTAAACCTTACATTCCAATAACCAATTTGTAATTTTACTGAAAATTTATGTACTAAAATTACGCCTCTTACTGTAAAATTACAGTATAAAGTATATAAAGTATAAAGATTTTTTTAGTTCATAACATTGATAAATAATACTAAGAAATATTGTAATTTTCCTGTATGAACGATTTAGAAAAATACACAACATTGCGTAAAATATACGTCACATTCATGTAATCAACATTTACGTTATGCAGTATTGGAAACTCTCAATTTCTTTATGTGAAGTTATGTGAAATTTATAGTAAAATTACAATAATTGTGTAGTAAATTAGTATTTCATACCGCGATTTGTAATTTTACTACACATTTGCACTGTGAATTTACATATTTTTTTTTACAGTGTAGATATGACTGGCTGGATCTAAAATCTTTTCTAGCTCCTTTCTTACGCAAAAATTTTTCATGAGAGCGTCTACAAGCGCGTCAGCGCCAATTGTGTCCCAGCCTCCGGTTTGGAAGCGACTACGCTTCTACCACCAACCTTCAGACAGAGCTCCGAGTTTGGATTCGTCAAACTGGATCGGACTATTAGGACATCCACCAGTTTGCTAAAAAAGAGGATCGAACCCTGAAGGAATATATCGAACTTGCTCTAGTGAACGATAAGCAGCAACTTTCTATGCGTCTCGTAACGCGAACAGGGAATTTCTAGGATGGAGTAGGTACAATATCTAGATACAAGTTGGCTTCCACTGCGCTCTAAGTTACCACCAATGGAGGATCGAATGGGCAGAGGACCCAACTGGGAAAAGTATCTACGAAGAGCTTGTAGTTCCCCACCCCACCACAGGCTCGAAATAGTCAGCAGCAGGGTCTGGTTGTTTTGCGGAATCTTGCTTGAACAGACCAGTCTTAGGGATAAATTTCTAGATACGCTGATTAGATTATCTGGTCTGGCCTGACCGACCTTAATTAAAAAATATCAAAAGTACAATAGTTCCGATTGGCGGCCGCAGTATGGTCCTTTTACCTCTTTAAAAGAAGAGGTTTTACTTACTTTAAAAAACAATTTGTATACCAATGGCCACGAAAGGAAATTGTTTAAGAGCTACGTTCACACTAGAATATTTTGTCGGATGACTTCTTATTGCTTAGACCTTAGACGACGAAATATAAAAAAGGATTCATCCCAATTAAACGTTAATTATAATTAGATTCGTTTTTCATTAAAATGTATCTTAAAAAATAGTGATAATATAAATCTCTTCAAAACGGAATTCGCCATTTTTAAAGTCCACTTTAATGTACATCGTAGGAAATGCAAGATGTTGAATTAAATTGTACGTTACACAGCACTGTCCATAATTCAATTTGATTCAACGTGCACAAAGGATTTTTTTTTGTAAACCCGGAAGCCTTCAGCACATTTTATTAAATAGAACTATCGTGCCTTTATTCTGTGGAGGATATTATTTTTACTGAAAACGTGAACAAATTTTTGAAACGATATGATTCCAATGGACGGACTTCAAGCGAAATGGGGGATGCTTTTTTTAACTTTTTGGTATGTCAACGTCTTTTGTCTCGTGCAGTCTTGGTTATGTATTTTGAATCGTCGTACCATTTTCTATTTCTTTTATTTAATTTATACTATAGGAAATCGAGATAACTTATTTTTTATTTGAAGTTCTCCTTCAACTCGAACAAAGTTGTCGAACTATCTGTTTATTTTATGGCGAATTTCCTTTGCTTGAAGTTTGTTCAGTTTTTGTTATTATTTCAGTCAAAGTTAAAACAGACGTAGTCATTTACAATTTTGTAAATAGTGAGTGTATATTTTGTGTGGTACGAATTAATTTTGGTTGGGTGTTGTCTTTTGCGAAGTTTTATCTAATATACTTTATACTTTAAAAATCTTGTAAGTAAAACCATATATATACAGTACATACCCAGATTTAAGGCTTATATTTATAATGTAACAATTAATTCAATTAAATGACACTAATTAAATTTATTAAAATTTTCCAATCACAATCGGCTTTTGTAATCTCCTCGGATTAATCACACTGGATTATTAGCCCTTTCCGTGCACACTATTATATTAATAATAATATGTGGTAGCAGCAAATTGCAATAATATTGGGCAGATTTAATCCCCCAGACAACATGCTGGCTGTAAAGCAGAACGATAAACTTTGATTACAGTGCAATTACACATATGGGTGTTTGCTTCACGATTTGTAAGCCTACAGCAAAGACAGTATGCATCATCATGGTTGATATGATTAAACGACCTCATTATCATGTCTTATGTTGAACCCTCCTCAGACCAGTAACGCACCATGGATTACAAGCATAGTTTAATGACATACTCAGGGTTTCAGGTACAACACCCCCAACCCCCACCACCCTTTTTGGATAACCAGAAATTAATTAAATTAGTCGCTTGATTTGATTATTGCCAGGCAGATCAATTGTCCGGTCTGTGAGCATCGTACACGTTCTCATTGTGTAAGCTTAATGAGCCAGTAAATTTGCCATGATTATGTCGAAATGTGGATTAAAGAACATCCTGTTTTCCCCCTTTTAATCTGCCACCGTTGCGAATGCACCCTGACGTGCAATTAACTTTTTGGGATCTCTGATGTAAATGAACTTGCCATGAAGTGAGGCAATTATTTTACCAATTCGTTCGTAGTGGATAAAAGGATCAATTGTGACAAAAGGTGCGGCCGGGGGGATTTTTGATTACACACAGTAAAGAGTAACTTTTCGAAATATGAAGAGTTTTTTTTAAATAAAATTAACAGGGAATATTTTATAGTAATATTATATTATATCACGTAATATTCATACAATTGTAACAACTATACAAAGATAAGCTTTGAATGTTCTTGCTTCATGGGGTTAGGTTGTAGTCGTCTTTCTATAGTCTAGAAGATATGCCGTTTTATTCCGAAATAATTTTAGTATTGGGATTCTAAATAATATGCAAAAAGTGCCCATCGATTTAAGGACCGCATCATTGAAATATCTTAAAAGCGCTTGACCTTTTTAAAGGGCATAGTCCCTTGCTGCCGTACAACAAACAAAATTAAATCCGTTGGTCAAAAGGGACTGAATGAACGAGTGCCACTATTTAATTTGTAATATCGTTTTTGAAGTATAAATTAGGAATTAAAGTGTTAAATGTGGGAGTCAGTGATGCACAATCAACTTAAGTTATGCAACGTGAAATACTTTAAGCTATAAATAATGAATTTGTTGAATCGTTCATTAAATATTAACATGTTAATCATCACCTGAGCCCCCAGACATATTTACCGACTTTGGGAATAATTATTAAATATTCGAACGCCCACGAAGAAAAAATATTAAACTGTTTTTGTAGAAAATAATCTCAGCTATGATTTAGTATTTATAATATACTTTAGTGAATGATGACAGGTCAAACGTTTTCAAGTTATTTACAAAAAACTGGCTTTCATGGTCTTTGACCCTGCATAGGATCAATGATGCATCCGACCGACACCGAATTGTACATGTAATTTGAGGATAACATCTAAAAAAATTATTACTCACATGAATACACGTTAACTTATGAAAAAGACGTCAATTCCATTTTGAATTAATTATCGTTTAATAAATGGAATAGATCACAGCAGTAATTATCTAGAAGTGAATAAATCGTCACATGCTGCTTTGCTACATTTATCTCCATAAAAAAATGCAATATGTCCCTAATAAGCATGTGAAGCTTTGGTATACGGCCGGCCTAAGAGTCATCCTTTGCGCACCACCACTTGCATCATGGTAAAAAAAGAGTATGGCTGTATCGATGGCATACTCGATCTGTGGGAAAAATACTTCAGAGACTATTTTAAAGAGAACATAATTCTAAAGCAGCGTACACACGACAAACTTAGTTGACAACCAATTTGGCACCATGAAATATACAGACACTCCAACTAGATTGCCAACATTCGTTCAAAATTCGTTATTTTCTGTCATTCTCTCTTTACAATTCTCAACTAAGTTTGCAACACCGCTACAAACATACAACATGGTTGCCAACTTCCACTAAAAATCAAAAATTTTTGATTTTATTCCAACCGTTTGGCAAACTTAATTTTAAGTTGTCAACCAATCCACACACTTTCAATTCTGACACAAACACAAAATGTTGTCAACTTTGTTGGCAACCAAGTCTGTCGTGTGTACGCTGCCTAACACAGCGAGAAGCATGGAACCGAAGTACTGATAACCAAGGAAACGATGCCCCAGAGCGTACAATAGAAGAAGTTGTAAATGCCATAGCGAAACTCAAAAATCATAAAGCTTCAGGTCCAGATGGTATACCTCCAGAAATCTTAAAAAGTGGTGGGTTTATTTAAATTATAAAAATTAAACTAAAAACAATTAAAGTTTTGTATTCATGCTCTAAACAGTCCTATTAGATACTAATTGAAAAAGGTGTTTCCTGAAGATGCCCGCTGAATCGGCACGTTGTAATTCAACAGGGAGAGAACTACAGTGGACGAAGAAAGAACGCTGACCAATTAATGTTCGGAAACGCAGAATAATCACACTATTATTTCTAAGTTACCGTGTGAGCAGCACGAACTGATTGAGATTGGATGGTTTACGATGCTGGAGGATATCATGAAACAGACGCATAAGTCTATATTCACGGTAGTCACTAAGAGAGCAGCCCATAACAGAATAAGAATAGGGCGAGATATGGTCAAAACTGCGTAACTTGTAAACAAAACGAACACAGTCTTAAAGGCAATTTCAAGTTTACGGGCGCAGGTGGAGTCAAGAGCAGGAAAATATAAAGTCCATGTATTAGAAGAGGTAAAAGTAGTGCCTTCACTAAGTACATACGGACGGTCCTACTGAGCAAACTACAATGGAACCTAAGTTACGAATGATGGAGCTAACAGGATCGCAGCGTCATTTTGGTATTATAACTCCTAGATTTCTTACCTTTTCAACACTGATTGGGTCCCTTTTAATGCGATAACGGAAAAGCCAGGACGAACAGTGGCCGAAAAAGAGAAAAATATGCAAAGGAAGCTGAAGTAAGTTTGAGGTTGACCAGGAAGAAACGCTGCGTAATTCAGCAGCAAGCCCCTCCACACATGTTTGAATTTGATCACTGGGCGCTGAGATAAATATAAAGTTGCACATCATCAGCGAACATATGAATCTTAGAATATTTTACTACCGAAGGAAGATCGTTAATAAAGATGCTGAATAAGAGAGGACCTAGAAAAGAACCTTGCGGTACGCCAGCATGAAGTGGAGCTATCGAGGAACTACAGCCACCAAGTATAACTTTCTGAGAGCGGTTGGTTAAAAAGCTATGCAAGAGTTTGATATCAGAAGGAGAAAAATGGACACGAGAGGAGAGTTTCTGCAAAAGCAGAGAGTGATTGACGCTATCAAAGGCTATCAAAGAGAAGTCAAGCAGCAACCGGCAGCAAACATGGTGAACGTCAAGAGAGTTGCGGATCTCAGTTGTAACTTTGAGGAGCGCAGTTTCGCAGCTGTGATGCTTGCGAAAGCCAGATTGCCACACATTTATGAGTCGAAGTCGATCACAATACTCAAGGATTTGAATAGCTACCAGCTTCTCAAGAAACTTAGCCAGAAATGGAAGAATACTGATAGGCCGAAAATCAGAAGGACAAGCAGGAGATGGGCATTTGGGTATAAGAATAATTAAAGCATGCTTCCATCAGTTTTGTCAGCTATTGTTTAGGTGAGATGCAATTTTTATTTTGTTATTTGTTTTAATTTATGTTTAATATATTTTAAGATGGATGGGTAATATATTCTCGGATGCTGACTTTTGTGCTGGAGGGATTCTGTGTTGTCAGATAAGTATTTTATTTTGTAGAATTTATTTCTTTTGGTAATTTTGTTTATATTTTCAGGGACTTGTTGCAGCTGAGATGTTTGTAATTTTTTGATGGATTTATTAGGTGTTGTTCTTGGAGAGAGGTTTTTTTTAAAAAAAGATGAATGTTTTGATCGTTTAATTGTTTTTTCTTTTTGCAGGTGTTGAGACTGAACAATTTTCAGTGTTGAGACTGAACAGCAGGAGAATCCAGCCTGCTGTCATCTAAGCGTTCGGTCTACTGCCTCGACAAGATTTTCCCATAGTAGATAATAAACAAATGCTCATATTGTTAGATCAACTTGTAGAGCGCTTTCCCGAGAGCTATTTAGTAATTTGGCTGCTGTGTTTGCCGCTTTTTCTGTTTATCTGCCGCTTTTTATCATCACGGACCCTTCCTTCTCTTTACCTCCTTCCCGGTGATATTGGAAGTTTCCCCGATCAAGTTGATAACGTTTCCCCGGTCGCTTGTGGAGTTAGTTTTTTTTAGGGCCCTCTTGCGTTCTATTTTTATATCCGAGACTGGTGTCAATATAGTTAAACCGTCTGCGGTATCTATATGGTATCGCTTTGGACGTTTCTGATTGGTGCGATTTTGAGGCAAATAGTTACTACTACCAAATGGTGGTCACTTCCAGTGTCTGCTCATCTAAAGCGTCGTCGTCTACAATTAAGTGTTGAAGGCCGGTGTTCCTATGTCCGAATTTGTCGTGTTCTTATTCTAACTATGTACATCATAACGACGACCTAAATGTGCTATTTTAATTAAATATTATTAAGTGTTAAATAAAACAAAATCACACAAATTCATGGTTCGTGGTATCGAATTGCAAACTTTTTGAAAGCTTGTGATTTCTTGAATACAAATTGCTATGAAACGAGTGCATATATATGTAGCTCAAAATGAACCCATTTCATAGAAGCCGCTTTTCCATAAAAATAAAGCGGGGTCCTTTTTTGAATTTCTAAGCTCGAAAAGTAATCAGTTTATTTTAAACTCAAAGCTCTTTATGTCAATATTGAATATGAATCACAATCAAAGCCCGTTCTTAAAATTTTCGTATAAATCATCAAAGTGCTGAATTCAGAACCGCCGTAATGTTGCCTTCAAAAACTACTGCAGTACTCACTCTTTTTTCTCTCTATATATGCGAGTATATATGTATGCATACATATAACCACACAAATATCATTCCGGTCCAGAGCCATGAATAAAATTTCAATAATATTCCAATTGAATCCTTCGCCAAAAGGAAGCTCCGAACAGAGTGTGAATTCGTACCAGGTGTATATAGATAGATTTATATACGAATATACCTGGCTATGTATTGGAAATATATACGAAATTCATATCAGCTGCGAATTCTTGATATATTACAATTCGTTTACCGTCTTTCTTGTACTGTAATCTCATCTGGTTCAGAAAACTTTTCCGGGGTTATTTGGAGGAAAATGAAGAGAGGAATAAAAAAAATGCGGCAAGGATCGGAAAAAAAATCCAGCAACAACAACAACAACAACTAGAGAACCTGAAGCCGGAAGGATAACACTTTTCATGCCATCACGACAAATTGAATAAAATCAATTTAAAGCTGGCATAGACAAGGGCTTTATACAGATTTCTCGTTGTTCCAAGTATTTTGGTAGTGTTTATTGATTTCCAGGTCTGTAGATTGTTTATTGGCTCAAGAAGGATTTAAGGGAAATTCTGTTGGATAAGGTAAGTGCTTTGGTATTTCTAAATTAAATGAATCCATTGCTATTGGAGCAGCGAGTTTTATAAATATCGTATACTATACCATCATCCCTTATTATAGCCAATTGACAATCCTAGCATAAATCAATTTTTTTTCTTTTTTTTTTCCTGATTTCCTGAACGGGCATAAAGCACAAAGACGTTCTAATTTCTCGCTTGAGATGCTTATGCGAAAAGGATTCTTTCCATTTGAGGATAATCTAGAAATTCATCAGTTTGCCGTTTTCTCGCGAATATAATCAGTACGTTTAGTCAAGCATGAAATGAAAAACTTTAACTCGGAACTTAAGTCTGCATTTGTTATCTGAGTCCAATACAAGGGATTAGATGTTATTTCAAGTCAGCTGTTCTGTTTTTTTTTAAATTCGAAAATTCTCAGAACAGGAACAATATATGTAAGACCCATTCGTCCTCAAGTGTCATCCGTAAGTTTACACCATTCAAACAAACGTGATGGGTTCACTTTGGTTCATGTTTTACTTCCTTAATACCGACAGCTAGCTGAAAGCTTGTGTCCAAGTAAACATTAGTCCATTAAGATAAAGCATTTTATGACATGCCGGCACGATAACCCCCGCACACGACACAGCTGTAGTCGCTGCTGCTTTTCCTCCTGCACCAAAGTCCTTGAGGTAGGGCCCGACCCACTTCTGTTTACTTTAAAGCAAGAACAAATAAACTGTGATCTAGGGCGAGACTTATACACCCTAGTAAAATGCAATAATACACTCTCCTCGAAACAAGTCCTCGCAGACAGGTTTCACCGCACACGCTAGTCAACGTTGAGTGAATCGCATTATGCTTTCACAAATTGCATTAGACTTACACCTACATCCTATAGAAACTACTTTGTCTTGCTACTCAGCAAAAGGAAATCCCTGTCAGAGCATTCCATTGCATGTGTCAGTCATCAAGGATTCGGGTATATGGAATGAGCGAAAATTCTGAATTTCAAGTGGGAAGAAAGTCCTGAATTGCAAATGATTGCCAGACAACGTTTGTTACGCAGATTTTATGAGTGGGATTTATGACGGCAGCAAATTTTACCTTTGTTTAACATGCAACAATCCCTTGACTGCCTTATTGTTAGCGGAACAAGAGAACGTATTGCCATTGATTGGCACTTAAGAGCTAATAGGAG
Organism: Thereva nobilitata; assembly: GCA_963855945.1. Taxonomy (NCBI): domain Eukaryota; kingdom Metazoa; phylum Arthropoda; class Insecta; order Diptera; family Therevidae; genus Thereva; species Thereva nobilitata. Next base: position 38,325,207 of record OY979696.1, read on the forward strand.
GTAATAAGTAAAGATTGTTGTTTTAAACGACTTAAGGTTAGTACCGTGTACCGTACTTGTTTTCAACTTTTGTTATCCTCATTTTTTATCGATAATGATATTCAAAAATTGGAATTTGTAATCGACATGGTACAAGTATGTCTCTGCAGAACATACGACATTTTGAAGTACAAATTGAACTGGATGGGGCATGCAAAGTCACGGGTCCTTTCCTATAATCCAATGGGGTCGTTTTCGTTAAATTGCCTCCCTAGTTGACCACAGTAGAGTTGAGAATCAATCGCCTTATTGACTGAAAGCATCTCGTAGTAGACTATGTCTGACACTTTCGATAGTCGTACGTCACCGATACTTCATTACGGGTTATGAGTAGGGATACGGATTCGGTGGAGAGTACTCGATTAAATACTCATGAGTAGAATCGAAAGAAAATTACTCAATGAGTACTTTTTACTCGTTCAAAAGTAGTACTCGATTCTTTAAGAAACGATGAGTACTCTTTTAGCATTTTTGTGAACTGCCTTAGCGTATACATTAAGCCCTATTCTGTAATTTCTAATAAAATAATATTTTATGTTATCTTATGATGATAAAATTTCTCCTTCATAAAATAAAAATAAAATATTTGAAAAATTCGTATTCTGTCATGTTTTCATAAAATTATTGTAAGAAGTCTGTTATGAACACATAACATAAAATATTTTTAGGTTCTATTAAGTTTTGAACAGCTGATCGGTTGAAAATGAAAACAAATAAAATCAAAGCGCACCTTGTTTCAGTATCGGACAAAATAATATTTTCTTAATGCTTTGGGCATATTAATTTTTAATTTAACTCAAAACTCAATGAAAACTACTTTCACGCAAATGTCAATTCCCGTCTGTTATTTTCATAAAATGGGTTAAAATACCTGTAAAATGTGCTGCTTAGATTATTTTATGTTATGAAGCGTAACAGGAAATATTTTATGTTATGATCGATAAAATAAAATAAAATTTGTCGGACAGAATAGAATTTTAGGGAATGCTGTTATTTTATGGCATAACATAACATAAAATGATAAAATTTTACCGACAGAATAGGCCCCATTACTCGATTTTCGTCTGCGATGCAGAACAAATGCGCTTGTCACTTGGGTGTGCACCCTCCCGCTACAGGCATGAAAATGTAAAAATCCGGCCGCCAGAAGTATGCACGCCTCTGTTACAGATATGTAATCCACTATTCCAAACGTGAGTGTCATTTTACCACACGGTCCCCCAACTTAGTACTAACCAAGTCCACTGTTGCTTGACCTGAGCAATCGAACGAGAACCGGTCTACTGAACCCTGTATGGTCACCAAGATAATTGCCCGTTTTCTTCGACCCTATACAATTTATTAAAACCCCAATTTCGCCCCCTGCGGGCTGCGTTTGGAAAAGTACAATTTTTGCTCAGGGTGCCGCAGGCGATTTTATCCTGTCCGTGCCTGTTGCAGGCTAAGCACGGGCGAGTTAAATTTTTACTCAGGCGTATCGTGCCTGTTTCATGCTGTCCTATTTTTACTCAGTCATACAGTGCCTGTTTCGGGTGTCATGCAGGCGTTTTGACGTTGTGCGTGCCTGTTTCAGGCTAAGAACGGCCGAGTCTGAGTTTTACTCGGGATGAGATATAAATTCAAGAAACCCAAAAAAGCCCTTTTTCATCCCAAAACGCGAATTGGAGCTCTTTTATCGCACTGAAATTTGTATGGATTTCTCTCTGTCTGGAATCCACGTTCATGCACCAGAGAGAACCCCACTTCGCGTTTGGGATGGGGAAGGGCCTTAAAAGTCCCTAAACTATCCATAATTGAGGCAGGAAAATATATATTTGTGCAAAGCGTTTATACGGAAATTATTCAAAACTGAGATAAACTTGCAGTTAGCTTGAATTTGGCTTTGAATGCAAATTGTACTCAGTACTCGATTCCACCCTATAAGTCAAAAGTATCGAGTACTGATATGAGTAGAATCGAAGCCAAATACTCATATGAGTGAAGAATCGAGTACCGATTCCGTATCCCTAGTTATGAGACGTTTCAGATATCGGTCGATTTCTCTACGTACAGTCCTTGCAGAACAGGCGATAAGCAAGAGGGGTTTTGTTCTTCCCCACCCGGTGCCCCCCTCAGATACCCGTACTTTGGAATTTCGCAACATCAACTTTTATGAACAAGGGTCGTGTCTTCGATAAGATGAAAGCTTTTAGTGTAGGGGAAATTTTGATGGGGGAATTTGGTTTCGTTTGCGGCTCTTCAACTCCAACGTTAAGGTAGTTCTTTTGTATGGTTGCGAAACATGGAAAGTTGCCCAATTCATCAACAGGCGCAGACCAGAGATTAGAAGTGAAGAGCTATAGTGCCGTGCTGGCTGAGAAAAGATAGATGACGAAATCATGCGAGGGAAATGGGATTTGATTGGCCACACCTTGCGACGCGAAAACGAGAAACTAGCCAAACAGGTCCTTGGCTAGAATACGTCGAATTGGAAGACCTAGAACAACGAAGAGGAGAACCTCAAAGTCCACAGCAAATGGAAGATGCTGGATCTAGCTGAGAACGGTCGCACAAAACAGAGTACGCTGGAGGGCAACTCTTTCCGCCCTATGTCGCACGAGGGACTAAAGGAGCATAAGAAGAAGAAGATTATTTTAGAATGTCCTCGCCCCAAGACCAGGGCCGAGGTCTCTTTCAGTCGCAGCGTTACGTTTATAGCAGATTTCTGTACCTTAAGGTGTATTGGTACTAGATTGAGGGGGTTCTCCAGCGTTGCCGATGCCGCCGGGAAATTACGGATAGCCCCGGTGATGGAAAGACACCGAAGTCTTTGAATTTCGCTTAAATTAGTTAAGAAACTTTTATGAGCCATTCTGTGCCACCAAACGAAAGCCCCGTATGTTACAATGAGCCTAATTATTAACTTCCCAGTTTATGGGGAAATTATTGTAATCGGTCTGATAATCGAAATCGTCATTGTCAACTTATTTTCATTTTTCAAGGTCCCAATAGCATTTTAAGCATAAAATTGAGAAGAAGTATGTGTGTGTGTCCGTACGTATGCGGTCATTTTTCCTGCACGATATCGCACTAACAGAAAAAGATATCGACTTCGTTGAGCTGTCGTTCGAAGCGTATTAACGGAAATATGATCTGAAAAGATTTTCATAAAATTCGGTCGAGCTGTTTTTTTGCTAAAACGATTTATGTGATTTTTGTACCTGCACAATATCGCGCGAACCAAATAAGATACTCAATTCGTTGAGGTGCCGATCGACGCGTATTAACGTATATATAATCTGAGAAGATTTTCATAAAATTTGGTCGAGCCGTTTATTCAGCAACTAGTTATTGTGTATATCCAGTACATGGCTTTCGGTTGTAGATCCTATGTGAATCTACAAACTCTGCTGCAAACCCACAAGGATCTGCAAGTCCTGCTCATCATAGCATTCATGTGCTGGTGTAACGGTCGGTTAATTACATAAAAGAATTCTCCTTACCAAATATTCCCCCATCTCACGGAAAATTCAGAAATTATTAGTAATCACTTAGGAAGCTTAAGTATTAGAAAATTTTTGAATCACGTAGGCTCAGAAAAACAAAATTTTTCTGAGAATAGGAAAAAAATAGCTTTTTTCAGACAGTCTGGGATGAGAATCGGACGAAACGAGTCGGTTAAAAGAAAACACCATTTGTGCGAAGTTGTATTTACCAAGTTTAGCCTGGAAGTCCAATAACGTGAAGAAAAGGTGGATAATTCTTACTGGAGAAGATAATTGAGTTCCTTTATAGTGAATCCGGCCGCCCGCTTTTATTTTACAACCTGAAGCAGAGAAGGTTGGTGTTTTCAGTTCAGCGATTTCTCCTCAAGGACACCGTTCAACGCTTCCACTGACGTTTGCGAAAATTTGCATCTTGGAATTAATCACCAGAGAGATTGTGCTTTTACATAGTAATCTGTGCCATACCGGATTCCTGCCGCTATAAACAGCGTATAGCTTGCGGGACAGATTTTTTAACCAGCTGCCTAAAATTTTGCTACCCCCTGACGACAATCGGAAGGAAAAGGTTCAATTTGCGAAGCTCTAGTGTTCGTGCTACTGTAACGTTTGAGATGGCTCATCATTTAACTAAGTGGAACAGCAGGTTTTAGACGGAACGTGGTATTGATAATACGGTTAGTGTCAGTTACGATTATCCTAGTTCAATTAGCGAATACCTTGCTGAATTACACGTTCAGAATACCAATTTAGAACATCAAAAAAATCATTCCGACTTGTGTTCCTACAATACTTTTATTATAGTTAGAATATCTGTTGTATAACACTAACGAGTTTTCCCCAATTGTGACGTTGTAACTAATTGAAGAAGTGCAAACTTACCTCTCGGTTATGGATTTATCTAGCTATTGCAATTAACAGTTCGAGTTATCAAGATCAGTTCAGCCGAGGTGTATTATTTAATATCAGCGAAGTGTTTTCGAAATTTTGGCTACTCCGGATTGGATAGTCGCTGAACAAGGAAGAGGTCTTGTACAGGATTTTGGGTCAAGTAATTCATTATCTCCTAAATTTTTTTATTATATTGCTCATAATATATTGTATTTAGTTGAGTATTGAGTCACATACTGTTATATATATATACTGTTTTTAATTTATACAACTACTTATATCCACCAATTTCTTTATTTACCTAATATTATTGTACTTACCTTGCGAAGATAATATTTACACAATACACGAAATTATATTACCAATTTTAAAATTTTAATTACTTATATTATACATTCTTTTAAAATGGTTATCAATTATTATAATATATTTACACTGTTATCATACTACTACCTATATATTCACCGTTTCTTATAATATTGATTCAATAGTTACAAGATATTAATTGTTACAATATTTCTCAAATAATTATACATTCTTCCAATAACTAATAGGTTGTGCTTTAGTACACACCCGTAATTATAAATTTTATCGGTTGGTTTTGTGTGTTGTATGAAAGAAAGGAATCCTCGACTGGTACCAGCGCGACGATTGGTTTTTTTCCTTTCCTTTGTTTTATTGAAGTTCTAATTTGGTGGTAATAGTTGGTTGTATCCACATTACCTATATTGAAGGAGTATTTGTTGTTTGGTTTACATCTAGTATTTAAGGCAAACTTACCTTATTTTATTGTTTGATTAAGATTGTCCTGAGCTGTAAACTATTGAATAATATAATTGTTGTAAATTTCCTGAACTCAACGAGTATTAATGGGCAGGATGGCCTAAGGGGATAAATTATCCAGGATGGTTGGGTTTTGCTTTCTCTCCAGGGTCCTCTCAAAGTCGCGTTGAACATTTACAGGTCCACCAAGTCGATGGAAACTTCCAGCGATGAATATCTTTGGCTACCCTAGGACAAGAACGGTATGAAGAGATCTCCCTTTTAACGAATAGGTAAGTGGTGAAGCATATGTGTAGAGTCCCGGTCACACAACCCCACGCCCCCACCGGCGAGCTAGCGTAAACCGTGTGGCCGGTTTAGCATCCCCTAAAAACATTTAGGAAACTAGGGAGGATGTTGTCTTCTAAATTTTTTTATGTTTACCCAAGCACGATGGCAGTAGCCTTGCTGTCATCAGCAAGGAGCTCCATTGTGCCGGTACACTGGTTCCAGCAGTTGAGCTTGGCATCTAGCGTCACTCCTAAGTATTTGGCTTGATTTTTAAAGCGTATAGTTCTGCCTGCGTGAATGGGTTCTGCCGGACCTTGTATCCACGATCGGAAAACATTACGTTCATTCTTGATTGGGGCCGTAATAATGGAGTTGAATTCAATGCTTCCAAAACGAAGAACTGTCGTATTTGCAATAAAACCTGCAACATCTCCCCATCCTTGTCAGTGGTTGGAGTAGAACTACTGGCTGACCCATGCGTTTATATCCTAGGTGTGACAATAAGAAAAGACCTGCGTTGGAATGACCACAAATTTCCGCAAACAATCATCTCATTGCTTGGGATTTACTTAGAGGTGCTCTCTAAAAGCAACCAGTAACTATTTACTGGTTTCCAGTGAAAATTCACTGGTTGAACCATTGCTTAGTCAACAAATAGCAAACAATAAAACTTCACTGGTTGAACCAGAGAAATTCTCGTAAAAAAAGAAAAACCTTTTTTTTCTAGCGCCAGTGTCGTTTTCCCAAGCGGGCCCCCATCTAAGCACGGAAATGCTGCTTGCCCGCCGTAAACAAACAAGAGCCGGTATATTGAGTATGGCAAATGGAACCCTTTACAGTCATGAAGATAATTGCCTAGAATATGAGTCACATATATTTTTTCACTGGTGAAATTAAAATTAACTGGTTGAACCAGTGAAAATTTTACTAATTCATTTTTAGAGAGATATTTTCAGGTTCAATCAGTAATCAGACACGAATTAACTGGTTTTCCAGTGAAATTATTGTTTACTGGTTGAACCAGTAAAATTTCGCTGGTTCATTTTTAAAGGGTGCAGGATCCTCTTCCAGCCACCTGGCCAATCTTATATACACAACTTTACTGTATAACAATCTTTCGCAGTCAGTATTTCCAAACTCGTACACCATCCAAGAGCTCAAAATCAAAATCAGGGTTCATCGCCATCTCCTTCCTCCTTAATAACTTATGGTTTGGTAGTACTTGTGTAACCTTTAAATTTATAAATCTAATATTGAGTGTTCCAAAGAACTAAAGTTTGATAACACCAATTATGAAAAATCACGAACGTATTTTCTTTTGCAGATTTGAAAAATTTTCCCTGGCTGAATCGAGGTTCTCTGTCAGTTACACAATACTAACAAAGAAATTATCTCAACTCTTTTTGAAAATACCGCCATTACCGGAAATTAAAAACAATCCAAAAAGTATTTTGCTTGACTTGATTCCCACTCAAAGAGCGCCCTTTCAATTTCAATAAGGCCCGTTTCTCTGTTCGCCTTCGTTAACAGGATTTCTCTAGTTGTATACCCTCAGAAAAGAAATTTCCGCTTTTGTAGTTCCGGTTTCCCTGGTGCGGTCCCTTTCATTGTAAATTAGCCCTCGATTAGTGCTGGAACTAAGTGGATTAAAACATTTCGTGATGTTCCGATATAGCTGCTACACCAATGGCAAAGTTGAAAGTAATTTGCCTCGTCCTTAGGGAAATAAAATTCACGTCGAGAGAGCAAATTCATGGGGACACTCCACAACTAAATGCGACCCACATACCTACCCCCAAAAAGTGTATCCCCCGAATCAGGAGCAGGATTGGCTTTTTGGACAGCCGAACAGGGCGTTTAGGCAAGTTTTAATTGCCCTGAAGAGATTAAAATTATAATTAAATAAATTATGCTGAAAATCGTCGGAAATGTCGAAAACTTTTCACTGTGCTCTCATTCACTCGCCTTCTCCCTCTCACACTCTCTTTCTGTCCTTTTCTCGTTCTGCTTGGCCATGACTTTCGGGCATTTTGTTTTAATTTTCGTTATGCTTAAAAAGTTTTCCGTTATCCTTGTGGCAGGAGATATTCTGTCCACGTTCTGCTATATAAATATTTTTTCCCATAAATCCGTGCGTAATCAAAAGCTCATCTCGTCCTTAATTTGTTGCCATCCACTAAGCTCCTCTGGAAAACTTTATGTCATCCTTCTTAGGTTGATTAGATTTTCCGCCAAAGTTTTCGGCATCAGCTGTTCTTAATACTTCCTTTCGGGCTACACGAAAGTGCATCAACATCCGGGGTAGGGAAAAAAGATGATGGATAGCACTTCCGGAGCGCTCACTGCCTTTCAATCTGGGTAATTAGCTGATTATTTACATAATTAAGTGAGCAACCGCTTTGACTCTATCCGCAAAACTGATGCTTGTTTGGTCTGTGTTGTGGTTTACTTTAATTGAGCCTGCTTAAAACAGGTGATTATGGTCCATTGTGTGGTTCGCTCGTTAATCACATTATAATTTTAGTGCGGGTACAAATTTCTGTGTTGGACGTCTTGAAAAGTGTGGTGCATTTTTTTGCAGACTGCCGTCTTATAAATTTGCATTTGTCTGAAGTTCAGTTTGCCCAAAATTAGATTTTTCGCAAATCCAGTAAAATCGAAAACTTAAAAGCATAAACCAACTGAAATTTCAAATAAATTACATCAAATTTAACTAAAATTAAATGCAGCTTTTAGTTTCTTGAAAGAAAGTTATTTTAGTCGACACACATACAGTCAAATATTTTATCTAAACAGGCCACCATTTTTAGCCTCCATACTCCATAATGACCTTGTTCGCAGACCGAGTTATTTTCCCACATGCAAGTATCGCAGTACCTACTCATATGATCTGGACGGCCGATTGAGATCACCATTTCGGAAGATAATGCGTCCATTGAACTATTCCTGTAAGAAAGTTATCGTTTTGTTGGCTACCATTTTGTTGGAACAACATATTGTCCACATGCATAGACTTCAATTGTGACCACAAAAAATTTCATTTTTCAGATCATATTTTCATTAATACGCTTCGAACGACACCTTAACGAAGTCGATTTATTTATTTATCGACATAAAAAATTGTGAGAATGGAAAAGAGATCAAATTAATAAGAACGTTTTAAAGAAATTGTTTATTCATATTCTAGCAAATGTAACAGATAACATTATGTAACATCGGTTCAGGTCGAAATTTTCGTAGCAACTCAAAATCTCCTTTCTTGTTTTCCCATCTTGGATGGCGTTGTCATTACTGCTGTCAATTGTATTTTCTTTGGGCCTGTTCGGAAAATTCTGGCCATCTTCCGATCTCAAGTTCCTCGATGACGGTTCGGGCATTCTCTCTTAAGTTCATCTCGAGCTCAGCGTCCTCCTCTTCATCGGATCCTTGCTCGGAGATTCCAAGTAACTCAGGATCTTCGTAACACCATGGCTTCAATCGCCCAGGGGTGAATACTGACTTGAACTGCTTGCTTGTAGAAAGGGTGTCATCCAAATCCGTGACTAGATATCTATGGTGACCCAAGTCTTCTGCGATGGCCTAAGGTCCCTTGAATTTCGGCTCTAACTTTCGGCTTTCTCCTACAATAGGAACAATGTTCTAAATAAGAACAATGGCACCGTTACTGTAGCTTCTCGGTTTTCGATGTCGACTATCAAAACGTTTCTTCCAATAGTTCGGGTAAATTAGCATTTTAAGGAGATAAAATTCCAAAATGTGTGAAAATTGGTCTTTGGTCAAAAAATGACTCAGAAACTGATTATTGAGAAATTTTTTTTGTTCTATTGATACAAAAGATTATTGCCTACCCTAATGACACCCTTGCCATTTTTTCGAAAACTTTTCGAAATTTTTTGCAAAAATCAATTGTTAGTGATTTTTTGGCGGAAAAGTGATTTTTGGAAACTTTGACCTTGAATAACTTCGAAAGGGTTAAGTTTTCGAAAAAATTACAAGAGGCTTTTTTGTAGGCAATAAAGTTTCGTATTGACTGATCAAAACGAATTTTCGAAAAAAGCAGTTTTTGAGTTATTTTGTGGCCAAAAAGTGATTTTTGATAACTTTGACCTTGAATAACTTTAAAAGGGTTAATCGGGTCAACATGTTTGTAAGAACTAAAGTTGTAGAGAATTTCATTGCCAACATTTTGGACCCTTGAATGGGGTTGTACGACCTATAGAAACCGAGATACAAAGAGAACACGGGAAAAACGCGATATCTCCGGCGGCCATGTCTTATTTTTTGTGATTCCGAAATTGTTTTCTTATAAAGTCCCAAGGAAGCTGTGGACAAATTTTCAGCCATTTTGGAATTTTGTCTCCTTTCGTCCGTTTTTTTTGCTAATTTCCCCGGACTACAATAGCTTCTTTCCTTTTCAATTGGAGCTGGAGCATCTATGCAACGTTCTGGAACAACATCCCCCTAAATATTATCTTCTTGTTTATCTTGTTAGACACTGACAATTCGGTTGGTTAGTGCATCCCTTCATGGAATATCGAAAACCAATTCATTTGGACTATAGTTTGTAGGAACGTTCTTCTAGGAGTTCAAGATACACTGTAAGTCACGAAGTTTGTTATCGCAAGTATCCTTATAGTCAACTGAGGTTCGCAGTTTGGATTGATTGGCTCATTCAGTGACGCCATTAGCTCGAGGTGCTCTTGTAGCTTTCAACGTATTTTGTATCTTTTTTCTTGTACAATAATCTTTAAAAGACTACAAGGTTAGGGCAGTACCTCTGTCGGTGACTATTTTCTATATACGGCCAATTCTCGTAGAGCTCAAATTACTAAAGCGGTATTTGTACTCCGAACACCTTTTAGCACTATCTATCGGGAAAACTTGTTAATAATGCCAAGGACATGAGTGTTCTGCTGCAACTCCTTGGAAGCGGTCCTAAATGCTTAATGAGCCGAAATGGCAGGGAACAATTTCATCTGCATAAAATTTCCCTTCAGCCTTTCCACCTGCTCTTTTATTATGTGCCCTTTCCAAACCTGAGGATATAATATTACTTAATATATCTTCTCATCCTAGGGAACCAAAAATGTGTCTGTAATCTTTGAATTACACGATCCGCTCCAAAATGACCAGCCTCATCATGATAGGCATGAATCGAGCTCCATCTTCCGGATCTCGGAACAAACCAATTTAATCTATCTTCGTCTAGGCGTTGAAAAAATCTTCCACGTTGTACCTCATAATTTTTCTCGTACTGACTATGTTGGGGACTCTTAACTCTTCCTCCTTTAATATCAACGATGATAGAAATTCCTGGATCTTACTTCTGGGGGATATGTATATAGTCAGTCCTCCTGCGACCATTCTAAACGAAAAACTGCACCTATCGGCTTCAGGCGTGCTACTACTTCTACTGGACATCGACTTAACGCGCCGGCATGCCTGAGTCTTTCAGCTTAAAGATGGATAACCTCAAAGTCAAATTCTAACAACTTCAACCACCAACGGCTGATGCGATGATTCAATCGTTTTGCAGTTTTCGTATGTTGAATGGTTGAGAATTCAGTGACTACGGCAAACCATTTACCAATCAAGTCAATCCGAAATCTTCCACTTTCTAGAGTTTCAACTGCTAGAACTTCAAGCTCATAGCTGGGATAGTTAGATTCAGTATCTGTACAGTCACGGCTGAAGTAATATAAAAACTCCTCAATCTTGGTCTTGCATCAATATTCCTGCTAGGCTTAAGCTGGTACCTGGTGACTCTTTCGTATAGGGGTCGTATAGACTCAGGACTAGTTCACTATATAACTCACTTTTAAGTAACTCGAATGAAGATTGTTGTCCCTCTTTCCAATGCACCGCCCCGTATCTTAAGTTTTGACTTAATTGCGAAATCGATAATAAACTTACGGAAATGTCCCGTAATGGGGCGTCCATTAATTAGGTGAGGCGTTTAGGGAGGGGGCGGGGGGTTCCACCCGAACCTCACCTTATCTCACGTGGGAAGAGAGGGGTCTCAGCAAATATCACGTAATTTTTTTCCGCAAGAAACAGTGTAAGATTGCGAGAAAACTGGATTAAATTAAGTAAAACATGTTTCTCCACTAAAATATGGCTAAGTCCTACACAACAATACTTATCGCGGTTCTGCGAACGCCACAAAGTAGCATATTATCGCCTCGATTCTAGACTACGTTCTTAGTAGTTTAGTAGTCTTAAATACTAGTCTTAACTAGTCTTAAATAAAAATAATTAACCAAATTAGGTTTTTTTAAATAAATCTAAAAAGCGCCAAAATCGAGTCACGTAATTAATGGACGATCCCTAAGTCCCAGAAAGCGTCTAACTTGTGTATCAAATAAACCAATTCTTTGTTATGAGGCAAAACCAAATGCCAAAGCGGCTAGGCACAGCTTTCACTTTCGCGTATAAAATCTGAAAAGCTCTGAAAAGCTTACCAAGTTCAAGCCAGCGAAGCGTACATTTGGGTTGTACCTTTACATCCTGAGGAACCGCCAATGCATTGAGTGTTGCTTGGGATTAGGATATTATCTAGATCCCTATCTTTCGATCTCAGCTTTCTCGATGACAAAATGGCCACGTACGTACGCACACACAGATATTTCTTATTAAAATTAGCGGGCGAGGTAAAACTGGGAAACACGGTAAAACACGGTAAAACACGGTAAAATACGGAAAAACACGGTAAAATACGGTAAACACAGTAAAACACGGTAAAACATGGTAAAACACTGTAAAATACGGTAAAACACGGTAAAATGCGGTAAACACAGTAAAACACAGTAAAACACGGTAAAACACAGGAAAAACACGAAACGCGAGAAAGAAAAATACGCAGATAAATAAATAAAAAAGGAAATTATTCCATGGAAACCATTTGCTTAAATTCAATTTAAAGAAGAGTCAAATGCCGTCACTCGTTCCTCTTTTGAATAGCTTAAATTAGGTTTGTTTATTAGTTTTCAGAACAGGACAGAGCAGCACAGAACAGAACAGCAAGCAATTAAACGTCTAACACTTTAGAGCAACTTAGAACAGAAAATCTACTGAACGCTTTTTTGTACTTTTTTGTTCTACATTTTCTGTTCTCATAATTTCATATACACATCTGTCCAAAACTGTCCTGAAAAAAATCTAGAACCAAAAAGGAAACTTAGAACACTTTAGGACAACTTAATGAACACCAAGCTAGAACACTCTCGGACAAAAATTAACAAGTTTTAAAACTAATGAACGCCAAAGCCTGTACTTTTCTGTTCTAGGATGATTTAGATCGTTCTAGGACTGACGAATAAACAAACCTATTAAATTCCCACTCAGATTCTTCATGCTACTTAAGCTTCCAGAAAAAATAAGAACGATGCGGAAGTGAGGCATAAATTTCCTGGCTAAGCGCCTTTCAAAATGTGAATGGACCTTCTTCTAAAATGTCGTCCTTTTCTTAAATATAGCAGATGTTTATTTAAAACCCAATGCCTACAGGTTATACGGAATGGATAACCTGTAACCATTTGACTTAGATTTGCAATCATAACAAAAGCATTTATCATTCATGCCTAAAAAGGATTCAAAAAGTCCATATTTGAAATGATCGTAGAAAATTTCTCCCATTATTTAGTCTCTGAGCAAAAAAGCAGTCCTTGGCTATGTCTTCTATTTTTTTTTTGAAGAAATTTTCGGGGAAGTATGACTAAATAATGTTATGAATAAATAACCAGAAGCTTATATCCTTGTAGCTAGCAAGCACACAAAACTTACATCATGATTTATTCAAAGTCAATTTATTACAGTCAATTTCCTGTGTCAATGGCGAGAGTATTTCGGATCGAATGTTTGGGCTTTCAACCAGGTCAATGTTTTTATATCATATCGAAAGGAAGAAGGAAAAAAATTATGAAAATATTCACGATGTTTTTGTTATCAAATTCCTATGCCATAGTCCAAACATTGTTCTACCTGTGTTGTCCTTTCATGCATATTCCGCATTCTTTTCCCTTTTTTTTATGATCCACTTCTTTGGGAGCAAAATGTTTTACGATTCTTTCATTTTTTTTGATTCTCCTACGGAACGTAACTCCTGGTGAAACCTTTATTTTACATATTTTTATATCTTTGATATCGTTACTGGTTCAGCAGTGCCTGCAGACAGCATTCTAAATCAAATTAAAATTGATTTACAATATTCCAGGTCCATCGCGCGTGGGACTTAGAATGGAAAAACACGTGCCGTGAATTTTAAACGATTCTAATACCCACCTGTACTGGCTGTGCGGGCTTTCATGAGCTTTTCTGTGGATGATGTCCATACTTCTGGATATTCTGCCTTTTTATATCTCCAGCATTGTGAACTTATTGAAATTTTATTCATAGCCAAATTTACGAGGCTGAGTTTTTTTTAACATAAATTTACCAATTTACAGCCATGGGTTAATAGAAATATGAAAATGAAACTCGTGCCTAGATTGATGAAAAAAATAGCATCAGGTATAAAAAGTTAACTGTCATGATGCATGTGGTTTCCTTTCAATGGTAAGTGGGGAAAGTGCGATATCTCCTGGCTTTGGTACCATTTTTTTTTGCTATTTGAGAGAGTCAACCAAAACCAATACGAATCAATCATCAAATTTATAATATCGGTATACATCGACCCACGTCGTTTGGTCTATCACTTCAGGACAAGCACTTATGTTATTACCTTGGTCAAAAAGTCAAAGTAAGTGAATTCTATTTATTATTAGAGTAAAAAGAAATATTCAAACATTAGGTAGGTGGTATGGTTTTTTATAAAGGATTCGACCCCTACATAGAGATCTTTAAATTTTACCGCAGTGATACAGAAGTGTGAGTGACAGTCTGAAAAGTTTTGCCTGTAACATGGAAACAAGTAATTTTTTCGGTGAAATATAGTTTTATTTTTCAATTATTACCCGTATTCTAAAAGCAGTCACAAGTCACAACGCAATCACAAGTGGGTGGTAAATCTCAACTTAAGACAATTTGGTATTCTTATCTTACAGCCACAATTTTGACAATCCGTAAACAGTCAGAAATTGAAATTAAATAAAAAAACTCTTCTGGAGCCACTTGCTGTTTAACTAAAATCCTCCTGGTTATGGTTTGAGTCAGTCTGAATTTTTAGTTCAACTTTTTTTAGTAGCAGCAACTCATAAAAAACTTGATGAAAGTTGAAACAAATTTTTATTTAAGCACACAAACTCACGATTCTCTTTGAAAACACTTTTTTTTTCTTTTTCGAGTTATTTTTATGAATTGCTGAAAATAATTTCCTTTGTAAACACGAAGTGTAAACAGTCGTTTACGAAGTGAAAGTCTTGCGCTGCATTTTAATTGCATTCCTTCATGCTAGGCGTGGTAAAGGAAATGGCAGTATTCTATCATGACTCTCTTTAAGGACGCGAAACATTTGTGGAAGAATTTGCATGATTACGTTCGTCCTTTAGTTTTTCTTCTACTTAATTCAATGCACATCCATGGATCCATTAATGCGGATAATAGAAAATTCAATTTCGAATACAATTAAAATTCAAGCCAATGTCCGCCATGATAGTGTAACAATTTTCAATTGAAATTTGTAAAAAAAAAGTTTTTGGGATTTGTTCTTTTTAGTTTGGACGAGTTTCATAATGTATGATTTTACAGGAACTCACTATAAACCATCGCTGGGAAACTAATTTCGTTAAAAGTTAAACACTGTGAAAGTGATTTGCATGCAATTATTTTTCAAAGCTGTCATGTAAGTGACATAAAGAGATTTTGAGGGAGTTTATATGAATTATGATTGAGGATTTTTGAAGTTTATGTAGGTTTTAGTGTATGTGGCACTTGCTATCCACCATAAAAATGATAATTTTAGTAACTTTGCGATTTTTAATTTTTTTAGTTTTGATTGCGTTGTGTCTATTGTCGAACATAAATCAAGGAACAGATTAGGCAAATTTTAAAGTAGTAAGTTTACATGAGAAAGAAGAGTAAGAGATCCAAGAAATAGGTGGATGGATGACGCGCCAGAAGAAACTTCGTATAACCAACTGGAGAGAACTGGCAAGACTAAGGCCGGCCGTATACCAAAGCTTCACACGCTTATTAACGACATTTTGAACTTTTTTATATGGAAGATATCGTCACACGCCGCTTTGCTACATATACTATATCTCTACTATTTGGCTTCAGTAATCGATTAAGAACCGTTTTCCCATTTAGTCCGGAGAAGATAGTGATTGGGTCCAAAAAAAAATTTCGATGTAATTTAAAAACTTAAAACCATCTGCATTAGATTTGGGAAGGTGTCAGGAGATATTTCTACAAACAATTGAGTCTCGGAAACCTCGGGGGGGGGGGGGGGTTCACTCCAATTTTCCACCCCCTAATTGCATTTTTTTTGTATGCATTTTTTTCTCAATTTTATGAGTCCAAGTAGGTTTTGGTCGCTGAATCCTAATCTCATGTTTGATATTTGGGGTCCGCGGAGGGGTGAAAATCCACTATTTTCACCCCTTGCACCCCTAATACTGACTTTTTTTTTAAAAAACAGTCTATTTTTTAATTTTATGAGGTGGGTAGGTTTAAAGCTTGACGTTTAATTTCTTTTTAAATTTTCAATTTTAATTTAATTTTTAAGTTCTTCTTAAAAAATAAGTACACTGTTTTTTAAAAAAAATCAATATTGGGGGTGGAAGGGGTGAAAATAGTGGATTTTCACCCCTTTGCGGACCCCAAATATCTTTTTTTACATGAGATTCGGATTCAGCGACCCAAAAAACCTTTCGTCCGTTTTTTTTGCTAATTTCCCCGGACTACAATAGCTTCTTTCCTTTTCAATTGGAGCTGGAGCATCTATGCAACGTTCTGGAACAACATCCCCCTAAATATTATCTTCTTGTTTATCTTGTTAGACACTGACAATTCGGTTGGTTAGTGCATCCCTTCATGGAATATCGAAAACCAATTCATTTGGACTATAGTTTGTAGGAACGTTCTTCTAGGAGTTCAAGATACACTGTAAGTCACGAAGTTTGTTATCGCAAGTATCCTTATAGTCAACTGAGGTTCGCAGTTTGGATTGATTGGCTCATTCAGTGACGCCATTAGCTCGAGGTGCTCTTGTAGCTTTCAACGTATTTTGTATCTTTTTTCTTGTACAATAATCTTTAAAAGACTACAAGGTTAGGGCAGTACCTCTGTCGGTGACTATTTTCTATATACGGCCAATTCTCGTAGAGCTCAAATTACTAAAGCGGTATTTGTACTCCGAACACCTTTTAGCACTATCTATCGGGAAAACTTGTTAATAATGCCAAGGACATGAGTGTTCTGCTGCAACTCCTTGGAAGCGGTCCTAAATGCTTAATGAGCCGAAATGGCAGGGAACAATTTCATCTGCATAAAATTTCCCTTCAGCCTTTCCACCTGCTCTTTTATTATGTGCCCTTTCCAAACCTGAGGATATAATATTACTTAATATATCTTCTCATCCTAGGGAACCAAAAATGTGTCTGTAATCTTTGAATTACACGATCCGCTCCAAAATGACCAGCCTCATCATGATAGGCATGAATCGAGCTCCATCTTCCGGATCTCGGAACAAACCAATTTAATCTATCTTCGTCTAGGCGTTGAAAAAATCTTCCACGTTGTACCTCATAATTTTTCTCGTACTGACTATGTTGGGGACTCTTAACTCTTCCTCCTTTAATATCAACGATGATAGAAATTCCTGGATCTTACTTCTGGGGGATATGTATATAGTCAGTCCTCCTGCGACCATTCTAAACGAAAAACTGCACCTATCGGCTTCAGGCGTGCTACTACTTCTACTGGACATCGACTTAACGCGCCGGCATGCCTGAGTCTTTCAGCTTAAAGATGGATAACCTCAAAGTCAAATTCTAACAACTTCAACCACCAACGGCTGATGCGATGATTCAATCGTTTTGCAGTTTTCGTATGTTGAATGGTTGAGAATTCAGTGACTACGGCAAACCATTTACCAATCAAGTCAATCCGAAATCTTCCACTTTCTAGAGTTTCAACTGCTAGAACTTCAAGCTCATAGCTGGGATAGTTAGATTCAGTATCTGTACAGTCACGGCTGAAGTAATATAAAAACTCCTCAATCTTGGTCTTGCATCAATATTCCTGCTAGGCTTAAGCTGGTACCTGGTGACTCTTTCGTATAGGGGTCGTATAGACTCAGGACTAGTTCACTATATAACTCACTTTTAAGTAACTCGAATGAAGATTGTTGTCCCTCTTTCCAATGCACCGCCCCGTATCTTAAGTTTTGACTTAATTGCGAAATCGATAATAAACTTACGGAAATGTCCCGTAATGGGGCGTCCATTAATTAGGTGAGGCGTTTAGGGAGGGGGCGGGGGGTTCCACCCGAACCTCACCTTATCTCACGTGGGAAGAGAGGGGTCTCAGCAAATATCACGTAATTTTTTTCCGCAAGAAACAGTGTAAGATTGCGAGAAAACTGGATTAAATTAAGTAAAACATGTTTCTCCACTAAAATATGGCTAAGTCCTACACAACAATACTTATCGCGGTTCTGCGAACGCCACAAAGTAGCATATTATCGCCTCGATTCTAGACTACGTTCTTAGTAGTTTAGTAGTCTTAAATACTAGTCTTAACTAGTCTTAAATAAAAATAATTAACCAAATTAGGTTTTTTTAAATAAATCTAAAAAGCGCCAAAATCGAGTCACGTAATTAATGGACGATCCCTAAGTCCCAGAAAGCGTCTAACTTGTGTATCAAATAAACCAATTCTTTGTTATGAGGCAAAACCAAATGCCAAAGCGGCTAGGCACAGCTTTCACTTTCGCGTATAAAATCTGAAAAGCTCTGAAAAGCTTACCAAGTTCAAGCCAGCGAAGCGTACATTTGGGTTGTACCTTTACATCCTGAGGAACCGCCAATGCATTGAGTGTTGCTTGGGATTAGGATATTATCTAGATCCCTATCTTTCGATCTCAGCTTTCTCGATGACAAAATGGCCACGTACGTACGCACACACAGATATTTCTTATTAAAATTAGCGGGCGAGGTAAAACTGGGAAACACGGTAAAACACGGTAAAACACGGTAAAATACGGAAAAACACGGTAAAATACGGTAAACACAGTAAAACACGGTAAAACATGGTAAAACACTGTAAAATACGGTAAAACACGGTAAAATGCGGTAAACACAGTAAAACACAGTAAAACACGGTAAAACACAGGAAAAACACGAAACGCGAGAAAGAAAAATACGCAGATAAATAAATAAAAAAGGAAATTATTCCATGGAAACCATTTGCTTAAATTCAATTTAAAGAAGAGTCAAATGCCGTCACTCGTTCCTCTTTTGAATAGCTTAAATTAGGTTTGTTTATTAGTTTTCAGAACAGGACAGAGCAGCACAGAACAGAACAGCAAGCAATTAAACGTCTAACACTTTAGAGCAACTTAGAACAGAAAATCTACTGAACGCTTTTTTGTACTTTTTTGTTCTACATTTTCTGTTCTCATAATTTCATATACACATCTGTCCAAAACTGTCCTGAAAAAAATCTAGAACCAAAAAGGAAACTTAGAACACTTTAGGACAACTTAATGAACACCAAGCTAGAACACTCTCGGACAAAAATTAACAAGTTTTAAAACTAATGAACGCCAAAGCCTGTACTTTTCTGTTCTAGGATGATTTAGATCGTTCTAGGACTGACGAATAAACAAACCTATTAAATTCCCACTCAGATTCTTCATGCTACTTAAGCTTCCAGAAAAAATAAGAACGATGCGGAAGTGAGGCATAAATTTCCTGGCTAAGCGCCTTTCAAAATGTGAATGGACCTTCTTCTAAAATGTCGTCCTTTTCTTAAATATAGCAGATGTTTATTTAAAACCCAATGCCTACAGGTTATACGGAATGGATAACCTGTAACCATTTGACTTAGATTTGCAATCATAACAAAAGCATTTATCATTCATGCCTAAAAAGGATTCAAAAAGTCCATATTTGAAATGATCGTAGAAAATTTCTCCCATTATTTAGTCTCTGAGCAAAAAAGCAGTCCTTGGCTATGTCTTCTATTTTTTTTTTGAAGAAATTTTCGGGGAAGTATGACTAAATAATGTTATGAATAAATAACCAGAAGCTTATATCCTTGTAGCTAGCAAGCACACAAAACTTACATCATGATTTATTCAAAGTCAATTTATTACAGTCAATTTCCTGTGTCAATGGCGAGAGTATTTCGGATCGAATGTTTGGGCTTTCAACCAGGTCAATGTTTTTATATCATATCGAAAGGAAGAAGGAAAAAAATTATGAAAATATTCACGATGTTTTTGTTATCAAATTCCTATGCCATAGTCCAAACATTGTTCTACCTGTGTTGTCCTTTCATGCATATTCCGCATTCTTTTCCCTTTTTTTTATGATCCACTTCTTTGGGAGCAAAATGTTTTACGATTCTTTCATTTTTTTTGATTCTCCTACGGAACGTAACTCCTGGTGAAACCTTTATTTTACATATTTTTATATCTTTGATATCGTTACTGGTTCAGCAGTGCCTGCAGACAGCATTCTAAATCAAATTAAAATTGATTTACAATATTCCAGGTCCATCGCGCGTGGGACTTAGAATGGAAAAACACGTGCCGTGAATTTTAAACGATTCTAATACCCACCTGTACTGGCTGTGCGGGCTTTCATGAGCTTTTCTGTGGATGATGTCCATACTTCTGGATATTCTGCCTTTTTATATCTCCAGCATTGTGAACTTATTGAAATTTTATTCATAGCCAAATTTACGAGGCTGAGTTTTTTTTAACATAAATTTACCAATTTACAGCCATGGGTTAATAGAAATATGAAAATGAAACTCGTGCCTAGATTGATGAAAAAAATAGCATCAGGTATAAAAAGTTAACTGTCATGATGCATGTGGTTTCCTTTCAATGGTAAGTGGGGAAAGTGCGATATCTCCTGGCTTTGGTACCATTTTTTTTTGCTATTTGAGAGAGTCAACCAAAACCAATACGAATCAATCATCAAATTTATAATATCGGTATACATCGACCCACGTCGTTTGGTCTATCACTTCAGGACAAGCACTTATGTTATTACCTTGGTCAAAAAGTCAAAGTAAGTGAATTCTATTTATTATTAGAGTAAAAAGAAATATTCAAACATTAGGTAGGTGGTATGGTTTTTTATAAAGGATTCGACCCCTACATAGAGATCTTTAAATTTTACCGCAGTGATACAGAAGTGTGAGTGACAGTCTGAAAAGTTTTGCCTGTAACATGGAAACAAGTAATTTTTTCGGTGAAATATAGTTTTATTTTTCAATTATTACCCGTATTCTAAAAGCAGTCACAAGTCACAACGCAATCACAAGTGGGTGGTAAATCTCAACTTAAGACAATTTGGTATTCTTATCTTACAGCCACAATTTTGACAATCCGTAAACAGTCAGAAATTGAAATTAAATAAAAAAACTCTTCTGGAGCCACTTGCTGTTTAACTAAAATCCTCCTGGTTATGGTTTGAGTCAGTCTGAATTTTTAGTTCAACTTTTTTTAGTAGCAGCAACTCATAAAAAACTTGATGAAAGTTGAAACAAATTTTTATTTAAGCACACAAACTCACGATTCTCTTTGAAAACACTTTTTTTTTCTTTTTCGAGTTATTTTTATGAATTGCTGAAAATAATTTCCTTTGTAAACACGAAGTGTAAACAGTCGTTTACGAAGTGAAAGTCTTGCGCTGCATTTTAATTGCATTCCTTCATGCTAGGCGTGGTAAAGGAAATGGCAGTATTCTATCATGACTCTCTTTAAGGACGCGAAACATTTGTGGAAGAATTTGCATGATTACGTTCGTCCTTTAGTTTTTCTTCTACTTAATTCAATGCACATCCATGGATCCATTAATGCGGATAATAGAAAATTCAATTTCGAATACAATTAAAATTCAAGCCAATGTCCGCCATGATAGTGTAACAATTTTCAATTGAAATTTGTAAAAAAAAAGTTTTTGGGATTTGTTCTTTTTAGTTTGGACGAGTTTCATAATGTATGATTTTACAGGAACTCACTATAAACCATCGCTGGGAAACTAATTTCGTTAAAAGTTAAACACTGTGAAAGTGATTTGCATGCAATTATTTTTCAAAGCTGTCATGTAAGTGACATAAAGAGATTTTGAGGGAGTTTATATGAATTATGATTGAGGATTTTTGAAGTTTATGTAGGTTTTAGTGTATGTGGCACTTGCTATCCACCATAAAAATGATAATTTTAGTAACTTTGCGATTTTTAATTTTTTTAGTTTTGATTGCGTTGTGTCTATTGTCGAACATAAATCAAGGAACAGATTAGGCAAATTTTAAAGTAGTAAGTTTACATGAGAAAGAAGAGTAAGAGATCCAAGAAATAGGTGGATGGATGACGCGCCAGAAGAAACTTCGTATAACCAACTGGAGAGAACTGGCAAGACTAAGGCCGGCCGTATACCAAAGCTTCACACGCTTATTAACGACATTTTGAACTTTTTTATATGGAAGATATCGTCACACGCCGCTTTGCTACATATACTATATCTCTACTATTTGGCTTCAGTAATCGATTAAGAACCGTTTTCCCATTTAGTCCGGAGAAGATAGTGATTGGGTCCAAAAAAAAATTTCGATGTAATTTAAAAACTTAAAACCATCTGCATTAGATTTGGGAAGGTGTCAGGAGATATTTCTACAAACAATTGAGTCTCGGAAACCTCGGGGGGGGGGGGGGGGTTCACTCCAATTTTCCACCCCCTAATTGCATTTTTTTTGTATGCATTTTTTTCTCAATTTTATGAGTCCAAGTAGGTTTTGGTCGCTGAATCCTAATCTCATGTTTGATATTTGGGGTCCGCGGAGGGGTGAAAATCCACTATTTTCACCCCTTGCACCCCTAATACTGACTTTTTTTTTAAAAAACAGTCTATTTTTTAATTTTATGAGGTGGGTAGGTTTAAAGCTTGACGTTTAATTTCTTTTTAAATTTTCAATTTTAATTTAATTTTTAAGTTCTTCTTAAAAAATAAGTACACTGTTTTTTAAAAAAAATCAATATTGGGGGTGGAAGGGGTGAAAATAGTGGATTTTCACCCCTTTGCGGACCCCAAATATCTTTTTTTACATGAGATTCGGATTCAGCGACCCAAAAAACCTATTTGACCTCATAAAATTAAAAAATACGCTATTTTTTTAAAAAAATGTCAATATTGGGGGTGCAAGGGGTAAAAATAGTAGATTTTCACCCCTTTGCGGACTTGAAATATAATTTTTAACATGAAATTCGGGTTCAGTGACCCAAAAAACCTACTTGGACTCATAAAATTGAGAAAAAAATGCAAACAAAAGAAAATGCAATTAGGGGGCGGAAAATTGGGGTGAACCCCCCCCCGAGGTTTCCGAGACTCAATTGTTTGTAGAAAATGCTCCTGACACCTTCCCAAATCTAATGCAGAAGGTTTCAAGTTTTTAAATTGCGTCGAAATATTTTTTTGAGAATGGCCTATTTTTTTCACTATCTTCTCCGGACTAATTGTACTTAGTGTAAATGATGATGAGGTACAAATTATGTGAGAAGTAAATTACAAATGAGTGAAAATCATATAGAAGTGGTGAATTGACACATGATTATGTGAAGAGGGGATCCAAACCCATGATTCCTAGGATCATAATACTATGGCTACTTTTCAACAAGCCAGCAGGTGTAGTAAAATTCTTGGACTGAAAAAACAATTCAATTAAAATCTACTACAAGTCTGTGAAATTTCTAAATAAACTGCAGTTGAACTTGTCCACTTTTCCAACTGTCCCCTTGTTCACATTTACTAATCATTAACAAATATTGTTTTTTTAGCTTTTAGATCAATTGTAAAAAATTTAAATATTATCTAAAAATGTGTTAATAAAAATGTATTTAATTTTTAGACCCGAGTGTTCACTAGAAATGAGCTGCTACGCCTAAGTTTATGCTACGTTAATGACTACATCTTAGCCAGATATTATGCAATATAAACCAATTGGGATTTGTCTCTATTCACATAAAGTCCTTAAAGTTTTTTGACGGATGATCTAATTTTTATTAAATACGTGATCTTTTTATTTGTTCTTTATAATAATATCATTGAAAAAAATAACATAGAATAAGAGAAAATATTTTAAAAATTGTTTTGATTCTAAGTATTTATTGTGGATAATTTGGACCTAGACAAGAATGTTTTATTCTGTCAATTTGCATTACAAAATTATTTAATTTTAAACGATTTAAAACACTATTTTTTATTTTCTAATTTTTAGCAAAAATGTCATCGCCACGCTTTAGAGCAGTACTTTCTCTCCTCTCGATGCTGCTTCCAGTGATTGCGTTCTTTACTTAGCTGATACTTAAATATTAATTAGCAGTTGCGAAGCATTTAGAGAACGAATAAGACGAACTCTTGTGGCAGTATCCTGCCTTATCCTGCGAAGCACTAACATTTCCTTGACCAAATAACTTCTATTGGTTTTGAAATATATATTCCACTTTGAGTGCACACTCGTAAATATGTCGAAAGTATTGAGGCCTCGGTAACGTAAAAATAAAGGCGCCGATTACTGTCCCAGAGATCCGCGGTTCGATTCCACACAGTACCATGATCCTTTGCCTTTGCACTCCTCCCAGCCAGAATATTAATTTCTTTCTTTCTTCCCTACCGTTTTTTCAGCAATTCTCTGCTTTCCTCTTTGTCATCGTTTGCAAATACAATAAATAATACGAATAAGACAGGTGTCGGTCTAGGTACCCTAGGGATTAAAGCAAACCAGGGTACAAGGACATTGAAAAGACGGAACTTTTTACATTTTAGTTTAGAGAAATAATTGTCATAGTATAACAAGCGATAACTTTACTCAAAGTATTCTAAGAAATCTTGAAACATTGTGTCACTATTTCTAAATGAACGGCATATTGTATAAGTTTGCTTGTTTGTGCAATGTACAAATTAAACTGTACAAGTTTTAGGTCTGCATGGAAAGTTAGTTTTACTGACATGTCAAATACCAGTTGTGGGAGTCCATATGCTGATATCCAGATGTAGAATGAGATGCTTAAAGTGTTATTGAAATTACAAAATTTACACACTACATTCTATTGCTGCTAGTTAAATAGAGTTTTTCATTCTAAATATTTTATAATATTTGGGATATCACAGAAATTTTTACAGGATAAATAAATTTATTCAGAAATTTATTATAAAGAAAATTGAAAAAGATACTGCCATTTTCAATCAAAATATTCTTAAAATATATTACAGACCTGATCCACAAGTTTGTCAAGGCTTGGAGAGCGTTCGCAAATTGAAAACGTTTGCTTTGATTTGGGAAGCATCCAAACTCGACAGGATCGGCGACAAGCGTTGCCAAGCTTACAGAAGCCAAGCCAAACACGTTGTCCGCACATTTGAATTTGCGAACGTTTGCCAAGCCTTGACAAACCTGTGGATCAGGCCTGTAATATATTTTAAGAATATTTTGATTGAAAATGGCAGTATCTTTTTCAATTTTTTTTTTTAATAAATTTCTGAAAAAATTTATTTATCCTATAAAAATTTCTGCAATATCTCAAATATTATAAAATATTTAGGATGAAAGTCGCAATAGTCGCTGTTTTTTGGCATGATTTCAATGCTAAATAACATCTGGAAATAGCTGAGATCTCAAAGGCCGACTTTCACTCAGACCCTCACTCTCTCTCACCTTCATTTTATCACATTATCTATGAGATAGTGTAGTGAAACAGCGAGTATGTAACTCTAGTCAAAAGATAGTGGAGAAAATATGACTGATGTCAAAAGACGTCCTAAGGGGTTAAGTCATTCTATACTGTTTTAGTGGCGGCCCCTCCTATACTATCTCAGTTTTATTTCAACACTCAAGATCTATCGTACCATACTGTTCATGCTCCATAACCTGGTGAAAAATTATTTTTTCTTAAATAGCAGAAAACCTCGTACATATGACCAATTATTACTCTGTTCAATAATAAATACACCGATGGCCCAAACGAGGTTATTTGGATCGAGAATGCCCAGCTCGGCGACAATAGTTTAGCAGTCTCAGATTAGTATATGCTTGATCCTACTAAATTTTCGTAAATGTATGTGTCTCTGCTTCCAAGTCAGTAGGTAGTAAGACCAAGCTTATCGCTTTGTTAAACCTGAGGTCTTCACACTATCACACTAGATTCTAATCCCGAACCTGCCTTAGAGCCACCCCGTGTACCATACGACTCCAGATTTCCGTATTTGGGAATAAAAGGGTAGCCCATCACG
Organism: Thereva nobilitata; assembly: GCA_963855945.1. Lineage (NCBI taxonomy): Eukaryota > Metazoa > Arthropoda > Insecta > Diptera > Therevidae > Thereva > Thereva nobilitata. The sequence continues at coordinate 38,351,074 of OY979696.1, forward strand.
TAAATTTACGTTCGCAAGAATGGTTTTATACAACTAATCTAAGTTACCACAGACTGCGATCTTATTACATATATCTACCCTAGATGGGTTTTGGTTTTTGCCCTAATGTGGATTCCCAGGCTCTGTAGTAGGTTCACAGAGATCTGCGATTTCTCATCGGATTATCCATGTCCAGGTTCCAATAATGTTTAGAATATTATGTAGAAAATTGGGAGTAAAAGGGCCATCAAATTTCTGCCACTAGTATTTACCGGTTATTTAGCCCTAACAGAACCTACATACGCAGCGGCAGAAATTTTCGGGGGGGGGCGTCTGTAGATAGGGCGCCTATGAGGTTAGCCCTATAAAGCTCACACAGGGCATTTAACACTTTGCTTTATTCGCTCCTCATTGTAAGGAATGCCGTATTTCGCCCCTTGAGGAAAAATCATTGCTACCCGATCCCGAGTGGGAAAAGGAGGCTGATAAATTTGAGAATTTCGGGGTGGATATATAAGTAGTACTGCGCCGGTGTCGAAAGCTTTGTTCTTAAACGCTTGTGCCGTTTTACCAATGCGGCCCCAACAGAGTACTAATCACGGCCGATGCTGCTTCACCTCTGTAATAGAACCAGAACCGGCCACCAACATAATTACCTGAATTATGAGGCAATGCGACAACAACTAGGGCTTTGTATGAGTTAAATTAAAGCTTATAGTCTACAGTCCCTGAGCCAATTTTTTTATTGATTAGAAACAAGCTGAAATTTCGTGAGTAGCTGCCTTTTGCCGAGACGCCCAACTTTTGTACTTGCGAAAATTCTCGATAGTGGTTCCTAATGAAACGCGGGGGCGTTAAAAATGTCGATTTGGTGATGGCCAAAATTTTATTAGTAACAATTTGTTTGTTAGTTAAATCAAAAGATAATGTAATAAAGAAATCAAAAAAACGTTTGTCCTACAAAATTGATGATCCAACCGAAGGGTCCTAATCTCGCAACATGTGCAAATAACAAGGTCATAAATAATTATTAGTAACAAGCTGATTTTTTCACTGTTGGTTAGTACTTGTGCGTACAATAAGATGGCCACATTGTCCTACAAATTAAGTGGTCCGATTTCCCAGTCCTACCTTTTCAAAGAGCTTTCCGAATTCGTAAGGCAGATGTTGAGATTACCCCATTTCATTTGTAATGAGGTTTGCCTCATAGGGGTGATAAGGTATCCCCCACTTCTGTATCGCTGATTTTTTGGTGTGGTACTCATTAGAAAACTAAGGGGAAATCCCTTTTTCGGGATGCCCCTCATTTGCCACATGGGGTCCTCATGAGGAGCCTACTGGATAACCAATCTTTCGGCTTGCCCCTGAGGCAATACCCTGCTAGTCGGGTGGGGTTTAAAAGGCTTAGGCTATAGAGCTATAAGTTCTTAATAGCTCTAATATAATATATTGAGTTTTCGTATGAAAAACGTTGCTTGTGTGCGACCCTTCGGCCACTTTCCTTCATCGCCAGCGACCGAGACGGCATTCCACGTTCTGGTATATTTTGGGTGTGGATTTTCCTACCCAAAGCGAAAGTGAACGTGCACTTTTCCTTCCATCCCCACCCCTGAAGCTTACTACTAGAAATTGCATGATGACGTGACCAAGGACGTTCCAGAATGGTGGTATAAAGAGTGACTCCTAAGCGTGGGTTTTCCACAAAAAAAACATTGCCAACCTCATTCTACAGCCAAAGATTTTGTAGTATTTATCATGTTAGACTAAGTCTCGGTTGACATTAGTTACATCTGCTTCAGGTTTACTATTGTGCCGAACATAACAGCGAAATCCGTGTTTATGCTAATATAGATACATATCTAATTCCAGTTTCTAACACATTAGTTTCAAAAATCTGTAGAATAATGCGAAGCCACTAATTGCAACATTAACAAGAAAATGCGTTCTAAATCTAGCGTTTCAAGATTCCTTTCACATTACCTTATCTTCAAAACATATCCATCAATATCCAGCAAAAAAAAGCTCTTTAATGTATTCTTTGCTATCAATTTTATAATGTTTAGTTATGCGAGAATCAAATGATTAGCATTTTTCCATTCACCATATCTCTCTACGTCCATTAAGATATTCAGTAATATTCATAAGATCGGAAATTTGCATCCACAGACAACTTCTGTGACACAAACCCAAGACACAATTCAGATTCTTTATGAATCTAAGCGATAAATCCAGACACAAATAGAACCAGACACGATACTTTAAAAAACATACAAACAAGATAGATCGTTTGTGATCTTTAACTTTTCTGGAAGAAACATTGTCGCCTTGTCATGTAAAGTAACCACAAAAGTGTGTCATTAATAAAGTGATCACGCTGAACACAATCCATGCCTTATTTAAATGATCAGACGCTTGTTATCGGCTTGCGGGAAGCACGTATGGCGCCACTTGATCGTCCGTGTTACAGGTGATATCGGTGCTAGATCAGATCCAGATTGCGTCACTAGTTCGATATGCAAAATTAATGACCAATGAAACCTGTTCAGCCATGCCGATGCAATATGGAGTACTTTCTGAGAATTCTACAGCATTAAGCGGTATGACCAAACGCAATGAGTAAACAAAAGGCTAATAATTAAAATCAATGCATAATCAAGTCGAATATGACATATGCTCCTCGGAATCAAGTCAGATACGATCAGTTGGTTATTTGCTCAAATCATCGTCACCGTGTCATCATCTAAGCATTGTTTCTTGGGTGCGGTGTCCAAAAATAGGTTCGGCGTTGGGCTGATCTTCTCTAATGAGTGATTTGTCATTTTTGTCAAGAATAGAAGTGACGGAAAATATTGGAAAATAAACATCTTCTGGAGCGAGGAAAATAGTTTTTTTTTTGGACTTTATGTTTATTTCAGGGATTTTCAAAAGCGTTTGAAACTCGTAATTGTTTTTCTAGCGCGAAAACAGATCTGGATTTGTTGATGGGTAATCTATAAGAGGTTGATGACTGATACACTTCGATTGCATGGGCGGTGCTTTATGGCACTTTTATTTTCTAATTTACGAACGTTCTTGAAGGCATTTGTCATCGGTTTCTTTGTGATTGACTTTTATCATTTTTTTTATTGATTGAGAAATAGGGACTGGTTAGCAATAAGGGAAATGCGATAACCTTGGGGCTATTTTTAATTTAAAAGTGAAATTCAGTAAGATTTATAGTATTTAAGTGTAAGTAATTGCCACAATGTTGGTTTAAGTGCTGATGTAAATGTAATTGCCTGCAGCGTAATTAATGGTTATCTTTAAAAACTGAATTTTTTCTGCAAAGTGTAGCACATGTACGAAGGAATACCAGAAAATAACCCATTTCACAGAAAATTTACAAGTCATGATCAGAATAGCAGTCAAAGGATTTAAACCAATTGTCCGAAGTTTTTTGAATTGATGCAAATGGATTTTAAACTCCTCATGAGTAATCCTGTTCAGTTACTCCAATAATTTGGTTTTACCTATTCGTCCTGAAACTGCCACCATTTTAGATAGATTTTCTTTTTTGGAAGACAAAATACTCGCAGGAGAGCAGATTTCGTGAATTTGGTGATTGTCATATAGTTGTTGGGCAAGTATTGATTGACACTCAACATGTGGTGGCGTGGAGCGAATTCTTTGGCGACCAAAAGCACGCCGAACTTTTCCCAGGCAATTGCTCTAAGACTTCAAGATCGTTAGATAGAATACTGCTATTTCTGAAAGACTACACTTCAAATGTAAAGTCTGCTTTATACTGCTTACAGTAGATCGCAATGTTGGACAGGAAGCAATGATTGGAAAGAGACAAGAATGAAATGGCCCCAAGATCGGCATGTGGTTATACTCTCTTCGCTCACACAATAAGTATTACCGGGATTGAAAGCACATTGGCATACAACTTCTTAAATATTTTTTGGGAAAATGAAGTCTTATTTCGAAACAAATTGAATAATATATGTTACACAAGCTATTGCCATCATTAACTAAATTTTTTCCTATCTTTCTGGTTAAGAACGGATTTCGCCGTGAAGGAGAACTACGTTAGCTTCTGAACCATTCGTATATCAATAGGATCCCTAAACGCTCAGGTTCAATTTAATATCTCTGCCAAATCTTGAGGCTTTTGACATGGATTTACGTCCATCCATGCCCACCAGCATCCCCTTCTCGTCAATGTCAAACAGTGACACACAATGTGCCCGCCCGAATTTCTTCAGGCGTAATCGGCAGGTGTCATTTTTAAGAATTTTCAATCTTCTCAGCTGATGCCTCTTCTTGCTGCACTGCAGCGCACGGTAGCACAATCATGTTCTTAACTACCTCTAGATGGTCGCAAAATACCACCGTTCCTTATGTTCCTAGGCGACCCATTTATCGATGCAGCTCCTTACCAACACCCTTATAATAACAGATTATGATTCCGGGGTTCTCAGTCTTCTCGTTCATATTGATACCTGTGTGTCAGGCTACCCTCACATTGTTTAGCTTGGCACACCTGTTTAGTTTTTAGAAACACACTCCAACACCAGTGATGTATTAATCTCTGCTTGACTGCTAGATTGTTCTGGGCTATGGGCACATTCTCTCCCTTAAGCCTGCAGTAGAGCCCAGTGTCTCCACTTTGTAAACTAAGCAAGCATTTCCTAGTTTAAGCGAGCAGGCTAGGTTTATATCCTCCGTGAAAACTCCCTTGCCCGCACTCTGCAAAATTTAGTTTATTACCCAATACATTTAGACGATGCTAGAAAACAGTAAGGAATATAAATAAGAACTAGCTGGGTTGTGGGTTTGACCTTTTCGGTCTTTACAACCAACTTCAAGGTATGACGAATGTTGAATATTATGAATGGAAATTCCGTGATGAACTTCAATTTCCAGAAACTGTAGGACGAGGAACACAATCCCCCGTCCAAAAGTGCTGATGCTACGTTTGAAAATTTCGTGATTTTTGGAAAAGTTTTCGTACATACCTATTAAAAGGTTTTTAAAGAGTGCTCTGATTTTGACGAGTTATGTCACGTTGGAGCTATCGCTCTTCTGAATCCAAACAAGTTAACTTCATTTGGAACGTGTTTCATTTCAACGAGTTTATTAGACATTAGCATAACTAATCAAGTGTTCGAATTTTTTTTGCGATCTTATATTCTTTAATACGCTTCGATCGGTACCTCAACGAAGTCAATATTTGTTTGGATCATGCGATAGCGTGCAGGTAAAAATGACAACGAACGTATGCACATGCACACATCGTTCTTCTCCCAATTTTGTTTGAAATGCCATTGGGGCTTTCAAATTTGAAATTATGTTGAAAATTACGATGTTGATTTTCGGACCCATTACAATAATAATTAATTAAAGGTTCGAATTTTTCATGTTTTTGCCCTATTCGCCTTCTGGCTCTTCCCGAAACTCAAAAACCGCCACCGAGGACGTCGTGTTGACTTGATTGAAGGGAAACAAGCCCAATCGAAAGAAAAATTCTCTTCACTTTTATTAGACTTGTCAGAGTCGGATTCTAGTTTTTCGTTGTTGCCGAAATTTATCTTTATTAAATCTTTTATTCTGGGTACAGGCTAATGCGTCACTGAAGTGCATGTTTTTAAAGCGTTGACCCAAAATATTGCAAGAGCGGTGCCATGCTCTGCGCGAAGGAGTCTTTTAAGGTAGAAACAGAATGGCACGGCGGCCGTGGCGGAGTCCGCCGCTCAGAGAGTTTCCCATACATTTAATTTGTCCGCATACATTTAAATGTATGGGAAACTCTCTGAGCGGCGGACTCCGCCACGGTCGCCGTGCATTCTGTTTCTACCTTTATATTCTAAAATTGCTGACTTGATTTTTGACAGCATGAATTGTACTTTGCTGCGTGTGCAATATTTGTCACCTTAAATGTCTTTTGTAGCGGCGTTCAAAGCTCGAAGAATCTGGAGAATTGATGATGTGAGAGATAACTCTAATCCACTGAACATAGCTGGTGCAATTTTGTGACTATAAAGAATGTCATTAACAACATTTTACAGTTCTTAAAATCGCTCTACCATGTTGTATGTACTGTCGAGTGAGCATAATCCAAAGTGTTCCGTGCAATTTCGTGTAATTAGTAGTAGCTTTGCGCAAACCATCACTTGTTACCCAACTCTCATGACACACTCATACTTTCTATCCAGGCACCATCTGAGGGTTGTTCGCCTTAGGATTTTATACTGAGGCTGATTGCCTTTACAAATCATAAAAAACAAGGAATTATTCACCACCACTTTCTGAATAAGCGAAAATATTGCTGTTGGCTGGTGCTCGAAAAAAACATCAAAACATATCGATATTTAAGTCATAAACCATTGAATCAATTCGATAAATCTGTTGTTTTCGATCCATCGATGTATATTGTCCACTGCTATCCGAAGGAGATTACCCAAAAGGGGCTGAAATGAATTTGTAAGAATAATATGTCGCTTATTAAGGCAGTTCTTTTGTACGGGTGCGAAACATGGAAGGTCACCCAATTCATCACGCCGCCCTACAAGTTTTCATCAACAGATGCCTACGTCGTATCCTAAGAATCCGCTGGCAAGAGAGAATTTCAAATGAAGAACGGATAGACGACCAAATCAGGCGAATGAAATGGAATTGGATTGGCCACACCTTGCTACGCGGAAACTATAATCTAGCCAAACAGGCCCTTGACTGGAATCCGCAAAGATCCCGTCGAGTCGGAAGACCTAGAACAACGTGGAGGAGAACCTTATTATCAGAGGCCGCAACAACTGGGAGATCCTGTTCAGAGCTGAGAGCTGTCGCGCAAAACGGAGTCCGCTGGAGGACAACTATTTCCGCCCTATGTCTCATAAGGGATTAAAGGAGCAAATAGTTTTTTATTTAAAGTTTTACTATTTTTCGATCAATGTGTTATATTAAACGATTTCGATACTATTCTCTTGTTCAGAAATTTCTTACAATGAGCCTCTAGCTTCATAATTGGTGTAGTATCGTTCAAAGCTTTACAAAAAATACTGGCATTGATAAAAGCTTGATATGTTTTTTAAGCTTTCAGTTATCGCAGTTACTCTCGAATTATGAGGATGAACAAGTTTTTTATTATTTTACAGATTTACATAAATCGTTCTAAGTAGTGGGCGTTACAAGTTAATCTAGTTCGTCCGTTGGTAATATCTTTCGCAGATTCCTAAGACACCATTCTATTTCTAACAATCTACTCTCAGTTTCACACTTATTTCTGGAACTATAAAATGCTTTCGGCTTTTTTATGTTTAAATCACAACCGATAAGATAAAATCGAAGCCCCCAAAAAATGTTTCCCCAAAAATTTTTTCTAATCATATGCCACAGATGGTGCTGCTACTTCACAAGCTCCACGAAGCATATCTAGCATACAATGACTCAGAATCACTGCCGCAGCATAATTATGGACCGAAAAGGCAACGCCATGGAAATATTTTATCAAATCCCGAGATCACTGCCATGCCGCGACTTTGCCATGTAGAAATTCCCAGTTGACAACTAAATTCTTGTATTTTTTTTTATATTTAGTTCTGACATTCCAAGCCATTCTGGCTCAGGTACAAACTTAAAATATAGTCCGACAGCGGCAGACGACAGAAGGTCACGGTGATTATAAAAATATTCTTGATTCATTAGCACCGAATCAGCGTGAGTCAAACTTTTGATTTATTGAAGTTCTCTGGTTCTCTCTTCCATTAAAAAGCACCGAGAAAGTAAACTTTTGCATAAAAAATGAGTGAAGCTTTCACTGATAATAAAGATCGGTGAAGACGGTCCTCTCAGCTAAGTTTCTTCTGTTTGGAACCGGCGTTAAAAAGAAACCGGAAAAAGCACGTGGTTGCTGGGTACGTGGAGCTTTCTCAAGAAGTGTGGGTGTAAATTCATTCATAAATCTCAGTCAACTATGGAATTTTTCGTTATGGAATGGATGTGAAAATGTTGAATTGTTCAAATATTTAGCGGAAATCAATTCCGGTAATTAGCAATCCAAATAATTATTGTAAAAATATCACTCCTTTGACTACGACTATCGAAAATTACAAAAATGCGATGTTATATACCAAAAAACCTCAACAACCTAAAGAATCGAATCATGGAACATAGATGTTACTGCCTGCCTGCTCTATCAAACTCAAGGGATAAAACGGGTTTGAGGGGAGGTTGAGCTCTTGGATGTTATAGGAGTTTATAAATACTTCCTGCAAAATATTGTTCCACAGACGAATTGTTCTAGTTAGTCTATTCCTAGTCTCTAGCATGCGTGAGAAGGGGGCCTGTATGCAGAGGGAAGCATGCTAATTAGGTGTTGTTGTGGGTATAATATTGCCGTGAAGACACCAACACCCTTCATTTCGGAGGAAGAATCGCTATGATAAGAGATATGAAATTTCGTTGGAGCTGCCACATTCTTACGGTGGCACAACAATCCAGTCAAATTCTGTTTTTGCCAAGAAAGTTGTGGGGTAGTTTTAATTTCTGCCATTCTATGTGTTTTTAGGTTCTAAATCCGAATCTGAAGTTTACTAACAAAATTTCATGACACGACAAGTGCAAAAAAGTGCAAAAAAGATAAAAAAAAGTTGTTAGTTTTCGAGTTATAAGCGAGATGTTTTACCGTTTTTGCATTTCCTCCAATGCTGTGTCACAAAATTTTATGGAAAACATCAGATTCGGAATTTGTGATCTTTTTTGTAAATGACTTAACCGAGTACAGTGTTTTTCGTAGCCCACCACCAAATAAAGGAGTTATATTTATTGCCAGGGTCGATAGCAAGATGGCTCTCTTAGAAAATCGCAAGGAGTGGGATACTTGCCTAGCGATTTGGAATAGATGATCATCCAGTACTTCGTTTTGAAGGCATTATGAATTCGACACGATTCTTACGGCCCGAATCTAGAAGGAGTTACTTCAATATGGAGTTTGATTTTGACGCCTTTTTTTCTCCTCGGTAAAACTCCAACAATATTACCTTATTCTGCTTCTGTTTTCTAGGCTGAACTGCTAGCAATCTTTAAAACCCGCCGAACGAGACAAACCCAAAGCCAGAAAACAGGGTAATACTGTTATCAGATAGTCAAGTGCCTGTAACGGCACTAGGCGCGGTCTGCAAAACTCTCGTCACAGGTACAGCATCAAATTTTAGTGTGTACGCAGACGGACTCGGAGCAAGCCTTTAAGGCACAATCCGTTGTGTGTGATGAAAATAGCAGGTTTCAGATGAAGAAGTTTGACATCATGCGCCAAGTTTAGAAATATTAGGCCTAACTACAGGAAGCAAAAATCCCTGGGGAACATGCTGCCATATTAAGAATTCCATGCAACATCCACAGCTGCTGCTATTTGTAGTAACAAGCCACAACCACATTCTCTATGCCGTGATCAGACAAATATACTTATAAATCTTTTCTTACAGGCCTTGGGAGAGATTTTGAAGCTAAAAATTACATAGGAGATAACGGGAATATGACGGGCTGGTTCTGAAATCGGTCCAAAGATATTGACATACGCTTACGTGAAAGTTATTCACGAGGGCTGTTGAAAAGTCCAAATTGCACCGAGTCCATCCACTGGACTGGCCGTGGATGTGCAATCCCCGATCAAAATTACTTCAGGTCCGATTCATAATGAAAGCTTCAAGCTGCTTCCAAAATTAGGACTATAGGATTTATGCACAATCATTCACATTAAATTTGATACTTTTTATCCTTATTTTGTTTTTAATTTTGGGGAATATTTCAATTTTGATGCGCTCATTTATGAGAGCAACAAAACATTACCATTCCCTTGTAATTATTAATCTGACTCACTGGCTCGAGGCTCCATCGTGAGTGGCCTCTAGTTTTTGACTTTTGGCAAATTGACTCCAGCTAAATGGACTTAGGCTCTATGCATTGTTCGTATTCTAATATTGCAAGGTTCTAACATACCCTAGCAAAGCGTAGGCAATGGACAATGCATGGACAAAAAGTACTAGGAATGGACTAGGCATGGACAAAAAAGAAACTAAGGTACACCTTTTGGCTTTTGGATAGATTTTTTTTACAAAAATCTCCGAGGCAGTTCATGGCAAAGCCACACGAGATTTATCAATTATATATCAAGAAGCAAACGTTTTTGTTGTACTAAGATTGGACGCCTAAGATGGGCTGATCACTTAATAAGACCAGAAGAAAATCAACCAGCACTCTAAATTGTTTACCAAAATCCCAAATAAGGGGACTAAATCTGATGTAGAACAATATAACAATGTAATAGGGATAAGGAACTGGAAAACAATTCTAACAGATCTACAAGCGATGATCGTGATCATGATGCATCAACATGATTCACAGTAATAAGAAATTTATGTTCTCTCTAAAAATGAATTAGTAAAAATTTCACTGGTTTAACCAGTTAAATTTCATTGGTTTAACCAGTGAAAAAATATATGTGACTCATATTCTAGGCAATTATCTTCATGGCTGTAAAGGGCTCCAGTTGGCATACTCAATAAACCACGTCTCCTTTATTTACAGCCGGCAGGCAAGCAGCATTTCGGTGCAACTGGTTCAACCAGTGAAATTTCACTGTTTCCTATTGGTTGACTAATCAATGGTTCCACCAGTGATCTTTCACTGGCAACCAGTGAATATTGACTGGTTTGTTTTTAGAGAGTTGCCAACTTTTTGCTGTCTTCAAACAAATTATCTTCAAGCAATTCTCTTATGTCAAAAGAACATTTGTTTTATTATAAAATATCAATAGAATATAGAAAGCCGATAATTACTAGCCGATAAACTCTCTTGATTTATTGCTGACACGCTATTGACGAATGCGCTTAAACAGTTGTTAAAATTCATGTAAACAACCAGACTAGACAATTTAATTCTATGAAAAAAAAAGTGAGAAGACAAATATCGATAAATTAACAAATTGAATGTAAGTTATTTTCCAAGAACGTGAATACCAATTAGCTTTTTACAATCCTACTCGACTACGTGAATGACATTCGAGATTCGATAGTAATTTTTCAAATTGGAATAGTTTTGCTTCTTCACTTTTTAAAAACGAAATGAATCCAAATTGTGAATAAGTTGAATGTTTTTTTACAAGAATTTAAGATTTTTTTAAATGGTATACGTTTTATCGCCTTTAGATAGTAATTTAAAGAGTCTCCATCTTCACCTTAAGTTTTACATACGTTCATTTATGATGTATTCACTCATCAGCTCTAGTAAAAGATCATTAATAATCGACGATCCGTATGAGAAACAAAAGATAATCTTCGCAATTTACCAGAATGACAATTTTTTCTAAGTTGTTATTATCTCAATTTGTGTAAAAATTCACTGACATAGGCTTGAACTTTATTTGCGCTCTTTAAAAAAATGCTAAAAAAAATTCTACAAAAGCGTTAATTTGTTGACAAATTTACTATCGCCATCAATCATGAAATTTTATGATTTCCTAATATAAACGTTTGCAAAATCAAAAAAAACGTATTATGTTATCAAAAAAATGCGTGGGCAAGACATTCACCATACATAAAGAGGTTTCTACTAGTATTAATTTATTCTATCAACAAAAACGAAAAATTTAAGCTAATTTGAAATTAATTCCACTGTCAGCGCTCTGTGGGCTATAATTAAAAATGATCTTTGGGCCTTTTCACGCCTTCTTAATAAAATATTGAAGAAAATTTCAAAATCTCTGTCTTAACACCAAAAAAACATATTTTTTTTTATTTTTCAAAAAAATATTTAAAAAAATAAAAACAAAACGAAAAAAAAATCAGAAGCTCTATTGAATTTGCATAGAATTCAGCAGATGAGGCGTGACAGTAGTGGATCTAGGTATGTTGTTGAATATAAAATAAAATACGAAGAAATTAACATGAAACCGCAATATGAGAATTTTCCCCGTGTGTTGTGACAGAATCACCAAAATGTTGACCAGAAATAATGTTTAATGAGGCGTCCGATAAGCGGGCGATTTGTATTCACGAATAAATTATCGGCCATTAAACGTTTTGAAAATTTACCTTAAATGGTTTTGTTTACAGATCATTAATGATTAATCATAATAAGGAAGGCGTCTCTATGCTACTTCTTCTTCTAAGCGATTAAGTAAAATTAAATCAATGATATTTGAGCCCTTAAGCATGGAACACCGAAAGGAATAATGATGAGAAAATTGTTTGATGTCAACACAATTTTCTATTGAAATCCAGGTGACTGGGCTGGTTGCCGACGCTTCCACAAGAGCAAACCTAAGGCCTTGTTGGATACGTTATACAGTTTCATTAAAATCATGTTCCCTAACGTCTGTGTATAACCCCGTCGTCCCAAGAGTAGGTACTAGGGGAGGAATATATAATCGAAAATGCATCCCAATTTCCATTCAATTTTCCTATCTTGAAAGCTGCACACAATGCAGACGAACGTTATTCTGCTTAACAACAAACGAACCTGAAAGAGTCGTGAAACGTCGCCGTCTCCCATAGCAAGACAAGCCCCACGATTCGTTTTCTATAAAAATGAATAGAATAGTATCTACTCCCCCGCCCGTGAGCTGAAAGGACATTCATTATAGTGTGCTGGGCGGAAAAAAGAGCAGATGTGAACCGATAGATTACGCCCCGCTTAAGGATCCTGTGTCCTTTGTTGCTGCTGCTGTTATTGTTACGATGAAGCGCTACTACTACCTAGTCGTGTTGTGCTGATTCTGCTGTACTACAGCTCCTGAATTGAGGATTTCAAGCTTTGTCGAAGTCATATATGGCTGTGGAGTCGTCGTCGTCGTCGCCGGTGAGACGGGATGTTCCACTCTCGCCGTTGGCATTTCAACTTGGGTGTCTTATTGGAAGCCAATAACAATGCCATCAGTTCTTGATATACGGTTTCCCCTATGCTCTCTCACATATGCTACAAGCATACGTCAGAGCAATAGTATCGAATCAGTCAGTAGGTCGACCCTACTACATGGAGTTTACCAAAACGCTAGGGTAGTTTTGGAAAAGCAAAATCTACAATAGTAAATCGATTAGGGCAATTCCTCGCGGAGAAAAATAAATTTAAGGAGTCCAGACATTCTGTAACACGAATCTAGAATTCCAGAAAAGGACTTTCAGATGCCAGTCACTACTGCTTGGGGGACCGTATCCTGTTTTTAAAGGAATTTCATTGTTAAACGCTGTTTCCCTTCGCACCGTACAAATTTGGACGTGGGATGTGAAGTTAATGAGGCGCAGTAGAATGTAGGAGTATCCTCATAGGTGGGCTCTCTACTATATATCCCACTAAAGGGAAAATCCTATTATGGAGCAAAATATGACAAAACTCGTTATACTTTGTTTTTATTACTTTGACCTTGTTGGAGCCGAGTTGGAACATCCCCATCAAGTTATTCAGAGTCCTCCTATGAAACTTACAAAGAATATGGCATTTTTAGCCCAAAGTGTCAATACAAGGTTTTCGGGGAGATTACTCTCGTGATAACTTGAGCATAACGCCTGGAACTGATGTATGTATTTCAAGTTACTTTACATCAAGCTTGAAATTTACTTGTTTAAACCGCTTCAAGCTACAAGAAAAAGAATTTTGCTAAAAGGTTGTTCTTAATTTTTTTTTTGTTGCTGGTTTTTTTTTATAATGGTGTTTTTTTATTGTATAAAATAAGGGAGTGGATTTAAAATTAAAGTACTAGTCACTAGCTATGAGGATATTTGTACTTTAAAAACGTATTTATAGTGTATTTGTGAAATAGTCAAAATAGGCCATGGAATAATCTCGGATGAAAGCGAGGATTTTATGTTGTGTTGTGCTACTAAAGGGAATGGATTGAGCTATTGTATCTCTCCATCATGAATGCCGTAATGCTGGAAAATCATATTTTAAATGGAAACGAGGAAAATATTTAATATTTGCATTGTTGATACAAAAAAGTTTGTGGGAAATCAATTTAGATAATTGTACTGGCAGCAGCACGTCACGATGGTACCAAGAACAGAGACGGACAAAAAATTACTATTGTGAGGATAATGTTTACTATTGTGACTATGGAGTGAATATTTTTTTTAACAGTAATATCTGTTGGTGATTAATAGACAAAAACAAAGTAGTACATTTCTATTTTATTGTATGTTCGATCAATCCATTGCAACAACACACATAATTGGCGGCTTTTATAATAAGCGTAATGTAAATATGAACGTCAAATTAATTAAATTGCTTTCAACAGTGAAAAATATTCCATAATAATCATGATAATGATCTTTGATCAAAATTGTAGACGACAGTCCAATAATAATTATAATAATAATTTATTGCAAGGGTACACAAGATCATACATCTTTTAGAGTACTAAATTTTTAAACAGGTAATCTAACCTAAACTTAAATAAATATGGTGAGCGGAATAAAGAGGACGATAGGGTTATGGTTACAGAAGTACATATGAAAATAAGTGGATAGAAAAATTAGAAGAAGAAGAGGAGGAAGAAAGAAAAAGAGATGCTTGCCTTCTGAAAACCGTGGTTGAGCTCATTCTTTGAATCAGACTAGGAAGATTACTCCAAAGTCTAAACAATGCACAAAGAAGGAACGACTACCAACAAACGAACGATGAGCTGGAATAATTAATTTGGTTGAACGCAAGGATTGAAGAGGACAGATGGAGTCAAAAAGGTAGAAAGCGTTTTTGGAGCAGAGAACCTTATATAAGAGGACTAAAGCCATGACATCAATAAAACGAAAGAGGTCACAACCTAGCAAGGAATTTTGCACACTCGACACATGATCTGATCTTCGCATGTGAAAAATAAATATTAAGCAATCATTAAATGACACTTTGAGGTGTTGACGGCAGGATGAATCTAAAGAAATATATACAAGGGAAGCAAAGAGGAAATGTGGCTCGATGAAGGATTTAACAAGCTTGAGCCGAGCAGCCGACGACAGGAGACTACCATAAAGCAAAAGTTTGCGTAGTGTCCGATAAATCTTGGAAATAATAAGTGACTTGATTACAGCAAGATAATTTGGAATTAATAACAATGCCAAGATTATTAAAGCACTCAAGAATAGGGAGAGGGACACTATTAAGTAGAAGAGATGAAATGCTGTCAGGCGACTGAGAACGACGACTAAGAAGAAGAACTTGAGATTTTTTAGGATTTAGTTTAAGGAAGTTGATAGAACTCCATTCACTTATTTGGGGTAGGGTACTATTGAGTTGAGAAATACAGGCTTCAATCTGATTCGGAGGACATGAGGTGTAAAGCTGGAGATCATCAGCATACAGATGAAGGGAGCAGCAATGTATTATAGAAGGAAGATCATTAATATACAATGAGAAGAGGAGAGGGCCAAGAATTGAGCCTTGTGGCACTCCCAAAGGCACGGGGAAGAAAAGAGGATATAGCGCTGTTATGGCGAACAATTTGAAGACTATTAGTAAGAAGGGAACAGATAAGCCGAGTAGCTGAAGAAGAAAAGTGGTAGAGTTGATTAAGTTTGGAAAGTTAAAGCGAGTGTACCCACAAAAAGAACTGAAATCCCAAAGTCACCCTGGTCAACCGCAGAACGAATATCAGTGGTCACCTTTATTACAGCAGTCTCACAACTGTGGGATTTACGGAAGCCAGATTGGAATTTAGAAAGGAAGCTATTGGATTCAAGATATCGGAAGATTTGGATAAAGAGAGTTTTCTCAAAGGCTTTAGCAAGAAATGGAAGAATACTGAAGATGAAAATCTTATGTCAGAAGGTGACCACTTTTTTGCTAAGGTGTTTTTTTCCAGACCGAATGAAATTGCGAAGTAGTCAGGTAGTAATTGAATATATGCGTGATAGTTTGCACAATTAGGGGAGAGGAATTTAAAAAAAGGAGAGAAATGTCATCATAGCCAATGCAATTAGAGGAAATGGAAAACAATATTTCAAGAACTTCAAACGCGTAGTATTTTCTAGGCACAACCACTGACATATAGAAATGGACTGCTAAATAAGAAAAATCCCATACAAAAAAGTGGCACCAAAAACTATTGTTGTCTCCCTCCCACGTTAAATTCCTATGAACTTTAATCCATTTTAAAATAAAAAATATATAAATTAAATTAATGAAGTTATTGGTAAAAATGATAAATATAACTTACTTAAATGTAAAAAGCGTGGGCCTCTTTACCTACATAAATGAATTATTATTTTATTAACACTGGAGCGGCCAACGCTTTTTTTTACATTTAAGTAATTTTTACCAATAACTTCATTAATTTAATTATTTGCCTGGTTTCGAAAAGTAGGTTGCTGGCTGGAGCAATAAAAACTTCAAAATTATTTTTTTCTTTTTAGTTCATTTTAAAATAAAAGCGTATTTTTTAGTTTTTTTAAGCTATATTTTTTTATTTTCTACTTTTTAGTCTATCACATATCTTCCGCCATTTTATTGTAGCCGCCCTATTAGATGTAAAATTTCGTCACACTTTACTGTTAGGTACTCGTCATACACTTTCATTTGATACCCATAGTAGGGCGTTGTAAAAAAAAGGTAATCCGCTATTTTGTGCTGGCCGCGATTTTGAATTTGGAATGTAGCCACACAGCTACTATGGTATTATACTTTCACTTGTTACCCATGTCGGGAGTTCGGAAAATACAATTGCAAAAATGTTTACAAAAAAGATAGATTGTGTTGTGTCTTGGACACATTGACCCATCACAATGCGGAACTCAGAACATGTCTAATGTCATATTAACAGCTGAGGCCCATTCTGAAAACATTAACGAAAATAAGTTAATGGGGTCAATTATTCGAGCACACACCTGTCGGTGGAAGTCACTTGATACATTGCGAAAAGTGACATAACCACCAGGTGTGTGACTCGGACAGGTAAACAACCTCAGTATAAAACGGGCGAACGAGTCAATGTTGAGTGAGTCTCGAGTAAACGTAAATTAAGCAAAGTTCTACTTTTATTTAGAACCGCGGCAAAATCATTGCAAAATTATTGCATTGTCGCGGGAACTATGTATATGTGCAAACTTTGAAGTTGCCCAGAGCCGTTTCTGTACACTTTCCTTCGAATGCGTAATGTCCACTTTCTAGATCGAATCATCCCTTCGATTACCATTGCGATGTCCTCTGGTGGAAGGCATAACGACCACCTTTTGCAATATAATTCATTGCAATATGAAGGTATAAAGCTATTTTTTGCCTTACCATACATCCCAATATGAAGACTTCCAATTCCAACCAAGATATCCTGCATTCCGATTTCGTGCATTCGTAAATTCCCTACTGGGTGATCAGTTATATGAAAGTCTGTTAAAATCAAGTTGCAAGACTTGTTTACATACAACATACATAAATATTTTTTGTTTTGAGTCCACATAAAACAATGAATAAACTCATGAATTCAATATTTTATTCATGCGGCTGGTGTTTTAGGAGATATTGCTCTTCAGCAATTTGGCTGAGGATTTCCAAAGAAAAAACTGCTCACTTTACACAACTAAAAATGTCTAAAATACTTTAGACTCATCTGGCTGGGGATTTTCAAAGAGAGAACGAAGTGAAAAGCACAACCAAATGTGCGAAAGATAACTTGGACAGTTTTGGCCTATGATTTGCTTGTGTTCAGTTCCGGTTCAGTTTTGTTCCTCACCCAAAACAGTCCAAAGTATCTTGTGCAAATTTGGTTGAGTTCGGAAAAGCAAATTATTTTGTAAATACGCAATTGTGCACTTAAGCACTTTTGCCGGTCCGATAACTTAGCAAGCAGAACTCAGTTTAAGAAAGACGGAATAGAAAAAATCAATAAACTCAAAATCATCGAATTTGCACTTACGCATTTCTGGCTTTTTACTGTAGATATGTGCAATATTTTTCAGCTCATTTTAAAATAAAAGCGTATTTTTTAGTTTTGCTAAACTATACATTTTTAATTTTCTACTTCTTAGCCTTACGTTTTCTTCCGTTTTGTGGTAGTCGCCATATTAGGTTTAAAATGATGTCACACGGCTTAATGTATTCTACTCGTCATACTCTTTTATTTGATACCCATTTAGAGGGTGTTTTAAATAAAAAGGTAGTCCGCCATTTTGTGTCGGCCGCCATTTTGAATTTGGAATGACGCCACACAGCTTATAGGATAGGGATAGCACGGTTAGGTTTGTTATCGTTAGTAGCTTTTTTCAAGGACATAACGACTACAATGACAAATGTTCCTGTAATGAAACACTTTCCTCTCTGTTGTGGAAACGGAGAAAAAGGCACGCGAATTTCTATAGTTAACAAATTAATGAAAGATAAATAATTGTGAGGGAAAACCGGGTATTTAATAATACTTAGGGTTGGTTAGGGAACCGACCTTCTCTGGCACAGTAGCTAGAAAGAATCGCACCTGGGTCTATATGGCAAAAAAAGATTTCGTAATGGAACATTTTAATTTGCGTTTCCTTTTCACATTTTTAAAAAAATTCCCCACATTAATTCTATGTCAAAACAAAAAAAACATTAGCAAATGTAACCTAAAAAAATGAATTACTTTTCCCAAAAGCATCATCAACAATGTCAATAGCCAATTTTTTATATCCCTGCTCCCTTCAGTCAACCAATCCTGTTTGCCAAACATGACACAACATGACGACCTTATCCTGTGCGTAGGGCATCCTCTACATTTTAGATAAAAACCAAAAAGCGACAACACTAAAGCAAATAAGACTTTGTATTTATTTAAAGGCCATAAAAATAGTCTAGCTTTGCTCCATCCAGTTCAGTTCAGTGTGACTTCATCCCGATGACTTTAATCCAATGACTATTAAACTGAATGCAAATTTTTCCGTCATCGGTTTTTCTTGGGTGTAATAAAATTCTAGTAAGTTTTAAGGTAAAAATACGAGATGTAACCAATAAAATGGAATTTACGATTTTATCTTATTTCTGCATTTATTTATTTTTTGTTTTGTTTTGAGTTCTGTCTAAACTGCTTCAAGTAATACAAATTTTTCAACCAACATTAAATTCTTATTACATTTCTTTAGTATTTAAGTATTTACGAAAAAATTGTATAGAAACAGAAGAATTTTCATGTATAATTCAACTTTCCTAATACTTTTTGATTAATTGCTTTATACATGTTTTTTTTCGTTTCTACCTTGATTTACCTCGGAAAGTCATTCATCTTCGTATGTACATATTTATGTAAAGCATACAGAGGCTGGGATACATCAAGCAGGCTCCATTTCAATATTAGAAAAAATTAATGCAACATCGTCAAAACGATTCTGCTTGTCTCAATGCCTTTATTCGCTTTATGCCTACATAGCAACAAAACAATTTTCTAACCTTTAATTACACCCCTAAAAGTTCCCTCTAAAGCACCTGTTTATAATATAGCGCCATAACAAGTAACATTCAACTATCCAACAATTAAAGCTAGGGAAGCTCCTACGTGACTGAGTTCTATTTCAAACTCCCCAATTCCGGTAGCATTGCCTAATTCCGACAGTCTTAATGTCTTATTCTTGATCTTTAAATTCCGGCACAAAAGAAACAGTTTCTCCTTAGCTTTTAGATACTTTCAACTGAACCCAGCCCAGAGAGAGAGAGAGAGAGTGAGAGAACAGACTAATTAGGATGAAAGACTTTTGTTTGTACTTTCCTTGAGTCGGTCTTAATTGGGTGAGGGCCGTCTTAGTAGTGTCTTACAGTCGCTGTCAGCTCCCTCTCTTTAAAAACAGATTGTACACGAGGAGCACACTGAATCTGTCCAACTCTAAGCCCCTCTACATGTGAATAGTGCAAGTGCATGAAACCAGAAAATAATTTGTTGAACATTTCCGTAATCTGTATTAAGCGAGCGAACA
This sequence comes from Thereva nobilitata, assembly GCA_963855945.1. Classification (NCBI taxonomy): domain Eukaryota; kingdom Metazoa; phylum Arthropoda; class Insecta; order Diptera; family Therevidae; genus Thereva; species Thereva nobilitata. Next base: position 38,370,948 of record OY979696.1, read on the forward strand.
CGCATTTTGAACGCCTTAGGAATTTGTCAAATGAGCGGCTTCTGAGGACTTAGTCTGTGCAATTATGGCTTGTGCAGAAAAGGATGCGTGGAAAAGGACTTGGAGACTTGTGATAATGTACGAGGCTGGGAAATTCAAGTAGTTAAAAGAGTCATGCTTGCACGCATTTTTAAGAGTTTTGTTAAGAATTTCATTTAGGAAAATGTTAAGGCTACAGAAATATAATTTTTATTTGTTTTTTATGTATTTACCAAACCAAACCGAATAGAACTAAATCATCTTTAAGAATATGATCGAACACTAGAGATCATTCAACATAAATAAATTGAATAATACCAGAGATGCCATAGCAAGGAAGAAATATGTTCCTAAAATAATTATTATAAACATGTCATAACATACTCAATTCATATGTTTTAGCGAGAAGTGTCAATCTGTTTGTTTACAGCCTCCGCATTCGTTAGTCCACCTAAGTTAGTTCATTCTTACTTACTTCTCCGGATGTATCACCTAGATTTAGTCTTACCCCTTCGTACCTGCACTTTCAACCCAATCCAATGCGATCCGATATCATCCAGTTTTATATTCTTAAGCTCTGGGCGTTCTGGCCTACTTAATTCTTCTAGCGGAGGGTTAATCCACTTCAGCCTTCCTGCAGAGGTTTGGTCTAGTTCATTGTCATATTCCTTAACCCCAATCACAGAAGATTTCCCGAGCTGATTTCTCGATCGAGTTAGATGGCCAACCCACCAGAGCCTACTTTCTCTTCATGACATCCACGAATTCGTCCCTATAAAATTCAGAATGGTCCTCTCACACATAAAGGTACAACCATTTTCAAAAAAACTTTCCTCTCGAACACGGCTGAGAGGTGGTGAGAATGCTGATTTGAGCACTCTTACCTCGGACCTATATATAAAGGTAAGATCACGGTCTTATACATGCTTCATGTGATGTTACATGCTAACCGCATACTCGATCAGGGTGAAAGCGTCCTGTAGAAACTAAGAGCCGGTTTAGACGGTGCCCTCCAGCGCATGTGCCTCACGAACTTTGTGGATAAAGGGAGAAGTGGGGTGGTACCTCTCTTCATTCCCACTCCTCCCTTCATCACAAACTTTCGTGAGGCACATGCGCTGGAGCGCACCGTCTAAAACAGCTTTAAATGATTTTCCAATGATGTTTATGTTGTTTTCCTAAGCCAGTATTTGTATGTATGTACATATTTGAATCTTGGATTGGATAAAAGGCAGTCCAGGCTAGATGTTTGTTGGTCTGCGTAGTGTTTCGGATACCTTTAATCAACTTGCCAAAGGGGAATGCCCACTGACCATAGGCAATTCGGCCCTGGGTGCCCACATATAAAAGTATAAGAAACCGATAATATGCAATGAAATGGTTAAGGAATTGGTTTAAAAAAAAATCCGGATTTTTAAGAAATACAGGGTTTCGCAAAAGCCCGGCAACGGTCCGATATTTGCTGAAGGGTAGGTGATCGTGAAAAAAGTTTCGAGTGAAAGTTTCTCAATTTGGAACGTGGAATCGTTTGCACACAAATCTCACCCCCACCCACTCACCCCCTAGCAGGTGGTGGGGGTGAATCTAAAATTTCAAATGGCAACCCCCTTTTTTCCACAGATTCTGATTCTCCGCAGGGAAATATGAAACTTTTGCCTGAAATTTTTTTTTATCCGAAGCCCCCATGCACCCCCAAAATTATTCAAAATTATCCCCAAAAATCATTCATTTTGGGGTCCGGGAAGGTTCGGATAAAAAAATGTTTCTAACAAAACTTTGATATTGCTCTTCGGAGAATGAGAATCCGTGAAAAAAAGTGGGGGTTACCATTATTCACACCCACTCCTGCGAGGGGGTTAGGAGGTAGGAGTGAATAACGTCAAACCACATTTTTTCTCAAGGAACCGTTTCGAACCGTTTCAGCGATATTTTCACCATTTTTGTAGTGATTTCTCAATATTTCAATTCGTTTTGCGAGAGTGTATCGATCCATATCTGATAACCGCAATGACAGTTGTATCTATGTTGACAGTTCGAAAATGGCGCGAAATTTATAATGACATCTGTTGTTGAAAGTTTCTATACTTCACTATTTTTAGTATTTTTTCATCCAAACTCATTTCATTTGTTATCAGCCCTACCCTGTCATGGTAATCGAGCGGTTGAAACGGTTAAAGCGGCCGGCCGTACTATTCTTGCCTGCAACGAAATCCGACTACTATTGTATCAACGTTTATCGTTGTAGCATTGAATGGTAATGATCTGGTAATGATCTACTAAACTTTATATTATTATTATATACACAATTTTGTTTTTGCTTTTTTAATTTTGCCGTATCGTAATCTATAAGTACATTCGCTTTTAGTGATATAAGATATTGTAATCTTGATGTATTTGAATTAATATAAAATAAATAAATAAATAAATACCAGATCCGAGTGAGATGGTTGCCTTTATTTCATTCTTTTCTGTTTACTTTTTCGCCCATGGTTTGTTACCAAACGATGAATTTTATTGTAGAAAAGTAAGGAGTAAAAAGGTACTTTATCTCTAATCTCTAGTTTTCCACGTAGAACATGTATGAATTACTTCCTATTGTTACCAAAACTTGAATTACCACTTGTGATGGACTTCTTCACTCTGTTGAAGACATAAAATATCACAAAATCTATTGATTGGTTGATTGGAAATAAATGAACTCAGTACGCATAGGTTTTAAAAATAAATTTTCTTGTTTTTCAACTAGTTAATAAGTAAGGCAGATCCATTTTGTTCTAAATTCCAGTAATAACCATTTACATTCAATAATTCGGAATGATTTACAACCCAATGTTACCAGGTCACCTTTCAACCCCTACATATTGGGAATTTAATATTTAACCATATAACGAAACCAGATTCGCATTGCAAATTTTATATGGTTTCTTTAACTACTTCGTCTGATCTCTTCCTGCAATTTATCTTAAAAGAAATTTATCCATTCTTAGTTCGTTTTTTACATTTGATAATCTAACAGAAAACCCATTAAAGTCTTTTTGTGTATAGATACACTGGATGAAAACAGTTTGGATCAATCAAGAATTTTTTATGGATTTATATAAGCAAACGTGTGGAATTCATTCATTACACTTCGATTGAATCTTCTCAGATTATTTTATTACCAATAAATTTCCGTATCGACTGAATACATTGAATTGATATATTCCGATTTCAGCAGCAACATCACCATAAATAAATCTAAATCTTGCATGTGCAAGATCACCGATCGCTCAATCTAGCTTTTCGGGAATTATCTTTGAGGGTCACTGTTAATGCTTCAATTAAACTAAGAATTAGTTTTGCTATGTAGTCTGCCGCCCACTATGGCATGTCTCACTTAGGTTAAGGTATTAGTAAATGAATTTAAGATCAGTGATTTAACAAGCTTACCTTAAAGCGTTCTGACATATTTCTGATGTCTTTATAAACTGAAAATAGGATTATGTTAATGCTATAAGTGTTTTGGAATGAGCTAATTTATATCGTAGTGGTTTGCAAGAATACGATTAAAATTTTTTTTGAATTAATTTTGGATGTTGAAGCCACGGCTCCAGTATAATAGACGCTATGGAAGAAGCGCGAACAACATGGAATATATCTTTCATAATCCGGGACTATCAGTGCGGACAAACTTAAATCAAACCAAATTTTTGACTAAAATGAACATTTAAAATAAAACACAAATATAAACTGAATATTAATTTGTGTGAACTACTGTACTGTATGTAGTCTTGTAACTCATAGGCTAGTCGGTGAGGCATTTTCATTGTAATTTTCGCCCATATGCGGAATCGCTTCGGTGTAGTTAAACACTCTAAGTTTGCCCACAATTTGGTTGACCGCATAACTTTTTAATTAAGTTATTGTGAATAAAATAGGCTCTTTTTTTATATTTCTTTCAATATCGCCGTTCCTGCTAACTTTTAGTATAACATATGCAATAGGAAAGCTCTTCGTTATGAAATTCTCTAAAAAATAATCCCTGTCAGAGGTCGCTAGGTGCAAGGGTGATCTTGCAAATAGCTTCTAAAATTTTCAAATCACGTTATTTTCACTATTTGGTTACTCGAAAACAACTGCACATAGAAGGCTGAAAATTCTTGAATATGTTGTTTATGTAGTCCCCGCAACATACAAAAAAAAATTTTTTTAACCTTAATTAACAATGCTGCTATTTTTTGTAAAATCAGTTTAGAATTGGGAAACTCATTTAGAAAACTCAAGAAACAATTGAAAATGAAATCCAGTTGGAATTGTTGAAGAATCGAAATTTTGATCGATTTTATGATGTTTTTTAGGCACGTACCTTTTTATATTTGTTTATTTATGTCGCGTATATGGATCTAAAAACCGTAAAAAGCCTAGTGGTCATGAGAATGAGTGGAATCAATACGGCGCTAATGTGCTAATTGGAGGTCAGCACAGAGTATGTGGGCTTCACCACTTCATCCAATATATGGAAAACAGTTTCATTTCAAACGATTGCCGCGACTGGCTTAACAGTAGCCGATCCTGTTAGCCCAATTTTGTACTACTTTGTCGATTGGGTTTTGGACTAATTCGCGAATAAGTGCGTCAATTGTTTGATGATCTTTAGAGTAACAAAGGTTCTTAAGATTTCGCCATTTCGTTGTCAACTGTCGAAATAACAATACTTCAAAAAAGAAACCAACAGATGGCCCTTCCTTACATTTCGGACCACATTTATTGCGAGTGTATTGAATTCGTCTTCACTATTTTTGTAATGATAACGTTTTTGAGCCAACGATGATCTGCTTTAGAATAAGCATTTTTCCAAATTGCTAAACAAGCATATTTCTTAAATTCTTTCAGCCGTGGCCCGGGTTATAATCTACAAACCTTACATAGCGTGCAAGTATGTAGTAGTAAACAAGATCCTGCTCTCAAAGTTAGCCCGCTCAGCCAACTGCCAGAGCTAAGCCTACATCAAAGCCATCAAAAACATTCCATATATTCACCAATTTGTTAGGTTTGTAGGGGTAGCTACAAGGTTAGGAATTACCATTTTCACTACTAGACCGTCATGCTGTTAGAGTGACTTTAGGCTGTTGCAGGAAATGGTGATAAACCCTGTGTTTCAACTCTTGGATCATGGAGACCATACAAGGAGGTAAAACTCTTATGGGAAAAATGACAGGAAATGGATGGGTAGAAGAAACTAAACTTCTAGTTAATTTTCGGCCACAGATGTCACCTTTGTCCGATGTATCCCAACATGAAGTTAGCTGAATTTGACCTATTTCGACGATTCGTTCAAAATTAAGTTAGTCGAAATGGCGCAATGCAAAAAAAATTCATTGGAAATTTATAAAAATTCATTGGAAACATCAAAAATTGATTAATGCTTATTCTTAAGCATTGATAAAAATTGAATCTAGAAGCTGGTTTTTCGTAAACATAAAATATATTAGTAATAAACAAACTTGGCCATGAACCGGATAAATACAATCGGCCATGTTTTTTGGGGTACTTTTGACTGCATCGTCACCATTAATCAAACGAAAATTGACAACACGGAGTTTTACCTCCTTGTATAGTCTCCATGTCTTGGATAACTGTCCAGTCGCTCTATTTGTGCACAAATTCCTAGCATTAAAACAGGAGACGTCATCAACGGGAATAAGGTGAGTGGACGAGTCTGGTCAATCATAACATTGCTGTGGAGTTAGCAGAGCTTTTATTTCGTTTGAACAATGGCTACTACAGAAACGGTTAAGTTTTGACCTAGAGACAAGACTAAAGCTTGCTGTTCGAAATTGGATTCCAAGAGGAAAACGTTGTCAGTTCAACGGGTAGAGTCACATACAAAAAAAGTTACACAGTATTTCATTTATATGTATCACGAGTTGTGTTGTTCATTAGCTCTTAAATTGTTGCTGGTTTGTTTAAAAGTAACCCCGGAGTTTCCAAAAACAAACATGTCTAGCAGAGAATCTAGGGCTCCGGTTTGACAGCCGGACATCCTAGTCACTGGGCTAGGAATAACTGTGAAAATTTAGATCTGCTGTATGAGTATGACAGGTCTTATTGTTTCAATCACAGGTTTAAATAAATATGGATTTTACTGATATTCTCGTAGGAACAATACTCGTCTACGCAAATGGCATTATACAAAATAGCAACAGAAAATAATTTGGTAGGTTTGAGGTTAAATCTGATAAATCAAAGCACGAGTACTCGCTCGGTGATAAATAGCCGAGATCTGGAATTGGTTGACAAATTTTGTTACCTCAGAAACAAAAGCTGGTGGAACAGAAAAATTCGTTAGTTTTTTAGATTAGAATCCATAAGGAACTTGTCGTGTTGAACATCTTAAATATAATTGGAGAAGAGCTTTGCTGATAGCAGACTCAGGAACTAGGAGATCCTGGATGAAACCAAAAATATGAATTTCGTTAGAGGGCAACTGTTTCTGTCCTATCTATCTCTAGGATGAGATATTAAAGAAAAATCAAGAAGAAGAGTAGAGGATCTAAATAATATTCCCTTAAGGTCTCCCGATTGCTCGTGCTATTGGTATTGGTTTGTTATGTAGAGTAATTCAAGGACTGATCTGCTCCAATAAGGGATTATGTCAACCATCGAAAGAACAGTGTTGCTAAAGAACCCGATTCGTTTGAGCAATCGAAATTCAGTTTGATAATAAATTGATTTGCAAACTTTATTCTAAAAAATCTGGCTTATCTCATAAAATGTAATCAAGAAAGTCAAGGAGGCAATCACTGAGTTTCCGGTTTTAAAAAAGATCACACCTACTGTATTGCTTCAGTTTACCACTTGTAAACTTAATTAAAACTTCGTATTCTAGCTTTGTAAGGAATAATTTACCATAACATTATTATGATATAAAGAGTAAATTGTAGTAAATTAAATTAACTCATATGTGACAGAATGTCTGAAGAGGGTAGGGTCCTATTTATGACAGGTGACTTTGAAGATTTCTCCACAAAAACACTAAACAGTTATTCTCTACAGAAATCTCCCTATTATACACTAAGAGACTCATTTCCTGAATCTGATTAATTAATTAAAGGATCATAAATTTCGAAATTAATAATCTTTATTTGCTACATTGCAAGGCAATAACTCTTCTTAAATGTCCTGAAGGCAATGGAAACAAAGTGACTGAAATGTTGCGTCTTTATCGAGTTAATGCCAAATTTATTTCCTCTTCCTTTGGGCTATTATGACCCTTTCAGTAGATGCTTTTAATTTCTTACTTTTACTGTTTATTACCTGCAAGTCTTAAAGAGTTTCGTAGTAGTACTTTTGCCTCCCCCATATAATCCCAAGGACTTATCCCAGGCAAGTATTCCATTAAGGAAAGGTTAACAGTACTTAATAAAATCAACATGTTAAAAGGTTATAACAGTATTGAGGCTTACGAATGTTTACATGTTCTGTAAACTTAATTAGAAACTTGTTAAACCCAAAATCTCATAAAACGTGTACAGAAACCGATATATCGAGATAGCAGTGCGTAATTTGCGTCTGTCGCGCTCGTACTAAGGTATATACTTACGACAACAGAAGGATTAAAGCGATACAGCAGCATAGAGGAGAGCATAGGGTAAATGGTTACCGATGCGGAAATATATCCTAGATACAGACCTCCGATAAACATAAGTAGATTAGGTAACATTTTGCCTGTACGAGGCGGAAACTATGCCTTCAGCTGTAATCAATAAAAGCAGCAGAAACGGGATAATTGCTAAAAGCATTCCAGATTTCTGTTAGCTCGAAATTTCTGGATACAATTTGTGTCCCGAGTCTAATCGAGTGGTTGCCAGTTTCTGGGACATGGGACAGATATTCAGACCTCCTCAATAAGCATAATTACTCGCAAGCGAATCGGTATCTAATTGCTGTCGTGATTATTGTCATTGGCTCAACGGGCGTAGGTGAGAGCTATTCGGTGAATCGTGAATGGTGATTGGAGCTAATCGTGGGTATTTGAGCTATGAGGAACTCAACAAATTGGTTTCTATTACATTTTCTCAAACTCGATTCCTTTAAATGTGTTTACGTAAACTTCTCAATATAACAAGCGTAATAAAATATGCACTTGTAAATTCTGTGAACACAATTTAAATTAGCTTAATACTACTCATGTGGAAATACAACCGAACAAAACGTTTTTATATGTTTAGATCTATTTATTGATAATCTCCTATATATTTGCAGCGATCGGGTATTATTCGTGGGTTGATAGATAGTTGATAATGTATGATCACAGTGAATAAAAGACAGTGAATAAAAATTTATATTCGCCCTGAGAGATGAGACGAGAGGAGACGAGATAGGACGAGACGAGATTAGGATGGGCAAGATCCGCCGAGAGTCGAGGCAAGATTCGAAATGGTCGAGACTTACCGATATCAAGACGAAAGTCTTAAAAATCTCGTCTAATACAGATATAAGAGCAATACTACTCTATGGATCCAAAACCTGGACATTAAGAATTAATGAGGAACACCTCCTAGGGTGCTTCGAAAGAAAAATTTTTCGCACAATCCAGGGTATATTTGTTCAGTTCACAAAGCGGCCGGATCTTGAAAGGTTTTGGGCAGACAAACAAAAAATTGTATCAAGGTAGCAAGGTACCCAGAATACCCCCCACCTATCTAGAATTGTCAAAGTGACGGTTTGGTGTTAAAATTGGGCTTATTTGGTACTTTATAGTACTTTTTCACCTAAGCGTCAAGAAGTAAAAAGGCAATCACACCGTCACTTTTACAATTCAGGGTGGGGGTGTTCTGCGTACACTGCTACATTATTCATGAAAATAGTTTATAGGGTTACAAAAATACAGGGTGATATATAAAACTCTAACAACAAAATTTCAATGGGCCCTAGCGGCTAAACCGTTACGGCTCCCCCATCACAAACTCATACAGTTTTTTGTTTGTAAGGACTGCTAACTCCAAAACAAGCGGTTTAACTCCATCAGCTCCAATACAATGCTAATGTGACAAACAACTGACTTCGTTGATGGAGCAAGAAATCTACATAAGAGTCGAGAAAACATATTAACTTTTGCTTTCCTCCTAAAAATACAACAAAATAATGAACCAAGTCAACTATATTCTGCCGATAAATTGGATAGGTACACCCCATATTTCTGTGGGTTTCGCTAATAGCGTCAGATATAAATCCACTTTCCGAACAAGGGATCGTGAAGCTACTATGAACACTGGTTAACAAGTAGACAAACTGAAACCAAGGATTCAAGTTAACACGAGTGAGTTCTCACCTACACAAAACACGTTTAACATATAAACTAGCGACAACAATAGCTGGATTTCGAGCGACAACACCATGACCTGAGAAATGTGTTTTTTCCTATGAGAAATGAGTTAGCGTGGACCCTTAATACTTCGGTATGGTGAGCCATATTCATAACACTTTCAGGATTTGCAGACAGCGCAGCTTTATTTGGAACTGTTCTATTATGTACTGTAAACTCAAGTGTTTAATTGCTAAATACTTAAAGCGTTTAAATCGTTGTAGACGAAATTTAAACACTTAGCGGCGTTTAATGAGTAAACATTTAAGTGTTTAATTAGTAAACGTTTATAGCGTGTTTTTGGTTATGAATAATAAAAATTATGTTGATAGAACTATTAATCAATATTATATTAAAACAAAACTATCATTGCAAAAAGTGAAAAAAAAACAAAAAAAACAAAAAAAAACCCAACCCGAGTGCCGTTCTTCCAAGCGGTCTCCGGCTAAGTACAAACCACTTCCAATATTGCTTGACTTCCGTGATAGAACGAGATGCGCTTTACTGAATATGCTAAATGGTACCCTTGGCGGGAGTTAGCATAATTGCGTGAAGTATGGGTCGCTCATATTTTTTCTCGTCTTATCACTGCAAATCTCAGCTTTTGAAAGTGTTTTATTTCAAAACGCTTAAAACATTTTATTTTGACGTCACCCATTTGATTAACATTGTAGATATTTTTTAAACGCTTAAGTGTTTTAAATGTGTCGAGGATGTTAATCAAATGGGTGACGTCAAAATAAAACGTTTTAAGCGTTTTGAAATAAAACACTTCTAAAACCTCAGATTTGCAGTGATACTGATAATTTTAAATTCGTAATATTTTAGCAGCTTTATGGTTTTATTTTCATACCTGTCAACAAAGGCGTAAAAATTTCAGGATAAACTAAGTTAAATAAATAAAAACAACAAATGAAATAAGAAAAGGCCAAAAAATGAAGAATAGGTATATTCTAAAATAATTTTGGATGTAATTTTGGTTACTTTTTTTACTTCTGTTTATTACTCAAATTGCATTCTTTTGGCCTTTTTGAAAAAACAATTTAAATTTTTTTATCAGATCTCGTAGAGAATTTTGGGACCTTTAATTTAAAAAAAGAAAGTTAATTTTTGTTAACGTGAACTCAAGATATTTAACTTTTTGTATTTTGGCCAATTGTTAATTAACAAATACATATTTTGAGCTATAATTTGGACTGGATCACTTTGAAACCTATACTATTCATGTGATAAGTTCAAAAATTTTTTAAGTTTTATAGAAACTTAATTTCAAGCATTTTAGTATAAGTATTATTAATTGAGTGATGGTTTTTGTTTTTTTCATAAAGCTTAGATGCAAAATGCAATAACTTCCCTGTTTCTTGAAATTCTAGTTCTTTTGTATGATAATAAAAATTACCTGATAAAATTGAATGATTTTATTTTTTTTATTTCTGAAAATAGTACCTTTAAAATGGATCACCCAGGATTTCATTAGAGACACTTCCCACCCCTAAACACTTTACCGTGTAAAAATAAAACGCTACAGCGTTTGGTCACCCATAAGTGTTTTATCATAACTAAGTGTTTACCTTCCCAAGTGTTTAACTGGCGAATAAGTGTTTTACTTTTAGACACTTCCGCTTAGGTTAGAATTTTTTGGTAAACACCTTACGCGTTTAATTTCTGTTAAATGCTTTAGGTGTTTAAGAATCAAACACTTTAGCATTTAGATTTTGTGCATTTAACGCTTCTTCTGTTTTAAAAGTAAACATTAAATACTTTATCGTTTAGAAATAAAACACTAGAGCGTTTCTCGCTACTCGCAATTGATCTCTGAACCCGTCCCAATTTTTTTGTATGTGATAGTCTAAGCTCAGGTGCCAATATCAGCAGTCCGTCATGTTGTTCATGTCATGGTGCAATATCTAATAATAAGCTTAGCTCAGGGATTCAAAAGGGTAAGATATGTGAAGAGGAGTCTAGGGCTGAATAAAGAGGAGGCGCTGAACCTAACTTTGGAGCTATTGGATGTTGTATGATTTCCGTTTGTTCGAGCCAACGTTATGAACTTCGACTAGGCAGTGTTTGAGAGTGTGTGACCCACCCCACAACTCATAAATCCTACCATAAAAAGCTTCCCAGATGGGTCTTTCAACGCTCATACGAGGTATAGGTGTCAAACCGACCAGCGAAGTACCATTCTCTTCATTTCATATATATCGAGAAAGGGCTCGTAAATCTCGTTGATGTAGAGTTTTCGAAGGCGCCTTTTACAGGAAGGGCCCAATAATTTTTCAAAGGTTTTTTCTCTCGAACCTGGCTAAAAAGTCTGAGAGTTTTTTGGATAGAGCCAAAAGTTTGGTTCATATGGGAGTACAGGTAAGGCCATGGTATTATGAAGCTGAAATTTGGATATCACTGTTAGGTAATTCGGTTTGAAGAGCCTTAACTCACACACTATAATAGAATTTGTTGATTTTTAGCAGCCATGCGGCTGGTTGGGTTCTGCCTCCATGATGTTGTCTGCTGCTATGATTGACTTAAGGATGTATTAATGGCCATATTTTTCTAATTTATGTTTATTTACCTTAATCGTGGGACCACCATGCTGATGATTTCGTAAAACAGTACCGGGAGTGAAGATCGCACTAGACCTAGGAGTTTTTTTTATGAGTTCGTTGCATGTCGCAATTAACAATATAAATGGAGGTTATTGCGATCCCTAAGGAGGTTAATGTGATCCTCAATTACAAAGAGATGATTGACCAATTAACTGGCAAATCCAATCAAGATGTAATGATTATTATACACTGACGCCACCAAACTTATGAGAAATTATCAAATCCATAAGACGTCTTAGCAATTGCAAGGCGTCGATTGCAGATGACATCCCTGCAGCTGGTCACATAGGGAAAGTCTACACTGCATCATTCAGTTAACTCATGTACTAATTGCGTTTGGGAATATAAAGTGATGCCATGTAGGCCCCGTCTCCGAGAAGTTGTTTATACCAAATTATAAACAGAGTCGACAAATTATTAAACAATGAAATAAATTAGTGATAATGTACTATTGTCTCTTGTTCTCAAAACATAATCTTTCAATAAGAAATTTCGCTTCAACTATGCTACACTTTATATTCAATTCACATTTTTATGCCACATTTTTCATTAACATTAAATTTATTGTTGCGTGATATCAGCTTTTGTGGATTAAAAACAATGTGTAATAATAATTCCTATAATACTTTCTGTCTCGTCATTTTTAATCCTCTGAGCTCACCAAGGCGCACCCACGAAGTGAAAGCCAAAAATCATCCGAAACAAATGACAATAATTGACAAATGACGCACAAATGGTGGTCAGACAAATAAGCAAAATACTACCAACTATAAATATGATAATGCAAATATTTGATTTTGAAATTATTCTAATTTGTGTACTTTAAAAAATCGTGAAGTTGAATCACTCTAAGATATTAGTAATTCCCCAGTTGAAATGCAAATTTCGCTTTCAGTATTGCAATTAATTTTAACTTTTTTCAAGGAGAATGGTCTCCCCAATATCACCAAGTCTCAACTGTAGTCTTGCTTTGTCATTCCATTTTTGTTGAAATCTCTGGAGATATAGAAAGACAAAGTAAAATAATAGTTTCCCTAAGAAAACCCCAATCACCGTATCAGATTTCTTATACTAGTCGAACTATGCAATCGACTTAGGAACCAACATTAAACACGACAATAATAAAATTTGCATGTTTGTCAAGTTGTCGAAAGACGAAAAGATCAATTAACTCCATGTATTCTGCTTGCCATGCAACTATGACTTCTTGTATAACGACGATAGGACTTGTTTTATGGTACTGTGCATGCAGTCTTCGTAGTCTGTCCGAATGCAATTTATCCTCGAATAAAAAAGAATTGCAGTCGGCACCCATGGTTGGGTTGGTAACTTGCTCAACCAAGAGTTGGATTTTTACATTGAATTTCAATGGGTGCATATTTGTGGTTAGTTCATTGGCATTACGGTCTCTGACCACCGACAGTCCAGACGAAAATCCATTACTAATCATTCACAGCTGGGCTAAAAGTTGGAAGACTTAATTGCCTCGGGATCACATTCAGCAATTAAAGCTGGAGCTGGAGATAACCAGGATCACATGCACTCAGTTCCATAAGATATACTAATGCATTAAATCCGCTTTCTGAGAAGACTTTCTGTGTAAAACTCTCTACCAAACCAAACCAATTTTTGAAATCGTGTTAAATTTAGAAAACGGCCTCTGCAATAACACTAAAAAACGATTTTTATTTTTAGGACTCACGTCATCCAGGATTTTCTTTTAATAACAACAACACCAACATGGGCTTAACAGCCAATTAGGGATTAAATTGGCAATGGGCAATCGCACAAACAGAATCCGTAAAAAATCATGTAAGATCCTGAATTGGGCGCTGTAGCAGGTAAGTGGGGAAAGAGTCTTTGGACAGTATAAGAAATGTCTAGAGATAAGTCACCTTGAAGTTAAAATCGGTGAAGTGAAATACGAGCAGCTAGTGAAAAGCTTGTTTAGTAGCCCACAAAATGTTTGAGGAGCCAAGCAACGACATGGCTAGAAATGAGTGGGCTTCTTACAAACCTTTTGATAAAACAAACTATCAAGGATGAAAAATAAGAAAACGGAGAAAAGTGCTCAGGAAATTGTTACTCTTTGACATTTCTTGAAAGAAGTCCAAGTATCAAGCTCCAAAATAGTTCATTGTTGAGACTCGAAACTCTAAACTTTAGATTTGTCTCTTTTGATAGTAAAAAATCACGTAAGTAAAATAAAAATTCAGTTCAATACGTAATTTTGTGGAAAGGTAAAAATAAAAGCAGTTGTTTAGTTTGAACAGGGTAGAAATTGGTTTAATTCTATAAATATGTTTTAGTTAAAAGCTTTTGTATATGTAGTAGCTTGCTACTAGACATTGCACCATAACCTGAACGACATGACAGTCTGGGTTTGGTTTTGCCACATAAAAAAAATTTTAGGCTTTTATCAGTGCCCATTTTTTAGTGCTCCATTTCTTTTTTTCCGTATTTATTTTAATAAGGCATCGGGTCAAAAATACAGCGGCTGCCAATTGGACCTGTTGTACTCGTATCCATAAAAATTTGAAACACAGATGGCTTAAATAATCTCAGCAGTCTGTTCGCAACAGGTCAATTAAAACAACAAAATCGTTATTGCGGGACAGATTCATCCTCTTCATCCGACTGATGGTGTTCTCCGTTCTTCCCGATTCTCCACAGATGGAAATTTGCGGCGCAATGACCAATTTACTTACCTTAGCCGCTCTAAACCCGGAATCCGGTCCTGGCCCCTTAAGTTATTCTCTCCACCAGCCCCGATTCTGAGACGATGTCATCTAGTGACCCCGAGCTCTAGGAGTCCTGGATTTCGCCATCCTTCCAGCGCAGGTTGGGTCTCCATCGCCGTCGCACCGCATAGGTCATTCGTACCCTAGGGACCATGGTTCTGGGAACACGAGGCGAGATGCTTCCCGTGCCCAAAAAAAGCTCGTGCTCCCAGAACCATGGTCCCTCGTGTAGGAATCACCATAGATTTCACGGCAACAAACTTTCCCAGCAGGTTCGTCTTCGCTCATAGGAGCTAGATGCCCTGCTCGCCTACCAACCTACCGAGCTTTATTTTCCACCCAATGTTTTTACCATCGTCTTTTACAGCTGGATGTTCTATTAGTTAGATCCCTGCAAACATTTCGATTCGGAAACGATTGGAGAACGATTTGCCAAAAGCGAAAGCTTGCCTCGATCTCGGACTCGTTAACGACTCGTAAACGAATTCGAAGGCAATAAAAGCGGAACAAGAGATCGAATCGCTTTCTCGTGCTGATAACGGATCGCATGCTCGTATCGATAGCAAATCGCTTCTGCGCCGAAAATCACTCCGCCGAGCAAAACAAGTCAAAAGCTCAAGCTCTCAAAATTTCCTCTCAATAGGACTTCAAATCGGTGAAATGACGTTATGTTGTTAGTGTAATTTGGAGATTTGAAGTCCCATTCAGGGGAAATGGGCGCTCAATATTTTTCTACAGCATGAAGGCTTTGGGAGAAACAAATCAACCAGGAAAGCTTTCATTTTGCGTTTTGAATCTTTTTCTCGTACCCTTCGCAAGCATTTTTCGAATCGAGAATGCTCCGAGAAAGCGAGCCTCCGAGAAATTGTTTGCAGGGATGTCTAGATTCAAAGAGCCTTGAGGACAGACTATAGTAGGGTTTGTGGGCTTTTAGCAGTCGTGCTCGGATTTCTGGTTCCATGCTATTGTCGGCTTCTACTATTGACCCACGGTAGATAAATAATTTTACGACTTCAAATTTTGCTTTGATTGTACTTGTGCTATCTACGACAGCTCTATTGCTCGGTACGCAGGATTCTTAACACAATACGAGTTGCTGGCCTGACAGAGAATAGCTACTGCACCTGTGTACTTGTATGGCAGTACCTCGACTCGCCTCGCTTGGTCACACAAGTGCGAGTTGCTGCCCTGACAGTGGACAGCTACTGAACTTGTGTACTCGCATGTCAGTAGCTTTCAAAGATTTCAGTAGCTTTATGACTTACAAGCTACTGTCATTTCGCAATACCGTGCAAGTTGACGTCCGAGTCGCATGGGAGCTGCTGCTTGTAGCGTACTGGCGAAGGCGAGATGCGAGTAAAAACAAAAAATGTTGTAGTAACTCGGATGCGAAGTACTGACCGACACGCACATGACAGTAATTCGTATGATGCGGTCGCACGGTGCGAGTAGCTGCACTGCAGTAACTGACTAGGCCAGCTCGCATGCTAACTCGAACTGTGTAACTCCGGCATTAAGTTCAGTGCAAGCTTGCATTCATCTTCGAACCAGTCGTTCCAATTCCTGTCATTTCTGCCTAAGAAGTCACCATACTAATGATAGTATTTTTAAGGCAGGTCTACCCGAGTAAAAATAAAACTCGCCCGTAACAAGCAAGCATCAGGTACGCACTAGCCTGTACGGCGCCCACAGCTAACACGCATAGCGAACAAATGCGCATGGCACATTTTTACTAGGGAACTTTCGTCGACTCCCGGGTATCCCTTCTCCAGAACCTACTCTTATCTCAAAGCTGATAATAGTAGGTTTTATCCTGGAAAAAAAATATTACGGAACGATCAGCACGCCTCCGATACCGAAACAAACGACTATGACCACGGCAACGAAACAAGACAAAAGAGCAAACGATAATTTTATCATGGAACATAAGAACTTTGTACAGAACTCAAGCTACACAATATTTAGCCGATACCCTGTTAAATTATGAAGCTTGTGGACAGGGAATAGTGTCTTGCAAAAACTTGAGTATGACGTGCATTACAGCTCTTATACACGACACCATGTGCTCGAGCTGGGTTTTATGGTAGGCAATGACCAACTAGCGACCCCAAATTAATTCGAACCTGGTACTTTTTGACTTTATCACTACCGTTACCGCTGGGCTGCCAGAAAATATAAAAGTCCGCCTTCTTAAGTTCTCGAAAAAACACGTCAGTGCAGGTTCATCTCTACTTGAAAGTCACTACCTAAGAAAACAGCCTAAGTGGCTTGCCCTCAGCCTAATATCCTTGACACACTACAGGATCGAATGAACATTTAAGTATCATTCGGCTATGAATGATCATTTGCGCCCAGTGTGATGAAGCTGGAAGAATGATCATTCGTTCGTGTCCGTGTATCAAGCCTATAATGTTCAATGTTCATTTGAAAACTTCATTGATCATTCAATTGAATGAAGAAAAAATAACTTCATTCAATGAAGATGGAAGTGAAATTGGGAAATTATCGAACAACTTTCCATGAACTTTCCAGAAAAATTTCCAACTGAAATACATAACTGTCAAACTGTCATTCAAATTTTAGAATTTAAAAAAAAATACTACGGTCCATTGCATATAACTGTTGTTGGGCCTCAATTAATATTTTTTATTAAATTTAAAAGTATAAATCACTATGTAATCACTTTCAGTTCATATATTTGGCAGTTTATTTATAGTTTGTATTTTGACAGTTCCAATGGACATTGAGAAATGCAGTGTGTCACTACTTAAACGATTGATCATTGAAAGCCAATGAAGTTGGAAGAATGTTCATTCGTTTTTGCTGTGTGTTAAGAGTATTAGTCTAGCGCTTATGCCGACTTATCTAACTAAAGATGTACGGTATAAAGTTAAGCAGAGGTGTAGTCGGCAAAAGTGTGAATTGCCCTAGGAATATACATGGCATAAATTTTTGGCTAGTTGTGAGAAGCCTACGTCCTTAATTGCAAAAAACGGTTCTGCTAATGAGCAGTGTTCGTTTCCGGGTATATGGTACCAGAACCATTTTGTCGGGATTGACACTTAGTCCTACACTATACTGAACGTAGTTCACCACAAAATCAAATACTTTTCGCAAACGCCTTGACGTGCTGCCTCTTGCTGCCATCTAGTGGCTCTAGTAGCAACGAATAGGATGAGAACAAACAAAACGGTGCACTTCCTTTTGTTCACGTAGCTTTTAAAGCCATCTGTAAATATGAATGATCGCTGGTTTCCGAGTTTTCACCATAGAATCGATCCAGGATAAACAATTTTGATTAGAGCTGGTCTATTTAGAGCCCTAGCTATAGTATTGAAAACATTGTCGAAGGCTCCTCAATATTGAAGAAGGCAGACACTGAGTTTATCTAATACTGCGATTTCAGGGCTGAGGACCAGAATATGAAGGCCCATATCAGTAAACTTGCCCATCTGGTACATGTGCTGGAAGGAGCAGTCCGATTAGTGCAAAAGATAAGTGCCTGTTATCATCTTATCAAATGCTCTAAGAGCTTAGCCAGATTGTAAGCAGAGCATTCTGGCTTGGGTATAAATGTAATACTATTGCCATTCACCAAACCGCTTACCTAATAACTTCATGCGTGAATGCTACATTTGTTTCGACCCAGGCCGTTTTAATTGCACTACAAATTGAGCTTGCTTGCTGCCGATCAGAAACCGCGACTTCTTAATCACAAATAGGTTTAGCCTGGAAATATAATTGAAATAATACAATTATGGTCTCTTTCCTGTCTCTTTCCTTGCTTGTGTGAAAGAGCCATTGGTTCAAAGATGCCTTTCGCGAGACCTTTGTGAATATTTATCGAATCTCGAACATCTTCGATACTCTGGCAAAAGAGCTACGAACCCCTTTTTGCTCTTTTAATCGCATTGTTGTAGGTTATAAGTAAGTTTAATAACTGCGTTCATAATGCGACCGACACCGACAAGTTCGCCAAAACTGTCGGAGAGATACTTCGCAATGATACCGACATAGAAAATTATTGTTGTCATAAAACAACATTAACCAAAAAAGCACAGCAAACACATATTATGTAGATAATTCGTCAACTAGATGCAGGGTTGTAGAAAATCAGCGAAAAAATTACTGATATTTTTAGATGGTGTGGTTATACCGACAAAATCCAAAAAAGATTTATTTCACCGTCCCTGCCGAATTTTCGGTGCCGGCTTAATTGTGATCCGGGGTATCTTTCCCAGTTGTATAACATGAAAAATAAAAAGTTGTATAACATATAGCATGTTAGGAAAATCAAAGCTTAACAATAAAAATCGAAAGCGGAAATGAAAATATTTAAAGACGATATTGACTTTCAGGAAATAGATGAAAATATATACAAATCTTCAAATAGAATTATTTATTGAAACATTGCTCTTTCCATCCAAGTACTCTCATCTTTCTTCAATTTCAAGACATGGCAGCTGTAACCGGAAGCATTCTATGTGTGCCCAAAACAAATATAATCGTCATAGTCTCATCATCTTGTGCGCGGATTAAGATCACGCAGAACGTCCAAGAATTGAAAACTATCAGCCAAAAATATCACTAATGACATGCAAATCTGAGCGTCTTCTCCCGAATATAAATAGCTACTATTTGAGTAATTAGAAACTTTAAACAAAAAAATACGATAAATTTTGATGAAATGTCTTCAACTTTCAACATCAGGTGAATGACCCCAAAAACGAATTGTTTCGCAGTTTGCTTTTTAAATTTATTGTCATTGTTTCTGAATAGACCAAACAAATCGCATGACTAGTCTAGATAGTAAACTTGACAAAGTGGACTGCCAACTGTAGGTGTCAAAAGATTTAGTAATTGATGGATTTTAAGACCAAGTCTAATTTGGAGATAAATTGTACACAAATTCGTTGAATTCAAGGTGCTAGGCTCTAAAAGTCTTGAGGCATACATTTTCAAATTTTTAAATGATTAATAAAAAATCAAAAAAATTTCAAGTGCAAAACCCGAATTTCACAGATGATATATGCGCGATCTGATAAACGAAAATTCTAGTTATGATTCTAATCAATGAGTTTAATCCACTAGAGATCGCCCCGTGTACAAGACGCACTAATTGGGATTTTGCCAGACATGGATGTGTTCTAGTTTAATTTAAAGTAAGGCCGACCACCGGTGACAACTTACAACGATTTGCAGTCAAGCAATGTTTCGGCGTCTTTAGAAGTGCAATTTAATGGTAATGGGGATTCAGTTTGATTTCTATTTATATTATTTATTACTACTTTTAACTAGATGCTGCATATTCAGGGGAACTAATACGCATTTATCACAAGAGAGGCAAGCAAACGAATAAATAAACAAAAATTTATTTCAGATTTAGATTTTAATTCATTGGGCATATAAACATGAGTCATTGGTGGTACATATCTAAATGTACTTGAAAGGATAGTGAACGGTATTTAATTCATAGAAACGCATTCACCTGTCAAACAATTATTTTTTTGTAATGCAGTGATTTCTTGACTTTTGATGGGCTTTACAAAAATAACTTGATTGGTTGTTTTTTTTGGTTCGCAATATATGTACCGTAGTTATGTATACACAAACTAGTTTATTCCTAAATATGTTAAGACAGCATCTCAGGGCTGACAATCTTTATTTTGCTATTCTCAGGTAATTTTTTTGTTGATCATGTCTTGCAGTACAACGTAGGACATCCAGTCTGAATAAAAACAAAGGGTAGATACATGTAAGACAGAGGTATGATACAAGCAACTGATGTATATAGCTTTTAACCGGCCTCAGCCAAATATAGTTTTTATTGATTAAAAAGAGTTGGTAAATGTGACGATTGACGAAATTTATGCGAAGAGTGAGAGGAATTGTGAAGGAATAGTACCTACCTAACTAGAAAAAATAAATATGGGAAGGTATTCGAACCCACGACCCATAGGTAGAACGTGCTACTCTTATTCAACCTATAACAAAGTAGTTCGTTGACTTCCAGTGGCAAGAACGAATCACTTCAATTTCAAATCTATCAAATTTATGAACAAATGTATCCATAGTAAATACTGCCAAAATAAATCTAGAATCTTATCCAGTATCCACCCTGTTTATTTCTTTCCCTTAGCGGAAGAAGCAAAACCTGCTACTTATCTCAAAGTGTAACAAGCTGCTTGGGACCCTTTGTACTATATTCAGTTATGTCTCTTGGGCAAAAAGGAAAATTATTTGAAAGGATAATTTCAAAAAAGATTAGGGGAGACCGGGGCGCGAATTAACAAAATTAATATTTTCAGTTGTGGTTTCAAAAAGCCTAAGCATTTTGATATGATTTTTATGTTAAATAATTTCCAAACTATTCAATAACTATTCGTTGGTTTTAATTTGACAAGAAATTGGTACTTTTTTCAGAAAGTCGAATTCTCTCAGAAAAGTCAGAAGTTAATACTTACCCCACGATGGGGGCTAGAATTAACGGCTCCGAGGTAAGAATTTACATAAGGTGAAACAATTAACATTCTCTATATTTTCCTCTATAATTAAAGAAAACGCAAAATAACACTGAACACTATAGGACCAGCAACTTCTATCAAAGGTATTATAGGTGTTTGCGATTGTACTATACCTCAGACAAATGGACATTTTTATAAGATGAATTTAAATCACTTTCTTTTTGGAAGGGTGAAGGTATAACCACTGATCCAATAGGTATTTGTTCTCGTACCTTAGATACATTTATCCCTAAAATGGGTGTACAGTACAATCATTCGTTCGTTCGACTGGTTCGCTAGACATTTGTGCTATATGGGGTAAGAATTAACTTGGCCCGTATGTTTTGTTAATTTTAGCCCCATGAATACTTTTTCAATAAAAAAAACTATTATTACGAAATAGTTTACATTAAAGTTAGTATAGTTATGTAGAGTTATTAAGAATAAAACGAGCTACTACGAAACAAAAAATAGTACAAACTCGCTCCAATAGCTCTCTAAGCGGGACTGATAAGTCTCAACCTTTAGAGCGCTATCGCGAGACAAATTGCAGCAACCGCTATTGATGTGCTGTTTATAGTTTCTTAGAAATTCGCTTGTTAATCCTCTTAGAAATTCGCTTGTTAATACGCTAATGCTTGATAATTCGCTTGTTAATACCTCTGTTAATTGAAGCCCCGGTCTCTCTACTCCTCGCCATGGACAGCGTAAGTAACCTGTCTGGCAATAAGTTCGACTTTCGAGAAGCGAGGTGGACATGCCACGTGGTAAACATGATAAATATTATACCAAGGACTGCAATCGAAAAACATGAGCTTTGCAATGATCAGTCGAAATGTTAGTTTGTGGTGAATAATAAGTGTTATTCAAGTTCGGTACGCCAATGAACATAGTGGTGATCATCACCGCGTTTTTGATGGAGAGGCCACACTACGCTGGGTCTAGAACTACGAATAGAAGGTATACCGGACAAACTACGGCGATAGATAATTGAGATAGGTTTTGTGGACGATATCAGAGTGGCAGCCGTAGGAAGATGCTTTGACAAAATTAATTATATCCAAACCAGGCAATCTGGAAATTTAGGAGTGATTAGAAAATCCGGGCCCAAATTACTCGAACAAAAAAAGGGACATGGTACAGATTAGCATAGGATCGAAGGAGACGTCAGTTAGGAGCAGTATCGGAGAGCTAGCGATAGGCCCTCATATCTGATGATCGACAGAACACAGTTAAGAAAGCATCTGCCATTGTCGCAGATATTGTGGAAATGCTACTAATTGTAGGCAATCCAGGCACGCCGGCCGAATTGCCTTGAAAGAAACTTATTGCATGATAATTGGGATAACCGTCCATCATCTTGGAGAGCGTAGGCCACTGCCTCGATCCAATGTATACTGGTGGAGAAGCAAACACCGTTTGAAGGCAAATATAGCGATCCCAATATATGGAGGAATGGTTGAAAAATATGGGCAGATCGCATAGGGGTGCTGGACATACAGGCTCATTCCACGTCTGTCGTTATGCACTGGCAGGAACATTGTTTTATGAACGAGTCCATCATGTCATTCAATTCGAAGTGCAATGTCTAGTAGTAAGCTTGATTTAACGGATGGAAGATAGTAGGCTTGGGTAAGAGTCTGGAGGGGGCGTGAGAAGATGACGATTACTCTTATAAGAGGTCATTAAGGTTTACAATTTCAGTTTTAGCCGGCACAACAGCACAACCATCGGAACTAACAAGAATAGCCTTTGTTGCAGTATAATGCCTGCTTAAGCAAGACGATTCCCAACCATGACCAACATAGGCTGTGGGGCGTTCAAGCTGAAAGTGCGGAAAGGGACTAAGGAAGACTTGCTTATTGTTCCTCTGCTTTCCTTTCTGAGGTGTAAGTGTTAGCTTTCACTTGCATTTTAGAATTTTTTAAATTTTGTTAATTGTTAATAATCGGATGTAGAGGACTGCCGACTAAACACACCCGCACTGCACGCTGGCTCAGTCCGTCCAGACTCATGTCGAAGCAAGCTATAATCTCACTCAGTGTCTAAAAGAATATAGAGGCTCCAAAGCATACCTCAACCGATTCGGCCATGATGGACGACTCACCGTACCTACTATTCAAAAGTGCATCTATGAAATAGAGGACGTGGAATTCCCTATATCCAAGTTTCGTCGATGCCCAAGGTTCGCCGCATACAATTCTGAACTAAAGTCAGTAGCTGGAATACAGCAAGCTGTGGGAGGAGGTGCAAAATAAGGTTTAAGAGACGAAAGTGAAAATTTGACACTGGAGGTTAAAACTGGAACAGTCTCAAAGGAGAAGTTAAAGATAGAAAACTAATCAGGTGTAGCAGTTGAATTCCCCCATAATCGGCAGATTGAACTTGGCAATACCACAATGCTTTCTACCTTCCAAAGTCAAACAAGGTTTTTGTTGACAAAGAAAAGAAATTACAAATGGCGTTCAACTTATTCCTTACATCATCCACTCAGCAGTCCCTTCAGTTAGATTTATTGCGTGTTTTTACATTAAGGCATACACAATGTTGTCACGAATGCGTCCCTAGCGGGCTTCATCTTCCAGGTTACTAATTACCATATTAAAATCTGATGAACCAGTACGCTGGTAACGCTATAACGAGCAATTACCCGTAGTTTAAGCCGCATCTGTCATTCATTGTGTTCATTCAAGTTCATCTCAAGTACGGGCCTGGAAGTTGCCGGCCTTCTAACAGAATCTGTCAAATAAAGAAGAAATTATATGGCGCGGTGTAAGAGTTCGGGATATTTTGATTTAGGGCCTGTGTGAATTCTATAACTAAAATTTAGTGTCGATAATACAGTATTTAGTCTTTTGGCGAGTAAACTAAATTTTTCGACAGTTGACTAAATTGTTGTTATGATTACAATTTAAATATTTGAATAACTGACAGAATTTAGTCATCAAAAGAATTCACACAGCAATTCCCTACATTATCCACAAAAACTGCAAAATTTAGTTTAGTCATCAATTTAGTCACTATTCGCACAGGCCCTTAAAATATTTTATCACTTTTTACTGCAATAGGATTACCAGAGATTAGTGCTTAAGTGATTTAATTTTGAAAATTAAAAAAAAATTGAGTGATTAAGTGTGTTTTAAGTGTGTCACTTGTTAAGGTGACCAATTTTGTTTACATTCGCGGTGGTATTTTCGTGTTTATTTATGGAAAAAATGCTGAATTTGTGTGGTAATCGAATAAAAAGTAATTTTAAAGTGATTACATATTAGTATGGAATAGTTATTAAAAACATAAGTGAAGAAAAAGGTGAAAATGTTGCAGAGGACGTACGGTATATCAAAAATGTAGGCCTTTGAATCGTATAAGTCATTCAAAGTAGGCCGAGAAGTTGCAGTTTAGTTTCTTCTTTTTTGACGATTTTCAAGGTCCAAGGAACAACGAAAACATTAAAAAGGTAAGAATCTGGTCTTCTAAATTCGTCGTATGAGCCTATCAATATTTTGCAATGAACGTTGCTGTGTTGAAGAGTACACTTTCCGATTATTTATGGAAAATAAAAGCCCATCTTGCCAATCCAATTTTGTAATACATTGTGGCGCTATTTTACAAATAGCTCGACGGATGTTTTCCTTAAGTGCGTTAATTGTTTGTGGATCGTTGCAGGAACAACAGTTTTTAGCATTTTCCCATAAAAAAAGCCCTTCGGCGTCAAATCGTGCCTGCACGATGGCCAATTAAAGTCTCTAACACGGTTACCGAACTTAGTGTGCAACAGATCGACTGTTTTTCAAAAACGCCACCATGATGCCACCACTCAAAAACTCACACCAAACAGTTACTCTCTTGGGATTCAATGGCTTCTCAAGAGCTATGTGTGGATTTTCGGAGCCTCAAATTATACAGTTTTGCTTGTTGCAATCCACCGAGATGAAAATGTATAATCATTTTCCAACTCATTTAATACCTACACATAGAAGCGACAACGAAGCGGATAGTCATGTTGCTTCAACTGTTGAGTAAGTTGCAGCTTGCAAGAAAATAATCCTTGGTCTTTATGCAATATTCTCCTCAAAAGCGTTCTTCAAGCATAAAACGATCAATTTCTTACAGCGAAGGATTGACATTACATATCTATCTATCAATATCAAGCGCGACAGTGCTGCCAACTCTCGAAATAACACGCACTTCAAAAAGAAACCAACAAATGGCCCATCCTTCAGGAGAAATTTGATGAATGTGACAATCAAGCACTCTACTCGCTTGATATGGAAAGGTGTGAGTTTTCCCCGTTCTCAAAGTTAAGGCCGGCCGTATACCAAAGCTTCACATGCTTATTAGCGACATTTTGCACTTTTTTTATATGGAAGAAATCATCACATGCTGCTTTGCTACTTTTATCTCCATTTAAAAAAAATGCAATATGTCGTTAATAAGCATGTGAAGCTTTGGTATACGGCCGGCCTAAAATTTTCATTTCGAGTCAATAAGGACCTTTTAAATTTTTCTATTATATTTAACAATTCCAGGTACTTTTTACGTAAAATTCAATAATCCTTAAAGTTGCAGTGTCGAAACTGGTTATAAAACCAAACCGTGAATCATACTTTTACCATCGCAACGTTTCTTTTATCTCTCAAAAATATATTTTTATTAAATTCACCAACTTTTTTCATAATTCAATTCTGCGGGCATAACAATAATCCCCACACGTCCTGGCAGTCCTGGACAAAAGCGCCACCACCAAAGCGATTTTTTGCCTGTATTATTTTGTCATCCAAATCGACGTCCTGCGCAGACCAAGGAGAGCCTGTTGCGCTTTAATATTTTGTACCTTTAAAAAAAAACTTCATAATAATACATCAATCAATTTTGTATCCCAACCTTGTGAATCTGAATTAGCCAGAAACCTCCACAATAATTTATGCATTGCTTTCAGGCCATTAACTGTTACCACTTGTAACAAAAGAAATCAATAGCTCATCAATTAGTGACACATGCTCGCTCCTCCAGGTAAGCTCTAATTAAATTAAAACCGTATTCAGGAAAAATACGAGTAGTCCTAAGGACTTGGTAGCAATTTCCAATTAAATCGTCTCTGCTCCTCCAATTGTTCTAATAAGCAGACATAGTGTCCCCGAGGGGGCAGAGCACTCGTCTAATTTGCTTGAGTGCAGCTGCAATGGCGCTTAATTCCGCTATTAGTCGCATGCATATAAATGCTGTATAGTATAGCACTACTCACTAGCATGGGTCATTGGAGAACTAATAAAGCGCTCACGGTCTGTTCCCTCTACCCCTGCAGTCGGTAAATCTCCGTGAAATCCCAGCTGAATTGAGCGTCATGAATACGGTAGTCGTAACTCTATGTGATCCCGAAGGATCCCCGGCATCCAAGCAACTTAAGGAAGTTTTTAGAAAGAATCCCCCGCTCCTTTACGTAATAATTGATTCCACTACGGCATCCGTTATCACCACGCAACATCCTCTCCCCCTGTCAGGTTTGCTATGTTGTTTATTCCCCGGCGTTGTGAGGCGCGGAGATGTCGATGGGGGCGGATAGGGTTGGGGATGAGTAGCTAATTGACAACCTCCTTAGAGGCTTATTTGAAAATATGAGACGATAACGGAGTTAAGAGCTTTGGCAGCATCTCGGCAAAATTGCGAAATACTTTTTATCAGTATATAGTTGAAGGACGGCACTGAAAATGAGTGTGCACCGATAATGCCAACATAGCAGTGCTCAGTGCCGGGTTCTAGGGTGAGGGTGGACGGGCTGTTTGGGGGATGTGGGTTGCAAAATTTCTGTCTAGGGTGCAGAAATGTCGTTCTTGCAACAATTCCACTCCGGCAGTCGTTGCCTAATGTGCCGGGAGCCGGCGTAACTACTTTCTTCCATTATTTCCCTGCAGGACATGGGGCACAGAATGCGGGGTTTGGTAGGATAGGAATATAGGGTTCGATTCGGCATTCGAAGAGGTGTAATATAAAAAAGGAAGTGAGTATTCAGCTTTTTTATTATATTATGGTACACATGAGACACACCGCAAGCACCCCTAGCACCGGATGGGGGTGTGGGTCGGCAAACTGGAGGAGTTGGGTCCCTTTTGTGTGCCGTGTCCTCTCCTCTATGCTTATGGGGCTGGTTGCCTTTTACTATACACAAACCGTCAGCCAGATTCCAGTTGTGTACCATCTATAATGCGATGGCTGTGCTGCCAGTGTGTCTGTTTCCCTATCGCATAGCATTTTAACAGTGGGTACTTCTCTGTGCCAAAACCGACTTCTATACAGATTTCAACGGACGTAAAGTATACGAACCGAGCTACACCACGTAGAGTCTATACCAGAGGCTTCTACATCTATAGAGATATATAGAAAATGCTTTTGCTTTAGCCATGGAGGCAATTCTCTTTTGGTATCATCGTTCTAAAAGTAAAATGCCTGCTTCAGTCTGTCGTTTGACGTTCAGAGCACAGCACAACAGTAACTGATTGAGAGCTTTTTGTTCGCCTGTTTGGGGCTGAGTGTGCTGACAGTTTTCGCGCCTTCTTAAAGACGTTGGTCGACGACGTCTTCTAGTATAGCCGCGAGGGGCTTTTTGGTGTTTTTCTGTGTTAACTCCAACCGAAAGTAGTGTGTCGCCTGGTATAGTCGGTTTGTTTCTTAAGAAATATTTTTCACACTTTCTTCCGGCTTTTTATTATTATTATTATTATTCTTATTTTTTTTTTGATCAGGGGGTATACACCTTACTGCTGGACCCCTCCCGTTTCAAGACGAAGGCGTATAGACTGGCGCGTAGCGTAGTGCAATTCGCACGTGTCCCGTTTTATTTTTTTTGTGAATTTATGAATGTGATAAAATCAAGGTGAGTTTTAGTTAGCTCCAAGTGTCCAAAAAGGAAGACCGTGAAATTATCATTAAATTGTTTTTGTTTTTTTTTTTGGATATATACCTGTAACGTGTGGTATGTAGGGTGTCGTGAATATTAAGTTACATGGTGTATTTTACAAAAAGAAGTTAATCCGGAGTAGTTAAGTAGCTTGCCAAGCCCCCCCATTGGGGGCAGTGCTTTGTGTTGTAATGTGACATTGTTACCGGCTTTTCATCAAAATTGAAAAAAAAAAGTAAAGAAAAACATTTTTTCTTGTCTTGTTGCTGTCTTTAAGACGGCTGCACCTTTCGCGTCCGTGACCTGGCGAGTTTTTAGTGTTTTTCGTTGTTTATATGAGTATACCTATATATACATATGTATATTTTTTTTTGCTTCTATTTTTATATTTTTGTTTCGTTGGTGATTAAATAATAATTTTTTTTCTGTTCATTTGTGATTGTTGTTGAATATAACAACATAATTTTGAAATTTTGTCCTTATCTTTTTATGGGAGCAACACTTTCCTACGATTGCGCATGCCTAATGCAACATTATCAGCTACTTACAGAACGCAGTCCAGTCCGGTGTTTTATGAGATTTATGAGACTCCTAAGTCTGGGTATATTTAATTTTTATTTTTTTGATGAACTTTTTTAATTTTACTTTATTATTATTATTTTTTTTTTTTTTGAATTTTTTTTCCCTGCTTGGTGTGTGTGATTATGGGTTTTTATGTGCGCTAATTTAGAACTTTCTTTCTCCATAAAACCCGCGCTAATGATGATGATTAAAAGTCCACTGGACACCACCCGTGATTATTTTGAGTTCTTTTTTTTTTGGTTTTGTTATTATTATTATTAGGGAGTAGATGATATTCTCTACCAAAAACCAGTAAAATTCTACACGCTCTTATCTGTGTGGAATTCTAATTAGTCGAGTCAGTTTTATCGGTGAAGGAATTTTATTGGGTGTTTCTTTTTTTTCGGTGTGACCATAAAAGTGAAAAGAATATACTTAATTAAACCAAGCCGGTGCTTTTCATGCATATTAGATTAGACGTGTGCCTTTCGGTTGTTTGTTTTTTTCTTTGGTCATTCAGGTGTTTTTTTCCAGGTTTTCTTTTATTTTTTTGTTTTGTGCAAAAGCTTAATGTCGCGGCTTGTAATCTGAACGCATGCGCATACCGAAGAGTTATTCCATTGGGACTATGTCATGCGTCATGCATCTTAAAGGGTTTTGAATGTCGGCGGCTCCTTCTAAGAATCTTATATATTATGATTTGCATTTTATTTAGAAAAAAAAATAAGAAAACACACAGAAATTCTTGTCTGCGGCACTTTTTTTTAAAATGATTCTTTATGCACTCTATCAAGGCCGATGTTCAATTTTGTTTCTGTTGTATACCAAAAACCCTACTGAATAATTCAAAAACAAAAAAATACCGAAAAAAAGTAGAATATTACATTACGAATTCATATTTTCAATAAATCTACTTTATTACTCTGTTTAGTGAACACAATGATACAATAAAAAGGAAAATTATGTATTTTATATAGAAATCAAGATAGTGTTCTTTTTTCAGGGATATCCCTATACTTAACGTATCTATATGCCGCTACTTCATTATATATACATATCTACATCATCCTCTAAGGGTATTTATTCAGGATCTGCACACGTTTTTGCGGTTTGTTAGTGTAAAAATGTTACAAAAATATTCTCTCTCTCCAGGAAACAAATAATTGAGTAGTTTTCCTCCACTTGCTAACAACCATCCCCGAAGGAACTATCCCTTGAAATCTCTCGGTGTTATAATGTGTGTTTAGTTTTGATAAATGGAGCATAATGAATCCATGTTACTACAGGAGCATAAGACGAGAAAAATTGTTACACATTTTACGACGTTATCTTTCCAGGCAGCAAATTAAGCGTTTTTATTATTATTATTATACTTATTTCAAATTTTT
Organism: Thereva nobilitata; assembly: GCA_963855945.1. Classification (NCBI taxonomy): domain Eukaryota; kingdom Metazoa; phylum Arthropoda; class Insecta; order Diptera; family Therevidae; genus Thereva; species Thereva nobilitata. The sequence goes on from OY979696.1 coordinate 38,401,003, forward strand.
TTGTTTGTTTTTGGTGAGATAATTCTCGAGAAATATGTACATATGTATGCATGTTATTTTTTTCTTTTTGGTGTAGGTAAAAGGATTTCATATTATAATTTCAAATTAAAAATTATTTTTCCTTAAGGAGTACTCTGATACTTAACATTTAATAATACGTAATTTATGATATGACTTTTACTCATACATTTATCCTTTAAAACACACACCGGATGGTACACATGTTTAAATAAATGTAAGATTGTTGATATATGAACTTTGTAGGTTAAATTTGTTATGTATGTTTTTGTACGTCTGGGAAGAGTATGTTTCTGCGCAGTTTCGTTGTAGAATATTATGACATTTTACCTAATGATTAGGTATTATTCAACGCACATAATTTTGTAAACAAATCATAAAAAATTAATTATATTTTGTAGGTATATGAAATCCTCAAATTTCTACAGGCATGAATACATTAGAAAGTGGATAATTATAAACAATATTCAAAGTACATATATCCTTGATTTTTGTTTTGTTTCAGTATTTATTGTTTGCGTTTTCCCCCTTATGCCTAGTCATCGAGGTCTGGAAACTTCTAATTAAAACACTATTACGTATAGAATCTAGATCTCACGTGGTATCCCTTTACAAATTTGCCAATTCCTGTAATTTCTATATTCTTTTAATAACATATCACATTCATTGAAATTGCGGACGAGTATCCTTCTTAACTGTCCGTCTTGCGCAATAACGACACCGACCAGTTCGGGCGCAGGTGTGAAAATAGTGCCTACAATTTTAATGTTAATATTCTAAAAAGAATCACTGACCTTCTTGCGGGAGTTTAAAGGGAAAATCGAAATTCTTTGCAAAAAAGAATGCATTTATTTTTCAGTAAATTCTAGAAGAAAAAGTATTTACATTTTCGGTCCACCCAATTGTCTTAAGCCGGCTCTACACGATGTGGTGAATGTTTGATTCGAATGTTGGCTTCCAACGTTGGAGTGATACCCATCACAGCCTGAACGTGTCCAAATACTAACGTTTGACGCTTGACATTGGACACTCTTAGTTCGAGCAACTGCCACATGATTCCATCCTACCATCAAGCGTCCAACGTTGGAGGGTGTTCATAGCATCGTGTAGAACCGGCTTTAAACTGTTGTAGTCAGGGTTCAGAACACGAGATTCTCTCGCCATCTGAAACTCAGCATAAAAGGGGTATTGATCATGGGAACAGGCTTAGGTAAATTGACTTTTCGACAGCCAAATTTGACCACTGGCCGACTCTTAAAATTGGGTTTGGGCTAGGTTACCGGCTACGACTACAATATCAACGCCTTCGTGGAATTTAAAAAAGTAATTATCACTGGTTTCTTCTGCTCTTCAAATTCCGGTCTGATGGAGTTATTATCGTGAAAAGAAGACATCAAGTCTTCCCAATACTGCATCCAAACATGCTAACGTATTGTTTATTTCGTTTGACCGAACCAAATTGCAGGGGCAACGGTCTTGTATTTTTTTTGCACAGTTTCAACATTGGATAGATTATTCTTTTCTATAAAACCATGCCGGCGAACCAATTATTAGCAGTGATATTTCTACCAAATGTAGAAAAGACTAAGCCATTCTTTTCGTCACTTCATTCTTATTGCTGGCAAATAAAGGACTTTATGATTGTTTCCCAGCATAAATCTCTATGTTCACAGCATACAAAAAATCTTTGCATCAATCATGGCAAATCATTTTTTGCCGTAATACATAGTATTCGGCATTAAATTTTGCGAAGCAATGTCACAATCTCTTCTCTCAAATCCTTCCTGGTCGATATTTTACAACGACCTTCAATTTCGACCACAAAATTTCTCATCATCATCAGGAGCTCCACAGCCTATTGTTGGCCTTGGCTTCCTCCAGCGTTCGCCACCATGATTCTCGATCTCTGGCCCGACTTTTCCAGTTTCTTATTCCCAACTGCCTCAAGTCTTCTTCGACGTCATCTATATATCTTTTCTTAGGCCGGCCGGGTCTGCGTTTTCCTGACGGTACTTTCCCCAGCACTATCTTTGTAGGGTTCCGTTCCGCACCTCGTTGGACGTGACCAATCCATCGCAGTCTGTTTATTTTGATCACTTTGACAATGTTTGGAATCTTGCTGATTTCATACAGCTCTGAGTTGTATCTTCTTCTCCAAATGCCATCAACCTGTATTCCTTTGTAGATCGAACGAAGAATTCTCCTTTCAAATCTTCCTACCAATGCTTCGTCTGCGTTTTTCAATGTCCACACTTCCGAACCATATAGTAGGACAGGCCTTATTAGTGTCGTGTAAAGTGCCAGTTTTGTCAATTTCTAACTAACTTATATTTCGTCAAGAATATTGAGGTGGGATGGGAAAACGAAAATCCCCTTTCAGATTGGATTTCAACTATATTGTCAATTGGATTGGATGGACATACCCTCACTCTTCCCTCCACTCTGCCTAATCATAGACCCAAAATTACTAGCAGTCGACCTTCGAGGTAACAGTACAGACAACCACGACAGCTTTCTGCGCTTGTAAAAAGACCTTCGGCAAGAGTAATTTCAATACAAAAAGGATCCTGATATACTCACAGCCGTGGTGCGTGCAATACCTAAATACGGATCGTTGGTGTGGTGTCCATCACTGAGCCTTGTAATGTCATAAAGTTGGAAAGACAGCAATGGAAATAACCAGGCCATGAAAACATTCCACACGATGGCCCTAGATATTCCTTTGCATGTGATCCCCTCCGATCTTTACAACAAACACCTGGACTTGCGCAGTGCTCTTAGATTCAGGTAATCCGGAGCTTGGACTTCAAACCCCTATGGTCAAAGCAATATCTTGGATTTGCTATGTTCCCCCTAGATTGGCTATCAGGAAGGACTTTTCCGTAGAAGGACCCTCAAGAAGAGAGTGGAGAAACAAAGACGTCCTGAAGAAATTGAATCTACGGATATTCGCCTACCGCTGCCGAGGGCATAGGAGTAAGGGGTATATCTAGAGACAACTAACAGTTCAGTGGCCTGTCACCTTCCATTTTCTTAGATAGCCAAGCCTTTATAAATGATCTGGATTAGTGGTAACACATTCCAAGCTAATGGAGCGATGCAGCGTTCAGCTAGATAGGCTTAGAAGATATTCGTGGCTCTAGTCCCGGACATAGGAACAAAGATAGGAACAAGAAAGCCGAGTCACCCAAGCAGATCCCGAAGAGATATTACCACCTTTACGGCAATCATCACTGAATATTGGCTCGTAGGTAACTATCCTGCTGAGTATTCCGCACATCGTCTCTTGCCGTATCTGCGGAGAGACGAACGAGAGGGAAATACTTGTTCACTTCCTGTGTAAATGCCACACTAGGTACTAAGTTTTGGAATACTTGAAAGAGATCTCCAGACTAGAGATCAGAGCGCATGAGTACGGCTTTAGATATCCGCGACACTGGAACAATGAACCATACAAATTTGAAATTGGAACAGTCCCAGTAGCGCTAGAGACAGCCCTACACCTACCGAACCATTCAGAATAGACAGATCGTAGTTGTTCTGGACCATTTTCATGGAAATCTTGGTACAGGTTTACGCGCAATGCCCAATCACCATATTTAGAAAAAAATCGACTGTAATCACAATAAGCGGGGAACACATTTCCTGTTCGATCGCCGAAGACAGCGTCCTATCATTATGGTATTTTATGGAAATGGGTGGGTTAAAACCGCAGTTTTTTACTCTTCTACGCGCCATTTTTATCTGGGTTCATTGCATCGAGTACGAGGTTGAACCAGTGAATATTTTACTAATTCATTTTTAGGGAGAGCTTTTCACTCGAATTAACTGAAGTGAAATTATTGTTTACTGGTTGAACCAGTAAAATTTTCACTGGTTCAAGTTTAGAGAGTAGGTGTTGGCAATGTTTTACCTGCCATGTATATTTTTTGGCTTGATTGTCTATTCCATTCCATCTTCGAGGCTTCTTGCACACGCATCTTGAGACTCTTTCAATTCTCTATTTGTAAAGGGTGTTATTACAAGATCGAAGGGTCAACAAACCAAGGTTTAATGAAATATTAGGTCTATTGAGGGTAGGTACATTTAAAATGGACAGACATTTTCAACTGATATTTTCAACATATTTTCGAACGAATTTTTGATAAATCCAGCGTTCTTATTGTTTTTCACTGAAATTCTCTTTTGCTAGGAGAAAATATAATTTCTAAAGGCCTCCATACACTGTCAAATTTGATGTACATCGAAGTGCGGATGTACAACCAAAACTATCTATTGTGAAAATCTGGATGTACATCCAATTTGACCGTGTATAGGGCTTTTAAACAAAGGCAAAAAAGCAATAAATTTTTATGTAAAGATTAGTGGAAAAGACAGCTGGCTGTTCGGTCGTGTAAAAATGGGTAATGGACTTTTTTACGAGATCGAAGAAGAATTCGCTGTAATTATTGTTAATTATTTTTTGAAGTTTAATGAAAAGTCGAATTGACGAACTTTTCAAACTAAATTTATTCGTTGTTATTTTAGAAAGTCTCTTTTGATTAATTTTTCTACCAAAAGCAACTTTCAGAAAAAATAACGCTGGTTAAAAATATCGTTCAAAATTTTGGAAAGATTGTCCGTCCATTCTAATCCTATCAACAATTTTTCATCGAACCTTTTTTATTTCACTGTACGGTCGTGTAAAATAGATGAATCCGCCAGTGTGATCACTTTTTAATTTCTCAATATTCGATTTGATCCTGTTTGTCTCCTTCGTTAAACAGTATTTGTGTAGAATAATGCCCAATCCATTAGGGCCCTTGTGAGCTAAACAAAATTATAATAGCTTTATCTAAAGATGAATGAATGAAAATGCCTGCATTTGGAAACATTAAACGTTTAAAATAATATTAATCAATGCCTCATTCGAACAATATGAAATATACTCCAAAAACAATCTAGACCTGTTATAAACCTCGTGATAAACTACATACCTTTACTCCCTTTATCCTCTCAATAACCTCATACCATTTTAAATATTTTGATTAACCTGAAAATAATTTTTCAGAAAAAAAGTGAAAACCATTTAAAACAAAATTTCACGATTATAATTACTTATTTTTACCTTTTTTTATTTCGGAAAACGACCTACGTTGCTCCCTTTTTATCGGTTGTCACCCACCCCCTGCTCAATCTGAGCAGCTCTTGTATAACACTAGGTTCAATATATTAACTTTGGGCATTTTACACTGTACCCTACGTACATTTTCCTGAAAAAAATCATTAAATTTCTCTTCCTCTGAACCAAATTATCGTAAAGTCGATGCCCATGTAATGGAAATTTCCTAGCGAAATATATTTCACCATACATTTCCAGGAAAAAGGAAAAATCATATTGAAGTCAAATGAGTATGTTCGCAAATGGATCAGAATATAAAATATAAAAAAAATAAAATAAAAATAAAAATATCCACGAGTCTTTTCTTGTGCGGAAATTCCATCGTAGGCCGACTGAGCAAAATATATCGGGTGCTGTTTGTGTTTACTTCTCCGTAATCCTTATGTTTAAGATGTAAACATTTTCAGAGTGTACTCAGACAACATAAGATTCATTCATTCATTTCTTTTAAAGAAAGAAAAGAGTTTTTTATATTTTTAATTACATGAAACTACGGACGTGGTGTGCTAGACTTTGTGCGAATTTTAGTAAATATTTGTTTTAAACGAAAACATTGACATTTATGATGGCACGAAATTTTGTAAAGCAATCGAAATAGTCATGGCTCACATTTGTAAATTTATTATTATCTTTCATGTGAGGCAATGAAAAATTTCAAAACTGTTATTCAAATTAATTTTGTTTTTCTGTCGTGTTGTAAGCAGGCAACTAAAACTTCAGAGATTATACCAAAATCAAAGAAAATCTTGGTAGATCGCCGAAATGAATTTAAAGTAACTAAGCGTACAGCACAAGAACATATTTTTTATAATTTATATCAAAATTTTGTAAATGATCGATGCTATCACTGCGGATATGTTTGATTGCTTTTAGACATATTTTTTATGAGTTTTTCACTATCTCCAAGACTTAATGGTCCTCGGCGGATGCAAGATCTTCATAAAAGACTAAACGGGATCCATCTACTCCAATATCGTGACATCTGTTGATTTTTTCTTTTTCTGGAATTTTATTATTATGAGACAAGATAAGAAAATTATTCAAAGCTTTTACAAGAATCGAATATAAAAATGTATGAGAAAATTCTTTATCTAGAACTAAAGTTTTGTCCATGGACAAGATCATATAGATGGTAGGTGATCCCACTTTGCTATAATGGTATTAGCTGAAAATTACAGTGTGAGGATCCGTGATAAAATAATTCTGCCTGAAGAAATGATCGCTTTTCTAATAATTAACTGATCAGTTTCAAATATTCCGAAGTGGATTAATACTGAATATGACCCACCAAACATTTAGCACTACCTTTTACATTAGCTTCGGTTGCTTATCATGGTTGCACTATCGCCAATGCATTGTTACATGTCATATACAATCTCTTTCCCATATCCAGTAATAAGCCAAGTGAGTTACTTAACGAAACGATCGTTAAAATCAGCACGAATTGAGGAATCTTTCTAGCTTATGTTTTTATCCTCGCCCTGGTTGATAAAATGTTCGTTTTTTCCTATTTTTTTATACAACCATTAATTCAGTTTTAATTTGGAGAAGTTGTGAACACTATTATCGATCAGATTCTAAGAAATTCATTTGTTAATCAGACAATCTTACTTGATTAAAACTTGGCATTTTCTTTGTGATCTTCGTTTCTAGGTGCACTTGCTATAATCAATTGAGAAAAAACTTCTTTCCATTGAACAAGGAAATCAAATTTTTTATTATATTACCTTTTTTTTATTCTCTGTCAGGGAGATATAAGGTTGTACATAAAAATTTAAGGCCAGATCGCATGAACAGCTACAGAAATTTGCTTTGGTGGTTTTTCGTTCATTCTTGGTTGTTCAATGACAGAGAACATGAAGAATAGACTCACCCTTCTCGAAGTAAGAACTGCAATTGGGATCCTCCGCCCTCTCGATCGTCTATAGTTAAATGGGGCATAGTGCCCGGTAATTAAGACAACCTATGTCCTGAAATTCTTTCTACTGTACACACAATTCTCTGATCACGGTTCGATTCAGCAAAGGCAGAAAACTCCTAGAGTTAGTCAAGCTTATCCCGGATCTCTAGCGTTCAGTATGTTTCATTGGAGTCCGATCGTCGAAGATCGTTTTCACCAAGCTGATTGGTATTCTAAAACTCATTTGCGGATCCACTAATACAATGTCAGAGTTTTATCTCGCTAGGGCATTCACCTTTTTATTCCCTTTAAGGGCCCCATGACCCGAAATCCAAACAAGGCTAACTCGATGTCCAGCTCCCCATGGTCACGGCACGATGGTTGTTTCAGACTAATATAAACTTGATTCAATGTGACCTTATGGCCGTTTTGCTGTCAGATAACATTAAAATCATGCTATTAGCATAAAGCTTTACTTAAGTTTTCGAGGGTTTTACCACATTTATTGGCATACACACTTGCCCCTGTGTTAGAGCCATCAGTGTACCAAACGAGTCCGCTCTGCGATATAGTAGCGAAACCCGGGAGATTTTATTTTGGATGTTCCGAGAGAATTACCGCTTCTGAAACCTCTTTGATAATGGTAATAAGTGTGGAATGACCCGGTCGAAGAACATCGCCCAGTTGGCCATTCGTTCTCATTATCAATGCTTATGGCAGATTACTATACCTCAAGATTGAGAGGTATTAAATCAAGTAATCTCCAGCGTGGCATTCGGCGAGGTGTGGCTAGGTGTAATATCCAATACATGGCATTGTATACTCTTCTCTATGGTGGAGATCTGCACATCTCGTCCATCAATTATTATTATTAATATTATTATTAACTACAACTATTAGACTTGTTATGAAAAATTAGTAGAATGGTTCTGGTTGTAGTCTGAAAAATATTGTAAGGAGTGAGAACATGCAAGCTGTGTCTTATACTCCGGCTTCACTGGCCGAACTGCGCAAGTTCGAGCAAATTGGTGAACTGAACTTTTAAATAACCTCAGTTTGCATACAATTTTCACATATTCAACTGAGGATAAAGCAGAACTCAGCTCGTCCAACTGAACTCGAACTGAAATTAAATGTAAAAGCTCGTTAAAAACAGAGTAATCAACTGGAATAGTGGAATATCATTCCAGTGATCTTTTGCATTTCTGATATCTGGTGAAAAAGCGACAACAATTTCAAGCACGAACTGAACATGAACTGGATTTGAGCCGGTGAAGCAACTTATGTGGATTGAACTGAATATTATTGAACTGAGGTCGGTGAAACCGGGGCATAATAAATTGTGTTCTATAATTTTATCTTTTTAAGACGATAGAGCAAAAATATAATACTTAAGACAAATATTCTCGAACCATTTATTGCGGACTATAACAGGCTTAAAACTAGAATTTTTACACCTCAATTTGCCATTTAATTTTTTGTAATAAAACATCGTCACTTTTGCCACCGCAGAATTTTATGATCACCATGATCTTTGTGTACAGAGTAAGCACGTTTAGTTTCTCGCTCTCTGTATCACAAATTTTATGAAGTCCAAAAAACCAATATTTTGTAATGTTCTATGGTAACCTCCACCCAGAAGCACTTCACTGCATCAACAATCCCTTCTTTTATTTACATTCAGGAGGAGTTGTTAGCAAATATAAAATTCAAGGCTGAATTACAAATATCTCTGCCCACAACGTTTCAACTGCTCAATGGACAAAATTTGCTGCAGGTCTTTACAGCATACCCGTATGGTCCTACAAAAAAGCGTCCTACACTATGCACTCTTGGACTCCACGAATATGTTTTACCTCAATATCTGCCGTATTACAACCACAGCCTATATCGCTCCATTTCGATCACACTACAGTCTACGAATTGTAACAGTATTGCCGACATCCAAGAGTTCATACGCACGGTCCATCGTCTTTTTCTCCAGTGGCCCAGCTGACTTATCCTTCCTCTATATTTCGAGCTAAGTTTACTACTAGATATTGCTTCGGTAGTACCAAGATTGAATTCTGACTTTAGGCTTACAAGAAAAAAATCTATAATAAAAGCTCTTTTCATCTTCAATACTAAATCAATAATAATATTACTACGCGTTCTTTTGAGTCACATCACATGCTCCTCCTGATATTTTCTGTTACCATCTTCTGTCTTCTAAGGTGTTGGCCACAAACTGTTCTTGACGATGCTTATTCAACATTAGCGACCATATGAGTTTAACGATATTTGAACATTATCAAAATCTTGCAGTTTTAAAGGGAAGATTCAGCTGCTGGAACTACCTGTATTTCGAGAATTGCATCTCTATATGCTTTGATATCGAAAAATCAATACACACTTGGCAACAATACCAAAAATCAATGTCGGATTCAACAACAACCAATTTTTTTTCCTTTAGCATTCGTTGAAAAGCTCATCGAACTCAAATATAGTATTCATACCAATATTGCCACAATTCTAAAGACTGTTTTTGGAAAGGCAAAATACAATACTAACAGTAAGAAAAGCATACTTGCCATTCTGACAGGAGCCCTGATTTGGGTAACAAATTTTGTCATACAACTCTAGTATACTAGAAAGGAGTCCATTCATTCATAAGATATCCTATGGTATTGTATTAGTAGCTCGAGAGTTATGTATAATAATTGCTAGAAGTGGTTTCGAAATTTTAATTTAGCCGATAGATAGATAGAAACATACAAATATCTAATATATATTTGAAAAACCATCCTTACCACATTTCGTAGTCATGACTAAGAAAATATTACAAAAATATATCCTCTTTTACTTCATAATACCGAAAACCATTTGAAATTTATTTACAAAGAAAGTAAAATATGAATTTGGACAACACACATGAATTGCTAGAGGACAATAGCGTCGCAGTGAAAAGCAATTTGCATCTCTTAGCATACACAGACTGCAGAAATGAACCTTTTCTTGCACTGTGCTGTGGTGTACGAAAACGAGAATGAATTGTTTACAACATAACATTGCACAAAGCACAATACCTTCTTGCAATAGAGGAAATCAGCATTTAAGCCCATGATTAACTGTGCAGAAGGTTTTGTTGTTTGTTAGTTAGGTTGGTATTATTCGTTTGGGGGTTTTTTAATACAATGTAAAATGATTACGTTCTGTTGATAGTTGTTTTTTTATAAAATTATAGAAAGTACGAAGAAAATCTGCGAACTTTGATTATTTAAAATGAAGTTGTTACTATGCGATGATATAAAGCAATGTTATGAACAAAAGGTGTAAACTAAACTGGAAAATTCTTAAAGGTCCTTCATCTTTTTAGCACTTCTAATCCTTATCGAATTATTTTGTTTTAAAAGCATTATTAAAATTTAACTGGTGAAGGTCCTGCCCGCTTTAATTTTATTGAACCTTAGTATTTTTATAGTCCCATAGTCCTGTTGTAATCGGCGATTTGCCCAAGCCATTTTTATAGCCTGAGCTGCATCTTTTGGTTGGTTAACTGCTCCTTTATGACAATACCTATAAATTTAATATTCAATATTCAAAGGCTTTTTAATATTTGAAAATAATTCAGAATTAAACCGAACTGAGAATTGGAAGGCATGAAAAGGCATGCATAAAAGACAGACAGGTCATAAATGAGTTCAACAGGAATCAGGACTAAGAATAAATTGTACAAAAAACACTATTAACACAAGAAACACTAATCCACTAATAAGAGGGAGATAATACGATAGAAGATGTGGGTTGAGGGAAATTATTTTAAATGGCATTACAAAAGAAAGAGGTGTATTCAAAATGTGGACATTATAGCAAAAGTACGTAGAAACAAAAAAAATTAATTATGTCCAACTCCTGGCTAAACCTGAATTAGTCTACGGGAGTGATACCGGGCTCCTTAACAAGTTTTCATCAACAAATCATTACGTACTATAACTTAAATATTTTTGATCTAGAGAATTACAAACCCAAAATTGTAGACCTTAACAAAGAGACAGGGAAGAATAAATGTACGTGAAGATGTTTCACACTACGAAAACAGAATAGTATTTCAACAAAAAACCTTTGAATGTATGCCGCAAAGATATAGAGGTGCTAGTAGAACTAAAACCATCTGCTGAATATTATGACAAAACCTGGACCAAAACCAAAAAAATTGATCGAATCAGAGTCTGTTGAAGAAGCGTTTTGAAAAGCCTATGCTCCTAAGAGAGGGTGTAGAAGGATAATAATAATACTTCGTATCACTGGTTTTATAAGGTTTTTTGCACTTTTTCCTGAAAAGTAAGTTTACATTTTAAAATTGAACATATCTCTCAGCTTGTGCTCTCAAGCAGTTATAGCAAATATTAATACCAGTCACAATAAAAGAGATAACGAGGTGTGGGAGTTCAGAGACTTCTTCAAAGAGAACATAATCCTAACACAGGCAGAAGCAGACAACCGATGTTCATTTAAGCCAGAAAAAGATGAGCTAGAGTCTATGCTATAAAGATACTCAAAAATCATAAGGTTATAGGTCCATACCAGCTGGTATCTTAAAAATAGTGTGGAGAAGCTATGCCATGCCTTGTATAGACTCATTTGCAAAGTATGGAGAAGCAGAAAGATGCCGGAAGAATGGCTAAAATTGTCCAAGTCCACAAAAAAGTTAAATTTATGAATTGCAAAATCTACAGACCAATCAAGTTGTTGAACCCAGCTTACCAAGTTAAGTAGACTGAAGCCAGATATAGAAGATACAGCAGGATTTAGAAAGAACAGATCGACAGCAGACTACATTTGCATAATGAGACAACACTTGAAAAATGCTAGAAAGAAAGCAGAGCATAAATCTTTTTTTTATAGATTACAGAAATGATTATGACCTGTCTTATAAAAGAGGGCTGCAGAGCAACATGAGAGAAATAGGTTTTGCGAAAAAGTTAATAGAACTTCGCAAAATGACGACACAAGTGAAATTCGAGGTTTCAATTCAATGGATCACGTCTGAGACAAGGAGATGCGATTTCATCAATGATTTCTATAATACCCCGGCTTCACCGGTCGAACTGCGCAAGTGCGAGCAAATTGGCTAACTGAACTTTAAAATAACCTCAGTTCGCATACAATTTCCACATATTAAACAGGATAAAAGAAACCTCAGTTCGCCCAACTGGACTCGAACTGAAGTTGAACGCAAAAGCCCGCTCAAAAGAGAGTAATCAGCTGGGATAGTGGATTACCATTTCAGTAGGATTTTGCATTTCTGACTTCTGGCGAAAAAGCAACAACAATGTCAAGCACGAACTGGACATGAACTGGACTTTAGCCGGTGAAGCCACTTATGTGGATTGAACTGAACATTATTGAACTGAGGTCGGTAAAACCGGGGCATAATAACATTGCTTTGGAACCAATAATGAGAAAAGCAGAACTTAATGTTGCAAATAGCATATTCACAAGAAACATTTAAATACTAGTCTTCGCAGATGACATCGTCAAAATTGGACGCTAAGTGCAAGACGTAAAGGAAACGTTTTCAAGAATTGCAGCCAAATTGCATTAGGACCAAGCATCAGCTTTGACGATAATAGAATGGAAATTGCCGAAAAGTTAGTATATTTAGTGGCAATGATTATTGCAGATAATAAGTTTCTAAAAAGCCTGCCAGAAATCCATTAATCCGGCCTATTCTATATGCTATGGGTCGAACGCTTGGACATTGACCAAACTAACAAAATATCAGCTCGGAAAAAATATATTAATTTGAGCAGCTACTATGGCTGGGACACGTTGTACGAGCTTCTAAAGATAGAATGCTAGACCGGCTTTTCAATGGTAGACCTTCAGGAAAAGAAGCTTTGTATGACCAAGAAAATGGTGGATCAAAGACGTGCTAGAAGATTCAAAACTTCATATAACAAACTGGAGAGAACTGACAAGAGGTAGAGACGACTAGAAAAAGAGGCTTCGAGAGGCCCGAGACCGACTGTAGTTCCTTTTAAAAAGAAGAATGCTTACCCTGATAAAGAACGACATCTGCAGATCGATCGTACCCTCAAAGGCCCCCTCTAATTCTAAAAAACCATTAAAACTGGATTGCTCAAAACGAAGATGTTGAAGAAATATGTCACAAAAGAGGGGTAGCCTCGGCTTAGCGCTTAAGGCACCCGGCAACCAACCCAAAAGTCCGGGGTTTGATTCCAGTCAAGGAAGGAAATGCTCTTCCTCGATCAACGAAGTCAGCTAAATTTCAATCGGTGCAGTATTGAATTGGAGCCATTGGTAAAAATTTGTATTTTTTCGTTGGTCAGTCTTCTCTCTACTATCTTTCCGGCTAGATTTTGGTCTCCGACATTTTCTCCAACGATAAGTACAACCGTCGACAATACAAAGGAGTTTACCTCTGCGCTACCCTTTTTCATACAACATGAAAATTTACAAGCCTCTGAAAGACATATGCTAAGTTTTCAATCATTGACCCAAAGCCTTCCTCCTTTCTTCTTTAGTGAGGTATTGTGTCCAAAATTACCCTCTGCCCTTCCTATCCTCCACAAATGGTAATTCAGGGCCAGTGTCCGGTAACAAAGCCAACAAGTGTTCTAACATCATTTTTACTGCGCCTCAACATTCCCTTAGCCGCGTTAAAAGGCGGTGCCGGAAGGAACCGCTTAGAGTCTAGGCGAAGACCTCCAAGTCCGATCGACAAGGGCCCGCTTTACCAAACTATTGGGTGCACCAATAGCCAGTTTTGATTCAATTCAATACTTCTATAATTTAATATATAGATAAAATAGCACATTCACAGATTACCAATTAAATATATGGTACATATTCCGTGGTGCTTCCATCCATTAAAAGGGTTCCTTACAGCAGGGAGCGCGGAAAGCCTGGGGATCGAAGGAAAAAGGCACACGCACTTTCGCTTTGGGTGGGGAAACCCACACCCAAAATATTTCATTTAGACCTAATAACCCAGAGTGTTGGAGGGACGTCTCGGTCGCTGGCAGCGAAGGAAAGTGGTCGAAGGGCCGCACACTAGCAAGGCATACTAAAACTAAATACATACTATTTTAGAGCTATTAAGAAATCATAACTGTATAGCCTAAGCCTTTTAAACCCCACCCGACTAAAACGGGCATTGCCTCATGCAGCGTGTGGGCTCCATGTGGCAAACGAGGGGCATGCCGAAAGAGGGCTTTCCCATTAGTTTTCTCACCAGCAAAAAAGCACCAGCAGCGATACTGAAGTGAGGTATGCCTTATCAATTTCTCATAAGGGCCCTATGAGACAACCTCATTACAAATGAAATGGGACAATCCCAACATCTGCTTTACTTTTTAAAAAGCTTAAAGTAATACCCCTAAACTTTAGTTTTACTCATGCAAAGCTTTAGTTTTAGTTGTTGCATTGCTTCATATTTCAGGCAATTATATTCGTGACCACATCCAATAGGCCGGTTCTGGTACTCAGTTAGGGGACCGCATTGGTAAAACGACACTTGTAAAAATATAAAGCTTTTGACACCGGCGTAGTTACTACTACTACTCACATCTACGACGAAATTGTCAAATTTTTCTACTAGGGATCGGGTAGCAATGACTTTTCCTCAAGGAGGCCAAATAGAGGATTCCTTAAGGTGAAACCCCAATGTAGGCTTGGCTTGCTTGAACTTGGTGAGCTTTTCAGGTACCACGTGCCAAAGCAAAACAAGCCCAACATGCCAAAGTAAAACAAACCCAAATACACGCTTTGCTCTAGTTACTTGACAGTTTGCTTTTCATGAGCACAGGACATAGAAATAGTACCCGAAAGAGGTAAGAGGTATGAATTTTGCGAAATTTTTCCTTTGGAATGGACATTATTGTTTCACAAAAAGAACAAAGGATCGTATGGAAATTGTATCTGAAAAAAAAGGAGAATGAAAATTTGAAATATTGTGTAGAGTGCTAAAGAAGCACATATGGTTTATGGCATTAACTGTTCAGACATTTACGAGAAATTTGAAATGGGATATAGAAATAGTTTTTGAACTCTTAAATATTTATAATTAATGTTATTCGCAAAAAACTAATTTCTTTATGAAATAAATTTTCTCAAACCTCTACATACATTTATATCTCTAAACAAAATAAATATTAAACGCGAAAGCATACAAAGCGTCAAAAAATTGAACATTGCTCATTTCGAGCTTTGCTCTGCTCTGCTTTGGCTTTGCTTTGGCTTTGCCGCTTTGTCATTTGGTTTTGTCTCATAACAAAGCACTGGTTTATTTGATATGTCAAAGCAAAGCAAAGCACTATAGCAAGCCAAGCCTACATTGGGGTTTCACCTTTACGACGAGGCGCAAATGCGGCAAGGCGTTAGATACCCTGCGTGGGCCTTATAGAGCAATGGACACGGGGTTCACATGAGGCAGCCTCTTAGGGGCCATATCTACATTCTTCTTCTTCTTTAACGGCTCTACAACCGGGATCCGGTCCTGGCCTCTCGCAACTGTTCTCTCCACCGGTCCCCATTCTGAGCCGATGTCATCCAGTTTGGCATCCCTACGCTCTGAGCGTCCTGGTCTACGCCATCCTTCCAGCGGAGATTGGGCTTAGCTTTTTACATTTTAACGGCTATCCCCACCCACAATGATTATGTTCCGCCGTCCCTGCCTTACAGTCTCCTGTTGCGCAACTGCAGAAAATTTGCATTATGTGTATCTTTGTTCAATGATACTTTGAATTCGTTACTGAATTCGTCAAGGCGGTTTGAATTTCAATGGTGACGTTTGAGTGCCAAACCATGTTATTGACGACCGTGTTATCCAAAGGCCTCTGGAAATTTGGGATTATGCTAGCTACAGCGGAACTGTGTTGCCTGTAAACTCATTTATATCAAATATAATTTTTATGACGTTTGCCTTTATAATTGAGTAGAATTTTTTATTGATTATAATTTGTATAGGTAGTAACAAACCATGTTGCTGATATTTGTATAGTCTCCTGTTTACATTCTTTTCAAACATTGAAGGAAAACTTTATAACGTAAAAACAAAATATATCAAAATTTTCCCTATGAATGCCAAGCTTATTTTGAAATATTATCGATATGCATCCATGAACATCAAAAGAACATCCCTGTGTACCCTACAGCTTCAAAAACATCAATTTTTAACTACCACAAATCAAATTCCTTTTTATATAATAACTCATCCTTGATGTAAATCATTTCGGGGACGCAAAAAAAATCTTCTTTAAACTTTTACAAATCACCGGAACAAGAACACCTTTGTATTCTCGTGTTTCTGTATATTTATTTATATGTATGTCTCCAATTAATCTTCTTGTGAAATATTTACGTTTGTCGTTTCGTTAAAATATTTAAGAATTCAAAACTCATGTAGCAGCTCCTCCGCCATTCACGGCATACCATTTCAGGAATTACTCGTATATATTATATTTAAGTTGTTTTCTTTGGGAATTTTGTGGCTTGGGTGATTATTGTGTGTGGCACTTATATTCCATAAAAGCGAGCACGTAAAATGAACTACATTTCTGTGGCAGTTCATACTGTAACAGAATATAACTCACGAAATTGTAATGAGCAGTTCAATTTTTTGGACTTAAATCCTGGGTATATATGGGGGTGGCAGACTGTGCGAGGGTGGTATATTTACTTTAGCGCAGCATGGGTTCGTTGTAGTAGTCAATTAAAAAAAGCGATATTGTGTGGCTTTAGTTGATGTCGAGTTTTTGTATAAATTCGTGTAGAGAACAGTGCCATATAAAAATTGTGGTAAAGAAACTATTTTCTTTTTTGTTTTTTTTTTTGGATATCAAAAGGTAGAAGATGGTTTAGTTGTTGTGTCTTCATTTGAATTGTTTTATTACAGCATCAAAAAACATAAGTCAATCATTAACTGCAATTTTCGCAGCTAATTCCATAGTATTTCGCCCTCATTACACAATTTTTTCCTATCATTTATTTCGACCATCAGTTTTGTTATATTTTTTTGGGCAAAAGCAAAAATTCTTTTGACTGACAGAAAATTAATTTCCCCTGTTTTTTTTTGGAAAAATACACGCTCAGTTTTAAATCATATTAAATCGCATATTTCATATTATACTTTAAAAGTGACAGACAATTTCCCTCAGATCTCATGGATAAAATTCCAAACGCTCTTGTAATCCCTCATCCTTGTTCATTTCCTAATGTACAAGAGTATAAAAGCCTTGAGTTATTTTTTATTTGCTTCCGACATTCAACCGAGCACACATTTAGACACTGAAGATAGTATTCGGGAAATGAAAAAAAAATGTACGGGGAAAATTTTTCTACCCTTATTGTGGAAATTAATTAATTTTCATGGCTTCCTTATTTTTAGAATTAAAGAAAAGAAAGAAAGAAAAAAATTTGTTTGCAGTACAGAAAAAAAAACATATAATATGGGTTTGAAAATTTCGCACGAGCAAAAGTGTATTTTCTTTTAATAAAGTGAAATAAAATAAAATTTAATAACGAAGAAAATGCCATGGAAAATCACTTCCACTATCATGAAACGAACCAGGGGAGAAAAAACTTTTTTGGTTTCATATATATTTTTTTCTTCGTTCTCTTTTCGATTTTTCAGCATTTTCCATGCTCACCTGCACTTCGGCACCTCTATGCTGCTGCCCTTGTACGTCATCTTTCACTCCATATTGAAATGAAAAAAAAAACGTGCACAGAAGAAATGAATTCTTCTCTCCTCTTGGTACTTGGTTGCCTTTTGATTTTCTTCAAGGGTTTGTATTTTTTTCCCTTATTTTTTTATATAGTCCTTCACCCTTTCCAGCGATATGTAAAATTGCCAATAAAATTGTACATATTGGGACATAGCCAGAGAGTGCTCAGCCGTCTCACCAAAGGGATGAATAACGGTGGTGTAAGGTAGTATAATGCCCGGGGGGTGATGTGTAGTAATAGGTAGGTACGATGGCAGCGAGGAGGACGGCGCGCAAACTGTAGATATCCTCGTCATTGAAGGCATTGAAAAGCTCCTTTCTATTCAATGGAAATATATTTTTTTTCTCTTTTTCAATATGCATAACTTTCTCCATATTTTTTTTTCTGTATGTATGTATGTATGTCTAGAATGGTTTTTTACCTTGCTCCCGCGGTTGCTCCCTTTTTGCCTACCACCACATTCTGTATAGAGGGGGTGGAACTTTTGACGGGTATCGAACGAACATTAATATGGGTTTTTGAACAACCCGGAATTTTGCCGTCGTCGTATCTATCAATTCAGTTACCGGATTTAGGTGTCGTAATGAACGATGATAAGGTGACAACCATGTTAATATGTTGCGAAAGTATTCTCGGAAAATCGATGTGAAAAAAAGTATATCAATACATACGTATATATAAATGTTTAAAAGAAAAAGGAAATAAAATAAAAGAAAGAAAAAAGAAATAAAAATAATAAAAAAAATATAATTTCCATCATATATATAAAATAAAAGAATTTTTTTTTCGTTTTTTTTTAGTGTAATATAATTGAATAAAAAGTGCTTTTTCAATTTTGTTTCTTTCAGCGTTCCTTTCATGTTTATAAAAGGAAAATAAAATAAAGAAGTGGAGTTCAGTGATATTTTTGTTGGTTTTGTTTTTATTTGAAAATATATTGAGAAAGGAAAGAAGAAAAATTAATGTGAGAAATTTTTTTTGAAAATAATTACCAATGAACACCATACCAGAAGGATAAAAAACCAATTCAACCAACGATATTGGTAACGACAGGAATTTAATCAAAATGCTGTTTAGGTAAGTGAAATTATTTTTTGTTTTTTTAATATTCAATATTGATAATCAAAATTTCATATTGTACTAAAATATTGACAGATGTAAGTGTTTTAAAATAAATTAAAGAAGAAAGTGAACAAGAAATGTTATCTGGATAGACCTAGTATTCCAACCATTCGACCAAAATTATTTCATGTATTTTTGCCTCTAATTTTTCTTTAAGCACATGGCTTTAAGCCATCCCGCGCATCCGAGTCAGCCGTCCACACAATGGACGGAGTTTACTTCAGCACTTGCGCAGTGAATAGGTGGCTCAAAGAACTTGACACAATAAATCAGCTATACTACATGTGATCCTAAAGAAATGTTTCTCACCTTTGACTACACCTCTGCGCAAACTTTTTCACTGCCATATTTCTCCGGAGTTTATCCAGACACTTGTAAACGAGCTTATGTTCAATCTATTTTTAAAAATGGTGAAAGTAACAATTTTTGGAACTACCGCAGTACAGAAATTATACTCCTTTATTCTCCAAAATCATTGAGGAAATAATCAATAAAAAGCTTATGGAATATCTTGAATGTAATCAATTTATTAGAAGACACAAGTACGGCTTTAGACAAAACACATTTGCTGGCGATTCTTCTTGTTTGTTAAACAGAACACCTCAACCATAGTATTCATCGTTTTGGTGAGTCTGGTCTAGCTGCTCTACATTCGTCTAAGGATTTTGAAAGACTATGGAATCCAGTTCTGAAGACTAAACTCTAAGCTATCGGTACCAAGTTATCGATCGACGTCTTCGCACCTTATCTATCGGTGATCTTCTGTGATTGGTAGCCTAGGGCAGTGGTTGATAAACGGGGCTTGCGAACCACGGGGATATAGGTGAAATTTTCGTTCCCTCTCGGGACTCAGACTACGTGCACTTGCTGAAAGAGTATGAACGAAAGGAGATAGACGAAAGAAAAAAGCAGGCATAACATTGCAACCAGACGGCCACTGTCACTGTCAGCTTTGACCGCCCAGACCTCTAATCTATCCTTCAAATCAACTTTACTATTATACATTTTCCAATGACTTGAACGACATGACAGACCTTTAGTACAACCACTCATTGAGTTGGATTTTTTCATTTAAAAAAAGTTTACAAGAAGAGTGTGGATGATCGAGTTGGAAGGGGTCGACCTTGGCGAAGGTACCTCAATCAAATTGACGACGTTTTAAGCAATGACATAAAATTACTTATTTCTTGTATTCGCTCTTTACACTAATTCCCTTTGTTTCTGCCATCGCCTATAAGCATAATTATCGAGGTAGTCATCTTCTTTTCGATCATTGAACACAGTCCATCTCTCTACTATCTTTGCGACTATAGCTTGCTGTCTGTCATTGCACTCTATAATAGAACCGTCAAAAGTACTCCTATGAGCGCTAGTCTTTCACATAAATAATGCTAAATTCTATCAGCCGCTCTTTTCCTGATCTGCATTTATAATTCGCTATCAGTCTCCTTAAACCCACTCTACTGCTTTTTGAGTTATTTTATGGCGTCGATTATGTATGGCTATACATGATCTTCATGATCGTCAGCTTGTGTCCAATTCAGTCATCAGAAGGTAATGATGCTATTCACTGCAAAAAGGAGGCCAAAAGATAATATTTCAACGAAACGGAAGAAATATAATTAGAGTCAAGGATGACTGCACACCCCAGGAAGGAATATATGTATAAGGAACGAACTAAGATGAATCTATGAGAAATTTGAACAAGAGGGCTCCTAGCTCGCCAAGCAATTGTCATGACAAAAAAACAATATAATTTCAAACTAGCAAAAAACTCGCTTGCGTTACAACGCTTTTAAATAAAAAGGGTTTATGTGTGCACTGTCCGCGGTAGGATTTTTTTACAGGGTTTTTTTTATTGAATTATATAGAGATGTTCTTCATATTAATTTGAAAACCTATTTCTACCGTTTTTACTGTTTCCATAATGGTTAGGGTAAGTTTAAGAAATTCCCTACATTTTAGGTTGTGGCAAACTACACGACAATAGAGGAAATGACTAGGATTCACTATGGTCAATGTTCTTCTATTTGGAGCCAAAATGTGAAGATTTTTCGATTTCCCAACTCTTGAACAACCTACATGCAGCTGAACGGGAAATGACACTTATTTGGCAAAATTCTTCCCCATAATGGCTCCGAAATTTAAAATTTATAAGTTTCGATCATAAATTATTTATTTGTTACATTAAAATGCCCCACATATCGATTTTCATTGGATTCTGAATACAATTGGCAAACTCATCGGCCATATTGGTGCGTCCATTTTGAATTTATAAGTCTTGATCATAAATTCGTTATTTGCTACCTTAAAAAACCCCAGATATCGATTTTCATGGAAATCGGAACACTATTGGCAAATTTGGGTGGCCATTTTGAATTTCGGTCATAATTCGGCAGCCGAAAATCAGGCTTCGAGGTGCATCATGGGAGACCCCCACGGACCTTCGTGCAAAATTTCGAAGCTCTGCGATTATTGGTGCGCGCGCTATAGCGCCCATATACACACATACACGCATACATACAGAAACTTTCTTTTAATAATATAAGATGAAAAACGTGAAGTATAAAATCATGGGGACCAATATTTCTCTGAGCTGTTAAACGTAGAAAATATCGCGGACTCACGAAGATAAGATTTATTTATTATACAACGTATTGTAGTGATGAGCAAGACTGCATATTTAGCAAGACCAAAACAAACCAAGAAAAAACAGGATAAGACAAGACTGCAAGATCAAGATAGCAAGACTTTTTGCTCACCACTAAATGCCAAAAGTCTTGCAGTGATGATATTAAATATCACCAAACTATAAATAAATTGGTAACAGATAATTCATAAACAAACATACAAATATTTCCGGTGGCGAACAAAAATCACTTAAGGACCGTTCGACGTTCAGAATAAGTGGATTTAAGTTTGAAAATCGACAGTTTCGATTTTTAACTTGAGCGGAACACTACCCTAATAAAACCCAGCGTGGGTTCTATAACTCCGGACAGAAATTTGGACTAATTGAAGAAATGTATTTTTGTAAAAAATTTATTTAAATGTCAAATTTTAATTGACAACTAGAGTTAGGAATACTAAAAGGGTAGATAACCAGTAAATATTAATGCAACGTGTTAGTTTATAGAAATAAATTTGCCCAATTTGATAATCCCCATCACCCCACTGTTATGAAAGACATAATATACACTAAATTCAAATACAAACACATGAAGATGGTGATTTCAAAGAAAAGACGAGCAGAAGTACATTACAAGCTCGAAACTAAACCTGTATCACATACAGTTTCCACACCTGCCAAAACTGTGAAAACTGCCACAAAACTTTAACAATATTTTTGGTGTTACAATAGTGCCTGCATTATTTCTTATCGTAATCAAATATTCCCATTATTAACATTATTACAAGTAAAACCGTCGTTTTCTTTAATCAATCCATTTATTAATAAAAGAAATTTTACTCTTCCCGCCACTTCACTAGTTTTTATGATTAAACTTTCTTTGATGATAGATCCTTTTTTATAGCTGAACCTTTTCAAGGAAATCGGTATTGTATGTCCATGTTTTCGTAGAATTGTTAGGCATGGAAAGGATCAATTTGTGTGTTACCCTTGTCAGTGTCAAATTGCTCAAATAATGATAAGACATCTGTCATATTAAAATTCACCAACGAAAAGTTTCTCATATATAAGTTTCTAAAGTATTTCAGTAGTAGTTTCTAGTACTACTATGCAGCTGATTATTGTTCTGCTCGGAAAAGTTGGCTGAAGTTGCAGAGTGGTTTCTGTGGAATGGAAAAAGCCTTTTGTTTCGGTAAAAAAATTATGTTAACACGATACTTAATTTACTACTACTACTTAATTTAGTAAGAGAGTTTAAAATACCATTTTGTAGTGCATATATTATTATCGCCAGGTGAGGAATTGTTTTGATGACCGTCCGACCCCTTATCTAGTGGATTTCGAAAAATGCAATATAAGCTCTATTATTCTTGCGCACCTATTCTATCGCTTACTACTAGACATTGCACCTAGGGCGGATCGGTACTCGCTTCTTTACTCATATGAGTATTTGGCTTTCGATTCTACTCATATCAGTACTCGATACTTTTGACCGAGTACTTTTACTCGTATGATTACTTATAGGGTAAAATCATGTAACGAATATAATTTGCATTCAAGTGAGAACTCAAGCTAATCTTAGACGTGAATATTTTCCATATAAACGCTTTATACATATGTATTTTTCTGCCTCAATTAAGTAGAGTTTAGTAAGGCCGTTTACATCCCAAACGCAAAGTGAAACCCAAATTGGAAAACTTTTATCGCATGGAAGTTTGTATATGTCCCTTTCTATTCACCAACTTGGAATCCACGATCGTGCAATACAGAGAAAAGCATACAAATTTCTGTGCTTTTTAACTGCTCCAATTTCCGTTTCCACTTTGCGTTTGCGATGTAAACGGGCCCTTATGGGTTTGAATTTATATCCCATGTAAGCTGCGTACCTATTTGTAATCTGTCCAACCCGGGAATCGAATAATTCTAAGGCAGGTCGCAGGCTTAAGACAACCATTCGTTGAAAGTTATCAGTAATGCCAAAGCAAGTAGTACAATAGGTTAAGAGAAAGGCCGCGGTATCTTTGGATCAAGTACCTCATCAAAGAAGAAGATTGATAAAGGAAGGAATGGCAAATTTGCTCCTTCTGGCTCCATATACCCGAAATAAAATGGTAAAAAAGTACTCATCGATTTTCAAGGAATCGGGTACTTTTGAACGAGTGAAAAGTTCTTATTGAGTAGCTTTCTTTCTATTATACTCATGAGTATTCACTCGAGTATTTTCCACTGATTCTGAACCCCTAATTGCATCATGTCGTGACCAACGATATGACGGACTGGTAGTATAAGAGGTGATTTTTGAGCTTGGCAGAGGGCGTGAGTAGAATTGCAGGAATAAGGTCGCCGTGTTCTTGTCTTATATGGGCTTGCGCCAACTCTCCCTTGAATGAAAGGGTAATGAAGGCTTGCAGAAAACCCTGTATTAATGGCCATTGATACTGTCTTGATTACTATTGTCTAGAATTATAAGCTGCTACAAGTAGACGGCTTTTACTATGTTTGTCTGCAAGACCCATGGCAGGTTATAATTTGCCTTCTTGTTATGTATACATCTTCTGCCATTTATCTACAGCTTTTAACTTTTGCGTGACTTCTTTTGGCGCTCCAACGTTACTCGATTTACTTACTGTTGCTGTTTTTACCATATAAGATTTGAGCCACTCCACTTACATGATTGGTATTTATTCTCAATGTAATTTTTTCGTTTCCTCAAACTCAAGAAACGTATTCAGTGAAGGTATTACAAACCGAAAATAGAAGAAACCCTGTCGTGAAAGATATTTCCTAGAAGGACCTCAAAGTTATAGAAACTGTAACATTTGTGAGAGGCCTCCGGGTTGCTCTAAGCTTTATCATATGTGTTTTAAGTATGATGGTAGCGTATCTTCAGAAATTAAGATATACATATTTTTGAAAAAACAAGTACTTTGATGTGCCTGAAGATCCGAACGTTCGAATGAACGATTTCGGAAAAAAAAATTAAATTTAGAATCGGACGTTTGGACGTTAAAAACGAAGTTAAATATTTATTTTTTGACAACGGAATGACACTGGAGGGGTCGAAAATTATCAACCCTAAATTATTAACCCTAAATAATCATCCCACCCCCCACCCACCCCCTAGATGTAATTTTTTCTGTAAAAATAGTTAGAGGCTTTAGAGCGAGCTGCAAATTGGTGTGTTTGTTAAGAGTGATCTTAGAAAAGTACACAAAAAATTTCAACCCCATAGGTGCCCCGGAAGGCACCCCCCACCCACCCCCTAGATGTAATTTTTTCTGTAAAAATAGTTAGAGTCTTTAGAGCGAGCTGCAAATTGGTGTGTTTGTTAAGAGTGATCTTAGAAAAGTACACAAAAAATTTCAACCCCATAGGTGCCCCGGAAGGCACCCCCCACCCACCCCCTAGATGTAATTTTTTCTGTAAAAATAGTTAGAGTCTTTAGAGCGAGCTGCAAATTGGTGTGTTTGTTAAGAGTGATCTTAGAAAAGTACACAAAAAATTTCAACCCCATAAGTGCCCCGGAAGCCACCCCCCACCCACCCCCTAGAAGTAATTTTTTCTGAAAAAATAGTTAGAGGCTTTAGAGCGAGCTGCAAATTGGTGTGTTTGTTAAGAGTGATCTTAGAAAAGTACACAAAAAATTTCAACCCCATAGGTGCCCCGGAAGGCACCCCCCACCCACCCCCTAGATGTAATTTTTTCTGTAAAAATAGTTAGAGTCTTTAGAGCGAGCTGCAAATTGGTGTGTTTGTTAAGAGTGATCTTAGAAAAGTACACAAAAAATTTCAACCCCATAAGTGCCCCGGAAGCCACCCCCCACCCACCCCCTAGAAGTAATTTTTTCTGAAAAAATAGTTAGAGGCTTTAGAGCGAGCTGCAAATTGGTGTGTTTGTTAAGAGTGATCTTAGAAAAGTACCCAAAAAATTTCAACCCCATAAGTGCCCCGGAAGGCACCCCCCACCCACCCCCTAGATGTAATTTTTTCTGTAAAAATAGTTCGAGTCTTTAGAGCGAGCTGCAAATTGGTGTGGTTGTTAAGAGTGATCTTAGAAAAGTACACAAAAAATTTCAACCCCATAAGTGCCCCGGAAGCCACCCCCCACCCACCCCCTAGAAGTAATTTTTTCTGAAAAAATAGTTAGAGGCTTTAGAGCGAGCTGCAAATTGGTGTGTTTGTTAAGAGTGATCTTAGAAAAGTACACAAAAAATTTCAACCCCATAAGTGCCCCGGAAGCCACCCCCCACCCACCCCCTAGATGTAATTTTTTCTGTAAAAATAGTTAGAGGCTTTAGAGCGAGCTGCAAATTGGTGTGTTTGTTAAGAGTGATCTTAGAAAAGTACACAAAAAATTTCAACCCCATAAGTGCCCCGGAAGCCACCCCCAACCAACCCCCAAGATGTAATTTTTTCTGTAAAAATAGTTAGAGGCTTTAGAGCGAGCTGCAAATTGGTGTGTTTGTTAACAGTGATCTTAGAAAAGTACACAAAAAATTTCAACCCCATAAGTGCCCCGGAAGGCACCCCCCACCCACCCCCTAGAAGTAATTTTTTCTGTAAAAATAGTTAGAGGCTTTAGAGCGAGCTGCAAATTGGTGTGTTTGTTAAGAGTGATCTTAGAAAAGTACACAAAAAATTTCAACCCCATAAGTGCCCCGGAAGCCACCCCCACCCACCCCCTAGATGTAATTTTTTCTGTAAAAATAGTTAGAGGCTTTAGAGCGAGCTGCAAATTGGTGTGTTTGTTAAGAGTGATCTTAGAAAAGTACACAAAAAATTTCAACCCCATAAGTGCCCCGGAAGCTACACCCACCCACCCCCACCCACCCCCGATGTAATTTTTTCTGTAAAAATAGTTAGAGGCTTTAGAGCGAGCTGCAAATTGGTGTGTTTGTTAAGAATGATCTTAGAAAAGTACACAAAAAATTTCAACCCCATAAGTGCCCCGGAAGGCACCCCCCACCCACCCCCTAGAAGTAATTTTTTCTGAAAAAATAGTTAGAGGCTTTAGAGCGAGCTGCAAATTGGTGTGTTTGTTAAGAGTGATCTTAGAAAAGTACACAAAAAATTTCAACCCCATAAGTGCCCCGGAAGCCACCCCCCACTCACCCCCTAGATGTAATTTTTTCTGTAAAAATAGTTAGAGGCTTTAGAGCGAGCTGCAAATTGGTGTGTTTGTTAAGAGTGATCTTAGAAAAGTACACAAAAAATTTCAACCCCATAAGTGCCCCGGAAGCTACACCCACCCACCCCCACCCACCCCCCGATGTAATTTTTTCTGTAAAAATAGTTAGAGGCTTTAGAGCGAGCTGCAAATTGGTGTGTTTGTTAAGAGTGATCTTAGAAAAGTACACAAAAAATGTCAACCCCATAAGTGCCCCGGAAGCCACCCCCACCCACCCCCCAGATGTAATTTTTTCTGTAAAAATAGTTAGAGGCTTTAGAGCGAGCTGCAAATTGGTGTGTTTGTTAAGAGTGATCTTAGAAAAGTACACAAAAAATTTCAACCCCATAAGTGCCCCGGAAGCCACCCCCCACCCACCCCCTAGATGTAATTTTTTCTGTAAAAATAGTTAGAGGCTTTAGAGCGAGCTGCAAATTGGTGTGTTTGTTAAGAATGATCTTAGAAAAGTACACAAAAAATTTCAACCCCATAAGTGCCCCGGAAGGCACCCCCCACCCACCCCCTAGAAGTAATTTTTTCTGAAAAAATAGTTAGAGGCTTTAGAGCGAGCTGCAAATTGGTGTGTTTGTTAACAGTGATCTTAGAAAAGTACACAAAAATTTCAACCCCATAAGTGCCCCGGAAGCCACCCCCCACTCACCCCCTAGATGTAATTTTTTCTGTAAAAATAGTTAGAGGCTTTAGAGCGAGCTGCAAATTTGTGTGTTTGTTAAGAGTGATCTTAGAAAAGTACACAAAAAATTTCAACCCCATAAGTGCCCCGGAAGGCACCCCCCACCCACCCCCTAGATGTAATTTTTTCTGTAAAAATAGTTAGAGGCTTTAGAGCGAGCTGCAAATTGGTGTGTTTGTTAAGAGTGATCTTATAAAAGTACACAAAAAATTTCAACCCCATAAGTGCCCCGGAAGGCACCCCCCACCCACCCCCTAGAAGTAATTTTTTCTGTAAAAATAGTTAGAGGCTTTAGAGCGAGCTGCAAATTGGTGTGTTTGTTAAGAGTGATCTTAGAAAAGTACACAAAAACTTTCAACCCCATAAGTGCCCCGGAAGGCACCCCCCACCCACCCCCTAGAAGTAATTTTTTCTGAAAAAATAGTTAGAGGCTTTAGAGCGAGCTGCAAATTGGTGTGTTTGTTAAGAGTGATCTTAGAAAAGTACACAAAAAATTTCAACCCCATAAGTGCCCCGGAAGCCACCCCCACCCACCCCCTAGATGTAATTTTTTCTGTAAAAATAGTTAGAGGCTTTAGAGCGAGCTGCAAATTGGTGTGTTTGTTAAGAGTGATCTTAGAAAAGTACACAAAAAATTTCAACCCCATAAGTGCCCCGGAAGCCACCCCCAACTCACCCCCTAGAAGTGATTATTTTTGCAACTATAGTTAGAGGCTTTAGAGCGAGCTGCAAATTTGTTTACTGGTTACCTCTAATTCATGTGCCTGAAGATCCGAACGTTCGAATGAACGATTTCGGAAAAAAAAATTAAATTTAGAATCGGACGTTTGGACGTTAAAAACGAAGTTGAATATTTATTTTTTGACAACGGAATGACACTGGAGGGGTGGAAAATTATCAACCCTAAATTATTAACCCTAAATAATCATCCCACCCCCCACCCACCCCCTAGATGTAATTTTTTCTGTAAAAATAGTTAGAGGCTTTAGAGCGAGCTGCAAATTGGTGTGTTTGTTAAGAATGATCTTAGAAAAGTACACAAAAAATTTCTACCCCATAAGTGCCCCGGAAGCCACCCCCCACCCACCCCCTAGATGTAATTTTTTCTGTAAAAATAGTTAGAGGCTTTAGAGCGAGCTGCAAATTGGTGTGTTTGTTAAGAGTGATCTTAGAAAAGTACACAAAAAATTTCAACCCCATAAGTGCCCCGGAAGCCACCCCCCACCCACCCCCTAGATGTAATTTTTTCTGTAAAAATAGTTAGAGGCTTTAGAGCGAGCTGCAAATTGGTGTGTTTGTTAAGAATGATCTTAGAAAAGTACACAAAAAATTTCAACCCCATAAGTGCCCCGGAAGCCACCCCCCACCCACCCCCTAGATGTAATTTTTTCTGTAAAAATAGTTAGAGGCTTTAGAGCGAGCTGCAAATTGGTGTGTTTGTTAAGAGTGATCTTAGAAAAGTACACAAAAAATTTCAACCCCATAAGTGCCCCGGAAGCCACCCCCCACCCACCCCCTAGATGTAATTTTTTCTGTAAAAATAGTTAGAGGCTTTAGAGCGAGCTGCAAATTGGTGTGTTTGTTAAGAATGATCTTAGAAAAGTACACAAAAAATTTCAACCCCATAAGTGCCCCGGAAGGCACCCCCCACCCACCCCCTAGAAGTAATTTTTTCTGAATAAATAGTTAGAGGCTTTAGAGCGAGCTGCAAATTGGTGTGTTTGTTAAGAGTGATCTTAGAAAAGTACACAAAAAATTTCAACCCCATAAGTGCCCCGGAAGCCACCCCCACCCACCCCCTAGATGTAATTTTTTCTGTAAAAATAGTTAGAGGCTTTAGAGCGAGCTGCAAATTGGTGTGTTTGTTAAGAGTGATCTTAGAAAAGTACACAAAAAATTTCAACCCCATAAGTGCCCCGGAAGCCACCCCCCACCCACCCCCTAGATGTAATTTTTTCTGTAAAAATAGTTAGAGGCTTTAGAGCGAGCTGCAAATTGGTGTGTTTGTTAAGAATGATCTTAGAAAAGTACACAAAAAATTTCAACCCCATAAGTGCCCCGGAAGCCACCCCCCACCCACCCCCTAGATGTAATTTTTTCTGTAAAAATAGTTAGAGGCTTTAGAGCGAGCTGCAAATTGGTGTGTTTGTTAAGAGTGATCTTAGAAAAGTACACAAAAAATTTCAACCCCATAAGTGCCCCGGAAGCCACCCCCCACCCACCCCCTAGATGTAATTTTTTCTGTAAAAATAGTTAGAGGCTTTAGAGCGAGCTGCAAATTGGTGTGTTTGTTAAGAATGATCTTAGAAAAGTACACAAAAAATTTCAACCCCATAAGTGCCCCGGAAGCCACCCCCCACCCACCCCCTAGATGTAATTTTTTCTGTAAAAATAGTTAGAGGCTTTAGAGCGAGCTGCAAATTGGTGTGTTTGTTAAGAGTGATCTTAGAAAAGTACACAAAAAATTTCAACCCCATAAGTGCCCCGGAAGCCACCCCCCACCCACCCCCTAGATGTAATTTTTTCTGTAAAAATAGTTAGAGGCTTTAGAGCGAGCTGCAAATTGGTGTGTTTGTTAAGAATGATCTTAGAAAAGTACACAAAAAATTTCAACCCCATAAGTGCCCCGGAAGGCACCCCCCACCCACCCCCTAGAAGTAATTTTTTCTGAATAAATAGTTAGAGGCTTTAGAGCGAGCTGCAAATTGGTGTGTTTGTTAAGAGTGATCTTAGAAAAGTACACAAAAAATTTCAACCCCATAAGTGCCCCGGAAGCCACCCCCACCCACCCCCTAGATGTAATTTTTTCTGTAAAAATAGTTAGAGGCTTTAGAGCGAGCTGCAAATTGGTGTGTTTGTTAAGAGTGATCTTAGAAAAGTACACAAAAAATTTCAACCCCATAAGTGCCCCGGAAGCCACCCCCCACCCACCCCCTAGATGTAATTTTTTCTGTAAAAATAGTTAGAGGCTTTAGAGCGAGCTGCAAATTGGTGTGTTTGTTAAGAGTGATCTTAGAAAAGTACACAAAAAATTTCAACCCCATAAGTGCCCCGGAAGCCACCCCCCACCCACCCCCTAGATGTAATTTTTTCTGTAAAAATAGTTAGAGGCTTTAGAGCGAGCTGCAAATTGGTGTGTTTGTTAAGAATGATCTTAGAAAAGTACACAAAAAATTTCAACCCCATAAGTGCCCCGGAAGCCACCCCCCACCCACCCCCTAGATGTAATTTTTTCTGTAAAAATAGTTAGAGGCTTTAGAGCGAGCTGCAAATTGGTGTGTTTGTTAAGAGTGATCTTAGAAAAGTACACAAAAAATTTCAACCCCATAAGTGCCCCGGAAGCCACCCCCACCCACCCCCTAGATGTAATTTTTTCTGTAAAAATAGTTAGAGGCTTTAGAGCGAGCTGCAAATTGGTGTGTTTGTTAAGAATGATCTTAGAAAAGTACACAAAAAATTTCAACCCCATAAGTGCCCCGGAAGCCACCCCCCACCCACCCCCTAGATGTAATTTTTTCTATAAAAATAGTTAGAGGCTTTAGAGCGAGCTGCAAATTGGTCTGTTTGTTAAGAGTGATCTTAGAAAAGTACACAAAAAATTTCAACCCCATAAGTGCCCCGGAAGCCACCCCGCACCCACCCCCTAGATGTAATTTTTTCTGTAAAAATAGTTAGAGGCTTTAGAGCGAGCTGCAAATTGGTGTGTTTGTTAAGAGTGATCTTAGAAAAGTACACAAAAAATTTCAACCCCATAAGTGCCCCGGAAGCCACCCCCCACCCACCCCCTAGATGTAATTTTTTCTGTAAAAATAGTTAGAGGCTTTAGAGCGAGCTGCAAATTGGTGTGTTTGTTAACAGTGATCTTAGAAAAGTACACAAAAAATTTCAACCCCATAAGTGCCCCGGAAGGCACCCCCCACCCACCCCCTAGATGTAATTTTTTCTGAAAAAATAGTTAGAGGCTTTAGAGCGAGCTGCAAATTGGTGTGTTTGTTAAGAGTGATCTTAGAAAAGTACACAAAAAATTTCAACCCCATAAGTGCCCCGGAAGGCACCCCCCACCCACCCCCTAGATGTAATTTTTTCTGTAAAAATAGTTAGAGGCTTTAGAGCGAGCTGCAAATTGGTGTGTTTGTTAAGAGTGATCTTAGAAAAGTACACAAAAAATTTCAACCCCATAAGTGCCCCGGAAGCCACCCCCCACCCACCCCCTAGATGTAATTTTTTCTGAAATAATAGTTAGAGGCTTTAGAGCGAGCTGCAAATTGGTGTGTTTGTTAACAGTGATCTTAGAAAAGTACACAAAAAATTTCAACCCCATAAGTGCCCCGGAAGGCACCCCCCACCCACCCCCTAGAAGTAATTTTTTCTGAAAAAATAGTTAGAGGCTTTAGAGCGAGCTGCAAATTGGTGTGTTTGTTAAGAGTGATCTTAGAAAAGTACACAAAAAATTTCAACCCCATAAGTGCCCCGGAGGCCACCCCCACCCACCCCCCCGATGTAATTTTTTCTGTAAAAATAGTTAGAGGCTTTAGAGCGAGCTGCAAATTGGTGTGTTTGTTAAGAGTGATCTTAGAAAAGTACACAAAAAATTTCAACCCCATAAGTGCCCCGGAAGCCACCCCCACCCACCCCCCCGAAGTAATTTTTTCTGTAAAAATAGTTAGAGGCTTTAGAGCGAGCTGCAAATTGGTGTGTTTGTTAAGAGTGATCTTAGAAAAGTACACAAAAAATTTCAACCCCATAAGTGCCCCGGAAGGCACCCCCACCCACCCCCTAGAAGTAATTTTTTCTGAAAAAATAGTTAGAGGCTTTAGAGCGAGCTGCAAATTGGTGTGTTTGTTAAGAGTGATCTTAGAAAAGTACACAAAAAATTTCAACCCCATAAGTGCCCCGGAAGCCACCCCCAACTCACCCCCTAGAAATGATTATTTTTGAAATTATAGTTAGAGGCTTTAGAGCGAGCTGCAAATTTATGTGCTTGTTAAGAGGGACCTTACTAAAATACACAAAAAATTGCAACTCCATAAGTGCCCCGGAAGCCACCCCCAACTCACCCCCTAGAAGTGATTATTTTTGCAACTATAGTTAGAGGCTTTAGAGCGAGCTGCAAATTTGTTTACTGGTTACTTCTAATTCACCCCCAACAAAAATGTTAAAATGTTCTTAAAAAAATATATTAAAACTTAAGTGTTTAGTTAATGAATGTTTTGAATAGGGATAAGGATTCGGTGGAAATGAGTACTTTTTACTCGTCCAAAAGTACTCCATTCCTTGAGAATCGATTCGATGAGTACTTGTTTTGAAATTTTTGCGAACTGCCTTAGCGTAAGGCGACAGAGACAAAAGCATACAAATTTCTGTGCGATAAAAGAGCCCAAACTTGCGTTTCCACTTTGCCAAAAGTGCTTTAAAGGGCCACACTCCTTAATTGAGGCAGAAAAATATACATTGTATGTGCAAAGCGTTTATATGGAAATTATTCACGATGGAGATAAACTTGCAGTTACCTTGAATTATAACTTGAATGCAAATTGTACGCGGTAGTCGATTCTACCCTTTAAGTACTAATATGAGTAGAATCGAAAGCCAAATGTTTTTATGAGAAAAGAATCGAGTACCTATTCCGAATCCCTAGTTGTGAATACAAAACAATTTGGCTCTCCTAAAAAAATTGAATAAATACATCATAAACATTTCTTTGAGACGAACACCACATGAAAAATGTGAGCTGTGTTCTTATCGTGGCGAACTAGCACTGATTTGGTCCTGAAAACGACCGTCGCTATATCACGTTATTTTCTAAAATTTGTTTGTGCTTATAATTTTTTTGATTTTATAAAATTTTTCTACTACACAATCAATAAAAATCATCGAACCAAAAAGAAAAGGGTTGCCTATAGTACGGTCAAGATTTATTTAGGCAAATCTAGATAAGAGTTCTTTGAGGTCTACAATTAGATTGATCAAAAAAGTTTTCACACACTTTCGTTCTACTACGGAATCGGAGTTTTCGATCTAATCAGATAGTGGGACCTGATAGTCGCATTAAAGTGAAAAAGTGGCCTCTATTATGCCTTATGCATTTTTTAG
Source organism: Thereva nobilitata (assembly GCA_963855945.1). Lineage (NCBI taxonomy): Eukaryota > Metazoa > Arthropoda > Insecta > Diptera > Therevidae > Thereva > Thereva nobilitata. Next base: position 38,434,517 of record OY979696.1, read on the forward strand.
ACAAACAGAAATTGGATTTCTTTTATTAAATAAGTAAAAAATGGTTATCACATTTCGTAAAGCTAACGGTAAATTTATATGTACATATCGTCAGTTAGGCATGTTCGTATATTAGTTAAAGTTAAATTCATAGACTAATAATTAAGATGAAAAAAACGATATTTTCAATGCTTATATTATTAAATATACACAGTACATATAAACCCTCTCGGTCGAATTTCCTTTTGCCAATAAATAATTGTTTCTAATAATTTAACCACCGAGATTTTGCAAAAATACCTTGCATTTTCGGATTCAGCAGATCAAAATCTATAGATATCATCTGGAAAACATTATGCCACCCCGCCATGTATGCAGAACCCCCCTCATCCATGGACACCGTACTTCGAGTCTTTCAAACGTGTGTGCTAAGAATCGCTTTTGACTGAGAGAGAACGCGCTATATCTATCTGCACCGTGCGCACCTATCAGTAATGACTAGAAAGAGCATTCTAAAACTACGACGCAATTTTCTTACGACCCTTTTCTTTTATGAATGGAATTCTGAATTGATGACCTACTTAGGCGGTTTTTTTGGGAAACAAATTGTGAGGGGTCCATATACGAAGTCTGCTTAGGGCGACAAATCCCCCGTCACGGCACCAACTCCCCGGCCTCTTACATTTTTTTTATTGTTGTATTTATACGTATAAATTTTTTCGTGACTTTTGTGTTTTCTTCAATATCATCTACCACAAATTGTCGAGGAATTACAAAACTTTTATATTTTAGGGATTTTGAAATTCAGGCCCAATTGGTAAAATGTGTGACCCACTTGATATCTCTAAGGTCCCTATCCACTATCAAGCACGAATGACATTCACGGCTGACTGACATGCATGCCGGATAGTGGATGGGCTTGCAGGATGCATGCATGACAAAAATCACTACCGATTCTTCCTTAAAAGTGAGGATTGACTGCATGCATGATAATGGATGGGAAAATATCCTAGTCTATCCACTATCAGTTTTGCGATTAGATATGAAAAAATGCAGTTTTTTTTATTTGTCCTTGGAAAAAAATGCTGGAACATTTTAGATTTTTACATGGTTTCTTATACAAAAGCGTAAATCACTTTGCGTCGTGTTTTTTGGAACGTATCTACGACGAAAAGCGGGTCTTGGTGTATTTAACTTGCAACATTTTTTTAGAAACTAAACAAAATTTACGTATCCAAAATGTATGCGGAGGAGATTGCGGGCGAATGCTAGTTTTTAGAAAATATTTAGTTCGTTCTAAACCATAATAAATTGATAATTAATTCCAAAAATTATCTCGTTCTTAACAATACCAAAAAAAATTAAAATAATACATATTCTTCAACAGGGAGTAATCAAAAGGATGGCATCCGTGGAATTGATTATTTTTAAACGTATTATTTTTTAGATTTTTCTTAGATTTAAATTTTTCTGCCTTGATTAGTTATTACTTTATCCAGTTATTGTTTTCAGTTAATTTATTTTATTATAGTCAGCATTGAGCTGGTGACTTTTATAATACTACTTTTGTTCTTTTCATTGCTGTTTTAAAATCTGAATAAATTCATTCCTGTTCAAGTATATTTTAACGCCACCCCCAACTCACCGCCCAGAAGTGATTATTTTTGAATAATCCAACTCACCCCATAGAAGAGATTATTTTTGAAAAAATAGTTAGAGGCTTTGGAGCGAGCTGCAAATTGGTGTGCTTGTTAAGAGTGACCTTAGAAAATTACGCAAAAAATTTCATCCCAACGCAAGAAATGATTGTTTTTGAAATTTTATTTAGAGGCTTTAGAGTTTCTAAAAAAATATATTACAACTGAAATGCCTAAATAGTTAATGGCACGACATAAAATAAATGAAGAAACTGTGGAACCCAAAAATTCGCAATTTGGCGCCAGTAAAAAATAGAATAAATACATCACACATCACACACAGTTGTACTGTTTTTTTCTTAATTTTGGATTGAGACGAACACAGAACATTAAGACTCTCATTATTCTCTAAAATTTGATTTTGCTTATAATTTTTTTGTTTCTATAAAATTTGTCTATTACACAGAATTAATAGATAGATAGAAAGCACATTCCTCCCTATACACGTATGTGTTGTAAATTACGACACAATTTTCATACGACCCTTTTCTTTTATGAGGTTTTTTTCATCGGAATTCTGAATTGATGACTCATTGATGATTTAGGCGCATTTTTTGAGAAAAAATTTTTGAGGGCGCCATAGACGAAGTCTGCGCAGGCCGACAAATCCCCGTCACGGCACCAGATGCCCGTCCGGGACTTGGCTATTGCACATTTTTGTATTGTTGTAAATACGTATAAATTTTTTCATGACTTTTGTGTTTTTTATTTACTGCTTTCATTAATATTATCTACCACTAATGTTCGACCGTGTATGGGGCCTTAGAATGTTAAATTTATGTGCCTGAAGTTCCGAACGTTCAAATGAACGATTTCGGAAAAAAAAAATTTATTTTAGAATCGGACGTTTGGACGTTAAAAAATAAGTAAATTATTATATTTTGATAACAGACAGACAGTGGAGGTTTCGAAAATTATCAACCCTAAATTATTAACCCCCAATTATAAACCTACCCCTAACTCACCCCCTAAATATGATTATTTGTGAAAATATAGTTAGAGGCTTTAGAACCCGCTGAAAATTTAATCATAGGTTAAGAGTGGTGTTAGGAGAAAACAGTAAAAATTTCAAGTCCGTAACATCCCCGGAAGCCACCCCTAACTCACCCCCTAAATATGATTATTTGTGAAAATATAGTTAGAGGCTTTAGAACCCGCTGAAAATTTAATCATAGGTTAAGAGTGGTGTTAGGAGAAAACAGTAAAAATTTCAAGTCCGTAACATCCCCGGAAGCCACCCCTAACTCACCCCCTAAATATGATTATTTGTGAAAATATAGTTAGAGGCTTTAGAACCCGCTGAAAATTTAATCATAGGTTAAGAGTGGTGTTAGGAGAAAACAGTAAAAATTTCAAGTCCGTAACATCCCCGGAAGCCACCCCTAACTCACCCCCTAAATATGATTATTTGTGAAAATATAGTTAGAGGCTTTAGAACCCGCTGAAAATTTAATCATAGGTTAAGAGTGGTGTTAGGAGAAAACAGTAAAAATTTCAAGTCCGTAACATCCCCGGAAGCCACCCCTAACTCACCCCCTAAATGTGATTATTTTTGAAAATATAGTTACAGGCTTTAGAACCCGCTGCAAATTTAATCATTGGTTAAGGGTGGTGTTAGGAGAAAACAGTATAAATTTCAAGTCCGTAACATCCCCGGAAGCCACCCCTAACTCACCCCCTAAATGTGATTATTTTTGAAAATATAGTTACAGGCTTTAGAACCCGCTGCAAATTTAATCATAGGTTAAGGGTGGTGTTAGGAGAAAACAGTAAAAATTTCAAGTCCGTAACATCCCCGGAAGCCACCCCTAACTCACCCCCTAAATATGATTATTTGTGAAAATATAGTTAGAGGCTTTAGAACCCGCTGAAAATTTAATCATAGGTTAAGAGTGGTGTTAGGAGAAAACAGTAAAAATTTCAAGTCCGTAACATCCCCGGAAGCCACCCCTAACTCACCCCCTAAATGTGATTATTTTTGAAAATATAGTTACAGGCTTTAGAACCCGCTGCAAATTTAATCATAGGTTAAGGGTGGTGTTAGGAGAAAACAGTAAAAATTTCAAGTCCGTAACATCCCCGGAAGCCACCCCTAACTCACCCCCTAAATATGATTATTTGTGAAAATATAGTTAGAGGCTTTAGAACCCGCTGAAAATTTAATCATAGGTTAAGAGTGGTGTTAGGAGAAAACAGTAAAAATTTCAAGTCCGTAACATCCCCGGAAGCCACCCCTAACTCACCCCCTAAATGTGATTATTTTTGAAAATATAGTTACAGGCTTTAGAACCCGCTGCAAATTTAATCATTGGTTAAGGGTGGTGTTAGGAGAAAACAGTAAAAATTTCAAGTCCGTAACATCCCCGGAAGCCACCCCTAACTCACCCCCTAAATATGATTATTTGTGAAAATATAGTTAGAGGCTTTAGAACCCGCTGAAAATTTAATCATAGGTTAAGAGTGGTGTTAGGAGAAAACAGTAAAAATTTCAAGTCCGTAACATCCCCGGAAGCCACCCCTAACTCACCCCCTAAATGTGATTATTTTTGAAAATATAGTTACAGGCTTTAGAACCCGCTGCAAATTTAATCATTGGTTAAGGGTGGTGTTAGGAGAAAACAGTAAAAATTTCAAGTCCGTAACATCCCCGGAAGCCACCCCTAACTCACCCCCTAAATATGATTATTTGTGAAAATATAGTTAGAGGCTTTAGAACCCGTTGAAAATTTAATCATAGGTTAAGAGTGGTGTTAGGAGAAAACAGTAAAAATTTCAAGTCCGTAACATCCCCGGAAGCCACCCCTAACTCACCCCCTAAATATGATTATTTGTGAAAATATAGTTAGAGGCTTTAGAACCCGCTGAAAATTTAATCATAGGTTAAGGGTGGTGTTAGGAGAAAACAGTAAAAATTTCAAGTCCGTAACATCCCCGGAAGCCACCCCTAACTCACCCCCTAAATATGATTATTTGTGAAAATATAGTTAGAGGCTTTAGAACCCGCTGAAAATTTAATCATAGGTTAAGAGTGGTGTTAGGAGAAAACAGTAAAAATTTCAAGTCCGTAACATCCCCGGAAGCCACCCCTAACTCACCTCCTAAATGTGATTATTTTTGAAAATATAGTTACAGGCTTTAGAACCCGCTGCAAATTTAATCATAGGTTAAGGGTGGTGTTAGGAGAAAACAGTAAAAATTTCAAGTCCGTAACATCCCCGGAAGCCACCACTAACTCACCCCCTAAATGTGATTATTTTTGAAAATATAGTTACAGGCTTTAGAACCCGCTGCAAATTTAATCATAGGTTAAGAGTGGTGTTAGGAGATAACAGTAAAAATTTCAAGTCCGTAACATCCCCGGAAGCCACCCCTAACTCACCCCCTAAATGTGATTATTTTTGAAAATATAGTTACAGGCTTTAGAACCCGCTGCAAATTTAATCATAGGTTAAGGGTGGTGTTAGGAGAAAACAGTAAAAATTTCAAGTCCGTAACATCCCCGGAAGCCACCCCTAACTCACCCCCTAAATATGATTATTTGTGAAAATATAGTTAGAGGCTTTAGAACCCGCTGAAAATTTAATCATAGGTTAAGAGTGGTGTTAGGAGAAAACAGTAAAAATTTCAAGTCCGTAACATCCCCGGAAGCCACCTCTAACTCACCCCCTAAATGTGATTATTTTTGAAAATATAGTTACAGGCTTTAGAACCCGCTGCAAATTTAATCTTAGGTTAAGAGTGGTGTTAGGAGATAACAGTAAAAATTTCAAGGCCGTAACATCCCCGGAAGCCACCCCCAACTCACCCCCTAAATGTGATTATTTGTGAAAATATAGTTAGAGGCTTTAGAACCCGCTGCAAATTTAATCTTAGGTTAAGAGTGGTGTTAGGAGATAACAGTAAAAATTTCAAGTCCGTAACATCCCCGGAAGCCACCCCTAACTCACCCCCTAAATATGATTATTTTTGAAAATATAGTTACAGGCTTTAGAACCCGCTACAAATTTAATCATAGCTTAAGAGTGGTGTTAGGAGATAACAGAAAAAATTTCAAGTCCGTAACATCCCCGGAAGCCACCCCTAACTCACCCCCTAAATGTGATTATTTTTGAAAATATAGTTACAGGCTTTAGAACCCGCTGCAAATTTAATCATAGGTTAAGAGTGGTGTTAGGAGATAGCAGTAAAAATTTCAAGGCCGTAACATCCCCGGAAGCCACCCCCAACTCACCCCCTAAATGTGATTATTTGTGAAAATATAGTTAGAGGCTTTAGAACCCGCTGCAAATTTAATCTTAGGTTAAGAGTGGTGTTAGGAGATAACAGTAAAAATTTCAAGTCCGTAACATCCCCGGAAGCCACCCCTAACTCACCCCCTAAATATGATTATTTTTGAAAATATAGTTACAGGCTTTAGAACCCGCTACAAATTTAATCATAGCTTAAGAGTGGTGTTAGGAGATAACAGTAAAAATTTCAAGTCCGTAACATCCCCGGAAGCCACCCCTAACTCACCCCCTAAATATGATTATTTTTGAAAATATAGTTACAGGCTTTAGAACCCGCTACAAATTTAATCTTAGGTTAAGAGTGGTGTTAGGAGATAACAGTAAAAATTTCAAGTCCGTAACATCCCCGGAAGCCACCCCTAACTCACCCCCTAAATATGATTATTTTTGAAAATATAGTTACAGGCTTTAGAACCCGCTACAAATTTAATCATAGCTTAAGAGTGGTGTTAGGAGATAACAGTAAAAATTTCAAGTCCGTAACATCCCCGGAAGCCACCCCTAACTCACCCCCTAAATATGATTATTTTTGATAATATAGTTACAGGCTTTAGAACCCGCTGCAAATTTAATCATAGGTTAAGAGTGGTGTTAGGAGATAACAGTAAAAATTTCAAGGCCGTAACATCCCCGGAAGCCACCCCCAACTCACCCCCTAAATGTGATTATTTGTGAAAATATAGTTAGAGGCTTTAGAACCCGCTGCAAATTTAATCTTAGGTTAAGAGTGGTGTTAGGAGATAACAGTAAAAATTTCAAGTCCGTAACATCCCCGGAAGCCACCCCTAACTCACCCCCTAAATATGATTATTTTTGAAAATATAGTTACAGGCTTTAGAACCCGCTACAAATTTAATCATAGCTTAAGAGTGGTGTTAGGAGATAACAGAAAAAATTTCAAGTCCGTAACATCCCCGGAAGCCACCCCTAACTCACCCCCTAAATGTGATTATTTTTGAAAATATAGTTACAGGCTTTAGAACCCGCTGCAAATTTAATCATAGGTTAAGAGTGGTGTTAGGAGATAGCAGTAAAAATTTCAAGGCCGTAACATCCCCGGAAGCCACCCCCAACTCACCCCCTAAATGTGATTATTTGTGAAAATATAGTTAGAGGCTTTAGAACCCGCTGCAAATTTAATCTTAGGTTAAGAGTGGTGTTAGGAGATAACAGTAAAAATTTCAAGTCCGTAACATCCCCGGAAGCCACCCCTAACTCACCCCCTAAATATGATTATTTTTGAAAATATAGTTACAGGCTTTAGAACCCGCTACAAATTTAATCATAGCTTAAGAGTGGTGTTAGGAGATAACAGAAAAAATTTCAAGTCCGTAACATCCCCGGAAGCCACCCCTAACTCACCCCCTAAATGTGATTATTTTTGAAAATATAGTTACAGGCTTTAGAACCCGCTGCAAATTTAATCATAGGTTAAGAGTGGTGTTAGGAGATAGCAGTAAAAATTTCAAGTCCGTAACATCCCCGGAAGCCACCCCTAACTCACCCCCTAAATATGATTATTTTTGAAAATATAGTTAGAGGCTTTAGAACCCGCTGCAAATTTAATCATAGGTTAAGAGTGGTGTTAGGAGATAACAGTAAAAATTTCAAGTCCGTAACATCCCCGGAAGCCACCCTTAAGTCACCCCCTAAATAAGAATATTTTTGAAAATATAGTTACAGGCTTTAGAACCCGCTGCAAATTTAATCATAGGTTAAGAGTGTTGTTAGGAGAACACAGTAAAAATTTCAAGTCCGTAACATCCCCGGAAGCCACCCCTAACTCTCCCCCTAAATATGATTATTTTTGAAAATATAGTTACAGGCTTTAGAACCCGCTGCAAATTTAATCTTAGGTTAAGAGTGGTGTTAGGAGATAACAGGAAAAATTTCAAGTCCGTAACATCCCCGGAAGCCACCCCTAACTCACCCCCTAAATGTGATTATTTTAGAAAATATAGTTAGAGGATTTAGAACCCGCTGCAAATTTGACCACTTGTTAAGGGTGGAGATAAGAGAAAAGAGAAAAAATTTCAAGTTCATAACATCCCCGGAAGCCACTCTTAACTCACCTCCTAGATGTGCAAATTTGCGTACTTGTTACTTCTAATTGACCTAGAACAAAAATGTTTAATCTTTAAAAAAAATGTTACAACATTTCGCCGCCTGATTGTAAGAACTAGGTAACTCCAAATTTTGCGATTTTGAGTTATCATAGTTTCATGTAGTCAATATCAAGCAGTATTTAATGCAAAGATCCGGCAACTTGTTAAAGCAAACTAGCAACATCTATTAAACAATGTAAAAACTGGACAAATGAAAATACCGCACTTATTATCCTGTTACGGATAGGTAACTAGAGAAATTTATTTTTTACAGAATTTTGAGATGCCTAGTTCTTGCACTCATGAAAGTAATCATTAAAAGACATAAAATAAATGAAGAAACACTGTTGTAGCCCAATAATTCGCAATTTGGGGCCCGTAAAAAATCGAATTGACAGATCACATATTTGTTCTGTTTTGTTTTTTTAATTATGTATAGAGGCGAGCACACAACTATAAAATTGTGTGTTCTTATCGCGGCGATATTACTATCATGATTTGGTCCTGAAAATAACCGTCTCTGTTTCTCGTTATTTTCTAAAAAATTTTTTATTTCCATATTATTTGTTATTACGGTTCTCTCTCTGCCAATAAAATAGTTTTTTGACCGAGTGAACAATAAGCCTGTGAAAGGCTTATTTTTTTGTCCGCCTGTGAAAGTTCCATCGAAATTAGATTACTTTTTCCGATGAAGGAATAAAATTTCAGGAAAGATAGTACATACATACATATTTGCAAAGACAATAATTTAAATATTCAGATCTGCATTTCGAAAACGTCGGGCCATTTCACGCAATTCGACTTCGACTGTAAACGACACAGAGCGTGTTCAAAAACCTTACTCTGGTTAACTATGGTAAACTTTTATCGCTCCGTGCCGTTTTCAGTCGACGCGACGTCTAATTGCGTAAACTGGCCCCAAATCGGAAAAGGTATATCCCTGAGAGTGAAAACTTTTCTTATCATTCCAATTGAAGTCCTAAAAGAGCTATTGTCTGTTGATCGCACTATAGGCAACTCTATCCACGCAAATCTATCCAAAAAGAAAAGGATTGCCCATAGATTTACTTAGGCAAATCGAGATACATATTTAGATAGTGGGACCGATAGTCGCATTAAGAGCCCATGAATTTTAGTTTAACTAATATGTATATGTACATGCCTAACAGACGATATATGTATGTACATACAAATTTACCGTTTCCTAAACTTTACGAAATGTGATAACCATTTTTTATTTACATATTTAATAAAAGATTTTCAATTTCTATTTGTCTATAAAATGCATATGTAGGCATATTTTAGGGTACTTTTTCACTTTAATTAAGATGAAAAATCAAAAGAAAAATTTCAATGCTTATAGTATTAAATATACATTTTGTATAAACGCTCTCTGACGAAGTTCCTTTTGTTAATAAATAATTGTTTCTAACAATTGAACGACCGAGATTTTGCAAAAATTACTTGCATTTTCGGATTCAGCAGATCAAAATCTATAGAAATCATCTGGAAAAAATGTATGCCACCCCGCCATGTATGCAGAACCCCCCTCAGCCTCGGACACCGTATTTAGGGTCTTTCAAACGTGCGTGCTAAGAATCGCTTTTGACTGAGAGAGAGAACGCGATATACTATCTGCACCGTGACCACCCATCGGTAAGAATAGAAGGAGCATTCTACAGCTACGACGCAATTTTCATACGACCCTTTTCTTTTAATGAATGGAATTCTGAATTGATGACCTATTTAGGCGGGTTTTTTTGGGAAAAAAATTGTGAGGGTTCCATAGACGAAGTCTTCACAGGGCGAAAAATCCCCCGTCCCGGCACCAACTCCCCCGGCCCATTAGTGTCTCTTGCACATTTCTGTATGTTGTAAATTCAAATTTTTTCATGACTTTTTGTGTTTTTTTTACTGCAAATTTTCGTTGTGCGTCTTGCTAAGTTGCAAGTTGCCCACGTTGAAAGTGGATATGATATTTTTCGAGGATTTGCAAAACTTTTATTTTTTAGGGTTTTTGAAATTCAGGCCCAATTGGTAAAATGTGACCCACTTGATATCTCTTATAATAGTGGGTTCACAAGATAAGGACTTTTGGCCGTCCGACTTTCCGTGCGACTTCTGTACCGATTGTGAAGTTTGCAGTTCAACAGTCTTTGAATAAATTCATAGCATTATATAGGTACCGTCAACAAAGTCCGATTAGTTTTTTAACATGTTTATTGGTTTTTACTACATATTAATTTTTATTTATTAATTATTAGTTGTTTAGTTTTTCTCTGAATGAATCAAGTTTTTTGTTTAATTTTTGTTGTTTTTTTATTTGCCCTTGTTGGTACCTATCTTATATTTTTACATGGTTTCCTATAGAAAAACGTAAATCATTATGCGTCGTTTCGCTTAGATTAGGAATTAAAAAAAAATTAGGAATCCAAAATCTATGCGGACGAGATTGCGGGCGAAAGCGATTTTTTAGAAATATTATTATATTAGCGATTCATAAAGTATTTAGTTCAGTCTAAACTAGATAGAGATTCCGAATATTCGGCCACGCTCTTATTTACTGCGGGGATCTTACTACTACATTCATATTTCCAGTGTTAACACAATTGCGCGCAATTTCCTAGATGATTTCAAGCCACTCGATTTCGATTTCTTGCTTTTTTATTGCATTTCCCAGGAATTTGTTCGCCGGTTCGGAGTCGCCTTTCATGATTTTATTGTTTTTGTGTTGCTTTTCCGATGAAATTTGGCATATAATTTTGAGTGATATGTGCGTTTTCTATGATTAGGTATTCGGCCGAATAATGTGGACCCAGAAAATTCTGGGGGTACTCCAAATTTTTCTTCAAAGTACCTCTTCTTTTCTGATAGTATTGAATAATGTTGCGAATTTTTATTTTTTAACCCTTATTTTTGAAGGAAAGAAAAAAATATGTATCCATACTACTTAAACTAACAAATATAAACATTAAGAGGAGCAAAAAACGGCAAATAATCGTCAACACCATTTTTAAAAGGGCTGCTATTTTTACGGGTGAACGGGGATACCGTGTCACGCGGCTACACGGAAGCAGCAATTAAAGCTCCAGGGTACTCATGCCTTCTGAGTTCTCATTATCATCAGGAGCTTCACAGCCTATTGTTGGACTTAACTTCCTCCAGCGTTCGTCTCCATGATTGTCGATCTCTGGCCCGTCTTTTCCAGTTTCTTTTTCGAAATGTTTATGTCTTCCTCAACGCCGTTTATATAACTTTTCTTAGGTCGTCCTGGGTCTCCTTTTTCCTATCGGATACATATTACCTGTATCTTAAATCGTTCAGACTAATCTCAGTGTGTGCTCGTGCTTGACCCCATTAATTAGTTGTTTGTTAATGTTTTCATATTGAACCTGAGCTGTTTATACTATATGATAAACATGCTCTAAGTTCCGCATAGCGACGGATCATAGTGGTGTCCAAAGCACAACAGAAGATATAGGCCGGCTCTTGTTTTTGGAGTTTGCTAGGAAACTATCCTGCGAGGCAGTGAGCACCTTCGATTCTGTTAATGATATTGCATTGCACAAATTCTCACTCCTATGAATTCACGAATTGACAGCCTATGATCAAACCTATGATCAAATTTGCAGCGGCTTCTAAAGCCTCTAACTATATTTCCAAAAATAATCATATTTAGGGGGTGAGTTAGGGGTGGCTTCCGGGGATGTTACGGACTTGAAATTTTTACTGTTTTCTCCTAACACCACTCTTAACCTATGATTAAATTTGCAGCGGGTTCTAAAGCCTGTAACTATTTTTTCGAAAATAATCATATTTAGGGGGTGAGTTAGGGGTGGCTTCCGGGGATGTTACGGACTTGAAATTTTTACTGTTATCTCCTAACACCACTCTTAACCTATGATTAAATTTGCAGCGGGTTCTAAAGCCTGTATCTATATTTTCAAAAATAATCACATTTAGGGGGTGAGTTAGGGGTGGCTTCCGGGGATGTTACGGACTTGAAATTTTTACTGTTATCTCCTAACACCACTCTTAACCTATGATTAAATTTGCAGCGGGTTCTAAAGCCTGTAACTATATTTTCAAAAATAATCACATTTAGGGGGTGAGTTAGGGGTGGCTTCCGGGGATGTTACGGACTTGAAATTTTTACTGTTATCTCCTAACACCACTCTTAACCTATGATTAAATTTGCAGCGGGTTCTAAAGCCTCTAACTATATTTTCACAAATAATCATATTTAGGGGGTGAGTTAGGGGTAGGTTTATAATTGGGGGTTAATAATTTAGGGTTGATAATTTTCGAAACCTCCACTGTCTGTCTGTTATCAAAATATAATAATTTACTTATTTTTTAACGTCCAAACGTCCGATTCTAAAATAAATTTTTTTTTTCCGAAATCGTTCATTTGAACGTTCGGAACTTCAGGCACATTACTTTGAGCTTCATTTAATAATTTCGAGTATCGATTTTATTGGCATCTTTACTTTACTCCCAATACTGTGATTGGATCTTTCACCGAAATCGTAGGAATCGTAGCGACTGTTTCAATGATAGGTACAAGCTGACGACTGAACCTAAGAATTATTACATGCTAAACTCGACTAGAACCATCCTAGATCTCTGTGGATCCACATGGGCTCTACAGAAATAGGTCATATGTTGGATATACACCACCATTGTAAGGTCTGTGATGGCCGCGATCGAGCAAGTTTCTGATCCAGCAAATACTCAAAATTCATGAAAGATCGTGACGTTATCAGGCGCGATCAAATGATAAGGAATTTTTGCTCCAGCGCGAATATTTTGCAGTTGTCAATATTTTGAAAGAAGGATATATGTTATTGGATTGGATGTCCGTGAAGATCACAACCTCTTCCGTGAATATACAAAATACATAGGCTATCGCACGTGGTCCCCAAGATAATGCAGAGTAGACTGGTATGGGGTACGGACAACTCCAAAATGGAGGTTGTTACCTGAGTCGAAAGTGCAAGGTTTAACACATTGTTCCGCTTGGGCACCCCGGCTATTGTCTTTCAAGCCGAATACGCTATGCTGCCATGGACCTACGAGAATCGAAGAAAGGCCTACGATTGTAAGCGGCCTTTTAAACGGTGAGGAAGAATCTCATAAGTGCACTAGAACAGAACAGGGACTGAAAAAAACTAGGCGTAAGACTTCTACTGAATATTCCGAGATATAACACAATTAACTCAACGTTTCATATCAGCACTCCAATTTCTTCCTTGTCTTATTGGTTATCGAGATTCGGATCCGAGACACAATTCCAGGTTGACAGGTGTACCAGAGTTTAGTGGAACCAAGTAAATCGGTAAGGAGCGGTGAAACGGGCCAATTTTTATTTAGAAGTAGCGCTTTAGAGATTCAAACAGTAGAATTGAACAGGCTGTTGTGATTGATAACATGCCAGGATAAATTTTCGTAATGAGAACACTACTTTTTATCATTATTAACTTGATTTCTGAATATTTTCAAGTTTAGATAATAAAACATAAATTCATTTATCCTTGCCGGCTTATCTCGATGAAAATATTAATAACATAAAATCCCTTAATGTTTGGGTTTGATTGGATTTTACAATTTTTTTCCACCTATAATCATACCTCCTCTTACCATAATCCAAAAATCCATTTTCATTTTAACCCGTTTAGTCATGCTTCATCGATATTTCTCTACGATGTAAAAAAAACACACACACAACCATACCAAAAGCAAAATAAATACAAATCCAATTTAGTATTACACAAGTAATCTACGCGGCATCAATCCCAGAATGTTTCCAATTTTCTTTCAAGAAAAGTCAAACGATTATAATTCCGAGAGTAAATTGTTTTGGGGTAAATGAAATGACGCCATCAACCGAAACAATTTAATTTGCGAGTTGACACAAGTCCCTCGAAAAGTTATCACAACTTCCTAAAATATTTAAAATTCTTTAAATTCTTTTCGGTCATTATCAATTTGTAAAAGAAATTTAGAAAAATAAAAGAGATGTTGATGAAATTTTCCTTATTTCCTCCTCTCGCCACCAACAACCCTCATCCCGATGGTCCTATACTATCGCAAAAAAAAGCGCAAAAAAAAATTGGTATATCTTGAGAAAAAATTTTACTGGTACAAAATTAGCATTTCTTTATTCTTTATTCAAAGTTTGTGGGTCACCACCAAAGTATTTGACGCCAAGAATATCAATTTCTTTATAGTCTTGCAAAATAATGAAAAAAGTTTCTCTTGAGATCTTCAAAGTCAAGTGGAGAGAAATTGGGTGCCAAGGCCGTTCTGACTCCTGATTCGGGGGGCTCCTATTGATAACAGCACAGACGCACCATACCAATGTGCCAAAACGTGTATTTTATATTCAAGTGTTGCGCTTCTTGGCAGAGTCTTCGGTCTTTGGAGACTGATTCTTAATCCATGTTATCCCAAAAAATTAAAATGTCATCAAAATTTTATGAAATTTTGCGGTTAAGGCCAAAGCGTTTTGGGAAATTGAGAGAATCTTTCTGCCTGGTGGAAAGAACTTGTAATACCCTTGGATAATTTTAGTTGTAAAACGTTGGTTTTCGAAAACGAGGGTTTAATTGTTTGAGGAAGCATAAAATTTGAAGTCTAGTCTATGGGATATTGATGTAGTCAACAAATTTTTGCCAAATTCATTGTTACCAGAACACAACATGTGGAAACTCTCAAATGATTTTTTATTTCGAGTGATTTCTGTTTTTATTTTAAACACAGATTCAACAAGAACCGTCATGCATTGATTTATGTCGAAATTGTCTTTATGAAAAAATTTATGTGGAGCTAGCATTAGATAGTAGTGCGATGAGAGAGCATAGTTGTGGTAAAAAAACTGATCTAAACAAAAATGTTACATGATTGTGATAACTTATGAAAAGCTTTCTTGATAAAACCAGAAAAAATGGAGAGATAAAGAAAAAATATTTTAAATACTTCATTTGCGTTGAGTAATTGTTCATTTCGCAGAATTATAAAGTGGGTTGTACTTTTTCATGCATGCCTATCGTAATCGTAAAGCTCAGTCATCGTCATACTGACACAGTTCAAGCTGGTGAAAATTATCTTCAAATTTGTTACTATTATTTGTTTAAGTTTTAACTTTTTAGGTTGACTTATTAGTGAATACCAATTTTCACGTTTTGTAAATTTATCCTATAGACACACACTGACTTAAAATTGCACACATGACAATCTCCTAGAGAAAGAATATGCAAGTATTGGAGAGGTAACAGGCAATCCTAGCAGAAAGGATAGGTTAAAACATAAATAATGCATATACAGTCCAGGGAAATTCGATAAAACTGAAAACGATACTGGCAGATGTCATGAAGTATATTCTCACGGCAGAGGAAAACTTTGCAAAAACCAAAACACAAAATCCCCGTCTACAACGGAATGGTGAGACCAGAGAAACAAACGCACCAATCCTGGAAGAAGTATGAGGTGTCATGAGATCCTAAAAAGCAACAAATCACCAACAATTGGTAGCATCTCAGCAAAGTTGATCAAGCAACGAGGCAACCCGTTATCGGCAGCTATACATGAGGAACGCTGTAGATGGAGGAACGAAACTATTCCCGAAGATTGGGAAAAAAGCATTAACCGTCCAATACGCAACAACGGGGACAAATAGAACTGCGCAAACTGTAGAAGCATATCTCTTTAAGTACAATAATGAAAAACATAATTAAATCCAGAATGGAACTCTTTGCAGATGCAGCAATTGGCGAGTATAAAGCTAGATTAAGAAGAAAGAAGAGTCTACTCCGATACCGATGCGCTGGTCATGTTCAAAGAAGATTGGCTCAACGATGCCAAGAAACCCCTGAATCTACTACCAGATGGGAAAAGATCCGTTAACGACGTTCAAGATGCAGCAAAATTCCTCATCACAAGAAATTGAAAGTAGAGAGACTCTGGAAGGAGAACCTGAAGCAGAACAAGGCTCGAATTGGGCTGTAGAGCCATACAAAAAGAAGAAAGTAGTAAAGGTCTGTCTGATTCTAGCCAGAGCCGAACAACTGCAAAGAAAGTGTTCGATTGTATTTCTGGCGTGTTCCTCCCCACAAGTGGAGCTTGTACGGGTGTTTCTCAATCTTTACGCATTTACCCCAGTTGGTCGAGGATCGAAACGATTGCAGTTAGGCCAAGTACATATTTCTAGTCTTCGTGCAAGATGTTTAACTGCTCCATCTGGACTCTTCATTATACAACCCGTAGTCTGTCAACCATTTGTTTCCATCGATGTTTTTTTGTCCCGGAACCCACTGAAGAGCGATCTTGTACCTCCTCCTTGTATCTGATCCAAGAATTCCATCTGACAACCTTCGATCAGCTTGGCGCGATCTGTGTCTTTATAACCACTTGACTATCCGATAAAAGTTTAACCCTGGTTCCTGACCTTAGGTCCATTCATATTGCTAGGCCGCTTTTGAAGATTGTCAGCAATCATACTTCGAGTGTACTGGAAAAATTAGCCAGGCGACAGTATTTTTCAAGGTGATATCGGAACCTGGGTTGAAGTGGAGTGATGGTATCGTGTAGTCAGATGTTATTAGAAGAGCGCAGTGTACTCCTGTGTCCATTCGTTTCTGATGTGCAATCCAGGTGGCAGCAGGCAGCGAAGTACGTTCGGTGCTTAAGTAGGAATTATAAATACTTACACAAAACTTGGATTAATTCTGATTTGTTATATTCTTTTTCAAGGGTACTACACGGAAGATCTCTATGTCATGTAAATGATATTTAATTTTTAATTCAGAACCAGCAGAGTTATATGGGGATAAAACTAAGCAAAGGTCTCAAAAATGCAAAAATTTAGAAAATTTTTGCCGTTTTTTGACGTTAATATATTTAGAAGTTGGTTTTTGCCTCAAGCTATAGATGTCGATTAGGTTTACACTTTACGGGAGTCGTAAACTTCACATAATAAAAAAAGGTAAAAACTTCAGAATGTGGCATGTGCAGAAGTCAACATGAACTACAGTGGATGTATAGCACTGAAGTGTCGCAACAACTATTGATCCATTATCAAAAGCTGGGAAAGTCAGGAGCTAGAGAACACTACAAAATAGGAGAGTAAGCGCTTCGGCCACTCCTAGTAGCCCTCGGGCCCTATAAACACTATTGTCTGACTTACATAACAGCAGGAGATTATCAGGGGGTCTACGAATCTCGGTAGTCTAGGGAGTAAGGCGCCTCTGGCTACTATCCAAGAGGTCCCGGGTTCGAATACCGGCAGAGCCCCACGGTCCTTCGTCTTTCCCACCTTCTTTCTTCTTCCCTCCTTACATTCCTCATTCCCCCTGTCATAGCCTTCCGCTAGCATTGCCCCGCTCCACCAAGCGCATGTCATCGGTTGGTTGATGGGATTCAACTCGTTTCAGGAGGCATAACACTCCAGCGAGTTGTTTCTCATTGCCCCGATGCCAGAGTCGCGATAGAAATGGTTGGGGTTAGGTGGTTGTGGCAGTTCCTTCCTACTTCTCTCTTCCCCTTCACTATCTCTCGACTAGAGCTTGCTGTTTGACATTGCATACGAAGAAAAATAGATTGTCGACAGTACAAAGGGCTTTCCTTGAGCTCTAGTCTTCCACATAAAAAAAAAAAAAAGTCGGTAGTCAATGCATGTCTGCGATACCTGATTAATCAGCTGTTTTTGTCATTACAACATAGCACTCAAATGGACAGACTTTAACGAATATTTCCTCTTTGCGCCCTTAAATCAAAATCACTAAAAACTCGTTTGATGTTGTAAGAGAACGCCTAATGAATATTACGCTTATTTGTCGAAGTTTTGATTGTGTCTTCTTACTAGCTGGGCTCTCTGCTCTTCCAGAAAATTAAATCAGCGCGCTGCAGCAAAAAAAGCGAAACTTTCATTGTTCCCCAAAATATGTACAAATATTTTGAAAAGTATAAAACCCTCGCCTACGGAAGATTGGCACAAAATCGCATTTTCTATGCGCAGTGCGAATGACATATTCCTACTACGAAAGCAGGTAATGATCATAAGCCATTCTTATAGGAACAAGTTTTCGTTCTTTTTTTTATTCTCATTCAGTTCCTTGGTGAGGTGGTTTTGGGAGGATATACTTGCGTCACAATAGGTTTCGAACAGGAAATTTCAATGCGCAGAATCGCATGTCTTAAGGCCCCCACACACGGTCAAATTGGATGTACATCAAAGTGCGGATGTACAACCTAAACTATCGATTGTGAGCCGGTCGGCCGATCAAAACTCGATGCGCGCATAGGTTTGATAAAAATCATGGTACAGTATGTTTTATTCATCCAATTTGTCCGTGTATGGGAGCCTTTATGTATGTTCGCATTGTTTAGTTGTATGCAATTCGTCCGTATGCACGAACAGAATTTTAATTTTTAATCTTATGGCTACTTTCGGTTGGAGCTTTCGGTGCATTTTCTTAGTTTTAGATATCATAAGCGATACCTACGATTTGACATGTAGCATGCCTCTGTAACTAAAGTAGTTTCGAAGATAAAAGTTGGTCAAGGACGGACAGACGGACAAATTCTTAGTTTTATTTTTTTAAAGCTAAATGTGAATCCAAATATATAATTATGACAACTATAAAACGAGCAACTTAAACTTGACATTGAGACTGACTGTGTGTGTTACATTTGTGCTGAAGTTGCTTACAGGACGAGCCCACCTTATTTTTCGAAAACGTGATCTATCAACTCTTGAAAAATATGTGCGGAGATTGCAGCTGCTTCTTTTTAATATTTTACTGTTTTTATTTTATTTTGGTAATTAAGGCCTTTATCCCATTGTGTAGATAACATTATTTTATCAACGTTGATTGATATTTCAGTTGAATCGAATAGTAAACAATCTCAGGTGTTGTGCTGCATAATAATTGCGTAAAATTATACGTCTCGACACAAGATTGTAGTGATCTTGAAAATTTTGTAATGGGGTCTTTACCTTTACTGTAAGAGAGATAGCTTAGTCAATTTAAACCTAGAGGTTCTTTTGTAGTGTAGTGTGTACTAGTTTATTACAATATTAAAAATAAAAAAGTTTCACGACCATCCTATCCAATTCTTTTGACTTTTATAAAAATTCGTAAAAAAATATAAGAAGAAAAGTTTATGGTCGTATGGCTGCAAAATATATTCTCGCTATCAGACTTGGTATCTTAGGTCGATAGATATTCTGTCGGATTTATTTTTTGGGTATGTACTGTTCTTATCGCCAACATTTTTATAAGCTTTTATTTAACTTGCAATGTTTAGATCAAATCTTACAACTGAATTTTGACCTCATTTTTTCATATAGCCGATGAACTTCAGATTTTGCACACATTCGTAGTTCGCGTGACAATGCAATCTGACCATTTTGTAAAAGAAAACATAATGGCTGGCGATTTTTGCAATTGTGTTCCCGGGCCCCCGACATGGGTATCAATTGAAAGGGTATGACATGTAGAATACAATTAGCGTCATTCCAAATTCAAAATGACGGCCAACACAAAATGGCGCAGGACATAATAGACTAAAAAGTAGAAAATATAACCAATCAACTTCAGATTTTGCACATATGTGTAGTTCACGTGACAATGCAGTCTGACCATTTTGTAAAAAAATCAAGATGGCGGTTCCAAGATGCCGGACGATTTTTGCAGTTGCCGACATGGGTATCAAATAAAAGAGTGTGACAGGTAAAATACAGTGACCTCATTTTAATAAAAATATGGCGGCCACCACAAAATGGTGGAAGACTTATAATAGACTAAAAAGTAGAAAATAAAAATAAATAATTTAAAAAAACTAAAAAAAACGCTTTTATTTTAAAATGAACCAAAAACTAAAAAATAATTTTGAATGTAAAGTTTTTATTGCTGCAGTCACTTACTTAAATGTAAAAAAGCGTAGGGCGCTAACGAAAAGTTCTAGTATTAATAAAATAAGAATATAGGTAAAGAGCGCCCAACGCTTTTTTACATTTAAGTAAGTGGCTGCAGCAATAAAAACTTTACATTCAAAATTATTTTTTAGTTTTTGGTTCATTTTTTGTTTTTGAAGTTTAGAAATGTTTCTAATCGAACCAATGCCCTCGAGACTTAGTTAAAAATATAGGTCATGGATAATCAAAGTGGCTCTAGGGGAGAAATAATAATTATTTGATTAGACGATATCGTTTTCGAAGAATCGTTATAAGAAGAAAGACAGAGAACTTAATTAGATCTAACAATGTTAAAACGTTCAAAAAGGAAGGATGAAGAAAAAGGACTAAAGCTTTGTTTCAAAACTACTGATGCGAGTATTTTTTAATAAGCAAACGCAGGTGATGATAGAGGTGTCGACGATATTAAAGTCTGCAAGGATGAATATTGTTTAAGAAAAATTTTGAAGAATCAAAAAATTTTAGTCAAAGAACAATAAAAAATGTTTCATTAAACCCTTCAATGTTAGATGTTTTAAAAGAAATTGCTTCTGTGATCAATTTTTTTTCACAACTCTGCAAAGTGCTATTTAAAGATAAAGACATGTACTGGAAACGAAAGTATCTTTCATCTCCTTTCACACGACTGAACTGAGAATGAGTTTCCATCCATGTAGAAAATGGGAAAGATTCATTTGTCATACACGATACCGAGAAAACTGAAATGAAGAAAAAAAAAAGAGTAAAAACTTTTAAATTACAAGTTAATGACACATTTTTTCACTGTAATAGATAGCAAAAGAGAAAAGTTTTCCTCACACCTCAGCACATAACTCTGCCACAGATATATGTATATAACAAACAACTTGCGAAAATTGCATTAAAATAAGATTAATACACTCCAGAACTGGAAACTTTCATGACAAAACCTTTTAGAGGGCTCTCGAAAGTTACGAACAAGCACCTGTTGATTTTCCGGAAAAGTTTCTCCATTTCCACCGCCGCCGCCGCCGCGTCTCCATTACCACGGCGCATTCATGTATACCCAAACCGTTTCCACCTGCCCTTTTGTTGACTATATACACATACCCCTTCGTTCACCCACACCTGGTGGAGCGAGTGCTCTTTATAGAGGCACACATCAGGGCATCCCCTTATACTTCTTTGCTTAGTGAATATGTGTAGTGGATGTTTTCGAAAAGGAGTGCTCCGCTACAACATCAGAACCCGTTCGTTTGTTGTTTCTACTTTTATTGTTTTAGGTATTCTTGGAATCTCTGATATCTGATGCGGGTCCTTTTGATTTATGCACGTGTATAACAATGGGGGTAAACGGGGGATATCGAGCGGCAATAAAGGAATTTCAGGAGTTATAGCGCCACTGAAAATAGACTGAATTCGCTTAGTGTCAAAGTTTATCATCGTTATGAATTATTCATAAAAAAAAAGGATACAGTAACTATCAATAGTCTGTGACTAAAGAGATCCTTTTTATGTTTATAGCCTTAAGCTATTGATGCGATTACCCCAGCTATTAAGTAGTTCCACGCTGTTGTTGCTGTTGTGTTGTTGGCTTGGATTCTCTACATCAGTATGCAAACGACACAAAACTTTTAAAATTTACGACCCTCGATGAGTGGATACCAGTGTGGCGGAGCCACCTAAAAACTCTCGTTAAGATATAGTTTACTGGAATTCTTGTAAACCAATGATGACACTGAACAATTTGCCTGTCAGCCACTGAAATTCGAGGACTGGGTTTTCAGGACAAGCTCTCTTATTGAAGTCATCGGTCATCAGGATCTAAATAGCTGTGGCTAGGGTCATGTTAGGCTCATGATGGCCTCTCCATGTCCAAAAAGGGATGTTTACCAATTCTTGTACGAGAGATAAGCCCCAACCTGAACCCCGAAAACCGCATGCCAGGCCAGTTACCACGATGACTTTAGTACTTTAGTATTTTACAGAATTTTTGGGGCTTAAAAACCGAGAAACAAAAAAAAAAGATGAAAATTCTTTCCTCGAAAAAGGGGCATGTTACTAGCAGCATATTAGCATGATACCATTGCCTTTCGATATTTAAATTTTGTATCCATGTACATTATGTATATGTGTACACCAAACAAGTTCATAGAAGGACAACAACAGGATACATGTAAATAGTTCATTAAGCAAAGAGCTTTACGGATTTATTTACAAAGGATCTCAAAGTTGTCCTTTTTATATTTGCTCCCGGCTTTTCTTCCTTATTTATTGGATCCTTTTTAGCCTTTTTTTATCTATTCAAAACGACTGATAACATTTATTTCGTTTTGTGCTGTTATCCAACTACTATTCTCGTTGGATATGACAGATCCACGACGAGCCTGGCAAATTGAAAGAATAGAGAGATTCAAATGAATTGTTACGAAACCATCACATAAAATTCGTAACCGAACGAGAAAAGCTTTTGAGAGCATTTTATATCCTTGAGGCGATATGATGATGATAAAAAAAGGAATCGTCGTCATTGTATGGGGGATGAGAATTGTTTTTGTTTTCCCGAAGCGAATTTCATACTTATTTCCTTTACGAATTCTTCGGGCATTGGCCTTGTTTTTTGGTACTGAAATTTTTTTTTATTTATTGTTTTTGTTGTTGTTGTTTCTTTTTATATAAGTCTAGAAAATCAAATAAATAAATCGATCGGACATAGATTTTGGCATCGGTTGAAATGGGAAAATATTTGTCACTTAGTGATATACGTTGCCATTAAGTTTGATGAAAAGGGGCCGTTTGCCCTTTCAGAATGGATAAAGAAATCAAGGAATTCCCTTTTTTATTGATTTCAGATAAGAATTGCTTTTTAGGTATAAATAACCCCTTCAAAGGGATCGCAATATGGGCTCTTCTGACACACAAAAGCTTATCGGTAATAGAATGTTTACTTTATGTTGTATACATATATATTTTTTCTTTCTTCTTCAAGGAGTTGAATATATATATCTTCTTCCTTCACGAAAGGATTTAAGAGGAAAGAATGGGTATACATTTTTTAGAGCTTGCAACAGGTCTCCCTTTATTTTTTTTCCTCTTTTTTTTAGTAAGAAAGCACTGGATTTTATTTTATTTTATTTTTAGATATAAATAGCCATATATATTTAACTCTTGAATATATTATTAACTTTCAATTCACATTAGAACGAATTTGTGGCGACTAGCCAGAAAACAGTACCTAGTTGTCCAAAGACTTATTCTGGACCATTGGTTACAAAAGTATATAAAATCAATCGTGAAGTTGTGCAATAATATGAGGGCCTCTGTTACACTTTATACACTTCTTAATTGTAAATCTCCACGTAGTTTCAATATCTTTAACTTAAACTGTCATTGCTCAAAACTTATTCTCCGTCATGAGCCAATTCTCACATTGCATATCTTGCTACTTTGGCTTACTGCAATTGTGAACAACTGAAGCTAAACAATTCGAATTATAGATCTCCAAAATTACCCATAAGTATGACTACATCAGAAGTGGGACAGATTTCAATGTAAACATTCAATCCAATAAAGCACTTTCCAAAAACTTTTTTAACCTTTTCAATACGCTGAAGCCCGTTAACCCACTTTCGACGTATTTAAATAGTAATGAGCTAACTTTGCTGGATGATTCCTGAGCTTATAAATGCCGTATAAAAAAACAAATCATCTAAAATGGATTCGGAATAAAGGTATGGTCCAGCCTGGTTCCTCTCGAGCCTGTAATTGAAAAAAGCCCTCCTAGTTTCGGGTGTGAAGGTAGGAGAACAATTCTACTACAACAGGCCACTAAAATACTGGCTAACGCACACCATGTAGGTGTCATTTGAAGAAAATCAAAGGCTATAAATACGCGTTCATTCAGCAAGCTCGGGCTGTACATGGTCCAAGTACATGGTTGGTCCCGCCTACACGATCACCTAAAATTGGCCCCACAATAAAGATAGATGAACATGAATTTGAAATAGTAGAATCCTGCACCAATACCTGGAGTCAATTTGTCTACTCTCTCTAGGTGAAGACATTGGATCCGTCCGCTAGTCGGAATTTTTTGGCTATATTGCATGATTCAAATAAGACCCTGAGACCTGCTCCGCAGCTCATCTTTGAACAGACTCTGTAGATTACCTTTGCAGGATTTCTTGATTTTGTCGAAAGTATATGGTATTTTATTTCATAATAAGATCAGCACACCCATCGAATATGACTTTTTTGACATAGATGAACATTTCAGTTCATTTGTTACTATCGTATGCATGAATCTTGTTTCCAAGAGAGAATTTCTAACCAGAATATAAATATAGGCAGAATAAAATTGAGGCGAACTGGCTAAAATCTTAGAAGTTCATTTTTTACACAATCCTTTTGTCCAAGCTTATCCCTAATTTGCCCGCAAAAACCTTTAGACCAATATAAAGCGGTAATCATTGTGTAGTCCGGGGAAATTAGCAAAAAAAAAACGCACGAAAAGAGACAAAATTCCAAAATGGCTGAAAATTGGACCACAGCTTCCTTGGGACTTGTCAAGAAAACAATTTCGGAATCACAAAAAAAACATGGCCGCCGGAGATATCACTTTTTGGCAAAAAAAAATCACTCAAAAACGGGGTTTTTCGAAAAAAAATTTTGATCAGTCAATACAAAACATTATTGTCTACAAAATACCCCTTTTGAATTTTTTTCGATAACCATGACCTTTCCGAATTATTCAAAGTATTATTTGGCCGAAATGTGATTTTTGGAATCTTTGACCTTGAATAACTTCGAAGGGTTAGGTTTTCGCAAAAATGACAACAGGGCTTTTTAGTAGGCAATAACGTTTCGTTTTGACTGATCAAAATTTTTTTTCGAAAAAATAAGTTTTTGAGTGATTTTTTTGCCAAAAAGTGTTATCTCCGGCGGCCATTTTGTTTTTTTTGTGATTCCGAAATTGTTTTCTTAAAAAGTCCCAAGGAAGCTGTGGTCCAATTTTCAGCCATATTGGAATTATTTTTCCTTAAAATGCTAATTTCTTCGGACTAGTAAGGACTTAAGCGCTAATGAAATAAATTCCCACCTGGCCACTGCAACCAACATAAAAAAGATGGTATCACTTGCTCCATATCACTTACATTTTAATAGCTACCTGGGGAAATCCACTCCAATGGTAAAAATTAAAGTGATTGCACAACCTAAATGTAATTCTTCAAATAAGTTATGTTTCTTAGCAAAGCTATGAAACTACACTACTGAAAGCTATAAGTTCCTAGAAACTAAGTTAATAGGCAACATGGAATTTTCATCCAGAGCTACCTCTTCATTTCGCGGTTGGTTATATAATCGATCATAAAAAATATGGCAATAGACTTCTATTTGACCATCTCGTGTGGTATTCCACAAGATTCTACACTAGGTCTCTTGCTTTCTAGTACGCACAAAAGTATCTACCCTCAGCAGTTTGCAAACTCCTCATGTATTCAGATTACCTCCAAATTTATTGAAATAGTTCTCTTAGAGTGATAGAGAATGTGTCTACAACATTAATTGTAACGCATCTATCAAAGGTCGCTATCTTACTACTTATTATTATTATTTATTTATTTACGAATATATGTACAAAGATTTTAATCTTAAAAATTAGTACATTAATTAACAACATTGGACAAACTTAAGTTAAACTTAATACGGAAAAATAAAAAAAAACTTAAAAATAACTAACTAAGTAAGAAGAGGAAACAAAAAGCAAAAAGAGAAGAAAAATAGAAATATAATACAATAAATAAAAATAGAAATAAAAAAAATTGTTTAATAAATAGTTGTATATTCATGCTCTAATTAGCCCTAGTATAAACTTCCTTTTAAATGCCTCTAAATCCTTTTGCATTCTAATTTAAGGAGTTAAGTAGAAATTTTTTATCTTCCACATATATATCCTATGTTCACGTGTTTATCAAATGATAGTCCATAAAATAAGAACTCATAATGAAAATCCTGTGATGATGCCTCTCATACCTTAGCTAAAATATATAGGATAAAGCACGTATAAGTTTTCATTGTGTTCTCGTAAGAGTTTTGTCATATATAACGACACATTTCAAGTAAATATCGTTGAGTTAAGCATGGACCCAATATGACGTGCCGTACCGTAACCGTGCGTACCCTAAAGTACGAACAAGAGTGTTCATAAGGCATCGACCTAAATTGACTTAATGAACTTGCATTTGTTCGTTCGTTAGGGTACGTACGGTTACGGTACGGCACGTCATATTTGGTTCAGGCTTTAGTCTTTGGAACGTTTGGAAGGAAGAGCCTTTAGGACCGAATAGTACTATATTAAATTCATATTCTTCCAACGAAGTACTAAAATCTGTTTTGGATCTATGAACCGAATTTATACAATCCTGCCAGCTTGCCAAGTCCAACTTGTTTAGGTAATGATATGAATTATCCCAGTTACACTTGAATGTTTTTAATTTTATGAATTGTAAAGGAGCGAACCTAGTGTGATTTGGGCTTGAATATTTTCAACAAGTGAAGCAATAAAGAGTCTTCGAATATGTTTTTGGCCCAAAAAGAGCTGTGAATGGATTTGCGTCCGTTTATATAATTGGAACTTTTTGGATATAGTTTAGTATGACATTTCAGTCTGCCTCCAATGATCGCCGAACAAATTCAGAATAGGCAAGTTCGCGCATATATCGGTAACGCGAAGTTATGGTATGAAGTTTGTTAGCTCAGTAGAATGGTTAAGTTTTTAGGATACTGGATGCTATGATCAACATGTGAGTCAAAGTTGGCAGGTACTAATGCTATTCCAATTATAGTGGTGCTACATTTGAGCTACGAATGTCCCGAGATGCCAACTTCGACTGGGTTAACTATCTTGTTGCTAAGCTACTCCGCGAGCGCATTACAACGCAGAAAACCTTTGTATCCGCGAAACAGCTACTGTCATGTGTTAGAACTCGCTGTAAGACCTTGAGACGAGATGCCGGGCTTCGACGAGAGTTGGACACGCTTTAAAAATACTGTCATTAGTACTGCTGATTCCATCTAAAGCTGGTGACATATCCAAGCGTACATGCGTTGCATTCGGTGACAGATAATATAGAAGTGTGTGCATTCAAATGCGACGTGACGGAATATTCAGTGAATGGAATGCATGCAACACAAATATTAGTCTACTTTAAACTTTTTCTGCATTGCCGCATTCGACATAGAACACAAGTATACACAACACACGTCGCATATCATGGAACCGCTGAATGCAACGCATGTACGCTTGTATATGTCA
The DNA here is from genome assembly GCA_963855945.1 of Thereva nobilitata. Classification (NCBI taxonomy): domain Eukaryota; kingdom Metazoa; phylum Arthropoda; class Insecta; order Diptera; family Therevidae; genus Thereva; species Thereva nobilitata. The sequence continues at coordinate 38,461,834 of OY979696.1, forward strand.
CCAGCTTTAGGCAGAAGTCGTAGAGATCGGAACGACTGGTTCGATGAAGAATGCAACTTGATCGTAAGAATGCTACCGAGCAAGTAACAAAAATCAAAACCAAAATTTTTTGTAACGTGCTTCGATTTCGCAAAATCGATACCGTCAATATCAATTTTGTGATATTGCGTTGAGTTCTATGCCCTCCAGAATATCATATATTTTTAAATCATGTCAATGATGATGACCTGAAAAAAATTTTTAATAATATTTACAATACGACACAAAAAATCAATTTTTATAAAAAAACATTAATTGATTCCCATGTCAACATTGTTGCCCTTTACCCAATTAAATTATTATCTACCTCTGAAAATATGAAAGAATTTAAAAATAATCTCTACCAAGAGCAAGAAAAAAATCCGGACCAAGTGTGTACTATATAATGTTGGACGAGGGTCGGGTCATAGATTCTTGATGCTGACCTTATCTGCGCTTTATCGGTAACAATAATTTCCTTTTCCATTAAAAAACGGAAATTCCGTGTAGAATAAACGTCGCAGCTGTACCAAAAAAATTATTCTAGAAAGTCCCCATCTCACCCAGATGAGCACCATTTCCTTGATCGCTGCTATACTTCTTTGCCCTTTTCATTCCTTTTCGTTGGCCATAAATGCAGGAGGAATCTAACATTCGTCATTATACTCGTGATACAAGCGTCTTATCATTTTTGGGGTGATTAAGCGGTGACTACCCTACACCCTCGCAAAAGTATACCACATTTCGTCATATATATAAATCACTCTCGGAGCTGGTCGACATTAGTTCAGAAAAGCTCATGCGCAGGGAGGGAACCACGTGGTTTTTGCGCTTTTAGCCCGACCACCCGCGTGATGCTGGCCCGTGGGAAAGAATTCCTTAAAACCGAGACGTATCACGAATTTTGGTGTTTTTTTGCGGTTTGATAATGGCTCGTAATCACTATGAAGAGATTTGAGGATTTGTTGAGTTCATTGTTTTTTTCCAGCTGGGGCTGTGGTGGGTGCAGAAGAAATGAGCCGGACTCCGACATTTAAAGAGCCATTATTAACACAAATGGGTAGGAAGCTGATAACGTGCTTAAATTTGCTAAAGGAAAAGGACCGGTTTTTGCTGAAGGACTTGCCCAAGTATCCTTTGTTAATTAGTCACTGGGAGAGTAATTGCGTTCGGAGGAAATTTCCTTCAGGATATTTCCAGAAAAGAATCCGAGATTCTGAATGTAAATTATATAACATTAAAAATTCTTGTTTTGCAACTGGGAAGGGGATAAAAGGATTTTTCCAGATTTTCTCAGCTGACCTTCAAGGAAGAGTGCTTGCCTGTATTATGCCCCTTGGTAGCGTATTGCAGAATTTTGCTTCGAAGGTCTTATAATGGCTACATGAAAAGTCTTTCACGGATTTACGTAATATAAAGGTCTTAACACTGGAGACTTAATGAACTTTTGTGTGTTAGTTGTATTATAGTGAGGACAGAGATGGTTGAAAGTTATAAACACGATAAACTTATAAATATAAATTACATCAACGTCTTAAGGTAAAATTCTTTATTGTATTAAAAACCAATTTTTTAATCTTCTCTTTCCATCATTCAGTTATGGATTCTAAGCATTATTTTATTATATTTCTGCTAAAGTCAATTTATTGTACTCAAGCACAAGATTGTTTGTGTTTTTGCAAAGAAGACATAACAATAATGTAAATATGAAAAATAATATGTTTTGTCATATTCTGGCCCTGGAGGTTTTTGTATTTCTCAGAAAAAAAATGCGCCAATAAATATTTAAGAGCTCCTTTCGACGAAATTCGTGTTTACAAATATGTATATAAGATTCCAAACATGGAAAATTTGATTTTTCTTATTTTTTGTTCCTCAATTTTATACCACATAATACATTTTCCCACCTGTTTCGAGGCTAATGCATACTTATTTATGAGAAACTTTATTAAAATTGTTTTGAACGTTGTCAGAGGAAAACGACGGCAGATATGTATATTCGAGCCAGTATTGGAAAAATGTACATATTACTTGATTCTTGGTATTCCCTGAATTCTATGAGTTAATGCCTAAAAGGATGTGTATCCTTTAAAATTAAAAAGATACCAGGAAATGTATAAAGCAATCTGATACCAGCATCGTCTACTTAATTATATTTTCCATATTAATGAAAAAGGGGACAATTGAAGACACTACGTAAATAGAATTTAAGGTATGGAGGAAAGTTGATAATTTTCTTGCAGTTTTATTCAAGTCGTTATATAGTACGTTATTTGTTATTATTTCATATATGTTCAACAAGTGCTCTCGAATTTTCTGCAATCAAGCTATATCGGTTTTAAAATACTTTCATTTTTGATACTTGATACTTTCATAGATCACATTCTGTTTTTATTGTAAGGTTTTCCCATTCAGACGCACGTCCGAAATACATAGTAGGTATACCAAGCCCTGGTTGATCACCGAAATTTATAGTCCTTTTATGTGGCAACAATTATAAAGCAATGTCAAAGCAATGGAGTAGGAAAAGATGCCAGACGACTGAAAAAGGCGTTCTGCTCTCAAAAGGAGACAACACAGAGCTTTTGAGTTGAGGTGTTCTCTTTTATCCTGAAAGACGAGATAGCTCCTTCTGCTAGAAAAACCATAGACCAATAGCAGTGTGGCCTCATATAAGACAGGACAACTCATTAGATTTTCGCACTGGGGCAAGCGCCGGAAAATTACTAGACTATTAAAACTTAATCTAACACGACTTCATAATATTTATCGACAAAACTGATGGCACAGTGATATAGTTACAACGGTGGGCAACCTCCAGCCCGCGAACAATTTCTATCCGAAATTATAAAAAAATATTTTTCGATGTATTTCATTTAGTTTAAATTTAATACTACATCCATTGGGGTAGCTTACACTATGCTTCATTTCTCTTATCATCCCCAAACCGGTTTAATAGACAAGAGATCGCAGGGAAGTTCGTTTCTCCTCATTTCGCCTCAGACAATTTATCAAACTCGCCCATACATCACACTAACGCCAATTATAACATCGTTCTCGGGGGTCCAAGCCAACTATGAGAAACTCCCCGTCTCATTCGAGTTACACGAAAAAGAGACAGAAAAATTAATATTTAGAGGGTTATACCTACATTATACACAAACCTGTTTGAGCTGAGCACCGTGTGATGGATAGTGTGATTTACTCCATTAAAGCATCTTTCACTTCAAATGCAGACTAAAAATTTAGTGTTGGGTACGGCACGATTATAAAATGAGTTGGTAAGAGCTGCCTCTTTTTTCTTTTGAGTGAGTACAATTTCATACTTCAAATTAGGCGGGGGGCCGTTGTAATGAAAAATGACCAAAACCAGCAAATTAAAGAAAGAAGCTTATATGCATTAACCTGCCTCATAGTAAGTAAGAAACCAATGCCTCCTCAATGTATATTTATATTTACAATCTCACCTCACCTAATTTCAAGTTGGAACTTTTGCTACCGCAAAAGACGTAAGAAATTTCTCTCCAGTACGTATTTACAATCTTGCCTCGCCTCATTTCAAGTTGGAAATCTCACTGCCTCAAAAGAAGTAAGAAATGCCTCTCCAGTTCATATTTAAGATCACACATCGACTCAGCTCTAATTGGATATATTACTGCCGCAAAAAATTAAGAAATGCCTCTCGTATTTACAACCTCACCTCACCTCGCCGCATTTTGAGTTGAATTTTACTGCCCCAAAAGAAGTAAGAAAGAAGAAACTCTTGTCTCTCCACTACGTAATTACAATCACACCTCACCCCATTTATGTCGATGCACACTCATATACAAGTAGGACATTATTTTTAAACCGGGACATTTCAAAAAATTTAGGCCTCAGTAAAATTTACCATCGTGTAAGGGACAAATGTACTGCCTCGTGTAAGTCCGGCTCAACTCGAAAAAAATTACAGGTCACAAGAAGGTGCCAATTGATTACTACGGCCCGTGGAAAAAACATAACATTTATTCGGGCCCATGTTATAAGAAGGTTGCCCACCCTTTATAGTAGCTCTGCACAAGTGAACGGTTCCGTCGAAAGTACCTTAAAGTAAAGAATTCTTGCAAATCAACATCAGAAAAGGCAAGTGTCATTTAATAACAAGTTGCGAAGTAAATTATTTAATTCAACCGGTGTAGCAGCAGAATCTTCCTTGTAACGTCCATCAAGAATAGTTTAGCAAAGCCCACTTCATTTATCTAGTAAGGTAGGGGAAGGGGGTGATATAGACAGCAAATCCGGCCGATTTAATAGCATCTCTGTTCGCCTCGAATTATTATCTGACCGTCACTGCTATGCTCTCCCTGCGCCCAAGTGTTCCACTTACAGGACAGGGTTTTTTTTATAAGACTCGCGAAGTATATAGGTACACTAAAAGCGCATGATGTTAGCAAATCCACTAGTGCTCAAAATGTACCTTCAATCGAATCGTCCTAAAGACATGCGCTTCAGCATTAGCTAAACCTCTGCGCAAACTCTTTTTTCCTATCCTAGTTCATCAGAGTTTATTCAAGCTCTTGGAAATTTCCTCATGTTCAACCTGTACCGAGAAAAGGTGACGGAACCAATCCTTACCAACTACAGCGCAATAGTAATTACCTCTATTATTTCCAAAACCATGGAGACCATTATCAACATAAGGCTACCTAAGGGTGAGTTTCCACTGCGGTCTGCAGACAGTGCGCGCACATAAAAATCCACACAAATAGAGCAAAAAAACGAAAAATCTCAAACTGTGCGGAAACCAAGCTTTCATTGCGACAAGACTTAAGGTGGATACGACCTTGGCTTGAATGATAAAATTCTTGTGTGCGCGCCATGTTTTATGTTTTCCGATTTAAGTCTAAATATATTACCACGCTTCAGTTGCTATTTGTTCGGCGATATAAAAAAATTAATTTTGAGGACGAAATTGTGGCAAATGCAAAAAAAAGCGAAGGCCACCGCGGTGTTGGTTGAGACCATATTTAAAAACGAGGTCTGAACAAGGTGGAATAAATTTAGTAAACAGTTTAAAAATAGATAGATCCGCTTAGTCTATGCTCACACCAATGGTGGCAGGATAGGTGGATTGGTAAAATAGGTGCTACGCTTAGATATACTACTGTTCACACCAGAGGATACCTGCTTGGCTAGGATATTAGAAAATGCTGCAGTTGATCGTCGTTGCCTGAATGTATCCCAGGGAAAACCAAACACGCCTGTTCGCTGGGATAGCCACTTGGCGACTAGCCACAGCGAAGCGTGGTCGGTATGAAGAACGCAGTATTAACACGAACGTTCGTTCGCCTGGATAATTCATCCTGCCACCTAGCTAGCCACTTGGCGCTTAGCGTGGCACTTATTGGTGTGAACGTACACTTAGAGGATGCCTTTGAACATTTAATCTGAGGTTCTTAGCCTCTGGAGATTCATATATGAGCCTATCATATTTATTCAAGGTTTCAAAACAACTAATATCCAGAATTATACGTGTAGTCCGGGGAAATTAGCAAAAAAATGCACGAAATGACACAAAATTCCAAAATGGCTGAAAATTGGTCCACAACTTCCTTGGGACTTTTTAAGAAAACAATTTCGGAATCACGAAAAAAAACATAGCCGCCGAAGATCTCACTTTTTGGCAAAAAAATCACTCAAAAAACTGGTTTTTTCGAAAAAAATTTTTGATCAGTCAACGCGAACCGTTAATGCCTACAAAAAAACCCTCTTGTCATATTTTCGAAAACCTTGACCCTTCCGAATAAATTCAAGGTATTTTTTAGCCGAAAAGTGATTTTTGCAAACTTTGACCTTGAATAACTTCGAAAGGTTTAGGTTTTCGAAAAAATAACATGAGGGCTTTTTTGTAGGCCATAACGTTTCGCATTGATTGATAACATTTTTTTCTCGAAAAACCATTTTTTGAGTGATTTTTTTTTTTACCAAAAAGTGATATCTTCGGCGGCCATGTTTTTTTTTGATTCCGAACTTGTTTTCTTAAAAATTCCCAAGCAAGCTGTGGACCAATTTTTAGCCATTTTGGAATATTGTCTCCTTAAAATGCTGATTTCCCCGGACTAGCAATGTTTGCGTAGCTATTGTTATGCTCTTGAAGAAAATGTCTTAGGTAAATGCTGAAAATGAAAACTATCTCTTCAAAATAATACCCTTGTCTGTCCTAAGATGTTTTGTTTTTTCCATATTCACTGGAAAACAAAAGATAGGCCTCAACAAGCAACTTCAAGACTTTTCGGACGGATTTTCTCACTATTACCATGATGTGAGGAAAGAACGCTGATATTTGCCAAAAAGACAGGCGAACAAGATCTGTCATGATTTTGGGGAGCTATAACATTCAATGGACAAATCGACCTAGAAATTATAGAGCTGAGATTGATGTTGCAAAGTAAGGCCATTATGGTAATGAGGTCAATAATCTAGTTGCAATTTAAGCGTTTAATAAATATGTTCATAGGATTTGACTTTTTTGAAAAAGTACCAACCAAAGCCTTTTGTTTGAACAGTGCTAAAAAAATTGCTTTGGTGTGTCTGGTCTGGTTGCTCTAGATATCTCCAAACCCGAGTAAAAATGAAACTAGCCCGCAGCTGGCCTGCATCAGGAACGCACTAGCACGCACGGCGCCACAGCTAGCGCGCATGACGGTAGTTTGCGTTACTGATGACAGTAGTTTGCGTTACTCTAATGACGGTACTTTGCGTTACTTTTATGATAGTGCAAGCACGTGGCAACCCTTGTCTTCTCGCTCTTGAATTCATGTCGACAGTAAAAAGGGCTTTCCCTGAGCTCTAGTCTTCCACATAAAAAAAAATTAACAAAGGACATTGAAGTCATTCGTGATTGGGGCCGCAAACACCGTATTTAGTTCAAAGTTACCAAAAGGAAGTACTGCCTTATCTCGAATAAGACGTGCTCCACCATTCCTTTCGTTTCAAAGAACAGTCTGGATTCATCTTTTAACATCCTAGGCATGATAGTTGCTAAGGGTCTGCAATGGAATGACCAAATATTTAGATCACTAAACAAGCAACCCAGTTCCAGGGTTTTCTTAGGAGACACAAATTACTCCTCCAGCCAGCACAATGCTCTGTTGTTTATAATTCCTATATTCGACGCGCTTTGAATATAACTCTGGGCTGGGATTTCGACAACTGCATCGTCGCGGCTATGCAGGGTGCATATTTCACGCCCTCGAACTCATCAGAGACAGCGCCCTTTTCTCCTATATAAACACATTGATTCACCGTAAGATCTACAGCCCTGGAAAAATTTTAGCAATATTTCCAGGGTGAATGTTCGTTCGAATTGACTGCGGAACAATCTTCCGCAGTCAGTATTTCCGAACTCGTACAACTTCCAAGAAAGCAAACGCAAGATTCATTTCCATGTCCTACAGGTCCGTTCAGACTCCTCTTAACCTTTTGCGCCCTCTATCACCGGACATTTCACCATGACTTGTTTGCCATGACGACCTTGTACTACAAAGGGCGACTCCTAAGCTTAACTCTGTGTCACATAAACAAAAATATCTTATTGCTAATTTTAAAAGTATATTTCTAATTGAAAGTAGGGCAGCTATCATCAAATTTTCACAATCTCTTAAATTTAAAAATAATTCCCATGATTTCGAAAGGATTGAGGAAATTTTAATATCTCAGATGACTAATCCACAAGTGTTATCATTGCAATTAAGACTGAAGTCGTTAAATATCTTTGACAGACTTTTTCCGAAAAGCTTTAAATTCTAAATAAAGCCTCATGCCGCCCGCCCTGCCCTTCAGCGTGGCATCTTAATCGACGACATTCATCTTAGCTTAACGAGTAAAGACGATCTTCAAGACGTTCCTTTGTGTGGATACAACAAATACCGCTCAGTGACTAATTACCACTAGAGGCTTCCCCGGCAGGCCTAAGATCCAAGTAAATACCCGGCATGACAACATATCGCTCTCCGAAGACAAATAATCTGCAAAGACCAAACAAACTGAAGGAGTTACGGGGCTGTTTGCGTTTGAAATTTAAGAGCCTACGACGACTACAAGTGCCCCCAAAAGTTTTGTATGGATGGCAAAAAGTCGTAGCCGGAGCCCACACCCCGCCCGGGTATCCATGCCCAGGGATGATGTAGGGCCTTCAAACTTATGGCACAATTACTATGCTATAAAAATTCCCACCAAATAATTGAACCCCTGGTGTGCCGCAGCAGCGGGAGGGGTGGGCCTGCTTTTGAGTTGAGTTCATTAAAGTGCGATTTCGGGGTGAATTGTGGAGTGGCGGCTTGGTGCGCGCTATCCATTATTCAAGAAAGCGCCTGCAATTAAAAATTAAATCATAATCCCCCATCCCCGGTGTGCTGCCAGGCAGTAGCAAAATCTCGCCCCCAGCAACCGTTGCGCTATAGGCTATAACCGAGCGGAGTGTGGGCGATGAATAGAGGGAAGCGAAGATTCAGACAAGCCACCGCCTTTCATGGATAATTTATGGATCAGAGACACACTGGGGCTCTCTGTTAAGATGTTTGGCGCTAGCAGGAAGCACCGCGCCGCCACGGCCAGCTACAACTTAGCTATAAAGCAGGCGGCAATATAAAAAAAAAATTGGGGAATTGGGGCTGCGTGGACGACAGTCGGGAGCTATAAAGGCCAGCAGAGTTAATGAGGCATTTCAATTCATTTAGTACAGGGGGGATTCCTTCTAATTCGCTAAAAGGTGGTTATCGTAAGTGATCTGGCTAAGAGCATCCACCGACCGGCACGTGGCTACGGGGGTTATTTTTACGCATAGCCGGTGGAGCGCGCATAATTTCCGCTCCCTCCCACACCTTTGTGTCGGGTGCCGTGCGTATGTAGATTCCTTGGCAGCGCTACAATTTCATTTCTTTCGTCTGGCGTTAATTTGTTACATACGATGGACTCTCCCAAAGTTCCGGTAATCTTCTGAGTTAATTGGGATTAAATTGAAATGACTTGGAGAGTTCGCCTTCCACCGGTGAGTTGAGTCGAGTTGAGAGCTGTTCACCCAGCGGCTTACATTAGCCAGAGAGGCTTTAAGGAGATTAAGTCAAGGGATTTAAAGCGGGCAGGTATATTAGGTAATTGATGAGGGATTACTTCACCTAATCTCGTCTTCTACAAGCTAGCTTGGTGTGATTGGGGTATGACTTTTTTAAATACAATTTTTTCTTGTGAAATTTTTAAGATACTTTTAATCTTTTTCTTTATTCTTTCATTTTTTCTTTCATTTTTTACTAGTCGACAAAGGTATTGAGTATGACTTGAACTGCAGACTTCTTTTAATATAATTTTACTAAAGTGTATATATAAAAAAATTTCTTCCGGTTTTTAAGTATTTAGAACAAAACGATAACTTCAAAATCAATCAATATTTCTCTGTGTAGTTTGGAGTTACTACTTTTAATACCCATCCGGATTTCAATTCTCAAGTCTTGTTCCTAAATGGTGCTACAGCTCTTGAAGAACTTGGTTCATTACATTTATTGCAACTAATTTGAGTTTATCTTTGAAACTTATGAAATGCAACAAAGTTCCTTACTGATGTTTGCTGATTGGCTGATGTTGGTCTGGGAAATCGTCATATAGTCTACGATATGAGTCTATTAAAGAAAGCTTCACTCACTAGTAGTAGTAGTGTCAGTACCAGTTTTCGAAAATTTGTTTTGATCAGTTAATACGAAACGTTATTGCCTACAAAAAAGCCTGTTGTTATTTTTTCGAAAAATTAACCCTTTCGAAGTTATTCAAGGTCAAAGTTTCCAAAAATCACTTTTCGGCTAAAAAATCACTAACAATTGATTTTTGCAAAATTATTCGAAAAGTTTTCGAAAAAATAGCAAGGGTGTCATTAGGGTAGCCAATAATCTTTTGTATAAAAAGAACAAAAAAAATTTCTCAATCATCAGTTTCTGAGTCATTTTTTGACCAAAAACTGATTTTTTGAAATTTTGACCTTGAATAACTTCGAAAGGGTTAATTATTCGAAAAAATGACACCAGTCTTTTTTGTAGGCAATAACGTTTCGTATTGACTGATAAAAAATTTTTTTTCGAAAAAAGCAGTTTTTGAGTGATTTTTTGGCCAAAAAGTGATTTTTGATAATTTGACCTTGAATAACTTTAAAAGGGTTAATCCGGTAAACATGTTTGTAACAGCTAAAGTTGTAGAGAATTTCATTGTCAACATTTTGGACCCTCGTACGGGGTTGTACGACCTATAGAAACCGAGATACAAGGAGAACATGGGAAAAACGCGATATCTCCGGCGGCCATGTTTTATTTTTTGTGATTCCGAAATTGTTTTCTTAAAAAGTCCCAAGGAAGCTGTGGACCATTTTTCAGCCATTTTGGAATTTTGTCTCGTTAAAATGCTAATTTCCCCGGACTAGACAGCTTTCGAATACAATTAAAAGGAATTTTTTTTAATGTAATTTTGGTTACTTTTTTTACATTTGTTTATAACTCAAATAACAACAACTGCATTATTTCGGCCATTTTGAAAAATAAATTTAAAATGTTTTATCAGAATTGGAGCTTTGGAACCTTTAATTTAAAAAAATAAAGTTCTTTTTGGTTAACGTGAACTCGAGATATTTAACTTATTACATTTTGCCCAATTGTTAATTAACAAATACACTTTGTGAGCTAAAATTTGGACTGTATCATTTTGAAACCTGTCTATTTCTGAATGAATTCTTTGTCTGCAGGATGCGCGGAAAGTTGGCTATCGGCAAAGGAAATGAGCCGAACGGGCTAGCCTGGTCTTGCGGGTATAACATTACCGTTGAGGCAGAAATAGCGTCTATTTTAGTGGATGATAAGAGCGATAGAATCTTAACAGAGCGGCTACATTCCTACGGAGGCTCAAAGGATCAATCTTGAAGCAAATGGTGTCTTCTCCGATAAGTTTCACGGTCCTTTCTTGCACTTTATCTAACCATGCCTAGGTGGTTTTCGAAGCCTCGCTCCGAATGAAAGAGCTGTATTCGAGAAGAGGCCGAATGTAGGATTTGTATATTACAGCACCCGGCACCTATCGAGGATGAGTTGCATTTCCCTGTTTATTGAGTTGGAAATAAGTGCACGATCGACAAGACAAGATCTGGCACGTATTTCTCTCAAATTATCGAAACCTTATGGGCAACGAAGAGTACCTACATCGTAGTTCTGAAGTGGGTTGGCGGAACAGAGAGTAGATCATTTATGAAGGTTAAAAAAAGAATGGATGGTTGAATTGACCCATCGGGGACACCAACAGAGATGGTGTGGGGCTGAGATTTGACGCCGTTCAATGGTACCTCTTTACTGAATGGTCGGAAAGAAAACTCTCGATCCAGTTCTTCAGAACTTAGTTAATAATACTAATAGCTTGGAGCTTAGCTAACGAGGCAAGCTTTATCAAAAGCCTTGGAGATATCCAGAGCAACCACACCGGACTCACCAAATCGATGCAAACTTTGGTTAAGGTATATTTCGCAGCAGTAACCTTTTTAGATGTGTAGAGGACAGTAGTACAGATGGTTATTCATAAGCTTGATTTTTTCATATAAAATAAGTGATCGGGATTCATTGGTTTTAAAGATTCTCAACCATCTAGAACTATAACGGATACCATCCGGGGCGATTGCCATTAGACTTGCGGAAATATGAATCTACTATATAAAAAGGATTACTTACTTGCGGTAAAAAGAAAAATTCACAGAAATAAATAAGCTAACGCTGTTACCTGCAGATAGTGTGTTGATGGAGATATTTAAATGCTCTACTTTCGGCTAACATATTTTTTCAAGAAAGTCGCTAAGCATTGATAGTATAAAATTTATCACTTAGCTGTGGTAGTAAAACATTTATTTCAATGTTCTAAAAAATTTTATTAGATCCTAAAAGCATCGCTCCTCAATAGCAGCAAGTCGAAGAGCAATGTCCCCATTTCCAAAACCTTCCATAAAAAAATATTGTCGATAAATTTAATCAAAAGAATTCATCTAATTAAATTTTAAGCATAAAAAAACAATTAAACCAATTTACCTAATGGATTAATGATAAAATAATTAGGAACCATCGAAATCTCTTAAAAACACGGAATTCAACATATTTAACGAAAAGGAATTTTCTATCAGACCCTTGCCAGTTTAAAACCACTAAAAAAGTGCAATTAACCTGCTTAACGAACCGCGCCTATCTGCAAGACCACCTCAAATGCTATTTACGTAACAGCGGAGAGAGAACAGATCAAAATGTTTCCAGTGAAAGTCTCTCGATGACGACAGGCATCAAACGCAACGAAAGATATCAAAGAAGAAAAATCGAAGACGTCTCAGGATCTCGGCTATTGCTCAACTCAACAGAAAGAAGATTTACGATGGCAGATGTCCGCATTCTCAATTTATAGCATGCAACTGTTTCTCGACGGACATTCGGATCGGGGTGGATTCTTTAATTTTTTCGCGAAAATTCTGGTTCTGTCAGTAATTCATTTTTAATAATTGCCCTTCGAAAGAAGCTATTAATATTTTTTTCATAACACATTTCTTAAGGCGTCAGAACGTCTTGGGATGTGGGGGAATTTCCCAGGGAATCCATTCAGAATTTCTTAATCCCTGCTAGACTCGAAAATCACACCCCAGTCTGGACCTAATAAAGCACATCAGATTACTCATTAAATGTTTACTCGGCCATTCCAGAACTTCCGGTTCGATGTGGGTCGATCTGGGAAATATTCCTCATATGCCGCCAATAAATTGTCTGCTAATAAAGTCAGATGGGGCCTCTTTTGGGGCTGGGAACAGCCCTGCTGGTGGTACTGTGTGGAGATGCCAAGCTTTAACATTTTTCAGGGGATTCTTTTTTTACGTAAATCCGACCGACACCATACCGCGTGGCAGCTCCACCGTTTTTCCGCCTAACATGAGTCAGTGTGGCAATTACTGAGGCATGTAATGTGCTTTATTTGGACAAATTAGTGGCAAAATTCCGAGATTTTCCAGGGGTGAAAATGATGAAAAGTGTTAATGGAGCGGGCGTGGAGCTTACGGGCCCCCATAACACGCAGCAGTCCTTGGCGCGAGAGGCAACAACAAATCTCCATCTGGGTTGTTTATCTCTACCCCCAGACAAGTAATGAACATGTCAGCCCGGAGCATGTATCTTGATGAGATCTCATTACTCTTCGAAAAATGATTCAGGCAGCCTTCACAGCAAGATAAACACCCGCTACTGATATGTCAAATTAACGCCTATTCACTTTGACGTCGGCATTTTACACTCCGGATGCACGCCTGCAACGGATTGCATCTGGGCCAAAGTTTCGTGATGGATCTCAGTGTGTCACTTGCACTTTCTTGTGACTCACGACGGACGGACCGGGGCCCCCGTATCGTAGCTGGCATTGCAATGCAAAAGTAAACGTAAAGTGAATAACACCAGTCGCTGAGTACTTGGCATTTGGGGAGTTGGCGTGGGTCCAATTGTGACTACGGTACACGACACGACATCCAATGTCGGAAATGTGCCGTCGATAGCTGAACGCCAATCTATAAATAACTGTTGGGCTTGATATACAGCTGAAACCACCGACTTCCTATGTTGATACGATGTGGTCGATGGTTGATGAAATTTGCATGCAATTTCACTGAGAGTTCATTAAATGAATTGCAATATTGCACATGCAGTATACATGCTAAGGAAAGGAGGCTGACATGCATCACTTGCAAAGTTTGCTTTCGTTCGACCGTTGTTTAAGTCCATGTGTGCCTGCGACATTTACTTAGAGTTGACAGTGCTGGTTCTGCTGCTGAAAGGAGCTTAATTAACTAAGGCAGATTAATTTTAATTTTATATATATAATTACTGGAATAGGGTAGACTTAGTTCTGATTTTCTATGCCCGATCTCTTCCTGGAAAATCTCGGATTATGCATTAATGAAAATAAGGTGTTTGTGGGCATTGTAAACAACGCAAAGAAAAATAAGCTTTTTTTGTGTAAGTAATTTTAGGAGTGTTCATGTGCAATTTCTAGTAGTAAACTTAATTCGTAGAGTAGATAAAATTTAGAACACATTAAGGGAGTTTAAGAGTGTTGCAGGTAGGGTTCGAACTATCGGCTGCTAGTATCGATACCAAGTACTAATAACAGAATCAAACCGTGGTATCGATACCTAGAAAGTATCGGGCTGGAAGTATCGATACTACTCAGTATCGAGTACTTTTTAAAATACATATATTTAAACAAAAAATTTATTTAGAACAAAAGCTCGAGGATATGAAGACGTTGTTGACAAAAATTTACGTAAATAATATAACCCAACGGTATGAAGACTCCGTCGACAAAAAAACAGCACAGACACATATGAACAAAGGCATGACTAAGGCCCGTTTTCATTTTCAGCCCGAGATATTGAGCATGTTCATATGTTTGGTAAAACAGCATACAAACTTCTGTGTGATAGAGGAGCTCCATTTTGGGTTCCCACAATGCGTTTGCGATGTAAATGCTCCTTTAAAAACAGCTACTGGTTAAAGCTACATTCAGAAATAAACGTAACTTGTATGTAGCGACATCTCTGAAGATTGAAGAATATTCCGATTTTTGCGGTTCATCAGTAGTACATACAGTGGCTGTCAAAATTATTGGCACACCCAAGAAATTTTACAGCTGAGGAAGATATTACAAGACTAAACTATCTTACCAAATTTTATTGATTAAAATTTCATTATTTAAATTATAAATAATAAATTTAAAAAAAATAATTTAAATTCATTTAATAATATTGATTTAACAGAAAAAAGAAATTCATCAGTTTAAAACTTCTTGCGTGTGCCCACTGTATGTGGGTTGACAAAGTACTCGATACTTTTAATGAGTAGTACTTGACGATACCATGATCTTGGTATCGAGTGCTCAGTATCGGTTTTCAAGACGACAGTATCGATACCTGCTCAGTATCGAGAGTATCGTTCGAACCCTAGTTGCAGGTGGTTTAAAGGGCCTTGTTTATTTCAGTAGAACAGTCGCTGTGGTGATAACGGAAAAATATTGCAAGAGCTGCTATATCTCTACATTGGCTCAAGGAGCTAACTGAGAGGAAGGAACACCCATAAGTTTAAAAGACCCCATACACGAGCGATCCATTTCGGATGATCTCGAGGAGTAGAGACACCGGTTTAGCGGCTCTATTGTGGGTGTCCCCAATTTCAGACACAGCCATTGGAGTGGCGCTACAATGGGGTGCTCGTGTATGGGGGCCTTAACATTGAATTAAGAATCATCAATAAAGCTTCGTTCACACGGTGACACTGATGCCGTGGCATTTATCATCATGAAAGTGCTCGACATTTGCTATCACGGCACTAAGTGTTCACATGATCCACGCATACTGTTGCGACACTCGTGTAAAAAAATGGGCGAACTTCTATCGCAGTAGCGGATGTGTTAGAAGTGCCGCGGCATCAGGTGTCAAATATCAAAAATTTTTGATATGCGGCATTAGTGTCACGACGTCGAGACGTCGCGGCATTCAATAGTTCAAATGATCAAATTGAATTGATTTTCAATGATCAAATTTATTTGATTTACCATCTCACTCGCGAGTTGCTTTTTACTAAAACATTAGTTTAAAAGTGAGCTTTCGATACTTACTTACCTTCTTATTCCACTTTAATCCCTCATGGGAATGGGACATAGAGCGGAAGCAGTTGCCCTCCAGCTCCAGCAGACTGTTTTGCTCGACAGCCAGCTCCGTCCAGGATCTCCCACTTGTTGCGGCCTCTGCTAATAGGGTTGGTTCTCCAGCTCGACGGGTTATTTGAAATGGTGAAAATCTTTCAATTCCGCTTATTAAAATATCCCCTGTTATATTAAAATGGAATTTGATGCTCTTAGTGCAGCGAAACTCTCCAGCGTAAATGTGTAAGACGCAGAAAGTCGTGTTTATTAAAAAAATATAGCGCGTGTACCCAGTGCACGTGAAAGATGTGAAACATCTTTGACGATCTTTATCTTTCTTTAAATTGAATAATTAGTAAGAATAAGTGCTGGTGGTACTTTATTTTCTCTCTTACCAATAGTAGCACCACCTACATTACTTTATACTATTAATGAGCGATGTATAAAATATGTAATGTCGAGCTTTTGATTAAGAGAGTTTTACACTCAGTAATACAAAATCACCAACAGGTGTCGTCACTGGCTTATGCAGTTGAGTCCTCTCGGGGTTTAGCGTGATAATGTTCACCTTTCATGTTGATTATGATAGATTCCCACTCCTGCTTGAACGTTCGGTCGTTTATATTTAACAACACAATTGAAGTTAGGTACACTAATATCCTAGACTTCATTTATCCAAGTCTCAGTAAGAATAACGACATTCGACTTTTTAACTTCCCAGTAGGAAGTTATTGTAATCGGTCCAAAAATCGGATTCGAAATTTTCAATGTATTTACACGTTTCCAGGTCCCAATAGCATTTTAAGCAAAAATTTGAGAAGAAATATGTGTGTGTGTAGTGTTTAATATTTCTCGGCAGTTTCTCTTTCTCGAGAAAAGAGAAAAATAAATTTTAGTTCTCGAGAATTCTCATTTCTCGAGAAATATTGTGAATTTGTAAAAAGTTCATGAAATAAAAATTAAAATTCCATTTTATTCATAACACAAAATAAATCTTTGTAAGAATTAAGCAATAAGAAAATAATAAGTATAAATATAAAGATTACAAAACAAGCTTTAATGTGATTTAAAGTAGTTGTTTAAAAAATCTAACCCTAACGCATCTAATGTTGCATTTGATAACACTAGTTTACAATTTTTTTCTTAATTTCGGGGGGTGCCTAATAGGAAAAGTGTTTTTCAGTCTAATTTGAGGTCGCTGAAAACGAAAATGACACTCATTTATTTTTCCAAAGAACCGTAATCGAGGTATAAGCAAAACGGTTTTTTTCCAATTATTGCCAGATTCTCGAGAACCAAGAGCCTAGCTTAAAAAATGCACTTTTTCACGCCGAATACTCCAACCTATCTAAAACTGTAAAAGTGAAGGTTCTATCCTACCAACTTCCAGAGTAATGAGCCATCAATGTCAAAATTTTGTTTTTTTTAACAAAAACATCAACTTTAACTACCCTTTTCTCCAAAAAATACGTAGTTACCCAATATTTTTTTTCCAAAATTAAAAAGCTTGGACAATTTCCTATGAATAATGTCCGGACAATTTTTGTGTTACGGCATTTACTGTTGAAGTAAGGAAAAACCATAAAAGAAGACAACCAACAGCTTTCCATTAGCTCTGGTTGTTTGGTGAACAAGCTGCGCTTTCAAACAACCAGAGCGAATGGGACACTCGGTGTCTTCTTTTATCGTTTTTACTCTATTAGCAAATTTTGATGTTAAAATGTCACATATCTTATTTTTCTTCTATTTGACAGCACATTTGGAGGGTGGTAATGGCATCGTGTAGAGCCGGCTTAACACGAAACACGCATAAACCTGCATTAAAAGAATTTACATATATAAAAAAGGGCCGCACAAAACAAATATATTCCAACTAAGTTCGTATGTATGCAAGTAAAAAAAGATGTATGGATATGAGGAAAAAGTAAAAATTTTAGGAAATTGATTAAAAATAGTCATAAATTTCTCGCGGAAACAACATTCAATTTCTCGAGAAATGAGAATATAAAAATAGTTTTATTTCTCGAGAAATTCTCGAGAAAGAATTCTCGAGAAGAAACACTATGTGTGTGTGTGTGCGTACGTATGTGGTCATTTTTTCCTGCACGATTTCGCGCGAACCGAAAAAGATATCGACTTCGTTCAGGTGCCGTTCGAAGCGTGTTCAAGGAAATATGATCTAAAAAGATTTTCATAAAAATTGCTCGAGCCGTTTTTTTGTTTGAACGACTTAAGTGATTTTTGCACCAGCACGATTTCGCGCGAACCAAAAAAGATATCGACTTCGTTAAGGTGCCGTTCGAAGCGTATTAAAGGACATATGAATTGAAAAGATTTTCATAAAAATCGGTAAAGCCGTTTTTTTGTTTGAACGACTTAAGTGATTTTTGTACCGTCACGATTTCGCGAGAACCAAAAAAGATTTCGACTTCGTTAAGGTGCCGTTCGAAGCGTATTAAAGGACATATGAATTGAAAAGATTTTCATAAAAATCGGTCAGGCCGTTTTTTTGTTTGAACGACTTAAGTGATTTTTGTACCGGCACGATTTCGCGAGAACCAAAAAAGATTTCGACTTCGTTAAGGTGCCGTTCGAAGCATGTTAAAGGACATATGATCTGAAAAGATTTTCATAAAAATCGGTCGAACCGTTTTTTTGTTTGAACGACGTAAGTGATTTTTGTACCAGCACGATTTCGCGCAAACCAAAAAAGATACCGACTTCGTTAAGATGCCGTTCAAAGCGTGTTAAAGGAAGTATGATCTGAAAAGATTTTCATAAAAATCGTTCGAGTCTTTTTTTTGTTTGAACGAATACTGGGAAGTTAATCTTGTGGACCGAAAGGGTCAAAAGCCACATCCCAACTAGTTTATAACAATAACCGTAAGATCCTGACTTCAAAACTCTGGCAATTGAGAGTGTATATCGATAATCCATTTCTCTGACACATAAAATCCAGCATTTGTTTGTCAATAGTTTCCAAACCATTTGTGGAGAGTCTTCGGAATTCGTCTCGTAAATGTGCCATTGCCATTAATGCCCTTCGGCAATGATGAAAGGTCAGATCATTACTACGTGTAGTAATCCATAGTCCTTGAATACTTGTTACACGTGACAATGCCCCATAAACTCATGGGGCTACGTAGACTAGTCATGATTACTATGTAGTAAAACCAACTTTTATGAAGAGAGGGGTGTGGGGCGGGGTGAGTATGCCCCCCCTTCACCTCTCTCTTTTTAAAAATCGGTTTACTACATAGTAATCATGACTAGTCTACGTAGCCCCAATGATAGCGAACGCGCTTCCTTGAGAATTGTGTATCGTGGTAGCAAACTGCCTTTTCAAAATTTTAATTTATTCATACAAATATATGTATTACATATGTATTTGGTCTCCCGCTTAGATGAGGCTTATAAATCCAGCCAGAAGACTATAATTATCGAGTTCGTTATTTCCGCTCCATAGGCTTTGGTAGCCGAATGGTTAAAATGTAGGATCAGCGCCAAGGGTCGGGTCGTGTTGAAATCGCCTTCGAAATATATATTACCCTTGTCCAAAAGTCAAAAATTCGTAATTATATTAAAATTTTGAATTTAAGAAAGACTTAAGTACATTGCATACAAATTTCAAAGGGTTTAAGAATATATTTTCAATTATTTAAGAAAACACTTACTTACTTCATCCATTTAGTTAATATGCCGTATTTTACTAAAAAATTTAGTACTTTTTCAATTTTGAGAAGAAATTTTGTTCGGTGTAGGGAATATTTGTTTTCAAATTGCAATATTTGCAGGGAATTTTAAGAAATATTTCTTTGAAATCAAAAGTATTATGGCTTACAATTTAAATATTTGAAATAACAATTTCATATAAAATATTTTTATAGGACCTACATGAATATTTTTATAGCACCTACATTATAGTAACGAATGAAAATTAGTTGTGATAACTAAAATGTTTCAATTGTTAGCTGCCGCTATATGCTTACAATTAAAACAATAGATTGACTTTTGCGCATTATTGTGCTAAAAAATACAGATATATGTATGTACAGATAAAAAGTAATTTAAGTCCGCCCATTAGCCATTTTTATAGAAAATCAAGTAAATTAAGCTAAATAATCATTTCCATTAATCGGTAGTAGCTTCCTGGCATTCTGCCCTTCTACAGACAGAATTCTAAGAAATCCGAATGCTCCATCTAAATTTTTGTAATTTATTGTAGTTTTAAGAAATTTACTGTCTCAGTAATATTTTGTGCAATTAACATTAGTAAGAGTCCTTTTACGTTAAACTCTTATGCACCCATTGCTTTATTATATCTTTTTGGAAATACATAATTTTAAATTAAAGCTTTGAAATATAAATAAAAAATTCAAATGCCTCGATAACCTGCGACTTTTTCGGAATATCAACGTCAAATATCATACACTCAACCAACTCGTCCATTCTAGGATTCTTGGTTTGTTATTCTGGCTCGTCGTGTAAAATGGTTAAATATTATTCGGGTAAAGAAACACGAGCTAAGAACAATTATTACATTTATTGAAAAAAACAAAGGAAAACAATAAGTCAAGCCCAAATAATCGCACGTCCTTCGCCAACGCTTGCTTGCTAGATTGTGTCAGGATTTTATTCATTTACAATTAACTCTGTTGCCGGGTTACTATGTTTACAGCTCGGCCAACCTGCAATGACAGCGCCCTCGCTGTCTTCGTCATCCTCGCAGCTCTCCTCGTCTTCGTAGGATTGTTCTTCTTCGCTCTCGTCCCCTGGGGGCACGCTACACCAGCGTTTCATCCTATCACTCGCAAATACTGATGAATACGTTCGTTGCGTTCGTTTATAGTCTGGTAAATCTTCGATTACATACCGGTCTTTATCCAATACCTTTGTTACGATATATGGCCCCTTATAAGACGGCTCTAATTTTCGCGACGTTCCGGTGCTTGCTGGTTCGTTTTCCACCAGCACAAGATCTCCAGTATCATACTTCGTTGGCTGCCTATGTTGGTGATCAAATCTCTCTTTCCACTTCGCCCTTTTCTCATTAATAAGTTCCGCTACCGCACATCGGACTTGTGGTACATTTTCACGGATGTCATCTTCCTCAGCTTGAAGAACGAGTGTGATTTTATTCTGAAGTATATCCCTGGGATCATAGGCGAAAACTAACTCGTGTGGACTACGTCCTGTTGTTTGATTCTTCATCGTATTGAGAGCCCATTGGATTTCCCTCAACCGCTCGTCCCATCTCTTATCTTCTCTGGTCATAGTGGTCAACATAGATATCAATGTCCGATTCACTCGCTCCGCTTGTCCATTGGCTCGCGGAGTTCTAACAGCTACCTTTATATGTTGAACGTCGTTAGCTTGGCAATACGCTTGGAAGTTCTTTGATGAAAAAGCCGTTCCTCGGTCCGTAATTATTCTCGTAGGCATACCTACAATTCCGGTAATCTCATTCAAAACTTTCAACACGGGCACCGTTGCTGTATTTCTTACTGCTTTAACAATCACGTACTTCGTTAGCGAGTCGACGATGGTAAGTATGTGTATGTTTCCCTTACTGCTCCGTGGGAAAGGACCCAGATGGTCCAGGTGTACCGTCTTAAAAGGCACCGAATCGATCTGATCATAATGAAATTCTCCTTCTGTCCTCCCTCCTGAACGTTTGTTATAGGCGCAATCAATACAGGACAGTAAATATTTCGCGATGTATGTTCGCATCTTTGGGAACCAATAATGTTCCTTTACTCGCTCTACCGTTTTGTCTAAAGCCAAATGTCCCGCTCTATCGTGACAGTTCTGGACTATCCTCCATTTGATCGGGTTTGGCACGACCCACAGTTTTCTGTCATTCATTCTTCGATAAAGTCGGCCTCGTTCCAATACATAATTCCTTTTCAGCTGCTTATCGACGTCACCACCGGCCCGTAGTTTCGCAACAATACTTCGCAAATAAGCATCCTGGATCTGCATCGTGTATAACCAATCGTCATCCTCGATCATTACCTTAAAGACATTTAAAGAAACAGGTTCTGTTTCTCTCGACGGTTCTTCAGGAGACCTACTTAATGCGTCTACATGACCCATACGAATTCCAGCTCGATGTTCCAATTCGATATCGAACTCCTGAATACGCAGCCACCATCTCGCAATCCTCGGTATCAATTCTTTTTGGGTCATTGTCGTTTTCAGCGCTGAGCAATCGGTAACCACAGTGAACGTTTTCCCTAGAACATAATACTTGAATCTTTCTAAGCTAGCTACTACCGCCAGTGCTTCCAATTCAAAGCTGTGGAAATTCCTTTCGACATCTGTAGTAGCCCTACTAAAATAAGCCACTGGTTTCAACGCACCATCCGTTCGCTGTAGAAGAATTCCTGCCAATCCACTGCTACTTGCATCAGTGTGGATTTCACAACTCAAATGGGGGTCATACGCTGCCAAGGTTGGTTGACTCATCAGACTAGCCTTTAATTCTTTGAACGCCTTTTCCTGATCTTCTTCCCAGGAGAACGAAGCTTCTTTTCGAAGTAGTTTATTTAACGGACTAGCCAGTATAGCGAACTTCGGCACAAACTTTCGAAAGTAACTGCAAAGTCCCAGAAATTGACGAACTTCAGTGACAGTTTCAGGCCGCTTAAAATTTTCAACTGCTTGTGTCTTAACGCTTCCCGGCCTTACTTCATTCAACTTGATCTCGTGTCCCAGATACTCAACCGTAGTCTTCATAAAGGTACATTTCTTTAGGTTAAGTGTTAAACCCGCTCGCTTTATAGCATCGAATACCCGACGAAGTTTTTGAAGCATTTCTTCGTAAGTGTGACTTCCAATGAGTATGTCATCCATATAATTCATTGCGTCGTCTTTTCGAACAGTACGTAAAACCGTGGCCATTAATCGCTGGAATACCGCGGGCGCATTTTTAAGGCCAAATGGCATCCTTTTAAATTCGTACAGTCCCTTACTCGTCACGAATGCTGTGTATTGTCGGCTCGCTTCTTCGATAGGTACCTGATAAAACCCGCTATTAAGATCTATTACCGTAAAGTACTCATACCTTGCAGCTTCCTGAATTTGTTCCTCGACGTTCGGGGTTGGAAATACTTCTTTTCTTGTTCGCTTATTCAACATTCTAAAATCGACGCAAAGTCGATCGCCACCATCTTTTTTAGCCACTAGTATCGCCGGACTCGCATACGCTGATGTCGACTCGCATATGATGTCATTTTGGATCATTTCATCCAACATCTCCGTAACCTTGTCTTTCTTCGGATACGGTACTCTGTACGGTCGTAACTGAAATGGCTTGTTATCAGTGAGCTCAATCTTCATCTCTGTAAGGTTAGTGCAACCTATTTCACTTAGTTTCCTCGCAAACAATTGTCTATATGTGTTCAGCAACGCTAACATTTTATTTTCCTCGTCAATTGTCATTACTCCAATCCGCACTTCTTCTCGGCTTATATCGTCGCCTCTTCTAGCACTTGTACTACCTTTCGGTTCCTCAAACTCGAATCTCAAAGAATTGTATTCCTTAACCACGCGAAGTCCTTCTCGGTTCAATACATCCCGTCCTATTAGTAGGCTAGCCGGTAACAAGTCATCATCCACAACGCAGAATGTTCCTTCGCAACGAATATCATCCACTAGAAAATTTATGTTAACTCGTTCTATTGACAGGTAGCTACCTCCAAGGAATCCTCTTATTTGATTATGCCACCGCTGTTTAAGCTCATTGAGATTACTGGCTATGCATTTTCTTACCATCGAGCAATCTGAACCGCTATCGATGAACGCTACATAATCGGTATCGCCTATTTTAATAATCTTGTGATACTCGTTCTTAACTTCAGACTGCAGGTACCCAACTACATTCCTGTTCTGACTACAGTTTTCTGGAGAACCCTTACGATGAACCTTATTACATATCATACATCTATCTCGTCTAGAAGGTATCGGACAATCTTTTGATACGTGCCCCTGTTGGTGGCAGTTATAACACTCGATCCGTCTTACGCTTTTGCAGTCCCTAGATAAGTGCCCTGATCGATTACAATTGTAACAACACTGACGCCACGTTCGGGTTTGACACTCGTATTTTCTGGCCTGCCGACCGTAGGCGCCGACGATTTCTTTGTTAAAGCCTTCAGGTTCCGAAGATTCAAACACCATTCGACTCTGTCTCGAAGTTCTGCTATCGTATCAATACGTTGACTCTGAAAAATGGAAAATAGCTCGTCGTCCTGCATACCCATGATAAAGTATTTTATAATACTTGATTCCGATAAACTTCCTGTCTGGCCGATCTTTATCATCTCGTCTAAGTATGGCAACAAATTTTCTTGACGGGAACGCTTTCTATTTGCTAATGTTAGGTGGACATCAGCTTCGCTATATTTCGAAGAAAACTCGTCAATCATCGCTTTTGATAGCTCTCGCCAACTATTGTATATCTCGCTTCTATCAATCCATGATCTAGCCGAACCCTTTAACTTTGTAGTAACTGCAAACAGCAACAGCTGTTCTGGCCACCCGTAGATTCCATATAATGCATCTATTCTTTTAACCCACTCGTGAATTGTTAGGGCTCCCACAGATGGATCATACTCAGGCAAGGCATCACTGACATCACGCGGAGAAAACAATATGTCTCGTACAGGATTATTTGCTGCTTCAGCCATAATTCTTTCGATTATATCGTGCTTATTACCTTTCGCGGATAATCCAGCAGCCTTTGCTCTTGTTCTCAACTCATCTAACTTTAGTGAATATACGTTTTCAGCCATATGTCGATCGTTATTTTTTCCTTTCTGGGTCTTAATTCTGGGATTTGGTAACAGCGTTCTTTACTGTTAGTGAGAACTTATTTAAATGATATTGTATGCTGTCTCGCTTTTTCTCACATCCAGTATGAATGACCGATTTCCCGTATTATTTCGCTACTAACCGAATACCAGATTTAATATTCGAATCCCACTTCTGATTTGTAAAATGGTTAAATATTATTCGGGTAAAGAAACACGAGCTAAGAACAATTATTACATTTATTGAAAAAAACAAAGGAAAACAATAAGTCAAGCCCAAATAATCGCACGTCCTTCGCCAACGCTTGCTTGCTAGATTGTGTCAGGATTTTATTCATTTACAATTAACTGTTTTTAATATCACCATCTTATTCTGTCTTCCTCAATACAGATCTTCCGTCGTTTTCGAATCGTTGCAACTCACAACAACAATTGAAAAATTACTCTCAACGCGCGCCAAGATATTTCACATCAAAAAATTCTTAAGCCTCGGCCACGATACGAGCGGCGAGCGGCGTGCGGCTAGCGGTGAGCGGCAGAGCGGCGATTCTGAGTTTTATTTTGTATTGTTTTATATGGAAAACGCTCGAATCCGGTCACGATACGCGCGGGGAGCGTTGATAGGTAGAGCGGCAATACTAAAATGCCGCTCAACTGCCGCTCGCCGCTAATTCAAGACATTAAATCACTTTTCGCCGCTCGCCGCTCGTATCGTGGCCGAGGCTTTAGACTTCGCTAGACTTAGACGTCATAATCTCTAAATTCTGTAAATCTCTTTTGATGGAACGATTTATTATAGATCCTTCCTTCACACAATAGATGAACATGTGCACATTGCCACTCTCTCATTTCAAGGTTCCGTGAATGCAGCAGCAAAGCAAATTATTTTATTAACTGAACGAAATCACGTTTTTCATGATTTTATTTTGACTCAGGTTTCCCTTCTTAACTACAATCTTCTATGCTAAATCGTCTTCATTTAGTAACTAAGAAAAGCATCAACCCAAGGAGCCGTGAAGT
The DNA here is from genome assembly GCA_963855945.1 of Thereva nobilitata. Lineage (NCBI taxonomy): Eukaryota > Metazoa > Arthropoda > Insecta > Diptera > Therevidae > Thereva > Thereva nobilitata. The sequence goes on from OY979696.1 coordinate 38,487,402, forward strand.
GCACAAGTAACTTCATGGTGGCTTTTATTTGTGGCAGATGTTTCAATGGCTCCCATTCAGTGGAACGTAAATCATTTGAAACCTTTGGAAATAGATTGGATGAAGATCATTTGATTTTGCTGAGATAAATTTAGCTAAGGGATTTTACTGAAGAAATGGATGCATAAATTGTGCATTGGAAAAGTATGGTTTTTATTTTGGACTATTAATAAAATTGTCTGGTTCTAATCATTGATGATGGTAGTAGGGAGATTAAGTTGTTGTAGTTGAATTATAATAAGTCCAAGGTCTTCCAATTCAATTTTAAATTGTATTAAAATAGGTATTTTATCTTTATGTGAAACACAATTAGTATCAATGAGTCATCTTTAATCAAACACAAAAATTTCCGTTTTTTAAAGGATTTGGTACTCGATTCTTTACTCATATGAGTATTTGGCTTTCGATTCTACTCATATCAGTACTCGATACTTTTGACCGAGTACTTTTACTCATATCATTACTTATGGGGTGGAATCGAGTACTGAGTACAATTTGCATTCAAGGCCGAACTCAAGCTAACTGCAAGTTTATCTCAGTTGTGAATAATTTCCATATAAACGCTTTACAAAATATTTGTTTTTTTCTGCCTCAATTCAAGGCCTTAAAGGTCCCAAAACTGTTCTTAATTGAGGCAGAAAAATGCATCCCAAAAGCAAATGGGAGCTCTTTTATAGCACAGAAATTTGTATGTTTGTCTTTCTGTTGCACCAACTTGGAATCCAGACAGAGAGATAAAAGAGCTCCAATTTGCGTTTGGGATGTAAACCGGCTTTTATAGATTTGAATTTATATCCCATTACGAGTAAAAATGAGACTCGCCCGTTATTAGCCTGAAACAGGCACGCACAACGTCAAAATGCCTGGGGTGGCAACAGAGAAGTCGTTTCAACTCTTTTGTTACGAGTTTAAAATGAAAAAATTCAATGGAGAACTCGAAACAGATGACTTGAAACGACTTCTGTCTGCCAACCCTGCAGAGCACCCGAAACAGGCACGGTACGCCTGAGTAAAAATAGGACTCGTCCGCACCACGGTACGCTCACTAAAGGGAGCAGAATTAGGACTATGTAAAAAATAAAGGGTGCCATTAGGCATACTCAGTAGACCGGTTCTTGCGCAGGTTAAGCAGCATTGCACGTCGTTAGTACTTAGTTGGGGGACCACTTGGTAAAACGACACTCGCATTAGGAATGGTCGATTACGACTACATTCATATCTGTAATAGAAGCGTGCATACTTCGGGCGGGTTCATTTTTAGATTATCATGCCTGTAGCGGGAGTGTGCATTGCCCTTCTTCACTATGCGTGCTTTTACTCGGGATGTGGGCTACATAACATCGAGTAATGCATACGCAAAAGCAGTTCGCAGAAATGTCAAAAAAGTACTCCTCCATTCTCAAGGAAAGTAGTACTTTTGAAAGAGTAAAAAGTACTCATTGGGTAAATTTCTTTCGGTTCTACTCATGAGTATTTAATCGAGTACTCTCCATCGATTCCGTATCCCTTACTATGGACGCTCTCAAATAGTAATGTTTCTTGTGTGAAAGTCCAAGCTTAGGAGTCACCTATGTCTACTTGTGTATATTCTGATGATATAATCTGGTGCTTGCTATTGTTTTCCTGTTTGCTATGGCAAATTCAGCTATTATGTTCCCGTTATCGAAGAACGTAATAAAAACTTGAACTTTTATTAAATTAAAGAAAATATCCCGGAAACTTTTGCTTGAATTGATGTTCAATTTACGATTTTCTAAACAGTATATTCCTCGTTATATACATAAGAACGTAAGATAACATCTATAAGACTCTCAGGATTTCACCTGGTAAATGTATAGATTTAAATTTGAATTTCTTAAATAAGAATAAAATTTACGGATGACTGAGCCAAAAAATTTCACTAACGATAAATTTTTAAACCCTTTTCACAATCGTCCCCTGGGGGAATATAAGAAATTCGCAATATTTTTTCTTACTAAAACGCAATATTATTTTTTTTTATTGTATATGTATGTTATAAGGTACACAGGATCATATGTAAATAATATTTTATAAAAGGTGTCAGCACTTTTCAGCACTGATATATTTTTTTCCCGTGTCGATACATATTTTCCAATAATATTCGTTTATGTATTTGTAGAAATTTATGCATGAATTACAAGGAAAATTTTTTGAAGCTTGAATTGAGTGGAAAGGTGCGCTGCTTTTATCGTGTATTCTAAATGTATATGGATGGTTCAAAATATATTCTGGCATGTAAATTTAAATTTGTTTTACATAGATCTTAAGGGATGTGACAACTTAAAGGTAAAATGTGGTAGAGTCAAGACGGTGAAAAAAGTAAACCAACATTTTTGTACTTTTTGTATATCTATACTAAAAGCTGTTTTATATACATTTTTCTGAGGCTTGATTATACGTAAAAAGTTTGACTCAGGAAGTTAAAATTATTGGATTTTTTTTTGGTAATACCTGTGTAGGTTTGGAGTAATAAGCTGTGGTAGTAAAAATAAGTGCGTAGGGTAGTTAAGAACTTCGTAGGCGATAGTAACAGACAAAAATGTCGTCAATAACAAGCAAGAATTAGATCTTATCATTACAATATTTGCGAATTGTAAAAATCAGCTTCCTTTCAACTAAACTTCGTGTTAAGCCTCATTTAATAAGTTCTATGTTACAGGATCAGAACTTATTAACTAAGTATGTTTCACTTTTAATGTCCTCTCTTAATTTAGGGAATATAAAGAAGCCAAATGGGGTCTGGACTGTAGATAGATGAGCTTGACAACCTCTCTTTGGAAAACCGTATGGAATTAAAAATTGACATCACAATCACACAGACAGAAGTGTAAAAGATCAGAGATCTACCAGAACTGCAAAGCATGAAAGATGAAATAGAAGAGTAAGTCAGATAAAATACAGCGAAATTCCCTTAAAAGATCGTCTATAGGAATGGGTTGGTGTTTTAACACGACGGAACAGCTTTAGTACTATTCCTGTACTCTTTTGCTTCAAAAAGTCTACATGGATAACTCCTTCAATATCCTAGAAAACTAACCGACTTGAATTTTTCTATTCTAGCACTTCCCTTTGGCAACCACTCTTTTGATTGCATTTTGAACTTTGGGTCGATACCCAATCAAGGTCGGAGGGTACAAACAAGTGCCTTATCCTGAAAAGCGGCTCTGACAGTATGGGCTAACTTCTGCATTACTCGTTACAATGAACACAAAAAATAAAAGAAAAAATGCTATTCAAGCGGCCTGGTCTACAAACTTGATGTGCAGGTACTAAGACCCGACTAGAAATTTTTTGCTGAGCATGATCAGGACCCGATCAGGCATGCCTGATCAGGACCGTGTAAGGCATGTATTGCAGATTATGCATACGGACCTGATCAGGAATGCCTGATCAGGAGCTGATCAGGAATGCCTGACCAGGACCTGATCAGGAATGCCAGGTTTACCTGACCAGGTCCTGACCAGGAACTGACCAGGATTACTTGATTTGGAGTCAATTAGGCTCTTTTAATCTGAAATTATGGGGTTAAATGCAGATAATTTAAAAAAAATTAATATATTAATATAAGATGACTTTATTTGTTCTTTTATGACTTTGGATGGGAAGTTATGGCGGCTTGAAGGCTTCGGAAAAAGTTTTCAAGCGTAACTATATTTCATTTTTGCGGGATCCGGTGCGGGGATTTGGTCTGGGTTCCAATTCTGGATGGAGTTTGCATATTAGTTTTGGTGTATGCATACTTTTAAGGGTGCTGATTTTTTTGTTGATTTTCCGCAACGATAGCGCTACGTAAAAAAGTTTAATGCCATTTGATGGGAAATATCGCGATCTTTAATTTTGATTATTACTACTTCCCTCGAAAAACCAACAGTTTCCGAGATAATCCCGAAAAACCAAGAAAAGCTGACATTTTCTCCCTTTTAACCAAAACAGCGCCAAAACTACAACTCCTAAGTATTATTACCTTTTTGATGAAGAATATCACGAGCTTTAATTTTCATTCTTATCACTTCCCTCGAAAAACCAACAGTTTCCGAAAAAATCGCGAAAAACTGACATATTCTCCCTTTTAACCAAAATAGCGCCAAAACTACAAGTCCTATGAGAAAAAGTATTATAACCTTTTTGATGGAGAATATCACGAGCTTTAATTTTCATTCTGACCACTTCCGTCGAAAAACCAACGGTTTCCGAAATAATCGCGAAAATCCGCGAAAAATTGACATTTTCTCCATTTTACCCAAAATAGCGCCAAAACTACAAGCCCTGTGAGAAAAAGTATTATTATCCTTTTGATGGAGAGTATTGCGAGCTTTAATTTTGGTCCTAACCACCTGCCTCGAGAAACTCGAGGTTTCAGTAATAAGGACAAAATCTGAAATTTCCTAATTTTCCGAAATTTTCGCTATTTTCTCCATCTAAAATTGCACGGTCGACGCACTCTTTGCTGATTAAGTTGTACATTTTCGGCATTTTCACTAATTAAAAAAAAAACAAAATCCAATGTTTTCCACAAACTGTATTAAACACTGAACACTCAATTTTTTCACAGGCCTTATTAAAAAAAACACAAAATCCAATGTTTAACACAAATTGTTTTCACCTTTTCAAAACAAGGAAAACTCGTGATTGTCACTTGTCATTTTTAACAAACAAATGGAATTTACGTCTTCTTCTTTCTTGGTTTACAAAAGTTCCATCTCCAAAAACTTTCAATACTTTTCCATTTTCGACTAGATTTTATTTTTCATAAGATGAGTATATCCTGATCTGGACCGACTAGGTCCCGACTAGGAAAACCTGGTGTGGCATGCCTTAGCACTGCCTGATCAGGACCCGATATATGTTAAGGGTTTTCCTCATCTAAATTCTAGTCGGGGAGTAGAGACCGAGCTGACCGACCCATGGAAAACGAATGCGATGCACAGATTATACTATTTTACAAATGGTTTTTATTAAGTTAAAGTGCATTATATTTTTGTAGATTTTCATTTTAGTCATAATCGTTTAGGTGCCATTATAGGATAGGGTGTCACCGTTTATAGCTCTTGTTAGTGATAATAGCATTAAAGTAGGTTAGAATATCTTTCTATTTCTTCCAATTTCAAAATAAAATGTTTAAGAAGCCAAAGTAAGAATGACATTTGAAAAATTATTGACGGCTTCCAGAAGAGTTATTTTTGAATTAAATGTGACTCAATGCTAAATAGTTAAAATGATAACCAACTAGTTTCTATTAAAAAGAATCTATTTTAAATTTATATTTCTGAATTAATAAATGCCAGAAGCACCACCACGAAATTCTGTCATTTTAGTTTAGTATCTTCCCTCTATAACTTTTATACATAAGTTAATAATTTCGACATGTATCGTCCGGTTAAGTGCCATCAATTTATAAGCAATAAATTTTTTGGCAGTAAAACTTTTATTACATTACTTAAAAGCATTTTTAATTTCATTTTTATGGCTGTTTTCACCTCGTACAAATCCGTTCTACATCGGTTATGTAACAGCATTCAAATCGCCCATTTGCGCCTCTTGCACTCTTCCCCAAAAAAAACTTTGGCCAAATTCCTTGATTAATATTCAATAGAGAGTAAATTTTTATTATCAAGTTCGATACATCAACTGGCGCCACATTCGCACCTTAATGAATACTAAAAACAACTGAGCAGCTCCACGGCGGCGGGGGCGATTCATTATTCTGGGCAACCAGAGTAATTACAGCAGTAAATGTGATAAAATTTCAAGAAGCACACTTAATTTGTATTCGCGCCCGCGAAAATTTTTTATCGGAGTTTTATCAAAATTTATTGTTGCGCGATTTGAATTTTAAATGCTTTAACGGAAGTTTGAGTATGTGAATGAATTTTTTTAAATGATCATTTTGGAAATTTGTTCTAATAGTTCCAGCAATTTCACTTCAGAATTTTGAGGGGGAGATCCGCTTGGAAGATAGATACATGGTACATGTGGTCCCTGTCTAGTACTACGCGCAGCCTGAAGGGAAGATGAACCAATGGGAAGGGTTGGGGGTGCTGGAGCAGAAGGCGCTGAATTTGGATTTCTGGATGATGAAGGAACATGGAAATACTGTTTCTAGAAGATTGTTCCCCACTGGAGATTTTTTGTTTATGAACGTTCTTCTATAAGTGACCAAAAAAGATGGCAGTGGGCTGTGAGAGTAAAAAACGTGAGGGCTTGTCCTATTCAGTGACGGATTAGTGGCTAAACGATATAGGCAGTACTTGGGTTCCCAAACATTACATGAGAAAACTATAGACAACGAGTTATAAAGATCACAGCAAGTAAGAGCGTAGTTATTTAGAGTAGGGCTTATGCGTAAAGATTTCCACAAGGTAAATTGTTATCCGTTGATGGAGTCACTCGCAAACAAGTGCGACAATGGGTTTATAGACTACTGCCGTCTTTCTTGCTGGATGACGATGATGACTACGAATCAGACCATTGTCTTATTGGTATCGTGCTTCTAAACCGTATTATATTGCAGACAAGTTGTGTGCAGTGTAGTGACTAGAATTTTTGGAAGAAGTTGTGGAGATCGGGAATACTGGTTTGATGATGCCAGTTACCTGGCAACCGAAGGCAAAAATACAACGTACCGAGCAATGCATCATTCTCATACAATACGAGCATGGGAATACGAATAAAAAGAGATCAGAGGAGGAGAAAATATAGTTCCTAGATGAAAAAAGAAGCCTGGCGTAAGAATCTGAGAATCCACTCTTGGCAGAGAAATCGAAGTCAGCACCGGACGGGAGTTCTGCCGAAAATCCGGTGATATGACCCTTTCACGCAACGTTGCATATACTGCAAGGGAAAAGACAGTAATTTGATCGCCAATGAGAAGGCAAGCTTACAACCTAAAAACTGCGGCTGCATTTCAATGAAAACAAAGTAAAGAGCATCTAATAGACGAATATAACAGTGGTCCCACAATAACTGTGGGACATATTCCTTGATTTTTAAGTATTGTGATCCTTCACCTACTTCAGCTTAACTAGTAGCCGACTACAACAGTATGGAATCGGAGCACGGTGGTTATATCCGGTAAACGCTTTTCAAATCCAAGCATCTAACTAGGACATCCAAACTTCGATGTATTAGACGCTGGTTTTACCAGTGCGCACATATGGATCCAAAACTTGGGTGCTTACAAAATGTTCTGACCTCGTAGCCGCGTTCGAGAGGTTAATTTTCTCGGAGAAGAGTTGGTTGGGATGCCCCACATTAATGATATCTATAAAGCAGAAAATCGATTGGAAGGGGGTCAAATCGTAACGGTTTAGCAGCTAGGGCGTTTTGAATTTTTTTGGTAGAGTTTTACATATCACCCAGTATTTTTGTACGTTAAAAACGTTTTAAGCGTTTTGAAATAAAACACTTCTAAAACCTCAGATTTGCAGTGATACTGATAATTTTAAATTCGTAATATTTAAGCAGCTTTATGGATTTATTTTCATATTAAAAAAATACTTGTCAACAAAGGCGTAAAAATTTCAGGATAAACTAAGTTAAATATATAATAACAACAAATGAAGTAAAAAAGGCCAAAAAATGAAGAATAGGTATATTCTAAAATAATTTTGGATGTAATTTTTTGTTACTTTTTTTACTTCTGTTTATCTATAACTCAAATAACAACAATTGCATTCTTTTGGCCATTTTGAAAAAACTATTTAAATTTTTTAAGTCCTCTTCATGAATTTTTCTCTAATCTTGCTTTCTTTGCAGAGTGTTGTAAATTTTCTTCGTCAGATGCAACAAAACTGATTAGAGAAAAATTCATGCTCTCTAAAAGTGCATTAGTGGAAATTCACTAATTCTTAGTCATTTTTCACTCATTCAAAGTTGCGGACATGACACATTTTGAATTAGTGAAAAATGACTAAGAATTGACTATTTGAATTAGTTATAAATATTTTCATTGAAAAATAACACGTTTGAATATACCATTGCCTTAGTTTAATGAAAAACATTGCCTTAGTTTAATTCGCTTTTAGAGAGTGAGGAGGACTTTAATGCATAAGTTTTTTCAATTTGGCGTTTTAAGCATGTTCAAAGAAATATTTGATTTTGTTTACCCCATTTACGAATTTCATGCTGCTATTTATTAGCTGAGACCCGGAGTGAAATGCTTCGATTTTTTCATGACGTATTACTTTTTATACAATTTTGATTCATAAAAATACTATTAAGATAAACTGGTTCCGTGCAACATGCAAATACTGTCTTATGATTGAAAATCACTCTCCAAAGATAAATTTTCAAATTACCACGAAAAAAGTAATTTTTTCGATTTTTTCATTTTTTCGGTCATTTTTTCCAATGCAGTATTCCGTTTTTTTACCATTTATCGAAAGTAGACGTAACAACGAGTAAGTGAGCCAAAACAAAACTCCGTAGGAAGCGTAGTTTTAAGAGGAATCGCAATTAAAAATGCCGCTTTTTTTTTCAATAAAATTAAATTTAACAACAACCACTAAATATTTCCGCCTGAAAAAATTACTGCCTTTTTGCAACACTAATAAAAGGTATCTTTTGCCAAAGTTTCAGCTTCATAAAAATTTTTTTGTCAACGAAAAAAATTAAAAACCAAAAAACGGGTTTTCCGCCATTTTTTCGAAAAATTTTGAGGTTAGGGTAAAAACGGTTCACAGATCTTTTTATTTCGTACAACTTGTACCTTTGACTTTTTTCGATAGGATACACAGTTTAGCAAGAAATCGCGAAAAACTGTTGTCAACCCCTAAAAACCCCCCCTATTCCACCCCGGATTGCAGCTGTCGGTTCGATTTATTTTTCCCTCTTTTACAAGAGCTTATTCGACATTAGTAAGCCATACACTAAGATTTTTTTCTTTCGAAAAAACTGTCGGTTGGCGCGTTAAAAAAACTGCCACTTTGCGTTGCGTGTTTGACAAAGCTCTTTGTCCATACACTATAAAAGTTAGTTAGTCGGATTGCGCGGCAGTTAAATGTGCTTTTGAAAAACAACAACAAAATGTATGTGTTTGACTCGGCGGGTGGAGTGGCTGTTTTTTCAACGTTCCACGCCATACACCACGGAAATTCAGTAGTATAATGAGAGTGAATATATGTATATATCATAAAATTTCTGTGTTTTTTATAGGACATTTTATTTATAGGAAGGGAATAACATGATCCATGATTATTGAAGACCCAACAGCATCTGTTGACGGGTTCGTTCCTTGCGTACTCGGTACGATGTCTGTATTCCCTTAGTACTTTCGTATGTCTACTACCTCGAATTTCGTCATTAAATTTGATTCTTGTTGATAGAAATTCTACGTTTCGGTTAAGAACATTCAGGGTAAAGCATAATATAACAATTTTCTCCTACAAGACAGCGGTATGAGATCCAACACCTTGAGTCTGTCTGTGTAGGATGGTAGGCTGAGATAATCTTGCGGGGAGATTAGAAGCATAAGATTTCGGGTGGTCGAACGCCCTTTTCTGTACCCATGTTGTTGTTCGTAAAGGTATGAGTCGATTAAAGGGGCAATCATGTCAACACCTAAATAACCATCAACACTACACTCGAAATGACACGCCACTTTTTGAATTTTTCCATGTGTGCATAGATCAAAAGAAAAACCGTAAAATTGAGTGTCAAATGGAATGCAGAAAAAATTGGCGTGTGATGTTGACCATACACGATGGCAAAAAACTGCCAGATTGCGTGGCGTGACAATTGGCGGGGGGAAAAAACTCTTAGTGTATGGCTTACTAATATCCCGCTGTCAGATTGCGGTAACGAATTTTTTTGTTGTTCGAACACTATTTCTACTGGACTATTAGGTGTTTAAGAATCAAACACTTTAGCGTTTCGATTTTGTGCATTGAACGCTTCTTCTGTTTTAAAAGTAAACATTAAATACTTTATCGTTTAGAAATAAAACACTAGAGCGTTTTATTTCTAAACACCTGCTAAACACTTGGATTTGCAGTGAAGTTAACACCAAAAGTCCTCATTATTTACAGAATAAATTGTTTAAGGAAAATCAATTATTCTGTTCATAATAAGTATCATTACTTCATGAACCTAAAAAGGCTACTCTACCCACAGTAGAACTCAGCGTTTACGCATATTTTGCTATTTCGTGCAATGCAACTTAAGCGAACTTCAACTTGGCTTTAATTCCTCAATTTTCACCTTCATGCATTTATGATTAACCATAAAAAAAGTAAAAGTTTTCACCTTAACTACTTTCCAGACTAAACTAAAGCTCTTTTTCCGCCCCAATTTATCCGTTCGCGAAGAAGTACTATAATTAATCTGGATCGCCTTCCGCTTGGCGTTGAGAAATATTTAGCATTAAAGCACGTTATAGCTCCACGTTATAGTTATAGTTACATCTTTCAAATTTCCTTGCCGCCACCAGCAATATCCTTGCGACAGGAGTGCACACGATGCACGTTACTGCAATTGCTTTGAACCTTGAAAAAAATCCAACAAAATTCCAGGAACTTTCGAAAAGGTAGTAACTTCGGGTCCACCCCCTTTGAGATTGGGGGAAATCAACGCAGCAGAAGGAAACCCATTCTCAGAATGGGTTTCTTTATTTTCGGCATATCAATCGTTCTTCAAATGCCATCTTGGGCCTCGCAGACATCAAAATAAACCTCAAGAAAACCTCGTCGCCGAACTTCCCTCCTGGGGGGTTGTTTACCCAAGCAAAACTAAACGACCCCATTAGATGGCTTTCGAAAATAGACGGGAAAGTTTCAGTTCAAAACTTTTCTAATATGTTTGAAGCGGGGGTGTTTGCCCTGTCTCGTGGGTGCCTACTAAGCGGGGGCGTGTTTAGAATTTGTTATATGTTTGATAATCATTTAAAATCTGTTGCCATAAAATTGTTAAAAGTGCTGAAATTTTGTTGAATTGTCTTCTTTATACGGAATTGAACTGGGAACTTTGTTTCAGAATTGGAAAACAACTTCAAAGTTTTGTGTATGAAGTTGTATAAAACGTGATTAAAATTTGATAGTTGCTAAAAAGCAGAAATTGATTCCACATTGTAAAGTTTTATTCGTGGTCAAGTAGAGAGAATATAGTGTCGACTGCGGTGATTTTAAAACCATTTGGCACACTATGATGGGATGAGAGTACATTTTGCTCATAATGCAGTCAGCTCTAATTTATCTTGTTTAGATTTTCCTGCAGAAAACTGAACGTCGCTAATTATATGAGAGGCGCATATAAGCCGCGAAAACTGTTATATCCACAATTGTACAGAATGTTAAAGGGCAATGTTGTTACAGTCGTATTACATCAGCTTTCGACTTATTAATTAGTTCCTAACCATAATTTTCGGCTATATCAACACATCCCTTCGGGCCTAGTAATCTGTGTTCAAAACAACCATAGAATGCCACCATGGTGGGTGCACAAAATTTGACTCGCGGGACTACGAAATGTGATATTAAGGACATCTGAAAATACGCGCTCCATATTCACAAACGTCCTTCTTCCGTTTTAATTACTACGGTTTTGCATGGTGATTTCACTGAGGGTTTGGTTGTAGAAATGTATATCTGTATGTCTGCTAATGTTATCGCATTCTTGTAATTGCAGTTGTATTTTTAGCTTTTACCATTGAAAGCATGTTAATGTACATTATTATGATAGTAGGTAGATAAGGGCGGAAGTTTCTCCCAAGAATCGAGGATTGGGATATAATTGAGATGGCATTGAAGGGCACCATTTTGGTAACCGCTTTGCCGAACTACGGGAATGCAGAACTTGGATAGCTTTTAGTCGAAGCATAGATAAGCTCTCCATGACTGTTCGTCTACAAAAGGCTCTAACAATAGAATAACTCAAACGGCATCTATACGCTTAAAAAGCGATGGGAATTACACTTATAACCAGAATCATACAGTCTAATTCCTGCAGGACACACATTTTCCTGGTGGCCCGGTGCTAACCGATAAGGTTCCAGCTGCCAGAAGGGAACACCGTCACATTGTCGAAGAAGAATAAAGAGGCAGCAAAAAATGAACTCCCAACAAAAGTAAGAGGGCTTTCAATCCTTTTAAAACACCTGAACTCTGGGGGGTAAAATCGTACCGTCACCTCCACGCTAGTGCCTCCTGGATAACCAACCGACGACGGACGTACCCAGTGCCCGGGGGTATAGCTGGGCCACCCTGTCCGATGGGGTATAATTCACGGATCCGGTCCCCCAGGTTCGGGGGTTGGGCGAAAGGTTGACAACCTCTCCTCGGAAAACAATTCTTGTTATGGAATCGAGAAATCAGCCTCGGAACAGTCAGGATTTACGGCAAAGACCCCAGCAACGTCCCAGGACTAATGATTTAAGGACTAACGATATAAAATTTGCAACATGGAATGTGAGAACATTATATAGACCTGGAGCAATGGCAGAAATGATAGATGAGCTTAGACGATATAGAATACTCATTGCAGGATTACAGGAGCTAAGATGGACTGGTAAAGGAGTGCTAGAACGAAGAGACGCTACGATATTCTACAGTGGCAATAATGACTCCAGAAGAAACTTTGGGGTAGGTTTCTGTGTACTTAAACCTCTACTCAACAATGTAATAGACTTCACCCCGCTTAACGATCGGATCGCGACCCTAAGAATCAAATCCAGATTTCATAATATAACATTCATCACGGTGCACGCGCCTACAGAAGAAAAACCAGAACAAGAAAAGGATGACTTCTATGAAACTCTTAGAGTGACTTATGACCAAGTCCCTTCTTACGACATGAAAATCGTATTAGGCGACTTTAACGCTAAAGTGGGTAAGGAACCATATTATTACCCCTACGCTGGCAAATTCTCGTTGCACGAAGAATCAAACGATAACGGGAACAGAATGGCCGAATTCGCTATAGCAAGAAGTTTGACAATAGCTAGCACCTGGTTTAACCATAAAAATATACACAAAAGGACATGGACATCACCAGATGGCAGGCACCATAACCAAATCGACCATGTTCTAGTTAACACTAGGCATGGAAGTAGCATACTGGATGTAAGGAGTTTCCGAGGAGCGAATGTAGACACCGATCATTACCTAGTTGTTGGGAAAATGAGGGCGAAAAAACTAGCGACAAGACATAGAACAAACAATGATAGACAAACAAAGTGGAACATAGAAAAATTAAAAAATGAAGAAACAAAACAACAGTATGAAAGAATGTTAACAGGAAAGCTAGAGGAAATAGCAAGGAGTCTGGAAATGGAAAATGATCTGAACGTGATGTGGAACTCCATAAAAGAAAAAATCACAGAGACAAATAACAGTGTATTAGGCACACAAAACCAAGAGAGAAGGAGGCACTGGTTTGATGATCAATGCAAGAGAAGCATTGAAATAACAAACCAAGCAAGACAGGTGTACCTAGAAAGAATGACCAGAGGAAACCACGAGAAATATGTAGCAGCACAAAGAGACACGAAAAAGTTATTAAGGAAGAAAAAACGTGACTACTTTAGAAATAGAATAAGTGCGATTAAGCAAAGCTACACTAATAAAGACGCTAGGAGTTTCTACAAAGAAGTCAACATGATTAAGAAAGGATACAAACCCACCTGCACCATGGTAAGAAGAGAAGATGGTACTATAGCTAGTAGTATCGAAGACATACTCGAGGTGTGGGAGAAATACTTTAGAGACTTCTTCAAAGAGAACATAAACCTAACACAGGGAGAAGCAGACAACCGGAGTACAGATGACCCAGAAAACGATACGCCAGATCCTACAATAGAAGAAGTTGCAAATGCCATAGCGAAACTAAAAAATCATAAGGCTCCAGGTCCAGATGGCATACCCCCGGAAATCTTAAAAAATGGTGGGGAGAAGTTATGCCATGTCTTACATAGCCTCATCGTAAAACTATGGAGAAGTAGCAAGTTGCCAGAAGAATGGCTTTTAGGTACAATAGTCCCAGTCCATAAAAAAGGTGAATTGATGAACTGCAAAAACTACAGACCAATATCTTTGTTGAACACAGCTTACAAAGTGCTTTCACATATTTTATTTAATAGACTGAAACCACATTTGGAGGATAAAGTAGGCGATTACCAAGCAGGATTTAGAACAAATAGATCGACAACAGACCAGATTTTCATAATGAGACAAATACTTGAAAAATGCTGGGAAGAACGCATTGATATTCATCTTCTTTTTGTTGACTATAGAAATGCTTACGACCTGCTTAATAAAATAGAGTTGTGGAAGAAGATGAGTGAAATGGGTTTCCCGAAGAAATTAATAGGCCTATGCAGAATGACGACCAAAAATTGTAAAACACAAGTGAGAATACGAGGATGCAACTCGATCAACTTCCCTCAAGAATCAGGCCTGCGACAAGGAGATGCGATCTCACCAATACTTTTTAACATTGCTCTGGAAGCAATAATGAGGGAAACACAGCTTAATGGAGCAAATAGCATCTTCACAAGGAACATTCAGGTACTAGCCTTCGCAGATGACATAGTCATAATTGGACGCAAGGCGCAAGATGTAAAAGAAACCTTTTCCAAAATTGTCCAATGTTCAGCAAAGTTCAATCTACGAGTAAATGACACAAAAACAAAGTATATCGTATCGTATCAAAACGAGGACAACGATTAGGGCGTAGTATCAGCCTTGATGATCATAGTGTGGAAATTGTAGAAAACTTTATCTATTTAGGGACAATGCTTACTGCAGAAAATAAGATAAAGGACGACATCCATAGACGCATCGTAGCCGCAAATAAAACCTATTTCGCACTAGTCCCGGTCCTAAAAAACAAAGAAATTTCAAGACAGTGCAAGGTCAGACTATATAAAACATTAATCCGCCCAGTTCTATGCTATGGGTCTGAGGCTTGGACATTGACCCAACAAACAGAAAATCAACTTAAAATCTTCGAAAGGAAGATCTTAAGAAGAATATTCGGTCCTGTAAGGGTTAACCAGAACGAATGGCGCATTAGGACAAACGAAGAACTTCAAGAAATGTATGACGAAATTAATATAGCTACATACATAAGACTGAATAGACTGCGATGGCTCGGACACGTTGTACGACCTTCAGAAGATAGAATGCTAGCCAGGATTTTTAATGGTAGACCATCAGGAAGAAGAAGAGTAGGACGACCAAGAAATAGGTGGATAGATGACGTGCTAGCAGATATACGGAAATTTCGTATAACAAATTGGAGAGAGCTAGCAAGACGTAGAGATGACTGGAAGAGGAGACTTCGAGAGGCCCGAGTCCTGCAAGGACTGTAGCGCCATCCAAGAAGAAGAAGAAGAAGAACTCTTTTCTACAGTAGGCAATTCTGGTATTGCTACTACAACTTAGCAACATCTTGGAGCTGGTTTATCTCAAGGATATATATTCTGTCGAGGAAGTATGTATGAACTACGAAGGGAATTCAATGTAATTTTTATAACGGTGGAAAGATCGACCAAGGTTTTCGCTTAAATCATTTAGCCTCATCAGTCTCACATCCGAATCGACTTTTATACGAGGGAAGAACAAACAAACCTCTTCATATAAATCAACGTCCCTATCAAAAAGGCAAATTACCGAAAAAGCCATCCATAATCTCACCAGTAAAATTGAAAGGTCCCTAGAGGCGAAGAAGGTGGCTCTGTGATTGTGTTTATCCTGATAAGTAGAGAGTAGTTACAGCTAAACTTGGGGAGTCGTCTATAGCAGAACAACCTTGAAAGTAGTGTTGGGTAGGACACAATTATAAAATGAGTTTGTAAGGTACAATGTCATACTTCAAATGAGAAAGAAAATGAAAGAAAATAAATACCAATGAAGAGCACTTTTACAAGTTTAATTCTAATATTCATTAAACTGCCTTAGAGTAAATAAGAAATCTATGCCTTCACAATGTACGGCCACGGACAACTAATTAGAAACAGTTTCGTAAAAATTGCATTTATACATTTTTTATTTTTTATGTAGCAATCCTGTTATGAATTCATTATGATATTGTTATTGATTTCCTTCAATCATTATATATTTAAAAAAAATTAAGAGGAGGTGGTGGGAATTCATTCCTACATAAAAACTGTATAAATGCAATTTTTATGAAACTGTTTCTAATTAGTTATCCGTGGCCATATATTTATATTTTGCAATCCCACCTCGCCTAATTTCAAGCTGGAAATTCTGCTACCGCAAAAGCAGTAAGAAATGTCTCTCCAGCACAAAATTTCACCCCCTCAAGAAATGTAAGAATTGTCTCTTCAGTATAAAACCTCACTCCCTCGAAAAATGTAAGAAATGTCTCTTCAGGACAAGTCCTCACTCCCTCGAAAAATGTAAGAAATGTCTCTCCATCCAGTTCGTATTTACAATATCACCACGGCTCAGTTTAAATTTGATATTTCTGTACCTCAGAACCAGACGAACGTAAGTCCAAATATTATGATTTTCAGGTTATTACATCATTGTATGTAAAATTTGATTCTACATTAAGCCATAACAACTTAAGTCCGTTGAAAAATCGCCTTTTGCATTTTCTAAGGGTTGTAAGTTAGCTCTGCAGCCAGAGATAGAGTACATTTTTTACAGTTTTTGTGCTCTCCAGAAAAGCTGGCCTACTGTGACTTACATTAGTCTGGCTCCGAGGTACCGATTTTACTGCCGCAAAAGAAGGAAGAAATGTCTCTCCACTAAGTAATTTACAATCACACCTCGCTTCATTTATCTCGATACACGCTCATATACCAGTAGGATATTATTATTGAACCGGGACATTTAAAAAAACTGAGGCCTCAGTACACTTTACATCGTGTAAGGGACAAATGTAGTGCCTCGTGTAAGTCCGGCTCAACACTACTTGAAAGGAGGTTCGCAGAGAGGGATGTCATCACTCCTTCTATGGTCGCTGGTAGATTTTTTTATGTGCCAGTGCTAAGCTCACCCTTTGTACTACCAGTCCGTTATGTCGTTTGTCATGTCATGGTGCAATGTCTAGCAGTAAGCTTAGTACTGGGAAATAGGTTAAGGGTTATGGGGTTTTGGGCGGTGTTGAAGAAGGTGGCCATGAACCCTGGGTTTGAACTCTTGGATGTTGTAGGTGCTTCTCTTATCCTCTTAATAATAAATAACGAAGATAGGACAGTATCTGGTCCCATACAAAGAGATTCTTTTCGAAGATTATGCTTGGTGTTGAGGAATAATGTATAAACTCAATGAAAAGGATCATCATGCGTTTTACCAGATGAAGGAAGCTAAATCTTCCAGCTCCCGTACTGAATCAGAAGCCGTTTCTTCTGAGGAGATCAAATACCTTGGGATCACTCTAGCTCTAAATAAAAGATTCAACTCGAATTAGAAAAATTTCCCTGTTTCCATTTTGGTGCACGTTTAATGATTGGCATTGCAATGGGCAAGGTAAGTAATCACTATTTCAGAACATTTGACATGATGTGTTTTTTCACTGAGAATCTGAAACAGCTGATCTGCCGCAAGATTCGTCACAAGACTAATCTTGTCATACTTGCTTATGACTTCTGACCCGTCTCAACGAATAATTGAGCTATAGGTCTAGCTATGGGACAACCAACTTTTGAAAGAGATGCACAAAAGATATTTTGCAGGACGTGCCCCAGTAGGACTTGTAAGCTTACAGATGTACTGAAATGAGCCCTCACTAGTAAGGGGTAGGCCTTACCATACCCCTTACAGAAGTACTTATTTTTACACACGATGTCATAGGAGGTAAGGCCTTACTTTTTCCTATATCGATGAGCCCTTATATAAGGCATTACAAGAGAAGGCAGATGGTAAGGGGTAATCCAGAATTCGACCCAACGAAGTTAGAAATTTACCCGATGACTCATTTGTTTTCGTATTTTTGTAATGGTATTTGAGTCATCGGGCAAATTTCTAACTTCTTTGGGTCTAATTCTGGATTACCCCTTACCATCTGCCTTCTCTTGTAATGCGTTATATAAGGGCTCTTCTAACACCTAAGAAAATATGAGTACCCCTTACCAGATGACTACTTATATCAGTGCTCCATCCGTAAGTGCTACCTAGAATTCCTACTGGGGCGTCCCCGAAATACAAATACAAATACAACAAGTCGTGGAATCTATGTATATCTATGTATATCAAGTCGTGGAATCTGTGGATATCTCTGCCATCAGTATTTATTCAGAGAATCGGGGCGCGTAGCCAAAAAGAGGTTGATATCGGTATTGTACAAAAATTGGCTGGGGCGTATCAAAATACCACTTTAGAACAGGTCTTCATAACTGGAAAAAGGAACTGGTCTCTAATTATTAGATTTGGATTGAATTTTGTTCTTTAATCCGTTACCAATCGTATTTAATCTTTAAGTTTCACCTTCGAGTTACATTTCATCGTTCCCGGGTGAAAATATAAAACTGAAAAAGGACTGAAAAGAGACTGGAAAATGAATTTTAGACGGAATTCTGACAGAAAAAGGCGGGAAATATTTTTTAAACTGAAAACTAATATCAGTTACCCTTCATGAGTATAAAAAAAGACTGAAAAGAGGCCGAAGCATGGCGGACATTTTTATCATTTTTAGATTTGGAATATTCTTAGGAGGGATTCGGCATTTCTTGGACTTAGAAAAATTTTGGAAATTTTTTAATAAATGTTACTCCATTCATCCAAATGTTTCCGTTTAAACTCTGCCTGATTTCTGTTTACAATCTTCAGTCAAAATTACCTATCATTTTCAATGTATTTTCAGTTCCGTCTCCTGTTCACTACCTCAGTATAGTTTTCGTTCGTTTTCCGACTGCTCTTAAACATTGAAAAAATTAGTAATTTTTCAGTGTGTTTTCAGTGTTATATTTTCACCCGGGATTGCTAAATAACTTGCTTCAGGGGGCACTATGAAACATTTGCACCCTCCCTAAGCCACCCCCAGCTGAAGTTGCCCCCACACCCCAACAAATGGTCAAAAAGTCTGCCACTAGTATTTAACGGTTATTTAGCCCTAATAGAGCCTACATACGCAGCGACAGAAAGTTTTTTCAATTTTAACCCCTTTTTACGCCCCAACCACTCTATCTATAAAAAGGCCCACTCAAAAGTTACCGCCGACGAAAAGTGTCTGGCAGTATTGATTATTAATTTCTAACTATATTCCCTAAAACATACGTAAAAATCAGCACTGAAACTTTAAGAAATGTGGTTACTATTTTTACTTACCTTTTTACTTACCTTTACCACCGATTACCTGTTACCTAGCAGGTACGCATACACTCAAAGTATGTACTTACACTACTTAATCCTTGGACTAGATCTCGGACTAGAAGGTTTTAGAAAGTTTTTTTCTATAAATAAACTTGAAATATAATTTATTATTAAATAGTATAAATATATCCTTTGCAAAATAACTGGTATTTTGACTAACCACTAAATGTTGATTTAGGCAAAAACATTCTGAACTTCTATGTGATTAAACTTCTGCAAAATCTTATATTACTACCTTAAGGCCCCTATTAATTATAAATCATCTTGGAAAATTTCTAAATTTAATCATTTAATAATTATCTCCGACTTTAATAAACTAAAATAACTTCTACCCTAACTTCTAAGTATTCATAATCAATTTCAACTTACCCCTATATGTTCGCTGTAAGTTTTTCTACCAAGTATCCTTGAAAATCTTGCAAAAGTATCTTATCTATTCTGTAAGTTAACTTCTAGCTCCAAATACGAAAATTATATGCCACAAACAAAAACCAATTTCGATGATTATTAGTAACAAATTCTTAATGGAGCAAACAGTAATAAAGTATTCAGAAGCTTACTAAAGAAACTTTTGACTGACATCTTTGAGTTTGAACCACTAAGTGCTAAACGATTAGGAAACGTGATGGGCATTAAATGAGTAATTAGCCAGAGAATTATATGTCATTAGAGAGGATTAGCTACTTACCACCGATTAGAGTGGAGCCAATCAAGCAAGTCCCACTAGTAATCAATCATTCGTTGAAATATACACACACATGCATGCACATTAAGTTTATGAAATTTACACTGCACAATTTTTAGTGAATTTTAATTTTTTTGGAAGGATATTTTTTGTAATTTAATTTTTTTTTCTAGTTATAGGAAATATCAAAGAAGACTGTAATACTTTATATTAAGAATATTAATCTATGCTACTAATAGTTGGTATTCTATTAACCCAAACTATTATGGAAAACTAAAATTCTGTGAGGATCAGATTGAAATTGGATTGGACAACGAGATGATCATCGGTTGCTACTATTGTACATTGCCTTATCAAAAAAATAATTTTTGTTAATGAGAGCTTTCACCGCTAGCCTACCAAGGAATACTGATTTGAGTATTATGCATAAGTCTAGCACATCGTCAATTATTGCAACGAAAATCACCCCAATAGTTATGAATTTGTCGTTTACAATAAAAGTAAAATACTTAGTTTTAACTCTTAGCACAAAATTATTGCGTAGACAATAGTGTATCAACTAAGTTCAAATCGAAAAATTGCTGAACAATTCTAGTCGCCTGTAATCCAAAGTAATCCATCTTAGATTTTTGGTAGTCGTTGAAAACATCCGTTAAATTTACATAATAGTATAAAAATTATTGCTTCAATATATTTACAATATCGAAAAATAGCGTTAAAACCGACAAAAGTTTTTCAGGCCAAAACCAATTTCTTCTACAATTTCGTGTTGAGATAATTTCGCTTTAGGTGTATAATAAACATTGTTAACTTCTTCACCGCCTGTGGTCTTAGAAATTTTGTTGCTTTTATAAATTTCTTCTTCTTTGTATGAGGCATCATATCCAAAAGAGCCGCTGCTATCACGTGGTCTATTGCGCTACAACGTATATACATCAGATGTGTAGGCTAACCTATTTGAAAAGGTGTAGCAGTGGTTTATCATTCAGATTTAATTCTTCGAACCTAGTCGTGTTAAATAACGAGACCATACTCTAGTAATCACGGGAAAGTTACAGACACCTCCTATGGTTCATAAGTGATATTTGAAGCAGCTGGGTCAGGTAATGAGGCTAACCAGTGCCCATATCCCTTTAATCGTTGCCCAATCACATCCTTTATAATGCAACCGCAAAATTTGTACCATTGTACCATTGGCCAAGCCGGTATTGATATACTTCATCAACTTCCGATCTTCACTTCCTTAACTTTTTGATTGCCGCTTGAATATCAGAGAAAATGAAAATCGTAGAAAAATACCTGCTTCGTTATTAGAAGCTATCTGGGTACCAATCAAGTACACTGTGGAGCGATACAAAATATAATAGAGTCTTCAGTTGGCTAAGCGCGATAGCCGCAGGTGGTGAAAAGCGTGCGATTCTTTTAATCTTTATTAATTGCTTATAATACTATTCAACATCATTTTTTGAGCGAACCTTTTTAGCGTCGTTTTAAGGAGAATAAACCTGGAAAAATCGTCACCTTAAGGGGACGTCCAAAAAACGCTCTTATTTAGGATTTTTTTGGCCACACATTAAAATAATTAATAACAAATGTTGTTCCTCGTCAAAGATGTATTTCAATAAGATATTAAAATTTTTTATATGACTAAATATTGAAAAATATGTGGGGCACAGTAAATTTGCGAGGGTCAAAAAAAAAATTGTTTTGCGTGATCACTGCAGCTCGTCACTGGAGGATGTTGAAATTCAAAGTTGTTTATTCGACAAAAATTTCACTAACATTATCGGCTATATAAAAAAAATTATCGTCCAAAAAAAATACCTTGGCCCATCCGGAGGACAGTGAGAAAAATTTCAAACTGATCGGTAAAGTCGTTCTCAAGTTACAGTGAAAACATGGCTACGAGAAAAACGCGTTTAAAGTTTTGAGTACGATTTGCATGCAGATAAAAAATTTATTTTTTTTTATTCCAGGATCATATAATGTCCCTTCCTCAGCTTTAGTAGCTGCTTCAGCAGTGATTTTTAGCTGTCGTCGAGCGTCGAAAATTCTAACTGGGTCTAACCCCTCTGAAATTTTTTTTTTCAAAAAAGTGCTCCGATTTTGACAAGTGATGCGTCCCTGGAAAAGTCTCGATCTCCTGAATCCAGATTAATTCAGCTTCGCCGGAAATTCCAACGGGTTCGGTAGTTATGAGCCATTTTGTGATATCCCCTGGAAGGGCCCTAAAATGTCCATTATCTCTGGAAATACTTGGAATTTCGCAGTGATATTTAATTTACAGGCTCCCTGCAATAGGCCTAACCATTTTCCTTCCAAAAGAGAGAGTTTGTATTATGTACTACGTACTATTTACTAGGTATTATGTTTTCGCTCTTCAGGTACCACCTGTAAGCGAAGAAATGATCCGTTGTTCGATATCCGAAGACACCGTTCTGCCGGAGTACAATTAAATTGGAGCTATTAGAGTAAAAACGTGTGTTGGCGTTGCCATTCCTTCTTTCCTTGGCTATCGTCAAAAATATATTGCTGGAAGTTGCGCACTCAGGTTAATATAAAAGCTGCGCAAACAGGTTCAAATCATCAATGAATCAAGGTTTGAAAGTTCTAAGCGCCATTCCTTGATCAATTCCAGACGATCGTGTTGAGTAAATCTTCTCGATCTTTCATTTTTGGGACTATCATGCGACTTTCTTGAGTATAGAGCAAAAAAAAACTGTGACATTATATTAACTAAAACAACATTAAAAAAAATTAAATAAATTAACAAATTAAACGCCTGTGCAATTTTCAATAAAAATACAAAGCCTAATAAAAAATATTCGTACAAAATAAAAAGGCCAGAAATCGAGCAGCCTTGAAGTTATCATACCCTTATCAATGAAAAACTCTCAAAAAATATTAAAATTCGTAATAAAATCAGAGCATGGATAAAATCAAGGCCTTCAAACAACACCTTTGTGTTGTTGTCCGAACTCCACCTCAAAAAATAATTTAACATATTTAAAAAAAATTTGGGAACGCCAACGAAAACATTTTAACATGAAGTTAATAACCTTAATTTTTGGGTTAACCTGTCAGAAAAAGGATTGAGATCTAATTACAAAAATAAATATTTTTTCATTCTATATTTCCAGATACTCTTTTGGGGTCTCACCTACTTTTGTTTATCTGCATTAAATATTGAAGTAAGATATCTATTTTTGGTCAAGGATAAGAATATTTCAAATATTCAAAGGTGTATTTCAAAAGATAATATTTCCATTCAAAAATTTGTAGACTTATATTGTTTGTTTGCAAAATTTTCGTTCCATTTTATTCTACGGGAGAGTTTATTCATGTTCTTGGAAATAAGCTCATATTCAGCAAATACCGAAAACGGTGGCTCGAACAAAGGTACCCAATAACAATTACTTTTACAGTCTACAAAATCATGGAGTCAATAATCAGTAGAAAGCTTATGAAATATTCAGAGTCTAGCCAAATATTAGATAATAAATCAAATCAAATTTAAATTAAAAGATGTACTTGTGGTCTTCTGGTGTGTTTAACAGAATAGGTCAGCCAATATTCAGCGCTTGGTGAGTTGGCTATTTTTAAATTGCAAAGATTTCGCAAAGTAAGGCACCCTATCGTACTATGTTCCTTTAACTCTAAGCTATTTGGTATCGACTAAGTTCTAAAAATGGATTGAGGTTTTATTTCTGGTCGCTCAATCTAGGTAGTACTGGATGGCGTCAAATCTAAGGAGCACACCACCCCTGCCGGTCTTCCACAGGGATCACTTTTATCACCCATCCTTTCCTAAACTTCAAACTGGATCGCTTCGTTGATGAGGGCAATTTGCCCTAATCATACGTATTCAAAAATATAAGTCAAATACATGGCAGATCATTCTTTCATGTTCACGAGCTCATGTTCAACTATATCCACAAGCACGTCGAACTCATTAATGACTGGTCCCGAAAAAAATCGTGTTTTATTTAACAAGGTGATACCAAAATGAAATCTGCGAGCCGATACTACGATAGATGATTGATCAGCATTCAACACTAAGTAAAGTTTATTTGAAATCCACTCAAACCTGTTTCTGTGCAGTCTTTTTTCTGTTATTTTTTGTATGACTTTTTTATTCGAAATACATATAACAATATTTTCCCACAAAGTACATACATATACCTATGTATGTACAAGTAATAAATGTAAAGAATTCTTTGACGTAAGGTTGCGTGAATGCCCAAATCTATTTCATCCTCCTATGTACATACAGACTCGTGTGGATCAACTTCTCGACTTTTTTCAGCAAATAACTAAATGCGTTTTGGCTCATCTTGTAAAATTTAGTTTCGTGGACCACCAATCTTCTATGAAAAGTTGCGAACTCTCCTTCCACTTCCGGAAGAGCCCACATGGGATGAACCCACTATCTTTTTACTTCTTCTCCTCCTCGTCTAAGAGCAATGCTATTGCAGCGATATTCCACGCATTCCATGATGCACTTGAGATCACTGTTCAAATTTCAAAACTAAAAAGTAAAAAATGTCAGTGAAAAATTCACCACGGAAGCCACTGACACCGAAAGCGTCGGTGTGTGCCGTCACGGATATGTGTAAATCAACCTTAATAACTAAATTTTACCACAGATTTGACGGAAGTAGATTGAACGCGATAAAACATGTTTGTTTTTCCTGTCGTCTCCATCAGACTCAATTTTTGATTTCTTATCGACAAAATTGCTCCAAATGCTTGGATTTTTATCTTACAACCAATATTATAGTGAGGGAGTCGCAAGATTTTTACTTCATTTTTTGGCTTTTCACGGGTTCGCAACACTGAAAAGGTTGAAAACCGATGAAAAGATTCAAGTTCCTCGTTTAACCAGAAGCCTTGGTTACAATCTACAAGTACTACATTAAGCGCCTCCTACCATACGCCTTGTTTATCTGGACCGGCGTCTCCAAAAAATACCTTAGCGTGGCAGGATAAGATGCCAACCCGCGCCCCGTCATGTAACTTTTGCTCCTCCACAGACCCGACTCCACAGGCGGTAGTAATGTAAGTCCTTTCAACGCTTTATCGCTTTTACCATAGCGACTGTTCCACTGAAATTATGCCCTCCTGTGTGCACGACAATGATTTTCCAGCATTTCACCATTAGTTCGCTTGACTCACACCTACATGTGCAACTTTTCGCGCACACTACGATCTACAAGTTTATTCTAAAACTAAACAAGCCGACTGTGGAACAGCCTTTCACAATCAGGATTTCCTAATTCGTACAATATTCTTGAGTTCAAACGTCAAGTTCGGAGACATCTACTTGATCCGTCTTGAGACCCTATTTTCACCCCTTCTTTCCTTCAAACTAAGCTTAGTACTACACATTGCACCATGACCCGAACGACATGACAGACTGGTATTAGGAAAGTATTTATCAATTCGAAATGTCAATTGTCAGTTAATAAGTCAAGAGTGGGATCAGAATGAAATGAGCCCATCCCTCGGCTTATTAACTGACAATTGACAGTTCGAATTGATCAATGCCTTGAGTCGTATATCATCACCCTAAGCTTTGACAAATAGGCTGAGAACTTCAAAATTAAATACCTTTCACATTTGGAGCAGTGAAATTGAATTTGTTATTCTAAATCTAAAGAATTAAAATCATTCATAAATAAGCCCTTCAACAGATATAGTACTAAGGATCACCGGGCTAAGCCATTCCGTTGAAGTTGATATCATATTCTTTACAGCTTCCAGCCGTTATGCAAATACACAGTTCATTCCACTGCCATATTTTATGCAAATCGACGTTTTTCCGTGGAAACGATGTTGTGATTCACCGATCCAAAATGCTTCCAGTCAATAAGAACGGATTAGATCAACTATGACCATTAAATGTTTATCACAACATTTGCATCAACGAAAGCCTCCTCGTAATGTGCTGAATCAATAAATTCCGTACAAATAATAAATGATGATCAACAACTTGTTCACTGGATAATGGGCCATCGACAAGCTCAATGCAACTAAATTAAATCCAAATTGCTTCCATAAATCTTTCACTCACTTGTTAAACTCGCAGTGAAATGACAAATATTTAAAATGCCGTAAAAAGGAAGCGGGACAAAAAACCGAACGCCGGCCATGATAACAGCGCTCAGCGGGAAGAAATAAATTACGCCCTAGAACGACGCATTCACACAAGAATAGAAAATCACACTGGAGTTTCTGGAACTGGGTGTGAAGGGCCAGAAGGTCAATTCGCCGCATATTAATGGAGGAGAAGAGAAATTATCGTGACCGATTGATCCGCCACGCATAGAGATGGAGGAGGAAGGCAAGTCTACGATTTCATTATCTTACTTACGTCCAAGCTCAATGCCCTCGGAGGATCTTTGCCATGCAATCATTTAAGACAAGATATCAATGGCCATCCAGGGTCCCTGCAGTGGAAACTGTTTATTGGAGCTGTAACGAGTATTAGTCCATGGAAATGGTACTTTAACATTGCAAAAATGCAGGACAAGATTTTTTTCTTGGGTTGTGTAGGGGGGGTCGGTGTTAGCTTAAATTTGAGTTTTCGAGTTCCCCACCCCCCCCCATTTGGCCGCCATCTTGGAAAAGGTGTGCAAATGGTTTTTCCACTATATCTCCGTAACAGTACATCTTACAGAAAATTTATAAACAGACTTTTTGTTTAGAATTAAATTATCTACAATTTATTCTTTAAGCGTTTTGTCGTAAATTGAAGAATTAAGAAGTTATAAGCCTTAGAACACAAAAATTAGTCACAATATTTTCTTTTCAAGGCTATAACTTTTTTTCCTTCAATTTTAACAAAAAAAATAATAACAAGTTTTTTGTAGAGAGTTTCATAACGAATAATTTCCATTCATTCTTTTTTTAATTTTGTTCACTACGAAGGGTTCACAGCGCCCCGAAGGTATCAAAGTGACAGATTTTCTGAATAATTTTTTACGATTTTACCTCCTCCTATCCCTAGAATTTCTCAAAAACAGGTAGTAAGTAATAATAATGTATGAATGACTTTCCGTTTGAAGAAATGCCGATGTTTGAGTAATGCAATAAAATTATTTATTACGGTTTTTTATTATTATTATGGTATGTTTTATAAGGTACGAGATGGTTTAAAATGAAATTCTTTGAATAATAACATGTATTAGTTTCTCCAATTTTTGAAAATAATTTGTGTGATGAATGAATGACTTTACGTTCTAAGAAATGCCGATGTTTGAGTAATGCAATAAAATTATTTATTACGGTTTTTTAATTTAATTAATATTTTCAATTTTGGTAGATAGCACAACTGAATAACACGTACACTTTTATAAAATTGAAAATTTTACTAAGATCAAACTGAAATTACAATTTTGAAATTACACTAAAATAATTCAAAATTTTCCCACAAAATGAATACGTCCGTATTTTGCTAGATAATTAGCATAACTGAATGGAGCACTATTTTTTGCAGCCCTAACACAAATTATTTTCAAAAATTGGAGAAACTAATACATGTTATTATTCAAAGAATTTCATTTTAAACCATCTCGTACCTTGTAAAACATACCATAATAATAATAAAAAACCGTAATAAATAATTTTATTGCATTACTCAAACATCGGCATTTCTTCAAACGGAAAGTCATTCAAACATTATTATTACTTACTACCTGTTTTTGAGAAATTCTAGGGATAGGAGGAGGTAAAATCGTAAAAAATTATTCAGAAAATCTGTCACTTTGATAACTTCGGGGCGCTGTGAACCCTTCGTAGTGAACAAAATTAAAAAAAGAATGAATGGAAATTATTCGTTATGAAACTCTCTACAAAAAACTTGTTATTATTTTTTTTGTTAAAATTGAAGGAAAAAAAGTTATAGCCTTTAAAAGAAAATATTGTGACTAATTTTTGTGTTCTAAGGCTTATAACTTCTTAATTCTTCAATTTACGACAAAACGCTTAAAGAATAAATTGTAGATAATTTAATTCTAAACAAAAAGTCTGTTTATAAATTTTCTGTAAGATGTACTGTTACGGAGATATAGTGGAAAAACCATTTGCACACCTTTTCCAAGATGGCGGCCAAATGGGGGGGGGGGGTGGGGAACTCGAAAACTCAAATTTAAGCTAACACCGAACCCCCCTACACAACCCAAGAAAAAAATCTTGTCCTGCATTTTTGCAATGTTAAAGTACCATTTCCATGGACTATATGTTAATGGCAATTTTCGAATTAGCTCAAACTAGTTTGTAAACAGAGTCAGACAGCGGAATTGAAGTGAGTCATTAAATATAATTGACAATGAATGATTGGCAGGAATCCAGAAATCGGAAAAGTCGCTGGTCATGGGAACTTGGAAATCTGAACAGTTTTGGACGTTTTACATTCCATATGTCACCGGTCGAAATTCACGTTTGGAAATTCACATGTTTTCGTTAAATACCTATGGGCACGAAAAGCTTGTAGTGGAAGACACATATTATATGATGTTCGATGAAACGACAGGCTATGATTGATGGATAAGACAAGATTGCTTTGGCCACTTAATAAAGATGCTTGGTTGACTATCAGCAAGGTCTGATAGTAAACGATGCCTTCTGTTATTTTTCCGTTATTTCCTAGAAGTTCTTGTCTAACCATAAATGAATTTCTTATTTTGAGATGATCTACTGTCATTCAAGTATTAACGAGTTATTAAGACAGTAATATTTGATTTTTATAATAACGAGTTTAAAGAAAAGGAAACCTTAAATATTTGTGAGAAAGAAATTATGGAGAAACATTTATGGCGTTTTCCCGATAGATGGCGTCAATTGCAAATGTCACAAACCACTTATGGCAACGACACCACGCTCGTTTGAAAGGGGACAGTTCAAGTGTTAGCCCCTTCGCAGTTAAACAATTGACAGTTCTAATTGATCAATGCATTGACTCGGGTGTCATGGGACTTACTTTGAATATATAAACATCAGTTGGAAAGTTGTTTGCATTTGAAAATGGAGAAACACAATGCAAAGTTGGGGTATATTTTGTAATACTGTTACAATAGAGGAGAGAACACTGCGCAAGCTTTTGAAAAAAAAATTGTGCTGTGTTCGAAACGGTTGCCTCGATTTCGTTTTTGTTATTTTGATGTGAGAGATTAGTCAGTAGTTAGTGGTCGTCCTCTCAGTGAAAAAGCTGGTGATTTTTTTGGAATAGCCCAGGCATGTTAACAGTGTCGATATTGATATGGAACAAGGCGTTGACCAAAAACCGAACCATTTACGCAAACCTGGATACAAAAGAAGTTCGATGTATGAGTTGCTCATGAAATGAGCGTGAAAAACATGATAGACCGAAATAACATCTGCAATTGTTCGCTATTGAAAAGCAATGAAATCCTTTTCATAAACGGTTATGAAAAATAGGTCACCTACTGTTCGGGTGTCAATATAATAAACTACTTTTAAGTATGTACGTATTAATTATATATACGTATGTATATAAAAGTCTGCGTGATGACACCTGTTACTTCTCCATAGACTCATTGAATCACTGCATAAATGTAGTAGCCCTGGCAAAATCTTATTTATTATTATAATAATAACTTCTCCACTGAAGTTAACGTCATCCTGCATAAATGGTCAAGTTATTCCCGCAAAGTTCGGCTGGCCTTCAAAAACCGCACTTTTTTCGCGCACCCTGTGGTCTAGAAGTTCGTTTATAGATAGAAACACCGCCACGATGAAACAATCTTCCGCAATCAGTATCGAAACGGGTACAATATCCTAGATTTCAAACGTATATGTTTTTGTCACCTGCTTGAGCATCCTCCAGAACCCTCTTAACATACCCTATCCTATTCTACCCTTTTAATAGAATTTACTATTGGCAGTACAGGTTGATTCCTAAGCTTAGTTTGCAACATAAAAAAAATAACACTTGGTTGTTCAAGTCGACCACTAGTCCAGTAAAATAGTGTTTAAATCAGGAAAGTTTTGGGATAGTTTTTATTTCTTCGGTTTCTTATGTATTTTGGGGTGCTGAATCCGAATCTGAGGTTTGCTGACAAAATTTCGTAACGAACATTGAGAAAAATGCAAAAATATGAAAAAATTCTGACTATTTCGAGGTTTTTCGCTTATAACTCGGAAACTATCGACTTTTTGTCAATAACATACTAAATGAAAGAGCACAAAATTTCCTACAAATTTCACTACTCAAGTATGTTTATCCGACTCACCGTTTTGCTTCTAGCGCTAGTTGAAAATTTACCTATTTTTCTAAGTCAGCAAACACCTGATTTTCCAATTGACCACGCTATTATACAGGGTGTATCCGTTAAGTGTACAAAGCGGCCGGCTGTTGATACGTTTTGGATGGACGAACAAAAGATCGTTTGGGAGGGGGTGGAAATCGTAAAGGCTTAGGCTAGGGTGCTTTGAATTTTTTTCTTTAGAGTTTTACATATCACCCCGTATTTTTTTAACCCTATGACCTATGAGTAAAGGTATCAGTACACGCAGAATACTCCCACCTATCTAAAACTGTAAAAGTCAAGGTTCTACCCTATCAACTTATAGAGTAATGAGCCATCAAAGTCATGTGTGGAGAATGTGTGGAGAAAGAGTGCTCTTTCATTTAGTATATGAATATTATTGACGAAAAGTTGATAGTTTCCGAGTTACAATCGAAAAACCGCGAAATAGTCAGAATTTCAGCATTTCCACAACAGAAAAAGTGCGCGTAGCACAGCTGTAAAATTTCTGCAGTTCTATATTTTAGTTTCGCCAACAAGCAGAACCAGTTTGATTCGTTGCCCCTAATAAATGCCCTATTTCTCAATCTTTCACCATGTGAAAGTCTACATTTCAAAACTTTGTGCCACCAGACAGTAACGTAGTACAATGTCTGAAAGTAAGTAATCTTGAGTGTTAGTTCGACAATGTATGGGGAATAGAAAAATAGTGTTAAAAGTGATCATGTGGCATGAATTATTAAATTTTATATCATACAGCCTGCATCGCATATAGTTATCATCCAAATGCGTTAGATAATCGTAATCGAAATATTTATTCAATACATGAAGCTAATCGTACCATTTTGTACCACATTATACACCTTGTGAAAAGTACTTCAACCGCAGCGCTTTTCCACATACCATTCAACAGTCTTCGCCCATGACCTGTAATGAATCGTCCATCAATCGTCCTTTATCAATCAAAGTTAATTTTATGTCACCTACAATAATTCTTTCGCTGCAGACAGGTTTTTATTGTACGCTCTAATATTGCAAATTATGAATAATCTTCTATTTGCAATTCATTCAATGTCGCATGGAAACAATTGTTCATCGATCATTTTTTATAAAAAGGTGATTCTACCGACATTAAACATAACTCTACCTTCATCGCCTGTCAGCATAACAGAAGTCGGTATCTCCTGTTCGATTGGAGAAGTCAATGGTAGTATTGGGTGAGGGCAGGTGAAATAAAACCAAGTGTTAGCGTTTAGCAGTTCTTTCATTTTCCTATCTAATATCTTTCCAACTAGAGCTTTATGTTCGACATTGAATTCTATGATGATAGGAAATTATGAGCCAAATCTAGTAGAAACGCTCGATTAATAAATTACGAAGTTCTGAAGTTTTAGATCGGTTTGTTTTGTTTGGTTTTTTTTTCGAATATTATTCGATATCCTTTTCCCTTTTAGAACCGTTAAATGAGTGAAGAAAAAGCCCAAAAAGGAAATAACGGTCTGGGGCAGCAAAAAACTTATGTGTAGTGTTGGGAAAAGCCGCTGTATACAAAATATCGTTCGGGTGACTTATCTTTGATAAATGGACCCAAATCAGAAAAGCCATCAGATATCAATCCCGAAGTGCTCGTTAATATTATCAGGACAAATCTTACATTAACTTCCGAAGATGTAGCATTCAAACTTGGAATTCGTGAGACAACTTCTTCGGATAGCATTATAAGGGTTAGTTTTATGTCAACACTCTCTGTTATGTTGCCACACGAATTAACGTAAAAATTAATGTTTGGTTAACACAAAGGGTATGGTGTTTCATCACGACAACGCTATACCGCATGTGGCACGGAAGACTGTGAAGAACCTCTATGGTTTCTGGATGAAGAACAAGTAGTTTTTATAAGCATCTTTTGAAGCCAGGCTAAAATTCCATTGAAAGAATTCTGCAAGGAGTTCTGCAGAGATCGGAACAAACTCTAATCCTACGGTGCTATGTCTGGACTATATGGTAGATGCATCAAACCTTCCTAACTACACTCTTACAATTTTTGGCAACTCAACAAAAAATTGTGTGGTCGAGTATTGTCGTGACGGAAGACTGCAGCTTTCCTATTATTCAATTTTTTTGTACAATTGCATTCATTTGTAGAAAGTCAATCGTCTGATAGTAGAGCATTTTCTTCTAGTACAACCACCAACGTCAATCTTGGCTTCGCGAATGGCTTCGCGACGGTTCATCCTCCTTTGTCAATGATCTTTGACGCAGTAGTTTCTGCAACAAAAAATTCTTTTTTGAAATCCACTTTATAATATAATAGACGAGAATTTAATGAAAAAGTTTAACAGTCTCGAAGTGCTGCAACCAATCGTATACGCCGTCAATAAATCACCGAGGTTGAATATGTTGATCTTCTCTAGTAAACCGGCTGAGGGAAGCCGAACTTGCCAGATGTCTGCAGTCCCACAGAGAATTTTCAATTGTCGAAAAAGCATTGTTCGCAAATATTCGCAAATTTGGCCTTTGATACAAGAACCTAGTGAATTTAATACGTGGGGTGTCCACAAACCTTAATTTTCGGAAGCCGTTACGTTTTTGCTTCCATTTGAGGAAATATGCAGCTGAAAGTCTTCGTTTGCTTTCCAAATTCTATGGGAATTATTCTTCATCGATTTTAATTTGGAAGCCCAGATTTTAAAGACTCAAAAAAAGAAATTTTGAATTGGAGGACAAGGAGTGTTCTGGCTAACCGAATACGTTGAAGAAGTGGTGGAATTGCTGGATGAATATCATTGTCAAACACTTAGAGAGTTGAAGAAACATTAACATTAACGAAATATGGCAGTATCTATGTATACGTTTAAAATGAATGGCTCGAAAGTAAAGGTATTGAATTCCAGACAAATCGAAATGCAATGCTGCCTCAATCGCAAAGAAGCAAGGTTTTTGATTGTAGCGTCACTGGCTTTTGATCGTGAAGAGTAATTGCAAGGAGGCAAATTTTCATAGCCATGTCCTTTTTTAGTGGCTACGTTATTTAAGAGCCCAGAGATGTCTGTTAGAAAGGTGTGCATTGTACTACACTTGGGATATAGATTCGGAAATGGCTGAAAATTGGTCCACAGCTTCCTTGGGACTTTTTAATAAAAAAATTTCGGAATCACAAAAAAACATGACCGCCGGAAATATAGCGGTTTTCCGGTGTTTTCCTTGTATCTCGGTTTCTATAGTTCGTACAACCCCGTACAAAGGTCCTAAAAGTTGACAATGAAATTCTCTACAACTTTATTTCTTACAAAGATGTTGACCCGATTAACTCTTTCAAAGTTATTCAAGGTCAAAAATTTTCAAAAATCACTTTTTGGCAAAAACATCACTGGAACATCACTTTTTGGCAAAAACATCAACAAAACTGGTTTTTTCGAAATTTTTTTTGATCAGTCAATACGAAACGCTATTGCCTACAAAAAGCGCTCCTGTCAATAAGTATAAGTAGATCAAAATTTTTTTTCGAAAAAACCAGTTTTGAGTGATGTTTTGGCCAAAAAGTGATTTTTGATAACTAAAAACTAACTGCTAATTTCCCCGGACTACCATGGAAACTCTAGTGCACCAGATTTCTCCTTCTGGTTTTCGTTCGTTTTGATCCACGTAGAACCATCTTTTTGTCCAAGACCTGACACTTCTTTTCATCTATCTATGGATAGCCTTAAAAGACCAGAAATGCTTGAAATAAATTTAGCTATCGATGGTCAATTCTTTGCGCAACTTTGTCACTATATTTCGAAATAAACCTTCATTTTCACAAAAAAAAATCATTTAAAATTAATTCGCATTGCTACACTTATAAGGATGCAAGACAATTCACAATTCATTTCTTATGGTTGAAATAAAATTAAATTTCCTTTGTCCGGCCTTATACTATTCCTTTTGTCGCTGTGATATCATTCCGACAATGTCCATTAATCTCCACCTTGAATGAAATTGTAAATCGGTTGTATTTTGCCCTTGATTTTACAACTTCGATGAAAATATCTTGTATCACATTTCATTGCCGAACCGTTTTTATGTTTATTATTATTACTGGTTCACGGCCTCGTCGTAGAATATCTAAAAATATTTTACTACAAATATTTATCTAAAAAACCGTCAACACCCTAAGACATTGTCCAAATGCTACAAATATCCTATTGAAAGTGAAAAATAAAAAAAATAATGTTTACAAATTTCTTTTTCTTGTAATCAAATATTTTTTCAGATTGTCAAGAGAGGAACCACCTACCAAACAAGGTGTAAACGGTACACAAAAGATCAAGACTTCTTGAGCAATCGTAAATCCACATTGGAAATTTTTTTCTTTTTTCTTTCATGTCTCTTATTGTTGTTGGAGCTCCATTCTGTAAACAAACATATATAAGAGGTATTTTTTTTGTATTATCATTTCCACCTCAATTTACCTGACTTTTAATGGGTGCTAGTCACTAAATTACACCTGGTGCGATATTGTACGGTTAAAAAATATTGTTTGCAGCGTATTAGAAATTTGTAATTAGAGATGTATATGATAGAATGAAGATTCACTTTGATCTATTCAGCGATTTCTCAACTCACCCAAAAATCGTAAGAAATCGATTGATTATCGGAAGACGCAAACAACTAATGATAATTACCTCCTGGAGGCACCGTGTTAATCTTGAACGCCTTTGATTTCATATCGCGGTGATTCCAGGTTAATCGACTTTACCGCGCTGATGGAGTGGAAGATATACGTAACAGACCTCTCTTGAAGGTGAAATAAACTTCATCTGTGAGGTGCTGGCTTGACTCTCCTGGATGCTGGGAACTGTACTTGGTGCACACACTAAATGTAGTTGTAGTACTTGTGGTTGGAGCCGCGATCACTGATGAGACATTTATGTTTCCCACAACGGTTTATCTAATTAGCAAGTCCAAGTATGTTGCAACTGGTTAAGTACACCTGGACTTGCTACTACATAGATTGTGCACCATCATCACCTCGATTCCTGTTTACGGTTCCATCTTTGAAGTATGTCGAAATGTCATTAGAGAAATGGGAAATATATTATTTATTTTTTTTTTTTTGCTTTTGAATTTTATTGCAATTATTTTCAATCGATAAATAAATTTTCTATCGGAGTGCTTCTCCATTTACCTTGATGTTTATTTATCACGAGAATAGACGACGAGGAATTAATTCAAATTTCCAGGTAGATGGGGATATGCAAATTAGTTT
Source organism: Thereva nobilitata (assembly GCA_963855945.1). Classification (NCBI taxonomy): domain Eukaryota; kingdom Metazoa; phylum Arthropoda; class Insecta; order Diptera; family Therevidae; genus Thereva; species Thereva nobilitata. Next base: position 38,522,934 of record OY979696.1, read on the forward strand.
GCTTTACTTTCACCTGCATCGATCCAGTTTTATGCTGTAGTCGCTTCACCCCTCGAGGGGATTAATGTATGTCGAACACTTGTTGCCATAAACATTAATTCAAATTAAGAGATAACATTTTATGACTACATGACATTAAGCATTAAAATCTTGCTGGAATCTGATCTGAAAATATTTTTTTGCATAAATCGATGAATTTTTGAGAAAGAACCAATTTTACTAATTGTGGCAGTGATGACATATTAGCCCGAAATTACTGCGGTATTAAATTTTAATTTTTATCATAAACATCGATTTTAAAGTTATTTTTTTACCGTATAATTTATACCATTGACTGACATTTGTATTTATCTTGGTATGAGATTTTCTGAATTTTTCTATTAAAATGCGTATAGTGCAAAGAAGTCATATTTTATCGGGATTCCTTTGAAGCTTTCGTTGTTGGAATTTGAAAAATTTGCTTTTTAAGCTATTTTTACTTAAGATTTTGATCTTAAGAGCCATTAATGAATCTTATTTCTTGCAGCGATGTTTTAACTCGAAAATGTCTCCGAAAACATTTTAAATATTTACATAGTTGACTTTTACAACCTGAGTAGAAAATATATTGCAATTTCGCATCTTTTCTTACTCATTGGTGGACACGACACCTTTGCGACAATCACTGCTAGTTTTTCTTTTTGTAATTTGTTCTCCGTCCGTTTTCCTGTTAATATAACAAATTGCACCTTGCCTGTCTTAATGTTAGGATAGCACACTATTTTCTACGTTTTTAATACTTTCAAGCAAACCCAATTAGCTTCTTGATTTCAAAACAAGTTTAACATTCTCCGATGTTTATTACCAAAGATTATGTCTCGCTAATAATATAGAATATTGTTTCAAATAAATTGAAATCATAAATGGACCGCCATAAAAAGTTGTAATTACATTGGACCCTATGTATGCATTTAAAACATTTAATTAATGAATATAAAAAAATAACAAAAAGTCACCTATGAGGTATGTTCCGTCTGAAAGTTATGGAGTTATTTTCAGATAGTTTAGCCAGATTCTCCATGTATAATTCCTATAATTGAAAAACAAAACTTTTACGACCACTATAACAATTTATTGCCATGCTTTCTAAATTTATCTATTGATAATTTCTAAATATTGAATGATTGGTTGGAAATAAATGTTTGGTGTATATTAACACGAAAATCGTTGTTTTAAGTATCTATAAAAAATTTATTAGAAAATGAAGACGAGAAGAGAAAGTACTTAAAAGTGATGTCCTGGACTTAATCTTGAAAAGTGGCAGTCTTTAAGTGTTGTCTTTAATGGAAAACATGTTGGAATTTAGTATTTATAGACCAATAATTTTACACTAATAACTCACTTACCATCTCCTATCCTACTGCGACCTTCAAGTGGAGATCTAGCCAATCTAAGCGAAAAATGAGATTGAATTTAAGTACGAATAATTTTCGACTGACGACTCTTTATCAACTAAAAACTAAGACAGGCTGCAGATCTATTTACATACATATATGACAAAGACTTCGGCAACTTTTAAGACAAAGATTTTATATTTTATATTGAAATATAGACGCAAAGTTTCAACCAGACAGATTGGTTGAAACAGTAAAAGAAATTAAGAAATGCGGAGGGAATATTACGTTACTCAAAAAGTTCGTAGGATGACATATAGATCGCGCTACTATAGGCAAATCCATATGATTATTAGATAGTACCAACCATTAAACGATAGACAAAATTTCATGACATTCCGACCATTAGTTTACAAGTCACAGTGGTTTTAGTGGGGCTAATTTTATAATTTTCAAAGCATTGATTTTTAATGGGAAAAAATACAGTTCAAGCAAAGCAATGGCTTGACAGGTGTAATTCGCACTCTGCTCCATCGAGTCGAAAGTGGTTAGCTGATTTTAAACGTGGCCGACGATGAGAGTAGTCCCAGAAAACATAAAACACGTACAAAATCGTTTTGAAAGACCAAAAAGTGAAGTTGCGTGAGATAGTTTACACCTTATGCCGGGTTTTCATTAGCAGAATTAGTGGTAGAGTTTATTGGGCGAGTACTAACTATCCTGTGAACTCGCCTAATGAAAACTTGTTTATAGTAGAGTAGAGTGGGATTGCACCGTCGTCAAGTTACTCTACCACTTAAAAGTACGCCAGTTACTCTACCGCTAATTCTACAAATGAAAACCCGGCATTAAAGAAATTAGAAGGCAGTGTGGCAGCTGATTCAAAACACTGTTTGGAGCTATTTAAGAGAAATAAAAATGATTTTTCATGCGATGTGTGACAATGGATGAAACATGGACCGAACCCTACACTCCAGAGTCAAGTCGGTATCCAGCTGAGAGGAAAGCAACCAGGAAAAGTCGTCCAAAGCGACCAAAAAGGCAAAAGTCAACTGGGATGGTTATGGTTATGGCGTCCGTATTTTGTGATTAAATTCTGAAAAGGGAAAAAGGATCAATTGTCAATATTACTTAGTATTATTAGTACATTTAAAAGACGAGATCGCGAAAAGCGGCCCCAAATGATAGAGAAAAAAATGTTCTTTCAAATATAAAAAAAAGATCGTTGGAAGAAATATGGCTCCAATGAGGAGGTGATCACCGAAACTGAAGCGTAAAGGCAGAGAAATGATAGAGACGCCTTGGAATGAATGTATCACTCTTGGAGAAACTGTGTTGATGACAAACTGCCTTAACATGAGCTTTGGGGGTGTTTTCTTTATCTAACCACTATGTCCTGTATTTAACAACTTTTGTACAGGATCCGCTTTTCATGGCCAGTCACAATTCGGTCGAAAAAAGGTTCATTCCATCCTGGGACGTGACAGCAAAGCAGAGCACACATTCACTGTCTGCACGCGATTAGACTCCGAAAGTTCGTAAGGAATCCATTAACCCACGTTGCTGACTTTCCTGATGGTATTAGGATGTCGATGAACTGTTGAATGACGAAATCCAAGCTTCTCCGCTAGTTCGCAAAGGGTTATGATTAGGATGCATTCCACCAGGCTTCGCAGGTTCTCCTTGTCTAGGTCCATACTTTTTCCAGGACGAATATCATTGTAAGCTGTAATTTACGGAATTGCGGAATTTCTTGAACCACCGGTTGGCACTGGCTTTTTTTTTATGTGGAAGACTAGAGCTAACGCTTATTTTACCCTCTCCATAACTGCATTAACATTTTTTGAACTTTTGGTTGCATTGTTGCTTTCATTGCACTCGTAAAGTAAAAAATGCCGAATATGCTCTTTCTTCGGTTCTATTACTTCGTTAAAAAAAACCAGGTAAAATTACTACTTGTTTTTATAACAAGTTAATGCTGGTTGTTTAATCCCTCAAAGACATCTTCATCATAAGCCCCATAATAGCAGACGAGACTTGAGGCTGTTGGCAAAAAACAAGGCTTAAGCTTGAGTCAAAAATGCTTGCGCTTGCATTACCACGCAAGAAGCAAATATTATATCTAGGAATCTCTCTTATGGTGAAACCCGAATGTAGGCTTGACTTGCTTGAACTTGGTGAGCTTTTCAGGTACCACGTGCCAAAGCAAAACAAGCCCAACATGCCAAAGTAAAACAAACCCAAATACACGCTTTGCTTTAGTTACTTGACAGTTTGCTTTTTATGAGCACAGGACATAGAAATAGTACCCGAAAGAGGTAAGAGGTATGAATTTTGCGGAATTTTTCCTTTGGAATGGACATTATTGTTTCACAAAAAGAACAAAGGATCGTATGGAAATTTTATCTGTAAAAAAAGGAGAATGAAAATTTGAAATATTGTGTAGAGTGCTAAAGAACCATATATGGTTTATCGCATTAAATGTTCAAACATTTACGAGAAATTTGAAATGGGATATAGAAATAGTTTTTGAACTCTTTATATTTATAATTAATGTTATTCGCAAAAAACTAATTAATTCTCAAAACACATTTTTTGGTGCGCAAAGTAAAGCCCTGCAAAAAATTTTCGACCGATTTTTCTAAAATTTGGTACACAGTTTCTCTATCGTAAGAACGACTGCACGGACCAACAATGTTTCAAAAATTAAGAAAACTCGATTGTTTTTACCGTTAAAACCAAAAAAAAATTCCGGTTTTAAATTTTTTTTTTTAAACGCACAACATTTTTCGGAATTTTAATGAATTATTATAATTATTTTTCAAAATAGCCTCGGAGTGCTCTCTATATCTTGGCAAATTTTAACTTAACATTAAAAAAATTTTTTTTGTACACTTTAAGAGTTAATAAATATTGTGTAAACATTTTTTTCTGTAACTGTTATTTAACTGCATTAAAAAATTCACAAAAAAACCATTTTTTTTACTTTAACAGTAGACTAACCCCTTTAGGGGTAACACCACTCTAAAGGCCGGAAAAAAGGTCAAACTTTTACAATTTATTTTGGGCGTATGGAAAAAGGAATAGGTATTCTTTTCACAGAGTTTATTTAACGCTTATTGAAGAATGAAAAAACTTTTTTTATTATAATTTTGATATAAAATGGCGGGGACAGAGCCAATCTTTGAAGTCGTCTTTTTTTAAAACTCCTTCACGGGAGGATGGATTTCTCGTAAAGTGTAAGATCTGGAACAGTAAAAAAATAAACCTTATATGTTGCTTATTACATGAGTTTGTTTAATTTAAACTTTAAACTATTGGATTTGAGTTTGAAAAAATTGAATTTGAACTTCAAAAAATTGATTTTGGGCTCAAAAAAATTGAATTTGTACTTTAATAATTTGAGTTTGAACTTTACAAAATTTAATATGACTTCCAAAAAATTGAATTTCATTTTAAAAATTTTAATTTGAACTTAATAAAATTGAATTTGGTTTGAAAAAAATTTAATTTGGTGTTTAAAAAATCGAATTTGAATTTAAAAACCTATATATAGGTACTATTGTTTCGAAGTAATGGTGCACTTAAGCAGTAAATTGTTTATAAAAAAGCACTTAAGCAGTAAATTGTTTATAAAAAAAATTTACATTATATAGAAAAACGGCTACGTACTTTCATAGAGAATATAATTGTGAAGCTACTGTCAACATTTTAAATCGTCCTCCCAGTTTGAAAAGTGGTAACTCTAATCTGCGATCTTGCACCATACATTAGGCCATCCGCGTTGATTTTTACGACCCTAAATTAATGTTCTAGCAAAAAAAATCGTTTTTTTCAAAATTCTAGAGTGGTGTTACCCCTTAAGCTTTGGTCTCCCACAAAAACACAACTCTCTGGTTATGGTCATCTATTTTGTTCTTTTCCAATAAAATAAAAACTTCAATGAAAACATTCATAAACTTGGTCTATGTAACAGTGGTTTGACAAGACGTATAACGTGCTCTTTGTGCAAAGTATATAGTATAATGTTTTGAGCTGGGTGGGCACCGAGCCTGAATAGAAACACAATTATAACTGAAAAATTATTTATTTTCAAAATGCTGTGCGTTTGTCAGAAAGACTTCGTTAGGCTGGGCGCCCACTAAAGTAGTGTGGCAATGGCGTGGTTTTGGCCTGTCGTGTGGAAACAAAGTGTTGCGGCTGTAGTGTGGATTGTGGCGGAGTGGTATTAAAATTATTAAGCGCGTATCGAAATGGCAAGCATGGTATCGCGGAAGTGATTCAACATCATCTTATTACTAAGGAGAAGTGACATGCACTGCCATTTACCACTCAAAAATTAAACTTGTCGGAAACTAGTGGCAATCAAGTGATGCCACGCCACTTGCCAGAAGCCACATCGTCGTCACTCCACCTCAATGTGCGCTACTTTGTTTGATTATACTGGAATAAATTTTTCCACTTGCCATTAGACCGCCACGCCACTGCCACGTCACTGCCATACCACTATAGTGGGCGCTCGGCCTTAGAAACTTCAAAATGTCCAATCTGATATGATTCATTCACTAACAAGAAAACACCTGTCCAAATTTTTCAATCTAACCAAAAATAACATCGCGATTCGAAAGATTCTTTCACATCTGCAAAGTTTTCCAAATATTTCATTTATTCAGAAACTTATAGAAAAATGCCTATCTTACATTACATATTAAAACATTTCGTAGCAGTAATTAACCTAAAAAGAAAAATTGTGCAAATGTTATTTATTGGTTTATAAGAACTTGCGTTCACCTTATTCACAAAAGACAACCACATAAATTGTCGAAAGACATAAATTACCAACTATTACACACAATGGCTATGACAGCACACGTTTCCACCATTCATAATCAAAATCTAATTACTGTAAAATTAAAAGAAAGGTAAAGGCTCGAATTAAATACTTGTGGACATAAGAGGTGTGTTTAATGGGCGCACATAAATACTGCCTACATAATTTATACAAGCGTATAAATCCATAATGTCAAATTGGTAGGTTACAGGTGTGGTTTTATAAGCATGTGAGTCTTTTAGGAAATATTCTACATTGAAACTACTTATTTGTTATTTGATGAATAATTTTGTTTTGAATAATTTCAATTTCCACCAAATTAATGATTCTTTTTTTACACGCTTCAATCCCACATCGCAATATACTCTGAAAGTTAAATATCAATCACCTTTTAAAATGAATGATTCGTATGCACGTATTGTGCAATTGAATAAAAGTTACAACAATTTGCAATAAATGCGAAAAATAGAGAACGGAAACCCACAATCCTTTGTAGGAGTTGCACTTGATTCTATCTTGCAGAATCGTTGAACTTTTAACGACTTTCTATCGCAATTTAACAAATTTCATTCGAATCAATAAACAAAGTGAAAAAAAGAGTGAACGCAAACTGTTTAAGCATTCGATTTGAATTTGTTGAATGTTTATATGCCCTCAGGTGTACGGCATTCAAAGGCAAAACATTTACAATGGTGGTGGAGCACAATGCAATTGACGGAGTTCCCGCTGGGGCGAGTCAGCAATTACCTTTGATTGAGACTGAGTCAGCTCTGATTTCGTATGCAAAGGCAGTCTCTGACGGTGGGCCACAAGAACCTGCCAGGTAACTGCCACGTAACTGCCAGGTATTTTTATTATCTACCACTGATAAAAATGATGAGAAGTGGGACGATGATGGACCCAAAAGAAGCCAGCCCCAGATAGCTACAATGAACCTCCAGGCAATGAATAGAGATGAGAATGGGCCCTGCATTGGCCCTTGTATAGGCATAAAAATGTAAAGACTCCCGGTAAGTGGACTTTAGTCCTTTTATTGGGCATTTAAGGTTCCTTATTATGTTGTAAATATTAATAAAGATTTTTATTCTCTTCGGAGACATTTCGGAGAATACATACACACATATTTTTTACAATAGAAAAGCAATATGCCTACGGTGCTATTTTGAAGGGCGTTCTAATAGAAGCGGGCGAAGGGACCAGGGGGATACTTAATTAGAAGCCTGGAAGTGTCCTTGATACTTTGAGCTGTTTTTGGGCCTGTGCTACTACTGTATTTTCAGCAGCAGCAGCAGTTCAAGGGAAGAATGAATTTGAGTTGAAGTGACCCGAGGCAATGTAACGAGATCCAAAAGGGTAAAAACGACTAATTTAGGTCGTTTCAGATCATTTCTTATCCCTTATTAACTCAACCATCAACTCCTAGCTTAATGGGATGAACACAGGTGTAATTTAGAGGAAATTCAGATCGGGTTCTGCTGTTCCCTAAGTGGTTTTGGTTTCATATCGTTTTGCAAAGTTTGAAAGCTATTGACTTTTTGCCAATGCCTGGGCCTGGGCTGTGGAAAATTTTAAACATCCTTAACCTTGGGAAATCTTTTAAGATAATTCAATTGTACGCGGGGTAAATGGGTCATAAGTTCCAATTAGTACAAAATAGGATGTATGACTATGGGGATTAATAGTAAACTAAAGTATTTATGGCAACAGGGAACATGAATATAACGTGGATATAGGTGGCACCACAAATTTCAGTGTGTTCAAAGGGGCTTTACTTTGATGTATTTAGGTATGCTAATTTTTGGTAGAGTTGAAAGTATTTTAAATGACTGCAAGGGGAAATACCCGAATATTTCATTAAGAGACATCCTATAAATTCTTCGGATAGATGTACGTATGAATAAGATTATGTTAGTTAATAAGGATTAACTGGAAAAACATGATCTTGGGAGATTTGAGTTAAGATGCCGCGCACTTAAGCACATATTTTCAGTCCTTTGAAATTTTAGGCTTGGAATGTAGAAGTATGGGTTGCAATACTACCATACAAACGAATCTTATTATAAATTATTATCTAGAGGCTTTAGATAAATTTTCTATTTAGTTTTATGATCCTAAAAAAATGCAAGAATAAATTTGTTACAAAAGTCGTTGAGCTGTTGAGACTGTTGAAAAAAATCAGGCCTAGGAGATTTGTGGTGTTATGCCAAGTTAGACGAAGTGGAGCTAAGGTATTAGCATACGCAGATGACATAGTAATAATGGTTGAAGGAATGTTTCCAACCGTATTTAGTGCAATTATGCAAGGATACACTAAATAAAGTTGGCAGCTGGGCAGCAGGTTAAGCTCTGGCAGTCAGCTTGGGAAAAACTAAGCTAACGCTATTCACGGGGAAAATGTAAATTCCTACCTTCAAGCTTCAAGCTCCCTTAGTTTTTTTTTATGTGGCAGTACTAAGCTCACTGGGCACACCCTCTCTTTATCCGTCAGGGTGAAATTTCTGAGTCTAATACTGCACCCACTGACTTCCAGTTGAGAGTCGAACATCTAGGAAAAGGTAAAGAAAGCCTGCACAGCTTTCTATGCTTGTAAAAATACTTTCGGCAAGAGATGAGATCTCAAGCCAATTTTAACGTATGGTTCGCTAGTATGGTGGCCAGCGCTGAGCAGGACCTATGTAATAAAGTTTGGAAGGGATCAGAGGACGGCAACAATAGGGACAACAGGACAGCCACGAGAACATGGGCCTGGACCTCATAAGCCTACGGACATACATCTTGAACCTACTACCCGAGGGTATGGTCGCTACAAACACAGGTCTTCTGGAAGACTTAAAAGAGATCTCCAGACTACACAAGTTATGGAAATAAAACCACTGTTATTTCATAGTTTTAAGTTTTACTACCCATGACCATAGGCGGCGGATAATGTGGGTAGTGTGGGTAGCCGTACCCACCCGGAAACTACCGGGAGGGTAAAATATGATCTAGTGATATGGAGAGTGCCTCTGGTTCCGGCCGATATTCGCCGAATCTCACAAAATAAAAGAACACGTGCTCTGAGTTATCCTGCATACCTAGTCATACCAGTCACAGCGCTGAGCCATCGTGCTCGAAACGATGGATTTATTTTCTATATCCTCCATTTCCACTCAAGAACTGCGTAAGGTCGTAACTCACTTCCCCACACTCCCCCGTAATCTATCCACGTTTGGGATAACTCTGAGGGTCCACCCACTGCCACTCTAAACAGACTCGTCTCACTTGCCTTGCCATTACGTTACAGACTCGCAGTGCGTTAACTGACGCGGCACTGAATTTGTCTCTCCTCTAACATATTCTGGATCCTAGAGCCGCGTGCCTTCTCTCCCTAGTATCTCAATGGGCACAATTCCCGCTATCTTGCACGCTACATCGTTAATATGGTCCTGAATGCGCAGCACGCGCAAAGGACGCAAAGCTAAAGACAGATACATGCGTACGTTGGTGCGTGCTATGATTGATATAATAGAAGTGCCGGTATTCAAATGCAAACTAAAATATTGTCTACTGGCAAAATTTGTCTACTTCTAACTTTTCCGCATTGCCGCATTCGCCATAGCCTCAAATACCTAAACACAATAACACACAACAGACGCATGGACTTGTCGCTTAGATTTTTTGGTTATCTGTAAAAGACTAGGCGGAACCCAAGCACGCAACTATCTGTCAGGGAAAATTAACCGCATGCACCGCACGCAATGTAGGCCCGCAAGTATCTGTTTCCAACTTAAGTCTGAATGCGGCCCTCCATTTTCTGCTGGTACCTCCCAGGTACGTTAAGTCGGGCTATGAGTGAATAATCTGTTCCCATACCTTGATTCTTACTGATACTTGTTTCGCCAGGATACTGATCAGCACAGTTACCTTTTGTGTTCAGCAAACGGCAGACCAGCGCTTTCACGGTTTAATATCTCAGATAGCTTCGTTCGCGCATAATTCGATCTCATCGAGGCGTTGTCTCAACACATCATTATACATTGTGATCCACAGGAGAGGTTCCAGGACACGACATGTTGTTCTGTATACCGTCGGCCTACCTTCACAATTCACGATTCACAATGAAGTGACCTACCTTCTTTTCTTTTTAGGAAAGGTTGTTACCAAATAACAGTTTCAGAGGATGGGGTATGTTTGTCTGTCTACCCACCCGAGCCCAACACGATCCGCCAGCAATACCCATGACTGCCTATTTATGTTTTTTTGAGGGATATTAACAATCTCATCTTGGCCCACAGAATGGAAGGTCTCACTATGGTAGTCCACAGTTCGTAGGTGCTAAGTCCCGGTCGACACTATGAAGTTTTTTGTTTTCTTTTCTTTTGATTAAACTAATTATTTCTCTTCACGTTCATCCACTACGTTATATTTCTGTCACTCTGATTAAACTTTTTTTCTTTTTTTTAAAACTGATCAACTTGTACCAAAAATTCTCTCCAAAACTGTTAAATTTTTCGCAATACTTCAAACTATCTAAATTTTACGACTTTTTCAATGTTTTTCTATCTAAACTATCTTTAAGAAAACTCGTCAACTCTCTTCCAAAATTCAGCGAGAATTTTCCTTTTTTTTTCTCATTTTCTTTTTTTTTTCTTGGCCTCTCTTTTAAAAAATTCTTGAATCTTCGATCGGAAATTGTCAGTGTTTTCGAAATTCCTAATGGCCGTTGACACTACTAGGCTAGTGCTAAAGCGGATTTAAATGAGGAAAAAAAAATAAATTGATAGCAGGGAGGGACCAGCAATGAAATGTCGTTAAGGTTATAACTAAAAGTAAAAAATAATTTTAAACTCGAAAAAAAGGGAAATGGTAAAATGGGGATGCTATTTAGGGGTTAAAAACGATTTTTTGCGATTTGCAGTGAAACATGACCTCCTAGTTGTAGATAATAAAAAGATCTAAAACTTTTGTATTTAGCATATTTTGACATAACCTCAAATTTTCCAAGAAAATGGCGGAAATCGATTTTTCAGTTTTTAATTTTTTTCTCCCGTAAAAACAATTCAATTTACATGAAAATTTGTAAGAGTATACTTTGTGTTGCGTTAAATAAGCATGATATTTTTTTTGTTTGGAAAACGGATAGTTTCCCAAAAATTAACGAAAAAAAATACCCTTATCTTGCATGGACAACTTCATTGATGTTTTTTTCGAGTTTTGATATTCAATAAGTGCTCATTTGACCATTGAAATGTCTAGTTTCAAATGGTCTATACATTTTGATACTTTATTTCATTAAACCGCTTAAAATTAAGAAAAACCGCACACCTGATTTTTCGAATCACGTACATATTTCTCGATTTTTGCATTTTTTTTCAAATTTTTTAATTTTTTCTGTTAGTGAGGGATGCCATTTCCCTTTTTTTCGAGTTTAAATTTTTTTTTTCTTTTAGTTATTACTTAACGACATTTCATTGCTGGTCCCTCCCTGCTATTAATTTTCTTTTCCAAAAAACTATCGGCACTAGCCTATACGTGTTTTCCTTGATTTCATTTTCACGAAATTACTTTCCGCACATTATTTAAGCTTCAAAAATCAATGTATCTTTTGTAAATAGACATTGGCTTAAATCTTGTTGTGGCTCTCATTTATTTCTTGTGGCTCTCATTTATTTTGCACATCATTGCCATTGCATGTTTATTAAAATGTAAACGTTTTCAAGCTCTATGCATAATTCTGTACAATTATCGTATTTGGACTGTATTTTGTCCACTCTTGCTGAAAGAACCTGTTTCCTTTCCTTCGTATGACTAACGATCGGTGTAATTCTGCCGCTGTAGCATTATTACAATGTGTTTTTTCATTCACTCCTTGATTCTTTTTCAAACCTGAACGACACACCCTAATTACTTTAAGCCTCAACTTTTTAGCGTACACTTAACTAAAACCCCATAAAATCTACTTATCAGCGGTTAATGTTGCTTAACAATGTCGAAGGGTCCATGTGAAAATGAACCGCGATATATCTGCAGATATCCGCCGGCTTAGGTCACCTTTGGTTAAGTATAAGAACTTGAAGAAATGAAATCTTTGCCCATAGTCAGATTATAGTGGATTAGGATTGAATTATGAGCAACGACCTATGCATAACTCTGCCCCCTACTCAATGACGAATTCTTTTCTATTTTCTCACACTTTCAGGTGACACGCTATAAAATTCTTTTGGCATTTTCAATATCGCTGCATACACTTTAGTTACTTCTTGCATAAACTAATATTTTATAAATTATGCAATTGACTCGCTTAAAAGGGATTAAACACGAGTAACACCGGCCAATTTAAAGCGCATGCATACAAGATACATAGACGTGTGGAAATTAAATGATAAGCAGATACTTACCTGCGATTAAGACCACGGACACGCCTCTTGTGTAATTGCATACAGCAGCAGCAGCAGCAGTAAATGTTTAATTGCCATTCATTGCGGCAACTTCACCTTTGCAATTTTGTATTCTTATATTGCAACGCACCGTGGCTATTTGCCGTGCTTTCCACCTTTATCGTTTCAGCAATCACAATTCAGCAACACAATCTTGGAATACCGGCAAAATTTCGTACAAGCCTCTCTGCCAATTAAATGGTGGCGGAGAATGTTGAAAATTCTGTCGTGTAGTGAGAATCCTACGCCGAAATGGTCGGGTTGAATAGCGTCCGGCCGACATAAATCAAGGCAGTCCTAATTCGTAGAATAAATCAGCACCAAAACACACATCCAAATGGGGCCCTCCTCGGTGGTAAACAAAGTGCGGAGTCCCCATATGCCAATGTCTAATCGGCCCCATACTGGTGCTTTAGCAGTGGTCATCGATTTAAGAGGATTCTATTACCTGACCACACGCAATTGATGTTTACCTGGCGGATGTCCAAATTAGTCGTTGTATCTCGACTTGAGAGTGTTTGCATGGAGTTAATTGCGTGGCTTGCGGGTAACCGCAGTCTGGCTACTCTACGCTAATCTTATGTTACTCTAGTTGCACCTTCGAGGATGGACAGAGGAAGTTGAATTGTCACGGGTCTACCTTTGCGGGGTTTCCTTGGACGATGTAAATGCTGAGGGTTTTGGATTGTGGTTTTTGCTTAAGGGTTTGGTTTCTAGCCTTTGGGAATCGTGTTTCTCGTGTAATGTGATCTACATTTTGTGGATATTTATTAAGGTGTGACTTTTTTCAAGTTATTATGGGTAAGAGGTGTATTACAGCTCGAAAGGGATTATGAACAATGAAGTAAAGTTTTAAATTTATTTAAGGGATAAATGGATTTATATTAGAGTTTAACAATTTTTAATCCGATAAAATGCAAAGCCTCGAACAAGTTTTCCCGTCGTATGAACTCCTATTTCTGATTGTGGAAGTAATATGGGAGTCTAAATTTTTATGTTAAAAATTGGGCCTTTTTGGAGCGTGTTTAAGTAATATAATAGATTCAAATAAGGGCACTGACCAATGCAGCGATGTTCTTGATATTAACTTGGATTAGCTAGCTCAAATTTTATCCTACCTCCGAATCGCAAATTTTCCAAGCAATTTTCTACATTGTGTTTGTAGGAAGGTAGCGGTAAGCCCGTCCAAGGACTGCGGCCGGTGACACGATTAGTGCTGAAAGGGTACCCTTTTGTAGTTGTACTAGTCTAAAACCTTTCCGTAATTATATGGCAGTATGGTTGGAATGAATTTAGATCCAGTCTGTCATATTCATGTGTCGCGTCTGATCATATTTTCTATTGTAAACTTCGAAATCTATACGAAGTCTTGTTAAAAAAGGTTTCCAAATGGAAGGTGTCTGATCCTAGCCAAGCCGGACAACTTCAAAGAAAATATTCGGTTGTCTTTCTAGCTTGTTTCTCCCCACAGCACATAGCTACATGAGTAAGTGTTGTATGATATTCTTTGGCGCATTTGTATCCTAGGCGCATAATTTTAAACTTCTCCATCTGGAACTTGATATTGAAAAGAAATGCATTATTATATCTTCTGTATATTCTCGACTGCTGTGCACATAAGATTTGCTCCAAATCTGGCCAATTCATCTGCCTTTGATGTTCTGGGTGATGCGCTAATTTTATAGTAATCTTTAAATTAATGTGGAAGCAAAAATTATGCTTGGTGATGCTAAATAGCAAACATCAGACCAGATTTTATTGGTCATAAATACCCTGGCCTGATGATCCTTTTGAACAAATTTCTAGCTTCTATGTATCAAGCCGGTTGAAGACCCTGAAAGTTCAACGGAATGATGTAAAACTTCACCCAATTTTTGACCTTATTTGAATACTTTATTCTGCTTTTATGATTTTGATAACACTGCATTTATTTATAAGCACCCTTCAAAAGATTTCCCAAAATGCTAAATATTTTGACCAAAACATCTGCAAAAAGAAAGAAGCTTGTTATGTTCTGTGTTCGTCCTAAAAAGAGAGAAGTTAAATTGGATGACTTGAAGAAAATTATATGTGACGTACCTTGTCCCTGTCCCCTATGTGTCTTGAAACCGTGAGGCTGCTGATCCGATTTATTTTCAGGTGATGACCAAGCCAAGGGCTCGAGAAGCCATTACCCCGGGAACTTGAGGTTTCAGCGGGCCTGAGATGAATCCGAGGCTACAATCTAGGATCAAGCAGCAGAGCCTTTCACAGTGGCGGTAGGATCCCTGAAAGCGTCCCCAGTGGAGGAATTTAATACATCATAGAAATAATACATTTAAATAGTTAAGTCTTACCTGAATTAATTACGAATTGTCTGGATAGAGCAGTTGTAAGCGCGACGCAGGACTTCCCCAACGACCCTAACCTCTCTACTGTTCACTAAGGATTCCTCCCAGAAATCCATATTCTGGGCGAAATGGTGGCGCTAAAAGGGCTGACCAGCAGGCAGGGCGAGCTCCAACTTATAGAATTGAGAAAATAATTGTCCACCACAGGAAACTAGGAATGTGGCCGGGGGCTGTCAAGCCCCATTTTGTTACCTCAAATCTAGGCTAGCCCGGCCTCTAGAATTTTTCCGGGTATGGAAAAGGGAATGCCCAGGACCCAGTGCGCCTCCAGAAAACGAAAATTAAATTTCATTAATAATATTATATTCCCGATTCCAATCGGGTTAAACCGATTGGAAGGCGCACTGGAAATCCCTAAAATAGTGGGCATTTCCCCTTATAAACAGGGCCCCTGAAGCGGTCAGTCTCTTAGTTCTTGTGAAATTCCTAGAAGTGTGTGAAGTAGTGAAGTGCCAAAGGAAAGAGTGGAACATATAAAATACTGAAGAAGGAGGGTCGTTGGTGGAGTCCTTGCGAGTGCGGATAGGTGGTAGAGCTAAGTACCCTGTTTTTTTCTTTATATATTGAAAATTTTATATTCCAACATAATTTTTTTTTTATTCCATTTTATTATTATATATTTATTTCATTATATCTTATTTGAGAGTTTCGGAATATTGAGTTTTGGAATAAAGTTAAAGAGATTTCGGCATTCTTTTATTTTCATTTAATTACTAGTTTAAATCTTTTCCTTTTTGTTGAGTGATAAGATTGTGGGTACAAGACCCACGTGTGCTAAGATAGGTTCGTAGACCTTAAAACTACGTGGCGCCCATTTTATACATTTAATTTTCCCCAGAAAAAAAAAAAACAAAAATAAGAACCACACCCTACGCTGAGCGCGGCCGAGCCTTGCGTGCGAAAATTTGGCACGTAACATTTGGCGCCCAACGTGGTATTAACTCAAGGTTATCAAATTAATCCCTATTCTTCTGGTGGAGGAAAGTGTTTTTAATAATAATTGGTGTGACAAACTGGAATTTGTTCAATATTGCCCGTGACAAAGTTTTTGTGAAGTTGAAGCTATCGGCATTTTGTTTTTGTTGTTCCGCAGCCATTTTCTCAAACGACACTAAATAACCTTCCAGGCATAACCTTCCTTTAATATTTATTAGTAATTAAAAGTGGTCCGGATAGTCATTCACATTCTTTTTCATTTCTTTTAAGACGAATAAGAAGGAAAAAAAAATTATTTCAAACAAATTTGTGTTTTAAATTTTGTTTTTGGTATTTTGTTTAAATTATATGGTGGTAAGGTTACACGGTCAAGGTCGGAAATCTGTATCACAGCCAGGAAGATATTAGGCCATTAGGGAAATTGATAAAACATTCTTTTGGGCTTAAATAGCGCCCTAATACGAATTAAATTGGCATATTATTTTCTCATTCGTTGGACGGACCGAGTGATCTTGTTTTCCATAGTAAATTATCTACTGCAAAAGTTAATAGGATTTGCGGATTACTGACATTACCATCAGTCAGCAATCAGGCAGTCAGAGTCATTTAAACAGCTGGACATTAATCAAGTTGAGTGTGTTAGTAGGGGAGTAACGAGTAATAAGAGAGCGAGAGTAACGTGAAGCAGCAAGTCGAACAGCGTCGAAAGGTTGAGCAACATAAAGTC
The DNA here is from genome assembly GCA_963855945.1 of Thereva nobilitata. Classification (NCBI taxonomy): domain Eukaryota; kingdom Metazoa; phylum Arthropoda; class Insecta; order Diptera; family Therevidae; genus Thereva; species Thereva nobilitata. The sequence goes on from OY979696.1 coordinate 38,539,607, forward strand.
GAGCGGCGCAGCTTGGCAACAAGTTGCGCAACATAGTCACGGATCACGCCACCCCGACCGCGTGATTCACTAGGGACTCAATTGTTTTGAAAACTTGTTTTTTTTCCTTTTGTTACTTACCAATTCCGAATCCAAGGGACAGCGTGTAAGATTAAGCCCATATGCGCCGATGCGGGAACGTTAAGGAAGTGTTTTCCTTGTTTTTTTTTCTATCACCAATTTTTTTTTCCACATATTTAAACAAATATTAAATTTTTTTTTCTCATTTTCTTCACTTCAAAACACAACACAAAACAGAATTTTTCTCTGCGCCATAGCCCGACTTAATTACCACAGCCCGATACTTAAATTCTCGCCTACGACACTTGCCACGCGCCCGAGTCACCAAGTACTGGATTACTACGCTTTTACGGCTCTGAGAACCCGAAACTCCTTGATGAATGGCAGTAGAGTATAAGAGAAATTGTGATAGCGCATGGGAATTCTCAATGAACGACAGTGAATTCGAGTATTCAATTTTTTTTGGAAGGAGATAGACGAATGCGACTATTATGCCGGGTTTTCACTAGTAGAATTAGTGGTAGAGTATACTGGTAGTGTTGCGGCGACACCCTAAAAGTATAAAATAAACCAAAGGAAATAAAACACACAGATTTCATGACACTCTTTATTTATAAAAAATAAACAAAACCAAGAGAATACACAACACAAACTAATCACTAAATCCTTTTGAAAATATAGTTTCTGAAAAACAAATCATTAATAACATATTAACAAATACACAAAAATACTTCCCTTCATAAAAAAAACAGGCGCTTCCACACAATCCGATGAGAAAACCAAAACATCAAAATGCCGTCGGCATTTGAACATCTGGAAATAAAAAACAATCAGGAAAAATATAAACACATTCCACAAAATTTCTTACCTGACAACACTAAAAGATGAACTCCGCCTTCCAATAATCCCCACCAATAACGAATATTCCTAAAAACAGAAATTAAAATTAATAAATAAATTAGAACGAAATAAAAAATACTTACCATCAACAAACACAATTTGACGTCTATGCGTAGGAAGGAAACAGCTGATCACAACCTATCGCAGATAAAATACATAACACGGAATTATGTACTTGACTCGAAGTGAAGCCCCCACCAAAAAATTGCCCAAAAATCCATTGCCCGGGTCGAAATAAATACCGGCACTTAGACGGAGTTGAACTCAGATTGCCTTCAATCTTCCTAGCGACTTGAGCTAGAAGAAAAAATCGTTCTGAGATTTTAGAAGCAATTTCATCCAGAGACTGTACTGAGGTCTAACTCTAACCCATCGGCTAACGCATTGAGTTAGCAATCCAGAGACTGTATTGAGGTCTAACTCTAACCCATCGGCTAACGCATTGAGTTAGCAATCCAGAGACTGTATTGAGGTCTAACTCTAACCCATCGGCTAACGCATTGAGTTAGCAATCCAGAGACTGTATTGAGGTCTAACTCTAACCCATCGGCTAACGCATTGAGTTAGCAATCCAGAGACTGTATTGAAGTCTAACTCTAACCCATCGGCTAACGCATTGAGTTAGCAATCCAGAGACTGTATTGAGGTCTAACTCTAAAGCTAACATATCAAGTTAGCAATCTAGACTGTATTGAAGTCTTTTCCTCGCATCAACGCAGCATCGCAAAACCGCAACAGCGCAACAACGCAGCATCGCAATACCGCAACAGCGCAGCAACGCAACACCGCAACAGCGCAACAACCTCGCAGAAGCACAAATTTCCAAGCAGAAATCAGGACCTCATACAAGCAGCAGATTCTCTGGCAAATTTGGGCCTTCATCTATCAACGCAGCAGCCTCGCAGCAGCACGAAGTTCCCAGCTGAAACCAAGAACATCGTACAATCTACAGATTTACTGGCAACTTTGAGTTTTACGAACTCTCCAGTAAAACTTCATCAACCCGACGTATAGAAGTCACATCCAGCAATACAGCAGCAGTAAGCCGCAGCAGTCTCACAGCATCAGTATCAGAACAACCAAGAAGAAAACAAAATCATCCGACAAAATCATAGTTACAAACGAATTCCATCAAGCGACGCAAACGCACCTCACAGGAAGGCAAATCCACGTACGGAAAGCAGCCAGCACCCAGATTCAAGTATACACACGTAACTCACGCAAACGCACCTCACAGGAAGGCAAATCCACGTATAGAAAGCTTCCAGCAACCCAGAATCAAGTCTAAACTCGGAACTCGGTAACTCAAGCAAACGCACCTCGCAGGAAACAAACAAATCGGGCCATCTTTCGGGCAATATTGACAAGGGAGGAAAATTAAAGCTGTTTACATTGAACTAATAAAATTAAAGTTGCACATCTTTAACTTCTCCAACTTAGTAATTGCCGTTTTACATTGAATTAATAAGTTAAAGGCACATATTTAACTTCTCCAAAAATAATAAGCGAATAGAGTAAAAAATTGAAAGTACATTTAATATTGACTGAATTAGTTTATTTGAAGTAATTTTTTTGAATTGAATTAAAGATCGAATTTATTGAAGTAAAAATTGTAATTGCACGAATTGAAGAATTTATAATAAAAATAAGGTTATTTGGACAAGGTGATTTTTTTAAAGGGTGATTGAGTGATCACGGCACATTTTGGTCCTTCGAGCCGGATTCCAAAGGGAACGGCACATACAGCCTGATCACGTCACCTCAGAGAGAATCCACAGAACCAATAACCTACCGAGATAAAACTTCCCCACCATGGAAAAAGCGATCAACCTACAAATAGTGCATAAAGAACTTCTGGAGAAGTTCATAAAGAGTTACAGGAAGGATGGAGCCGATCGGCGAACGCCTCAATATTATGAAAAAAAGCTGCAGGATTTTCAGAAACAATTCCAACAAATACGAAAAATCCATATAGAGATTCTTTTGGCCAAGAATAAAGAACCTGCGGATTCCGATTTACTTAAAAACAATTACTTCCAGAGGGAAATGTATGAAGAAATGGAGGAATTCTTCTACACAAACTACGCAGCAATCCAATCTCGTTTTGAAAGTGAATATCCACCAGAAGAGGACAATCAATCTTTCAGGGCTAGGAAGGAAAGCGTGGCGACCATGCCATCAAAGGAGCATCTGATTAAATTGCCAAGGATTTCACTAGAAAAATTCTCCGGTGATTATCGTAAGTGGACAACCTTTCATGATCTATTTAAGAGCCTGATTCACGATAACTACAGCCTGTCAAACGCCCAAAAACTTCAATACTTAAAATTACATTTATGCGGAGAAGCCGAAGGTCTCTTGCGACAAGTGTTAGTCACTAATGACAACTATGAGCCAGCCTGGAAACTTTTGACGGAGAGGTATGACAATAAAAGAGTACTCGTCAATGCCCAGTTGAAACTTTTATTCAATCAACCCAATTTATCCACTGAGTCTTCTCAGGGCATTAAAGGTCTGATGGATGTAACTACCGAATGCCTACAAGCATTGTACAATCTAGGCGTAACAGTAGAGACCTGGGATGCAATAGTCGTTTTTATGGTCGTACAAAAATTACCAACCGAAACGCATCAAATGTGGGAGCAAAATATTAGCGGTAATACTGATATACCCACATGGGGAGCCCTCCGCGAATTCTTGGAAGGACGATTCAGAGCCTTAGAGGCCGTCGGAAAACAAGGTGCATCAACCAACAAATCTCACCGAAACGTCTCAGCAAAGCCAAGGGTCACATCACAGGCATTCCATCTCAACACCCAGCCATCATGCCCACTATGTTCTCAACAGCATAGCATAAGGCAGTGTTCGAAGTTCCTAAGCCACCCTCTACAACGAAAAATGGAAATAGTACGAGAAAACAACTTGTGTATCAATTGCCTCGGATACGGCCACATGCTCGCAGCCTGTCCAAGTCAAAAAACATGCCAACATTGCAAACGGCGACATCACTCCCTACTCCATAGCAACAATCCGCCGACATCAAGCAAGAATTATCGAGAGTTTACATCAATACCAAGGATTACACCGCAGACATTCCATGTAACAAGCAACCCAAATTGCAGCTATTGTCAAAACAACCACGGTATATGGCAATGTCAACAATTCTCCAAGTTACCAGTTTCACAAAGGATAGATTTCGTGAGATCAAAGAAGCTGTGCATAAATTGCCTACATCATGGCCATTTAGTGGCACAGTGTCAAAGTAAACACACCTGCAATAGGTGCAGTCAATATCATCACTCATTATTGCATCGCCCAGCAGAAGAAAGAAGCATGAATTACAAGACAGCCGCCTATTCCCATCAATGGGGGGTTTCAGACGTTGAGTCATTTAGCTGTTGTTACAACGTTCCACCGTTTCAGACGGTTCCTGTTGTACCGGGAGAATTTTTCTTATCTTTACAAGGGGGTATGAATGTGTGTGTTCCTGTTGATATTCTTCTTCTTTTCTATTTTAAATTCTTTGAGCTGTTGTTTGACATAAGAAGGTTAAAACGTTGTGTTCGAAAACCAAATGCAAATTGCGAGGAAAATAATGTTATTTAATGCAAAAAAAACACGATAAAAACATTTCTTTTGGAAAAATGCGGAGGAAAAAAGAAGAAGATAAAAAGGGTCATGTGCCTGTGTTAGTGCGCAAAAGTTTTCAACCAAAAATTTCTGCGGGAAGAAGTTACAACACCTCCCTCCCTTCCTTTTACCTCTCTCTCCTAAAAGCCGGGTCTAACAACGTTGTAACCACTTCAGGTCTGAAACCCCCCATTCATCGCAACCGACAATTAAAGCCGGAACTCAACCGCTAACTGCATCAAATGGTTCATCGCCACAATCCTATCGCCAAGGCGACGCATCGCCATCACCTTCGAGTCCTAGTCCCAAGCATAACTTTCCACATACGAAGCAATTAAATTCATCTATGGGGAACTATGGCACTCAAACGAATCAGATTTTGTTAGCTACACCAACAGTCCAAGCAAACAGCTTCCACACTATAGCTGATCTACAACCAATACAACAATTTTGTGAACTCGAACAGCCTCCGTCCAGGACAAGAGAAGAAGAACAATGCACACATCTAAAGAAAGAACTTCGGCAGTTACAGGAAAGGCCTGCAAACGGAAGTACCACTATGCACGAAAATAAATCAATAGAGCAACTAAGATATAGTTTGGAAGAAAATGAAAACGTAAAGAACCAATACAACCAACTTAAAGAAGAACTTTGCCGTCTAAAGGAAAACTCAATCAACGAAAATGAATCAACTAGTCAAGCTACACTTACAGATTATAAGAAACAAAATGTAAATTTAAAGGAAAACTGTAAACAACCTAGTACGCTACAGGAAAGGAAAAAGAAACTCGTGAATCAACTTACGGATCGTAATCAGAACTTAAAGGAAATCGAACAAAACCAATATTTAGAAGATAGGAAAATGCTAACAAAATTGGAATCTAATACAAACGAAAAACAAGCTCTGTTATGTAAGAGTGAGACATTACAACAAGGCAAAGAAACTCAAGGGAAGAAACTAATAAAATACATCCTAAGTATGCTAGAATGTCGAAATCAGAAATCAACACATGATTTTGAAAATCATCAAAATGAACAACTAAAGTCTGAATTAACTAACTTAATCGCTAATATTGTTCATTTAAACAAGAAATTATCAAAACTGAGAAAAAGGAATTTAACACCAAAAAAACCATTGTCCAAATTGGAATATTACAAGAAGCACCTTGAAGTTCGTACTACTGAAGGAATGCAGAATATCACAACACAAGATCCTCCCGCACACAAACAGAGGAAGTTACAAATAATTGACTTACACGATCAACTAAAGGACAAATCATTGGAATTGGAAAATGTTAAATTAAATCTTGAAACTCAGTTAGTTAAGTTTGAAAACGAAAGGAATCAACTTGAATCACGAATTCAATATATGAATAAGGATAGTGAACACCAGCAGTTACTAAATGAGAAACTGAAGTGTGAGAAACTCAAATTAAATACAAAGGTGAATGATTTAACCGATACAGCAACGAATTTAAAGAAGGTTAAATTATTACCTGAAAGTCAATTGAATGGACAAAATCGCAACAATAGTAAGCTTGAATGTTGTATTAAAGTTATGACCAACGAAATTGAACGCCTACAAGCATTGAATCAAGGACTAATGACTGAAATGACCAGCTTAAATATTCAAATTGCTTATTTAACGGTCGAATCTGAAGAGTTAAAAAAATCTATATTAATACTCAAGGAAAAAGTGGAGTATTCAAGCAAACTCATCAAAGTATTGCAACAAAAGGATATTAATCTTAAATCAAAAACTGAATCACGTTCAAATGAAATTTCTGAATTTGAATCATCCTTACAAAATTTGGAAACTAGGCAAGTGAAACTAAATAAATACCAAAGAAGAAATGAATTACTGAAAATTCAGGACCTGGAAAATGATATACTAATCAACCAAACGCAGGAAAGAAGTAAATCGCTCCGCAATTCAATTGGTTTAATACAAAATGAATTATTAACCAAAGACAAACCACAAGCACTTAGACAAAAAATTATAGCATTATATGATAAATTAAACATTCCAAACAACAAACGATCTCCCGAATGAAACAACATCCAAGGTTAAAGCTATATAACATACTACTTAACAACCACGTTCAACACATAAGTACAAAAATCGACGAATCAAACAAAAGGTGTACAAATTAATAAAGGAAAAACATATGTATTCATTAATAAAGATTTATTTAAACCTAATGTTGACAACGTAACGTGTCAAGGCGGGGGAGTATGTTGCGGCGACACCCTAAAAGTATAAAATAAACCAAAGGAAATAAAACACACAGATTTCATGACACTCTTTATTTATAAAAAATAAACAAAACCAAGAGAATACACAACACAAACTAATCACTAAATCCTTTTGAAAATATAGTTTCTGAAAAACAAATCATTAATAACATATTAACAAATACACAAAAATACTTCCCTTCATAAAAAAAACAGGCGCTTCCACACAATCCGATGAGAAAACCAAAACATCAAAATGCCGTCGGCATTTGAACATCTGGAAATAAAAAACAATCAGGAAAAATATAAACACATTCCACAAAATTTCTTACCTGACAACACTAAAAGATGAACTCCGCCTTCCAATAATCCCCACCAATAACGAATATTCCTAAAAACAGAAATTAAAATTAATAAATAAATTAGAACGAAATAAAAAATACTTACCATCAACAAACACAATTTGACGTCTATGCGTAGGAAGGAAACAGCTGATCACAACCTATCGCAGATAAAATACATAACACGGAATTATGTACTTGACTCGAAGTGAAGCCCCCACCAAAAAATTGCCCAAAAATCCATTGCCCGGGTCGAAATAAATACCGGCACTTAGACGGAGTTGAACTCAGATTGCCTTCAATCTTCCTAGCGACTTGAGCTAGAAGAAAAAATCGTTCTGAGATTTTAGAAGCAATTTCATCCAGAGACTGTACTGAGGTCTAACTCTAACCCATCGGCTAACGCATTGAGTTAGCAATCCAGAGACTGTATTGAGGTCTAACTCTAACCCATCGGCTAACGCATTGAGTTAGCAATCCAGAGACTGTATTGAGGTCTAACTCTAACCCATCGGCTAACGCATTGAGTTAGCAATCCAGAGACTGTATTGAGGTCTAACTCTAACCCATCGGCTAACGCATTGAGTTAGCAATCCAGAGACTGTATTGAAGTCTAACTCTAACCCATCGGCTAACGCATTGAGTTAGCAATCCAGAGACTGTATTGAGGTCTAACTCTAAAGCTAACATATCAAGTTAGCAATCTAGACTGTATTGAAGTCTTTTCCTCGCATCAACGCAGCATCGCAAAACCGCAACAGCGCAACAACGCAGCATCGCAATACCGCAACAGCGCAGCAACGCAACACCGCAACAGCGCAACAACCTCGCAGAAGCACAAATTTCCAAGCAGAAATCAGGACCTCATACAAGCAGCAGATTCTCTGGCAAATTTGGGCCTTCATCTATCAACGCAGCAGCCTCGCAGCAGCACGAAGTTCCCAGCTGAAACCAAGAACATCGTACAATCTACAGATTTACTGGCAACTTTGAGTTTTACGAACTCTCCAGTAAAACTTCATCAACCCGACGTATAGAAGTCACATCCAGCAATACAGCAGCAGTAAGCCGCAGCAGTCTCACAGCATCAGTATCAGAACAACCAAGAAGAAAACAAAATCATCCGACAAAATCATAGTTACAAACGAATTCCATCAAGCGACGCAAACGCACCTCACAGGAAGGCAAATCCACGTACGGAAAGCAGCCAGCACCCAGATTCAAGTATACACACGTAACTCACGCAAACGCACCTCACAGGAAGGCAAATCCACGTATAGAAAGCTTCCAGCAACCCAGAATCAAGTCTAAACTCGGAACTCGGTAACTCAAGCAAACGCACCTCGCAGGAAACAAACAAATCGGGTCATCTTTCGGGCAATATTGACAAGGGAGGAAAATTAAAGCTGTTTACATTGAACTAATAAAATTAAAGTTGCACATCTTTAACTTCTCCAACTTAGTAATTGCCGTTTTACATTGAATTAATAAGTTAAAGGCACATATTTAACTTCTCCAAAAATAATAAGCGAATAGAGTAAAAAATTGAAAGTACATTTAATATTGACTGAATTAGTTTATTTGAAGTAATTTTTTTGAATTGAATTAAAGATCGAATTTATTGAAGTAAAAATTGTAATTGCACGAATTGAAGAATTTATAATAAAAATAAGGTTATTTGGACAAGGTGATTTTTTTAAAGGGTGATTGAGTGATCACGGCACAGGTAGAGTACTAACTATTCTTGGAACTCACCTAATGAAAACACGGTTATAGTAGAGTAGAGTGGGATAGCACCGTGGTAAAGTTACTCTGCCGCTTAAAAGTAGGCCAGTTACTCTACCACTAATTCTACTAGTGAAAACCCGGCATTATAGATCAGCAGCTCGCACCCATCCAGCGTGATTTAATACAATTTCCAGGATAGGTGCCATTGAACTCTACGGGGTATCGTAGTCGGTGACCCAATTTTCCAGCCTTAGGGGCATTGAATTGGTTTAGGTGCATTGTTAGGGATAAGAGTAGAAGAACAAATAAATATTGGAAAGGGGAATTGGCGTGTTTATTAGGGTTGGAGATTATAGTACATATAAGGGAGAATTGAGAATATTTACGCGTACATAGTTACTAATTATTACCTTTACAATGGAAATAAACCGACTAAACCAAGAAGAGTTGGTTTATGAGATGGCCATCAGGGGGCTGCCTACTGGAAAGGTGGATGAAATGCGAACGGCCTTACGGGCAGCGTTGAAGGTGGAAAAGGAATGCGGTCCGACCCTCCTGGATCCTTACCCCTTTTCATATGAGGAGGATGTACAGGCGCTCCGGAAGAAGTTGAGCGAAATAAACCTTCTCTATGAGTCCTTCCAGGGGGATGCGGAGTCAAGTGAATTTAAGAAACTATTCACGAAAATCGAGTGGGCCCTTGGGAGGATGAGTAGAATGGCGGCGGTGGAAGAGGAAGAGAAAAAAGAGAAGAAACGTATCAGGGCTGATTTGATTGTACTTCTGGGCTCACTGCAGATAAAAGCGGACGGTGAAGATGTGGAGGATGACTCTTCTGAAGCGGCCGCGGAGTTATCAATACCAGCAGCGGTGATGACGAGCCATAGGGCCCAAGCACAAGTCCATAAATGGGGTATTCGGTTTTCTGGTGAACAAGGACAGTCGGTCAATTCATTTTTGGAGCGAGTAAACGAGATGGCCGAAGCTAGGGGCGTTACAAAAGGTCAACTATACCGAGCTGCGTTGGATTTGTTTACAGGTCGAGCATTAATATGGTATAGGGCTTATAAAGAGTCCTGCCATTCCTGGAACGATCTGGTCAGGGAGCTGAGAAAGGAATTCCTCCCACCAGACTACGACGATCGGCTCGAGGAAGAAATTCGCAGGAGGACACAGGGGAAGGACGAAGCAATAGGAATTTACGTCGCAACAATGAGAAATATGTTCTCCCGGATGAGCGACCCCCTTTCGGAAACCCAGCAGCTGAAGATCCTTAAAAGGAATATTCACCCCTTCTACCAGACCCAATTGGGGCTGATGGAAGTTGAATCAGTGGGTCAACTGGTACAATTAGGACGTCAATTGGAAGCCATTCGGGTCTCGGCAGAGGCTTTTGTTCCCCCTCCTTCCAGACGCAACCAAACTCTGTTAGAACCGGACCTCGCCTATGTGTCAGCAGAACCTCATGCAGTCTCAGCCATCCAGGCCAATTCCAGCAATAATAGCCCAGCGACAGGTAGGAAATGTTTCAGGTGCGGCCGTATTGGACACTTTGCGCGACAATGCCAACGGAGGAGGTGCTTCGGATGTGGTACACCCGGCACGATTCGTCCTCAATGTCCACGATGCAACCAAGGAGCGGAGTCGCCAGCGCCAAGGACCGTGGAGCCTACTCAAGAAGCGGGAAACGATCCGGGAGCCCGAGCCTAAACGGCGGGTCGGGTATTCCGGAAAGAGCCGTAGAACGTCCGACCGAAGAAGAACTTTTGCCAGCCGAAGGTGGAGAGGCTCAGCACGTAACCGTGGACTATATTTTTCACAATAGTGAGAACGAAGAGCGTCCCCATCTCGCAGTGGAAGTGTTGGGAGTAGGATTTTGTGTATTATTGGACTCCGGGTCAAGTAGGACGGTAATCGGCGGGCCAGGCTGGGAGAAATTAAGTAAGATGAAACTAAAAGTGTGCGAACCGGCTCAAAACAAGGCGCGGTTAGCAGATGGGAATCCCGTAAGTATTATAGGAGTAGTGAACCTCCCCATCACCTTAGAGGGTAAAGTCTTGGTATGCGAAGCTCTAGTAATCCCGGAACTACCGCACCCCATCATACTTGGCATCGACTTTTGGCGGAAGATGGGTATCTTGGCGGATTTCACGAAAAACAGTTGGGAGTTCCGCGGGACGGATACGGAAATTCAGGTGAGTGCCCTGGAAACTAGATCGAAACTTTCACCTAGTCAACAGCGGGAGTTAGGCCAACTGGTGGACGAAGCGAAGGCAAAAATGGGAACCAAGTTGGGTTGCACCAACAAGGTAGAACACACCATCGAAACGGAATCACCACCCATTAAACAGCGCTACTACCCGGTATCACCAGCGATTCAGAAAATAATCCACGAGCAGCTGGACGAAATGCTGGAAGCAGGAGTTGTAGAACCATCGAACAGTGCCTGGTCGTCACCCGTCGTCTTAGTTAAAAAGAAGGACGGAAAATACCGCTTCTGCGTGGACTTCCGAAAGTTAAATAAAGTAACGAAGAAGGACGCTTACCCATTACCATTCGTATCTGCCACATTGGACAAGTTGCGCGATGCCAAGTATTTGTCCTCCCTCGATATAAAGTCCGCATTCTGGCAGGTTCCGGTGGCAGAAGGGTCTAGGCAGTATACAGCCTTCACTGTTCCAGGCAGAGGATTATTCCAATTTAACAGGATGCCTTTTGGTTTGACAAACTCTCCAGCTACTTGGCAACGTCTGATCGATAGAGTGCTGGCAGGGACCTTGGATGATCGCGTTTTGGTGTACCTAGACGACATAATTATCGTCACCCCGACGTTTGAGGAACACAAGCAGGCATTAAAGGAGGTATTGGACAAGCTTTGGGAAGCAGGCTTGGTAATTAACTTTGATAAGTGTGAGTTTTGCAGGGCAGAGTTAAGGTACCTAGGGTACCTAGTCGGCGAAAATGGACTGCAGGTCGACCCTGGGAAGGTGCAAGGCATCCTAGATATACCCGTCCCAAAGTCAGTATCCGAAGTGAGGAAGTTTATAGGCACAGTATCCTGGTACCGACGTTTCATACCCAATTTCGCTACGCTTATAGCCCCGATCACAGAGCTGTTGAAGAAAGGACGTAAGTTCTTGTGGACGCCGCAATGCGAAGAGGCCTTCCGGAGGGCAAAAGATAAGCTGGTGAGTGCACCTATTTTGACTTGTCCCAACTTTGAACTGCCTTTCACCATCCACACCGATGCGTCAGGCCATGGTTTAGGTGCGGTCCTCACCCAACAGCAGGAGGGCCAGGACAAGGTCATAGCCTACCTCAGCAGATCATTAAATCGTCCGGAACGGAACTACTCGACAACCGAACGCGAATGTTTAGCAGTACTCTGGGCTATAGAGAAACTACGACCATATATTGAAGGGACCAAGTTCAGGGTGGTAACCGATCACGCGTCCTTAGTATGGCTGCACAATCTAAAAGACCCCACAGGACGTCTGGCGAGGTGGGCGATTCGGCTGCAGCAATATGATTTTGAGATCATTCATAAGAAGGGCAAGGAACATCTACTACCGGATTTGCTGTCAAGATCGGTCCCTACCCTCGATTGTCTCAGCAACAACGCCGCGAAGCCCGACAATTGGTACGAACACATGACAACACAGGTACGAGGCGATCCAGAGCGTTTTCCGGATTGGCGGTACGAAGACGGTAACCTTTGGAAGCATATACGTCCAAAATACCCCGAGTTGGCTCAGGAAGGTTCCAGCTGGAGGAGGGTCGTAACTAAGTCGGAACGGAAAAAGATCATGTTGGAGGCGCATGACGCCCCAACGGCGGGACACGGTGGCGTTAAGAAGACCTATGACCGGCTTGCCCAGCGATTTTATTGGCCTAAAATGAAAAGCGACGTCGCATCCTACGTTAAACGTTGCGCAGTTTGCCAGTCAACCAAGCCAGAACGTAAAAAGGTCAGTGGACTAATGGTACCAAGGGTTGTGGGCAACCGACCTTGGGAATGTATTTGTATCGATCTAATTGGACCACTACCTCGCTCCACCCGTGGGAACAAGTACATTCTGACGGTGGTCGACTATTTTAGTAAGTTCCCCTTGTTCTTCCCGTTGCGTTCTGCTACTGCTGCTCCGATATGTCGTGTTCTGGAAGAGCATGTTTTCCTCCTTTTTGGTATACCTCAGTCCCTGATTTGTGACAATGGACCCCAGTTTAAGTCGGAAGCATTTAAAAAACTGAACGTCGAGTACGGGGTGACGGTCAAGTACACCGCATTTTACCACCCCCAAGCTAACCCTTCAGAACGCATGAATCAAATTGTCAAATCTATGCTGCGTGCTTACGTGGCGGAGAACCATCGAGTATGGGATACATATTTGGCCAAGATAGGTTGTGCTATTCGTACAAGTACCCATGAAGGGACCAAGCTAACTCCGTATTTTGTTAACTTCGGGAGAGAGATGACTATGCGCGGCGACGTAAAGCAAACTTCCGCTCAGCACGAGGATCAGGGAGAAACACGCGCTAAAGCATTAGAAGAGGTTTGGAAGGATGTCAAGGCAAGGTTGAGCAAGGTTGCGCAAGCCGCCAAGCAAGGATATAACCTCCGGAGGAGGGATCAAAGGTTCTACATAAATGATTCAGTTTGGCGGAAAAACTATGTGCTGTCCGACGCTGCTCAATACTTCAGCGCGAAATTGGCCCCGAAGTACGTTGGGCATTATCACCAAGGTATTGTCGCCATGGACATACCAGTTAAAAGATCAGGCGGGAAAGGATGCTGGAGTATGGCACGCAAAGGACCTGAAGGTATATGAAAACTCTGTCCCACCTGACTAAAATGAATTTGAAGTTAGGAATAAGGAAGTATCTAAGGAATTTAAGTCGGAATTAGTGAAATTTTATATCAATTTGAAGTTAGGAGCAAGGAAGTATCTTAGGAGTTTGGAGTTGCACTCAGTGAAATATTTTATGAATTTGAAATTAAAGATAAGTTGGTAAAATATTATAGGAAGTAGGATTAGATTTGAAATTAGTATAATGCCATTGGATTCGATTAGGGTTAGGGTAATGGTATGTGGACTTGAATTTAGAAATAGTAGATGGATTAGGCTCAATTACGGTTCTCTTAGAGATTTCTATCGAAATCTCTTGAAAGAAGGGGAGGCATGTTATGTTCTGTGTTCGTCCTAAAAAGAGAGAAGTTAAATTGGATGACTTGAAGAAAATTATATGTGACGTACCTTGTCCCTGTCCCCTATGTGTCTTGAAACCGTGAGGCTGCTGATCCGATTTCTTTTCAGGTGATGACCAAGCCAAGGGCTCGAGAAGCCATTACCCCGGGAACTTGAGGTTTCAGCGGGCCTGAGATGAATCCGAGGCTACAATCTAGGATCAAGCGGCAGAGCCTTTCACAGTGGCGGTAGGATCCCTGAAAGCGTCCCCAGTGGAGGAATTTAATACATCATAGAAATAATACATTTAAATAGTTAAGTCTTACCTGAATTAATTACGAATTGTCTGGATAGAGCAGTTGTAAGCGCGACGCAGGACTTCCCCAACGACCCTAACCTCTCTACTGTTCACTAAGGATTCCTCCCAGAAATCCATATTCTGGGCGAAATGGTGGCGCTAAAAGGGCTGACCAGCAGGCAGGGCGAGCTCCAACTTATAGAATTGAGAAAATAATTGTCCACCACAGGAAACTAGGAATGTGGCCGGGGGCTGTCAAGCCCCATTTTGTTACCTCAAATCTAGGCTAGCCCGGCCTCTAGAATTTTTCCGGGTATGGAAAAGGGAATGCCCAGGACCCAGTGCGCCTCCAGAAAACGAAAATTAAATTTCATTAATAATATTATATTCCCGATTCCAATCGGGTTAAACCGATTGGAAGGCGCACTGGAAATCCCTAAAATAGTGGGCATTTCCCCTTATAAACAGGGCCCCTGAAGCGGTCAGTCTCTTAGTTCTTGTGAAATTCCTAGAAGTGTGTGAAGTAGTGAAGTGCCAAAGGAAAGAGTGGAACATATAAAATACTGAAGAAGGAGGGTCGTTGGTGGAGTCCTTGCGAGTGCGGATAGGTGGTAGAGCTAAGTACCCTGTTTTTTTCTTTATATATTGAAAATTTTATATTCCAACATAATTTTTTTTTTATTCCATTTTATTATTATATATTTATTTCATTATATCTTATTTGAGAGTTTCGGAATATTGAGTTTTGGAATAAAGTTAAAGAGATTTCGGCATTCTTTTATTTTCATTTAATTACTAGTTTAAATCTTTTCCTTTTTGTTGAGTGATAAGATTGTGGGTACAAGACCCACGTGTGCTAAGATAGGTTCGTAGACCTTAAAACTACGTGGCGCCCATTTTATACATTTAATTTTCCCCAGAAAAAAAAAAACAAAAATAAGAACCACACCCTACGCTGAGCGCGGCCGAGCCTTGCGTGCGAAAATTTGGCACGTAACAAGCTGCCACAGTAGAAAATCCTCATTCAGGCTTAATAATAATGGCTAGACCGAAGTGTACGCGAAAAGTAAGATTGCAAAATAATTTTGCTATTTTTATGTAGCGAGAAAAACATAGATGTTGAGGCAGACGTTATATGAAAAAATCCAAAATTTATACAATTAAAACTTTAGTAAAAATTAAAAATTAACATTTTCCAAAAAATAAATTTACCCATAAAATTTTAATTTCACATAAGAGCTGGAGACGAAAAAGTGCTTTCATCTTTGATGTGGGCAAACTCGATTGCAACTCATTCTATTACTAAACGGGATTATATGTCCGAGCTCTCCGACACTTTTAGTGGTGCAGGACAAAGTTAAGGAGGGTAAAAGAAGTCATCTTCTTATTGAAAAAATGTCATCGATGTGGCGCATGAAAATTTGTAGGGTGGAAGACTATAACCTACTTAATATAAATTACAAGTCTCCGACAGCTAGGTTGGTGCAAAATGGATGGCTGACAGGGGTCAAGTTGCCGAAAATGTTTCCAAAAAAATCACAACGGATGAGTTTTCCATTATCAGACATGTAATATAATGTAGAAAAATTAAATGTCTGGCAATTGCCTGGCCCCTGCGTTCTCATCTGCAATGACACTGGCCATATTTGGGTGGCCATTTTGAATTTCGGTCATATTTCGGCGGCCATTTTGAGTTTCGAAAATCGGGCTTCAACGTGCATCAAGGGAGACCCCCACGGACTGTCGTGCAAAATTTTGAAGCTCAGCGATGACTAGTGATTTTTTTTTGCAAACATTTTCGGGAACTTGACTTGACCCCTGTCAGCCATCCATTTTGCACCAACCTATCTGTCGGAGACTTGTAATTTATATTAAGTAGCTTATAGTCTTCCACCCTACAAATTTTCATGCGCCACATCGATGACATTTTTTCAACCAAAATGAACCTTGTTTTTTTTTAAATTAAAGGTCCCAAAATTCTCTACCAGATCTGATAAAAAATTTAATTTAAAATTTAAAGTAACCAAAATTACATTAAAAATTTTTTTTTAATTGCATTCGAAAGGTGGCATGGAGACCTACATTTTGAAAAAAGAACTTTTTATTTTTGACTTAATGGCAAAAAATGGCGGACATTTCAAATTTTAGATAAGAAATGCAATTTTGGCCAACGGGTTCAGTATTTTTACACCTATTTTTCAGAGTCTTTTTATAACATCAAAAAGTATATTTTTTGAAAGTTTGATGCAAATTGGTGAAGTTGACTGTCTTGGGCATTAATTGAAAAAAATACTGTTTTTTCTCGTTTTTTCAGTTTTGTAGGTTAGGTATGTACTTCAGAATCTTGAAACAAACGAGGATTTATTGGAAATTTTATTATGAAGAGACTGGTATTTAGTTTGACCCGATCCGACTTATAGAACCGGAGTAATTCATATTTTAAGCTCGAAAAACGTGGTAAAAAAACTAATTGTTTATAACAAAAGTGGCACAAGTTTTTCGAGGTCCAAAACTTAGCAATATACTCCTGGTGATATCCCAAACAGGATAAAATCATAATTTTGCTGTTACCAGACTATACCTCTCTTTTCATTTTTTTGGCCTTTTTTTACTGCACTATTGTTGTAATATCGGTAAAATTTTTCCAGAGCTGCTGTATTCCTATAGAGGGTCAATGGTCAATTCAGGAGCAAATAGGCCCATTTACCGACAGAATTTACATGTTCTAAGAAATCCCAGTTACTGATGCTTGTTTAATAATTTCGAAATTGTGAACGGAGATCATCGGTGAACGTTATGCTTATGACATTAGGAGAAGGTTAAGCGTTTAATTCTAGATCGCCCACTGAAACTGGAGGAAGTGTAGTAAAAGTTCATAACTTCGTTTTTGATACCTACGTTGAAATCAACTTGATACTTGCGGCCCCAATTAAAAATAAGGTCAAGATCCCTCTTGATTGAGTTGGACATAAGTTTTCGATCGTGAAGACAAGGTTCTCGGACATGCTTGTATTACAAAAGTAATAGCGGTAACGCAGAGCACCATCATCAACGAAACTGTGAAGTGAAGTTAATTGAGACAAGATCTATAAAATATCTATAAAAGCTAAGAAAAAATTGGGTGATAGAATTGACTCCTGGGGAACACCGGCAGATAGGCTTGGGATTTAGATTCGACGCCCTTGATTGGACCGCTAAGTCGATAGCTTGGAATTTAGTTAGCATAATTAGCCACTATCAAACTCTGTCAAAAGCCTTCGAGATATTTAGAGGATTCAGTATGCCCGGGAAAGCAATTAATACGTTTTGGCTGATGCGCAGTCAGAAACACAAAAAGGCAGCCTATAGATCTTTTGGGTCTAAAATGGTACTGTCGTCTAATATTTAATTAGATTGAAAATGTCCTCCAAGCTTTCTATCGATTATTGTCTCCATAATTTTTGAGAGATTAGATGTGATTGCTATTGAACGTCAATTAGAGGAGTATTTGGAGTCACTTTTTTCGGTATCGGTTGAACAAGAGCTAGTTCCCAATATACTAAAAAGCATAAAGTCCCCCATCCACTATCAGTTTTGTGTGTCATGCAAGAATGCCATGCAAGAAGGTTATTTTCCCATCCTCTCCTCTCCTGTCTGACATTGCACTCAATGATAAAACCCATCAATAGTACAAAGAGTACTCAATAGTAAGAGAGCAGATTTATTTACTCACCATTAGTTTTTGTTAACTACTTATCTAATCACCAATTTCTTTAATAAGCTTAATTTAACTAAACTTCTTTTTAATTATCACAGTATCTTTAAAAGAATTTACTCCTGGTACCAAAATCCTCCTATAATGAATCAATAACAAACAAATCATTACAAATCTACCATCTTCACTCCTCAACAAGATTAGAAGGCAAAGTCCTTCCGCCCAATTAATTCCTAATTAAATTTTTCTTGCCTGATTAATCGCTAGGCGGACCGAACAATTGATTGCGTATTGGGCCGATATTGATTAAGTCTCAAATTACCCAGAATTCTCCTTCAATGTAAGTCAGTCTGGTCTGCCTTTCTGGGCTGCCACTTCTCGGCACTCTCAAGACATTTCCTCTCCCATTTTAGGGTTAGACGATACATGACCACCGAAAAAAAGGAAAAAAATAAATAAAAATAAATAAAAAGAACCGCAGACATTTCAAGTATACATGGAGAGAAACAGAAGAGTCTCTGATGGTTTCTTGATGGTGCTCCAATTAAATTGGTACAGATAAGATTTGTGGTCGTGTTGTACCCGAATAACATATTCCAGGTGTTGTACTCATACCTTTCCTACTTCAAGTTAATAGGATTTTTTTATTTTATTTTTTTTTGGCAAAAATCGAAGATTTGCTGATTCTGTGAAACGGTTGGAGTCTTCCAAAAAAATGCTGTCTGGCATTTTAGACACGTTAAACATTTTTTTTTTGTGGGAAAGACAGACCTTCTTAAACCCTCTTGGAGAATGATAAAAACAGTACTACTAATTCCAGCCAACACTTGCCTTAGGTTATTCAAGTCGGAAATGGACCCCATTAGACAATCGAAGTGAATTTTGAGGTAGTCATTATCATTAAATCGTACACATCCTGCAGAGTCTGGAGTGTGCCTCGACCAATAGGCCGACTAACCTACTGCTACTATCAGCCGTCTGTAATTCAATTAAGATAATTAATTTTTACTCCTCTTATTCGTAATTTAAATTGGTCAAGTTCAATCTTGTTTTCTTTTTGATCTTCTTCTGCTTTTTACTTTCGTAAATTAAAGATTTGTGTGATGTAGGAGTGCTCTGGCGGGAGCCCGGCGTCTGTTAACTTCAGCTGCGGATGTTGATATCGGGATCATGGCCATACTCGGTCTGAAAGTCAGGGGAAATGCTTTAAAAAATAAATTTTAAGCTTTTTTTTAAAGAGATAAAATTAATTAAGGGAATATTTCTCATATTTTCTGATTTTTTTTTCGTGTTTAATAAAAAAAATTCTTGTACTCTTATGAATTTAGCTCACGTAAGGAATTCGAGAAGGAATCCTCTTTTTTATAGCCCAGGGTTTATTTAAAGAGTTTTATTGGGTCTTAAGGGGGCTGCAAAAACATAGGGTTCTTGGTTGAATGCAGAAGGATTATTAATTTATTTTTTCTAATTTATTGTTTTGTCCATTTAAAAAAGGTTTATTAATATTTCTTTTGAATCTCGCCTGTTGCTAATATATTGTAAACCTTTCAAATTAAAGCTAAGCGCATAATTTTAGGATGTTTTATCTCGTTTGATTTAAAAATTAAATAATTTGATCTATCTACATTCTGATTTATAATTTATAGCAGAAATAACTTGTTCTCAGTCCGGTTAGTCATGAACAAAATATGACCAAGGTTTTATTAAATTTTGAAATCCTTGATATTGGTCGTAGTTTTGGATTAATTGACTTATACCCAATTTGTTCAATGCCGGTTATACCTCGAATATTAGCACAGAAAATGTAGAAATTCTCAGTACTGGCGCTATACAAAATTCCTAAATTAACGAGCCCTTTATTATTACGTAGTAACGACCCACCCGGAATTTCTTGATTTGGAAGGGTTGAAAGGGGTCAATTTTAATTTTTCACCATTATCTCGAAAATTATCGGGCTCTAGAGATAATTAGCTCTAAAAAGAAAATCTACAAAAAAGTTCTCTTACTTACACGGAATTTGTTCTGAAATTGTGATTTGGGATCAAATGTGTCAAAAAGTGTACCGAATACGTCCCCACACTGTAGGACTAGTTTGTCAGGCCAAGTTCAGGTTTTACCCAGACTGCACACTGCAGTGCAGATTATCAAAACAATCCTTAAGACAGCTACACGCCCGATGAGACTGAACATGAGATTTGACAAGCAAGCTGCAGTCGGCAAAATAGTACAAAGACGAGTGAAAGAATTGCTAACGCTAAATCCGGAATTACACTATTGTGTTGTGGTGTGTCGTGGCGCTCTGTCTCGTGATCTAATTCATATATTTTATATGGGGCTGATTACATTATTATGGTGTGTTGTGGTGTGGCGCGTTCTGTTGTGTTCCCGATCTGACGTTTGTGATTGCGCCAGAGCGATGGATGGGGTTATGGCACGACACAACACACCACACAAGTTTGCACGGCTTCGAGTGAAACAAAATCTCGATCATTCACTCGCCAACACGACACAGAGGGCCATGACACACCACAACACAATACTGTAATTCAAGCTTAATTTACAAATTCGCCAGAAGGCGACAGAACACACCACACAAATATAAACACTTGCCGACACGACACAAAGCTCCACGGCACACCACAACACAGTAATTTAATTCTGGCTTAAGACGCGATTTAATTCCCCGTGTCGCATTCAATACTATAGGCCCGCACACACGACGACAGGTCGGAAGGCGCTGAAGGCCATCCAGCAGAAGCTTAGGCTATACGAAACTCAAAGAAACAGAGAAAGGCAAAGAAATGCCAGGAGAGATAGCAGCCCGGCTCTAGTGAGCACCTTCATCAACATCCGGAACTGGAGACATGCTGCAAGGGACCGTCAAACTTGGAGAAATGCCCTAGAGGAGGCCAAAGCTCGATTTGAGCTGTAGCGCCATTGAATGGATGGATGGTGAGCACCTTCGAGGGACCCCTTTTAAAGGTAGCGTTCATAATGCCAGGGCAAAGTAATGCCTTTACGGCTATTACCGGTTTGGACTCAAAAGTCAGCAGATAAGCAAGGCCGGTTCTGGTACCTCCCTCGTATTTGCCAGACAGACAGACCAGACCAGATAAACCTCCTACCCTCCGCCTCATGCGTCTCCTATATAACTGTCTACCTAAATACAAGCGGCATAAATTCTTGTCCATTTGCACCCTCCTCAATCACCCCTAGCTGAAGCTGCCGTTTCACCCCAAATGGTTGCAAATGGTCAAAAATTTCTGCCGCTTCAAGAGTCAAATTTTGCACTTTTTATGGTAAAATTGGCTTAATTTGGAGCTTTTTGAGTATTTCATCTAAGCTTATGTCGATTTTTTGTTCGTCTAGCCAAAAGCCTTTGTAAACTTAGTGTATACACCCTGTATGTCACAAGGTATCCCTACTTAATGTAAAATTTCCTAACTTATTTATCACACTTGTTCTACTTTATTGGAACCTTAAAGTGAAGTGAAATCGTACACAAACTAAAAACATTAAAATGAAATTTGCCTAAAACGGAAACTTTGGGATAAGTGTTTTAGGAAACTTGTTATTATGTATATGTAAAGCTTTTCGAAAACCCAAATTTAAACATTTTACTAAAACGTTTTCATCACTGAGTCACTCATTACACTTGTACTTAAAATTAAATATAGTCCAGACATATTTTCAGAGTGGATCAATTTTGCATATTATTCTGTTTGTCGAAATTGAATTCCACGAGGGAAAGATCTTTTCGAGTTTTTTTTGGGTTATCAACAATCTTAAATCTCGTAAAAACACAAAATTTGCATTTTTATGGATTTGTTATTAAAATTTACTGTCAAAGTTTGACAGTTTAAGATTAACTTGCAAATGCACACTCTCCGTAAGCGTAAATTGTAAACATTTTTGATTGATTTTGTAAACATTCTGCGAAAAGAAATACACCAGAACATCATCCCAGCAAAATTTTAAAATTTGACCAGAAATTAAAAAGATTTTTACCTCTAAAAAAAACCCATAAAAAAATTAAAAAGCATAAAGCGAAGTCGCTATCAAAATAATGAAAAGAAAATGAAAAAATCTCAAGATTTTTTGCGGGATTTTTATAACCCAATTTTCACTTACAGCATTACCATATTAAAATGAAATTGTCTAAAATAAATTTTCATATTTTCTTTTCAGAGTACTTGGACCCGTCATTTTGTTCATTATTCTCTGGAGCTCAGTTGAGGCTCAGTTTCGCGGCCAGGGCATCCGAGGTAAGTTTTATACCACGCCATGTTTAATTTTATTTTGTTTATTTTCCATTTATTATTTCGATAGCATCGTAAGTTGCTGCGGGTAACTTCTTATGCAAATTCAATTGCCTCTGAGGAAAATGTAATGAGGTTAGCTTCACGGTCTTGGGGGAATCGTCAACGGGGGCTTCGGGTAGCGATAATGAAGTGGATGCTGGGGGCGGCTCGAGGGGAGATGGCATCTTCTTGTCTTCTTGTCTGGAGATTTCGCATCTTATCGCTGTTATGATTTGTCGGTGCCGTAAATAAGAAGGAGCAGGTTGACTTCGGATGAGATGAAAGAGGCTCGAAAATTTTACGGTAGTTGCCTTTACCAATCTCAATCATTTGTCTCGAATTACATATGGGAGCGGTGTTCTTCGATTTATCTCCTCATGGGTTTTTCTTTGATGTTCGATGAGGGCACATTCCCTTTAACCAATTAAAATGCAAAAAACTCACATTTTTTATTTAATATGTGGCTTTAGGTTAGCATTAGGGAATTTCATGGATGTAGGGAATGTTACAATTTTGATTAGATGTTAGCAACTATAAATCATCGCACTAATTTAATTATAAATAATTATAAGATACATTTTTGAACACAAGCCTTTGATGAAAGAAGCAACTTTGTCATCCCAGATCGTAAATTAGTTTAAAATATTCATTAATCTTTACAACTTTGGTGAAATTTTACCTGTTTAAAAATGTTATCATGATCATGTTTGCATGAATTTATTAGTGCTTATCACTTTTGTAAATTCTGGTGTTTCAGTTCTTGAACCAGCTCTTTAATATTTAGTTATTTCTTCTGGGCCACTTCATTACCATAATTAAGTCTTTAGTATTTTCACCGCACAATCTGTTAACTCGCATTTAATTGAATACACGCACTTCTATACTATCTGTCATTGCCCACACCACAAGCGCGCGGAATATCTGTTTCCAGCGTGAAGGTCGAACCAGCAGCATTTTCAAAAAGTATTGCCCGATTACACCGCCAGCCCAAAAAAGGCAGCAACCTGTCAGTAGTAATGGTTGGAGAGGTTAATCGACTTTTTTTTAACTTTTATTTTCGGAGTAAGTGAGCTTTGTTTTCGGCGCAAAGTTTAAAATGACATCTCTTGATGAAAGACCTTTTACATGGTATATTTCTCCTTACGACAAAAATTCATCTTTATACCGCCATTTTAGGTGGTGACACACAGTGAAATTCGTCGTTATCGGTAAAATTCGCCGTTACGTTTTTACAATCGTAATAAGTGAATGTGTAGTGAAGAATGGTTTGAAGAATGGATGATTTCCTTATTACGTTGTTGTCCACACGCAAGTCACTCAATTTGGTAATCCGGAAACAAGCAATATTTTTTATTGGTTTTCAAATAAAATTAAAAGCAAAATCAGCTGATATCGCATGACACTGGAAAAAATACATAAAGGCGAGCTTTTTGCTAAAACCTATCGACCGACAGAGGGCCGACTATTTGAGTTTTCGTCGTAAAGATGTATAATTTGCGTAGTTGGTTCAATTCTGCTGGATGTAACGAAGAATTTTCGTCGTAACGACGTCAGTGTGTCGAGGGTATAACCGGGTACCGATAATGGCCTCTCGAAACTGCTCCCTACATTGGTCCCGATGCCAAGCCGATTTCATCTCTATTAAAATATGAGCGTAGGGCGTTATGCTCTATGCCATCTTTCCAGCGGATGTTTACTGTGATGGTGCATTTAATGAGCCTTACCATAAAAAACTTTGCAATCAGGTTACTTGAGCAGGAAATTTAGCACTCTGGAATTCACTGAAGTTTATTCCCTTCATGACATCTGTGCCACGATTTCGCTCATAGATCGCATCATTGTAAGACATTTAGAATCGACCTCCATCTCATAAGAAACCAACAATTCTCTCCAGTGTTTATCTTGCACACTCAATTTAGGTGAAGGATAATGTAGAGCTCCGCAGCAGTTGGATAGACTTTTGAGGATTGTGCCTCTTATTGTCCGACTTAAATCTTGGATCATATTCTTCAACGATAGATAGGACATGACTATCCCCTTGTCAGAATCCATTATAGATGTTGATTGGTCTAGACAATATTTCCGACATGTTTACTTGGTTTGCCATATTGATCGAAGCCATGTAGTCAAGTCGTTAGTTTATCCGGAATTTTCTCATGGCTTTCTAGAGTTCTACACTGGCTCCGCTATAATAAGAGTTAAAGCCTTTAAGAAGAGATATTGGACCCTGAATCACGGTTATAATTTAATCGGTTTTTGCTTTGCTCGCGACAGAACCACACTGGTACTGCCCTATGACGTTTCTTGGGTATGTGGCTATCCTAGCTTACAAGATGGCGGGTAATATGTTATACGTTATTTGCCAATTAATTGCTGCACATTGTTATATCTAACACGACACGAAAATTTTTGCGCAAAGCTTTCTTTTTTATGGCTTTTTTTATGAAAAAAATCAGTGTTACGACTGCTTTTGGTGACGTCATTATGGTTAGGCCCCTGAAAAATTACATAAAATTCATATGGGAACAAGTTTGGCGCAAAAATGTTCGTGTCGTGTGGACGGGCCATTATGGCTCCGCATACACACACATAGGCATATTTATTTTATTAATTTTTTGGTATAGTACAGACCCTCCCTATTTGATCTGTTCCTCGGGCATGACATCTCCGCAGGGAACATTGACGTTGAACCGATTTAAGGCTTTGCTAGCATTTTCCAAGCAATGGACATAGGCTAATAAAGTTTATAAAAAAAAAATTCGATCTTACTACGTGTTACGGCGCCACCTTTGCACTGGGGAGTTCCCCATTAACTGTTGTGGCTTCGTCGCCCGATACCTTGTGCATTTCAAACTCTTATAAATGCGTTCTTTGACGGCTGCCATTCTATTTATGATCCAAAATTAGTTTCGAAGATTCGTTAACACTAGAGAGGCTCTACCATGCATAGTTACCTTATGGTAATAGTCGATGATTATGTTGATTGTATGGTCTTTCTTTGTAGGATCATCGGGTTCCTCTGGTCATATTCTAATTCTAAGCTGTGCAACCTGCCCCCGACTCTCGATGCGTCATCACTAGCCAAAAACGGGTTCAACTTTCAGTACGCTTTGTTTGTTAATGGCTCTCTCATTACTTAATTGTTTGTATTCGTCCGAGAACATGTTTCTTTGTACCGTTCGAACCAGCTTTGTCCTAACTCCTCTTATTTCTGCTACTGAAATCTGTTAATATTCTTGATGGTTTTTATAAGCTTTTTATTAACTTGCAATGTTTGTTAGTTTATTTAGATCAAATCTTGTAACTGAATTTGACCCGATCAACTTCAAATTTTTCACACATTCGTAATTCGCGTGATAATGTAATCTAACCATTTTGTAAAAAAAACCAATATGGCGGTAACAAGATGGCGGCCGATTTTTGCAAATGTGTTCCATCGAGCCCACGACATGGGTATTAAAGGAAAGATATGACAGGTAGAATACATAAGCTGTGTGACTTCATTTCAAATCTAATATGGCCGCCACCACAAAATGGCGGCAGACATGTAATAGACTAAAAAGAAGAAAATAAAAATATATAGTTTTAAAAAACTAAAAAATAAGCTTTTAATATAAAATGAACCATAAAGTAAAAAATCATTTTGAATGTAAAGTTTTTATTGCTGCATCAACTAACTTAAATGTAAAAAAGCGCGGTACACTAATGAAAATTTCCAGTATTAATAAAATAAGAATATAGGTAAAGAGCGCTTAGTGTTTGAAGAATATTTCATCCACCAATCAACCTCTGCTGGCTCCATCATCATCATTGCTCTGATCGAGGTTTTAACTTCCTTGTCGGTCTTAAAGTCCGTTGAGGTCTCCTTTTGCCACCATAATTTCGCCTCAGGCCTAATTTCTCAGGTGCTGCGATGTTGGGTCGGCTGGGTTCTGTTTTGATCGAAGATACCGCCATGCCACAGGATCCCAGGAGTTGACGCTTGATTTTTTGGATGTACGGTAAGAGCTCCTTGATTTGGGTCCAGTCTTGCTGCATTTCCTTTTCTATCTTATCATCCCAATTGTAGCCATATTCATCCATAGCTTTTGCATTATTGATTTACCTTACACCACACATGGTGCTATCCAGCCGAGCGGGTTGAATAGTTTGGAATGGCTGGAAGAAGCTTCATCTCATGCTCTCCAAATAAATCGAGAGGTTAGCACGACATTGTTATGCCCATTACGGTAATAGGTTACTGCAACAGGTTCAACATGCAATACTTTCATGAAAGAGAAGTGGTATGGTCTATAAAACAATACTTAAATGAAATCTCTTCTTATGATACTGTTCAGGTGTTGCTGTGGACGCTCCGAAATTAATTCACGGGCAAAGGGATGCCTTTCGAAGAAATCATACCCAGTATTGCTCTTCATTCTGAGAAATAGTTCTTTGTTGACGCTTCTGGTGGCAAAGTTTTTGCTTGACACTTATTAGGAGATAAAGGAATGTCGCCATAGTATTGCAGGTACCTTGATTGAGGCAAGTGGTCTCACTATTCCTGCTAATTACCGCTCATTCTAAATCTTTCTGAGTCTACACTTTGTAACGTCTCTAAATAGAGTGAGATGGGTCATGTGCTTTATGGAGCTAAAGCTATCGACGGTGATGACTAAGTGCCCGTCCACAACGCAGCCTGCCTAGCCTAGCACTGCACCTAGCAAGAACAAAATTTGACCATCGCACACTAAACTTATATGATGTAATGTGCAGTGCTAGGCTAGGCAGGCTGCGTTGTGGACGGGCACTAAGTGTACGGCGCCATCGCACCGCACCTAGCACATCGCACCTAGCAAGAACAGAATTTGATCATCGCACACTAAACCTATATGGTGTTATGTGCAGTGCTAGGTGCGATGGCTGCGTTGTGGCCCTGCACTAAGGCTGCTCGCACACTGAATCAGAATTTGTACGAATTTGCGTGAATTCTGATGAAATCGATACAATTTCATCAGAATTCGCACAAATTCGTACTAATTCTGATGCAGTCTGCGAGCAGCCTAACCAATTGCTACAGATTTCCTCCTACAGGAGGCAACATTATCAATATCTTTCTGCTGGGAAACGGAAAACTGCCGACTGTGCGATGGATTCAGGATTCAGCTGAAAACTGAACTGAAAGATCAGCACAAGTATCAATGAAGGAGAAACCGTTTTCATCCCTTCGAATTCTCTTATCACTTCACAGTATCACCTTGACTGCAAGCGTCTGCAATTTCTTGGGTTTGACAGAAAGTGTTTAAAGTGCTAGTATGAATCTGAGGACCGACAGCTTCACTTATTGCCAGTTATATGCTATAGGACGTGGTCCAGGATCAGTTTAGTTGTCATACTCCACCCAAAGTAAAAAACCAGGAATATTGCGCGCAGCAGCTTCAGAAAAATTAACTGTAGAGGTGAAGAACAAAAGGTGCCAATAATGAACCTAATATAAACTTAACTTTTTATGTAAAAACAGTACCTAAAAAGAGCATTTTAACAAACCTGTTTCACCAACACAAAAGCGAAGCGTTCCCAGACCTTCCAGATTGTTAAACCCCGCTTAATTTGATTCTACTGAAAAATTAAAATTCACGACGCAAATTCTAGCATAAACGCTGTTAATCACAAATATTTCATTGTTAATTGTAATCCAATTAAAATCATGGAAATGCTCTCGTAGAATCTTTCACGAAGGATAAAGTTGTGATAATCGAGATTCACCTGCATCTTAAGTACCATTCAGGTCAGGTTTTAGTCACAGCTCTTAAAATTCCAGGGATCTACAATATCCTTAATTAAAGAAGTTGGTGGCGGTAACAAGTTTTCACTCTTACCGTGCTTTTTCTAACAAGATGAAAAGTATCTGGGGAGAAGTCTTTTGACTTGGGTTGTCGACCAAACTACCAGGGATATCTTAAAGCAACGCAGGACCAAGTTTTGCGGTATTAAAAGCTTTTTGCACAGGGCTCGTTTCCGGAACAAGAGGCGAGATTTGATTAGATTTGCAGAAGGAACAATTCTTGCTGCTGTGAGCCAGGTCAGGAACGGTGGCAAACAATAGCTTGTTAGATGAAGATGATGATGAAGAAGTATAGTGGAAGGTGCGCTTTTGGAATGGGGCGCTAAATCAATTCAAGAAGTGCAAAAACTTTAAATTTCCAACTTCGGTGCAACTATTTAAGGCGTTCATTGTTTTTTTTTGGCGGGTGGAAATTCCATTTTCCTTGGCAATTAAAGTATGCATAAGTGGGGAATTGAATTGAAAGTGACAACTGAAGTCCTTTGAAATTCAAATGGGTTTACGGTGCATCCTTATTGGGCGCAGCTCTGCGAAGAATTTATAAATAGGATTTTAATTACATCCTTTCACCTTCAAGAATTCATAGGTATTGAAATTTTGCGTTAATATTAATGTAATGCATTTTTTATCCATGAAGCTCACCTAATACATCTACGCAACTTCGAGCTGGAGATGGCATTCCTCGTCGTGAAATGGAATAACGTAAAGCTGCGATAAATGCCAATGGTAACCATTTCAATGCGGATTGCCTTGGCTGTCATACCTATGTATGAATAGCGCAAAGTATCCTTCGAAAGGTCGAACTCCTCGGCCAGTGCGATGAATCAAGTTTATTGGATCCGATAGCAATATGTCTGCATGCGAATGTCGTTAAAAGGAATGAGATTCGGCTAGCTTGCTCAGCAAAGTCACATCACTTTGTTTTAAAAGATCTAAACAAATTACGTCCTTTCTTCTGCTTTTACCTTTGAGTTTTGTTGTTGAACGATATTCGGTGGCCATTTGTTCTCCTCAATGGACGGCCATATCGACCCTTGCCACCAGAATTTCAATACCTTCAATTGATTTAGTGGAACTCCACGGGAAGCTAAATCAGCCGGATTGTCCTTTGGAGAGACATTCTTCCATTTTGCAGTAGGAATGGTGTTCAAAATCTCACCAGCAATAGATAGTTGCAATTGACATAATAAAACTCAAAAATCCATGCTCCAGGTGCAGATGGTACACCCACAGCCACAGAAATCTTACTCTGCAAATTATGGAGAAACATGAAGTGAATTGGTGAACTGCAAAAACTACAGATTAATCACACTGTTACACCGCTTACAAAATACTATCATTATTGAGTAGATTAAAACCTTGCATGGAAGCCATAGGTTTTAGACTAAATATCAGGTTTTTATAATGTCAGAAAACACAGGGGAAAAGGCGTAGACTATGGAAATGTTTATCTGCCACCTAATTTATCAAGGAGGGCTATGGCGCACCATTAGTCCAATCAATCTACAAAAATCCATCTAATAATTGCCATCAGGAAACAAAATATATGGTTATATAGGAAAAAAAATTCTAAAAAAGATAGCTTTTTTTTTTGAATTTGGCATGGCGAACCTAACCTAAAAAATTCCGGAAAGTGAAAAAAACTTTTTTTTTGCGAATAACAAAGAAACTTGAGTTCGGATCGAAAAAAGTTCGTAGGTAAAGTTGTAGGTATTCAAATTATCTTTCGATTGATATATATAAAGTTATAGGTTAGAGCACAAAAAATAGAGATAACTGCAAAAAACTGTTAAAATTCACGTTTTTTTAATTTGCTAATAACTTTTGTTTAACGCAACTTAGATATCTGTTATTTGGCCAAAATATTGCTTCTTGCTGGCTGAAAAAACGGTTTTATTTTTGTTGCAAAATATTGAACGCTTTCCTTAAAATTTCACTTTTTGTAAAAAAAGGTGTTCTTCTAAAAACGCTCCCCTTGGTCTACGGAATCTTCTAGAGTACCGTTCTAGAGCTTAAAATTCGTTTACGTGACAAGTAATAAAAAGTCTATTAAAAGGTTTTCCAGTGCTTAAAATGACCCCCAAAAACATATTAATAATGAAAAAATAGACTCAAAAAGTTAGTTTTTACAAACGAACGTCTATAAATTTATAGATATCAATCGAAAGATAATTTGAATACCTACAACTTTATAATTTGACTTTTTTCGATCCGAGCTCAAGTTTTTTTGGTATTCGCAAAAAAAGCGTTTTTTCACTTTCCGGAATTTTTTTAGGTTAGGTTCGCCCTGCCAAATTCCAAAAAATAACGATATATTTTTTAGAATTTATTTTTCCTATATAACCATATTTTTTGTTTCCTGTTGGCAATTAACGCTAAATTTACAAGGAGCTATTGTAGATTGATTGGACTAAAAGGAAACCTTTTTCAAAATTGTAGAAAGTTCAACAAAGCCACATCGCACTCTCTATCTCCTACTACGACCTTTAAGTGGTGGCGCTATTAACTGTGAATGGATGCTGGGCAACCACCAGAATGCAGAAGGTGAGACGGTCCGAGTAAAAATAATTTAGTTGGTTAATTTTCTTACTAGCACGCACGAGTTATGTTTTTTATTTAGGTTTTGAATAAAAAAAATATAATTTCAATAATTTAACACCAAAGAAATTTTATTTATCAATTTAATAATTTTGAACAAGAATATTTAAACAATCAAAAATGAACCGAACTGGTTGAAAGCAAAACTGTAAGTAAGTCATTAAATTAAGCTTTAAGTTATAAGAGGTTACAATTGCAAAAAATGCTGACATAGCGTCTACAAAGTACTTGAACTTGGAATCTAGTTTTAATGAATTTGTGCAACGATATTAAGTTTCAACGGAAACTGTGCAGACTTATTTCTTAGGAAAATTGTTTCTTAATATTGAAGGAATTCCACGTGTATCCGGTTAAATTGGGGCATTATACTGGACATGTAACTCCTCCCTCCTTAAGTGGGAACGACGGAAACAGGAACTGCGTCCTTGTAGTTGCTGTTGAAGGAGTTGGAACTTCTAGGTTGAATATTTGTCTCCTGGATTTACAAAGTTGGTACACGGCTAGGATGATGATCGCTAATCCGGTCAAAGTGAATAAGCTTATGGTAATAGCGTCTCTTCTTTGGGTCTGGATCTGTAGTACTTCTATGGATTTGGAATTTTCAAAATTGTAGGTCTTTAATTTCTGAAAAGTGATATTTGGATTTGTTATTGTGAAATTTATTTTATTAAATAAGACAGGATGTATGTTGATTTCGTCCCAATATCTTTTAGGTTGTCCTTCGTACGTTATTCCGTTGATTCGGACAGCACAATTTTCGTAGTGGATAAGGGCCGTTCCTTTGATGACCTTAGGATTAAATCCGCAAGTGGAGTTGATTGTGGTCTCTGGAGTATCAATAAGTAAAATGTGGTTCGGCTCTGGTTGGTAGATCCCTGAGGAGTCGTCTTCTTCGTGTAGTTCGCAATGCGCTGGGATGTTATGGATGAGATTACGGATGCACTCTGTATTCTTCGCAGGTCCTTGGAAACCTGACTTTTGGCAATAGAATACCTGTTCTATCTGTGGGCATTTCTTGTCAAAATTTTGAATATCGTTAGGGTTAAGGATAATATAGGGCTTGGTGGAAATTATTTTTGTTTTTTCTATTGGGATTGGTATCAAATGGAAAAATGAATATATTTCATTTGTGATTATTGGGATTTGGATGTTAAAAATTATATTGGTGTGATTATAATAAGCCTGAAGACCTAGTAATTCATATATGTGCTCATCCGATTTTATTTCTATGGCTTGATTTTCAAAAATTTTATGTATTTGCGTTAATTCGCTCGGACTCAAAATTTGTTTGGAAATTACATTAAGTTTAGCTAGTGCTAGTGGAGTGGAGAATATAACTTCGAACGAGTAAACCAATTTAACTACCTGGGGTCCACAGTCAGCGAAGACAACGATGAGACGATAGACGTGCAAAGAAGAATAAACGCCGCAAATAGAACATACTTCTCACTACTGCCAGTAATGAAATCCAGAGACATCCACAGAAAAACGAAAATAAGAATCTATAAAACGATCATACGCACAGTAGCTACGTATGGGTGTGAAGCATGGAGTTTCTCCCAAAAGTCCGCAGATAAGATGGATATATTTGAGAGGAAGGTTCTCCGAAGGATATACGGCCCAACCAATGAAGATAACGCATGGAGAATACGCTACAATCACGAATTGTACGACCTATACAAAGAGTGTAAACTTTCAACACATGCCAAGCTACTGCGCTTACGTTGGGCCGGCCATGTCCAAAGAATGGATGACTCAAGGATACCAAAGAAAGCCCTATATTTACTACCAGATGGCAAAAGACCAGTTGGCAAACCACGGTCAAGGTGGGAAGACAGTGTTAAGGCTGATGCAGAAAAACTCCTAAACATCAGAAACTGGAGGCAAGCTGCGCAACAGAGAGAGGTCTGGAGGAAGAAGCTGATGGAGGCCAAGGCTCGAATTGGGCTGTAGAGCCATCGAAGAAGAAGAAGAAGCTAGTGCTATAGCTTCTGCAATGTTTGTTAAATGATCATTTAAAATGTCTATACTATAGTTAATTTCATTTAGGAATTGGATGTGCTGAAGAATGTGATTTCCTTGTCTAGTAAGATTACTGACTGATTCTTGAGTTCGTTTCAGATAACTTTCTATTGCTTCTTGCTGTAAATTAATGTGGTTGGTAATATTTTCGAATCTTTGGATCATTTTGTTGTTGATTGCTATTTGATTATTTATTTCGGTTTTCATTATTGATTGGTTTGACGTTATTTCATCTATTTCTTTATTTAACCGTGTGGAATCTTTAGCATCCATATTTCCGGTAACATATTTGATAACCGTACCTAAACCGTCTACTAAACCTCTTTTATTTCTTACTCTCAATGGAAGCAGGGTGTCTAATTTCTGTTTAATTTCGCCTAATCTTATTCTTGTTACTCTAAGTGTACTGTCTAGTCCGTTTATACTGTCGAATTTTAATAATGAATTATGTATTCTGTCAATACTTTGTCCGTATGTCTCCAGTCTAATAATGTGCAGTAAGTCATTGTGCGTTTGGATGCTCCTGGCTGTTCCTAATCTCAGGGGTAAGAGTCCTTGGTTGTTGCGGAGGTCGTGGATCTCCAGTCTCTGTCCGGTCGTCATTGTTATGCTGAAATTTAAGTTTCTTTCTTATTTTTGATTTGTGCAATTTTTGATTTGTGGTGGTTATTACAGTTAATCTATTATTCTTTTTAATCCTATGTTTACTAAAACGAGGGGTGACTTTATTACGTCTGTTTTCTTTTCTAAATATTAATTCATTTTCTTTTAAATCTACAGGATCTACTCTATCTTTGTTAATTTTATCAATATTTCTACTTACTATTTCTTCTACCATTTCCTTAATTGATGGGTATAGTTCTTCTTTATATTGGTTGAGCTTTCTTAAATATTCGTGCTCATTACTAAATTTTACGTTATTATTAAACTTAAAGGTCCTACCATTGAATAATTCTTGTGGGGTGAATTTCGTTGCTGAGTGGACTGAGTTATTATAGGTTATTAGTGTTTCAGTAAGTATATCATCGTGATCTAATTCGTAATTATTTTCTTTACACTTTTTAAGTATTATCCTATATATTTCTGTAAGCGTCGAATGAAACCTTTCGACTGGCGAATTGCTGGTTGATTGCTGGAAGGAGGTAATGTGTGCCTTGATTTCGTATTGGTTGCAAAAATCTCTATAAATACTACTGGTGAATTCCGCTCCTTGGTCGGATATAATTTTAGAGGGGATGCCGTGTAGGCTAATGAAGTGCTTAATAGCTTTAATTATATTTAGACTATTTCGGGCAGTAAGTGTATACGCGGATGCAAATTTTGAAAATTTATCTATCAGAGTTAAGATCTGTCTATTGTTGATGCTGTAGACATCTACGTGAAGGATATCTAAAGGTTTGGTGGGGGTTTCGGGTTTTTCATATTTGATTTTTGGTGGATTTCTGTCGTATTTGAGAAGTTGACAGTTGTCACAATTATTAATTATTTGAGATATCTTGTTGGTCATATATGGGAAGTAGTATCTACGTTTTAGATGAAGAAGTGTTTCATTGATTCCCCTATGATTATTTTTCTTGTGATAATCAGTGATAATTTTGTCCTGTTCGTCATTTTCCACGATGTCTTGTAAAATTTCCATGCATCTAATTATTCTAAAGGTTTTGGCTTTTGAGAAAAACTTGGAGAAAATTTCTTGGACGATTTTGAACGTATCCTCGTCGGCGTGTATTGCCGTAAGCCTATTTGGGGTAAATGCTCTTTCAATATTTCTAAGACGTTTTCTTCTGAATAAAATGGGAGTCGGATGACTTTACGCTGTTTGTTTTTGAACGGTACTTGAATTGAAATCGGGGGACGTCTATTAGATTTTTCCAATATGACTTGGAGAGAAAATTCATTTAAAGGCCTCTCAGAAATAGGAATTCCGTCATCGAGATTCTCGATTGCTGAATGTACAGTCGAACTTGAACTAGGCTCTGCAACCTGTGATGAAGATGATTCATTAATATTGACGTCTGCGTTCTTAGTGTCGGATTCATTTAAATGGTTAACGCGACTAAGGGCATCGGCGTTTGTGTTGCTTTTCCCTTTTTTATATACAACCTCGTAGTCGAACTCTTCGAGTTTGAGGCGCCAACGAACGAGCTTTGAGTTTGGGTCCTTTAAACTCATTAACCATAATAAAGGTTTATGGTCTGTCACTATTTTGAATTTGTGGCCAAATAAATACGGCCGAAAATATTTGGTGGCCCAAACAATGGCCAATAATTCTTTCTCGATAGTCGAGTAGTTTACTTCTGAATCGGACAATGTGCGGCTCGCATAGCTTATAGGTTTATCGCTACCAATAGGACCTTGTGATAATATAGCACCTATAGCGAAGTTACTGGCGTCCGTGGTTAGGACGAAAGGTTTTGAAAAATCCGGGTATTGTAAAAGAGGATCATTCGTGAGGATGTTTTTGCATTCCTCGAAGGCTTTGACAAATTTATCTGTATGGACTACTGACTTTCCCTTTTTCAGACATTCGGTTAGTGGTTTTGTCAGTCTTGCGAAGTCTTTAATAAATTTTCGGTAGTAGCCTACCAGTCCGAGAAAAGACTTGATTTCCTTCTGTGTTCTGGGAATCGGAAAGTTTCTTATAGCGGATATTTTATTAGGGTTTGGTTTTACTCCCTGGCTAGTGATAAGATGTCCTAAGAAGGCAATTTCCTTATGTAGGAATTCCGACTTATCAAGTTGGACTTTAAGGTTTGCCTCGCGTAACTTGTTAAACACTTTTCTTAGGCTCTCAAGGTGTTCTTGGAGAGATTTCGAGAATATGATAATATCGTCGAGGTAGACAAGACATATTTTGCCTTGGAGATCTCTCAAAATATTGTCCATCACACGTTGAAAGGTGGACGGAGCATTCTTGAGACCAAATGGCATGCGGACATATTCAAAATGTCCTCCATCGACGGTGAATGCTGTCTTTTTTGCATCTTTAGGGTCCATTTCTATTTGATGGAAGCCGCTTTTCAGATCTAGGGTAGAAAAATACATACATCTGCCTAGCTTGTCCAATATCTCTGTGATATTGGGTAGTGGGTAGCGATCGCTTATAGTCTTCTCGTTAAGTTTTCTATAATCGATCACTAAACGCCATTTCTGTTTGCCACTGGCGTCCTTTTTCTTAGGCACAATCCAGATTGGCGAACTCCATGGGGAGAAACTTGGTTTGATGATACCTTGATCAAGCATCTCATCAATTTGCGTATTTACTTCATTTTTATGTATATGCGGGTACCGGTAAGATTTTGTATAAATGGGTACCTCGTCTGTTGTAGGTATTGAGTGTTTGATGACATTAGTGAACGTTAAGTTCTGACCGTCTTTATAGAAGATGTCATCATATTCTTTACAAACTTGGAGAATCGCTTTCTTTTCTTCAGAGTTAAGGTGGTCCGTCCGAATATTATTCACGACGTTGACGGTTGATTGTTCGTAAGGGGATGAGTCTTGACAATGGGGATATTCGAAGTTAAAGTTGTTTATTTCGTGAATTTCTGTAGGAGAAATTCTGGTCACCTTTAAGGGTTGCTCTAAGCAGAGTAATTGCTCTTGGTTGGTTTGGTTAACTACCTCCATAATGCTGTACCAATTGTCTGCTGAGTAAATTCCTTCGGGTATATAGAAACCTGGTTTTATTTCGGTACACTTTGTGTAAATGTTACCGCTTCTATTATCAACGGGCAGCTTAACTATGAATTTAGAATTTGGTGGGACTAAATATTTTTGTGACATAAGATTTGGTTTGAATGATAGTGGAATGACTGAATTTTCTGTTTCAAGAACTTTATGTTTTAAGTTAACATTTGATCTGAGTTTTGTTAGGGCATCTATTCCTAACAAACCATCGAAGTATCCATGAAATTTAAAAATTAAGAAGGTTAACTCGCCTGGGTGGTTAAATTCGGAAAAAGTTGGAATAGTGATTTTCTTATTTAAGGTGTGTTTATTTAAGATGGTATTAATTACGATGGGGTTTGTTTCTACAAGATCTTCGGGTCGTATAAACTCTGGGCTTATGAAGGATGATGAGGAACCGGTATCTACTAAGAATTTTAAATGTCTACCAAAAGGGGATGATATATTTATATATGGTAAAACGGTTCCGTGCTTATTTATATCTAAGTAGCCGATCTGTCGATCGAGGCGGATAACTGAAAATTCTCGTCATCTACTTCAAAAATATTCTCTGGGGATTCTAGAAATTGTTCTGGGGGATCCTGTATTAACTCAGTATCATAGTATTGATCTAGATGTTGCTGATAGTTAGTGGAAGGTTCAGGTTCTTCTATATTCACGTTAAACAGTTCTCTGTTAGCTGTTCTGGATGAAAAGTTGCTAGCTTGCCTGAAGGGTTGGTTCCTTGAGAAGTTTTGTGATTTGAGATTGGTATTACCGGAGCTTGTGTCCATTGGCTCTGGTCTTGGCAGGTTTGAATAATTTTGATAATTTTGTCTTACAGGGGCTTGATTATAGTTCCCGGTTTGGAATGAATTAATTTGCGTTTTGGGTCGGAAAAAGTTTTGGAGTGGAGTATTTGCTCTTTGTATGTTTGGGTTATATGGGGTATTTGTTTGCGGAGTATAGCGAAATGTTGGGTATGTTGGCACTGTTTGTTTAAACGTTTGTATAGCTTGTGGGTTGTATGGAGTTGAGAAAAACTGTTGTCTGGATTTATTCTGTGTATTTTTGAACTGTGGGGTTGATCTATGTGTGGAATTATCGTTCGAAAATCTATGAGAACCGTGATCATGTTTTGCGTAAAAGATGTTGTGTTCTTTAATGCAATACGCGAATGCATTGGCTAGTGTATTTGGCTTCATCGCACGTATAGTCGAACCTAGGGGTTCTTTAAGACCTATTAAAAACGCGTTAAGGCACATTTCTGTATAAAGATTCCGTTTTGCTAACACTACATGCTGGTTTGGTTCATGTAATTGCACATGATTATTTATTGTTGAGAGTATCTCAATGATTTCACTATAAAATTTTTCAACGGGCCTATTATTTTGCTTAAGATCGTGCAGATCACGAACGAGAGATGTCTCGTTCCTCTTATCTGCATAGTGCAGGATAAGATTTTGTTTAATTTGGTCCCAGTCCAATGGTGTTCCATACATATTCAACACTTCATTGGCTGGTCCTACAATTTTGTTTCTAATAGCGCGGAGTAGTAATTTTTTGTACGGTGTTCCTTCAGCGACCGCGATAAGAAGTAAAATTTCTTCCACATTATTAATAAAATCGAACAGCATTCTAGGATTTCCCTCAAAGTGAGGTAAATCCTTTATCGCGTCAGGTACACGTAAGGAATTCGCTAAATCGGTGGGCGTCATAATACGAGGGCCAGAATTACTTGCGTTATTATCAACCATTTTTGCGTTATTTAATTGACCGGAAGAATTCGAAAATATCAACGAAATTGATTCTAAATCTGAATCTTCTAAATTTAAATTATTCGGAACACTCTGACTCGCACTCAAATTTTCACTATTACTAAACACGAAATCACTTTCTTCGTTTTCACAAATCGTTTGAAGCGAAAAAAATTTTTTAATATTGGTAAAATAAGGTTCCGCTCTGGACCTTTTCTTTTTATAGGGCATTAAATGATAAAAATTTGGTAGGAAAATAAATAAAGGAGATATTCAAAAATTGACTTACAGTAATACAATCAGGATTCTGTGCATCTTCAAAGTTCCAAGTTATTTATGTAGATTCTTTTTATTTTTCCTCCCACGATGTATTTTCGTTGGTTCGACCGCCTGGTGTGGGTGTTGTCTTCAACAATGTTCCCTCGCTGGACCACAACACTTTTTTTTCCACTTTGAATGAATAGTCACTCTTATTTAATTCACGTCACTACATATAATCGATTTTCCTTCGATTAGATTACCGATATACCTTCGGCGTGATTAATTCGCGAATTTTATTACTTTAGCGGCGGAATAGGAAAAATCCTACCGACTGCGCCAGTTATGTTTTTTATTTAGGTTTTGAATAAAAAAAATATAATTTCAATAATTTAACACCAAAGAAATTTTATTTATCAATTTAATAATTTTGAACAAGAATATTTAAACAATCAAAAATGAACCGAACTGGTTGAAAGCAAAACTGTAAGTAAGTCATTAAATTAAGCTTTAAGTTATAAGAGGTTACAATTGCAAAAAATGCTGACATAGCGTCTACAAAGTACTTGAACTTGGAATCTAGTTTTAATGAATTTGTGCAACGATATTAAGTTTCAACGGAAACTGTGCAGACTTATTTCTTAGGAAAATTGTTTCTTAATATTGAAGGAATTCCACGTGTATCCGGTTAAATTGGGGCATTATACTGGACATGTAACTCACGCGACCGCTGCTAGCACGCATAGCGAACAAATAGGGACGCCACAAAAGAATGCACGCACCCGCCACAGGCATGCACGCTACCGCCACTGGCACGAAATTCTAAAAATTCAGGCAGGCACATTTATAAATGCATCCGCATCGGCATAAACCATTTCAAACGCGAGTGTTCTTTTACCAAGCAGGCCCCCAGCTAAACACTAACCACTTCCAATGCTGCTTGACCTACGCAATCGAACGAGAACCTTTCTACTGAGTATGCTATTGGCACCCTTTATTGTCATCAAGATAATTGCCCCTTTTCTTCGTCCTCTACAATTTTTTAAAGCATTACAGGCGATTTCGTGGATCCCTGTGGCGGGAGCGTGGATCCTGTAACGAGAGCGTGCATCCCTGTGGCGGGAGCGTGGATCCCTGTGGCGGGAGTGCGCATGCTAGTTTTGTTCCCGAGTAAAAATAAAACTCGCTCGGCTCGCGGTACAGGGATGCACGAAATCGCTTGTATTGCTTTAAAAAATTGTGGAGGACGAAGAAAACCGTAGTAAAAATGTGCCGTGCGCATTTGTTCGCTATGGGTGCTAGCTGTGGCGCGGTGGGTGCTAGTGAGTACCCGATGCAGGCTAGCTGCGTGTGAGTTTTATTTTTACTCGCTGGAGCATTCCCTTGAAAGCCTACCAAGCCAAGATGTAGAGTTACCGGGAGAGGTCATAGCAGTGGATAGTTTTTGCGCTGTCGTTTAACGATCTCCTCTTGGCGCACTCAGTTTTATAATGCTTTATCCTGAGGATACCCACTAGTTTTGTTTTGGATTTTGATGAAACACATCGAGCGCTGGAAGTCCGCCAAATCGAAACGGTTCCTTTTTGTGCCGTGTCTTAACGCAGCTGAGGAATTTTTTAGGTGCAGTAGAAAGGGTGTCAGGACACTTGTTTTGACTTGATGACAGGACACTTGTTAGCTTGAGTTCTGGACAATGCGTCCTAAATGACAACTTAGGGAGGATAGGAGGGCCCCGCGAAAGCTCGAACAGTCAAGTGTATGCGACAAGCCACTAGGCAGACTATCTATTCTCTTTGTATTGCCTTGAGATTTCTTTGATGGCACAAAAATCCAATCAATTCTATACTATGAGTCTGAAGCATGGACATTAACTAACCAAACAGACTATCACTTAAAAATCTTCGAAAGTATAATTGTAAGAAAAATATCTGGACCAAAACAATTGGCCCATTTCAGGTCCCCTCCTATACAATTGATACGATCGGTCTAGCAGTGGAAAAATGTCAAGGTGAAAAAAGTGAAATCCTAGATAGAATGAAGTATAGATGGAAAAATCCTATTGTCAAAACGACCATATTCAAATCAGAATTTGGTAAAAAAAATAAATTGGGCACCTCCTTCCGACATTTAGGAAAAACCGTAAAAAAGTTTACTTTTGATTTATTGCCCCTTACATATTTAATTAATCTCTTTTCCCAAAGCTCAAAATGAAAATGGAAGGAAATGGGTAGAGCAAATGTCAAAGTGAAAAAATTTAATGAAATACAAAATCCTTCACAACAAAAACAACATATGCCCAATTTTACAACTTTGCAACACACTGTACGGCATGTTTATCCGATCTCCCCCAAAAAATTAAAATGTTTTAATTTTCATTCAACTTTTCAACCAAGTTGGACAGCTCAACACCCTATACGAATTTTAGTTCAAACTTTTCCAGCTTTCCATGTGCAGTTGTTTTTCTGTAAATTAATAGTGAAAATAACGTTTTTTTAAAACTTTGGAAGCTATTTGCAAGATCCAGGCCCGCCGCTAGCCGCTTCAGCGCCCGCGTGCAAAACAGACAATGCCGCCCTCCCTTATCTTGTTTTTTCTGCCTGAGCTTGTTGGAAGGTGTTTTAGTTTGGTTACTATTATACGAGTGTATAAAAAAACAACTTTTATAGTCAAAAAATTTATTGTCAGGGATTACCCTGTACGCTGTACGTCGGACTATCGCCCGGCTAGAGGAAAAGCCAACTACAGCCGGATCTACACGATGCTATGAACACTCTCCAATGTTGGACGCTTGATAGTAGGACGCATCATGTGGCAGACGCTCGAACTACGAGTGTCCAATGCCCTAGCGTCCAACGTTCGTATTTGGACAAGTTCAGGCTGTGATGGATATCACTCCAACGTTGGAAGCTAACATTCGAATGAAACGTTCACGCATAGTGTAGAGCCCGCAGCATGAGTGAAAAAGCTGCGCTTTCAAACAACCACAGCGAATGGGAAACCCGTTTTTCTTTTTTGTTGGTTTTTCCTCTACATGGTACAATGGGGAATTCTCTTTAAAATTATCTTAAGGAAGATCGATTGAAGGAGCACATTCCAAATTAAAAATCTGAAATTAGAATACGTTATTTATTGATATCTCATACATTCAGTAAAATTTTTTAAAAAACATTGGACGTCTTGCATTCAAATAATTATTATTCAAAATTCAAGTAAACGTCGAGTAAAAATGATATTAAACGAGGGAATTTATTGCACATAAAAATGGACAATTCTCCATAACTAGATGTCAAACTGGTTTAAAATTTTGTCAATAATCAGATTAGAATGTCAACTTTTATTTACAGAAAAAATTTGACTTCTATCATGGGAATTTAATTTCACATTCTCTGTCCTTATATTATAGGCTATTCACTATGTATTTAAATAAGGAACTAATTCGTTAAAGGTATTTTATTGTTTTATATGTTCGATTGTACATTAAAAAGATAAATCCAAAAGTGCCATTGAATCTAGGCTTGGACTTTTTAGAACGGAGAAAATTGGTCCATTGTTAAGTTTGTCAACAATAACTCAAAAACTATGCATTTTTATAAAATAAACATAAGAAGATTTTTTGTAGAGAATCGAATTTCCTATCGAATAAGCACGTTTTGAAGTAAAAAACAATTTTTTTTCACCGCAAAGTGAAAAGTAGTACTATCGTTAAAAAGTAGGTAACTTTAAACGACTGTGTCTCGGTCAATTTTTATCGAAAATTCTTCAATTGGACACCATTTAAACGGAAATTACGTCAGCTGTCTTTTTATTGAGTACTGCCTATACCTACATCCACCCAGAAAAAAGTTATACACAAAATGTTAAAAAAACCAAAAAAATTTAAATTTTTCGGTTTTTTTCGAGTTTTTAACTTATTGCGGTGAAAAAAAATTGTTGTTTACTTCAAAACGTGCTTATTCGATAGGAAATTCGATTCTCTACAAAAAATCTTATGTTTTTTTATAAAAATGCATAATTTTTGAGTTATTGTCGACAAACTAAACAATGGACCAATCTTCTCCGTTCTAAAAAGTCCAAGCCTAGATTTAATAGCACTTTTGGATTTATCCTTTTTAATGTACAATCGAACATATAAAACAATAAAATACTTTTAACGAATTAGTTCCTTTTACCCCTGTTTTTTTCGTCATAGTCAATAGCCTATTATACTATTTTCAGAGATCGATCCTTCTTAAGTGGTTTGAACCTGCACAGCACATGTTTTCGGTTTATCGGTTTATTTTTTAACGAGATCAATACATGTAATTGTTATGGCATTCAAAAAAGAACCTAGGTGCAAATGATGAAAATGAGTTCGATGACGATATTGTTGTGTTTGCCGCCCCCCTGAAAGTGCCGCCCGCGTGCGGTGCACACTCTGTACGCCCGCACCCAGCGGGCCTGGCAAGATCACCCTTGCACCTAGCGACCTGTAACAGGTTTTATTTTTTAGAGAATTTCATAACGAAGAGCTTTCCCAATGCATAAGTTACACTAAAAGTTAGCAGGAACGGAGCTATTGAAAGAAATATAAAAAAAGTGCCTATTTTATTCACAATAAGTTAATTAAAAAGTTATGCGGTCAACCAAATTGTGGGCAAACGTAGGGTGTTTAACTACACGCTAAAACGAAGCGATTCCAACAACAATCTCGCTTATGGGCCAAAATTGCTATGAAAATGCCTCACCGACTAGCCTAATATGTGATAGTCCAAGCTTAGTAATGACTCTTTGTACTACCAGTCTGTCATGTCGTACTCGTCATGGTGCAGATAAGTAGTAAGTTCGGTTTAAAGGAATAAATAGAGGACAGGATTGATTGATAGGGGTCTGCAAGGCGCTCAAAGTGGAGGCGAAGGATCTTTCGTTTAAACTCCTGGATGTTTTAGGAGTTCACACCATAGAGAAGAAATTTTCACGAAGACC
Organism: Thereva nobilitata; assembly: GCA_963855945.1. Taxonomy (NCBI): domain Eukaryota; kingdom Metazoa; phylum Arthropoda; class Insecta; order Diptera; family Therevidae; genus Thereva; species Thereva nobilitata. The sequence goes on from OY979696.1 coordinate 38,583,070, forward strand.
ACGGATGTAGCAAAAATCAAAACAAAATTTTTTGTGACTGGACTTCGATTTCGCACACTAGGTGTCCTCAATAGCAGCCGTCTGAGCCAGTGACGAAGCCGAAGTGTTATGCCTCCTGAAATAAATGAATCCCGCTAACCAGCCTACCGAAGCTGCAACGCGGGCAGTACCAGACTGCGCGATTAAAAATAAGGTGTACTGTCCACTAGGTAAAGACTCGAAGTATGCAGAACTTTTGTACCTTATAATTTACGAACCTTGGAAAAAAGGCTAGCTTGGATTTTGAAACGTGGACCAACAGAATAAAGAATGGTAGGACGACCAAAAAATAGATTAATGGATTACATGCTAGAAAATACACAAAAGCTTCGTATAAGGAATTAAAGATAACTAGGAAAACGTATAGAAGACTGGAAGAAGACACTTCACGTGGCCCGAGGTTTACCCGGATTCTAGAAGTAGCTCGTCTTAAGGAAAGGCAATCAAGCAGAAATTACGTTACAATCAAAATGCTTGCCGACTACAAATCATCCTCTAACTTTTAATCCTCGAACTAACGATAAAGCTGAAGTAGTATTAATTTTAAAATTCCTTTGAAACTAAAATCTGATTTTCAAACTAGAACGCCCTATTGGACCAGCCACATTGCTTCCAAAACAAGACATCATCGTTGGGTACTCCTGATTCATTGTTTTGCACTTTGAACTGCAGCACAAACAACGGGTGGTTACCTTGATTCATTGTCCTGTTTTTTTTACTATAGCGAACTATACTTGGACACTGAATCCTGAAACTCAATTTTTTTCATTACAATTATCCTATATATTTTCATCGCGCAGCACTCGGAGCGCGGTCGGTGGTGGTTTCCATTAAGTGCTTGACCACAATTTGCAACAAGAACACTCCCTAATTAGATTCACACCGGACGAGTATGGTCAGGATGGGCATCCGCCCTCTTTGGCCTTTGGTGGTTCTTTACGATGTCCATAAATAATTTCCTGCGGCAGTAGACGTGGCGCTGAGTTTTTAGTTTGTTCCCTTTTTGCTAACTTTGTGCCCAGTATTTTATATTTTCTACTATCTATATTTTTTCTCTGTGTGTTTCGTTCCTTTTTCTACTTTTAATGCGCCATGGCTAGCTCGAGAGGATCTCTTGTGGCGTTCTGCAGTTTTCCACGTTACCAGCGCGAACTTATTATTAAATTGCGTTGAAAATGGAAAATGCAGGGATGAGCAGGAAACAACAAAAGAGCATTTATTTTTTAATTGGATAAATGTGCATATAGCAAGCAGCTTTTTGTCGGATTGTTGTGTGAATTTAATATCAAGGAAATATCGTTTTAAAAGGACTTTGTGAGAGATTGGAAGAGATTTAAGGTATATGGTAAGTTTTATTGGATATAAAACATGATTTGCAGTGTTTTAGTGCTTATTAAAGTTGGACTGGGGAACATTTTGCTTTAAATATTTTAAATAGTTTCGGATTTCAACTGTTTTGATTGACGTGATGAGGTTTTCACTCGGATAATACATTTCATTCTGAACAAAGAAGCTAAGAAGCTAATTTTTTGTCTATTTATGTAGTTACAAATTATGTACAAAGATCACCGATTATGAGAAAATATTAATTATTTTTTTTTAGAAATTCCCCAATCATATTTTACCTCCAAGCCCAGGTTTTACGTTTTCAAATATAGAAAAAAAATGAAAAGTTTCGTTATAGTTTGCAAAAGGTATTATTACTATATTTTGACAGAGCCCCTGCGCAGGCCCGTAGAAAAAATTTTTCTGTGCACTTTTATCAAAATCTGCTGTGCGGAATAGCCTAAGATACGTAGAAGAGCGACCTTCACCGATCGAGTAACCGAATGAAATTTTTTTTCATGATAAATAATATGCTAACAAAAGTAACGGTGATGGCTTGCCTAACGAAATATGTTCAAGCCTATATTTAATAGGCGTTTTTCGCCATTTACCGCCTTTTTCTCTATTTTGAGGAGAAACTATGCATTTTATATGCACTAAGTCATATTATTCTTTTTTTTATACAGATGTCTTAATATTAGTAATGAAGCCTCCCTTTTACCGTACCATTAATGAGATATCCGAATTTTTGTCTTAACGCACGGATTGTGAGATAATTGTTGCGGGCGATTTTAATGTTTGTAACCAGTACTTCTTGCAAGGACCATGAGCTCTTTGCAGACATCAATAACCTACACTAAATGGTTAATTTTCCAACTATGCTCCATGGTGTCGCAGGTTAAGTAGCCCATCTCCTGGACCTATTTCTTACCTTGCACCCTACACGATACTCTGTCGATGTTGATTCTCCTCTGGATAACTCGGATCACTGCCCAGAAAGGGGTCGTCCATAAATTAAGTGAGGCGTTTTTGGCGATTTTTCGACCCCCCGCCCCTCCCCCTTTATGAGATGCCGTGAGACTTGGCTCGACCGCCTCCCCTCCCCTAAATCTCACGTGAGATTTTTAAATTTAAAAAAATTTCTAGTATTTGCACTATTATGCGTATTTGTAGTGTAAATAAGTTCATGTGTGCTTGACTGCGTTGGATTTATTTAAAAAACATAATTTGTGTTGAAGAACAGTACCACAAAATCATCCCAGCACCAATTCGGCATGCACCCAATATAAACTACAAAACCTGTGGATTACCATTTAGCAGGTGATTCAGCCTATCCTTTGGAAATCAATCTCATGATGCCTTACAGGGATAACGCTTTCTTAACAAGAGAACTGACAAATTTCATTTCTAGTTTGAGCTCAACTGGTGTACTTTTAGACCAAGTATATTGAAATTAAAAAAAAATAGTATTTTACATTATATTGTCATACGAAGGTTGACATATAACATATAATTATGCCATGCATAGTCAATCACAATATTATTGTAAAGATGGAGATATACAAACTTCGGAGCATTCTTCTATAGATGTCACCTTAGGGTAAAAAACCTGTGACTGAATGACCCAGGCCTTAGAAAGGCGGAGTCAGAAGACACAGCCAGCTTCTCAAATGCGTTTGAGCCGCCTGCACACCAGGATATAGATTCAAGAAGTGCGGATCTGTAAAGGCACAAACAGTTTAGTAGAGGGAAATTGTCATGTGATAGTGATGTAGTTGGGAAGTTGGATTTTTTTGTTTTTTTTCTTTACGTATGTTAAGATAAAACGAAAAAAAAAATTTCTGCAAAATCGGTCCTGTGCTGCACGAGAAAATTGCATAAATGTCAATTTTTGATGCATTTTGAGTGTATTGCTACACAATTTTTTTAATTTCTACAGTGTTGTTGGTCGTAGAACAATAAAAAAAATTGGAAAATACTCGTAAATGAATAGACTATCGAACTGATTTGGTATAAATACTTTACAAATGAATCCTAACCTCAAAAAACCAAATATGTATGAAATTTTGTTTTATTTTACTAAAAATGAAATAAATAACGGGAAAATAGTCGGATGTTGATAAAAATTGGAGAAAGTATGTAATTTGATGCTATAAATACGTAGTTGAAATTTCAAAAAAAACTTTCGATTTTTACGGCAAAAATTGGCAGTTTTCGAAAAAAAATTAAAATTGACGCCATTTTATGCCAAATAATCGTACGGTAAAATATTTTCTTTTAAATTGTAGGTTTTTTTATGTACTTTCTTGTGAGCATACGCAATACTTCGTTACTTTATTTGAAATGCCCATTTTAGGCCTTTGAAATCACTAAAAAATTTCAATTTTCAATTTTTTGCCTTTTACTTACTATGAAAAGCTACTTGCCAACAATGAAAAAAGGCAAAAAATTTAAAAATTGAATTTTTTTGGTGTTTTCAAAGCTCTGAAATGGGCACTTCAAATAAAGTAACGAAGTATTGCGTATGCTCACAAGAAAGTACATAAAAAAACCTACAATTTAAAAAAAAAATTTACCGTACGATGATTTGGCATAAAATAGTAATACTTTTAATGAGAGAATATTTTATTTATGTTTTATAAAAAGGAAATTAATTTGATACTCTTTTCTTGGTGAGAAAATAATTAAGGCAATGTTGTTTTTATTTACGCCTGGGAATATTTGAAAAGCTTTTCCGTTACAAGACATAGGTTTTGGTTTCACTTGAGTTTGATGTGATCGCGGAAAATCGGAAGTGGCATCTTTCATTGAATCATCAATATATGTAATTCGCGCACTTTCCCTCGTCTTTATAATTTATTTGCTCTCAATCCGCTTGAATCCAATTCATAGCTTTGCTGATTGATTGAAAAAGGGTTATGGTGGAACTGGAAGGGAATCGTCTACTATGTGGTACCACAAGTTAGTTAGACGAATGATTATCAACTCTACTGTAGATAACTAATGATATTACGCCAGGCAATTGAACAAAAACAGCCTGAATTTAATAATAGTAAAGGTGTTGTTTTCCATAGCGACAACGTCTGACCAAACAATTCTTTGATGACCCGTCAAAAATTGGGAGAGTTTGGTTGGGAAGTTTTAATGCATCCTCTGTATATTTGAGGTATAGCCACCTAGTACTTCCCCGATCTCTGCAGAGCTCTGTTAATGGAATTAAGCTGACTTCAAAATAAGCCATCTGTAAAAACTACTTGATTCAGTTGTTCAACCAAAAACCACAGAAGTTTTCACCATGTCATCAAACAATACCCGAGAAATTTCGAAATATTATAATGGATAACAATGGAGCATATTAGGGCTAAATATATTTATTTTCCCACCATAAGAAACCCAATTGAATTGTACTAAAAAAACGTCACAAACTTTTTGTAGGATCCTTTATACAAATTTGCGTCTTTAAAAATGGAGGCGTTTTCTAGTCTTCTCGCGACTGTTGAAAATTTTCGGGATTTTTCCCTAAAAATTTGAAGCCGAAAACGAAACTTTTCCGATTAATCAGAATTCCAAAAAAAAAAACAAAGAAACTCTCAATCTTTTGTCCAAAAGGTCATGACGACAAAGGCCTTAATAGCAACTTCCATTGAAGCAGCATTTCTAGTACATATACTTTAATGTCTCCGCGATTAGTGAATGATAAAGCTCGTAACTTAAATGAGATGTTATTAAGGCGGAAATTTGTGAGGTTGTGTAAACGCATGAACATTACACTGCGCTTTTTCTTCTTGGTTCTATTGTAAAGATAGGCACTTCCCTCTTATAGTCGTATTATAGGCAAAAGGAAATCTCCATTTAATGCTAAACAATTTCTGGCCGAGTTTCTTTTATCACGCAAACCTTTTCAAGCAACCCCAAATTTCTTTTTTCTCTTATCTTAAACTTTTCCTTGGAAGTACCCTGAAAAGGGTGAATGTGTGAAAATTATCTTAACGATGTAAGTCGTTTTTCACATTAAAGCAAACGGGGGGAGTCTCCCCGGCAGCCAATATTCTACTACTAGTCTCCCTTTAAGTAAACCAACGACAGTGACCGAAACCTGTCAAAGGGTTAGGCCTATATAAAAACCAATTTCTATGCAGGACATTGGAAATAATTTTCTTTGTTGGATGCCGCCCTTCCCTTTAGGCGATTGGGGTCCTGTTGGCTGCCTAAGGGTTTGGGGCTGGGGCAGTGCTTCCTTGTAACGTGTAAGTTTCTTCTGGGGGGTTCCTGGCGTATTTACTCAATTTCCTGGTAGATGCTTAAGAATACGTTCAGGCGCTCACTCCGTTACTTGCAATAAATTATGTTTGCTTCTATTCAGTTTTTGAATTATTCATAACATAGATTCGCAGAGGTCAGGTTGCGGTGATGTTTGCGCAATCACCCACCCTAAGCAGTTTTTTTTCTTCTTACTTATTTTGAAAGGTGAGGTCCCTACACGATTTCCCTTTTTACGGAGGTATGTTCGTATTCCATAAATACACATGGCTACTTACAAACATAAGAAATTGAAATTTCTTTTTCTTTTGCCGCATACACTCTGAAGACATACTACAAAGAATATGTTTTGCTGCGTATACAAGCAGGAAATCTTCAGACTGAAATTTGATGAATGGCCTTGAAAATGAATGAATGATATAAGGAAAGAAAGATGTTGTCGAAAAAAGGATACAGCAGAAAGAAGTCCATGGTAATAAAATTTGATATCTTTTTTTCTTGGGATGGTGGAAAAATGGAATGGGATTAAAAATTCAATTTTCTACGTTTCTACTTTAGAATGAGTTTGGAAAAACAAGAAAAAGGACTTATCTGTCAATGCCATAAAATCCTCAATCAACTTTAAAACTTTTCGATATTTTTAGGGTACAGTAATTATTATGTATATTATTAAACAGGGAAACATAGGATATTGACTATGTATTTAAATAAGGAACTAATTCGTTAAAGTTATTTTATTGTTTTATATGTTCGATTGTACATTAAAAAGGATAAATTCAAAAGTGCTATTAAATCTAGGCTTGGACTTTTGAGAACGGAGAAGATTGGTCCATTGTTTAGTTTTTCAACAATAACTCAAAAACTATCCATTTTTATAAAAAAATTTTTTTGTATAGAATCGAATTTCCTATCGAATAAGCCCATTTTGAAGTAAACAACAATTTTTTTTTCACCGAAATAAGTTAAAAAAATCTTTTAAAAACAACCGAAAAATTTCAATTTTTTGTTTTTTTGACATTTTTGTGTAAATTTGATCGAAAGTCAAAAAACTCTTAAAAAACCGAAAAAATTTAATTTTTTTGTTTTTTTAACATTTTTGTGTATAACTTTTTTCTGGGTGGACTTTGGTATAGGCAGTACTCAACAAAAAAGACAGCTGACGTAATTTCCGTTGAAATGGTGTCCAATTGAAGAATTTTCGATAACAATTTATTGAGACACAGTCGTTCAAAGTTACCTACTTTTTAACGATAGTACTACTTTCGCTTTCATACCACTTTTATACCATGTTATTTTTAATTTCTTAACGCAAAAATTATTTTTACCCAATAACAAAATTCTTTTCGGTTCATCAATGAAAATTGAGTCGGGGTTTTCTCATCTTTTAACCAGCAAATATGTACGGCATCATTGCCACACAATGACTCTATGAAAGCATATAAATCGAAATGTACAAATGCCGTACAGGAATAAATTACCTTTGTGGAGGGGATAAATTTGCAGAAATTGAAAAATTCTTCTGGTTTCAAGTACCATTATTAGGAGCTTATTTTTTTATAATATATCAATATGAGAATTGCCGTACAAGAATGTTTGGCCGGAAAAGCACCCCTCCGGATGGAATATTCAACTTACCTCTGTGGTCACATGTACCGCGCAAAAGTGACGGCATAGTGCCTGAACTTTACGTCTCATTTAGGAGTATCGATCTGCATATAATTCGTGCTGTTTCACATGACCCCCCAAAAATTGCCGTGGGCTTGTATTCTACAGAGAGCGGATTTATTCTCACTTTGATCCTCTACTCTACAGCATTTAATATCAAGGCTAATATTGTAGTTCAATGGAAACTTGGTATGGGTCAACTTTAAAGGAGTATCATTCATTGAGGTTAACTGAAGGCCTACAGGCTTTCATCACTTTTGGATTGACATTGAAGCAAATGTTTCAGGTCTGCTGATGAAATACTTGATGGATCAAGAACAGAAAAAGGGGTCGGTGCTCTCGTCCGACACCCACTGATTGTAACGGGTTTACCAGTGGTCAGGTTCATTTCTAATAAAGAATTTATAGGTTTCTGCGCTGATCATCTAAGCAAAGCATTTGGTGGAGTCCTGTTGGACCTCATCTTGGCAAATGATATTCCTAAGAGGCATACGACATACGGCGAATCTGGATTTCTGAGATGGAGGATGGGCCATACTATAATAGAATCATGGCTCAGGGCAACTTAAAATTACCCAATGTAACGAAAAACTCCCAGCGGAACAAGTTTATTGGCCACAATTGTTAATCGATGACGGGTCGCTTGCGCAGCCATGTTGTTTTGTCTGTTGTTTTACAGTGGTAAGCCTAGTACCAGTGTAGTAGTTAAGAAATACGTTATTGCATACTCATAGCACTTCAGACCATATAAGCGTTGTAAAGTAGCGGTGATAGGCGGGAAGGATTTTATCGTTGCCTCAGCTATAAATATGGTGGAGGAAAACCAGACCCTTAGAAGACCTCCAAAAGAACGAATTGGGATAAGAAATACCAAAGACGCAGTAAGGGATCGAGAGTAAAGTCGATTGCGAAATTTGATAAAATGACATGTCGTGTCCAATCAAATATAATTATGAAAGAAGAGTTATCAGACTTAGGCAGCTAACCATTGATATTTTCAGGATCGAGGCCATTCGGCAAACCATGATGAAATTCGTCCCCAAGTACGATCTTCATATCGTAATTTGGAAGGTTACGTATTTATTTATTTAAAAAGGCAGGAAGCCCTAGCGTGCGCAACCGAATAAAATAAGTTATTCAAGCCAGGGTCCAGTAAGGATGAGAGGAAGTGGGATTAGCCAAGAATGTCTGCAGTAGATGTCTTCCGTGGAAAACTCCTTTGCTCTTATTAGCGAAGACAACATTCAGAAGGAAGAAAGGTCGAGTGATTATCGGAAACCAAGTATGCTTTGTGTTACCCAGCGAAGGAAACCTTTTGCTCAGATTTACTGCATCGATGTATAGGGACGGATGCGTGTTTGGGAAATCGTCCTAATATTTTCTTACGGAGTTGGCGGCAAATAATGGCCAGGCATCTTTCTTGCTATGAGTCTCACCATCCGTGACAAAGTGGTTTAATAGGGGATACCAAGGAGCCACGGTTGGATAAGGTAAGGCAGATAATCGGGAATGGGTATAATGAGTTCCGCTATAAGCAAAGTGTTACGTCGGAGAGCGCAGCTACTTTGAGAGTCGGCGTTGATATAATTGCGAAGTCGGTGATACAGAGGCGCGGAAGGATGATGGGCAACACTAGCAGGTCACAGACATTGTTGATGGAGGTTTGAAGTGGGCAGAGAACAGTAGCTGGAGAATTACCATATATTGAGAAGTACTAACGAGCAGTACCCAAGATGAGGAATTTTTGATAGACACGAGATCAACGGTATGGGGGATAAGAATAGCATGTCTCCAGGCGCAAGGGATACGGTTGTATAGTATATAGTATATATTATTGAGACCGGGAGTTGTACTCTTGATGGAATTTAAGGCATAATTAAAATCGCTTAAAGTAATAGAGGATAACACCTCTTTCATTAGAATATTGATATGCACCTTAGAGCATCACGAGACCGAGACGAGACGATATTTTTAAGACTCTCGTCTCGATCTAGGTAAGTCTCGACCATTTCGAGTCTCGTCTCGACTCTCGGTGGATCTCGCCCATCCTAATCTCGTCTTGTCTTGTCTCGTCTCGTCCAAGTCTCTTCAGTCGTTTACTTTAGTTGCTGAAAATTAAGAATAGAATAGAAGAGGTATTTTATATTTTAAAAATATTTTTTAATTTATAATTTCATATAAGTACACTTTAAAAATTAATCTCGCAGATATTTTTTCGAACAACACTTTTTGCCAGTCTCTTATTGGCTCCTTCGGCCTGCGTCACAGCGCTGCTACCCTACTACTACTTTAATTTAACGTAAATTTTTCCCTTCTTTTTGCAAATTATACATATTTTAAGTCTCTTTTGTATAAGTATCTTACAACTGGATACACATACTTTTAAGATCTACGACTATTTTAATTGATTTAGTAGGTACATATTATTCGTTCGATTATACATTTTAAACTTGCCTGGCAGCTCTGGTGCGTCGTGCTTCGCCAATTTCTCCACAAGAGGGCGAGAAGTAAACTCTCGGAGCGAATACTAATTTACAAGCCCATCACGGCTCTTATAGGTACTTATAGACTCAACCTAATAGGCAAAAATGTGTTTATACGTGAATGAGAACCATATCCCAGCTTTGAAAATAGCGTGCGCGCTTCATCAAATACTTTTTTTACCAGAATTGTTTGCTATTATTTGCCGACGAGATCTCGAGCGAATAATCTCGTCTCGACGAGAATATGTTTGTCGAGACCGAACTTTACTCTCGTCTCGACGAGACGAGTCCGAACTTTACTCTTGTCTCGACGAGAATATTTTTGGCGAGACCGAACTTTACTCTCGTCTCGATTCTCTAGTCGAGACCAAGACGAGACTCTCGAGTTTGTCGAGATGTCGTTATGCTCTAATGCAACTAGCTGTATTTTCTTTACGTTGTCCGTGCTCCATGTCCTGCGCAATGTTGGGAAACTTACACCGCCTGAATGAATGTTCGATGGATCGATGGTTCGATGGCCTGGTGGATAAATCTACGGAAACAGAACGTATCTTTGCCCAAGCCTCGGATTCGGAGTATCAGTGTTTGGTGCCATATTTGAAGTTGCTGTCTCTTACTCCAGCGGAGAAATAATCGCGAAATATTTCTAAATGTTTAATTATTCATACACTTCAAACTGCATACCATTTCATGATCGCAAAATGTTTTTTTATATCTCCTTTAACCCTTAACGAAATATGTTTACCTCTTGCACTAAAATTCCTGCATTTCATCCTGTTAATATTCCTTCTCTAATTGCAAACCATGCTCAAGTCTTTCATCTTGTCAGGAGAGACTCTTCGGAACATTTAGTCCCTTTAATCCTGACGGATGAGAAAAAAACACGAAAAAATGAGATGCGAAGCTTGATGAAAATCTAACGACTACATACACCAGAATGAAAATAACAAAAAACCCTTAACGAATTTATCTGAAGGCAAGGAAGCCTTTATGGAGTTGTTCTAGTCCTTCCTTCGACACGACAAGACTCTCTACACCGGCTAATGAGAAAATATATTTGAGAGCCTGATTCCAAATTGTAGAGTGAGAGGAAGGGGAAGGAGGTGGTAGCGTAAACCTTTCACTACTACTGAGAATGACTTCCTGGAAAACTGCTGAATAATGAGGGATGGTAAAGGGACGTGATATAAATAGCTGAAATTTGCGAAAGCGTGTTCTGTAATACTTGCTAATAGGGCACTAAGTTTTCTCAAGTTATTGGAATGTTTTTACCATTAAAGGATTTTGTTTATTGGTTTTTTGAAAAAAAAAGTTTTTCTGGGATGGCTCAAGTTTAAATGGGTTGTTACACAATAGAGAAAAGTTTAAAAATCCTTTAAAATCATTGGATATTCTATTTTCGATTTAATGATTTCCTTTGCAATTTTCACTACAATATTGAAGGTATTTAGGTACCTCCAAATTTATATAAAAGGATTATAACTTTGCAATATAGGTACTAAAGGCTTCAAACAAAAATTTGTTATCAAGCTTTATCACTCAAAATAATTTAAGAGAAAAAAATATATTTTCTGCTAATTTATCACCATCTCTGCTGGTGTCTCCAGGGTTCAGTTCTATCAGCTTGCTTTTAAAAGGGTGGCCTCCGTGAGATCGTGTCCGGGCTGGAAGAAACGTGCTAAGTTCAAAGCATGCAAAAGGAAGTACTGTTCAATCTGTAATGAAACCGGTGAGGAACTAAGAGTTGGTCCATCCTTAAACATCATAGGCCATCCTACAGACATTAACCGGATGTCTGCGATGGAATGACCACATATTCCAAATGACCAAATAATCATACCAGCGCATTGTATTTCTTAAAAGATGCAATTTATCTTTCAGCTAGCATCCAGGGCTAAAATGTCCTACGTCCATAAATCAGGTCCACTCTGAATACAAATTTGTCTATGTCGGAAAATTGCACCCTGAAACCAATCGAAAAACAATGGTTTCACCGAAATAAAAATCGCAGTGCCTGTACGGTAAAATAATTCCGCCAATACAACACTCGAGGCAAAGCCTAAGTACAAGGGATGTCGTCTGTCTTCCGATCCTCCATCAGTAGCAATTTAGGACGCACTGTCTCCTCATTACGGCAGCTAGTGTACTGAGATCCGTTTTACTTGGCTTAACTGACCGTATCGTGAGACGGGACAATATCCATTCATTCATTCTTTAGGGGTTTTTCTGCCGCCCCCTTCCTAACCTGTTCCCAACCAAACTTATAGCCAATGTGGCCACTGATCCGCCTCAGCTCGTTAATAGACCTGTGGTCCACAGAGAACGTTATCTCTGTGAATAGTGGGCAGTGCACTTTGCGGGGCACTCTCCACTCCTGCAATCTTAGGGTCTTGTTTTGGACCCCTATCCACTTCAACATTATGTCAGTGGGTCTTCTGTTGCAGCCAGGAAGTACCCGACCAAAACAAGGCTGTGCGGCAGCTTATACTTGTCTACAGCGACGAGGCTTGCTCCTTCCCAAGGCCTAAGGTGGCCGTGGCCGAGTTGGCGCAGGTTAAAGCCTGCCACCCCGGTTTGGTAGCGACCCTTACCAACTTGGGGCTGTCCCAACTCGGCTACGCTTCCAGAAGACAAGTTGTTCCATGGAGAGGAGAGTCTCAGGATGGTCCGTCGAAAGCACGCCCATTCTGACACTGACAATCTATTTTCTTCGTATCGAGTGCAATATCAAACAGCAAGCTCTTGTAACAGGGTAATAGGGAATATAAACACAAGTTTATGGTGCTGGTAACAGTGCATTAAAGCACCCAGTAGGAAAGTGAACTAGTTCTAAGGCTAGTAGAATAACTAATTTCTAAGGAGGGAGTAGTAGTAGTTCTCAGTTGGAGACCTTTTATATGAAAGCAACCCACTACTTTTGTACAGCGTTGTCTTACGATGGAGTCAATTGCTCCCTCTGCATTACTTCGAAATACTTCGGAGAACTAATTCATTTTGAAGTTCTTGAGAACTCATTCATTTTGAACTAACTGGAGAACTAATCCATTTTGATCTACATGGAGAACTAATTCATTTTGAAGTTCTTGGAGAACTAATTCATTTTAAACTAACTGGAGAACTGATTCATTTTGAACTACTTGGAGAACTAATTCATTTTGAGGTTCTTGGAGAACTAATTCATTTTGAACTACTTGGAGAACTAATTCATTTTGAACTGCTTGGAGAACTAATTCATTTTGAAGTTCTAGGAGGACTAATTCATTCGGAGCTAACTGGAGAAGTAATCCATTTTGAACTACTTGGAGAAATAATTCATTTTGTAGTTCTTGGTGAACTAATTCATTTTATACTTACCTGAGAACTAATTCATTTTTAACTACTTGGAGAACTAATTCATTTTGAAGTTCTTGGAGAACTAATTCATTTTGATGTACTTGGAGAACTAATTCATTTTGAACTAACGAAACTACTAACTAAAAAACAATTTTTTTAGAAAAATCTTGTGGGCTTACCACTGTTATCATGATATGAACTAGCTCCTCTCAGGATTACTTTGGCACCTGTGCTGAAACCCGTCAGTTTCCCACTAGTGCTAAAATTATTTCCATTTTCTAAGTAGTCAGTTAATTCCGACTGGGCATGGACTTGTGGCGTTAGTAGTAGTACGTAAAAGCATGAGCTTTTAGGCGCTAGCACCCAGTAGGATTTGTTAGCTTACAAGTACGGAAGTGAGCATTTACTAGTAAGAGGTAGGCCTTTCTATACTCCTTACAGAAGTACTTATTTTTATACACGATGTCATTACCTTACTTTTTTACTTTTCTTAGAGTAGATACATAAATACTTACCTTTGAGTACTTACAGAACTGCTCATCTTAGAGCAGTTTCAATTACAATTACGAAAACAACCATCGGGCAAATTCTAACTTGTTTGGGTCCAGTTCTGGATTACACCTTACCATCGGCCTTCTCTTGTAATGCATTATATAAGGGCTCTTCTAACACCAAAGAAAATATGAGTACCCTTTACCAGATGAGTTCTTATATCAGTGCTCCATCGGAAAGTGCTACCTAGAATTCCTACTGGGCAGTAATATAAACACGAACATACTTTTACTTTCAAGCCAAAAAGATAACTGGATGACAACTTGCATGAATGTGATTTTGTTTTTTTTAGAAATTAGGAATGGCAAAAGCAATTTTTTGTTGATTAATTAAGGTGGAATATTTTTTAAGTGTAAAGTTGACATTCCTCCGAACAAGGTGGATATAACCATATTCGAAGGATGCCCTTGAAACAATATTGCAGAGTAGGGTGTGATTAAGCTTCATCCCTCCAGTAGCAGGTGTTGCGCCACTAAACTAAAAACTGAAATACATCAGATTTTAATCAAAATTCTTTATTTAATAACAATTTTGAGTAAATTACTTTAAAAAAATAAAAACTACTCCTTGAACCGAGAATCCATCATCATCTGTCTAGTTTATGTCGTCCCACAACTACAGAAGCGATCGTTTCGCATAACAAATCCTTTTTCACAATTTACAATCTACTACTACTAAAACAGTTTATTTTTATTAAAAAAATGGCACGCGTTTATCATTCTGGAAGAAAAAAGTAATGTTAAGCATTCGTTTCAGCCTCCTGCATGTGCAACAACTTCTCAAATTATTTTAAAACAACAACGTGATCCTAGAGCTTAAGGATGAAATCGTGAAACGAATTTCAGAGATGAAAAATATCACGTTCACGTTCATGCTGTGTACCCTCAAAAGTCGTCGGCACCGAAATATAAATAAGACGTTGCTGCTGTCTGCGAATCCTGCCAAAGGATTTATTCAAGATAGCCGTAATTTTCTTGAAATATTCCGTTATATTCTCAAAGGTTTTATTGCTGAGAATATTTTGCGGGTTGAGAGAGATTTTGATAAAGAATATTTTTTGTGAGTTTTTTTCATTTTTCTATGTCGCCGCGATTTTTCATAGTTCTTTCATTTAGTTTGACAGATTAAAGAGTCTAGAACACAAGAAATCTTTAAAAGGCACTTTGATTCGGTCCTTCGCTTACTTTGAAGTTTTTTTTTGTGAAAAAGATAACTCAGGAATATTTCTTGTAAAATCAGTAAAGACTCTCATTAAATTCTAATCTAATCTAATCTCTACAATTTTTCCCAAATATAAACATGAAATCCATTATTCTCGAAAAAAATGTTTTAAATTCGTTCGCCCATAAGTCAGTGCGAATTTAAAATATAACTTCCATACATTCTGAACCCCCCGTTTTGCGATATACATATACGTTTTGTACCTTGCCACCTTTATGATTATTTGCCTCTTTTGTACGTGGCCCCATAATTTCGAAAAATATAAATGATGCGATGTGCATCAAGGACGAACACGAACAGATTTTAGAGAAATAATCGTTGAAAAAGTACCGAGCTAACATTAATAAAAATACTCGCAGTGGAAAATGGTTCTCAACAAAGTTTTTGGCAGATTAATGAACAGAGATAAATATTGAATCTAGGTTTCTAAATGCACCTGAAACAAGGCAACATCTTGAATGGGGCTGAACCAAGAAAACATTAAATGACTTTTTATGAAATTTTGTCAAAAGACCCTGAGTTAGTCTGTTCCAAAGAAAATTCGAACGATTTTTTGCCATATCTGGAAGGTTGTGACAATGTTGTAAACAATGAAAACCAAAACGGACAGATGCATTTAGATATTATTAACCTACCAAAGAAAGTGATCCGTTCAGACTGCAACAACTGACGCAGTAAGGGGATTAACAGAATCACCAGCCGACTAGTGGAACCTCTGAACGAATGAACGAACTTTTATGAAAATAGCAACTTGGCTTGCGTGCAAACCAATCAGGTACCGATAACATAAATATAAGCGAATTATTATAGAACTAAGCCCTGACTTTAACGAGGAGCCCTTTGATTCTGTCAAGAGAAAATGCATCTGAAAATCTACCCAAGGAAAATAGTCCATAACATATCAAAAAGATTAAGAATCGAGTTGTTGATAACAGTCATCCAGGTGCTTGGCTGCAATCCCATTCTTCAGCAGCCACAAGATCCTTCGTCTATCCTCCTAGATAACACTCTTTCTTACAGTAATTCGTTGACATACCGTTTAAACGTTATAAGGAAGAAGTTGCAAATGCCATAACAACTCACAAATCATAAGGCTCTAGGTGCAGATCTTATACCCACCAAAGTATGAAAATATGGTTGGAAGCAACTCTGCAATGATTTACATATACAGTGGCTCAAAGTGAAAATCGTCCACCTTACGAGTAAGAGGAATTGAGTAGTTTTTTTCATCTAGTTCTCAACAAATCTAACTAAGAATTTACATAACTAAGTTTTTCATTTATTTTCTTTAAAATAATAACGAAAAATTATGAAATTAATCAATAACAAAAACGGGAAAAATTCAAATTTCTTAAAAGGTCATATTTCTATCTCACAGTGAAAATCGTCCATAACACTCAATACTAAGAAATGTCGTCCATAACACTCAATACTAAGAAAGTTGGTCCTCCTTATGCTGTAATTACTGCTAGAAGCCTTTTCGGCATTGAATTTGCTAATTTTTAGTATACTTAGGACTAATTCTAGCACATTCCTGCTTGAGTACATTTTCAAGGTCTTTCTGCGAGGTAATATTGTCTTACGAATGCTCCTGTTAGGTGTATCCCATAAATTCTTTATAACATTCAAGTCAGGGGATTGAGGAGGAACGGGGAAAACTGTTTTACAATTGTATATCAGCCAATAGCGTTCAACGTGTGAGGTATGCTTAGGGCCATTATACTGATAGAATGCAAACCCAGCAGAAATACTTAGAAGTTGCGCACTCTGCTTGCTGCACATTTCTTTTTAGAATATCAAGCTAAACCATTGCATCCATTGTTCCTCGGATGAACTCAAGGTTGCCAGTGCCATTTGCTGCCATACACCTCCATACCATACCAAACAACCGAGTATTGCAATTCGTTCTTTAGTAGTCTCTCATTATAAGGCGGGCAAAAGTCACAGAGAAATGGCAGATTGTTGGGAAATACTTTTCTTGTACTGTTTTTTGGCTTGCTTGCTATTCTACCACTTTCTTCACACCTTTTAATAATATATTGGGACAGTTGTTGGACTCTTTCCAACAATCTCTGCCATTTCTCTGTGACTTTTGCCCGCCTTATAATGAGAGACTTCTAAAGAACGAATTGCAATACTCGGTTGTTTGTAGTAGTTTTGTTAGTTCAAAATGAATTAGTTCTCCAAGAACTTCAAAATGAATTTGTTCTTGAATTAGTTCAAAATGAATTATTTCTCTAGGTACTTCAAAATGAATTAGTTCTCCAGTTAGTTCAAAATGAATTAGTTCTCCAAGAACTTCAAAATTTATTAGTTCTCCAAGAACTTTAAAATTAATTAGTTCTCGAAGTAATTCAAAAGAAGTATTTGAAAATGAATTAGTTCTCGAAGTAATTGAAAATGAATTAGTTCTCGAAGTACTTCAAAATGAATAAGTTCTCCAAGTAGCTCAAAATGAATTGGCAATTGAGCGGTCTCCCAACTAAGTACAAACCACTTCCAATGCTGCTTGACCCGCAAAATCGAACGAGAACCGGTGTACTGAGTATGCTAATGGCACCCTTTATGGCCACCAAAATATTTGCTCGTTTTCTTCGTCCTATACAATTTTTTTAGCCCCAATTTTGCTCACTTTAGTCTCAAAAAGTGTGAGCGTACCGCGCTTCGCTTGGACTATTCCGTGCGTCTTTTATTGATACGTGTCTGCAGCGTGCTGCATTTTGAAAAGTAGAATTTTTACTCAGGAGTACCTTGCCTAGTTGGGGGGCCATGCAGACGTTTTGATGAAGCTGTCCGTGCAGGCTAAGAACGGGCGAGTCTTATTTTTCCTCGGGTTGACGTCCCATTCACTATCAGGACAGATTCTGCTGAACGTCGATGAACGAATATGAGTCCATACCCACGCAGGACTAATTATGAGATTCCACATGCAGGGCTACACTGGGCTACACGGTAAATCTAGAGACGGACGCTGCTGAAAAGCTCCTGAGCTGCACTTTTGCGTTGACTTTGGGATGTAAATCGGGCTTTATCTTTTGTAATTTGCGGCACTAAGTATAAAAAATTTTTAATAGTCAATGTCATAATATCGTCACAGAATGTTTTACTGACTTGTTGAAAGGCGACTGATGGTATTTATGTTTATCCTTGAGGATCCGCTTAATAGTGAAGATGAGGCCTGTAGTAGATGGGTCAATTCTTTTTATAGGCGCAGCACCATTCTGATGCCTCAGTTCAGAATATCGGACTCATTCCCAGTTGATAGAGTTGGACATCAGTTCACGGTCATGAAGACAAAGTTTGGCATGTGCATAGTACGGTCATCAGCAAACCTGTAATATGGATTAGTGGGAAAGGAGATTAGGATAAGAGCGGTGATAGAGTTGACCCCTGGGAAACACCGGCAGATATGGTCTGGGACTACACTACTACGGCTAGAAAGAAATCTCCCAATCCAGTTCTTTAGTAAAATTTTAATCCATTATTTGGAACTTAGTTGATAGCAATAGTATAGAGTTCAGACACCATAATAGGTTGCCATAACCTGTTAAGGCAGTGGAGATATCTAAAGACGTGCAGATCGCCAAAGCGATAGAGACTTTGTCTGAGATGCTCTGTTAGACATATGTATAAGAAGGTCACAACTAGATTTTTTAGTTCACTCCATACTACTTGTCGTGTTTGATTAGATCCAAGATATTCCACAATCTTTGTATTAATTATTGTCGCTATAATTTTGGAGAGAATAAAAGTAATGGCTGCTAGGTGCTGCGGGAGCGAAAGGGAGTATGAGCTACTTTCCTAGAGTCTAGATAAACTCCAGATAAGAATGACTAAATGATCCAGATAAGAATGACTTGTAAAATAGTAACAATAGTTTTTAAAATATTATAAAAAATATATATTAAAATGCTTATTTGATAAGAAATAGCAATTCGAAGTCACGGGTCTCTTTCATTTTTGTCTACTTCTCATCTATTTCATCATTATTTTTGCCATCATTCTTTTCAGCACTATTTTCTTCCTCAGTCATGTTGAGCTATATTTATAGTGGCAGCACACTCAGATTTGCTCCTATTTGCCATAAGGACTTCATTAGCATTTGACAATAACTAGAATCACTTTACATCTTGCATTCATCACGAAGTTCAAGCACACTTTTCACACAATCGCCAAGTATCTGGACGTAACTTTGTACAAACTATTTACTCTGGACTTTTCAAGGATTACCAAGAAAAAGTTTGTGAATATTTAAAATTCCCTTAACTTTTATCCATCGGGACCTTCCTCTATACTATACACACAACCGCACATTTTTGTGCACTTTGGATAAAAGAAAACTGTTAATAA
Source organism: Thereva nobilitata (assembly GCA_963855945.1). NCBI lineage: Eukaryota > Metazoa > Arthropoda > Insecta > Diptera > Therevidae > Thereva > Thereva nobilitata. Next base: position 38,602,299 of record OY979696.1, read on the forward strand.
CTTTAATTACGCTAAAAATCACTTAAAACTTTCCAAATACAACATTGTTTTATATTTGCATGCGATATTGAAAATTTTGCCGCTTTAATAATTTATGTTTTTAATTACTTTCCAGATGTTTATATGGACTTTAATTTACTGGATGCCATTAAAATCCCACCGGACGATGGCGTCAGCTTTGTTGATGGCTATGATAACTTTCCAGCATACAGTTTTAAGGCTAGTGCAGACGTCAAGTCACCCTATCGTCTAGTCCTGCCCGAAAAACTATATGAATTTGCCATAATAGCGATATTTAAGCCTGAAACACGTTCAGGTGGTTACTTATTCAGTGTAGTCAACCCACTCGACACAATTGTACAGTTGGGCATCCACATTTCAACAGCAATTACGGATAAATGGAACATAACTCTTCTATATACGGACGCCAGTCTACATTTGGTCAGCAAGAAGTTGGCTACATTTGAGGTAGCCTATGCGAAGAAATGGACTAGAATTGCATTTCAGGTTTTGAGCAATAAGGTTGCATTCTATCATAATTGCATCCTTATTGATGAAGTGCCAGTTACCAGAGAACCTGTAGAGTTAGTCTTCGACTCAGCATCGACATTGTATTTGGCACAAGCTGGATCTATTGTGAAGGGATATTTTGAGGTGAGTACATTGTGCAAAATCCTATATTTATTGATTTGTTCGATATTATTGTTCTGCCATGAAAATTCCATCACTTAATTTCTGCTATAGCCGAGAATTTAAACGTTTCGGGTTAACGAGATATAATAAACTGAAATTGGTACAAAATAATTATTTTATTGGACTTTGAGCATTGTATTGTGTGCCGTAAACATATATGATAAGGCAAGGACATTTTGTATAGCGTTTAAAATGACTGAATGGACACACCTAAAAATTTATATATTAAAGTCATAGACTAGCAAAAATGTCTGATTTATTTTTGATACTGTTTTTCATTACAAGCTGGGATCTCAATGATTTTAACTCATGGGCTGCTGCAAGTTTTGTTATTTGGTGCCTAAATAAAATTGAAAACTCTATAATAATAACTTACACAAAGGCACACTTTTACCAATAAAAAAAATGAATAAACACAACATTTTACTTCCTGTTTTTAAATTATATTTCGAAAGTCATACATAAGATCAAGACAAATCACACTTGCCAAAAAATCTATAAGCTATCTTTAATAGTGTAAGTATAATTTTTTAAAAAGGATACAATCACTAGACATAATTTTTAAGTGTTAAAGAACATCTAAATGCACGATATTAATTACAGAAGATGTTATCCTAATTAAATTGATTTGAATACATAAACGTAAACCATCGGATAAAAGTATTTTAATATTTATTGAAAAGTTTCGTTATAATTTAAAGGAAGAATTTGAATAGTTGAATAAATGCCCATACCCTTTTCCAAAAAAGATGTCTACAGATCAATAATCCTTGATTATGGGTCAGAAAGTCCAAACCTAAATTCTCACACAAGTAAATGGTTCCTCTACAACCACGGTTAGGCCACGGTTCTCACAACAAACCGAATACTCACCTCTAAAAAAGCTCCTCGTTCTGCTCTGAAGATGGAGATTCTCACAGATCAATGATTCCTCAACAATTATGAAAAAAATCAAAAATTCCTGGAGGATTGTGTATTACAACCTTCAAACCTGAAATCACCTTGAAAAGCTTTCTAATTTTTTTTCAAGATCGATGTGTGCGCAGATCAATACGCTCTACTGTTGAGAATGAATAAATCCTCTAGAATGCAAGATCAATGATTCCTTTACGATTTAGGACTCCAAACTTGCACTCGTCTCAAAAAAGTTTTCTCATCTCAAAGAGATCTTGTACAGATCAATAATATGTACCTCTATGAATGAGGATCAGAAAGGTCAAGTCAGTCAAGTCAAACAAGATTCCTCATTCTTCTCTAAAGGAGGAGACATGCACAAGTCAGTGACTCTGAAAATCTGGACTCACATTGAAAAGGTTCCTTGTCCTACTCTGAAGATGGCGTTAGGCACATGCCAATAATTCTTCTAAGATTGTGGATCAGAAAGTTTCCATACCTTTCTCTGAAAATGGAGATGAACACGCGTCAAAGATTCCTTAGCGATGGTGAATCAAAAACATCAAACCTGAAATGATCTTAACAAGTTTCATCTTTTTTAGCTAAAGATGGAGATATACACTAGCATATCTCGATACACTAGCTTAAGATGGGAGGTGTATCGATCAATCATTCTACGACATGCGGAGAGGATCTAAAGCTCCACTTTTACAAGTCATGGCCATCTTCTAGATCTTAATTTAAAATTACAAACTTGCAAGTGTTAACAAACGATAGTTAGGAAAATAGGAATTTCGCTAGCTAAGTAAAAATTTGTAAAATATATTTTTGACAGTTAACAACTTATTTTCACTACTACACTCTTCAAATTTTGGACTATTGCCACATTTTTTGGTTTTTCTAGATTTGATTAAGCTGGGCTTGACTAATATTGTTTTTTAAATTGGAATTGGCATTTCTCTAAAATATATTTAAATAAGTGCTTTTTGCCGAATATGTTTTTTTTTATTTAAATTGTGTAAATTTTTGCGAGACCATCTAATATTAGCAGTTGGCTTCTACTCGTAGCTACTCCCTTGGTTGAGAAGTAGCTATGAGTAGAAGCTGCTTGGGAGAACTTTGCTCGAATTTTGGAACACAGCTATTGGTACTAGGGTTTACACAAAAACCGACTTTTTAAAAAACCGGTTTTCGAATTTTAGCTGTTCCATAAAACTGGTTTAAATCGGTTTCGAGTTTTTAGAAAAGCAAGGCAAAATAATGCCAAAATACAAAAACGGTACATTCACCAAATTATTAAAATAAAAATTTAACAAAATAAAATATTTAAAAAATTACAGAATTTAGCAAAATTTTTAGATTTAGGTAAATTATTATTTGATTCCTCTCTTTTTTCAAATAAAATATAACTTTAAAAACCAAAGAACATCAATATTGTTTAGTCGTGTCCTTATTTTGGGCACATAATTGCCAGAAATACATAGTTAATACTCTCTCGCTTACTATTGAACTGGGCTTTATTGTCTTCAAAGCATTAAATAGCAAATCTAAATTTTTTGTTCTACTATTTGTAGCCTCTAAGAACGAAAACTCATTCTTCAGGTCCTTGCAAATAATTATTTATTGCTACTTCCATCACACTACTACATCATACATATGCCCTTGTTTTCTTCTTCGTCACTTGTTTTACCATCGCAGTCATCTTCTGTACCATAATTATTATATAACATCCATAATTAATAATGTAAGTTTTTTTTAGCTAATGGGAGAAATTTACCATAAGATTTTGTCCAAACGGTTGGTGAGTTTTGTAAAAAGAGGAGTAGTGTTATTATTCTTCTATTCTTTCTTCAATCCATGTCTTTATAGCGTGTATTAAATTGCAATTAATTTCAGCTGCCAAACCTTTCGCTGGTACGTACAACTTGCTGAGCATATTTTTGCTTACATTCAAATACCGCCTATTTCTTCTTGAAAAAGCCGCAACGGTATTCGAAAGGTGGCATCAAGACCTATATTTTGAAAAAAGAAATTTTCATTTTGGACTTAATGGAATAAAATGGCGGGCATCTCAAATTTTAGATAACAAATGCAATATTGGCCAACGAGTTCAATATTTTGGCACCAATTTTTCAGGGTCTTTTTATAACATCAAAAAGTATATTTGTTGAAAGTTTGATGCAAATTGGCCCAGTTGACTGTCTTGGGGATTAAATTGAAAAAAATACTGTTTTTTTTCTCGTTTTTTCAGTTTTGTAGGTTATGTATGTACTTCAGAAACTTGAAACCAACGAAGATTTATTGGAAATTTTATTACGAAGAGACTGATTTTTAGTTTTTTTTTTATGTGGAAGACTAGAGCTCAGGGAAAGCCCTTTGGTGCCACCCCAAACGGGATAAAATCATAATCTTGCAGGTACCAGGCTGTGCAAGTTAAAATGCTTTTTTTCCGCACTATAAGCAATTTTAATGCTAAAATTGGCTCTATTTCGTACTTTTTTAGTACTTTTTCACCCAAGCTTGTCCAAAAAGTATCAAATATGCACCAAATAAGGCCAATTTTCGCACCAAACTTGCTTATAACTTGACCGCTTGACCTACGCAATCGAACCGTTCTACTGAGTATGCTATTGGCACCCTGTATGGTCACCAAGATAATTGCCCCTTTTCTTCGTCCTCGACAATTTTTTAAAGCCATACAGGCGATTTCGTGCATGTCTGTGGCGGGAGTGTGCATGCGAGTTTACTCGGGCCCGCTTTTCGTTATTATATTCAAAATTATGCATTGTAGATCTAGACATGCTATTTTGGCCAGTCCGGCTGAAAATGCCGAAAAAAGAAATCACCTCGGTTCAAAGTGGATTTTTTACGCCTTGTCCTGCTGCTCCTAAACTGATACTTTCAAGTCTACTTTGATGAGAAACCACGCAGGGAATACCAAACTGACAAATCCATTTTTTTCCTAAGTACACTTAATGTAGTGCAGTAACCATCTTTACATCAAGAATTATTAATTTTTCTGATCTATTTTATCTCTGACTTAATCTTTGTGAATTTTAAGCTGAAATTTTAAAAAGAAACAGAAACAAAATAAAATTTCTAGAGCAATCAAAACCACGTGGTAAGAAAAATCAAACAGGACAAACAGGTTGTCTTAACAGGACAAGAGCTAGCAAAATGCTATAAATTGTTGGACCAGACAAAATTCCTCCACTGAGACGATAGCAATCACACAGACGTCAAACTTTGAAATAGTTAAGCCTTTTAATACATGAAAAAAGCTGCTTAGTTGCTGAGGGAAGGGATTTACTTATGATACGACGAATTACGTATATTTGAGTCATCCAAATCGAATAAGTTAAACTCATTAAAAAATCTTGCACGGAAGGTCTAAAATGCACTCAACTCCATCCTCAATTATTTTTCAAATCGATTCTCCATAATCTTGACCTGTGTTTCTTAAGTTATTCCTAAAATCGTGTCTGATATGTAAATTAAGTTAAAGCACCTCCTAATGAACAAGTTTACCCGAAAACCAGTCCTATCGCAATATCCCGATTAAGGCCATTGAACTGTTCGAAAAAATACCGAAGGTAGACTTAAGGAAGCGACGAAGTTGCGGTGATCCTTGCCCTTGAGCGATATCAAGGTAAACTTGTGCTAAGCGGCAGCATAAATTCTTTTCGGTTAATTCAGCAAATTGCGAAGTAGGAAAATTTTGATAAATGAGTCTTCGTCACAGGCTTTCCCCGGTGTAGCCGAGGAAAGTTCAATAACTTTTGGTAATGGAACCGAACGACAGGGCCATTAATTATTCTTTCAATCAAAGGGAGTGCTACACCATGGCCTTGCAGTGTTCACTGTGTATATTTTTAGGCACGACTGCTCCTGCCGAAGGAGGAAATTTTCCATAGAATTAATCTTCGCCGGCGCCTCCTAAAATTTCACAATCCTTATGCTAACGGAGTGTGGGTGTAATAATTCCACAATTAGAGTGGAGCTTAAGCTTCATTATCAACAATTAATATTCCGTTGCGTAGATGCTGGTGAGTGATAAAAATACCATCGAATTCTGGTAGCTGATAACAATGATTCTGCTCTCACTATCGTCTTCAGTCTTCTTTTTGTGTCCTGCTCATGTATAGTTCGGGACGTCTTCCTGTAACGAAGCCAATTTCTTAAGGAGGAGGATTTGATATGGAGTAGGGAGTGTGCCGGTGGTATTGGGCGGATTGCGTTATAATTAATTAGCGCTAATTTGCTTTTACGAGCATTAATCAATTCGTGTGATCTGACGTGTATCGTATCATGAATTTATTTGAAATTTCGGGGGAGTTTTAAGGCTTTTCGGTGATTAATTTCATACTTCAAACAGAAAACGAAATTTATTGTTTCCTCCGCTTAAGAGCGCACATCGTCTTTTTTATAGTTAATTTCGATCGTATTTTTTTCCAAAGCATCTCTTTGTACTATGCCAGCTCGGAATTGATAATTTTTGAGCTATAAATTATTTTGTGATAACAACTTAAAAATAGATCTTATTCCACTGGCATTGTTTGTTGCCTAAGATTTATAGTTTTTCTTAGTATATTTATGACGGAAATTGTGATTATTAATTGGCGTTTTTTTGCTGCCGCTGGAGTCAATAAAGGATAATATGAATTATTGCAGAAATATTTTTCTGTTGCAAATATTGACTTAACGACCATGGCTTAAGATTTTATATACCAACGGACTAAATTGAAATGAGCTAAATATGCGGCAAGGCTTGATAGAAACAAATTCGTATGGAAGCCGAAGCTGTTTATTGATGGCTTAAATTTATTCTTAAAGAAAACTTAAAAATTTATATTTAAGATTTGTCTAATCAAATATTACTCCATCCATTATCTCAATGAATGATTTACACAATCTGCTATGGTTTTTATATTCATTGGGTGGTGCTACACGGAGACTCGAGAAGTCGGCCGAAATCAGATTTGAGTCTCGTTATTTAACGCTACACGAGGCTGCCTTCGGCTTGGAATAATCCTTTATCCTACATGAAAGCTTTGATTGTGTGTGTTTACCGCGGTCATTGTTTACATCTGAGAAGGGAGAGGAGAAAGAAATGTGCGTATGAGTTAGGCCTGAACCAGATATGACGTGCCGGGCCGTAACCGTACGTACCGTAACGTACGAACATGAGTGTTTATATGGCACCGACCTAAATTGACTTAATGAACTTGCCGAATGTTCGTTAAATTCTCGAATGGTACGTACGGGTGCCGTAAGAATGGCACAAAACCTTAGCATCCGTTAGCTATTGAGAAAATTTGTTCACTTTTTTACAATTTTTTAATAAATTTGGAGCAGTTAATGACATAAAACAGATAAAGGAGATGTTGAAGCTAGAAGGCTAGAAGGGAAGAAAATGTTTAACCAAGAAACTATGACATAGTTATGGACTATAAAAATTCAAAGTTTTTTTATTCATTCTTGTGTGAATAAAAAATTGTGTTGAGTCCAAGTTCTTTATTTTTAAAAATGTAACACGGTAATATCCGTGGCTGTTCCTCATTTTGCTGATTTCGCCATTCTTTTTCTTTTTTTTTTGCCGAGCACTTCTAAGTTTTTTATACTCTGTCCACAACTTAAATAAATCATCAAATCACTTAAATCTTTATTTATTCTCTGCATTTTCACTTTTCACTGCGGTGTCACTGGTCACTTTACACTTTCATTTAGGGCTATCTGTCAAAGTGCCGTAACTGAGCTCAAATTCGTTCAGTTTTCTTACGGTCCGGCACGTCATATCTGGTTCAGGCTTTAGTCTTCACTCCTTCTGCGTCCTTCTTTCTCTCCTCTCCTTCATTTCTTTCCTATAAAACCGGGTTTTTCGTACGTCTTGAGTCTCCGTGTAGCACCGCACATTAAGAGCAACGTTAGTTTAATTTGTGTGAGCGAATTGTTGGGAGCAATGAGTATTATGTTATGATCTCCCGAATGTTAATTGTTCAAATTTAATTTAAATAAAATAGAAATAGTAGAGGGAAATTAAACAAAAAAAAGCGAAGTTATGATGTAGTTGGGAAGCTGGATTTTTTTGTTTTTTTTTCTTTACATATGGTAAGATAAAGCGAAAAAAAAAATTTCTGCAAAATCGGTCCTGTGCTGCACTATCATATGATAATTTCCCTCTACTAAAAGGGAAATGCAATTTGATAAAGTGATATACAAGTTGACAACTTAATTTCTAGAACATTCGTAATAAGTAATTTTTTATTGATCTCAAAGGGTGATATAGTGGACCAATCTAGATTTAGATAAAATTCACTACCAACTTTTGTAAAAATACATAACCCAGAATAATTTACATTTTTATTATAGTATCAAATTAGAGAACAGTCTGTCTATTCTATAGGAAATAAGCTCAACGTTTCAACGTTTCGTTTCAAGTTTCTTTACAACAATCGGTGGTGGAGGCCATATCACTTTATACTTGGAAGTATATTAGTCAACATTTTAGGTGGAAAAATTAAGCTTAGAAATCACGTCTAATTAGTTGAAGGGTAGAAGAGATCAGATGCTATGGAGGAGGGTAATTGTCCGTAAACAAACTCTGAAAGGGAAAATTATAATGCGCTTGTGTTTTATCCATACACTCAGTCTTTATGTGTATACAGTTGTCATTTCTGCCCGCTAATTCCGTTCTTTTATAGTGCGGACTATACCATGAGCCGTTTTGTGGATGCTGTTGTCCTTCATCCTTATTACGTGGTCGGCAGTCTTAGTCTGTTAATTGTTATAATTAATATGGTAATAGCGATAAAATGACGCCCCCAAAAGGCGTTATCATTTTGGCCTTTTTCAAACAATCCCAAACTGGCTTCAATTAAGAAATCCCAGGCTTTAGCTTGCTTGTTTGGCGATTTGGAATATGTGGTCACCCAATCGCTTGTCTAAAGCCGTACCATTTTTTGGAAAAAATAGAAGTAATTGATATAGCGTGGTAGTTGGAGGGCAGACCGGAGAAGATGATCTCTCGGGAACGTGTCTGGTGAAAGACCGAATTTGCCTTGTGAAGCGGTTTCTTTTATAGCTGGAAAGCGAAGTGAAGCTTTCAAACAGAGAATCACCTCTCTTTGCTCTGGTGGTTGAATATTTTTTTTTCTAAAGGGAGAGGGTTCGTTACACGGCTATTTTAAAAGAGCCAGACATCTATTAGTCTAAGAGCTAGTGGCCTCGACAACGTACCCATTTGAATAAAGCTGGAAATTTGCAAAATGTTAGTTTAGGTCCTCCCAAGGAAGAAATGACCGGTATGGCTAAAGGGTGGCGGTGGGATGAGCGCCCTAAATTTTTTTAAAATGGCGTAAAGATGAAAATTTTTGCTCATTTGAATAAAGCTCAAATTTTCAGGAATGACAGTTCGTACTATCCTAATAACGAAAATAAAACAGCGTGAAGATCAATCAAGGTGATTGATTTATACCAAATCAAGCCAAATTTTATTAAAAGGGATAGTCCTAAAGGGTTAGAACCACCCCAAAACCGACTGAAATTAAAAAAAGGTAAAAAATTGGTTTTCCAACTTTATGTTTCAATTTCGATTGAATGCTTATTGTCAGGCAAAAAAAAATTATTTTGAACCGTTAAGGGGCTAAAACTACCCCTGCAATTTTAAAAATCAACTTTGAATAAAAAAAATATGCAAAAAGTTTGTAAAAATTGTTTTCTGGTTTTTGCTTGAAATTTTGTTGAATAGATATTATCAGCCAAAAATAAATTATTATCAACCCTTGAGGGAGTAAAACCACCCCTAGATTAAAGTTGAATTTGGAAAAAAATTGAAATTTTATTTTGCATCTAAAGGAGAATGCAAATTTTGGTACCCACCTCCAATAGCTAAGTGCAATACGTCGTTGCATAGCTCTTTTTGAGCTGAATATATGTAAGTTACTATATACAAAAGGGCAAATTTTATGAAATATAAAAAAACTATTTGGCTCTTGTATAACAGACGTGTATAGTACTGATTGTATAACTCAGAACGGACAAAGATTTGGAACTAGGCGCCACTTATATTCAGCTTAAAAAGAGCTATCCAACGACGTATTGTACTTAGCTATTGGAGGTGGGCACCAAAATTTGCATTCTCCTTTAGATGCGAAATAAAATTTCAATCGATTTGGTATAAATCAATCACATTCGCAAATAAATATTGAAAAAAGTGAATTTCATTGGATTATTTTTGATTATTATTGAAATTATGTATCGCGAAAAAACCCCAGAGGGATGTTTTTGCCTATATTTTAGGGCGGCGGGACCCCTATTTTTGTAATCAGCCACCCAAAAAACATATAGGGAAAGAGCTTCCAAAAATTCGCGGGGAGCAGATATGCTGGTAAATCGGCCTTGGCATTGCCATCAATTTTCAATAAAGTAAGGAGTTGTGGATGAGATGAAATTTTTCTTGATGGACGTTACCATGGACCAGGCATTTTTACTGCCAGCGGTGGCATTAAGGATCTTCCTTTTCAACCGGTCGTCAAACCACGATTTAACTTTCCACTATATTAATGACAAATTGATTCATTCGGAGAACGTCTGTACGCTTTATAGGCGGCTTCTTTATCTTAAATTGCGTTCATACAACTCCTTTTAAACCATCTATTCATCTGTATAAATTAATTCCTGCCTGTATGGTTTTGTTGACACTAAGAGCAAAGTTAATTTCGGAGCTATAGAAATACAAATCAGTCAGTGGCTTGAAAGAAGCGAATAAGCCTCAGGCAGTTGGCTTCCAATAGTGTCTGACACTGCTGTCTTGGTTGGCGCAGAAGAAGGGAAGCGCTGGCTAAGCAATGGGGCAATTTGCAATTAGGTGAGTCAACGTGGACGTAGTACCGTGTTGGACGAGATGGAAAAAAATACTATCCCTAATATCTGCAATAATATTAGCGGCTTTGCCAGAAATACTGGTGTCATTTGAAGACCTATAGAGTTTAATCCGTGATCCGGTCCTGGCCTCTTGCAGCTGGCCTCTCCACCGGTCCCAATTACGAGCCAATGCCATTCATTTTGGCACTTCTAAGCTCTTTACTATAACCACCGAATCACGGATCATTTTCTCCAACGCCAGATTGAAAAGGAGGCAGGCCAGACCGTCTCGTTGTCGGAGTCCATTATAGATGTTTTTTGGTCTAGACAGGCCCGGATATCTTTACTTGGTATGTCACATTGACCATGGCCGTCCTATATAATCGTGTTAGCTTATTGGGATGCTTGTATGTTTCCCGGTTCACCGATACTAAGCAATGAAGAGGCAAATACTCTGCCCTGTATTCTTTAGTCCGGAATGAGATATTGGTGCACCAACCAGTTTAGTGAAGAGATCCCTTGATCGAAGTCTAATAAAACATACTGATTAAGGGAGGTCCAGGCCTGATTCGATTAAGTCAAAGCGGTTTCCAACTGAATCGTCTACACCTGAGAATTGTTGGAACTCAATACGAAGAATGTTAGGACACTGGCTGACTTGGATGTCAGGACACTAGTTAGTTTGATTATCTGACATAACGCCGTAAATTTCCTGCTATGAAATATCGGAAAGGCGGACAACCCGAAAAGTGACGCCATTTACTTTCTCTGTCAACTGCTGAGGCCCTCCAAGCGATACAGCCCACATATCTTAGGTATAGGAATTTTAGTACCCTAGTTCATAGCGGCAACGTACTTTTGGATCTGGTATCTTATTCACAAAATACCATACGATAATAATAAATCACCCAGAACACTTTAATCACTTTGTTATTTCATAACAACTTTAATTTATTTATTTTTATCTGGTTTTTTCTTATCCTTTGCAGATCCCAATGTAAAAACCAAGCTGAGAAAATAAAATTTCTTTTTTTTCTGTGGAAATCCCTTTCTCAACCTTTTTTATGCACTCATCCAAGGCCTTTAGTTGATTAAAAGCTCCAATTTCATATGAATAAAAACCCCGATAACCGCATTTTAGTTCACTTTAGTCCTGATGGGTTAACCAAAAGCCGAGAAACGGAAATGTTTCTACCCTATTTTTATGCATTGGCAACTGCAAATTCTCAGTAAATAGAGAAGGAAATTAACAAAATCCACTGGCGACTGCCCTGCCCCATTGCACTGCATTGATTGCAGGCCTCCGGTAGGAGATATTCTGAAGCTGCTGGCTGCACTAGCTGCAATTGGAGATGATTTCAACTGGGTGATCAAATCTCTTTTCATCGAGGAAATTTCCACAGCTTAAGTGGAATTGTGGTAACTTTTGTCTTGATAAAGGTAAACTATGCACGGGTTGAGTGCTCCATTAACCCACTTTAGCTCCTCTGAAGATTGAGATGCATTTCGAAACAAAAGTCCCAAACTCAATAAAAATCTAATTACATTCAAGTGTTACACATTTGAAATGGAAATGAAAATGATTTTTTTTTTGTATCAAAGGGATATTTTTGATGCAGCGACAACGCCACGAGCGGAGGATGAAAGGAATCCCTTTGAGTGACAGATTAATCCATTGGAGATGTTACTGACATCATTATAAATAGGAATGACTCGAATTCGAATTTGAGGATTGATTATGTGGTTTACTACAGTAAATTCAGACGTTTTAATTTATTCGCAAGAAACGCTTTTGCCAAGAACAACCTACAGAAATATAAAGTTCTGTAATCGATTATTTATCCAGATTCGTTCTGTGTTTTTCAAAAATTCTGTAGCGCAGCACAGTTATTAAAATGAAGTTTTCTCAAATAAGGAACTGATTCACAAACGTTTGAACCCACTATTGCCTTAGTAAAAGACCAACAAAATATTGGAATTATAAAAATTCGAATATTATTTTCTGGCCGGTCAATTTGGTGTTGGAATTACCACCCGGTGACACCAGCAAATATGACATGGGACTCAATTTCGACTCCATTCATTCATTGCAAATTCAAGGGTTTGGTAGGTGTTTAGAAATAAAAATACTCTAGTGTTTTTTTTCTAAGCGGTAAAGTGTTTGAAGTAAGTGTTTTTTATCAGAAAAAGTGATTAATGCACAAAATCTAATCACTAAAGTGTTTTATTCTTCAACAGTTATTCTTCAACAGTGTTTAGCATAAATTGAACACTTAAGGTGTTTACTAAATAATTTTAACCCAAGTACAAAACTATAGAAGTGTTTAAAAGTAAAACACTTATTCATCCTTTAAACATTTGTGATAGTAAACACGTAGTTATGATAAACAGTTATGGAGAAATAAACCCTTTAAACGTTTTATGATACTAATTCATCCTTTTACCAAAAGAAGCAACGTATGAAACTATGGCGTGACTCATATTTTAGGAAATTATGTTAGTGGCCGCAAAGGGTGCCATTTAGCATACTGAATAGAGCGGTTCTCGTTATATCACTGAAATCAAGCAGCATTGGACTAGAGTTTGGATTGGAGTTTATTTTATTACTCTTCACTCTCTTTCAGATTAGAGAAGCACACTATTGCTTCACACTCTAACTTGAATCGTTGACAGAACGAATGGGTCTACCTCTGGCGGGCGATAGCCTTTCATGTAAATAAATCTAACAAACTGGTTTGAGAGTTTCCTTTCGGTCTGCTTAACCCTGGAAGTATTGAAGAAGTCCTTCTGACCTACATATCATCTCCGAGACTTTCTTAAAAATTATTTCTCAGTGCCCTTTCATTTTGATAAAGGGTTTTTCAATAAGGGCATAACAATTTTGTATTTAAAAAAAACACAGAATAATTGGGATATTAGGGCACCATGTCAACTCAATCCAAATAATGCCATAAATAGTCTTCCAACACGATAGCAGACTCCTTTAACCGTAATATTGCAATCATTTTCATCGAGGAAAAAATATGGTCCTATCACATATCCCGCCATGGAATCCACACTACATGGTAACTTTTTGCGGATGTAATGGAGTCTCTTGAAGCACGTGTGAGTTTCTTGCTGTCCAACAACGCATATTTGCTTCTTGACAAAGCCATTAAGCCAAAAATGAGCTTCATCGCTGAAGATGATTTTTCGATTATATTCAGGATTTTCTTCAAACTTTGACAGAGCCCAATCTGAGAACTTTCGGCGTTTCAAATTATCAAGAGCCTTCAGCGCTTGAGTTAATTTGACCAAGTGACCAAGATCTTTACGTAAAATTTGCAATAATTCGCCGTGGAATCGACTGATTTGGCTCATTGCGAACTAAAGCACTTACGCCTGCAATATTTTTGGTACTTCGACGGGTGCGTTGTCTGAGTGGCATAGGAACATCCAATAGTGAATATTTTGATTCGAATTTATCCAATATAGTACACACTGCATAATTGGAGTAAGCGCTCTTAGGGCCGTAAACATTATCGAAGGATACTTTTAACCGATAGTCAAAAATGACCTTTACCCACAATCGGTGGTATGTTTTTATTGCTTAAACACCAAATCATGTAAGACATGAGCATTTTTAGGCTTGGCAATTCGTTTCTAATATTTTCGAAAATCATGGCATTTTGTATCGCAACTTTTGCCCTCGTTTTCAAATATGGATATCTCCCTTTCTTCGCCCTTCTATTCGAACGTAAAGCTCATTCTCAGTGAAAGCTCAATCAAATATTGTTAAAGCTTGTTGGTATGGAAAATAAAAGTTTTCAAATCGACATACGAAACCATCTCCTCTAATCAAAAGCCATGGCATTGTTTTAATTTAAAAAAAAGCTCTCGAATTACTTTTTCGAAATATCTCAGGTTTCGAGATTTTACACATGGCGAATGCGGTGTAAGGTTATCAAGTTACCCCCTATCTTGGATTTTATACGGAGTGACCTAGGTTGATATTGATATTAAAACTTACAATTTAGGGTTACCTTCGTTGATGTATACGGCCCTTAAAGTTGCGACCACTACAATTGAATTGGAATTTTTAATCATTTTCAAACGTTGGTCGTTCGTGAACTTCACGGTAATAAAGATGTTAACCCTGACTGAGGTTTTAACATTAACAGATCATGAAAAACGTTCAAGGGTGCGCGTTCGTATTTATAATGCAAAATTGTTATATCCTTATTGAAGAACTTGATATAAGTCAATCATACACCAGATTCCCCAGTTAGTAACTGCCTTGCTTTGATGCTTTGCGAATATCTGAGGAAACACTAAATATAATAAATAAATACAAAAAAAATGAAAAATTCATACATATTCATACTTTATTTTAATTTTATATTTAGTACTCACATAAGAGGCCACCAATTCTCAAATGCGCGTTCCCCTATCGTAATTATCGAATATATCTCAGGTCAACTCGCAGATGGGACCACCGTGTACTTTGCTAAAGCACCTCCTTCAATTTTTAGCATTTCCGCGTCGCAATTCTAGTCTTTTTATATTCAACTGTCATCTTCTTGTTGCCACTTTCTAGTTTGTTCTTGCTTAAGTTCTTTAGCCTCTTTTCCATGGAATCCCACCGCTGCCACCAATTATTCTGTAGTGATTTTCTTATTACTCACTAGGTACATAGGGTACTCTGGGCGTGCTTGCACGAGTAAGGTGTAGATTGCCAGTCTTTATGTTCATTATATTGGTTTTCATTAATATCCCGTGGACCCAGTTTGATTCCACCCGCTCAAGCTAGTTGACAAGGCTCTAATAGCAGTAGTTTGACAGGACCAATATTTTGATGGACTTGTGGTGGATTGGTCCTCTTGCAGTTACATACTTTCTTCATAGCCAGGTTGGTTGAGGAGCCAAATAGTACCGCCGACCTTTGTGGAGTCTATTGGAGTGGAGATATTAATTGGCTTCAACAGTTTGAAATTTTAAAGTGAAAACTTCTATAGGCACGTTGGGCACTTTTTGGCCTGGGGAAAAAAACTAAAAACTCACGTCACGCGCACTTTTTTGCGTACCAGCACGCTCACTTTTTTTGCGATTTTGGGGGTTTTAGTTTGTTTTATGTATTATTATATATTATTATGTATTCTTATTTATGATTATGTGTTATGGTTTAATATGTATTTTATATTATTATATTTATGCATTATTAATGGTTTTATTTAGCTTGACCTCGTATATTTCTTTGGTTCAAATCTTGCGACAGCTTTTTCAACTACTTCTACCAAACCGATTCTTATGAAACTTTGTACACACATTGAGTTCCCGTAACAATGCAATCTGGCAATTTTGTAAAAAAAATCAAGATGGATGTTCCTAGATGGCGGTGTTCCGATTCCATTGAAAATCGGTATCGGGGGGTTTTTAAGGCCACAAATGACGATTCTGTGGTCAACATTTGAAAATTAAAAATTAAGGCGCCAATATGGCGGACGAATTTTGCAATTGTGTTCTGATTCCATTGAAAATCCGTATAGGGGGGTTTTAGGGCCACAAATGACGATTCTGTGATCAAAATTTGAAAATACAAAATGGCGGATGAATTTTGCAACGATGTTCCGAATCTATTGAAAATCGGTATCGGGAGGTGTTTAGGGCCACAAATGACGATTCTGTAATCAAAATTTGAAAATTCAAAATGGCGGCACCAATATGGCGGATGAATTTTGCAAATGTGTTCTGAATCCATTGAAAATCGGTATAGGGGAGTTTTTAAGGTCACAAATGACGAATCTGTTGTAAAAATTTAAAAATTCAAAATGGCGGCACCAATATGGCGGTACGATTTTGGCAATTACCATTCGATTTCACTGTAAATCGCTATTTGGGGGGTTTAAGGTCAGAAATAATGAATTTGTTGTCAAAATTGTCTGACTGTATAATTAAATAAGAACGACTTGTCTAGAAATGTGTTTGAAAGTCCGCAAAAAAATATTTCAAATGCGCCCCTATGTACTACGTACTATGTATTATGTAATATGTACTGTGTACTATGTACTATGCACTATGTACTATGTATTATATACAATGTACTATGTAATGTGTATTATCAATTATGTTTTTGTTTTTCTTATTTTATTGCGACATCAAGTAACAATAAAATAAACTTAAATGGAATATTCATAGACAAAATTTATTGATCCTTATCCTCGTGTAGAGCTAAGATTAATTTGGAAATATAGACATAGAAGTTTTCACTTCCAACGTGTGGTCCTATGCACATCAATTTATTTACTTGACTTAACACGGTGGATCAACCTACTTAATCGTGTGGGTTTATGAGGCTGCATAACTCTCTCATCTCTTTGCACAGCTCAACTTTGGCTTCTTCCTTGTGGGATTCACGCCTCTTAAAGTATTTTTTTCCAGTCGCCAATCAATCTACCTATTTCTTGGTTGTCCAATTCAATGCTTGCCTTACATTGATCAAACTGGTCTGCTTGTCTCCTTCATTGCCTCCATTGTTGTTTGTTTCTGTAATTCTTTTATTAATCGATTTCCACATCAGGTTCAGATCAGTTTCCATTTCACTGTTATTTTCTCTAACTTTCCTCTTAGTATTCTTTCATATTGTGTTTCTTCATTTCTTAATTTTTCCATGTTCCACTTTGTTTGATTGTTGTCGTTTCTTCTATGTGTTGTAGCTACTTTTTTCGTCGTCATCTTCCCAACAACTAGGTAGTGATCAGTGTCCGCATTCGCTCCTTGTTAGCTCCTTACATCCAATATAATGCTTCGTATTAACTAGAACATGGTCAATTTGGTTATGGTATCTGCCATCGGGCGGCGTCCATGTCATCTTACGAATATTCTTATGACTGAAACAGGTGCTAGTTTTTGTTAAAGTTTTTGCGATGACAAATTCAGACATTCTATTCCCGTTATCGTTTTATTATTCGTGCAGCAAGGTGGGGGTAATAATAGGGTTCCTTACCGACTTTTGCGTTAAAGTTGCCTCATATGACATTCGTATCGTAGGAAGGGGCTTCATCATTAGTCAGTCTGAGTGTTTCATAAAAGCCATTTTTTTCTTGTTCTGGGTTTTCTTCTATAACCGTTATGAACGTTATATTATGAAATCTGGATTTAATGCTTAAGGTTGTGATCCGATCGCTAATCCTTCTGGAGTCATTATTGCCGCTGCAGAGTATGGTAGCGTTTATTCGGTCTAGGACTCCTTTACCATTCCATCTTAGTTCTTGTATGCAACGAAGAGTATTCTATAGGGTCTAAGCTCATCTATCACCTGTTGCCCCAGGCCCACATTCTATTTCCGGGCTTGAAAGGATATCATGGCGGAATTGTTGTAATCTGACTGTGCTATAATATTTGGTCTTAAGTCGAGCACGAGATGCTCCAGTTTTTCCACCTTGTCTCCAAAAGGGGTGGGTTTTTCTTTGTAGGTTATTTGTTTACTAATGATGGCTTGTTATTTGCAAGATATAAATTTTAATTTCCCTTTGAGCCCTTTAAAACTGAATGTTGTCACAACGTTTGCCCATATTCTAAAATAAACCCAAAATTTAACCTGAATTTATTTAACTAGACTTGTTCATTTTATTATTTTTGTATATTAACCTGCCTAATCTTTTATTTTTCCCAGTGTGGGGGGGGCGGATTGAAGAGCTCCTTATATTCCTGAAAAGAACGAATTTTCCGTGGAAGGCAATAATACAAATCATTTCCCTTGAAGCAAAGACTACCTCAAGAGGCAACACTCGAGTTTTTTTATTTTGGCCACAATGAGGCTTGTCTGTGTGTACGATATGGGGTGGGGAGGGGGGTTTGTTCCCATAAAACGATTTATTTTATTTCGTCACCATTAGGCAGGCATCCCTTTAAGGGCAGCAACACCATGTAGGTAGGTAGAATCACCTCAAGGACATGCGCTTCTAAGGAAGGAAATTCTCCATGTTAACTAGTGCCACCACGGGGAAGTTTGAAACTTTTGAAGCTTATGTGGTGAATTCCGTTTATTTGTCGCTTAAAGCTTCGCGGAGATAAAAAGGGGTAATTTAAGGGGGTTTTGTGAAGCTGAGGAATTTTCGAGGGCACATGCGTTTTAAAGGATATGATACTAACTGATAGCAGCGCTTATTTTCTAGCAGTGGAAATTTGTTGGATCTCTAGACTGGGGTAGTTTCAGTGAGCAGAGATACATGGGGATACTATGGAACTTGGTGATTTTAAAAAAAGAGTCCGCTATCAGTGCGGCACTAGAGCATGCCTGAAACATGTTTTTTTTCTTCTTGTGTATAGTACAGATGCTACTTAGGGCAGAATTTTGTGGAAGAGTGGCGAAGCTCTTGAAATGAATATTTCAGTCTTAAATCGCGTCGCGACCGGTAAGGATGTATTTATCCTGGATATTCTACTAACAAGACATTTTAACGTGAACTTAAAAAGGATTTTTTTCCTTTTATTTGTACTACTAACTTACTGTGCGGTAATCAAATTTCTATATTGAGAATAGTCCCCGGCTGGATGGTTGGACTTGTAGTTAATTATATTATTTTTTTGTTCCGGTGAACCTATAATAATTTTTGTTTAAAACAAAAAAAAAACAAAATTCTCTTAATAATACACACAACAACTGGGTGAGAAAACGTTTGATGATGATAAAATATTTATGAGAATAAAAAAAGGAAATATGAAATTACGTTGTAGTGAGAATTTCATTTATAATTGCCGGGTTCTAATGTAACAAAAAAATATCCGATTTGTCAGAGTTACAAAAAAGTAAAAAGTTGATACTTAAGTGTGATTTTAATAATTTATAATATAGAGAGAATCAACTGTTCGTCATGTTGGATATAATTCGTTTTTCGGTTCTATATTTTATGACAGAAGAAACGGTCTATGGTATTCGGTTTCGGTATGGATAATAATTGGTTTTCCAATTTTAAATAAGTGTGAAATAATTATTGATAATATATTATAACAAGTATCATAAATAGTAAAACAAAATTATATTAAGTGTGTAATACAACTAAAAAATTAAATAATATTTTTTTTATAAAAAAATCTCGGATAAATTATTCGGACAATTAATGAGCGGGAAATATAATTTTCGATACTTTCAATATAATAAATTAATCGAATGATAGAATTATGAATAAGGGCATATCATATATAAAAAAAATGAGTGAAAAAGAGAAGCTTTTTTGTTAAATTAAATTTAAAATATAGTTAATGAGTGTAACATTGAAAATTGTTACCAAAAAAAAATAAAAAAGAAATTAATATAAATATAGTAAAAAATTTTGTCGATTCTTATATACCTTATACGAACAAGTTAAGTGATGAATGATTATATTTAATTGTGCAATTTTTAAAAAAAAGGTACTTTAAAAAAAATAATTAATAACAACAAAAAAGAAACAAAAAAAATAAAAAATAAAATCCAAGTCAATTTATTTATAAATAAATGTTTTTTAACATATATCTCTATTTAAATAAAAACAAAAATTTTAAGAAAGAAGAATTTTTAAAATGAAAATGTTTATTATTATAAAATGATTTTTTAAAACACTATTATATTAATTGTTATCCCTTTATTATTAATAAAAAAAATAAATTAAAAATTAAACAAAACAAGAATATAATTTTTAATTTTAATAAATGTGATATTAAATTTTAAGTAAATGATTTATAAGTAAAGTAAAAGAGAGAGTAAATTTAAATAAAACATACTAAGTTATTTATTAATGTAATATATAAAAATAAAAACAAAATAAATAGTAAAATAAACTTCGCGCGTTTTAAAAAATACCTAAGGATATCTCGTGTGAATCCTTTTAATTAGTAAAACGTGGACTAAATACATATTTCGCTTGGGAAGAAACACGATTTTTATTTAGATTCAAAAATACTGTCCAAAAATTTTTGAGTGCTTTGCATATACAATAAAAAGTTATACTATTTCCAGTGAATTAAAAAGTAGAACAGAATAAAATAAACGGAAAATTACATTTCAAACGACAATAAAATTTTTATAAATAAAATTGTGAAAAATAAAAGAAAAAATAAATAAATAAAAGCGACTCAAAAGGGGAAGTAATAATATTTACATCTATATCCTGTCTTCTTCGCTTTTTCTTTCATATCAATATCACTGTGACAATTCCATAACGCATATCCTTTTTATTCACACTCTTTTAACCCTTTGATATACATATTTAACAAAAAAATAGAGGGATTTTTTTATTTAAAGCCTTTGAAGTGCGTGCTTTTTTCTTGGTTAAATTTCCTTGTCATCTTTCCGATATAAGTATATGCTTACTACTGGATAAACCTAAGTTACTTATAACACACAACGATATCTTTCCCTTTACATATATATAAATGGTATACGAATATTTTTTTTAATACTTAAGAATCATACCCAAAAAAAAATCGAGAATATTGCAAAAACCATTTTTCCGCCAAAAAAAAGGAGATGAAAAAATAAAATAAACAACAACAACAAAAATCCAAAAACAAGCAAACCGTGGATAAAATGAGAAAATCAAACACCTGCCATCGATCAAACAACATAAAATAAAAAAAACCAAAATTTTTTATTAAGGATATCAAAAAAAAATTCGCGAATAACATTATCAAGTCCTTTCACCTTCGGCTCATTTCGTTTTGTTTAACAATTAACCTTGACGCGGATTTTTTTTGTTTCTTTAGTATTATTGTTGTTGTCGTCGTCGTTGTTATTATCCTTTAAATCCTTGCGTGTGTGTGTGTAAACGTGTGCATTACTATCAGTATTGGGCGCAAAAAATAGACAAGAAATAAAATAAAAGTGCGACTTTAAGTGTGAAATGTGATTAGGATATATAAAAATAGAAAAAATAAAATAAGCGAGAAAATAAAAGTAAGAATAAAAAATACAAAAAAAAAATAAATAAATTCTGTTTCTTGTTGTTATTGTTGTTATCATTATCATTATTATTATTATTGCGGTGGAAGGATGCCGCTAGTGTGCTGTTGAGAGTGGCTGTGTGTATATTTTTGTTACCTTTAAATAAAGAGTATCATTGAAAGAAAAAATAAAATAAAAATAAAATAAAAAAAAATAGAGAAAAAAAAAGAATAAGTGTTTTATGTGATTCTATCATGGCTATGGTTATATCGGGACGTGCTAAAGCTGTTATAACGGCTCTTGTGTGTTTTTTCCTCTTGGGTGCTGTTCTAGTTACCGGCTCAACAAAAGGATGGTTTATACCCCAACGATATCATGGAGAACGTGTTGCTGCTAGGATACAGGTATATATCTGATCTTATACACATACATACATGTATTTAAAAAAAAAATATTTTACGTGAGTTTTTAAGATAAAAACGATTTTTTTTATTTTTTCAAAGTATAACATACGACCTTACCTACTGTTCTTTCTATATATAAATATAATGTATAAAAATAGTGCACAGTCTTTCAAGATTCTACCCACATTCAATGTTCATTTACAAGATTTAGTACAAGCATATTTCTAAAACCAGCCCCCCTCCCCCCAAAATACCCCATACTATATCGTGCCTCTCTAATATCTCTCCTCCATCATAGACAGACAAGATGAAGGGTAAAAGAACTTTAACTAAGTTGTGTAGACTCATCCTACAAGTACTTGTGTGCTAAGGCGGGGATTATTAAGACGTACAAGATGAAAGCATCAAAAGCAAGGTGTTACGAGGGCTCAAAGTGTTATTTATAAATATACTTGTACATATAGTATAGTATATATGTACATATAACGTGTGTTCTGGGTCTTATATCGACATGGCTTCATAGAAACATCAATCTTTTAAGCAATTCTCTGTGTTAAATTTTAATCTCGTTTTGACTGCGTGCATATATTTTTAAGATTTTCTGAATAACAAAATAAAAATTATTTTACAAAAGTGATTTAATATTCAATATTTTGAAGTCAATTTTGGATGTGGTTTATTAAACTTGTTATTATATACCCTTTAATAAGTGTTTAATTATTTGATTAATTGTTTATTTATTAATTATTTAATTACTTACTTAATTAAGATGATTAATTTGATACAGGTGTTGTTAATATTAGTCCACTTCAAAAGAGGGTATGGAAAGGATCAGAATGTAATTTCCTCATAATTATGTACCGCCTCATTAGCCAAGGGTTAAGTCATCCTCAAAGAGGTTGGGGTTCGATTCCTCACA
Organism: Thereva nobilitata; assembly: GCA_963855945.1. NCBI lineage: Eukaryota > Metazoa > Arthropoda > Insecta > Diptera > Therevidae > Thereva > Thereva nobilitata. Next base: position 38,624,971 of record OY979696.1, read on the forward strand.
GCGGTATCATATCTTCAACTTTTCGCTTTTCCCACTCAGATAATAGGCCTCTTGCTTGTCTTTTCTTTTTGAAACAATTCCTTATCCACTCTTCTGTCATCACCTGAAAGCATAAGCGATGAAATTATCTACTATTAGATCGCTGAAGTCAGTGTTCTATCACGGTAGTATCGGAAAGAAGCCGTCGAGGTAATATCATACGTTTACGTTGGCATTGCTTCATTGTTTTATGACTAAAGGTTGCTGTCGTCATTTGATTCGATGAAATAATCTTCGATAAAATAAAGTGCTTTTTTAAGTAAATGAATCATTTAACAAGTCTTAGCTAGTTTAGTGGAACTCCTATGTCTATGACGGCTTGTTCAATTCTTATATATGTGGTGGACGTCTGATCCCATTATTGTTGATAAAAAATTCTCCAAGTACCTCCTTCAGTTTTTTGCATTTCCGCGTCGCAATTCTCGTCTTTTTATATTCAATTATCGTCTCTTTGGTTGGTTATAGAAGCCTCCTTCTAGTTTGTTCTTGCTGAAGTTCTTTAGCCTGTCATCCATGAAATCCCACCGCTGCCACCAATTATTCTGTAGTGATTCTCTTATTACTTACCACAAAGGGTGCTCTGGGTGTGCTAGCACAAGTAAGGCGTAGATCGCCAGCTTTTATGTTCAATTTTTAAATGAAACGCCCTGTCTATTACTGCTTTAATTTATTTGCTATCACAACCGAAGTACTTTATATTAATATACAGCTCCATTTGTATATGGTGTGGCCCAGAAGGATGGATGGAAAACTGAAGTGTGAAAATTAGCCGAAAGGCTTGTGATACGGGAAAAGTACGGCTGTGGAGGCAGAAGGGCCTTTATCCTAGCTAAACAATCGTTGTGGTAATAACGGCATAATTGTACAAGGGATGCTGAATTCTTAGGGTGTCTTAATCAGTTAATTGAGAAGCAAATGTAATGAATTTACGAGGACAGTTTTGCATCTTTCCCAGCCATTATAAGGCGGATTTTGAAGCCCCTGGTAAAGGAGCTGTAATTACGGCTGGATCGAATGTAGGAATTTTAGATTACAAGTACTGGCTGAGAGATTGCAAAAGCTTCAATGATTGTTTGTCGATTTATAGTATGATCTGTTATTTGAAGACTAACTGCCCGATGATTCTATTACGGAACATTTCTTTGAATTAAATTAGAGGGTTCGGGTTCGATGTTTTGTTTGGTTGTTGTTTCATTAGCATGGTGAAACGAGCCTCTTCTCTCATTATGATTTCATTCCAAAAATCTTAATAACTATCATCCAATTCGACGCCACATAACCCAAGTTGCGGGTTTTGTCAGACGACCAAGGTTGTTGAATCACTTAAATTTAAAGAAATAGACTTAGTTAATTATTCAAACTTAACATCAGGACGAACATTAATTTTTCTGGAATAGACTTGTGTAATATGTGCTATGGCTCCATGTACCCTAATTATCGGATAGCAAGTCCTAGTTAATGTCGGACAACGCAGTCGCCATTTCCAGTTCTTTGAATTCCAAATTCGGCATGTGGCTCGACATTGCACTATAGATATCACATTCCAGTGAACAGAGGGCTTACTTCTAACCGTTAATCTTTCACATAAAAAATAATAAAAGTATGCCAACGCAACAATCCGACTAACTCAGTATTTCGTAGTATCTTTTAATTCATAAGGAGCACCTTACCAATATTTTTACATTTTAACTTGCCTTAGAAAAATACCGACGGTAGAGATCATTATGATAAGGCTTCAAAGTTCATTCTTGATTCGCAGACACGAGCAAACTTTTTCAACTTATAGAAACATATTGAGTTTTCACATATTTTAACAACTCTTAGCAGGATGCGATGTTAAGAGACGATTCATTCGCTAGACCGTCCACTGAAACAGATAATTAGCGGTTATTATTAAAATTATTTTGTATTTTCTATTTTACTTATAAAAAAGGCATCCTTTGTAAAAACTCCGCAATTTAAGTACAACACTTTGGTCAACCCCAAAACCAGGTTAAAGAAAAGTAGTAAATTCAGTGCTATTTCCACACTTTCACTACGCTTTTCCATCATATTCTACTTTTCTTTTCCTTCACTATCAAAATTCTTTTATGAAAATATTTCCATTACAAGTCTACCATCAACATTGCCTTCCCATCAACTAAGGAAAAACAACAATTTCACTATCGATTTTTATCACTGGGGAAAAGTCAGTTTTGAAATTTCCGTTTCACCTCAGCCCGTCGTTCACTTAAACAGCTTAAAATCCTCGTCCGGAACATGTTACAAAAAAAAATTCTCGTCAGTCCTGTCACCAGCTTCGATGCTCCTAAATTACTTATGTCGATGCCTCTGATGACACCCTATTAACCAGTTTTAGGAAATAGCCAATTGAATTTTAAGCCCTCAAAAATTGATTTAGATTTTTTCGAGCAAAAGAGATAACGTCCCCTATGTGTGTGTGCCATCATGTAACTTTAGGATTAGGCTTCAGGTTTCACATATACTACTAGAAGAATATGAATTTTGTCATTTTGGAAGAATCTTCCCTTAGTAGTTGGTATTGGTATATGTAACAGGATTTCATGTTTTCGGCTGTATTGTAAAGTAGGCTTTCTGTTTTGAATGGTCTAAAGACAACAACAAAAAATATTAATCAAAATATTTGTACTTGTATATTAACAGAAACAGACTGTTGTATTAATTCAATACAATACAGTGGCCCTACTTCTGGGTATTTATAACAAATAAGGAAATTAGGAATTGGAAGTTTAGGTGCCTGAGAATTGTAGTCATGATGTTATAATTATTTGGGCATATTGTAATAAGCTTAAACTATAGCCAAAAATTGTTAAAACATTCATGTGGTTAGAAATTTAAGTATAATCTATGCAATTAATAATTTCTCCGAAATAAGATGAAGCTGATTCTAAAGCAAGGGTGACACAGATTGACAAAAGTTAGAATCGTGTTGAGTTTAGAAAAAAAAAATCTGTTAAAAGTGGCTTCAGCATTCCTTCCGTTGGAGTTGACGGTTTGGAACCGCTGATCCAGCTCTAACATTTACTATTAACATCAAAGGCCTAACATTAACCAAAGTATCTGCTATGAAATGACCACAAATTCTAAATTTCTAAATAAGTACCTATTTTCCCTGAGCTCTAGTCTTCCACATAAAAAAACAAAAAAAAAAAAATTTCAGTGCTCTTATATAGAATGTCATATCTCTGATATTGGAACTACATCTGGGCCTTCTGCTTTTCGTTTTTCAGTTTCACTACTAGTCCAGTCATTTTTGGTGTTTTAAACCCCAATCTGCGGAAAAATTCCTAGTGAGCTGAATTTTTGTATACACCTTTATTACGACATTTTGATCAATATGCGAAAAATCGACATTGATATCGTGCCGGCTAAAAACGTTTTAAAGGTCAAAAGGTCCTCACTGCTAGAAACCTGTTCGGCATTGAATTTACTAATTTTTAGTATACTTAAGCTTAATTCTAGCCCATTCCCGCTTGAGTACACTTTCAATGTCTCTCTGCGAGGTAATATTGTCTTTCATATGCACCTGTCAGGTGTATCCCTTAGGGTCATTGTACTGATAGAATGCAAACCCAGCAGCACTCGGCTGCACTTTTCTTTTTAGAATATCAAGCTAAACCATTGCATCCATTGTTCCTCGGATGCAATCAAGGTTGCCAGTGCCATTTACCGCCATACACCTCCATTCCATACCGAGTATTGAAATTCGTTCTTCAGTAGTCTCTCATTATAAGGCGGGCAAAAATCAGAGAGAGAAATAAAGTATAGTATATTATTAAGAGGTTTGAAGAAAGTGCTAGAATAGCAAACAAGCCAAAAAATAGTACCAGAAAAGTATTTACCAACAACGCGTTGGGGTACGGTATACGCTTTCTCAGCGTTTTACTCCAAAAACGGTTGATGTTACAAAAAAATGCAAAAGGCATTTTTTGTAGATAATTGTACGATGAACAATTTTTGTAATGACCTCTATTGACCGCCGATATTCCCGATATTCGAGATTCGCGAAAAACTGATTTTCGTGACCTTTTGACCTTTATAACTTTTTTAGCCGGCACGATATCAATGTCGATTTTTCACATATTGATCAAAATGTCGTAATAAAGGTGTATACAAAAATTCAGCTCACTAGGTATTTTTCCGCAGATAAAACCTAAAATGACTTGACTATACTGCTTATTGGAACTTTAGGAAAGATTTTAGATTTATAAATTGATATTAAAACTACACCGTTTAATATTTTCCAATGAATGTTGGTTTGAAAACAATTTCATGACAGTAGCATAACAGTAGCCGACATGCCCGATGGCCATTCTCGCAACCGTTTGTGGTAATTTTCTTGTAGCTGTTGTATCAATTGAATTTTGTTCGAGTAAAAAAAATGCAAATATTTTTTGTGGAGACAGCCCATGTCCTTATACGGCGTTGATGAGAGTTGCTCAGACATTCTTATACACTCACTGCCTCACTGCAACATTATTTTCTGGCGTACTTTGGCTACGTTGTCGCCCAGACGTTGCTTTATCTCCCACTATACGCAAATTTTCAAAATTATTTATTAAAGGCTGACTTACTTGACACATGGTTACCACCAAAAAATCACCCAATTTTCTTCGCGAATTCAAAATTGACCGATTTTAATAACTCAAATACTTTGTTGGAGCATTAGATGCGCCCGACTACTACTACAACTGTCAGACATTTCCAAGAACACTTTCTCGGCACTCATGCAAGGACCCCCAGAAACCTTTTTTTAAACACCTATGATACATGTTCCCGTTTTTTGTAGGGATTTATAATAATTTTGAAGATGGAATGGACTAGCTTTTGATTCATTTCCCTGATTTCAGACGAAATGTAGGTAACCTGCGATGATTTCTTGAGAAGATTCGGAAATAAGAAATTAAAAGCAATCACATTTAGGAGGAAGTAATTTAATTGTTTTTCAAAATACCCTCTTTAAATATCGATGTACGTTGGCATGCCCTTAAGTCGAAATTTCTATAATTTCTATTTTTTATTCTCTTTAGTACGGAAAACGAAAGTTCTACACAGCGATGAAGCAATTTTCCCAGGCTCAAGTAACCCAATACCTACTGAAATATATAATGCTATTTCTGCAAATGGAAATGCTTCCTTCAAATCCTTGTGCTTTTTTAATGTGACGCCAAGTATTGTTTTAAAAGAACCATCCGCAAGATCAATCAGGTATAATTTTTGTTGTTTTATGGCGTTAACTCTAACTTACCCAACTAGCTCAAAAAGATTGTAGTAATTTTGTACGGAAGTTGATGCTGAAAAAAAGGAATAGATTTTGAAGCAACCCCAAAAAGTTATTTTTCTTTCAGGGTATTAAGTAGCGATTATTAAAGGCTTCCAAAGCTGATCATGCAAGTCGCTCCTCGCAACCTACCGCCCCGGGCCTTAACTTATCCTTAATGTGTCCTTGAATAGCTAAGCTTACTTCTAGATATTGCATCATGACAAGATGAATGACTGGTGGTACAAGGTATTCCTCCTGTAGTTAATGCTGATCACTATCAATGTCCGCTCCTCTTCTCGTTGTCATGTCAAGAAGTGATCGCTTCCGTTTGGGACTGACACATACATACGAGTATATGCAAATAGTGTCACCCCAATAAATGATCAAGTTCTTCAAATAATTCTATCAGTATTTCTACATTCTTATTTGTGGCTGTACATGAACCATGGGAGCCAGTTACTTGCATTTCCCCAGGTCTGACTTTTTTCGTTTTGCAAAGATGTGCTTGAACAAACATAATTAAAAAAAGTAATAACAACATATGTACAACTGGACGAATTATTGACCATAAAAAGTCGTTACAAAGTTATAAAAATCGCTTCAACTTCATAAAATTACCACAAGTGAATTTTTAAATATAATTAAAAAAAATCCTTATGCCAAACTCCATAATTTTCCTTTATATCTCTTATATTATCCGAACAACTCATTTGTGGTGTAATTTTAAATACATTTCAGGGTTTTATCTTGATATGTTTCATCGTGTAAAAAATTTTATCGCAACTATGACGATAACACACACAAAAAAAACTCGTTTAAAAAATTTCTCGGTCGCATGCAGTACGACAAAGCCTTTTACTATGGAATCGATAAAATGGAAAATTCCTTTTTTTGAGTCCTTATTTTATTTTTCCTTTTTGGTATTTTCCGCTTGGCACAATTCAAAATATAAAAAAAAATTGCCAGGACTTTGAATGCCAATTCACGTTTTTATTTCACGCATCTCTTAACTAGATTTAGAAGAAAATTTCATTTCGCCGAGCCCGTTTTTGTTGTTGTTGATTGTGTTTGAATTCGGTTTGTGGCAGTAGGGGAGGGTAGACCACCAAAAAAGGCATTTTTTATGAAATACCATTACATGAAATAAGAAGAAGATCTAGAGTGAGAGAGAAAAAAAATCTATCTTTTCAATTTTTTTTTATACATCGTTCGTTCTTAAGACGGAAGGATGAGAAAAATATCTCGAAGCGGCTTTTATCATGTTTATAAGGAATATAAAATATTCCGCCTTCTTTGGCAAATCTGTTTAGTTCTTCTGAAAGGGAAAAAAGAGAAATTCCTTCTTGGTCCTTCATAACACGGAGTGACGAAAAGTTAGAGGAAGAGAGTAGAAAAGATTATGCCATAGTCTAGACATAAAGATTTCTAGATGGTTGAACATTTTAAGTGGAAGACATTTGAGCTATTATTTTGCGGCATAATAAATTTGATTTTGTTTTGTTATTTCGTGAAATATTTCAATTCACATTTTTTTTTATAAAGGTTAGAAGAGAACATTTTTATTATTACTTTTTTTCTATATAGCAGAATAAACGCCTACACACATTCCGTATTTAAAATGGGTAAAGCTTTGGAATGTTACAAAATCATCTTTGGTGCCGTAAAGGTAAAGGTAGAAACCAAACAGAATTTTTTTCAATTCAGATATTACTAAGCAGAAAATCTCGGAAAAATTTCCATTTATTTGCAGTAAAACCTACAAAGGTACGTACAAATTAAAAAAGGTTCAAGTACACAACATGAAGGTTCTTAGTTTGATACAGAATTCACATATTGCCTAGCAACTAAATCGTAGCAGCAAATTGAAAAGTATTTAAACATGTTAAAATAATATTAATAAAAATGTTTAACAGCGAAAAGGCTTGTCTGATTGAACTTGGTATCAACGTAGCGCGGAATTTTTTGTGTGATTGTAAAATTTATGGAAAAAGGGTTTAATGATGGAGTCAAAACTGTTACAATTTTGTTTGGGCTGTTTGAGTGTTCTGGTAAGGGTTTTGCTCTAAATATTTCTTAGAACGTGGGGATCAAAATACTCCCTCCCTTGATAAATAAGTTAACTAATATTTTGGGGGCGGTTATCTACATTGGGAGATCAGCTGGCACGCACAAGTCGCAGTTGAATAACGCAAATCCTTACCACAAAGGAGTGGTGGCAGCGGTAGGATCTATTAATTGTGTAAAAATCCAATGCCTTCAACGGAGAACAGAAGAATAATTCATCTCCCCCTAGGATAGCAGCGATGGTACAACCAATTAAAAGGTATCCCCAGCAAGCAGAACTTGCAGCAACTAATCCAACAAGAGATCAACCATCGTTCACCAATGGACCTCGACGTGGTAAGAATAACTACCAAGTAAAATGGAGTTAACAATTTTTTTTATAAACAAAATAAAAATCAGGAAAATACTGTGAATCAAGTTTTTATGGTCTGAAAAAAGGAAATTTATATATGTAAGTTCAAGTTTCATAAAAAATGGTAAGCTTGCATATATTTTCTATTTTCGCGGTGCAAATTGCTATAAGATTAATTGGGCCTATGTAACTCATTTTTAATATTCATACCTGTCGAACATGTTTTTTGGGTCTTTTAGTTTTCTGGTAAGGTTAGGCCTTAAGATTTTCTTGGAAAGTAGGGTTTACAACTTCCACCCATAATTTCGTTCTTTAAGTGGGTTTTTTCTCATACAATAAACAAACTAATGTTTTGGGGCCGGTGATCTATGCTGAGAGAGTCCACATGGCTCTACAACGGGGAATCAGTCCACGCTTCCGCGAGTGCTCCCTCCCCCGTTCCCCATTTCAGCCGAATCCTGTTTGTCATCCCCGACAAAAACCCGTCACCCACAAAAACCCAATCACGCGTCAATATCACATATCATATATTGCTTAGTTCCCAAAAAGTAGTATAGATTGGAAAAAATTGATCGGAGGAAAATTCACATATTGTTCACCTAGTAAATATTTGTAACATCTAAGTTTGGGGCCCTAAACATCAACGCTGATAATCCTCAATGGTAATTTTATCATAAACATGAACTAAGTTAATTCCGCGCAAAATCTCAGACTCTAGGTTGTTTGATGACACCCCATTCGCCATGCTTAAAATCTCGAAATATGATACTTCGAATATAAAATCTGAGAGCGTTTCTCGCCAAATTACAATAACAATGCTGTGATTGGAACACAAGCAAGTGCTTACAATGTTGATGTGAAAGGAGTGAGCTTTGCGGTGAGATTGACCTTTCCATTTAAATTGATGTACCAGCAAGAGATCAACAAAATCCTACCGATTTTCAAAACTATAAATAACAATTCCCAAATCTGAAGTTTCATATTTTACACTGGGTGTTGTTTCTAGCTTTCGAAGTGACACCATGAGTCTTATGTTAGTGCAATTTTTTTAGAATTTGTGATGTTACTACCAAGACCTTTAGAAAGACAGTTACCTTCAACTAAAGGACCGCAGTAACTTCTAGAATCTGTGCGAAGACAAAGACTTGTTGTAAAATCTTGTTACCTCTCTAACTTCGTTTTCAGGTGACATTGTGAAGAGTTTTCAAATGTTTTAAAATGCACAAAAAACCCATAAACAAAATTATTTCTGAAAATGAAGTGTATATTACTCTGTACCAATGGTTTTGAAAAAAAAAGTTTATATTTAATGGCCATTATGTGAGTAGGTATTGCGGCACTTTTGCGTGGGAACATAAACCGGTTTGACCGGTCTGCGACCAAGGTCATTAAGGTCATTAAATAAGCAATTAACACCTAATAAAGTGATTAATTACCCATTAACAGGTAAAAAAACCATTAAGTAGGCAATTAATACACAAGTGCCGCAATACCTTCTTATTTCTTATGTGCTTCAAATCACTTTTTTCTTATTTTCTTTTTTTTGTGAAAGTAGCTGTAATATCGTACAGCAAGCTCTAGTTTGAAAGATAGCAGAGGGAAATGTGAAAAAAACTGCTAATGTCGATCCGTGGTTTTATTTCTCCGGCTATCATCCAAAATACAGCTGTCTTCGTTGATTGAAATAAGGGATGTCTTCCTTGCTTATAGTGCTTTCAACTAATGGCATAAAAGAGTGTAGGAAATTTCTGTTAGAGGCAGGCAAGTAAGAAGTAAAGTTTTCCTTATGGGAGAATGGGAAAAACTAAGAACAATGTCACTACGTGGAATCGAACCGCCAACCTGTGGGTTGGTAGTCGTGCGCCTTAACCACTAATCTATTTTCTTAGAGAAAGTTTTCTTCCAACCAGAGAAATAACTCAATTTTATTGAAACAAAACAATAGTTGTGATTTTCGTACTCAAAAATCTTGTTCGCAAAGAACTTCAAAATGTTTTGAAACAAAGGCACTATTTAGGTATTGTTGAGTGTCGTTTAATGGGCTACAAATCAATAATTGTGATTCTTCTTCTTCTTCCTTCGGCGCTACAATCCATTATAAATCTTGCACTGTCATCATTTTTATTTTTTCTAACTCGTCGCCTTCCATCTCATCCTTGGTCGGCTTTTGTCCTTGACTTGGCTAATATCCGAATATAATCGTAACCCTTATCGAGGAATAAGGAATGAGTGAATAACATCACATTGGATGCTCTACTCTTATAGTTTTGAGTTATTGATGACTTATTGTTGCTAAATTTTTATTGTTACTGACTAGTAAATTTTGGAGTATGTTTGAAAATATTTTTATTCCCCCGACCAGTAAGAACTACAAGGAAAGAGTTACTTCGTTGGTCATACGTAATGGTGAAAACTGAATAATTTTTATTAATGAATTTCTGGAACTATTTTTATACCGGACGAAACGAAAGCAGAACTTCATGAACCCAAGCATGCTGAATATTTACTTTAACAAGCTTACAAAAAAATAAAAAATAAAGAGAGAGAAAGTTCTTCCTCAGTTCATGGGAAATGTTGTCGTTTAAAAAACAATCCCAGATTTTAAATAAACACAAATTATCATTTTCAATAGTTTTTCGTTAATGAAATTAAATGCAATCAATGCATTTGTTTTTCTTCCTCCCCACTAATAAATCTGGTCCCTTTTACTAAAGTCAACATTATCCAACGTCTCCCATCTAAAATCTCGCAAGAGCAATCTCAAATGCAATTAAATTAAACTTCTGTACAATCTCCTGCAGTTTTCGCATTCACCTGCTTACCTTCTACTCGTAGATAATTAAAATTTCATTAGAAGCAAACTTCTTCGTGCTGTTTAGGTAGTTCTGATGGGGGATGACTGTATAGGTGTTCTTGGTGGAAAACGGCGAGTTGTGGAGAGGTGGAAAGTAAAACAATTTCTTGATGTACTTAGTTCATATGTAAATGCACATTAGAATGGAAGTGGAAGACGAAGCATTCCGAAGTTAGGCTGATTATAAAGCTTTGAGGAATGAGAGTTGTTCATTTAGGAAGACTTAGCTCCTAAACCCCTTTGCAAGTTGGAAACAAGAAACTTACTTTAATCGGCGGAACTCAGCAACTTGCAATTTGGTAGTAGCGCACAGTCAGTTTAAGGATAGAAGGCAGGGGAGGGTCGTCGCATCGGGCAACTTTCAAAAACTTTCACTAAAAGGAACCCGACGGGCGGCGCACACAAAGACCCCCCGAAATACTTCTGAAAAAGTCTCTCCAGTGATGCTGTCTTGTTTATAGTGGAGTCTATATACACAAACATAAATATGTGCGGCAATGTTAACAACTTTCAGGACCAACTCTATTCGATGGCTGAGGTTTTGTAGTGTTTGGAAATATTTTTCTGGGTTTTTGGAAGGACTCGTTCCTGTAGAGAAAGCACATTAGTAGTTAAGTAGAAATTATTTCACACCGTTAGTTGTGTACAAAGAGGTTTCTATTATTGATGGCTTTGGAATGGTTAGAGTTTATTGGTTCATTCATTTTATAGAGTTAAACTGTACTGGCTTAATGTCCTATTTCACAGATTTCTCGGGAAATACCTTTTTTAATCAACTAGAGCCGTGTTCCTTTTCTGCATTTTTTTACTCGTATTTACTTGGAATTACTCCTGCTCTCACAGAGGTTTATATAGGTTTTACTCACATCGACAAATTTTGCGTTCCTTTAATTTTTTACTCCGGAATACTCCGAAGTAGAAAAGGAACACAGCTTATAGTTGACATTTTCGAACTTTTTCCAATCTCGCAGCTATTTAACCATACACAGAACTTTGCATGAACGAAGTCTAAAATATCCTAATCTTCAAAAAGTAGGACTGCTAGGTCCCTTGGGTGACACTTGGTCCAAGTGTCAAACAACATATTTTTGTATGGCATTGAAAATGTCGAGTTTTTTTACTAACAAAATGGAATCGGCGGAAGCGTTACTATTTTATTTCCATATAAAGAAATCGCCAGGTGAAAGTCGTTCTTTAGCTTTAATGTTCAAAGCCTATTGGGTTATCCTCCATAAATTTCATCTTGTGAGTATTGGTTTAGAAGATTCAAAACCAGAGATTTTTAATTGGAAGACGAGGAGCGACCTGGCGAAAGAAACGAAATAGACGAAGAATTTAAAACCTTGTAGGACGAAGGTGAATGCGAAACGCTTATAGGTCTGGTAGACGTTTTAAATATTGCCGAAATGGTCGTCACTAAACGTTTGAGGACTATAGGAATGGTTCAACCGCTTTGAATTTGGGTACCAAAAGAATTTACGCCAAGAGATATTGACAAGTATTTACGATCGGAAGGGTGTACCATATTATGACCTGCTAAATCATGATAAAACCATTACTGGAGAATGCTACCAACAACACTTAATACACTTGAACCGAGAATCGAAAGAAATATGACTGGATGATTGAATTACGCCAAAATACCCATCAAAGTGATTTCCAGCATGACAAGGCTAGGCCACGTGCTGCTAAACTGGTGAAGGAAAGGCTAGAGAAATTCAGATATGATGTTCTACTCCATCTGCCGTATTCACAATGCTCCGTCTAACTTTCATTTCTTTTTATCCATGAAGAAAACCCTTTCTGTTGCCTGTTCCACCTAGAGTCCAATGTCGAGCAACAATTTCTGGTCAGGAAGGTAAAGTAAACACGGAGAAGAACCCTATTAGCAGAGGCCGCAACAACTGGAAGATCCTGGTCAGAGCTGAGAGCTGTTCCGCAAAACAGAGTCCGCTGGAGGGCAACTGTTTCCGCTCTATGTCCCACGAGTAATTAAAGGAGGGTAAAGAAGTAAAAAAAGAATGAACAAACTTGTAACGCCAACGCGCAGTTTTACTTCACCCGCTCCCACACAATAGTACTTTCGAGAGAAAAGACAAAAAAGAATAGAAGAGAAGAGTGGAAGAAGTTGAAAGACGAAAGATCGAGACGCTGCCTGGAATCAAACCACGGATCTACGAGTTGATAGTAGGCTGCCTTCAAGGGCGCCGAGGCATAATCATTTTGGGTGGGGAGCACGTGAACAGATAACCCTTAAAATGTAAAAAGTTAATCGATCAATTTATTTACCAACTGTCTTTTGAGTTATATGGTTTTAAATTCTTTGTTTATGGGGTTTTGCGCGACTAGAATTGGGGGGGGGGGGTGTAACGATAGCTTTATGTTTTTTGGCGCGAATGTCGTTTTACCATTTCGGTCCCCCAACTAAGTACTATTCACGTCCAATGCTGCTTGTCCTCTGTAATCGAACCAGAACCGAATCAATGCAACAATAACTTAAGCTTTGTATGAGTAAAACCAAAGCGTAAGGCTATTAAAAGCTTTTCAAAAAGTAAAGCAGATGTTGGGATTGCTCCATTTCATTTGTAATGAGGTTGCCTCATGGGGCCGTTATGAGAAACTGATAAGGCATACCTCACTACAGTTTCGCTAAATTTTTTTGTATAGTGTTTATGAGGAAACTAAGAAGAGAGCCCCTTTTCGGCATGCCCCTCATTTGCCACATGGGGCCCACACGCTGCATGAGCAAACTACTTTTTAAATGCTAGTCGGATAGGGATGTAAAAGCTTAGGTTATACAGTTATAATTTCTTAATAGCTCTAATATAATATATTTAGTTTTCGTGTGAAAGGCCTTGCTTGTGTGTGGCTCTTCGTCCACGTTCCTTTTCTATTACATTTCTTCATAGCTGTCGTCAATTTGTAGGCAAAACCTGGACCCTCAGATCGAGGTTAATGCTTTGGCTAAATACGACGGTCATCAGGCCCATAGTTTCGGACGCATTTTTGCATAGTTTGTCAAGACCAAACAAAGGGTTCCATGATTAAACTGGCCAAGGCTCAAAGGCTGGCCTAACTCCTAACCTCGCAAGTTAAAAGCAAAGAATAACAGACGCCAATTACGAAAACCAGTGTGAGAGTTAGCAGGAGTAAGACAGAGTATTTGACATTCGCATTCAGTGACAGAGAGTCTTATTAGATTACCCCTTGCAGCTAGAGGGTGTTTCATTGAAAAAAGCTGATAATTTCAACTACTTGAGCTCAATGACTTCCGCTCGTACTAAGATAAACGAAGATGCAAAAAGCAAGATAACCTGATCAAGGCTGAAATGGCTGAAGTGGAGTGGAGTATTGTCGGATAACGAAATCCTGACAACAACAAAATGCAAAGTTCATGAGGCAGCTAAACGACCAGCTAAGTTGTACGGTTCACAATTCTAGACAACCACAAAGGAGCGATACTATAGAATTGAAGAATCTAAGTTGGTTTGGTGCACAGTGGTGGAAAATGCCAAAAAGCTGGCCAAAAGTCGAAAAATGAAAGTCTTATTTAGGAACTTTTTTTATTTTAACTTGTCAGATTAGGGTACCTAGGATAGCATAAGACAAATAGAACCAATCCAATAGCGCTTCTTGCCTTTTAAAATCATTCTGAAAGTGGCCGTTGCATGCGTTGCTAGGAATAGCATCATTAACCCCCGCGGCAACCAATTATTTAAACATACATAGGAAGTGTTGTGTCGCATATTTTTAAATGTTATAAAATGGATTATTCTCAGGAAAGTAAGTATAATTTAATAATATTAACAAGAATACTCATTTGTTCACATATTTTTAACACGGGGAAGATTTCTTGACCTATCTTTTTATCGAAAAAGTAAAAAAAAATTATAATAATAGACCTACAAAAGAAGTCCCGCTATATCCCGCTCTGATTTTTGTCTTATATTATTTATTGACCCTTTGGCAAAAACATATTCCAAGAACTATTGCCCAAAGTTGCCCCTTTTTGTTTAGTTTCCACTTTTTGTACAAAATTCTGCGTAATCCATGTTTTGTTTTTTTAACTTATTAAATAAAGTAGTTCTTAGCTTAAATTGAACCGTTTTATCTTTGGTAATCAACTTTCGAGGTCAAATTATCATAAGTATTGGAGCTATAAGCAATTTTAATGCTAAAATTGGCTCATTTCGTGCTTTTTTAGTACCTTTTCACCCAAGCTTTGCCAAAAAGTACCAAATAAGGCCAATTTTAACATCAAACTTGCTAATAACTTCAAAAGTAAAGGCTGTAGCATAAAAATTGTCCTAACACTATTGATAGGAAATTGTCCAAGCTTTCCAACTTTGCAAAAAAAAAATATTAGTGACTAGGTATTTTATGGAGAAAAAGGTGACTTTAGTTTAAATTTTAGTTTAAAAAAACCAAAATTTTTGATTTTGATGACTCATTACTCTGGAAGTTTATAGGGTAGAACCTTAATTTTTACAGTTTTAGATAGGTGGCAGTATTCTGCGTACACTGATACCTTATTCATGAAAATAGGTCATAGGGTTACAAAAATACAGGGTGATATGTAAAACTCTAAAAAAACAACTTCAAAACCTCCTACCGGCTACACCGTTACCATATCCAATAAAATAAAAAATAATACCAAATTCGTTATCAGCGACCTGGAAAACACGATCCCAATTTCATTGAAAAGTAGTGTTCGATATTGATGATCGCCATTTTGAAGCCGCCATTTTGTTTTTTAAGAAATAATAACAAATTCATGATCAGCAACCCCAAAAACCTTTATAACTTTATTTTCAAACAATTATCTTAGTTTTTCGACTTTTGTCCATCTTTTTGCCGATTTCAACCACTGTGCGGTGGGCTCATGCGTAATGGCTTGTTCGCCACCGAATATAAAAAATCGTCTAAGCTCTAAACTCGTGCTGAGACATGAAGAACATGATTGGGTCAAAAAAGTACTAAAAATGTCCATGGGAAGAAGGGACCCCGACTGCCACCGTCAATGTTAAGGACAAAAGTCACTCGATACATGAGAAATCTAGGAGACAG
This sequence comes from Thereva nobilitata, assembly GCA_963855945.1. Classification (NCBI taxonomy): domain Eukaryota; kingdom Metazoa; phylum Arthropoda; class Insecta; order Diptera; family Therevidae; genus Thereva; species Thereva nobilitata. The sequence goes on from OY979696.1 coordinate 38,640,631, forward strand.
TGCCTGATCGAATTACGGGGCCATTGGGAATTAGGAGACTTGTTTCTAAGTAGATAGGACAAAGCTAGAATGGATACTAACCTTAATTGAACAACACCGAATGACTGGAATTGTAAACCAGAAATTGGAATTTTTTGCTTAATATATTTGCAAAACTCCATAAATTATGTTCAACGTTACTATAATATTCATTCTACGAACCCAATTTGCTTTATACAAGTTAAAATGTACGTTAATGTATTGTTATAAAACATTTTAGGCTAATTGCAACTTCTTCTACATATGTACATATAAAACAATACTATTTTTAGTAAATCTCTCCAAATATTTTAACTCCATTCAAAAAAGTTGGAACAATGCTACAATGGAAGTGTGGGTACAATTAAAAAATATCAGCTAAAACGCGTAGTTCATAAAAATAACAATTAATATTCTAGTGTCCACTACGCTCCACCTTTTTTTAATACATACATATTTTAATCAACCATAAAAACGTAAAAATAACAACGAGAAGAGATGTAATTTGTTGTGCATTTCAGGTACATATTTCATAGCATTCTGTCGATACAAATTTTCACCTGTAATCAAAAAATTCTTAAAAAATTTGTGAAAAAATATTTTAGGACTAAAAGGAGGGGTATTGTTCGACACACTTTTTTATGGACCAAAAAAATATTATTAATGCACCTCAATAAATAACAAAATTGTTCGCTCAGGACTTTTTTTTATCATAGTTTCGTGGATCTGCAAATAAATGATTTATTGCAAAAACAACAAGGAACAACATCAGCAAATATCTTCGAAACCTTTTCAGCATTTTTTCCGGATTTCCCTCTAAAATAATGAAGTTTTATCCAACGTGCAATTTTGTAACTAGAAAAAAAAACACAAAAAAAATCCGGAATTCTATTTTGAACGCATCAAAGGACCGCCGTCGACAGCTTACGATGCAGAATTTCGTGGAAATAAATTTTTTCCTATAACAAAATCGGAATGAACAAGGACTAGTATTAAAAAATAGAACATGGGAAAAAGGATTAAAGAAAAAATAAAACAATAATTTGATGATTCATTTCGGCGAGTGAACAGACAACATACGAAGGTAAATACTGAAAAAAAAACACGAGAATATATCGAAATGTCGTGCACAGGTACTGCAGAACATCGAGGAGGGGATTTCTGAGCATGGATTTTATGCAGGTGAAGCTGAGTATATCAGGAGGAACTATTTCAATTACGTGCTTCTTTGAGATTTAAGTTTGAATGTGGATTTATCTGGGTCGATTGATGCATAGACTAGGTTTTTTTTGTGTAGTTGTTTAAATTTGGCCTTAGGGTGATAAAAAATGGAAATCGATAAGTTTTATTTTTAGGTTAATTGGTTTGTCGTCGTCGATGCTGCTGCAGGAATTGAAAATTATGTGAAAAGATGTGTACGAGTAGACTAACAAAATATGACAAAAATTATTATTAAATATCTTATAGGTTGAGGTAGATCATATCTAAGAACTTCATACAATATGCTCATTTACTCATGACAGAACTTGTTGAAGTGGGAACGGAACTAGTTCTAGACACATCCTTTTCTTGTGAATTTTCCACCAATGTCACATTTTATTTAAAATAGTATTTAAAGCAAAATCATTGTTAAGAAATCGAATCAAAGCGTTAAAATTTCTCTATCTAAAATCGTGTGTCCGCTTCCAAGAAAAGTACAAGTGACTTGCGCAAGTATTTTCATACGCAAGCGCTAACGGCAAGTAGACGAATTTGTATGTTTTCAGACTAGAGTTGAGCCGGCCCTACACGGTGGTACTCAGCATCAATTTTTTAACTAATAATGTCCTACTGGTATGAGCGTGTATCGAGCGAGATAAATGAGGTGAGGTGCGATTGTAAATACGTAGTGGAGCGACATGGATTTCTTCTTTCTAACTTCTTTTGGGGCAGTAATATTCAACTTGAAATGAGACGACTTGGATAGTAAATAGTGGTGGGTCTCAAATAAGGGTCGAGGTGAGGCTGTAAATACATACTGGAGAGACATTTCTTATTTTTTTTGAGGCAGTGAAAATTCCAACTCGAAATAAGGCGAGGCGAGTTTGTAAATGCGTATTGGAGAGATATTTCTCACTTCTTTTGAGGCAGTGAAATTTCCATATTGAAATGAGGCGAGGCGAGATTGAAAATAGGTACTGGATAGACATTTATCATTTATTTTGAGGCAGTGAAATTTCCAACTTGAAATTATTGTAGGCGAGATTGTAAAATATAATATACATTGTGGAGGCATAGGTTTCTTACTTACTCTGAGGCAGTTTAATGCATATTAGAATCAAACTCGTAAAAAAGCTCTTCAGTGGTATATTTATTTTCTTTCTTTCTTTAATTTGCTTGTTTTTGTCATTTTGGCATTACAATGGAACCTCGCCTCATTTTAAGTATGACATATTGTACTGCCTTAAGCCTAGTATGCTGTTGAAGCGAAATGAAAATTTCCTATCAAACTCTATGTAAAAAAAACGCACGCGAAAAGTGCCACCGAAATTTTCGCTTCCGATTTCCTTTAGCAGTACGCTGTTCAAACGAAAAATAACAACTTTTTCGGGATAAAGGTAAATGTCTCTGCTTATGTGGAGACTTTTTTGGCACCGAAATAATGTTTTAATATTTATTTCGGGCCGAAATTTTTACAGTACTCAAGTGTGATTTAAATAAAAGTAGATTGAAATGGAAATAGGAATTTTTTAAGATTTTGAAGCGGAAGTATTGAAATTAACAGTTTTTTAACGTAAACTCTCCATTCTATTTTCCAATTATTTTTCGTGTGTAGAGATATATATCCAAAACGCAAACGAAAATTTCGCTTCAACAGCATACTAGGCTTTAAAAGAAAAAAAGAAGCACCTCTTTCAAACTCATTTTATAATCGTGTCCTACACAACTATTACAGACACAACTTCCAGAAATTACGGAAACTATATGGAAACATTTTTGATTTGCTTTCAGAAGTAACTTGAACTATATGCATGCATTATACGAATGAAAAATTAGTAAAGATAATGCCTCGTTATATCCTTCTTATAAATTCTTGAGTCTATGCCAAAAAGAATAAATAAATTTACATAAGGCATTCTCCAATCGCAATTACTTTGCGTTTATAATTACTTTTCTTTTTCATCAAATGCACAACGACAGCTACTGCTGCTCTTTCTGGGCTTCGTCTTTTATATGTACAGATACAGCTGCAAGTCGAAATACTTATTGGAAGTACTTGCAGCAAGTTTTTTAAATCAATTTTGAGAAGTTATTGCTAGAAAAACATTTCCGGAAGTTTTTCTTTTAGTGGAATCGTTGGCAAGAACATTTAAAACAACTCCCAGAAGTTATTCGCTAGTTGACACGGCTTAAGCATACTTTAAACTAATTCTTCTGTTAATAATTGGGAATGGTATAAAAAAAATAAATATGTCACTACAACCTTACCCGTACTGATTTTAAAATAAAATTCTACGATATCTTTTAATAATAACAAAATAAGAAGCTGGGAATGAATATTTAAGTAATAAACTTAATTGGAAAGAGGTTTTGTGAAAATGAACTTTTGCTTCGTTTAAAGTGACAAGACCATCAACGAAGTTTTTCAAATATTTCTGGTAAAAGTCTGTTTCCTTGGTGGAATATCAATTCGTAGGATATATTCAAAAGAACTGAGGTGCTCAGCATAATGATAGTTCTGCTTGGAATGAATCAAATCGTTGTAATAAGAAAGATTAAGTTGGTACAGCGAGTGGGATAGAACATACCGCTCTAGCGTTTGCTTCTTTCCACACTCACTCAGTGAGATTATGTAAGTGGCCAACAGGAAAAATACCCCAATTTAGTCAAGCACGAAGCCTATCCCAATCAGCTAAGTACTTACAAGTCCTATTTTGGATCAAAAGTTGAATTGAAGGTTCAAAACGAAGAAAGCACATGGAAGTCCAGCATAGCATTCTATGTGAGTAAGCAGACCTTCGGCAAACGCTGGTGCCTGAGTCGACATACCATATTGGTCCTACACAGCAGTGATTACACCAGTGCTGACCTAAGGCTGTGTGAAACGGTATAACAAATCCAGATTTTGATTAAGCTCCTAAACATCATTCCCGATCTGTTGCTACATAATCTGTACATCAGGCAGCAGGAAGCCTGCACGGCGCTGAGGCTTGCGGAAGGGTGAATCGGCCATAGCGAAGGGTAAATGGGCCCTCTCACTACATAACAAAGAAATTCAAATTCAACCCAGGTCTCGTTGTTCACATCGCCACCAGAAAAAAATGGTAAAATTTCCATCCTAAAAAGAACTATGACGTTGATCACGGAATGGCTCCACCGCCAGGTGGGAGTGTAATCCTGTTATCGGATAACCAACCAATCGTCAATATAATCATCCAAACTGGTCGAAATTTTACAAAAAGAGCGCTCTGGCTTAGCCCAGAGATTACTGCAGCTTTGAAACCCCGAGTAAAAATTAAACTCGCTCGCAGCTCGCATGCACGCTTGAGTAAAAATAAGACTGGCCCGCAGCTACCATGCAGCTGGCACGCACGAACAGTGTCAACCACGAGTAAAATGAAACTCGCCCACACCTAGCATGCAGAACCCGCCACGGGCATGCACGAAATCGCCTGTATGGCTTTAAAAATGGTGGAGGACGAAGAACATGGGCAATTATGCTGGAGACCATAAAGGGTGTCAATAGCATACTCAGTATAACGGTTCTCGTTCGATTGCGGATTGGTCAAGCAGCATTAGCAGTGGTTAGTGCTTAGTTGGGAGACTGCTTGGGAAAACAACACTCGCGTTTGGAATGGTCTATGCCGATGCGAATGCAATTATAAATGTTCATGGCTGAATTTTTAAATTTTTGTGCCAGTGGCGGGAGTATGCACGACCTACTTCCGCATATACCGTGAAAAACTAATGCTTAAAATTTGAAATTTCCGTTGCTATAAATAAATAAATGGTACTTATAAACTTTACAAATTAAAATCCTGTTTAGTGTTACCCATTAAAATATTTAATGCCGTAAAAGGAAAGTTGACTAATTCAGCATTTATAAAGGAGCGCGCTATGTATATATAAAAAATCCCATAAATTCATCACATAGCCATACCCATACACGGCGATATTTATTTATAATAAACTTTTTATGGTTGGTGCAGTGGAACAATTCATCCTGGCACAGTAATTTGGTTTTTTTCCCTGAGAATGGAGTTATTATCTTCTCTTTAACCTATTTTTAACAACTGCGAAAAAAGCAGCAAAACTTAATCCAACAAAACTTTTATTCCAAAGTTTTATATGATACTACTCACACTCCGTCCGTTCCGCTTTTTAAAAACATCCCCATTCCGAGCCCACCCCGTACAAACACAACTATATTGTGTAGAGCTGTGCCAGTCCCGGAAATAGTTAATTTTCCAACTAAAACTCAACCAATATTGTGTAGGGAGAGGAAAAAACCCAAGTCATAAAACATTCACAATTTTCGCACATACAAGCGCACACGATATGCAGTCATCCAGAAAAAGGGCACCTTCATAAAATCCGTTCGCAAAATCGCAGCCCCTACTCACCCGCCACTATGTCATGTAAACTTCTCACCAAGAGTCCTTTCGGATCCTTTTACATATTAAATTGCCAGCAAGTGGATGTGCTTTAAAGTTAGTTTGGTCCACATCGCAGGCTCTCCAGCTCTCAGCTATAGCTGCTGTGGTGGGTCCTGCCGCCCCCGCCACACTATATAGTACACACTGCTAGACGGGGACTGCTGGATGTCTGGTTAAATTTATGTCCTTTTGTACAAGGGTAACCTAAGGATAACGTATTTTTATTTATTCAAGATATAGGTTGCCAGATATATGTACACATGTCGCTTCATCCTCCCTCTAAGGAGCGGATTTCGGGAGATGTGAACGGTCGGGAAATTGCATTTTTTGAGAGGATAATTTATATGCACAATAACCGATATGAAAGTGTGTCATCAGGGATGATTGCTTATCAATCGCTGAAGTGCAGATAGGGGATAGGGCGGGCGTGGGTAGGTGGATGGGTGGATTTGAATAAGGGTAGGTTTTTAGAATTAGAGTTTTTTTTGGGTTTATGTGGATTTTGCATGCATATTTTATGACTTTCCTAGCTGTAGTAGTGCTTGTTATGCTTAAATGTGGTGGATACGGATTCATTTTAGTCGAGAAAGGTTTTTCGAATGTGGATTATGCGGTTAAGTGTTATGATTGAATTTGGTACAATTAACGCATTTAGCTATTGCATTTCCAAATGAATTATAAACATAAAGAGTGTGTACTGCTGCTTATTCAGGCTATAATTGTTATTGAAAAATTAATTTATTTTAATTTAACTACAAAGATAAATTTTAGATTGGTTTAAAATATTTTCCGCGCGAGTAGCGATTTTAAAAATTATATAATGGTTTTAATTTTGAATGCAAACAAAATTTGATTAATCAAATTTAAATAGTAGCTCTTAATCGAATAGGTGTTTTTAAAACTAATTTGTTTTTCTATCATTGAAACCAACATAGCGTCATAAAGTTTTAGATTTTCTATTCGACAAAATTTAAATCGGAAGACAGATATACGCGCCTAGAGAAGAAGTTCTTGTATTCAAATAAGAGCTAACAGCCCGAGTAGAAAAAAATTGGGGCAAGCCTAGTGTTTCACCGAGACCGAGACGAGGCGAGATTTGAAATTTTCTCGTTCTCGTTCCGAGCTTTTGATCTTCATCTCGTCTCGTCTCGGTCTCGGACAAGATTCAATAAAGGATTTCTCGTCTCGTCTCGTCTCGGTCTCGTCTCGTACGAGAATTTCTCGTAAAACCGAGATTTTTTAAAAATAATAAATAAATTATATAAATAAATAAATTAAAGGATAATAAATAAATTAAAAGAAAATAAATATGAATAAAAAAGTAAAAAAATTATATTTATTAAAGTAATCAGCCCTATCGGGAACTCCGCATGGAATCGAATTTCAACGGAGAAAAAATTCCATCCGAATTAGTAACTCATCGGGAATTCCGATGGAGTGACAAATATGTTTTCTAATGTGTTAACCCGCTTTCGGTTTTCGAAATTAGCTATCGTATGTCAAAATTACATTTTGTATGCTTCAGAAAGAATACAATTTTTCATTTTTAAGAAATCGACGCCGATGTGAAAAGGATGGAATCGAAACAGAATCGAGTTAAAGCGGAGTTCCCGATAGGCCTGAATATATTCAATACATTATATATATATTTATTAAATTAATATATTCAATACATTATGTACTAAAACAATTATAATATTACGTTACATAAGTATTAAATTACGTTACATAAGTAGGGTAACTTCAAAAACTCATCATTCCCGCATCACTGCAGAATTCAGCTGCAGACTTCCAATTGCTGAATTCTGCAGTGATGCGGCAATGATGAGTTTTTGAAGATACCCAGTTAAACATAAGTATTAAATTCACAAATTTCTTTGACTAATTCTGATTTTGTCCATGCGTTTATGCAGAGTAGAGCTTGCATTGATTCATCTTTGAGTCTATTTCGACGTGGCTGGTCGATTAAAGATGCTTTAGAGAACAGGCGCTCTACTGGTACCGACGTTGCCATTATACCAAATTTATCCCGTGCAATTTTTGCGAGCACTTTTGCAGCGAATGTAAGATCGAATACTAACTTCGCTTATTTCACGGCACACGGATTACCACGATATACAGAAACAAGATAAAGTAAAAGAGACGGACAGCTTCGAATACCGTAGAACACTGTCACCAAGTGACAAGTTCGTACGGTATGCGGGAAAACAAATTTCACGAATACTGGATTTTCCCGTATGGGCATTGTGGGAACATGCTAATGTAATTATCATTGCCACTGTTCTATTCGATAAACTCCCGTATACGGTATACGGGAAAAAAATCACCGTCTGAACGTAGCCTGGGGGATTACAAAATGATGATTTGACAAGAAAAGAGAAAAAACGAGAACCCGAGAATTCGAATTCACTAACTCAGAGATGGAAGCCGGACGCTTTATCACATGATTCCAAGACAAATTTATCTACCTCCGGATAACCATAATAATTAATAAAAATATAAAATATAAACTATTAGAGAATAAATTATTAATAAAAAAGAGTTTCGAATTTGTCATATTCTCTCATATTGTCTCGAATTGTCTCGAAAAAACGAGAATGAGAAATTAAATAATCTCGTCGAGACGAGAATCTCGTAAGGGGTGATCTCGTTCTCGTCTCGACTGATCGAGAATATAATTCATCGTTCTCGTCTCGTTCTCGTCTCGTTCTCGATACCGAGAACGAGACGAGAACGAGATTATCTCGAGTCTCGGTGAAACACTAGGCAAGCCTTATCCCGGATCCGATCCTGATCCGGAATGAACAGGTTAGCCTTAACTTCTCTTGTTTTGGTTAAATTCTTATTTTTAGCATTATTATTAATATGAATAATTATTATAAATTATCAATTATTATTAATTATAATTAATATTATTATTAATATTATTGTTAATAATAATGAAACATATTTATTTCACACATAAATAAATTTTTGGTAAATGTATAGTATAACTGCCCCCCCATCTCCGGTTTTTTTGAAATTTTCAATTTTTATGTATTTTGGTGCGTAGAATTCTTTTTTGAAAAAATTAATTGCCGCTGACGTACCGTTTCTGAGTTATGCAATTTCAAAATTGCCAAATTTCACTTATTTCGAACGTGAAAATCGCCATATCTCACCTCCGATTTTTTTGAAATTTTCAAATTTTATGTATTTTGGTGCATAGAGTTCATTTATGATAATAATTGCCGCTGACACACCGTTTCTGAGTTATACAATTTCCAAGTTGAATAATTTTGTTTATTTCAAAAGTAGAAACAGCCATATTTCCCCTCCGATTTTTGTTAAATTTAGATATTAAATGTATTTTAATGTATCATTTTAAATATAATAATAAAATAAATATTTCATTCAAATGTTGCCTGCTTTACCAAAAAAAACTACATATTAATTTTGTAGAAGGCGCAAGATGAATTTGTGCTTTTTTTGTAAAGCAGCCAATACTTGGTTTAAATATTTATTTTCTGTTATATAATTTATTTATTTAAAAGTATGCATCAAAATACATAAAATATGTAAATTTCCAAAAATTCGGAGGTGAAATATGGCGATTTTCACGTTCGAAATAAGCGAAATTTGGTAACTTTAAAATCGTATAACTCAGAAACGGTGCATCAGCGGCAAGAAATGGATTCTACGCACCAAAATACATAAAATTTGAAAATTTCAAAACACACAGAAATTTAACGCAAGAAAATGGAATTATAATAGAAAATAAATTGTTTCAAGTTCGTATCAAAGCTTTTTTATGCGACAGACCAGCTCGCTCACTTCTAAAATGCATCAAAAACCATGGCGCTTATTTTGTTTGCGAACGATGTGAGAAAAAGGTGCTCTGTCAGTTCACGTTGTAAAGAAAAATGTAAACTGCCATTGTGTGTTGGCCGCCATTTTGAATTTGGAATGACGCCAATCAGATAATAGTATTCTACTTGTCACACCCTTTCATTTAATACCCATACCGAGCGCTTTGTAAAGAAAAAGGTAATCCGCCATTTTGTGTTGGCCGCCATTTTGAATTTGGAGTAAAGCCACACAGCTAATAGTATTGTATTTGTCATACCCTCTCATTTGATACCCATGTCGGGGGTCGAGGAACACAATTGCGAAATTCGGCCGCCATCTTGGAATCGCCATCTTTGCGTAAGCAATGGACATCACCAATCGTTTTCTCGTACCCAGAAATCTCTATGTATAAATTTTCACCATCGTAGAACTTATATTATTATGCTTTTTGTCGAATTTTTAACAAAGCTCTCTATGACAGCGCCCCCTAGGAGTGATTTTTAAAGTAGGTACCGATGCCAAAACAACTCCCTTGATGTAAGTAGTATGTGGTTAAATTTTTGTGGTAATAAGTTTAGGTGTTACTGGGGAACACATAGGTACATCCAATTTTATATAATTAGACTTAATATTTGTATAATGTATATTAGAGCACTTTATTATTAATTAGTTATTTATTATTAATTATTTATTAATTATTTACTTTATAAAATCAATTAATAATTAAATAAAGCCAGCGATTTCATGTAAGTCAGGATTTATTAAGGCTATCCTGATCGGGACCGGATCAGGGGAGGCGTGATATCCCTGATCAGGGCCGGATCCGAGTTAAGGCTATCCTGATCCATTCCTGGTCAGGGCCTTAAGATTTTTTCTGCTCGGGAGATTGTTGCTCGAACGCCTCTCAACCAACGCGAAAGTTATTCTACTTTAAACTTATACCATAATTTTTTCATATTCGTAGTTTAATGACGCACCTAGTGGAAATTTAATTCAGCCATAAACAACCCACAGCTAGACCCCAGTCAAAGATCTAGATCCGAAGCAAACGGTTAATCTGCTTAAACCAGCGCACGAGAAAATCCGCCCAAGTGCATGTGTAAGAAAGCATCAGCGTTTGGTCTGCCAAAAATGACGTTGTACCAAATTTTAAACATGGATATAAAACTTTACCCTAAAACATCTAATTGGTGCAGGTCCTTAAGACCGGTGACTACAGAGTGCGCAAGTTCTGTGAAAACATGTTAAACCGATTATGAACTGTTAACACGATTTGATTCAGTGAAGAATCACATTTCCATTTAAATTGCTTTTTCAACAAGCACAACTGCCGATATTGGGCATAAAAAGGAGAAAATCCGCGATTGAAGCACCAACAAACTCGCACAGCCCAGAAGACATCCTTTGGGCCGCTCTATCTATAAATAGAATAATCGGACCATTTTTCTTAAAAATTTCCATGTTAATGGTACTTCCTGGTGTCACACCTCACACAACGAGAGCCTCCTCCGTAAACAATTCTGCAGAAAACTGATAAGTCCATTTGGTGACATCGTGTGGTCACCCAAATATTGTGTGTGGAGATCTACTGCGAATTTATTTTCTTGGCTGTTGCTCAATACTTTCTTTAACAATAGCCAGAGTGTGGCACCCTGCTGTCTTAAGCCGGCTCTACACGATGCGGTGAACGTTTGATTCGAAAGTTGGCTTCCAACAGCCCGAACGTTTCCAAATACAAACGTTGGATGCTTGAAATTGGACACTCGTAGTTAGAGCATTTGCCACACGATGCGTCCTACCATCAAGCGTCCAACGTTGGAGGGTGTTCATAGCATCGTGTAAGGCCGGCTTTAGCCAAACTCCAAGCGATTGGTATTGACTCAATTCCGAAGAACTGGACCTAGAGTTTCCATTTCGGCCGTTCAATCAAGGTATGTAGTATTGGATGGCGTCAAATCTCAGCCCAACAACATCTTGACCGGTGTCTCCCAGGGGTCAATTTTATTTTGCGCGCTCTTTACACAAACTACTTACTTTTTGTTCCTTCCAATGCATTTGATGACGGTATTCTGTGTTACTCATGGTTTCGATATTTTGAAGCCATAGAAAAAAACTACAACTTAAGTTCGTTTAATGTTTAGTTTTGAAACCATGTGCCAGAACATCTTCTCGTCAGTGGAAAATGGATTATTTTTTTCATTTAAAAACAAGTTACTACAAGAAAATTAATTCTTTCCATACACCTATATCTCTCTCGTACATACTTCGAGAATAACACTAACAAGTGTGTACTAACTTTATTCAACCTAAAAATTTCAGCGAAAATATTGAAGGAAGTTTTCTTACAAACAAAATTACTTTCTTCATACAACCTCCACTCACTTTAAAGTCTTCTCCCACCACTTACCCATTTATGACGAGGTATTGTTTACATTTAAGACAAAGAAAAACTTACTTCCTTCCACCTTTGCTTTCAAGTTTTTCCATTCTACGTCAAAGCTTGCCCTCTGGGCATTTTACGCTTCCCCTAACTTCACTTTCAAAGAAGAATGCATTTCAGAATAATAAGCCAAAGAGAAGAGCGTCAACAAATCAACCACACCTTATAGTATTATCCATTGTCTTGCAATTCTGTGGGGGCTTACTACGGTGTACTGGAAATTATCTTATTTCTTTTGAATCCTTACAAGTTCCTGTTAAAAAATTAAATCCAACCACGGGAATTATGGGGAATTATGAGTTAGAACAATAAGAATTCATTAGGATAAACGATCGAGAATTCTCAAAATAAAACTCGATAAATTTGATCAAATTTATCCATGACTTAACAAGATTTGTATACCGAAGTCATTCTAAAAAGGAAACACAATTGTTGAAACTTGATTCCTATAGTTCCAAATCGTGTCTTATCCAAAAAAATCAAAAATTCAGTTAGGTACACTGCTACAATCTATGAACACTTCCTCAACTTTTTGGAAAGTCAGGGTGTTAAAAAATAATTTTTTCCTGCCCATTTTAATAAAACAAAACTGGGTATTTTTCCAAACTGTGTCTTATCCCATATAAATATGAAATATGAAAAACAGTCTTTCCTCATTTCTGAAAAAGTAAGGAAAGTGGAAAAGACATGTTTTGGAACTATAGGACTCACTTATAGCTGAATTTTGTGACACCTAGTAATTTATAGAGTGAATCTATAAACTTTATTGGAATACTGTTTTATCTTTTATTAGTACAGCCAATACAACTTTCTAAATAATTTTGTTGTAAGGAAATACCGAATTTTCTGTGTAACTCGAACCACAGTACTCGCAACTCCAGCCAAGGTGGTACGAAAAACAATACACAGAAACTTTTTGGTACAACAATAGAAAATGTTAGAGTTAGTTGACGTCTCTAATTTTACATCTCTTTAAAAATAGCTCTGCGCCTCTTATATTTGCAAATTACGAGCTGCCCATTCCATTCACTGCTTCTATGAGTACAGCCAAATTTTAAAATGATCAGCATCAGGTTAATCCTTGCCTGTATAACACTTCTCTTGAAAACTGAAATCACTAACAAAACTGAACTTCAACCTCGAATTACACAATTCCAGCCTAAGGGTGGGTTTTTCGACATGATCAGAACGATCGACATTTTTAAAATTTCTTCCTACATATAGAGTTTGACCCACTGTCTTATGTAAGTCCCTTGTGGATTGCTCTATAGGGCCCACAACGGGCATCTAACGACTTGGCCCATCCCGAGTGGAAAAAAGGGGCTAAACAATTTGACAACCTCGGCGTCGATATACAAGTAATACAATAACTGCGGCGATGTCGAAAGCTTTAATATTTTTAAACGCGAGTGTCGGTTTTCCAAGCGGTCCTCCAACTGAGTACTAAATCACGGCCAATGCTGCTTGGCCTCCACAACAGAACGAAAACCGGTCTATTGAGTATGCTAAATGACAACTTTCGCGGCAACCAACATAATCGCTTGAAAAGTGAAGCAAGGCAACAGCAAAGACTAAAGCTTTGTATGAGTAATTCCGCGTTGGGCTGGATGCAGTACGGCAAAAGCTCAAGCTTGCCGCAAAGTTGCATCTTCTCGTTTCCTTGGATACATCTCCGTATTGTCAGAAATCAGATGTTTTCTGATAATTTTTGTGAGTGACAAGTGCTCTCTCTTTCGATGCACATGTAAAATATTGTTTATTTTAAGGCTGATACAGACTATGCCAGTATTTTAGTCGAGTGGCGAGTTATTTACTTACCACTAAACGTCTTAAAACGTATTAGTAGTGAAAAAGTGCCGAACACAGTGCATTAGTAAGTAAAGTGTCAAAACGAAGAGACGACAAGATAACAAAGTAAAAATTTATAAATTAATAAATTTGCATGACATTTTCGTATCAAGTAATTAGTGGCATCCTGCCGCTACTCGACCGAAAAAATAGAACAGGAATGGATTGACTCGACTTAATGATTTTAGTAAATTACTCGACTTGTCCATACTGGTTTACTTACTCACTCTACTAAAATACTGGCATAGTCTGTACCAGCCTTGGGTAATAAATCATAGTTTTGGGAAGTTCTCAAAATAGGCGGCAAGTACAAAGCAAAATAGTACGCAGATGGCATCGCTAGAATCGTCAACTTGACAGTTCCGTGATTTTGCCACATGGATAACCCCGGGTCTCCACTGGAAATAAAGTATTGCATGCAATTTCGAATTGCAATGAAATTGCTCGTCGAGATGCCCATATTATCTCTGAAATATTGCATGCAATTGCAATATGGGTATCTCGACGAGCAATTTCATTGCAATTCGAAATTGCATGCAATACTTTATTTCCAGTGGAGACCCGGGGTAAGAGATTTCCTCTTTTCATGATTTTTGTAGCAATGGTAGGTAAGAGAAAAAATATGTGTCGAGACCGATTTTTTCCAATCAGAGAACATTAAGAGCTTTTGCCGGGCACCATGCAGCGGCCTAAGACTAAAGCTAACTTTAAAGCTTCTGAAAAAGTTTTCCGAATACATAAGGCATATACTGGCATTGTCCCATTTCATTTGTAACGAGTTTGCCGCATAGGTCCCTTATGAGAAACCGATAGAACATACCTCACTTAAGTATCGCAGATTTTTCTTTCTGTGGTACTCATGAGGGATCTAGGGGGAAGCCCTCTTTCGGCATGCCCCTTACGTACCACAGAGGGCCCTCATAGGGAATCTACGGGGAAATCCCTCTTTTGGCATGCCCCTCATTAACCACATGTTGCTTGCGATGGGAATGAGTGGTGTTTCTTTTACTCTTCTCTCTACTATTTTTTCGATAAAAGCTTGCTGCTTGCTCGAAAATGCACTCTATATAGAACAGTTGACATTTCAGAGAGGCTTTATTTTTAGTTCTAGTCTGACAGCTAAAAAAACCTCACCTTATTATCTATGATACCACCACGCTACAAAACCTCCTCTAGTAGATGGCTTATACGATTTTCTTCTGGCGTTACTACAGTTTAGAGGGAGCTCTGGTACAATTGATTAGCTTCTTACAACAACGCTTGTCTAACGCTACTTCTCTCCATTCTTTTACACCCAGTTGCTCGGAGTTTTTCTTCTTTTTATGTGGAAGTACAAGCATAGGAGTAACCCTTTGTAATACCAGTCCGTCATGTCGTAATCATTATGTCTAGTAGTAAGCTTGGTTCGAAGCAGTGTCTGCATATGTAAATCGAGAGTTACCTTGTTGCAAGGGTAAAAATACGGCGTTTCTAGACAAAATTACGGTGAATCTGCTAAAAGTGTACCGTGTAAATTACCGTGTAATTTTTCAAAGGAAAAAACAACATTATGAACCAAATTTCTCAAAATATAACCAAAAATCTCTCTCTATAACTTTAAAATTGTTGAAAAAAAGAACTTTCAGAGCCACGTGCGAAACTATCTCTTCTAATGTCTAGCCACGGCATTGCTGTTGTAATTTAACAAAAAAGCCCTCATATTACTCATTTGAAATATCTCGGGTTTCGAGATTTTACACATGGCGAATGCAGCAGTGTAATGTTATCAAATTACCCCCAATTTTGGATTCTAGGTTGATGTTCATGTTAAAACTTACAATTTGAATTTAAGGTTGCCATCGTTGATGTATACGGACCTACGAAATTGGTCACCCATCAGCTCAAATTTATCCATTGAAATGGAAGGGTTATTGGTGCAATTTTATTAGACCAGTTCTACACGTTCAACTTTTCGTTCAACTTCAACACTTTTTCTCTTTCGCTTGCATGCAATTGTGAAAGGAGTAAGACTATCCGTTTCGCAAGTTGCATGTGAACGAAGGAGCAAAAACTGTTAAAATTGAACGAAAAGTTGAACGTGTAAA
Source organism: Thereva nobilitata (assembly GCA_963855945.1). Classification (NCBI taxonomy): domain Eukaryota; kingdom Metazoa; phylum Arthropoda; class Insecta; order Diptera; family Therevidae; genus Thereva; species Thereva nobilitata. Next base: position 38,656,485 of record OY979696.1, read on the forward strand.
ACTGATCTAATAAAGTCTTAGAGGCAAAACATCACTTCATTTTGATGGATGCTGGATTTGCAGGCATTTCTCAACTAAACATATTCATGACGAAGGGGTTCACCCTGAGAACGCGAGTATCCTCGATGGTCATAAGTAACTTACTTTCCTTTAAATGCGTTCCTACACTTCCGATTACACAAGCTATTCTGCCTAGGCTTTGTAGATTTGATCCCATAATGCCAGACCCTTTTTTTCGGAACTGATATGATATGGGGAATGCGCGCTAACTAGGCATTGGTCGCAGTTACCGAGTGGTCAATCAATGGAATATCTGTAATGTATTGTGTAAGAAGCAAGAACTTGTGCTCCTTGATCTAGAATGTCCGGAACTTGCATGGGTTGATCTACAATTTGGTGCAGATTGTGTGTTTCTGCAAAGCGCAGCTTTTTCAGAAACATTGATGCTATTACCTAGGTATTTGCGAGTGCTTACGCCTTCGAAGTTGTATTCAGCTATCGGTATGTTTTGATGTAATCTTATCCTCGCATCTGATCTCATCATTCTTATATGTTGAGTTTATTCAATACATTTTCGTATTTTACATGTAATACAAAATTAATTTATTTGTCTTACTCTGATAACTCTGACTTGCATCAAATAGTTAAAACCTAATTCTCACTGCACAAAGTTTGCTCTTAGCGCAGACTGTGGGACCATGTATTTTTCTATACTTACTCATTAAAAATACTGTCTGCTGTCCTTAATTTCATGAAACATATTAAAAACGACTATTTTTTTTCTTTTTATATCTTATAATTAATGTCTTTACTATTTTAGCAAATGAAAATGCAAAATCCAATAATATTTTTCATTGTTCAATTGTTAATTACACAGAGAATAAAATCGTGTTAATTATTAAAATTTTTATTGTAATTTCTCCGAATCGTAATTTTTCACCCAATAAAAGCTTTTTCCACCCAATCCAATTTTCTTAGATTTTTACTTAATAACAAAAGCAATATTCCCAGTCTCGGCCATTATCAGTGGCCATATGGCAATTTTTAATTTTCTGAAATTAGAAGAAACTTTCTGCCAGATTCGACGAAACCAGTTATCAGCTGTTAAAAGAAGAGACAATTTTTTAATGAAAAATTCAAACGTTCTGCTTCCTGTTTACCGTAATTAACTCCTTAAATTACTTCTTGTAATAATTGTAGGAAGAAAAATTTATATATGTATGTATGTGTATATAGTAAAGTGAACAGTAACAACCCTCTGAAGAAAAATAAAAACAAACACTAATTACACCGTTTTTTGGTGCAAAATGAGGACTGCGAAATGAAGTTAGAGGCGTCCGGGAGCTGAAGGGGGTGCAATTATATGCTTAAATAGGGTCAAAAGCACTTGCAAACTTTTCCATTTTCCTCTTACTCGTACTTGTGTCCGACGGAAAGTGCTATTAGTCTCCCTTCAGCTGGTCCATTCTCTTGGTAATCTAAACGAAAATATTGTTATTCGAAAAGTTTAACTGTTATACTTTCAGCTCCCACGAGAGAATTTGAAAAAAAGAAAAAAAAAAGAATAAACTATATAAGGGATAGAAGAGGGATGAAATCGCAAGAACGAAATTGCACTTCAGGCATCTGCTTTTTGGGGTATATATGCAGCACTGTCGATGTGGAATTGAAAAAAGTGTAAAATTTTATTTCACTTTGTTCTCAAGTGTTTTACTGGTGGTAATGCGCTTAACTAGTGTATAACAGTCAATGCACTAACTACACATGCAAATAGACAACTGCATTTTGCCAATGCATTTATCTTCCCTTATTTGCCCGATGACCTGCTAAAGTTTTGTTGATGTCGACCAGGTAGGTTGACCACCACCCACACCCCAATGTAGGAAGAGAACCTAGGTATCATCTATACACCACTACGGTAGGGTAAACGTTCCTGGCTACACTATGGACTTATTGTTATTTATGGGATTGGGGCTATTTTCAGACAATAGAGTAAGTCTTCATGGACAGTAAACCTCTTTACTTTCAGCTTTGGGGAATGGATTTTCAGTTGTAGTCATTTAACTTGTTCAAAAGTCTCACAGGTAGAACTTCAGTGTACAATGCATTTACATACAATAATAAATGTTGTGATATTTTTTAATTCGTTTTAGAGCTTGGTCATTCTATGGCATCATTTACAGGACGAAGTTTGACATCAATTCCTTGGATAGTATTAATAATGAATGGGAATATGGTTGGATGATTTTAGTTAATTTGCTGCTTTGTTTCCTGTTGTTTCTCTAAACTTTTTTCCGAGTTTCTAGTACAACTGGAAAATTAAATGCAGATGTTAGTTTTCTCATGTGGTTAGGGCAGTTGGTTGGAAAATGCATACGTCACCATAGTTTAAAACGGAGAATTTACAATAGAAATTTTTATTGTGTTCTATTCAAAATAATTTTTTGTATAAATATTTGTGTGTTTTTATAAAACATTTAATTGTGATACACACACCGGAACAATTTTGAGAATATAAGTCCCAAATCCTAATCTTTTCAATATATGAATTAATCGATATCGTTGGTGTTCGAAATTTTATTAACACAAACTTCCATTCTAAATCGATAAACCGAAATAATCTCCTTGGATTTAAAAATCATGAGAGTGCTTAACCAGTTACCATTCATTCATTGACGTTGATTGAACAGATTACGCGGTGGTCTATATATATGATTTAGCGTTTGGATTGCAAAATGCTTTAGTGACCATATGATCTTTCTTCACATCATAAATCACGATATGAGATATATGTGAATGTAGTTATTGCCGCCATGCACTATCGGCAAGTAGTTCTGTAGATTTTCTGAGTATATCATTATTGCTAAGATTTTTGATTGAAATAAATTGATTGGTAACAATCTCTTATTGAATTAAAAATAAAAGGAAACAAAGTTCGTTGGAGACATGTGATGGATGGCTTTTTATTTGGTGATAGGAAATTATGCACAAAAATGAAACGCGATATATGCTATTTTCTTAAATGGATCTCAAGCTTAATAATTTGTGCAACTATCATTTACGAAGTTTAGATCTTATGATTTCCGTTAAAAAGACACGAAAAAAAGTTTTAATAAAAATAATGCACATTTTATGACCTCGTGCGAATATTGCAAATATTAAAGCCCATTTGGTGAAATATTTATTAGATAAGTATGAAACCTAACGAATAAATGCCGCTTTTGAACCAAATACAAAATGGATAAAAAAATATTCAGGTTAAAAATTCTGAGTAACCATGTTTATCAACATAAAGTCTGTTCTTCATCTACAAGTGATCGTTGTTTTTGGATTGAATAAAATTATCGGCCCTTTCTTTTCGAGCAGTTTCCTCTTCACACATACTATAGCTGGATATCGTGCTCACCGAAGTCTACTATGATTTATTCTCTACACGACATATATCGTGTATGTATCTCTATGCCGCAGTACGTGGTAACCCATATGTTGCGCACCGCGGCCAATTTGGGTCTTGTACGGCATTTATATCGCCTCGAAAACACGTGTTTTCGTCAAAATTTGGCGTTTTGGGCAAAAACACAATCGAAAACAGGTGTTTTTCATACAAATCGAAAGCAACTTATGCCTAATCTCCAATGGGAGAACCAACCACGAACCAACCAACCAAAATGCTGCTACCTACTCCTTCTCATTGTAAATTGATTAACCCGTCTCGCTCGTGTTTTGGTCGACTTGTGTAACTTTCCGTATGTGTTAGTTAAACCATTTGAGTTGCCATATGCAATTCAGCGGGTTTTTTTTTCAGTGGCTCTAAACAATTTTGTACAGAAAAATGTCAAATATGAAGGCAAAAATGACGTTAAGTTTAATTTGAATATCGCGCCAAAAAATATGTCAACACAAAAAGTGAAAATGACATTTAATTGGAGTGCTACTAGATTAGCTAATGTTTGTAAATTATTTATTTCATATATAATTTTGCGCGGCATTCCCGATCAAAACAAGACAGAAATTTCTGACATTTCACATCTACATTGATAGAAATGTGTGTGAACGCATTTTGTCAGCTAATTCAGCCAACTGGTACGTGGTTGGTTCGTGGTTGGTTCTCCCATTGGAGATTAGGCATTAGGAACCTGTCTTCAATAAAAACGACAACGAAAACAGGAAAAGTGTGGACAAGAATCCAATTCAGCGTTCAGCACTTGTTATACGCATGTCATTTTCCGTATCACACTTTTTTTTAATTCTCAGTTTGCCATGGAAAAAATTTAAAACGAAATAATTAAATTAAAATTTAATTAAATAGGCATAACTGTCACTCGAAAACAAGTAAAAGGCGATGTAAACACCTCACTCGTTTTCCGAAAACGAGTTCATGAAAACACTTGTTTTCGAGGCGATGTAAACGCCGTATTATATGCAAATACCTCACTAACAAAAAAGATCGTTGGTCCACCGGACGAAGGCAAGGAGGTCTTTAATTGAAGAACACCGTATCTGCGCAAGGCTCATAGCTCGCTGATAATCGTTCTTTAGAAAACATATGTGAAAATCTCGTCGCCTTTCATGCAGAGTCCGCATTATGTCTCCTGAAACAGTCCTAGGTTGTGGAGGTGGTACAGATATGCCACCAAAAGCCTAAGGTCCGCTCTATTTAGATTGATAACTCTACTTAACGCAAAAGGCCCTTTAGCCCGTCTAAAACCTGGGAACGACTCCCAATGAATAAGGCTCAGTCCGACAGAAAGGTGCCAGCGTCTCCGAGCCCTCTCTCACGTCCTTGTCCGCTGCCTCATTAACGCTCGTTTGTAGGAAAAAACTTCCACGGTGAGAGTGTCTTGATGGCAGCTTGAATGTCCGAAAGAATTGGAATGTCGCCTTTCAAACTCAAGGTCAAGCCTAGCTTTGTCGCAATTACTATTGTACACTTCATAATTATAGAGTTTCCAAAATGAACTTAATGTTCGTGAACCTGTCGCATGTTAGCCAGAGCAAACGTTACCAACGTTTCTCCCCTTTAAACTTTCCCTAAGAAAAGTTTTCATCCTAGTAAAGACATGCACCATATTCTTAAAAGCTGGTGTTACGAAAATTCAAATGGGTTGGTATCTGAGGGCGGAACGGGTATAAAAAAGCTTCCATCGTAGCGAAGACACGAACCACATCATTAAAAGTTGATGCTGCGAAATTGGAAAAGTGAGGATTAATGGATAATGAAGACCTAAACACTATTAGCGGGATTTTAGATTACTCAACAATGACATATCTTAATGTGTTTCGGTACTTGGATTAGCTATATAAACAATCAAGATTTACATAAACAATTTTTCAAGGACATGTTTGTGCTGAGACTCGTTACATAAATAATCGAAATTTATATTAACAATTTCGTTGGTCATTTGATAATGACTCATAAACAGTTAATTAAACAAAAAAAATTATAAGAATAAAGAAAAATGACGAAAAAAATCAAAATGTGTGAAAAATCTTAACAAAAACGCTAACCTCAGCGGTGTGGGTTCCCTAAAGGAAGTTCGATAGAGAGACAAATTTACAACCAAGTCTGTTTGTTTATATAAATATATTAACCTTACCAAAACAAGTTCCAAAAGCCAATATAACATGAGCAAGCGCACATGATACCAAAGTTTCTCCAATAAAATTTCCCTTATAAGATAAGCTTTCATCCTAACGAAGACACGAAGCTAATCTTACGAAATTGTAAAAAGCTTCGGCTGCGGAATGACAGAGGCACATCATTTATATATGCGCACATTCACACACACCGATAGACGCATACATAGACGGTGCGCCAGAACCGGCCTTGCTATAGGTACTACTCAGGATAAGACAACCGACCGATGGTTGTTGATGTTGATGGTAAATTGTACCCAAAAAATGACCGACATAAAATCTAAGAAGTTGAGACCTTATTTTTGAGATAAAATATTTTAAATTTTCTTTTTAGGAAAAGCTTTATTTAAATGAGTTAAAATAAAAAATGTTGATAGCGTTCTATTTTTACAAAAAATTGTATTTTTATTGTGCTGACGAGTGCTACTAAGCTTTCATTAATGAAAATACTGGTACTAATACTGGTAAAAGGAAATCATAGAAATAAGTCTACTTCTTCTTTTTTCACTCCTCTACAAACGTGATCGAGTCCAAGCCTCTCGCAACTCTTCTCTACACCTGTCCCGATTCTGAGATGATATCATCCAGTTTAATATCCCTAAACTCTGGGCGTCCTGGTCGAATATGTATATATCACATGTTTATCTGGCTTAAGTATTTTTAAAGTTGGCCTACTTGACTAATCCCAGTGGGAAAAATCGGGAGCGCTGCTCACGGGAGCATTACTGGAGTTTTTAGAAGTTTTATAGAACGAGCAAAACTGGCAATGACCATAAATCGTGCCACTAGCATAATCAGTGGACCGGTTCTCGTTCGATTACAGAAGTTAAGCAGCATTGGATCATGGTTAGTACTTAAAACCGGAACCGCTTGGGAAGTCGTCACTCATGCTTGGAAAAAGACGAAAAGACAATTGCAAAATAAAAGCTTTTCGATATCCGGAGCTTATTCACGTATCCACAGGTGTCCACGAATATTATTTATTAAAAAGCTTTTTTATAATGCTCCTAGAACGCTTTTGAATTATATGGAACTTGTATGGGAACGGGAGCGCTGTAAGCATGGCTATTGGAGCACTCCATTTCCCGTTGGGATCCTCCCCTTTCACCTCTCCAAAAAATATAATATTGATTCTTCTTAAATTACGCTACAATTCTTGTAGACATCGGATCTCTCAAAGTTTCTTCTTCCAAATGTTTCTGCGTTTTACTAGTTCTGTCCAATTGTAAGAAGTTTTCGTTTTGCCGTAAACCTCGAGGCTGACTTCTCGATTCCATAACAAGAATTGTTTTCCGAGGAAAGGTTGTCAACCTTGCGCCCGATCCCTTCCAGGAAGAGAGGTCTCCAAATATTTATATCCCCTAGGGACAGTGATAGTATGGTTATACTACTAGGCATTATTACAGATATTACTAGGATTGACCATTGACTAGTATTGACTAGGATATTGACCATTGCCGCAAACTTTCCTTCTTTTTCCGCGGGTGGGACAGGCAGGATATACTAGCGCTGTTATGATGATACTGATTATTGAAAAAAAATCAGCGTTTTTTAGTGTTAAGTGTCATTAGACAATGGAGGTTTTCGGGTCCTTTACACGGTTCTAATAATTAGGATAGCTAAACGAAGAAAATAGATTGTCGACAGTACTTTCCTGAGCTCTAGTCTTCCACATCAAAAAAAAAACTCCAATTTAAAAGAGCGATTCAAACCAGTGTACCAAGTTGGCCAAAAATTTAACTGAGAAAGTCCTTATTTCTGAGAAATATGTTGTGTTAGTGCCACATCACCCACAGTTTCGTGTACATCTTTCCTCAGTATTCTGGAGTACCAGTGGTCCGTGGTTCGATTCATAGAAGCCTTGTCCTTTGTCTTAGCACTTGTCCCATACAGATAAAGTTAATTCTTTCTTGCTGTCACTCCGTCCCGAAAGTTCCTTCGCTCCGTTTCCTGGCAAGCATGAAAGCTAAGATGCCATCTCCTGTTTTACCTCCAAAGTTAGCGTTCCATCTTGGTAATTTCATTGGAGCAGGTGGAGTAGACTGCATGTTTTTGACGTAGGCATTTCTTTAATTTTCCTCTCTTTTATCTTTCCGAATAAAGCTTGATGTTCGATTTACACTCGAGATAGAACCGTCGACAGAGAAAAGGGGTTTACCTCTGAGCTCAGCAGCGGCAATATTTTTATTCGAACGAGTATTTTTTGGCAGGCCTGATCTTAACAAAACGTTATATTCAACAAAATGTTATCTGTCATGTTTCGTTTTTTGCTGCTGGTGATACATATTTCTTTAATTTTATTTACAATTTTATAAGTACACGACTTATGCACAAAAAACTAAATCAATTTAAAATCTCATCACTTTTTTTTATAACAATTTAGTGAACTCCCTTTTTTGAATCTTCACTGGGCATGATTGTATCCCATTCCCACCCAAAAAAAATGCAAATAATTTCCATCATTTTCTTGTGTTTTCTTTTTATGAAAAAAGAAAAATAATTTCAAGCTACTTCAAGCAGAAACTCTTAAAAATTTCCCCTAAATTAAAGATTGAAGCAGGGCATCAATAAAATCGGGAAATTTATTTGAGATAAGAGCAATTCAAAGACATTTCCTAGCACCGCAGAACATATTTAACAAAAAAAGGACCCTCTGAAGTAGAGATAGGATCTTATTTTTTTCCTCTCTACAGCAAACTTTTTCTCTTGCCCCATTTGTGTGGAGACCGAGGAGGTTTTTTTCTTTTTTGCACTTGAGGCAATAAAACTGGAGAACAATCCGGAAAACAGTTGAGAATTCTCAGCTTCCAGGAAAAGTGTACTAAGAAAGGAAAAGAAATGTTTCTAAAGGTTTTGTGTCCCATGTAACTTTGGATTCCAGGATTCGTGTGTCTTGTGCCTTTTGCCTTGACTTGACTTGCCTTAACTTGGCACCCCTTGGGTACCCGTAGCGCCCGTCCGTCCTGTCGTTCCAGATCCGAGGCAAGTGATTTTCAAGGGATTTGATTTTTGCCAACTTCCTTAAAGGTCCTGAACTTCTAACAACGGGTCGCGCTGTAATTTATGACACTTTTTCCTAACTGAAATGGATCCTACTCTATGCTTTGGTGCTCTGACTCATATAACCTATAATGCTATTGGGAGAAAATGACTTGGGGAAGTATTAGTGTGCTTTAATGGCTCTGTTACATTATTCCCAGGTGATTGATGACTGCTGTATAGTGGGGACCGTTGTGTAAGGGGTTTTATGTTTAAATAAATGTGATGATTATGGCCAAGCAATCGATATTTTATTATGATATGCCCCTGTGCCGGTATTAGTGTACAAGTGGAACGGGTTATAGCTCTGAATAAAATTACCAAAAATTCCTTAACAGCCCCAGTTATTTTCATTGGTATGAGCAGATCTGGTTTACACCTGGTTAAAGATTCTATTTTGAAAATTGCCCTGGTGCTCATTGCGCTTTCTTTTTTTGTAAATTTATTTTTAATTAACCATGGGGCGAATTATAATTAACCCTAAGTACAGCGTATGTATACAGTATTAAAAGCTCATTTGAGCCAGTAAAAAAATGTAATAAAATACGGCGGTTCTTGCGTGTTTTTGATCGTAAAGTTTAATGCAAATAATAATTAAGCTCGTTGGGTTTACATCATTGGCATTTAATTCATCAAAAGGAATATTGGGCAAAGATTAATACCAGCAAACAAACCTTTCACTTTTTAATCTCTGTGCCCGTGTAATTTTATCAACAGCAAATAAATAATAAAGCCAATCAAATTTTCATTAATTTTTGTAAATTTTGTGGACGATAATCAAAAATTTAATATCATTCGATTTATCTCCAGTTTTTATATGACTCAAACTATGCAGAGGCAGAAAGATGCCGGAAGAGTACAGGGGTAAACCCATATGGTGAGTACCACGGCCAATTTAGTCGTATTGTGCATGTACTCCACTCTCGGAAGAGACCTCCGGACGAAGGCAAGAAAAAAAAGAAGACTGAACCTGATCGGGACTCAGAAGCTCTTGAATTACGAGTACGCACTCAATACATGAGAACAATACCCAAAGATGCAATTCCATTAAAAATGAATAAAAGCAAAGAAACGCCGTAACAAAATCCGATAATGCAAACTAATGAACCGTCGCGTATGCAACAACCAGCGGCAAAAAAAGAGTGTTAATTTTCTTGTTCTAGATCACTAAAAGAACACAAGCAACAGGAGACTTAAATTATTGAAGAAGATGTTTAAGCTAAACAAGAAAGACACAAATTAACAGTGAAAGGAACTCCACAGTGACGCAACATAAACACTTTGAGTGCTGATCAACTAACGCCATCACCGAGTCAGCACAGGGTTCTGCCATGATTTATGAACTGGCCCAAAATCGACAAGACCTAAGAAGTGGCATTGGGCCCCTGTGCTGAAAGTCGTGTCGTGTTTCGTGACAAGTCGTTTGAGTTGAAGAAAGTGACGTTTCTGTCGAATTGCGACTTTCAGCACAGGTGCCTAGAGTGGAAATGCTAAGTTAAGTTTAGGCCCCTGCACTAAAAGTCGTGCTTCGACTGAAACGTCACTTTCTTCAACGCAAACGACTTGTCGTGTCGTGACGACTCGACTTTCAGCACTGGGCCTTGGTATGAACAAAATAACATAAAAAAACGTCAAGAAATTAGAACAAAATGGTGACAAGGTGTAAAATCTGATGTAAATAAGGAAATTGAATTTTGAAGGAAATTTGGAATTTGTGGTCGTTCGTATCGTGTTGAAATTTCAAAGCCAATACAATTATTTAAATAAGAAAAACTTTAAAAATATAAAAAATGCAAGAGGTTCAACAATTTAAAAAAAAAAGTCTGAAAGAAAGAAGCTTTCCATTGGATGCAGCGTTAGACCAGCCATCCTTCACATAGTTGAAGAAGGAACCTCATCATGGTCCGGCAGCTTCAAAATACTACGTCAACTTTACTTTCTGATAATCGTTCTTCTTCTAAGCCAGGCCACAGCAGGACAATTACAGAGAACATGTGTGTCTAGTCGCCTTCCATGCAGAATCGGCATTCTGTCTCTTTAGACAGCCCTAGGTTGTACAGGTGGTCAGCCCCATATTGTTAGGCAAATATGCCACCAATAGCCTAAGCTCTGTCCTGTTTAGGGTGATAATTCCCCTTAAGGCAAGGATAACGACTTATCGAAAAATTGGGGCATAGGTATTCCCAATAGGTTAGGTGGATTCCCTTAATCCAACCCTTTAACAGGGACTTGCAGGTGGACCATGAGATGCCGCTGAAAGGTTCGGGGCCCTGGACTCGTGAACACATTGAAAATGCAAGTTTCCATTGCTTGTTTTAATAGTTTGTGATTGAAGCAAATTTCATTAAGGGTCCAGCAATTTAGATACGGCTTAGATCACAAGAATTGTCACCCCATGGAGCGACATTCAATTTTTCATTGTTGAAGAAATTCTGACTCGATTTTGAAGTTATGCAAGATGATGGTATAGTGGAAACTAGCTAAGGTGTGGAGTTGACATATGAAGATCGAGCACTCTTTCTATCGTTTTCAAAAGCAAAGATGTTAAGATGATAGGAGTATGAGATTAGACGTCTCCAGCCTTGTTTAATAATAAAAAACACAACTCGTAGTTGGAATCTATCTCCAATTGAAGCTGGCTCTAAAGAAAAACACCAGGTTGTCGAGAATCAGCACGAGGCACTTCTAAATGAGGGGGGGCAATTACTTATCCTCCCTGGGATTTATAGGGTTGAAAAGAGGCCACTGCCCATTTGACCTTGTCCTGTTCGAAGATGTTCCCAGAGAGGCTCCGGGAATATCTGTGTGGAATCTGTAATGGTGTTTCGTTCGGTGGTTCTGTAAAACTCCTTTTTTAAGGAAGGGTTGCCGAGAGCTCTTGAGTTGTCTAGGGTTTTGTGAGAACAAACACCTTACAAAAATAAAATCTCTTTATTCATTCAAAATCCTTATTTACTAACAATTTTAATCTCTTAAATCTAAGTAACTACTTCTTATCTCTGGATACATGTTTCTTACGGGTATCGCTAAGCAACGACAAGGCCTGGACAACATTCCACAGGTATTCGGTAGTGGTTGGATGGGTCTGTGAGTGGTCCGACCGTGTGGGATCGTACACCTCGACACGGTATAGGAAACGCTGCCAGGAACATTGTCTGATATCACAACTCGACAAGGCCCGGGAAACATTCCACAGCTATTCGGTAGTGGTCGGTATGCGGTTTGTATGTGGTCTGACCGTGTCGGATCGTACACCTCGACACGGTGTAGGACCGGAGAAGAAGACCTTTCCGGAACGAGTCTGGTGAAAGACTGAATTTACGCTGGTGAAGCGGTTTATTTTAAAGCTGGAAAGCTGTGAAGCTTTCAAAGAGTGAATCACCTCTCTTTGGTCTGGTGGTTAAATATTTATTTTTCTGAATCATTTTGGGAGAGGATTATTAGTAATGAATCGCGGTTCGTTACAAATGGTTCTATGACTGTACCTAGCATCAAGAGGGTAGGGGGTCTAGAAGATTGACCTTGAAAAGTGCTCGCCGAGCAGAGACCTCAAGGTTTCTTGATGGTTATGGGTGTATGAGCCATCCTCCTTTCTAAGAAAGACCAAACCGTTGAAGTAGTATTTGAAGAGGAGCTTTTGGGGTCTAGTTGGCTCAGCTAGAGTTTGCAGGCTCTAACAATGGTGTCTCCAGGCAATACTTTTGGAGCATCTCAACTTCTTGTTCTAGTCTAGGGTCTTAGGGGGAATCTGTATGCTTCCCAACACCCAGAACGTTTTGTCCTACTACAAATTGCAGCCAATCTGTCGTGCGACCAGTGCAGTTTACGCGACAACTGACAGTGTTGCTGTCATGGTAGGAGATAAGCACATCAGGGAGCTGCGTATCCACCATCTACAGTTCACATACTGAGGTCTGAGCTGATAGAGGCGGGAAGTAGCTCTGATTTCGAGACCACAACCCCTTAAAACTTAGAATACTTAGGAACCAGGGAAGAGGTGCAGATATATGGGTAGCCCACAATTTCGAACCAAATTAGCACTAATACAAAAAACAAAATTATGTACTAATTTAAAACACAAGTAGTTTTTTCCTCAACAGCAAATATAAGCTAATGACAATTTAACTGACCCATATAATGAGATAAAAACTTCACAACTGACTTTTATTATTACCTTTATTTAATTCTTTCAATGCCGTAGCTTGCGTAAACTTATCAATTAAGTTATTATGCAGATGCCACAATTTCTAAGATATGCTTTAAGTGTGAAATAATTGTAAAGTCAACTTCCCACGACCCTTTCCCCTTGAATCCAATGGTTTTGTTATAACAATTCCTACATTTCAAGAATGCGTCTTTAATTCGATGAATACCTGCTATAGTGTCCTTGTATTTCATACATATAAACATTCAACCAAACATCTTTTGGCAAAATTGTAATATCTTAAATCAGTGAGTAAATTGAAACGTTTGATTCTGGTTTTGTAGATTTCTCCAGAAGTTACAAGCTCCCTTGAGATTTCTGACAAGATAAGTCTACCTCAACTCCTTCATTTTGCCAGACGTAATTCAAGATAATGCTAACATCAATGTTCCTTGTGGTGGTCAGTCATCAGCGGAATAGGGGGAATAACATGTAGCATAACATGCACGTGCCGTAACTATTCCGGACTGATGGAAGTGCGATCATAACCTCCTAGCGGTGGCCACTGGTAACTATCCTATGAGAGAGGATAGGCTAACATGATCGGGCTAGTCCCTTCCAAGTAAGGTTGGCGTGAGGCTAATAACCTCACCCGTAAAAAACAAACATTACGGAACGAGCAACATGCCTCGGATACTGGAAAAAACGACGACGACCACGGCAACGAAAAAGGCAAAATGATTTAAGAATTTTCTCATGGAACGTACGAACTCTGTACAGAACTCGAGCTGTACAACATCTGGCCGATACCCTGTCAACATATAAAGCTGACATTACCGCCATTCAGGAGATGCGATGGACAGGGAATGGTGTTTTGCAAAAACCTGATTATGACGTATATTACAGCTGTCATACGAAACACCATGTGCTCGGGGTAGGTTTTATGGTCAGCAAAAGGATGAAGCCTACCATTATCGGCTTTAAAGCAATAAACGAAAGGCTATGTACCCTTCGTGTGCGAGGCAAATTTAAGAACATCAGCCTCATAAACGTTCACGCACCTACAGAAGAGTCCCCGGACGATGAAAAAGAAGAATTCTTCGAAGTAGTTGAACGGGAACTTAATGCCTGCCCCAGATATGATGTAAAAATCATATTGGGAGACCTGAACGCTAAAGTAGGCCGGGAGCCCGTATACAGGCAATATGTCGGCACCCACAGCTTGCATGAGAACACTAATGACAATGGGCAGCGAGTTATAGAGATGGCAGCAAGTAAGAACTTGGTCGTTGCAAGTACCAGATTTGCGCGTAAAGATATCCATAAAGCCACCTGGATATCTCCTGATGGGGCGACTCGCAATCAAATAGACCATGTGTTGATAGACCGCCGCCACCTTTCGGGTCTGATGACGGTACGAACGTACCGAGGTGCCAACTTCGACTCAGATCACTATCTTGTTGGTATGGTGCTCCGAGAGCGCATTACAACGCTGAAAAGCTTTGTATCCGCTGATCAGGCTCGAATCAACACAGCTGCACTACGCAACGAAATGGCCAGAAACAGCTACGGTCAGGCGTTAGAACTCGCGCTCAGAAGAGCAAGTCCTGGGGATGAGATGCCGGGCGTCGACGAGAGCTGGACCCGCCTTAAAAATACTGTCATTAGTACTGCTGATTCCATCTTAGGCAGAAGTCGTAGAGATCGGAACGACTGGTTCGATAATGAATGCAAGCTGGCAACTGAACGTAAGAACGCTGCGTATCGAGCAATGCAGCAGTCTCAGAGAACACGAGCACGCGAAGAGAAATATAAAGAGCTCAGAAAAGAAGAAAAGAGAATTCACAAACGAAAAAAGGAAGCCTGGGAGAAAAATCTCGTTTGTGAACTAGAACAGTACAGAGAGCGACGGCCGCACCAGGCGCGGGAGTTCTACCGAAGAGTACGCGGTATGACGCAATTCACACCTCGTTGCACATACTGCAAGGACAAAGAAGGGAATCTGATCACCGATCCTCAAGGCATCTTGGAGCGATGGGAAGAGCACTTTCATGAATTGCTAAATGGCGAGCTAACTGAGGATTTGGAGGCTCCACCAATATCTGACGATAATGCTACGCTGTCGCCACCAAGCTTAGCAGAAGTTAGCAGTGCCATCACCCGGCTCAAAAACAACAAGGCCTCGGGTGCAGACGGCATCCCTGCGGAGCTGGTTAAATATGGAGGGCCTACATTACACCAAGCGATTCATGAATTAATTGTGCAAGTATGGGAGCAGGAAGCGATGCCAGAAGACTGGAGAAAAGGCATCCTCTGCCCGGTACATAAAAAAGGAGATATCACAACGTGCAGCAATTATCGTGGTATAACGTTGTTGAGTACCGCGTATAAGATATTCTCCGCCATCCTACAAAACAGGATGGCCCCATACGCTAGAAATATCGTAGGCCAATACCAGTGTGGCTTCAGCCCAGGCAAATCAACAACCGATCAGATTTTCACTTTGAGGCAGGCTATGGAAAAATGTCTAGAGTTTCAAAACTCAATCCAACACCTCTTCATAGACTTTAAAGCCGCCTATGATAGCATAGCCAGAGTAGAACTCTACAAAGCCATGATAGAATTCGGCATTCCCAATAAGCTGACAAGACTATGTAGGTTGACCATGACCAATGTGACAAGCCAAGTAAAGGTATCCGGAACACTGTCCAGACCAATCAACATCTATAATGGACTCCGACAAGGGGACGGTCTGGCCTGCCTCCTTTTCAACCTGGCGTTGGAGAAAGTGATCCGAGATTCGGGCGTGACATCAAGGGGCACAATCCTTCACAAGTCCACCCAATTACTGGCTTATGCAGACGACATTGACATCATTGGAAGAACATCAACAGCTGTACAAGAAGCTTTCATCCAGATTGAGCGCGCGGCAGGAAATCTGGGACTGCACATCAACGAAAGCAAAACAAAGTACATGGTGGCCTCGTCTGCAAGAACACCTAACATTGGTCCCACAATCAAGGTAGAGGAACACGAGTTTGATGTGGTAAAATCATTTACCTACCTTGGGTCAATAGTAGCAGCCGACAATAGCATGGAACCTGAAATACGCGCACGACTGCTAAAAGCCAACAAGGCCTACTATAGCCTGTCAAGGCTCTTCAAATCCAAGCATCTAACCATAACGTCTAAACTTTTACTATATAAGACGATGGTCTTGCCGGTCCTCACATATGCATCCGAAACGTGGGTGCTTAGCAAAAAGCACTCTAACCTCTTGGCGGTGTTCGAGAGGAAAATACTTCGGAGGATTGTTGGCCCCGTATGTGAGGAAGGACGATTCCGGAGACTCTACAATGACGAGATCTACGAGCGCTATCGCGACATAGATGTTGTGAAGAAAATAAAGCTCGGTAGGCTCCGGTGGGCAGGACATCTAGCTCGTATGAGTGAAGATGAGCCTGCTCGGAAAGTTCTCTGCGGTAAGACTTATGGGGTGCGACAGCGAGGGAGACCCAACCTCCGCTGGAAGGATGGCGTAGACCAGGACGCTCAGAGCATAGGGATGCCAAACTGGATGACATCGGCTCAGAATCGGGACCGGTGGAGAGAACAGTTGCGAGAGGCCAGGACCGGATCCCGGTTGTAGAGCCGTTAAAGAAGAAGAAGAAGAAGAATGTTCCTTGTAGGTACTGTTTTGCTGTTGTGTAACTTGTGAAACCTTTATCGCAAAAAAACGAACATTTTCCTCCAACTCGATTACAGAAAAAGGTGAATGACACTCAATCAAAAATATCCCTTTCAGCAGTTTTATCTTAGGCATAGATTTGAACAACACCCATTTTCAGATATGAAAAGTTGAGATTATTTATTTAACCTAAAATCCTTTGGGTGTCCTCCTGTCAGATGTAAAGTTGTGTCGGGTAGATTTCACTAGATTTCCTGTTGACCCATAAAAATACTTCTTCCATCATTTTCAGAATTGTAGAACTTAATCTGCTTTGGCCTTTTTCAATCGATTTAGGCTACGGAATTAATATTTTTTTTTACTTGGAATTTATGAGTTATTTCCCATGGGTATATTTCTTTCGTATAAATAAAACCCAGAATTTTGATAAATCCTAAGGAAAAAAAACGAACTTTTTTACTGTGATATAGAATTTGTTGAAATAAGAAATTTAAATTCAACCTTCACCTTTCCTTTCCTATATATATAATCCAAGCTGATTGTCAAACAAAAATTAATGAAATTCTAAATTTCCCAAAAACAAGACAAAGACAACGAATCCAGCTTTTATATAACTTCATTCCGATAACTTTCATCGGTGATTTCTATTCAATAGGAAATCTTCTCTATCTACCGGTATATTGCCCGCTCATGCATACCGAACGTGATCCTTTTTCGATTCAAGCCCCGTAAAATTTCTAGGTTGCATTCAGGATTCCTTTTTAGAGATTCCCAGCACCAAACAAAACTCTGAAAGAAATACGCCAAGGCTGATAAACTATGTCCTATCTGTGCCTTGCAAAATGCTTACAATAGATGCAATTTTCCAGTGTTAAGATTTACCTGAACCTCCGAATATCCCCGTATAGTAGCGTCTTAGGTCCTTTATCTGTTTCTGTGCAAACGCTACTTGCATTCAAGAGGTTTGACTTCAAAAAGTTCCCATTGATTGCTCGGCAAACACAAAAAGTCAACGGTGGCAGAGGGATGCTCCTGTTACTCGCTATATAGTACGAGTCTTACGTCCCGAATCCATAGTCAAGGATCTATATATAGGAAAAGTCGAAAAGTCTGATAAGGAACTTCAAGAACGAACAGAATGAAATAGTCCATGCGAAATTCGATGGTTCGTGCTTCCTCTCCATTCCCAGCTGCCTTCTCTTCTGTGTGAAAAGAATACACCAGAATCCAAGTGAAAGGCTAAATATTTCTGTAATTTATTTTCATTGAAGGATATTTCGTGCATGTGATAGGATCCGCTCTAGAGTGAAAGAAAGAAAATTGAAGTTCAGATACTTTTTTGGATAACCGATGATGATCTACTACTCTGCGCGGCTCCTCGATGGAAGAACGACATGAATACTTTTATGCAGTGCTAAATTCTTCTTACACATTTTCCCCAAGTAATCACGATTGAAAGACGGACTTGAAATTTGTTCTTCGATGAGATAAATATTTAAGTCCTTGCCCTGCACCAGATTCAGTGAAATCGTGCAGAAATCAAAATCGACGGCAATGAACGACGTAACAAAATAAGATAAAATGTTGGGGCTACGTGGAATGAGAAATTTATTTCAGCCATCAAAGTGTACCGAGTTGGACCTTCGTCGTTGTTCGATCTTCGCCAACACGAAAATGATTTTAATCAAATTAATGGCAGTTAAGCAATTTCTATGCATATTAAATTAGAGCAAATCTAAATTTTGTAAAGGAATCTTAAGTTTCGGTAATTTTGTTTGAAACGAGTTTAGTGTAGTTTTGTTAAGTCACATATTGTGTAAGGGAAAATATACAGGAATGAAGTTGATATTGGCTGTACTTTAATTTATTGAACTTGAGTTGAGCTATGAGCTTAATATTACTGCATTATGTATGCGTTGAAAAAGCTTGATCAAAAACCCGTATCAGTACGGCTTTTAACAAATGAGGTGATGCTCCTCCATTAAAATCAAATTTCACGGCACGTCGACCTTGGCCTCCCTTGTAATTATGAGATTGGGAGGTTCGGTCAACTTACTATAAAACTAGAATTCATTATTTGACCGTCGAACCTTAAAAAACATCGCTGTAACAATCTCTGGGATTTGAGCCCCATCTATCACGCAGTATTTTCACAGCAGCCGAAACTAAAACCACGTAAAAATTAGTCAAAAATCAAAGTAGTACTGAGAGTTATCATTGAAAAATGCCGTATCACAACACATCAGTCACGTCACGTCTCAGTTACGTCAGTTCCGAGAAATCTTAAATTGACGGTTCGGTGACGGCGCGGCGATGAGCTTGACTTGACTGATTCGGAACGGCGCACAGTAGTTCCAAATGCCTAAAACGTGGCCAAAAGTCCCTAAAATCGATCTTTGCTTTGGGGACTTTTTGGGTCTAGTTATGTAGGTTGGTACCTAAGGTATTATAAACAGTGTTTTATAACAGTCAAACTTGCATGGGGGCTCTCGGGAGCCATTGTCACGTGAGCGTGTGGCACACGAGGGCATCGGCGCGGTACATAGTGAAACGGGTTTTTTGTGTTAACAATAACCTGGAGTCGTTTGAAATGGCTTCTGCTAACGAAAGTAAGTACTTTTAAACGTTATATCATATTGACAATCAATTTTCTTAATTATTTTAGTAATGTACCATTCAAAACAAGTTTTTTTAAAACTTCCCGTTGTAAACGTCAATGTTTAAAATTACATCACTCAAAAGTCCCATTTTATAAGAACTTTGTCCGTCATATTGGATCCGCCATTTTGTTTTTTAAATTTTGAGTAGCAATTCGTAATCAGGAGACTCGAAATACTCTTCATACCAAATTTCATAAAAATCTGACCACTTTATAAAAATGTTGTCCGCCATATTGGATCCGCCATTTTGTTTTTTTTATTTTGAGTGAAGATTCGTAATCAGCGACCTCAAAATAATATTTGTACGTAATTTCATACAATTTGAATAACGTCTACATATTTTGGCCACCTTTTCGGGATTTGGAACCACTGTGCGGCGGCGGCTCAGTGTAGACAGTGCCATTAACTTTCATAGAAAGCATATTTTTCGTGACTGCTCTTCTCGGAACTGAGGTAACTGAGACGTGACGTGACTGATGTGTGTGACCGTGCTGCATCCTGCAAATGGACGAGCAGTGAATAAGGAATACTATTTGGGTCATGAAGTGTTTGCACGAGAATAGCTTCCGAAAATAGCTAAATTGTTCGGAGGAAACTTCATGGATTTCGCACTCCCATATTTTACAATAACACAAAACAATTTTTGGCTAAAGTCACGACGAATGATATCCATCAAGCATCACACTCACTCACTTCTTATTGTCGCTCCGTCTAACTTTTTCCTGTTCCCGAAGCTAAAGTGATCACTTCGAGGAAGGCGTTTCGAGTCAATATTAAGGCTAAAAAAATTAGCTGCCATGCATCAATCAGCCTTCGAAAAATATATGGAGGATTAGGTCACACGTTGGCTAAGACGCTTAACGATTAGGAATTGAGGATCTCGAGATTTGCCTTTAGGAGTCACCTTTGTACTACCAATCCGTCAAGTCGTTCTGGTCATTGTACAATGTCTAGTAGTAAGCGTGGGTCGAAGGGAGGAATGGAGGATATGATAGGTTAATAAGAGTCTGAGTCCTGAAGCAGAGTGCCCAATTTGGATGCGGCCAGTAAATCTCAGCATACAACTACATTCAAACGCCCTGTGCATGAGCCCCCTTTTAAATGCTCTAGCCTAGCTCATCCCAGTTTCTCAGAATATTGACGATTTTTTATGGTTTTGTAATTTTCAACTTTTTCTCAGAATTTCTAATAGTTTTTTAGTCGTCGGGGTTTTCTGAAGTTTGAACAAGACGACTTTTCAATAGTTTTTAGGGTGTCGCAAAATATTTCAGTTGAGGGTTTTCAACCATTTTTCAGAGGATTTCGACCGTTTTCTATGGTTATTTAATATTTTTAAAATGAGGATTCTTGAGAATTGACACAATAAGAATTCAAAACGAAATATTATCGATTTAATTTAAATTATTTAATTATTAAATAACCATAGAAAACGGTCGAACTGAAAAATTGTTGAAAAAACTGAAAAACTTCGGAAAACCCTCAACTGAAATATTCTGCGACACCCTAAAAAATTATTGAAAAGTCGTCTTGTTCAAACTTCAGAAAACCCCGACGACTAAAAAAGTATTAGAAATTCTGAGAAAAAAGTTGAAAATTACAAAACCATAAAAAGTCGTCAAAATTCTGATAAACTGGGATGAGCTAGAGCATTTGAAAGGGGCTCACGTACAGGGCGTTTGAATGTAGTTGTATGCTGAGATTTACTGGCCGCATCCAAATTGGGCACTCTGTCCTGAAGGAGAAGATGATAGACCTTGGGTTTGAACTCCTGGATGTTGTAGGAATTCACACCAAAGAAAAGAAGCCCACTGTAACAAAAATCGAAACAAAAAATTTTGTAACGGGGATTCGTTTTCGTAAAGTCGATATCCGCAATAGCAGCCGGTTACCGACGGGGTTAGCGGGGGGCAACGTTTTCGGAGTATTATGCTTCCAGGAACAGGTGAATTCAGCTAACCAGCTGGCAAAGCTAGGGACGCTGGCAGTTACAGGCTGCCATAGTTATGAATAAGGAGTAGTACCGTCCGCTAGCACCAGATCTAAGAAGAACTTTAGTACACTATGTTAAAGATACTCTTTTAAAATTTCGTTTATAATGTGTGGATCGGTAGGTTTCTCAAGAAAATTTAATAATTCTGTCAAGGATGCCATTTTGTGGCAGAACTATACTTTGGCATAACATTTACTTATTCCTTGAATAAACCAACGCAAATACGACCCAATTGGAAGCCGGAACAACAGCAATAATTTTATCATACATAGGCTAATGTCACATGAGTCTGAATTCAGAGCCTGAATTTTTCAGTTTCATAAAAAACAAAATAATTAAAAAATTAAAAAACACGACGTGACAAAAAAATGAACTAAAAAGCCAAAAACAAGTTTTAAGTACTAATGTAAGACAGAAACAAGATATAGAAGACATTTTTCTCTTAGTATAGTCAATGTGTGTATAATAAATATGTATATAAGATATTGTCTAACTACTGTAGAAAATATTAACTTTAAATAGTCATTTTTTAAGTATCACACAACTATAGTATAGGTATAATCTGTATTTTTGCAGTCGGGATACCAATGTTACAGAATCACTAATTAAAACGGCGTGTGATTGAATGTGCATAGCAGAACCTAAACCAGGCTAACTAAGGATCTTTTGGAAAAACGAAAGACATGCTATACCAGTGTCCCATAAAGGAAGAGGAAAACTTCTTATATTTGCCCTTATCATACGAATCATACTTGGCTTAAATACCATAAATACCAAAATTTGCAACAGGGACAGGGCAAACTTATAAAAAGAACAAAAACTATACGTAAAAGTCCATTGTAATTTTTTTTTAATTTTTATAGTAGGATTTAGTATGAAATTTGCCGAAAATTTAAGCACTTTAACTTTTAATAGATACTATTAACGATAACATGTCATATTAGGTAATATTTTTGCTGTGTATACATTATACATATAGCAGGTTTTAATTGAAATTGGTTTTTAGAACTTTTTAGAGTTATTTGCAAAACAAACCGAATTATAGTTCAATTAAATGTAATTTATCAGTTGTTAAATATTTTTTAGGTTTCATTATAAATAGACCTGTGACGCACTGTGTGACAAAAGCATTGCCTGAAAAGTTAAGCAATAATCACTCATTAAAATTTATCATAAAATGTTCTATTGAATTCTTTTCACATATTTGGTGTTTACAAAACAAAATTACCAAAAATAAAAAATCATTAAAATTATGATTTCAAATGGAATATTAAATCAAAAACAAAATCTTTAATAAACCACTCTCATTGGTTTTAACGTGTCAGCAATTCAACTGGAACCAATTTCCACCAACGCAAAGCTTGTTTTATTGAAATTGGAACTAAGGACGAAATTAATTTACAGTAAATACTAATAAGGGACCAAATGGCTGCTGTTACAATTAAACGTGAAGCATTTACAAATGTATATATGCCGAGTGCGAACAAAGAAACATGCTATCATATGTGTTATCAGATAATGACGAGCAATTCGATCATACACGGGGGTTATACCATGTCATATTCGTTTTGGTACCATATCGGGGAAAATCAATAGTAATTTCAAAATATAAAAAAAATATAAATAAAATAAAAATAACTAAAAATGCGTGTCTACATGAATCGATTGCGTTTTGTTATTTAATTACAACAAAGCTAATGATAATAATATTGCTTGATAAATAAAATATACACATGGAAATTTTATCGATTAAATGGAAATGTTATTTCTGAACCACTTTTTTTTCTAGTCAGAGATAGGTACTTAATCATAATTATTATATGAATTATGGGTAATATTTTTTTGACAAAAATTATCCTCTTTCAAATTTGATTGTATATATTTTGTATCGCATAGAGACAGTACCGCGCCACGCGAATGTTACTAAATTTTTTGGTGTGGAAAACTATACCGTTCTCATGCGGTAAATACCTACAAACTAATTATTATCCTCATCAAAAGTTGTTGCAGTACTCATCAAGTAATTTAATTTACCAACGAAGTGGAATGAAGATTTTTAAGATGCAATTATTCAAGAAGAAACACTTTCTAAATAATTAGGGCAAAAGCAGATTATGCCGGGATTACCTGCAAAGATAATTTGACGAGAATCCCTCTATTGCATAATTGTAATAAAAAGCAAATCGTGCTCTCCGCTTCGTATAGTAATTTTTTGAGGTGTGTTCAGGAAAATGTATATACAAATAAACTACTATGCATTTAAAGACTATGTAAGTGCAAAGAATTGTCTTGTATAAATAGATTTGTTACAAAAAAAGGGGATATAACAAAATTCTTTAAAAGTAAACATTTGCAAAAAAATCGATAAATTCAAGTGGATGAGAATATTACGGAGAAAGCAACCGTCGTAGCAGCAGCTAAACATTGCAGTCGGCAGTTTAACTTCTTTTATAGTCGAATTTTATTTGGTTGGAAATTCTTGTCTATTGACACCAAATAGCTGCGTTCCTTTTCTGCTCATTTTCACTATTTTTTACTCGTGAGTACTCGCAACTACCCGTGCTCTAACATACGAGTACATAAGTATTGTAGTTACGCCAATGAAATCCGCTAGAGGGGAAGTCGCCATTTTGAGGCTATTGTGATTCAATATATTCAATTTGTGAATTATTTTTCACTTACTGGAAAGCCCATAGAAGGATTTTGATTGTTTTGACCTTTTTTCATATAAAAACGTGCATAAATAAAATCTCAGTCGTGTAATCTTATACTATTATCCTTCGTTTTACTTTGAAAATTTATCTCATTAATATCCATTATGTTGTAAGTTCTTCTAACTTTTTATTTGTATACATATGAAATAACATAAAAATGTTAGGTTAGGTTTTACTCAAATCAAAAAATTTTCCCTTCCTTTTCTGACCTACTCACAAGTACTAAAAAGTAGAAAAGGAACTCAGCTAAAACTAATCTTAATCTTATATTCACCGTCATTTTCTACAATTCTTTTCAGAGTTTGAACGCCCTTCTTCCAAAATGTTCTTGGCCGTAACGAAAAATACTCCTCAAATACCTTTCTGATATGTTATATTGAATCCATAATTTTTCTATCCAGATGATTTTATAGATAGTGGAACAAGTGATAACCGGTTGTGCAATGTCCTGTGAATATGCTGCTACTGCTTCTGGAAAAAAGTTCTTGCTCTAATTATTGATGAACGAACTCTCGATGAGATGAGATGGTCGATATTTTTTCAGCACTAACTTAAGCTGCTGAAATTGCTCGAAGAGGTCTACGGTTACTAAATAGGGTTTAAAATATCATACCCCACTAAACACATAGCATCACCTTGCGTTGATAACGGCTTGTTTTTAGCCTGGGGTTCCAGCGTGTTTTTTTGCCTACTCACTGCCTTCTGCGCTTAAAATTTTGGTCTACTTTTCATCGCCAGTCAAAATTTGGTCCAAAAAAGTTATTAATTCCTGAGAGGTGACAGACAACAACACACATTCACTCTCTGCGCGAAATCCCCAATATTATTTGCGCTAGTTCGTGAATTGATACGATTGGCGTTTGTTTCACCAGGGTTCGCAGGACCTCCCCTTCAAGCTCCATACTTCTTCCAAGACGGATATCATTTGGTAACCTGTAGTTTCCGGCTCGGAATTTTTTAAACAAACGTTGGCACTGGCTTAGGCTTAATTTTCGTTCTCCATACACTGCATTAACATTTCTTGCACTTTTGGTTACATTGTTGCCTTTATTTAACTCGTAAAATATACAATGCCGAATACGCTCTTTTGTCGGTTTTATTACTTCGTTAAAATCAGTATGACGAACGTAGACGAAATAAACTGACTTCTTAGAAAATAGTAATATGTTTAGCACTAGTGGGAAATTGACTAGTACCAAAACTGGTGCCAAAGTCATCCTGAGAGAAGCTAGTTTAAATAACAATAATAGTGCTAAATCCAGGGGCGGCGCTTTCATAGGTACAAATGGTGCACTTGCACCGGGCGCAATTGGAAGGTGCGCAATTTTAGAAATTAAAATTTTTTATTTACAACTTTGAAAAAAATTTAAAAAGTGCTCCCGTGACTTCATGTTCATCTAATGAAGGAATTCATTTTTATTACCACGATTTATTTTTCCAGGATATTTTCTCGATAAAATTACGCGCGCAAGAAATTGCACAAATATACCCAATTCCTGTCCCTCTATTTTCTCGTTGTACTTTTCCTCATGCTGACCCGAGATTTTAGCTTTGAGATTTTTATAAAATTCTACTCAAGAAATTTTACTCGAGATTTTATTCAAAAAGTGAAGGAACAGACCTTCGTCTTCAAGAATCAGAAGTAAAAAAATCAGGAGAAAAATCTCTCATTAATTTATACTACGCTGGAGCACTTTTGAAGATTCTGTAAAAAGCACCAAATCAACTCACACAAGGGAAAAAATTGTTCCGATGGCTCTGTCTTGTGTATTGATGCTGGCTGCTGATATAAACTTCAATTTCTCCATTTCTCCCATCCACCGAGTGCTTGTGTCTTTTTCCATTATCCTTCGCTGCTTTCAAAAAATGAAGAGCTAAGGGGGCGCAATATGGCGTACTGCACCGTTCGCAAAAATCCCAAGCGCCGTCCCTGGCTAAATCCACAAGATTTTTGTTTTTCCTGAACGTAAGCAAGCGAACATTTCCTTCGTAGTTTGTTCGCTACACTAGAGCGCATGGTCGAATTGGTATTGAGTGACTTGAAGCGCCGCTGATACACTAGGAAGCAAATGACTCCATTTGAAAATTCGAACGATTTCAGGAGATATTAGCAAGACTAATCAATGTAAAGGACTTGTCAGACTTGACCGAAAAGGCCAAATATTTCGTAACTACTGGTAATTCCGGGATGAACTTCAATTTCTAGAAACTGTAGAACATGGAAAACAATTCCCTGTCAAAAAAAGTGCTGATCTATGGTTTGAAAAATTCGTGATGTTTGTAAAGGGTAACGTAATTTTTGCACCGTTTTTAAAAAGTGCTTGATTTTTGATAGGTGATGTCTTGTTGCGAAGCTATCACTCCACTGCTGAATCCATAAAAGGTAACTTCATTTAGAACAGGTTTCATTCCAACAAGTTTATTAGATATTAGGAAAACTAATCAATTTAAGGTGCTTGTGACCCTTAGCCGAACTCATTTTATTTAAACAAAAAAAGGGCTCTACCGAATGTTATGAAATTCTTTCAGAGCATGTTTTCTTAATATTCTTCGATCGGCACCTCAATGAAGTCGGTATTATTGTTGGTTCGCGCGATATCGTTCAGGTACAAAAATCACATTATGTCGTTTAAACAAAAAACGGCTCGACCGAATTTTATGAAAATCTTTTCAGATCATATTTCTGGCGATTTGGGATATGGTCATTTCATCGCAGATCATTAGTTGTTACGATATGGTTCAGCTGTTAATTCTAGATCGTCTACTGAAACGGGAAGAAGAGTAGTTAAGTTATTATTAGTGATGAGACACGGCTACGTTTTTGATGTGTTGAATTCAGCACGAAACCTGCGGCTCCAGAAAGATTGAGTTCGATGTCTTGAGTTTATTAAATTTTGGTCATTAATTCCCCATCGTAAAGACAAAGTCTTGAACGTCCTTGTCTCTCATTTTCGGTGGCATAAAGAGTAACTTTGGGTGCAGTCATTAGGGAAGTTTCGTGGGTTTTTAAAAATTTAGAAGAATAGACTCTTAGGGGCAGAGATGGTGTGGAGTTATGTAAATACGGGAAATACGGGAAGACTATAAAAATAAATTTCTCTGTCGCAAATATTCCCAATAATGACGCATTAGTCATGTAAAAAAATATAGCCAGCAACACAAAATGTTCGCTAATGGCCATAAACGGACCAGAAAAACTGTCAATACAATATCAGTTACGATTTGTATTATATTGTGCCCAAAGGGTTTTAGTTTTAATTAACTTTTCCAAGTAAAGGCAATTATTTTTTAGTGGAACTTGAACAAATCCGATATATTACTAAAGAGGAGGCAAAAGTTGTGTGAATTGGAAAGGGTAAAAGCAATCTTCTCCTCATTAAAAATCGATTTTACCAAATTCTTACAACAGCCATTAATATTGTTGCCTATTTTTATACCAACCTAATATCTCGAATATCCTTTAAAAGAGAAAGAATGCTTACAGAACCCACAACTAATTAACATATTTAATTAGTCCCTGATTTAATAAGTCAAATTAAATTTCTTTCACGAGTACTATTACCCCCTGCAAGGTTACGTCGTCGGTAGGAGAAAAGTTCGTCCTTTTCCATGCAAAATAAAATGAGAATTTCTGATTTGATACTTTAAGGATGTAAACAAACAGGATTAAGGAGCACAATTTTCTGAAATCAAAGAAACAAAATAGGTGCCAGAGGTTGGAGTTGTTTCGTAACAGGCATGGCCCCTGCTACAAAATGTGAAACATTCTTCGTCTTCTTCGATGATATTTAGGATGATAGATTTTTGAAGGATATTATTAAAATAATTAGAGAAATTTCGCCTGCCTGGAAAATTCTTAAGATGAAAATGTAAAATAAATGTTTGTGTAAACATTGTTTATCAAGATGAAGCTTTTAGAAATAAATCGATGAATTATAAAAGAAGGAGAAGTTGCTTTTGGAATTTTGGAAGAAATACAAAACAATTTAACAAAAATGAAAACAGAGAAACATTTTTTTCTAGGTTTTTTAGCGGTTGGCTTATTCTATGTATTAATACTGGAAATTGTTTACAGAAATTTCAGTATTTTCACATTATTTTCACAGAATTTTGTCATATCATAATATTCAAAGAAATTGAAACAAATGTACGTTCAAATAAAAGTAAATGAATTTTTCTGTTATTTTACGTGAGAAAAAAGTTTATTTTGCATTAAAATTCATAGAAATATTATTACGGTTTGTATTTATGGAACGTATTTCATGGTTATTTGGAAAAGAAGTAAACGTACTATTTGCATAATGTAAATATCTTGAAAACTCTAAATATTTGTTTTATTGTTCAAAAAATGATCATTGTATATTTTCCTCATGAGTGCCTTCTTGGAAACAAGAAATGCCCCTTTCTCAATAAATTGTTGGTTTAAGAATTTTCCGAATAAATTTTAAATATCTTATAGTAATTTTTATTGTTTCGAGTTTCCAAAGTATTGATATCAACAAGAGCTTCTAAAAACCTGCGATTATTTGAGTAAAAGTAAAATTTGGTTAAGTATTAAAAGAGGAACAACCTAGAAAGAAGTCTTCGTGTCGTAAATAGTTAATGCCCCGGCTTCGCCGACCTCAGTTCAATAATCTTCAGTTTAATCCACATAAGTGGCTTCACCGGCCAAAGTCTAGTTCATGCTCAGTTCGTGCTTGAAATTGTTTTTGCTTTATCGTTAGAAGTCAGAAATTCAAAAGCTCACTGGAATCGATTCCAGTATTCCAGTTGATTACTCTCTTTTGAGCGAGCTTCCACGTATAACTTCAGTTCGAGTTCAGTTGGGCGAACTGAGGTCTGTTTTATCCTCAGTTGAATTATGTGGAAATTGTATGTGAACTGAGGTTATTTCAAAGTTCAGTTCACCAATTTGCTCGAACTTGCGCAGTTCGGCCGGTGAAACTGGGGTATAAGACAGATTCGTAAAAATTATTTCAAAACTTTAATCCATAAATGAACCATACTCTTGACGACTATTTGAAATTGATTAGATACAAAGTGGTGCTTGTTGATATTGATGCCATAGAAAACTATTCGGCTGCGTGCCGATTGCATGCTAGGTGCGGCACATATCGTCAAGATGAAGAGTATTATCACCAGAGTGAGCTATTTGAAGGCTTTTGTGCAGAGCTACTGGCCTGCAGATAATCGATGCGTTTAACGAAGTTCGATGAACTTTGAAAGTATTTATAGAGTCGAAGTTCGGTGAACTTTGATAGTATTTATAGAGTCGCAAAATCAATTAATTCGTGACTCGACATAATTGAAAGAAGAGAGGACCTCATCAATTTTCTTGAGAGATCAGCAAGAAGTATATCAAAATTTTATTCCTGCAACGATCGGAAGACGTTCGCGCAGGGTCTCTGGGCTTTGGAGGGATTGTGTAAGGCACAGCTTTGGGTTTATCGGACATTATAAACTAAAGTAATGTTGCGCAAAGTGAAATTGAAAGTTATTTACAGACCTGCAATCGTGCGATTGGAACAGTTTCAACACTCCGCGTAAAAATAAGACTCGCCCGCTCTTAGCATGAAACAGGCACGCAAAGCGTCAAAAGCCCTATATGGCGTATATGCTTTCCAAAAATTTAAACAACTTAATTATTTTTACGCGGGTTATGAGCGGTCGTTTGAACTTTTGAATGTAGCAGGAGTTCGGAAATACTGATTGCGAAAGAATGTTCCGCAGTCGAGTTGTAGACAGTGCGAATGATTCGAACACAGTCTGGTGTTGCAGGTATAAGATTGCAGTGAAAGCAGAAGAGCGTTTGTTTCGATGGTGATAATGATAGTAACGAAAAATATCTGTCAGGTCCGCTATATGGCCGAATGGTCCATAGTGGAACACACGGAATCGTCATCGATTAGTCTGAGAACCCCTTTTTGTATTTTATATAGCCACGCTAAGGCAATTACAAGCACTGGGTCGCTTGTTGGACTATTCCAAAGTAATTCCCTTATTTAACGTCTAGGATGTTAAGGGAAGGACCAGTCATTAGTTTACCTTCCACTGACATGGGTGCGTACCTATGTGTTGCAGTTTTTTTTGGAAATAGGATCAGCAAATAGTTATATACTCGAACAACTTAATAATTTTCTTATAATTTAATATTCCAATTCTAGTTTCATAATACATCTGTAACATTCCAAATATTAACAAATAACTCGTATGAAAGATATTTTTCAATATCTGAAATGCAAATATTATCCCTAACTTACATGGTAGTCTGAATCTTCCAACTGTTTTCTGATTCCCTACGATTGCCCCACTGACTTTAACTTACATACATACATATGTGCGCTGTTGTGTGCGTCAAAAAAAATTTTGCTTTATATTTATTTTCTTTGTTAAAATTATACAACTCATTATTCTATTTTATTTTTATTTGTTTTAACAATCGCAAGCACGCTATAGTCCTGTGAAAGTATTCATAAAAAATCTGGAAGGATTATATACAAACTTTTTGATGTTTCGCTTGTACAACTTTTAAGCAAACGTTGAATCCTTTTGTTATAAGTATATTTTCAAAAAACTATTGTTTCTTAAACATTTTAATATAAATTACAGCCATACATCAACGTCCTTATACTAGAAACGTCCAACTAAGAAATCACAAAAAGTTCTTACAATATTTTGTTTAAAAATGTCCTTGGGATTTTTCTAAATTTTTCATTCCTTATCTTTGCATGAAGGTGCACTATTCTACGTTAAGCACTCGGAAGAGCGGTAGTAAAACAGTCATATATATTTTATATTTATGTTTCGTTTTTGTTTAGCATTTTGTTTCACCAAAAAGAAAGTCCCAGTGCGCAAATATATTACACTGCAGTGTAAACAGCGTTGCATCAATAAAACAATATAACAACTCCCATTCACGAACATGCCTTGTGTAAAGCGCGCTATTTTTATAACATCATAATATTTCACAACATCTTGTTTCAGTATGACACAAATTCACAACAAGACCAAGTTTAAAACCAACAATAGTATCAAACACCCTCAACTTTTTGCACAACTTCAACAATTCTTACCCAAGGCAACAGAAAGTGTCCCTTCCAAACAACATCGTGGAAAAAAACAATTTTTTTTTTCATCAAAATGGAAAAACATTTTCCAGCATTTTCTAGTTAAGCTCTCTGTGTTTCTGAAAGGGGTGGAAAAAAGTTTTTCTGGAAAAAAATAACAGGTATACTACCCGCAACATTAATTCATTCATCCACTTTCGACTGCCGAGGGAATTACCATCCTGAAATTATCGGAGATTTAAGAAAGCCCTTCTCCACCCCCATTGTGCCGTGAGAACTGAGCACGCTTCCGGAAAAGATGCTCCATCAACATCACGGTGGCGCAAGTGGAGGTGGGATGACGGAAACTTTTTAATAAAAGCTCGACTCCTGCTCGGGGAGAAACTTTTTCAGATTTACGTTCACAAAAGGATTAAAGAAGACAAATTCCGCGAGCACGGAACCTCACATCTGCTGGAGCAATGGAGGCAGGAGCAGAAGTACCGTAAAGGAGGTACAAAAAAATATGTAATAATAAGGTACTCCAAGAAAACAATGTGGGACTGGTCCACATTTCTTCTTGCATCCAGAGTTGCATAGTTCTTCCCCATTTCGTCCTTTTTGTTGTTAGTTTCAAGGGAGTAGATAACACGGAACAAAACTAGTCTAACCGAGTACCGCTGCTGTAAGGGGATTTTCAGGATGCCACCGTCGGTTTCTGCATTAAGGATTCGGAATTATTAGTAGGGGTGGGTATATAAAAAGGATAAAACTACAAAACGAAACATTTCCTTGGCATGTTTGCAAAAATGTTACGTAAATTTTATTTACCTTTGGTAGTTCCAAGACATCGGCAGGGAGTTTTTTAGGAACTTTGCGTGCTCCTCCTTCTTGTTTAAGGTTTTTCGGAAATTTTCGGGTTTTGATTTCTTGCTTTATTTCCTGTGAATGTTTCAAAGTTTTTGAGATCCTCGTCTGAAATGAAAGTAGTAGTAAAAAGCAGCCTCAGCAGTCCAGTCTAACTGTTAAACGATAATGTAAACAAAAGTCATCGAAAAGGTTTTTGGCCAACATTAAAATACTTGTGGCTCTCTTCCTTACTAACAAAGGTGCAATAACAAAATAAACTATCACTCATACCTAATAAATACAGGGAAGACGTAATTTTCATAATTAAAAAAAACATTGACCCCTATAAAGGTCTATAAAAGTCGTGGTATTACACTGATAAAAAAAAATTCCTGGCTTAAAGCACTTTCTCTTGAACCAAGCAACTCATGTTTTGGATATAACGAAAACAAAATTGTCTCGGTATAAGCAATACTCATAGTCTTGGTTTTATTGTCTTGGATGAAGACAAAAGTTGACTTGAAGTAAAAAAAATTACGAAACCGATGATATTATAATTTAAAAAAATTCAAGTTCTAAAATGGGTCTTAATGGCTGTGATAAATTTTTAGAACTTGAAACTCCGGTAACCGAAAAAAGTCCGAATTAACTCCGGTAACCGAAAAAAGTTTTAAAGAATTAAGAATTTAGTTTCTTGAGTAAAAAATTAAATAATCTTATTTCGAGAAAAATATATCTTGGTCGAAAAATATAAGTATTGAGCGAAGAAATACGATTGTTTGGCTCAAGATTTTCCAGGGTCTTACTCTGAGACAGCATTCTCATGTTAAAACTGAAAAATTCATACCGGCACAATGGAGCTCCTTTGCTGCAACAGCCCTGAAGAACTGATCATGGTAGCAATCGCAGACATAAAAAAATTCTGAGAGACTCACCCTCCCTAATCCTCCGAAATAACCGTTGGGGGGTGTTATGCCGGTCTCACAGTAAGCGCTAGCTCGACAGAGGGGGTCGTGGGGGTGTGACCGGACCGATACCTGCATGGTTCACCACTTACCTATATTTCGATGTGAGATTTCTTCAAGTCATTCCCGGTCCTAGGTCACTCCTTACAGAGCTCCATGGTCGTTTTCTAAAGCATCCGTGAGACCTGTAATAAAATCTGAACAACGACGAGAGAACCCAGAAGAGGAAATCCTCCAACCATCCTGGAAAATTCCAAACAAACCTAGCACTTCATGCTGGGTAATAAAATATGTAACTTGATTACCACTTCAACTTCATATATTCAATTAATAATTGTATTAATCCTAAACAAGTTCAACAACACTTAAACGGAAGGAACAACAATTTGTCAAAAAGAAATGATTACGTGTTTTATGTGTTCAAGAACTAATGTTAAAATTTACATCCATACTATGCATCATTTCTTTTATTATCCCCATACACAAACCGGTTTTATAGACAAGAGTTTTCAGGGAAGCCTCAGAGTCAGAAAATTTGTCAGACTCGCCCATCCATCACACTAACACAATTATAACATCGTTCTCGGGAGTCCGGAGAAACCATGAGAAATTCCTCTTCTCATTCGCGTTTATTGTACAACTACCTATCCATCACAACCGTTACACGAAAAAGAGGCAGAAAAATTAATATATAGTGTAATATCTACATTGAGGACCGACTGATGGATAGTGGGATTAAAGAATCTTTAACGTCAAATGCAGACTAAAAATTTAGTATTGGGTAGGACTCGATTATAAAATGAGTTTGTAAGAGGTGCCTCTTTTTTATTTTGAGCCAGTACAATATCATACTTCAAATGAGGCGAAGTGCCATTGTAATGACAAAAACAAGCAAATTAAAGAAAGAAGGAAAATAAATACCAATGAAGAGCTTTTTTACGAGGTTGATTCTAATATGCATTAAATTTTCTCAGAGTAAGTAGGAAACCTATGCCTCCATATACATTCTTCATTCGTCATTCTTTTACAAACCGGACAAATTTGGATAAAAATTGACCAGTACATTTTTGATTTGGTTGAAATTGTTTTACGGGTTTTACATAAAAAAAAAAGATACGTATTCGAGGATTTTTATTTCTATTCAATATTTTGGAAACTAGAGGGAATTGAAAATTTGAAAATTTGGTGATTTTTGGCTTTGCTTATAACTCCGGTTCTTCGCTGGATTCACAAAATTCTCAAATTTTCGATCCCCTCTATTTTCCAAAATATTGAAAAAAAAATAAAAAACCTCAAATACGTATCTCTTTTTTGATGTAGAACCCGTAAAAAAAATTTCAGCCAAGTCAGAAATATTTATATTTTACAATTTCACCTCACCTAATTTCAAGCTGGAAATTTTGCTGCCGCAAAAGAAGTAAGAAATGTCTCTCTAGTTCGTATTTGCGAACTCACCATGCCCCAGCTGAAATTGGATATTTTACTGCCGCAAGAGAAGAAAGAAAGAAGAAACCGTTGTCTCTCTACTAGAGGAAACCCCATAAAAGAAGAAAACGAGCTTACCATTCGCTCTGGTTGTTTGAGTGAAAAACTGCGCAAACAACCAGAGCGAATGGAACACCGGTTTTATTATTTTATGGTTTTCACACCAGTAGGACATTATTTTTGAACCGGGACATTTCAGTACAATTTACCATATTGTAAGGGTCAAATGTACTGCCTCGTGTAAGTCCGGTTCAACTCTATAAAAATTACAGGTCACAAAAAGGTGTCAATTGGCTAGTACGGCCCGCGGAAAAAACGTAAAATTTATTCTGGCCCACTTTATAAAAAGGTTGTCCACCCTTGGTCTAGGCGGCCTATTCACTGGTCCGAAACGTGAAATTAACTGCTCACCGAATGGTTCTCGCAATAAAGTCATAGTATCACGGGCTATATACCAAGTAACGCAGTGTTACTGTAACCATAGTTGATCCATACGACAAGTGAAGCTGTTGAGAACGACGCCGAATCGATTCATCAAGGTCATCACGTACACTATCAGGTACCGCCGCTATATTTTCTTCACAACCTGCTGGTATATTTGGTCGCGTATTATGAAACTTGGTTTCAAATTTTTCAAGGTATATCGAATTGTGCGTTCGATAGGCCGATTACGTGGACAATGAGTTGCTCTAAATGTACGAATCCCATTTCTTGTAGAACGCTGATTTTTGTAATACAACTAAATAATTTGTAGACAATGCTCCGAGATAAGTCTCTACTTTATGAATTGTCAGTCAAATGTCAGATGCCGCCTAGTAGAACAAAAGTACCATGACAGTTTGACACAACTCGTGCGTGATCTGTCAGAAAATCCCTACTGAGAAAAGTACCTCTAAATGGATCGATTCCGAAGTCTATGAGTTCATTTGTTTTATAGAAAGACGCAACTGTATGCTCCCTGAAACAAGTGAATCCCGCTAACCAGCCGCCAAGGCCGCGACGCCGGCAGTACCAGACTACCGTTGTACCGTCCGCTGGGTGAAGACCCGACCTAAACGGAACTTTTCTACCCAGGTATTAACCGGATAGGCCTTAAGAGGGCTACTCTGGATCTGGCTTCCCCACCTGTAAGAACTGGAGATGGCTTCCTCACTTGTTATGCTTACAGGCAAAGGCAAGATAACAGGAATGGAATTGCTGTAGAGAGGAAAGATAAGATAACAAGATGTCGTCTAGTAGAATTGAACCACAAACCTCTAGGGTGGTAGTCGGCTGACTTAACCGCTAGGCTACCGAAGTCGGATTGAAAAAATAATACGAAATTTATAACAACCTCTTAGAAACATCGCTCAGTAGTAAAGTAGGACAAGCTTTCTCTTTGTCGGATGCCAATTTAAATTGGTATAAATTTTTTATGCTGGTTCTTTAACCAATCTCATGGTGAGGAAAAACAACAGCAGTCAGGTATAACAACCGTGTCACAAGAGAATTATAATATTTACAATGAACAAAATCCCCTTCCAGCTAAAAGTAGTATTTTCCTCAGAGAATTCAAACCAAATAAGAAATCCAGTTTTACCATGATGCTGATGTCAACGACAACGTCACCAAAGAAGTAAAACCACCAAGTCCAGAGCGACATGAAAAGCGACAAACCAACAAAAAAGGACCTCATTTCATTATAATGCCACTGACTTCGTAGAAAATAATTGTTATCAAAATGAGCTTCACAAAATCTCCATCTGCTGCTGCGTTTCCTCCATTTTTTTTTAATTACATTTCTATTTATTTTATCTTAATTTATTTTCACAAGGAAAATGCGAGATTCTATAAACAAGTTTCACGAGAAGAAAAAATATATAATTCTTCTCCCTCGTCCCCATCACAAAGCCAAGCTCTCGACTTAAAGGAAGACAAACACAGCTTTGTGTGGTCTAAGCTTGGTTCGTGCAAATTTCAGTTCGTCCATGATTTTAATTTGCATATTAGAGAATTAATAGCCTTCGTTTCGTCAAAGTGCAAATAGCTTGTCTATGGGGACTTTGCTATCGAGCTGTGCTGGTTCTATGCTCCTCGTAGGTATTCCCAGTTTTTTGTCCACTTTGTATCCTTTTGAAAGTTCTCTGTGTGTATATGTATAGCAACCTCTGCAGATGAAGGCAGGACATTGTTTTAATTAAGTACAGGCAACGATTCTGAAGCTTTCTGGGGATTGAAATGAGTTGTCTTATCGTCACTACCGACGTACATACCTACATACCTTCTGTTATCTAGATATATGTAAATCGGGACTCCACGTCGGTATGTTAAGTTTGAAAATTAAGAACGCTATCCGGCGATGAAAGAGAGATAGAGAAAGTTTTTCGATTGGTTGTAATTAGAATTTACATCAGCCAAGGATTTGCGAAATTTTCTCATCTGTCAATTTATTGGAAACCTTTTTCTGCGATCTTTCGCAAGGGAATTACTTAAATTTCGTACTTTTGCCAATGATATGCCAATCAAAAAAGTTCCAAAGTGAAAGTGGAAGGGCACAGGAAATACCTTTAGGACTGAGGATAAGTGTAAAAGTTTTGATATAAGCCAAAAAGGGATGGGAAGAGTCGGTATTTGTTGTTGTTTTTTTATGAAATACTCCCAAACTCTGACTACATTTTAAGAGAATTACACCAATTTATAAAAGAAAGATAAAAATTACGTCATTGGACAAAAAAACTTTCAAGGATTTTTACGATGTCTAACTTTGTTTATTTTTTTAGGCAATTGTACCTATGCAGTGTTTTTGTTGTTTCTAAAAGGTTTGTCAGATTAGGTTATCTTCAGTTTTTTTTGTTTTGTTTTTTTAAATTAGAAAATATTTTTTTGTGTCTTACAAAAGGTCATAACATTAGGATAACATGAAAACAAGGACCCTTTTTCCCTTGAATCGTAAAATATTAATGTGACCCAGCTCAGGGAGTCAAAGGGCGTTTATATAAAATATAAATCCTTTCATCCTTATGAAAGGCAATTTACACTCCACACAAACTTCGCTGACTATTGTCTGTCCATCATAAATAAACTGACTAATATTCCTGTCAAGAACACGGCTCTGGGCCGCAACAAAAAAAACAAAAATTATATATAATAATAATTTTTTCCCAGTTGTTTTTCTGTTTACTTTGACAGGCGAGTACTTTAGTCAGAATACTTTCCAAAAGCGGACGGACAGGTCATAAAAAATCCCCTTCATTCTATCATTCACAACCTTCGTCTTGATTATCTCCCGGCCTCCATTTTTGTTATCTTACTTTTTTTTTACTTTGGTTTTTACTTTTATTAGGTGTATATTTTTTTTTGTCTTGAATTTTTATAACGGAAATTCCTTGCAATGGTTGATCTCTTACTTCTTCTTTTTTCCACCAGGTCCTTGCCACTCAACTGGTTAAGTCGGCCGGCCCTATACTCTCATGAAGGAATATTTGATCCTTTTTCGTTGGGAAATACTCCCTAAAGCACAG
Organism: Thereva nobilitata; assembly: GCA_963855945.1. Lineage (NCBI taxonomy): Eukaryota > Metazoa > Arthropoda > Insecta > Diptera > Therevidae > Thereva > Thereva nobilitata. Next base: position 38,694,202 of record OY979696.1, read on the forward strand.
TACCTTTCTCCCCAGTTAAGGGAATAAAATTAAAGAAAAGGTCCCACCTTACACATTACGATATATAAGTCGTTAGATGAGATAGAGGATAAAAGAAGTGGGAGAAGATTACGTACATAGCAAAACCTTCCCGAATTGTTGATACTTAAGGGCGAATCATTCATTTTATTTTCGGAAATAAATAAAATATTAGGGAAAGGTTTTCCACAATTTCTCTCTTTTTTTCGGTAACGAACCAAATGAAATAAACACTATTTCTGTTATTGTAATATAATAAAGATTTTCAGGAATTATTACGGAAATTTACACTTTATTTTATGTTAAGAGAAACTGTTTATGTGTGACCTTCACCTTTATCGAATGTGTTACCCTTATTATGGGTAACCGTATCCCGTAATGAATTTGCTAAGTTCCGAAGTTGCATAAGAGCTTCGATAAAGTAAGGCAGAATACAAAATCTATTGAATAGATTTTTTCGTTTCAATTTTGTGGTACCCAAACACTATATTTAAGTATGACGATAATATCAAGCTGATGGGGTTTGCTGTACCTATAATAAGCCTGAAAGTTTGATTTCGATATAAAGTCAAGATCTCAGCCTAATTGGTTTCCATTTTATTGTAGAGGAATCTTAATATGAAACATTGACTTTGCTTTGATTCCCAAACAACTTGGATAAAATAAAATTCATTTTTAGAATGAAATTCAACTTTTTACTAAAAAATTTGACTACAAAATTGAATAAGACGAGTGATACTCGTAGCTCGGATGCTAGTTGCCTCAATCTTTCTTTGAACCCCTCGGAAGTTTAGGGAGAATGCAAGGAAGTGACGAACAGGCTGAAAAATGTTATCGAAAAAGGAAGGCCCCACATCTTGAGAGACTGGACAGCGAAGAGAACTCTAATCCAATGGAAGCAGCGTCTAAGTAAATATTAGTTACAGGGGTCGGGGGCTTGGTTGTGCAGTGTCTGAACGTGACCAGAACACGGAACAATCAGAGACCCTTGATTCCAAGACCGACCATACGTAGCCCTCAGATCATATCCTGCACAAAAATTCAAGAAGTTCAGTTTAGCAGTTCCTGCCTGGCCATGGTACAGACTGTATACAGCGGGGTTTTTTTTTATAAATATCTAGAGAGGGCATACGCGATAAATCCGCAATACCAAGGTAGAAACGATCGTGCCTACGGGATGGATGATACTGCAGAAAATGCTACCAACGATGGCGATCTCCGGTTTAACTTGGCCGTTGAAAAGCTCTGTCCTTTCTCGCGCAACTCGTGAGATAAAAATTATTCCATATTCTGAGGTGCTTGAGATAGACCATGGTATTTATACCCAAGGCGGAAACCATACAAGAAGGCAAAATTCTCGAAAAATGTCTCTCCAGTACAAAATTTCACTCCCTCGAAAAATGTAAAAAATGTCTCTCCAGTTCGTGTTTACAATCTCATCTCGCCGCAGTTCAAATTGGATATTTTACTCTCTCCACTACGAAATTTACAATCACACCTCGCTTCATTTATCTCGATACACGCTCATGTACCAGTAGGACATTATTTTTGAACCGGGACATTTAAAAAAATTGGGTTTCAGCACAATTTATCATCGTGTAAGGGACAAATGTACTGCTTCGTGTACGTGCGGCTCAACTCTACCATCAGCCTCTATTTCTTTTTCCTGAAAGCGATGGAGACGGTTTTAGACAAGCATATTAAGGTGGGTCTTACATCGAACCCACTTCACTGCTTGCAATTCTACTAGTGACCGGGCATATCTACAGAGCCTTCCATATTTAAGCAGAAGTTGATGACTGATTGTAGCTATCAGTTCTGCGGAGCAGATACTGAAACAGCGGGGCATCTGCTGTGCGATTGTCGGGCTACAGCGAGACTCCTAAATCCGAATCTCCTAAATCGTGGCTTCTCTGTTTCCAGGGAGATTTGGGATATGATTAGTAAATCAATTTTAGACTATATGAAAAGCCTTAACCTCGATAGCTTTAAATCACGCGGTTGGCACAATAAACCGAATTAGTCGTAGTGCCTGCAAAGACGCCCTATGTAATGTAAATGGGAGCTGGAAAAATAAAACCGCGCATTCTTACACTTTTATTTTTAATATATCCCCGATTAGAGCTTGCTGTCCGATATTAAACCGTAGGTAGAACCGTCGACAGTACAAGGGGGGTTTTTTCTGAGCTCTAGTCTTTCACATAAAAATATCAATTTCAATTGCAACAAACCCAAATTTGAAAATACGACTTTTAGAACATCTTCCTTCTACCTTCATTAGCAATTCCGGCATCTACGCCCTGCTAACAAACTTGAGGACTTCATTTTGCTCAAGCAACAGAGCTGAAAGCGCTAAATCAGGTTGTTTTTCGAGGGTTTGTATTCCATATAATCAAAATTTTTTCAGAATAGTCCTGCCGACAGGAGAAAAAAGATCATAATATTACTTGTAAAGATCTACAACCGAGATCTATTCCTGGCCTCTCCCAACTGTTCGCTTCACCAACAGCCCCGATTCCGAGCTGATATCATCCAATTTAGCATTTTTTATCTTCTGTGTGTGCTAGTTTTCGTCTACCTAGCTATCCAATCCCGTAAAGCCTGAACCAAATATGACGTGCCGTACCATAACCGCACGTACCCTAACTTTCGTATTTGGTTCAGGCTTAAATCTTAGCGGACTAGTCAGACGACCACATTGGAGTCCACATTAAGCTTTCACTCTCTTTGCGTTAATTGTGTAGCGTCTATGCTCATAGGCTTCATTCAAGACTGTGAAAACTTCTTAGACTGACTTTGGAAGCAGTGGGCATGTTTCGGACAATAGGTCTATTTCAGGGTGAAAAACGGCGAAGAATATCTCTTATATGTAATATAAACAACTTTATTCTGAAATAATTGCTCCACGGCGTTCTACTCTTTCGTTTTTTTTTGAACAGGAACCTGCTCCTTTTTCAGTCTTTAGTCTTTTGGAATCATAATCAGTATTGATAGAATTTCCTATTCCTCAGTTAGTTCGCCATTTAGCAGCTATTCATGAGCAAACTCTTCCAATAGCTCTAATACCCCGGCTTCACCCGCCAAGCTGCGCAGGTTCGAGCAAATTGGTGAACTTAACTTTAAAATAACCTCAGTTCGCATACAATTTTCCCGTATTCAACTGAGGATACAACATACCTCAGTTCGCCCAACTAAACTCGAACTTAAGTTAAACGTAAAAGTTCGCTTAAAAGAGAATAATCAATTGGAATAGTGGAATACCATTCCAGTGAGCTTTTACATTTCTGGCTTCCGCCAAAAAACCAACAATTTCAAGAACGAACTGAACATGAACTGCATTTTAGCCAGTGAAGCCACTCATGTGGATTGAACTGAACATTATTGAATTGAGGTCGGTGAAGCCGGGGCATAATAGGCTATTGAAAATGCCCAAAATTAAGGGGTAGAAAGGAACAATTGCGTTTAAAAATTTTTATGGTTAATGCTGTAAACATAATTGGGGCGACCGACGCAGCTACTTTCGCAAAAACTGTCAAAAACCGATAAAATATACGTCTGTAAATGAGCGTGCACATAAATTCGACCACGGCTACGGCCACGTCGCTAACCACGGCGGCTCAATCAATCTAATTTCTATTTTGTAGCTATCGCCTGTCAAAGATGTTTATCTGCTGAGGTTATGTTTTGATAATTTGTGTGTATTTTTTATTTTGAGGTTTAATTAAACAAAGCCATTGTTATATAATTGATGCAATATTTTTTATATTACTTATTTTTTTCATATTTTTCATGATTATATCAAAAAATATTTCTTCACAGATAACAATAAAAAACAAAAATTCATTCGCCGTTGCTCCAATTATATTCACACAACGAATTTCAGCCCGGAAATCGCTGTTGCCGTCGCCGCCGCCGTGGTCGTGGTTCCAATTGTGTTTACAGCATTAATATGTTAGCTTGGCACCTAAATATGATAAAACCACAAATTGTGCCCCTTTTTAAGGGGTGCGTTTTTGAGAGCCGATCCTAAGTATCCCTTTTTCAGGTCTTTAAAAATAACTCGAAAACAAAGCGAATTTCGAGATTTTTACTAAAATACTTTTTTGTAGAAAATTAAAGTTCCCATCGAAATGCGTTTTTAAAATTTTTTTACCATTTTGCAATTCAAAAAATAATCGAAAAATCACGTTTTTTTCCTTTTTTTTATTAATTCGGTTATAACTTTTTTTACGGCATCCTGGGTATACATAAATGTGCAGAGAAAGGAAAGGTCCGCTTTAAAGCCAGTTTCGTATCGTTTCGGCCGATACTTTTCCTTATAAAAACAAGTAGATTATTCGAAAGTCGCAATATATTTTCGAATTTCCTTATGAAAAAGCAAGTAGATACTTCAAAAGTCGAAGAAATTACCACTTATAACGCCTTTTCGCGGCTCTCTTTCATACTGGCTGGAATCCAGACTTGCTAATGAAAGAGTTTAATAATTTTCAAGGTTTTTATTTCCATTTCCTGAAGTTTTTATTTTAACCTTATTCTTCCAAAATGCAATAAAATTTCTTTTAAAACATGGTTATTATCAAAGGTAATAAAAGGGTAATAAAACCAACCATAATAAATATCTACTTGACTGACAAGTTTAGAAGTGGAGTTTTTGTTTAATGTCTTAGAAAAAGAAAAGATAAACTGGCACAGCCTGAAAGGTTCGTTGAAAATTGCATTACTCGGTTAGAGTAACACCTTTTACGAAAGTAAATTACGAAAGGTAATAAAAGGGTAATAAAACAGAGCATAATAAATATCTTACTTTCCATGGTCAGTTAGAGTAACAGATCCCTCCTAAAAAAGTAGATAATACTATATATTCTCAATCAGTGCGGTGGTTCTGGTCGTGGTTAGATGCTTTTTGAAGAAGTAGAGCCTTTAAAATACTTGTACTAAAACTATCTAAAGGATATAATTTTAAGGAGTATCTAGTAAAATTGACTGTTTCTACCTCATGAAACTTATTAGTGCCAGAAATGCTGATTTTTTGACCGAAAAGTTCACATCTATTTGTGAAGAATTTTAAAAAGATATAATACATATATGTATAATAAATTCATTAAAAATTATTCATTTTGTTCTGTGAGTAGAAAACCTCATTTTAAAATGTACTATGCACTGTCACAAAATGGTTTCATTTAACAGAAATATCGTTAATTCTACAAAATACGTTTTACCAGGTATTCATTTAATGCTTTTTCTTATCAAGCGTTAAAGAGTCCTTTAAAAACTATTTAACAACAAAATTTCACTCTAAAGCTTTGGTAACAAAAATAAAAATACTTGAAATACACAAAATCGTGATAACTTCTTTCACAGAGAGAAATGTCCTAGATGCAGAAAAAAACTAATTACCTAAAACATATTCAACTCTATTAAAGGGTTGTAAATGGAGCACATATGAAAGCCCTTCGTTAGTGAAAAATTGTTTGCAAGGATATGCTGCAACTGTACATGAGCATAGTTGTAGTTCTTTTATTAAAATTTCCCGAAGATCCTCACAAAGCAGCTTCCTTAAAACCATGAAGTTTCCAGGAAAATTCTTAGCATGCGTAACGTACATAATCAACAAACGAACAAAGCATTCCTGCTCTAGTGGAATCCTTTTCGCCTAGCTTTTAGTTGCATAGGTATTCCTGCAGTTTTGTTCTTATATGGAATAAAAGAAATTCAAAATGAACCCGAAATAAGGTAAAATATAGAACGTAAATAAACAAGAGATAAAAACTGGGGAAAAACGGGTGGGAATATTTTTTTTTTGTATTGTAGTTGGCTGTAGGGATGCTTAAAAGGATTTTGGTAAACCTTAGCTTGCAGCTTTACTTAATTCAATGCTGTGCCACGTTGGGGGACTCATTAAAAAGTTAAATCACATGTTCATCTCCGCGAAACAAACCCTTTTCATCCTTGAAGCTGGTATGCGGGTCCTGTGCGTGACATCGTTTTAAAATATTATGCAAAACACGAACGCTGTATCCTTGTGCCATTGTCATGGTCTACGGTGATGTAAATCGGTTGTAAGCTGATAAAGCAACTCTACGTGATTGCAAATTTCCTTCCTTCGCAAATTAGACCCTCAGTAACCTTTGAGGAGCACTGTTTGCCGGGTATTAAAGCCATTCTGGATGCCTCCGTCCTTCGTGTCCTCTAGATACAAGATTCCTTGTTCGCTTGTTATATTGTATATATGTATGTATATATGCGTTATTTTCAAAACACATAACACGTAACAAGAATAGAAGCTGCTTTGAAACAGATACGCCTCCATAAATTGACTCTAGAGCTAAGCTTAATTTATAGGGAAATTTATGATTTAGCCTTTCAAGGAATATATATTGAGCCCTTTAAATTTTATTTGTTTACGCAGAGACTTACCCCGTACATGTATCACTTCCTGTTGGCCTCGGCTTACTAGCAAACTTTTTTTTCTTTCTTCTTGTTTCGTGTCATTTTAAAATATGGAAAGCCTTTAAATTTCTTTTTTTGTAACTTTTTATTTCGGCACGCATCTACATTTTCAAATTAGCATGATAAGCCGCCGTGAACGCAAGATGAATTTATGTTGAAATGTGATGTAACATAACAAACGACTCTTACAATTTTATGTGATGGCAGAGATCCTATATGTACAGATTACGAGCATGCCATTTTCACCAAATCTAAGGGTGTTAGCGCAAAGGAAGAGAGAGAGCAAGCTTCAGCTTGAGCTTCATTACAATACGGAAGTTGGTACAAACAGGGATGAGTTAATTTTATAACTTAATTCTCGCAATTAATGTGTGAATGCGAACTTAATTTGCTAAGATTAAATTGAATTACTTTCTGTATCGAGGGATTACAGTCTGTTTCGTTAGCTTGTATTTGATGACTTTTTATACTAAATTCAGTGATTGACTTTCATTTGCAAAACTGCATGCAAAATGTTTTCAGTTTTATTGAATTTCGGAAACTTTGCCATTTTGCAGTTTTAGCCTAGTTGTTGATTTGTAAACATTAATGCATTTATTGCTTGGAGCATTGAATCTCCGTACGTCACTGGACGTTCCATATATCCATATTTTTTCCTGGCTTTTATTTTGCCCTCACACTTTAGGACTGCAAGTGAATGATCTTTTTTTAGATTCTTATATTCTTCTTTACTTAAGATTTGGCAAACCGCACTATCTCTTTGTACCGTATATTCTTCTAATTATTTTTCTTTCGAATAGTCTTACATTTTTACCATCGGTTGTCGTTAACCTTGCATTTGTACGTTACGTTACTATAAGTCATATTAAGGTTCCATTCGATGAGGTTTTCAGGAGTTTTGACTGTAGGAACACTTTAATGCCCGTAAACACCAATGAAGATCTTCAATATCAAGGATTACTTGACGGAATCTGTCATCTGTCTGGAATCGGGATAATCTAGGGTGATGCTTATGATAAAATCTGGGATTAGGATTATCCTAATTAATATTTACGGCGTTAACTGTTTTTCTTCTTAAAAGTCGCCACAGTCTGAAAGCCTTTGTTGCCCTAGTAGCTTTTGTTACAGATCGTTTTATCTACTCTTTTTTGCAGAGGATAAATCAGTCTTCAATTCATTTGATATCTTCTCTTCTTATCATATTTTATTAATGAAGCTGTATAGTTTCTGTATTGTCTGGCTTGATTTCCATTTTCAATGATTTGTTTCTGTTAGTCACTCGTTTCTACCAGTCCGACATGTCTTTTACACCAAAGTAAGCTTATATCTAAGGATACGATAGATAAGTGGTAGCCTGTGGGGTGAATGGGGAGGAGGAAATAAACTCTATGTTAAACTCTTGGATATTGTGTGGATCGGAAATACTGACCGTCTAAAGATGTTCCACGGTCTAGTTATTTTGTCTCTAACCAAATTCGTAGCCCGTACTGTATGCTCGAGTAGAAGACTGCGTAAGTGAGCTGAGTATGCTAGTCTTGTGTTGCAGGTAAAACATAATCGTGAGGGCAAAGGTTATTTATTTTGGTGGAACAGTCGATGTAGTAATAGCGCTAACGGCCCATAGCCGTTAATTCCACAACGTTAGCTATATCTAGACTGTCCACTGAAACAGGAGCACAAAAGCAGTGAAGCTTTTACTAACGATAAGATAGTACTTCGTCTTAGATGCCTTGAATTCGACACCATTCTTCCAGACTCAAAATTGAGTTGATTGTCCCTTTTGATTGAGTTAGACGTAAGCTAGAGTTAGTTAATAACAAAGGCATAGTATGAAGCGTGCTTATCTTACTGGTTGGGAATGCCTTCTTATTATATACTTTTTTGAGGTTTGGATTTCTACAATTCTTTCCACTAAATACGGACAAGACAAATTGTAGCCAGCCGAGTCTACCCAGTGTTAAGGGCTCTCGCTTAATGTTATTACAAGGCGAAAGGCTTTCATTCACGTAAACTGCAAAAAATTGGCCGTGAAACCATCCAGCTCAAAAACGGATATTTAAGTTTGCTGCTTACCTTTAAGGCAAGCATTAATGCCTTTATTCATACTGTCTAGCAAATTTTACTACGATAGGCCCACTCTGATTGCGCGATTGAGATTACAGCCGGAAGGCAACATCATAGGCGGAGAGTTAGTGATTGACCCTCGATGTCAAGTTAGCGACTATTTTTAAAAGAGTGTCATCAGGGATCGTAGGGATTCCCTGATTGATGACATCGCTTGACTTTTAATTCCGCCGCATATTGTCCAGTTGAATTGTATTATCAGCAAGCTGGGAGCTGACAATCTGAAGGTCGTTGGTATGATCAGTTGATGTTGGGCTTTAGATTCTCCGCCAAGTGAAGTTCGATAGATTCGAAATGATCATTGAAGGTCTTGATGGAGTCATAAAATTCGTTAATTCGCGTCTCAGTATTATTGAAGGCAGTGGAGAGCTCATAAATTTTCTTGGAGAAACGGGAGTCGAGGCAAAAAGAAGTGCCTCAAAATTATCATCCTGGCAACTTTTGGAAGATGTCCGATTAAGTTGGACTAAATTGGAGAGATATTAGATTGCCATCATTGAAGCGTTCACGGCCACTGGAAGAAACTAGAAATATTGGAAAACGGACCTATCTAGAAGCGACCAATAACCGATAATGTTTGAGATATTGTACACAAAAATAAAGTGCGTAAAAGGACTTTGTACCGACACGATCGTTCGCATCAAATGACTTTGAAAACCAACGATTATTATAGCCTTAGAAATTTCAAAAGAGAGCCGACAATAGATCATGTTAAAAAGCCCGCTTTTAGGCGTTTTTCGAGAGTCAGCTGATTTTTATTTTAATTTTCCTTGAAAATTAATAAAAAATATTACTTTTTTCCATTTTAAAAAATTAAATATTACTTGCTTCCCTTCCATTGGGGCAACAACGTACCAAACATATAATTTTTTTTTTATTTTTCGTTCTCTGACATTTTTCACTACACCACAATTGTCATAATATAATGAGGTATTTTAACGTGTGTCACCCCGTAAGGGCGTTCGTCATAAATTAGGAATTTTCGTCATATTTTGACTGCTGTGTGACGAGGCTATTAGAAGGTAAGATTTTAAATGTGTATAGGCTGTACTGGTTGACAGTTTGAACAAATCCAGAAACTTTTAGGTCACTTTAATCGTGAGAGTCTAAAGCTAGTATTTCCCGAATTTCAAATTTTCCCCAGGAAAAATATATAATACTTGAAACACACTTCCACAAGCGCTAATTGCCGATTAAAATTTTTTTGTCAGGAAACTGTAGATTTATTCTCTAACACACTGTCTTTCTACTCGGGCTCACTGCTCTACCCTTTGCATCAGCAATCTCCCATCACTTCACTTCTTCTTGCCCTTTGAAGTCTTTGAAGTGGAATTCTTCTTAATGGACGTAACAAAGGACCAGCAATTTTTACTGAAATATTTTATCTCTCAACCCGTCATCGAAGTGTTTTCTCCATCTTTTTTAAACCAAATCATCATCTTACACGACACAATCTTAATATAAAATTGCAAAACATTTATGGGTTAACGAGGCTAATAACCTGGATAAAACTGACTATTGAAATGAGTTCTTGTAATTTGTATAAATATGTAAATCGACACAATATCAATACATTTAATAATTTCTGTAACAAAATATAATCAAATCTAGATTTTCATAGATTATTTCGTTGAAAATAAATCAATACCAAATATTCGAAACACTAAATCCCAATATTTCTACAATGTAGAACAAAAAACAAATCACATCATAACCTAGTTTTCCCACCTCTACGCTCATGTAATTTCCTCGTTATTACCGAATTTATACCCAACACATGGAAATATATGAATTTTTGATTTATTTTCAACAACAAAAAAGCAATTTTCAAACGGAAATCCGACAATTAAAAACACTACAATATTAATAATCCCCGAAATAATTTATTTGAGCTAAAAAACATCCGGGCATAATTTAAAATCGAATGAAGTAATCACAGCAATATTTTGGCGCAATTTAATATTTTATACCTTTTAAATTAATAATTCAATATGTTCATTTGTGAGAAAAAGAAAAAAAAACAAAAAAATAAAATGAAAAACAACAAAAAAATGAATCAAATAAAATGTGAAATTGTGCATTAATCAATATGTCAGCCAGATTAAATAACTACTTAATAAATTGCGAATGTGGGGATAATCGTTGATTGTTAATTAATTGAATGAACTGAAACAACACTAATTACAGTTTCAATTTTTTTTATTTCTGCAGCTGTAATGAATCATTACAATTGATACGTAATTTTTGTGGCGTGTGATTATCACATTTTTATTGGATTATTGCAACAAATCTGGCTGTTTTTGTAATCCCAATTTATCTAGGTGTTATTGGTAGGTGTATTAAGGGGTATATCGTTTCAATAGGTACAAAAAATCTGGACCGAAAATGAAAATTCAGAAAAATCAGGAGCGACAATATAGATTCAATATTAATTCAAACGCCGCTATTTTTACTTTAGCCCAGTTGCCAGAGACTTTGACCTCGCACAATATGTGATCTCGCTGAAAATTGGGACTTGGTACTTTTTTGGATATAGAAAACGATAAAAAAATCTTTGCTGCGCTAAAGTTTATACTAAGTTCACAATATCGAAAACAAATTCGAAAATTTGGTTCTTGCGTTATATATCGAAAAATAAAAAAAAATTTCGAAAAACTAATAGCGCCACGTGAAAGAGTGGAAAATTTTACTAAAATTTATGTTATAACTTATTTTAAAAAAAATTGTTTTATTATTATAAAAAATTATTAAAAATAAGAAGCAAATTCGAAAAATCTAAGCGCGCCAAAAAGCTGAATTAAAATCTTCTACCGAGGCGTTCGGGGAAAAACTAAAGCATCCTTGCCTAAAATGGACACAAAAATAAAAATAAAAAAAGCATTTTAAAGAGGAGACTCTAAGCTTTCTAAGGAAGCCATTAGTTTTTAATATTTTGTTTTTTTCTCATAGAAAATTTGACCGGAAGTTATAATTTGTAAAATTCTCAATGCTGCTTATAAAATTGAAGATATATATTAAAAGAGGCGTACGAAAAACAATCCTTGTATATTTATCATCATTAGACATTTACTTTTGATGTAAAAATAATTGAAATGATAAACATTGCCTGTGTTTAATAAAATTTGTGTTTTAAAATATTCATTTTTTCTTACAGCATACATTCGACGCCATTTTCATTTTCAAAAACAGCCGTTGAACTTAGCATACACTTTAGCGCAGCAAAGATTTTTTTATCGTTTTCTACATCCAAAAAAGTACCTAAGTCCCAATTTTCAGCGAAATCACATTTTGTGCGAGCTTTCGGTCTAAATTTGTCTCTGACGACTGGGCTACTTTTATCTATTGTATTTTTTTATATAAAAATGAATGTCTGTTGGTTTGTAATTCAACACTAAAACTAAACAACTATAGGCGGCCGATTGAGCTAAATCTTTCCCAGAATGTACGTTTTGACTAAATCTCGGTAAAAAATATAGTGCGAATACGATTCGATAGGTGTAGCACAAGAAAAATAGAAAAGAAATATCAGAGGACACATTTGACACCTATGAAACAAAAAAAAAGCGAAACGCATGTTCTTCGCGAGTTTCATGATGGAGATCCGGCGGTCATCTAGGGATCAACAAAACCCTGCAACAGTGCAATATTGGCGGGCCATACGAAAGAATTACGATTGACGTGGCGGGAGAATTTCCATCAACAGATAGGGGCAATGGTTTAACGTTTCAACCGGACCATTGGTGAACATCTAAGGAAGGTGGTTAACGACCATCAGCGTTATTGGGACAGATACGTACCGCTCTACTTAATTTCATACAGGACATACCAACAGTTCTACCGGTCGGACGCATGCAAGGGTGATCTTCGGCAAACAGATTACGCTGCCAGTTGATTTAAAGTTTGGAATCGCGCCAGGAACAAGCCCACCATTCAGCGAACGGCGAAGGCGATTGAGTCTGGCTATATAATCCTAAACGAATGAAAGGGAAATCACCAAAACTACAAATGAAATGGAAGGGCCCATCCACTGTCATCACGAGGATAAACGATGTCATCTATCGCATCCAAAAAGGTTCGGTAAGAAAAAGGTCGCGTATGTGGACAGGATGTCTTGCTATGAATTACGGGACCGTGGGGGAAGCTGTGTTTAGGACGAGCACGAGTTTAGTAAGGAGCAGTGTAACGGCTAACTGAAAAAAGAAAGTTGAAATTCCAATTCACCGAGAACTTTCATGTGCAGAGGCTTCTACTTGAATAAATACATAACGCAGTGTCACATCTAAATTTAGTATGGTTGTTCTAACTGGGCCTTCTTCCCTCTGACGTTTGGAGAACAGGGCTGGTCGCTCGATCAAAGTAGGTAATAAATGGGTTCTAATATAAACCCCATAATAAATATGTCCATTTCCTAATCTTTAAAACAATCCAATTCAATTAACAAGAGCAGTAAACATATTATTTACTGAAACCGCATAAGTATCGTGTCACACTCAAGGCATTCAAAACGGTATACTATCTTATCTCTCATACAACCTGGTCAAATTTTCCTTTTGATCTCAGTAGACGGTGTGTAGATAACTGCTGATCCATCTCTTAGGGCCGAATACATCAAGAAAGGTAACCCTTAATTGGAAGTTTAACATGAACATCAACCTTGTTTACTCGGCATAAAATCCAAGATTGGAGGTAATTTGATAACCTTAAACCGCATTCGCCATGCGTAAAATCTCGAAATACTTCGAAAGCGGAAGTGAATAAGCAAGAGCGGTTCTGCGCCCCACAGTGGCGAGAAATGCCAGTGTTCCACCCAAATTACTCTAGAGGTCGTAAATTTTAAGTTATTGAGACAATTTTTTTTTAAAATGTTCATCTTGAATTTACCTATCGACCCCTCTAGCCGGATTTTGAAATTTGATTTCTTATTTTTTGTAATTTATAATAAAAAATCTAATTTTTACTAAAAAATACCTTTTTTTCTATTAAATTTATTCTAAAGGGCCGAAAATTTGAGTTTTTGTAGCAAATTTTTTTTTAAAATCTTCTTCTTTTAATCAGCTATTGAACTGTCTAGATGGATTTTTGATTTAGTTGTTGACAACTGTTAAAATGACTGTCAAATATCAAAAAACACGTGTTTCGGTATTTTTGTTTTGTCCGTGTTTCCGTGTCTACATGACTTACCTGGGTCTGTTTACCTCCCACCCGTGGCTGTGTGACTATATGGCTGTTAAAATTGACCTTATTTGGTACTTTTTGGCAAAGCTTGGGTGAAAAAGTACTAAAAAATAACGAAATAGACCCAATTTTTACATTAAAATTGCTTATAACTCCAAGAATAAAAGCCTTAGGATAAAAATTTGCCAGACATTATTGATAGGAAATTGTCCAAGCTATCCAATTTTGCAAAAAAAATATTAGTTAACAAGGTATTTTATAAATACAAAGGTGGTTTTGGTTGAAATTTTAGTTAAAAAAACTGAAATTTTGACTTTGATGACTCATTACTCTGGAAGTTGATAGGGCAGAGCCTTGATTTTTACAATTTTAAATAGGTGGGAGTATTGATAGCGTACACTGATATCTTATTCATGAAAATAGGCCATAGGATTAAAAATATACAGGGTGATATGTAAAACTCTAAAGCAAAAACTTCAAAACGCCCTAGTTACGATTTCCCCCCCAGATTAATAGCTGATTAAAAGACGAAGATTTTAAAAAAAAATTGTTACGAAAACTCAAATTTTCGGCCCGTTAGAATAAATTTAATAGAAAAAAAAGTATTTTTTAATAAAATGCAAAATTTTTTATTATAAATTGCAAAAAATAGGAAATCAATTTTCAAAATTCGGCTAGAGGGATCGATAGGGAAATTCAAGAGGAACATTTTAAAAAAAAATTGTCTCAATAACTTAAAATTTATGACCTCTAGAGTAATTTGGGTGGAACACTGGCATTTCTCGCCACTGTGCGCCCCCTTAATATTTGCCTTTCTCGTTTTCCCCTCAGATATCATCACTTTTGCAATTTCGCATCATCAGCATATAAAAATAAGGTTCGCGCCTTCGCTAGGATGAAAGCTTTCTAGGGTAATTTTTGATAAGGTTCGTGTCTCTGCTAAGAAGAAAGTTTTTACGGAAGGGGGAATTTTTATAAGGTTCGTGTATTTGCTACGCTGAAGGCTTTTAAGCGGGAAATTTTGATTGGGGAGCTTTGATATCGTTTGCGCTTGCTCATGTGATTTGTTTTGGAGCTTTCCGCTCACTTCTTAGGTTAGTGTTTTTGTTAGGCAATATCTACACTAGCCATCATCCATGGCATGCCAAATGTCAGAGTGACGAAATCCTCAAGTGTTTTGATGGCTTGCCATGAGACATAAGGCGTCTACACAGGACATTTTGATTGACATTGCCATGGATGATGGCTAGTGTAGACAACGGGTTAAGATTATCCCACACTTTTGCTTTATTCCGTCATTTGTCTTTATTGTGATTTTTTTTTGTTTAGTTAACTGGAATTGTATAACTAGCGAAATTGTTTGGGCAAAACTCGACTGTTTATTTAATCGAAAGCCCCGAAACACGTTTAGACATGTCCTTGAGGAGTCACCTAAACCCCTTTCCCTAGTGTTTTTCGGGACTATAAAAGTGGTAATCTGCGGCACTAGTAAGTGGAAACCTTGAAAAAGTAGTTGAAACTAGGTAGTTGAAATTTACCCCACCCCTTTTCTTTAAATAGTTTTTTACAGCAGTTGCCTCTAATGGTGTATGGTGCTTGGTCAAGTGCTCATTTTCATTCATACTTTTACGCTATTTTTGATGCTGATAACATTTATTTCACAACTTTATTCATGAGCCATCACCAAATGATTATAAGGCATTTATGAATGCTTAGAATAAGGTGCGAGTTAGTAAGCTTCTCTGCGAGGTCGGGGGTATCGGATGAGTTTAATATAATAATAATTTTCAATCGATTTATAATTTCAATAACTCTTTTCCCATTAAGACTAGATAAACCAGACAGACTAGACAGACCAGACCAGACCAGACAGACCAGACAGACCAGACAGACCAGACAGACCAGACAGACCAGACAGACCAGACAGACCAGACAGACCGGACCGATCAGACAGACCAAATATACCCATGCCTCTTCCTCCTCCCATCCTCCCCCCTCCTTTATCACTACCTTCCTGTAAAGCCGTCGACCTGAGAACTTATAGGAACTTATCCACAAATAGAACTACTCGACTGAGGAACAATATTTCGCAGTCCGAACTTCTGCAATCTCCAAGAGTTAAAACGCAAAGTTCACCACTTCCATTGTTCATGACCATATGCCCTATTCTGTCTTTTGAACTAAGCTTTTTACTAGAAAATGCACAATGGTTTGGGGGACAGGCGTTAACAAACGAAACCGCTGACAATATCTAGACCTAGCTTCAGTACCCAAAATTGTTGTGTTAAATTTCTTATTTTCTTGATAAATTATCTTATTTCCTAACTTTCTTTAAATAATTTAAGCGGAAAAATTACGAATTATTGATAGGAGTTTAAGTCTATTCTGTTGAGTCTTACAAACCTATGCCGAGGAAAAACATTGTAAAGAAAACTGGTTTCCGAAAACTAAACAATCAACCCACAAAACCTGCAACTCGTTTCCAAAATCATCATAGAATTTCCTGTGCAATTTTCCTCTGTTAATTGATAACTTGAGGCAGACAAGCCAAGACACCTGGTTACGTTTACATTCAATTATTTCCACACCCGGTTCACTTGAAATTGCTTCTTTGTGTAAGTCCATAAGCCAGTGGCTGTTCAAACTTTAAACATTAAACAACAAACAATGACAAAAGGTTTTATTCTGGCATTCCGCCCCCCTTACCGCCCCATCCAATGTCGCTACCCCAACCACATCCTTGGAGTTGGATGGATGTAGCATTGAGGTGAGGTATTGGAGTGCTTACGGCTACCTTTGCCAGGACCTGGTTAACTACATGCTTAACTGTGCCAGAAGAAATGAGTCGTCGGCCACTTGACCTTCTTTTCTTGCTGGTCTCACTTAGAAAACTACCAACCAATGACTTTTCCTACTTAGGTAAGCACCTAGTTGATGTGGAAGATTTTTCCCAGGTATACATTTTCCCAGAAAGAGCTCCACTACAAAGGGGGGTGGGGGAGTTATTTAAGTAATTACACATGTACAGCCTGGAGCTGAGATTGTATGGTAGCCCGACAGGACGACATATGACTAGGACAAGAACAAGCCAACTGTGAATAACAAGTGCAGCTGGAAGCGGGGGTAGGGGGCTGAAGAATATATTGAGAGGTAGTTACTTCCATTGCTTTCGGAAGCTCCTTGTAGGACGTTGTAATCGTCATCGTTGTTCGTCATCGTTTCTAACTGAAGCTAGATAGAACGGAAAACAGAAAAGCCTGGAAAGGAAATTAATGTTTACAGTACCCAATTGACCTTTTCCTATTGATTTTTCTTTGGAAGCAGCCGTGTATAGTTGGATGTCTAGAAGTGAAGCTGCCCCACGTCCTTATCCTTGTGCTATAAACTGAACACGTACGTTACGTACATTTGTTGTCAGATTCCTTACACAATTTATTATAAAGAAATGGATTTCGCCTTATAAAGCGAATATTCGTTTGCTGTTATCCTTATTAATCGGTTGTAATTAGAAACTTTTTAATTGATCAACTAATTGGCGGTTACTGCAACCCCTTCTTCACCCCGTTGAATTAATTGAAAACCGTTGAACCTTAATAGGAGTTAATTGTAGATTTGGAACCCCCCTCTCTCTCAGGCAATTGTTAAATCTGTGTTATTTTAATGACTGGAAACAAATTCGACGTCGAAGCTAAAGGGTAATTGCTTGGGCCAATTTATCTTTTTAATTACCCTATTTGTCACACATTCCGTTCTGTGCTCGGTGAAAATTGTTATAAAGGGGAGAAAGGAATTAATTTTTTTTCGGTAATAATTTAAAGCTAATAATTGCCACTTTTCTACCCCATCCTTCCATTATAATTTACACCATTTTCGTTTTATAAACAACAAAAAAAACAGAAGATGAAAACTCTCCAATCTCAATGCGAGGAGAGGTTTTCTTCTATTGGAAACCCCAGGCACGACTAGTCAGAGCAGTCTTTCGGGAAATGCGGGAAACGTGAAATTAAATATGGATTCTGGCCATCCCCGCCGCCTTTCGTTATATTTTAATTAGTGAATTCTTCTAGGAAATTGAATTTTGAATTAAAGACAGTCACTGAATCGGGAATCTTTCTTTCTTTTACTCTATACCATTTTTGCAGTAACAGGATCAGACAGGATGAGTGCTTCAATGGAATGGATTTGTTCACTCTGTCAACTCTGACTTTTGGGCACTAATTGTCGCCAACTTTTGGATGTAATTTAATGATATCTTTTCTTTATCATAAATTAATTCCATTTGAGAGCGAACAAAACTAACTTTTAATGTAATAGAATCGTTTTGTTTTTGTCCTTTTTTCGGATGTCTGAGCTGAGCTGTCTGTTTTCTGGATGAAGTTACATAAAAGTTTGAGATTTTTCAATTGAAATTGGTGATCTTTTTTTAACACGCTTGAAGTTTTTTTTGGTAACAAAAACTAATATTTCAATACGTAGACAGACAGATGAATAGTTCAACATCAACGAATAAAAATTGATTGATTGATTAAAATATAACCAAACCAGACTGTGAAAGCTGCACTGCGAATTATAGATTAAGTAACGCAGTGATGAACAAAATTTATGTTTGTTTTTTACTTGAAGGGCAGGTGGCGTTTTATATACTTCGAGTGTAAAAATAGCTAAAATGAGTATAAACACCTTTGGCGTATCTTATCAAATCATAAATACCTCTTCTTAAGTATTCCAACAAGTTAAAGATACCAGAGGTACCAGAAAGCGGGTTTAACAATATAAGATGTAAATATGATTTGTTTAACACAAATAACTCGAGGTGAATACATTTCTTAGTTAAAGCATTCTGACATAGAGTCCCGATAGCGTGATAAACAACTCAGAGGTATGAGGATCGGTACTCGATTCCCTCAGCATCACTTTCCTTCACCTGCCCACTTTTCCTACTGTAAAAACATTCGTTCTTTGTTACTCATATCTTTCCTCTTTATGTGAGGTGGTGAGGTGTCACACTTTGTACTAGCAGTCCGTCATGTCGTTGACGTCATGGTGCAATGTCTAGTAGTAAGCTTAGCTCGAAGTTCCGGAAGAGTCAGGGGGATGTTCGAGGATATGGCGATGAAGCCTGCGTTTGTACTCTTGGATGTTGTATGAGTTCGGGAATACTGACTGTGAAAGATTGTTCCACAGCCTAGTTGTTCTAGTTATAAAAGAATTTCTAAACCGGAGTGAGTACGAAAGAAAGGACTGTCTGTGAGAGTGACCCAAGCAGGCTAGTCTTGTGATGCGGGAGAAACATTGCCGAGGTTACTACATTCCGGCTTAATGACTTAATTGAAGAGGAAATGGCGCTATCGGCGGTTTTGCACCTGGTCCAGCGAAACTTAGTTGCTTGACGACTGAAGGTGGAATATGCACCTTTAAAGAAACCCCAAGCACTGGGATGCTTGTTTAGCAATTTGGAATATGTGATTATTCCAACGCAGATCTTCGATTAATGTTAAGCCTAGGATATTTAGAGAAGGTTCGGCGGTTAGTTTTAGATCGCTCCATGAAACGGGAGGAATGGTAGAACACGTTTTATCAGAAATGAGACAGTACTTAGTTTTTCATACGTTAAATTCAACACGTCTCTTGAGACCCCAATCTAGAATCAGTTTTATATCCCTGGTGATTAAAATGAACATAAGTTTACGGCCATGCAGACAACGTGACACGGAGTACTATCGTCAGCAAAGCTGTTGAAGTCGAGCTCCTTGAGGCACTTATACACTATGCGAGTCCTGAAAAAACCTCTGTCCATTGAGTGACGGGAAAACTCAATGTAACACACAAGTAATTGTTATTGGGCGATCGTTAGAGGTGTTGATGACTCGGCTGGCATTTAAAGGAAGTGCAGATAGGGCCCCTATGAGGCTAACCCCTCTTCCTCATGTGGTCCCCGTGCTGATTGTACACACACTCAACCCGAGAAAAAAATAGTAGTTGATTCAAAAAAAAAATATTTGAAATAACTAAATTTTGACATTTAGATATGAGCTTACTAAAAATTTATTAGAAACTACTAAAAATTTTTATTTAAAAAAATTTAGTTGATTTCAATTAAAAATGTATTTAATTTGAATCAGAATTTTTTTTGATTTTAATAAAAAAATTAGTCGTTTCAAATATTTTCTTTTTTCTTTTTATTTTTAACCGACTTCAAAAAAGGAGGAGGTTATCAATTCGACGCGTAGGTATTTTTTGGTCCTGTTCACGCATAACTTTGTAACGCAATGACTTTTTTCCTTTTTTTCTTTTTTGTTTGAAAGGGTAGTTTCCCACGGTGGTCCCGTACAATTTTTTTTAAATTCTGATAAAGGAGTTCGAAGGTAGGCGTAAAAAACTGGTAAAATTAGTACACCTTGAACGGATAGAAGTATTTTCAAAGGCAGCGAACAAATTACTTTATTGTCGCGTGCTCGAGAAGAGGCCGGTGGATGAATCGGCAAAGGCGTTGACCTGCAAATAAAAATTGCGGGTTCAAACCCCGGAGGGTAGTTCGACTTTTTTTCTTTTTTTCTCTTTCTAAAATCCATTCTGATTGGATTAATGTTGTAAAGAATTACAAACTCTTCGGTGAGAAATTTCATGCATACTCTACTCATGCAGACTGTAAGAGAGTATTCCTTTGGAATGAAATTCTATTTAAAGCAGTTTCTGAAAAGCTTTATTTACGCATTTAGTCATCTTGTTATAACAATCTCCCGTAGCACAACGACTGAGAGGCTTGCCTCTCGTCCTGGAGGTTGCGAGTTCGATTCTTTGACCTGGAGCAATTTTTTTTTCAATCGACACAATAAATATTTCTTTTTAATTTCCTTTGGGGAATTTTGTTTCATATTAAATAAGTTTTTTTTTTTAAATTCCTCCGAAAATACGCAAATTCATTACTGCAAAAACTATTTAGCTACTGCCTCAATTCTTTTCGACGGCGCGCGGCTGAGTGTCATACTTCTCGTAATAAATAATTTTTTTTATATTACCCCCGAAAAAAAATTAACGGACTAAAAAGTACGAAATAAAATAAATTTTTAAAAACCGACTTCAGCAAAACCAAAAATAATGCACAAAAAAGGATAAAATAATTGTTTGAAATTCTTTACAACATTAATCCAATCAGAATGGATTTAATAAGAAGAATCACTTTTGAAGACGGTGCCAGGTAGTAGTTGACTTTCATTGCATTAACTATTGCTGCGAAAATTGTATTCATTTCTTTGTTAGCCTTATGCCCTTAATACATCACCCCGAAAACAGGTGTTGGCACCGTCTTCAAAAGTGATTCTTCTTATTAAATCCATTCTGATTGGATTAATGTTGTAAAGAATTTCAAACAATTATTTTATCCTTTTTTGTGCATTATTTTTGGTTTTGCTGAAGTCGGTTTTTAAAAATTTATTTTTTTATTTTATTTTTTATTCTAGAATTGGATATGCCAGTAATAAATAAATAACTTGCAATGGCGTTGAAAGATTTTCAAGCACGAATGTCGTTTTCCAAAGCGGTCCCCGCCCTGTGTACTAATCACGTCCAATGCTGCTTACCTACGCAATCGAGCGAGAACGGTTCTATTGAGTATGCTAAAGACAGCTTTCACGGCCATCAACATAATTGTCTGAAATATGAACAACAAAAACTAAAGCTTTAAGAGTAAAATTAAAACTTAAGCTTACAGCTTTTTAAAAAGCTTTCCGAATACGTAAGGCAGACGTTGTAATGAGGTTTGCCTTATGGGGCCCTTATGAGAAACTGATAGGGCATACCTCACTTCAGTATCGCAGGTTTTTTCTTTGTGTGGTGCTCATGAGGAATCTAAGGGGAAATCCCTCTTTCGGCATGCCCCTCATTTGCCACAGGGGGTCCCCATAAGGAACCTACGGGGAAATCCCTCTTTCGGCATGCCCCCTTTAAATGCTAGCCATGAAGGACACCTTTTTTTGGGGGCTGAGCATAGGTTAAGTTTTGAGAGTCCAGACGCCGGCGAATTATTACAGGGCCGGGACTCTTTGCCTTTGGAGCTTAGCCAAAAATAAGACATTTTTTTAAGGACTACAATAGTTAAATTATCAGATGTAGTGGACTTATTGACTCCGAGCTCATTCGTGAGATATGAAAAAATTTCGTCTAATGAGAAAGCTGTACACTCGGTTCCAGAGATGTCATAGTAATGTCGTGTAAAGAAAAGCTTGTTACTTAAAAGGATGCTTATTAGGCGACTTTGATTTGGTTTCAGCTATAACCTGTTATGGATGAAGTGAAATTCTTCTTGATAGATATCACTAAAGAGCAGAAATTGTCACTGTTGGCATTATCATTGAAGGTCTTACTTGTCATCCTCTGATCGGTTGACGAATCGACGTGCCTGATGGACGGTTTAATGGAATTTTTCAGCATAATAACTTCTATAGAATTGCGTTTATACATTTCGCATCAAACTATCTAATCGGCCGAAGTTGTGTTTTCACTAAATAGCAATCTGAGCTTACAGGAGGTGAATCAATATCCTGTCCTGTCCAAGTCCTGTTTTGGATAGGAAGAAAGAGATAAGTTGAGGAGGCGGGCTTCTTGGCCTGCAACATCGGGGATTCTGGAAGGTTTAAGAATATTTTGTCGAGTATCAGCTTCTCAAAAACTCGTCGTCTGTTCAAGAAACACTGGGGACTAAATAATATCATTTAAATTACTCCGCCAATTTACATTGAGAATGTTGAAACTAGAGCATCACGAGATCTCGACAAACTCGGGAGTCTCGTCTTGGTCTCGACTCGAGAAACGAGACGAGAGGAAAGCCGGAATTACATTATTGTGTTGTGGTATGTCGTGGCGTGATCTTATTCATATAGTTTATATGGGGTTAATTACATTATTATGGTGTGTTCTGGCGCGTCCCAATGTGGCGTTTCAGATTGGACACAGAGCGCCACAACACACCACAACACAATAGTTTGTTTACGGCTTAAAGTTCGGTCTCGACAAACATATTCTCGGTGAGACGAGATTATTCGGTCGAGATCTCGTCGGCAAACTCGAGATCTCGTCGGTAAAATAATAGCAAACAAGTCTGGTAAAATAAAGCATCTAATGAAGCGCGCAAAAGGTGGGATGTGGTACTCATGCACATATAAACAAATTTTTGCCTCGCCGGTTAGGTATAGGTTGAGTCTATAAGTATAAGAGTTGTGTTGGGCTCATTTTATATTCGCCCCGAGAGACGAGCCGAGACGAGATTAGGATGGGCAAGATCAGCCGATTGTCGAGACGAGACTCGAAATGGTCGAGACTTACCGAGGTCGAAACGAGAGTCTTAAAAATCTCTCCATTTGCAACGATGTGTTCGAACTCAAAGTGTAAGCATAAAAGTTCAAAGATAACATCCAAAATAGCATTGAATACCTAGTGTAATTCCTTGGCGCCAAGTAACCAAAGCTAAACTCAAGATGGAAAATCATCCAATATCCAAAACATTTTATTTAACTTGAAATCGTACTTTTTAGTGCTAAATTGAACGTCGATTTCAACAGGGAATTTGAATAAAATGTAAATTACGGTTATAGGACTTCGACAGAATTTGGTCTAGACGACTGTATGATTGGCTTTTTCAGCCTGCTTACGAGGCCAAATACATATAAGCACATCTGTATATGAAATTTTCACTAATGTGATTTGGATTAAATTTCAGCTGATATTTAGCTCTAAGTTAAAAGTTAGTTTAGAGAAAGACAACATTCCGAAATGTCTTAAAACTTCCTTAAATCCAATCGTATTTTTCTTATCAGAAATTCTATCAACTTTATATTTTGTATTCAAGTTAAGCCAATTCTATTTAACTAAAACATTACCTTTTTTTCTAAGTACTTTAAATTCATATTTCTTAAACGACCCGTTTCCTTTCTTAATTTCCTGTTGAGAGGAGATCATAACCACCACAATACCAACAACTTTTATGCATAAAAACGAGCCCTTTTTTAACACTCTCTACACCGAATTACTTACCGTGGACATGTCCCTTTATGTTCGTTTCCTATTCCTACATGATTTACGTGAAGTTGTTAAAATAATCTAGCGACAAAGGTAAATGTTCGCACGTAAATAATCCATTCGCTTGTTTCAGGTGTTTTTTATGAATAGTTTTATAAAGAAATCAGTCTTGTTCAAAGCAAAGGCGTGAAGTGAAATAACAACATAAATATGTCCAACCAAGTTATTTCTGTTAGAATGAAAAGAAGAAAAGAAAATAACCAAGGAAAGAATTTTTTAATATTTGATATTATATGTCCTTGAAATAATAATTTCAATCGCTTTGTTCCGAGTCTCCACAAAAGTAAACATACTTCTGGTATTTTATAAATTACTCGTATACCTGCAGACCAAGAATTTTATCGAAATTAAATTCGCCTGCAGGTATTTTTGCTTGGTTAGAAAAAATACCTTCAGCCAAACAACAATGTCTTGCTGACGATAGGGTGAAATGCTGAAATATCTGGAATCGGCGAAGGCACATTGTATCAATATTAATAACCGAGAATCGAGCTATCATTGATCACTAGCCCCGCCATGCCACTAGAGACGGTTGGTGGTAGTAATCAGGATAAACTTTCGCGGTGCTAGTTTTCTAGCTCCAAGGACCTCCTACCTGGCATTAAAGTTTTCACTTTATTCAAGATAAGAGAGCCACCAATGGTGAAGCAGAGCAATGAGGAAATGGAAAGCTCACAAAAAAAAAACACCAAGAAGAAAAACACAGAACGAAGTAAGAATAGAAATGTTAAAGGGGAAAAGAAATAAATAAATCAAGGGTCACGCAAAGGTGCCAGGACATAATGTCCTATGTAAGTATTACCGGAAAGACGTGTTAACTTCCGTAAGGAATCGCCAGTTGCAGGATATCAGGGCGTCGGGAGTCCCTGAAGCTCAATCGAATACGTTTCGGGTGATTTGAAGGGACCTCCTTCGAGGCATTTCGATCCGAACTTTTTAATATTGGATCAAAGGGAATAAATTAAAGGACTTCTTGTTGATCATTAAAATGGAAATTTCATAGAAAACGGAATCAGTTTTTTTTCCTTGGGAATCTTCTCTAGAGAAATATCCAAAATAGAACTCAATATTCCAGTCTGCACCCAAAAACTGGGTCAAAAATAGACAAAATTGTTGCCGTCAAGAAATAGGGAGTAAAAAAAAAATACGAAGAAGCAAAGTTTCCTAAATCATGGAAGGATTACATCTCTGGGGAGTGGTCCTCGAAACTAATTTATCATTTTCGGGAAGGGGAGGGGAGAAAAAAAGGAATTATCAGTATCAGTTCTAATTAGCGGCCATTGTTGTTATGGCGGTGGCTGTGATATCATTGTAACAGATCAGGCAAACCTTTCTAAAAAAAGCATAGTCAGACTTTTTGGGTAGGGTTACTTTTGTTGCATGCTAACTTGGTAAGATAAATGGATAAGCGAGAATCTTTCTGCTTGGTCTTGACTATTATTAATTTTCTCGGAATACAAAACTGACGTTGGTCTGACTTTGAATTTTCAGTGCTGGTTGTAATACCCTTAAAATAAGGAGCAGCGCTAGGAGAGCAGGGTTTTATCGCTTTGAAGACGATTTTCGGTTGAGTTTGCTTAGCTTTTATAATTAGTAGACAAGTGTGCTTTTGTTTGTCTAAGAATTTGCATATTTCTTTTTTCGTAGTCGAATTTTAATTTTTTTTTATTTTGGGTCATGAACTAGAAGGTATTGTAATTTTGTAGATGCAAACTTTTTAGTAAAATTAAAAATGAGTGAAAAAATATACCTCTACCAACATGATTAAGAGGAAAAACGATAATATTAGCCAAAGCTGCAATTCCCGATAGAATAAATTTATTTGACATTTTTTGGGTAATTTGTGGCTATCATATACAGCTGCGGGCATAGTATATGTATAATTAATAATTCTCTTGCGAATGGGTTCACCACTACCTCTAAAACTACCCTTATAACCCAGCGCTTTTTTAAACCTTTGAAACTGAACTGAACTTTAGATTAAAAATTACCTCCTATTCTAAATTGTGACCAGTCATAAGTCACAAGCTTTTGTGACGCGTGCTTTTCATTGTCGGCACCTACACTGGTATTCCTCCAACTGTTACCGAACCCGCTTTACAACATCATCTAGGTCTAGCGAGTATTCCTTCTTCACGAGTAACTTTCTTGTCTTTACGGGGAGATATTTGTGTGCAGACCGATAATCATACTTGCTACCCACGGTATACAGAAAGAAGGTAACGTAAAAGAGACTGACAGCTTCGAATATCGAAGAAAAATATGACGTCACCCAGTGACCTAATGCAGAAAAACAACACCAATTTCGATTTTATATGGGAAGAGGTCACTTAGTGACGCCGCACTAAAATGATATTCAGTCTTTTACTTTATCTTGTTTTTGTATACCGCGCATGCTACCACGAGTAAGAAGAAAAGTAGAAGCACATTGTGGATGTGTTAAGTTTCACGCCAAAATTTTCTGGTGAAGATGTTACACTTCCTTGTTGTCCTTTCTATATACATACCTCTCTCCTAAAAAACAGTTTCGTTAATAGGTGAAGAAAAGCAGTCTAGATATCCTCATTGAGGGTTTGTGACTATTCTTGTGACTATCAGCTGTTTTGGTATTCTAACCTCCTACTCATAAGAGAATCTTAAATCCTTCATATTTAATGGTGAATTTGTATTCGTGCAATGAGATAAACCAAGGCTGGGTGACAACAGTGTCACACAGAGTGCATGTGAACTTCTAAGCACCTCTCAACGAAGCTGGCTGTGTTATGTGTGGAGTCTGGGACAAATTGTGAAAATTATGTTAGAAATCTGCTCTTTATACTCTTGTGACCTTCTAACTGTGACGTTGTAACTGTTTGCAAAATTGTAACTGCAAAATTAGATTAGAGCTCGCGCCATAAAACAAAGGAATCTGAAAATCGCTGTTTCCATGTGCAATGAGAGTCTCTAGTCCCCACAGCGGCTCATTTATATTCTCAATCACAATTCCATATGCGCGCTCATTTCCCTTATGGTGTGAGCCACACCAAATTGTCTCAAATTGAGACTAACCACACACTTGTGATTGAGTTGCGACTGCTTTTAGAATATTGTGACTTGTGATTGCTTTTAGAATATTGTGAATTGTGACTGCTTTTTGAATACATACAGGTATTGGACTCCTTTCAAGACTGACATGACAAACTAGACCCACATTTATATCGTGCCTAAATTGAGATTGAAAGCGTCCATTTTGTGGTTTGAGTTTTGCTCTCTACGTTTTATGTATTTTCATGAAATGACCGATATCTTATATTTTTTGGTCACTCCGCCCCTTGTAATAAAACAGAAATATCCTGGGTTATTTAGTAGTTATTTCGAGTAAAGTTTCAACCTTGCTCGGCCTTTTCTCGTCAAGTAAAGCAGTAATATTCCGTATTATGTTGGAAATTAGGGCGTTTTATAGTAGATATTTATATTTTGGGTTATCTCTCCCACCCCAAAGACAGACTCTTAAATCCGCCCCTGCTCTGTTCCAAAACGTCGACCTCACAATCAAGTCCTGGAAAACCCAAGTTTTCGTACAGGCAAATAAATTAGAAACACATAAAAATTATTTTAATATTCATATATTATGCATATGCTGCGCGACCTCTTGTAGATTATTCGGAATTTTCGTAAAAATCCGTGTAGGACGACGGAACCAATTCTAGCCCAGTGAAAGTCAATCTTGTACAATCTTAGCCCATTTGTAGGCTAGACCACTCGAACCGCAGGCAGGTAACCATTCGTTTTCAGCTGTAACGCCGTCTTTATGGCGGATTTCTCTATCTCAAACTGAAGGAGTACCCGATTGAGGAGACTCTCCAGCGCTGCCTTCGTGGAAGTGCGAATGGACCCGGTGAGGGAAAGGATTGTGAGTTCTGCAAGTCCCGCCAATGTTCGTCTTCTGGTGAACGGAACCAGAATCTTTTTGTCGGGGTTGACATTTAGTGCTACGTTACGCAGCTGGAGACCATGCCTGCTGCGAGCGCCCTAACATGGTACCTTCTGTTTCCCTGTTACTACGATGACAACATCTCTAGGTTCAAGCTATATATTCAAGAAAGAAAGACGAATGCTAGATTCAAAGTTATTTTGAAGTCACTAATTAGATAATTGCATTTGGAACGAATAGTGTAGGTTAGAAATCGACTCCTTTGGCCAAATTAAAATAAAGAAGAATATACATCTTACTCGTCTAGAGATATCTAATTTTGATATGGTTTTTGTTACTACGTCATGAGCAATACACGTGCCCTAATTCCAAACAAGGTTAGCCTTTGATGACGAAAATAACAACTACAAAATTCAGTAACAACATCATGGTCACAAGCAATATCTGTTTTTCGAATACTAATGTCAGCAGACAGATCCATTAACGCTTTAAGCTGTTAAACCCTCACATTTGCATTTTTCAATTGAATTTTTACCCTTGGACAAACGTGATAAGCACTTGCAGCGGAATTGTTCAATTTCATCCCCTCCTTTCCGGGTAGTATTTAATTTTTGCTTTTGTCAAAACAACAACAACTAAAAACTCTCTGCCATATGGACGAAAACCTCATACACTGCAGTTGTTATGCACCACCACCCCACACACAGCCACAAGGCATGTATTCTCCAAATGGGGTTGAGCTTTGAGCATTCGGGGGAAACCTCTGGACCTGTGACAATATAGTCTCCGGAGAAGGGACACACACATTGGCATATGTTAGAAACTTTTCCATTGCTATACTATGTCCAAGGATCAGCATTAAATTATTCTTTATTCCACTTACATGTGGTGTATGCTAAACTTTATTTCAGGCTTAGGTTGAGCTTTCTATGGGCTGAGACTAACCGGCCACCAAAGAACAAAAAAGGACAAGGATGTCCTCGATGCGGACGATAACAATTTTCCTTGCTTTCTGCTATGGGAATTATAATAACTAAAAGTCTCATCAGGACTTACGGCTACCCTCGGAGTGTCCTGGAGTGTCAACCGGTTTTGTTTTTGGTACTGGGTGGAGGAAGTTTAACGCCATGATGTCCTTACCTGTTTACTCAATTGTATAACAGAAATCCTTTTTAAGGACGTTCATTTTTAATAAGTGGTGGTTTTTAATGAAGCTTGGTATACAAAAGACCGTACCCCTTTATTAGGATGATGGAAAATTTTCCGGTGAGTGGAGGATTGTGGTAAAAGCAAGGTAGAAAATGAAGGAATGTATATAAAAATGTTGGAAATGTGCTAAATTTTACCTATGAAATGGGAATAACATTCTTTGGTGACATTTTTAAGTTTTTTTTGTCAAATTAAACCCCCCCTCCACGACTTTTAGTTTTCAAAGAAATGTACTGTCCAGGTGTCGGGGCAATGCTATGCATTACGTAAGTTGCTTTTGTAGCAGTTTGGATATACATATGTACTTAATACGATACTGCCATCATTTTATATAAATAGTACACTCTTATTAAATCAAAAAAGACTAACGCCTCAGACCTCTCGCTCGCGAACTTGTCTGCACTTCTGCAGCCTCATTGCACTCGATAGCCAGGCAGAGCGGGACGCTTTTTTCCTGGTCAAGTTCTGGAGTACATCAAAGCACCCTGCAACTTTTTTGGAGATTTCTCGAAGCCCCGGAATAATCACCCTGAATTTTATTTAGAACTGCAGTACAGCAACCATAAGGTCGGATATGCAGCAAATTTACATGTCTGGGATTTGGAATCATTTTTCATGGAAAGCTTTAAAACAATGCGAGTGTACTTATATGCTTGCCATATTTCTCGTCCATCCAAATTGTTGGTTTTCCACAGCCCTTCAACTGTCATCGACGATATTTTCCTTCTGGCTGACGGACGACGAGGTGTTCACCAGCCAAGTTTGGTAAGTGGCGCTGTCGCTGGATCTTCAGGTCATCATCTACTTCCATTTCATTTGGACAACAGCAGAGGCTCCGTAACGGATAACCTGGATTGTTTCTGGCTCATTGGCTACTCGTTTTTATATTTCGCGTCCAAACAATGCAATGCAAACGTTCACAACAGAAGAATTCAGGGTGTTTATTTCGTCATCGCTCCAAATCTTTATAATATCTGCAATTTCCTTCATTGTTATTTCCGTTGAGCGTGGCATTTTGAAATTCTGGAATCAAAGAACAATACATACATATTCCCAAACGCTCGCAATAGCACATCGTCTATTCCTGTTCCAAACACAATAGACGTTGTCACTTGGAGGGAAAATTTGACATTTCGCATTTAAATGGGATTTTATGGTATGGGATAAACGCCAACGTGTGATTAATCGAATACTATTTGATTTTTTCAGTTCAGTCTATGAGTGAATCTGAGTACTCAACTGTCGTATAGTAGAGTGAAAATGAACAGAAAAATTGGTGATAAGTGATGTAACCGGAACTTCAAAAATGTTCATACATGCACCTGAGTCGAAAACCGAAAAGTTTGGAAAAATCAAATGCGAGCATAGCGAGAAAACTGCATAAAAGTGCATTTTGAGTGCATCATAACACTATTTTTCAAATGTCTACGGTTCTATTTGTCGTAGAAAAAAACATATAAAACCTACATTTAGGAAAAAAAAGTTCACGCTAGGACCATCTCTCATTAAGTTACAAGGGTTTTAATATTTTTCGAAAATGATCAATTTTGGCCGTAAAAATGAAATTTTATTTTTGAAAATTTAATAGCATATTTATAACATTCAAATACATGTTTCCTCCAATTTTTATGAAAATCCGCCGATTTGTTCATTATTTAATGCATTTTTAGTTAAAAAATAAATAAAATGAGAAATTTGGAGTTTTTGAGGTTAGGAAATATTTTTAATGTAATCTCGCCCCACCAGTTCGATAGCCCTTTTACTCACGAGTATTTTCCTTTTTTTTTTTGTTTTTTTCTACGACCAATAGAATCGTAGACATTTGAAAAATAGTGTTACGATCCACTAAAAATTCACCAAAAATGCACTTTTATGCACTTTTCTCGCTTTGCTCACATTTTATTTTTTCAAATTTTTCGGTTTTCGAATCAGGTGAATGTATGAGATGAAAAAATAAAAATTTTTTTGAAGTTCCTGTTACATTACTTTGAAATTACAATTCCTCTCTACTAGTACCTACTCTAGATACAAATACGACCTAGGTCCAATTCGGTTGATTGATGAGCCCTCCGTAGTATACCATCTTTGAACTTCTGAGGGAGTGCTGTTCTCATGACCTCTGCAATGATCAAATCAAACTACCCCGAGACTAAGTGGTGTAAAGCAACCTCTATTGATTTACCCTATGAGTAAGCGAACCGAGGGCTATGGAGAAGAAGGATGTGAAGGTACAGCAGGCTCTAAAAAAGAGGTTAAGCTGATAGGTCAATACGATCTAACTCTGTGATCACGGGCGGTGGGGAAATCCACACCCAAAATATTTCGTCCCAGAACGTTGCAGGGCCGTCTTGGTCGCTGGCGACGAAGGAACGCGGTCGATAGGCCGCACACAAGCAAGGTTTTTAATACGAAAACTAAATGTATTGTATTAGAGCTATTAAGAACTTATAACTGTATAAGCTTTTTAAACCCCACCCGACCAGCATTAAAAAACGGGATTGCCTGAGGGGAATGCGAAAAACGGATTCCCAATAAGTTCCTCATGGGGATTCCATGTGGCAAAGGAGGGGCATTTCCTCATGAGCACCACAATGAGGGACATTTCCTTATGAACAAGACAAAAAAAATCAGCGGTAAGGTATGCCTTATCAATTTCCCATAGGAGCCCTATGAGGCAAACTTGGAAAGCTTTTTAAAAAGCTTTAAAGAAATACCCTAAAACTTTAATTTAACTCATACAAAGCTTTAGTTTTTGTTGTTGTCTTGGTTCTCAGGGAATTTTGTTGGTGACCGTGAAGGGTTTCATTTAGCATTCAATAGCTCGGTTCTGTTTCGATTACAGAGGTCAAGCAGCATTGGATGTGATTAGTACTCAGTTGGGGGTCGTATTGATAAAACCACACTCGCGTTTAAAAATATAAAGCTTTCGCCACCGGTGCAGTTATTACTCTCATATCCACGCCGAAATTCTTAAAATTCGCAATGATTTTCCTCAAAGGGGCCAAATGGGGCATTCCTTATGACGAGGCGCGAATGAGGAAAGGCGTTAGATGCCCTGTGTGGGCCTTATAGGGTAATCCTCATAGGGCCCTATCTGTACCCCTTACCTCAAAATGCTAGTCGGGGATAACCCCTTAACAAAAGAATTTAAAAGCACATAACTCAATAGGCAGCTGGTAGATAAATTGACCGATTAACTTGATACATTTTAACGTTAACTGTTCATGTGCTCCTCACCCACAATGATTTAGCTCCGGCGCCCGGGTCTGCGATAGACCCGTTGATAGTACAATGGGGCTTACCTCTGAGCTCTATTCTCTCACTCGATTTTTGTAGTTTTATTTAAAATTTACTAAAGGATAATAAATTTTTAAAAACCGACTTCAGAAAAACCAAAAATAATGCACAAAAAACCAAAAATAATGCACAAAAAAGGATAAAATAATTGTTTGAAATTCTTTACAACATTAATCCAATCAGAATGGATTTAATAAGAAGAATCACTTTTGAAGGCGGTGCCAGGTAGTAGTTGACTTTCATTGCATTAACTATTGCTGCGAAAATTGTATTCATTTCTTTGTTAGCCTTATGCCCTTAATACATCACCCCGAAAACAGGTGTTGGCACCGTCTTCAAAAGTGATTCTTCTTATTAAATCCATTCTGATTGGATTAATGTTGTAAAGAATTTCAAACAATTATTTTATCCTTTTTTGTGCATTATTTTTGGTTTTTTGTGCATTATTTTTGGTTTTTCTGAAGTCGGTTTTTAAAAATTTATTTTATTTCGTACTTTTTAGTCCGTTAATTTTTTTTCGGGGCAATATAAAAAAAATTATTTATTACGAGAAGTATGACACTCAGCCGCGCGCCGTCGAAAAGAATTGAGGCAGTAGCTAAATAGTTTTGCAGTAATGAATTTGCGTATTTTCGGAGCAATTTAAAAAAAAACTTATTTAATATGAAACAAAATTCCCCAAAGGAAATTAAAAAGAAATATTTATTGTGTCGATTGAAAAAAAAATTGCTCCAGGTCAAAGAATCGAACCCGCAACCTCCAGGAAGAGAGGCAAGCCTCTCAGTCGTTGTGCTACGGGAGATTGTTACAACAAGATGGCTAAATACGTAAATAAAGCTTTTCAGAAACTGCTTTAAATAGAATTACATTCCAAAGGAATACTCTCTTAAGCCCCTTTTTCCTAGGACAATTCTCGTTGCGAAAAAAAAATCGTTGCGAAAAAAATCGAAAATTTCGTACCTTCAGTGCGAGAAATCATTCTTTTTCGTTGCGAAAAAAAGAATGGATTCAACCATTCTTTTTCGCAACGAGATATTTTTCGTTGCGAAATATTGTAAAGTTGGCAGTAAAATTTGTATACAATGTGTTTTACTTTTTATTGTTTGAGTTTTCGTCATGGTTACGTTTTGTTTACTTGACTAAATTTCGTTGCGAGAATTGAATTCGTAGGAACATAACTCCAAAAAATCGCACAACAGACTGCGAAATTTTTCTCGCGACGATTTTATTTTCGCAACGAGAATTGTCCTAGGAAAAAGGGGCTTTACAGTCTGCATGAAATTTCCCACCGAAGAGTTTGTAATTCTTTACAACATTAATCCAATCAGAATGGATTTTAGAAAGAGAAAAAAAGAAAAAAAGTCGAACTACCCTCCGGGGTTTGAACCCGCAATTTTTATTTGCAGGTCAACGCCTTTGCCGATTCATCCACCGGCCTCTTCTCGAGCACGCGACAATAAAGTAATTTGTTCGCTGCCTTTGAAAATACTTCTATCCGTTCAAGGTGTACTAATTTTACCAGTTTTTTACGCGTACCTTCGAACTCCTTTATCAGAATTTAAAAAAAATTGTACGGGACCACCGTGGGAAACTACCCTTTTAAACAAAAAAGAAAAAAAGCAAAAAAGTCATTGCGTTACAAAGTTATGCGTGAACAGGACCAAAAAATACCTACGCGTCGAATTGATAACCTCCTCCTTTTTTGAAGTCGGTTAAAAATTGATACTTTCAAGAGAAACTTAATCAAAACGCCACATAATTTGATTTTATATAAACCTAAAGAATGTCTCCCGCAAATAAATCACTCCACTTTAAGCGTTGAGTGATTCACTTATAAATTTACGATTTTCTGAGTCCAAAGCCGTTTCAGCAACAGGGAAGAAGTCTGCTTATTAGAATTCATTAAGTTTCAATTCCATCAGCAAAGAATTGTTTCTGTTCCAGTTGATTCACTCTCGAAGTTGGAGATCGAGCACAAGTTCCCCAACGGATTAAACTCTCGTTATTTTAAGTAGTGTCTGGGGGCCCCACAAAGGCTTACAAAAACCAAAACAAAACTGCACTTGATTACTCCGTCAAAACGCTTCAATAGTCTTTGCATTTCCACAAGATATTTTCAGAGTTTATGAATTTTCAGTTTCATCCAAGTTGCGTTGAGGATCAGATACTTTCCGGTGTTTAAAAGTTAATCGCGTTTTGATAGCTGAAATTAATTGATATTATTATTAGCACTAAAGTTTGTGCGTATAAAAAGTGATAAAAATTTTCATGGCAGAACAGTGACAGATTTTTTTTATTATTAACAAATTATGAGAACTTGCATTTTTCTTACTTGTATTCAGGGTATTCTTCAAATGCTGAGAATCTATGGGAATTCAGAAATAATTCCACTTTACTGCAACCAATCATTCACGGTAAGTAAAAATTTAATTTATTTCTTAACAAAAGCGCGGTGGGGAGGAAAATAGTACCACGATATGAGAAGGTACTTTTGTTGACATGAAATCAATATTTTCATTTACAAAACCGCCTTGTATACTGCAGTCAACTACAGGAGGAGCACGGTAAGAAATATGTTCAAAACCATACATAAAGTTCATCTGACGAACACTTGGGGGATCCTTGGGGACGACGACTGGTGTAAGCTGTATTTGGCTTAAATGTCAGTCTGAAAATTAAATTTGATATTCGAACGGATTCAGGCTTACATAGGTCGATTGTCCTCTCTCTGGCCTGTGAACCCTTTAAACATCCGGTTTTCATGCTTAAACATTTACAACAAATGTTTACATCAAAGAAACGTTGTGACTACGTCACATGGATTAATTCGGATGTCAGGTCGAGAGAGAGTGCATTTATGTCGGGAATGGATTTAATTCGGTATACACATGTTCCCAATGGGCATAATACATTGGAATAATTCATGTTTTAATATTAAACATCTGGGAAGCTATGGAATGGCCGAAACTGGCACTTTTTAATGAACTTGCGGTTTTCCGGCAGATTTGCATTATCATGTGCCGTTTATGAAGTCCATATGACAAGCCTAAACATATAATACGGTTATTAGAATTTAAAAGCAGAAGCCAAATTTTTTTAAGATAAAACGTTTTCAGAAAAGAAACATTCTCATGAATTCCTCCTTTTTCCTAAAAATTTAAATAAACTAAAAAAAAATCTAATAAATTTATTCTGCACACAAGAGAAATGCATTATATTAAGAATTGCAAATGCGACATACTCGTACAACATGTCAAAGCTTGAAATCTCATCAAATTTTAAATGATAGGTATATTTCGACCAGCATGCACCATGCAGGTATTCCCCACATATGGGATTTAAAATGATTAGGGATTGTGAGACATCAAATGGGTGTGCCACTTTCATACTTAATGTCCATAAATTCAGGATGAAATTTTCATACGTACAGAATTCACGTGAAAATTTTGGACAAACGCGTGGGATTTCATAGATTTAGAAAAGTTAAGTAATTATTATACTGTGAAAAACATTCTGGTAAAAATTAAATATTGATAAAAATTGTGAAGTGATAAAAGATTTATTTAGGTACAAAAATATCAAAGTAATATTGGTTAGCCAATAATAAATTGTTGATGGAGTTTGAATGTAAACGAAACTGCAATGATTTCATGCTTTTATTTTTGTTTTTCGGTTTTTTATTTGAATGACTATGTGAAAAATAGATTTCGGTTATTTTTTCCCTTGATAGCGCTAATAACACTGGATATGCTGTCCGCCAGTGGCACATTTGTTGTTGTATTATTGCGAAGCAATAGAATTGGAAATTTGACAGGGAAACTAAATAATTTTGAAAAGTTTAATAAAACACCCTATTCTATGATGAAACTGCAAACCGTACTAAATACAAGAGGTAAAGAAATTTGTAAAAATGATAACCATTGAATTATACTTATAGAAAAATCTATCAGATCTAGAGTTCGATAATTTATTACAAATATACAGTAAAAAATGTCTTTTGAAAGTATTTATTGTCAATCATCATAATTCAACTACGCCATGGAAAAACTGACAGAGAAAGATGCAAGCCTAGTAAATTAAGGCCCAATATGGAATAAATTAAATCAGCGATTAAAAGAACCTATTGGCAGTTTTCCACTCAAGACGTTGTAACAATTTTTGGAAATATAATACAGAGTAAAAAATAGAAAGTGATCTAACAGCGGAGCTAACAAACTTGGACAGTATGTAAGAATAGAGACATGCAATTTCGAATGTATATTGTAGGTATATCTTTTCAAGCAGCTAGGCTTGATTGGTAACGCTGACAAAAACTT
This sequence comes from Thereva nobilitata, assembly GCA_963855945.1. Taxonomy (NCBI): domain Eukaryota; kingdom Metazoa; phylum Arthropoda; class Insecta; order Diptera; family Therevidae; genus Thereva; species Thereva nobilitata. The sequence continues at coordinate 38,730,778 of OY979696.1, forward strand.
CAAAGGGGAGAGCATACAATCTACATATCTACAATTCGAGCTGGAAAGAAGTGTCTTTTGGAACGAAACGAAAAACCATGCGAAAAATATGTTGATCCTTAATGAGTCCAGTTGTACTTTGAATATGAAAAAAAACAATTGAAACGGCACTAGAAGCATTTGAAGGAAAGACCTTGAATAGAATCCTAGAAGACAAAAGAGCAGTAGCAGACCAGACTAGACTAGAGTATCTAACGTTCAGTACGAAGGGGTAAACAACTAAAGACCAGAAAAAAACGGGGAGGAGGAAGATCGTTATGAATACCAAGACTTACAATGGTCTGTAGCCACACACATTCAATGGAAATGGTCTTTTTCAGAACTCGCAAGGGATATAGGTGACTCAAAGAGCTCAATTACAATAAATCCACTGGAACCGACAATACTCGTATACCCCCTATTGTCCCAAAGAAATGCGACTCACCCTTAGCTAAACTTCTGGTCAAACCTTTTTGCACTATTACCGAGTTTCCGTGGAAGTTGAGTTGAGTTGAGTTGTGGTTGAGTGGAAATGACACTTCAACTCAACGACTTAACTCTATGCGTTTCCACCTCTGCCTTCCGTCTTCCTCCATATTTTTCCATCAATTTAATTTTATTTTAGATTTTCCTTTAAAAGTACTTATTAAATATAAAGTCTTTTCTGACGTCCAAGCGAGGCTCGACATTTTCACTTTTTGTACTTTTGCCAGTGTGCTGTTTGTAGTTGTGTGCGTGAACTCAGTTCAACCTACCTATTTTCGTTGAGTTGAGCAGAGTTGAAAAACTTTAACGAAAACTCTTAACTGTGTCTGTTTCCATGACGTATAACTCGGGTTCAACTTTGGTTGAATTCTCATGAAACTCAGTATATAATACTTCTCCGGAGTTTATCCAGACTCTTGGAAACTCTCACATGTTCAGCCCATGCCAAAAAAGTAACGATTGCTTCTATTCTCTCCAAACTCGGGGAGACGATAATCAACAAAGAGCTTATGGGGTATGTAGAGTCCAAACCAGAGTACGGAAAAGCACACTCGCGAGCTGCGTGCACTTGAGTAATTTCGTATGCGCATATGAGTCGAAAAATGATTTTTGAATCGTTCGTGTGCGCACATGAGTATTTCCAATTACTAATGTGCGCACATAATCGTCTCAAAACTCACTTTTCTACTCATGTGCGCACACGAAATAATTCCAGTTCACACAGCTTACGTGCGTGAGTGACTGACAATTGTCCTTATTACTCACGTGCACTTGAACTTTTTTATGTGCGTACATGAGACGAAAAACGTGTTTTGAGTCGTTCGTGTGCGCACGCGAGTGTGCCCTTCCGAACTCTGGTCCAAGCAAATCCTGAAAGACACAATAGGTAAAAAGGGGTCCACCGGCGACATTTTAGTGTGTCTAAGAGAGCACCTCAAATAAAGTATGTATCAATTTAGTGAGTCTAGTTTGGTCATTCTAGAAGGTTTTTGATAGAATATGGCACCCTGCTTTGCTAGCTAAACTCCAAGGTATTTGTATTGACTCAGGTCTAAAGAACTGGATCAAGAGTTTTATTTCTGGTTACTTAATTTAGATAGTATTGAGCGCCGCCAAAATCGAAACTCCACACCTTCTCTGCCGCTGTCCAACCAGGGGTCAATTTTATTACCCGCACTTTTCCTAATATTTATAAACGACCTGCTCTTGGTGCCGTGTAACCCAGTTCACAGTTTTGTTGATGACAGTACTTTGCGTTACTGCTACGCCTTCGATAATGCAAGGCAAGAGCGTGCCAAACTTTGTCTATATACATATGTTCGTGGAGTTATGGACAACTCATTCGACAGAGACGTTGAACTCATTCTAAATTGAATCGAGCTGAATTCCATGCTTCCAAAACGTATTTCTGTCATATTTCCAATAACACCTGCAATATCTACTCATCCGTTTTAGTGGATGGTGTTGAACTCCTGGCAGATCCATTTCTTTATATTCTACCCGTGAGAATAAGGAAAGATCTACGATGAAATTACCACATATTCCAAATTGGCTTCGACTCAACTAATATTTTTTATGTTTGAGGTCAACCAGACTACATTAAAGTTTAATGCACTTTGAAATGAAGTAAAGTCACAATTTCCAGTATTTTGTTGATATTTAAATGTCATGGTAACTTTAAATGGTGAAATTTAAAAAAAAAATATAAAAAAAACGAACAGAATTCGGTTACATCCATCAAGAAAGATGAGCTTGGGGTTGTCACGGAAAGCTACGATTTGTATTCCCGAAAATACAGAGTGCTCCATAAAGATTATATAACTTTTCACCTGCTGCTAGATTTAATCACCTGTTATGAGAATATCTAATTAGATTTTAACTAATTTGGTTAGTTGGGCTTAATTTGAAAAAAAATGTAACAAAAATGTATGCAGGTATGTATAAGCTCAGCTATCACCCTTTGTACTGCCGTTTTTCTTTAGAATTTATCGGAATTAGCCTCAAACCTTTCGAGCTGATTCAAAATTCTGTATCTTCTCTATCTATGCTAGTGATTAAATTAAATGGTTCTGTCGATGAGCCAGCAAACAAGTATTATCTTTTTAGCCTCTATATATAGTGCATCTTCTGAAGAAGACCATATTTAGTAAGAACATAGTAATTTGTGTGTTCAGTAAATTCGAAATTCAAAAATCACATAAAAAGTAATGTAGTGTACCTATAGCAGTTGTGGTTTCGGGCACGCCCGTTACATAATCTTACGTTGGCTGATGGTAAAATATGATTGGGCCCTTTTCAAGAAGATTCAAATTCCAAAAAAATCTTTTATACTTGCGCAAACCGGGGTTTTAGACTCTAGGTTGCTGCATGTTTGACGTTTAGAACGCAGCGATATGGAGGTTTTCACTTTTTGGTTTCAATCTATTTTCGGGCCCCCTCTGACCTGGGGCTTAGAGCCTAGTCCTAGTTGTCGTCCTAGTTGCCTTCCTTTTTGGTGAGCTTAGTCCCGACTGAGGATGTGCTCCGGGGTGTGCCGCAGCGCCACCTGTTGAAACTTCGCTGTTCCTTGGGTGAGCTTTCGAGCTTGGGTGGTTGGTTTGCGTTTTGGGTGAGCTTACGCGCTGGGTGAGCTATGACGATTGTGGTCTTGGATGGGGTGGGACTCGAGTTTGGTGATTGAATAATAATAATTTCAGTTATGCGGGATCCGGTTGGGGATTTGATCTAGGTTCATGCTATTCTTTACCAGAATGGTAATAATACCTTTTTACGTTGGATTCTAGTTTTGATAATCCAACGAAAAATCAATGTCCCTAAAACTATGTTACCATTAAAACTAATACACCTTATCAAGAACTGGAAACCAGACCAACCCCCCACCCGTTCGGGTTCTTGCATTCTTATTATTATTGTAAAAAGACACAGCTCAATTTCCATTGGCGGTGCTCACAATCCAGACCACATCCAAACCCAGATCACAACTGCGCTGGTGTCGCCATAGTTATACTACTAAGTAGCAATTCCAACTTTTTATGAAATAAATGCACAATCCTCTTAATAAGTTCCATACCCAATACTACAAAAGAACAACTAAATTGATTTACTTCAAAAGCATTAAAAACTATCATCTGAAATTTATCAGCACGGTGTAATCCTATATTAAGAGTTGACAAAAAAAAGGAATTCAAACACAAAAATTCATAAAAATCCACTTGATCGCATTTGAAAGCCTTAAAATACTTTTGTGAAAAAAACAAATTTAGTACAAATATAACAAGAACGACACGATCGAGGAGAGAAAAAGTTTGTTATTCAGTGCGGTGTAAGAAGCATAAAAGGGTTGAAACCCTGAAACGTAAAGTGAAAAACATTAAGATTTCATGCACTGTTCCCTTAATAACACTTTAAGACGACACGACCTACTTTATCCAGTGCAGAATTTTTCCCTAACAAGGACGACTGTAATTGCACTTAAAAATGTTTTACAAGAGAAATTCATAAAAACCAAAGTTTCTCTTAATTTCTTTAATGCATGAAGATCCATCTCCTTGAAATTATTTTAATTCTTTCCCCCCGCGCTGCCCGCCCACGTGAAAAGAAAATCTTGTAGTTACAAGCTTTAATGTGATTGAATTTCCGACATTTTTCTGCACAGCAAAAATTTCCCGGTCCATTTTCCCTTTCTTTTTTTTCATTCCATTTTATATAAAAAAAACATGCCAAGTTCGTAAGTGTTCTGGACTTGAGTGCAAACTTGAGTGCAAACTTTGCCCACCATTGAGGAACGCTATTGATTGCGCTGAATTCCAGAACAGAGCTCACTATGGGAATCAATATTACATAAATAAATAATATCCAACCGAAGATAACAGCAGTCTGCCAGAATTTCCCAAATGGATTATTGGGGCAAGGACTTCAGCGAGTCCTGCCAGAGACTAAGATGGTCGGACACGATCTTGTCGATGTATTGAGGCCAAGATGAATGGCCCAAGGCTCCTATTTTGTGTGCCGTGTGGGTGCGACTGTCAATTTCAGTTTTCTTCTGGGGCTCGAATTTGGTAAGAGGAACCTTAAATTCTGTTGATCGGGTCTAATTGCTTTCGAAGTCACCTTTAAGTCACCAGGACCTTATGGGCTTAAAGTGACTTTTCTTAAAGGCACCCAGCGCGTGGGGAAACGTCTGATTAAATCCTTTTGCATATTTTATGAGAAGAAAATGATGTTCTTGGGAGTCCTTCTGAGAAGAAAAGCATTCGGTTTGTTTATTTTCTCAGCGATTGTGATTATAATGGCGGTTGGGGTGGAGATACTATGACTGTAGGCCGGTAGTAAGACGTTTACCAAAGACTTCAAAAGGCATCACTTGAGGTTGGATTTGTTCTGTTTATCCTTTTTGCATTTTTCACAATTCTATTCCTGCAAAAAGGGAGCCTATATATGTATGGGCTTCTTTTCACAGCCTTGATATAACAACCCTTTTCATAATATATATATCCTGTCATATGCGGTCGTACAGACGAGCATCCTCCTTTTGTGTTATATAAGAATAGAATAGAAGCCATTGACTATGGTAACTGGATGTGAGAGATGCGGACGAGTAAAGGAAAAGCTGAAATTAATTAGAGCGTTGTCTGGTACAGTTCTGGGGAAGTTCGCATCTGATACTCATTCTGTAATAACTCCTACACAGATGACCACATCATTAAGCTCGTAAAGACGGTGATTAACTTTTTCCGAAGACTAATTTTCTTTTCAGCATGCTAGCAAATGGTGTCGTAGTTGCTCTTTGATAATTATCTTTCATTAAATGCGGATGAAAACTACTGCCGGGTTTTTTTTCTATGTTGAATGTTCTATGCCACATATACACGAATATATGCGTCTAGTCAAAGCTTATTGTTCCTCCTTTAAGCTTAATTAATTGCTAATGACTTTTTAGTAGACTATGGCTTTACTTTATTGAAAAATAACTTTTCTTTGAAATGATTTTCAATGTAACGACACATGTTTCGGATTACTTTGATTGGCGGTAAAGTGGAAATCTACCCCATTGTGTGTCATATTCTCTGTATCAGAATGTCCAATGACGAGTATGCTACATTGTTGGATGTAATTACAGCTGCTTTCTGGGAAAAAGTTTGTGTTTTGAAGCGTATATTCTGCTACTAACGGACGTGAGTTCTATATATACAGAATAAACTGCTATTCCTAGACCCACAATCACGGAAATTATGAAGGATATTGACATCTCGTGTGATTCGTTAGAAGCAGTTTAGACATGTCCCGCCTTTCGTTTAATTTTTTACCCGGGTTCGTGCTCCAGGTGAAGACTATTAGAAACGTGTGAACGTCCTTTGTGCTACCAGTTCATTACTTTGTACAAGTTATGGTGAAAGTCTAGTACGTAAGCTTAACTCAAAGAATTAATAGAGGATAGGTTAGCAGGAGTCTAGCAAAGTATTGAAACGGTATGTATTCTTTGTTGTACGAGTTTGGTAATAAGTAAGATTGTTCAAATGTCAAGTTCGGCTATTTATAAATGAATTTAAGATCGCAGTATGCATGAATGGGAATGTTAAAAGAAGTCAATAGATATCGTTAGCATTTGACCATGGCTAACTCAGAAAAACGTATTCAAGACGAGGTAGAATTTACAGCTTGTAGGTTACAGCTTGGGCCCCCGATGAAAGGAGAAAGTTGCATCTCTTAAGAAATTCCAAGCACTGCGATAGTTGCTTAGCGATTTGGAATATGTGGTCACTCGATCACAAAACCTTGTTTAATGTTAAGCCCATTAAGAAATGGCTCACATAAAGTGCCTTGATCAGAGTAGCTGTATACTCGGCTGGAAAGGGTTGAAAGCGGGTTGTTTATAAAGATTAAGGAAAGAGCAAGTGCTAGAATTGATCCCTGGGGGACACCGGTAGATACTCTGTAAGGCCAATACTGTTTTAAGGGAAATGGGACAAGAACTAAGTCTCTTAATTCAGTTCTTTCGAACTGAATCGTTGACAATAGCTTGGAGCAGGCGCGTACGCAGGGGGGGGCGGTTACTGCGGGTTAAACCCCCCCCCCCCCCAATGATTCCAATCATAAAAGGAAAAATTATAATTAATAAATATATCAACTTATTAAACAATTAAAAAAATATTCCCAATATCGATGTATAATATATGGTGGATTCTTTTCAAACGGGATAGCAAAAAAATAAATATCTCTCAAACTTTGGTAATATGTTCGTGAACTCGATGTGATATACCAAAATTTTTTTAGCCCAATTGGGTGCGCCGTTTCGGAGTTACAACTGTTATTGAAAAAAACGCGATTTTTCAAAAATCACGTATTTCTCATTTAATTATAGCTCTCGACAAACTCTGACTTTCGGGATGGCCATATAGATTTTTGTAAGAAATTTTCCGTCTTTTCAGATGAAATTACGCAAAAAACAATTGGACGTATTTTTGGCCAAAATTTGAAAAAAAAGGAATTTTTAATTTTTTTTTTCATGTCCAATCGATTTTCTGACTCAAAAACTACGCGCCACCAAGTTTTCAGAGTAGTTCCCTTCTTTTCTGTAAAAAAATTGTAAAAATGCCCTACAGTCTTGCGCACACCACGAGACCGATTTTTGCAGAAAAACAAGACATGTGGTGATATTCGAAAAATGGTTAAAAATTATTATTTATGTTTCTTCACAATTTTCAATAAAAAAATTGCGATAAAAATATACCTATAGGTAATTATTTTTATAGTGAAATAACATAAAATATAATATAAGTACATAGTCCTATTACATGAGAAAATTTTGTTTTTATCAAATATGTGTACAAAATATGTTTTATGAAACCCCCCCCCATAGTTTCATCCTGCGTACGGTACTGGCTTGGAGTTTAGTCAGTAGAATAGTATAGCAGTATCTCTTGAGATGATCTGTTAGGCACACAGTATGGGCGATCGTAGATCTTTTATCTAAAGGAGCAGTGCTTGTGTAATATTTGGTTGAATTCTAAATAATTATTGATTATTGTCCTTGGGTTTTTGGAGAGATCAGTGAACGCTAAAGAAAATAGTCTGGTTTATTTGAATGTGTACCAAGAAGAAGCTAGTCTGGATGATCTTCGTAGAAGTATGATAAAGCAATGAATTTACTCAGAGGTTTAGCCAAAGGTCAGGTATATTTCAGGATCTTTTTTATATGAAAGACTAAAAAGTGAGCCCCTTTTACTGTCGACTGTTTAATCTTGAGTGTAATACCGAACTGAAAGCTTTAGTCTTCGATATAGCGAAAATAACAAAATTAACTGCCAACGACAACACCGCCATTTTATTGTAGTTCACCTGACTTCCATCATGGTACCTTAATTCCTAATGATCCAAACGACACGCTCTTTGTTTGCATACCCTTATGTACAAAGATGGCGACTGAAAGAGTGCGCCGTCTGATATTTTTCAGAAACATTGAGAAAAAAATCAATTTTCATTTGAAAACTCGCATTTCTTGTGTGCCCTCCACCTTTTAAAGCACCGACTATTGTTTGTGCAGCTTTGTATACAATTCTATGGGAAGAGGATTGGGCGAACATCGACAATGTCGTTTGGACAGGCTATAAGACACCGATGCCCCTATATACAGGGTGTCTGGTCACAGCACAGAAAATGATCGGTCAAAAACATAAAAAGGGAGGTCTATCTCTGCCCGATAGGTCGTTTTGAATTTTGTTGTTTGGAAAAAAATGTAGTTTAATGAGCTAGAGAATAAAACCAATAAGGAATCTTTTTTATTGTAAGGAATGCGGGTTTCATTTGATTAATAAAAACAATGGTGTGTGATGGGAAAAACAAGAAATAAAATGTGAAGAAAGAAGCAAATTTCTCCCTCATATTTCACTGTAATTCAAAAAGTAGGTCGTTAAGGACCTTTTTTCTGCACCTTTGTAACATCTTCAAAAGTTACCTGAAAATTTCTTGGAGCAGTCCAGGACTCGAGCTGCCTTATTTTTTGCCTATTACTGTTCAAAAATAGGTATCACTCACTGATGTATTTTTAGTATTTTGAATCAAACGCTTGAACATCGTTTTGTTTGGACATTGAAAAATATTCAATATTGTTTGGTCGATTGTGGCGGATGTCTAAAGCCATCCCGTGAGGTTTAGGTTTTGACCCTTATTTTGGAATCACCGGCTGAAAAAACAAAAAGCTTACATCTCGTTACCGTAGCCGTCGGGCCTTATTTTACGTATGTACGCCGGGTTTTGGCCTTATTTTAAGTATGAGTGATCTTACTTCCAGTCTGGAGATATCTTTTAAGTCTTCCAGAACGTAACTACCTAGTATGTTCCCCTCGTTCGTCTCCCCGTCGCCACGGGAACAGAAGGTGTGCGGGTAACCAACTTGGTTGCCGTAATTCTGGCACTATCCCATCGAGTTCTGCTTAAGAGGCCCATTGTTCTTTCTTTATTGCAAGTAGGTCAAGTCGTCCTAGAGATAGTGCAGGTCTCCAGTACTTTCCATCCTTGGCTGGCTAGCAGTATATTGTAGTCAAAAATGTCGTTTTTGGCCTCACCTATTGCGTTGCCGAATACATTGGTCTGACCCGGAAAGATATTCCCTGCTTGGCTAGGTAGTCAGCTTTCTCGTTCCCTTCTATTCTCTATAATTATTGTACCATGCGTAAACCTAAACGGGAGTCACGCTGTGCTTTCTACCGAGCCTATCTAACGCAACTCAGCATTACATTGATGCTGAATTCAGAGCTTTTATGGAGCCTTGGGTACATCCTTCTGTAGGTTCGAAATACATTATCTGGAAGGCCTTCATTATCGCCAGTAATTCCGCGTGTGCACCGGGAAGTGCTGGAAAAGATAACTGTTAGTAATGCCTGACCCGACGCCCTCTCAAGTCTTGGAGCCGTCGCACAGCTCATTTTTTGGCCAAGCGATAATTCTGAAGCCTGGAATTAATGAAACATAAAATTTTTTTTTTTAAACTATTCGTGATAAAATTGCCTTTAATTCTATCGAGCCAGAATTTTAAAATTTTAAAATTAAAGATGGCTAATCCAATATGGCGGACATAAATTTTGAAAGGAAATTAAATTTTTGTCAAAAGATTCTTTAAAATTATAAAAAATTGTTACTTTCGGGATTTTTTTGGAAACCAAAAATTAATTAATAATAATTAATTTCAATAATTTTAAAGAATGTTTTGACAAAAATGTATTTTTCTTACAAAATTTATGTCCGCCATATTGGATTAGCTATCTTTAATTTTGAAATTTCAAAATTCTGGCTCGATAGAATTAAAGGCAATTTTATCACGAATAGTTTAAAAAAAAATTTTTTAAGTTTTTAAGGCTTGGGAATTATCGCTTGTCCAAAAAATGAGCTATTTGCCCACTGTGCGTCGGTGAATATTCATATATCGAATTTCTTCAAGACATGTCCGGTTCTTCACTCTCTCCCTGAGGAAGTTTCGACGGAGAAGTTCTTCCTGAAGCTCAATCATTGCGGAAAGTAGTATGTGGTTGTAGCGACGATAACCTCGGGTAGAAAATTCAAGATGTCACTATGACCATAGGGTTTTAATGCCCAGCCCCAGGATTAACTCAGTCTGAGGACGCTGCACGAGGCTAAGTGTTTGCTGTGAAGGTCGGGAGGGGCAGTTGCAAGAGAACATCAAGGGCGTTCGTGGGCATGTTATCATGGCCCTTGTTGCCAGGATCTGGCCTGAGAACCATCTCCTGATTTTGATAGGCGTAGAAGGCTATTCAGGCTTTCTTTACCCTTTCTTCGATGTTCGACTTCCAGTTGAGGTTTGGAAATTTCACCCTGGAGGGTGTAGATCCAAAGTGGGGAAGTTAAAGGTGGGAATTTTCGTTTTCCACGAGAATAGCATGCTACCCAGTTGCCAACTTTATTCAGGCATCCTTGCATAATTTCCCTAATCACGGTTGAAAATCTTCCTGGCACTATTATTACTATGTCATCTGCGTATCGTACTACAAATTAAGTCACAATTTCAAAAAACCAAAATATAGCAACTAATGTTCATATTCAAAATCTTTGCTAACTATAGATGTCTGATTGCGACCAAGAAAAATTCTTATTCTTCTTTTTTGGTGAGGTATTAGGCCCAAAAATACCGCGACTTGGCCTCATATTACTAGTACTACACTCTAATACCTCATATTTGTAGGCCAGATCGCTTGAATAGGTTCGCAGTCTGATTAATGGCTTGTAGCTTAGACTTGAATGTTCGAGCTATATGTAGGTGGGTTACTCCGCACTTTCTATTCTCCATAAGTGGCAATTCGTGGGGCAGTTTCGATAATTAAACCAATAAGTGTCCTGACGTCAAGCGAACAAGTGTAGGGAACAACCTCCAGCGTTCGGTGGTGTTTCATCCAAGTCCAATTGGCAAGGCTGGTAGGTACCCCAGTAGCCGGTTCCGGACCGATGAATACAATATGTTTAGTCCATAAATGTCCCATGAGTAGGAATGGGAAGGTCCATCCTGGCATTATACAACTGACGACGGTGTAAACGACAGCGCAAAACTACCTAGTGCCAAGCCACCCTCGAGACGATAACTTGACATCTTGGCTTGGTAGGCTTTGGACGGTATGCTCCCTCTGACCTACTGCGTTCGTTCCCCTTCTTTCGGCTGCTAGTTGCCTCCCATTCATACAGAGTTAACGGCGTCACCACAGAAGGTCGTAGTAGGAGATTGAGAGGAGGATCTCCCATCAGGTTGCACATCACTCCTCATAAGACGCCATCCATAAAGATTATTGAGAGATTAATCTACTTGATAACTTCTGGAAGTAATCGTATACAATCGTATACATTTAATTTTGTCTTCTAAGTGGAACTTTCACGTAGCAAAATAATTCAATTGGTTCAACGATGCTATATTCAACTGCAATCCAGTACATTAGCATCATTTTCAAGCTATGCTTCCTTATTGAATTTTTCAAATGGTACCCAGAAAAATCATTGAAAGTTGTGGTGTACAAGCTCTAAAGGGTTTCATTCTAAGAACAGCGAATTTGAAGCCTCCTTTCTTGTCGACTACCATCAGCTCTTCAGGTATCGTTCAGATGCTCGTGTCAAAATGTTCAAGAGGAGATCTAAATTGCCAGTCTGTCGAAATGCAATAGGTTATACGTCTATTTCATAATTCCCCGAATTTTTTGTTATTCTAGGGCACTTAGAAATGAAATGCATCACATCATTGAAATCAACAACGGAAGAGACGGGTAAATATGCTTTTGAACGAATGCACTCCAAACTTTCATAGCATAAAACGTTGCTTGTTATGAAGTTTTTCCTTGTAGAAAAAGGATACTCGTTTTAGGTAATGCTGGAAAATATTCGTGTACTTTGAACCATTTATCTTGGTACTTGTCTTACGTACTCAAAACTGTGCTTGCTAAAATCTGAGATTTATTGCAGCAAAACTTCTTTTTATACACAAATTATTATTTTAGTTTTTATTGTGTTCTTTTATATATTTTGTTGCTTTATTTTAATTTTTTTGGATTTTATGTTTTATTTTTATTTTTAATTTTAATTTTTATTGTTTCTTTTGCGTTTTGCTTAGGATTTATACGATGACGGGTCTGGAATGTTCGACGGCTTGGATGCCGGAGACTTAATGGTAAGTTCTGGCCTATTTATTATTTTTTTTGTTTTTGTTTTATTTTTTACACTTGTTCATTTTATTTTATTTTAATGCGTTCATTTTGCATTTTCATTCAAAAATCACGTAGTCCATGTACGGATGCGAAGGACATAAAATTCCGGCATGCATAATTTAACCATCCACTTTATATCGCACTCATGGTTATATCATAAAATATTGCCGTTCATATACAAAAGCTTCTTACGAAATTGTCAAAAATAACGGAAAAGTTTTTTATCAGCGCACTCCCAGGCATAAATGCTAAAATCCTTAACAATGGTTGAAGTGGCATTTCAACCTTCCTTGAATCCTTTTTGGCTGTTACTAACACGAGAATCCTTACAATGGGTGGGGAATGGAGTGTGGTGGTTGGGGCAAATGGGTGTGGGGGGAAATTTATATTTCCTCTTTCTAGATCTGAAACTAACTGGGAAACCAAATGTCATGGCAGTTCATAAATTTGTCTGACAACTTATTTGTCCCCTCAGTTGACATTTTCTTTTCTCCATTTAATATCATTTATCAAAGTGTCACCCATTTTACACTCCTGATTCAAATTGATGTCCTTTCCCAAAGGAGCAGCTTGTGCACGATATTCATTGGTGTTGAACCTATGGAAGGCATTACAAAGCCATCACCAATGCCTAAATTACGGATTTGTCGGATGGCTCTTGATATTGGGCATGTTTGGAGTATAGATGGGAGCAAATGGTGGAAATTTAATTATGGGCTATCCGTTTTGAATCGCGCTTTTTATAGACGTCGGAGTGAAAATTTATGAGTTTTTATTGGAAATATTGTTTTTAATTATTACGTATTTTAGGTTATATTTGGGTGAATTTATATAAAAAAAACCGGGGAACCTTAAAGGTTGGTGGTACGTGAGGATAGTTTTTGCCTTTCTGATGAAATAGGAATGAGGTATTACTTATATAAATTTTATACTTTCACGCGATAAAATCAACGGAAGGGACGTTCCAACGCCATGTATTTACAGCGTTGACTAAAACGGAGTTCTCGAACTCGAGCTCTAAGAAGCAGAGTAAGCAATCACTATTTCTAACGCTTGACCCACCTCTATTTTATATTTCTTTTGCAAAACTAGGTTAGTTCAAGGATATCGCAGAATTAGGCAGATGTACAATACCTGGCCTGGTCGATAGGAACTCCCCATCGTTTCCTTTTTCGATCCGATATTACCCAGTTTAACACGGTCTTAACCAAAAAAATCTACTAACGACCTTCTTGCATGGCTGGTGGAACACTCCATTCATTCATCGCTTTTATGAGTTTGGTTTATTTGATCTAAAACTAAGGCACCTTGCTTGACTAAACTCTAAGCTTTTGGTAGCCACTCAGTTTTAAAGAAGTCGATTGTGAGTTTTATTTCTGGCCTTTCAGTCAAGGTAGTATTAGATGGCGTCGAAACCAAATCCCCACACCATATACCCGTTCTTTTCTTAATATTTTAATATGCGCAGAATGGAATATCTCCTCCAGTCCACTTCATTTCTTCGCCAATGATGGTACTCTGCACTATTCCTATGCTTTCCACAATATAAAACAAGCACTTGCAAAACCTTGCCTTTAAAGGCCCCCATACACGAGCGACGCAAACAGGAAAACTCCATTTAACTCAACTCCATTGGCCGGATACCAAAATTAGGAAAGCACTAACGATCAAGCCTCGAGCCATTCAGTCTATTCCAGTCCGTCTGTGTCATTTGTGAGCTTCAGTTAGAGCTGTGAATCCTTGTACATACGTAAGTCCTATAGTTCTAATTTTGGAAGCTTGCAGCTTAAAGCTTTCATGCCATAGGCTCGCAGCTTCAATAGGGAATTGCACACACACATGGGTAGGCCTCATTGATTTTGGAGCGATTGAAAATTACACACGGTGGCTCTTGACCACGATTTCATCCGAGTTTCCACACGCAGAGTTAGTTTTGAGCTTGGCTCGGGACCATTTGACCTAATGGATCGCTCGTGTTGGGAACCTTAATATCATGAGCTCATATCCACCTCTATCAACAGGGACATCAAGCTTATAATTCAGGCCACATTGAACCTGTCGAATTCAATGCCTTCAAAGCGAAGTACCTACTGTCTCATCTCTAATAAAACCTATCGAGACCTTTCTTCTGTCTCAGTGAACATTGTAAATCTAACGGCTGACGCATGTCTTACCACTCTAGACTTAACTTTGGCGTGGATGGAAATGGTTCAAAACTACGTTATCAAGCTTATCACTTTTTACACCTCCATAGATCCATTGAGCCATCTGTGTACATATGTAGCAGATCTTTCCAAAATGTAGGGCTATTAAAACCTTAACTTTTCAACTGAAATTAAGAAGTTTGTGCGTGCACTTCAGCATTTTTCCTGCAATACAAGACTAGCCCGCTCGTCTTACTCACACACCATCGGCACACTTTCGTTTATAAATAGAACAACTAGACTGTGTATAAATCTGCCACAGTCAGTATTTCGGAACTCGTATAACACCCCAAAATGCATACTCAAGGTACACGACACTTAGTCAAGCACCCATCAGACTGGTAACCTATTATATTTTCTTCTATTCTTAAAATCAAACTTACTACTTGTCATCATACCATGACCTAAACGGCATGGACTGATAGTACAAAGGGTGATTCCCAAAGGTATCTTTACATTATATGATTTGTTATATGACTTTACTGTCAATGAAGTCACACCGGACATAAAATGTCAAATGACATTTGTTTTTGACATGTCATACGACTACCTGTCAAAATTTGCTTTGAATATTTCTGTTTTTACTTGTCAAAATTTAGTGTGAACAGAATGCGAAGTCAGATGGACCAGCAGATCGTAATTTTGACAGTAAAATTATATGACAGATCACATAATGTAAAGGTACCTTAAGCAAATTGAGTTCTGGCCTCCACGATATGGCTCTTCTAATTAGTCTTAGCCTAGCGGATGCCAATAGTGTTGCTAGGCCCATCCCGTTATTTTAGTTCTTGTTTCACTCTGAAAACGTTGTTGAGTTCTCATCTACTCTTGTTCTTATTTCACTATATCTAGTTAGAAGGTTCTGAGATATGATGCTCCTCTAATGTTTGTATCATATTTACTATGTTGGCGGCTGATGTATTATCTCCATGTGTTTTTTAAAGCTCTTCGAAGTGTTCTTTTTATCCCTTCTTAGTTTCATCTTTTGTCTCTCCTTGCTTATCCTTACAGCGTGATCTCTTTTTGATTTGAACACAGAATTTAAGAAATTATTTTTTTATATTTTCTAAGTTGTTTTTTTGAAGCTCTCTTTTTGTTTTAAGCAGAGAGGTTCCAGGCCACGATCATAATAGAAGTCTGTATCAGAACAGAAATTACCGTTACCATAATGGTAGCAAAGCAATATTTAAAACATTTTAAATTGTGTTCGAAAACGACAAAATGTAGGGTCTTTGGCCAATTGGTGTAAGTTCAATAGATGAAGGACTAGAGTTATTATAAATTGTTCAAGATACTCGATCTTTCTTATACACGCATTGCTTAAAGTGACAACATCGCTAGAAGCATCATGAAAAATTATAGGAAGTTAAACTTTGTAGTTCTTTTGTCAAAATTGTGAAAAATCGAGAAATGTCGTCCATAGATACTATATACTAATACTATTGACTATTTCATCAGTCTAACACTCTAATTTTTTTTTTTTTTATGTGGAAGACTAGACCTCAGGGAAAGCCCTTTGTTTATAGTTGAAACATGATCATGTGTAGCTAGGACATGATGAATGATCATTTATTGGGTAATGCAGTATGATTTTAACTAGTAGAATAACGAAGAATAACACAAAGTATGGTAGTAACATAAAGTGAACATAGAATTTTGTATGGATTTATATAGGATTTCTTGTTTCAATTGTATTTTTTTTTTAGAAATTTAATATAGTGCTAGTAATTAAAGAAAAATAAACTTAAAAGAAATCAACACCACCATTCTTTTTAGTTTAGAATAAAATTTTCTGATGTTCGCCATCGTTTTTGTGATGATTTATTGCCATTTGAATTTTGGCTAACTTTAAAATCTTAAAATTTGTTTACTGCAAAATTTCAAGAAGAATGTCGAAGCTTATACAAATAATGATTTACAATTTCTACATTAGAAACTCCGAGTTTATAAAAAAAATGAAAGTTAAAGTTGGATTTTTTCAGATAGGAAGAGTTTTTAATTGTTCCAAAAATGACAATGTTACAGCATCTTAATCAGTTAATTTTAAACTCATCGACTGCATAGGTTTTTATTTTTCTTGCAATATTATAAAGTTAAAGCTGAAAACATTTCAAGTTGGAATGGTATAGTGGCAAAAAAACAAACAAATTTTTGTTCCTTTAAATTAAAAATTTCAAAGTATAGAACTTGTACTGACTGACGTAAACAACAAACTGTTTGGTATACCGTAGCTTTAAATATGTGGTAGCAAACCACTTTTCTTAAGCCTTTATAAACTACAGATTGTATTTGAAAATCAGAATGAACTCGGTGTTTTATAAACAGTCCAGTAAAGGTTTTAGTTGGATTTCTAATTATTTTCAACAGTATTTTTTTCTTAAATGTTTTGAAAATAATACATATAATCATATTTTGAATGCAGCCAACGAACCTAAAACTAAAATTCCAATCTTAATTAAAATTACTTCGCCGCTAGTTGGTCAATGAACCAAAAATATATACCTCACTTGTAGCTCCTCTGTTGGTCATAGTTACTAATTAACTTTGCTTTTGATGGAAGCAACGTGTACTAGGTAATTCACATAATTCAGTACGTACATTACGAAATGTTAATGAATCTGAACTGTAATTAATTCAGCGATTTACAAAGAGGTTTATGGAAACCTACATTACCGACTATGCCATGTCAACCGTGATCCGCATACTGAGTGCGGCTGGCTATTGGGGGAAAAGCAAAATTAATTGAACTGAATAATTAGTTCAGCCCTAAAGAGTTTATATTAAAGAATAATGTAGAAAAGATTATCTTTTAAGTTTTACTATAAGAATAATTCAAGTTTTAAAGAACCAACCAAAGATGTTTCTCGTATCCAGATAGCATTATTAACTGGTTTGAATGGCATATACATAGATATTATTGTGCGATACTTAAATAGAATGTTCCCTATCCATTCCATAGTAACTGAAACATGCTTATGATGCCATATTGTATAAAATCAAAAAGAGTATGCTTCGATTAGGATTCTTGGAATAAGAAATTGACAAGAGGAGTCTCAATGAGGGTAACCAAGAAATACGGGAATATTAAAAGAACGGAACCAACATAACAACAAATGGAAATCATCCCATTGAATTGTTATTGATAGAACGTGAAATGGATATGAGAGGCTCCAGAAACAAGTCAAGCATTTAGAGATAGTCGAATCCCTGTAAAATACGAGAGGGAGCGTATAGAAGAGCATCCCCTTTAAATTTGTATCCTTTTACGTCTGTCTCGACCCCCCAAAAAATATCTCTTTTAGCTTGAATGTTTCTATTCGGACCATTTCCTATTCTCGTTTTATTCAAATGGTTCTTCCAGGGCGAGTTTTTTTTTTGCTCTCAACAGGAAATCATCAAAATGGGTCTTTGTATTTCTCCCTCCGCCTTTTTTCTTTTTTTTCAGGGACCGCGCTGTAGGTTTAAATCACGCTAAGCTTTACAGAGGCCCCATACCCTACTGGAAGAAGGTGAGGAGCTACCTTTGGGCATTTGTCTGTAACCAAACGAAACCTGAAAACATAACGAACTGAGTGCTTTTTTCAGGATACGTGGCCGGCATACACATTTACTGAGGGGGCTTTTTCAGGTCTTATTAAAGCCGTAGCACTAAATCGTTTTTAATACGATATATTTAAAAAATAAAATGTTTCAGTTGACAGGATAGCAACGCATTCGTGTGGCCTATTGTAAGCCTCGATTCGGATATGATTCAGTATACTTTAAATGTAGTCCTTACATACCGAATAACTATGCTACTATATCTCTCCCATTGTGCTATGAGTGCTGCGGATTTATGGTGGAAGCATAGGATTTACCTCTCTTTTATATATATACATATGTATATCGCAAGGGTAGATACCATCTGTATATGGTTACATATGCCTCCTAGAAACAAATGGTGTAGCCACCATAAAAACAACCCTGCTAGCTGCCTAGAGACTATTCAAAGCGTATATCGGGTCATTTCCATTTTTACGAGATATCTGCTTAAAGAATTGTCAGCCCATATTGTGTTTCGTCGTTTAGATGCTGCCATCGATGTTGAAATCAGATTTCTTCGTGCTTATACATTTCGTGAGATTTGCGAGATTTTCTATGTTCTATTCTGTACCGGTGATATGATACAAGGTAGGAAAGAAGAAGGTAATCTTGTGGGATGTGTCTCTGCCAGAAGGATTCTAGCATGTCGAATGAGGTTTATTGATAACGTCATGGTACTTGCGTGTTTTCCTGAATTGCACCATATTTTATACAGAAGAAAAAAAATATAAGAAGAAATATCTGAGCCACAACAATCTTGCCTTAAATCAATTTTATAGAAATATTTTCCATTTATAAGAGGCTCATTTTGTCTATGAAATTGATTAAATTTTAACGAACATAAAGCATCAGGATTTTTGTTTTGGTTTATTTTTATTGTATTATTATATGACGATGTGAATCACAGGCAATGAATTCTGTTTATGGATGATATTTATACTAGATTTTATTTTTTATATTTGTAAGAAATAACGATATCCTGTCGGATCCAAATTCCTAGAATCCCTTCAAAAGTTTGTCCCTTTTACACATGATACAAATATATTTATCAGCTAACAAATTTGGCAACTTTGAATAAAGAATTTGTTCGATAAATTCTGAAACAATTCCCTAAATGGTTTGTAAGTGCGCTTCGGAAAACTTCTCAAGATTTCGTAATAGAAAAATCAATTTTTTTTGTCAGAATTTTGCAAATATTTTACGAAAACTGCAAAGAATTTTTTGACAATGTTGGACACATTTGTGAAAATATTATTGTAGTTATTGATGGTATGGAACGAAATATGGGTTTTGCAACTTTCATAGACTGAATGGAAATGCTACGTTGTTTGTCATTGAAGCGGAAAGCTCAATTGTTGAAGGTTTTGAACACTATGGAGTTTTCTAATAATCGTACACAATGTTTCTTACAGTTTTGATGATGTTTGATGCTTGGGTATAGACGTTATTTTTGGGAGTAAGCCGACCTTTTCGAAGAGACTACGAATGGTCGTAAAAATTAATGGGTAATTAAAACCCCGTTAATGGACAATTAAAAACCGGTTTTGGTTCCCAGGAGCATGAGCCCCAATGCCAATACCTACTTACCTTGTGATTTGTGAACTAACTACGCCAAAGGCGTGTTGTAGTCTCAGCTATAGCATCGTCTTTCTACAGTGAGTAAGTATGAATTCATCAAAAATCAAACCAAATATGTCCTCTAGAACGACAATATTCAATATAAGATGAGCAGGTGAAAAAACTTGTTTTTTTGATGGTGAACTCATCCGATACGATCACTTGAAGTAACGAACTCATTCTTGTCTGTGGCCGCAAATATCATGTTGAATTCAACTTGTCTAAAAAGAACTACAGTCTTATCTCAAACACAACTTGCACCGACCTGCCCTTTATCTTAGTGGACAGTCTGAGTCTAACGACTGATGCATCTGTTAACATCCTTTGCATAACAATAAACGAGGATCACTGATGGGATGATCCGAGTAGTCCGAGTTACAATCTACAAATATCATTTTCAGCCAGGCCTCGGTTACAACTCGTTTATCTGGCGCTTCGAAAAGAACCTAAGTGTGATTCGACAAAGTGCAAAAATCTGCCGTCAAACTCAACGATGGTGGCCTTATTTTTTTAGCGGATCTACAGACAGAATCTGGTCCTGGCCCCTAACGACTTTTCTCTCTCACTGAATCATCCAGTTTGGTATCTCTAATCTGTGGGTATCCTGGTCATCTTCATTGATATGCAGTCCCAACTTCCGTGCCGCCTGCTCAATCTGGGTGAAAGCTTCGAGTACAGCTTTTGATGTTCTACCAAATATATCGATGCCTTCTGCATAAACCAGTAATTAGGTGGGCTTGTGGACAATTGTGCCCCTTGTTGCGACCCCCAAATCTCTTACAACTTGCTCCATCGCATCGCCAGGCTGAAAAGGAGGAAGATCAGACCGTCCACCTTTTCGGAGTACATTATAGAATTTGATTGGTCTGGACAGTGTCGCGGATATTTTTATATGTCTTTTCATATTGGGTATAGCCAACCTTCATTTTGCGTATGCTTCCACAGGATTTCATACATTAGGGGTATACCATATCCATATATACTCTCAATTGTAAAGCTCTCTCAGGATTTTACAGATGCTGTCATAGAAAAGCCAAATATCGCTTTTCTATCTGAGAATTCGTTTAATCATGCTGAGGATGTTAGTGCACCCAAGTTTAATTGAATCAGACAAACGACCGAACGCTTAAGCAGGAGCAGTGTTGCTTCAATCGACTATGAAAATTAAACCACGTGTTGGATATAGCATTGCTTTGACAACAGTCTAGCGACAAATGACGATAACTAAAACAAAAACCTTAGTTAGTTAGTTAGGTGTTAGGGAGATCGGGCGTGGGAACCAAATCTGACTTTGACCTAAGGCCAAACCAATTAAGCACAGGTCAAACCAATTATCAGCTATGGACGTGCCCCCAGGTCAAATTTATTAATTATTCACGCTAATTACCGAGATTAATTGGTCTGACCCAGGGGCACGCTTATTATCATGATTAATTAATTAGTTTGACCTGGGAGCAAGCCCACATCTGATAATTGGTTTGACCTTTGGCTAAGGTCGTGGTCAGATTTGGTTCCCACGCCCAATCGCCCTAACACCGACTAATCTTTTTCAAAACTACGCCCTCCTTCTCTTCAATTTTCTGAGGACTCGTACCACTAACTCTAGACCACCCAGAATTAGGAGTGTTTTATTGCATCTGACGATTTGTTTTCCATGAAAAATTTAATATACATACCAAGAATAATTCTTATATAACAACAGAATCTCGAACTTTAATAGGTACTGTTTTTACATGATACCGTGAACATATATAGAAACGGTAATAATCATTACGTATTTAACTTATCAAAACGGTGTAATGTTAACTTCACCTATAAAAATACTCGATGATATGGAAACCGAGAAAATTAGTTAAATACTACTAATGCTCCAAAAATGTTAATGATATAAATAAATACTAAAACAAAACCAACAACTTTCTAAATCGCATTTTTAAACCGCACATTCCTAAAATACCTACAATTCCTAAAATTCATTACATTATATAACAAAAAAAAACCATGTAACGACCCACATCCCCTATTACATTTACACTTGAAAAAAGCACCAGGCATCTTTATTGTTCCACTTTTCCTCTCACGAATAAATTAAAGCAGCATTTCCTGTAAAGCATTCTTTAAAATTTAACCCCATAAATTAACAAAAAGGGAAAAATACAAAATGTCCTCAAATCGTCTTTATTTGAATTCCAATTGGCAAACAAGAAAAAAAGTAGAAAATCTAATTATGGTAGAAATTCCCTTCGTTAAAACTGTTTACTCACTTGAGAACAAGGCACCAACCTGATCGATTGTTGGGAAGCTCCTGTTGTTAAGTCCTGCTTTAGCTAATAGGACAGAACCGTTCCTTGCTCCTTATGAATACGTTCCCACCTTCCGGTTGGTGACTTTCAGCATTGTCCTTGTTTATGTCAATATGCAGAATTGCAAATTGTAAAGTTCTTTGTTTACCTTACGCTGTTAGAGGTATAGAAAGCATTTTTAGCATGGGAATAAATCTTTTGTGCTTACTGGATTCTAACATTGTCAACATTCATTTTGTTTGTAATCGTTTTATTTATACTTTAAATACTTTACACAACTTGAAAATGGAAGCATGGTTTTAATAGTAAAAAATGGCGAAATTTTCATTACTGTTGGTTATACATAAAATGTTTGTTTTGAAATTTAGTTATTTACTGTAGGTAGAATTTGTAAACTAGTGGGTCTTATGTTTAGATTGGCTCGTGAACATTAACACGACGTATAAAGTCCGATATCATCATCATCAGGAGCTCCACAGCCTATTGTTGGCCTTGGCTTCCTCCAGCATTCGCCTCCATGGTTCTCGATCTCTGGCTCGACTTTTCCAGTTTCTTATTCCCAACTGCCTCAAGTCTTCTTCGACGTCATCTATATATCTTTTCTTAGGCCGGCCGGGTCTGCGTTTTCCGGACGGTACTTTCCCCAGCACTATCTTTGTCGGGTTCCGTTCCGCACCTCGTTGGACGTGACCAATCCATCGCAGTCTGTTTATTTTGATCACTTTGACAATGTTTGGAATCTTGCTGATTTCATACAACTCTGAGTTGTATCTTCTTCTCCAAATGCCATCAACCTGTATTCCTTTGTAGATCGAACGAAGAATTCTCCTTTCAAATCTTCCTACCAATGCTTCGTCTGCGTTTTTCAATGTCCACACTTCCGAACCATATAGTAGGACAGGCCTTATTAGTGTCGTGTAAAGTGCCAGTTTCGTCTTCCTTGATATATTTCTAGACGTCAGGTGCCTGCGTAGACCAAAGTAGCATTTATTAGCCAGTGCTATTCGTCTTCTGATTTCGGCCGATGTATCATTACCTTTTGTTATAATCGTGCCGAGGTACACAAACTCATCTACTGCTTCTATATTGTAGGTGTCTATCGTTATGTTCTGTCTGCTACTTCTGGCTTTTTTTGTGTACATATACTTTGTTTTGTGCTCGTTTATTTCCAACCCGATTTTTTTTGCGGCTTGCTCAAGTGCTACAAAGGTCTCCTTCATGCTCTCAAATGATCTTCCAAGGATAGCTATATCGTCGGCAAAGGCTAATATTTGCACTGACCTATCGAAGATGCACCCTGATGTGTTAATCGATGCATCTCTTACTGCTTTTTCTAGGGCCACGTTGAATAACAAGCAGGATAGTGCGTCGCCTTGCCTTAATCCTCTATTTGTTCTGAGGGGTGGGGATAGTTCACCATCTATTCTGACTCTACACCTTGCATCTTTCATCGAAATTTTCGTCAGTTCTACTAGGTGATTAGGTATTCCGAGCTGCTCCATAGCATCAAATAACTCATTACGGTTCACACTATCGTAAGCATATTTGTAGTCGATGAATAACATGTGGATGTTTATGTTAAATTCAACAGCTTTTTCTAGGGTTTCTCTGAGTACAAATAGCTGGTCGGTTGTGGATCTTCCAGGACGAAAACCGTATTGATACTCTCCTAATATTCTTTCCACGTATGGTCGTAGTCTAATATAGAGTACACGTGAAAATACTTTGTACGTTGTGTTCAATAGCGTTATTCCTCTATAGTTGTTGCAAGATAGAGGGTCTCTTTTTTTGTGTAAGGGACACACTATGCCCTCGTTCCACTCATCAGGCATTTCTTTCCGTCTCCAGATTTCCACTATTACTTCATGTAGTTTTTGGATAGTTTCCTCTCCGCCTTGCTTAATGAGTTCTGCAGGTACTCTTTTTAGTGCTCGCAATGCCAGGCGTACTTCCTCTATGGTGGGGGCTGCTGTGCTGTCACTCTCATCGTCCGCGTTCATGTTCTGCACATTTCGGGTACCAATGTGCTCCTGCTCTGGGTTCATTAGTAGTAGTTCCTCGAAATGCTCTGCCCATCTAGCCAATACTTCGTCCTTATTACTTAATATCTCCCCACTTTTATCCTTGCACATTGTCACTCTAGGCTTAAATTCTTTCCGTTGTTGGTTTACCTTTTTGTAGAAGTTTCTTGCATCATTTAAGCTTGCTGATTCTTCTATTTTTTCCATTTGTTCTTCCCAATACTGCCTTTTTTTCGCTTTGTGCATTCTCTTCTCAGCTCGCCTCTTTTCTTTATACTCCTCTTCAGAGTTTCTTGTTCTGTGCCTACTTAGCATGACTTGGTAAGCTCGGTTTTTCTCCATTGTCATCTGGGCGCATTCTTCGTCAAACCATTCTACTCTTCGTTCTTGTTGAACGAAACCTAGAATATCTTCTGCTGATCCTTTCACTGCTCTTTTTATGTCATTCCATTGGTCGTTCAAGTTTTCATGTGCGCTTTGACCAATTTCATTTATTCTTACGTTGAGCAGGTTCTCATAATCAGCCCTAGTTTGCTCTTCCTGCAATCCTGCCACGTTGTATTTTCTGTCTCTGTTTCCTCTTCTTGTTTTTATTGTCGATATCCTGGCCCTAATTTTCGTTCCCATTAAGAAGTGGTCAGAGTCTACATTTGCGCCGCGGTATACTCTCACATCAAGCACATTTGACTGGTGGCGCGCGTCTATAAGGACATGATCGATTGCGTTGTTGGTTACTCCATCTGGCGACTTCCAGGTTGCTTTTTGAATATCCTTATGCTGGAATTTGGTGCTGGATATAACCATATTTTGCGCCATAGCGAAGTTTATAAGTCTAAATCCATTATCATTGTGGTGTTCGTGCAAACTAAACTTTCCAATTGTAGGCTGAAACGCTGCTTCCCGTCCTATTTTAGCATTGGCATCTCCAATGACTATCTTTATGTCATGACGGGGACAGTTTCTGTATACTCGCTCTAAAGAGTCGTAGAACATCTCCTTTTCTTCTTCCGGGCTCTCTTCTGTTGGAGCGTGTACATTTATAACTGAATAATTGAAGAATTTGCCCCTTAAACGAATCTTGCACATTCTTTCATTTATGGCTTCAAATCCTATGACAAGGTGCTTTATTTCCTTCCGAACAATGAATGCTGTACCTAGTATGTGGTCTCTTTCTTTGCAGCTATAAAATATGTTATGTGTTCTTTTTTCGAATATTCCCTGTCCAGTCCATCTCATCTCCTGAATGGCCGCTACGTCCACTCTGTATTTCATCAATTCGTCTAGGAGAATTTTTAACTTACCGGGTTGGTATAGTGTTCTTACATTCCATGAAAATAAGTTCAAATCGTTGGCCTTTGTACGTTTGCCGGGTCGTCTCCGTGAAATCTGTCCATTCCGAGGCTCTGCCGTAGGTTCCATAGCAAAAGGTTAATGCCAGGAAGAGTTGCTAGCCCTTCGCTGGTAGGCGAGAATATAGCGTCTCACACTCGCTACTACCGTCGTTAGTTGGTTATCCAGGGGGCACCACGTGGAGGTGACGGTTCGATTTTGCCCCCCAAAGTCCGATATTAGTATTCGTTAATTAGACAAAAAAAAATGTGTTAATCCGTTTCGGGTCTTGTAATCCATATTGGTTATTACCATCAATTCATAGAAATTCTAATTGAAATCTCCTGCAATTACAGCAGGTGAATTTGAATATTCCGACAGGAGAGCTTAGAAACTCTACTGAGGAGCTACGAATGGAGTTCTTGGTAATTGTTACAATGAAGCTTAGGAATCCTTCTAAGATGAAGCTTGAGGCACTTAAACTCGCATTTGTTTTGAAAGACAATATATTCAATACCGCCGCTGTTATGCATTCTCTAACTCGTCAAAGTATCGTAATAGCTGATGAAACAATGCAATTACATGTAACTGGCCAACAATTTTGTGGGACTCGGCAGCCTAGAGGCTAAAGTGTCCGACTATCAAAAACGCTTTACAAAACTAAAAAAATATTGTCCGAAAGTATCAAGCTAAACATCTAAGTTTGGTTCTTCGCGGAACCATGGCCTAATTTTTTTTATTGTACCAGTGAAGAAAAAAAAAGTTGATTGTTTCAGTTAAAAAGTATCCGTAGAAGCCCAATTCATACACCGTTTTCTTTAGCTACAGTAGTTTTGGAAATGAAAATTTTTGGATGAAAGCTGGCAATAAACTGACAGTCTTTCTATAACTTTTTGTTTTTAAAACTAACCGGTATCGCTGTTTGAAAAAAGTAACCGGAATTTCATTAAAAACATTCCTTTTAAAAATCCATCTATAGTCCAGGAGGGATAGAAAAAAACTTGAAATAAATCTACCCTGCGATTTTTCGACGCTATAATTAAGAGAAAAATCGTAAGAATTCAATGAATGTGTTTTGGAAAAAATCGGTCCAGGAGAACAGGTGGAAAAAAGCTAATAATGGTAGCGGAGACACGTTTTCTAACGTTTTAGGTGCGAAATTTTTTTTTTGGAAAACAAAAAATAGTACATAATAGCGCTTAAAAAGACGAAAATTATGAGTTTTGGACAATTGAAATCGGTCAGCAGGTTTTTGCACCAAAAAATAAAAACCGCGAAATATAGCCATTTTTTGACTTTTAATTACAGGGACTGTAATTATCGTAGAACCATGTTTCAGGACTGAAATTGTGGCTTCTGTTAGTGCCTACCCACAATAAAAATTTCTTGCAAAAATAATCATAACTTTTCGCGTAAATCTCAAATATGTAAAAACAGCCGTTTCAGGAAAAAAGTTTGAACAAGGCCCACAGTGGTGCTCGAGTTATTTTGAAAAGCCTTATTTATTCTCGAAGAGTTGCTCTACCAACCCATTGTCATGAAAAGTTTGTGAGGTTCGGTTAAATACCTCACAAACGCGTTCGAAAACAGGCACTTTTCTTGATTTTCAGAAAAAACACCTTTCGGCGAAGGGAAAGTGGAATTAGCCATGGGCGGGTATGTCATCATTGGTTTACGCTGACGCCGTTCCTGAGCGCTATAGATTCACCTATTAACGCCGACGTCCTACCTTCTTTGAGCCATTTTACCTTTCGACAACCTACGTCCTATCCATTGATCCTCTAATATCATATATGTATATCAGTGATCTCATGACTCTCAATTTTTGCTCAAATTATGTAACGCAAATTTGTCATTCAACAAAAAATTATCTGTAAACAAAGTCACAGTCCGTTTACCTTACTTTACCGTAGTTAAAGTAACAACCAAAAAACCGGCTTTAGTAAGCCGACCTCTTTTTGATACACCTCTAACATAGCCACACCAAAGTGATGGATATCATAAGGATCAGCTGTTTCAAACAAAACAATTATAAAATTACTCAGCCTACATTTATAGGCCACTTTGTGATAGAATGAAATGACTAAAATTTTAACACAGCTTAACCTATTCAAACCAACCTTAATTGGCAGCATTTGTAATATTCTTGGATCTAACTGGATTGATAATTTTTATTAAAGAATATATAAAGTAGTTTTTATATTCTAATTTAAAATACATGTTTAAATAAATTAATTCAGGAGAAAAATTCAAATCTTCTTTTTCTATTTTTCAGGCTACAGATGAAGACTTCGACGGCAGTCCACCGATGCCACCACCCCCACCAGATCGCGGTAAGAATTTTGAATTATCACAAATCACTTTTTTTTGTTCACTTAGCTGATAAGTCCTAAATTAATTAGTTTCTGTGTTGGTTTTTTCTTTTTTTATATTTCATTTTTTACATTCTCATTATGAAAACGAAATACCTAGTGTATGAATGCCAGCTTTCATTTACATCTGAACTGATGATTGATGTCCCCGATAGTAGTGCTAGTTAGTAGCAGGCAACTAGCTGCCATCAGATTGCTGATTCAATGTCAACTTAGTAGCATCTCTGATCGCTTCGAATTTTTCTTTATGCGGCATTGCTACCGTACTGCGCCTTTCGGATGTACAAGTTACTCAATGAACAGGACATTTTAGGACTTGCCAAATACTTGATCTAAACGTCAAAAATCTGGAAGCCAATAACTGGACATGACAATTAATCGTGTCAAAGTAGCAAAAAGGTTCCCACTTTTTTGAAGTAGGACCAAATGGTCCAATTTTTTTGGAAAGTGTTCAGAAAAACATATTGATGAAGTTTTATACGGTCTGAAGGTATGCAAATGTTTTTACCCATTATTTATTTAACAAATGTCTAATGTTAATGAATCATTAATTAAAAAATTAAAAATCTCGGAAAATATCTAACCAAATGGACCCGAAATGTGTTTTCGAGGTCGCTGAACGAAATTTAAAAATTCAAAATGGCGGATCCAACATGGCCTTAAAAGTCTGGTCTGCCTAGCCTATATAACTGCCTATTCTATCTATTTTAGTGTAGCTGTAATCGCCAGTGTAGCAGAAACTGTTAGAAGATATTATAAAAACACGGCTCAAGGCTGGTAAAATTGAATCAGAAGCCCAGTCGGAGGAAACCTTTAAGCCAATAACCAGCACGCTAAAAGGGCTCATAGCGTCAGTAAAACGTGAGCCAAAGGAAGAAGAAAAAGGCTGAGAAATGATGAAACATTCACACCGCGTAAATATTCAAATATGGAACCAACTCCTAGCACTCTTAGGGATTATTCTGATGGTGACGTTGGTGAGGATGAAGAGAAGTTGAATTCGACTACATAGCACCACTCTTAGCTATTCTGATGATTTTTTTTATGTGGAAGATTAGAGCTCAGGGAATACCCTTTGTACTGTCGACAATCTATTTTTTTCGTATAGAGTGCAATGTCGAACAGCAAGCTCTACTCGATAGATAGTGAAGGGAGAGAAATGAAGGAAGGAACTGCCACAACCACCTGCTCCAACCATTTCTATCGCGACTTTGGCATCGGGGCAACGAGAAACAACTCGCTGGAGTGTTATGCCTCCTGAAACGAGTTGAATCCCATCAACCAACCGATGGCATGCGCTGGTGGAGCAGGGCAGTGCTATCGGAAGGCTATGACAGGAGGAATAAGGAATGTAAAGAAAGTGGGAAAGGCGAAGGACCGTGGTGCTGCCGGGATTCGAACCAGGGACCTCTGGGATTGTAGCCTGGCGCCTAACTCCCTAGACTACCGAGGCCCTCCATGATGATGGTTGTGAGTTTTCAACCCCTAGAACCAAAAATAGAGTACCCAGGCCAGATACTAAACAAATATAGACAACTACTTGAAAATGATAGCACGAAAATTAATAAAACATATGGGGTTTACTATCACAACAATGTGTTGAATATTGGTAACTCAATCTTAAATGCTGATAAAGAACACTTTCTTATAGGCGAAAAACAGTATAAAATAAGTGAAAGCTTAGTTGAACTACTTTTTATAAAAAAGCCCCAATTATCAAGCAATTGTAAATGACACAAGCACCTATAGGTGTGATTTTAAGGAAAACCAGCAAATAAAAGGAGCAAATAGCTTGAAATATAGAAACATTATAAAAAAGTTGATACGCATTCCTCATACGCACACTCATTCAAGCTGGATAGCGGCTCTTGACGGAAATATTTTTATCATTCTTTCTCTAAAATTCATTCTGGCTAGCTGATATGGGGCTTCCTACTAATCTAATAATAAAAAAATGCGAAATCGTTTTCTGAATGATTACTGATTTCATAATGGTAGGCTGCTGTCGACCTCCAAAGGCTTAGGATAATTTCTTTTCATGTTCAGCTGGGACTCAAAATTAAAAACTGCTTATCATCATCATATATATTTGTTTACATGAAAGATCTGCTAAGATTTGAACTCTTCAAAATACCTGTCTTGAACTAGAAATTATATGCTGATGTCGCCGTTGTTGTTATTGTTATAAGAATCAATTGAAAATATTTTTTTCGGTGAATGTATGAATTTTTTCGACTCGGTAATTTTAAAGTTGATGATTATTTTGCTTAAGACTCACAAGTTCGCGATTTTTGAGGAAATTTTACTTCCTCCAACTTATATAGTTATAGAAACCTCTAGCCTGAAACACTTTCCAGAATCCATGGGAGCTAAAGTAATAATGATATCGTTAACTTAATTATATTCGTAGCGGACCCCCAAGTTTCAAAGCCCAGTCTAATCACCATCTGAGCCCGCCACTACATCCAAGACACATCCAAGATTTGGAACCAGGATCGAATTCCCCCCAAGATCCCACCCTGGACCAACGCCTCCAACCCAAGACACACTACAGCGAAGTTCAACTAGTTTCACACAGGTGGCGCCAAAGTTCACCACAAAAAGCTAACCCCACGGGTTCTTGTCCCGGATAAAGGTCACACTTTAGTGCACAACCGATGACTTCTCTGAGCCAGAGACCCCATAGCTATACTACTCTCGTTTTCCAATTAGAGCTCTTCAATGAAAGTTGGTTCAACTTCGATTTTAAGGCTCAAATTGAATTTTATTTCGAAAATTCGAGACTAACTAATACTATCTTCAAATTAATTTCACTTCATCAAGCAGAAATTTCGTCAAATTCAAAACGCTTTACTTAAAACTTAAATAAACTACCTCCAAACAGTTTTAGGTTGACGATTCCGCTGTCAGTTTCTTTTGACACATTTTTTAAATAAGCGGCCAGCTGTCATTGAAGTTTACTAAATTATGCTCGAAAATTCATCTTTGCTGAAATGTTTCTTTTATTTGAAAAATCACTTTTTTGGATGAAATGAAAATTTCGAATTTTAAGACAAATATAAGTTAGTGTGCTACCAACACTAAGAAAAAAAACTACACGATTGAATAAGTCCTCGCGATTTAAATCCGAAAAGTCTTACTATTTTTTGATCGCACTTATATGTGACCCTCATACGATTCGACGCTGATACGTGACATTGTACATTAGTTAATGATAGAAATAAGCCATTTCTAAAATTTACCTTGATGCTAAAATAATTGCAAATCGGTCTAGACTTGCGAGATTATAAAACGTCCAGGTAATAAAAGCAACGACAGCTATGGTCTCATACAGCAATAATTTTAACGACAATGGGTTACGTCTTGTTAACCCTTGCAATTTAGACGCTGAAAATGATCATAATTACAATCCACAGATATATATAAAAACTAATCTTCATTTTGATATCTTCTATTAATCTAAGCCCTCCGTAGGGCATTTAGAAGTAATCATTTCGTAAGCTTTTTGCTGAAAAGAATTCATTTTCATGAAGTAGGAAATATAACTTAATGAGTTTGAAGGGCTTGTAATCCTCTTAACTAGTATTATTAAGGATGTAGGAAAAGAGGTAGTCATAAAATCTCATTAATGACATAAAGGTATATTTTTTTCTATACCTCAAGAAAAACGAATTCTTTATTTATTGTTTGTTTATATAAAAGAGAAAGAATAAAATCCTTCTTCTGAAGGTATTAATAGCAAATATCCTGAAAGATTGTCTGATGTTTATAGAATGCAGAACAAATACTGTAATAAAAAAAATTGTGCCAAATCGGGAGTTTTTTATAGACTATCTCTACATCTGCGGCTGCTTTAAATATTTATCGAATTTCAATTTATCCCGGAGTCCATATTTTCTCAGGATATCGGCCGTTACACAAGAAACCAATTTCCTCTTCGTCGAACCATTTTTTGTTTGTTTCCATATTATCCCACAGCATAAAATCAATTTATATTCCCTAAATTGATCCCCATTCCTCTCAGTTTTCGGGAATCGATATAATTGAGATATCAAATCTCCAGAAATCCTGGGCCATGGGTACCCCAGAAACCAGGGACCCCGATCGGATATAGGCAGGAAATTATGTGACATCAATCTGGAGTAGTTATGAAGGAAGGAGCAGAAGCTAATTCACAATTATATTATTTGCGGATTAGTAGACTCTAGAGTCTAGACTGGTCTGTTAGTGAGTGAGAGCATGAGTACATACAGAAGGGGTTGGGCCATAATATAAACTTTGCTTAGAAAGTACACAAAACTATTATCTCTAAAGATTAAGGAATGCAAACACGGACACCGCTCCTTGTTATCCGGACCCGGAGAAAGTCTTACTATACTACTAAAATCATTAGTCTCAGTTTTCATATCCTTAATTCTGAACTACTGTTTGCCGATATGTAGTTTATGAGCCTTTGTGTGCGGAGTTAAGCTTAATTTATAAATATCACGTAGTTATCCGTAAATAAATTCTACCCTTGCTGACTGAAATTTAAACTATATCACCACTGAGATTATCCCCTTTCGCTTGGGCAAATCAAACCGAATACGAGAATATAGTTTGTGATACATGTTGCACGGAAGATTCCGAGATATAGAACCTATGCCTAAGGGTGGCCAGTCTACGTTTTGATGAATGTAATCAACTCCCAATTGTAATGTATTGAATTCATTCTATTAAATATTTAAATTAAACAAAAAAATATTCCATTTGTGTAAGTGATGATGTGATTTAAGCAAAATTATGATATTTTAATAGGATAAGATAAAATTGTACACGTGTACACGATATGCACTCGTAAAAGATGGGAAGGTTTTATGTTTATACCTAGAATCGTCAGTAAGTCATTACTAAATTAGATAGTGTCATAATTATGTTTATTTCCCACGTATTTTATTTCGTTCTTGAACCTTTACACACATGGTGATATTGACACCATTCGTTTTTTTTCGTCGTCTATTTTTGTATGACCTTAGTGTCTACACCTTTTTATATATGGTGTTAGTTCTGGTGATATATGTTACTTTTAGCCATATATTGAGATAAAAATAGTTACATTATATAGTTTCCGATATCATATAACAATAAGAGTTATTTTTGTAGTATTTATTGAATAGGACGTAGGATAACACGTGGCTAAGAGAAAAATCTATAAACTAAACTAAAATCAAGGATCATGATTTATTTTTTGTGTATTTCTGATATGATTGTTTTAATACGTCTTGATAAAAAGATACTACGAAACAATAGAAATTAGCTTTAAAGTTATTGGGTGAAAATGATTTAATAACACAACATTTTAAATGTACATAGCGAATACCTAAGCTAAAATCATTTGTCCCTTAATAAACGAAAACTTTTCATTCTAAACCAATTATTTTTGAATTAATGGTTTTATATGCTAAAGTTAAAAATTAGCTTCACACTTCGTATAGTTAGGAATATAACCATAGTACAGGGTTAGATAGATTAAAATTTATGTTGTTTTAATTGCCAACCTAAAAATCATCAAAAAAGTGATGAAAAAATATCTACAAATAGGGTGATGTGTCGTTCCAGGTCATTTTCCTGTCTCTGTCTCTTAATTGAAGCTATATATTCACTATCATATGAATATTCAGTCAATATTTTTTACCAATTTCGCTTTGAATTACTGATTAATGGTTTCATAAAAAATTGACGATTGTAGTAAAAATATATCTTGGTGAATTTGGGCACTAAAGAGTGTCAAGCAGAACGCTGACACTAATAGCTTGCATTAGAACATTAATAACACAGGCCGACAAAATTTAACAAAAATCCAAACCCAGAGACCAGACCTAACATACCCGAAGGATTTTGATGCGCTGAATCCGAATCCGTGTTCAGAATATCTCCTACACGTCTGGTTTTCGAGATATCCTAACCTAAAAGTGCGAAAAACGCGTTTTTATTCAGTTTTTGAGGTTACGTGACGTAAGGAAAAAAATTATAATCAAAAAATGTTGTATGGCAATTGAAAGTACCACCCTGTCCCTTTTAATCCTATTTGAATATCTTTTTTTTACACTCTAGCGTATTAACCCAACTACAAAAAAAAATCGAAAACAGACCAGACCATGTTGATCTTGTGTTTTTGGGGTCGCTGATTCCGAATCTGAGGTCTAATTCACCCCATAAGGTCAGAATTTTTCGTTAGCTCAAAAAACAACCCCTAAAAACCACCCCTACCAAACCATAACCAGGCTAACCCACCTAACCTTGGGAACAGGGAGTTAAGTAGATTATTTCTTTTGAAATAGACCCTATTTTTATTCAAATTGGATCCCACAATACTAGCGAGCTTACTTACCTACCCCCAACCCCCCTAATACCTACCTACCTATTTTTTCGATTTTTTTTTTGTAGTTGGGTTAATACGCTAAAGTGTAAAATTTCAAATAGCGATATTTTGGTGAAAAAAAAAAGATATTTCAAAAAATCCAAATAGGTTTAAAAGGGACAGGGTGGTACTTTCAATTGCCATACAATATTTTTTGATTATCATTTTTTTCCTTACGTCACGTAACCTCAAAAACTGCAAAAAAAACGCGTTTTTGCACTTTTAGGTTAGGATATCTCAAAAACCAGACGTGTAGGAGCCATTCTGAATACGGATTCGGATTCAGCGCATCAAAATCCTTCGGGTACGATAGGTCTAGTCTCTGGGTTAAAAATTTGTAGGCCTGTGAATTGTTATAAAGATGGCAGTACGGGAGACATGAAATATCGGATTGTAAAGCGCAAGTATTGATTCATAAAGCGAAGCCGTAAAACTGGAACCGAGGTATCCCGTGAAGGGATGTCGGTCGAAATCCCGAAAGACAAAATCCCGAAAGACCAAAAAGACAAAATACCGAAAGACGTAATCCCGAAAGGTTAAAACACCGAAAGGACAAATTACCGAAAGGTCAAAATGCCAAAAAGTCAAAATACCAAAAAGTCAAAATACCAAAGGTTGAAATATCAAAAAGAAAGACAGAAACAAATGTAAAGATAGTTTAACAAAATTACTCTATTCAAGAAAAGTTAGTAAGCTATTAAAAAAGTTTTACAGTGATAAGTTGCGTGCAAGTCTACTTAATACACAAGAACTTCAGTGTTTGTTCTACTCTCAAATACATTAAGAAGTTGATTCTCTCGATTTTGAGATTTGTTTGATATTGGAAACTCAGCACCAGTAAAAAATCTTCCAATATCGGCTTCTACATACAGAATTTCTTTCTGAAAAATATCAACATATTTATGTATGCTGATGTGGCAAACGTTCCGCATAGCGTTATCAGACAGACCAAAGTTGAGGTTTAAATTGCACTGGACCACGGCTTCCATTTCTTCTTCTAGGTCCTCGAACGTTATATTTGTCGAACCATTCCATCAATTCTTTGGCATCAGCATCTATATTTCTTTGGAGAAGTATGAAAGCTGCCTCAATTTCGTTGTATGGCAGAAACGCAAGTGCTGGAATTTTTCGAAGATCAATTGAAAATTCAAGATCGATTCCATACCGATGAGCTAATTTTTCATCTTGTACATATATGTTTCCAAATATTTTGGGAAAGAGCAGCCTTTGTTGATAGCATTTGGAAACTCTTGTGCCGCTCCATTAATTGATGGTTCTAGACAAGGACAAACATCCGAAAATATAACTTTCACAGATAATATTGTATACAGAGAAGTTTTATAAAGGCAGGATACCACATAAAATCTGATAACATGGGCCACTATCAGGACGAGAAGAGAATTTTTTATTTTCTGTTGTTTTGCTTGATCGGAAGAGAATTTTTTTACAGAAGGGAATTTCGTTTTGTGTTTGATATTTTTGCTATTTTACGTTTTGTGTATCTTATAACTTGCGAAGTATACAAATGTACAACTAATAATGAGTACCGTTGTGATCTTCTCATCGAGTTGAGTCGATTGATACCCTATTTGACCCACCTAGGCCAAACATTTGAAATTTTCGAAATTTCGAAAAATGACCTTCCTTGACTTTTTGATGGTCAAAGTCATAGTTTATTGACCTTAACTCATCGAGTGAAGTTGACCTACAAAAGTGAATAATGTGGTTTGGATAAATACATTCGGACCGTTTTCGGTATTTCGACCTTTACGCATTATGTCTGTTCGGTCAAATGTTATTTTGATATTTCGTCTTTTCGGTCAAAGGTCTTTTTGGTTTTTTGTCTTTTTGGTTTTATGACTTTCGGTATTTTGGCTTTCGGTATTTTAGGTTTCGGTATTGTGTCTCAACCTAACCCCGCCCCCGTTACAGGCGGCACGCCCTGCGAAAACAGAGTGCAAGAACCCGGAAGGCTCTGCCTCGAAGAAAGTGGAGCGGAACAAGGTGGAGCGGAAGAAGCATAAAAAGAAAAAAAAGAAGGCTCAAAGAGGGCAAGAAATTGAAGGAAAGGCTCGGTCAATTAGCATCACGACCCACGGGGACGCGACGCACAGTGGGCTCGATCTAGGCAAAAGGCGCGCATACAGTAAAAAACTTACTTTCGATTTTTTCGGGTTCTAATGTCGAATTCTTTAAGATCAGTTATTATGAAGATCAGAAATTGTCACATCAAGGTCATTTGACTATGTTGTGATGTGTAAAATTAACGTCAATTCTACAGTTTTTAATTTTTTTCGTTTTTTATTATTTTTGAAAATTCGAAAAAATACTGTATCTTTTGTATGCAATGATGTGCGGTAATGATTTTTTGAGGAAAATAAGGGTCTATCTTTGCTTTATAATTCCATAAAGTTTCATGAGCCAATATTTGCATGGATATAATTGGCTGCATTAAACTGATTATTGTAAAGAAAAATGCTTTTTTACAATTAAAAAGATCAGAACTTTTTTGTGCAGTGGAGTGCAGCGATGAGATTTGTACGAAAAAAAAGTTCTAACATTCAAAAACATGTCATCAAATTTCCAGCTGCAAAGACCTGCAAGATTGGCCTTGGTGGAGGTCCAAACATTTTCATTTTTATAAAATACCGAAAATCAAATATTCATACTTTTTGTTTCTGGTAAAATAAAATATTCCAACGTGTTAAAAGGAAAATATATACGTATTGAAATGCTTTTTTCTTGCACCATATATGATTTTTCATCTACTAAGTTACCATCTGTCGGTAAGTAGTGTTCACAGTCTCATCCCTTGTTTTTTAAATGCCAGTGCTGTGGCTCTCAAAGTTTAAGCTTGTTTATGCATTCAGAGGAAGTTAGCATCAACTTTTTTCGTACCGAGTTGTCGAAGAAGTGTCTAATAGTTAAAATTTGAAGTTGTACATCTAAAAAATGGAGAAAACAGGTTACATTATGGTTTTCTTATTTTATATTGTTGTTAGTTGATATTTTGTAGTGATAGATAGTGAGGAGGAAATATAAAGCAAGTCTTGTAGGTACTAATGAAAGTACAAATTTCACTATTTTAACTGAAATTTTAGAATTACTGTTGAAACTCTCAAATGATTCAAAAAGTACACTTTGAACGTTAATATTTTGTCTTCTTACTTGTTAATTTATAGATCGAACAGTTAATTATTTATTAAATATTGCTGGATATAGAATAAAAAAAA
Source organism: Thereva nobilitata (assembly GCA_963855945.1). NCBI lineage: Eukaryota > Metazoa > Arthropoda > Insecta > Diptera > Therevidae > Thereva > Thereva nobilitata. Next base: position 38,768,039 of record OY979696.1, read on the forward strand.
TATTTTTACTATATTATTGTTTTTCTTTAAAATCTAGAATGAATATAGTTCGAAAAACCTGTAGAAACATACCAAATTGCTTCGAGTAATAAAATTCAACAGAACTCGACAGTGGCGACACCTATAATTGTTCAAAATTTGTTATTGACCTCAAATTTAAAATCAGCGACCTCAAAAACCCATATAATCACATAAAATAGCACATTCTACTTGAATTAATATAAAAATCGACGGTGGCGCCACCTATAATTGTCCAAAACACGTTTTTGACCTCATATTTAGAATCAGCGACCTCAAAAACCTATATAACCACATCAAACAGCACAATATATTTAAATTAATATAAAAAATCGACGGTGGCGCCACCTATAATTGGTTAAAACACGTTTTTGACTTCAAATTCCAAATCAGCGACCTCAAAAACATAGAGAAGTGTTTGTATAGCAATTTTAATATGATTTCTGCGTCCGTAAATGCGTATGCGCGCGTTTTGCCGAGTTCGAGCCCACTGTGCGACGTATGCGGAGATCCTTCGCAAGGTGAGGACAGATGCCTCCCTGGCAAATCTCGGGAATAGCGTAAATAGGGTCAGGAGAACGCAAAAAGACGATCTGCTGCTAAAGGGCGGAGATGCAAAGACGGTTGACCTCGAACAGCAGGCCAAAGCATCTATTAGCGGAGTTGCTGAGGTAAGAGCCAGCACAAATACGCTTGGGGTCGAGTGCATAGATCTGGGTGAGATCACAACGAAGAAAAAGGTCTGTGAAGCACTGAGGACCCAACTAGGACTGCAGACGGTGCAGGAAAAGGATGTCCTTAGGTTAAGAGAGTTGTGGGGGTGGGGGGAGGGTACAGAAACGGCGGCTATAAGCCTACCTCTTGAAGCTGCGAAGAAGATAAGGTTCGAGTCGGCTGCGTTTTATGCCGACTGTGGGAGCGGGTATCGCTGAAATGCATGAAGTTTAGGTACATAGCGAGAAACTGCAGCAGCAGCCAGGTCCAGGACAAGGCTGTGTCGAGGATGCGGGAAAGAGGTTTACAAGTTAAGACAGTGAGACCAAACTGCCAAATGCCTCATTTACAGGAAAATAGAGGGCAGGGATAGTGGGCACGTGACCGGAAGTAGTAGATGTCCGGCGTTCAAAGAGGCACTAAAAGGTAGAAGAAGATAATGTTCTTACAGATTAACCTGAACCACTTTCAAGCGGCTCAAGATCTCCTTGCACAGACAGTCTTTGAGGAGATAATCGACGTCGCAATCGTCTGCGAGCAGTATAGACACCTGCACAGCGGCGTCTGGATAGCTGATAGCAGCGGCACGTCAGCGATATGGACGTGCGGAACCCGAGCCATGGAAAATACCATGAGAAGCCCAGAGAATGGCTTAACGCGAGAAAAAGTAGGCGGAATACACGTCTACATGGACTATGCGGCGCCAAGTCTGACACTAAACGCGTCGATGTTGGAGAGGTTAGCCGCCAACGCGAGTCGTCATTGCCCGAAAATAATGGTGGTTATTCTCGTTGGCGAGGGACGTGACTATGAGGGATGCGGTGGAATGAAACTGTCGATACCTACAAACGTATTGACGGAAATATCACTTCACACACCACCTTGCGACAATTAGAATTCGACCCTTTGTAGATCTAGTCGCCAGGAGTCTCTTAGATTGACAATGAGAAAAACAATTTAAGGTCGAAGTGACATCTGTCACGTCACTCGACAACGAGAATAAGGGTCAATAGCGGGCGATTTCAAAGCTTGGGCTGTCGAATGGGGCAGTCGACAAGCGAATGCAAGAGGGCGCATACTCCTAGAAGAATTCTCGCGTTTGAACGTGGTGACATGATGCGAGCCGGCAGGAGGTGCCAGGGAATGCGCAGAGCGGATTGAGGATTCTGTAAAGCAGGCATGTGACGCGTCCATGCCGTGGCGCGCATGCAACCGTTGACATTCACCAAACTTCTGGTGGAACGCAGAGATCGACGAATGCCGAAGGCCTTGTTTGAAAGCGAGAAGAACTCAGAGAAGTCGGAATCGTCCGGATTTCGATGAACTCCTTAAGAGATGGCCCTTCACACGAAGGCTAAATGTCATTCGCGGATTCATTGCCTTGTCTTCTTTTCTTTTGAATGAAGACGACTCGCGTCCATCTCCCACTACGGGGGACGTAACTGAGCCTCACACAACTCTTGAACTTAATTACCAGCCAGGCGGTACTATCTCAGGAAATTTTTGCAACATGACTGGTAGTAAGCGGTCCGGGCCGGGTGGAGGAGAAGATATTAGTAGAAAAATAAACTTTTTCTTTGTAATATTATCGAATACCTCCTTCCAGGAGTATCTCTGCATCCATAAATGTTATTTGCAGTTATTGTTATGGAATACTAAGTTTTTTTAAAATACATTTGAGCTTGGTGTAGAAAGGAAAAAACATGTTCGAAAAACTGCTACCCGCGAAAATTCAATACGTAACTAGATACAACAAATTTCCGTTTAAAAAAAGTAAAGAGAAATTGTTTGCCTACCAAAGGAACTTCTCTTATCATCACTTACATTATACTTGCTCCTTGAAACAATTCCAAGATAACAGAATAATATAGCTGCCTCAGAGTACATTTATCATCATTAGAAAGCTATTTGGACATAAATACCATGTTCAAATATAATTTTCCGAAATAATTAAGCCTTCTACTCTATATACGCCATAGCTTACAGAATTTACGCAGCCAATGTTAATCCTAAAACTAAAAAATTTAATTTATGCGATTTTGGCAGGTACAAAACGTGATTAAATATCCGTTGTTCACTTGGCGGAACTAATTTCATTTCGAGCTATTATTAAAATACGAGAGTTGGATGAAACAAAGCATCGCGCGAAATGTTCACTTTGCGTTTACGTGCAATGAATTCGCTTGATATAATTTTCGAAGAATTCCAATTAGATGGAAGCTCATTAGAGTGCAATTATAAACGCTGTTCATCCCCCGTTCAATCATTTCATTAAATTTAATATAAGTTTATGATTTTTGATATATATAACTGAAATTTCCTCTTGAATACGAAATTAAAAATTATTGCAGATTTAATTATGATATTGTTTTATATTTTCCAGCATTTCGGGGGCTGAAAGGTGACAAAGGAGATAAAGGATCAAAGGGCCCACAAGGCGATAGCATAAGAGGACCACCTGGACCACCGGGGCCGCCCGGACCAAAAGGTGACCCCGGACCGTATCCGCCCTATGTTGAGCTAGCAGGAAGCGGTGACTCGGTAATGAATTTGCTTGAAAAAACAAAATAATTTTATTAAAACCTTTTAACATTTTATTAAAGAGCAATTTTATGCGCCTGGCTCCTTCACAACTTCATAAAAAAATATAAGTGAAGAGGGAAATTAATTTCTAAAATTTGTTTGTTTACCTTCAAGGATTAGGGGTGGATTTTATTTGCAAATTACCACCACCACCACCCCCCAAGCAATAAATGGAGAAAATTGGCGGCGGTGGTGAGCCCCTTCTCACGTTGCCGCGAAGTATTAATAATTTCTACGGTATGAAAGCCTTGAATTTTTATCATTCTTGGAAATTTCTTTAAGCCATTGCCGTAGCATTTGTACCAGCAGCGCGCATTATTTTCTTTTTCCACAACTCTCCCTTTTCTTTGTATTCAATGTAAAATCATATTCGAGAAAATATATTAGAAGGATGTGTTTCTAATGTAAAAGGGAAAAATGCTTCAAGGGAGCTCATGTTATTAAGGGCTTTCCTATGAAATTTAAGAGGGGATGAATTCTAAATGTACGAGTACATATAATTTGATGTGAATAACAAGATTGTGGAAGTCATAAAAGGAATGTGAAATATTTTACTATTATTAAATATTATTTCCTTTGTTTCGCATTTGGCGTATTAATTTTGCGTTTATTTCTTATATTTGTTTGGAATATTTATGAGAAACATTGTATTTATTGAGGCATTAATTTGGTATTGAAGCAGCTTGAAATTATACAGTCTTGACTTTAATAACTACAAATAAACGACAAATGAAACCACGTATAAACTGACACGTGTCACTTTCACTTTGAATTTTCTGGAAAGCTAAGACTAGAAAGTACTTTCTAGAAAAGTTCTTCAAAATATTTTTTTTATAGACTTTTCCAAGAAATATCTTTTGCCGATATTTTATATTCCTTTGAAAATAGAGCCGCCATCCTGCCATGATTATTTAAAGTCTATGTTTTAATACTACTTTATACTTTTCTAGAATTAGCTTTTGCCATTTTCGTTCTTTGCTTGCTTCACTTGAAAATTAAAAAACGTGCTTTTTGCTATAATCCTTCAGAGATTTTCTATCGATCGATTCAGGATGCGTTGATTGTGTCTGGAAAGTTATCATTGCCCTAAAGATAAATTTAAAGTGATTTTATATTTATTTTTTAAAGGTAAGCCCCTCTGTAGACAGTCGGCGGTTCCATCTAGGGTGAAATTGCGAATATCAAGCTATAGTCGGAAAGATAGCTGCCTGCCATGAGAGTGCCTGTTTAGACCTTTTAGCACGAAATTTGTAGATGTGGAGAGGGTAGTGGTGGGAAGGAAGTGCGTCTCGATTTTAAGGCGACTTACGTTCGCTTTTTCTGATCAGCTGTCTGTTTTAATTTCAATTTGTATCATCTTAGGGTTCCATTTTATTTTCGTTTCAGCCGCGGTGATGTGCAGACGTATTTTTATTAGGAAGGACAATTTTTGGCATGTATTCTCTAGGGTGGGCCAAAAAAAGAAATATTTAAAATTTTTATCTTAGTTTAAAATAGTTTTTTTAAATGTTTTTCTGGTTCGCAGAATGTCAATAAGCATTCCTCGACGTGAGAGCCGCAATGGCTGCAGCAATCATGCTGATTCACGATTCACCCACTAGAGGATATAAATACATATAGCATCACAACGGATGATTCTGATTTTGCTATCGGAGCTGTGCTGGAACATTTTAACGGTCAAAGATGGCAACCATTAGCCTTCTATTCTAAGAAGTTGTAATCTTCAGAGCGGAATTATTCTGCATTTGATCGTGAGTTACTCGCAATCTATGCAGCAATAAATCATTTCCGCTATTTTAATAAAGGATAAAATTTTATGATTTACACTGATCACAAACCATTAACACATGCCCTTCACACAAAGACCGAAAGATCCCCCCGCCAAACAAAACGCCTGAGCTTAATTTGTCTTTTGGCATCAGGGACACAATCACCTTCGATTTGCTAGTGTTTTGTCTATCACCCTGTATTTTGTAACCCTAGCTCCTATTTTCATTAATAAGGTAGCACTGCCCCACCTATCTAAAAGTGTAAAAGTGATGGTTCTATCATACCAACTTCCAGAGTAATGAGTCATCAAAGTCAAAATTTTCGTTTTTTTAACAAAAATGTCAACTTCAACTACCTTTTCTCCAAAAAATACTTAGTTAATCAATAGTTTTTTCCTAAAATTGGAAAGCTTGTACAACTTCCTATCTATAAATAATGTCCAGACAATTTTTGTGTTACGGCCTTTATTTTTGAAGATATTACCAAATTTTGATGTTAAAGTGACATCTAAGCTTAGACTCTTTCACATAAAAAAATCACAGTCACAGGGTTGCGAAAACTCCGAAGTCTGTTAAAGTCAGTCTCACCTGGGCCGATAACCAACCAACAAAAATCTGCTGGAACCGTTTGTTTGAAGAAGAGCAGTGGGCACATTTTGAGACTGACCTAAACAGTTTATGTGTCTGTACTTAAATGGTCCAGTTCGCTATAGTCCACCCCGAAAACAATATCAAAACGACCGAAATATACCGGTCACGTCCTCGTTCGTTTATGCGTTTTTTTTATACTTTTTTGTTACTTTGGGCCGGTTCGGTCCTTTGAAAAATTTCGATTTTTTCTAAAATCGATACAGTATCGCATCGCACATCACTAGTCTAAATAAACTTTCGCTTTGAAGCGCCTCAAATGGAGCGACAAAGCGACCAGTCTAAACAGGCACATACACGAGTACATGCATTGATCAATTCTATCTGTCAATTGCCTGTAGATTGACTAGAAAAGGGTGCTCAATCCCGCAAATTTTACTCCGATCCCCTCCTTAGACTATCAATGAATAATCGACAGTTCAAATCCTTGTGGCATAATCGAATGAAGAATGATATAACTATCAAAAGCCAAAACTCAGTTTCATTCCATTCGCTCCCGTCCAATATAGCCACCACAGAACAATAGATTGTAGACGACTTTAATGATCGAATAAGAGATGTCTTCCTCGCTTATTGTACTTATAGACCATGCCTGGAGAGTGGGTAAGGAATTCTGTTATGAGGAAAGAGAAGATACAAGAAATGCTATATAGCTGGGAGAAATGAAAAGACGAAGGATCATGTCATTGCAAGGAATCGAACCACGGACTTCGTAAGATAGTCGCCGCCAGAGTTGTAGCGATAATGCTTCACCTAGGTTATACAAATTCGTATACCTTATTTGTTACATTGTTATTCTATTTCTATCTCATGACAACCAAGTTTCCGAAGCCTTTGAAAAGTGCATTTATAATATACACCCAAGGGCATATATTTTGGTAGTGCCTTTGATTTCTGGCCTATTTTGATTCTTCCTGATCTGCCAAAGGTTCTTAAAGCTGATAGCAGCTCTTTCAGTATTGCGAACGACTTTAAGTTATGAATTTACATACATACATACATATATAAATTTTGCTCGCGTAAATATCCCAGATATGAAACTGTGCTTCTTAAAGTCTCGACTGACGGAACTCTCTTTATGAACATAAAATTTGTTTATATTGCTGCTATACTTCTCAAAATGTTTTAATAGCATCTTTCCCACCTTGGCAGATGGAATACAATAAGTTGCTGCATTACTGTGTTTCCCCTTCAAAAGTCTACGAGGGCAAATTCTTCGGTATTTTAGAAAACTGTCGCCATAATTTTCTGAACCCAAGCTGAAATTTTCCACTCTTTTGATTGCAATTTGGACCCGAAGTCGTACTGACAAATCAATTTCTCATGCCCATTTAAGTGACGCGAAATTTTTTTTTGGATCAGCCGAGAACATGTTCGATAACAGAATAGATACCTAAACTCATTGGCATGAGCTGATCCATATGACATGTCCAAATTTTTGTTTTTCTGCGTTATAGAAATTCGTCGATTTTCGTCTAGCATTCCTTGAACTTTAGCGGAAATTAGAATCTAGATTGGTTGAGGTTGACGGTTTCCCTGAGCCATATCATTTTGGAGCTACTCCCTGGCGTCCTAGTACTCCTTTATCCACTGAAAATATGCAGAGGACCGCACAGTATATTTTCTTTAACTCGTCAATGAATTTATTTTCAAAAAAATACCTTTAAAAAATAACTTAAGGTTTTTGTGGTAAAAGTACTTCTTTTATACGTTTCCCAATACAGTTTTGCCTACGAAGCAAAACTTTTTTCGTATCGGCTTTCAGTTCTAAATTATATTCCAAAGGATCTCGTACCAATCACTATAGTAAAGAGCCCTGTTAAGCCAGCTTTAAATTTGAGTTGTAGTGATCCGATATTCTTTGCACATTTACTTTCAATTTGACGAAGTCTTGTCTTCTATAATAATCTTGTAAGATTACTGTATCGATCATTTGTCCCATTGGATGTAACCACGTCCCAGTAGTGAAGAAATTCCACATTTAACTCCTTCCGCGCTGGCAAGAATGTTAGCATTATTTAGACAATCCATCTACAATGTTTGATCTACAAATTATTTACATCCAACAAGAGTTCAAACCTTTGGTTATGTCCGATGCCAATTACACAAATTAGCTATCTTATCTTTAAGTAGATATTTTAATTCTTGACCAATAATTAAATTAAAACATTTAATTTCTAGGACTATGTTGCCTAAAAAACTACATTCAATCACATGGAAAAAACATCAAACAGATTGCCCATAGACTATTTATTCATTATTCCGTCATAACAGATTGATGTTTCCATTTAATCATGACATTAATTTCTTTCCGAAAAATTGTTTATTTTGTACACAAATGTTTTATATTGCAGCGCTCTTTACAATCTGCAAATTTGGTTCTATCGAATGATACCAACTGGCTCTCGAGACACACCGAACATTACATGATCAGAGCACGTATTACAGAAAAATTTGGTGTAAGTGGAAATTAATCATCACAAAAATTCGTCCATTCCCCAAATTCGATTAGTATTGCATATTAATGGAACTTATTGATGATTAATCACTAGTTGACTTGAGTACATGATGGATATGTAATGATTTCAGAACTTTCATTAAACTATCTATACATGGCGAAGTATGGTTGTTCATAGTTTATTCATTTAGAAATTTTGCTCAAATGTCGAATTTAATTTACTTTTTAGATTTAGATTTTTTCGATTTTTTCATACTTCCATTTTTTTTTAATTCGGAAGTCAATGTCAATAAAATTACCACAAAATATAATATCCACTGTCATAAACTCTTTTTACATAACATATAAAAAAGGATGTCGGAAATTGTCTCAAAATCTCCACACCACATGAACGGAGCTCAACTTGCCCCATCTTTCAAAATAGATCTTTCTTCTCAAATTATGCCCCAAGGAGTGTCAAAGCTGGTGCTATGGAAAGACTAAAATTGGACACAGCCTCGTAAAAAGCGGAGAAAACTTTTCTTTCAATGGGCTTGAATGGTTCTGCAAAAGATGCAGCAGTCACGAGATACAAATGTGAATAGAAATTCTGTTGTATGTGTGTGGGGAAGACAAAGTCTGCAATATAAGGACAGACGAAAGAGTTCATTACTGACTTGGAAAGTTAAACTATAAGGATATACTATGGCCACAGGAAATTTGAATTAAGAACATATAAGAAACTTGCAACAGTTCGTTGCCTTCTGAGTTCTTTCCAAAACAATGAGCAAAACTCAGAAAGAAAGTCTTGTAGTTATATGTACATGGAAATAGTGGTTTGGTGGAAGGATGCTCCGAAATGTTTAACCGGAAAGAGATTTAAGGCTTTTAAAGCTTAAGTAGGAAGAATCTTTAAGCTGTGATTTCGCTTCTGATGAATACAATAAAAATTAACAGGATTTGTAGGTCTAAAAATTTAAGCTTGATGGCACAAAACTAGAAAAACATTGCGCGTAGTTAAAAAAAATACAGTTTTAATATAGGCTGTAGATTGTTCGACTAAAAAAAGAGATCGTTGTCATCCTTCCACTTCTCCCACCTAAAAAATATTCCTAATGATTTTTTCATGACAGAAAATTGTTGCACTCTATCTGGATATCGCCTATAAATCTCAAAACCGAAAAAGCCATCTGCTGTACGATCACCGAAGTTAGCGTTCTGTTGCGATAATATTGGATGGAAAGCTGGTGGAACAAAACCTTATGTTGGCGTTGTCAGCTCATTCACTCTTCTCTTTACTATCTTTCTGATAGAGCTTGTTGTTTGGCATGATCAATGATAGATAGATCAATGATAGTCGACAGTACAAAGAAGCATTACCTGTAAGCGCCAATTTTTCATATAAAAAAAGTATTGCGGTTGATTCTTGTAAAAAGTAGAGCTCAGAGGTAAAGAGGTTGTAAAAATTAGAGCTTAACCGTACTGCGGTCTAGCAATCCCTAGTGTATGCCACCTGTTCTACTATCTAGAGCGCTGACAAGAATGTCGTTTCTTACTATAAAAAAGAGTAGTGGCGAAAGTAGGTTTCTTTGTGGCACTCCTGAGCTCACCTGAAAGCTGTCATTATGTCTTGCTCTTGCTTTTGCTCATCACTACCCACGACTTTTTACACGACTACCCCAAAAAAGAAGTGTAATGTGTTTTTTAGGCCTGAACATGTAACCGAACCGAAACGAAACCGAACCGAAATGAAGGATATAAATTGTATGAAAATGTATGAACTCAATTATGCTGCGACCGAAACCGAAGCAGAACGGAGGATATAAATTCATTTCATTTCGGCTTTCGTTTCAGCTAGTCAGCACTGGATAGTACTGGTCAGCTGATTGTCTGGTTTCAAAGTTAGATTTTCTTTTTCTTTTGTAGATTTTTAATTAACAGAAAATCCATTTTAGCATATGGCATATTATTTTATAATTTTTATTTAATTTTCTTATAATATTTTTATTTAAATTAAAAACTGTTCAGTCGCTCCTTCATTGAGCATAAAAATTGTCAAGAAATGTCAAAAACCGATTCGGTCCGATTGCTATATAATCGCTATCATATTGGAATTCATTTCGGTTCCGTTTCGTTTTCGTTTCGCTTCGGCTACATGTTCAGGCCTTTTAGGTCTCGTGTGTGTATGTACGTTGCTTTGTTCCACCATAACTTCTAAACGCCTGAACGGATTTAGATGGCTCGGGTACCGTTAGAATCGTTTAATGAGTCTGAGTAATATAGGCTAGGTTAATTTTTAAAAAAACAATATGGCGGCCGTCAGAAGCAATTTACGTCACACTCGATAGTTTTGGTTGTACATCCGCCCTTCGATGTACATCCAATTTGACCGTGTATGGGGGCCTTAAGAGAACAATGTCTTCTATATCTTGTTTCTGTCTTACATTAGTACAAAACACTTGTTTTTTACTTTTTACTTCCTTTTTTTGTCACAGGGCATCGTGTTTTTTAATTTTTATTTACTTTGTTGCTGTTTTCTTCAGGTTCCTGTGAAAATGAACCATTCTAGGCGGCGAAGAAATAATTTCTCCATTCGTACAGCAGCCTTCCATCCACACTCTTTATGGCAGGGTTTTTAGTAGAGTGCTTTTCCGAGAGCATGTTTAGTAATTTGATACCTTACTGTTGTCTGTGTTGCCATCTTTTCCGCTTTTTCTGCGACCTCGTTTATCTGGCGCATTTCAGACACTTCTCATTAACTCCCGGTGTGATTGGGAGTATTCTCGTTCAAATTGACACCAGATGGCGTTTTTCCCGGTCGCTTGTAGAGTTCACGTTTTAAGGCTCGATTACATTGAGCGAGTTTACAAGCTACTACCGGCGAGTCAACTTGCGCGATAGTGACGATGACACACAAAACTTCCCACTCGCCTAGTAGCCAACTAGCTAGCGAGATAAACCCACATCCTGTTTTGTTTTTCCTTTGTTCCCCGTCATTTTGTAGACAATCAATTCATATAATGAGATACTCGCAGCTAGTTACCTAGCAGCTATGATGACACACTGCTAGTTTACTAGTTAACAAGCCCACAAGCCAGAGAGTATCGAGTAAAGTAGCCTGGCTTTCAAATTTCTTGGAAGATTGTTTACAATCTGCTAGTTAGCTAATGAACATGATGACACTGGGCTAGTTTATTAGCAGCTAGTGAATTCGCGGGCTACTAGCTTGTAGACTCGCTCAATGTAATCGAGCCTTTAGGAACCTCCTGCATTCTATTTTTGCCAGTACAGTTGCACGTCAAGATTTCAAGAAATTCAAGTAAACGTAATATGTACTTGTAAAACTTCCTCGTTTCACCAGTACTTTTTGGCTTGTCAATTTCAAGTAGTATCAGTGGTAGTCTTATTCTTTTCATATTCTTTTTTTCATATTTTAATAAATCGTTTTGCATTTATTCTCGGTCAACTATGGATTTCTTTTTTTCAGCTTTATCTCGCCTCCTCATACGCTTCGTCAAATCACACATCCCTCCAGAGAAGAGAGGCTTTTCCTAGTATTTTTATAGTCGTTAATGTTATGGCTTTCTTGCATCGTTTTCCTGTCTGGTAAAGTTCCATCTCAGAAACTATATGTAGTTCTTAAGCTGCTCGTTAACGAGTCTTTGTATACTCTACCTGTGTTTTGAGAATTCAGTGCAGTTGCATTAAATTTTATTCTGCTTCGTTGGTGTTAATCCATGTATTGCTAGGATTCGAAATACAAGGAGTTACGAGGAATCTCCTACGAGAAAATGATTGGATCGTTTGTAAGTCTGCTATTATACACAATTGCATATATGAATATTTGTCAAAAAACTTTTTTTTTAATAATTGTTCCTAAATGACTTGTTTGTAATTATTTTGCGATATTTTAAACTTTTCAAATCATTCTCGGAAATAAATAAACAAGAATGTTTTGCTGCCAGGCAAAATATTCCCCAAAAACAAAACTACCCCGAAGAAAACAACAAAAATTAAGCTTAAAAGTTTAAAAGGGAATATTTAAGGGAAAATTACTGTAACTTTCGTGTACCTTCCGCTGGAGAAAACAGTTTCCAAGTTTTTAAATATTTCCCTCGCAGTTAAGTAATTAAGACCCCGAAACTTGGACCTTTTTCGGACCTCCTTGGGATGGTGATGTCGGTCATGTTCAGAACGAATTTGCATTCACAAATTTTTTCTCCTTCATTCCTCATTACGAGTTATGCCTTTGTAATTCCTAGAGTAGTTACAGCAGCAGTGCAAGCTTTTTTTCATTTTTCATTAGCTTTAGGCGAGGGCGCATAATGTTCAGCTTAACACAGTGTGCTGGAATTAGAGAGCTCCCTCTGAACACAGTCCATTAATTCGACAACTCACATCTTCATTACACACGAAATTTGAAAATTATTCGAGAATAAACAGACTCTCATTATAAATGAGGGCTCATCAGGACTGTGCCTCCCCCTTCCGAGGTTATATTTTATAGGATCCTCCTCCGGCAAACATAATCGAGCCAGCGAATTATTCATTATGTTGTATTCTATAAAATGTAGTAGAGTGGAGTGCGGGAGGCCTACTTCAGAGCCACGTACGCTACTTCCCATTGGGAAGTTCCATAAGTATACAACCGGTTCCAAAATTGCTGGGAATAAGGTGGTTAAATCATTTAAAGGGTGATTACAAAGTCTGCGTACCGGCAGGTACTTAGGCAGCTGATTACAATTCAATTTTCTAATTTCTATGCAGATGTAAATGCCGCCTTGGCTGGGCTCTGCCTTGTAAGCTTCCGCTCTCTGCTGATGTAAGAACGTATATCGTGCGCATAAATGCTCATATTGTCAATATTATTCAAAATATATTATATCCTACACTCCTGTGGATGTTTATCTAACTCGAAATTTATTAATTTTCATGCTGGCAATCTACATTTAGAAGTCTTCAAAGGTAAGTCAAGTCGCATTCTAATTACTGCAGATCTAATATTAATATTAAGAGAGCGGATTTATGAAATAGAAATGGGGGTTTGGTTTTATGGGGAGGGGCAGGCAAGAAAATGGAAGTAGGTTAATTTCGTACATATGTATACAACCCCAAAATTCTCTTAGTTGGGAATGTATATACATATTACATATTAAAATTATGTTCTACAGTGGGTGATTATACACGTCGTGTACTAGTTTAATATTTATCGGTGCGTGCTTGTACATATTCTGTTTACATTATAACATTTCTATTACAGATGCTCGATGGCACGTGTAGCTGCAATGCAACTGATATCCTAGAGGCACTGAAATCAAATGAGTTACTTCGCGAAAATCTACGAGGACCAACTGGATCTCCAGGCAAGGAAGGAAAGACTGGCGCTCCTGGTCTCACGGTAAGTTGATTATGATTTATGTTAAATAATTCAATTCGATAAAAAAAATTAAATTTAATATTAATTTTCCGTAATGCAGGAAAAATTTTAACAGAATATTTATTTATTTTTTTCAATTTATTTTCCAGGGTCCCAATGGGGTGCCAGGTGAACGCGGTGCCCCCGGTCCCAAAGGTGACCGCGGCGAAAGGGGCGATCCTGGCCCTCGTGGTCCTGAGGGGATGCAAGGGAGTAAAGGGGAGCCAGGAGTGGATGGAAATCCTGGTACAGCCGGAGTTCCAGGCCCTCCTGGCCCCCCTGGCCTACCAGAAAATTATGATGTAAGTATATTTTTGTTTCATTTATTTTATTTTTAATTATGAATCCATAAACATATGTTTTCCTTGAAATTTATTGTCTTATTTAGCGTTCTGATTTTTTTTGGATGATTGCTCATAAAGGTACTGTCTAGAAAAATAAAAACTGGCCTTGGATATGGAAATTAATTGATTACGTCTTTTTCATTGTTCAAAGGCTGTTCAAAAGGTGCCATCTTATAAAATTATTTCAGAAGAACCAAGGAATTTGCATTTCAATAATAACAACTTCGGTAGGAGTAACAAAACAGCAAAATATCGATTCGATGCTTCGTATTTTTGAATAAAATTAAAAATAATTTTCCTTTTTTAGTTGTACTTTATACAACCACATTTCTACAGTTTTATCGATGATGAGTTTGTCTCATTTAAAGGAATTCCACGCAAAAATTTATTTCTATTTTCACCTCCATGAATATAAAACTCTTTTAGCTGATCTCGAAAACCGCATTATTAGAGGAGCTCGACAATGTGCAAACCCACGTCATCAAACTCATCGGCAATAGTACCTTTCGCGCCTCCATAGATTTATTGACCCACTGCGGGAATGTAGCCTTAACAAAAAATATCTCTACTATTATAGCGAACGTTTCATTGAAATTAACGCCATCGTTTCTGCACGGCAATCTCTTTCTCGCAGCATATAGCTAGTCCGCTCGGGCTACTCCCATACCCCTGTAGTCATATCCTTTTAGCTTATATTGTTGACTAGAAGTTTCAGAACAATACGACTGTCGAATAGTCTTCCGCAGCCAGCATTTTCGAACGATTCGATGTTGTTCGAACATCGTCCAAACCTTTGACCCATCCTATACTGTTGTATCATTTAAACTAGGCTTACTACTAGCCATTGAACCATGACCAAAATAACATGACGAATTCGTAGTCCAAATGACGATTTCTACGCTTGGGCTTTCCATATAAAAAAACATGGCTATCGACAGATATATGCCCTAGAAGGTTTACAGTGTGGTGCAATTGAACTGTCAACAAATGGAAACGCTAGATCTATTTTTTGTTTTCATGAATTTTATTGAATCAAAGTAAAATTGGTATTTTGCTCCATTCCCGATTAAGAGCTTGCTTCAGATGATTGACACTTTGGTATTTTTTAGTACTAACCTTGCTCTTTAAAATTCCCCAGAGATAGAAGCCCATTGGATTTGCATCTGGAGAATTTTCCAGCCATTGTGTCGAATAAATGGAGTCTGGAAGTCGTTTT
The DNA here is from genome assembly GCA_963855945.1 of Thereva nobilitata. Lineage (NCBI taxonomy): Eukaryota > Metazoa > Arthropoda > Insecta > Diptera > Therevidae > Thereva > Thereva nobilitata. The sequence goes on from OY979696.1 coordinate 38,783,184, forward strand.
GAAATCATTTTTGATTGATTGATTTTGATCCAGAATGCGCCAGAAGTGTGTGGCCAAGGCTTCTATATTAACACAGTTTTACGGTATATGGCCACGTTGATTCTTAAACTTTGGTCCAAAATTACGGAAAGAGGGCGGAGGGGACCATCGGTGGTTACGCCTGCCCAAACCATCATCATCGGTGGTGCCTGTTTTTTGTTGGCCGCTTGAAGGTGTAATTTTTCATAAGACCTCTCTGGCAAGTAAACTCGGTCGTGTTGTTTGTTCACATGTTGTTCATTAGAGAAAACCAAATTCGGGAGCTCACCACTTGCAGCCAAACGAAGCAACTATTTCGCTCTTTCCGATTTGCATTTTTTTTGAACGATGTAAGATCGTGCGGTTTCTGAAACTTCAAGGGCTTTAGTCCGAGCTCATTTTGCGATATGTTCAGCGCAGCAGCCAATTTTCCAATACGAATTCATTGCATTGAAAGAGAAGGAACTCATCTACTAGATCTTCCTGATCACACAACTAAATCCTTACGAGGCCGGAGTCGATGTGCGTCCTGTATAATCCTTTTATAGATTATTTAATAAATGAAATCTCCTCCAGGTGTGAGTTGAGCGAGGCAGTACATTTGTCCCTTACGTCATGGTAAATTGAGCTGATACCTAAATTTTTTAAATGTAACGGTTCAAAAATCATGTCCTACTGGTATATGAGCGTATATCAAATTTGAACTGAGCCGTGGTGAGATTGTAAATACGAACTGGAGGGACATTTCTTATTTCTTTTGCGGCAGCAAAAATTTCCAAATTGAGGGGTGTGTTTCAAGTTTTACCACAATCAGTTATCAGGAATCAGTGATGGAAATTAACCCTAATCATTGATGGACAATGGAACAAGAATGTACGGATCCGAAAAAAAAGTATGGAATATGTGACATATATGATGTTGACAACTGCCCACAGAGGGAGTGATTGCAATAATTGATGAAACTTGAAACACACCCGAAATAAGGCGAGATGAGATTGTAAAATATAAATATACATTGTGGATGGATAGCTTTCTTACCTACTCTGAAGCAGCTTAATGCATATTAGATACAAACTCGTAAAAAAAGCTCTTCATTGGTATTTGTTTTCTTTCTTTTTTTAATTTGCTTGTTTTTGTCAGTTTGGCATTACAATTGCACCTCGCCACATTTGAAGTATTACATTGTACTGGCTCAAAAGAGAAAAGAGGCACCTCCTACAAACTCATTTTATGATCGTGTCCTACCCTACACTGCCTCCAAGTTCCCTAGCACTCAGCTGCAAAGACTCGGACAGTTTCAAAGACTGCTATTAGTGACCAAAAATAGAAGAGGTTCTGCAAGGTGCTGAAGTGTACCGAGAAGACCTGCCTTGTTTTTTAGTTTTGAAGGGAGAGCTAAAGATTTGGCAAGAAATGAGAGAAAATATCCCAAAATCTCTAGGGGATGCTTACAAAAGGGCAACCATGCTGCCTGTTTCCTGTTCCCTGTTTCCTGCAATTACTATCGCTGCCGAATATCGAATTTTCTGTCATTATAATCAGGCCAACTGAATTGAACTTGTTTGATTTTTGCAATCGTTTTGGCGTTACCTGTTTCCCAAAGCAAAGAGATAGCGATGCCAATCGTTCAACATCCACAACAGCTTCTTTCATTTAGAAGGCGGGAGCAGTCAAATAATTGGCCCATTTACTAGCATCTCCTCTTGCCCCTTTGTTAAAGTCCCAAAAAGCTCGAAGTCAATAAGATCACTTCTGACAGGCTTTGTCTTTGGGCTAGACCTCTGCGCCAGCTTAGTTGTTTTATCATAGCTTTCCACACTTGATCTAGACGCCAGAGAGTTTTCAAGCTAATTCATGTTCAGCCTATACCCCGGCAATTTGGCAACAGCATGATCTACAACTGCAGTCCAATAACAATTTCCTTCTATCCTCTTCAAAACTAGAAAGAAAATATTCAACAACAAACTTATGGTATATCTGCTGGCCTTGTTAGCCTAGGGGTTAAGGCGCCCAACTACCACCCCAGAGGTCCGTGGTTCAAATCCACTCCGCGTCATGGTCCTCCGTCTTTCGTTATCTCCCACCTTAATAACTTTCCTTCTATCTTGTGCTCCCTCTTTAAAAAATTCCCTGCCCTTATCCCGCCATCTGAGCACAATAAGCGAGGAAGCCAACCCTGTTCTGTCAGGTTTCTATCGAGATTTTCCAGTCTTATCAAAGAACCCCGACAAAAATATTTTTGTTAGATTTGATTTGGTTTCTCTAAATACTGCGTCGTTTATAAATAATTGGACGCCTTAGGTATATTTTTTTGGGCCCAAATAATTCTTTTTCATAAAACGTACAATGGAGCAGAAAAGTCTCAAATTTCAGTAGTAGAACTAGATTTTTAGCAGCCCTAATCCTATTTCGTTATCCTTAATGATCACTGCTGCCAAAACTAAACTAAAGATACTGAACCAAGAATGCTACTATCAACTTCTTGTTCTTACTTAACCAAATAGACTCCGAAATAGTTTGATGTACTTTAATTTTTTTTTATCCCTTTTTCATCTACTCTACTACATCCTTCACAAATCAAACCTCCATCAGTTCTATTCATAGACCCTTTCTGCACTGCTTACTTAAACTTACCTTAAGCCTATACCTTTTAAGAATTTCCCTTTGATATTTGATTTTCTATCTTTATCGACTCACGCCCTACACAAATATTTTGTGGGTATATATCAAATCTTTTCATCAGTAACTTATCGATGATTCCAGTTACTTCGATTCTGTCTATTTTTGGAATTTAAGTTTCTATAATTACGAGTATATCTTCTGATTTAAAAGTTTCTTTACAATAGTTAATTATATCAAAGTCACTAGAAATTACATTAAAGTCTATATCATATAAGAACAAAGGTTTGTTTCTAGTATTTATCAATCAATAATCCTCTTATTTTCATCAATCATTCGTTTATTTTAAAACGTTCCTTGAACGTTGCTTTTGCTTTAAATGTTTCCACGAAAGACAAAATGATTTTTTATAACCCCAATTTTGGAAAGATATACGTATTCTGATTGTAAAATGATTATGAACACCCCTAGTTTCATTTCTAACAAAAAATCAGTTATGGTTTTGATAAAAGAGTTTGTGATAAAAGAGAGAGACAACTTGGAACCATATAGGAGTACGTTTTTTAGGTCTAGGTAAACAAATTCGTGTGAGGATATGAATCTCTGAAACTTTTGCACACGAGAGCGTTGCTATTACCTGTTATACCAGTGGCATAGCCTTCAATGTTTTCTGGGTGTTCATAGAGTTTGCGTTAGCACCATGGAAACACAAATCCCCGTCAGTGGTTTGGAAGACGCCAGAAAGTCCCAGACACTTAGTTACTAATAATGTCAAAAGGTTCTTTAGGGAAATGTTGGGGAAGGAGATGGGTATAGGAAATGACCTATTACTATGCAGCGATCCGAGGTATTGAAGCGACATCATCATTGGTCTGTGGCTTATAAGCATAGCGATTTAAAGTAATTCCACGAGTAAAATTTTAATGGCCTTAAATCACGCGATCTCGGTCAGTTGACGTCGCCGAAACTTGAGATATGAATGCCGTTGAGTTTCTAGTGCAGAAGGCTCATTGTTGCATGCGCTCTATGGCATGTAGCGCCGTCTTGTTGGAACGATATCTTCCAATTTCGGTCCAAACATTTGCGCGCCGAGGAATTCACTGAATCGGGTTATCCTGCACACAGGCGCACTTAAACAGTACAAAAGTAGGGTTTTTGTTACACCCGGTCAAATGGCACCACGGCTAGATATATGCAGAAATTTGCGAGAAGATCGCAAAGAAAGCAACCTGCTGCAATATTTTTTACAGAATCGATTGTGCCCACTGTCTCGCAAGATAGTTTCCTTACAAATTTCAGTTGACATTTTTATGATAATGTTAAAATTTGATGGTGCAAAAATTTATTCAGAGCAAACGTGGAGGACGCTGATATCCTAATTATACAACAGCTGTTATGTTGGCCCCGTCAAATGAATATGCGACAATGGTAGGGTAAGATAACGACCTTTTGGTGATTTTGATTAGCCCATGTAGCCTTGATATAAAGAATGTCTGTCGTTTTTGAAACCAGGAAAAAGAAAGATGTTTCAAGCCCTCTGCTATTCTCATCCTGTCGCTGACAAAACTCTTTATATATTGTTCCTGCACGGGATGAGTGGTTGGGATCCCAGTCCTGATATGTTTAATCAGGAGAAACTGAAATTCCTCAAAGTTCTGCAGAAGAACAATAACTTGTAACCAGTCATGCACACCAGGACGATATTGCCGGATATCAGGTCAAACCACACTTGACGAGCAACAAAGAGATCCGAACGAGTTAGAGTAGAAAAACCAAAGAGTGGTCACGTGCCAGTGCCGACACACTTTGACCCCTTTACCGGACTCGATATTCTGGCAGAAATGTTTCCTTTGTGAAAAAGGAAGCCGACGCAATTATGGATGCGGGAAGGCTTTTTTTACGAGGGAGTGATGAGAATCTTACATCGGTCAAGCAGCACGGAATGTGTGCGACCGCCTGTGTAAGGCTTCCATGCCTATGACAGGAGACTCCCCTGGGGGTACGCACCCAGACGGTTGTGTCAGATTCCTACTGACTAAACTCACCCACCCTTTTTTGCATGACGTTCAAGTCCAGACGGGTACGAGCCGTTAAGGCATTACTTCAGCATGACCCTGAAAAACAAAGGGATCCCTCCGAGGTGCTCGCCAGAGCCGGAACAGTCTAACCATCTAGCTATCTAGATGCTACTTCTCCTTGCATTTCTTTGCCTTTCTCTATTTCTTTGGGCTTCGTAATGCTTAAGCTTCTGGTGAATGGCCTTCAGCGCCACTTCCATCCTTTTCCACACAACCTCCGACCTTATCATAGGGTCCAAGATGTTTTCAGGAGTTAGCCGCACTTCAGCTACTGCTTCCAACGCAGTCCTGTGCTCCGCAAACCTCGGGCACTTAAAGAAGACATGCTCCGCGTCCTCTTTAACGGCCGGGTAGTGCGGGCAGAATGGTGAATCGTCCAACCTGAAGCGGTGAAGGTATGCCCTATAACCTCCATGTCCACTCAGGAACTGTGTGAGGTAATAACTCACTTCCCCATGTTCCCTTATAACCCACTTCTCCACATTTGGTATGAGTCTATGGGTCCATCAGCCCTTAGTAGACTCGTCCCACCTCCTCTGCCATATTGCTCCCCCCTCTTGCATAATCCGGGTCGTACAACCTCTCGCCCTCCATTGCAAGGGTATTAATGGGAATCATTCGAGCCTTCGGTCAATCATCACTCCCAAATACCTAAGTGTGGGCTGAGAGCGGATGACTTGCTTACCTACTTTCACCGCAATGGTCTCCACCTTTTTCCGCTTGCTGATTAGCACTACTTCCGTTTTGTGCTCAGCTAGCATTAGACCAGCGTTCTCGAGCCAGGTTTTTATTTCCCATATTGCTTCGTTCGCGAATATCTCGATTTCGTCGAGTCGCTTTCCTACTACAGCTCCCAATAACGACCGCTTCTCGCGGGAGTCGTAGCGCCAGTACTTCATCGTACATGATGATCCACAAAAGAGGGCCTAGGACGGGGCCTTGGGGGACTCCGCAAGTTGTCCTATACTCCCCTATTTACACGTCTGACTCGCAGTATAGGGTCCTACCTACAAGGAATTCTATCACAATGCGCACTAGATACTTCGGTGTATCAAGTTTTATCAACGCCTCGACAATTTTGCTCCACCTCGCGGTGTTGAAAGCATTTTTCACGTCAAGGGTTATCAATGCACAACTCTTATTCACATCCACTGCCGCCCTTGCAATGCTAGTTACCATATTGCTAGCATCCGTTGTCAATTTAGCCTTCCTGAACCCGAATTTCCTTTCCGGATGCAGGAAGGCTATTGCTCCTCGATCTGCACATCATCCCAAGGGTTATGTGATAACGTCGAGCCCCCCGAAAACATCATTGACACAAACGAGGAAGGGACCGAAGAAAGAGACCGACTGAATGTCCATCTCTAGATACTCTCAAAAAATGAGCCAGTGAAAATTTCACTGGTTCAACCAGTGAATTGTAATTTCACTGGGAAAAACTATATGTGACTCATATTCTAGGCAATTATCTTCTTGACTGTGGAGGTTCCCATTTAGCATACTCAATAAACCGACTCTCGTTTGTTTATGGCGGGCAAGCAGCATGTCAGTGCTCAGATGGCGGCCCGCTTGGGAAAACGACACTCGCGTTATAAAAAAGCTTTTTTCCCTTTTTTAAGTGAATTTCACTAGTTCAACTAGTGAAATTTCACTGTTTTGCTATTGGTTGACTAGCCATGGTTCAACCAGTGAATTTTCTAATTGATTTAGCTTTGGTATTTACAAATATATTTTGGAGCAATAATTTTGCACTACCAGACCGTTTAGGACTGAAGCAGTACTATAGAAGTATTGACGCCTATTCTCAGGATATTTTCTTCAACTTCTGATGCTCCTTTAATCCCTCATGGGACACATGGCAAACGGCTAAAAAAGGCCTCGAAAATTGGTGGCACTCGACTTGTCACTTCTACCAAAAGCCGAGAAGTCACTGCAGATAAAAACCTAGCGGCTCTGTTAGCAAGTCCTAATCCTTCCTCCCCGCGGTGCCGGTTAGGATACTTCTTCGGATGTAGCTAATGGAAGACGGTCGAATGGCGAGTCCTCTGCACCATAAAACAGAGTTTTAATTCGGTTGCTACCAATGCACCCCCACAAAAACACTGTGGTAAGTTTCCCGAATGTAGTGAGGTTACTAAACTATAAAATCTTTTGATTTACTATCCCAGCGTTTGACGTAACTAATGCCTAATCTCCAATGGGAGAACCAACCACGAACCAACCACGTACCAGTTGGCTGAATTAGCTGACAAAATGCGTTCACACACATTTCTATCAATGTAGATGTGAAATGTCAGAAATTTCTGTCTTGTTTTGATCGGGAATGCCGCGCAAAATTATATATGAAATAAATAATTTACAAACATTACTAATCTAGTAGCACTCCAATTAAATGTCATTTTCACTTTTTGTGTTGACATATTTTTTGGCGCGATATTCAAATTAAACTTAACGTCATTTTTGCCTTCATATTTGACATTTATCTGTACAAAATTGTTTAGAACCACTGAAAAAAAACCGCTGAATTGCATGTGGCAACTCAAATGGTTTAACTAACACATACGGAAAGTTACACAAGTCGACCAAAACACGAGCGAGACGGGTTAATGAATTTACAATGAGAAGGAGTAGTATTTTGGTTGGTTGGTTCGTGGTTGGTTCTCCCATTGGAGATTAGGCATAAGGTACCATAAAGTAATAAGCAATTAACGCTATTTTTCATTATAATTGAACATCATGTCATTAAAACTCTTCTACCACGTAAAAATTCGACGGAGCTCAACGTAAGCATCATAATTTATGTATGTCACGAGTTCACAACGTAAATTTTAATTAAAGATCACAAAAGTAGTTATTAAAATACATAAAAACCCGAAAGCGTTTTAAACTCTTCCGGGTTGATCAATGCGCCCCGCCATACAGTTGCGGTACAGTCAAGCTCAAAAAAAATCATTGCACGTACTAATTTCCTTAAGGGGGGGTCCTGCAGTAGTAAATTTCATCAAAGACCAAGGGTTTCACTTACAACAAATTCCCTTATGCGGGGCCAATGTCTGGTGTGGTGGTGAACATTTGCATAAAATTGCATACCCTGCACATAATTGCTTTTAACCTAACGGAAGTCATTTTAGCGGTTAATCATAGAATACATGCTCGTGACTTGCCTGCCCTGACGCCCTTCTTACTGATTGCTGGGAGCAGTGTAACCGCACACTATACTATATAAGTGCTCAATGGAGGCAATAATAGAACGAAAGGAGCCTGTAACTTGAGGTGAGGTAATTTTCAGGACTTGGCAGCTCAGTGGGCCCAACACCTCATACAGTTCGGCAATCATTCAAAATTTTTGGCCCGCTAAGTACAGACTAGTCGAACCTTCATTACCTTCAGTTCATCCATCATCATCCTTTTCCTGACACAAAATGCCACAGTTTCCCCGTTCCTTTTTCGGTTTTTTGAGAGAGAGTATATTCTATTTGGTATGGAATTGGTTCGTTGGTTCTTTTATAACATTTCAGGACACAAAAACTAATGAAAAACTTTACTTTTATGTTTAATAAAACTTTTTTACGTTAAGTCACATGTAATTTCACGCTGTCTCGCCTCTAACAGATCAATTGGAATCCGTCGAGGACCTTCAAGGTATAAGTGGTAAACCGTTGTCCTTACAGCTTTATCGTAGGAACACTTGTTCACATCCTTAGGACTAGCTTACTTTATACATTTACTTGAGATTGTCAAATCAAATAAATTGTAGTGAATATTGCCTTAAGCAATTTACCACCAGAAAATGCTTGCGCCTGAGAATGTGAAAGAAGTCCTGCTCCTACGATAAACATCACACAACGGTAGCAAATGAACATGGAGCAAAGATGTGTGTAGTAGGCTTGGGTGTGTTCGAAAAAAAAAGAAAATCAAACACTGCCTAAATTTCAAATTTGTCAAGAGATTTCGTTTTTTGCTATACTACTAACCCTTTACATTATAAAAAAGGATTTTCCACATTTTTAACATTTACCTTTTTTTTTATCACTTTTCATCTGGATGATGTAGGAATCCCTTATGCTAAACACGATGTCGGGACTTCGAGGTAGCACACCTGGACCCAAAGGAGATTCTGGCGAAAAGGGGGAATCTGGACATCCCGGTGAAAGGGGCCAACCTGGACCTAAGGGCGACCGTGGAGACCCCGGCATGACAGGTGCTAAAGGTGATAGGGTAAGTTTCTATCTCCTTATTTTCTTATCTTTTCAATTTTACACGTAATTTATTATGCACATTAGGATTACACTCACTCAATTGGCCGTTTTTATCATATACATAGAGGGCATGGGGTCCTGGACCCCCGACTGACTCTCTCTATCTCTTTCTGTTGCCTATTTCATGATTTATCAGGACGTATTAAATCCTTTGTGTTACTATAAATTCTACTTCAGCTGTCCTGTTGAAGGCTTCGTAATACAAGCCTTTCGGTCCTTCGGGCAGGACCTTCTGCATTTTTTATGTTCAATGAGGTAAAATTTTGTCGTCCTGGTTAAATACTAGGAATTCTAAAGGGTGCCTATGTTGTCCAGAATTCTCGTATTTCAATTTAGCTTTTTGGGAAGATATGCTTCTCCAGTTTTGGTTGTAATTAATTTTAGAAATTATGCAAATTACCATCGTCCTTTTAATGGATTGTATACTGATTATTTTGTGAAAATCGATATCAATGTATTCTGCTTAAATATTTGAAATTCACTTAAATCATAATCATAGCTTTAATAAGTCTGGGAATTTTGATGTTTGGTGGACATTATTGCTTTTGGTAAATTAATATTTTATGAAATTATCATAGAAGGAAACTAATCTTATTTAAAGAGGAACTTTCGAAATTCCATTATTTTGATTATTATCTGTATTTATTACCAAATCCAATTACTTGTCAAATCAATTGGGGTTTTTGGGGAATGCTGAAAAATAATAATGAAATTTTTGTCTATCCTCAAAAAATATGTGATGGTAAACCTTTATTGGTAATCCTTCATACCGTGGTGCCTGTAATAAATAAATATTTGTTCTCTCAGGCACCTAGTTATCTACACTGACAAACATACAGCCCATCCGCCAAATAATAATCCATTCCACTATTGGAAGTCATCTTCACTCATAACAAAATGGTCGCTTCAATAAAATTGTATTATGACTACAGTAGAACGTTGCCGGGGCACAAATCCATATGCTGTATGGCACTGAATGTAATAACAAACCATTTGGAAAGTCGGTTCTTATGGCTTATGCATAATTATAGTAATTTATGTATGAGCGTGTGATATGCGTAATTAGAGGCAGCATTTTCATTTACAGCAACAACGATGTTTTGTTTTTTTAATTATTAATTTTCAATAAGGATATGTAATCCTATTAGGTACAATAAATGGAATAATGTGTTTTGAGACTGAAGGCGAGAGCGGCCTTAGTTGAGAACATTCAGGTGACACGAATCGAAACCGTTTTCCTATCTTCAGAAATTAATGTGGGAATTGCGACAACTTCGTGCATATGGCTCTGTATAAAAGATTTTAATTATCTATGCCAGAGCAGCGCCGTCTTAATTGCAGTTCTATTATTAGTCCTCATCTGTTCTAATTCAAATTGAATTTCATTGTTTCATGCGAAAAATAAATAGGTCATAATTTTTTGCTGGATTAATAGTTGAATTAACGTTGTTCTGTAGTGATGCAGCTTGAGACTGTTGGTTATGTTAAGTGAATTAGTGTCCATGCGTAACCTAATTGGTATATTCTTCAGTTATTTGTTAGCAGCTGTAAAAATCCTTCAGAAAAATGCAATTGTCAAATTACCACATCATATAAACGCTGGTTCGAGCAATGTAAAGCGGCCCATAGATGCAAGTTACACTATCCATCATTTCGTTTATTACCCCCATACACAAACCGATTCTTTAGGCAAGGGGTCGCAGGGAAGTATATGTCATGCGTGTAATTTGCACCCATCGCTGCGACCCCTTGCCTAAAAAATCGGTTTGTGTATGGGGGTAATTAACGAAATGATGGATAGTGTAAGTTGCATCATACACTTTCAGTTTAACCGCGCAGTTTATTACTTGTGACGTCATGTCTGAGCGATATATTGTGTGAACTGTGCGTTTTGAACTATTTTTATTCAGCCTTCAGAACTGAGCTTCTGGACCCTCTTTTGCTACGATAACTGCGCATACAACGAACTGACGAACCCACAAACTTTAAGTTCAGTTTATTGTACATGTTTTTACACAGCTCAACTGCCCAGTTAAAACCGAGAGTGTGTGGGCTGCTTAAGAGCTAAGATGCAAGTCTTCAAACTGAAAAGAAGAGCTGCAGACAAACTGTGCAGAAAGAAGAAAAGAGAATAGCTAAACAAAACCGTTGCCTCAGGATAGAGAGATACCTGGCAGGGTATTGCCAACCTATCGAGAGTCTAGGGAACTCGGCCAGACAATACAGGATACTCTCCAAAAACATTCCAGTCCGTACTTTATAAAAAAGGGGAACGGAGCTTGGACCCAATCGCAGATGGAGTCTATAGAGCTAATAATGACACACAAATACTTTCCCTGTTCCAAGGAATCTACAATAGAATCAAACCTAACACGACAGGCAGTACGGCTTTAGACCAAAACGATATACTGGCGATCTCCTTGTGTTTTTAACCGAGATGCTCCATCCATCGCTTGGTGAGTGTGGTCTGGTTGCTTTAGATATTTCCAAAGCTTTTGACATAGTTTGATACCCTACTCTGCTGACGAAACTCCAAGCTATTGGCATAAACTTAATTCTAAGGAACTGGATTAAGAACTTCCTTTGTAGCCGTGCAATTGAGGCAGTATTGGGCGCCATTGAATCCAACTCCCTCGTCATTTGGGCAGGTGTTCCCCAGGGATCAATTCTATCACCCGCCGACCTTGTCTTCACTATCGTGAACTGAGTCCACTCGGATGAACTGGGATATCAAATCGATTCTTGATTGGGGCGACATGAAGACATGAATCGTGTTGAATTTAACGCCATCAAAACGAAGTATCTCCGACAAAGCTAACACCGACCTTCCTCTTATCTCAGTGGAAAAAGAGAATTTAACGGCTGACTAAACTTTTTACATCCTAGGGGTAACTTTTGCGGAGCATCAGCGATGGAATGATCACATATTTCAAATCGCCAAACAAGCCTTCCAATGCCTTGGACTTTTTAAGAGAAGCAAGTTCCTCCTCCAGCCAGCCGCCCATGTTACAATCTACAAATCCCACATTCGCCCCGCCTTGAATACAATTCGTATATGTGGGCAGGCGCCCCCAAAACCACCTTGGCTTGCTTCGACAAGGTGCAAAATCGTGCTATCAAACTCATTGGTTCTGGCACCTTTCGCGTCTCTATAGACTCTTTAAAACACCTTAGGAATGAAGCAGCCCCCTCTATACTTTATTGCTATTACCATAGCGACTGTTCCATTGAAATTCAGAGCGTCCTGCCTGTATTATTAATATTAATATAATATTTTTCCCGCAACAATATTTTTTCCGCAACAAAAAACTAGCTCGCTCGCCCCACCTCCATACACTACAGCTCCCCCCCCCCCCTTTCGTCTAGAAGTTCGTTTTATGAATAGAACAACTCGACTATGGAATAATCTCCCGCAGTCGGTATTTCCGAACTCGTACAACATCTTAGAGTTCAAACGTAAGGTTCATCGACCTTTCCTCGAGCATCCCTAGACCTCCTCTAACCTTTCCTAGAAGAAGTCACGAATCCGCGAAGGGCGATAGGCCGATGAAAGGTACACAAGGCGTGATCTCACCTTTACTGTGGCTAAAGATAAATAGAATACTGCAAAACCTAGACAGAAGCGGAACTAAAGTAGTAGCATATAAACAGATGACACAGTGACAATGGTGTCAGGAAGGTTTTTAACCATGATTAGAATCCGGAATCCGGGCCTGGGCCTCAAACCCTATGGACATACCAAAATCTTGAGTCTGCTACACGAGGGTATGGTCGCTTCAAACACGGATTACCTTCCCCAGGAGTTTATCTGGAGACCACCAAAAGTCCCCTGTCCTGGCACCTTTCCGGCACGCCAGTATCTTTCAAGCGGAAGTGCTGGGGATGACAATGAATTTTGTACCTAAAAAATGATGTAGCATTGGAATTTTCATAGATAGCCAAGCCTCTATAATAGCTCTGGATTCAGTAATGATGCGCTCTAAGTTAGTGGAGCCGGGAAGAGCTGGGCCAAGTAAACTTGGTGTAAAGCACAACATTACTTTCGTTTAAGTTCCCCGATGTAGCAGCATAGACGGGGATGAGAAAGCCCACTACTTGGCTAAGCATGGAACTCTTTGAGGGGCTCGGTGACAGAGATTTTCGACAGTTTCATAGGCTGGGGGTTTCTACCACCTGCTGCTATCCAGCCAAAAATGGAACCTCTATCTTTAGGGCGACTTGGCCACTTAAAACAAAGAAAAAGCAATGGGACTCCTAAAAAGACCCTAACGAGATATTGCATATCTCGGCAATCATCACTCGATATTGGAGACCTCGCTGCCAAGCTGGGCGTCGCGAACAACTTCTGTTGCCGTGGCTGTGGTAAGACGAACGAGAGGCAAAAAGTTATTCACTTCCTGTGGAAATGCCCAGTTTTAGCTAAAACCAGGCAGCGAATTCTAGGCAGACATCCGTCACAGCACTGGAGGCAGCCCTACACATAATCTAACCTAACCTAAACAATGCAATGGATAATGCAGAAACCGGAAGATTTCGATGAAGGAGAAGTAGACATAGATACTGACATAGATGGGAGGGAACCTATTAGCAGGCTCTCATAGGTTAAAAAAAGACGGAGAGAATATTTTCAAAATTTATTGAATCCAATCACCATAGTAAACGAAGACCCGCTGACGGAGAAATTTGTAATTCCTCGAGCCAAAAAAGAGTAGATCAAACAAAATTAGGTTGGGTTTAAAACACGATTATAACAAGGGATGTCATCAACAGCGGTTTTTGGTTGGCGGAGTGATCGGGCCATACTTTTTTGGTAATGCTGCTGGCTCGACCGTTACTGTCAATGGATTGAGTTATCGAAAGTTGTTGACTGACTTTTTTGTTCTGAAATTGATGCGACGGTGATACCTGCCACACAGCTCGTGAATCAATGGACGCATCCAGCGCACTCAGCTGCTGAGCAGTGGCTAAGTGCTGAGCTCGTTGGATGGCTAGCTTAACTAAGCACCTTGGCTCAGCGGCTGGCAAATTTCTTAACATAAAAATTGTATTCTAAGTAACTCAGCGGTAGCGAATTGACGTTATATAAAGTAAAAAAAAAAATATAGTTGTCAAAATAAATTCTAGCTCAACTATCGCATCCAGCCGACACCCACCGCTTAGTTACTTTTTACGCTGTGCTGTTCAGCTAAGCGGCTTTTCCGCTGAGTGCGCTGGATCTGCCCAATGACTATTGCGTGAAATGGAGACTTCAATTGGCCGCCGGGATCGTGTCGTGCTATCTAACACTATTAAACTTTTTCTCTGGGGCTAGGTTAAAGATAAAGTCTACGCCAATCAGGGGCGGTGCTTTCATAGATGCGAATGGTGCTCTTGCACCGGGCGCAATTGGACGGGGGCGCAATTTCGGAAATGGGATTTAAAACAAAAATTTAAAACTTAAAAAAAATATTTAAAAAGTGTTTCCGTAACTTCATTTTCCTCTATTGTAGGAATTCATTTTCATTTTTATTGCCACGATATCATTTTCTCGATAAAATTCCGCGCACGCAAGAAATTATACAACTTTAACCAATTTCTGTACCTGTACTTTCTAATGTAAGAAAAGGCGAGATTTTGACTTCGAGATTTTCATAAAATTTTACTCGAGATTTTACTCAAAAAGTGAAGCAAGAGGCCGTCGTCTTCGAGAATCAGAAGTAAAGATTCAGAAGAAAAATCCGCCAAGTGAGATAAAAATCGTCTATTCACTTACACTTCGCTGAAGCGATGGGACACAATATGGCATACTGCACCGGGTGCAAAAATTGCAGCACTCAAAGAAAGTATTAGAGCTGTTATTGGCAAAATACAGCCGCTATTATACGAAAATGTGATGAAAAAATTCATCAAAAGAATAACCGTTTATAAAAAGAGTCGAGGTGGAGATTTGGTAGATATTGTATTCCATTATTAACCTCAGAATTTGTACTTTAACTATTTACGATAATATTGCGCATTTCTATTGATTTAAAATGACAACTCTTGTTGAAAGACCCTGTATTTAGCCGCAAATTTACACCACCTTAATTTTTGGAGGTTCCGCAGACTGTAGCAGATTTTTCATATATAAAGACTAACGGGAGAACCTTGTTTCATTTATTTTAATGTTGTTGATATTCACTTTATTAAAGAGGTATTTTAAACCTCATCCATTTCAATAATATAAGAAGGAAATGTTTGTGTTCAACACACCAGACCAATTCGCCAGTAAACAGCCTTCGTATACATTTTTCCCTTAAAACTTGCCAAGGTACACACTGGAGCCAGCACATTTCTCTTAAGAGTGAGTGAGGTCCAAACCTCGGATAACTTTGCCAAGCAAGATTAGAAATTATTAAAACAATTTTCCAAAAGTCCCAATTAAATTGTAATAATCGTCACTGAAACGTGGTAAACAATTTCTACTTCCTTCTAGGTCAGAACACAAATTTCTCCCTTTTCCAAGCCAGAGCTCCAGTTTCATTTGAATCACTGTTACCTTTCTGCTACCATAAAAGAGTCCGAGTTAGCAACATAACTTTTGTTTAAAAGTTGTTGAAACCCAACTTAATGCTATTTGACCTGGTTAAGGAGCAGTTTGTTAGGATCCTGCTATCAACAAATAACATGTTCCCAACAAGGCAGGACTTCCAGGAGGGCAGAGTGAAAGGCGCTCTAAAAAACTATCCAGTCTCTATCAGGGCATCTCTGTTCCGTTGGCGGAAGTACATTAAAAATTCATTAAGGCAGGACGTAATGCGCTGGAATCATGTAGAAGGGAAGTTAACAGAAGGAAACCGACAAAATTTTTCTTGTCAAGCAGCATGAAAGCTTCTTGCAAATTTCCTTGAGTGGATTAATAAAATTTTATAGTAATTGTAGAGCAGAGCGGAGGTTTGGGGAAGCGCTTTAACAGATAGGATATGGAATAAATTCTTAGGGTCTTTGTAGAGATGTAGAAATTGCTCCTTAATTTGGAAAATTGAGTTCTAAAAATATATGTTAAATTGTTTTTTAACTTGTTACAGGGACACCCCGGATCACATGGATTACAAGGTTTCAAGGGTGAGCCAGGACAGCCAGGGCTACCTGGATTAGCAGGTCCGCCTGGTGCTCCGGGTAATAAAGGGGACCGTGGCTTGCCAGGTGAAATTGGGCCGATGGGACCGCCTGGAACACCAGGGCAAGTCGTTTTTACAGATTCGAAAAATACCACCGAATGTCAGTGCCAAGCTGGACCTCCAGGACCACCTGGACCTAGAGGACCGCCAGGATTTGATGGAGAGCCTGGGTTAAACGGAGATCCCGGACCAACGGGGCCAACCGGAATGACAGGTCTTCCAGGCGAAAAAGGCGAGAAAGGTGAAAAGGGCTTCCGTGGTCTAGCTGGTGCTAAGGGTGATCGCGGACCTGAAGGACCACCAGGACAAGCATTCTTTTCGGCTGATGGTGCTGTTATGAATGGCACTAAGGTGAGTAATGTAAGAAACTGTATTCAATTTTCAAATATATTTTAACCGAAATTAAATCAAAGACTAGAAAATTAAGAGAGTTACTACGTTATACCAATTTAGGTCACTTTAAACAAATTGACCTAATTTTTTAAAAATATTCTTTTTCGGCTAAAATTATAAATAAATTTCTATTTTTAATACTAAAAACATAAGAAACTCAAAATTTACATCTTTCTAGGGTGAAAAAGGTGATAAAGGAATGCGAGGACGTCGAGGAAAACCAGGACCACCTGGACCAATGGGTCCACCTGGAAAATCTGGTGGCGACGCCGGTCTACCAGGATATATGGTTAGTACGAATAAATATGGATAATTCACTTGCCTAGTTTGTTAGTAGTTAATTAAAACATTCCGAAAATTGTGAACAATGTTCTAACACAGAATTTCTGTTTCCACCCACATTCATACTATCACAATCTGCTGCAATTTACCACCGAAGAATACCAAGGTACGAAGGAAATTTTGTTTTGTGTAACCTCCCCTTCAATATTCAGTAGTGGTGAATACTAATGTGTGAATATCGCCAAAAACTTTTTCATTCACATAAGACAGTACACACTAGTCTTGAAGAAAAATGTACAGAAACTACACCTGCATAAAAACATTCCACACAGAAAACAAATTGAAACCAATATAGTACAAATATCCATTTTCCAAAAAAAAAATAGTTTAGAATTTGTGTTGCTTTCGTGAATATTTGAGAAATGTAGCTGAAACAAAGGATAAACATTTTGAAACTTTTCCAGGGTCGTCAAGGTATTCAAGGGCCACGAGGAGATCCCGGACAGAAAGGACAGAAAGGCGAAACCGGAGGAAGAGATGGGGTAAGTAACTTGAGGTAACTCATTTGAAAATTATTTAAAGCAGTAAACAAGTATGATACAAGAAAAAAAAATGAAAATGAAATTTTACGTCATGTATCGACCAAGCCATGGGTAAGTAATCCTTGCTAGTTAGGACCAGATGTGGGTTTAAGGGATAAGGGGTCATTTCTTGCTTGACCCCGAAACACTGAAACTTGCTGAATGGGAAACAAATGGCTCTCAAGGGTGGCATCGTTTCCTTGCCTATGTGTCCTTCATGTCCTAGGGCATTCTATGTATGTGTATGTATGTCCCTCAATCGCACTGGTTGACATTTTTTATGTCAAAAAAAAAACAAAAAAAATAACAGAAAGGGAAAAATACCCCCCGGGAGATTTTTAGGAAATTTGGCCAACTGTCACCCCAACGGAGGAATTTTAGTATCGATTTGGCACCAATTCAAACCTCCTCAAATCTAATCGACAGCAATTGCGGCACAATACATCCTGTTCACCCCTGACAGGCAAACTCTGTATTGTGGTATTTAATTAAGTTTCCCAACAAGTTACTGTCTTTCCCCAGAGGTCCCTGCTTGACGATTATTTGCTGTGTATCTGCAAGCGGTGTTCTCTCTGCTGGGTTCTGGCCAAGATTTCAGTCAAGTGCTTAAACAATTCAAGTAGGCAAACAAGTATAATAGTTAATTAGTAAAAGTTTTCACATTTGTACCTCCTTCTTGTTACGATATGGAAACGTTGTTACAGTTGATATATGGTACTTGACTAGCTTTAATTGATGAGAGAATTTTTGTTGACAACTATTTATTTAACAATTATGCCACTACAAAAAAAGTGTTGTAGGACTATCATGAAATTGCCAGCCAAGGACATATCAGACCAATTTCTTTTCATTAGAGGTCACGCCATGGTATGGACATAGTGCATTTCAAAAAAAGTTGTTTAATAAGAGATTTGGCTCCAACAAACCTCTTCCAGTGAACCCAGTTTCTGACTATTTGTTTAGTTTCAGACCAAGTTTTGTCATTCTTGTTCTGCCATGGCTCTACATCCCAATTCGAGTCTCGGACTGCTTTACATCCTTCCAGCGAACGTCACTTATCTGCAGGATGTTGCTAGATTATTGTGTTAAATAGTTTTCCTGCATCAGCCTCAATACTGTCTTCACTCCTTTAGTTTGGTTTGCCAACTGGTCTGCTCCTATTCGTCAGTATATTCAAAGCTTTTTTCACAGCATCCTTGAGTTATAAGCCGTGTTCCTTTTCTAGCTCTTAAAACTTGGGAAAATAGAAAAGGAACCCAAATTGATTTGAATAAAACCTAACCTAAAAGTTTTTAAGGTTTCTGAAAATGAAAATGTTGAAGAACGAAAAAAAATTCTATGTCAAGGCACTAATAGTATCAGACATGAAAATACTTGAGAACTTGGTAACCAGAATTTATTAGAATTCGTTTATTCATTGGACATGACCGACCCAACGACGTAATATGGCAGTCTTTCTGTAGGTCATACAATTCGTGGCTATAGCGTTTTCTCTATGCAATGCTTCCATTGACTGGACCGTGCATTATTCAGAGATTTTTCCTCTCAAATATGTCCACCTTATCTGCAGATATTTAGGAGATATTCAATTCTTCACATAAATACCTTACATTCAGCATTCCTTTTAATGCTCCTTTAAAAGGGTTTTAGAAGCATTTTAAAAAAGCTTTTGAAAAGAATATTCATGGCAGCCTGTGGATATGTAAATAAGCTCCGATGTCGAAAAGCTTTTATATTTGTTCATCTTTTGCAATTGGCTTTTCCTTTCCAAGTTCGAGTGTGGTTTTACCAAAGCGGTCCCCCAACTAAGTATAATAACCACGTCCAATGCTGCTTGTCCTCTACATCGAACTAGAACCAGTCTATTGAGTATGCTAATGTAACCCTTTAAGGTCGATTCACACACATCAGTGACGTCACAGTTCAGTCACTATTACAAATCAGAAATCTCGCCGTCCAGGCTCAGTTAAAATGACGACTATGTTCACATAATGTCCGTCAGTTTTTTTACTCCATTTAGTCATTTCTTTTCTGTCAAGTTGGTCATACCTATACCTATTTTTGTGATGAAGTTTTCGAACTAGGATTTGCCTATTATAGCTTTAATTTTGGATGAAGAAGAGGAACAACAGCAGAAGAAAAAAAATGGGTTCTCTATTTTTTTTTCCAAATGCCATTCTGGAACGCAATATCCATATACATTAGATTTCGTAAATGGTAAATTACTGGGTATTTACGAACCGAACCCTCTCAATTAATTTTTCGTCACCCATTTTTATAAAGTATTTCGAAAAAAACAAAGTACAACACACGTCAGTCAAAAACAAAAAAAAACCGTCCAGAAGAAATCTGAAAACGGTTCGGTGACGGCGATGAGCTTGACGTGACTGATTCTGAACGGCGACGGCTCAGTGTAGACAGTGCCATTAACTTTCAAAGAAAGCATATTTTTTGTGACTGATGCTTCTCGGAACTGACGTAACTGAGACGTGACATGACTGATGTGTGTGAATCGGCCATTATGGTCAACAAGATAATCGCCCATTTTCTTTGTCCTATAAAATTTCTGAAAACCCAAGTAATGCTCCCTTGGGAGCATATTTGGCAGCGCTTAAAATTAGCTCCCCTGAGCATCGTTCCCAATTTTTCGCACTGGGTATCGACTTTTAATTCACTACTTAATTTTATCGCTTAGGAAGCTTTTCTCGCTTAGAACACTTTTATCGCTTTTTCTAATCAAAATCTGACTAGCTACCCATACTAATATAATATTTAATTTACTTTTTAACATTGCAGGGGATTTAATATACTTTTTAACATTGCAGGGGAGCATACTTTTTTATACCCCTTCAAAAGCATTCTAGGAGCATTATAAAAAAGCTTTTTAAATAAATAATACTCATAGACGCCTGGCACGATTTATGGTCATTAAAATAATTGCCAGTTTTGCTCGTTGTATAAAACTTTTGAAAACTCCAGTAATGCTTCCTTGGGAGCATATTTGCAGCCCTCAAAATAAGCTCCCCTGAACAGACAGCGCTCCCAGTTGTTCTCACTGGGTAGCTATAGCTGCGCCTGCATTTATATATCAAAGCTCCTTTCTATTTTGATTTCTAGATCATTCCGCACTATTCTGGAGCTTTGTTCCCTGAATTCGAAAGCTTTTTTACAGTTATACCAAGGTTCAAGTTACATATGGCGTCACATTACTGCATAAATCAGCTGTTGTGATTTTTCCAGAGCTTTAAAAGCTCTAGTTTATACCTTCTCACTAAAATTCAAAGCTAGCTCAAACGTTTTTCTTATATCTGCCTCCCTCGAACTCACAATCACAATAGGAGGGCTCTGGAACTGCCTTGGGAGATCGTATGGCTTCCAAGAGCTGCCGCCGCCTACGACTAGCATAAATCGTCACAATATGATCGTTTTGTAGATTCTTATTTTCACTTTTCTCTGGATTTTATTATTGGCACCAGTGAAAAGTATGTCCTATTTACATGGTGTATTCTTATTTACACTCTATTGTTACATCGTCGTCATCAATGATTGTTTATATTGGTTTTGTGTCCATTTATTTGTAGTCGCATCTGCTTGTTTAGGATCATCTTAAGTGAATATTTCTCTAAGCAATAACTGGCAAGCCAATTTATGTTGTAGGCATATCCTGCCAACTACGATTTATGCAGTAAGTTATGCATACGTGTCGAGTCGATGTTAACTTCCCGACTTGCTCCTTTGAGGCAGAGCAACAACATGGGTTTGTGCCAGCCTATTTCGCTGGTTTAAGTCTTCAACTAGGAGAGAAACAGTCAGTTCACATTGATTTTGAATTGTTATTCATTTCCATTTTTGTTAATTTGATTATTTTTAAAAGTCTATGATTTGGTCTTACATCTTCTATGTCCTTCAAATCGTTGAAAATTTGATATTTGTCGACGTTGTATTCATAGCATTTTCGGAATACCTGCTTTATTGAAAATAGTAAATAGATTGTTGACCTTTTTTTATGATCCAGCTTTGTATTCACCGAATTGCTACTTCGATATAGAGTTCTATTCTGGATTTTATTATGTATGTAGTGAGCTTTTATACTGTGCTTATATTATAAGAGGCATGCCTTTATAATTTGCATAGTGTAATTTTTCGTTATGCAGCATAGACTAGCACTTTGTACTTCTTCCGGCATTTGTACTTTCATTTCTCTAATATCATCATTATTTTATAGACGAGGTTCTGGTAAATGTCTGGTACTTTTATTCGCGTTCAACAAATCTGTCCTTCCATATTTTCTTAACAACTTTACTATATGTGACGATATTGCGTTTTTTGTTCTGCATATACAAGAGGAGGATTAAATACTTTTTGAAGAAATTTACTTGCTACTGTATCCGTTTTTCTGTGCAAAGTTTCCTTTTGCCTTCAGTAAGTAGTTCTTAAGAAATTGTCTTTTCTTCTTCTTCTGTTCTCATATTGCAGCTTCTTGCATCTCGCCTACGTGCATTCTTTTTCATATTTTTTCTGACTATTATAGCTGCTTTATATTCCTTGTCGTATCATTTCCCGGGTTTGTTTGTGCGTTTGTATCTTTCAGATTCCTTCGTGACATTTGAATTCTTGCCACTTTTCATCGACTGTAACAGAATTATTTCTGTTTGAACCATTATTTTTTTGTTGTTGTACCTCTGTTACTACTCCAATACAGTCTGTTCTTGAAGACGATCCATGGCGAATTATTTCGTTTTATTTTTCCTGTACATTCGGCATCTGAATCTGGTTTTTACTAGAAAATGGTCCGATTTATAATCCGCACCTCTGCAGAGCCTTACTTCCAGGATATTCCAAGCTGCCATTCTGTTTGTGAGTATACTGCTTCAGTGTGTATCACGAGGAGATTATCATGTGCATTTGTGAATGCCCTTTCATGAAAAATATGTTGAACTAACGATCATATTTTTGCTCATGGCGAAATCGATAACACCTTGCTCGCTATTGCTCATGGAGACTACGTTTAGTTAAATTCGTTCAATTCTTGAAGGATAGTGATAGCGCACAGTACATCCAGGTGTGTCCTCTTGATTGATATCTTTGGGTATTTCAATCCAAAGCATGTCTCGTTATAGAGTGCCAATTTTCCTTAGAGTGGGACCAATCCAGTTCCATTTTCTCGGTAGAATTTTGTTAGATTCCTGGTGATTTATTTGCAGTGTGATTTGAATCGGTATTGTTGCAGTGTTTTCCCTATAGCTTCCTTTAATTGGTCAGTATTTTGGGGATGGCGATCGAAGAACTTTGTAACGGCTGGACTCTTCTTGGTCTACCAGTCGGTTATATTTTTTAGGATGAAACCTGATGAAAACACACAATAATTTTACGATCTGTCCGTGGTGCATGTTTGCCGATTAAAAATAACTTACGAACGAATTCGTAATCTACCATTCCAAACCCGATTATCTTTTTACCAAGCGGTCCTCCAACTTAGTACTAACCGTGTCTAATGCTGCTTTACCTACGCAATCGAACGAGACCGGGTCTATTGAGTATGTTAATGGCACTTTTTTGGTCACCATGATAATTGCCTGTTTTCTTCGTCCTTGTTCCAATTTTGTTTCCTTTAGTCTAGAAAAAATATGAGCGTACCGTGCTTCGTTCGGACTATTCCGTGCGTCTTTTATTGATATGTGACTGTAGCGCTTTTGGAAAAGTAGAAAGTTTAGTCAGGCATGCCGGGTCTGGTACTAATGGTACACACTAAAACCCCAATACTAATGGTACGCACTAAAACCCTCTTCTTACTTCTAACCTACTTAAATGCTGGTCGTTAACTGGAAAAATATACAGGGTCTTTCAACAAGAGGTGTCATTTAAAATTGTTCAAGCAATTGTTCAAGAGGTGACATAGCATAAATTTCAGACCAAAACCAAGTCAGTTAACATAAGGTAATATATTCACTGTAACGGTCAAACCAGCAGGTTGTTCGAATAGAATACTTCTGTTTAAAAATCATGAATTTGTTCCAGCATTCCCCTCTTACGTTAAGTATCTGAAAACCTCCTAGCCTTTCCTTGTCAAATGTCATCGTAATAAAAGCTGTAATGTTGGCAGTTCAAAAATGGCGCGAAATTTAAAATGGCATCTTTTGTTGAAAGATCCATTACTAGCGACTGCGCGTCCACTAACAAGGGCATAAGCTTTGACTATAGGGGCACCTAAACTTAGTTCTGTCACATCAATTTTTTATTAACTATGAGTCAGGAAAACCCTTGGCTTCCGACGACGCGTTACTATAACCGGCATGTTCTTATTAATCGTTCTGATCGTGGGAGTTTGTTAGATGTGGCTTGCATAAACTTGAGAATTAAGTTGTACGCGGTGACCATCATGTAGTGAACGAGATTGCTGTCAAAACACGCGTATGAGATTTGCAACATGCGTTGTCGCTTCATCATATAGTCCGATGCTCAGGCTT
The DNA here is from genome assembly GCA_963855945.1 of Thereva nobilitata. NCBI lineage: Eukaryota > Metazoa > Arthropoda > Insecta > Diptera > Therevidae > Thereva > Thereva nobilitata. The sequence goes on from OY979696.1 coordinate 38,807,020, forward strand.
CCAATGGACGACCAGTCCATGTTAGTAATAAGCAAAAGCAGAGGCAGTATACAACCTTGTGTATCCTCTTCATTACTTTATAATAATACTTGAATATCAGAATTATTGTGAGAAACTACTATATTGCGACTAATCTGTAATAATATGCCGAATATTGATTCGCCATACACAAGTTGTCAAATTGACCTCTCACCTCTGGTCTAATTATAGATGGTAACCTTTTGAACATGATGGGTTTTTTGTACATATTTTGTTGAGTAATTTCTCTTCAGTTCTTCAGCCTTTGCAATCGCAATTCTTGTTTTTTGTATCTTAATTATTATGCCTTTATTCCAGGAACAGGGGTTTTACTCATTAGTCCATGCATATGTTTAGTAACCGAAAATATCGTTCCCCGAAAAGAAAATCGCTCGTGGGCAATTAAACATAAATAAATACTCCTTTAGGTACCATTACACAAGACACAGCTGACGAAATGTTTTATAAAATTTCAATATTAACCGAAATCATATTAACAAGAATGTCAACAATGTATGTGTAGATATTTTCATTTTTATATGAAAAATAATATTTTCCTTCCTTCAACAAATTCTCTCATAAAAAATTAATCCTAAATTGTCCTTCGTACTCCGCCTTAAAAGAGTCCTGCCTTAGCTCATTTGTTTCTTTTGTTGTCACTTGCAATTTATTCTTAAAGAAAGAATGAAAATTTTTGTTAGTATTAAAAAAAAAGGAAATACTAAAAATTCGGGGTGCTTTCTGAAAAATAATACTGTAAAAAAAGGCAGAAAAGGACTCAAACAATTTTTCAGCAGGCACTCTCCATTACTCCATCTGTCAACCTCAAAAGAGCAAATAAGTCTGACACAAGCACAAACAAACTCACCTTGACGTCAACTCATCCGTGGCTGAGTGATAATAAATCTTTGGCACTTGTCGTCTATATGTTAGGATCCCGATGGCTGCTGGATGGCAAAAGGACGTCATTTTGAAGGTGTCACCAGCAAAGAGGTATTTGATATGAGCCTGATAATGGCCTTTAATTTCCCACACATACCAAGTCCCTTCAATATGCATCAAATTCTGTTATATAGAAGCGGCTCAGGTGTCCTTTAATCCCAGATTTATGCGTGCGATGTGCCTTACAGGTTGATGTATTGCTGGTAGTTGAAGTTGAATTTTTGAAAAGGAATCCCGTAAATTGGGGTGTACTTGGGGTTAATTTTTAACATTGACGGATACAAACGAGCTGCAATTGTGTTTTGTGATTGATTTGTGAATATATTAAAATTATATATTTTTTTTTAATTTTCCTAAAACATTTTCAGTCAAAAGGTGATAAAGGCGACAGAGGCACAGATGGTCGCGATGGGTTACCTGGCCCACCAGGACTGCCAGCGGCAGGAGATGGTGTACAGTACATTCCAGTACCCGGGCCACCTGGACCGGCGGGACCGGCTGGGCCACCAGGAACACCGGGCATATCAATAGCAGGACCTAAAGGTGAACCGGGTATGGATTCTAGAAGTCCGTACTTTGGTGATGCATCGTTCTTTGGAAAACCAGGTAATTTTTTTTTATATCGCAAAATCATTTTATTTGTCACATGCAAACCAAATATTTTGCGTGGCTTTTAATATTTACGTGTCTTCCTGAATGCCAATACTCACTTTCTCATGACATGATTATTATCACACGTAAGGTGGCCGTTCTAGCTTAGATGAAATAAAGGCAATTAGGGACCTTCAAAACCTTAAGGAGCTTCCTCAAAGTACTTCTGGTAATTAAGTAATAACAACAAAAGTAGTGTGTATATTATTTTTTTTTTTACAAAAACAACAATAAATGTTTATTAGTTAAGCTTAAATGCCAGCTTTCAGTGTTTTCACAAAATCGCGGACTATGAATAATTGTAATTTTTCGTTTGTCCAAGAAGAACGCATGATTGTTTTTATTTATTTATGGAAAAACTTTTTTAAGTTTAATTGATTATATCGATTAATTTTTGTTTTTAGTTTCTTGATTTTAGCTTTAATTGTTGACAGAGACTTATTTATTTGCCGGTACAAAATATGAAAACAAATGGGGGTTTTCCATGTTGCAGACTATAATTAATACTCGAATTGTTTGTAATTTATTATTATTATTATATTATAATTTATTTTATGTATTTTTATTCTTCGTTTAATGTCTGCACTTTAGATATTTTCGCACCGCTTATTGCTATTCGGCTCCATTTTTGAAATAAAATAGGAATTTGTGAGATTTTTTCTATGGTCTAAATATAATGTTATAAGTTTACGAAGTCTATACCTATACAAAGAAGTCAATACCTATACGGAGTCTATACCTATACAAGTGATCAAATTCGAATATGCAATATTCTGAGGTATTATTTCTTTATTTTTATAGTTTCATAGTTTCCTGTCCATTTATGACTCTTCGCATGGATTACTAAACCAACGGGCTTACTATAACCAGTAATGTAGTGGAATAATCCCTTATCTGAGGAAGATAGGTATTGCAGCGTAAAGTTAGTCAGTGTAATTAAAATCAAAATTCCTTAAAAAATTATCTTCTCAACTGCAGTTTGTATCATTCTTAAACATAACGAAGGCATTGAACTAAAATTAAGACCAAATAGATTTGTAAACATTGCAACACTAAATAAGATGGTTACTAACACTTTTGAACACTAAATAAATAAGATCGTCCTAATTATGTGAAAAGCGGTCTCTTGAAATTAAGAATTCTGCAATCAAAAAAGCTGTATTGAAGCAGTAAGAATATTACAACAGAGAAGTCACCTAGAACAAAAAGTTCTGCATGGTATTTATCTTCTTCTTCCATCGCTGGCCCCCATTGCTCCCATAGTACTAAAATCTACTTCACAGTGCTAAAGTGTGTATGATCCTAAATAAATGTACCGCACATTTCGCTAAACCTATGAACGAAATATTCGCCCTATCATACTGTTCCAAAGTTTAACCTAACTCTTGAAAATTAGCTCACGTTGAGCCAATTCCGAAAAAAGTGACTCCAACATCATTTTTATTCTCTCTCTATTCACAGTACGGCGAGTGCACTGAGTCTCTCTTTGCCCGTTAAGCTTGGTATGTAAGTTTTTATTCTCTTCAGTGTCGAAAATGACCTCTCCAAACTTGCCTGTGTGGCCGGAAGAGTCGTCAAAACTGTTGAAAGATATTTGATTGCTGGAAATCTGCTCGGGTCACAAAAATCCAAAACTTCCAAAACCTCGGCATTTTTCTCAAGTTCTGAATAGTTTTTCATACCACAATTTATATATATTCAGCTTTTACAGCGGACTCTGATATTCGACCATTGAAGTATGGAGCAAGATTATCCAAGTAATCTACTTTTTCATTTGCGGTAAATCCAGGGAGAAGTATCTGTAAGCTTGAAAGGATATCATAAAGAAATTTGTCTGACAAATTCTGAATCAGCGTATCGAGCCAAGGAATAAAAACAGCAGAAAGAAAGTACGCTTCAACTGAGTCTGTTTGATAATTAAAACGAGCTGAACTTTGGGTTCCATATCGAATGAGAATTTCGCGAGTTTTTCAGCTGCTCTAAAAATTTCGCCGAATGCATTTTTACGTTCTTCTTGAAGCGCATCCACAATTTCGTGGACATGCCACAAACCAAGAGATTGACGCTGAACTAGCTTTTCTGAACTGCTGCAAGTAAGCACACCGCTGCTTTTCAAACGATCCAAGATTTCCCAGAAAGGACCCCGCACTTTCGGCTAATTTTTTGAAATTTTGCAGCTTGATAGTTCTCAACATGTAGATTAAAAGTCCCAATGGGCACAAGGCTCCATTACCCCGGGGCTAGAGGGATATATCAGATTACTGAATGAAAAACAATTTATTCTTGTAGTCAACCCCAATCCACCACCCCTTGGCCGTTCAACCACCGACCATCTAAACCCTCCTCTCCTACGTCCCCTCACAACCGACTGTCAATAAAGACAAAATTCAGAGTACTCACCTTTCAATTCATTCGTTCTTGATTTTTTGAAAAAACCAACAATGCTTTGTTGTCCTTGTGCGCGTTTCATTCCGATTCGATTCGTTCGTAATTTGGGTTGGGGTTCGCGGGTTTTGGCGATTGAAATGTGGAAAGTATAGATTTTCGGGAATTCCGAATTAGAAATTTGGAATTTGGAGTTGCAAGCATATTGTAAAATTTAAAAATTAGGGAAACGCGAATATTTCGAAAATGTAAATTTAGGAATTTGGAAAATGCTTCGAATTTTCAATTCGAAATTGGAAATCCAAAATTTTCCGAACTCTTTGACATTCAAAATTCTAAAACTTCAAAATTTACAATATTGTGTCTCAGAGTTTCGGGGGGAGCACTGGCCCTACGGGCCCTACCGCTGGCTACGGCCCTGCTCATATTTGATCAACTTCCGCAAGAATGCTGTTTTCAATCTAGGTTTTGTTGTCCTGAAGCGTGTTCACGACTTTCCTAACTTCTTACAAGTTTGGTGGCGGTAGTTTAGAATCTTCTTCAGATAAAGGTTGGGCCTACATCTCACTTGGCCATTTATCAATTTTTATAAGCGCTCTTTAAAGTGCTTCAAGATAGTGGAATGGGGATCAGACTACCTTCCTTGGGGTTTTTAATGAATGACGCAGAATTCCTATGGGTGCAGGGTCTTTGCTCTCTGTAATAATTCAGTTCACATACGAGATTCTTCTTTCTGGCTTCTTTCCGTTTGTGAAAATGTTTTCTCCTTTTCAGAGCTCCTTTTAATTCTCTTAGCGTCCCCATGTTCTATGAAACTGCTGCTTTGTCAATATGCAACATTCTTAAGTCCAGTCACCAGATTACATGCATTATTAAACCATCCATTCCGATTGATACGATTTCTGTTTAAGATGTTTGCAGCTTACTAATTACAGTATTCTTATGCCGGGTTTTCATTAGTATTATTAGTGGTAGTGGTAGAGTATACTGGGCGATTACTAACTATCATGTGAATTCGCCTAATGAAAACTTGGTTATAGTAGAGTAGAGTGAGATAGCACCGTGGTAAAGTTACTCTAACACTTAAAAGTACGCCAGTTACTCTACCCCAAATTCTACTAATGAAAACCCGGCATTATGGCTTATCCAACTGATAGCGAACAGCGCTTCGTCCCCCGGAAATACTCTTTCTCCTTACAAAGGACGAGCTCTAATCCATTGCTGAAGATTTGTTTCGCTGTTTCGCCAAAAGCTTTTACGTATTTTAATACTTTCTCGTAGCACCATACCAACAAGATAGTGATGGGCAGGCATTAATTTCTCAATCAATTAAATCGAAGAATTCGTTTTTTTATCATCCTCTCTCTGGTGCGTAAACTCTTCTGAGGGTTAAGTTTGTGAATTTCTCCCGCACTAAAATGGCATAGTCTTTCATTTATCGTTGTAAGAAGGATTACTCATGATTGCTTCATCCGAAATTTAAAAACCAAAAATATTTCATTAGTACATAAGTTTATCTTGGATTTGAACGAAGGAATTAACAAAATATTCATTTTTGAATTTTTGGTGAAGGTGCAATTAATAAACTCTGATTTGTTTCCAAAAATTGCTCTTTTTGTTTAATTAAAAAACAAGTTGTAATTAAAAAAAAATTCCTTCGTTCATATCCAAGATAAACTTATGTACTAAAGAAATATTTTTGGTTTTTTAATTTCGGATGAAGCAATCATGAGTAATCCTGACTACCGCATGGAAACTTTTTTTTTGAGGTGCCTCGAATCTCAACACTACCACAGGCTTAATCTTCAATATTGTTCTATGAAAATTTGACAGAATATTCTTAGAATAATGTTTAATGATGTACAAAAGTTATAACAATATTAATAAATAAGGTACTCTGAAAAAAAATCACAAAAATATGCTCTTTTTTTGGTATCTCAGAACCGATTCTGATTTTCACTATATTCAAAATCCATAACTCTGTAACCAGATTTTTTTAAATAAGGAAATGGACTGACTGGCTTCGACTCCTTTGGGTGTGTGCCTCTAATTTTGTGAGCCGGGCCAATGGCCTGGCGCCTGGAACGCTCGTGTATATATTTCCTTGTGATAAGGGTTTACGCCTAGTCATTTTGCGAAGTTAGAATGATGATGACATCCTTCGTGACCATGGGCGCCGGGCTTTTAAACTAAATGTCTAAATAGACTACAAACTTAAGATTATATGAGAGAGGACAAATCAGTAATAAATAAATCAAAGAATTCATGCAGAACGTAACTTTATAATGTAATTATTATGGTAATATTTTAAATAAATTTTATCATAATTATGTTTCCCTTTTTTATTTAACTAAAAAACTATACTCAATCAAAACCCCAAAACCACGGTCAAAAGTAGAAGGAATTGAGATAATTCTTCGAAATTTGGTGCACGAAGTCGCTGATTACGAATCTGTTATCAGTTTTTCGAAAAACAAAATGGCGGCCATCTAAGTTAAAATATCATAATTTTTTAATGAAAAGTTAAAGTTAGGCCTTGCATTTCCCATAGTAGACCGATACCAAAGTTTTACCCGACGTAATGTGCTAAATGAGCGTTCGATACTGCATGTTGTTGCAAAAAGAGTAAGACCAATCTTGATAGCCTCAGCTACAGCTGGATGAAATGGTGTTGCCTTAGAAATCAAATCTGCGTATTCCAAGGATTCGTTTGGGAATAGACCACATTTCGTACCACGTAATAGCCTCGGACATAAAATTTGGTAAAATATGTCCGTAAAGACTATTTATCTTTTCTGCGATAAATGCTGATTTATCCAACATTTTCATAGCTTCCGGATAAAATTGCATAAGGGAAAATGCTTTTTCGTGGATAGAAGAGAATTGGCCCCGCAAAGAAGAAATAAGAGAGTCCAAATAAGGAATAAATATAGGACACTTGAAGAGGTCTTCTACACTTTCAGACGGATGATTTCATCTGTGCTTCCAATTCCAATTTACCTTTATATTCATGAAGCTTATTACAAACGAGTTCAAGCCTACCCGAATAACTAGCAATCACTAGGAGCGTTATGACATACGTTGGAGTTGTTGCAGTCGCGTAGAGTTGATGTGCTTTTCCTTTTGTTTTTGAATTCTGTGAGTTTCCGTAGTAAAATGGGACTGTTTATAATTCATTACCTTTATAAAACGGAAACTGTCGTAATTACGCGTTCCGTTTGGCCTTAAAGGGTGTAGGTGCTTCACATGGATTTGTCAATGGCTGATGAACTTCGAATAGGCATAACCTCACTTTACATTGTTTTTGGGGTATATAACTACCCATTACTTGGATTTCTGGAAAACAATCTTAATCCTTACTAAAGTTGTTTTCAAATTGGTTGAAATGCCAATGACACTAGAAGATCTACAGCGCTATATGACTAAATATCATAAATGAATTCGACAACAATCCAATTGTATCTACTAAAATATGAAAACGAAGACTTTGTTAAATTCACTCCAAAATTAAAAAAAATTCAAAGAATTAATCTTATTTAGATGGGGATGTTAAAGCCCTAATTAGCATTATAGAATGAAGGATGTAAAACGTCGCCCCCAAATGTGAAAAATCCTTTTAAACCAGATCTGATTATACAAATGAAATTCTCTGATCAAGGTTAAGTCTCACTCAGTTCATTAAGCACTTCTATTTGCGGCTGCTCAAATAAATTATTACGAATCGTCTTCTTTCATTTCGGTAATCGATTAATCAAACCCAAATTCATATGAACTTCAACTTCAAAGTACTTTCCACAGTCACAGTGGCGTAGATAGGGGGGGGATCAAGGGGATCAATCCCCCCCCATGAGCCAACGAAAATTATAATAGAATTGAATAAAAGTCTTCGTATCTACGTATTTAAGTATACATGAAATTTCTTAAGCACCAGCACCTCTTTTGGAATTATGTAATGTGAAATTTTGTTTTTGCGCAATTATGTATATAAAAATCATCTAGATATGTTTTTGTGACGGCTGTGCATTTAAGTATTGTCTAAATTCCGCGTTTCGAGCAGGCCGACCAATCAAGAGCCACGAAAAGGACCCTCACTATAAGGCAAGGCGCAAATTGAGACGCGTATAGAGCGTGTGGCATGGCACAGCACAACGCGTTTTTTTGTAAACTATGGAAACGAATGGAACCACGCAAATTGGCAAAGGGACGCGAAGTGGCGCGACTCGCGTCGCCTACTACACGCGTGGCGTTGTAGTAGAGCCACAGTTTCTCGTGCCGGTCGTGTCAACAGTTGTACTGGGCAATTTCTCATAATATTATTTTCTTGTTTTTTCTCTTCCACCTTTTTAGTTTGTTTCTTTCTAAATACCAACCTATGACAGAAGAAAGGTTAATTGAGGCGGTGAAGGGACACAGAGAGCTTTATGACACAAATGATGCAAACTATGTACCTATATGAAGACAAAATTTAAAAATGGGATTAGGGTAGACCTTGCAAGTTTTCGGTTGGAATCGGTTTTGGGCATTACATCCATTTGAGCCAAAACCTTGTTCGATCATCCCATGCACTTCTGCAAATTTTCTTCGACTCATTCAGAAGTAATTGGTAAAATCAGCTTCAATATACTTATTGCGTGATTTTAATTTTTTAGTCGCTAATTAATAAAAGAAAATTTCGTCTTCAGCATTATTTTCTGATTCTGAACTCATTTTTAATAATAACAATGTCAGTAGTGGGCTAGCCACATTGAAACTGCGTCTCAATATGCGGATCACCACGCTACGCGAGTGACACATGCGTGTCATGTTGCTCGCGTCATGTCAGCTGACACGCTCTATACGCGTCTCAATTTGCGCCTTGCCTAATTGTGGACACATCGAGCACATGTAAAGTAAATACAATGAGCCAATAGCGACACCTCGGTTCCTATATACTCAAAATTTTAACGTTATAATAAATCAATAATATATAAAATAATATCAATCGTTTTTCCAATTTTGGGTGAAATAACTATTAGCTATGAGCATATTTTATTCAATATTTAATATTTCGAATATTTTTCAATGTAGTCGAGTATCAGAATATAAGCTTCCGAAAAAATATGACTAAAGTTTGGCTTTGATTGTCAACTTCAAAATATTAAGCAGGAATTAAGCTTAATATTTTGAAGTTTATAAAAATTGTCGAGTCAGTAAAAATATTAAAGTTCAAGAAAAGATTCTACGGGCAAAATTATGATAAACTTTAATATATAAGTTCGCGGAAGCTTTGCACTTCATAGATTGTTCTAACTCGATACAATTTTATCGAGCACAACACACAGCACACTCTCTGGCGAATCAATAATTCGAAGGCGTTCCTTGGAGCGTTAACATTAATTTACTCTAGTTTTTCCGTTTTCAACTTTTTTTTATTTTAAAATTATTTTGAAAATATGGCATAAAAGTCCATCGAATGAGCCTAAAACCTTATTCAAATGGAGCGTACTTTCCATATAAAAAATTCCAAAAAATTAGGATTCTAATTAAAAGGGCGTATTTCTGCATCTTGGGAAGCAAACGGTAATCCGCCATTTTTTTGGTGGCCATATTGGATCTATTGAGTATACTATATTATATTATCGCAACTGAAGCTGTGTGCAAAATTTCAGTATGATCGAATAACCGGAAACCCCTCAGCAAAAGAAGGTTTACCTCAAAATACGATCTGAATTTTCGTTTCATATATAATTGTGACTGTAAGCGAAATAAGGCCCAATTATAACACTGATCAACAGCATGACTGTTGCATGGAATATTTTACATCATTCTAAACTAATTTTTGACGCTGATTTCAAATATATTATCAGTTTTTTATATCAGCTTTAGTTAATGAATTATAAGGAAGTGTGTTTTTTTAGAAAAATACTCTCACCGTACTAAAATATTTTATTTAAAAAAAACTACAATCCGCACTGCACGCAGAATACTCCCACCTATCTAAAAATGTAAAAGTGAAGATTCTACCCTACCACCTTCCAGAGTAATGAGTCATCAAAGTCAAAATTTTGTTTTTTTAACAAAACTATCAACTTTAACTACCTTTTCCCCCAAAAATACGTAGTTAGTCAATATTTTTTTCCAAGCACGGACAATTTCCTATAAATAATGTCCAACAATTTTTGTGTTACGGTCTTTATTTTTTAAGATATTAGCAAATTTTGATGTTAAAGTTGGCTTTATTTTGTAGTTTGGTACTTTGGCACTTTGGTATTAGAGCCCTAACACAATAACACATTTAATTTTGGCTCAAAGTTTTACTAGGAGTGGATAGGTGGACATAAAAATCGTGCTAAAAGGATTTTTGCTTTTGACAGAGCCCCAAAAAACTTCACTGCAAGTATTTCCAAAAATTCTATTCAAAAAGGCTTATTTCTTGAAGTAACTAATCAAAAGGTCGTATTTCTCAAAATCCCGATCAAAAGGGCATATTTCTAAACAAATAATTACAAAAAATATAGTGCATGAATGTGCATTTAAATACAATTTTAGCATTTTATTTAGAGGAACAGGCAGTTTTTTTCGATTTCTGTAAAGTTTGTTTATGATGGAAATACGCCCTTTTGAACAGACACTCCTCAACTGTCAAATTTATTCTAGTTTATAATTGCAAAAGTGTGTTGAAATTGTTTTGTTTATTATCTCGGAATGAAGAAATTTTTACTGCCAATAAAACCATTCGGCAAGGCTTGAGACGGTGAAAACCATAGAAATGCAGAATTATCGTCAGAAACAACCGCGAAAAGACCCCGTTCTGATGCATTAAGTTGTGAAAATCCGATCAATCAAAATATACTGTCATATCCCCTCCCATCTCAAAAAGCTACCTACGCCACTGCACAGTCATACAAATGTATACTCGTATATATTAGATTAGAATCTATATTTCAGTTTTCAAACTAAGTGAAAAAAAATCCTACACATTTTTTTTGTTGGCAAATCTGTTAACAGATCTCTAAGGTTATAAACATCACTGTTGACATTTTATATCCAACTGTTTGTCAGGAATCGTTCTTCAATATGTCAAAGCCTTGAAATTGAACTCGCAAAGATTGACTTCACCATTGAGAAGGAAATTAATTTTCAATTTTTCAAAATCATAGGAGGGTTAAATTGTTTATATCATACCCCAGGACGTCGATAGGGGTGCAGAAAAAGAGGAACAGGAACACAGAGAAGAGCACACGACCAAAAAAAAAACGGCAAAAACTCCTCAGACGTGAAGAATTGACAACTCCAGCGAATTGAAATTTTATTCAAATTTTATTTTTCCGACTTTTCCAAACAAATGTTTCCTTTATTCCTTGGAAGAGATTGCTCCTTAGACTTCACATACCTAGATGCTCTCTGTGTATATTTTTTTCCATTCTCCTGTTACTTTTACGTGTGCACTTGAATACCGCGTATCTATACATCCATGTAGACATCCTTTGTATAAATGACGGTGAAAAGCCCATTTTCTTTTCTTATTATTTCAGAGTCCTGTGTGTGTTTTTTTCCTTTTCCTGCATTCTCCTCTTTTTTTTTGGTGGTGAAAATTCCGTTCTGAGTGTGGTATCTGTTGTTGGTTGTGGTTTTGCTAGATATCGTAGCCCAGTAGACAGTTTTAATGTTGTTAATGTCACTTCAGGGTGATTGATAGCTTTTTCCCTTAAGACGTCCTTTGCACCCAAAAATTGTTCACATTCGCACACACTGGCGCAATGCCCCCCCCCCGTATACACAGAAACAATTCGCACAAAATTCATATAAGGAAAATGTTATACCATTCCACAACATGCAATGAGAGGGGAAAATAGAAATAAATCGGCATCCGGGGGTAGGAATTATACCGGAAACTTAAAGAAAGCAAGGACAAGGATGCGTACAACCACCGTTAAGGATATTTCGCATCTATTTCAAGGATTCATAGGGGTCGGAGTGGTTTTTTTATATTTTTATATTAGAAGGAAAGTGTGAAGTAACGAGCCGTAAAAGAAATTTTTCTACATAATATTTCCTTGTGGGGGTGAAATATGTTGGGGCGAGCTGATGACCTTTTGTTTTTGTACGGAATTGGAATGTCATCGTGTTATCTGGATGATGGAAGACATAAGAAATATTTCATAACACGTATACACGTATATGGGAATGGGTGAACTGTGTGTATTACGTTTCGTATCACAGTATCTCCCAAAAATAAGATATATACATGTATTTTTATATAAAATATATATGAATATTTTTTTGCGTTCCTTTTTTTTCAATGACCTTCAGGAAGAAGAGGATGATTGATGACTTAAAAGGAATGAAAACGGAAATTAAGATTTATACATGCATGCATAGGATGTAGGACAGAATGAAATTTTGTTTAACTAGAAAACCTGCGAGACTGTCAAGATGGGTCCTCATATTGTTTTTGCAATTTCTCAAAAACATATTTTTTTTCGTTGCCATTATTATTCATTTTCTTGACAGTTGATTAAAACAAACCAAATAAACATAACTAGAAGATAAAACTTTTTGCTTTAGCACCCACTGGGAATGGGAGGCCTTCTTAGAAGTTTACTGACAACCTTTCACTGTGTTATTTGTTATCAGTGTTGTTTTTTTAACAGTGATTTAGAAAGTTTAGTTTGATAGGATCTGTACTTTTAAATCTCGTTTCACGAAGAACAAAATAAATTAAAGATCGTTTGTTAAACAGAACCTTCTCAGAAGGATCAGTTTATTTATTTATTTAGCCAAAGAAGGCACACTTTACCTAAAAATACAAAGCAGTAAAAACAGTGCTTATAGTATAAATTATTGAATAAACAAAAACAACTTTGGTACATTTTAATTTAATAAATACTGAGAACTACTGAAAAGTTATACTTTCAAGAAAGTAGGATTTATGTTAGATTTCTTTTATGGGATGCCTCGTTCAGTGAAGCGGAGAAACAAGAGCTTTGACTATTTTTAAAGACCATACAGCATCTGTTGACAGGCTCGTTCCTTGCATACTCGGTTCGTGTGGGCATTCCCTTAGTAATTTCGTATGTCTTGTATGTCGAACTTCATCACTAAATTTTTCCTTGTCCGAAAGAAAGTACTTTAATTTTTCTACTTAGAATTCAAGTTCAACCTCTGATATAAACAGTTTTCTCCAATATGATATCGGCATTGTCAGGGCAAAAAGGAGACAGGGCATACATATTCTAGGATAAGGCAGACTATTGAACAGAAGAGTATTTTTGTAACCCATAAATTGATTAATTCTTTAGCCCTTCCTTTTATGAATCCTAGAAGCTTGTTGGCTCTAGCAGTGGTATTACCATAGTTCAGATTGAAATTTAGTTTATTGTCTAAGACAACACTTTGATTTACGATATGATCAACGTGTTTCAATATCATGTCGTTGAGATTGATTGATTGAGATCCTCTGTGTTTTTTCTATGGGAAAAGGTAATTGCACGATATTTTCTGATGTTAAGTTGAAAATTTGTTGTCTTTTAAGACATTGAGTTTCGTACTTGAGGTTTAGGACTCAAATGACACTAAATATTTTGAGGTCATTCGAGGGGCAATCTTGTCTTAAACAACTTGAAGTAGTGTAACGGTCGGTTACTTATTACAAAAGTCTTATGATTAATTATTCCCCCCATCTATCGGAAATTTAAGAAATTATTAGTGCAATCACTTCAGAAGCTTTTGGATGCGGAACTTTTTTTTGAATCACGTAGGCCAAGAAAAACAAAATTTTTCTTGGAAGAAAAAAATTTTTATACCTTTGACAGTCTGGATTGAGAATTTGCCCGATAAAGTCGGTATTGAGGAGAGAACGAGCAAAGCCTGGGTTGAGGAGAGACCAAATAAGGTACAGATGCACTCGACTGCTAAGAGCCCTGAGCCTCATGGTTAAAAAAGGATATGAATAAACCGGTGCGATAGTAATGCATGTGTTCGGTTTGAAGAATTTTAATATTATATGTCGTTCGTTCATTGCAATGGTAGTGTTGTGAGGACAGTTTTTTTACAACATTAAAGAAGGAATAAAAAAGTGTAAACGGCGGATTTTAAAGCTAATTTTAAAAATAGAAAGTGCCAAAGAACAAAGCAGATGAAAATTAGTATTGGCTTGAATAATTGAGACCTGTTATAAGAAAATCAGAAAAGTGGGAAATTCTTCTTTCTACGATGAAATTGTTCCAAATGAAGTCTATGGCATCAAGTTTCGAAAAATATTTCGATTTTCAAGAGCAGGGCGAAGAAGGTAACAAAACTGGCTGTAATTAATTATCGCTAGTAGGAGACTTTGTATGGTGAAGCGGAATCAGCTGTCATCGGCTCGTGCTTGACATTAGTGTGGTTCTTGACTTTAAATTTTGATTGTATTAGTGAAAATAATATCGCATCGCTTTTGTTATTATTTTAAATGAAATCTCTTAGGTTTAAACTTCCAAGTTCCAAATGCCAGAAATGTCACGTTAACCAAGTTAAGCGTTCGGCATAAATTTATTGCGAGGACACCGGAATATGCTCATAATACGGAAGTGTAACGCCTGTTGAAAAATCCTATACCACAGAAGATTGAATAAAGGACTTTGTAAGAGATGTGTAGATAATTGCATATCAAGGTGATTAGAGCTAGGATTTGGTTATAAAGAGGCACAGGATTTTTGGTAAATAATTCATTTTGGCGGGGTTGTTTTTATTCTTATATTGATTTATTATCTATATTATTTAGCTTGATTATTGTGTTTCCTAGATTGATATATATATATACAATTTTTATTATATTGTTTAACACTAAATATATATTCACACCTTTTTAATTATATTGTTCTGCACTAGTTATATGATAAGTATATAAATACACTTTATCCGTTACCTGAGTTAAACCCTTCTACACTTAGCAAATATTGTTACACTGGTTTTTTTGGTAGGGGTGCAAACAAACATTAGACGGTTCTAACTGAACCAATTGTCCGAATTTTATTGCCCTGCAACTCCGTTTGGCCAAATCGACGTTGTTACTTCTCTTGTGTTTTTGTTTTTTTTGTTTTGGTTGGCCAAGTTTTATATTGGCTCAAAGTTTTTTTGTGTCCCTCCTTGCCCTCAGTACATCCCACAATACACCAGTTCAATTATCAAAATTTACAAATGGTAAAAGTTGGTTGCATCCACATTACCTAGATTATAAGTATACTTTTGTTTTGATTTAATATTTAGGTAATATTTAATGCAAACTTACCTTCATTTTGTTGTTGAATAATTATATTGTTTTGGGCTGTATTTATTATAAAATATAATTGTTGTAAATTTCGTTAACTCCTCTAGTATTATTCGGAATGACCACTTAAGGGGATAAATTGTCCAGGATGGTTGGGTTGTGCTTTCTCTCCAGGGTCCTCTCAAAGTCGCGTTGAACATTTACAGGTCCACCAGGTCGATGGAAACGTCAAGCGATGAATCGCCTTGGCTAACCTAGGAAAATAATGTCATGAAGAGATATCCCTTTTAAACAATAGGTAAGTGGTGAATCATAGGTGTAGTGTCCCGGTCACACAACCCCACGCCCCCACCGGCGAGCTAGCGTATACCGTGTGGCCGGCTTAGCATCCCCTATAACTTTAGGAACTTAGGGAGGATGTAGTTTCTCAAAATTTTTATGTTACCCAGAACACGATGGCAGTAACCTTGCTGACCCCAGCAAGGAGCTACATCGTGCCGGTGGTACAGTAGATAAATTGGTGTCTGCCAATTTTTAGACGAGTTCCTAATACAGAAGCAGTAGAAAGTTTTATATCTATCCTTGAACATATTAGCACAATACTTAGCCGATCGAACATGAGAAAAGCAGATATCAAATGAGGTTGAGACACATCGTTTTAACGAAAGCGTATAAATCGACGACAACTGGAATTATTGTACCGAAATTATCAAAAAAAAACTAGAGCACGCTTGGATACGCAACATCATCTAGATAAGAACCCCTAGTAGTGTTGGGTAGGACACGATTATAAAATGAGTTTGTAAGAGGTGCCTCTTTTTTCTTTTGAGCGAGTACAATACCATCCTTCGAATGAGGCGAGGTGCTATTGTAATGCCAAAATTTCAAAAACAAGCAAATTAAAAAAAGAAATAAAATAAATACCAATGAAGAGCTTTTTACGAGTTTAATTCTAATATGCATTAAACTGCCTTAGAGTACGTAAGAAATCTATGCCTCCATAATGTATATTTATATTTTGCAATCCCACCTCGCCTAATTTCAAGTTGTGAATTTTGCTACAGCAAAAGAAGTAAGAATGTCTCTCCACTACGTAATTTACAAACACACCGCGCTTCATTTATCTCGATACACGCTCATATACCAGTAGGACATTATTTTTTAACCGGGACATTTAAAAAAATTGAGGCCTCAGTACAACTTACCATCGTGTAAGGGACAAACGTACTGCCTCGTGTAAGTCCGGCTCAACTCTACAGTTCCTTCCTACTTCACTCTTCCCCTTCACTATCTATCGACTAGAGCTTGCTGTTCGACATTGCACTCTATACGAAGAAAATAGATTGTCGACAGTACAAAGGGCTTTCCCTGAGCTCTAGTCTTCCACATAAAAAAAAAAAAAAAAAAACAAGAATTTTAGTAGGTTATAAAAGATAAAGTCAAAGATTTAAAATTTTGCATACACACAAAGACCAGATAAACTTGTACCTAGATTCAAAATAAAACGTAGGTTTTAAAAAAATTATTACAAAAAAGTAAAGAAATGTCATGCAAGATTACCTCAACCGTATCTACTAGTGAAGATAACAGTTTTAGAGAAGTTCGGTTCTGAGATCAGTTTTTACGCAGATAATCCAAGCTTACAAGGATCTACAAGGTAACCGTACTGTGATACAGAAAGATATGAAGTCAAGATCATGCACTTTGTTGGACAAGGTGAACAAACCCATTTTTAATTTACTGGAAATATTTTTTGGTGCCAATTCACTCTTCAGCAAGGATCATGAACTATATCCTGAATATTTGCCCAAAAGCCTTACTAGCCTTTATTTAATATAGGCTCCAGTATGAGTGCTAGTTGACTTTTTTATCACATCGTTTTTCTTGAACACCCGCGAAACATATAAGTGTTAGACTGGAAACTCTTACTTACCAAAAAAACTGATCTGTTCACTGCAAATCTCCGCTCTTGAAAGTGTTTTATTTCAAAACGCTTAAAACGTTTTATTTTCACGTCACCCATTTGATTAACATTGTAGACATTTTTTAAACACTTTTAAGTGTTTTAAAAGTGTCGACAATGTTAATCAAATGGATGACGTCAAAATAAAACGTTTTAAGCGTTTTGAAATAAAACACTTTTAAAAGCTCAGATTTGCAGTGTTTTCAATTGCTTGGTATTCTTTGCTAGTTTCGTTACAGCGACACCTTGCAGGGTATATCTTAAGTAGCCATTTTTCTTACATTCTTCAAATCTTCCACGACCCGGCTGGCATTTCAAGGGGTGCAGATGGGGGCTATGAGGCTATCCCTACTGCCTCATGTGGTCCCCGTGAGAATTTTGGCGTGGATATGCGAGTAATAAATAAAAAACTTGCTGCGGTGTTGAAAGATTTTTATTTTCAAGTGCGAGTGTCGTTCTCCCAAGCGGTGCCCACACGATGTACTAACAAGGTCCAATTCTGCTTACCTCCGCAATCGAACGAGAACTCATTTTCCACATGGGGCTCACACGCTGCATGCCAGCTTTAAATAGATAGCAAACCAGGGCCGGCTTAGTAGCATCTCTGTCCTCCTCGGATTCTCCGTGGCTAAACCGATCTACGAATACTTTGCGTTGACATTTTTTATATCATTTTAGGTGATTATGGAATTTTAATGTACATTTACAATAATTAAACAGTCAAACCACCTTGAATAGCCATTGCACGTAGTTCTTGGAAAAAAGTAACAAATTACAAACTTAATATTATTTTATCGATAGGCCACCATTTTTATAATTATTTTTTTGCAACAAGAAAGCAATATAATTTGAAAAACAATATTCTGCACAAACATTTCTTTTGATTGAAAAAAGAAAATATTAGTAAATATTTAAGCCTTCACAATACACCGTCACATGAGATTTTACCCTAGAAAGATAATCTTTTTTACTCCACATAAATTTTGAATAGAAAAATTTTCTAGAAATTTTTAAAATTGTATTGTTTAAATACAAAGTTTGAAAGCTTCCTTAAAAAATTATCTCCAAGTAAAAAACAATTGAAAGCAATATTTTAAAAATTTAAGTTTAGTTATTAGGGTGGGTCAAATATTTTTGCGGCCTATTTCAGCGAAAATCATAAAATTCGTGTTATTTTAAGAATTTTTCGCGAAGAAACTATCTATATATTTTGGATGAAGTCTAACCCCCCCCCCACTTTTAAAAATAGATTTTGTACTAAATGATTATTTTTATTAAAAACACTTTCAAACAACTCGCTATAACTTCTAAAATAATTATAATAGGATAATGATCTTGGGCTTGTTGAATCAGGAATTTCCCCAGCTATATATTTTGGTTGAAGTCTAAGCCCCCCCCCCCCATTTTTCAAAAATATATTTTTACTAAATGAGCCCAAGATCATTATTCTACTACAATTATTTTAGAAGTTATAGCGATTTGTTGAGTATTTTTAAAAAAATCATTTAGTACAAAATATATTTTCAACAAAGGGGGGGTTTAGACTTTAACCAAAATATATAGCTGGGAAAATTCCTGATCCCACAAGCCCAATATCATTATCTTATTACAATTATTTTAGAAGTTATAGCGATTTGTTTGAAAGTGATTTTAATAAAAATAATCATTTAGTACAAAATCTATTTTTGAAAGGTGGGGGGGGGGGGGTAGACTTCATCCAAAATATATAGTTTCTTCGCGAAAATTTCTTAAAATAACACGAATTTTAAGAATTTCGCTGAAATGGTCCATGTTACATTCTTTGCGAACAATTTGACCCACCCTATTAGTTATATATAGTTATACATTCGGTCAATAATTAAGAGATATGGATTTTGTTCCCGAAGCAAAGCAGGTCTACCAAATTAAAAAAAAAGTCATTATCAAAAATTAACATAAGTTCCAAATTTGAACCAAGCCGACCCAGTAGATTGTAAGGTGTGGATTAGATACAGATTTTAGTCCAAGTAAAAAATTCGGCCAGAAGAAGGTCCACAAAATATAAACAAAACGTGCTGTTATAAGAAAACTTGACGTGTACCACAAATTAATCGCCTAATCTTTCACTGAATTTAACAATGAATTGACGAGTCCTAAATGGTTGTGGAAGAACGTTTACGCTTTTATGGAGCATCTTTTCACAGCCTTGAGACTGCCTAAGGTGGTATTAAAAAATCACTCAAACTAGCCAGAGGGAGACCCTAGAGAATTTGAATGTTCCAGAACAACCGAATTCCAAATCACGGCCAATAAATAGAAATAACAACTTCGCGGCGAACAAGGTTCTTCACTCCTAAATGAATACCGGACCATGAAGAGCATCACAAAACAACGAAATAGTTAATTGCAGAAAAAAAATTATAAGGGTTCTCCAACGTTTGGGCAGTGCGGACACCAGGGCGGATCCTGATGCCATACTAAATGATGAAGATCCATATTATCCATTAGAGCATCACGAGATCTCGACAAACTCGAGAGTCTCGTCTGGTTCTCGACTCGAGAATCGAGACGAGAGTAAAGTTCGGTCTCGATAAACATATTCTCGTCGAGACGAGATTATTCGCTCGAGATCTCGTCGGCAAACTCGAGATCTCGTCGGCAAAATCAAGTGTAGTAAAATAAAGTATCCGTTATTTTCAAAGCTGGGATGTGGTTCTCAAGCTGGTGACGTATACAAGCGTACATGCATTGCATTCAGCGGCTCCCTGATATGCGGAGATTTTGAACTGACACATAATTGCATGGTTGCGTTCCGTCCCGGCTCTCACAGATAGCTCAAAAATCTGAGTAACGAGTCGCCTGTGTTTGTATGCTTGTGTGTCCTATGTCGAATGCGGCAATGCAGAAAAAGTTGAAAGTAGCCCGACATTTGCGTGGCATGCGGAACATTCACGGAATATTTCGTCAGGACGCATTTGAATACACATACTTCTATATTATCTGTCAACGAATGCAACGCATGTACGCTTGGATATGTCACCAGCTTCATGCACGTATAAACACATTTTTGCCTCTTGTTTTCTCTTGCCGATTACGTATAGGTTGAGTCTATAAGTATAAAGGCGAGTTTCCATCCCAAGAATAAAGTGGAAGAACAAAGTGGCCCTGTACAAAACTCAAGCGCAAAGTTTCGTCGAAAGCTCGAAACTTTTTACAACTGTCAAACGTAAAATGTTTAACATGGTCCCATTAATGTGTAGTAAAAAAGACAATTTTAATAGTTTCAAACATTTTCTCACTTCGTTTTTGAGTTAAAAAAAATTAACGCATTTTTCAAACTGTCGAAAACAAGGTATATATGCAAAAACTAGGGAAAATGGAATATTGAAATTTAACGAAATTAAAAGATTTTTTTCGGTCTACGCATTCGATAAGTAGAGTAGAGCCCTACTTTGAGGTTGCCGTTTTCTGTTGCCACGTTGCTGGAACAGAGATAGAACCATACTATCTTCTATGCGATAAAGGAGCTCAGATTTGCTCTTCCACTTTATTCTTGGGATGTAAACCCGCCTTAATAGCCGTAATAGGCTCATAAGTTTATATTCGCTCCGAGAGACCAGAAGAGACGAGACGAGACGAGATTAGGAAGGGAAAAATCCGCCGAGAGTCGAGACGAGACTCGAAATGGTCGAGACTTACCGATGTCAAGACGAGAATCTTAAAAATCTCGTCTTGTCTCGGTCCCGTGATGCTCTATTCTCCGTGCCTACTCAGGATCTGCGTGAAGTCATTTCGTCCACTTTTAAAATTGGCTATGATCATCTATTTGGATACAATTTGCCGCAATATTGATTGAAACTTTGTTAAGATTGTATCGCAGAAATTTCTTCAAAATATCGAGAATCAAATAAAATTTCAGCTATCACAGTATGGCCTTTTAAGGCTGCTTATAAAATGATTAACCCAATTAAAGCTTCAAGTTCTTCTTTCTTATCAAAGCAGAATTATATTTTTCTTCGAGTTACATGCCTGCCATTATTTTCCTTGACATTTGATATACCTTGGATTTCGAAATTTGATACATGCCAAACGAGGTGTAAAATCATTATCTTAACCTCAACCCTAGATGTTGTCTGATTAATAAATTAATTGATATTTCTGATAAAATTACAGCTTAGGGTAAACTTCGTTGATGTTTATGGCCCTAAGTATCCTGAGCTTAGACCTGGAATTCAACGGATTTCAATAGATTTCAACGGTAGTTGCAGTTAAATTTATTTAAAAGCTTTTATTTTCAAGAAGTATATAAAAAAATATCCTCGACGCACCGCAGAAAAAAAAATGAATTTCCTTGTTACCTTGTTGCCCACCAGCTTGTCTAATCTGGTTAATCTGGAAACAAATAAAATGTTTTATTAATTTTTAAATAAAACTAAAATCAACTTCAGCTGATACCGCATGACACTGGAAAACACGTCTAAAAGCGAGCTTTTTGCCATAATCTGGCGACCGAGTGATGCCCTCTATTTGAGTTTTCGTCGTTTATTTTCGTCGTTATGATTCTGACAATTTGTCGTAGCGACATCCGTGTGTCCCCTTCTTTCCACATTTCAAGGCAACAGATGCTTCTTTTTCGCTTACTAGTAATGCAAAGGTAAGATATGTTAAATTACTCCTTAATTTTTCAAATGCAAATGCAGCAAAAATATCTGGTTCGAATACCTTCCTTCCGTAGGGCATCAATGTTAAAAAAAAGAAGTAGTTAACCAAAAGTAATGCTTCTATGCCTTTGCAGGAATGCTTCCACAATGCATCTCTTATGCATTTCCCTTCATTTCATCACAGCACAGCTCTAGAACATGGGATTGAGCTCGAAAACAAATAAGGTTAAAGTTGTCGTGATACCTGCTGATGAAGTTCTGGGGGCGGGGGTGTCTAATATATATGAACAATTACCTCATTATGTAGGTCTTTGGGGGGCCTTCGGGAAAATGAGTCGCTGGAGTTTCAGTCTTAATGAAAACTAGAAAACAAAAAATCAATACAAACTATAAAGAATTAAAAACACGGCAGGAGCAACAACGAGTAAATTCTATTCTTTATTCTTTTAGAAATCTCGATCCCTGCACAAACCGACTTCCGCTTGATTTTATGCACGTGACTGAATGCTTTGGGACTAGGCAATGCACTTTAGAACGGACAAAAAGATAGGTTTTGTTTTAAAAAATATATGCGCAGCTTTATTCACGGCGGGTGTAAAATTTGCCCAGGCTTTTATGTCTAGGGTTATGCAACAACGAATAGAATCATGTTTGAACTCATATCACACTAAAATAAATATTATAAGACCAAGCACAGCTCAACTATATCTGGTCTTTTTACTACAATAAATTATCTTGACGGATCGACCTTGGTACGTTACAAATCGATGCATAACAATTTATTTAATGAAAAGTTTCAAAAATCTACCTAAACTCTCTTTCCTAAATTACATATCTTTTTCGTTTTGTCGATTAGAATGCATTTGCCACCGTTGCAGGTGAATTCTTTTCACTTTAAGCAAATTCATGGACAAGTGAACATTTTTATGTAACCACTCCGGTGCAATTCATTTTCTAGAATGAACGAATCAACAATACAAAAAAAAATGTATAGCTCCAAATTATAAATCAACATGTTTTATGCTGCAGGGAGTAGAATGTGAAATCATTGAATAATGTGCCATAGGTGTTGGTGAAAATTCTCAGTTGAGTCCGCCATATACCGGTGGATGGGTTTCGATTTATGCTTGTTATCGCTTCTTGAACAAAGTAGATGTTTCTGCATGATGAAAACTTCCATAAATAGAGACATTTTAACGGCAACATATTTATCTCGAGCTCAGGCAGTGAACTGCAAAAATGTGTAACCGTTTTGTTTTATTTCCATTATAGGACCACCAGGTCCCCCTGGGCCACCAGGACCACCAGGAAAATCAACGGATGATTTGTCACAATCATCTAGTATGAAAATTGTGCCAGGAGCTGTGACATTCCAGAATACAGAAGCGATGACAAAGGTGAGTTCGTTTTATGTTTGTACGTTGATGTTTACCTTATTCAAATCCAACCAGTTTTATCTATTTTTTTCTTTTTTACTTTTATACATTTTTGTATCCTCTCTATTTTATTTTTTTTTGTGTGTGAGTGTTTATGTGTTTGTTTTTGGAAATGGTGTTAGGTCGCATATAATATCCCGTAGAGATTGTGATCGTTTCACTACGTAAAAGAGAATTTCTTGGATATGTCATAGCGTGACATATCAAGGAAATATTGTTATGACTTTAAATCTCTTCACGACATTCACTTCGTACAAGGAAAGACATTTTATCTGAGTGCATTCAGGATTCTTATCCCTCGTTCTATGTATTTATTTTTTTCTTCTTTTTCATTTTGATACTTTTCATGTACGGAATCGAAGTATGGATTTTGTAGAGAAATCGAGATGAGATAAGAATAACATTTATTTTAGAATTTTTCAATTTCCATTCGAATAGCCTTTCTTATACCTTTTGCATGTTTTAGACAGTTTGTTGCTGCAATCGAGTATTTATCTAGATTTAAGAAGGCAAACTCTGATGACACTTCGATGACAGGTTAATAAGTGATGAAATTCGATTTAGATGAAATATACCCTCTTGGGAAAGTTGAAGATAAAAATTACATCATGTCATCGATTTTACAATGGGAAAAAAAATAACAAAAAAACGGAACAATTTTTCTTTTCCTACGAAAAACAATTGGGGGATGGAATATTCAATAAAGTTTCTAAATAATTTGATGTCATCTAAAATGATTTTCAATTTTTTGACCTAATCCAGATTTCAATTGACATATCAAGATTGAGTTGTCATTTTAGTGAGAGCAATTTATTATTAATCTCTGTCATATTTTTGGTAGATTGAAGGATAATATCAAGATATCAAAAAATATAAAACCTTTAATGCTTAAATATTAAAGAAAACATAATTATAAAAAGAGTAAGGCAGTTGTTGTACACAGTTGGTAACATTTAGACCATACATAGGTTTTGGCAGCACTCATAATAGACAGTTTCACTATATTTGACTATCATACTCATCCAATTGTATAAATTGGGTCAGTCCATAAATTAATGCGGTTTTTCCAAATGCATGTACGTACTAGAAGTCGAGGGGATTTCGCTGTTACCCATTGCTTGACTGGTAAACTGGAAAACAGTGAATAGTTACTAATTCGTTTTTAGAGAGTCCTTAGATTTTTCCAACGAGTGTCATACTTGGGCCAACTTGGTAATCCTAATTGGGCCCAAATTAGGCAATACGTTACATTTTATATTTGGCCCCAATGCGGATTCCACATTTGGCCCTAGTGTAAAATTTAGGGAAACCCCATGGGGCCCAAACAAAATACGCCAAATCCAAGCTTTTCCGCTAATTCGGCAATGGCTACGAATGGGTTTGGTTTCACCAGGCTCACAAGACCTCCTCGTTAAGCTCCAGGAAGAGGTTAATCGTGTAAGTTGTAGATTCCGTCTTATTTTGCATGATTGCACTACCAAACGTGTTATATTAAATAGTAACAATTCAAAAAATTATTTAATAATAATTGTAAAGAAATCGCATTTAAGAACAAAAGGTGTTCAAAAGCAGTTTCTTTCGGAATCTGTTCCAATCTGCTGGACAATCACTTGCCATTTTCTTTCCAATTATCGATTCAGCTGTGTTACTTGTAGTCTCCAATAATGGCTTCACGAGGCCTAAGCAGCTCCTAATAGACGACATCCATCCTGCATTACCTTCGAACTATGGATAGCCCAGCTTTGCTGTTAACGTTTATGCCAGGCATATATAATGATCTTTTGTGCTTGGATTATCACCTCTATGCCTTTTTCATTACCAGTCGACGTATGATTCAAAAATCCTTCTTTGCTGTTGAAATATTAATTCACACATTAAAAATCACCCTTCGTTATCTCTTGGTTTTAATTTGTATAGAACCCAATTCCCTAGTTTTTCAACATAGTTTTTCGGGTCGACTTCAATCTTTTTGAAATTGATCTTCGTTCAGCTG
Source organism: Thereva nobilitata (assembly GCA_963855945.1). Taxonomy (NCBI): domain Eukaryota; kingdom Metazoa; phylum Arthropoda; class Insecta; order Diptera; family Therevidae; genus Thereva; species Thereva nobilitata. The sequence goes on from OY979696.1 coordinate 38,832,278, forward strand.
TCTATCTTCGTCAGTTTCTTGTCTTCAAACTTTTTACTTGGTTAGAGCGCTCCTTTTCGCCACTATTTAATCTTCTAAAGTAGTACTAGCAAACTGAAACTAATGGAGCATAATTCCCATAGGCTTTAGACAAAAAACGAAAAGAAAAGTAATACATCCCGACAATTTGTTAGAGCAAAATTCTAAAATTCTAAAGAACATTTTCGCGGTGATTTTTTGTGAAACAAAAGTCCCACGTCAAGGCCATCATCTCGCGAAAACGGTTCAGGTACACTTAACCAGGAAACAGCAATTGCCGGAAATGACGATAATGATCTTTGCAGGTAATCTAAGTTTTTTTTACATCAAGCCAAATACTTAAGAATTACAATAGAAGCCGAACTTCATTGGTTAATCTGAAGAGCAGTCCGTGCGTATCCTCTATTGTCTGCCGTAGATCCTGCGGTTTTACAATGGATGTATTGGATATTCACCGCCATAATGGGTTTACAGGGGTATAGTGTGGTACCATAGCACCAGCTTAAGGCCGCGCTCACATTGAGACGCAGGCGACATAGGCAGAGAAGAACGGGTTCTGTGTCTCATGCTTTTTAAGGGAGAACCGCGAACTGCAACGCACAACAGGTGGCACGAATACTGCGCCAGGTGCAGGCTTCATGACACTTGGGCACAGAAACTGTGTGACACGTGCGGCGCACGGATTTTTTTTTAAATGGAAGAAAAATTAATCGAGTTAGTTGGAAATAACCAATAGTTTTATGACTCCAGTCAAAAATTAAAAATGCAATCTGGGAAAGAATATCTACTTTCGTCTAACTGTCTAAACACAGACTTAACTATCTGTAATTACAGAAACTTTATACACAGTTCAACCCGTGTCCATATTGAGCAAATCTTTGGTATTTAAAAAAAAAGTTTAGAATTCTGACCTGCTTGCCCATTCAGAAAATTTCTTTAGCCAAACACATAATTATGGCCTGTGTTGTGCTTCATAATTTTATTATCAATGAGGAATGTGCTACCGTGGATATTCAGATACCTCATGTAGATGTGAACCAGGAAGAATTTACCAAGTCTTTAGTAAATGACAGCGATGAAGCGAAAAGAAAAAGAGAACGCCTGACCATGCTATTTTCAGCCTAAGAATTGGGCGCAAGTTTTATTAATAAAGGATTCATTCAATGAAATTAAATTCAATAGTTTTCGTTTTTATTTGCCATAAATACAAAAAAAATTTTAAAAAAATAACAAAAACATTAACAATTCATTTGAATAAACTAAATAAAAAAATACGTATAAGGTATCAATTCCTGCGATTAATTAAAACACTTAACAACTCCTTGAGTTCTTTTAATTCTTGTATTTTTTCGCGTTCCAATTATTGTACTTTTCTTTCTCTATATTGACAAGTTCTCTCCAAGATTCTTTGTCTTCTTTAGCTTCTTGCTTCAAGAAATCCAGAACTTCATTAGCTTTCTTTTTATTTTTTGGCGGCTCTTGAAAATCGGAATTAACCTCTTCTGATGTTGATAAACCACAATTTTCAACAGTAAGTGAAGAATCTATATTTTCTAAAGGGGGAAGTAATGGTCCTTTGTCCCATATACTCGATCAAATTCTTCAAAATACTCCCAAGACTTCTCTCCGCTGCCTGTAGAGGAATTCCTTTTTTTTATTCTTTTAAAGGTAATCATAAGATTGGTGAATTTCCTTATTAAATCCTCAACCGCAAAAGGAAATTCTGGATCCGCTTCTTTTATATTCCTTATTATTTCTTTCCATAAAATGCTTTTCTTTTTTTTCCTGAATTTAACTCATTCTCAAATGAGACCCGAACCGTGATTAAAAGTTTTTTCATCTCATGTGTCCAGATTTGATTATTTCCTCTGATATTATGGAATAATTGGTAATTAAAGTAAAGAATTTTAAAAAAATTAAAATTTTTAAACGTTTTGCTCAATACTTACGTTTCTTCAACCATTTTCTTAATTTTGAAAGCCAAACTGGAAGTCAAAACCACTCCTCACATTAAATTATGTTGCACAGTTTGCTTAAATTTACAATGCATAAAAATTTAAAATGCGTTATAGAAGGGGCATTCCACGTCAAGTGTTCCCACCTAAAAAACTCGATCTCTGGGATTTTGATGAAAGTTGGTGAAGTTGTTGTACTATTAGAGAACATTAATTGTGCAAAAGGAGGGGAGGTAATTTTGACCGGTTGCCGAGATACAGGGGCCTTGAATTTCGGGTCCTTTTTTTTTGTTTCATTAAAAATCTCGTAAATTTGCCAAAAAAAAAAAACAAAGTACGTTTATAATGTATTTTTTTCTGAACTTTACAATAAAAAATATGAAAATTTTGTTAAAAAATTATTTATGCAAAAAAAACAACATTAATTTTTTTTTTCGATTTTTCATCAAATGCGACATTTTTAATATTTTTTTAAATGAGCTCAATCGAAAGCTGAGCGTTTTTCCTATAAGATGACGTTCATTTGAAGATGGGATGCGCAGAACTTATAAGTGTTTTACGGCGTTGAAATCGCCGCGACGTACGCTCCAAGCGCGTCAAAGACACTGATCAGCCCCGGCGCGGTGCCGTGATGCTGGTGCTGTGACTTTTTTGATGGGTTATATTAATAAAATCGGCAGATAATCAAAAATTTTAGCATTTTATTTATGTACATTTCTTATATCTACCTTTTGCCGTTGACTGACAAAGTAGTTTATCTTATACATTCATATTTTTTTTCGAGTTTTTGGGAAAAATTCATTCGACGATTGAACAGAATATCTTTTTACTTGCATCGTTGTTTCAGATACAGGAATGAATGTGTGGTACTTTTGTGTACCCGGAATCGTTTTCGCGCCAGCAAATCGATCTTCCAGTTCTTTCGCTATTTTTACATTACTTTCTTTAGAACTGAAAAATATCTTCGTTCCCCTAAAGTTTTTTTTTGCCCAAGTATAGAAAGCAGTACATGTTAAAATTTGCTCACTTGAGGATGCCTGTAAACTTGCACGCATAGCATTTCTTTTCAAATTCCCACCCACACCATCACATGGACCTTTGCCATGTGCTGTTTCATGAAAGTGCCACTCAGCGGCAACACCAAAATCTTTCTCATGAAATAAAAGATTTCGAAAATTGTATTTATTTTTGAAATGCTGTGCCGCTCCATCAGAGAAATAGAATATCTTTTTTAGATTGAAATTTTCTTTCAGATACTCAATCAAAATTTTCTGGAAAACATAAACAGAGATAGTATCATGTTTCAGATTATCAGATATAATCGCTATACTCCCATGCCCAACACTATTTTCTTCTTTGTAATAAAAAACGACGCTAAATATTGTCATTTGATCATTATTCCAATGAAAGGATTGCGCCGCGTTCTGAGCAACAAACGCATAATTTTCTGCAAAGTCACATGTAACAAGAATTTCTCCTTCTCTTAAATTTTGTTTGATGTATTTTAAATAACTCGACTGCTGTTTGGCAATGAAAGAATGAGGCTTCAGTTTCATCACGCGATCACAAAGCATTTCTACAAAATCCTCTACATTTGAAATTATGGTGTGTAATGTACTTCTGTCGGTTTGTTCCCAGCTTTGAAACTTTATAGTTTCAATGTCCTGATCTGTTACAACTGTCTTGAGGAATTCTTTGAAATTTTCTATTCCGGGACACTTTTTACATTCATTGAGATAACACTCTGGAGTCGAAATATTGCATGTGATTATTTTATTGATATCGTGGTATGTCTCAAAAAAAAAATCAGTTCCACAAGTCAAGTCTTTGAATTTAACAGCTTCTAACATTAGATGAACATTTTCGTGGTAAACGCAAACACATACTGTATGAGTACCACTGGCACCAGCAAGAACACAGTTTTGTGGTCTAAGTTGACAAAACTTTGAAAAACCTATTTTTGTTAACGGATGTGTGGTTTTGAAAAGTTGAAATAACTCAGAAAGATTCGATAAAATTAATCTTTTTTGAACATGTTCACGAGACCCATCTTGTTTTCTTATTGAAACGTAATCTTTCATTCCTGGCATCAAACGACTATTTTCATCATCTTCGTAGAATGCAAGGATCAGTTTTGTCGTATCACTGTCTAAATCTTTACCTTTTTTGGCATTTGGACAAGTTAAAATACCGGATTCCTTAACTAATTGCATGGCTTTTCTTGCTTGGCGTTCAGAAGCACCGAATTCTGCAGCTATTGTTCTTCTGCCCCAAGACTTGGGGGCGAGAGTAAGAAGTAATAAGCGCTCTGAATGACTGTCCGAATCGAGGAATTTTTCTTTGATTTGATTGATGACTTCAACTGCCGCCAGGTGTTCTTTGTCATCACAATCGCGTTCAGTTTTCCGAGAGTTACAAGCTAAAGCGTGCTCAAAAATGTCGTCACCGAAGTCGCTGTCCGGAGAACCCTGATCTCCCATTTCTTCGATATTATTCTAAAATTAAAATGAAAAATTAAGATTAAAAACCAAGTTTCGATTCTAAAGTAAAAGTTCCAAGATATCAGTTTTGATACAGCAATATGAATCATTCACACTTGACTAATATACTGCCTGATGTATTGTATGAAATTGATGTAATGTAATTTTATATCAGGCGAAATGAATAAAAAAAAATTTTTGATCATACCATTTCCATTGGCACGACTTGACCCTGCAGAGGCGACATTTTTGAAAGATTCGTCATTTTTTTCCGGCAGCTTCCACATATTCGTGCATTTTGTGGCACGAAATTATACTTTTCTCGAAGATTGTCTGATATTCTTCTCAAATCTTTATGTGATACAGGATGCTCACTGTTTTCAAAAGGATTAAAACAACGATTTTCAAAACTCCGTCGTTCCATACTAGAAGCAGTGACTAAAGTTTGTATGGGGACTAAGCATTCTCGTAAAAAATGATGAAAAAGAAATGTAGGACTCAGACGTGTGGACTGTCTTACTCGCACTGCTCTGCAATGCGCTTGTTCACTGAGCTTTTTTCCTTGCTTTTCTCATTGGTTTTCCCTTGACCATGAAACCCAATGAGGCGTTCGGTCTTTACGAACTTACAGCCACTGATTGAAGAGAAATCAAGTCGAGGTAAAAGTGCACTACTCACTTCAAAACGTTAATAACCGACGCACTTTATAAATTTAGTTATTGTTTAATACTGATGTGATTATAAATAAAGAAGTGCTGAAATAAAACAGCATTAAGTAATTAAAATATAAAATAGATGCAGTTGGTTAGGTGATAAAAATTTTAATTGATTTGAATGTTTCGCCGACATCACGGCACCGCGCCGCGGCTGATCAGTGTCTTTGACGCGCTTGGAGCGTACGTCACGCCGATTTCAACGCCGTAAAACACTTATAAGTTCTGCGCATCCCATCTTCAAATGAACGTCATCTTATAGGAAAAACGCTCAGCTTTCGATTGAGCTCATTTAAAAAAATATTAAAAATGTCGCATTTGATGAAAAATCGAAAAAAAAAATTAATGTTGTTTTTTTTTGCATAAATAATTTTTTAACAAAATTTCCATATTTTTTATTGTAAAGTTCAGAAAAAAATACATTATAAACGTAATTTGTTTTTTTTTTTTTGGCAAATTTACGAGACTTTTAATGAAACAAAAAAAAAGGACCCGAAATTGAAGGCCCCTGTATCTCGGCAACCGGTCAAAATTACCTCCCCTCCTTTTGCACAATTAATGTTCTCTAATAGTACAACAACTTCACCAACTTTCATCAAAATCCCAGAGATCGAGTTTTTTAGGTGGGAACACTTGACGTGGAATGCCCCAGAACTCTATGCATTGTCACTACAGTAAATGTTTGACATTTAAGAACTTTAAACATTGCATAAAAACAGTCATGATGCATTTTAGAATTCAGCCAAAAAGTTTCTAGGCTACGCATGCAAGCGTAATAAACTAGGAATCTATATCCTGTTCGATCAGCGAAGTCTACGTTCAGTTGCGATAATATTGAATGGCAGCCTGTGGAATCAAATCGCTTGTTGGTGGTGCCAGTTTTTAACTCTTCTTTCTAAAATCTTTTCGAATAGAGCTTACTCCCCAGACATTGCCCTTAAGGCCCAACTATAATGCACGTAAGAAACGCACGTCAGCCGACATGCGTAAATATCCAACTTTCGTCAAACATATAATGGTTTGTGTATTCGGAAAGTTTTCACAAGTTTAAAATCATTAAAATGCATAAATATTATACATTGACTATTAAAACTTGGCTATTAATCTTTGCATATTAAAAAAACATAATCAAGTTTATTTTCAATTATAATAAATTTCTCATCAAAATCACTCGCATAAATTTGAAGCACATTTTCCATACTCTTTCTTGTTTAAAACCCACAAAACAACAACAACAAAAATCAGCTATCATCAATTTTACTACCACAAAACGTACGTTGAGCGCGGTTCTTTTCGCATTTTTACGTTTAACGAAACTTAACGAAGCAAAATATGACCGACGTACGTCCAATATGGCCGAACCCATTAATTTCCATGAGAGCGCCCAGATGACGTGTGTTTCTTACGTGTATTATAGTTGGGCCTTTAGTTGTGGAACCGTCTGCAGTACAAGGGTGCTTACCCCTGAGCTCTGGTCGTTTATATAAAAAATCTCAGACTGAGAAATGTTGATATTTCTTTTGCAATATTTGCCTTAATATCCACTTGTTGTAATTTCTCACCTGCAACATTAAGTGAAACTCTGACATATGTTATTTACTCTTAAGGGGTTAGTCTACTGTTAAAATGCGAAAAATGAGCTTTTTTTTAAACTGCTGTATAAAAAAAACGACAAAAGATAGCGACTTGAATTTTTATATGCTCGTTTATTAAACTTAAAAGTTTACATTTTTATTGTTAAAAAAATTAAAAAAAGCAGAATGCCGGCCATCCCAGGCATTCACTGTAGCACTGCCTGATGAAAATAAAAATATCGCGGGGTAAGATCCTGACAAAAATATAAATCTGTAATCACAACACAAAAAATATTCTATTAGTTTTAAGTACAATCAACGCCCCTGACCTCATTTTAGGCGAAAATATAAGTTTTTTTGTGATTTGGCACACATTTGCACATAGCTGCGTTGATTTTGGTCTTGTTTTTATTTGAAAAAGTGCTGCCAAATCGCCAAAAATTTATTTTTTGCTCTAATGGTGTGACTACACTACGCGGTCTTGGGTCGTACGCGCTTTTGCCTTTTTTTTCATATAGAGTTTTATGACTTTTTTACGACTTTTTTACGACTTTGTCCATGGTAAAGGCCGTGCGGCCAAACAACGCGGACAAAAGGCTGTGGTTAAAAAGGTACATTGTGCGTCCACACACTATGAGCTTTTCAAAAGCGCGTACGCCGTTTCAAATGAGAATTGATTTTTTCTCACTCATGACTCAGAAAATTAAAAGATCACGCGCGCTTTTGGCTGGCCGTACGACCAAAAGCGCGTGGATTCTAAGTCCGCGTAGTGAGGACGGGCCTTAAATTGAGGTCAGGGTGTTTATTGTACTCAAATCTAATAGAATAGTTTTTTTGTTGTGATTACAGATTTATATTTTTGTCAGGATCTTACCCCGCGATATTTTTATTTTCATCAGGCAGTGCTACAGTGAATGCCTAGGATGGCCGCCATTTTGTTTTTTTTAATTTTTTTTAACAATAAAAATGTAAACTTTTAGGCCGATGTTACAATTGGTGCGTTGACTTTACTTTGACTTAACTTCGGGCTTTGATTACATGTCGTCGGTCCAATGGTAAACTAACCAATCTGCCATTTTGGAGTTTTTGACTTTATTATAGGAAAATTATTAATTTATTTAGATTTATATTGTGGCAAACCGGCATATCTATAACCTTAACAATGGAGGAAATATTGCCATTATTCTTTTAGCCTATCTACGTGCGACACTCGTTTTACAATAGACAACTAACCTATGTGCTGATTTGCCAGTTTACTATGGCATGCTTAATATTGCTAACATTAAAATCACAATACTCAACTAGTCTAAATGGTAGATGTAATAATTTACCATGGCCGGTATACTGTTAATATATTGACAATCACATTATTCCGTTGGCCTATGTGATATTTGTAATAATTTACCATGGCATAAAATCAGGGCCGGAGCAAGGCAGGTTCAGCGCGAGAGACCCCGCAATCTAAAATAAAAGATTATCTGCGATCATCGATAAGCCAACAGCCCCATGTTTTAAGTGATAGAAAAAAAGTAGGATTGAGTGAAGCCGTCTGGTTGCAATATAGAAAAGAGTCTCCTACTACAATTTTTTTAAAAACTAGTTATGACAAAAATGACCCGTTTGTACCTTTACCATTGAAAAAAAAGGGGAAAGAATAGTCTTCCTGTAAAGGCGGCGTATTCCCAGAGGCTTCAAAAAAAAAGCAAGTTCTTTTAAAATTATGCTCAGATATGCAAATTCCAAGGGTGCATCACAATTTTTACTATGATCTTCCCAGTTCTGAAACTGTAAGAGACACTCTTCCTGAGCCTGATTTTGAAGAAGACAGCGAATAGGTGTATAGAATTATGTATAATTACCCTGCTTTTTCAATAAAAAAATTATTATTCTATAAACGTGTATTTAATTTCTTCTATAGGTTAAAAGTTAACCTCTGTACTATACCTAGCCCACATGCAAAAACTTCATAATAATTAGAGATAAGCAAGGTTACAATCAAGCAAGCAACCTCTTTAGTAAATCACACCAGAGTAAACATATTTAACTACCACATTAGCTACTTTACCTGGGTCTACAATGAACTAAAGTATATAATGTAACTATGGTAAATATGCCTAACTGCTTTTGCTAAGGTAATAGTAGCAGTGGCGTAGGTAGCTTTTTGCGATGGGAGGGGATATGACAGTATATTTTGATTGATCGGATTTTCACAACTTAATGCATCAGAACGGGGTCTTTTCGCGGTTGTTTCTGACGATAATTCTGCATTTCTATGGATTTCACCGTCTCAAGACTTGCCGAATGGTTTTATTGGCAGTAAAAATTTCTTCATTCCGAGATAATAAACAAAACAATTTCAACACACTTTTGCAATTATAAACTAGAATAAATTTGACAATTGAGGAGTGTCTGTTCAAAAGGGCGTATTTCCATCATAAACAAACTTTACAGAAGTCGAAAAAACTGCCTGTTCCTATAAATAAAATGCTAAAATATATTTAAATGCACATTCATGCACTATATTTTTTGTAATTATTTGTTTAGAAATATGCCCTTTTGATCGGGATTTTGAGAAATACGACCTTTCGATTAGTCACTTCAAGCAATAAGCCTTTTTGAATAGAATTTTTGGAAATACTTGCAGTGAAGTTTTTTGGGGCTCTGTCAAAAGCAAAAATCCTTTTAGCACGATATTTATGTCCACCTATCCACTCCTAGTAAAACTTTGAGCTAAAATTAAATGTTCTATTGTGTTAGGGCTCTAATACCTAAGTGCCAAAGTACCAAACTACAAAATAAAGCCAACTTTTTACATCGAAATTTGCTAATATCTTAAAAAATAAAGACCGTAACGCAAAAATTGTCGGACATTATTTATAGGAAATTGTCCGTGCTTTCCAATTTTGGAAAAAAAATATTGACTAACTACTTATTTTTGGGAAAAAGGTAGTTAAAGTTGATAGTTTTGTTAAAAAAAACAAAATTTTGATTTTGATGACTCATTACTATGGAAGGTGGTAGGGTAGAATCTTCACTTTTACATTTTTAGATAGGTGGGAGTATTCTGCGTGCAGTGCGGATTGTAGTTTTTTTTAAATAAAATATTTTAGTACGGTGAGAGTATTTTTCTAAAAAAACACACTTCCTTATAATTCATTAACTAAAGCTGATATAAAAAACTGATAATATATTTGAAATCAGCGTCAAAAATTAGTTTAGAATGATGTAAAATATTCCATGCAACAGTCATGCTGTTGAGCAGTGTTATAATTGGGCCTTCTTTCGCTTACAGTCACAATTATATATGAAACGAAAATTCAGATCGTATTTTGAGGTAAACCTTCTTTTGCTGAGGGGTTTCCGGTTATTCGATCATACTGAAATTTTGCACACAGCTTCAGTTGCGATGACAATATAATATAGTATACTCAATAGATCCAATATGGCCACCAAAAAAATGGCGGATTACCGTTTGCTTCCCAAGATGCAGAAATACGCCCTTTTAATTAGAATCCTGATTTTTTGGAATTTTTTATATGGAAAGTGCCCTCCATTTGAATAAGGTTTTAGGCTCATTCGATGGACTTTTATGCCATATTTTCAAAATAATTTTAAAATAAAAAAAAGTTGAAAACGGAAAAACTAGAGTAAATTAATGTTAACGCTCCAAGGAACGCCTTCGAATTATTGATTCGCCAGAGAGTGTGCTGTGTGTTGTGCTCGATAAAATTGTATCGAGTTAGAACAATCTATGAAGTGCAAAGCTTCCCCGCACTTATAGCTTAAAGTTTATCATAATTTTGCCCGTAGAATCTTTTCTTGAACTTTAATATTTTTACTGACTCGGCAATTTTTATAAACTTCAAAATATTAAGCAGGAATTAAATTGACAATCAAAGCCAAAGTTAGTCCTATTTTTTAGGAAGCTTATATTCTGATACTCTACTATGTACATTGAAAAATATTCGAAATATTAAATATTGAATAAAATATGCTCATAGCTAATAGTTATTTCACCCAAAATTGGAAAAACGATTGATATTATTATTATATATTATTGATTTATTATAACGTTAAAATTTTAAGTATTTAGGAACCGAGGGTTCACTATTGGCTCATTGTATTTACTTTACATGTGCTCGATGTGTCCACAATTATAGTCAGGGTCCTTTTCGTGGCCCGTCACAAAAACATGTCTAGATGATTTTTATATACATAATTGCGCAAAAACAAAATTGCACATTACATAATTCCAAAAGAGGTGCTGGTGCTTAAGAAATTTCATGTATACTTAAATACGTAGATACGAAGGCTTTTATTCAATTCTATTATAATTTTCGTTGGCTCATGGGGGGGGGATTGATCCCCTTGATCCCCCCCCTATCTACGCCACTGAATAGTAGTATATTAGTTGTTTTTAAAGTGTGATCCAAAAGACCATAATCCATGACTAATACCCTGACTTATTTGAATATCTACGTAAAAAGCCTGATTTACAGTAATTAATTATATTTTGTTTTGAGTCTCCCCAACATTACGAAATTTTCAGATTGGCTAGTTTACCATTGTACCGACGATGTAATGTCATTAAAGCAGATTAAATAAAAGCTTCGACTGAACTTTGTCTGCGACTGTATTTCGACTGCAGTCCGGCTTTAAGAAAATTCAAAGTTTCGTCCGCCTGCAGCCAACTTCACATTATCTGAAAAAACTGAAAACAACTTTTTTAAAGCGAAAGGAACGGTTTTGAATTCCGAGTATTTTTTATAGACTGCGAACAACATTAAAAAAAATTCCAATTCCTATTCAGACATTTTAAAATTTTGATATTTCTACTTTGCTTCTGCTTTGAAAGGAAACAGCTGATTGCAGTCAAAGCTACAATTTAATTTTAAAGTCGAAGTATCCGGGGACTTTCTTTGCAGTCGGAGTTGAAGTCGAAGCCAAAGCCTCAATTGTAACACGGCCCTTAAGTTTAATAAACGAGCATATAAAATTTCAAGTCGCTATCTTTTGTCGTTTTTTTTATACAGCAGTTTAAAAAAAAAGCTCATTTTTCGCATTTTAACAGTAGACTAACCCCTTAAGGGTTTTAGTTTATATGTTTCCAATTTCATCAGCTTTAATATTTCTTAAAGACTCCAATATAATATGCAAACTCGTAATTTAGTCTGATACTGGCGACTTAAGGTAAATTGGTATACGAATACTATCATATCTAAATTAGTTAAAATTAGTTCCGATTTGTAATAACGTAAAGGCAATTGAATGTCAAAATACACTAAATAACAAAAATTGATTTTCATGTTATAACAGGAATCACTTTTCAAGTTGCCTTCGATATGTTTAAGTTATGTTGCTTTCCTCAATTATATTAACTGAAAACAAATCTTAGATAAATTCCAATGTGTTTAGTCGGTATACGTTCGTTTGTTTATATTCATCTCAGAATTAATTCAGTTCTCTTTAGATCATGCAATAAGAAACTAGAAATTGCTTATATCTCACTCAATGACCCGAGGCTTTGTCATCAACAAATTCTAATTTTGTTCCTTATCTCTCTTTCATCTATTCTCTCTTTAAAATGATTGAAATTGTTAATTACATTTTCAATTTGCTCATTCTACCTACACAAAATATATTAATTTGTGTGCTTTTTTCTTTAAGCACAGCAACAAAACACAAAATAAATTTAAAAAAAAAAACAAAATCCTACGAAGATAGCAATTGTGCTGTGCTAAACAAATAACGTGAAAAATTTATTAAATTTCATTTCATTTCATTTTATAGAAATCCCCAAAAACATATTTTCCCTGTCAACATTGTGAAAAAGAAATAAAAATACTTTTACGTCCTTAACAATCACTTTAACTTGCAATCCTTATTAGTAACGAAAATTGGAATTTATATTTGCAGATGTCCTCGCTGAGCCCCGTGGGAACAATTGCGTACATAATTGAGGAGGAGGCGCTCCTAGTCCGAGTCAACAAAGGCTGGCAGTACATCGCAGTAAGTAAAATCACGGCTTAACATTTTATTAGAAAATTTTTAGTATTCAGAGTCCTTTTGGAGGAGTCCTCGAGGGCTTGGCCGACCAGCAGCAGCAGCACAGAATGGTGGGGCGGGGGTTAGAATACGGGGAACCGTAAGACGTCGTTATTGTAAATACTGAAGCACATAATATCCTCATTCTTTAGCTGATTTAATCGAATTGCTACTCAGAGAATCTCAATTTACCCACGAGAAGTTTACAAGATGCTTCAAGCAGATGACATTTCCATATTGTGTGTGCCCGATCGAGGGCGAAATTATTCATCCTTAACATCGGGCTCAGGATGACAATAAAACAACACAGTCAGCAGCAAAAATAACAACAACTGTATTCAGGATTCTTAAGGAATTCGATCAGACGTCGGAAATTGTCCTATTTCCACGTCCTTGCTCCCTCTGTGCCTCCTTGGGGGGATGTTTTTTTTTGCTTCTTTGTCTTGTAATTCCAAATGCCGGCGTTCTCTCTTATTCATCTGGCAGTTCTATTGCCTGGAGTAACCAACGACTTGAATTCCAATCATGATGATGTATTAACCACCCCATCCTGGCATCCTGGGATTCATTTCCATAGAAGCGTAAAGTCATCATCGTCAATTCAAAGAAAGTAAAGGACTTGGCAGTGCTCCTTTCACAGCTTTTCCAATTCAGGAAAGGCTCCTTCGGGGGACTTCAAGGACTAAAGAAGCTGCTGTTGCTCGTGCCACTATGTCACGTCGGGCTGCTCCTCCTTGGGGACGATGGGAAATCCCAGTACTTCCTAGCGGCGCTAATAGGTTGTCCGCTTTCTATATGTAGTCGCATCTGGGCTGTATCAATCATCAGCATGGCAAGCAGTGAACGCTCCTCCACCCAGCATCCATGTGTATATGTATATCTAGCCTCTAGCCTGGCTCTGGTTCCCTAATTAAATATAATTCCGTGATCACGATTCCTTCTTACGAAAAGGACTGAAGAGTCGGGCTTTGTTATGAATGAAAATTAAAAGAGGATGCCTTTTAGGATTTGCACAAAACAGCAAATAAATTTCGTCAGTGTAACGAGAAGGGGGGGAAGAAAAAGTGAAATTACCGGGCTTCAAGTTATGGCAACCCATAATGAACTTGATAACAAGCTCATTTAAATATCACATTAAGGCTCGTGTATTTTACTTTGGTGCCTAGGATTAGCATTAAATTCGGAAGGAGTCCTTGTTGCCTTCCATTTGTTTTCATCAACATACAATCAAAAAATTATGCCACGCGTAAAAATTCTTGTTGTTTTTTTTTCGTTGTTGTGTTGAATTAAAAAAGTTATTACTCCCGAACACAATTCGTAAATATCGTCACACAAATTCAGGATAATTTTATATTTATCCAAGTGGATAATTTTTTTGCGTTGTTGCTTGTTCGTTAGTTTGGTCCATTACGCAAATTTCGACTAACTGGAAATATTTTACGCCCAACTGTAACTCCCTACGTCCACCTATGTGTGTGTGTTTGTTGTTGTTTAACCTGGATTTTTTTTCGCTAGGCTCTTGTAGCCGGAATAAAAAGATTCGTAATTTGTGATAAATGTTTATTAGTCTATATGAAGAGGATATATGGGACATAATGGAATTGGGAAATTGAAATTCGTGATTAAAATATCCGAACGAATTGTGTGGGAAGATTATAGAAATAATCAGGAGGAAATCAGACAATCAGAATCAGATAAAAAATTGCTGCTTCTGTTATTTTTGAATTTTTAATTATAACAAAATTTCCATATTCTTAAGTTCAAGGCTTAACTGAAGCATACCCGAGGTTATCTTCACAAGGAACTACGAAGACCACATCCCTTTACGTGTCGTGAATGGAGAAATATACCACATAGTTTTCAAGGTGCCATAAACTTCTTTACTGATGGCTGTAAGCTTGAGGGTCGAGTAGAAGGACATCTTTTTCCCCGAGCTTGGAGGAGGAAAGTGTACTACGTCTCCTCTGTCACGGCCCAGCCCTAAGCAGAAGGAGACTAACCACATTTGGTGAACCTTTTCTAACATTAGCCGTGTTCCTTTTCTGCTCTTTTTTACTCGTATTTACTTGCAACTACTCTTGCTCTCACAGAGAATTCATAGGTTTTACTCAAATCGACAAATTTTGCGTTCCTTTAATTTTTTACCCCGGAGTACTTAAAAGTAGAAAAGGAACACGGCTATTGGCGCAACAACTACAAATGTGTACGGCGGGTCCAACACAAATTTAGATCCCAAGCGAGTTTTCTCTCTCTGGTAGAAATTTCAGACCCCTGAAAAAGAAAAAAAAATATTTGTCCACGACATGAATTCGCGCATGAGTAATGGACTCCATCTTTATAGTCTTGGAAGTCCCGGACCAATGGCAAAGAACAATTTATTTAAATTTTCCAACTGATATTGAAAGAAAACAGATTGGAGACTTGCTTTACTGATCATAACCCCACCAAAATCAAGTACTGTATTAGTTCTAATATTCCAAAAACATCATTAGCCAAAGACTTGCGATGGAATGACCAGATATACCAAATCGCCACGCAAGCATCCCAGTGCTTCGGATTTCTTAAGACTTGCAAGTTCCTCCTCCAGCGATCGGCCCGTGCTGTAATATACAAATCCTAAATTCGGCCTCTTCTCGAATACAACTCTCTCATTTGGGGCCGAGCTTCGAAAATCACCTTGGCGTGGTTAGATAAAATACAAAAACGGGCCCTCAAAGTTATCGGTGATGACGCTGCTTGCTCCCCCATCAACCCCTTGAGCCACCGTAGGAATGTATCAGCACTGACAAAATTATATCGTTACTATCATAGCGACTGTTCCACCGAAATAAACGGTCTCCTGCCTCCACGTCAATCTTATGCACGCAATGCTAGATTATCCTACTCGCCTCATTCTCTACACCTGGAACTCCCCTTTATCGCACTCTACAAACTATTAATTCGTTTCTAAATAGAAAAACTCGACTGTGGAACAACTTCTCGCAGTCAACATTTCCGAGCTCCTACAACATCCAAGAGCTCGCAGGGTTCATCGCCACCTTCTTCAACATCCTCTCGAACCTTCATAACCCTTAGCCTATTCCCGCCCGTACTAAGTTTACTGCTAGACATTGACTCGACTATACTAGACGGACTGGTAGTACAAAGAGTGACTCCTGAGCTTAAACCTGCCACATCAAAAAAATATTTAAGTACATTGGGGTTCAAAGACTCTACACGTATTTTACAACATTTACGTCTTAATCATATCCATCCATCCATTTAATGGCGCTACAGCCCCAAATGAGTGGTCTCCTCTAAGGCATTTCTCCAAGTTTGAAAGTCCCATGTTAGCATG
Source organism: Thereva nobilitata (assembly GCA_963855945.1). Classification (NCBI taxonomy): domain Eukaryota; kingdom Metazoa; phylum Arthropoda; class Insecta; order Diptera; family Therevidae; genus Thereva; species Thereva nobilitata. The sequence goes on from OY979696.1 coordinate 38,848,400, forward strand.
CCTCAAATTCCAGATTTTGAGCATTACCTCTGCGTGAAGCATCACAGATTCTATCCAGCTCCTTCTGGGCCTGGCTACTGGTCTATTTCCCGAAATTTCTGCTACCATAAGCCGTTTTGGGATACGATTGTCCTTAAACGTGATTACGTGGCCGGCTAGTCTCTTAGTGTCATATAGGTTCGAAAAATTTTGATTTAAAGTTGGGTCTACCTAATAGAAGAGGGGTCCGAACCGCCAAAGTTGACGGGGGTCCGGACCCCCTGGACGCCCCTGTTGTTGCGCTCCTGGTTTCTAAGCGCGCTTGCGGAAATCACGATTATTGGGATCCCGCAACTTAGAAGATTCATTACTTCCTTGAGATGGTTTAGCGAAGAAACGACACTTCAACATCAAAGTGGGATCACTATGGCATCACAATGGGTCTATCCTTTTGGCCTAAGGGTATGAGCTTAAAAAAACAGCTCAGCCATATCTAACCTAACCTAAGTTCAAGGCTTACACCATTACAATCCCTCCCAAGCCTCATTTTTTCTATCTAGAACTATCACCTATTAGAGGAAGAAGTTTTAAAACCTTAGCCAATATTCAAACCTAATCTATAATTGAAATCAACCCATATGTGGATGTCAAACTGAAGCTGTTCCACTCACCTATGCTGGGCTTAACTTCTGGAGTTCTCTATACACAAAAGCTTGGGAACACCACACTCATGCAAAGCTTTAGTTTCGGTTGTTGTATTATATTTCAGGCAATTATACTATATTGGTCACTGTGAAGGGTGTCATTTAGCATACTCAATAGACCGGTTCTGGTTCGATTACAGAGGTGAAGCAGCATTAAACGCGATTAGTACTCAGTTGGGGGACCACATTGGTAAAACGACATTCGCGTATAACAATATAAAGCTCTCGACACCGGTGCAGTACTTACCTATCCACGCCGAAATTTTCAAATTTCCCCCCTATTTTTCCACTCGATATCGGGTAGCAATGATTTTTCCTCAAAGGGGCCAAAAGAGGCTTCACTTATGACGAGGGGCGAATGAGGCAAGGCGAAAGATGCCCTTTTTTGGGCCTTATAGGGTAAAACACACGGGGTCCACATGAGGCAGTGGGGCTAGCCTTATAGGGAACCTATCTGCACTCCTCCCAAATATCAAGTCGGGCATAACCACATAACCAAAGAATTTAAAACCATGTAACTCGACACACAGCTAGTAAATAAATTGACCGATTAACTTTTTACATTTTAACGGTTATCTGTTCCTGTGCTACCCACCCACAATGAGTATGCTCCGCCGCCCCTGATTATACCGTCGAAGAACATTGCTAGAATCATCTCAATGATCACATGACACCGGCCAATTGGGAAAAACGGCTCCAGATTGACTCATTTCTTAGAAAATTGGGAGAGGTTTCGCAGTTAAAACCTGGATACACCATCCGATAACTGAATATGACAAGCCTGATCTAAAGTCACTCTAAGCCAACTCTCATATATTACATCAAGGTTTTTTTCATTAGTGTGTCACAAAACGGTGACCTTTCAGCGCCATTTTTGTCGCAGGCTCACATACCTTGAACGGAGCTCTTATCTTGTACTTCCCTAAGTCGTCGATAAGAGCTTCTGCGTAGCGCTGCTTACTAGTTTTAAGCGATTTCTGAACGATTCTTTATCGACTGATTTATTTTAAAAATACTACTGTTTACCTATTTTGTAGAAAACCCTATTTTCGTCTTAAATAGGGATTGGCTATAACAACTTTCAAGCATCGCTAATTGAGTTCTATATAACTTGGTGAAATAAATGACGATGGCTTCCTAATATTAATAAAAACCCATTCATCCCTTATTTGCAAATTTTTAAACAAAAACTGTAAACATTTTTGAACTCATTCAAATCATTCTCAACCTTGGAAATGTTTAACCCTACTGAATGGGGCTAGTGAAACTTTTCACCTCTCACCATCGTGCTTAAAAATATTTTCTGAATCCGTTGATAAAAGGATATCATCAATTCAACTTCAATGGCTTGACAGCACAACTTTAGATACTTTCTCAAATTCTAAATTATATGTAACAAATCCACTTAATTTATTAATGCTCGAGACTCTATAGAATATCTTCAAAAAAGGTTACCCCGAGAAACATTCGCCCCTTTCTTTGTAGTTTAAATAATTCCATAAGACCCAATCCTTTTCAGCTCAAGTGCTACTTAACAAGAAATCGTTTACAAAATGCATACTTGTTTTTGATAAATTACGTTCGATAACTGAGCATTTATCTTGTACTATACAAGAGAGGTCGTTTACATTAGTGTTAAATTGACGCATTTAATGACTTTTCATTTTAATTACTCCAGACTACATAATCCCAGGTTTTTGACATTAAAGCGTAGTAATTAACAACTCTTTCGTGGAAATCGAAAAGATTCGCTCTGATTAAATCAGATCAAAGCGAAGCTGTCGCAAAATTGTTGTGTCTGTTAAGGTTCAAATTACACCTTTGCTAAGGAAACTTTATATTCTAGGTTATACAAGTTTTACTCACGAAAAATTTACTCACCAGCCCAGCCACCCTTAAAGGAAGTTTTTGGAAGGCATCCACAGTACCTTAGCAAGGAGAAATTCTTGAATGTTGAAATGGGATTTACCTTCACCGCTTTTGGCCCCATTCCTTCAATACTTTATGGAAAGTTGGTTAGAGCTCCAATTAAGTTACATCACAAAACTTTACTCCATCTAAGAGAGGTTCTAACCCTCAGAAGTCTTCATTCGGACAAAGTTTTAATCACCCCAAATTGTTTACGAGACATGCCCTGCATATTCGCTTTATTAATTTGAATAGGATGCCCCCGTCGGCGTTCATAATCAGCCCGCTTCGAATCCTTCCAACTATTTCGGTAGAATCCCCTTCGGCCCGCATTCGAACTCGATCGATTTCGTTCGTGGATAAAAACGAGTTGTTGAATCTGATGCGAAGGCTGGTGAAGTCTTTCCTGGATTTTCTGTAGAAGAGGATTCACCAAGCAACAAGAATAAAAGCAAAAATAAACTTCTACCTTTCAAAGTTTTACCCCCTGCCATCCTTCTCCCCGGCCAAGGACCTCCGAAAACCTGGTTCGGGGAGAGTGATGTGCTATTGTGTGTTATTGTAGTACTAGGTCTACTTGGATTATACAAGCACTTATGTGATTGACGTGTTTACATTTCAGCTCGGGAGCCTGCTGCCAATAGCAACGCCAGCACCACCGACGACGATCTCTCCACCGCCTAGGCCGGACCTGCAGGCGTCGAACCTATTAAACAACATCCCGCAGCCAGTCGATGGACCAAATGTAAGTATAGCACTTTTTTTCTCCTTTATCCTTTTGTTTTCTTCCTGGTTTTTTTTTTCTGTATTTGCTCTGCCTTCTATCATCAACATTTGTCGGGATAAGCTTTCATCACTAAAGCGGTCACACTCCTGTACTGGAGGATTTGCGAAAATCCAGCCGCGAGCTACACTCCACAGTTATATCCTTGAAGCATGTGTCGTTGTTTGATAAGGATGAGGGAGGATTTTCGTTGAAATATTGGAGAGTTTTTTTCTATACGCCCTTAGAACTGGTTCAGCACGTGGTGAGTATTGTTGGGCCTGACAGGTATATGACAGCTCAAAGCTTCAAGAATAAACTGGGAATGTCAACAGTTTTTCCTTAACACTAGAAATGCGCCACGCCACTGTATATATATACGACCAGCTTTCAAGGAACAACGAAAAGAAAATAACTGTTGAATCTAGAAGCGTATGTGTACACAGGGTGTTTAAGAAGGGCAAAGGGTACTTGAAAGAGGACGAACTTTGCCTGTGACGTGAATTGACTTTTTTTTACTCATATTATGTGTGGACGATTTTGTGGGCGAAAAGTGAAAGAAAATATTTTTCTTCTTAATAATTATTAAAGGAAAATAAGGAAATTTTTATCAATTTTTTTTTGGAATGAAACAATTATGTTGACAAAAACAATAATAATGATAACTTCCACGATTTATTGGGAGCTTATGTGGGAAGTTGAAACAGTTCGAATAATGATGTACGCACTTACTAAGCTTGTGGTTTTAATGGCTAACTTTAGCCATCAAATGAATATTCAAGCTCCATCTGCTTTCCCTGAATCAGTTCTCCTAGGTATTGAGTTTATTTTGGTCAGAGCAACTCTTACGTCATTTGTCACATGCAAGATTCGAGATTGCGAGGTGGTTGTGAACGCTCTTCGTTCTTGAAACAAATTACTCTACCAAGGCAGGTCAGGTCACAAATGCAGAGTCTAAAATTGTTGTTAACAAAACAATAATAGTCTTAAAAAAATTTTCGGTCAGGGAACCTTTTCGCTCAGAATGATATACAGTGCTCGACGCTGCTTCTTCTTCTTCTTTGATCCGTCAGCTGGCGGTCCAAGCGGGACGTCCCCGCAACGGATACGCTGCTGTCGGTGCCGCTGGGTCTCGAACTCCATTCGCGATTCGTTTCCATTCTTGACGATATTTGGCGACGTCTCGAGCCTCGATAACTGATAAAATCGTTGATTCTTTAAGTCGCCCTCGATATTCTTTAGCCAGGTTTTCTTCGGTGAATTCTCCAGTCTGCCAGACGCCAGAGAAGTTTACGTGGCAAGTGGTTATCATCCGTTTGGCAAACATCTCCAAACCATCGTAGTCTACGTTTTTGTATTTCTTCTTCGATCAGTGTCTGTTGATCGTATCTTTGTCTAACTCTCTCGTTTTGAAAGCGATCGCGAAGTTAGACACCGAGAATCTGCCTCAAGCATCGCATTTCTAAGACCTCGATGCGGCTGTGAACGTCGGCTGTCGATGCCACTTTCTTCTCCTCAACCAACGATCTAAAATATGTGAACATCGGAACCTGTACGATTTACATTCCATCGTGGTGAACTCTGGCTTCCGATCTGTCCGTTGTGAGCACTTTGATCTTTTCCGCATTGATTTTTAACCGGTATGACCCGGGCGATGCGAGAAATGTAGTATAAGATGTCCGTTGCTTCGGCATCCGTGTCGGCGAAGATAGCGCTATCGTCGGCAAACATCAAGTCGGTTACGAAGTTGTTGTCGTAGTATCGAACTCCACTTCGCGTCGACCATCGAATGCTTCACGCATAATCGCGTCGATCACAACGTTGAACAGAAGTGGCGAAGCAACGTCTCCTTGTCGGACACCTGTTTGAATCGGGAGTTCCTCAGATAAGTCGCTTCGAATACGACCGCTGCTGGTTAAGCCAGCGTACAACGCTTGGAGAAGTTGGGTGATTTTCAATGGCACGTTTTCGGTTTCCAAGGCTCTCCACAAGCTGTTCCAATCGATTCAATCGAAGGCGGATTTGAAATCGATGAAAACGACGACAGTTTGTTTGCCGCAACGAATTCTTTCTTCCATTAGCTGACGGAGAGCGAATATTTGATCCATTCATATAATAATAATAATAATACTTTGCCGACGATCGAAAGGAGGCTAATACCGCAATAATTCTTGCATTCTCGACTGTCTCCTTTCTTCAAAACTGGCACAACGATCGCTTTCTTCCACGCCAAAGGGAACCGATCCGAATGACATATGTGTGTTATGAGGACGTGGACTTGTTGTGATAAGACATCACCTCGGGCTTTGATCATCTCGGCGGTTACTTGATCTTCACCTCGATAATTGATGGGCTCGTTATCGAGAAACTGATTCGTCAGCTGTTCGATAATCGGCGGTTCAGGGGCTGGACCTTGTGGCGGATCGTGGTTGTACAGCTGGTGAAAGAATTTTCTACACCGCTGCAGGCGCTCATGGGGAGAGGTCACGAATGTTCCATCCAATTTTTTAATGTTGCCGTTTGCTGATGTTGTTTTGTCACCTAACCCTCGGATTGTCTGGTGCAGCGTCCGGTACCCGTGCCTCGACGCAGCTTCTTCCATGTCTGACGCAACATTATTCTAGTACGCTTCTCGTTCCGATTTCATTATCTGTCGCACTTCTTTCTTCAATCGTCGTTATTGCTCGAAATCAACGTGTTTCATTCTTTTCCGCTGATCGACGAGGTCCAGACAGCTGTCCGCGATCCATGGCTGTGTCCGTTTACGGATGGGTGGACACAACTCCATTGCACACCGGTATTGCGAGCGCCGCAAATTTGTTGGATAATGCCATTTGAAATTCTCGCCCTATGGCCGGGTCCTGTAGGCACATCCAATTCTTCTTGGCTGGTGGTGGCGCCGTTTTCTTCAATCTTTGTAATCGCATCTGTAATTTCGCTCGAACAAGATAATGGTCCGCCCACACATCGCAAGTACGTCTTTGAGCGTCGATCGGAATCTTGCGTTGATTAAAACGTAGTCTTACATAGCCGAGTCGTTGCCGGATGGATTTCGCCAGGTGAGGTGGTGTTTGAGTGGATGGCGGAAGATGCTGTTGCCAACGATCAAATTGTTTGACGCTGCGAATGAAAAGAGGCGCAAACCGTTGTCGTTAATTTCTCCGTATCCGAATTTGCCCATCGTTCCTTCCCATCCGGTTCGATCTGCACCTGAATGTGCATTAACGTCCTCCGCGAGTATGATTAATTCGGTTCAAGGTATCGTATCCAGCGTCTGTTGAAGTTGATCGTAAAATTCGTCCTTGTTCGCGTTCGGGCTGGTCTGGATTGGCGCATAAACGGATACGGTATTTACTTCGTAACAGTGTCCTCCACACTCTTGAGAATTCAATCCAAAGCTGAGGAGCGAACAAAAAATATAGAAGTGCGGAAAGTTTGAAGTCGACGTTTCGTCGGGAAAGTCAACGTAATCCAAACACTTATATTCGTCCGTCGTGCAATTGAAATATTTGAAGCCATCGTGCTTATAGAAACGTCATATGCAGCCAACATTACGGCACACTCTTCCACAGCTCTTTCGCAAAGAAATACGACAGTCAAGTCCTTCGGGTGCGGCAGGCCAAAGACTGTCAGAGGATTTAAATTGGATTTCTCTACAAGGGGCGTCAGCCAATGGCAAGAATAGCATATCGTCATAACTAACTGTATCTTTTGTGATCTTTTAGCAGACCCTAGTTTGAGAATCATTTACTTACGAGAAAGTAAATTACATGAAATAATCAAATTTTTACTTTTAAAAACCATGTCAAGGTTTGTTTTCCTTTGGACCGCTAAGGATTTAAACTATGAAACCGCTATAACAATGCTACATACTTCGGTTTATGAAGAAAATGCCAATTTCCTCAATGAAACGAAAAATGTTAGCTACTCAATCGTTTCTTTAAATTATATTTGTGTTTAGTTTGTACTTGTGTAAAATAGCCTAATCTTCTTAAAATATAATCTTCAAATTGTTTGCCAAATTCCTTACGATGATGAAAGCTTATCTCGACCATTGACATTTTTAAAAAATCATTTTGACTTACATTTAATTTTTTACCGAAATAAAAAAACTTTAAAATAATTGAAGCATGACTATACATGCGATATTTTCTTCATATAAAATCTTAATTTTAAGCTAAGTATATTCATATAAGATCAATTTGAAATATTAATAATTATAACCCTTTAGTTAAAACCTTCCCAAAAAAATATTATCTTTAAATGTAGAAAATCACTTATAGAATCCCTTTCCATTTTTAACAATTTATGCAATCCTCAAGCAGTTCACAATATCCCCGGAATATGAGACGGTAATTTGCACCCACAGAATTTTTGATAATAATTAATTAGTAGTGTTTTTTAATGTTGTGACAATTTTTATTTGTTTTTTTTTTAATATTCATGTTTTTTTGCATGTAGCATGCGTGTATTGATAAAATAATATTCGCAAAAATCTTTAAAATTCCCTATAAATGTTGGTGTATGTATTTATAAAAATACAGTCTTTAAAGCGATGTCTACGTTATCCTTCATTTCATTTTTTCATTTCATTTTTATTAGGCAAAACATGTACAAAAGATAGATATCTTATAACTAGTACACTGATTAAACTGAGGAATTAACAAGAGTAATACATAGCAAAAAATAAAAAAAAAGCAATACAAAAATAATATAATAAAAAACAAAAAAAAAGTAGCAAAATATAAAAAAATATAATAAAAAAAATAAGAAAACTAAATATGAAGAAATATAAAAAGCATCATCACGAGTATCGTTTAACGTCTTCTGTTTAACCTGATACATTCTTGGAAATAGAAGTATACGTTGTTATTTGTGAGAAGGAAAATATTTCCAAGAAGTTATTCCATCAACAAGAAAAATAACATTCTTCCCTCGAATGTTTTGTCTTCTAATTAACATCTTCAAAATTTTCTAGAAACCTCATCGTCCTTCGTCTTTAACTTGAAATTAAACATTTCTTCTTAATTCAAACAACCACATAAGAACGCAGAGTTAGATCCATTGGTGGATTACGCCCGTTTGAACTTATATGTAGTATACATATTAATGAGCAGCTAGGAACAATCAAATATATTTTTTCGTTTTTTAGATCAATTTTAAATGCGACATAATTAAACTAAAGAGACACCATTTGTACTACCAGCCCGTCAGGTCTTACTTGTCATTCTGCAATTCGCAATAAAAATAGAGGCTTCGATAGAAAATAGGATGAGTTGGGACTGTCTAGAAAGACGGGACCGGTGAACATTAGGCTTGAACTTTTGAATGTTGTACGAATTCGGAAACACTGAGAGCGGAAGGTTGTTCCACAGTCGAGTTGTTTTGTCCATGAACGTTTCATTTGACTATTATTATAATTCAAACCTGTATTTCCAAAACGTGCCTTATCCCAAAAAATCACATTTTGCAATATGCACATCTCTTGATTCGTTTGTTTAAAACGAATCTAAATATATTAGTTTTATTTTCCAGAAAAAATTCTATCCCACTTAAATTAATTAAACAAAATCAGAAATGTTTCCAAAACGTGCCTTATCCACAAAGAGTTTGTTCCATAACTTGTCTTATCCATAATGCTCCAAAGTTCCAAACAAAGTCTTATCCCAGGCGGCCATGTTTGAAATTAATAACTAATTTTCCAAAACAAGTGTTATCCAAGGCTGTACTGGACTGTTGGAACAACTCTTTATAGGCTATTGACTAAGTCCTAAAAAACAGCTCAATAAGAAACTAAGATGTTCACGGGTTTTTATTGCAGGAATCGGTAAATGGGTCATTTAAAAAGAAAAAACCGTGGAGTGCTATTAAATTAGAGGGTTCTCTCGCAAAGAAGCAAAATTTCGATATAGTTTATATGAAACTTTTTGTAGAGAATTGAATTTCCCATCGAAATGGCTTATTTAAAAAAATTTGAAATATTTTTTTATATCAAAAATGTTGAAACAAAAAGAACAAAGCCCAAAATTTCGATTTTTTTTGTGTAGATTTCACTTCATTCTTTCGAATGATGAATGAAGCTATGAATGATCATTCAAGCTTAATTTTAGGTGATACACGGGACATGAATGGACATTCTTCAAAGAATTACACTTTGTATCCAAACTTATGCGGTGTAGTTGTTTCTTTCATTTTCAAAATATTTCTGAATAATGGACGAAAATGTAATGGAAAAGGCTTCTCCTGGGGAAGGTAGATTGAAGGGACGTAATCCAGAAAACTGGAAAAAGACGAAAAAAAATTGTTTGAGGTAATAAATAGCAACTTAATTGGTGTGAACATAATCTGAAATTTAAATTACGTTGAAAGTTATTTTAATAACCTACAGTGATTCCCAGTGAAACACAGGCAGCAGAAGTATACTTTTCTAATTATTTTATAAAAATTAGTTTCTTTTTAAGGACATTTTTTTTCTTTGAGTTGATAAGAGGTTTTTACGGCCATCTCATCTCGACCGTTATAACCGTGATTCCGAAAAACCCGTGCTACGGTTTCAGCACTTAAGTCCTTTATAACCGGATTTTCACTGTTTTTGGAATTTTCCTTGTTGGTGGTAATGAAGGACATTTAATAGGCACTTCAACCAATGAACACAACAAAACCAGACTTATAATAGCCAAGTGAATCCATACTCAAGTACAAATCATTTTTCAATGTCCTAAAAAGGAAAGAAGATTGCACCATGATATTATCATAGTATGACTGTCAAGAAAAGTCATATGCTTCCAAAGGTGCCTGACAAGTCAGCTTACTACAGCAGGCAGTTGCTTAACTTTACTATTTGCAGAGGAACACCAAAATATCCCTTGAATAAGGATAACGTCTTCATTTATCATTGGTTGGAGAATGAATTTCCAAAGGGTTGTAATAAGATAGCAAGTTTTGTGTTTCACAATTTAACAACAATACCAATCCCACCAGAGGTAACAGAAAAACAGGATTTATATAGTACTTTTACAAAAACCTTGTTGAAACACCATGGGGCACTGATGATGGTGAAAATATCTGTGCAGATTCTCACCCAGAAGACCCACTGAATTTAGTATGTGTGTAATACATTCTTCAGTTCTGCAAACTTTGGGCATTTCCAATATACACTTTTCTAATGAATTAAAATTTTTTTTATATATGTAATTTTAAACCAATTTCGAGTTTTTTATATGATACAATTTCATTTTGTGGCTTAAATAAAGAGAGTTCTACAACAGCACTGCATAGGTTAAAATTTTCCAAAACATGTCTTATTCCACAGGTAGAGTTCCATAACTAGCCTTATCCATGGTATCATTCCAAAACTTGCATTATCCAAACTTTGCAGGATTATCACAAAAAAACTATTAATTAAATGTTAAATAGATTTTTTAAAATTAAATCTGTGATTTCTAACGATTAAATTGATATATAACAGTAAATAATTTATCAGTGATAACACGGTGTAACAGTTTTTTCAATTTCCTGAAAATTTTACAAAAGTGGACAAGACACGTTTTGGAAATACAGGATTCAATTGCCCGCGATTGAGATGTGCAAATTGGGAGAATGAGCTAAGTGGTCTAGTATTATAGCTCGTAGGAAGAATTGCTGAGAGACAAGAGATTTTCAATTTCCCTATAACAATCACTGTTGTAATACCGGCAACATTTTACCAGAACTGCTTGATTACTGCAGGGTTTTTGGGTTGTTTTGTTTGTTTATAGTCAAATGTTTGTTATGATATATTAATTGAGCATAGCTCAATCGTTTACTCGGAGTAAAGTGTGCACTTGCAAAAAGAATATCTGTGGGATCTTTTCTCAGAGCATTAAATTAGTTCGAACCTCAATAAAACTCCGCAAAGCACTCGTGAAACAAACATCGACCTCGAGTCTATAAAGAGAACTGACGGGAAAAAAAACTTGACGCCAACAATTTAAGCAAGGTAACGGGTGAAATACAAAGCATTGCGGCAAGGTAGAAAGGATATTTTCATGTGGCAGTTCGAAAATCAGGTATCAACCATTGTACCATTGCATCGTTTGTCACGTCATGGTGCAATAAGTAGTAAGCTTAGTACCAGGAATAGAATAAGTTTGGGGTTATGAGTCTTCAGAATGGTATTGAAGGAGGTGGCGATGAACCCTGCGATTGAACCCTTGGATGCTGTAGCAGTTCAGTCAGTGCTGCTACATTTCTACAGTGGCGCAATGGTCAACGGTGAAGCAAACGGCGTTGTCATTAAGTAGTTTTAGGGTCCAAGATGGTTTTTGTAGCGGTCTCACAATAGGCTATTGACTATGTCGAAAAAAACATGGGTAAAAGGAACTAATTCGTTAAAGGTATTTTATTGTTTTATATGTTCGATGGTACCTACATTAAAAAAGATAAATCCAAAAGTGCTATTAAATTTAGGCTTGGACTTTTGAGAACGGAGAAGATTGGTCCATTGTTTAGTTTTTCAACAATAACTCAAAAACTATGCATTTTTATAAAAAATACATAATAGAGAATCGAATTTCCTATCGAATGAGTACGTTTTGAAGTAAGCAACAATTCTTTTTCACCGAAATAAGTCAAAAAACTTTTAAAAAAAACCGAAAAATTTCAATTTTTTTGTTTTTTTTAAATTTTTGTGTATAACTTTTTTCTGGGTGGATTTAGCTATAGGCAGTACTCAACAAAAAAGACAGCTGACGTAATTTCCGTTAAAATGGTGTCCAATTGAAGAATTTTCGATAAAAATTGACCGAGACACAGTCGTTTAAAGGTACCTACTTTTTAACGATAGTACTACTATGCACTTTCATACCACTTTTATACCATATTATTTTTAATTTCTTAACCCAAAAATTATTTTATTTTGTTTTTAATTATTTTTAAAAATTGTTGTTTACTTCAAAACGTGCTTGTTCGATAGGAAATTCGATTCTCTACAAAAAATCTAATTATCTTTTTTTTATAAAAATGCATAGTTTTTGAGTTATTGTTGAAAAACTGAACAATGGACCAATCTTCTCCGTTCTCAAAAGTCCAAGCCTAAATTTAATAGCACTTTTGGATTTATCTTTTTTAATGTAGGTACCATCGAACATATAAAACAATAAAATACCTTTAACGAATTAGTTCCTAATAACGCTGAGTGCCCTCATATGGGGCGTACGGACGTTTCCAATCCAAAGGCCGGTGTGGGTACTAGAGCTTAGGTCAAAAGCACCAGTACGGTGTTTCAAGTAAAGTTGCTCATGCTGTATATCTTTATAGAAAAAAACTTAAACAGATCCTTCGCTAACAAGCGGATGTTTATAGATAAAGACAGCCAAGCTAAAATAAGAGCGTTAGAGCTCCGTAGGACCAATTCCAAATTAGTTTGGGATAGCCTAAGAGCTATAGATTATCTGAGTATTCCTAATCGGGTCACCGTTGTTTGGGTTCTGGGTGACTGGCTCTTTCATCAGTCTGCAATCGGCTAGCAGGACACCCCCATCATTTTGGTGAATAGGGCCTTAGATGTTCGCACTATGATGAAATATACCAAAGCCGGCAGTTAAAAGCAATTTGTTTCTGTGGCATCTAGTAATTTCGCAAAATTAGGGGGTTAGAACCGGACGACTGCTGGATCCAACCTATAAACTCTAGATCGAGGAAGATGAGTATGCATTTCAAGTTCTCTGTTCCTAGACCATGCTGGCGACGAGCAGGATCTTGGTGTTTGTCGCTACCCTGCTCGACGAAGAAGTGGTATACTAAATTTAAGTCCACCGCAAAAAGGTTAAATCAATAAATAAAGAGACTATGAAATTGTTTTTTGCTAGAATTTTTCTATGTGGTGTAAATGTAGTCTAATTAAATATCAAAGTTCGTTAGGTATTGAATTTAGGGTCTACAATTCCATTTCATTCATAAATAGACTATTATGTCACTTCCGAAACTTGACACCAACTGCCATGACAAGATTTTAAACAGAATAAGATTATTTTAACCTATCTCAATTATTTTTTAACAAATTTTAAAGAAACCCCTCTCTGTGCACCCCTTCTTAATTGTTTAGCTAAAAAACAAAGTTATTTAGCAACTCATGTCACATGTTAATCCCTCTCATCCCATTATAAAATTAAAGCATGAAAAGTTCTGACGTCAGTAAGTAAACAATTCGCCCAAAATACAAACACGAAACAATCTTTTCTAAAATCTTTTTGGAAACCAAAAAAAAAATATATACGACATTTTCGAAACGAAAATTAAATGTTATAAAATTTTCGCAACGAGCAATTTTCTAAACATTGCCAGAAGAAGAAAACTTCTCGCGAATTGACATATGCCACAAAACTTTCTTTGGCAAGAGTATCAAATCAATTTTGGAAACGTTTACACACCCCCGTGTCGACCGCCTGCAGCTCTATATATACGATATATGTATGTCGTTCACACAGAAGTGGATAATCTTTTCTTGATAAGCTAGTGGGAGAGATGCTCCCAAAAACTTTAAGGATGTCTGTGAATAATTCAAGTACTTGGAAGGAATATTTTATGCATAATATATTCTTGATAATATGGGTACATCAACAACCAGTGTCTTGTATGCCACTGTATGAGTCTCGAAATTTGTTCTTCTGCCACTTTCCAAGTGCCCTCTTAAATTTGATTCTTGTCGTAAATTATATATGGGTCTCATGAGACGTCCTTGGATAAAAAAAAAGAAAGCACAAAAAAATAGAGATATACAGTGACAAGAGAACCTAGGTTTTTGATTTCTTCAACAAGGATTAACTATGGCTAAATGGGAAGAAGACCTGCTCCCAGTGGATCTTGTGGACCTAAATTGGGGTTGAATCCGAGATGAGACCATTGTGACGAATTTGTCTTTGGCTAATAGGTAACCTAACCTCATCTATTATTTCTGCCAGGCACATGCTTTTATCCCCCCTTTTACGACATTTTCTCGCCAGTTTTCCTGCCAGCCCACTCCTTCGTTTTTATTATCCTAACAAAAGTGTGTTCAAGGCTCAGTTATTGGGACCCTCTGCTTCCAATCAATTGCTTCGGTTGTGTCTGATATGCTTTTGGGAAAACTGTGACAGAAGCACTTCATAAATTTTATGGATGCTTCTTTGTTTTTCTTCCACTTCTGCCCCCAAAAACTGAGAGAGATATGATTCTGCTGTGTATTTTTGCACAAAAACTTCTGTCCAATCTTTGGGTTTTCTCTCGTAATATTTATTTCTTTTTTCAATTTGTTCACGGATTATTTTCCCCGAAAACGTATAAAAAATTCAAACAAAATTTTTTTTGTTTACGTTTGACCAAATAAATTATTTATGTGGCCATATTAGGAACATAAAGAAATGCTTAAGGAAGGAGAACGTGTAAAGGCATAAATCTACTATTCATGTTAAGCTGGAATACATTTTAATTATACCTGGTTCTTTGATTGTTTTTACACGCAATACTGTCGGAAGTTCTATCCATAATACCATTCCCTTTATTAAAGAAATTAAATATGTATATGCTACGTGAAATGAATTAATCATTATTTTAGTGTATATGATATTTGAATTTGATATGCTGCCACTTGAGTTTACATGGTGTGGAACAGATGTAGTCAATGAACAATACACATTAGAGACTTAGTAGGTATAAACTGAAGATTTACCTTTGTTAAATCTGAAGTAATTTTCTTCTTCTTCGGTTTAAAATATATAAGCCTCTTACAAAACACAGTCCCAATTAAGGTTATTTTATTCTCCTTATTTTAACGAAGTGGTTTTCATGCACCACGATTAGTTATTCCTGTACTTTGAACAGCATTTTCAGTATGAAATAATAAGAGTATCAAAATTTTTCTTCATAAAGACGAACTCTCGTTTAATATAATCCCTTTTATCGTATTATATATAAAACCCGTGTTTAATGAAACCGTTTAAGCCAAATTATTCAACAAAAACTGAAGACAGATATTAGATTTTTATAACCAAAAATTTACTTCCAATGCACTTCTTGCAAAATTTGTTGATAGCGAACTAAACCATGAGTAGCCCTTATAAGATACCTCACCAGCTTAACTAGTTAATAGTAGAGCACCAAAGCCCCGCTTAGGTCGGGTCTTTACCTAGACCCAGCAGACGGCACACGTCCTTGTTCACTTGGTAGTCTGGTATCGCCGTCACAGCCTTTGGTTAGCGAAATCCACTTGTTTCAAGAGGCATACACTCCGACCCAGCGAAGCCCTTACGAAGTCGATGCCCGTTACAAAAATTTTTGTTTTGATTTTTGTTACATCGGTGTGCTTGGTGCAATTTTATTCTTTGGTGTCGAGTCCATCCCTTCCTCTTCCCCGCTCTCAAGACTCTTACAAGGTCGGGCAAAAGTAATGTCATAATGTGAGTGTGCCATAATTTTTGTAAATGGCGTCTAATGCCATTGTACTTTGACATTTATGTTGTAGACAGATACATTTATGTTGTAGACAAGAAGCAATGGAGCGATACTTACCTGTCGAACCCGAAATTATTGTTACTGCTTATTTCACCAATTTCCGGTTTGTTGTTTTAACGCAGCGTCAATTTCGTTGTCGTTGTAGCTTTTGCTGAATGTCTCGTGCAAACTGCATCCACTAGAGATGTCGTAATACGGGGCTCGTTTGACCGAAAATATCGCTGCTGTCACCGAGGACAACGAAATAGTCCACAAATATCGACGAGACACGATGCACTCAGCAGACAATCGTTGCGTCGAAGTTTGATCAAAGACCTGAAGATGTTCCCTTACACTGGCAGTCAAATGAGGTTAACTTACTCCCATGCTCTGTTAAACCTGGTGCCTCTCCAAAATCTTAATGAGCGACGAAGCTCATTTCGACTTAAGTGGTTATGTGAATAAGCAAATGTTTTTTTCTGGGGCACGGAGAATCCACATGAAATGCAAAAAGAACCATTGAATCTCCTCAAAGTGACTCTGTGGTGTAGTGTTGGGTAGGACACGATTATAAAATGAGTTTGTTAGGGGTGCCTCTTTTTTCTTTCGAGCCAGTACAATTTCATACTTCAAGTGAGGCGAGGTGCTATTGTAATGCCAAAATGACCATACCAATGAAGATCATTTTTACAAGTTTAATTCTAATATGCATTAAAATGCCTTAGAGTAAGTAAGAAATCTATGCCTCCACAATGTACAGCCACGGACAACTAATTAGAATCAGTTTCATAAAAATTGCATTTATACATTTTTTATGTTTTTATGTAGCAATCCTGTTAGGAATTCATAATGATATTGTTATTGAATTCCTTCAATAGGCCCACCTTTATATATCTAAAAAAAATTAAGAGGAGGTGGTGGGAATTCTTTAATTTGATTCCTACATAATCGCTATCTGTTCAACACCTTCGTAACCTATCCTATTCTCTTCTACCCTTCAAACTAAGCTTGCTACTAAACTGTGGGAAATGTATTCATCGACGATGAGTTTGGTCTAGTTGCTTTAAATATTTTTAAGGTCTTTACCAGAGAGTGGCACCCCAGTTTCCACTCCACGCTATTGGTGTTGACTTAGTTTTAAAGTACTAGAGTGACAGAGTTCAAAGTGGCATTGGGTGGCGTCATTTTTGAAACTCACAACATTTCTGCTGTGTTCCCTAGGTTTCATTCTGTCGTTGCCTTTTTCATGATCTTTGTAAACGGCCTTCTCACAAACCTCTTCAACCCACTCCACAACTTCGCCGAAGAAGGTATTTTGCGTTACTCTAGCTTTTCGCGCATACTTCACTGTGGGAATTCCTGGCTATGAAAACAGTATACTCAGTATTTCCAAACTCATATACCATCGAGAAGTTTAAGTACAAAGTTCATTGCCACTTTTTGCGGCACCCACCAAATTTCTTCTAACTAATCTAGGATTAAATTTACTATCAGAAATTGCAGACAAATCGTCGATACCAGGAGACCATGTCTATGTCCTCCATTTTTGAGAAGGTCCCCCCCCCCCCCGTTGAAGGAGTCTTTGGAGAGGAGCTTTTGTAGTAAATTTGCGTCTTCTGCTGGCTTCCTCCAAGCAATCGTTTTTGAGCATATCAACTCCTTGTTGTAGGCTGTTAGGGGTGACCCTGTTTTCTTCCGAATGTCAAGCTTGTCCAGCATATTTTGCCCTATTGAACAATCTCTTAACTTTCCTACGTAATGCTTGCAGCCAGTCTGTCGTTCCACCTTATGCGAAAACTGAGAGGAAGAGACAGTGTGGCTGTCGTGATAGGAGGAGATCAGCACCTTAGTGGGCTGCGTGGCAGCCATCTTCAGTTTACACATTAGTTCAATAATGGCGAAATGAGTGACTCAATTGTGAATTAAAAGAGCAGCGCGAGGATTCCCACATCTCCGATCGTATACTTGAACCCAAGCCCAGATTTACAAACGGGCTGACTGGGCA
Organism: Thereva nobilitata; assembly: GCA_963855945.1. NCBI lineage: Eukaryota > Metazoa > Arthropoda > Insecta > Diptera > Therevidae > Thereva > Thereva nobilitata. The sequence goes on from OY979696.1 coordinate 38,866,206, forward strand.
TATGCCCAGGGCGGTAAATTTTCAGGGACGGCGCTGGAGCGGAAAAATAAAAAAAACTCGGCGAAAATTGATTTTGGTGCATGAGAGGTGCTACGGGAAATTTAACTATTGACGAGCGAAATTCTTGTGGTTGAGTGAGAGTTTAAGTTGTGTCATAATATTATAACTTCAAAAGTAAAGGCCGTAGCGTAAAAACTATTTGGACATTATTCTTAGAAAATTGTCCAAGCTTTCCAATTTCGGAAAAAAAATTATGGGTTAACTACGTATTATTTGGTGAAAACGGTGGACTTAGTTAAAATTTTAGTTAAAAAGAATACAATTTTGACTTTGAACTTACACATCTTCTAAACGAAGTTACTGAGGTTGATACTATTGATATCAAAATAAAGAATGTACATTTCTCTGAAAAATGAGCCTAATTACGTTGCTTTACGATAAATAGTTGAGGAATAGTTATAGTTTAAGTAAATTAAAAAATTATTCAAACGTCTTTTATTTAACACCCTGTGTCTCAGTGGATAGGGCCGATAGACCCTTTCTCTAGAACCATTTTTTTCTCCAAATACATCTAGGAATCACCCCTTAACTGATTAGCATCTTAGTCGGGAACATCCTGTATAAACAGGTTTTGATTTGAACCGACTAATAATCTTGAATTTGTAAAGCCAAGATACAATAATTGGAGCAGAATCGTGTCAACGAGGTGGGGAGGGGTGATAAAGGGGGTAAGTGAGGGGGCGGAAAAATATGGTCTGCCCAGAGCGCCTGCAAACTGAAATCGGGGCTTGAACCGGTGGTAACCCAAGACTTTTGAAGAAGAGCAAGGGTAAGATACTTTTCCACGAAAGTCTTGCAAACAGTCTAATGAACCGGTGCAGATGGGTGCAAGGTAACCGGAATTCGGACATTTCTGCCCCTTGGCCAAGCATCTATCGGCATATCACCACTTTAGATTGGGGTAATTTTATCTAAAAAAAAGTTCTTGTTTCGGTAGAATATATACTAAAAAAACGACATTTATTCACTTCAAAACACAAGTCTAAATTTTTAATAGGATTTGAGCAATTCAACAAATTTTCAAATCAGCAAATCACAAAATTCAGGATATTCCTTTAGTAACCCCGGCCAGCATACATGGGAGGAGATAGCAAGGTTGAAATGTGTTTTACATGGTCAATAGTTTCACCTGTGGTTGGTCATACTTAGAAACAAGCAGATACCTGACACATTTTCTCATATCCTTCCGCTTAGGAAAATTTCGATAATGGAGCATTTCGTAAACCTTCACCCAATGCACTTCTTGGAAAAAAAAACTTCAGCAGGTAAACGTTCTAGGAATTTTCCTAACAGAAAAACTCGGATATTGTTAGAACATAACCAAAATGTTTTCAAAATAGTGCTATTCTACAATCGTGCAATACTGAGAACTCGAAATCGAAAATTTGATGAATTATTGTGGGAATTCCAGCAGTGTCAATTTTGACTTTTAACTTTGTTAGCTAAGTGGGAAACTAATCTATTGTATAAAACAAAAACAAGGACTTCGCTGACAATAAGATTTTAAGGCATTTTATTTTATTTTAATTCCTCAAAAATCCTAACAAAAAATTTAACATATACAGTGGCCAATTACAATTTCATGCTGGAGCTTTTGAGAATAATTTACGATCTCTAGAAGTATATCTATTTAGCAAAGCATTTATGTATAGTTATTGTAATTGTACCCTCGAAGAGCCTGCTTTAATTTATTACTGTACTTCTCCCTCTTGAGAGGCACCTATCAAAATGTGTCAGTAGGTAAAGATTTATTTTCGGGTAGAAGATGATATGTTTGCTCAGTAAGAGGTGAAATATTGCTTAAAAGTAGTAACGATATCAAAGAACTGGTAAATATTGCTAATGATGAATAAATTTGAATTCCTTCCTTCCTCCTTCTTCTAAGCACAGCTGATATTTAATGAAGTACCATAGTCTTGAATAAATTAAGAAAATATCGTTTTAAATATGACAAAATATCTAATCGACATCGACTGTTGCTTGCCACTTACTATTATTAATGTCCAGTAGCCTTAAGTCTTTTTCCCGCGTCATCGATCAACCGGTTCTTTAACCTTCCACTGCCGTGGTTGTGCATTGGATTGGATTGGATTGCAGCTTGACTCCCATTTTTACTCATTTTGCTTATTGCAGCCAACCGGATGCAACAGTATGGAGTTGACATATGTATTTCACTCTCACCTTTCATCAGAGACAGCAGTTCCTGATTCAAAGGTAGGATGTACCTTGCCTACTGGTCTCTTTCAAGGCCGAATATATTTTCTAGATTTTTTCTTTCAAAAATTCGTCGACTGTTTTTTGTTTTTATCGATTAACATGCATGCTTCTACAGTATAGTAATATGCGGGAGAAGATAGCAATTCCTTCGAAAAACGTACCCTTCTATTGCAGTGTCCTACCTACACTTTATTGCAACTTTCCGTTCTTGATATGTTCATGCCTTTTTTTCTGCTAAGACTAAATTATGGTGCGCCCGTTTTGGAGATGCTTAAAGCTGCTATAAGATCCCATTGCTGTTTCTAGCTACAGTTAGGATATCCTTGGCGTATGGGTATTATATTAACAATGAAGATAATATGAACATCAGTCTCTAGAGTTAACTCATAGAGTGATCAATGAGTTACTGGAGGTGCATGGTCCTGATGGTCCCTGTGCAGCAGCTGTCCATGTTGAACTTACGAAGAATGCGTTCCTTGACCATGCGAGAGTGATCCATTAACTCCTGCAGGTGCCGATTTCTTTGTTGCAACTAATAACATTGGGAAAATCTTGTCGCGCTATTATTTATTAAAAATTTCTTCATCGACAAAAATAAATTTATAAAAAATTTAAAGTCGCCTTGTGTTATTAGAAGTATCTCCAGTCGTTGATATTGAAAACCCAAGTCTTTCAGCGAGTGGAGCACTAGTTCCAAAATTAGATGCCCTCCTGCCAGTTGCACCCAAATTAAATGTTGGTTGTCCGAGATTAAATTCTTTTACAGTCGTGCTTTGATTTGGTATGGTGCTTTGCAAGGATATGTTAGATTAAGGGATATGTTAGATTAAGGGATATGTTAGGCTATTTGCAAGGCTTTTGAATTGGATTAAGAAGAGTTTCCGTGGAAAAGTTGGCCGTTTAATCAAAATGATAGTCGATGGGGTCGAATCTAAACCGCACACCATATCTGCAGAAATTTCCCAGAAGTCAATTCTATCACTCGATCTTTTCCTAATTTTTATAAAAATGGAAATGATCTGGTTTCAGTCTGCCTCAACTCACTTCACAGCTTCGAGTTAGTCCTATGCCGCCAGACCTTATATTTTTGATTGTGAGCTCATGTCTAACTTTATTTACAATGACATCGAATTCTTTTTTGAAAAGGCGCGCAATAATCGTGTCACAATGCACCACCAAAGAAATATAGCAGCCCTGACAAAATTGTATTGCTACTATAGTAGTGAGTGTTGAAGTAAAATTACCACCGTCCTGCATGGCAATATTGGCAAGCCAAGATCAGCCAGTTCGGGTCACTCCATATTCTGCAATGATCCATTTTTGCGCATCCAGCGGTCTAGAAGTAACTCATTTCGTTTAGGAATATAATAACTCAACTGTGGAACAATCTATCACATTCAGTATTCCCGAATTCGTACAACATCCAAGAGTTCGAACTTTAGTCCATTACCATATACTTCAGTACCCCTCAAAACCACTACCATACCCTATTCACTTCTATCCTTCAAGTTAAGCTTACCACTAGAAATTTCACCATGAACATGACGGACTGGTGGTACAAAGGTTGATTCCTAAGCTTGAATTTTCCATATAAAAAACATAAAATTAGGGGTAATTTTTGAATAGAGATTTTTTTTTAGTTTTTCACGATTTATCTCTAAAGCCTAGTGTCCAATATAGAGTTTTTTGCGTAGAGATAGAGAAAACTCTCGCGTAGAGACGCGTATACACCCTCTAGAGCTCTACACATGCTCTACACCCACTATACGAGAAAGTTTTCTCTACTAAAAAACTCTACAGTGTATGTGCAGTTTATTAGTGTTTGGTAGAGCTCTACATCTGCTCTACGCTCTATCAAGCATATTTGATAGAGTTTTTCTCTCTACAGTCTTCGTTTTCATTTGTGTTTCGACTGGGCTTCGAATTTTTGTATATTAGCGTGTTAAATAACAAGTAAAGCCAAAATACGCACATACGCAGAAAATTTGGTATGTCATTTTGGTATAATTCTCGATACATTCCAGCGTTTTGTTTTCTTTTCGCAATTCAATATCGTTCCCAACATTTCCTTTCCTTCTTTTTCTCTTCTTCGAGCAAAAATAAAACGGCAACAGCTTGTTTTTGGCGAGAACTCATTTTATTATTTTTTTTAATTTGTATTAATTTCCTTCAAATTTTTTACACAATTTATGTACCACCCACGCACCTCTGAATAACTGAGAAATGAAACGACAAGCAAAAGTTGATGGTCGCAGTTGCGCGCTCTACCATACGACTCTACAGTAGAGAAAAACTTATCTGCAGTGTACACAGTCTGTAGAGCGCATGGTAGAGCTCTACTCAAAATTTCTCTAGAGCAGCTCCACGGCAAGAGGTAGAGTGGTAGAGACCCGCTGTAGTGTACACACTAAAGGTAGAGCTCTGCACTCTACTCTCTAGACTCTACCGAAAAAACTCTATAGTGGACACTTGGCATAATGGTGGGTCCGCACGGCACTGATTTTTGTATTTTTGAATTAAAAGGTTTACGATGTAATGCGGTAATTTGGCGACGTAATGTCTGTGCGGACTTTTCATTACTAACGACTTCAAAGTCAGGCATGCATACTTCCAACTTTCATGGATAGCTCGACTTTTCTAAGCACCGACATTTGTGTGCACTGTTTTGTTTGCGCAGACAAAATTCTATAGAAGTCGGACATAAGACTCGTGTGGACCCACGATTGAACTATTGGTTTTTCGAAAAAAGTCTACAAAAAATTGTTTTGTACATATTTATTTTATATTTCAACAATACGCATGAAAAGTTCAGATATTTTATGTTATTTTGATTTTATGTATGCTTCTGAATGTAATGGCGTCTTTAATATTTACTTTAAGATACTGCTCGAATCAGATACAAAATCTGTGGGCATATAATTTTCCAAGCTTTTTCCTGTGGTACAAACAGTACTATTGTATCGATGTTACTTAAATACGACATTCTAAGAAATAATGTTCTAATTACACTCCATCCTTTTTCCATGCTATCATTATACACCGAAATCAAATAAAAAAAGTGGTACCCACGAATGGTAAGTAACTCCCAGAAAGACATACCATCCCACACTTCCATAGAATACAGAAGAACTCTCGAGAGATGTATCAAGAAAAAACCCCAAGAAAAAAGGGGCAGGTGATAATGTCTCGGAATTTGGTTCTGATTCTTAATGGAGTTTTACCCACCAAAAAAAAAAACACAACTCCTATTCCCACCAACCATCTTCTCTATTGAGTGGAGATTTTTTTATTGCTATGTGATTACTTTCAGTTGCGAATGGCTGCACTTAATGAACCTTACCACGGCGACTTGCAGGGAATCCGAGGAGCAGACTTCGCTTGCTATCGACAAGCAAGAAGAGCCGGTCTGTTGGGGACGTTCAAGGCGTTCCTTACTTCAAGGTAATTACATATATAAATTTTAATTTTTTTCTTTGGTTTTAACCTTTTTTCATTTGTTTTTCTTAAGTCTTTTTAAGTGAATGTCGCTGAAAAAAAAAATATAAGTTCGAGTGCAGATTCAGCTTAATTCGATAGAAATCGCCTTAAACTCCTTCGAGATTCCTTAATGCGAAACTTAAGAAAGTTTTCTTTAGTAGTTGATAATTTATTTTTCGGTCTTTGTTACGAAAGTTAACGAAATTATTAAGGAAAAATGGATTACAGAGATGAAGAAAAAAGTAACCTTATTTCGTATAATTTTATCGTACAGTCCCCGACTGAAGGTTAATTGAATTTTTAATTTTACATTTCGCTGATGCTACGACACAAAAAACTTAACCAAGTAGAAAGTGAAGATGTATCAGATATAAAAGATAATTTTTGTCTCCTAGAAGACATGGTCGTATTTGGAAAATTCTTTATTCATAATTAGTATTAAATCCAATTTCTATTAAAAGACAGCACTGTCTACCGCAGACTGCAGACAGTGATGTGAAGGGATAAGGTTGCTCGTCTTTTGATGGCAAAAAACACAACAAATAATACTTTAACGTTTTACTCACGTTTATAAAGTTATATAAAGTGGTTTGAAACAAATTATTTTCATAAGAAAATTATTTTCTCTAGAAAATGATGAATAGAAAACTTGGATGTTGAGTCAGAAGCAAGTGAGTACTTATAGTGTCACACAACTTATTATAAAGCGGAATAGTCTTTATCGGTGTTTTATTTCGTCATTCCTGGCGATTTTCAATTTATTGTTAGTGTTACTATGGATTTTATATTAATAAAATGATCTCAAACAAAACTCGAACTGATTTCTCAGCTTACCTCAGACATACGGCATGTGCCAGGCAAACAAAACAGTAGTAGGGCTATGGGAGTTCTAAGCCAGTGACATCTTCTGCAACGGCTTCGGGTGTGGATGTGGTATTAGATGTGAATGAGTGCCACCATTATGAAATTAGTTGAACTTCGATGTGTCTTTGTTGAGATTTCGCGCCAGGCTCGCGTTGGGGAGGGAATTTGAGGTTGAACTTCGCTGTAGTGGGTCTTGAGTGGGATCGTGTGGGAATGTGAGGTTCCAAGAATTGGGACTGCAGAGGTCGGTTGAGGCGCCACTAAGTATATAAATAAGCTCTGTGGAGATGGACCTTTGGGACACCTGTAAAAGTTAAGCTAGTTAAGTTAATGATGAGACTTGCGTCGCTCTGTAGATGTCTTCACACAAGTTTGGAAAGAATTTTAAAAATCTAGAAGGTGCCCCGGATCTGTTGTAAACCCAGTGCTTACACCAATACCTTTTATTATTGATCAGGGTTCCATTTGGAAAAAAAACCTTGTCGCGTTCTGATATTCTGGAAAAACGACTAGCCTTACATCGCAATTCTTCAGACTGGCAATAAAAAAAGACGCTTACGAAGCGTCCAAACAATAGATTCGACCATATTCATATAGTATAGTTAGACACCTTCCTCCAAGAAGACTTATTATTCTCCCTCGTAGGCATACCCATATGGCTATCAAAACCGATTTTCAGTACTCACCAACAAAGCGGAGTTTGTTTAAAACCAGAATCTGAGGCGGCGAAATACGAAAACTTTCATCCTAGGGCCCATATCCCGTCATCAAACTATTGTGCGAATCTTCTTGATCAACTCTAAAAACACAAAAAAGTCAATTTATAATTGATCAATTTTAGCCAGCCTTCAGTTGTGACCGTGTCAAGCATTTGAGTCCAAACGGTGGTAATGTTCTGATAAGCGCTATGCTACGCTACGGCTCTGGAAAAGTTCTCTCTCACGAACCGGGTAAGCACACAAGCTCAAGATCCATCTGCTGGGTACTGGAAAGGTCATAAGGCCCATTAAGAGCCAGCAGCAATAGCGGCAACAAGGTTACTCTTACTAGCAATCACTGCTGCTTTTGTTGTGATGTGACCACCATTAGCCAATAGGAACTGTTTGCTGCCGCTGCTGCTGCTGGATCTGAATGGGCATTTTAAATAAAGTAACGAAGTATTGCGTATTCTCACAAGGAAGTACATAAAAAAACCTACAATTATAAAAAAAATTTGCCTTACGATGATTTGGCATAAATTTCAAACATTTTGGTTTTTTGAGGTTAGGATTCATTTTTAAAGTATTTATACCGAATCAGTTCGATAGTCTATTCAGTCACGAGTACATATTTGTCAATTATTTTTCTACGACCAACAGAACTATAGAAATTAAAAAAATAGTGTAACAATGCACTCAAAATGCATCAAAAAAGGACATTTATGCAATTTTCTCGTGTAGCATAGACCAATTTTGCAGAATTTTTTTTTTCACTTTATCTTAACATATGTAAAAAAAACCAAAAAAATCCAACTTCGCAACTACATTGTAACTTCGCTTTGGTGAAAGCATCTTGTAAAGCCCTGGATGTGCTCCATTGATATCAATGTCCTCTGCATAACCGTTAACCCTATGTATTCGAAGGGTTTTGCCTCTTGATGTAGCACATGAATCTTGAATCACTATCTCCAAAGCCATGTTGAAGAGAAAGCGGCCGGACTTTCTCATTTCAGAGTCGATTGTTGAGTGGTCTGGACAATGCTTCGGATATCTTTACTTGTGTTGGTCAACCTACATAATCGGCTCAGTTTATAGAAAATTCCTAATTTTCTTACGGCTTTGTATAGTCCTACGCTGACTATGCAATCAAAAGCGGCTTTAAAGACCGTCAAGAGGTCTTGGATTGAATTTGGCAATCTAGACATTTTTCTATCGCCTGGATAAGGTGAAAATCTGTTGTTGTTGTTTAGCCTGCGATGAAGCTACACTCGTCTATGATGTTTTTAGTATATGGAGCTATTTTATATAACAGCGGAGAATCTTATACGCAGTAGTCAACCACATTTTACCACAACAATTTGTCTACACTGTGTTATCTCTTTGTAACCGCGCACAGGATCATAGGTGTCTGGTCCTATACTTGCAATTTATGAATCACTTCGTATACTGTACGCTCTCCATGTTTATTCAGCTCAACCCGGATGCCGTCTGCACCCTTTGTCTTACTGTTTTGGAAACGATTTATGATTGTGCCAACTTCTTCTAAGCTTGTTGGTTTCATTGTAGAGCCATCATCAGATATTTGTGGAGCCCCCAATTTCTCGTTCAATCACTTTAAGGTGACTTTGGGACCACGATTATTTTCCCTTCCAATATATGAAACGTTATGAGAATCACACCATACCGCAGACTCTTCAGTAGAACTCTCAAGACTGTGCAATCTTCCTTTCTGTACAGGACACTTTTAAATAAGTAAAATTCACTCAACCGTCATCGGTATGCTTAAAAAGGACAATGGGAGGTACTCTAAGGGTCAAAAAGATTCACTGAAACTCCTATTGAACGCGCACTTTGCTGGTAGCGCCGTGTTAATCGACCAAAATCCCCTACCAGCACTGATTCACGCCTAAACAAGGGTGGAACACAAATGATTAGTAGCCTAAGTACAGTTGTTGAATAAACAACTGTAACCAAAAGAACCAAAGCTCCCAAATTCAATATAATACATTGTCTTTATCATTCAGAGAGAGTTGATTTGCCTCGTTCTAGTCGAGCTGCAACGCCTTAATGAGTTGTATGAAGAGTGAACGTATCTTTTAAGTCTATAAGTTCTCTGTGATTGCCCGCGATAGTTTGGATAGTGAAGTCTAATCGGCAAACCAGTAGGCTGGCTGCCGAACCAGTTCAAGTGGTCTGGCCGCGGTACTTTTGGACCCAATACCTCACAAAATAATAAGAAGAAGAAGTCCAGTCATAACATTTTGCTTGGTATTTTGGGTGCCGCAAAACCATTATATTTCAAGAGCTCGAAAAGGGTATCGAAAGTAGGTCGTTGAATATATGATTTCCTGAGCTTCTACAGACAAACCTTCATAAAACGCCTCATAATTACCGAGAACATATGGGTGTATAAGTATGATACGCAAAATAGCCAAAAAAAGTCGCCTCGGAAACGAGCCAAAACCCAATAAACCACGTAAGATTTGTTCCAAAATCAAGGTAGTCTTTGATTACCGTGATGTGCTACTCCGAATTTTTTCCAAAGGGACAGCTGGACAAGTGGGAGATCTTGGACAAAGAGTAGAGCTGTTGCACAAAACAGAGTCCGCTGGAGGGCAACTGTCTCCACCCTATGGCCCTTGAGGAATTAAAGGAGCATAAGAAGAACAAGAAGATTCCTGCTACACATGCTATACACCCTCGTACAAATGCTAAGGATTTTCTTCTTACTTAGCTCAAAAATATAATTAGGCACTCGGTTACTTTCACATTCATGAGTACATATAATTTCTCCGGTCTAGTAAAATTTCCGCAAGTTGAAAAAAAGAATTCTACAGACGAACAAAGAGCTTCAAGAATTGCATCAAAGACGAAGGATATTAATGAAAAGGATCTAGTGAAAAACGTAACGAAAAGAGCTGTTAAAAATAATCTGAAACAAAGGTAAAAAACTACAAGAGGGAAAATAATGTTCCAAGAGTAAAATATTTACATTGAAACGAAACCTTTTGTGAAAGAAAGTTGCACGTTGCACAGAGAAGGGATATGTAGACCGTGAAAAATGTTCTCCATTGCATGATAGTAAAATTGTATTCGCCTCCTATTATGCCATTTTATCCTTTCATTTTAACAAAGGCATACACATATACACCATACCGTCAGTGGAATACCCTAAAATGAACTGAGCCCGCTTCAGGGCACTAATAGTCAGGTGAGATTTTACAATGCGTGTAAACACCGTGTAAAGAAACAAGAACCCCCGTTCAGGTGGGTATATATACACGGCGACTTGAAGTAGAAGAATGGAGTAAATTCACGAAAATAAACCCTTGGGGTTATTTTTGCATCCGGGTAGACGAATTTCGTTTCGAGGCAGACCTGCAATAATTTTACCTTGCACTTTCTAGTATAGTGTATAGCACTAGTGTTACAACAGCAATTGCTTAATGCAAGTCTCTTGTTCTTTTCATCTTTGGAGTTTTATGTAAGTTTTAATTAAATTATAAAAGTTACCGATTACCGTCACTTTAAGATGAGATGTTTTAATTAATTCAGAGAGATTACTTATACAAAGACTTTGCTTTCAATTTCTCAGTTCTAAAATGGTTGTTTTTCTACACTGTTCACAATGTCAGAATATATACCACTTTTGGAAAGTGTTGTGACTTTGTTTTGTTCACACAGTCATATGTACTTAAGTCTATTAGTTTCCTTTAGGGCATATGACTTCAGCTGCACCAAGTTTTTTGTTTATTCTTGCGACAGCATTTTCAGAGTTCTCTCCATGGCTTGAAATTTCTGAATTTAGTTTCTCTCAATTTTCATCATCAATTCTGAATTGTATTGCTTGATGATGTTAACAGGGAAATTGCACAGTGTGTGTGATTTGTTTACCTGTGTTTTGTCCTTTTGCGACTGTGTTTAATCCTTTCTCTATATTAAGAGAATTTTAATTGGAAATGATCTCAGACTAAAAAATTCTCCGATTGCATCCAACTTTTGAGACCGCCTCATGGATTTCTGATTTCTCGTTCTACCATCCGGAGACACCCAGGTTTTCCTGTGAATTTTCTTGTGACAAAAGTAAGGGCAGTACTTCTGAAGCTACTGACAGATACGCATATGCGGTTCGGGCATTGGCTTTGCGGTATGTGGCGACTTTTCACTGACACAGAGTTGCGGTAATGGCGTCGCGCTCTAAATTTGACACAACCTAAAAATCAAAGTGACAAGTGAATTTAATAGGAAATAAATCGAAAAATCTCTATGATTTGCGTATTATTTTTCTATCCTACAGGACTTAGCTGTTTTAGGTGCTAATTTTATTACCACAATTTTTAAAAAACAGAACGTCTACCTCACTCACAAAAATACAGATTGGGATAATTTTAGGGAATTTCTAAAGCAAGAATTGAATCCTCTTCCACAGCTGCTAAGCAAAGATCAGCTCGATGAAGAAACACTAGCCTTTACCAAACAGACGCAAAGGGCAGCTTGAAAAAGTACTTATTAAAAAGAAGGCCATTGGTTTAATGTACCCAAAACGCATTATGGACTTAATATCTAAGAAAAGAAAGATTAGAAAGAAATGGCGCTAATGGTTACTCAAGCCTTTGACAAGGTATGGCATGAAGAACTACTACATAAACTGAGATTACTCTTTCCCAAAGAACATGCGACAATTTTGGAATCTTATCTCTCAAAGAGATTCTTTCGCATCAAGCAAGATGATGCTTACTCGCACGTCGCACCTAAAAGAAATAAGAGCTGGAGTACCTCAACGTAGTATATTAAGTCCAATGCTATACCTTCTTTTCAGGTCCAATGCTATAGTACCTACTGACCCCTCAAAGAGTATAATAGGCACTTTCTCCAACGATACAGTAATACTTGCAAGCTAGGAAAGTGAAGTAGAATCAACCCTTTTGCTCCAAAACGTTGTAGATACTGTAGTTAATTGGACTAAAAAGTGGCGTACACATCTTAATATCACTAAATCAGTACACGTTAACTTCACTAACAAAAAAACTCAGCCGCTACCTATTACCATCTCTGGAATGCAAATCCTGTACTTCAATACTGCAAAATATTTAAGGAAGAATTTATATGCAAAACTTGGGTGGAAAGAGCATTTAAGAAAGAAAAGAGAGGAAATAAACATTAAACTAAGAAAACTATATTGGCTTATTGGTATAAAATCAGTTCTATATACACAAAAAACTGCTTATTTACAAACAAATATTACGACCCGTGTGGACATACGGAACGGAGGGAGTGTGCCACTGAAAATAATATAAAAACTATCCAACGGTTCCAAAAGAAAATAATAAGAGGAATTGTGAATGGTATATAAGAAATATTGACCTCCATCGCGACCTTAAACTGAGGACTGTAGCAGAAACGATTGTGGAATACGTAGGAGTCCATGATCGAAAACTGAGATAACACATAAATCAAGAAGCAGTGTAACTCACCAATACGAACGGACTAATACGAAGATTAAAGCGCACCAAACCACATGATTTAATTGGTGGCACCTAAATCATTTAAAATCTAAAATAATTTTTTATATTAAGTAAATTGAAAAAGTAAAGATTTGCATTAACTATGAAATTCAGCAAAGTTACTATCCCCACCAACGCCAACACACGACTCAAAACACGAATAGACTAACCCCACCAACAATAACACATGATTCAAAACACAAACAACTTTTTGACATTAGGCGCGGAAAAAGTTGAAAGTAGTAGCAACTTTTGCGGCGTGTGCGTGGCGCTAAAACAACATTCTGCTACTGCGCATACACACATACTTCTATTCTATCTGTCATTGCCCGCACCGCAATTCCTCGTGTATCTGTCACCAGGTTTACTGTTAGGTACGCAGGCGCGCAGTTACAATCCTCATAGTAATGAGCAAGTGCAAGAACAAGACAAGTCTGATAAAGACTTGGTTTTGTTCTTGCACAGTATAATCCAATAAATAGGTCGAAAAAAAGGCCTTCGTAATACGAAAAATACCGATTTTTATGCGATTTTTTTTTACCAATGATTTTGTATATTTTTATAAGCTTAAATTCAAAATGGTGTCATCCCCACTTAAACTGAAGGGAAACGCGTTTAATTTTATATCTCAGAAACTATGCATTTTACTACAAAAATGTATATTATCTATAATTTTTGTTATTATCATTTTTTACGTCGGGCTAATATTGCTCGAGTTATGGCGCCTTAAGTGTCGAAAAACGTAAATTTCATTGTATTAATGCTAGCAAAAAATGTTTAAAGTAAAATTTCTACAGAATTTTATAACAAATAAATTTATTGGTACAACATTTCGTCGTAAATTAATAGTTGAGATATTTGTAAAAAACCATTCTTACTAAACTTTTAATGTGTAATAAATCCATAAATATCAACTTTAACAAAAAAAGTTAAAACAAAAAATGTGGGCAATGAAATTGCGCACAAAAAAAGTTATAATCGGTTTTGCAATAAAACATGTAATTAAAAAGATATTGGCAAAAGTCTAATTTTGAATTTACGTTTTTCGACACTTAAAGCGCCATAATTCGTACAATATTAGCCCTACGTAAAAAATGATAAGAACAAAAACTATAGATAATCGTGTGTTCTATAAGTCTCACGAAGTATTTTTTCCTGTATAATTAACCATTAACGAAATATAGTGCAAAGAAAGTGACATATGAAGTTTGAAGCACTTTTTCTCCGTTGATATTGACTTTACAAAAAAAAATTCTGAACAAAAAAGTTAAATCACTTATTTATCTACAAAAAAAATAATACATTTTTGCCGTAAAATGTATAGTTTCTGAGATATAGAATTAAACGCGTTTCCCTTCACTGTAAGTTTCGCAAGAGGGTGGGGATGACGCCATTTTTATTTTAAGCTTAAAAAAATATATAAAATTATTTGGTAAAAAAAATTGCGTGCGGTATTTTTCGCAAAGAAAAAGTAGATACCTATTTATTGGACTAAGTAAGTCTTGGTCTTGGTCTTGCGAACATTGCTAAGTCTTGGTCTTGGTCTTGCTAAATGTGCAAGACCAAGACAAGACTGCAAGACCAAGACTATTTTTGCTCATCACTACTCACAAACTGGTTACCAGCTAATGAGGCTGGACCTGGCTTCCTTATTGATATTACGCCAACGCCACTCCTACGGTTTTCAGTTTGATTCATGCCAAAACTTTTCCCAATTGACCAGACTTCTTCAGCCTTGCTCTGATTACATTTTGATTTGTTTCGACTTTTCGTTGCATTAAACAATAGATGGCTCTATAACACGATACAAAGCCTCTTATGCTAAAACTGTTTTATTTTTCTTAATTTACCTTAAAAATATTTAAAATTTCACTTAGTCCCCATTACTTACTTTTCTACACCTTATCCGCCACTAAAGACCTAGAAATGGGCTTTAACCGTCACGTATATACCAAAAGGTTCATCTCTCCCGTCTATTTCGTTAGGCCACAAAGCAATTACATTACAAGTCACATAAGGTTAAAGTTGAAATAAAGTCAACTCATAATTTACCTTCTTGCGATAGTATGGCCCTCAGTGCCTACCATTTTCAGGGAATCCAGGCTATAAGAGGTCCATTTTTTTCGTTCTCGTTTCCGTCCTTGCACAGTTGCGACTCGGTGGCATGCTGTAAAAAAAATCCCCCTCCTCCTAGAAGAAGGACGGACTGTGGTCATATTATAAATTGTCTGGGTAATGTCATGGCCAAGTTTAATAATTTATATGCGAGTTGGCCATTATCTAAAATTGTGTCAAACACTAGTAGCAAAATTTAATGACCTACCTTACGTCGGGGAGGTTATACTTCAGAATCAGGTGGTGGTTTGCTGTTAGGCTTTTCTTGCCAAACGTTTTCTAGCCCCCGAAGGGCTTTTGGCTGAGAGAGAAAAAAAGGGTTCAACCCAGTGTAACTTGTCATAACCCCTTCGTCATGAAATACCCTTTCTGATGCGGGCTTGAGAAGCTTTCCCCCAGATTAAGTTGATATGCGTGCCCCCAGCTAATTTTTTCTCCTTTTTTTCGTATTCTGAGCACGGATGTTTTCGGAATTTTTGTTTTTTTTTTTAACCAAAGCGACAATTGCCCAAAGGCAGTTTGTTTACATAGCATTAAGCGAGATAGCAAATAAATACTTGACAGAAGTGACCCTTCAGAGGTTTCATGATTAAAAGAAACGTTATTCGCTAGGAAGGTACTGGTCGTAGGCTGCAGTCCTTTTTTAATTATTCCCCGTAATTAATTGGCTATTTGCCATTACTTTGAAAGTTTTATGAGATGGTAATTTTCTAAATTATTAACATTTTCCAGCTCTTTAGTTAATATTGCTTTAATGTTTTGGCATTTTCATGGTTCTATTTTTATTGCTTTATTGGTATGCGAGAATCTCTCAAAGCAATGGAGGCGTTTTGAAATTTAAAAAAATCGTTTTTCGGCTTAAAATTGTTTTTCCTTTAGCAAAGTTCACGGTTCTGATTACCTACAACCACCCAGTTTTTAAAAAATAATACCATTTCTATAACCATTTTGATTTTAAATACAAACCTTCACAGACGGCAGCCGAGTTGAGTTCCAAGCTAAACTAATGGATTGACTAGTTGTTATTTATAAAGATAAATTAGGGATAAGCTTAGGGACGCAATATATGCTGCATAATTTAAGTAAGCTAAAATTAGAATCAATTGTTCCTTAGCAATTCGATCCGCCAAAAGGAAGGTCTTCAACGTTGCCAAGAGTAACCGCTCCTCTTGAGAGCTACATAAGCTAACTAGCCACCTAAGGCGATTAAGAGAACAAAAAGGGATAGACGGAGACTTTTCTGCCACTACACCGCCAAACTCCGCAAAGCACTAGGGCCAACGGCCGTCTCGCACAAACTAGTGTGAAAACCTTGATGGTTCTACTACAAGCACCCTTTCCACAACAATAGTCCATGCAAAATAAAATTCTGGCTCTGCCAGGCTGCTATTAATGTCGTCTTAGACGAGAGATTCAAAAGGTCTGAGTCCATGGGCCCACTTACGATCGAGCCTCGAACCAGTTAGTCTATTCCAGTTGATCTGTGTCATTTGGGAGATTCAGCTTCATTCTATTCTCCTAATTCCAGCTTGCAGCATTCTATTCTACTAATTTTTTTGTAGCTTCAAGCTTTCATGATTCAGGCCCATTCATTGTATACATACGGTGAGTTCAGTGTATGGGTAGGCACCATTCAGCTAGGGGTTCTCCAAAACACAAGCTGGCCAATAACTGGCTCGATGGCTCGGACTCATGGATTGAAAATTCAACTCAGTTGCTCTAAGAGACCACGAGTCCACTTTCTTTTTTCACTTAGTCTCACGACAAAAGCTCCTTGGAGAGAAGCAAATCCCGAAAACAAATTCTGCTGGAGGAGGGCTACAACCCAATCACCGACTGCCGTACTCTGTAAACTGTTCAGGGCTTTCTTAGCAGTTCGCTACGTCCCGGGGGAACGCTTATACCCAAGGGTGCTCTTATTACAAATCCTTCCCTCATCCTTCAGACCGAAAGTATCTCGACTTTCGCCATGAAGACAATGGAGAAAATTAGCGACAAGAAGATAGGAATTTATTATCTTGTGCGCCAACCCCTCTGCTTTTCTCAGCATGCATACCATAAGTGGAAGTCGACCACGGTAGTCTTTTCCTATTTGGTCTCCTGGACGGAGCAGTGTTAAATAAAAAAAAGTGCGATGGCGACTTGTCGATATCTAAGGAGCCGTCGACAACGCGGCCTTCTTTAACAATGTAGGCGATATGTTTGGAACTGGATCGACTCTATCTTGAGAATTCGCATATTAATGGTAACACTGTGAAGTATAGTACCATTTACCACGAAACTCATAATGATTGAATGACCTAGTCCTCCTGGGCAAAGTTTTAGCCATCTCACAACAGGCCAAATAGTTACACAAAATAGTTACACTAGATGCCAAACACCATTGGTACCAGCCAAAGCTTTTGGAACCAGATGGGGCCCACAACCAAAAAACATGTAACTATCCTGCGGGAAATGGAGTACTGCAATAACCCTCTTGAGCACTCCTTAAACAACTTACAGCGCTTCCGTTCCTATACCTTAAAAGCCTTTTAGTATCATTACAAAAAATCCCATAAAACTAACCTTGGCTTAAAGACAAAGAGAAGCGTAGGTTCCAGGACTTTGGGGGAAAAATAAGATTTAGGAAAGCGTTCAGTTTCGGCACCCTAGTAACTATCTTTAATCAGAGGTCTACGATATATTGTCAGACATCTTTTTTTACTAAGGAGTGGTGGGAACCTATCAGCAGTGGAGCAGCAGCAAAATGTGTTCAAAACCGCCTGTAATTTCCGTGCCTAAAGCCTCGGCCACGATACGAACGGCGAGCGGCTAGCTGTGAGCGGCAGAGCGGCGATTCTGAGTTTTATTTTGTATTGTTTTATATAGAAAACGGTCGAGTCCGGCCACGATACGAGCGGGGAGCGTCGAGAGGTGGAGCGGCACTTTAGTACTGCTGCTCTCCGCTCGTATCGTGGCCGAGGCTTAAGAAAGGAGACACCGCTGGGGGTCCGCACCCAGTTGGTAGTGTCAGTTTCCTGCTGAATAAACTCACCAACCATTTTTCACGACCTTTGACCCCAGACCCACACAAGCCGTAAAGCGATTACTACGACCGACGTTATCAACGTGACCCTTAAAGGCGTGCTCACCAAAGCGACATGCCGTTTCTGCTTTCTTTGCGAGAAAGGTATCTTCGACGAAGCTCGCTACCCAATTATCTAGGTACATAAATGGCCGTAATGGTGGGTCCACACAGGGCCACCTTTTGTCGGTCGGACTTTCCGTGTCGGCTTCTGTACAAACTGTGAAGTTTGAATGATACGGGTGCGGACAATGTGGACGGAATTTGTGAGCACTTTTTCCAGCTACTTAGCATCGGCTTTGTTTCACAGATAAAATTCTATGGCCCATTTTACACGATGAAACACGAAACAAAAAGTTTCATGCAACTTTGCTCGGTTTCAAGGCGAGAGGAGAGAGAGGGCTGGAGGGAACACGTGTTCCCCCAAACCCTCTCTCTCTCCTTTCCCCCTCAAACCGAGCAAAGTTGCATGAAACTTTTTGTTTCGTGTTTCATCTCGTAAAATGGGCCTATGGGAAAAAAGTTCGTGCGAACAAAGTTTTTGTCGTGTGGTCGATCAGATATGTAGCTGCTATCTCTCCTGGCATCTCTTTGCCTTTCTCTGCCTATTTAAGCCACGCATTGCTTGAGGTTGTGGGGGACGGCCTTTGGCGTCACATACATTTTTCTCCACACATCCTCCGACCCATCATCTGATCCAGGATGTTCCCCGGTGTTAGCTTCACGTCCTCTGAAGGTATGCCCTATAACCGCCATGACGACTCGAGAAAGGTAATAGGTCTCTTCCCCATGTTCCATCACAAACCATTTCTCCGCATTTGGTATGAGTTTATGGACTCATCTGCCTTGGGTCTTGCATATTCCGGGTCGTATCTCCGCCGCCAGAATGTCAATGAGAATCATTCTTGCTATGACACGTGCTGTTTCGTCGGACGTGGAACGATATGCCCAGCACGCTCGAAGAGTATATTAATGATACGCCGTATTTATTTTCCTCATATTTTTCGTTCTGTCCAATGCGCCTGCTCACCCTAGAGCTGTATATAATTGGACCGAACTATCCACATTCGTGATAAGGGGCCTTAACGCCCCTATATTAAGACCCCCATCCACTATTAGCTTTGCGTGTCATGCAAGAATATCATGCAAGAAGGTTATTTTCGGATCCTCCATGGTCGTCCATCCTGCAAGTCCATCTACTATCATGCAGTCAGTCAGCCGTGAATGTCATGCATGCTTGGTAGTGGGGGCCTTTAGGCAACAATCTCGTTTGGTTAGGTTAGGTTGAAATGGCTGCTCCCCCACTAGGGAGCCCACTTAGGCGCACCATTGGGCCCATTGTGATGCTATTCTAGTGTTGGGACAAAATTTAGGCCATTTCAAGCCATTTGGAGCTTTTAATAAAGCGACAGAGGTCAAAAACACCAGTGTTTTGCAGCTCATTCAATCCATCAATCAAAGGTGAGCCAAGAAAGGTCCCTCTTTTCCTCGCGAGGGCCGGGCATGTACAGAGAAGATGGGAGACAGTTTCTTCCTCATCCTCATTGCCACAACTTATGCATAAGTCGTTGTGGGGAAGTCCCAATCTTTCGGCGTGTGGGCCAAAGGGACAGTGACCCGTCAGCACCTTCACTACATAGCTTATCTCTTTTTTGTTAGCAATCTCGTTAGTACTGCGCTGATGACCGAAGCTTTTTCGCCATGGCCCCCATGTACACCCTGAAGTTGAGACTTCAGTCATTCATCACTCTCAGATACCTAAGTGCGGCCTGGGAACTGATGACCTGGTCAACTACTATCACGGCTATAGTCTACACCTTTTTACGCCTACTGATCACCACTGTTTCCCGCATATAACCAAGCATATCTCCATACAAAAGTGGCCTAGTCTGGTACACGGATAGCTTCTGGACAGAAGTACGAGTGGGTTCCAGAATTTGAGGCGGAAACTAAGGTTTAGTGGAGCATTCCTCTTAGGCACCCCAGTTACGGTCTCTACAGCAGATGTATTCGATAAATTGTCACGTCCCTATGAAAATTTAAGGAGGGCCTATATTAACAAGCAAATCTTTTTCCTATCTCACATCCAACCGGCAAGCAGAACGATCAGATGAGATGTCTCGCGAGAGAAACAGAGTCTCGATGTTCGGGGCAATCTTGCTTCATCAAACAAGTTGAAGTGTTCCGATTGATCGTTATTGATCGTGTCGGAAGTTGTTGTGTGACTCTGCGTAATTAAGTTTGTATGCGGTCACCACAAGTCTAGGTGAAAAATCTTTTTAGGCAGACTGCTGATCCTGTTCCAAGGATTCGGTTAAAAAATCTGAGAAAGTCGATAACCAATGTACAATAGTCCCACGTCGCTGCGCCTGTACTTTTTAGACCCAATACCTCACTAAAAGAAAAGAAAAAAATACCACAAAAAGCTAGTGGAAACACTATTCTTGTAAAGAATTAAACATTAGGTATTTTACCTATCACTCTAAACGACTGCAAACAATTTAATAACGCATTCCTAAAAAATTAAATTTAATACAAAAAGCACCAGAGCGATAGAATGAAATTTCTGTAACAACATGTCGTCCCCATCCAACTTGATTACGATAAGAGCTTAAGCCCATCTTCCACAACTTAAATATTTGCCGGAGTCCTCCCATCGGTATATTGTAAAATTCTAAAATCCGGATCCGGCGCCAATGTTACAAGCAAGCATCACAACCACACACAGAAAAACAGTCCTGCAGAACGAACCTCTGCAAATTTACCTGAAATGTTTGCTGAGCGCATCTTTTCAGGCTTTCATTTTCAGCTGAAGGTATAATGAAATTCCGCTCTTTCATGGTGTCGCCGGCTTTCCGTTTTTTTTTTGGAGTTATCACAAAAACGGAAACAGAAAGTAAAAGAAAAAATTCCAAATCAGAGATACTACCAACCAGTAGTATCCTGTCCGAACTATTTCTGTAAAAAACCCTTATCAGGACTTTCTTCCTCCTGTGACACACAATTGCAATTCAAGCAATTACTGCAAAAAAATATTCTCGTCCTTCCTCTCATTCTCTCAGTTCAACATCACAAAAACAAATCCCCAACATCGATTACAGCACTGGGGGGAGGTGCTGGGTTGGGACGTGGATGCTTTATGGTTGTTTTGTCCTTTTGCCCTTATTAATGTTTGATATTCTGAATAAAAACATAAAGCTTTTGTCTTGTTAATTTTTAATGTTTACTTTTTTCCCTTTTAGAGTGCAGAACCTTGACTCCATTGTACGCAACAGCGACCGCGAACTTCCGGTTGTAAATACAAGGGGGGATGTCCTGTTTAACTCGTGGAAAGGAATCTTTAATGGTCAAGGAGGATTCTTCTCACAAGCACCTAGAATATACAGTTTTAGCGGCAAAAATGTTCTGACGGATATTATGTGGTAAGTTTTAATTTTTTTGCACTTCTACAGAATTAATTACAGCATAAATAAGTACTTAGCCTAGGTTACTTAGGTTTCATTAAAAAATTTGGACTTGGATTTTACGAAAATGACCTGAATTTAATTTTAACAGCAAAGCTTTTGGAGGATTGATCAATATCAGCCTTTAATTCATAAACATACTAATGAAAACGGGTTTGTTCGCTTTTTACCAGCTGACTGGGATTTATGTTTCCGTAGTAGAAACACCAACTCTTTTGCTTTCTTTGTTACCAGAGTTATTATACTACTTTTTTTAATTCGTCTTGCAAGCAAGTTTATAGAATTCAAAATACAATGAAGCCATCATTCCATAACATGTATAAAAGTTGGATTTTTTGGCCCTTATAGTAGCTTGAAGAATTTGTCATGTACAAACACTTTAAAAAAGAGAAGTGATAGCTTTTAACAAGAATAAAATACATTTCCATTATTCGAGGTATTCGTACATTACTGGAAGCAGCGTTGAAGACTCTTCTCAATTTGATACCACTGCACTTTGAAGCAAACTACCACGTGGGCGATGATATTGAATGGGGGCGTTCTACAATCGTCAGAATTATAGAAAGAATTCCGAAGGCATGTAAGTTTAAGCCTCCTTTCCGGGGACATACAAAAGAGGCTATCGTAGGCTTTCCGTAAAATACCACCGTTTGGATTCGCGTGGTATATGAATGGCAACAAGATAGAAACAGGTGTGGGTGCCGCGATGTGGGATAAATGACCCAGCTTTACTAGGGCGCTCAGCTTGGACACTCTGGCTACTGTCTATCAAGGTAGGTAGACGCTATATTGGCATGCACCTAGGAGAGCTTAGTAAGGGGCTACGCTAACAAGCGGATTTTTATCCTATCCAATATTCAAACAGCAACCAGAGAGATAAAGGACCAAGTCTAAATTAGTTCAGGACTGCCAACTCGCGCCTAATGGGATCGGTATCCACAATTGGGTAACCCTTTTGTGAGTCTTTGTGGACAATGGCAAGACACTGTTCCTACAAGCTTGGAACCGGTGGAATTCTATAGGAGGTGCTAAGGGTTCAATAGGTCTAAGTTGCGGTCGCGGTACCCCTTGGTCCTGATACCTCACTAAAAGAAAGGAACAGTTTTGCGATTATCTAAGCCGTGGGATCGTTTCTTTCGACTAAATTTTCATGTCTCAGATAATACTAGTCCTAAGATTACGTGAATCCCACGATATATAAAGCCAAATACCCAGAGTAAAGAATCTAGTACCGATTCCGTATCCCTATCCCACAGCTCAGTTGCGCTGGAGGTAATCATTGGATTGATTCAATTGCACTTCTCTATATGGCGTTATCGCCGCCATAGGTGACTTGAGATTTCATATTTCATTGAAATGGCCCTATACATACCACGTATACATGATGAGTTGAATAGTTGAGTTCGACGTTGAGTTGAATTTTCGACGATCGACAAAAATCACAAACAAAAAACAGAGATGCTGCTCTCAACTAAATTCAACTACTCAACTACTGAACTGCGTCTATATGCATAATTTCAACTCAACCCAGGTAGCAGAACTGAGTCGAGTTCAGTCGACCCTAACTAAACTTGACTCGCGTCTCCATGTAGTTGGACCGGGTTCAACTTGAGTTCAACTCATCATGTATACATACGTACCAACAGTCAAAGGGCATCTGCATATCCTCAACGGTATCCCAAACATTTCAATTGCCGCGTATGTGACCACATGGTTGGTGAACTGTGGTTCCAAAGTAAACTCAGGGCGATTATTCCGAATCGCTCCAAGTGAGATGAACTCATCCAAGAGGTTCAAGAAACTTCTACTGGTTTGCAAATACGTCAAAGATGGAACAGGATACAGAGGCTGGTGTCGGAGGACCCAACACCAAGGTCTCAATTGCAGTACAAAAGTGGCCCTCTGTTTTCCACACTGAAATACATGATATTGAGCCCTGTGCTAAGCTCAACCTTGAGAAAGGTTTGAAAGCTGCCAACATAGAATCTTTTCGGACAGTCAAGCTGCCATCAAGGCAATGCCTCCAAGTTCCTGATAAAGGACTGAATTAACTGGTTAAACCTAGCCTATTGGAAATCAGTCGTAGGTATTAGTAAGGCTAAAGAACCAATAAGACCCTTGGCCTTAAGGGGCGTTATCACCCTAAACAGGGACGACCTTAGGCTGTTGGTGAGATGTCTGAATGACTGATCTATCATGTGGGGTACCTCTACAACCTAGGACTGGGGCCTAGTCTTCCACGCATGATCTCAGTGAATGTCCTGCTCTGATCTGGCCTAGAAGAAAAACGTTTATCAGGGAGCTTCTGAGCCCCATCCAGATCCGGTCTTCTTCAACTAAAGACCTTCTTGTCTTCGTTCGGAGGGCCTCACTTTGGCGGGGTATCCACCATATGGGTTTCCCGCGTACTCGCATAATATTTACATAATATACCCTTATTCGTAGCCTTGGGTTCGAGAGCAATGAAAAAGTGGTCGTGCTGGCCAGACAGGTGCTTGATATTTCGGTCCTCTAGCGGCTATTGGGCAAGTACCAGCTTGGTGAAGAAGATTCTTGACGATCGGGCACTAATGTAGCGAATGCTGAAGGTGCGCGCATGGTTTGGCTAACTTAACGCGGTTTCTTTCTGTGCCATCTAGTAAGGAGCAGGTCTGGTCTTGCCTGGTCTTGAACATTAAGCCAGACCAAAGTAAACCAAGAAAAGAAAGGAGAAGACAAGACTACAAGATCAAGATAGCAAGACTTTTTCTCATCACTAAGTGCCAAAATACTTGCAGTTATAAGCAAAAAGTCTGGTCTTGTCTTGGTCTTGCTAAATGTGCCAAGCCTGCAACACTTTTTGCTCATCACTGCAAGACTTTTGGCACTTAGTGAGGAGCAAAAAATCTTGCTATCTTGATCTTGCAGTCTTGTCTTGGTTTTGCTTTGGTCTTGCTAAATGTGCAAAACGAGGCAAGACTGCAAGACCACTGCAAGACCAGTCTTGCTCATCACTAGTGCCATCTGCCTGAGGAGTAATTGAGGTTTAAGTAAATTTCAAAAACATTTTTTTTTCGGAAACACCCTGAATTTTAGTGGATAGTGGGGATAGCCCCCTCTCTAAAACAGTTTTTTCTCCAAATACATCCAGGAATCACCCCTGAAAATATTAGCCGCGTAGTCCAACAAAAGATTTATTGAGCGTCTGATGACCTTATACACGTCGCGAATGAGTGCATATGAGTATTTTAAATCTTTAAAACGGCGATATCTCATGAATGGCAAATCGTACGGGAAAATGTATAATATCTTTTTTTGTAGAAAATCGCATAATCTACAAACTTTGTAAATACTATTTTATGATAACACTTACTGTTTAAGAGGTATAAGTCAAAAACGGAATTTTTTTTAGGGGGTGGTTTTTTTGGGGGGCCAAAAATCGAAAAGGGCGCTTACATGATTTTAGTTTTGACTCAAAATGTCTTCTTTTAGGCCAAAGAACATAGTCCAACAGAAAAACCCGGGTTACCTTTCGAGCTCATAAAAACTTGCTTCAATCTCACCGTGATATGCTAGTGAACTAGCTGCGAGTATCTCATTATTTGGTTTCATTGTCAACGAAATGACAGGAAGGATCAAAGAAAAAACAAAAGAAGACGTGGGTTCAACTCGCTAGCTAGTTGGCTACTAGGCGAGTGGAAAGTTTTGTTTGCCATCGTCACGATCGCACTAGCTGAATAGCCGGCTTCTAAAGTCGTCGGCTAGTAGCTTGTAAACTCGCTCAATGTAATCGAGCCTTTAGTTGAAATCAAGAAGAATTAAAGCATTCAATTGTAATAAAAAAAACTGCAAATTTTTGGTGTGGTTTGTATTAACATTCCAATGCACTTTGAAAAGGATATATTTAATGTATTATTTAATAGCCCTCATTCTGTAACAATTCAGATCCACAATTGTTAGTATATTAAAAACTGGAAAAAGGTTAACATTAATGGAGTGGAATAAAATAAAAGCTTTTTTCCTTATGGCGGTCATATTGAAATTTGTTTCATTGGCCAACATTGTCTAATATTACTGCTTGGTCCTTTTTTCCTCTTTGACAAGTTCAACACTTCAATGCACACTTCTATTTCTACCAATACTATTTTCACTATTTTAATTATTACCCTACGACCTCACTTCCAAAACATCTAACTTTAAAAATTCTTGTATTATTCCTGCATCCCTCTAACGTCCCTTTTATAGCCACTACTTTTATTGAAGCTTATGGCTATCATCTGATTTTGACTACTGTTGTATACGAACTCTTATGCTGGATAGTGTCTTCATGTGTCCCCATTTTCACACGTGCATAATTTTCTGTTTCGGGTCTTCTAGAGAGCACGTCTGCTTATGTATGTAGAAATGTTCATCTTCTAATATGGCTGTTGCTCTATTTTACTGACACACTTCATTTTATTTGATCTTGAAACCGAGATATTTCAGTTTATTTATGTTTTAACTAGACTGTCACTGTGTGTCACGTCCAACTAAGATAAAATTTAAATTATATACTTAGAGCTGCTGTACGTTGCACGTTCTGTAAAGGAGCTTTAAGGCAATACACTTTTATAGCAAGTTAACTGCATAAAGTGACAAATATTAACCCCTAATTTTGGAAGGAAGAAAAGCGCATATTTTTTTATCTTAAAACTTATGTCACACCACATTCTATGGAGGCTGCTTTTGTTGGTAAAGTTTTTATCTCAGTTTTTGTAACTTTTTTTTTACAATATATTCTACATAAAAAAAGGAAATTGGTAAGTTAGTGCTTGAGACAAAACATAGCGTAAATATCCTCAAGCTATTGTTGGAGAGGTTTTTATGACATTAGATGGGCACTTGGTTTCCAGTAACAGGTAAACTTACCCCAGAAAATATCACTGGAAGGGTTTCCCATAAAGAATCAAAGCGGTGAGGGCAGGCCATTAAATTGACTTCGCAAACTTGTAAGTATCTTGTAGAAAACATTTGGGTTTTGTTGAATGACTTCGACCAACCATCTTTACCTCTGAAGGACCTAACTGCAGACGGGTCCACACACATTTATAGGGCCATTAATAAAAGTACACAGCATCTTTTGGAAGAGCAATTGACATTACCCGCCGTCTAATGAACTAAGTTTTAGAGCAGAAGAGTGCTCGTTACCGCACGCTTACACACAACTCAAATAAACTTTCCGCTTCCGGGCACCCGCAACGAGAGCCCCCCCCCCCAGAAAGTAGCCGGGGTCCTAATGTTTATCCTGAAGACCAGCACAAGCCAAGAATCATCCTATGTCAGTATATACTAGCATAGTATACCATCAACTCTGGCATAGAATAAAGCAACAATTGCGTAATTAGTGAACATTTAATTTCCGTAAAAAGTTTACCAGGACTAAGTCGTTCTGGAGCTACTTTGGTGCCAATGTAATGAATTCAAATTCAGTCATGACTTCAAACATACTTCGGGACACAAAATTATACTTCTTCGTAAGTCTCATCCTCGTTTTCCCTACCCTACATGACTGGGATAGGAAACTTTTTGAGAACTTTTGTTTGCAAATTTAAGTGGTGACATTCTATCGTAAAAAATCAGGCAGCACGTGCTTAGAATCCTTAACTACAACATCAGGACTCTAATACGAGAGGATCTGCCGTTCCTGACTATCAGACATGTTACAGTGCACCTTTAGAATTTATTTCAGGTAATAGAGAAATTATTTCGTCTAAGTCGTTCTAGAGATCTTAACCTATGCGACGTTTAATGGACAAGGAGTGAGCATGTCAGACATTTTATGATATACTCACTCAGGCAGGGCTCATGTAGAGGTAGCAATAAAAGAATACATTTTGTACAAAATTAAAATGCAGTGAGTTTTGCATATAATGTAACGAATTGTTAATAGTGTGATGTCGGAGTGAATAATAAAAAAAGAAATATTAATTACTATAGTAAAGGTGTAAAATTAGGGCTGGTTTCATTTTTATAACTGAGAAAACCCGAAACCAAACTGAAACTAATTAACTAGTCTTATATGGTGCTATGCACGTCGAATCAACGAATGCAAGTCCTGCAAATATTAAAGTAACAAAAATAGTGTAAACAGGAGATCACGAAAACTTCATAATTATGCTCTCTTCCTTCATTCATTCCTTAAGCCAGCGTCTTAGCGCGCACTGCGACCTATTTGGTTTGGCCTATTGTGCCAACCCCGTCGTTAGAAACCATCCAGGTTAAGGCTTTTGATATTGATTTTTGATTCATATCCCAAATCTCCCTGGGAGCAGGAAACCCGCCTTGCTAGTGCTCCGCAGTTTCGGAGCTGCCCGTAGTTCTGACAGATTAATAAAATTTTGGCCATCGATGTACATATAACATTGAGATTAAAAGAATGGACCATTTTGCGTGCAGTGCTACCTTATTCATGAAAATAGGACATAGGGTTACAAAAATCCAGCGTGATATGCAAAACACTAAAAAAAACTTCAAAACACCCTGGCGGTTAAACCGTTACGATTCCCACTCAATCATACGATTTTTTGTTCGTCTATCGAAAACCTATCCATTGACCCCCTTGACCTGTCCTATTATCCTCTATCGTTCAAACTAAGTTTACTACTACACATTGTACCATGGCTGGAGCGACATGAGAGACTAGTAGTGCAAAGGGTTATTCCTAAGCTTGGGGTTTCCACATCAGGAAAGTCTAGGCTTGATTGCTTCTCGTCTACAATGTCTAGTCACCAGTTCCGTAGAAACTTGGGAAATCATGTCTTCAGCTTTCGATGCTATATTTGGGAAAGTATTTAGTCCTCTAGAAAATAGTCATGCGGCGACGAGTTTCAAGTCCACAATAATGTTAAGAACGTACTTAAAGGACATGTCTACCTCTTCCGCAAATTCTTTCAGATTCATACCATGCTTGTCGAGGACTAGATCAACCAGAACGAGCTAAATGAAATGGTAAAGGAACTGCCATTTGTCGGCTGCAATTGAAGGCTATAGAACAATCATCTGTTCTTATATACACGATTCACAGCATTTCTGCAACATTTTCAACCATTCCTCACACGAAATTTCGTTCGAAATTCAAAATTTAATGCAAACTAATTTTTGCAAATATATTTCAAACGGTAAACGTACTTTTTACACAGTGTATGTAGGAGGGTTGGTACAAGCTCCATTGGAGCGACCCTATTATACGCTGGTATCGCAGCCTGCTCTCAAATTGCGAACCTGTCCAGTTTTGTACAAGAAAAAGTTATTCCTTGTCTATTACTGAAATTGTAATCGAAAGACGAACTCATCATGTCCAATTCAGGCAACCTTATCCCGTCCCTCTAAACTGCTCTAGACACACCATTCCAATAATCACCTATATGCTAGTGCCAAAGACGATTTAAATGCAGCAAAAAAAAATTAATAGCAGGAAGGGAGCAGCAATGAAATGTTGTTAAGGTTATAACTAAAAGAAAAAAATGTTTAAACTCGAAAAAACGGGAAATGGTAAAATGGGGATGCTATTTAGGGGTTGAAAACGATTTTTGCGTTTTGCGGTGATACCTGACCTCCTAGTGGAAAATGTTGAATACAAAAGTTGTAGATAATAAAAAGATCTAAAACTTTTGTATTTAACATATTTTGACATAACCTAAAATTTTACAAGAAAATGGCGGTAAATCGATTTTTCAGTTTTTAATTTTTTTCTCCCGTAAAAATAATTCAATTTACATGAAAATGTGTAAGAGTATATCTTGTGTTGCATTAAGGGGTAACACCACTGTAGAGGTGCGAAAAAAGGCCAAATTTTGGGAATTAATTTAAAAAGTATGGAAAAAGGGATCGAAATTCTTTTCAGGCGATTGATCAAACATGTATTAAAGTGAAAAAAAAAATTTTTTTTATTGACTTTTTGTTACAAAATGGTGGCGCCACAGTCGTTTTTCGAAATCGCCTTTTTGTTAAGGGCCTCCACGGGTGGACGGATTTCTCCGAAAGCTGAAGACCTGGAACAAAATCCAAATAGTTTCCTAATCTATTTGACCTTGCCCATAAAAGTACGTAGGATTTTTTTTTTAAACTGATTTTTGTAAAAATGGCGCACTTATGAAAAAAAAATTGATTTTCGGCAAAAAAATGAGCAGTAAATTGTTTATAAAAAATTTTTTTTACAACGAATCAAAAAACGGCTACGTACTTTTGTAAAGAATGCAATTGTGAAGCTAATGTCAAAATTTCAAACCGATCCATGCAATAGTCTCCGAGTAATCCGTCCACCCAGTTCGAAAAACATGGTTTCCAGATAATCGCGCTTAAAGTTTTGAAAGTACTCTAATCTTTGAAAATTGTATTTTGCCTTCACTGTGCGATGTACTGTAAAACACGTTTATTATTTTGTAGCGCACCCTGGTGGACACCTGGGGAACCCAAATAACCTTTTTGCTATAGCAGCACTTATTATTTCGACTGGTAAACGCAATATACAAGCAATAAGTCGGACCAACGCGCGCCCCGAGGCGCCGGGGAAAATCGAAAATTAAATCCTTCAAAATTATTTTTCTGTTATAGGACCAACTGCACATTGTTTTTGTTATTCTGAAGTATATTTCAAGACAAAAAACAAAAATTCCATTTTTTCAAAATCCTACAGTGGTGTTACCCCTTAAATAAGCAAGATTTTGTTTTTGTTTGGAAAACGGATAGTTCCCAGAAATTAACATTTTTCGAAAAAAATACCCTAATCTTGCATGGACAACTTTATTGATGTTTTTTTCGAATTTTGATATTCAATAAGTGCTCAATTAACCATTGAAATGTCTAGTTTCAAATAGTCTATAAATTTTGGTACTTTATTTTCATTAAGAACGGGAAAATGGTAAGGCATTTTTTTGGAAAGACAAAAAAGAAAAATTATCATCGTAGGATTAATGGAAGGATTGACTATCCCGCGAAGACTAAAGACTATCCGTCTTAACCAGCTGTGAATTGGGTTGGATGGGATTTAGAGAAAATCATTTCTGTAGTAAGACCGGCTGATAGAATTGATGGAAGCGACGGCAGATACGATGTGGGATTTAGATTCACCGCCATCCAGTACAACCTTGATTGACAGTAGAAACGGGTTGATCTCTGCGTTATAGTTTTCCTTGTAAAAATATTAAAAATAAAAAATTTTATGTCTTCTTAGTTCCATTGACATCTTTAATGAATAATAGGAAAGCGAGTTTATTAACGCAATGCAGTGACAAACAGAGCACGTACGCCCATTTTACTAGAAACACACTTCTAAAATAAATAGCGTGTCAACTTTAAGTTAATTATACTTTAAGCTAATGTTACGTTGGTCATCTCTCAGACAGAAACTCATACGACAACGGGTAATTAATGTGTTAATTAATTTTGTTCATTTCAAATTTCGTCCACTGGCACTTGATTAAACAAGACACCAATGTCCCCAGGATAATTTTGCTTTTAATGTGGAATTGATTGATAACAGATTATTTTATCATTTTTAATTATATTTTTTCCTTTTCAGTTACAAATAAAAGTGTCAAGGTTGCAATTCCATAATTTTGATTAATTTTACCAAATATTTCCCGAGACAGTTTTAATTCATTAATAATTGATATTATTCTTTTTTTTTTGTTAATAAATGATAATTGGAAATATGTTTTCCTTTAATAAAAAAAATAATCTTGAGGTCAAGTAATATTAAAATAAGAATATAGAAAACCTTACCAAAAAAAAGTCGAAAGAAATGCTTAAGAAAAATTTCCTTTTCTTGTCTTATTTCAGGCCGCAAAAGATTGTTTGGCATGGGTCCATGCCCAACGGAGAAAGAGCGATGGATACGTACTGTGATGCATGGCACTCCTCGTCCCCAGACAAGGTGGGGCTGGCCAGCAGTCTCCTAGGGAATAAGTTATTGGATCAGGAGCGTTATTCTTGTGATAATCGATTTGTTGTCCTGTGTATAGAGGCACTGTCACAGGACCGAAGAAGAAAACGAGATTTGGAAGAAAGGTAATTTTCCATAAAAACATTTTCCTTGATTTGTTGTCTTGATAACCAGATTTTTGTGGTGTGTTGTTGTTATTTTATTTTTTTGCTCCTGCTTTCTATATCCAGGGGATTGACTAGTTAATTACAATTTTTCTTAGCTTTTCTCATTCGTTGTCCTCATGGGCATATACTATAGCATGTTCCTGCATAAGAGTCTTGATGAATACGGAAAGAATGTTGAACATATGTAGTGGGGCTTTTCCATTTCTAAAGGAGGCTAGAAATATCAATCTAGGGCTTATTGCCCTCTTATCCTTAATTAAGTTAGAACCTTTTATTCAACTGCATACGGTACGCCATAATTACCTCAATCAGCTAGCATATGGGAGATCGCTATCCCCTGGGGCATACTTGTCTTTGAGACACTTGAACAAACAAAATGGCAACAGTTACTTCCAATTTCCGAGAGCAGTATGTCATTAGGGCGGAATTCTGTCGATGTCTGTCGACTAATAAATATTAGTTATTACCAGTAATAGTGTAGTACTAATTTTATTAAGAGGAAACTTGGGACAGTCATTATGTGTCAAGGCGTATAGATATGGTGGGGCACTACGTAAGTCAAAATTAGTGAAGACATGTAGAATTATACTCTTGACATGTATGTTCGTTATACAATTCTGTAAATGGCATTGTATTTAGTTACTTAATGTAGAAAATTTTATTTCACGGGCTAATTTAAGGTTAATGGGTTCTTATCTCGGTTCTTGTTAAGCAACTAATTAATTGATTATATACAAGAACTTTTGTTATATTGTTTTGAAATATAGTAATGAAGGATTTATTGATTCAAAAAACAAAAAATAAAAGAAGGTGTAATCGAAATCTTGAAGCTGATTGTATTTGTATTCATTTCAATAATTAAAAGTCACGTTAATTAATTTATGAAATCTGTATGGTCAGATAGATTACCGAAAAATATTGCACAGGTTTTTTTTTCAATCGAAAGTTTCCGAGATAATTGGGTGGCACGGGCGGTTTGGATCACCCTTTATATTTTCAATAATATCATATTCTGCAATATCGGCAACTTGCACATTATCACAATTGATCCCGATACATTCTTTGCATAATATGGAACAAGTAATTTGTAATTTTTTGTATAAAAGGGATAAAAATCGAAAAAAAGGTATGTTCAAGTGGTCATATTTCGCTTAATTTTCAACCAAAAAAATTTTTTCGATCCATCACCTTAAACGAAATTTTGTCTACTTTTTTTTCTATAAAGCAATGCCTATACCTATCTCTGACCCAAAAAAAGTTATAGGCTAAAAAGCAAAAAACAAAAAAAAATCAAATTTGTTTCAACGTTTTTGGCATAAAAAAAATGTTTCAAAATTTTTTAAATTACCCATTTCGATGGCAGATTTAATTATCTACAAAAAGTTTCATATAAAGTTTATCGAAATTTTTTTTCGTTTGCGAGGTATATTGAAAAAACTGAAAAGGGTCCATTTTGACTTCTATCTCCAATTTCCACCCCATAATTTTATAGCACTCCGCGGTTTTTTCTTCTTAAATGACCCATTGACCGATTCCTTCATTAAAAACCCGTGAACGTCTTAGTTCCTTTCGATATAACATAATCATATTGTTACGAAAACAACTCAAAAATTACATGAAAATTGCATTTCACCTGACAACAATTCGGAATCTAATCACTAATATTATTGAAACTGTCGAAGATCGAAAAAAAGTAGAAAGTGATGTACGATTTTTAACATTGAGAATATCGCCTCAGTTAAAGAAAGTGTTTAACAAAACCCAAGCAAGAGCATCAATCTGCCATCAATTTCAACACAAATGGGTAATAGCAGAAGTAAAATGTAGCGAATTTTTACCAATGACTTGTATCTATATGCACATTAAGATCTATTGACACAATAACTGAAGACAGACCATAATTTGCTATGTCTTATATTCTTAAATTTGTTTATTGGAAATGATCGCTTTGGTGAGTCTGGTCTGGTTGCTTTAAATATCTCCAAGACTTTTGACAGATTGTGGCATTCTGCTCTGCTAACTAAACTCCAAGCTATTGGTATAAACTTAATCCCAAGAAACTGAATTGAGAGTTTTCTTTATGGCCGTTCAACCAAGCTAGTAGTGTATGGCAAGGAATCTAAACCCTGGACCATTTTGGGAGTGTTCTCCAGGGGTCTATTCTATACCCGCACTTTTTCTAAACTTTATTCGCTGATGACGGGACTCTGCGTTACTCTTCCGCTCTTCGACAATATAAGACATGCACGTGCTAGATATTGTCTTCATTATTATAAACTGATGTCCAATTCAAGGCGAGATATCGAATTCATTCTTGATTGGGGCTGCAAGAATCGTGTTTAATTTTACACATCCATAATGAACTACTATCTCATCTCTAACAAAACCGGCACTCCGATGTTCCTTATGGCACAGTGGAAGAAGAAAATCGAATGGCTGACCTTGACCCTGACCCTTGACACCATAGTCATAATTTTAACTGATGATCTGCGATTTAGCGACCATATATTCCAAATCGCCAAACAAACATCCCGATTCCCTCCTTCAGCTAGCAGCCTGGGCTGCAATCGACAAATCCTTTATTTATACAGTCCTTATTTCGTTCATTCATCTGGGCTGGCGCCTCCAACACCTCCTAAGCTTGGCTTGACAGAGTACAAACCCTGTTGTTGCACCTTTTTGTACCACCATTGACTCATTGAGCCATCGCAGGACTGTAGAAGTCATTTTTTTCGAGTAATACAAGACTAGCCCGCTCCGCTCACTCTCATTCCCTGCAGTCGTTATTTTCGACGACAACCGATTACGTTCCCTTAAAACAGAGCAAATGAAATGTAAGGTGTTAATACACATCGAATTACACTAAAGAAGAGATTAGAGCACTAGAGTCGAAGGTTTTCGGTTCTATCCTTGGACCATGCTACACGAGAAACTGGTCTTAAAAAGCTTTAGCCTGAATCAAAACCAGATTTAAAGTAACATAACGAAAAGTAAGGTACGAAAATGCCTGCTTATATGGCGCCGACCTAAATGCACGTAACAAGCTTAACGAATGTTCGTAAAATTCTGAAATGTTTCGTACTAGCAGTTATAGTAATCTTTCAGCTATCTTTATTTAGTTGTTTTGGCTTGTTGTAAACTTCGACACAATTTACCTACATAAGAAAATTGACGTAAGTAAGTTCAAATTCGTCCAGTTTCTTACACTACGTCTCATCTTTGTTCGGGATTAATCGTTTCGTTATTAAGTCGCACAGGAGCGGGACGTTTTTTTTACAATAATTTTTGCAATTGCCTTTTCTTTCTTCCAAACGCGAATATCGTCTTACCAAGCGGTCCCCCAACTTAGCACTAACCACGTCCAATACCCTTTGACTTGCGCAATCGATTTTTCGATGCAAATTCTTTTGTTAAAGTTTCGTCATGTGGTTTTCATTTTCCTGCCTGATTTTCTCGTTTATCGCCTGTATAACCGGCTTACATTATGCTTTCTGTCCTCATATGACAAATTGGGGAGGACCACACGATTATTTTATCGACTGGTGTCGAGCTGGTCGTGTCTTTACTAAGACTGATCAATTTGAGTTTTTTTTTATGTCAAAGTCAAAGCTTAGGAGTCACCCTTTGTACTACCAGTCGGTCATGCCGTACTCTTCATTGAACAATGTTCAGTCGGAAGATGGCTTCGAAGGAAAGAAATAGATGATAAGATAGGTTAATAAGAGTCTGCAGGGTGCTAAAAGAGGAGGCGATGGACCTAGAGTTTGTGCTCGTGAATATTGTTTTATTGTTCTCGAAAAATTTTGTTATTAAAGACTTCTAGATTTAAATTCAAAACAGGTATAGAAAATGGCCTTTGAATTTCGAGTGCTGGGTCCTGCTAGTAAGTTTTAATGTATAAGTCACCATAATATGTATATATTTTTTTTTTCTAAAAATGCTATTTTTTTCTCGATTTCGGTTTGTGATATAGTTGTTTAAACAATATTTTTTCAGCACTCCGAACCTGAAACTGTTACTTGAAGTTCCGTTATAATATCTTACATTAAATTTACTGTTTACAGAACTTTATTTCAAAGAGAGATGAAGAATCAGTGAAGTTTACGGAAAATCGATATTTTAAAAAGGACGATTTTGGTTTTTCGAATTTTTATCGATGTTTTTCTATTGTGACACTGTAATTTTTTTACACCATCTGAAAGTAGAGGTTTCAACGAAAAAAAGCCGTCCTGAAAAGTTGAAAAATTAAAATTTTGTCCGTCAACTTTTTTGATTGAAAATTGGACCCTTTTTTTAATTAAATTCGTTAAAATTATCCATCGCTTTAAAAAAAATTGCAGCTTTTACAAAACATAAAAATAAACATTTTCACCAAATTTCATTAAAATCGAATCATTTTTGTAAAGAAAAAAATGATAAATGAAAAAATTGGTTTTTAATGTTTTTTATCGTTTTTCTCCATTTTTTTGAGGTTATGGCGATAAATGGTTTGAATGAAAGTTATAGATTTTTTAATTATGTACAAATTTTACATTCAACATTTTTCGATAGGAGGTCTACTTTTGCCAGGAATCGTAAAAAACCGCGTTTAACCCCTAAAAACGCACATTTTTCCACCCCCACCCCAGTTTCTGTCATCTGTAGCAGGGCGCTCGATTTTTCCCCGTTTATATACAATTTATCCTAAATTTTGCCGCCATCCCTATACTGCTAAGAATTTTTTTTTCTCAAAAATTATCGGCACTGGTCTACAGGAGCTGTTTTCCTAGCTTATTTTGCTCACAAACGATAGCAGAAAAAAGTACAGGGAATTCATTTAAAGACCGGAGACACGAAAGAAAGACAAGTGAAAATACGAATGACCATGCTGCGCAGTGAAATTGAACCATGGACTTCTGTGATGGTAGTCGGGCCCTTACGCTATCAAGGCCGACCTTTGGCAGCCTTCTGAAGCTTTTCGAGCTACCATTGTAATATAGTGAATAATTTTCAAATTATCTGTTGCCGTCTACATATTTTTTTGTGTTATTAAATAAATCATTTAACTTTAAGTTCATTGCAGTTTCAAACGTGCAGACAGTCTAATTGGTCATATAACATGAAGGATTCATTTGAATTCTCCAAAAAACAAGTTTTTATCTATAACTCACCGAATTCATCAAAAACTTGAAAAACGTCCGAAACATCTCACTTTGGATGCGTGAATAATTTTATCGTATATCAACATCATCGCAATTCTGCTATGGAAAATAATAATTCGTCTCTCATGAAAGTGTATTTTGCCAGTAAATGTCGGAAAGCATGTAAGTCCCAAAACCATCCCCCGGGGGCCAAAGTGCAGAATCTAGTTTTATACAGTTTGGTTTTTTCTTTTTTTTTTTTATCAAAACAAATTCAGCAGCCATTATGCAAAGCCGCAGGAACCTCCAGTGGCCATCATGCATCACGTCGAGAGGCTTTTGCATTCTCCAAGGATTTTATATTTTCATTTGCGTAAAAGATAAGTTCATCACTGTCAGAACCATAAAAAAAGCAGCCTCGCAAAATAGCTTTGGTCCTTTTGGTTTAGCATTTTTTCGCCTTAGTTGGTTGCCAGTTGCCCCCCTCGAGCTATCTATACCTTGGCATCTCCGGCAGACAGGAAAAACCGGAAGACGAGTGTCACAGCCTGACATTCTAGCATCCTTCCTGGTGCGGGCTTTGGCGTTTCGTTCCGCATTCATCCCCCTAGCGGAGCTGGCTAGGGGTGGCGCTGTTTTCATGTGCATTCGTGCGAATTATTTGATATCCAGTTAAATTTATTATGTTAATTTAGCACATGGGATGATTTTCTCATCTATTTTCGTTTTTATGTTTTTTTATATTTGTGTCTAGTACTGCTCTCTACCTTAGGACCAATTCCCTCAAGTCTCCAAAAAGGACATTTTTTCTCTCCCTGAACAGAAAATTGTTTTTCGTGTTGTTTCACACGAGTTATGAAACCGAACATCCGAGGCGCGCAGGATACCTTGCTTAGACTATGGTGGAGATGTGGGGAAACCTCCTGTCTCCTTGTGTTCCTTGCTCCCGGCTTCTAAGCTCCTTAGTAATAAATTTTGTGTTAAAGTTAAGCCGTTACAGGCCCAATATTTTCGGAACATTGATTTCGGATGCCCCTGGGGTGGTTACCCGCCATGGCATTAAAGGAAATCTCAGCAATTTATCTCATTCGATTTAGCACTTTTTCCTTTTCGTATAGGTAAGAAAGTTCTCCTTTCTGAAACAGCACGAAGGAAGCTGTATGCTGTAGCACAAACCTACCTGGCGGGAATGTTTGGGGTTATATCTTGTAAGTAGTACACATTTTCTATTCCCCAAGATAAATGCCCAAAAGGGAGAAGAAGTTGTAGTCTTTCGTTAAAAGGATCCGTGCCCAAACTATTACAGATCATATTAACCTGTCCAAACACTTACTCTAGTGCGTCTAAGCTTTCGTTTCTATAGTAAACAACACTCTAATGGATTTGACTTTTATCACACAAAAATAAATCTAGATTTATATAAATATAAAACTAACAAAAATTTTTTCAAATCCAAGCTTTAATTAAAACTTTGCGCAAAGGGAATCGTGTTGACTTTCATTACTTTTATCTAGAGAATTTTTTTAAATATTATTTTATTTTTTAAACTTATGAATACATGAACATTTTTTAAAATGAATGTAAAGTTTGATAAAAGTTTGCGCAAACACATGGTTTTGCTTTCCATGCGAAAGTAAACTCAGGGCTTTAGATAATGGATGCATTTGAATATTTATAATGGACTGGTTGGGAAGTTGGAAGAAGTGCATAATTAAACAATAATAGTAATTTTCCATGCAGCTTTATTTTTCATAAAGTTATTTAAGTAAATTCTAAATTTTTTTTGGATGACCATAGTAAATCCTGAAGAGATGGTGGAGCGCTTTAATTTTTAAAATGTCTTTTTGGAGAGTTTAATTCTAGAGGTTATGTTTAAAGCTAGAACAGTTGTAACCGAACCGAAAAATAGAAGTCGATGACCATTTAAGTTTTCATTCCATTTTCATGTCGTTTCATAGAATATGACTACGTTATTGTTTTGCTACAAAATTAAGGTTGCGTATTATTGCCACTGACTGAAAGTGACCACTTCAACTACAGCAAAATCAAGTTTAGATTCGGAAAATAAAGCTATGATATTCATATGTTAGAGCAGGAAGCGGATCTTGAAAATCCTAACACAACCAAGTGAATTGAAACTGTTGAAGCCCGGGACACACATATCCGCATCGCGTCTGCACCACATGACGGCGGTGTGTCGGATAACACACGGAGAGAAAGTAAAGAAATAAAATTTTACAGTTTTTGTCAGTCCCCACCTTTCCGCGCCTCCGTGTGCGCACCGCGTCAAATATTACTTGTTAAATTTCTCAGACGACACACGGACGTCATGCGGTGCGGATATGTGTGTCGGGCTTAATCCAGGATTGTGCGTTTAATGAGCTACGCTCTTGTTTTGTTGACGATTAAATTGATTATATGTTTCAAGCTGGTCAAGAGCCCAATTTACGGCAATTTTAATACAAAATGACCATTGATACATCAACAAGATCATATAATGTTAGGAACACAAATTGTTTCGTTAAAAACGATAGAACATGACTATGTCATCACATTTTGAATGTTTGGATCTCCTCGTATATTTTCATCTGCAGCAGCAATACTATCGTCTAAGCGTCCGAATCTTCGTCTTGCTCAACAAGTGAGATACATTCTTGGCTTCTCGCAACTGCTTCCCTACCGGTTCATCTCGCTTTCATATACCTTAAATCCCCTTTCCTCATAAGAGCTAAATGTCTTCGACACCGGAACCTATCGCGAATTGTATCTCTTCATTGAAAAGTCTCCGGAATTATCCTCCCCCACACAAGGGGCCTAGAATTCTCCGAAGGATTTTACCCTTTGCTTACCCAATCTTGAACACTTTCTGCAACGCCTGATTGCAGAGGAAGAAGCCCCCCCCCCTTCAAATGTAACTTCTTTATAGATGTTGATTGGTCTGGCCAGTGCCCCGTATCTCTTTTCTTGACTTGTTCCATTAGTCATGGTCAAGTAAGCTCGCCATTTAGCAATCCATGAAAGTGCACTTCCTATTGCTTTGGTGGGCCTTTGTGATCGGCCATTAAATTGCACTCTGAATTCCATTAATTGGAACGTGGTGTGTATTATTGAATGCGTCAATTGCCAAATCTATTAACTCCATTTTTGAATTTTATTAAATCTTGATGTCAAAATATTTTATTGACTCGTAACTGTACATATTCAAAACAAATTGCGCTGATAATAAGAAGTATTAACACTTCTAAATTACTATTATCAGAGCAATTTGTTTTGAATATATACAGTTAAGAGTCAATAAATTATTTTGCCATGAAGATTTCATAAAATTCAAAAGTGGAGTTAATCGATTTGGCAATTGAAGCGTCCATATTATACCAAGAACTTTTCAATAGAACTTCCGCTCCTGTTGTGGTCTTCGCAATCTATACTGTTCTACTTCACATACAAGGTTCTTCTTCCAGCCTACGCCTTTCGTCTTTAATACCGTAATCTACAAGCAGTCACAAGTCACAATGCAATCACAAGTGTGTGATGAGTCTCAACAGAGACAATTTGATAAATTAATTTTGCAGTCATAACATTGACAGTCACAAGAGTACAAAGAACCGATTTCATATTTTTCCTCTCATTATCACAGACAGCGTTGATGAGAGGTGATATAGGCCAGTCAAATTATCGAAAAAACCTCGTTTTTTTGCCAACCGAGTCATCCGAAAAGTAAAATATGTGTAAGATATGATAAATTCCGTAGAAAATCACTTTTTTTTAAATGCAGAAAAAAACAGCCCACAAAATTCGATTATTTGCTCACGGAATTCTATTAATTACAAAAATATTTATTTTACGACCATCATAGAAAATTTACTCCTATCGATAGGCAATTAATAGAATTTGGTGAGGAAAATAGTTTTTTTCATTTTTCCGGCCATCTTTTCGCAAGTTTTCAATGAAGTAGCCATGTGCGCACAAAACACAACTATTAGCACAACGCTTCCAGAACATTTTGAGCCCAAAAACATTACTGTAGGTGTTGATGGCTATGAGCTAATCGAATTCGACAACAAAGGTCTTTTTTCGAAAAAACCGCATTTTGCAAAAATTTATTTATTATGTTGCAAATTTACAAAAAACATTTTATTGCACTTCACAAGGACTACACTTTGCACGAGTTTCATTACAAAATCGTTTTTTTGGTAAAAGATATGAGCATTTAAAAAAAACGGGATTTTTAGCGGTTTTTTGGAATTACTCCTTTATTTGTTTATGTATTGACATCAAACTGGTGTCTTTTTATTAGTATGAAAAGGATCTAAAAACTTTATTTGAACCTTTTTTTGTACAATGTGTGGTTTTTTTTTAAAACGCGAAAATCTGTTTTGGGCCCTCTTTTGACGCCATTTTGGAAACTTTCCCAAAGGCCCACGAGTGCCAAAAGTAGTTCATCAAATTCTACGGAATTTTTCATATTTTCCCCATAGTTTACTTTTCGGATGGCTCGGTTGACACGTAAAAATCTAATTTGACTGGCCTACTAGAATGTTCACATGGACTGCCTCAGTGCATCAATAATTTATGGCTTACGCTTAGAATACCAAAACAGCTGATAGTCACAAGATAATCACAAACTATCAATGAAAAACGGAAGTTACAAGAGCTTGTGACTTATGACTGGTCACAATTTTGTTGTGACCTCTTTATATTTCTCTTTGTATGCGTGTGTGTTAGGTCAAGTCAAGCACAAGGATTTTAAGGAAACATTTCAGTAGGTATGTCACCGCAGTGTAGATCTTTCGTTTTCTGTACTAAAAAAATATATAGCTTAAAAAACTAAAAAATACGCTTTTATTTTAAAATGAACTAAAAAGAAAAAAATGCTTACTTAAATGTAAAAAAGCGTGGGCCTGTTTACCTACATATATTATTATTTTATAAGCACTGGAGCTTTTCGTTAGCGGCCCACGCTTTTTTTACATTTAAGTAAGTTATATTTATAATTTTTACCAATAACTTCATTAATTTAGTTATTTGCCTGATTTCGAAAGGTAGGTTGTTCCCTATTACTGGCTGGAGCAATAAAAGCTTCAAGTTATTTTTTTCTTTTTAGTTCATTTTAAAATAAAAGCGTATTTTTTAGTTTTTTTAAGCTATATATTTTTATTTTTTACTTTTTAGTCTACCATATATCTTCCGCCATTTTGTTGTGGCCGCCATATTACTTTTGCCGGTCCGTTAACTTAGCAAGCACAGCTCAGTTTAAGACAAGAAAGCAATGATAAAGCAGGAAATACGGAATACGGAATACGAAATGCAATAAACTCAAAATCATCGACTTTGAATTTAAACATTTCTGACTTTTTACTGTAGATATGTGCAATATTTTTCAGATCATTTTAAAAAAAAAACGTATTTTTTAGTTTTGCTAAACTGTACATTTTTAGTTTTTTTACTTTTTAGCCTTACGTCTGCTTCCGTTTTTCGGTAGTCGCCATATTAGGTTTAAAATGACGTCACACGGCTTAATGTATTCTATTCGTCATACTCTTTCATTTGATACCCGTATCGAGGGTGTTGAAAGAAAAGGGTAGTCCGCCATTTTGTGTCGGCCGCCATTTTGAATTTGGAATGTCGCCACACAGCTTATAGTATTCCACCTGTCATATCCTTTCATTTGATACCCATTTTAAGTATGTTAGAAAGAAAAAGTTAATCCGCCAATTTGTGTCGGCCGCCATTTTGAATTTGGAATGACGCCACACAGCTTATAGTATTCCACTTGTCATAATCTTTCATTTGATACCCATTTTAAGTATAAAGAAAAAGTTAATCCGCCATTTTGTGATGGCCGCCATTTTGAATTTGGAATGACGCTAATTGTATTCTATTTGTCATACCCTTTCATTTGATACCCATGTCGGGGGTCGGGGAGCACAATAGCATAATTCGGCAGCCATCTTGGAACCGCCATCTTGATTATTTTACAAAATGGTCAGATTGCATTGTCACGCGAACTATACATATGTGCAAAATTTGAAGTTGATCGGTTATATGCAAGTGGGTGAAAATCAAGTTGCAAGATTTGTCTACATACATACATACATGCATACATACATACATACATACATACATACATACATACATACATACATACAGGTGAAGCTAATATAAAGCGTATAAAAAGAATAAAAAATTGCTTACGTTTCTGGATAAGCGAAGAACATTTGAGGTTTAAAACTAAGCATTTAATAAATGGTGATTATTTTTTTGTATGACCTAATTTATGGGGCGCAAATCTTATAGGCCCAAATCTTAAAATACTCCACTACATCTATTGGGAACACGCCACGAAATTTTATCCAGACCTAATATACGATTCAATTGTTTCAAAAATTCTGGATTATCATTAAAAGTGAAATGCAGAATTTTTATTTAAATAATAAATCTACATGTCTTGTCACTTTAACAATAAATTGATCAATAATTCAATTCAAGCATCATTTTTCTGTTTTTAGGACAAAT
This sequence comes from Thereva nobilitata, assembly GCA_963855945.1. Classification (NCBI taxonomy): domain Eukaryota; kingdom Metazoa; phylum Arthropoda; class Insecta; order Diptera; family Therevidae; genus Thereva; species Thereva nobilitata. The sequence goes on from OY979696.1 coordinate 38,909,373, forward strand.
TTTAACAATTTTTGAATCATCCACTGTATCAAATAAATATATAACCATCAAAATATCTCTTAGAATTTTTCTTTCGTTTTAAATCACTCCAGATTTATATTCCTTATACATTTTTTAATACTCCTTAACGCCCCTTTCGTTACTGTATTCTATTTTCCATAGAATGATGTTATTTTTTTGTATATTTTTTTTATATAGAAGAGAAATTCTTGAGGAGTTAAGTTTTGCAAAAATTTTAAAATATTCGCAATCCATAATTCAAAAGCATGAAAATTTCCGCCTTCGGGTAACAAAAATCTTTCATAAACTGGTTTCCGTTTATCCCCTTTAAAAGTTTATTTATTTCAAACTCGTATCAAACTTGTTAAAAAACTTTCCGGGGAGAAGAAAAAAAAATATTTCATCCTGAATATACAATCAGAAGAAAAATCCTTCACTTCAGGGATAAATTCGTGAATGTAATGAAAACCTCCGTGGCCGCCGCTGATTCTCAAATTTCTTTCGTTTTTTTTGCCAGCATTAAGTTTTCATATTCGTGGGCTAATCCCTGTGCCGCTTTAACTACATACTGAAAAAAAAGCGAAAAAAATATAAATATAAATAACTTCAATATTTACAAGCGACAAGGATGAAATATTTCATGCCTCAGAGCACAGAAACGGATCGATAAAAATTTATCCTTGAACCCTGAAAATGTATCGAGAAGCTCTTCTCCATCGCCTACGGTGGCAATTCTCGCCCTCACCATCCCCAACCAACACACATATACTAATTTATCCAAATTCCTGTCACTTTAAGCGAACGGGGGCGGGGGTGTCCTGTCACTCTTGTACTTACTAATTTGTTTTATTTATTTTCTATTACGTTACTCGCATAATTGAATTTTTAGCGACACACGACACAAGAACACTAGACAACATATTGTCCCAACCCGCCTGGTGTGCGCTGCTTGCCAGCTAGAGGCGGGGTTGGGATGGGTGATTTTTTAATGCCACTCTCATGACATCGTCTTAGGGCTTTCGGAAATTGACTGTTGTGTACCTTAATAATAACCAGGACGAAACCTTTTTTAATTATCCTGGCATACTTTTACGAGGTAATAAGGTTTTCGCTCGTTGATTTTGTAAGTGATAGCACGTAATGAAAAGGAGAGAGTGCCTAGCCTGGCATGCTCTTAGTTAATCTAATAGAGAGATGAAGTGCGTGGTTTCATGTTTCGCTTGCAAATATGAATTTGAAAAGGCTCTGGTAGAATTTTTATTAACATGAATTTTTTTTTTTTGGTTATTGAGTTTTAATCCTAGAAACATGACAGGTATCAATTAACAATTAAAAATTGACAGAAATATCAATTTCTATTCACGCGAAGTATTTTCATCGAACACTTAACATTCTCCTTCAGAAGCTACACCAAAGAATCAACAATTTTCGTGCTTGGAATTTATGCTCAAACTCCGATACTTAATGTCCCCTTGAGAGGTAAAAGTTTTCCTGCTTGCAAATCACTTAGGAATATGGAAATCAATTAAATTTCAAATAGCTCACGCTTAACTTATAACAACGGCCTTTGGCTATAAATATTGAATAATCATTTCGATATTACAAAGTTAAATCATTTTGGGGCATGTTACCTGCATGATCCAGGTGCAAAACAGTAACAGTGTTTAGTGTGCAAGAACCAGGCAATAGAAGGACGAAGCTTAGTTCCTTTTAACTTTGTATCTCTTGTTGACATCAATTTTTGATCCAAAGTGCCAAGTGTGTTGATTCTTGTTCCATAGATAATTTTGGTCATCCAGGAATCTTAATTCTTTCGAAAACAGTATCCGCTCGGCATCTAAAGTATCCTGCCCAGTAAGGCGAATAAAAAAACCGTTCCCGTGGTGGAATTAAGATCTTCCGAAACTCAGGAAGTTGACAATTAAAATCTTCAATAGCTACAAAACAAACAAGACCTTTGTCAGCCGTACAAAGACCGCCTGAAGCTGTCAAATTTCCATTGCCTCATCCATGAAAAATATTTGGCAGAGGCTCCTATTGTCAATCTATAAAAGGCCTAAGAGACTCTGCCAGTCTATGCATGGCCCCCTCCAAAGAACACTTTAACAAAGAGGAATGAAGCTTGGGCGGAATCGCAGGCGGAGTCCACAGAGCAATACGCACTTTCCCGGACCCAAGGACGAAAATGAAACCAAAGAGTCAGGGAATATGCAGAGACAATCTGAAAGAAAAAATCTGCTATTATTACAAAGGATAACGTTCTCTGGGCGATTATAAGCACCTGACCAGTATAGCATACAGAAAGTTGCTGAGTTAGTAATTTCATGGCTGATGGTCGTGTTCAAAAGTCCTCTTCGTCCCAAAGACGGGAAGAAGTGGCCACGAATTCGCGAAGGACTATAGGCCGATTAGCCTAACAAGACAAAAGAAATGTTCTCGCTTCTGCCACTCGGTACCCCTTTACTGTGGTTGGTAACGATAAATAGCTTACTACAAAAGCTAAACAGAACCGGAGCTAAGGTAGTAGCATAAGCAGATGTTATAGTGAAAATGCTGTCAGGATGTTTCCAACCGTGTTTAGTGTAATTTTGCAAGGATGTCTGAACAAAGGTGCCAGCTGGGCTGTAGACTGCAGTCTGGCAGTCAACGTGGGCGATACTTAGCTAATGCTATACTCTGAAAATTTCCACCTTCAACCTTCCTGGTTAGACGGGCACACATTCATATTGACAAAAACAAATTTTTTGGCAACTTCCTCTCCTTTTGTTTTGGAACGCCTTTCTGAGTTGTTGCACAAATTTCAACCACGTATTTATAGCATCAAAGTACATCTTTTCTCCAATTTTTATCAAAATCCGACCTTTTTCCCGTTACTTATTGCATTTTTAGTAAAATAAAACAAAATTTCATACATTTTGGTTTTTTGAGGTTACGATTCATTTTTAAAGTATTTATACCGACTCAGTTCGATAGTCTATTCATTCAGGAGTATTTTCCAATTTTTTTTATTTTTCTACGACCAACAGAACTGGAGAAATTAAAAAAATAGTGTAGCAATGCACTCAAAATGCATCAAAAATGGGCATTTATGCAATTTTCTCGTGCAGCACAGGACCGATTCTGCAGAAATTTTTTTTCGCTTTATCTAAACATATGTAAAGAAAAAAAAACAAAAAAATCCAACTTCCCAACTACATCACTATCATATGAGAATTTCCCTCTACTAATTATACATAACGAAAATGATCAAGTTCCCATAAAACACATTCAACAATACATTTGGTGCAGATTCTTTTTTTGGCTCAAAATTACCGTTGTATGCCCGTTTTTACAGCCCCATAAAAACGCAAGCGGCCGGTGTTCGCCCGTTGTAAGGTCATTTTTTTACACGGGGGATGAGAAGAAAAATCTTAAATGCTACAGCTGGCAGTACAAATGTCTGGTTATTGCATACCAGGAAAATCTCATTTTATCCACAAGCCCCACAACCCACATTAGTAGGTATCTCTGTTTGCCACAAATTCTTCTGTACCCGACACTAAATCGTTCATTCTAGATAGAATTTTCTTCAGAACTCGCAAATTGTATATGTGTCTGAAAGAGATTGACGGTAATAAGTCCACTAGCTCTAATAACATATCCCCTTCGTTAATAAACGTGCCCCCCCTTTTACTAAACTTCAAGCAAACTTTTTCCTGTGTCTTACTGTTCTGGAGTTTTTCCTAACTCCTAGAAATCCCCTCTAACTTCGCCTCAATAGCAACGACTTTTATTCTCTCGAAATTCTCTCGAAAAATCAATACAAAGCTTAAGCTTATCTTGACTTCAACCAAAATCTACGGCTTTAAACCAAAAATATCTACTGTCATGTGGAAGTTCCTCATGTGTTTGACTGGCCATTCCAACAAACGCATCCAACTCTTTGATAAGTTTAGTTTGGTTGCACTCAATATCAGTTGTGGTCGTTCAATCAAAACTAGTATTAAATGACGTGGAATCCTACACACAACGTTTCTACCTATTTTCTAATCTGATGACATCAGATTAAGCCACCGTTTGAATATAGAATAGTAAGAAAAGGTGTAAAGAATATAGAATAACTTACAAAGTTTTACCACAATTACCATGCCTCCTTCTCCCGCAACACAAGGCTAGCTTACTTAGCGCCTTATTTCATGAACACTGCAGTCTAGGAATACATTCATAAATAAAACTACCCAACTGTGGAACAATCCGCCGTAACCAGTATTTTTAAATATCTTTTTTTATGTGAAAGTCTAAGCTCAGGTGTCACCCTTTATACTAATAATCCGTCATATCGTTCACGTCATGATGCAATGTCTAGTAGTAAGCTTAGCTCTAATGATAAAGAAAGGATAGTATATTTCTGGGGTATGCATGAGGAGGATACAGTGAACCTCGCATTTGAACTATTGGATGTGTGAGTTAATTTTTTTAGGCATTTTTTATGATATCCTCGCCGTATTATGCCTCCTGAAACAAGCGGATTCCGCTAACCAGCCGAAAAAGTCTGTGACGCCGGCAGTAACAGACTACCAGATAAACAAGACGTTGTACCGTCCGTTAGGAGAAGATCCGACCTAAGGGGACCTTTAGTACAATATTAATAACCGGCTCAGTCGGCGAAACGCCTTTTAGCCCTAAAAAGCTGGACGGTCTAATTCCTACAAATATCGAAAGGTTAAAACGCGAGGTTCACTCTTCAGCCTTCTCTTATTCTAGCATATCCGCCGTTCGCTGTAAGTTTACTACTAAACATTACCGCATGACGATCATGTCGCGACAGACTTGTGGTACAAAAGGTGATTTCTCAGCTTGACTTTTCACATAAAAAAATTAAAGCTGTAAAATCACTAAAATAATATTTAATGAAAAGCTAAATCAACAACAACTCAACACTAAACCTCTGGAAATAACCTTACATAATTGATGCTATCAGCAGACCTCCTTCTACAAAATAATATAATAATTACGATGCTATTATTAGCTTCAATTCTTGGAATCTTAACCAGTGTTGTTCGTCCTCTCCATAAAGTGAGCATCCTTTTCGTAGAATTAAACCATTGTATGCACAGTTAAGGGATTTTTGTTTTCCTAGAATATTTCCCAAATCCTTGTAATAAAAAACTCTCAATTACGGGGTTTATAATGTTTGGTTTTACATGGACTTTTGTGAATTGCTGATTTGCAGGATGCTTTTAGAGTACAGGAGATATTTTATAAACTAATTTCAAATGATTTGTGAATAATAAGTAGGGGTCTACCTAGAAAACTTCAACAAGTTTAATTATATTATTGGACACATGAAACTTGCTTCTGTAGAACAATGCCGATTTGTCGTATTGATCTACTGAGTATGCTTTATTAATGGCACTCACCAAGTTTATTGCCCGTTTTCTTCGTCCTATACCATTTTTTAAAGCCCCTCAGTTAATCTTAAGCTGGCTTCCCACGGTGCGCGATTTTGCGGATTATCACGCACGGCCGACGTCCACGGACGAGCCCGGACCGCCCCGCACGAGCTCGCACCGCACCTTTAGCTGGCTTCCTACGGTGCGCGATTTTGCGGACAGTCGTGGACGGCGCACCGTGGGAAGAGTGTCGTCTGTGCAAGCACAGGCACGTCTGTAGCGGTGCGTAGTATCCGCCGCGAGTCGGAAAATTCAGATGAGGTGAGAGCTGGTGCGGTGCGGTCCGGGCTCGTCCGTAAATCCACAGACGAGCATGTAAAAACCAAAGTCTAGAAATAACAAGTTTTTCATCTTCATACAAAATCAGAGGACAGTATCACATACTTTTAAACAAAATACCGAAAGTGCAACGAAATGATACAGCGAACAAACAAAAGGAGTTCGACTATACAATCCAAATACCAGAAAGGTGATCGTTAGCAGACCTACACAGACCGATACGCACCGTGCGGTGCGGTCCGGGCTCGTCCGTGGACGTCGGCCGTGCGTGATAATCCGCAAAATCGCGAAACGTGGGAAGCCGGATTTACAGACTTGCGGCGGATTCCTACGGACCGCTACAGACTTGTCTGTGCCTTTACGGACGACACTTTTCCCATGGTGCGCAGTCCGCGTCCGTCCGCAATATCGCGCACCGTGGGAAGCCAGCTTTAAAAAGAGTGAGCGCACTGTGCTTCGTTTGGACTATTCCGTCCGGACCTGCTGCGGGCTGCATTTGGAAAAGCAGAATTTTTACTCAGGCGTATCGTGCCGTGCCTGTTTCGCGGTGCCATGCAGGCGTTTTCACGTTGTGCGTGTTTGTTTCAGGCTAAGAACGGGCGAGTTTGATTATTAGTCAGGATGGGATAAATTCAAACATTTAAGCATTCTTTTTTTCAGAAGCTCGTACCATGTGTCCGACCCATCGTAGTCTATTCAATTTTATATGTGTGACTACATATATTTATTTCGTCACACATTTCTTAAAGCTCTTCGTTTGTTCTAATCCTTTCGGTTAACCCTTATAGGAGCAACTATTCTTCTCAGGGTTTTCCTTTCGAGGATTTTGAGCTGATATTCTATGCATATGTTTGGTCAAGGTCCACGCCTCAGACACGTAACATAGAACTGGTCGGACAAGTGTATTATATAATCCTAAAAAATATTACTCACGGGAAACCTTAGCAGATATCTGCGCAATTAAAACAATTAAATAGCAAAGTTTAAGTCAATTAATATATAAGTTGCTCACTGTTCACTGTTGGTTTTCTTATAATGAAAAAAGATTTAAACAAACTTTTATCCAAATAAATCTAATCCTTTCAATATAATTTCAGGTACGAAAGCATCTCAACAGCTGACGAATACTCTGAGTACCTTAGGAAAGTGTTAACTTGAAACTTCACTGAAACATAATCATAAAATATTTAAAAAAAACAATTCCAACTTAAACCAAAAATGAAGCAACTTCCTAATCTCAAACTGCAGACTTAAAAAAGCCACAAACAAACGAAGAAAAGAAATCATCATATAAAAGCGGTGTTGTGAATTCTATAATACTCAAAACTAAAAAAACGAAGCCATATCCAAATTCCAAAGGAAACTTATCTCAAAAAAAAAAAAGAAAGAAATCGTAGAAATCACAAAACTTGAAGAACAAAAATATCTCTGCCAAGTTTGTCTTCAGTTTATTTTTAAGAAAAACTTTTATTTCATGCATTTTTTTGTAATAAATTATTAAACTTAAGATGAAACTCGTGAGTAAACATTTTGTGAATGAGAAAAAATTTTTTATACAAGCGTAAGATTTTTAGTTAGAACTTAAGGTGAATAATAATTCTTGTGCAAATATTGTAAAGCATTTCAAGTCGTTTTTTTAAGTAAAAGTGATGTTTTAGCATAATGTTAACTACGGATGATTATTATGATTGATCAATGTATTACGAGTTTATATTATAATATTATTATTTTTATGTTTTTTGTACAGAAAGATTATTTGTTTGTATGTTTTGTTTAATATGTTTCCTTAAAAAAAGCCATAGTATTAAAAACAGAAATTAACAATCGTGATAAGCTTTATGTTAATATAAAAAAAATTTTTGTATAAGTTTACGTTTTAATTTTTATTAAAGTATAATATCAATGTGTAATTTCCAATAAATAATAACTTAATTTTTGTTGTTTATGTTAAATGTTTTTTTTTAAAAAGCCAAAATCAATAAAGTATTTAACTTAAATTAAAATTTTTGGAATCAATGATTTCTATAGTTCTGAGTGCATTAGAGACGCACTAAAGCTTGCGCTTACATTAAGGGTTCCAAATATATAGTAATTTGTAAATAATACTTTAATAACTTAGATACAGAAAAGTTTTTGTTTAAACAATACAAATCAATTAAAAAATCTTCTAATCGGTTGATACCTCTAGCTACATATATCGACTGAGGAGGAAACTTCTTTTCAGTCTTGCTACTTTAATAAAATTTATACCATATTCATGTGTCTAAATCATGTGCCTGTTTTATTTATTATATATTTATTATATCAATTATTAATTCTTTACAATTTTTACAAGAAAAAGATTAAGCGATTAACACTTTTATTTTTTAATACAAGAAATAAATGTGCTTATTGTATTGCAGAAATAAAGCAATCCATTAGCAAAACGAAGTTAATAAAGAAAAGCATAGCACGCCGCCGAAGTCAATGTACAGGGTTTTTCAACAAGATATGTCACTTTAAATCAACAGAAAAGCGCATTGTTTTTCTAAAAATTTAATGGATTTTTATTCTAATCTAAAGTAAAAGCTCTTAAGGTAACAATGTGACACAATGTATGCCAAATATCCGCCTTGCCTTTACTTACAAACGGTTATTTCATCACGTTTTCGCATAACAGCAAAATTTCTTCAATTCCTCTTTGAGGGCTTGAAAAGAGATCAAGAAGTCTAATGGTACTAAATCGCACGATCTCGTCAATTGAAGTCTGCGAGGAAAATTTTCATGATATCACTGCAAATCTCATCTTTCGAAAGTGTTTTATTTCAAAACGATTAAAACGTTTTATTTTGACGTCACCCATTTTTTTTAAAACATTTTTAGTGTTTTAAAAGTGTCGACAATGTTAATCAAATGGGTGCGGTGGCGTAAAAATAAAACGTTTTAAGCGTTTTGAAATAAAATACTTTTAAAAGCTCAGATTTGCAGTGATAAAGCCATTGTTTCACGAGCTGTGTGGCAGCTGGCGCAGTCCCACTGGAAATAAACGTCGCCCACGTCCAAAACATCAGTTTCAGGCCAAATAAAGTTAGCCTAAATCCTCAGATAACGCAACCCATTAATTATACCGGTCGAGTCACCGCATTTTCAAAAAAGTATGGCCCCTTTAAACGCCAGTTCAAACACCACGCTAAACTGTCCCTCGTTGGGGTTAGAGATGTTGTCCTACTTGTTTCTCTTGAATTTAAAAAGCCGCATGTTTTTCTAGTTTAAATGATGAAAACGAGCCTCTTCACCGTTTCCTAAATAACTATAAAATTTACACTATTTCAATGCATTTTGCGAGTACAATCAATCCATATCCTGAAAACCGCTTAGTTTTTACTTGTCAAATGTCATCGTTATGTCAGTTTTTTGTTGATATTTCAAAAATGGCGCTAAATATAAAATGACACCTCTTGTTGAAAGACCGTTTATAATGCTGTTCAGAAGTCAATTGGTCTATAATTGTATCCCTTTGGAAGTTTGGTGGTTTCAAGAATTCCATCTTAATTCCAAATTTAGATAATTTGTTTTCGAGCGCCCTAACAACTTGAACGGAAATATTGACTGTGTGAAGATCATCATTATTGACTTTTGTCCAAGCAACATCGAAACAATATGACTTTTTCTTTACAAAAACTAGAAAGGTTCATATTATATTTAATTAACTATTGACAATTTTGGGGCAATGCAATTTGCTATTTTTGTGGTAGTATCACGATTCTTCGTCATAAAGCTTCAAATCTTTGATGAACTGATTCTTGATTACGATGCGGATGACATTTTTGCCAGTAACCCAGATATTTTCTTTTTTACTAAAATTTTAAAATTTTTGAAAAGGTTTCCTTCCTGGGCTGCAATCTTTGAAGTCAAATGTTTCTTGTGAAATGAAATGGTATTTGCTCCATTTTCCATATACTCTATTACTTTAACAATGTTCAATAAAGAAATTTCTTCCATTTTAGGTTCCCTGTCATCTATACTTTGGTTTTATGTTTCCCCAGTATTAGACCACGGGTCTCCACTGGAAATAAAGTATTGCATGCAATTTCGAATTGCAATGAAATTGCTCGTCGAGATGCCCATATTATCTCTGAAATATTGCATGCAATTGCAATATGGGTATCTCGACGAGCAATTTCATTGCAATTCGAAATTGCATGCAATACTTTATTTCCAGTGGAGACCCGGGGAGAGCTAAGTTTTTTTGAAAAGTCTCTAAACGCCTATTAGGCCAGTCAGTGCGGACAATCAATTAACAATAATTCCAAAAGTTTTGAAACTTTCATGTAAGGTCGGGAAATGCAAAAAAACAAACTATAAAATTTTGCAGCCTTGGCCCGAGGTCCGGAACATTGTTAAAATTGCAACAAATGAAATTTTGCAATATTGTCGCGAAGAAAATTCCAAAAGTTCTGCATACTTTCAATAGTGTTAAATGTCATATCACGTATCAGATTTGCAACCAATTTAAAGCTACGGAACATTCTTTTATTAAAAATTTATTAAATACCGTTTTTTTGCAAATAAACTTGCAGACGAAATTCCAAAAGTCTTGCAAACTCAAGAACTACATCGGAACAATGTCCCGGACAATTGCATAAATTTGCAACCTTTCTTGTGCGGAACATGTTTATTTATAATATTTGTCATTTTTTCGAACAAAATGTCCTCGAAATGATAAAAAAGTTTTCAATTTTTGTTGCAAATGCATAGAACAAAAAACAATATTCCGTTCCTTTAACCTGATTGCAAATCTGGTACGAGGTATAAAATAATACATTTAGCGCTACTCCAAGTTTGCAGCACTTTGGAATTTTTTTGACGAAAATGCAGACAAATTCCCTTTATCTGCAATTTTAACAAAGTTCCGGACTTCAGAGAAGGTTGCAAAGTTAGATTTATTGTTTTCTCGGTTTACCAATAGGTTCACCAAAGTTTTAAAACTTTTGGAATTATTGTTAAATGTTATATTTTTAATGTCTAAAATGACTGGACTATATGATCTCATTACTACTAGCTATAGGCTGCGTTCAAGTTACGGTTTTCATATTTTGAACGTATAAATGCAATAATTTGCAGTCAGCTGCGTAACTGACAGCTGGTGATTTTAATAGATACGACCTAGACATTCTTGGACTGCAAATGCGATTCTTATGTACATTGTAATATCTATGTTTAGAATTATTAGTATAGGCTAGACCAGGATAGGATGTACTGTACATATTTTCACACTCTTTACAAAATTTTCTATTCAGCTATATAAGCGGCCAAGTTGTATTTTACTCAAAAATCAATCGATTTTAAAATACGAAAAAGAAATATTTGAATACATATAGCACAAAAACGAAATAGAAAAGCGGTAAAAGACATGTCAGAATTAATAAAACTGGGCTTTAGATAAGGGATAAAGGACCTCATTTAATATTTATCATTCTACCCTGCTCTTCGTATAGGCTGCTATTTTCAATTCAGGCAAATAACGCCGATGAAAGTTTTAAGCCAATAACATTTGTTTCTCTATAAATGTAGTTTATTAAATCAATTCATTCAGGTTACTTGCAATCAAAGATTATTCAATCTATGTGAAAAGCTTAGTTGAAAATATGGATGTGATAATATTTTAAAATACTAGTTGCCGTAGAAAAGGAGATCCTTGTATATGGTGTTCAATTCTGAAGCTATTTGTTATCAACTTAGGCTTCGATTGCGAGAGTCGATTTTTAATAGACTTAAAATCGAAATAGAAATTTGGTATAGTGAATGTCTCTTGACATTGTCATTTATCTATTCCGTAGACTTTTAAAGTCGATGCAGAGCCAATTGTGCTTGTTGAGTTGTTGAAGATGGAAAATTTCGAAAAAAAAATGTGTAAATAAAAAATATTATATTTAAAAATGTCAATATGAAATAAACCCAATTAACAGCTTGAAATTGACATTAAAGCCTTTTTTCATTTGGCAGCCCTTTAATGTAGATAACATTGACTTACAGATTGCCGTGACTTTTTTAAATCGACTTTCAAAAGTCTATTCTACTACCACTCTGATAACCTCGCCATCGAGGCCTTAGTGGGTTGGAAAACCGCCTTCTACTATATTAAAACTTACATACTTACTTATTCGTATACCGGGAATCTTTTCTGGCCGGTCGAAATTTTAAAGCGATGTAGATCAGTTTGGCATGCCAAAATTCTGTGGGTTCTGGTTTACAACATCCTTCCAACGGAAGTTTTGTCTACCTCACTGTCGTATCCCTTAACCCTGTCGTAAATATTAAAATCTGTATTTTTAAGCGTGTGGGGTACAGAGCAAGCCATCCATCGATCTTACTGCGCCTCAACAACTCTTTTGTCTTGTAACTATGCGGCACAGAAATAAATTTCTTTTAATTGACCATGCGAGGTGTCGCCTCTAGCGTTCCGTATATTTCATCAGAGTTTGATCGCCTAGGGCCTTCTTCACTAAACTGATGGGTGCCCCAATAGCCAGTTCCGAACGAATGAATTACATAAGTGACATAACCTTGTCTGGTCAGGGTGTCCGTATTTACCTTCGAAGCCCAAGTGAACGGACCAAAACAAGGGTGATGTCAAGAACTTACTCTTTCTATACTTTGAGCTATTAGCTGCAATCCATTGGGTAATATTTTCTACTCCCGAGTACTCCGGAGTACTCCCAACTACCCCTGCACTTTTACGTTTTACTTGTATTTACTTCTGACATAATAAAATCGCGTTCCATTGGTGATGTACTCCGGAGTACTCCGGATCGACCAATGGAACGCAGCTATTAATACTAACTACTAACTAGTTTCTGGAGCCGCAAAGTGCAACTATGTAGATTCCAGTCTGATTCGCGGATACAAAGCCTTTCTGAAATGAAATACTCCCTAGAAGTGATAAACTGACAAGATATGGATCTGAATTTAAGTTCGTAACATCATTAGACTAGATATGTTGGGGTGGTCTATTAGCACATGGAATTAGGACTTAGTTGGATTCTGTAATATAAGGAAATCAGGAAGGACAATAGGCAGGTGCGTTTTTAGATATTAAGTTAATGGAACATTGCAAGTCCCTTTAGTAGAAGAACATATCAGGATTATCTTGAATTGCTGCTGTCAAAACGCAGCCCTCAAAATTGCTATGTTTAAATATTGAACTACTACTTGTAAGGAAACATATTCATATCTCCCAAAATATTTTGTAAATGACTATTACATATCTCGGAATTTATTGAATTGTTTATGGAATTTTCATCAATGCTTCGACTTAAACATTTGTGACAGTACAAATTGAACAGGAACTTCTTATGTTTGTTAAAACAAATAGGGGAGAAAGTAACCCACCCAGTGTTAAATTCTTGCTTCATGTTGAGTATCTCTCGTTGAGTTGAGATAATCGATTGAAGAATTCGAAAATTGAATGAAACTAATAAAAAAAATTACCTAATTTATTTCTGAAAAGAACAGCGAATTAATTACCGAAATTAATTTAGAATGTTTTTGCTGCAGACATCTATCGTGACTTCACTAATTTTCTTAACTAACTATGCTCCCGAAATAGGAAAACTTTCAAATTATAATACAATTTCAAATCTCATTAATTATTGGTAACAATCATGCTGAAGATCTAGAGACTATGCTAGACGTTATATTTAACGCAGTTTCTACGTTTCTAATTAATTTAAAAAGACGAACCTAATTAATATGGTTTTGAAAATGGTAATAATTAAAGAGCAATACATTAAGTATTATTAGCTTACGCTAGGAACGCGATATATTTCATTGAAAAATAATATGGAAACGTGCCAACAATACAGTTTATCAAAATAGGCAAACGAGCTTGAATTTATGGACAAAAAAAAATTTCTATAGATATCGAAGCATCTAAATAATTAGAAAATCACAAATTAAAATCGAAAGCGTATTGCATACGTGTTAGGAGTTAAAGAAAATTCCCATCTACACAGGAACCAAACAAAGAACCAGAATGTGCAAAAAGAACTGTACAAGCAAAACACACGTTAGAACCTTTTATAGTACGTATACAGGTACGAAATCCCTTCACCGCATTGAAAGAGAGGCCTTGGAATCATGAATTATTACGTACGATGTGGAATCCCACCGAGCTTCTAGTATGTTATTGTTTGCAATATAATCCCCCTCCCCCATTTGACTAATGGCTCATTCAAAATTGAACAAAAAAAAAGATTTCTACACGTGTGCACCTGCGAATGGTATAAAGGTATACTCCTGCCTTTATAGAGAAATTTTTAGAACACAATAATGTGTGATAGAAGTCAAGCCATCATTAACACGCGAAAGCCATATTACCACATTATGCAGTTATATGATGCCTCGTCATATATCGTATGTGTAACAAGTTTGAGATCATTATAAAGGGCATATACACCTGCAACAAGCTCTGTGCAACCTCACCCATTACCACGCAGAAAAGGGGCCAATTACTGGATTTATTAGACGACAATCATCTGCGGTATGGTATTCACGTTTGTAGTAGGCAAATTTTCATGTGAAATTATGAAAACTTCAAGTTTTTATTGTGAGTTTATGTGACAGAAATTCCTATTCCTAGTACAGTCATCAAAAGTACCTCTAAACCACCCCCACGCCATAGCATCGTTTTGAATATTGAAAATTTGCTGAGATAAAAATGCGTACGTAGTGATGATGTATGGAAATGGTAATCAAGATGGAAATCGATTTCGGAATTTTGATTGCAATAACATGTTTTAGAGAGCCCTGAATACACTCTAAAGTAGCTTCTCAAAAGGCATCTGCTTGAAAGTGATGCATAACCTAAATGCTTTTAGTAATCAATTTGAAATCGACATGTAGCAATCTATATCCTCTCGTTGCACTTCTAAGATAATTAATAGTTTTGGATTAAACTAGAAATTTATAAAGTTATGTGAATGTATTATACATTGTAGTTAATGGGTAGTAAACTCTATTTGGCTAAGCATATTTTTTGTAGAGAAAATATTTGGTGTTAACATATTGCTATTATTCCTGTTTAACAAAAATATAGTTTAATCCCCATTACCTGTAAGATTTATCGTGGCGAACCTTACAAGTCAAGCATAAGAAAAACGAGTCTGACTCGTGTTAAGGAGTTTACAATAATTCTGCCACTCTGTGCCGGAATGATGCACCCACATAGGTGCGATCGCATAGGCGATTTTTTGTCTGATCATGCCATAGTGAAACTAATAAAATAACTGATAATAACATAATTTTCATCGTAAGTGGAGATTGTGAATTCTCGAGTTTTTTTACAATTTCGAAAATCAAAAAATTCGGATTTTAGTCAGAATATGTGTGAGCAGATTTGTTTTTTAATGGAACAGAACTTTCTTCTTCTTCTTCAAATGAAGCCGTTTTCGCAACTTATGTCTTCAGCTTGTTAAGAAATTATGCATAGTGTACTCCTGTTATTGTTTTATCATTTTTAAGATAGTCGATGAACACAATATCTGTACCAAAAAGCAGTTGTCTTCGTCTTCCCATCTGATATTGCCGTGGTCCCTTTTTTCGGAAGAGGTTCACTTTTTGCAGTGTACCATTTTGACTTGTTGTTTGCCGTGAGGAGTGTGATAGGGTGGATTCCAGTTTCATCTACAACTAAGAATCGGCCCAAATCCCAGGGCCTTGAAAATGTTTTTGGTCTAAAGTGAGCAAGCGGGAAAGGCTTACATTATCCACCCAAGGCGCGGATAGCTTACACATGTCAAATTCATGTAATAAGACGAACTCGCTCTTTTGTTTCGGTACACTCAAAGCTTCTGCTATCTCTCTAATCTTGATTTTACCGATTCTTGATAGTTTCGTACCACTCGGTGAACATTTTCCATGTTATCAGTGGTGGTCGCAGTTCTTGGTTCAGTTGTCCATCTTTTCTCGGTGGCAAATGATAGGTCAGAAACCGACGGTTGCATCTTTAGATCAGCCGGCTGCTATTGAGTATATTGACTTTACAAATTCGAAGACCCATTACAAAAATAATTTGTTTTGATTTTTGTTACAGTAGGCTTCGTGAAAATTTCTTCCCTTTAGTGTGATCTCCTACAGCATCCAGGAGTTTAAACGTAATGTCCATCGCATCCTCCTTTAGCACCTTCCAGAATCTTATCAATCTCCTATCCTCTAATTCTTCCTTCGAACCAAGCTGTGCGGACTTGTAGTACAAAGGATGACTACTAAGCTTGGACTTTCACTTAAAAAAACAGTCCCTGCAGATAACGTCTAACTCGATTGTAATTTGCTTTTTTTAATTCAAGAATCTTACTACGGCACGAAGTTCGTTTGTTGATCAAACATATTTGATCATGCGCTGAAATGAGTTTACCAGTTTCAAAATTTAACCCAAAAGACTGAGGCTTAGCATTTCACCGGTCAACACAAAATTTGAGTATGAGTTCTGTGTATCTGATTTGTATTTCTCACACATTACTAATTAAATGAAAAATAGCTTTACCTAAAAAAGTTTGCTTTTGTAAGATGACAGAATGACATTTTTGATGAAAACGTTCTCCTTGTTCTTGCGAACAACCACCAATGTTTTCGTTAAGGGACATTCTGCAACATATGTGTTTAAAGTTAACAGGCGTAGTTGAAATAAGCTGTTTGTAATTGTCAGCTCTGTTGTGTTTGAGAAAAACATGAACCACTGCTTTGAGGCTGTCCCATGCTTGACTTTCCTGAGTGTTGAGTAGCTGTCAAGATTCATAACTGGCCTTTATTTTCTTTATTTGTTAGTCGGACCACAAAAAAAGAAAATAAAGGAATACATACCAACATTTACTTTGGCTTCCGATAAATTAGGATAGAAATTCTTTAAATAATATTGAAAAGCTTGAGAATCTTGACGGAAAGCTTAAACGAATGGCTTCTAGTTGTATAGCTATGTCGGTTCTGACGCAGTGACATTATCGGTTGTAGTCCAGAATATCAAAGCTAGTGGCGATATCTCTAGAATATTAAAGCTCATCGAAAGCTTTTAAGTCCACCCAAATTTCACCACAAAGGTTGTTGTCCAAGCTTCAAACCAAGAACATGCCAAAACCCAAACTTTAAGCTAAGTCCACATTCACACCCGAGACTAAAACCGAAGTCTTTAGTGTGCCAGAGCCGACATAGCTATACTAATAGCACTCGTAGATCGCGTCGTTGTAGAGTCTAAAATCTTCCTCCCTCATATAAGGAGCTTAGCAATACATACTTAGTTATTTGCTCATACAAAAGCTTAAATATATATTGATCATTGTTAACGGTACAAAAGCAAAAACAAACTCTGAGGTTAATAACGAAAGAAAATCTTTTTTTGATGTAATTTTCCGTCAAGTTTTCGCATAATAGCGTCTAGATTTCACGAATAGTAGCTCTAGTCTTTGAGTGCTTGCATCATTGCTGGAGCCTAAACGTAGACCCAAAGAAGAAAGTCGACTTATCTTGGCGGCCAATTGAAGTCGCCATTTCGAAAAATCGCATGTTCAGAAAATGTTTCACGCAACAGAGCCATTTTTTCAGGATTTGTGTGATATGTGGAGTCGTCTTCCTGAAAATAAAAGTCTTGCATATCCATAGTATCAATTTTTGACCAAAAAAACCAGTCAACATCGTTCGGTAGCACAATCCAACAACCAACAACATTTTCAAAAAAGTGCGCCCAACTCGTTTTGGTTTGAAAGGTTATTCGACTATTCGGAGTCCTAGGTACGACCGTTTTGCGTGAGTATGTATGAAAACGACCTCGCTATATGAAAATTACTCTCATCACTCTCAATTTTGTTTAAAAAATCATGATCTTGTTCATGCATTTCCAACACCCAATCAGCGAATGTACGGCGTTGCGAATGATCTACTGGCTTCAATGCTTGTGTTAATTCCTACTTACCAGCAAGTAGGGCGATATCTTTAGGCAAAATGCAGTGCAAAGTGGCTTGTGATATCTCCAATTCCTGTGATAGTCTGGAAGTGAATGATGAATTGTTTTCAGACACACTGTTAGCTACAGCGACGATATTTTTATGAATTTCAACTGGCCGGACGAGCACGACCCAGAATTTTAACATCACTAACTTCTCCGAGGCTTTCGAATTTATTGATTAAATTTACTATACTTGTGCGAGAAGGCGCTTGATGATGACCACAAGTAGTACGCACTTTACGTACCGTTTCCGCGATAATTTCACCATCAGTGTAGTGAATTTTCACTATTTTAATGCATTTCGCAAGTGTATCGATCATGAAAAACTCCTAACATCCTATTTTTGTCAAATGTCATCGTAATGACAGTTGTATGTAGACAGCTTAAAAATAACGCGAAATTTAAGTTGACACCTCTTGTTGAAAGACTTTAATATTCCCATCTAAGTACTAACCGCGCCCCATTGGACTGTTTGATATCGATGATTGATCGAGAGCCCTATATTCGATTATCCATTAAAGAATGAATATTTAATAATAATTAATATAACGTCGATTTTTCTGGTCCACTCGTTACATCAATTCAATTGTGTTCTTCGACTTTGATTGTGTTGATTTTATCACATATTTCTTGTTTCCTTGCTTTTAATGGTTAAATATCAACTTCATAATATCACAAGGTTGTATTGGTAAATTAGTCTTAATCTAAATAAATTTTTAATTTTAGCAATTGTAAATACCTTAGTAGCATTACCTTTAAGTGCTAGTCTTTCACATAAAAAATTTGAATGCATTTCTTTAACAAAGGAAACTGCTTTCCAAACTAAGTCAGCGCTATCATTTCTCTTCTTCTGCTACACGGCTTTTCTCCTCCGTGCTATCTAACCGTCTTCAATGTGTTCGTCATAACAATGTTATATCCTCTCTCCTACAGGTGCCTTCTGGTGTTCCACAAGGTTCAATTCTTGGCCCCCTACTATTTTCATTATATATAAATGGTCTAGCAGGTCAAGATGTTATTCCGTGGCCTACGCAGAACCCGGACCTTAATATTATTGAAAATGTTAGGGGTTTCGTAAAACAGCAGAGGACGATCCAAAACAGACGAAAAAGACAGAATGCTATTGATGAAATAAAGAAATTTGGAGCAAGTTACCAAAGTATTTATATATCAGTCGATCGAATCTATTCCGGCTCGATTGCAGGCAGTGATTGACGCCAAAGGTGGTCCAACTGAATATTAACAGATCAGATTTTATTATCGTTGAGAAAAGACATCTAAATTTTTGATTGAGTATCCAATCCATCAAGTAGTAAGTTATTCGCAGTAATCGTCCTTAGTTTGAAATATATTCTTTTTCTTAAATGGTGCTACAGCCCTTGCAAGGCTCGGGCCTTTTGAAGTATCCTCTACCAATCCTCTCTACATCCTGCTAGTTCACTCCAGATAGTAAAATCCTGACTGTTCGAGGTTGACTTCTCGATCTCATAACAAGAATTGTTTTCCGAGGATATCTTGCCAATTGCTCACCTAACCCACTACCAGGAGGACCTCCGAAAATTTATAACTCTTCGAGGACTGGGTGGGCTAGTTATACCTCTAGATACAAGTTTGAAAGATTTTGCTTTTTTCTTTATCCTTTATAAGATTCACCTTCACAGCACCTCGTTATTTGAGAAAAAAACAAAAAGGAAGGATAACAGCTTGTTCTTTTCAAGGAAGGAATTTGGTAGTAATTTATCGATTTCCCTGGTTTTTAGAAATGGAGTGGTATAACTAACTCAATTCGTTTCTAGGCAATAATCTCACTAATAACACACTTCACTTCACTTCAACCAAGTTAATCCTTAATCGTAATTTTATAATGAACATAAAACTAATTTCCTCCGCTTAAAAAATAGATACCAAAATACCACTGATTATCGAAAATATTACAAAATAAATGCTACACATGAAAACTCTCGTATTTACACTGGTTGTTGTTTAAGCATTTTAAAATTGTTACAGATTGCAGCTTAAAGGTAATCCTTTATTCGAAATATTGAAAATCTCCGTTGATGTGTATGGCCCTTGATGTCATCATCAATGCATGGAAGCTACCCAGAATGCGTTCGCTCTGTCAAGTTAAAATTAATATTTCGAAATATTCTGTCTGAGTTTTATAATCCGATTGTAAAATATAAAATGTTTATACATATTTTAATCAAATCAAAGTATTCAGTATAACTAATCCAAAATGTAAATATTGAACACGTGTGATTTTATCGGCTTATATTCACAATTTTGTTGTTATTTGGCCAATTTAAAGTGAAGGCAACAATTACTTTAAAAAATTAAGACCGTGTGTATTAAAAATTGATAAATAAGAAGATCCTGTGGTACACCTTGATAAATTTTTTTATGTTTTGGGCTGCATTTATGTATTTTTGAAATCTCTTACGGTATGCAAATTTTTATGTTCCTTCCCATGGGCATGGAGGACAATGCCATGCGTGCTATTATAGTCCTACTCATTGTACGAGTAGAATATTTACTTCAGTTTTTTTTTAATATTTAAACCACTATCAATACACATCCGTTGTTAACAAATATCTTAAATCATCCATTTAAAATACCCTTAAACAAATTTGTACATAAAAACTTCAGATTTAACATACGAAAAATGAAAAAAGAAAAAATTTCAACTAAAAATAATTTAGCCAATGTTAGATATAATGGAAAACTACTTCGATCTTAAGTAAGAATTAAGGCAATAAAAAATAATTGTAGTTAAAACCTTAAAACAAGCCACAGATCATTGTAAAATAAATAAAAACAAGTCATTTAAAAACCCTAAGTATATAATCGTAAGTGAATTGTAAATTTCAGAAAAAAAAGAAGAAAAATGAAAATATTTAGACAAAAAAAAATTCGTTAAAATATAAATAATTCAATTTAGAATTTGTATTACAAAAGTAATTGTAATTGTAAACAGTTAAAGAATATAAAAAAAAATGGAAATTTATAGAATTTAATTTTTTATGTAAAATCAGTTTTATATAGAAGAAAACCAGAGAGAAGAGAATAAAAGGAAATCAATTTTTTGAGAGATTCAAGAGCGAAATTGAAAAATTCTTATCAGAGAAGAATGAAAAATGTCTAGAAATTATTATAAAAAAAACTAAAAATGAAAAGACTTGAAAAATCTACAAACATTAAAAAAAAACCAAAAAAAAAATAAACCAGAAAAAAAACCCTTAAAAACATCGAAGTCAATTGTGAAAATAAGCTTCATTGCTTTGATGTACGGAAAATGCCTATTGGGGCACAAAAGGATAGGAAATTAATGTATTTAAGAGATTCAAATAAAAAAAAACCAACAAAATAAGTTCATGAACAATATTTATTTATTATTTGCTAGCCGCCAAACAAACAATCCTCTAGTTTCCTGCATGTCCAGTCCAATATTTCAGGATTAAAATCCCTCAAAAACCACCACAGACAGAATCAAGTGGCTGTGGGTAGTAGCAGGAATTTATATGAATTTTGTTTTCTGAGTTTAATATTCATAAATATCCGAGAGTTTATCACAAGCTATAAAATATCTGCAATATGGTTATGCTGGCCAAATTAATTAGAAACCTACTCTACAAATTGATGAAGTTATTAAACCGGTTCAGATGTGGTCGTAATACTCTCGTGCATATATGCATATAGCATAAACAGTACAGGAGCGGAGAGCTTCAAGGATAACACATATGGACACACCATGAATTGCTGTGAACTGGTAGACATTTAAATAGATGAACCTAGTCTTGGGGGTTTAGTGTAGTTGAAGGGCTTTTTGGCAAGTAAGTTTCGGCCACAAAATGGCTCCTCATAAAATATTACATCCTTTAATCAAAACAGTTTTGGGAGAGTGTAAAGTTGTTTGATTGAATTGCGCTCCGGAGTTCATAGGTAGTAACTTCTCTTCCAAAACTAAGACTTTGGTCAATTACGGACCGCACTGAACTGGCTCCGTTTGAATGTGTTTTTAGTTTAGTGCCGGGTAATTCGAGTTATTGGAGCAAAACATCCTGGACACAAACTTAAAGGAGAAACCACTATGTTGTGTGTATGCTATGAAGGATGGTCTTTACATTGCAACTGCAGATATTAGGATTATAATTTTCAGGTACATTTGCTTGTTTGTCGGAAGTGAAGCAAAGTCAAGAAAAGAGAGTTCATGCTAGTATAGGAAAAATATAGGTACTTTTTAAATATGGCACTCAGTGGGAAAGTAAAACTAGGAAGGAACATTTGCTGATTTCAACAAAAGCTTAACTTACAAGTTTTGAGGTGTGAAGGAGGTGAGTTGAAAATGAAAATAAATAAACAAGCACGGCATTCTTCATCAAAGAAGTAATAGTATCAGAAACTAAGTTATTTATTTAAAATAAATTATTTAAAAAAAACCGCAAAATTACAGGAAAACACAAATTTAATAACAAAAGCCATGTATGAGCTTCTTAGTAAATGACAAAAAATTCACAATAGATGTCACAAAATGTTCACCACAGCTCTGACAACAGACTTCCATCCACGTTTCTACATTTTGGTGAAAGTCTGTCAACTGCAGATGATTTTCTACGTAAAGTTGACATCCCCTGATGTTTGCTCACTCATCTATTCGTTGTATTAGCGATGCTTCAAATGGTCAAATGGTCCTTTGTCAAAATTCGCTGAAAAGCGCGATGACGAATAAAGGTCGACATAGTCTCGACCACACTATCGCTTACAGGAGCAATGTTTTCGATGAAATGAATTGTACGAAAATGGACCGGTGCTGTCACATTTACGGTGCGGGTTTCGCTCCGGTTGTCTTTGTTTTTATGTACATCGTTTGTTAGAGCAGAAGTAGTTCCAATTACTTATAGTCCGGGGAAATTAGCAAAAAAAACGCACGAAAGGAGACAAAATTTCAAAATGGCTGAAAATTGGTCCACAGCTTCCTTGGGACTTTTTAAGAAAACAATTTCGGAATCACAAAAAATAAAACAAGCCGCCGGAGATATGGCGTTTTTCCCGTGCTCTCCTTGTATCTCGGTTTTTATAGGTCGTACAACCCCGTATGAGGGTCCAAAATGTTGACAATGAAATTCTCTACAACTTTAGTTCTTACAAACATGTTGACTCGATTATTCTTTTTAAAGTTATTCAAGGTCAAAGTTATCAAAAATCACTTTTTGGCCAAAAAATCACTCAAAAACTGCTTTTTTCGAAAATTTGTTTTGATCAGTCAATACGAAACGTTATTGCCTACAAAAAAGCCTGTTGTCATTTTCTCGAAAACTTAACCCTTTCGAAGTTATTCAAGGTCAAATTTTCCAAAAATCACTTTTCGGCCAAAAAATCACTAACAATTGGTTTTTGCAAAATTTTTCGAAAAGTTGTCGAAAAAATGGCAAGGGTGTTTTAGGGTAGGCAATAATCTTTTGTATAAATAAAACCAAACGAATTTCTCAATAATCAGTTTCTGAGTCATTTTTTGACCAAAAACTGATTTTTGAAACTTTGACCTTGAATAACTTCGAAAGGGTTAAGTTTACGAAAAGATGACCAGAGGCTTTTTTGTAGGCAATAACGTTTCGTATTGACTGATCAAAACAAATTTTCGAAAAAAGCAGTTTTTGAGTGATTTTTTGTCCAAAAAGGGATTTTTGATAACTTTGACCTTGAATAACTTTAAAAAGAATAATCGAGTCAACATGTTTGTAGGAACTAAAGTTGTAGAGAACTTCATTGTCAACATTTTGGACCCTCATACGGGGTTGTACGACCTATAAAAACCGAGATACAAGGAGAGCACGGGAAAAACGCCATATCTCCGGCGGCCTGTTTTATTTTTTGTGATTCCGAAATTGTTTTCGTAAAAAGTCCCAAGGAAGCTGTGGACCAATTTTCAGCCATTTTGAAATTTTGTCTCCTTAAAATGCTAATTTCCCCGGACTATTATGTTATGAGTAAGAAATTGTAAAACGGAGCAGAAAACGAATCCAACTAAAAATATAATAGAATTTTTGGCAGACAGACAAGTCCAGTGTAAAAGAAGAAACTCGAACGACTCTATTAAATCCATAAGTAAGTAGTGGTAAGAACATGTAATAGGATGTTATGGGCAGATGCTTAGATTTTATGGCCTTTAAAATACTATAGCAGTCTTTAAAGCAGAGGTTTCCAAACTGGTGGCGCGGACGACTTTATCTTTTTGACTTTTTTGACTCATTTTTTAATTTCTACTTAAATTTTATTGCTTCTTTTTATTATACATCTCATCAGATGCTCGGTATTTCAACATTGAATAACTCTGACGTTTTTTAGCCGATTTCGACAAATTTACACGATTCTGAAACGTCATTCAGTACCATTTTAGCTATGAGTCAATTCACACCGAAAAAGCGCGCTGAAATTGTAGCGCTTTACATTGAAAACAATCGCTCAATTGTGAAAACTGTGCGTGCTTACATATCTTAAAAAATCAGACAATTCGTAGTGTGTTATCGCCGCCGGTCTCAAGAGTTAAATGTGAGTGGAACGACTGAGGATTATGAAGCGAGATCTTCATCTCTTCCCATACAAAGTGCAACTTACTCAAAGAATGTTGACAACGGACAAGCCGTGTCGCTTGTAATATGGAAATGCCGTCGCAAGAATGATCGATGCCTAGCCAGATTTTTGGGACAAAATTTTGATGACGAACGAAGCTCATTTTACACTCCCTGGCGGAGTCAATAAACAAAACTGCCGAATTTGAGGAACAGAGAACCCACACGCTGTTCGCGAAACACCACTGCTCGACGAGAAAGTCACTGTTTGGGCCGGAGTGTCCCCAAAACCCACATTGGCCCATTTTTTTTTCCAAAGTTCGAGAAACCCTCGACGGCGCACGCTATCTTTGGATGTTGGCGCAGTTTATGTATCCGAAAATGCGTGGCAAGGTCTGACGAACTTCTATTTCAACAAAAGGACACACCTTGCCATACCGCAGCCGCTACGATGAAGTCCTTGCAACGCAAGTTCCCGAGACACGTTATGTCGAAAAATTGTGTCTTGGAGTGGCCTCCTCGTTCTCCGGATTTAACGGCACGAAACTTTTTTCAGAGAGACTTCAAGCCAGGAACAGACATTTCTGGAGGGGGACGTTGCAGGAAGCCAAGGCGATGATGATGAAACTTTTTTCTGTGGAGTTATTTAAAAAGTAAAGTTATGCTAGCAAGCCGAAGACCATTGACGAACTCAAAGCTAACATACGAGCCAAACCAAAATAGCCACTACAACGCCCGAAATGCTGGTCAATGTTAAGCAGGATGCCAGAAAAAGAGCAGCCTTTTGCGTATCGAATGGAGGTGGTCATTTAATCGACATTGTATTCAGAAACAGATTTAAAATAAATGTTAGAGAATATCCTAAATAAATCTTCTAAATTCGGCTAAAAAATATCTGAGTTATTCAATGTTCAAATACCGAATTACATATTTTATTGGGCGGGCGGAAGGGTTTTTTTTGTAGCAGGGGGGGCAGTATCATGAAGTATGGAAACTACTGCTTTAAAGGCTTTTAATAACCTTACTTACTACCATGCTAATGTCGGCTGCTATTATTGTTCCAAGGTAAGTGAAGGATTTTACAAAAACCCAAAATATTGAAGCTTTAGTAAGACGCAGCACAATAAATGAAAACTTCTTTTATTCCTTGAGTATGCCTTGTGGTGCTGTAATCGTTGCACTTACATACTCACTATATATTAAAAAATTCAATTGAAATTTGCTAAAAAAATTCAAATATTTATTATTCAAGAAATTTCAGTAATATTGGAAATTCAAGCCATAAATATTACCTCGATCACTGTTTTAAATTGAGATATGGAGTTTTCTTATGCCTCGTCTTCACCGACCTCAGTTCAATAAATGTTCAGCTCAATCCACATAAGTCGCTTCATCAGCTAAAATCCAGTTCATGTTCAGTTCGTGCTTGAAATTGTTGCTCCTTTTTCGGCAGAAGTCAGATATGTAAAAGCTCACTGCAATGCCATTCCACTATTCCAATTGATTACTCTCTTTTGATCGAGCTTTTACGTTCAACTTAAGTTGGAGTTCAGTTGGGCAAACTGAGGTCTGTTTTATCCTCAGTTGAATATGTGGAAATTGTATGTGAACTGAGGTTATTTTAAAGTTCAATTTACCAATTTTCTCGAGCTTTCGCAGGTGCAGTTCGGCCGATGAAGCCAGGGTAGAGTAAAAACCATAAAAGAAGAAAACGAGTGTCCCGTACGCTCTGGTTGTTTGAAAGCGCAGCATTTTCACTCAAACAACCAGAGCGAATGGGAAGCTAGTTTTTTTCTTTTATGGGTTTTCCTCTATTAGAGATTGCCTTCGAGCTCCAGAAAAGATCTGGATTATTAAATTTGGGAAATCCCTCATGACTATTGAATCAAAACCATGCATTTTGCAGCTAAAATAATTCAAATAATACACAATTTTGATTACAATTAGTAAACATTTGTTGAAAATTTCCCCGCGATATCGTGGAGTGTATAAACGAGGCAACATTTTGTATTGAAAGTTTTTTAAATACCTCTTTGAGTTCTGAAAAGTATTCAAAAACGAACTTATTTAAAAGTATCCTATTGACGTTCCCTTTTAAAAATTTATAAAATATTTAACAAAAAGTGCATTAAATTATTTTAAAGTACCCGAGTAGTAATGATTTTCACATGAAATTGAAAGACATTGAAAGTTCAGAAAAATGAAAATGTTAAAAAAAGTTAAAAAAAAAATCGAAAATATTGAAAATTGAACACAGAAATTTTCGGTGAATTTTCAAAGTACTTCAGACTCATTTTGCATTTTCAAAGGACTTTTTCGATAATTCATCACTTCATAAATATCGTCTTGTGAATACTTAGAAAGGAACCAAAATGGCAAAGAGAAAATCAGAATAAAGAGATTTTTAATACCAGTACATACTTCAATCAATTTGAGTATACTTATGAATTTGAGCTTTTTTTGTTACATAATTAGACAATAAAGCTCTATCGGAAATTTGCTTCAAAAATTGAGGCTTGATTTGTATTATAATTATTATTAAGAAGTATCAATATTTTAAGCTCCATAAACGTATAACAATGAAAATGAAATATTTTGGATATAATTATAAAATTAAAAATTAATATTTATTACGAATGGTTAATAATGTTTCATTGTTCAATTGTGAGACCTTGAAATTGTAATTAATTCTGAAAAATTTATAAGCCAATATTATGTACTTATTACTCTGTATGATAAAAAGGCACTCAGTTGTGAAAACAATTGATTAAGTCCATAAAGCAAGAGGTGGAGAAATGTATTGAAATACAAATAATGTGCAATGTGCTTTAAAATTCCATTTTAAATATAAATTAAAATAAAGCAATGATTATTAATATTACAACTTTTGTCTGATTAAAAGAGTTATTGGTTTTAAGCAAGTGAAAAAAGTAATTACCGTTAATTTTCATTCCAAAAAATATTCTTTATCAAATATTTATATTCTTCCGAAAAATGAATAATTGTTCTGTTAATATATGTATGTTTTTAATTGTTGTTGATTCATCAGCAATGTAAATGGTGCTGGAACTTATATTTAACCTCACGATAAAACATTTAACAGTGCACAGGGGTTGCAAAAACTGTATTCAATATATTTAATTTACGTTGTAGCAAAGGTGAAAGTCAAAAATCCATTGTTACGAATTCTCAAGACTCAAGCGACGAAATACAGACGAGCACAAGCTCTTGCAACTACACTCAGATGACGTACCGTAAAAAAACTGAACAGATTTGAAGTTACTTACCTCATTTTGACTAATGGCCCTAAATGAAAGCGTAAAGTGTCAAGAGAAGTATAAAATGGATTTCGTAATTGCAGATTTAAACGATTTATTTGTTTTATTTAAGTTTTTTAAGAAATATAAACAGCTTAGAAACGATCAGGAAAATGAAAGGAAAACATGTACCCGAAAAATTGTTTGGGGACTGATGCTGCCAAGTTTACGAAACGTCAATTTAGTTTCGTGCCATATGAACACTCATATTCGTACTTTAGGTTACATACAGTTTCGTTACGGTAAGTCAAATTAGGTTCAGACTAAATTCGTAGCATTACAAGACACAAAATGCAACATTAAAGTGCAAGTTCAACAGCACATGACAATTCGGGCTAGCATTTGTGGTCAAGCATCAAATTCAAGATAAATTTTACAAAAACTCCATAATCTACGCACATGCCTCAAAGGAACGAAAATTTAAAGGAGAAAAGGAAGAATATTATCAGAATCTTATGAAGGGCTTCGAATTATAAATATTTATAAAAATGAGGTTAATCGACTTCAACGCTGCGATCGAGTAGAAGGATCAGTATGTGACAACAATAGGCAAACAGACTTCGTGCGACCACCTACGACTTTGGTACTCGTAAAGTAATGGTAGTTCTTGCATAAAAATATCTATGAAATCAAGTGGACGACACCTGATGGAGCACCCAGCAACCTAATTGATCATATACGCAGCGATAAGAGAGGAACAAAAAGGTTATTGGATGTGAGATCATACAAAGGTATACTTGCTGTGGTTTTGATCACCTTTTATTAATGATCTTATTGACTATCATTTCGTAATCACGTAAGACATAGACAAAGCAAGTAGTAACCTTAGTAAGTGAGGTATAATAGGATTGGGGTTATGAGGAGTCCAGCATTTGAATTCTTGGATGTTGTGGGAGTTCGGATATATAGACTGCGAAAGATTGTTCCACGGTCGAGTTGTTCAATAATGAACGAATTCCTAGTAGTAGAGTGCGCGAAAGGGGGAGCAGAAGGCAGAAGGAATGAGCCGAGCGGTCTAATCTTCTTTTATTGGCATCAGTTAGCCGTGGAGGCAGGATACCCCTTATTTTTTTAGAACAATCGCTATTACAGTAGCAAAAGAGCAAAGACTTCGTCCCCGATTAGTTTAAGGGTTTTACCCGGTCATGCTCTCTCGCAAGGGTTCTCTCCACCGGTCCCGATTCTGAGCCAATGTCATCCAGTTTGGCATCCCTACGCTCTAGACGTCATGACCTACGCCACGCCAAGTTGTTTTTCGAAGCCCAGCCTCAAATAAACGAGTTATATTCAGGGTGAGGCCGAATCTTGGATTTGCATATTAGCTTGCACCTCATAAGAAATCCCAAGCAATGGGATACTTGTTTGACATACGACTAAGATCACGTGTTTCAAGGTCATGCCATCGCAGGTCTTTGGCTAATGGCACTCCTAAGATGTTAAGGGAAGCAGGGCCGGCGCTTGGGTGTTTTTTCGCCTGGTGTAGTATGCCATATTGCACCCCATCAGCTCTTCTTTTTTTTATCGCAGTGAAGGACAATGGAAAAAGACGCAAACACTCAGTAGATGGGGTAAATAATTTTTATAGTTTGGGCAAAAGCCTTTCATGAAATTAATATAACAATAATATACATTATATAGTAATATATTAAGAATAAATATTCTGATTTGCCCTTTTCCATATCACTCAGGTGGTAAGAGAACAGAAGGGCATTTTTTAAATAGGTTCCTCGGGAATTTTCAAAAAGTGCCCCAGCACCTTTCTCCTGAATTTTTAATTCTGATTCACGAAGACGAAGTTCTGTTCCTTCACTTTTTGAGTAAAATTTCGAGTAAAATTTTCTGAAAATCTCGAAGCTAAAATCTCGGGTAAGTTCCTGCACGATTAGAAGTAAAATGTCGCCGCTTTTTCTTTCATGAGAAAGTACAGGAACAGAAATTGGGCTAATTCGTATAATTTCTTGCTCCCGCGGGGTTTTATCGAGAGAATAAACTGGAAAACAAATCGTGGTAATAATAATGAATTCCGTTAATAGATGAAAATGAAGTCATGGGAACACTTTTACAATATTTTTTTTTCAAAGTTTTATTTTCCTGAAATTGCGCCCTCGTCCAATTGCGCTCGGTGCAAGTGCACCATTTACACCTATGAAAGCGGCGGCCTTGAAGGAAGGGTCAGCCATTAGTTCTACACGAGCCACAAGTTTGGAAATGCGACAATAGGTACTTCGTTTTGGAAGCATTCAATTCGACTCGATTCTTATGGCCCAAATCTAGAAAGCGTTCAATGTCTCTATTGATTTAGTTGAACATAAGTCCATGATCATCATCATAGAGACAAGGTACTGTCATTGGCGAACCTGTGAAGTGAGATGGAAGGTGTCGAGATCAGGTCGTTTTCAAAAAAATAGGAAAAGAGCTGGTGAAAAATTGATCCGGGGGGGACACCGGCAGAAATGGTGTGCGGTTTAGATTTAACGCACTATCTTAACTGAGGAGCCAGAATGAAAACTCTCGATGCAGTGATTGTCAACCCTTAGGATAGGAATAAAGATTCAAAGAACTTGAAAGAGAATAAATTAGTCAGAGAGTAACGGCAGACAAGATTGCCTTCTGAAAATATGTGCAACGATATTGACGGCAAATGAAGGTTCATTTAACGAGTTCTAGAAAAAGCTTGTGAACACAGAGTGAACAGAGTTGCTAGTAAATCCGCCTTGGATAAACCTTTAACGGCTCTCCTAGGGACTGGGTTGGTTTTGGTGGACGATCGGTAAGGGAAATATAGGTGGTAGTTTCCGAGATGACAATTAACGTTAGCGTCAAATGCTAATGAGAAGGCTTCATTACTAATATTAGGACTGCTGTATAGAAAAAATAAGAAAAACCACGTGGTTTCGAGAAACATTTTATAACCGAAAAGGTTAAAATCAGATGATGTACTTTTATACACCATCGAGGTGGCAAAGTCCTTTCTCATGTAAATAGAAATTCCCCTATAAGAGGATAAAATGTGCACTTAAGTGTACCCAGATACCTCATATCGATCTGAATAGTCATAATGTAAAATAAGGTGGAGCATATTTATAAACGTGTCACATCACAGAAAAGAATTGCGCTTGAAGACCACGAATATTTCAAATATCAAAACAATTTTTTTTTGTATTGGGGCTTCGTAATGTTGTAAACGTCATTTGCAGCCATCAGTGTTAATGTTATTACCATCCGGGTTAACGTGAAGCGCTTCACTGGAGTGTTATGCCTCCTGAAACGAGGTAAATCTGGTCAACTGATCTATAAAGACTGTGATGCTTGCAAGGCCAAAGGGCAGGTGCCAGAAGATATTGGGTATCTCACTTGTGCTGTTTGTCAATTAATTCTGCGTTTAGTGCATGGGTTGGTGACACACTTTTTCCTTATTAAAAACACAACACATTTTTTTTGTTTTTGTACAGAGGCACGTTTTTATATAGAATACGCCCGCACTGGCTCATCAGCTCAGACTCCAATGAAAAATATTTCCTAAAAAATCCGGCAAAAATTCTGAAAATAATTACAGCTCATGGATCTTGAGGTTTTACTTAATTAGCCAACACCTCCAGCAGCTTCTTTTGCCCTGAAAAAAAATAAACTTTTCCTTGTGGTTGTTATTCATGAGAGGCTTAACTTTTATTGATTTCCTTAAAAGAAAATATTTGTCGCAACTTTATAAGGACGTTCATTTAAAACCGGGCGATAAAAGTTTCATTGTGTCTTTTAAAGGGCCCCGAAAAAGTAATAAAAACCTTTGAAATAGGATAAGGGTGCTTTTATTTCATTGAAGTGGCGCACCCTCTATAAAAATGTACAAAAAGTACAAAGGATCTTCATCTTCAAAAGAGGAATTCAAGGAAATTCCACATTAAACATCCTCAGTGTTATTCTAAGAAACCACCCGGGCACTCTTTTATTAATGGATGCAACTTAAGGGTGGTTGTTCTGAATAAAATTGATTGTAAACAAGCCCCCAAAGAAATAATAAACTGCGGTTTTCCCCAGCCACAGAGTGCTTAAGTAAAAAAACGATTTCCCATAATTCATGTATGAAATATGAAAGTTGATCCCTTCATCTCCCAAATCAGTACTTAAAGTCAAGTGTAACACCCGAAATCCGTGAAATGTATCCAAAATTTCATAAATTATCCAAATCATTAATTTTTAAGGAAAGGCACGAAGCCAGCTTAGCCATCAGCTGTCTAGAATATCATAAAGGCACTGACATTGCCCGCCCAGCAGCAGCAGCAGAAATTGATGCTTTCAGGCATCGCCCAGGAGAACAAAATGCGACTTTCATCCTTCGATAAAAATAACTTTGACACTAAGCTTCAGATTATGTAATGTGACACGACTTAGAATCCTGCCGTAACTTTCCTCTCCTGGGTATACTGGCAGGTGTCAATAATAAGCTTTCCACCTTTTGCTCAAAAAATTTTCCCTGATTTTTCTCCGTTTTATTTTACTTTACTTAACTTTTATGAATTTTGAATGATTTTTAATGAAAAAAGTCAAGAATCCTGCGAAGATTTATGCCAAAAACAGTATCAAACGCGGAAGTCGATGGTGAAATGCTGAAGTTTGTTATTTTATTTGTTTTTAAAGAAGGGTGGGGGGGGGGGTGCAGGGGGAGCACAAAGAAAAGTCCTGACAAGAAGTAATAATGATTTAAGCCGCGGGCCTCAATGATTATGAAATTTAGTAAACCATGAGACGCTTGAATGTGTTGATAATTTTGAACTCCTTATAAGATCTCTTTAGAAGAAGACACACAGCACCGTAGCCTCATTTAAAAGGTTGCAGAAATACAAAATTATTAAATATTAACATTTTAATAAGCCTCTTTCTTAGGTTACTTTCAGTGCGTAAGGATCAGTATTATGTCAATATCAGTAAACACACTTCTCTGAATATTACCATTTCACCATTATTAGGTGGCCCTTAGACTATCAATAATATTTTGCAATAATATTGAGCAAAATATTAAGGGTTTTCTTCTTTGCCCCAGACAATCTTTAAATATCACCCACAGACTGTCAATAATATTGCGGAAATCAAAATATTGCACAATATTATTGATATTCTAAGGGCCCCATAATGGAATTCATTTCGATTTGATACTTTTATTGAGATACAATCAAAATCTATAAACAGTATTCGGTGCGGAGCAACTGTAGGAGTCACGAACGATTTCGTATAAAATTCGCATGAATATTTAGTCTTAGAACGGCAATCCCTAGTTAACCCTAGAGCTGGGGCCAGTTCACGCAATTCGACATCGACTGAAAACGATACGGAGCGCGTTCAAAACCTTTACTCTGCCTAACTATGGTAATATTTTATCGTTCAAAAACTTCGTGGCTAACTGCAACAAAACCACTAGCAGAACTTTTTAGGTTCAAAAACTCCCGTAGTTTAGGTAGATTCACACATAACCTGGACGAGTCAGGGACGTGTCAGGGCCGGGATTGTGACATCCGAGCCCCGTCGAAAGAAAGATTTCAGACATCTCAGGGAACTCGAATCCGGGCTTTCAGTAGGATAGTTTCATTCCAAACGATACGTTAACAACATTTAAAGTTTTTAGCAAGTTCGATAGCATCATTTAATACCGAAAAACTGGCAATTATTGCACAAATGAAATAATTGAAGCAAACGAAAATATAAGCCAAACTCTTAACGATCTATCTGCTCAGCGTGGAAATGCCACAAGCGAAGCTTTCCGTATTAGGGAATTATTCAAAAGATATTTTAGGTCCGAAGTTTGCTCCGTTTCATGGCAATAATTGAAAAAAAATACATACTTTTTATAATCTAAAATTTAAATTAGAATTCCATAAAAATTCGAAAATGGCAACTGAAATTAATGAAATAAATTAAGAACTATGTATTACTACCAAATGCCACCCTTTATTTGAGCATCCACAAATTTTGGATCCGACAAATCATACCAAATTTTATTTCCCCATACTCAATTAGCATTTCGTCGTTTAACAAACGTGCCATCGCCCGGTGTCCGTGTTTTTCTAAAAAAATATCGTCGACAACGATTTTCTAAAACACAGTCTGGTCCCGGCCCGGACACTGAATCCCGGCATTTCCACTGCCACGGAGAACTGCGAACGCGCCTATTTAAAAGTCTTGCGATGAAATTTTTTCCCGTCCCTGACGGATCACGTCCCGGTAATGTGTGAATCGACCTTGACATTTTGGATTCGACAGTATAAAGGAGTACTACCTCTGAGCTCTAATCTTTCACTTAAGAAAGTAGTATAGCTTAAAATGGTGTATTTTGAACGTCGGTTAAATCATGCTTTATTCAGTATAATCATCAAATATTTTTATTATACGAAGAATTCAACATCGTTGTCTTATTCTACTAAAAGCTAATGACTTCAGCTCTCCTTGTATTTTTCCTGCAATTCCTGAGGCTTTTCACACCAATTTGTATCTTCGTGTAGTCTGTAGCTTCATCCTTGCCTGGCTATCGTATCAATTCGATGGGTATTCTCGTTATGATTTTAATTTTGATTTTTTAACTGTGTGACCAATCTATATGATCTTCTCCACTGAATTCTTTGGCCCATTGTACATATCCTCGATTTATCTATACCAAAGGCTGGAGTAGATTGTCACACAGTCAGCACAGCAATTTCTGCACTGACTCCTAGACTGTGTTTCACGAGTAAAGAACGGTTGCAGGCGGTTGAGGTGTGCCGCTTCAGTTTCAGGAGAAGTGATGCTGTGGAAGCAGGAAAAGCGGTATTTTGGCTTTTTCTATGTGGCAGTTCTAATAGCTGAGGAATCATCTTTTGAACAGTCGCTATGATTATAATAATTATAAAATGTTGTTAACGCTGCAAACTTCCTAAACTGGTTTAGTGTGTCTTTTTTTATATAAAAGACTGGAACTCAGAAGTATGGCCCGGAAAGGCAGAAGAGAGAGGAAACACTTACACCGGCTACCACCCAATACTACTGCGATACACCGCTGACTTCTGTGGTCGAACAAAAGATGGCAGGAGAAAATAACACGGAGTTGTTGCAAAGAGAGAAAGCAAGAAAGAAGGAATTGGCCGTGTACAAAGGAACAGATCTGCCATGAGTTTGAGAAAGAGTTTCAGTTTTGCATCTTAGTTAACTATGAAAAGGCGAGTTTTAAGATGGTAGCCCAGATAAATGAATTGTTTTTAAGGTAGCATCGAATGTATAGATTACAACCCAGGCCTCTGGTTGAAGAAGATACACTCTGTTGCAAAATAATAAATCCACTCAATAAATGGAGATTTTTCCTATATCTGTATGGAATTATGAGACACTTTCTTCTATGAAAATTTCTCAGTTACCAATAAAGAACGTATGTGTGGATGAGGATTCAATAGCGGTAAAAATCTTAACGCTTTCTGTGAATTTAAAATTTTTTACTGTTGCATAATTATAAATCCATCAGTTTATGTGAAGGTTTTGCAGAGTTAACACAAGTTGTACCTCGTATAAACTTAGTCTAGTGTTTTTAAAGTAAAATTTTTATAAATGCCAAGAGGAAAAAGTTTAATGCCCCCGCTTCACCGGCCTCAGTTCAATAATGTTCGGTTCAATCCTCATAAGTGTCTTCGCCGGCTAAAGTCCAGTTCATGTTTAGTTTATACTTAAAATCTTTGTTGCTTTTTCGCTAGAAATCAGAAATGCAAAAGCAAACTGGAATGGCATTCCACTATTCCAGCTGATTACTCTCTGTTGGGCGAATTTTTACGTTAAGCTTCAGTTCGAGTCCAGTCGGTTTGTTTTATCCTCAGTTGAATTTGTGGGAATTGTATGCGAGCTTAGGTTATTTTCAAGTTCAGTTCGCGTGTAGGTTATTTTCAAGTTCAGTTCGCGTGTTTGACACGACTCTTGCGTGATTGAGATTTGAGAACAGCTCGCTGAGGACCAAATCTGGGTACTAATTCTGGCGGAAGCAATTCGAAGTGCAATTAGTGCAATTTATTTAAGGGCACTTTTTTCTTCTTTATTTAGGACAGTTTTCTGCGATTTCGTCCTTCAAACTCACTAATAATGCTATGTAATATTCACTATTGATCCTTTTTCCTCTTCAAGATAACCGATGAATATAATGTCATGCGCTGCCCATCCCGAAATGCGGACACCATAGCCTTCCCAGCCGGCTTTTGAGTTTATGGGCGCTTTATCCGGCTTTCCTGGTTGCTGTTCACTCAGTTGACTGTTCATTTTACTCTGGAGTGTAATGATCCATGTAGTGGATCCATGTTTCATTCATTGTCACCTATTGCATGATAAAATCCTTTAAAATCAACGCACCGATTCATCAACAGTGAGCAAATACGATACCCCCTTCGAACCGAGCTTTTTTATGGAGCTCTCTCATGCCTTTTGATATCTGCAAGCTGTCAGCTATCCGACGCAATTTCACCTTACGGTCTTCCAAAACGATGTTGTGCATTTTTTTTATGTTTTCTGGAACAACTGCCGGCCGACCAGAGAGTTCAGCATCATTGGTGTTTGTACGGCCGCGTTTAAAATCAGCAAATCACTTCTTTACCACTAGCCTCGATGGAGCAGAGTCCGAATAACACGTGTCAAGCCATCGCTTTACTTGAAGGGTATTTTCCTCATAAAAAAGCAATGCATTTTTCCATTGCTTAGAAAATTACAAAAGTAGCGCCCTAAAACCACTTTGGTTTGTAAACCAATTTTCGGAATGCCATGCAATTTTGACACATATAGTTTGGTACTATCTAAAAATCATATGGATTTGCCAATTTGGATATCTCTTCTATCCTTCAAATCAAGTTTACTACTACACATTGCACCATGACTTGAACGACATGCGGGACTAGTACAAATTGTGAGTCATAAGCCTGATCTTATCATATAAAAAAAATAGTGACGCCATCTATATGTCACCCTATGAACTTATTTTCGTTTTATTCCAACATGGTATTAAAGATATTTTCATTGCTGTAAGACAATAATTTTATTTGCTTTTTGTCGTAAATAGAGTTTTATTTTTTGCACTGATTTTGTCATAGATTCTTAATATGAGGATTACCTTCCTCGGAAACTTTTAGCGAAATTTAACGCAATTTAATTTCTGAAGAATTGCAGTAAAACTTTAAACTTAATTTATTTATTCATTTTGGAGCGATATTGATTTTAAATATAAACTTTAAGTTTTTCTTCTAGTTCTAATCGTCGAGAATTTGTACACTAGGTATGAGATCAATTACTCAATCATGGTAGACATAGTTGAAATGCACCATAATATTCAACAAAATCATTTGGCTTTAACCTAAATTTGTGAATAAGTTAGCATCGTTTAACTGTCAAGCACGTTTCTCTTTCATGTATTTCATTTTAAATAAATCATAATACGCGGAGCCTAAAATGATTTCTAAAAAAGCAATATTTTTTTCCTTAAAGATCGTTTTAACACTCAAAAAAGAAGAACTGTTCCAAAGTCGTTTAAGAAAAATTAAATTAAGTATTTGATTTTATCACCCATTCCGTTATCGTAAAATATTCCTATCAAACTCGACCAAATTTCTATTTTATTATTTCTGCGGTTTATGCCAAAAAAAGAAGGAAAATATTATCACGCCCATATCAATGCAGAGCAAGTATTGATTTATTAAAGCAAATTTTTGGATACCTTATATCGATATTTTGGAAGGATGATAAGTCATTAAACGTATAACGAGTTTCGCACATGGAATTCATACTTATGAGCTGGGGGCCCTTCCTTGCCGATATCCTTGCTCCTTATAACGATACATTTTTAGGCAGCATCTGATGTTATGTTTAGTAGGGCAATCGTTTACGAGAAATAAAAGAGTCGTATTGGGGCGCAACATATTCCATGAAAATTTTGTCGACGGGCGGCGGGGCCAGTCCATGTTCTTCTTCTCTGATATGAGGATGCAGAGGATGCTCTCCAGGACGCGCAAAGTTAATCTTTACGATATGTCACGTATGACCTCGTTTTATGCTGGAGGCGGCGGCTGGGGAAATTTTTGAAGTGAGCCTCGTAAAGCCTGAAACTGTGTAATACAATGTGAATGGGAATGGAATGGGAAGAACCTCTGAAAAGAAAAACAATTTGAAAATTTTACAGTTATTCAAGGATCCAAAGGAAAAGACGAGAAACTTGCTTTATTTGGCATATAAAAACATTTATTCAACTTTAATTAGTATCTTTACAATACGTGTATAATAACATGCTTTTAATGTTTTAATGTTGTTAATTTTAATAGCTTACAAAATAAATTTTTTTGTTATTACATAATATCTTTTGACTTCTGGCTGTAGATATGTACGTTTTATAGCAATTATAATTTTTTTGTCAATGAGGAAATCATGCAGATTTTTTTTTTGTAATTTTACGATGAATATTTAATATTTTTGCTATTTCATTTACGTTATTCTGGGGCCAATTAACAGTTCGCACATTTAAATATCTACATTTGAGATGAATTTAGAGCATAATAATGGATGACGACCTACATACATTATAATTATGTTGTAAACCATGAGGATAAAAACCTCCTTACTCCGTCAAAAATCACTGATAATGGCAGATAAAGAGAAAAGAGTCAAAGTCAAAGACCGTATTATCGAATTTAATTTCAGGAGAGTTAAATTGTATTGATGTTATTTAACAAAAGAAAGAAGTTAACAGAATTATTTTAATCCTTAAAGGTTAATAACATTAGTTACCAAAGTGATAAATATTGTCACAAGTACATACCTATAGCTGCATATGAATTAAGTTAAGATTAAAAAATGCTCGTATTAATGGCACAAATAAATCATGCCAGGAAATAAGTTTGACATTTTGCAAAAAGCCTCTTAATAGGAAACTCTCGGTTCATGACATGATAATTTCATGTTCCCTGACGTTTTATAAAATCGGGGTAAAATCGAACCGTGTCACCTCCATGTGGTATCCCCTGGATAACCAACTAACGACGGTAGTAGCGAGTGTGAGACGTTATATTCTCGCCTACCAGCGGAGGGCTAGCAACTCTTCCTGGCATTAACTTCTTGCTATGGAACCTACGGCACAGCCTCGAAATGGACAGATTTTACGGAGACGACCCGGCAAACGTACAAACCCCAACGATTTAAACTTATTTTCATGGAATGTAAGAACACTATACCAACCCGGTAAACTAAAGATTCAATTAGACGAATTGATGAAATACAAAGTGAACATAGCGGCCATTCAGGAGATGAGATGGACCGGACAGGAAATACTTAAAAAAGAACACATAATATCTTTTATAGCTACAAAGAAAGAAACCACGTACAAGGTACAGCATTCATTGTTCGGAAGGAAATAAAGCACTTCATCTGGGAAGCCAGAGATTAAAGAATGTGTAAGATTTGTTGAAGGGGCAAATTCTTCAATTATTCAGTTATAAATGTACACGCTCCAACAGAAGAGAGACCGGAAGAAGAGAAGGAGATGTTTTATGACTCCTTAAAGAGAGTTTATAGAAACTGCACCCGTAATGACATAAAAATAGTCATTGGAGATGCCAATGCAAAAACAGGACGGGAAGCTGGTATCCATAATACGAAAGACCTCAAGCAAACCATCAACAATAACAAATAGTAGACTACACTCCTCGTGCATCACAGAAATTTGTAATATTGCACGCCGATCAAACTGATACATAAAGTGATACCTCAGTTTTTATAAGTAATCTCTCCCTCTCGTTTGGCGATATAATGACCGGTTTAAATAAACTTGACCCTAAGAAAGATCATGGCAATCTGCCTCCTAGTTTTTTGCAGCACTGCTCAAAACATATCTTATTCCTTCTTCATCTAATCTTTAACAAATCATTATCATCAGGAAAGTTTCTTAGGTTGTGGAAGAAATCCTACACCACACAAATCCGTAAGGCACGTAAAAAGCCTTTGGTGGATAACTACAGAGGTATTGACATCATATCGCAGCTATTTGAAAAACTCGTCTACAATAAGATTTCCCCTCTAATCGATCGATCCATACCTTAATGAACAGCTACACGGTTTCAGAGAATTGCGCTCGACCACTTCAAACCTCACGGTCCTAATTCCCGAACTGCTCTGTATATGTGGAGCGGCCATCAAATTGATTCTATTTATACTGACTTCAGCCAGTGGCGGATTTAGGGGGGGGCTATAGGGGCTTCAGCCCAGGGCGGCAAATTTTTAGGGGCGGCAAATTTGCAAAACATTTTTTTATATTTTAACCGGACAAGAGCCAGTCAGCCGATTGCAGTCGGTTAGACGAGCACAGTACTTAAATTTTGTTTTCACAAAGGTTGCATCTCCCTCCGACAAAGTGATAATGGTTACAAATGAATTTTATTGTTTTATTGCCCTCATAAATGAGCACATCGGAATAGAAAAATACCGCAAAAAAAACAAAATACCGAAAAAATGTATCAAATGCGTCACATTTGAAAGTGGCTATGATTGTTGCGTCGTAAAATTTATATGAAAAAGAAATCATATTTCAGGAATATTTGTATCTCGGGTCACTTGTTGCCTAGGGACATTTGTATTGAAGGACATTCACATGGCGCCGCGCTTTTCAAATCCAAAGAATATCGAAATCTTTGGCCGTGGGTTTCGCGTGCAAACAAATTGTTGTTGTCGCCGCATGTCGACCCAGGCGTACGCCACTAGTTGGAAATACGGGGGGGGGAGGGGAGTTTCAAGTTGTAACAGGAAAAAGGTTGATACACGTTGCGTCGATTCACCCTGCATGTTGCGTCGATTCACCCTGCATTTTGCACTTTCTACAACAAAGATTTGCCAACATCGGAAGAGTTTGTGAGTGAGTATGTACACTTTTTGGGATTATTGAAAGAACTTGGAGAAATAGAACGGCCAAAAACAATCTTGAATTTGTTTGAAGTTTTAATTGATAACGATCTACAAGACGTTTACTCGTACATAAACATTGCATTAAAACTATTTTTGGTCATCCCCGCGACGAACTGTTCGGCAGAAAGGTCATTCTCTGTGCTTAAAAGAATCAAAAACTACTCTAGATCAACAATGACTGAGACCCGCCTGAGGAATGTTGCAGTTTTAACGATCGAACATGACATTACAAAGAATTTGGACTTTGATGATATCGTCGATTCATTTTCAAACAAAAAATCACGAAGGAAGTTATTTTAGTTTTGAATTCAAAGGCTACCAAATCATTGTTTTCAATGACTTAGTTTTTAACTGAGTTGTTCAGTGTTAATGTAAGAGTAGAAAAAAATCCCTCGCTTATACAGAGTGGAAATGTTAGATTACATTCTTTTTTGTAAGGAATTTATTGTAATGTAAAGGATAAGAATGCTATATCATTAATATATATCTATAAAACTATTATCTCTGTTTTTTCATTTCCGAAATCAATATAAGTTATCGTAAAATATAACATTAGGAATATTATTTATTTTAAATGATTGTTGTTGATGGTGAGTTTATGTTTTTAAGGAATTACTGCTGACATTTTCCGTCACCGATAGAGAAAAACGTTGAAGACGAAGTGAGATTCCAGACCATGAAATGTAATAAAAATTGTTTATCTTTAATCGGTGATGGGAAATGCCCGTTATAACTCTTAAATA
The DNA here is from genome assembly GCA_963855945.1 of Thereva nobilitata. Classification (NCBI taxonomy): domain Eukaryota; kingdom Metazoa; phylum Arthropoda; class Insecta; order Diptera; family Therevidae; genus Thereva; species Thereva nobilitata. The sequence goes on from OY979696.1 coordinate 38,950,614, forward strand.
ACAAAAATAATATTTATTCAACCTAAGTTTAAATTTAGTTTTCACGTTTTTCGCGATAGGCTAGTATTTGTGTGGTATTGTTGTTAGCAGTGATTATAAAAACCTGGTTGATGGATGATGTAAGAGCGGTGGTGGGGCGGCAGATCTCTTCCAGCCCTTAGGCGGGAATTGTGTAAATCCGCCCCTGACTTCAGCAAGGGTTTTGATAAAGTATGCCATCATATCTTCATTGCTAAACTTTTAAAATTAAGTAATCAGGTTCTGCCCTTGAATTGAAATCGAATTAACTTCCGGTGTTCCTCAGAGTAGTTATCTTGGCCCTCAATATTCAATTGGCCTTTTATTCAATATTTCCATCTCCAATTTATCCACGAAATTAGCTTATATCCCTTTTACGCAGACGACCTCAACTAAATAGTTCATCAAGTCTCAAGCTGACGTATCCTTTATTCAGTCGAAACTCAATGCATTACAAAACTGGTCCAATAAATTACAACTTAACACCATAACATGTCAAGCAATTACTTTTCCTCGTAAAAATTACACACAGTTACAGTATTATTATCTCAACAACGAGGTGCTGAATCATGTCAATCCAGGTATTGTCCTAGGCAAAAAACTTAATTTAAATTTACACTATGATAATTACTGCCAGAGCCAATTTTATCGAATAATCTTTATCATTCTTTACATTTATTTTGTAAGAATTATTCTACTATTATGGTCCATTCTGAAATTCCAATTTTCAATGACGCGTTCGAAGCCTTTCGAGTGGTACTTAGCCAATGACTAGACTTTCGACTGTAGCCTAATGCCGGGTTTTCACTGGTAGAATTAGTGGTAGAGTAACTGGCCTACTTTTAAGCGGTAGAGTAACTTTACCACGGTGCTATCCCACTCTACTCTACTATAACCGAGTTTTCATTAGGTGAGTTCACAGGATAGTTAGTACTCGACCAGTATACTCGACCACTAATTCTACTAGTGAAAACCCGGCATAAAGGAGGCGCCATATCGCGAGCGAGAAATTAACTGGCAACCGAAGTTCTCGCAATAAAGCCATGCTTCCACAGGCTGTGTGGCAAGTAACGCCGCTTTGTTGGAACCTAATGTCGCCAAGATCATACTTATGTCGGCTTGAATTTCAGGCTGCTGCAGCGATAACGGGCGACATTAGCAGTTACGTTCCGGCAGGCTTAATTTTTCAAGAAATTTGGAACGATGATTCCACTAGCCCATAAAACCGTGGTTTTATTAATAAGATGAAACATATGTGGGGCCCTAATAGAAATAGTAGAGGATGAGCTGGCCAAAATATATCAATAGTTATATCTGTAGATAGAATCCGTAAAGAAGAATACTGCTAGCGAACAAAACATACTACAGTATATTGAAATATGTTAAGTTAAAAAGAATAAGAAGAACTGTAAGAAGGAGGTACTGCAGCAGTTTAGGCTGGGAACCAAACTGAGAAACTAAACAACAGGCGAAGTTAGTCAAACCTTTAATAAAAGCAGTATTCATTTACGGATCGGAAATATGGACGCTTACTAGGTATAATGAACAGATTCTCGGAAGTTGCAAGAGAGCATAACCAAAAGCATCAATATCTCACATAAAAATGGACTTAGCAAAACGTAAGAGCGAGAACGTTGAAATAAGATTCTTGAGGAGGCCAAGGCTCACAGAAGGCTGTGAATCAAGAATTAATAATGTTTTTAGCTCTTAGACATAAACATTATAAATACGGTACGCAATGTAAATTTTTAACGAAAGAAAAAATAACATAGGAATACTTTTCTCACACTTACAGCCAAAATGCCGCCCTCAAATTTTGGCGCCCCGGACAAATGTCTGGGTTGCTGGCCCCTGCGACAGTGAATAGGTTACAAAACACTCTTCTATTCTCTAGTCACGCCTATCCTGGAATATGCGTGTCCTATCTAGGTCCCTATGTTTCTCCCAAGTAGCAACAGGATTGGATCAATTTTTCTTCTTTTTGCTATGAGAAATCTAAACGATCAGCGTGATTATCAAACCTTACCACCACCGGCAGGTTGAAAGCTTGGGATCTCGGGCCGCTCTCTGGTAGGACCAAATTTCTTATGGCTGCCTTACACTGGAAGACCTTGACGGCAACGCTAAAGTTTAATTTCTGACCGATATGTTCAAATTCAACAAAGACATTCGAGATACAAGACACACGAAACTACTTAAAAAATCTGGGGCCTTATCATGAAATGCGATACGAAAGTGAAGTTGTGCGAAAATCGAAAAAAGCGATCATGCAATGCGAATTCGAATCGGTTTGATACGATTGGTATCGGAAATTTATCCGATAGCTATGCAGCTATCGCATTTGACTTTTTTACATGGGAACATTAGAAGATAAAAAATTAAAACTAGAGTTAGAGGAGAAGAAATTGGGGAATTGCTCTTCAGTAATAAAGAATCCCAAGGAGGACAATTAATATTAATTATATATTAATTAATAACTGAATATTTTTATTTATGCTGTAATCTTTTAACTTGTTATTCCTAGAAAGTGACTTTATTATAATGCTTATGAATGACAATTTTTATTTATGTTAGGAACTACAAATTTTGAATTATTTTAAATAAAAAAAAATACATAAAAAAATATAATGTATTTTTGCTTTAAAATCGAACGATTGAATTTAAATATTATTCCGTATGTTTATAGATGCCTCCTTCAGAATTTGTATAATCTTATACTTTATTAACGCACTTAAAAAATGTCAAATATTGGCATGAAGTTGTCTGCTTTCCCAGTATTGGAAAGAATTCCTAAGTAGGCAGCACTCTCTCAGCGATTCGAATTCGTAGCAAACGGATCCGATGATCGGTAGATGCATTCGTATCGCAATTTAGTTTCGGTTCGTATTTACTTTCGTATCGCATTTCATGATAAGGCCCCTGATTAAACACGAAATACAATGATCGAATTTTTTCCCAATTCAAACCCCAAATTACCTTTACTTTTGGCAACGTTGGTTGTTTGGCTTCGTTAAGAAATATTCAATGAATATATTTTTTTTTATAGAAACCTTGCAAAGTCAATGTGTTAGCAATAATCAATGAACTTCGTTTATTTCGACTGGTTCAACATTTAAAACTGATTGATTGTAAATATTAATGTGAAATAGCATAAAGTAGCAATAATATTAAATATTTTCACGAAACAAATTAACATGAATGATATTATATCGGTGGTCTCGTTATTTGATAGTTTTATCTGTAAAATTATGCAAAATAATATTGATCAGTTACAATAAATCTAATAACATTACAAAACCAACTAACATAAAAATAAATGAATAAGCTTTTAAAAATAACTCTTTCACATAAACAGTACAAGGATTTATATAATAAATATTGATACAGTTTGCCTTTTACAAAGAACATATTTGTTTCATTTTCTCTTTATGTAAATAATCTACTCTTCCCACTAGTAACACAGTTGGACTGTTCATCATTCTTTAGTAATATAAATATTTAAGTGTAGCTTAAAGAAAAATCCTTACAAGGATTGTGTATAGTAAATGCTTTCTCTTTAAAATAATGTTTTTTTTAAGAATAGTTTTAGTTAATTTATTTTTTATTTTTTTGTTATAAATATATTTCACATTTTATTTACTTGGTATTTTGGAATGCGTTTAAAATTGTTTGACATTTTATTAGTTGATATTAATAATTTAATCATACTCTTTGGATATATTTTGCTGTTAAATATTAACGCCAACAACTTATATCGAATACATTACATTACACGAGTATTCTTATTCGAGAGCTGCAAATAAAACACTGTCAAAAAATTTATTTCAAATATAATTTTAAAGTTAAATTACTTTATAATAGTTGAGAGATAGAAATAATTACTTAAAATTTAGAAAAAATAAATTAAATTTTGCTTTTTTTATTGTCTTTTCAAACATTTTTTTTTAAATATAATTTTCTAGCAGCTAAATTAAAAACACATACATACAAATAAAGCTTTATCAATTTATTATTGGATCCTTAAATTAAATCTTAAGTTTTATTTTTCTTCCAAAACATGAATTTTGCGTGGTAATTTTTTGAAACTAGTTTTTTTCTTATCTGAGCTGTTTTTTCTTTTAAATATTTATAATATTACATTGTGCTTTTGTATAAAAAGTTTTGTTTTAACTCAAGTTTCAATAATGTCCTTTTTTCAGGATACAATTTAGAGCTTTAAAGCTCAACAAGTTTACTGTTTGAATTTTAGAAATTATTGTAGTTCAGGCACACTCCCTGTAGCTTTTATAAGCTAAGGATAATACAAGTTTGCTTGAAAGCTTTCTTTGCACATTTCAAAAAAGCCCTTTACTGCACAGAACACAAAGCACAAAAAATGTAATATTCACTTCTCTTAATTTAAATTAATTTTTATACAAAAGAAAGGAAACATCGTAAGGACACTACCTTACAAACAATATATCCCGGCATCCTTCCTAGACCTAGAAGGCGCCTTTAACAATGTACGTAACGATTCGAGAAGCTCTCATAGCCTTATACGAAAGAAGCGAGCTTGGGCAATGGCTGGAGAATAATCCAAGTGGATTTGGGAACTATGGTAATCAAACACGCCAATATATGAACACCAACACGAAAATTGATCTCTTCTTTACTGTGGTTATTAACGATAAATAGCATACAAGAGGTAGACAGAGCCTAGCCTCGGGCAGTGCTATTAGACTGGAAGAATCCGGGGCCTGGGCTTCAAAGCCCTACGGTCATAGCAACATCTTGATCTTGCTACCCGAGGTTATGGTCGCTAAAACCACGGACTACCTTCGACCTACATTGACCTTCAGGAAAGGCTTCTCCGTCGAAAATACCCTCAAGAAAAGAGTGGAGAAACGACGGCTCTCAAGGACCCAATACAGGAGCGCTCCATCCGACCACGCCACGCCAAAACAACAACAATTTGTATGCAGTCGAAATTTTGAGTGCATACAAATTGTTGTTGTTTTGGCGTGGCGTGGTTATATGGAGGGCTCGTGTATTGCGCCCTTAAGACTTCAAAAGGCGTCGAGACATGGGTTTATCTGGAGACCACTAACAGTCCACTGTCCTCGCACATCCTACAACTCAAATAGCTTGGAGCGATGCAGAGCTGAGGTAGATAGATTTAGTAGAAAGCACAATGTGACTATCGTCTGGGTTCCCGCATATAAGGACAAGCCGAAACGGACAAGCCGACTCCTTAGCCAAGCAAGAAGTGTTTCTCCAGGGTAACGAGATGTTCGGAAGGCCAATAAGCGAGGTGAAAAATTCCACTTTTGAGTCCACCAGTTACTCAGCCAAAGACAACCAGCCAAAGGTGGAGAGTGCTGGAGACCTGTACTGTTTCAGGGCGAGTTGGCCTACTTACAACAAAAAAAGAGCAATGGAACTCCTAAACAGATCCCAATGAGATATTGTCACAATTACGGCAATCATCATCGAGCACTGTCCCATATGGCACCACGCTGTAAAGCTTGGTATAGGGCACAGCGTCCATTGCCATAGCCGCGGGAGGACCAACGAGATGCATATGCGAGAGAGACATACGCCACAGTCGACCAAACTTTAGGTTCAGGAGGTCGTGGCATCAAAACAGCGCGCCAAAGCACTAATTGGGCTTCCGGTCGCACTAGAGGCAGCCGTACACCTAATCTAAGAAAAATATTCGCTTAAGTCTTCAAAGTGAGGGAGTGCTTCCAACTGACCAGCATTTCCGTCAATGACAAGGCAAGGCAATTTAAAGTATCACTGGGGTGAAGCAAGTCAATGAACAGTACACCACATTAAATTAACTTAAAAATTTGGATTTTGGATTCCCTACGAATTGTCTGAAAAGGGCTCTAAAAATTGCTCTCATATTACTCTAGGCACCAACCTACGACCACAAACAATAACTCTTCTACAGAAAGACCACGGAAAGTATGTGTGAGTTCGGAAACGTCAAAAACTGCAGCAGCTATGCGGTCATACTGCAAATCAACTTGCAGTGAATTCGGAAACTCAGTCCGAGTCGTGTAAATGCAGCGTCAAAGCATCTTCAAGTTTTATGTGACGTTTCTGGACTCGTGATTGTATACGGAAAGCAGCAGTCAATATTTTAAAAGAAATAATGGAGAGCGCTTTTCAGTCTTAATTATAAATGTACAAATGAAATGAGTAACTCTAATAATTCTAATTTAAAAGAATATGTTAAATCTTAAATAAATGAAACGAAGTTAGAAAAACATTATTATATCCCATAAAGCAACTCCCCATAACACGGGTTTTTTCTCTTTCGGCTAGAAAACTCGAGTTTGTTATAGTCGAGTATTAATTAATAATTTTATTTCTAAATCCGACCAGTCCTTCTTTAGGTTTTTACCACGAAAAAAATTTTAATTATATAAAACTTCAGAATATAACAGAATAAAACCTACTCTGAAAAATCCACCTGAGAATCCATTTTTACAATCAGCAAAAGCAGCGCCAGTTTGTGCACTGCACTATCTGCACAACTTTGCTGCAGGGTTACGTTTATACTGCGTTTCCGAACTCTCAACCTACTGAGCTGCAGAGCTTTCTGCAACTCGTTGACGTTTCCGGACATCTGATTTGCAGTATTACCGCAGTTTGACGTTTTCGAACTCGCCCTATATGTTTCTTTGTCGATATCGATCACGGAAAGAATTATACATTTCCAGGAGATACATATGTCTTATCGCAGGCTCACCCAAAATCCTTCTCGGAAGAAAAAAAAGGTCTGAGTTTGTGTGACAGTCGAGGAAAATTTCACTTTCATTTTATTTCATTGTTTCATCACCTTACATTATTCGTAGGTTTTAACAACAGGAAATATATTCTATCGACTTCAAATATAGTCGAAGATCGTCATTACCAATAAAATCGTTCTTAAATATAAGTTTTAAATCTATTCCTTTTATAATAGCAAAGTTCCATTCAAATATTCGTTATACTCCTATTTAAACCGCGATCCATCTGGTAATTTGTTGCTTTGAGAAATAGAGTCCTGTCACTGACTTAGGAACAATTGATTCAAGAGTTTTTAAAAGATCTAAGTGATGTATGTATATGTTGATGTTGGTATGCATTAAAGAAACTCAAAAAGAATGAATTATTGTCGAACTATTGGTCCAATTTGGTCAACAATTCAAGGCAGTAAAACAAGTGGATTGTCGTTAATTCTCTTATTTGATTTTAAAGTAAGGCTGATACACGATGGAGGAAACTATAGGATTTATACATAGATTTGGAAACTGCATCAGCAGTAACCTCACAACATAACACATTACATAAACGTTTCCAAGCAACTGGAAGAAAAATAGAAAGCGAATCTATTTTCGCTCAGTCGCGCTATCTTCACCATGATCTCTTACACTCTATGAGTCTCAAGATATAAACTTTTTAGAGATTGAGTAGCCCTAACATTTCGGAAACCCAAAGAAATTTCAGATTTTAATGGTTTTCGCATTTGAATGGTGAAATCCCACGTTAATTTCCGAAACCGCTCATGATTAGAACTGCTTTACACCGCAAAAAATAGCAAACTTGTTTTTTCGTTAAAACTCTCTGTTTTAGTGAAGTAGACGAAAAAGATAGCTAGAAAGTTACTGCCAGATATTTCTGAGTAATTTGCTCTTGTGACAGGAAAATTTTGTTTAAAAGAATCACTGATAATAACGGCCTCCTAGACGTCTGTCACATGTTCTTTAGTATCTATAATGCCGGATCCACACGTTTATGAAGGCTTGACACGCGATCACAAATTCAGGATCGAAGAGTAAAGAGGATCTTGACAAACGTGTGGATCCGGCATAAGGATTTATATAATAACTAGGCAGACTTAAGCCGAAAACACACTTTTGTGTTGTGGGGTGTCGTGGCGCTCTGTACCCAATCAGAAACGCCAAATCGGAACGCGCCTCACCACAACACACCATAATAATGTAATCAGCCCCATATAAAATATATGAATTAGATCCACGACACACCACAAGACAAAAGTGTGTTTTCGGCTTTAGGCAGATTTTATTTGTTACAAAATAACCTTGCAATCTTGTTTACCATGTTCGAAAACCTATGCATATAGTACTTATAATTCCTAAGGCAGAGCAAATTCTATATCGAAATTGTCATCATCTCCCTAACTGAGAGTTTATTGAAAAGAATTTCCATATTTTAAAGCACAGTTCCCGGAGAAAAAAAGCGTCTAATCGTTTGGTTAAAAAGAGATCAAGAGTGCAAAAATGTCATACGAAAAATGATGAGCAAGCTCCATCGTCATTTTTGGTTAAGTAAAAGAATATTCCGTGTAGCTAGTTGGACCTACTGATTGCAGCTGGAAATAACCGTGCATTTTGCAGGAGAGTCTATATAGCTTGAAATATATACCAAACCTTCGAAAATCCAAGCATCATCATCCAAAATTGGTTTGTGAATACTAAAATAACTAAAAAACGATGTGGATATGGTCAGTCTTCAAAATTTTGTACCGGGACGCGTTAGTGGCGGTCAGCAGGGCCTCTCACTGAATTTTTGCACAGGACCTCCAATTGTCTGGCCGCGGCATTAATGTAAAATTTGGTCTACGAGTAGTTGATATTATTAAAAATCAAGTAATAATCACCCCGACTTTTTATTTAACAAGTGCTTCGTTTATCGCTCGATGGCGCGACTTATATTTAATACAAGTTTATTTATTATTTATTTAAAAAAATTCTTTTTACAGAATGTTGATATTAAAATAATTGTTTTAATCGGAATTGGTTCTGATATTGCAGATGAGTTTGACTCATGGCTGACGCGTTCCGTTATAATATTTTGAAGACTGACGATATCCACATCGTTTTTTAGTTATTTTAGTATTCACAAACCAATTTTCAGATTTTATAAAGCATTTCCGACATTACATGGTTCTTTGACAACTTTGAAGCCACGCCCACGCCAAAAGTTAGGGAAACTGGCTAACTGATGGTAGGCTATTGCTGTACACCCTTAATACTACATAATATCAAAATTTCAGATTTTATAAAATAGTTGCATTTTTTGGCCACTCAACTCCCGGACTAGACGCTTTGAAACTTTTTATTTTATAGCTGGTTGATATTTAAACGGAAAAGTATGAGTTGTGATTATATTGTTTTTAAATTGAACTCAGTAATTACCAAAAAATATCAGAGGTGAAACCATCCAACAACAAAAACCATCTTAGAAACTCTGTAGATTCCGGTGGATAATACATTACTACTTATACGTAGTGTCTAACGTCTCTGAACGCGAGTCTAAATACATGTAGACGCGAGTCGAGTTGAGTTAGGGTCGATAGAATTCGACTCAGCTCTGCTAACTGGGTTGAGTTTAAACTATGCCTATAGACGCGAGTTCAGTAGTTGAGTAGTTGGATTTAGTTGACAGCAGCATCTCTGTGTTTTGTTTGTGATTTTTATGAAATTTTGGCGATTGTCGAAAATTCAACACAACCTCAACTCAACTATTCAACTGATCATGTATGCGTAGTACATCTAGCTCGTAGATATGAGTGAAATGGGACTTGGTTGGACTTGGTCGACGTGATAACCGATCCCTGGGCGCTCCAAAAATCCATGAAGAACGTGCAAAAAATCAATTTGATAAATAAGATCACCCCGCTGTTATCAAGGCGAGTTGCAAGACGACATTGGCTTAGAAATGGGACCGATGAAGCGAGCAGTTGGGAAAGCACAGAACCAGCTAGAAAGCCGTCTAAGTGAGTATACTAGTTCGATATGACAACTTTTTGAAATAAGTTGAGTTGGCACACAAAGTGTATAAATGTGGCGAGATTAATGAGGAATGTAATTCGAAAAATGTGTTTTTTAATGTGAAATAATCAGGCTTAGGAATCAGACTTTGTACTACTAGTCTGTTAGGTCGTTCAATGCTACAATGTCTAGTAAAGCTTGGTTTGAAGGATAGAAGAGAAGGGATATGTTAGGGGTCTGCGGCTGCTTGAGTAGATGTCGATGAACCTTACGTTTGAACTCTATGTTTTATGATTTCGCAGTCCGCAATCGGGTTGTTCTATTTATAAACGAACTTTTAAGGCCGATTCACACCGCCGCTTTCGCGAATGCGATCGCAACAAGGCAATTCAAATTAGAAGTGCACATCGAGAACGCAAATCGCTAGCGTTCAGCGATTCCTGTCGCGTTCGCACATCGCGAATTGGAAAATCATTGAAGCAACATGGATAACGTAGACCGAAATTTTTATTGAAACAGAAACATTATCCGATTCTATTTGATTTATCACACGCAGAATACAAGAATGTTAAAAAAACATAAAATATGGGAGGAAATTGGAAATAAATGAACAAGCCCCACAGCGAAAAAGGCAAAGACGTTATCCTGCTACTGTAGCTGACGATTGAAAAAACCATGTCGCCCTAACTTTCTGCCGCCTTGTATATAAGCCTTTCAAGTAATTTCGAGCATTTTTTATAATATGATTTTTTTTCGGGAAGGGGACCAATCTCGAGATAGGGGTTTGGCGGTTAAAAAAAGCGTTAAAATTCAAAAAAATTTCTGCCGCTGCGTATGTAGGTTCTGTTAGGGCTAAATAAATACTAGTGGCAGACATTTTTTACCATTCGCTGGGGTGTGGGTGGTGGAATGGCAAGTTCAGCTATGGGTGGCTTGGGGAGGGTGCGGGGAATTGCAGGGAACTGATTTATTAATTTGCGATTCGAGATTGCATCGCGTCAGTGTGAAAGTCCTTGATCGCAATCGCCATCGTAATAGACATCGCAAACGCAATCGCATACGCAAACGCGCCGGTGTGAATCGGCCTTTAAGGTGCCGATCCATAGAACGCGTTAACGCGACGTGCGCGCAAGAGGCGTATGACAGTCCAGGGTGCGACGTATTCGACAGACAGAAGGCGTTTAACAGCGAACATTATTTAATAAAAATTTGTATATTTGAACCGCACACTAGATTGATGAAAGAATTTTAAATTATGTACACAACAAACAAACGTCAAACGCGCCTATCGCATGGAATTTTCAACATAGCAAATATTTTCCATTCGTAATCAACACTGAATAAGTTGAATTAAACGCATTCGACATGTTGTCTTTGTTAACCCCCTTAAAGCGACTGCAAGCTTTTTGTCGCCGCGTTCAACATTGATCCGACTGCAGGCGGCAACTGCACTGCCGTCTGCAGTCTGCGGTCTGCAGTCTTGTTCGGAATCGTACCTTTACTCGCGTGTGTTGCTGCAGCCATTGGGACTGGTTCCATTAAATAGCATTAACTTCAATTGAAATGTCAAATTCCTCTGGCGCACGCATCGCTTCAACGCGTGGTATGGGCCGGCACCTTTAGGCGTAATGTGCGCGAATCGCTATAGTAATAGCGAAAACAGACAGAAAGAGGGTCGGTATTGGTTTTGTTAGAGATAAGATAGTATGTTGTTTTAGATGCGTTGAATTCGAAAAATGAGTTTGATATTCTTGTTTATAGAATTGGACTTGAGCCCATGATCTCACAATGAAACAGATTAATATTAACATACCGAAAACGATTGAATATCAAAGTCCACAAACCGCTGATTTGCATTACATTTCAATTACCTCGAAGCGCATTGAAACTTGCATCACATTTGAAATTATTGAAGGTATAATATGTTCTGCTAAGAATACCCGTAACTACACAAAGTTTTGGTAAAAATATAACACATTTATTATAAAACAGAAAATTTATTTTAAGAATAAATTTCAAAGCAAAAAACTCTGGTTAGGCGTTTTCCATCATAAAAAGGAATACATATATCAAAGGTAGTGCCAGACGTCATCATTAAAATAAACCTAGTATAAGTCAGAGAAGCCTTAACTTACATTATGATCCCATCGGTAGATGCTAACAAGTGGTGGGTTGACTTTATGGCAAGGTAAGTACTAATAATGAGAAAAGTTAACGAGCAAAACGGTTCAGTGAATTCAGAATTTTTCTACGTTTAAATTAATGGGTTTTGTAAAGTATAAAAATAGGTTGTTTCGAAATGATTTAATATATGTTAGTAGTTTCTACCTTTTTATCGTTTTTAGTCACAAAAGCTTAGCGATAATCTTTTGGGGGAAAAATAATTTATCTTAGGTATACATTGTTGATTGCTTAAACCCAAAAAGACGAACGACGATAATTAAATGACCAGAAAACACATGCATAAATCTTAGAAAATGCAGAGACAGACAAATCTGAAAATCAAAAGCTGAAAATCATAATGTTTAAATTTTTAGTCCTGCAAAATTGTACAAAATTTTATACATTTTCAAGTACAATGTAAAATATTGAAAAAAAAACAGCTCAAACATTTGTAGTTTTGCCTATTCATACATTAATGTGACGCGTTCACTTAAAGCTAAGGGCTTACAACAATGTGGCAGCTTAAAGCTAACAATGTAAATATAAATAAAACAATTCTCAACTCTTACATTTAAACCTAATTTTTAAACATCTTAAACCTCTTATCAACTTGAAGCTGAAACTAATAATGGAACGGAAAAATGAAATTATTGCAAATTACAAGCGTTCGCATTTCGACTTAGACGTCCAAGTCCAAATGCATTAGATGCCCCCGGGCCGTCACCATCTCCCAGGGAGCAAGTCTTGGTCCTCATTATCATTAAATCCGTTCGAATGCTAGGCCTTCTTACGTTTGGGGCAACAACACCACATGCATCGCTCAGCCGCCTCTTGATCGATAAAGTACATTTCTTAGAGCGATTAGACGGCACATGCGGCGGCAGAGTACAGGGTGATCCGAAAGCTGTACTAACTCGCTTATGATGATTTGGTGCCATTTCCAGTGGCAGATTGGCAGCCAGGAATAGCTCGTAGAAAAGGTCATCAACTCTTGAGTTTTTCTTAGCTGAACACTCAACGAATACACAGGAGGCATCCTGTGTACCACAGTAGGATATTGCCTCCTCTGGCTGTACTGTCCTAAAAGCAGACAAAAAAAAGACAACCAGGTTAGAATAAAAATAATACTGACAAATACTTCAACTTGTACTTCATTTCCCGGTCGCTCTTGTTTCCTGCTATAACCATGGGCACTTTCGGTAAATTCTTCTTGGAGCGTCCACTTGATCCTGAGATTGCACTCATCTTTGTCTCCAGTATTTGCTCCCGCAATCGGATGACTTCCTCAAAGGATTCCCTAGAGTCCATGCTGAAGACGAGCACGAAGAGGTCCCCTACGGATAAAATTTCATTATTTACCTTGTAACCAAGCAAAATTTCCTTTTATCCCCCCCCCACACACCAATTTGTATAGAAGAAATTGTTTCAATCTCTTGTGTGTCTTGTGCCGTAAGGTGTTTAGGAGGAGGTAAGGAAGTTCAAGGATTCGCATATTACTGGGAGTAATTGTACCATCTGCACTTCCAGGAACTTAGGGCTGGTGAAAAACAATAAAATTACGAGGGGAAGGGTAAAACCCCAAAGACAAAATCCCTTCAAAAAGATTTGTGTATAAATGTTGACAAAAGTTGACTTTGCTTTGTTCCATAAGTATCAAGGGAATTTGTGATGCCAAAAGGGATTCTTAATAGACATGGATATAGGTGCATGGGTAACCTTAATGTGGGCGCTGTACACCTTCATGGAAATTCCGGGTGAATTTCCAATTAAAGCTGTATTTGACAACGTCTGTCAGTAACAAGTAAACGGTGACCTTAACGATATAAATTTATTTTGGCCACAAGCAATTTGAAATATAATTAAATTTTTTTTTTGATATGAATTAAAAACGAAAGTAGTGAAACCCTTGGGTGTAATGGAATGGTGGCACTGTTTCTTCGTTGAATGTTCCGAAGGGCGAAAATTCAGCAGCACCTTGGCTTTGAAGAGTCTTCTGCTATTTGGCACTTAAAAAAGTTATACTTTTGCCAGTGCCTAAGGTTTTTTTACGCAGTAGTCCTGTGGCTCGGTCTGAGATAAATTAGGTGAGTTGGCTGCTTACTTATTTAAGAAACTCTAGAACGTTTCAAACAGCAGCACTTTTACAGCAAGGTTGCCCTTCTGGTTATACATGGGGATGATGGTTTAACTTTGCGGGTACTTAGAATGAATGCGAAAGTAAAAATTAATGAAACTCGGGCTGGAGAGATTACAATATTTTTAAGGCCAAGGTATAAGAATAAAGTGGAATGTGATGCAGGAAAACCGCGTGAGTACTTAAGGGTTGCTAATTTGGGATAATCTATAGCGCTTTTCTACAAATTCAATATCTAAATTCAGTATAAAGGAGATTGCAAATTTTGATACCCACTCCAATAGCTATGTGTAATTCGTCGTTGGATAGGTTTTTTTGAACTGAGTATAAGTTACTATGGCGCCTAGTTCGAAATATTTGTCCGTTCTGAGTTATACGGTCAGAGCTGTACAAAGATGAGTTTTACATATCACCCTGTATTTTTGTAACCGTATAACCTATTTCCATGAATAAGGTGCCACTGGACGCAGAATTGCTCCACCTATCTATGATGGTAAAAGCGATGGTTCTATCTTACCAAGTTTCGGAGTATTGAGTCATGTGCATTGCACCGTTGTTTGCGATGATTACATCGTGCAAACATGGTAATAACTGTCAAAAACTTTACACGTCTAAAAAAAATTTACACAGTGCAAAGTAGTCGTGAAAACTTTTATCAAAAAATATTATAGTCCGGGAGCCGCTGACACTTGAAGCCCCGTCATACGGAATTGGAAAATTTTTTGGTACTCGAAAGTTCGAAGTTAGACGAACAAGATAAGCTTGGTATGCGTGGATTTAATAACCCGAAAAGGTCGGACATACCTCTTTGAAAGTTGTGATAAGGGGTAAAAACTTACCGTTACATGTAGCAAGTTGGTTTTCTTTTATTTTACTCGTTTTGATGTTAACTTTGAAAATATCTTGGTATCCGAGCTCAAAAACTGCCGGAAGTATACGGTATATCAATCAGCTGATAAGCAATAAAATCTGGTATGCCGGATACTTAGGGTGATATACAACCGATTACTCCCAAGCGCCGAGAGGAAATACGGCTTATCGGAAAGGTAATTCGGTTTCAGGAAGGCTAGATCGACAAAAGATGCAGTCAATTTAGTGATTAGCAAGGTCTGGATGTGAATAAAAGTTGTACAATGATAATCCATGACAAGATCGTCGAGGTGCTAATAAAGCTGGATACACAGAAGTATCTAGCGCACATTGTGATAAAATTCCTTCTAGGTAGGATCCTGCACTGAGGGTCAGATGAGACTTACGGAGTCCCAAAACTCCGTCCTAGGCCCCCTCCTGTGGACCATGGTGTACGACGGAGTACTGGTGCTACACCTCCCACGGGAAGAGGCTGCTATTGTACGACTCGACAAAATCACGTAGGAAGCGATATGGGAAATAAATATGTGGCTCTACAATACTAGTCTAGTTCTAATCAGAAAGCCGAAAAAGGTGGTGACCAAAGTAGGTGACCAAGTCAGCCGCTCCAAGCTTGCACTTAGGTAGAGTAAAAACCATAAAAGAAGACATCGAGTGTCCCATTCGCTCTGGTTGTTTGAAAGTGCAGCTTTTTCACTCAAACAATCAGAGCCAATGGAAAGCTCTTTTTCTTCTGTTATGGTTTTCCCTCTATCTGGGAATGATGATCGTCCGAAGGCTCAACTTCGGGGTGCACTTGGCGAGCACTGCGGAAAAAGCTTCGCCAACACCGCAGCGGTGCAGCATTCGCGAAGATGCTGCCTAAAATGGGAGACCTATGCCACACCGACGCCTCCTTCTCACAAGAGTGGATTTGTCAAAGGATACTTACATGAACAACCAAGACCCAGTCTTATTTTCTGACTGTTATCTGGAAGGGGGCCTATAATAGTCTGGTTAGTGGCTTCAATAGTACAGGCAGTTGCTGCACATGAAATACTTAGCCGGGCAATACGTTCAGCTTTTTTTCAACTATTCCTCTGCGCTGTTAAGTTTTGTTCTAAGACAAGCCTACGTGACAATTGGTCTAATCATGGTCGTATATAGCCAATAAAGGCAGGGGCGGCGAAGGGCGTGGGGGTGGAAGGAAAAGTACACACGCACTTTCGTTCTAGGTGGGGAAATCCGCACCCAAAATATTTCATGTACACCAAATAATCCAGAACGTTGGAGGGCCGTCTCGGTCGCTTTTCATACGAAAACTAAATTATATTAGAGCTATTAAGAACTTATAACTGTATGGCCTTAAGTTTTTCAACTCCATCCGACTAGCATTTAAAAAGGGGTTTGGTCATCCAGCGTGTATGCCCATGTGGCAAATGAGGGCATGCCGAAAGAGGGCTCTCCCCTTAGTTTCCTTATGAACACCATTCCAACATCTGCCTTACTTTTTTAAAAGCTTTTAATACTCTTAAGCTTTAGTTTTATTCATACAAAGCTTTAGTTGTTGTCTCTAAATACCCTAGGCATAGAAGTAGTATTTACCAAAGGCATGGGTTAGAATAACCACAAATTCCAAATTGCCAAATAAGCATCCCAGTGCCTGGGGTTTCTTAAAAGATAGAAATTCCTCCATCATCCTTTCTTCGACCGCCTTGGCTTAGCTGGGTGCAGGTGCTTCCAAAATTATTCATAAACCACCGTAGAAATGTAGCAGCTCTGTCAGAATTTTACTACTTATACGGCAATAACTCTTCGACTGAAATAAATAACTTTCTACCTCTACAGGTATGTTTTTCCCGTCACATGAGACTATCCGGCTCGGCGCACTAGCACACTATACAACCAAATTTCAAATTTGGTCAAAAAATTCTGTCACTAGTATTTAACGGTTATTTACCCCTAATAGAATCTACATACACAGCGGCAGACATTTTTTTCAATATTAACCCCTTTTTTACCCCCAAAACCCCTAACTCGAGATGGGTCCACTTCCCGCAAAATGTCATATTATAAAAAATGCTTTAAATTACTTGAAAAGCTTATATACCAAACGGCAGAAAGTTGGGACGACACGATTTTTTCAAGTGCCAGCTCCCCTATGACAACATTACGACCTGGAGCGCGTTCAAAAACCTTACTATGGTAAACCACGAGGTAAGCTGTGGTTATGCTGCATCACTTCACTTAACCACGAAAGTTTATGTTTAATCATGGAGGTTTTTGAACGCACCGTGGTTAACTACAGGTTAAAGAAAAATAAAAAATTAAAAATAAAATTTTCCATAAAATAGTCCCCGCAAATTGCTTCAATTATTTCCTTTATTATTTATTTGCAATAATCCCACAAATCCCACTTTAATTTGTTCATGTGTTTACCATTAAAACAACTGTCAGAGAGTTGTTTTTATTCTTCTTCTTAACTATCGCTAACCATGCTCCCGAGCATGGTTAAAATTTAACTACACCATGGTTAACCATGAGAGTTTTTGAACGCCAAAAAGTTATGCTCGTGGTTATGTTGTAGTTAACCACGGAGTTTTTGAACGACAAAAGTTTACCACAGTTAACCATGGTTAACCATAGTAAGGTTTTTGAACGCGCTCCTGGTAGTATGAAGGGTGACACCAGAGCTTAGACTTGTTGTGGGGTGCCCACCGGATGTGAAATAACAAAAGGTTCAAGCTAATAAAAAATTTAAACATTTCGATCATATCAATTTGCTTACATGCAGGTAGACCACTAAACCTCCATCGTTTCTCGATTAAAAAAAATGATTTATTGATGCTATTCATAAGAACTTAATTATTATTGATCTGAGTCAAAGTTTTTTTGCTTCCTACTTGCACACAAACCCCAACGTAACGAAATATCCTCAAGGGAATTCGATTTTAAAAAAGTTTTTTTCCCATCAAAATATTCACTTTGGTTCAACATGGTTTAAGTTTTTATGAAAAAAAAGTGCTTTGAAAAATTTTGATCCTTTTGAGTGGCTTTGAAACTAGTTGGATAGCACGATGGCGCCCATAATAAAGTAAATACGTGAAGAGAATTGTGTGTTGCTATAACTATGAATATGGCCGAGACCACTTTATTCCCTTATGTCACTTTATTCCTATATTCTTCTGGCATTTCGCAAAGGACAATTACCACCTTTTACTGATGCTTGACACATGGTATAGACAGTTCCAAACCAAAGCAGGCCTTCAAACTGTGTTGAAAAGGTTTTCTGGTCGAAAATGTCAAGTGGTCACTAAATTGATGATGTAGGCTTGAAACCACAAAAAAAAGAAACTTTTAAGAGTTTTTATGCCAAACTTTTGTCCATTAATCGAGAACCACTTTCAATATTAAAACTCACAACTTTCAGAGTGCCCCTGGCGAATAAACACTTTCGAAATATATTCCCGAATTCCGAGGCATTGAATTGGAAAAAAGGGGGATGATTGTTATTTATTATCGTGCCCTACCTTTAGTAGCATTTGCAACGCAAGTGACCTTCCATTATTTTTGGGTCAAATTCTTTTAAAACTAGTCGTTCTAGGGCCGAATTCCAGTGCCCTACTAAGAAGATGCTTACGTGATTTATTACGTCGTTTATAAAGAGGAGAATCCCTTATATGGTGTCGTCTTTGTGCTTAACACATTCCTGGTAATAAAGAAGCCTTAACTTTAGCATAGGTGATAGACTTCACACCACCTGTTTGTCCAAAGCACAGCACAACTTCCGGCCATTCTAGATATAGCTACCAGCAAGCCTTTTTATTTATTGTGTTACAAAACACCTGGAAGTAATAACAGAGAGCGAATTTGCCGTAAACAGAAACTGATAGTGACAACAATAGACAGCGTGAATCGCTGTCTAAGCCCCTAATTGGGATTTACGATTACAGCCTAACTTTGTTATCCACGAATTAATTTACTTCTTGTCAAGGAACCCTTCCCTTTTCATGGATGGAGCGATTGTTCTAGGCATTATCCTCAAGGTTCTTAAATTTACATGCAGCAGGAAGAATGCCCCTGAATACAAACATGGTCTAGGTATCCGCTCCGCTTGTAGGTACAGGTCAATACGTGAGGATTTTCTTCCTCTTGGACGTGATAGGATTAAAATTAGAAATTCGCTCACGGTTTTATCTTTATTTTGAGCGCGATGAGTCCGAAATTTCAGATTTATCCTTGCACGTTGTGGTTTTTTCATCCTAAGCATTGCTGCAGGGATTCCCGTGGTTGAATTAAAGTCGGAGGGTATTCAATGTCAGTTACTTAAATTATGAGGGATGTTCCACAGCCTTATGGTGTTGGCCTTAAGTCGGCAATTTCTGGAATGGTTTTTATGATTGATTAAGACAGGAAAATCTTAAATTTATTTTTCCTATTTTTTTTATGAAAAATTGAAATTGATATTGAAATGAAATGAATTTGGATTTAAAGCAAATATATCTAGATTACAAATAATTCTCGTTTAAAGATAAATATCGTCTGAAATATTTTAGAAGTTTCTCATTGGAATGTCTACAGACCCTCAATTATCTCTAATTCGTCTAAGAAAATAACAAATTTCTTTTAAAGCAAATTAATATTAAAGCCGCACTTTAGAACAAATTGCTCTAATCAATCGTCGGGTTTAAAATAAAAATATTGTGCCTTTTAATTACAAGGTAATTATTGCGATAATTTTAATCTATGAGAAGTTTTAAACGTCGGTGCTAAGAATGTTTCAAAATATTGTAATAGAGTGGTACGCTGGGGAACTAGATAGTCACCTGAAGGGACACCCGTGCCGAAGAGATTAATGTGAAGAGGACAGACGAAAGTATCTACATTCCCTTTCTTCCCTGTTTTCCAATTTCCACGCTTCCTGTTACTCCCGTTCCCCGTCCACATCCCTACTCCTCTTTTAACCCAAGGTGTTTACCATGTTGAAGGCTGCGCGGCCAGGTAGAGGTTAAAGAGTCCTGGTCATTCCCTTCGATGACCAGGCAAGTTCGGAGCGTATAAGTGCCTTAAGGCGGAAACATACTATTAAAACGCGACCCAACGCAACGTGTCGACACCCGACGTGGACCGTGCACATTACCAACACGCGATGTCACGACATACTAGCATAATTTCTGAAGACAAAGCGGACAGCAAGGGAATCATACGGCCACGTTACGGATTTAAGAAGTAACGAGTCAGATGAAGATTTTGAAAAAGATTTGATGCAATTTTCGAATGACTGACGCGTGGCGTCGGGTGTTGTCTAGAAACACACTGTGTAAGCCGCGTCGGATGGAGTGTTGACCACCACCATCGACAACATGTCAATCTGGAACTGTGGGATCGAGTAGCGTCAGCGAGCGTTGCGTCGCATCGGGTGTTTTTAGTGTGATTCTGGTCTGAACAAATTTATGGAAAATTTACGATTTGATTTGAATCAACACGCATCGCATCATATCGGATCGGGTGGCGTTTTAAAAGTGTGTTTCCGCCTTTAAGTAGGTAAGTGGCTCTGCCAGGATGGACTCACTTCCGCTTTGCTCGCGGGTCTTACATGGACTGTAAGAACATTGGAGGCTATGGCCAGCCATATTACACTTACACAACAAAATCCTTGAACCTAGTCAGGAGAAGAACTGCTCACCTCCAGCCAGGAGACGGTAATCGAGACACCGCCAATTGGGCGAGTTCCAGCCATAGCACACATGCTTTGGATTAGGAAAACCGAATTGAAGAGATTGAGATTGGTATGCTCATAAGGGATCAGCACCAGAGACCTGCATTAATTCTTGATATGATTGCCATGAAAGAGAAGGCCGGTCCTGTGCATAAGTGGGACCAGTCAGATAAAATAAAGTGCCAGACGATTGTTTGTTGTGGCTTGCGTAAACTTGTAAATTAAATTGTACCTACGTGGTCGCCACATATCACCACAGGCGCAGCGTTAACGGAATGTTATCTCTTTAGATGGCTTGTCTTTCTCGTCACAACCGAAGGCTGGCTTTAACCTTTCGATATATATCGACTAGGTTTGTCCCGTTTAATTTTCCGAGGAATTGTTTTCATAATCGTTTGGTAGTGTTGATATGGGCGCTCGTATCGAGGTTCGACGACGATCGACACGTATGAAAACGTAGTGGCCGTCCTCCAGGGCTGTTGCGATGAAACATCCTTTTGAACGAGGGTGTGTTGCCTTTATGTTTGTCGAAGTGTGCTGCATTTAAATTCTTCACATATATGGTGTTCAGTCATCAGCGAGATAGTAGAATAGAGTGTAGTGTATTTAAAAAAGCGCGTGCCGTGACTATCTGAGACTGGTGGAAGTGCGATAAGAAACTCCCCGTTATGGCTATTGCAAGTTGTCTTGAAAGGGATTAGGTAAAATGATGGGGCCTGATGTACAGTTATCGTGTCGAGGGCTACATAGCAGTGGGTAGTTTTTGCACTATCGGCTAACGATCTCCTCTGGGCACCAGGCGTACCCGGTGGTATAATGCTTTATCCTAATATGGAGGATATTTCAGGATCTTCCTTGCTCTAAAGTTCATCTTTCTACCTTACTCAAGGAACTCAGGTCAAGACAAGGAGGGCCGGAGTGTAATTGAGGAGCCCCAGGAAGCACAGTGGGGCTTGATTTTACAGCCGCCACTCTACCCAAAGTTTCTGGACCCACCAAAAAATTGGCAATACCAGCTCGCATAACATCTAGGGGGAGCAGTCCCATTGCGGGCCCATCTAGTGGGCTGCCAGAGCACTCTCCAGGGCAGTAAAGCAAGCACCCAGAAGAAAAAAAGAGGGTGCCACAATTACCCTCCTACCAGGACCACAAGTCGACTCAGACAGCCGCCGCTCTGCCCTAAGTTCCTTGACCCGCCAGAGGAGGGTGGGCCAGAGTGAAGTTGGGGAGCCCTACGGAGCAGACAATAGCCCCTTGTTC
The DNA here is from genome assembly GCA_963855945.1 of Thereva nobilitata. Classification (NCBI taxonomy): domain Eukaryota; kingdom Metazoa; phylum Arthropoda; class Insecta; order Diptera; family Therevidae; genus Thereva; species Thereva nobilitata. Next base: position 38,972,524 of record OY979696.1, read on the forward strand.
GGGAACTCCTTCCAAACTGATTAAAGCCAGGAATGCGGTCTAGAACCCGGGAAGCCCCAGTGGCTCCGTGGCTCTATCCAACTGTGCGGCAAGTTCTTCGACTTTCGATTTGTCCTATATTAGATGACAATCTTTTTTTCTTGTCTTCACTCTTTGCATCAATTCCAATAAGCAAAGGATCATTCTCTCTCGTTAGTAATGGATGAGAACTATTGAAATAAAACTAAGTATTGGTGTTGGATATTCTTTTACTTTTCTTTCTACCTTTTTCCGGCTAGAGCTTGCTGTCCGACATTACACTCAATGATAGAACCGTCGACGATGAACAGGGGTCTACCTTTGAAGGCAAACTTTTTGAATAGAAAATTTTTGTAAAAGAGAGCAGTACGTTACGTGCTACCGATTAATATTTACTACTAATGTAATGAAAAATAATAATGTTAACATGTTAGATTTGAAGAAATTTAAAATGTAATGAAATTGGATAAAAAATAATCGTTTTCAAATTTCCAGGGGTAAATTGGCTGGATTCCATTCATGACACCAATTTCAAAATTTTATTATTATTATACATAAGGACAACAGATTCCTAGGGTAAAAGTTGTGTGTGCGTTTCACAAAGCTTAATGTTAACACTTTCAACATTTATTTTTTTAGAAGAACCTTTTATATCTTCCTTCGTTCACTTAACTACCTCAAAAACTACTAACATTATTTTGAATTTAAATGAACGATCATTTTTTTACCAAAAAACTTTAACCTGTATTAGAACCCACTCAAGACTATTCGATTACTTTTTGGAAACCTAAAAATCAAACACCAATTTGAACAGCTTTCTCTATACGAACATTTACCGAAAACCTATCTCTATACTAAATCCTAACAATGCTATCGAACCATAGTGTAATGTGAAAGTAAACAATTTGTAGTTCTTTGTTAGCTAGACATGATTATCAACAACTCATTAGAACCAATTATCTAGAAGGGGCCCACGAAATTAATTAACATTAAGATAACATCAAGGCCTAGCCTAAATTACACAAAAGGAACCTAAACACAAAATTAATCCATTATCCTTGATCATCAAATTTGCGTTCATCTGCTGTAGAGTGACATAATAGCAAAATTAAATTCCTATTATCCCCGCATATTCAGCTCGCCGCCATGGACACAATGACAGAAACATGTGTAGTAAAGCGTCATCGTCCTTTGTCCTAGCATCGGCGGCAGCGTAATAATATCACAGACTTCTTCACTTTAGTACCATTATAGTGGTGGCGAATGCTGAGATAACACTGATTAAATTCTTTTGTCAAAAAAAAAACTCCACCCTATTGCTATTGGTGGTGGTGAGTAATTTCCTGATTTCGAGGCATTTTAAAACTCCGAATGCTTCCTTTGTGTTGTAAATTGAAAACCCTGAAAGATAAGCACGCAACAGAAGAAAGAATTTTTCACAGCATCCCCACCACCGAAAGACATAAAAAAGCGCGCATTTTTCAAAAATAACAACTGTGGGTGAAAAAAACAAAAATCTGGAGGGAGGTTAAAGTGCGGGGAATATTCTTAAGATGGCTCGTCTGCGAGATTTTCTTACACCCTTACCTACCAGTTAGAAAAGATAATCTTCTCATGGCCGGAAATGGATGATTTCCGGAAGTATCCAATATATCAAGTTGATGTACTTCACCTCGTATCCTGTACAATTTTCTATGAAAGTCTTCAATGGTTGGCGTGTAGGACTCCTCAAATTTGCCACCAAGGAAGCGTGCCACTAAGGATGTCTTCCCAACTCTTGCTGATCTGTAAAAATACAAAAAAAAACGAAAAATTATCGAATCGCAATGTTGTAAATATAATTCACTTGTGCGTACATAATGGCCTGGAATCTGATTTATGATCCGCAAAAATTTGCAACAGAGCCTGAAGGCATCCTTTCAGTTTATTTTTTTATACAGTCCCTTTTATTTGATAAATGCCGAAGGACATTTAATAAATGGGTATTCGGAAATGGATATAAGACGAATAAGACAATTCACAACAACCCCAGAACTTCTTTGGGGAGTTTAACTTCGATAAGGACACAGGAAAGGGAAATTATTGTCGTTTTTATGTCATTATTCAACAGGATCTCGATCCGGGGAATTTTTTCATTTAAAAAAAATAATGTTGTGATAAGAAAATTTATTAGAGTGCGGTAGTATTAAAATATTGGAAAGGATTCAAATTTTTATGTGTATTTTTCTAGATAATTTCAAAATGATTCTTTTAAGAGAGATGACGTTATTTATTATATAACATTTCGATTTTACAAATTGAAAGCTGAAAGGGTTAATAAAATATTGCGGTAAGGACATTGATTATAATTTTGTGGAAAATATATTCATTTGTGCCATTTTGTGGTAAATTAAGCCACAAATCCCAGAGATTGATTTTAATATGGAATTTGTTTTAACCGCATAGCCAACAGAATTATGGAAAAGCAGTTGTCGTGTATTGTGTATTCTGATTGACGCAGCAGATAACACCAAATAATTAAATATGTTTTTGGTGGTATTGGATTTATGAGTGATAATCTAAACACGTCAAATATGGATTTTAACTCTTGTTTTACAAAGTTATTCGAGCCTAGTACTCTTTAATTCTGCATAGAATTTGGCAATCTACATTCTGCTGGTGTAAGTAATTAAGTTTAGAACTCAAAAGAGAATTATTCACAGTTACACATTGTGGTAAACATTATGCGGTTAAAAACCATGTTATCCATGCCAATCTGATTATAGCTCTAGATAAACATTGGCATGTTATTAATCCTTCACTTTAATGTATTTAGTTTTTTTAATAATATTATGCAAGTATGCAAAATTTTGTAAAGGTTGTTTAATCCTTTCGGTACAGAAGAGCACATCACATGGGTATAACATGAAATTCTGTATGACCAATGACGTCTACTCTTTCGTGAATTTATTGTGGATGGTACTTCTTAAAATTCTTTCTATAAAAATAGTAACTAAACATTAACAACATTATTTAATGCCGCTGAAAATCGTTTGTTCTTTTAAAATAAGCAAGTTGTTTTTGAAATAAAGTAAAAGCTTAATAGAGGTCGTTTTTTTAATTATTCCCATTGAACCAAACAGTCGGCCAGCAGGCCTCAGCAATGGTGGCAGCGGTGGGATCCACAATTTGACGACAGACTGAGAAGTAAAAACTTAAATGCTACTGCAAACAGTAAAAAATTCTAGTTTTATATAACGGCCACGACCTTAGAAAAAAAAATCTACCAAGGTGGCCAGTCTCCCTGCTTGAACATTCAAGTCTAAGTGACAAGCCACTAGGCAGAGTGCTGAATTTGGTCAAGCGGGCTGGCCTACAAATATGAGATTTAGGAGTGTAATATAGTAGACCAAACGAATGGCCGCAGTACCTTTGGACCCAGTACCTCACACAAGAAATGCGCCACAATGGTGGCAGCGGTGGGATCCACAATTTGATGACAGACTGAGAAGTAAAATCGTCAATGCTACTGGCAGTAAAAAATTCTAGCGCTATATAATGGCCACGACCTTAGAAAAAAAGCTGATAAGGTGGCCAGCAGTATGTCTAGCGGAGTACCACGACAAAAATATTTATAGTTTTTATGAATTTGGCATGGTAACTCAAATCTATAAGGATTTGGCAGAGTTCATTTCTGCACTTCCTTCAAGGTAGTATTAGATGGCGTCAAATGTAAACACCATTCAATGTGAGTAACTGTTCTCTTAGCAGCCACAATATTTCAGATTTGAAAACCAGATCGCTTGAACAGATCTAACCCTACTCTTCACTATCACGGCACAGCGACAACAGCAGGCACGCAGAACGGTCTCCTACGATTCGAGACGCAGCCTGCAAGTTGGGTACTTCCTATTCTCCTACTATTAGTGTCCTGACACCCTGTTAGTTAGCTAGTGTCCTGACACTCTGTCTGCTACATCTGAGTAATTTTCGGGCCGAGTTGCTCGACGTACCAAAAAAAACTGTTTGGAAATAAGGCAGACCGTGGACTTTCAGGATTTGATACACTTCGTTAGAGATCGAACGTTAAGGACTTTTCACCAAATCAGTGGCGCCCCAAAAACTGGTTCCGGACCAATGAAAACAATGCCTGAGTCCTACTTGGCCCAGGCGATTTTTTATGGGCAGCGAAGCCCTGATCGCTCACGTTCAACATAAGAGTGACCCGATTGATTGCATTCCTAAAATAGTTTGGACTTGGTTCTACGCGCTTTTATCGTTCTAGTTGCTGCTTGGCTATCAGATATGAAAAAGATCTACTTGTTAGTATAGCCTCTTCTTAAGTTTTAATATGTGCAGCCCTATATAGTGTATACTTATGCTTAAAAAACAGTAACTAAGGTGGTACCCAAACTAAACAATAGGGCTATCGTCTCAAATACGGGTACTCATACCTGGCCCTGGCTTGGAGCCATCTGCGTAACGTACGAGTCTACCCGTGTTGTGTCTAATGCCTAGATCCATGCCCATTAAGGTGGGTCAAAAAAATCAATTATTTTTTTTTTACAAGTGACACGGAAAAATGGGTTGCTGGACACCTTACAAAAATTCTCACTCAACATGAACTCTTAATTTTAATAGGAAGATCCTCCGTTAAACAAAAATGAAATTTGTCTTAAAATACTCAAAGTTAAATCTGCAATATCTTCCAAATGGTGAGGTTTACAGAAAAAATATAAGATACCTTTTTTGTAGAGCATTAAATTTCCTACAAAATTCTCCGAAAACATTTTTCTGTACAATCAATTAATGATGAAGTATAAATTATTTTCTATTGGACTGAGAAAAAAATAAAAAACTGAGCTGCGGAGGACCTTCCTATTAAAATTAAGAGCTCATGTTGAGTGAGAATTTTTGTAAGGTGTCCAGCGACCCATTTTTCCGTGTCACTTGTAAAAAAAAATAATTGATTTTTTGACCCACCCTAATGCCCATATGAACACTGCTGATATGCCTATGTTGTTGAACTTTTTCAAGAATTTCCACAGATTTTTCAGACACCCGCAGCATATTGTGATAAAGTGCCTTCACCGTACACAGCCCACGTTCTTCACTTTTTCATAATAATATTGCCAAATATACCGCAAATTGCCATTATTTTTTTCCGTTTTCAAACAACTTTCAAACTACTCGGGCAGTCACCCTTCAAACGAGCATTGGTGACGTATTTATTCACAATTGATGACATCTATGGAAATAACGCCACTGAACAAATATTTAATATTTAATTTCAACGTCATTTTTTAATGCGTGACATCGACTTTTAGTCGAAGGATTGTAGAAAGACAGCATGATGAAATATGGTAGTACCATCACATGGCTTTCACATGTAAAACAGTGATGTGCGACTTCAAGATATATTGACGCATCCTTTATTTAGTCGAAACGTAATGCCTTGTAAGATAGGTGCTCCACTAATAATTACAACTTACACCAGTAAAAGTCACACAATTACCTTTTCTTGTAAAAATAAAACGCAGATGTGGTATTATTATTTCAATGCCAAGGTGTTGTATCATGTCGATCAAATTGTGGGTCTAGGTGTTATCCTAGAGAAATAACTTAATTTCAATCTGCTGTTCTGCATGCTTGTGTGTGCCGTCTCTAAAGCGGCGTTGCAGTAAAGCTGAAAGGAGAGTGACTTTTGCGTTGCATACATTCGGTTCACGCAACAATCTGTCATCTCGCATTTGAATACGCACACTATCTGTACTGACTGTAGAGTTGAGCCGGACTTACAAGAGGCAGTACATTTGTCCCTTACCCCATGGTAAATTGAAATGACACCTCAATTTTTTGAAATGTCCTGGTTCAAAAATAATGTCGTAATGGTATATGAGCGTGTATCTAGATAAATGATTGTGTGCCTGTAAATACAAACTGGAGAGACATTTCTTACATTTTTTGAGAGAGTGAAATTTTTTACTGGAGAGATTCCTATTTTTGTTGAGGCAGTGATGAAATTTCCAACACGAAATAAGGTGAGGAAGATTGTAAATACAAGACATTTCTTATTTCTTTTCCGGCAGGAAAATTCCCAACTTGAAATTAGGCGAGGTGAGATTGTAAAATATAAGTATACGTTGTGGAGACATAGTGTTCTTACCTACTCCGAGGCAGTTTAATTGCATATTAGAATGAAACTCGTAAAAAAAGCCCTGCATTGGTATTTATTTTATTTCTTTTTTTAATTTGCTGGTTTTTGTCATTTTGGCATTAAAATAGCGCCCCGCCTCATTTCAAGTATGACATTGTACTGGTTCAAAAGAAAAAAGAGGCACCTCTTACAAACTCATTTTACAATCGTATCCTACTCAACACTAAGTGTCTGTTATCGAATGCAACGCATGCAGGTTGTATCTGTAACCAGCTTGAATCAATTCAAAAGAAATTTCTTGTTTTTGCTCTGAGAAATCTATACGACACTCACGTTAGGACACCTGATTCTTAAGATACTGAGATCAAATAAATTATAAAATTACAAGGAACCAGAAAGTTACTTAGATAGGTTACTACAACCGGGATGAGATTTTCGCCTCTAGTAACCGTTCCATCCACAGAACCTGAGTCCGCGTCAATGTTTTCCGGTTTGGCATCTATAAACTCTACCCGACCTCGTTATTATGGCGTCTCAGAAATAATCCATCCTCACCATTAGTACATATTTGGTGGTGGTGTACTCTTGTTTAGAGGCTCGAAAGAGACTCGCAAAAAGTGTGTATTTTGTAAATTGTGGGCGGCTGATCGACCTCTTATAGCGATAAAAACATTATTTTATTACCAGGAGAAGAAAAGTTCTGTTCAAAAGGGTTTTACTCGAAAGCAAAATGATTGAAATAAATCTGGAAACAAAAAACCCACGTAACAAAACATTACAAAAACACATTTTTCCAACGAGTTTCATTTTTATGAAATTGAATTTCCGCAGGGAATTTTTTTTTGCACAATTTAGTGGAATTCTCTGCCTCTCTTTGAGCGTACATCAACAACATTCCTATCCACCCACTTTGCGTCAACTGCAAAAAAAATTCAAATATTCTTGCTGTATATTTAGGACATCCTTTAACAACAATTCTTTTTTCAGTCTGCGCCCTTAGCCCATGTCCCATCTACCAGAATGCAAAATACCAAAAAGTAATTGTCAACAACCAAACAGAGCCCTTTTCAAATTAGGCAAGCAGAATAAATTTTGGGGGGCGATGCTAATGCTGCTAGCGTGACGTGTCTACTTAAGTTGTTATCACCTAATTCTTAAAGTCATATCTGCACTGAAGTTTGGACGTATCCGATTCATAATAAAAACTCGAATCAACTTTGGAGATGATGATTATGTCCTTTTTATAGGACTAAATGTCAAAAGTTTGCCCACTTAAACTTCATCATTTCGTCCCACTCAGAACAGTCGAGTGGAGAATCTCTGCTTCTGATAGTCTAGATTCGTTTGTTCCTGACATTTTCCATATTTTTTTTTTGTGTGCAGAAAGTTTTTTGCAAATGTCATGTAGTTTTGAAGGACACTTTTTTTTCGGAAAAAAAGGTTTTTTTTTAATTTGCCTTTTTTTAAAACCGAAATATCATTTTTATCAAGGAAACCTAATTTGCGTCGGTGGATTTAAATAAATATTTCTTTTGTTAAATTTTCTCTGGTTTCATGATAAAAAAATTAAATAAAAATTTTCCTGTGCTGTGAAAAACATTTAAGTGCGGAATTTTTCATTTAAGCTAAATTAAGGTAAATATTATATGAAAAATTAATAAAGAGTTCATTTTGTTTACGCCCCGGATTTAAAATGAACGAACGAAAATTTTGAATCCTTGGATTTTTTTTCTCAGCTTTTTTCCACATTTAATTAACGTTTACCTTTAAGACCTTGTTATGCACAACCATGGCAACAAGACTTTCCAGCGATTGCGACTAATAATAATTATGCCCTTAATGTTTGCTAAAGCGGACTGAAAAAGCTCTGGCTGCCATGACTTTTGATTATTATGAATGTTCTTAGATTCTAGCATAATAAATTATATTAAGTTAAGACTTCATTGTTGCTACTCTCGTGTGTTATGAAATTTAGAGCTAGGTGATGCGAGGCATAATTAATCAACTTTTATATTTATGCTCGTTGCATGCAACTTTCAACTATTTCAATCGTTAGACTACCTCATGCACATGTTAACAAACGTCATATTTAAAGTAAAGGGATACCTTAAAAACGATGGTTATAGATCGTTGATAAAGTGCTAACGAGGTAAATATTTCTGTTTTTACTCCGTCTGAAAGGTCGTACTATAATGGCTTTTCACAATTCAGGACTTGAGCTAGATATTTGAATAACCTAAATGATTTTATAAATATTGAAAAAACGTTTACGCTCTAAAGTGCACTAGTAATGTGCAATTCTATTTACTGAAAAAAGTTTTGCACAGAGAAAAATCGTTATTTAATGACATTTCACATTTGTTGGCATAGTAGCAACCCTAGGCAGAAGGAAATATTTTCTACAAAATCTTTCAAGAATTTTTCTAGAAAATAGAAAATGCAAAATTAAACAGAAATTGTATTTACAAATAAATACGCTAGTGTTGACATCTTGTCAAAGAGTATAACGAGAGATTTTAGATCTTTTGAAGCTATAAACACGCTCAAGCCCCTTCTTTGATGATATCAAATCCTACTTCGAAGTTAGAGGGACAATTTAAGCAGTTTTCGGGTTTTCAATTTAACATTTTACGAATATGTCACTGCGTGAGTAAAGGGCCCTATCCACTATCGAGTATGCATGACATGCAAGTGCAGATGAGACCCCTCATCATCTCATGCATGTTCGATAGTGGATGGGGGCCTTAAGACGTTCTTTTTCCATAAATTCCATAAATATAAACCTAATCTTAAGGGGTCTTTCTGGTTACAAATTTTCAAAAAATCGAAAATTTTTTTTTACGCATTTTACTAATAAATATATTCAAAAGCATGATACAAAAGGTTTTAGAGCGATATCTTAATTCTAAAATTATTTTTGAACGTATACAGTGAGACGCTGTGAGAAAGAATTTTTCGACGCTCGGCTGTGTTTCGATAATCTCGACTCCCCCCTGTTTTTAACATCTGCTTCGATCTGATTCACTCTATACTATGAAGTATTATATTATACCCTGCAAACATTTTGATTTATGCTGCAAGAGAAGTATGAGCAGGAGGAAGGACTTATGTACGGCCCGGGCATGGCAGATTAAAAAGGTATATAGTTTTTCTTTAAAAAATTTTTTAACAAAACTTCAAACGCGATTATCTAGAAACTATGTTTTTTAAGGTGGCGGGCACGATTTAAGAAAAACTACTTGACCAATTGTTCTGATTTTTGAATATGTTATTGTACACATTTATGGCTATCGCATGAACCAGAATCGTTTTAATTGGTAAAAAATTGTCCGATTTTCAGCCGATTTTCCACCCTCAAAAATCGGTTTTTTCGAAAAATGGCCGCCATTTTTTTATTTTTTGACAAAAACAAATTATTCTGGTTCATGCCATAGCCACTTCAACAAGGAATAATTTGCGTTTTTTTTTTCAGATCATCTAGTCGCCCAAAATCATGCCCGCCGTCATTTTTTGATGTTTTTTTAAAAAAATCCGTATGTCACCAAAAAAAATTTTTAAAATCAAAAAAAATCTTTTTTGTAATACTGTTTTGTCAATAAACATACGTACAAATTTTCAAAACGATATCTCTCTTCTTTCTATGAAAAAAAAATGTTTAAAAAAATTTTTTTTTTGAAAATGTAACCAGAAAGACCCCTTAACGCACTAAACCGTCCATCTAATCTGCAATATAATATTTTGTTTCCGATAAATCGAAAAATGCGTCTGCGAAAGTGCCATTAAAAAAATCCGCATCGTCACATAATCCTTCTCCCATAAATACCAGAGGGCTTTGCGCGGACGTCCTCTGATAAGGTTATGGGTGAAAATGTTGAAGAGCTTCTTGTTCTCTCGAATCAAGAATCTCGAAAAAAAACCGATATCTTCACCTCCTTCCAGTGCCAATAGTTCACACCGATAATCTTCAAATCATCAGCTCGCAACTTGCCAATAACTCACTTCATCTGAACGACTTACAGCGTGTGCAAAGACTAAGGCATTGCTTACACAGGAATACTAAAACATCGGATATTCGGCGACTGACATACAAAACTTGGAGACTCGAGACTGTAGTTGCTTGTCATCTTCACACCGCCGCGATTGAAATTGCAAGTTTCCTATCAACTATCAAGTTTCTTATAATATTGCATGCCGTCGAACCTAATCCCCATACCATCTCGGCCGGTGTCCCCAACCTACCTCAGGATGTTTTCTTTGGACTACGGATGTGCTTTTTGTTTGCGGCCTATTTTAACTCACATATTCAACGCGTGCTTCACTGCTTCGAAGTTTCCCACTTTGTAAAAGCATGCATTAATTACACCCATACCAAAGCGCCCTTCTCCTGCTATTCCATCGGATTTTCGGCCCATTAGTATTCTACCCTTCCAGGCAAAGGTTTTTGAAAACTGATAGCAACTCAAATCCTTGAGTACTTTGAACGGAAATCTGGCTTGCGCAAACATCACAGCTGTGAAACAGCACTCGTCAAAGTCACAAATGATATTCGCAGTTCTCTTGATGAACGTCACATTTTTGTGGTCTGTTGCTACTTGATTTTTCGAAAGCTTTTGATAGCGGCAATCACTCTTTGCTCTTGCGAAAACTCTCCTCCTAAGTCTCTCTGTCTTCAACTGCTCTTAAACTTTTGCATAGCTTTTTAACAAACCGCTCACAAGAAGTTAAAATAGGCGATTCTAGTTCCACCAATTCTTTACTTAACTCTGGAGTTCCTCAAGGTTCTATTCTTGGGCCACTTTTGTTTAGCGTTTTTATTAATGATCTTCCTCTAGTAATAAAGCATTCTAAGGTTCATATGTATGCAGATGATGTGCAGCTTTGTTTCTCTGCGATCAAATCCATAAATGTGTGGAGGATATTGCGGCTGACTTGCACAGTGTTTCAAGCTGGTCAACACCAAATCTACTACAGATAAATCCATCGAAGTCACATTGTATTTTTTTTCACTCACTCTCCTAGTTCTCAATCTGACCTTGTTCGCGTTTTTAAAGGGAGAAATCTTGGACTTGTCCTGAATAGTAGTATGACCTGCTGCGACCACGTCAATTTCATTATTGGCAAAACATATGAGCTCCTTTCGATACTAAGATACCACTGTGGTTTGCTTAAAAGGGCTGTCCGTTTGTAATTGGTGAAAGCCTTACTTTTGCCTTTTTTAATGCAGGGCCTCTCCATTTTCCCCTCTCTTGATTCTGCTTGCGCTTGAAAGCTCGAAGTAGCCTTTAACGATTGTGTACACTTTAATGTAGAAACAGAATGGCACGGCGACCGTGGCGGAGTCCGCCGCTCAGAGAGTTTCCCATACATTTAATTTCTCCCCAGGCGGCGCGGGCAAATTAAATGTATGTGAAACTCTCTGAGCGGCGGACTCCGCCACGGTCGCCGTGCCATTCTGTTTCTACCTTTATTTATAACTTACGCCGCCGGGTTCAACCACATCTAACCCTACTCGAATTCCGTTTTGGGCTGCATTCTTAGTGATTATCGTGAATTTAGGCTTTTACGCCTACTTCACGATATACTGCATCAACGCAAACCTGCGTACCTTAATCAGTTTGTTCGGTTATCACAATCGCTCAGAAACAGCAATTTGATTATTCCGCGTTTCTGCGCACTAATTCGGCAGAGTTCTGTCTTTGTCACCGCAGCTCTGTTATGGAACTCCCTCCCAGTCGGTTTACAACGTATCGATTCAATGAACATTTGCAAGAGGCGTCTTTTGGACTTAATTCAATGGTTTCCAAACTCTATGATACTAGTCCAGCAGAAATAGGTTTCGAACAACAAAAAAATTCGTTACAGCAATCTGACAGCGGGATATTTCCGAACAAGCTCGTGTAAAAGAGGGAAAAGTAAATCGAACCGACAGCTGCTGTCCGGGGACGAATGGGGGGTTTTTAGGGGTTGACAACAGTTTTTCGCGATTTCTGGCCAAACTGTGCATCCTATCGAAAAAAGTTATGTGCAAAAGTTGAAAGAAATAAAAGGATCTACAACTTTTGTCCATACCATTTTTACCCTAACCTCAAAATTTTTCGAAAAAATGGCGGAAACCCGGTTTTTCGGGTTTTAATATTTTTCTTTGACAAAAAAATTTCTATGATGCTGAAACTTGGGCAAAAGGTACCTTTTAGGGTTGCAAAAAGGCAGTAATTTTTTCAGACGGAAATATTTAGAGATTGTTGTTAAATTTGATTTTTTTTAAGAAAAAGGCGACATTTTTTACTGCGATTCCTCCTAAAACTACGCTTCCTACGGAGTTCTGTTTTGGCTGACTTTCTCGTTGTTACGTCTACTTTCGATAAATGGTAAAAAAGGTATACTGCAATGGAAAAAATGACCGGAAAATTGAAAAAAACGAAAAAATGACTTTTTTCGTGGTAATTTGCAGATTTCTCGTTAAAATAATTGTTATTAATTAATTAAACTATTCTAATTTTCTAATTAATCTTTCAAGTTAACGACGATTATTCAGAAACAAATTATCTATGCCATGAAGAAATCGAAGCATTTCACTGCCGGTCTCAGCTAATAAATATTAACAGCATGAAATTCGTAAATGCGGTAAAAAAAAATTAAATATTTTTTTGAACATGGTTAAAACGCCAAACTGAAAAAAAGTATGCACTAAAGTCCTTTTCATGAATTTTTCTCTAATTTTGCTTTCTTTGCAGAGTACTGTAAATTTTCTTCGTCAGATGCAACAACACTGAACGATTCTTCAGTGTTTTCGACAGTTTCATTGAGTATAGTTTCAGTTACAGTACATTGGTCTGTTTCCATTTCTTCCGAGTCACTTTCGTCTTTAGAAACTTGTGGAAGTTCAGCATTTGAGCAATTTTCTAAATTAAAACAATTTAAACACAAGTTGGGACATTTCAGGCCATGTTTTCTACAGCCGCATTTTACAGCCCTTTTCGCAGCTGCAACAAAAAGATTTCAGGAGATGATCAGGTATTAACTTATCCTCTGTGATATTCGGCTTAATGATCCCTTCCGCTGTTTCTTTCCAACCCCAATCTGTTGCGATTACTTCGTTTCCAACCCATGTTTGAAGCTGACAATGCTGTTTTGCTGCCCCTGTTGTTCGAGGTAATTTTTCAAATTTAAAACTTGATTTAAACGTGATTGTCTCAAGGCCCCCATACACGGTCAAATTGGATGTACATAAATAATAATAATAAGCAAATTTCCAAAAAGACGATTCGCTTAGTGTGGTCCGTCCAAGTTTTCACTCACGGTGATGGCCCGGTCCCATTTGAACCCACAGAATTTCTTCACCGATGGTATCGTGACTACCCGAAAAATGGCAAAACATTGTACCATATGGTTTAAATAAATTCATTTTCACAATATAAGAAAAACAGTTGAGTTTTACTTAAAAAAACAGCTCGAACTTTTTACTGACCGCTATAAAATATGTAGAGCTACACTAAATTAAATTTGTAAAACTCTCAGCCGAACAACCCTTAAAATTGGATTACAATTTAAAACAAAGTTAGTTGAAAGACAGAAATTTCCTGAACTGACTTGTTAATTTAATTCATACAAATTCTAAACTGAATTTCATTTTCTAGTTTAAATTTATGCTGTGGACTTTAATTCTAATAAATATAAACTTATGAAAACCTATGAACTCCCGGATTGTGGTAAACGATGTATTTAAGGATCATTTTTAAAGTGAAGTTCCAGTTCACGTGTTGAGAAGTCTTTTTGCTGATAGTACTGAAACATGTTTATTAGGTTTGAGAAAGTATACAACTTCGTTTGAGTAAATCATTTATTTTTTGAAAGACAGGTTCACCAGTAGTGGTACTCCACGACTATGTATCTATTATTTGGTATTAACTCTGTTTTGTTTGCATCAAGAAATCCTACTTAATCTCACCAAAGGAAACAATATTTTTTCTTAAATCCTCCAAAACAATTTTTTGTCATTGGAGTTTCCATAAAAAAACACTTTCATCAGCATTCTATTTATGACTTTACATCTAGAATTTCTGCATTCATTAATCATCACGACAGATGGATTGAGATTTTGATTTACAAGGATACACAAGGATTTTTCGAGAATCCTGCTATTGTTTGAAAGATTGTGTGCTTTGAATATTGTAGGTTCAAAATTCTGTGAGAAGAGCTTCGATTATAAAAAATGATGCATAGTATATTTGCTCCATTTATTCGTTTTGAATTTTATAGCTCTTATGGTACTTATTTTTTAAAAAACATTGTTGGTAAATAAAAAGAAGGATACAGCGTCCGTCACATGAAAAATTAGAAGAAGACAAGTGGTAGTCTCAGTCATGGCCTTGGAGAAACAGGTGGCTGAAAATTCAAACGAAGCGAAAGAGTGCAGCTTAATTATAACAGCTCTATTCAGATACAAGACAGGTCTGTAACCATTAATCCAAAGAATGTAGTTATTTTCCAACGAATGGCCACCGTGAAACATTCAGATGAAGAGCTGCGGAGAAGACGGTAATACCCGCAATCTGCAAGCAATCGTGCTAAAATGATGAATGACACTGCGTGAATGTACTATTAACGATGATCTCTGGATACCAGGCGACCTTCGGTTTAAATTAACTTTCCCATGGTAATGCGGAGGTCTGCCATAGGCAATAGGGTGGAACTAAAAAACGAATTTTCGAATTTAATATTGTAATAGTGAAAACTTCTTTTCTTTTTTACTCCATATAACGAAAATATTTTACTTTTAAATTTAAAATGATGTTTACCGGTTCCTCAAAGCCTGTGAACTTCTAGAAAAATTAGTAAAACGCGAAAAAACTGCATTACGCCTTTTAAGCCTATCAATAAATTTATATGATGCGAAACAAAATGAAGAAGGTTTTTTAGTTTCGTAATTAATGTCTAGTTTAGTTTGGATTGGCGCTCATAGTGTTTGACCGTGGCTTTCATAGTGTCTTTTACTTAAGTGAGAGTAAAGTGGCCCATAGACGACTATCAATAATATTGTGCAGTTATATTGAGCAAAATATTGACGGTTTCCTTCTTTTCCCCAGACATTCTTTCAATATCACGAACAAATCAAAATATTGCACAATATTATTGATAGTCTAGGGCCCCATAAAACTCATGATAGATTAGTTCGAGTTAACGTAAAGTGGTGTTTGTGAGTCTATTGGGTGCGACGGAACCGCTGTCAATACGGGACGTAAAGCTGGAGTTATAAGGATATTGGAAACTAAATTAAAAAAACCTTTACAATGCATAATAATATGCTTACTACATACGTATGAGCTCCCCTTCAGGTACTTATTTTAACGACTCGATGGGAAAACTACGCGATCTAAGAGATTTTCTGGGCTAATAGGAAAACAACTTGAAAAATGCGAAGATATGGAAATTCAGGATTATAAAAAAATTGAAACATGTGAATATGAATTTTGAGGACTTAAGTACGGACCAAACGTATTGTTTTAAATTTGACATGCAGTATCAAGCGGAATATTTCCAAAAGACTTAGCGAAAAGGAACCTTGGAAAACTCTCCCACTCAACAGACTTTTGCATTTATATGTGTCGTGTAAAACACCATCTTACAATTTAAAGGTTCTTTCCGAATATATCATTAAAATTTACAGTCATATGTGGTTTAACATTAAAGTAAAACCTCTTTATAAGGATGGCTCTACTCATTTGTGGGAAATGATTAATTGTTCCAGATTAATGATGAAAAAACGCAAGAACAAGACAGGACTAATATAGTCTTCGCCTTGTTCTTGTTCAGTTGGTCTTGGTCTTGCGAGCGTAGCTAAGGCTTGGTGTTGTCTTGGTCTTGCGAGCCCAGCTAAGTCTTGGTCCTGTTCTTGCGAGATCGGTTCTTGTTTTTGCAAGACTTATCGTAACAGTTTAGAAAAATTAAAAAATAGATGTGATACTTATTGTACTTTAGTTTTATTTTATAAAAATTAATTCAATTGTTTATTATACATTCCTTCATGTAATAAGAATGCTAATAATAATAATAATAACAATAATAATGTCGAGCTTGAAGAAATCAAAGTGGAACCTTTATTCCGCAATGGCGTTATGTATGTTAAGAGTAACATTGGGTTACGTTCGTAAATACATATTTAAACGGAATCATAGTGGTACTCTCTTTTGTGTTCCGTGTCATTTATTTTTACGCGAAGACCAAAAATCAGAATCTGATGATGATAGTGTTGTTGAGAATTTTGCGAGACGCCTGCTAAAGTCTTGCTTTTGGTCTGGGTCTTGCTCACTTAGTCTTGCTGTTGCGAGCAGAGTTAAGTCTTGGGCTAAATGTGCAGGACCAAGACAAGACCGCAAGACCAAGACCATTTTTGCTCATCACTATTCCAGATACCTTAAAAAACAGTATAAAGACATCATCGATCCAGTTATCCAAAGAAATGCCTTCTGTGGTAATCATGAAAATATCCTTTTAACAATGTTAACTGATGCCCGGAAAGATATCAGAGACCTTGCGGTTAGAAGGATTATTGCAACTAGATCTAAACCTAAGAAAAGTTCTGAAGTTCCTGTTCTTAATTTTGAAGCTTCTGAATACATATTTCGATTTAATAAACTGGAATGATTTCAAGCTGACGGAACCTCCTGTCTTGTCAGACTTTTCTGACGAACAATTGAAAAAAAATGGAACTAACAGGAGAAATACCTGTTTTTCTATGTTTTCCTTGTCATACTGTCATGGAAGCCGCTTAAAGCGTGGGTGGATCAGAAGCTAGAGATGATTTTATCTTGGGAAAGTTGAAGTCCCGCAATATTATGCCAAATTTTGGAATTAAAAAGGATTAAAAGCCAAACTAGGCTGAATAACTAAATTAACAAAGGGAAGAGGGTGGAAGTCGACACACAGCCACCACAGATTGTAGTAAAAAACGCAGCTCTTACCTCATATCTGCTTAAATTAAGCAAATATTACGCTTAATTTAAGCAGATATGAGGTAAGGAGCTGCGTTTTTAACTTCAAATTACTTTTTGTTTAAATTGGTAAAACTTTGATCATCGTGAGGAACCGGAAGACGAAGTAATTACCTTAAATTTTTTTTACCGGTAGTTTAGGCATTCAAAAAGGAAAAAAAATATCACTATTAGATATCAAAACAAAAAAGTTTTTTTTTTACCATATACTTAAGTTCCACCCTAATAGGCAACCGTCCTTCTCGCGAAACTCGTGGGTTCAATATAGATTGAAGACGTGGTGGCGCAGCCCGAAAACGGTTTAGGCGATTTCTGGAAGCTGGCTACTTCTGTTAGAGGCTGCTAGACTCTGCGTGGCCCCCGAGGAAGAGAGCGATACCGATTTTCTTAATAAGAAGAGGGTTAGTTCCTGGCAGTGCTCGAAGAAAGGTTTATCTAAGACAACCGGAAATACAATTTATGTGATGTATAAGGGTCGACCAAAGGGCGCTAAAAAAACAATCTCGCTCCACCCTTAACACGGGTTAAGGCCGGCGCTGACAACAGCTGTTATACCGGCCCCCTCAAATGAATATGTGACATTGGTAGAAGAAGGTATCGACCTTTTTGCTAATTTTGATTGGCCTATGTAGACTTGATATACACAATGTCTCCTTTTTTAAACCAGGAATGGTTTCTCAAACCCTCTACAAATCTCATCTTGGCGCTGAAACACCATACCAGGCCTTATATTGTTTTTGCATGCGATGAATGATTGTGGCATAACTTGTGCTTTGTTTAATCAGGGAAAATGAAATTTCGGAAAGTCCTGCAGAAGACCGATGTCTTGCTAGAACAATTGATGCTTTCAAAGACCCCCATGCGCAACAGAACGAGCTTCCCGAATTTGGAAACGTGTTTCTCATGACTCTGTATGAGACTAGCCTGAACGATTTGAGATACAGGCAATACGTCGTACAAAAGTAAAACCAACATTACCTCACTACAGGTGCAGAAGTGGTTATCCGGTTAACCGACACTCGACGAGCAACAAAAATACCAGAATGAGCTGGATCGGGAAAAAACAGTCTCAGTGTCAACCACTTTGAGCCCAGCGCCGCGGGGCGCCGGACTCAATACCCCGGCAGATTTCTTGTAAATTTAAAAAACCAAATAACATCCTGGACCAGATGATGAGGGCAGAAGCCGTACAGAGCCGTATAAATGCCAGGAGAGATAGCCACTAGATAGCTAATGCAGCCCCGTCATGCGAAGGCGTAAGCCGGTCACGCGGGGAGATTAAAAAATAAAAAGGTGTTTTTTTTGGCTAGATTAGAGACCGATAGGCAGGACCTTCCCTGTAGAATGCTGTCCACTTCCTGACGTATTTATGGACACGTATATAAAACCGGACCCGGCGGTCGAATTACACTAGGCTCCTCAGTAAACGGATAGGCGATATCAGGAAGGTTCCGCTCTGGCATTACTACCATCGGTCTAGAACCGGTTATTGGATGCCTCACCACTTTGGGAAAAGGCCCCAAACGGTTTGACTCTGATAAAATACACCGAATACTGGAAGTTCACACCTGGTCTAGTGAATTCCAAGCACTTTATTCTTTGGACGCCTCGCACTACTGCTAGAGAATTACTGAGATGTAGCAGAACGGATGGCGGGACACTAATCGGCTTGTTCGACGGATACTGCACATTAATTTAACACTGGGTCGGAAGAGCGGGAGGCCCTACCTAAAGGCTGTGCTTCGAGGAAGATAAGTCTTCCTTTCACGTCATCTATCACACAATAACAAGGAACAGGGTATCATTATTCGGCACGATCTTGCTAAACCAAACAAATCTAAGTGGCGAATGTTTTTGGAAGACTGCTGAACCTGATCAACCCTTCTGGTCTACAAATTTGCGCCACTGTTGGTACAATACATCCAGGGTTTCGTTCGCGGTACTCCTCGGACATGAATCACTGAAAGTCGATAAGTAGGCAAATCAAGTACCACTTCTCGAACCTCTTCGAAGCGTTTTTGTCATTCACGATTCACAGTATATTTACTGCAATATATTTAGCGACTTAAGACACGAAATTTCGCCTGAAACACAAAATTAGAGAAAAAATGTTCTTTAACTAATTTTTAAATTATAAAAATTTCAGAAAAGCTGCTGTGAACACACTGAGTGACAGATGAGACTCAATTGCATGTGGTAGCTCTGAACAACTTTATAAAGTTACAGCAAAAAATATTTCAATATATTTTTGAGAGTCTTTCAAATGATAAATTCCAAGTATGCACTCTTTTTCCATAGTGTATATAAAAGCATTTAAAAATTTACAATTTACAAAACTACAGTTATTTTTAATTAATTCGAAAAACGGACCCTGTAGATTTTACAACCATTTAAAATCTGAACAAACAACTTTTCACAAAACTCCTTATTTGTACTTATTTCGTTTTAAGAGATTTTATCTTCAAAGAAGTTTTATTAGTTACAAAAAATGCTATTTGTTTAATCCAATCCCTCTTAGCACAATGAAGTAAATCTCTCTCCCTTGTATCAAGCCCTTTCCTTGCAGAAAAAATATAAAAAAAGAAACTTTCGGATTCTGATGTCCATTGAACGAACTTTTCAGATTTGCTGTTCTTTCACTTTCTACTATAACTTTTCCACGTCACGTACAGTCTAAGCTAAAATTAAGCAAAAAATCAATAAGTAGAAATTAAGAAATTTAAGAAAATTGAGATTGGAGTCGAGTTAACTTAATTGACTCAACTTAAAGGTTTGGGATTTCCAAGCTTGAGAATCTGCAATAGTTGCAGAAGGGGGAGGGTGTATAGTAGATCCAGATCCTTTCTGCATCAGCATTCGATTTTTTTTAAAAAAAAAAACTTTTCTGCACGAGTTGGTTTACGCTTTCACATTGGAAAGGAAAAACATAATGACTTTGTACTACCAACCAGCAAAGGACTTTACATTGAAATAGAAGCCACAGACGAGTGGTCTGCCCACTGCCACCGCACATAAGCATCCTTTCTTCTATGTCCTAGATAATAGGAAACTTAAATTACATTCGAAAATGTCGGTTTTCCCTTGACTATGAGAATTTGCAATCGTATTGCCTTTCCGCTCTGTTTCCTGCTACATTTACAATTCGAGAAGCTTCAATTTCGAGTGATAAAAAAGTAATCATGGATCTCCAAGCAAACATGCACAGACAAACAAACGTGAACAGGAAACCAAAGATTTCCCAGAGTCTAGCACTTACCCAAGCATGACAAGCCTATAGCAATTCTTGGCAGGTGGTTCACTGTCATCGCAGGAGCCAGAACTGCCAGGACTTGGTCCTGGTCCTTGGATTGCTTCATTATTGAGTTGGTTTGGTTTTGGTCCATTTAGTTCATTGATCCCATTGTTTATACTGTTGTTATTGTTGTTGTTGTTATTACGTGCACAAAACCAGGTGCCGCACTTGTTTAATCGTGTAGAGCACTCCATGGTGAAGGATCCAATTTTATCTCCAATCTCTATTAAGTGCCTCTTGGTCCTTCCCCATGCCGTGTCGGGCATCGATGTGCATCCATTGTGGTCACCTGGTGGCGGCTGGTACGTAAAATACCCACCATTCGGTGGCTCCTCATTATCCGGGGTGGGTTCCTTGATCGTTAATGGTATGTTTACGGATTGCGTTTACCCCTTTCGGAGTGGCTCTGATTTATTTTGTTTAACTCTCCTCTACGGACTTACGTTGCAACTAGATGCAGTTCGTACACAATGCCTTCCAATTAACCCACTATCCTTGCCCTTGTATCTTGCGTACTTACTATCCTTATCTACACTAGTGCTATTCTACAGGTAATGGCACATTTGTTGAATATCTGAAAGATACAAAAGAATATTCCGTTTTATTGAAAATGTTAAGCACAATAAAAGTTATTTTAAAGATAAAAACGTTATCGTGTAAAATAAATATAAAAATATATTTAAAAAAAAATTTATTGCACAAAATGATATTTTCATAGAAAAATATTAAAATTGAACAACCTCATAAAAGCAACGTTTTGTGTACATCCGCTGATATATATATAGAACAAGTCTGAGAAGGGCAGACACTGTCTAAGTGAAATTTCTTGCTCCTCTTTCTTTTTACACTGAGAAAAAGTATTTTGATTTTTATGATTTTGATTGAATAAAAGACATTTGAAAGCATAATTTCATTTTTTTTAAGTAAAAATGTCCATAGATTCGACAGAAATACGTGATTACATTGACTTAGAATATTAAAATATGTAAATACTTCTGAAATGCAGCATTTCATTTTTCTTGTTTTATGCTGTTGTTTTTTTTTTGTGAGAAAGATCTGACGAAATATAAGAGTGTTTGAATATTGAGAAAAAAAAATACCCAGACAATTTGTTTTTCAATGTACCCACTCTAGGCCTAAGTACTTAGAATTTTCTGGATGTGAACCTTAAATATTTTTTTAACCTGAAAAGAATTTACTCGAGATTTCACAGCCACAGGTATTCTTTTAAATTCTTTGCCAACCTTCGCTTATCAAGGTTTAAAATAAAAATAAATTTGAATAACATAGAATTAATTCTCCGTTTTAAATAGTACTACAGTCCTTGTATGACTTGGCCTATATAGGCGTCTTTTCTGCTACCTTTGATCAGTTTTTTCCGTCATGTGTCATGGAAGGCGGTGTTCAGTCATGCCTGACAGCGAAGGATATGCGGCCATTGCGTTATTGCACCTCATTAGTTTATTAGGTTCCCACGCTCAAGCGCCGCACTACCTACTTAAAGTTCTTATAATTTCTTTTTGTGAAATACTAGCGCTCAGAATTAAAACCGCTTTGTACTATTAACTGCTTTATCAGTTTAGGGTAATGTCGAATAGCAAGCTCTAATCTGAAAGATAGAAGGAAAGAACTGACAACGCTAATACATAGTTTTATTAAAACGCCTCTCATCCAGTACTACCGATATAGAACGCTGAGTACGGTGTTGCAACAGGAGATTAGTTTCATCCATTTATTATTCGTACAGGTGATGGCAGGAAATATAGCAAGGAATTGTTGTAAATGGGAGGACAAGAAAGATTTTTCTATCTAGGTGAGACAAGTGAAATGACGAAAGACCATGCCTGCGATTGCGCTCCAACTATGGACCTCTGAGATGGCAGTCGTGTGTCTTAAGCACTATTCTACTGGTCCAAATATTTTTGTGAAGATTTTCGTCGTAGGCCAGATGAACCTCTCGATTAGACGTTGCGTCGTCCTCTTCACTCCCGGATGTTTAAGGTTGCATATAAGGACGAATTCTACCTGTTGACGTGTTTTGTAGTACAATAGTTGGTTGGAGTTATGAGGTGTAAGACTTTGTAACAGCGGACAGAATGAGAATTAAGAAGGAAGTGTTTTTTTAGGCTAAGCTAGAGAACCACAGAACCGAGAAGCAGGAGCTTTTCGTTTGAATGCTGCCCAGCCTGGCAATATGTAGTCAATGAATTGGATAGCGATTTTCGTCGAAATCACCTTTCCCGCAAAAGAAAGCAGAGACGGTAGGTCGGTAGGTGAGTATTTTCGAGGAACCCCTTTAAGGGTGGCGTTGATGACGCCAGGACGAAGTAATGCCTTTACGGCTCGTAACCGTCCGGACTCAAACGTCATGCAAAAATACTGGTGAGTTAAGTCAGTAGGAATGTGACAATAGCGTATGGGGACGTACCCCGAGCGATATCTTCTTACAGGCGACACTCATTCCCTGATGCTCGACCGATGTAAGTTTCTCACCAGTACCTCATTATAAAAGCCATGGTGCGGTGAGTTTGTATACTTCTTTATCATATCTTCTTTTTTGTAGACACTCCCTAGCATATATTTATTGTAGTTTTGTGTAATCTGATTCTATTTCTGAAGTAGTCTCATTTTTTTCCTTTATCATGTGTTCGTTTCCCTTCAGACTGCTACGTATTTTGCGTGTTCTTTTGTTAAATATACTTGTTTTGCCTGGTTTCCCATTTTAATGCCTCTCTTACATTGTCTTCTTCTTTTGTTATTTTGTGTACGTTTTTCTTATCGAGTTCCACATCACATTCAAATCAGTTTCCATTTTCACAAGACCTTGTAATTTCCTTCCACTTTTCTGTTAATATTCTTTCATACATTTAAGTCCTCAAACAAAATTTCAAAATACAAATAAGACAACACACCTTAAGCGATAAATTACTGAAGACACACATAAGGGTAAAGTGAGAAATCACCTCTTGTCCCTGTGTTATTGTATGATTATTACCGAACACCAAATAACTGGACGATAAATCAACATTAATAATGTAGAAATAACTTTTGACCTCGATAGCACCTGGTTCGATAGTGGCTTTATTTCCGTGACTAAAAGACAGACCTTTGAATAAAATATTGATTAATGTTTTTTTTTCTACTAAAAATAAAAATACATCGCTTTTTCAGACAGAAAATGAGAAAAAGGGAATCAATTACATTAAAAATTGTTCATGATGTCATTAAAAACAGACGCTATTGGTTAAAATATGAAATTCTCGATCGAAACCATTTGCTTAAAGTAGATTACGTAGATTAATTTAATTTCTCCAAAGATAGAGTGATGAGAATGAACTGTATTAAATCGTCATGATTCCTTATCTGCTCCACTGCGTTTTAAGTTCATGCTTGTGTCTTAAAATATTGCGATGTCAACTACCCAATAACCAATAAATGTTTATAACCATTTTTCATCGCTCAATGGTCCAAGCACTTGATGGCCATTAGTCCATTACAACAAACTCAATTTACTATAAACTAGTTAGTGACAAATACTCCAGCGTCGATTAGAAGTATCTCGTTCCGGTGTTATTTGATTAAAGTTTAACTTGACGAGTGCTTTGTAGTCCCTTGGAATCGATATAGTCGTTACAGGGGTAGACCGGACGCCTTCGTTTCTCATATCAATCCCACATCACGTACCAAAGACTCGTTCCATGCCCACAGCCACGAAACCGCAAAGCTTCAGTTTCAGCACCATGCTACCGCCCAATCAATCTTAGGGTTCGATGCCATCGGAAGGGATGATATCACTCCATTGTAAGTAGAAGCTTGTTGCATGTGAGCAGATGTCAATTCGATTTTTTTTTCTTCCCCGTTCCAGGCCCCATTGGGGACAATTCGATGAGAAAAGGGCAAATATTACATCCATCAGAGTCCGGAGATCACTCTACACCACTCTTCCATACCTTTTGCGTTATTTGAACACCGGAATCAGTACTATACTATGGCACGATGTCAACGTGAATCTTGTGGTGTAAGACAAACATTTCACAGAAATTGGAACAAAAGTCACAAGTCCCATTCTCTCGGTCCTGTGCCCGATGTGTGTGTGTGGGGGTCCTTAGTCCTTGTTGACTGGAGGCCTTCGTAATAATTTTAGCTTAATTGCAGCAAACAACGCTTTCAAGTTAACGAGAAAATTGGGCTCTTAGGTATTAATTTGATTTGTACACAATTTCAACAACTTCGCAAAAGAATAAACGCAGCCGAGTTTGACTTGACTTGTTTTTCGTGTTTTCAGAATATTTTATTGTTTGCAATTTTTCTAAGTAATTTGAAATTTCCTTTAAGTGCTAATAAGGACATCCGTTGCCCTTCACAAGCTGTAAACAACTCCAGAATTTAAGAGAGGGAAATGGAGCCTGATTCAATTAAATTTTTTTTTGTTCGATGAAAGTGGTTGAGGGCATTTTGGTTGTTCTTCGAATTTCAATGTTTCTAAAGGAAATTACAATTTTTTTTGTTGGGAATTTGTTTGAATTGTATCATTCTATTTATGTTCGGTTTATGGCAGGACGAATTTTTGTCGTAAAAAATAAAGTAATTTTGAAAGTTCAAATACAGCAAACGAAGTCCTTAGTTATTTGTTCGTAAGTCGGAAGCACTGTACTTAATTACTATGCCAAAAATAAGCGCGATGTGAGAACCACTTTTTTTAACACTAGTTGAATGAGTCTACTAGTTCATCACGTTTTATACAATGAACGTAATATAAATTATTACACAAAAAGTTTGCCTTAAATTTTATGTTGCGAATCGAAATCCATGTACCGAAAATGTTAGAAAACACGCATGTTGAAACAATTACATATATCAAAAATACGGGTTTATATGTGGGACAAATCGTTCAAGGAAGGCCGAGGGATTGTCGAAGACATGCCTCGTTCTGGACGACCTTCGAACCTTTAAGCCGATGACAACACCAAAAAACTGAAGAAAATTGTGCTCCATAATCTCTATTAACCTCGAGATCTTAACATCTCTGACGAGTTTGTTCGCCTCGCCAACGACTTGTTTCAGGAAAACTGAATTTTCTTCAAAAAAAACGTCCTACAGCAATAGGTCTATTTAGGTTGGATAAGGCCAATATATGATCCTACATTCGTGGAACCCATCATAACCGGTAACGAGACATGGGTGTACGAATTTACCATGCAAACAAGACAATAGCACATATCGGAAAGGGCCTATGGGAGGTGTTTCAAAGACTGCAGAATGGCTGCCATCAACTTTGCAGACGCTAAAATAAATATTGATGAATAAATAAATATTATGCGTTTTAGTTAACAATTCCAGGTACTTTTTGACAGAATATATACTAACAGTCATTTAGTTTTCTGTTGATATACTGAGGCTGCAAGCAGTTTATCTTCCGTACGGGGATATTCAAGGCGTTGCTGCCAATTCCAAATTATTCTTCGCAGTGTGTCTGTCTCATTACGACTTTTATTTCACTTTCCCAATATTTACTGAATGTTGCCTATTACATAAAAAAGTCTTATATTACTAATACATACATATATATGTTTTTTGAAACTTATTATTACTGCACACCATATTCTCCGTTTAATAAATTATACCACCTCATCATCACTACTAGCGGTACAGGGGTCGGTAAGCATCCATTTCATTCCATCCTTTTCGGTCTCACGTTTTACTCTCCCAAATGGTAACCCCAATTTTACGTAGATCACGGGGTCCTTGCATCTCTTCTCTGGAAGCTGCGCAGGAATTTGCGTCACTTTTTCGGGCAGTCTCATCATAGGGTATGTGATATCACTATGTGCTCGGGTATGTGGGTTACCCTATAGAGCCCCATTTAACCCCTTCCTTCATTCGGACATCATTAGGAATACTGGATATGGCCGCAGTGAGGAAAAATCGTTACTACCCCATCACGAGTGGAAAGGGGGGGGGGGTGAAAACTATGAGAACTTCGGTGTGGATATGTGAGTAAAGGTGTAATGTGAATCCTGGGTTGGTTGCCCGAAGAGGCCAACCTCAGATCCACATACAAAAATAAAGAAAATTTGGACAGAACAAAATTAAAAAAAACCACTTCCGCCTGAAAATCAGCAAGGGATCGTGGAGGGGTGAGACTCCGGAAGTACCACCTGTAAAAATTGCAACACGACTTACCGCCGCCGGAGCGCCACCCTCAGGGCGAACGCGGAACACCTATAAGTCTATATTATTATTAATAACGGTATGTAATATACGTAAAAGTGTAAAAGGAGTACAATTTTAAATGAGTAATATAATTTTTTTTTGTGATAAGTAATTAGTGTTGTGTAAATATCTGGGGGGGGTATCAATACAATTAAAAGTTGGAATATAAATTAAGTGACTACCAAGACATATTTAGAGATATTATCCTCTGTTATCAATTATTACCATGTCAAATAACCTCACTTAACATTCCATTAATTAACTTGAAGCTGAACATTCATGGTAAACACCACACAACAACAATCTAAAACCAATACAACACTAACTTACAATCTAATGCGGATAAAACTGCCAATTGTAAATATTCAAATAATTGTAAATAGTTAATTAGAAAATTCAAATAATTGTAAATAATTAATTAGAAAATTGAAATAATTGTAAATAATTAATTAGAAAATTATAAATTTAAAAGAAAAGTTTAACATCTATACGGCGGAAGAATTATCCTTCTGCTTCCTACTGCGGTCGCCTACCAGTCGTCTCCTAGTCTGACTTATCTCCTCAAGACATTCACGATAGGCAGGATATCCTAATAAGATTTACCTGAAGCACTCTTAAATCGGATTGATTCCGCCTGTCAGGAACTTCATTGTACGCATTGACTTAATCAGTCCGTCGGGTCTGTCGCCTCTTCTACGTTCTTCTTCCGTGCGGTAAATCCGGAATTTCCCAACGTACAGCCAGAACGAGGCACTACTTACATCTATATAAATTTGAGGTCCCTGAAATACGGCTTTCCAAGGGTGTCTCTAACTCCGGGGTCGCAATTCCGCTAAATTGATTTTTTATCTTCTACTCCAATAACAATAAGTTAATCCTGGGGCTCATAGAGTGCAGGTCCACAGTTTTGGGTCAGGGCTCCACCTTAGGGGCTTCCTCAGGGGGTATCTCCGGTTCTCAATTTTAATTAATATTATTATGGTCATATGTCTTTTCTTTCTTTACATATCCCCAAAAAAACGGTTCTCAACACAAATCTAAACTAAACCGGAACACGACAAAAATTCTAAATTTTTCTTCGTTCCTGACTTTTTTTAAAAAAACTTTTCCTTTTTTTGTTCTCTCCCGGAAAAATCCAAAAAAACTCTCATACTTTTTCCATTTTTTCCCAGAACAATTTTTTTTTCTTCGACTCCTTGAATTTAAAAATTTTTCCCCAAATTTTTTTGTGTGAAGTAATTTTATTAATGAAGCCTGAAATTCCCGATAGATGGGGGACCCATCAAAAAGGAGAAATTTTCGGTAAATAACCGACCGTTACACGCCTACTTGACACTGCCAGTGCCTTCCAGGCGGGACTGCTGACAATCTTCATAGCCTGCGTGGCAATACAAACCAGCTCAAACCCATTACAATTCATTTATACATGGGCTGGGGCTTTAAAAACCACCTTAGCGTGGCTTGACAAAGTACAAAGCACGTCTAAAAATTAATCGGTGATGGCACCTTTTGCACCACCATTGAGCCATCGAAGAAATGTAGCAGTTTTGACAAAATTTTATCACTATAACCATAGCCATTGTTCCACTGAAATTACCGCCCTCCTGCCATATTTTTCCGGCAGCACAAGACTAACTCCGGCTCGCTCTAATACAATGCAGTCCCTATTTTTGCGCCCCCTACAATCTAGAAGTTCATTTATAACTAGAGAAACTCGATTGTGGAATAATATTCCGCCGTCAGTATTTCCGAACTCATAAAACATCTACTAAAACCCCAGACCCCCTAATCTACCCTTTAACTAATCTTACTGTCAGACATTGTACGAGTACCATGACTTATACGACATGACAGACTGGTCAAAGGGTGAAGGTTTTGCACAAAAAATCTTTGCGCTTTGAAATCGAAGATGGTCGATATGTTCTAAGGCTGACTTAGGCACTGTCTACACTGAGCCGCCGTTCCGAATCAGTCAAGTCAAGCTCATCGCCGTCACCGAACCGTCAATTTCAGATTTCTCGGAACTGTGAATCGGCCTTTAAGCTGCTCAAGTTGCTCACAATATACCTCTTTGGTTATTGTCTAACTAGAGTTTAAAAGCTTATAGTAGACTAAGCCTTTCTATCCCCAAACAAATAACATTACCTTACGTTACTGCCGACATACTTCAGCATGTGGTTCTGGATAGTTTTCTTTGTCTACGCACTGTCTTCGGTGCTTAACCTATTTTCTTCGCCAGTCTCAACCCGGTCCAAAAAAGGATCATTTCGGAGACGTGACAGCAACGGAGACGTGACATTCAGTCGCTACAAGCGATTGGACTCCGAAAGTTTGGTTGACCAAATCCAAGCTTCTTCGCTAGTTCGTCAATGGGATTTTTTTCCACTAGGGTTCGCAGGACCTCCTTGTCAAGCTTTTACACTTCTTCCAGGACGAGGCTCATATTGTACCTAAGCTATAGTTTCCGCCTCAGAAATTTTGAAACAAGCGCTGCCAGCTCTGGCTAAGATCAACGTGCATTTGGAAAACTTTATTTACTGGACGTGGGAGAGATTTAAAATAAGAAATATGGCTCTCAAAATAAGAAATATGATTCGTTACTCGAATATGACAATCTACATCAAAGGTCGCTCCAAGCACACTGTCATATTCTTACGTAAACGTTTTTCACGAATGCTTTTACAAAACGATACCCTTTCAACGTCAATTGTGCCCTCGACCTAGATTCTTGGACAGACGGTTCGAGTTTGAAAACAAATTCATAATGATTATGCTCCGATCTTTTCGAGCCCCAAGGGAAATATTTAACCCTCCTTAGCCCTCAAATAATACTTCTGGCTGAACCTTCCTTGAAATAATCAGTCTGTTTGAATCGGTACATTTTTTATTGAAATGTGATCTCATTCCCTAAATATATCGGATTCTTTTTTAAGAAATCCCTAAATTTAAAAGTAACGACGTCAAATCAAACAAAACAAAAATCATTTTCGCTTGCACATAACTTAAGACGAAAAGTAAAAATAATTATAAACAAACTTTCAAAGAACTTTTGAGAATGGGTCTCAATTTTGTCTTAATAGTAGACTCTTAAGAAAGGACCAGAAATCGAAAAAAAAATCATTCAGTTCGATTCATACCAAATACGAATTATGAGATCCTTTTTAACTTATCAAAACGTATACATATCGAGCCTGAAAATCCTTAAACCAATTTCATATAATGAAGTTAAGTTTATAAATCACGTCGAGAGCCTTGTGACTCGAAAATTGAAGGATACTTGTGTGTATTTGTATAAAGATTTTTACTCGAAAATAAAGCTTCTGAATTATTAAGACCTTGACGCTAATATCCATAATTTAGGAGCCCGACATTGAAACTCTCTCATCTCATTATAAAGGTTCTTCGTTTAGAGAAGCATATCTAAATTCTGTATAACTGCTTTACTTATTCAACAAGATTCCTTTATAGTAGCCTAGGAGTTACTTAGAAAAACTTTTTATTGACTTTAATTTACTAAGAAACTCTGGGATGCCCTCGAAAGCGAAGGAGCTGGCTGGTTCCCAAAAACGACCTTGTACCGGAAGACATGAAATATATTTACCACATACTACCGCAAGCAATTTAGTACCTGGGCATCTCTAAATATTCCATGGTTTTACTGAATTGATTCTGCTAATATGTATAAGAGAAAGGATATCTAAGAATCTGTATCCTTGTGGCTGTCGCTTTCACCCCAATGTTAAATCAATCCCGTTGTTGTTAAGACAATTTTGTTAAACCCAGAAGACATATGCTCTAGAGGCGTGGAATGAGGTAAAATTTGTGAGGCTGGAAAAACATTTTTGTATCATTTATCGTGGAGAAGGATGATGGGCTAGTTTATACCGAGTCCTTTATAAATTACTTGACCAAACTTGACTTTCGGGTTATATTTTATGAAATGTTTAAATTGTTGTCTGTTTATGTCGTAATTCGGGTCAAACGGTTTTTAAATGTTTAACCAATCTTATTTTTATTTTTAATTGTTAATGTTCAAAACATTAGAAATAAATTTCGTAGCTTTTAAAGGCTGTGTTCTGCTGTAGACAGTAAAATAAATAAGCAAACCATAGCATAATACCAAGTAAAGTTACATTTTATTCTCTATAATTAATTCATAATTGAGTCCTCCAGTTAAATATGTATATGGTAATATGGAATTTTGCATACCGTGAAAGCAGAAAAGGGGTGTGGGAAACATATGCCCTGCATACATTTAGATTTAAGCATAGAATCTAATTTTAGAAAAGTTGTAAAAAATTGAATAAATAAATAAAAACTGGGACTGAAGTTACATGTGCGCATGAGCGCTTATCAAATATGCCGGCCGGCCCGTGTACCTTCAGTCATTTGCTGATTGCATCTTGCTACTCTGGAGCATCACCTGTGCTTGGATCATTTTCTTTTGTGTGCCGAGCACTTGCCCGAGTTGCTTATTTTTATTGTTTTTTTGTGTTTAGTTTTACTCGAGCAATTTGCAGCTCCGAACATATTCTTTAGTACCAACCAATACCATGTGCATGCAGGCACGTGTCCAGGTGCACGTTATTACGAATATCTAAATAATAATTACATACCATTATCACACACAGCTTCGCCTATACTGCCACGCAACGCCCGCTGTTTCCCAGGCTCAAGTGCCGCATTACCTACTTTTTTTTAAAGTCATTATATACCTCTCTATAATTCTCTTGAATTTACGACATGTTCTTAAGTCAAGAAAAATTTTTCTAAAATCAGCCAACTTTAAGTATTTTTGGAACTCTTTTAGAATAAAATAATTAACTTCACATTTGTCACACAAGCTTTCATTACAATCACAATTTCATTTAAATTTATTTTGAACGAATAATCTCTAAAAAATCCAGTGAAATTTCTGAAAGTATAAAAATAACACCTAAATGTAATAACCAACGAAGTTATAATCGTTGTTAAATGATTTACTTGAACTGTAACTGTGGATGGCTTAAATCCTTCCGCTCTCTCCTTTGAGCGTTATGTAGTTTTAATATCGCCTGGAAGCTTAAATCTGGTGTTATAGAAGTACGGTATTATACATTTCCTTTTTTCATACATTTCCTTATCATGTATGTAAGACAGAACCGTGGTGTAAGAAGGTTAAATGTACCTCGAAAACAACTACACAGAATTATTGTCCAATAAAATTATGCAAAGCTTAAATTCATCTACAACCGCTTTTTTTAATTAAAAGGCGGAGGTGATAGCAGAGAGCTAATCCAACAATAACTTATCAGCATTTCTTTCACCTTTAGTTTTTATTTTTATGGTACACTGTCATACCACCACCCGCCACTTAGTCTTCTACCCAATTAAAATGCATAGTTTTTTTCGGAATTTCCGAGAGAGAATTCCCGCATTAATATATCTTCTATGGTACTAAACTATGTGCTTGCTTTACCACTGTCTAAGTCTCTGAGCAAACTATTTGCATTATCAAACCAAACTTGGAAATTTACTCTTATTCGGATATTCCCAAGTAATGTGGGAATGACAACTACTTCCCCCTCCAATAGCAATTATACTTCTATTCTCTTCAAATTAAAAGCAACAATCAACAAAAAGTTAGAGAGTATCTAGAACCTGACCGTATATTTGGTAAGCGTGGCCTGGGTGCTCTAGATATTTCCAAGTCTTTTGACATTGTTTCTCACCCTGCTCTGGTGAAATCCAAAACTAACGACTCAGCTTTAAAGAACTAGATAAATCGCAAAGTTGTATTGGATGGTGTCTAGTCTGAGCCGATTGACAGATCTTGTCTTCATGATAGTCAACTCATGTACAATTCAATCGACAATACTACTCTGTACTGCTCTTCTTCTTCTTTGGTATTCGGTCCAAAAGTGCCGCCACCATTACTTGGAGTAGTATACTACACTTCCATACCTCATTTTTGTAGGTAAGGCCGCTTGAACAAGCTCAACAGTCTGCCTAGAGGTTTGCCGCTTAGACTGAACTCTTCAAGTTAACTCGGGTACCTACAGAGACCATTAACGGCATCCTCCTCAAGGCAAAGCCTGCAGTTGAGGTCCTTCGCTCATCCTATCTATATATATAAAAATGAAGGTGTGTATGTATGATCGCTATAGGCTCCTACACCGTGCAACCGATCTTAATGAAATTTTAACCATGGCTATTTACATTCAAACTTAGAACATAGGCTATTTTATTACTTTCTAAAGCCACTCCTAGATGGCGCTGTCATGGAGAGCTTCGTTGAAAATCATCGCAGAGCTTTGAATTTTTGCATGATACACCTCGAAGCCCGATTTTCGAAATTCAAAATGGCCGCCGAAATATGGTTGAATTTGCCAATTTTATTCCGATTCCAATGAAAGTGGGTATCTAGGGGTTTTTAAGGTCACAAATAACGAATTTGTGGTCAAAACTTATAAATTCAAAATGGCCGACGAATTTGCTAATTGCGTTCCGATTCCAATGAAAATCTCTATCTGAGGTTTTTTAAGGTAGCAAATAACGACTTTATGATCAGATCCCTAATAGTTTCACATTTTGTTATTTGGAATCAAAAATACCAAAAAATTGCCCTTTTCAAACTCTCCTACTGTATATTAAAATTCATATCACCTGATTACTACTATTGGCTTTTGGGAGCAGCATAGGCGCACCGGGTCCTAGCTAGTCCTTCATAAGTAGTAATTCAGGGCGTAGTGTAATTAAGTGATCAAGGCAACAAGTGTCCTTACATTCTTTCTACCGCACCCCAACAATTCCTTTGCCGCGGTTAGAAACGGCACAAGAAGGAGTCGGTATAGTTGGCCAATCCAAGTGCAGACATCCAGTGTTCGCTATGTTTCATCCTAGTTCGATCGGCAAGGCCCCTCTTCACCAAATCGGTGGGTAACCCAATAGCTAGTTTTGGGCTGGTAAATACAATATAATTCGTCTATAAAACTTCGATGAATATGATAGGAAAAGCAAGGTCAATCCTGACAGAGTCTCCATATCAGGATAAGGCATTATACAACTGGGTGAGCCCGGTACTCAAAAGAGATCGTTAAACGACAGTGCAAGACTACCCACTGGCATTCAGTTCTCGACAGGATAACTTTACATCTTGGCTTGGTAGGCTTTGATGGGGGTGCTCCCTCTCTCCTACTGTATTTGTTCTCCTCCTTTCTGCTGGGGGTTGCCCAGCATCCATTCAGAGTTAACGGCGTCACCACTTGAAGGTCCTAGTAGGAGATTGGGAATGAAAGGTGGGAGGCGTCATATCACAGGATTCCGCAATACTCCTTCTTTGATTTCAGTATACCGTCTTGAACTCCTTAAGCCTTGTTGTCGCATAGAACAGAAACAGGAACAGAAGCAGAAGCAGAAACAGAAACCGATTTTCTGTTTCTGTTTCTGCTTCCGCCTGTTGGTGTTTTATGAAGGGTTGCAAGAAGCAACAGAAACAGAAAGTCATATTTCTTGTACAATGGAAGTTTTTTTTTTTCTTAAAAAAGCAAAATTATTCTGCACGAATTGCAGCGTATAATGCTGCAAATTATATTTTTGACGACCATTTCCGAGCTGTGGTCGCTCTTCTTTTTTGCTCGAAAAAGTCCGCATATATTGTACCGAAAAAATAGTCGTAGAAGTTGCAGTGAACATTTTGATTGATAGACATTTAATCGACGATGATACGAAGTTCAGACAGTATTTTCGACTCAGCCCGTTTCTTTTTTCTAAATTGTAGGATGTTTTGAAAGAAGATCTTGAATGTATGCCCACAACTTGGGTACCGAAACCAATAAGTCCACACCACAAATTGTGTATGACATTGCGATACTTGGCAACTGGTGAAACTTTAAAGTCTTTGGCATTTCAATATAGAGTCCATCATTCAACAATCGGTTGAATTGTCGAGAAATTTCTTGGCTCAATAATAACTCATTTTCTCGAAAGAGCGATACCATCACCAACGGCTAAATCCATCAAGTCACAATGATTTCTTCCTCAAATGGGACTTTACTAATTGCTGTGCTGTAAGAATCAAATGCCCATCGAAAGCTGGTTCCACTTACTTGAATTACAAAGATTTTCATTCGATCGTTTTATTGGCAATTGTAACTCTATTAAAATTATTTTCGACATTTTTGTTTTTGGTTTTTACAAAATAAAAGTGATTACAATGGGAAGTAAGTGGGATCACAACAAAAATAATGGCGTAATGGTACTTCAACCCGGCTTTAATGTGATTTTTTTCATTTCTGTCGGTTGACAACAACAGAAACTAGTTGGGATGTGGTTTTGACCCTTTCGGTCCACAAGATCAACTTCCCAGTATTATGAATTTGGAATATTATTAATGGATATTTTAATAATAAATAAACAATAATCAATATATAATATATAATACCTAACATTTGTCACATTTGTTTATCAATACTTTCGCTAGGTTGTCAAATGATATGTGCGTATTTACAAGATTAGGATGACGAAGTTGTAAACAAAACTAATGTATTACTTTTTACACTGACACTTGGATGAAAAATGAAGAATATGTTGTTATTCCAAAACTTATTTAACAAGTATATTGTTAAATTTAAGGGACCTGAAGTTGCAGCTATTGGAGTTACGATCTACCAAAATAAGGACCACTCTGCTAATTCTTTAACAACTCATGCGGACGTTAGATAACAAAATACGCCAACACTTAGTCACGATAATTCACCTATTCGTGAAGTGTGCGTAGGTATGGCAGAAAATGAAAAGGATTGAAAATTTGGTGGGAAGCTATTGCTCGGCTGAATCCATAAAAGTTAACCTCATTTGGAACGGGTTTCATTCCAACGAAAAACTAATTAATTTAAGTTACTTGGCACACTTGCCGAAGTCTCTTTATTTAAACACAAAAAACGCCGATTTCCACGGTAAAACGATAAATTTTCAGATCATATCTTCGTTAATACACTTCGATCGGCACCTCAACGAAGTCGGTATCATATTTGGTTCGCGCGATTTTGGGCAGGTACAAAAATCACGAACTTCGTTCAAACAAAAAAAAACCACTCGACCGATTTTTATGAAAATCTTTTCAGATCATATTTCCTTTAACACGCTTTGAACGGCACCTCAACGAAGTCGGTATCTTTTTTGGTTCGCGTTAAATCGTGCTGGTACAAAAATCACTTACGTCGTTCAAACAAAAAAAACGGTTCGACCGATTTTTATGCAAACCTTTTCAGATCATATGTCCTTTAACACGCTTTGAACGGCTCCTGAACGAAGTCGGTATCTTTTTTGGTTCGCGCGAAATCGTGCTGGTACAAAAATCACTTAAGTCGTTCAAACCAAAAAAAACGGCTCGACCGATTTTTATGAAAATCTTTTCAATTTATATGTCCTTTAATACGCTTCGAACGGCACCTTAACGAAGTCGATATCTTTTTTGGTTCGCGCGAAATCGTGCTGGTACAAAAATCACTTAAGTCGTTCAAAAAAAAAACGGCTCGACCGATTTTTATGAAAATCTTTTCAGATCATATTTCCTTGAACACGCTTCGAACGGCACCTCAACGAAGTCGATATCTTTTTCGGTTCGCGCGAAATCGTACAGGAAAAAATGACCACATACGTACGCACACACACACACATACACACATATTTGTTCTCAAATTTTTGCGTAAAATGCTATTGGGACCTTGAAACGTGTAAATACATTGAAAATTTCGAATCCGATTTTCGGACCGATTACAATAACTTCCTACTGGGAAGTTAACAAGTCAAAAGTACTTGTTTCTGTTTCTGTTGCAATTGTACTGAACTCTGTTTCTTTTGTTGGCAACAGAAAAATCACAGAATTCTGTTTCTGCTTCTGTTTCTGTGGCAAATGTATTGAATTCTATTTCTGTTTCTGTTCTCTGCGACAACAAGGCTTTATTCTAAATTGTGAAAAAGCTTTCACAGGAATGGGGTTTCTTAAGAGAAGCAAATTTCTTCTTTACTCGATGGTCTGGTTTGTGATCTATAAATCCCCTTTACGACCTCGCCTTGAATTGAACTCATTTATGTGTGCAGTCCCCAGCCCGTCTTAACAAGGCTGAATAAAGTGCAAAACACCGCCCTCAAAATTTTCAAAACTCCTTAATTGATTCATGGAGTTGCAGTAGCTGCCCTAAAAAATTTGACCATTATGATCCCAGCGACTGCTCACCGAAATAGAAACCCCTCTACCTCCAAGGCTGTAATTTCTCGCAACCCAAGACTAGCCTGTTGGGCCCACTTCGCTGTCTACATTCCTTCTTTCCGCGCACACTTCAGTCTAGGAATTCGTTTATAAAAAGAATAAGTCCTTTGTGGAACAACCTTCCACAGTACGTATTTCCGAACTCGTACAACATCCAAGAAATCGCTTCCTCGATTTCATCTATCTTTCAAACTAAGCTTACTACTAAGCCTTGAACCTTAACATGCACGCCATAACTGGCTAGCACTACGAAGGGTGACTGCTGAGCTTGAAGTAACAGAAATAAGGAGATGACGATATGAAGTCCATCTTCAGTGCTGGAATGGAACCCCCAGAGTTTTGTCTGTCAGGATGACCATTGATACTTTGAGAATATCCATGCAAAATGAAGCTGGCAAATCGTTTATGGAATTAAGATCAAATGCCAAAGACAGAAATTGTTGGATATCTCCTGGAGAAACCTTAATCCCTTAAATTGAGTATAATATAAAATTATGCATACTTAAAAAAACTTTCGCAATTACACTACTCTAAAAAATCGATTTTCATCCTCTGTTCTCATAATGTAAAGGAAATCCCCTGCTTAAATCGGAGCACGTCACCTCATCAAAAGTTAATACTTTCCGTGTGACACCCCCACATCGGTGCAGGCTAGATAACATCATAAGATTTGATATGATATCGAATAAATTATCATGATAAAGTGTTGAACTGTTTTATTATTTCTCACAATATTTCCTTAACATTATTCTCACTCCTCTGTTTACATATTATAACAGGAGCAGCTCCTTGTAAGATTTCATTCAACAGTGCTAAGGGATAAGCATTTTCTTAAGAAGAAAGAAAGGATTCAAGATTTTCAATTTTTTTTACATGTTACGATGATCCTTTTTTGCGGCATTTATTTTTAACCAAATTCTTTGCGGCATTTTCATCGCAGGTTTATTTGTTGGTAAACTTCTTGCAAACATTTGGAGCAAATTATTTTCTAAGTAAATTTATTCTGGTGGAATTTTACTGGAAAACAGATAATTTTGGGGAAGAGAGTAAGAATAAACTTGGTTTTGGTTTTTATTGCAATTATGAATATGAGTTTTAAGATAAATGAGATTCAGATAAATTGTTTTGCTTCTAATTATTTAGGTGTAAAAAAAAGTTGCCGCAATCACGTTTATTTTTGAAATAAGTTTTCCGGTTCAAATAATATGAGAAAAATTAAATGAAAAGAAAAATACTGTCATAATTTCTGATGGACTTATACCGGGATAAAATATTTTCATTAATATACAAAATGAAGGACCGACATCACATTTCCATTTATTTTTGCATTGAAAAATTCA
Source organism: Thereva nobilitata (assembly GCA_963855945.1). Classification (NCBI taxonomy): domain Eukaryota; kingdom Metazoa; phylum Arthropoda; class Insecta; order Diptera; family Therevidae; genus Thereva; species Thereva nobilitata. The sequence continues at coordinate 39,010,766 of OY979696.1, forward strand.
GCGGAGCAAAAAACACCTTTTTTCTTCTTTTGATAAGCAAAAACATAAAATGAAAACAATGTTTCCCTACTTATTAAAATTATGATTCGGAATTTTCAAGACAGATTTTCTTCTTGGCAAAACTCTTTTAATAGAGAAACGGCGTCTATCTATAATTGTTGGCATCTTGAACATAACACTGACTGCAGGTTTACGATGGAATAGCGTTGCATACCAAATTGATGGAATTTCTTAATAGATGCGAGCGAATACTCCTCAAGCCTGCGACGGCTGCTGTTGCTGAGAATCAATGCCTTACTAAAACCATCCCTTGGAGACATGTAAATTCCAAGGTCAATCCAGCTGACATCGTCTCGAGAGGCATGACAACTTATTAAGTCATTATTGGTACTCTGGACCAGAGATCCTAAAATTACCAAAAGAGGAATGGCCTCGTACAAAACGTCGACAAACTAACCTAGAGACATCACTTGAATGGAAAATTCAAAAATCGGTGCTAGTTTGTTCAAATGCAGATCCATTCCTCGATATCATATAGTCCTGTCATAAATATATCCAAATTTGTCGTCGCTTTGCATATGTATTTCGCTTCATCAAACTACTCCGTCAAACTTGGAGTCGTTGGCAAATTCGTAACAACAACATTATAACAGCATCAGAAATTGAGAATGCTTCAGTACACATAGTGTGGGCAATTCAACAACACTCCTTTGCAGAAGAGATTTACTCGCTAGAGAACGGGAAGAGCCTATCTCCTAAAAGTGTGTTGCGGAGTTTGAATCCTTTCGTCGAACAAGTCCTATCACCAAACTTAAATTTTTAAGAGTGGGAGGCCGACTAAAGCTAGCCAAAATGCCAATAGAACAGAGAGCTCCTCTATAACTTCCTCCGAAAAATCCCTTCATTGAAACCTACATCAGACATCTCCACCTCAAAACTATCCACGCCGACCTTTGCTGGGTCATAAACGCGCGTGATTACTCCAGAAAGGTCGTCAGAAGATGTATTCATTGTCAAAGTTATCGCCCAAAATTAACCCAGCAGCTTACGGGTGCACTACCAGCAGGACGTGGGAACATCTCTTTACCATTTACTCATTGTGGAGTGGATTTCGGCGACCCATTTCCAACCACAAATCATACGTTGCAGTTTTCACCCGACCAAACTATCGGCCGATGGAAAGTCTGTCTAGTCCGGGGAAATTAGCAAAAAAAAACGCACAAAAGGAGACAAAATTCCAAAATGGCTGAAAATTGGTCCACAGCTTCCTTGGGACTTTTTAAGAAAACAATTTCGGAATCACAAAAAATAAAACATGGCCGCCGGAGATATCGCGGTTTTCCCGTGTTCCCCTTGTATCTCCGTTTCTATAGGTCTTACAACCCCGTACGAGGTCATGTTGACAATGAAAATCTCTACAACTTTAGTTCTTACAAACATGTTGACCCGATTAACCCTTTTCAAGTTAGTAAAGGTCAAAGTTATCAAAAATCACTTTTTGGCCAAAAAATCACTCAAAAACTGCTTTTTTCGAAAATTTGTTTTGATCAGTCAATACGAAACGTTATTGCCTACAAAAGGGCCTTTATCATTTTTTCGAAAACTTAACCCTTTCGAAGGGATTCAAGGTCAAAGTTTCCAAAAAAAAATTTTCAATAATCAGTTTCTGAGTGATTTTTTGACCAAAGACTGATTTTTTGAACAATTTTGATAAAACACCCCAAAATAAGACGAAAATGTTAAATATTTTTTTTCGATATGGCGCTTCGTTTTTGAGATATCGATACTTGAAGTTTTATTTATTTTCAAAAATATTCTACAGCGTTAATCGTTTCCAAAAAATAAATTTTTAAAAGCCAACTTCAAAAAAAACCAATACCGTGATGCACAAAAAAGCATGAAATAATTGTTGCTAGTTCTTTACAATACTAATCCAATCAGAATGGATTTAGAAAGAGAATCACTTTTGAAGACGGCATTTGTTTTATAAATTTTTGGATATCTAAGGGAAGGGGATATAAAAAAAAGAACCAATGAAGTTTCTGGCAACATCAAGAATCATAATTTGTGAACCTTTCTGAGATCAAAACGATTGATAAAAGGCGGTCCTCACATTTTGCACACGCCGTTCTCTCCCTCCCAGTCTATACCTACATATTAGTATTTTGTGGAAACGATTAACGCTGTAGAATATTTTTGAAAATAAATAAAACTTCAAGTATCGATATGTCAAAAACGAAGCGCCATATCGAAAAAAAATATTTTACATTTTCGTCTTATTTTGGGGTGTTTTATCTAAATTCATAATTACAATATCGGTGGCACGGAAATCCTAGCTGTGACATCACTAGAAATCTTTGGAAAATACCTCAAAAAGTCAATTTCAAGTGTCAATATCTAGAAAACTAAGCGGGATATCGAAAATTTTTATATATTTTCGTCTTATTTTGTGGTGCTTTATCAAAATCCATCGTCAAAAAGCAAGCAACGGAAGCCGTAGAGGTTCCAATACAAAAAGAGGGGCTAAAAAAATTTGGACCCAAAAATGGACCGGTAACATCCGAATTATTCATCTTTGAGCTATTCTTAACTGTAATCTGTTGACGGAATGCGGTCCTCATATTTTGCACACTCAATTCTGCCCAGCTCCCAGTCTATATGTGAAAGACTGAGAGCTCAAGGAAAGCCTTTTGTACTCTCGACAATCTATTTTTCGTATAGAGTGCAATGTCGGACAGCAAGCTCTAGTTGGAAGATAGTGAAGGGAGAGAGAGAACTGAAGGAAGGAACTGCCACAACCGAGCCGCGATATTTTTCTTTTTTGTTCCACCTACTCCCTATCGCGACTCTGGCATCGGGGCATCGAGAAACAACTCGCTGGAGTGTTATGCCTCCTGAAACGAGGTGAATTCCATCAACCAACCGGAAGGGTTAGCGGAATGCTATGGCAGGAGGAATCAGGTATGTAAAGAGGGAAGAAGAAAGAACGAAAGTTATGTAGGTGGGAAAGGCGAAGGACCGTGGTGCTGCCGGGATTCGAACCCGGGACCTCTGGGATGGTAGCCAGGCGCCTTACTCTCTAGACTACAACAGCATCTAGCTAGTCTTTCTTTAATATTCGACAGAGTGGATTCGTATGGTACATGGATGGCCCGGTTAGCTTGGGCACCCTAGCTACTTTCATTCCTGCCAAGGTGTAGGAACACTATATTGGAATGCACTTAAATGGACCTATGCTATGAAATGCACCAAACATTGGAGGTCCACATCTGGTCTGGCGAACACTAGAGCCAATAGATAAATCCTGGGCTGTAGCAGAAAGGTTTTCAGGACCCTTTTTGACTGGGTCTGGTTCGTTAACGAGTCTGATTTCCACCTTATCTGTCACTGTCACACGATAGCGAGGAGCACGGTATCTTTTCGACGCGACTTTGTCTGACTAAACAAGAATAAGGTGGAAATTCTTTAGACAGACTGCAGAGCCTGTGCTAGCAGTCTCGCCAACAAATCTATTGGTGCTGCATAGGCCTGGTGGGGTGAATTAGGTTCACGTTGTTACCGCGGTTAGATCCGACACTTTACTGAAAGGAAAAATATACCACAGACACCAATATTATGGATAACTAAGAAATGCATTCGTTTTTATGTATATTTATGAAGTTAAGATGCTAGTTATTTACAGCATACATAATTGATCACAGAAAAAAAGTAAAAAAATAACCAATAAATACATATATTTGTACAAATCAGAATTGTAAACAAATGGCACTCTCCAGCTCTCTCTCAGGGATTTATCAAATACTTTATGTGTACGGGTTTAAAATTGTCCAATAAAATAATAAAATTTCATAACTCCTAATTTCTGCAGGGCGTTTAACAATTTTCTCCAAATCTCGTAGAAATAAACAAAATTTGAGTAATTTTTAAATGGTTCAGTTTCAATTAACCTAAGTCACTATATTTAATAAATAAAAACGCTCATGGTTCAATTAACGTTAAGAAAAGCATTTAGGCTTCGTTACGTTGCAAAACCAAATAAATTTCCTAGTTTATTTCTTTCCACTTAACCTAAAAGATCTTTGACCCAGTCCAGACTAGTGTCAGCTACCTAATAATAAAAACGAACGAAAAAATCAGTGCCGAACCCATTTCGTGACACGACTACTACCATTATCACGAAACAGATTTTTCGTCCTCGAAAATATCCACAGTAGTTAACTGAATCTACATAAATATCACAATCCATAGATCTAAATTATAAGCTATTGCCACTTAAGCCCGCCCCACCATTTACTTTTCGAGGGTAGTCCTCGCTGCTTGTAGCGCTGCCTAATGACTGAAAAAGGTACTTGAGACACGAATTAATTAAGAATCGACATCGTTAGGAAGTTTGGGATTCCACAAGGCACAAACAACTGGATCGTGGCAATTAATAAAGTTTCCTGATTGGTCACCATAATTTAATTATCATTGGGGGGAGGCCCAGTTTATGGATTCTGTAGGTGCCATTGTCGCAAGCTGCTTTTTCTGGGCCCCCGGTTCTAGCCGCAAAGTCAACAGGGACCTAAGCGACGGAAGGCATCGAATCGATTAAGGAATTCGATAAGGCTACGTACTACAAACAGTAAAAACCAATTTGTTTCGCCATTTTTTCTAAGACAAAACAATTCGGGCTTATTCCCATCCTCCAATGCCCCAAAAATGGAATATATTTTTGGGGTAGCCTCCCAATGTCTGCCACGAGGCACCTTATTTGAAAATAGTGTAAAAAGCGGAGCAGCTAGGTCACGTACAATCGATATTAAAATGGGAAGGTTATAGCTAGGACAAGAGCGGTAGGGTGCAAGAGCTATAATTTACAATAATTAGGAATTCGGGTCCCTTCGGGCAGATCCTAACCGACGAATTATTTATACGGCACTTTAGAGTCTTGTTATTCCAATGTCGACATGATTTGTCGTTACTTTTCACAAATTTACATTCAACTGAGCGGCAATTTACGAACTGTGGTTGTTTTCGCCTGGAAAATGCCTGACTTGAGCGGAATGAACTCTTGCTCCTTGCGAGTTAAGTAAACACAAAAACAAGTACTTTCTGTGGATAAGAGTGCTCGAGCTTTCTTAAAACCCACTTCTCACTCGACAATCTTCTTCTACTTTAATTACTTAGCCAGCAACGAAATTCACCATATTACATTTAAACTTGGCTTGACTTGAACTGTGTTGGTCGACCTGTTTGGTCATGGGTTCTACTTCCGACCAAGAATATCCTTTTTGCTCGGATTCTGTTCAGTAAATATTTTTACGGTCGGTTTTGTCACGCTAGAGGTCGAAATGTGTTTGTTTAAATAATAATCTAATTGGCATTATTACAGTGTGTTTTTGGTAGAAAAAGAGAGAAACGTCAAGGAGGACGACAGAATAACTTAATTTTGCGTGTCTAGACTAATTTTGTCTAGACTGATTAAAGGCCGGGCCACACATATCCGCACCGCGTCCGCACCGCATGACGGCCGTGTGTTGGACAACACACGGAGAAAAAGTAAGCAAGTGAAATCTTACCAGTCAGTCCCCACATTTCCGCGTCTCCGTGTCCGCACCGCGTCAAATTTTACTTGTTTAATTTCTCTCCGTGTGTTGCCCAACACACGGCCGTCATGCGGTGCGGACGCGGTGCGGATATGTGTGGCCCGGCCTTAATGGTGGCTTGTAAGAGAAAGACGCAAAATAATCGTAAACATTATTAAATTACGAATATTATCAGTAATTACATAAATTGTTACACCACGAACACATATATTATTATTTTTATGAAATAGTTCACTGTTGGGCAATATTATGACTGTTACTACTGTTATGTATCAAGAAAATTCTGTTTTTGGCTTACATATAAATATTTTTCGTCCTTGACCCAATAAATTATATACATACTATCTAGGGAAATTACAAATGGATTTTACTGGGAGTTTTGGTTGTGAATTGCTACTGGGAAAACTTACAACAAATTAGTGTAAGTGTTGTGGTATACCTTCTTTTTTTCTGGCATTTACTGACAAAGTATGAAAGCAAATCCAATCGAAATAAAACAGGTTTATGAGGTTAGGAGTCACTCTTTGTTCTACCAGTCCGTCATGTCACACTTTTCATAGTGCAATGTCTTGTGGTAAGCTTGGTTCGAAGGTAGGAAAAGAGGACAGGATAGATGAATGAGAATCTTGAGCGGGCTGATGAAAGAGGTGATGGGGCTTTGCGTTAGAACTTGTTGATGTTGGAGGAGTTTACACCAAAGAGAAGAAATTTGATCGAAATTCAATTTAACAAAAATCAAAACAAAAACTTTTTATAACGGGGATTCGATTTCATAAAGTTGATAGCCTCAATATCAGCCGTCTGTGCCAGAGTGGTAGAAGCCTCGGCGGTGTATTATGCCTACTTAACCGTGGAAGCCTAATCTATTTTAGAGGCACATAAAGCCTTAACATATATCTCAGAGGCGTACATACATATGTATATAAATGACAGCAGACAACAAAAATTTAGATCCCTTTCTGTTAGAAAGTTCAGACCCTTGAAAAAGAGTAACAATGAATTGTCCACTAAATTAATGCGCGCATGAGTAATGGACTCCATCTCTATAGTCGGCAAAGAATAATATATGGTGGATTCTTTTTCAAACGGAGTAGCAAAAAAAAATATCGCTCAAACTTTGGGAATATGTTCGGGAAATCGATGTGATATACCAAAAAAAATTTTTAGCGCGATTGGGTGCGCCGTTTCGGAGTTACAACTAATTCAATATTGAAAAAAACGCGATTTTTCAAAAATCACGTATTTCTCATTTATTTATAGCTCTCGACGAACGCTGACTTTTGGGATGGCTATATAGATTTTTGTAGGAAATTTTCCGTCCTTTCAGATGAAATTACGCAAAAAAGAATTGGACGCATTTTTGGCCAATTTTTGGACTTTTTTGGCCAAAATTTGAAAAAAAACGGAAACGGTATTTTTAAATTTTTTTTCATGTCACCAATCGATTTTCTGACTCAAAAACTACGCGCCACCAAGTTTTCAAAGTGGTTCTCTCAAAAATGCGAAAATGACAGCGTTTCTACCATTTTTGACCCTTTTTCGAATATCACAAAAAGTCTTATTTTTCTCCAAAAATCGGTAAAAAAATGGTAAAAATGCCCTAAATCTCCAATTTTCGGTAAAAAAATGGTAAATTGCCCTAAATCAAAGTCTAAAGTCTTGCGCACACCACGAGACCATGATTTTTGGAGAAAAATAAGACATTTTGTGATATTCGAAAAATAAAGCGAACAGTGGCCCGTCAGGAGCTCTGTTATTCTTTTTAGCTCCCACCTGTTGGGATTTAAAAGTTTCCTCTGTTTTGCTTTGTCGATTTAAATGAATCTTTTCGCTTGGCGAGCAACTTGAGTCCTTGTCCAGATATGACGAAACAGCTGGTCGACACATTTCCTGATGGCCGATATTACGAGGCAGCTGGCTTATCTGCAGGAAGGTTCCGGGCCAACAATGAGTTTGTCCCTACTATTTCCAGGACATCGGCAATTTCATTACCACATCAACTTTCAGATCCACAGCTCTATTAATTCAAAGGTAAGCACACACCTGGATGGCGAGTACATCAGCTTGAAAAACAGCGGGTGTTGCCCAGCCTTGCCGTTCGTATAGCAAAACACCGTGTTTCCAGTAAAAACATGCTGGGGTTGCCATTCTGACCAACCTCTGATAATCGCCATAAACGGTTTGTCGATGTCCAGAATGGCAGGCAATCCCAGCATAGGCTCCAGGTTTAATTCATTGAGAATCGTGATCACCAAGGAAGAATGCGTCGATCCTGAATGGACGGTTTAGCGGAAGCCAAAGATAGATCGTTTCTGTTTGCTTACAACCCGTAGTGAGACGGTGAGACGGGCGTCAAAGGTAAACCAACGAGTGACAGTTCGAGAAATCACATGAAGCATGGAAGATCAAAATTTAAGATTTTGACGTTTATAGTATCATCGGAAGGTTTTCAAACATTTTTCTTTTATTGAAAATTCCGCTATTACATTAAATTATATGAAACTCGAAATTATAAATGGACGTGCGGCAGCCAACACCGAATTTCGTTCGTTGGGATGGTGTAAACGTGGCATTACTTCACATGGAAAGATCGAAAGGAAAAGGAAATTTCCAGGAAGCACTCGTTTACTTTCTCTACTTTTCAAGAGGAACACAAGTTCAACCACTTAACGTGCCTAGCAAGTTGTTTCTCATAATGCTTCGTTCATTACCCTTTTATTACCCTTTCATTACCCCTGGAAATACTCATTTTATGTAAGAAATTTTACACCTTTTCCAAGAATAATGCAAACTCTAAGGGAATCTAAGAATTGTAAATAAAAAAATCCTTAATTATTATGATATACATTCACCTATGGTTTGATTTCGTAATTTGGAATCGTAAACTGAAAGAATGACGCAAGAAAGCGTAATTACTGGTGAATCCCGTCACAAAAACTCATTTTTTCAATCTTGGTGTTTGTTGCCTTTGGCACGTGTTTTCGGATTTCTTGTGAAGTATTCCTGAAGTAGTGAAAACAATTACCTTTGATTTTATTGTTTTACGTAAAGAGCTCTTAAGTGGCGGTGGCGCGGATATTTCTGAAGGTGTTATATGGCCTTTAGCTGTGATAGCATTTAAAGTATTGATTGGTAGGTTCCTTGCAGTATCATCGCAAACGTATATAATTGGCAGTGAGGCGCTATTCCTTGTGGAGGTGCTGGGAGGGCATGTTGAAAATTCCATGTTAGCACTATAGTCTTATGGTGACTGCATAACTTCGGAACTATACGTAATGGGCTATGTAGTAGTGCCCATTATTGGAGCAGGTTCTTGCAAGTCGTTATTCCCCCAGCTATGAATTCTGCCTTCTAGCAAAAAATTTTTATAGAAGGGATAAATTCCTGTCTTAAAATCACTGATAGGAATTTGACCAGTTTCAACTTTCAGCTTGGTCTCAATTAACATTCCAACGAAGTCATGGGTCAGCACTTTTAGTTGTTTGGAGTTGACCACAAAGATTCCTGTTTTTTCTATATTGCAAATTCAAATTGCTGGAAAATTGTGTTTATCGTAATCTTTTTTTAGTAAACTAAAAAATGTCTCCACAAATTTATTGGTAGTATCTGTGGCACGGTCAAAGGTCACGGTGGCGTCAACCTGCAATCTTAATACAACCTTGTGCCATTTACAAAATAGAAAATTTAATTGAAAAAAACTGAATGAAGATTTTTTCTGCTATTTTGGAGGATAATTATCGTATATCCATTTCTTTAACCCCACAAATGAGTGGCGATATTCATGGAGAGGTGGCTTGTGACCCCATCTAGTAGGTAGGGCAGGGCCGGGCAATAGTGGACTTTTACAGACCACTAGAAAAACTTTTGTTTTAGTTCAATGAACCCATTTCCAGGTATCCCTTATTCTACTTGTGAGACTGAGTGATTCTAACTTACAAGCAGGATAGAAGGACTCTGGAACTACTTGGGGTGATCGTGGGCCTCCCAAGAGCTCTTATTGCGCAGCGCTGAGATAGGGACTCTTGAATGTTTTCCGCTTGTACTCATGCATTGCACGTACTATGGAACAAAAAACTTCTTGATGTGGCACAATATCTGTTCCTCTTCTTTGACGGCTATTGTAGCTTTCTCCATATTTTCACGGTCTATTTCGACATATCTCCTTTTTTAAGAAAAGTGAGACAGAAAAATCCCATTGCTGACTTCAGTAACCTATGTGCTAAGCCGCTGTCTACCATACCAGAGGTACAGTATGGACCTTCACTTTGCCACCTAGAAAACATTTCTTCTTGCTTGCTCTTTCACTTTACAACAATTCTCTGCCATCTCTATTTAACTACTTATAAGCACAATAATGCCGGGTTTTCATTGGTAGAATTAGTGGTAGAGTAACTGGCGAACTTTTAAGCGGTAGAGCAACTTTACCACGGTGCTATCCCACTCTACTGTACTATAACCAATTTTTCATTAGGCGAGTTCACATGATAGTTAGTACTCGCCCAGTATACTCTACTACTAATTCTACTAATGAAAATCCGGCATAAGCGAAGAAGCCGTCCCTACTCGATCGATTGAGTAAAAGCCCATTTACATCCCAAAGTGAAAGTGTACGTGCAGCTCTGGAGCTTTTTTATCGCCCAAAAATTTGTATGTTTTTCTCTCTGTATGCCCGAGCTGCACTTCCACTTTCACTTGGGGATATAAATGGGGCTAGTCTTCTATCGCGGTGTTATTGGATAATGGCCTGTGGAGTAAAACCTGGTGTTGGGTATTGGAAGTTTTTTCGTTATTCTCTCTAATTTCTTTTCGGCTAGAGGTTGCTAGATAGAAACTTCGACAATACAAAGGGAATTACCTTTATAACTTAGGCTCCTAGTCTTTCGCATAAAAACATGTCGAACAAGTCTTCTGAGTTGAGATGAAAGAAAAAAGTAAAGCGAAATGAATAAAGTCTAGGCTTATCGTAAAATAGTCCAAAAATTAGGTTTGAGTTCGGTTTCGCTCAATAAAATCCCAGGAATTACTTACCCACCACTTGATGGAATTACAAATGTCGAAAACCACTTTTCTTCCCAAGAAAAATATCCTTGAATAGTTATTGCTAAATTCCAGGATCTATCGATCTGAATTCTTGAAATTGTTATATATTAATTTGCTTTCCTTTGAGACATGTCGAAGTTTATTTTACTTTGGATTGGTTGACTTCTATGAATGTTTTGGTCAATCGAAGAATTTTGCTTTGAGAGACACCTGCTAGCTTTGTACTGCGGATGACGGTTAGAAAATGGTTTGTTTCTTTTAGTTCAAACTTTTACTGATACAAACTTCTAAATTACAGAAAAGGTTTTTATAACTTTCACGTTTGCAAAGGTAAACAGAAACATGTTTTTTTTTGTAGAACGAAAAGAAATGAACGATTGCTAATAATTGAATGAAATAAATCAACTTTAATGTTCAATTCTTTTATTGATAATGAACGGTATGAACAACAAATAGTATTATTTTTTTCTGTTTGCGACCACCTGTGAACATCCAGATATTTGAGCTCAACTTTCTGTCCAGTAAACCCTTGAGCTACATACGCAGATCTTTCCTGTTGGAATAACAAATGTATTTCCTCTATACATTTTTTTGTTATAATTTTCAGGTAGCGGGTTAAAAGTTTTGCCTTGGTTTACTGATTTACTGGATCAACAGCGTAGTTGCAAGGATATAAATCAAAAACATTATACGCGGCACATTTTGCATATTTTTGTGGCCTGGTGGCTCATCTATATTTGAAATTGGTTTTCATTCTTCTTTTACCGACATAAATTACTGTGAGCCTTAATCTCTAACTTCTTTCAGGCGTACCTTAGTTTCTTTTTCATTTTAACTCTAAGTCACTCGTAGAACGAAAGATAGGTGAAGGAGAGGTTAGGTTAAGGTGAGCCCGGGAGATTATAAGAAGAAGGCGATGAATTTTAATTTTTATATTAGTTTGAACTCTAGGATGTTGCACATACTTATGTGACTGACTGTGGAATGTCGGTCTGCAGTTGAGTTGTTCTACTTTTAAATGAATTCCTAGACTATATTGTCCCTGAGTATGAGGGCATTGAAGTATTACGTAACGCAGTTTTTGAAGATTTTTTACCCCTGGTCCTGTAACAAGGGATACGGAATCGGTACTCGATTTCTAACTCATATGAGTATTTGGCTTGCGATTCTACTCATATAAGTACTCGATACTTTTGACCGAGTAATTTTACTCATGTCGTTCCTTATAAGATAGAATCGAGTACCGAGTACAATTTGCATTCAAGTCAGAGTTCAAGATTAACTGCAAGTTTATCTCAGTGACGCATATACAGTGAGCGTCAAAAGTGAGTCAACACCTAAAAATTTCCAAAATGAAACACCAAAATTTGTGTATTTTTTGGCGAATTGCAAACGTTTTGTTTTATTTTCTTTAGAAATCAAGGGTTTTTTTAGAAGAACTCTACCATCTGTCATGGTTCTGTCTTGGTTTGGGGGTGTTGACTCACTTTTGACGCTCACTATGTATTTTTCTGCCTCAATTAAGGAAAGTTTAGGGCCGTTTATATCCCAAACGCAAAGTGGAAACGAAAATTGGAAATCTTTTTATCGCATAGAAGTTTGTATGCTTCCCCTCTATTCACCAACTTGGAATACACGTTCGTGCTATAAAGAAAAAAGCGTAAAAATTACTGTGCGATAAAAGAGACCAACTTTGCGTTTCCACTTTGCGTTTGGGATGTAAACGGGTGTTTACAAGTTTGAATTTATATCCTATGTAAGCTACATAGCTCTTTGTAATCTGTCCCATCCGCGAATCGAATAATGCATACGCTAAGGTAGATCGATCCATTCGTTGAAAGCTAGTAGTAATACCAAAGTTAAGTAGTACAATAGGTCAAGAGAGTGGCCGCAATACCTTTGGACCAAGTTTCTTACCAAAGGAGAAAAAGAAGAATGCCAATGCAAGGGATGGCAAATTTGCTCTTTTTTGCTCTATGTAATACGTCTTCCTTACGATGTGCGAAAAAGGTTCTGTTTTCGAGTAGAATTCTCCTGCTGATTCCTTCTAGCTTGTCTAGCTACACTTTTTGCTGATCTTTTTAATGAGTACATGATCATCTGGCTTCTAGTCCTTCCAACCGGTGACGTCCAGGTAGTTTTATGGGTGTTTTTATGCGCAAAGAGCGTTTAGCTTACTACAATTCCTTTGTTATTAGCGAGGTCGATAAGTCGTCAAATAAAAATGTCAAAATCGCGAAATTAAAATGTCAAAAAGTACTCACCGATTCTTAAGGAATTGAGTAATTTTGAACAATAGACTGGGAGCTGGGCGGAATTGAGTGTGCAAAATGCAAGGGTCCTCATATTTTGCCCACTCAATTCCGCTCAGCGCTTGCACTACAAGTAAAAAGTACTCATGGAGCTGTTTTCTTTCGATTCTACTCATGAGTATTTACTCGAGTACTTCCACCGATTCCGTATCCGTAACTCACCTTAACTTTTCGCTTTCCCCGATTCTCCTAATCGTTACGTAACACCCATCGTCTTTCACATATAACAATAAAATCTGAATGACTTGTGCATGTGTTTGTTGTGTATGCTTGTGTTTGGGCGTTTGAGGCGGCAACGCGGAAAAAATTGAATGTGACACAACTTTCGCGTTGTGGGCGAGGCGTTCAGGCAACAATCTGTTAGCCCGCTTTTGAATACACGCACTTCTAAACTACTTATCAATGATCACACCGGAAGCCCGCGCGTGTCTGTTTCCACCTTAAGATTCCGATCGTTGGGCTGTAGCAGTGCCTCTGCTATATATTTGACTCTCACAGTTATCTACTCTTATATAATATTACCTAACGCCTTGCTTAACGCGTCGCCCTTCCTCTGTAAGCACCGTAACGTTTTACAAGACCCCACCCCCCCCCCCCCAAACTGCGTTACGTAATACTTGAACGACCCCTAAGACCACTGCGAACTGTGCGAGTCTTATTTTGCGGAAAAAGCGTTGCTGTGGAAGGTTATTTATTTCGGTGGAATAATTGATGTGGGTTTTTCCAGAGCTGTGACATTCCTACGGTGGGTCAATGAATCAATTGAGGAGCAAATGGCGTTAAGTTTAAGAAAACGAGGTAAACAAGTTGAATTCAAGGCTGGGACGATTGTACCAAAAAACAATGTTATTTTTTTATTTGGAAAACTAGAGCCTGTCATCAGGGCCGGCGGTTGATGTGGGTTGAGTGGGTAGTTCTACCCACTCGAAAAACTCCGAGTGGGTAAAATACCCACTCGAACTTCGAAACTACGTGGAAAAAAATTTTGAGCTGTGAGAGTTCAAATATACATGTTTGTTCAGTTCAATTTAGCGATGAATTCCTGGAGCCCAAAAATCGGGCTCTCAGAGCGCAAACTCTGGGCTCGTAGTTCACAGCGCAATGTCTATTACCTAGTTTATAGCTACTCCAAAAATAATTCGAATTATGGATTATACAAAATTTTTTGTCGTATAAATATAAACGTGATAATTTGAATTATGGCTTAACCCGAAATTTTTCGGCTAACGCCAAAATTATAAGAGTGTAATTGTGACAATCTTCGAGGCGATGGGCGATCGTAATGACAAAAACCAGCAAATTAAAGAAAGAAGCTTATATGCATTAAATTGCCTCAGAATAAGTAAGAAACGTATACCTCCACAATGTATATTTATATTTTACAAACTCACCTTACCTAATTTCAAGTTGGAACTTTTGCAAAAGACGCCTCTCCAGTAGATATTTGTATTTACAATATTGCCTCGCCTCATTTCAAGTTGGAAATTTCACTGCCTCAAAAGAAGTAAGAAATGTCTCTCCAATTTGTATTTAAAATCTCACGTCGCCTCAGCTCAAATTGGATATTTTACAAAAAAAAATAAGATTTGGATAAGATTCAATTGTTAATAACAATCTTAAATTGTTAATAATTTTTTTCGAAAGTATTTTTTTCTTAAAGCTTGTTCTTTTATCTTTAAAATGAAAAGCAGTCTGTAGCACAAATAGAACCGGAGTTGTGAATTTTTGAAAATTACGCCCAAAAATTGAGCCCAAAATCACCAAAATCGCGAAATTTCATTCCTTTCTAGAGTCCAAAATATTGTGAAAAAAAATAAAAAAAAAAATACGTGTAACTTTTTTTTCAATATAGAACCCGTAAAAAAAAGTTTCAGCCAAATCAAAAATGTGTCGGTCAATTTTTGCCAAAATCTGTACGGTTTGTAAAAGAATGTCCCATTTACAACTTCACCTAACCTCGCCTCATTTTAAGTTGAATTTTATTGTCCCAAAAGAAGTAAGAAAGAAGAAACCCATGTACCCTCACTACGTATTTGCAATCACACCTGGGCTCATTTATCTCGATACACACTCAGTATAGGACATTATTTTTGAACCGGGACATTTAAAAAAAATTAGGCCTCAGTAAAATTTACATTATGTAAGGGACAAATGTACTGCTTCGTGCTTATTGAAGGGGGTATATGTATCTATGTATATATAAAAAACGAAATTATCCCGCATTTTTTGTTGTACTATTTCCACCATGTTAAAGTATACGCACCGGGGTTGTAATTTCAAAACTCTCTGATACTCCACCCACACGTATAAAAAGAACTTTTTGGTAACGATTAATGCGAAACAAATTCGAATATTTCGTGCAAGAGTACACTTCTACTCTTTAAAAAAAAACTCAGCGAATTTTCTCCGTTTTTAGTTTTATCAAATATAAAAATCTATTAATTATTCGATGTTTATCTGTCAGGCAGTGGAAGTGTAATAAAATTTGAAGAAATGCAAATAACCGACCGACCGACATTTTCTAATTTTGTTGAAGCGGTAACTGGAATATAAATGAGCCAAAACCACCCCTTTGCGTGTACTTTAACTATTTTTAGGTCCTTTTTTACGTTCATTTTGAATTTTAATTAACTGAATTAAGTGAAAATAATTTCGTTTAGCTCAAACTAATTTAATATTTATTATCAATCATTTCTTTTTTGTGTTTGTGTTTCGGGGTTTTTTCTATATATTCTTTTTCTGCTATTATTTTCATTTCATTTCTTTTTTGAAATTTTGGGTTTTGTTTTCATGTTATGAAAATAGGGAAATGACTATGAATAAAATTTGTTTTTGTTTTTTTCTTTTTTTCGTTAATAATAAAAAAAATTCGTTTAAGAGTATTTAAGGAAAAAAACAATAAATGTTACACAAGAGTCGGGCAAGCAAAATGCCTGCTGGGAAGAAATTTTTTATGGTGTGTTAAAGGTTTTATCGAACTTATGAATAATACGAAAAACTAATTAGAGTTGAAGAAGGCGAATTTAAATGGAATTCTGTAAGTTACCCTTTTTTGTTAAATTTAAGTATGTTTAAGCTGTGATTTTTTTTTACATAAGAAGATCGTTACACAAAAATATGTAAAGGCTAATATTAGCCAACTTAACGTTATTGCTTTCAGTCATCGTCACCTTTAAGTAAAAGTTATGATTTAAAGGAGTCGCCTACACAAACATTTTTTCATGTAAGTCCGGCTCAACTCTAAAAAAATTACAGGTTGAAATAAGGTGCCAATTGATTACCACGGCCCGCGGAAAAAACATAACATTTATTCTGGCCCTTATAAAAAGGTTGCCCACCCTTGCTCTACTCTATCATCCACGCTTGATCAGTACAGTTTGCGTTACGCAAAAAAGTGTTTTTTCATATTTTTAATTAATAAATATAAAGAGTTTCAACGGTTTTATTTCGAAATTAAAAAAAAATTTATTTATTTTAAATCTTACCCCTTTTTTTATATATACCCTCCCGGCCAACTACCCACTCGGGCTGAGCTCCAACCGCCGGCCCCGTCTGTCATGAAGCTGTGGTTGGAGCACCTCGCATCGTCACGATCCTTCACCTGTAAATTTTTTCGTCTCTTCGTATTCATGGTACAATGAAATCGCCAAAGTTAACCTGGTGTCTGCGACGATACTCCTCGCAATCGTCTTTTTGCTAGTGGTTCGACTAATGTTTGCTGTTCGATATTGTCATAGAGTATATTGCCATCGAACTGTCGGAAGTAAAAAGGGGTTCTACCTCTAAGCTCTAGCCCTCCATATAAAAAAGGTAGCTAATTCTACAGATGCTACCACCAAAGATACTCACAAAACTCTTGTAAGTTTGCACGTTTTCAATTTCATTCAATAAAGCGGAACAGTTTTTTTTTTAAATAATTGTCACACTCTATTCAATTATCCTTAAATCGTATAGGCACCAAAACATACTAAACCCTTCTAAACAATTTTCCTAAACAAATACCAACTCCGCGAATTTCATGTACGAAGTCAATGAATGACTAGAAATTACCCAAAAATTTATTACATTGCGTGCGAAAGTGTTCCCAAAAATTATTCCCCATAATTAGTCGTCGACGTAAAAAGTCACTCACTCGCAGAAGATTCTGTACCTTCTATATGTATACTAAGTAAAGAAGAACCATAAACACCTTAGTCCCAAAAGTTTTCTGGTGGAAATGGGCTCTCAAGTTGGAAATGGGCTTGAAAACTCCCTTAATCTTTGCGAATCCCTATAATATTCCAACCTGCCATAATGATTCATATCCTCTCTCCCATTCCCCAAGGTACATGACAACCGTGGGTGTAGCTCCAAGTTATTTTCCCCATTTTTCCCAAAAGGCATTATATTAAAGTAACTATGAAAAGTTTTTGTAAACAAACGACACTCGGCTCTTATGTAATTAATACAGGTAAGATGATTGTTAAGGTATTGCGACTTAATGTTGGCTCCAACATGTTTCGTAACACTTTTGTGCTCGTCACCGAAAACGACGAGGTTAATTCGATTTAGCAAAGACTTGACTTCTATAGTCGTGTTTACAATATTATTCGAGAGGATCAAATTAAGGCACAGGCCACACGCAACCCAACCAAGAGCCCCTATCTAATCCTCGATAAAATGTATCCAATTTAAAATGATTATCTTCTTTGGGGGGAGTGGAAGGGGTGAGTTTCAGTTTCACTTCGTTTAAAATTATTGTGAATTTCGTTGCCTTTATTGATTATGAAAATTGAATCCTTTCGGATAAAGGAGTCCTTTATTAGCTCATGAAATTTTTTTGGAGATTATTTGATAGAATTATTCACAAAAATTTTCTAAATTTTTTAATCAAGCCTTCGAGACCACAAGTATGTAGTAAACGGCATTGGCATGCTTTGATCAAAAAGGTGAAATTATTCCATTAATAATCTTAAAGGGTATGGCAGAGTACATCAGATTAGGAGCATTGACCTCTAATTCTGTAAGGTTACAAGGGACATGCAAGGGTCTTTTCTGAAATTGGGTCGAAAATAAATTTTAACAAGAACATTTCTAATGGAGGTTCTTAATAATAAAATACAAATGTTTACTATGACCTAAGTATTTATACAAGATATTTTTATGTGTTTGTGTTACTATTTTTTTAAATAATATTATTAAAACTTTCAAAATGCAAAACAAATGTTTGTTTCTTTTTTTAAGTAGTTCTAGAACTATGAGGAGCGGACATTGATAGCGAATGCGATCCGAAAGGTGGCGTCCAAGGAAAATAGAAAAAAGAGAATATCAAAGGGCGCATTTGACATCTAAGGAACAAAAAGAATGGAAACGCGACCCGCAGAACAAACAATATTTTGTCTGCTTCCATTGATTATTTTTAAACAACATCGCTATAACTTATAAATGTAAATAAAATACAAAAAAATATTGAAATTGTGTGCAAAATAAAAAAAATATTTCATTGAATCGACTATTTTCGCTTGCTGTGGCCAGTGGGCATATTCACACGTTGCCATAAGTGTGGTGAGTAAAACCGGTTTTATTCAACTCCTAGCGACTCACACGGGGCGTAAATTATGGATAGTAAATTTGAATGCTATACAGGAACATTTAAATGTATTGCAGATGAAATTTACTTGTTAGAGAAAAA
Source organism: Thereva nobilitata (assembly GCA_963855945.1). Classification (NCBI taxonomy): domain Eukaryota; kingdom Metazoa; phylum Arthropoda; class Insecta; order Diptera; family Therevidae; genus Thereva; species Thereva nobilitata. The sequence goes on from OY979696.1 coordinate 39,029,377, forward strand.
CAGAGCTAAAGAATGCAAGAGATAGAAGAAACTTTTTATATGTGTGCCAGTTTTCACGCGTTTGGTTTTGCGTGAAAAATGTTTCGTTAAGTTTTTCCGCTCCCTTCCCTCTCTCATCCATAAAACCGGTTTTAGGCGCCATGAATATGCACTGTGTGAATATGCCCAGCGACGGTTCCGAGCGTGCAAGGATGATCTTCGGAAAACAGATAAGGCTGCCAGATGATGTAAAGTTTGTAATGGCGCCAGAAAAAAGCCAACCACTCAGCGAATACTCCTCTGGACTAAGAGCGAAATCCACGAGACGGTCCGGGGAAATCTGCAATTCGCCAGCGACAGACCCGCTACGACCTAAGGGCGAACGGAGCTGGATTTAGGACAGGCGATCGAGTGTAGTATAGTCCTCGACGAATAAAAGGGAAATCACTAAAACTTCAAAGGAAATGGGAGGGCCCTTCCACAGCCATCACGAGGATAAACGAGGCAAGAAGTTTAGTTTTGAAATTAAAGTTGTTACAATAAAAGAAACAAAATGAATTACTGTAAAATAGATTTTCATGTTTTATGTAAATTAAATTTTTGTGTTCCAATTAATCGAGAATGCTCGAGAAGAAATATTGCAATATGTTTTATAGGTAACTCTGATTTTTTTATTCTATCCAAAATAAATTTTTGCAGATGTGTTCTTTTTTTATTAGCTATACCTTTTTCCTACCGCGGACAGTGCACACATAAGCTTTTTTTATTTAAAGGTGTTGCAACGCTCCCGGGGTTTTCCCAGTAATTTTATAACAAACAAATTTGTTGGTATAAATTTTCGTCGTAAATTTATAGTTTACGTGATATTCGTAAAAAACCATTCTTTATAAACGTTTAAGGTGTAATAAATCCATAAATTTATACTTTACAGAAAAAAGTGAAAACAAAAAATGTTGGCAATTAAATTGCACACAAAAAACGTTGTAATCAGTTTTACAATTAAACGTGTAATTAAAAAAATATTGGCAAAAAAATACTTTTGTATTTACGTCTTTCGACACTTAAAGCGTATAGCGCGCTCAGTGCAATAGTAGCCCTACATAAAAAACTATTAACGAAATATAGTGCAAACAAAGTGATGTCAGAAATTTGAAGCACATCTCTCCGTACATATTGACTTTATAAAAAAAAAATGTTTGAACAAAAAATTTAAATAACTTATTTATCTACAAAAAAGATTATATAAATTTTTGTCGTAAAATGCATAGTTTCTGAGATATAGAATTAAACGCGTTTCCCTTCACTTTAAATTTAGCACAAGGCTGGGGATGACGCCATTTTGAATTTAAGCTCATAAAAATATGTAAAATCATTTGGTAAAAAAAATCGCATGCGGTATTTTTCGCAAAAAAATTACCTTCCTATTTATTGGACTAAGATACAACAGTGGCTCGGCAACCCTTACCCCCACCAGTGGGGTTGGGCAAGAAGAGATTATGGGATCCTCAACCCAGTTACCACGAAGCAGCCTGACTCCGTTTTGAAGATAATATTTTGCACGACTGGGTGTGGGGTGCGCTGCGGCGTGTGCCTCGGCCCATGTATGAACAGAACCCCATCGAAGACAGCGTCGATGATGATAAAATGTTTGATTTCAACAAAAACTAATGTTCAAGACACTAATTATTTCATTTTTAACAATAAACATATACGGGTGCACGGATACCGTATCACGTGTCTACACGGGATACGGAGTTACCGTGTCCCGGGGCTAGACGGGATACTGAGTAATTTTTGGGAAACATTCAACGGGCGGCGGCAGGACTGTTTAATTTTTAGAGCTAGAGGCCCTCCGGCTGCGTGAAGCTGGGCCATGGGCGCAAATTTAAATTTCGGCAGAAACAAATATCAGACAAAGAGGGGCATCCGTGATCGTAAAGGATATGACGCCCATGCTTATTATGCTTGCTGGCGATGGCAGAAGTAAGGGCAGAGAAGCTTTTGTGAAGAGGGAAGACAAGAAAAAAGGTAAGTTAGTGGGAGAAATAGAAATACGAAGGATCATTCTGCGGAGTGGATTCGAACCACGGACCTCAGGGATGGCAATCGAGAGATGCCTTAACCCATAAGGCTGGCCGGCGTTTTCTCTTTTCATACGCTCAGCTAGATCCCTAATTCAGAGAGTGTATTGCTAACCAAAAATACTACAAAGAGATATTCTTTGGAAATAAAGAACATTAAAGATGCGTAACGACAATATACAAATTTAACGTGAAATTTTTATTAAGGCAGAAATCAATTAATTTTAAACAAAACCTTGTTAAAGTACACTACGCAAGAAATTCTCATCGAAGGTATGAAATCACAAAACAGCATCGTAGATATTTCAGCTTGAATTGTTAAAACACAGTAAAAAATTATCCTTAGCAAAAAAAATTCTTAAAAAATTAAATTAAATATTAAAAAAAAATGTTCTGCGATATAAATTAGACTAAACTAAAGAGAACTCAGAAAGAAGCGTACCATGAAAAAATTTTGGAACCCCAAAAATACAGAACAACCACGAGACCTTAATTCAACGATTCTTCCACACCTCCCGAATGTAATCGATTTTCAAGGTCTGGCCTCCTGCTTCGTTTCAATTCTGCGGTATCGATGGATTCATCAAGGGAAAAGTTTTATGGGAGAAAGGAAATCAAACATCAAAAAGGTAAAAATTATTTAACCGCGAATCAACTTTTGCTATTCCCACCTTTATCCTTCGAATCAACAGTAAAAGGTCCTGAACATTAAAAGTTTTCCGGTCTGGTAAAGAGTTTCACCGTTGGAACTAATAAAGGCCCAATTGGTTTATGCTAAAGTGGGTGGCAAGGATACCGAAAGACTACTGCTTAACGAACCAAAAATTAATCAGGCTCATAATCTGGTGCTTATAATTGAAACCGGATCCTTTCCTTCGAATTAGGGGGAGTAACAACTCATCTAATTAATTACAAAAGTACATCCGTACTTAATTGGCCAAAGCGCATGAACTATGTATATACAAAAACCGGGCCCGTATCCTTAAAGGATCTAATGAAAAAGCATGTTTCGTTTTGTGAATATCCTTTCATACAGAAAACAGCTGGCGCAAATAATCCAGCATTGTGTATGTCATTCGAGCCTGCTTCTAGGATAGGGCCCCATACAATATTAGGAGTCCTAATTGCGCCGAAAATCGTCGTCCTGTCGGCAAAGAGAGAGCAAATCAATTTCGCCGTTTATATGTTTCGTGCTACATGATATGATACTTGAGAGTTTATACCTATAATAACAGGATAAATATCTCTCGTGTGATAGATAGACAGTTTGTCATGTGTATACAATTCCAACGCCATCGGGTTCACAGTGTGTGCCCATGTAAGCCCGATGTCTTATTATATGGGGAATATAATTTGTTCCAATATGCGATGATAGGATCCGAAGCGGAGGCAGGCCCTAGTGCAATAAATAACGTTGGGATTTAGCTATCACGAATATTTGCTAGCAGGCATTTTGGCAAACTGTAATTTCACACTTATTTGATTACTTATAATCGAGACCGTGCCGAAGTATTTAATCTTCTTTGACGTTAACTGAACCCAGGAAAGGGATTACTCGAGCATTTCAAATGTGAACTAATTGAGGCCTAGATACCATGGAATAATTCTGATATTTTTTTCTCTAGCAGGCATATCCATCACCTTTATTGTCAACTCAGTTGATATTTTTGTCACCGTTTTTCCTGAAGTTTAGTTTTGAGACGCACCACGGGGCGGAGGCAAAAGTGAGATAGATATAAAAAATGAAACTATAAATCACTTGTATTTAAGAACTCAAGAACCTCATTAACGCTGGGAAATCCCTTTTCGAACAACATGGTAAATGCTTTCTGATAATTAATTTCAACCTATCTCAAGTCTTCAACCAAAGGCATTTCCAGATGGACTATTTTTATCTGTTATCCCAAATATTAGAGTACATCCTGCATACTGAGAATATGTCACATCATGCCATGTCTGTCTGACAGTGAGCTTTGTGAATCAAGAGATGGAATAAGAAAAAACATTATTAGTTGATTGTGTCTGGGTACAGAATGAAGCCATCGAGATTTTTGGTGTGCATTGTTAAAATTTAATATATTTCAAGGAAGTGTCTTTAATTTTTTGCTGAAAATTTTTTTTTCACCCGTCGACGGTTTAATGTCCGGTGTGTGAACTAACATTCATACTTCTTCAAAGAACACTGAGCGACGGACAACGGTCCTTTATAAAAAAAACGGACTGTTGCCCGTTGCCGTTACCAAGCGGCCTAAGGACTATTAAGCCCGCAACGTGGACCTATTGCAATATTAGCGGTCCCTATACCTCAGATTTTTGTAGGACAGACCGCTTGAAAGTTCAGCAGTCTGCCTAAAGCTTTGTCACTAAGACTTGTTTGGTCAAACAAGGTAGCGCCAAAGAAGGAGACCCTGATACTCGCTTTCGTAATTTTCTATTGTGAACCAAGCGGTTTAGACTAGATGTGGGCTTCCAGGTATTGGTGTATTTGACCTGAGACCGTTGGGCTTGGGTTTTTTTTTGAAACGCCAGTTCCGGACCGATGAAAACAATGACGAAGCCTTGACAGGCCGCGGCCCACACAAGGGAGACCCAATTTATTCCGCCAGCTGATCGGTTGGCAACCCCAAATTAATTTGGTTCCATCGCTCCCAATTGGGGTTTCGCTATAATTGCGTCTTGGCTGTCATATAGGATAATGATCTGCTTGTTAACATACATTTTCGTAGGTACATCAAAAGATAGCGTACGCCCTTGCTTGAAAGACAATAGGTGTCCCTAAACTGTTCTGCTAAACCAAAAATCCTGCACCCACGCCTTATGATATCGTGGAATCCACCTTATGACATCGTGGAAACCCCATTGTCTCTGTTGCATGTTCACAAAAGAAGGCTTAAACATTGAACACTTCGCGGGAATAAAATCCGATGGCATTGGTGCTTCTGTGATTTCTTCTATATCGCTGGCAACTGTAGTATGTCCCCACTGAAGACAATCTCCCAGGCTGCCAATCGATCTCATCCTCTGTTATAGCGGATTTCTCCCTTCAACATGAAGCGATACCAAATTATGTAGAATCTCTAGCGCTGCCTTTGGCGATGTGTCGTGCTGATGGAAAGGCAGACCATTCTCTTAATCTTGTTCAATTTAGTAGCGAAGTTTGGTTCTAAGGCACCGTAATTTTGCTCCATATGCTATCATGGCTCTTATGATGATATTGTAAATGGTTTTTGATTTTAGGCCCCATGTTTAGCTACAAGCTATATTTGAAGCCCATATAAATCTGCAGGACCTGCTCATCAGGTTGATCTTGTGCTCATACGATTAGAGTTTGGCATCATCCCCTATTTGGTATTAAGTTTGTTTTCCCGCAAGCCCCAGATCAGTCCTCTGGTAAATGATCAGTTTTCTGGTAAATGATACCATAACAATTTTTTTAGGAGCCCTACACTAGCTCACTAGGTGGGGAACAAGTCAAGTGCTTGCGGCTTACGTCTTCAAATAGTTAGTTCAAATAGTTTTACTGGTAACTTCGATGACAACGTCACGACATTTCTTGCAAAGCTCACTACACGCTTTGCAGATCGAATGTGATCTGAATTCTCGGTCAGTGCCCTAGGATATTTCTTCTGAATGTCACCATAGATTTTGGTGGGAAACTTGGAATCCATGCTATTGTGAATAACGTTCCGGGGTATGTATTGGAAATCGGCTGTCATTTCTGTCAGCTGTCTTCAACAAAGGCAAGATGTAATTTTTGTTATCTTTATTTATTTTAATTAATAATTTATATATTAGGTGTAGTAAAAAGAAATCCATTATTTTTACAATAGAAGGCTTTAGTAATCTGTATCTCGCGTTGTAAAAGTCCAATCCGGTAACACTAAATCGCGTTAAAAAGATAAGATCTCGTACTAAAAACACTTTGCTGACAGTTCCAACAGGACAACGCCAGGCCGCACACATTGATATTGACTCGCCAGCATTTTCGGGAGCTTGGTTGAGAGGTTCTTATGCATCGACCTTTCAGTCCGAACCTGGCACCAAGTGAATATCACCTGTTCCTGGCTATGGCGAACGATTTTGCTGGTGAAAAATTTCCCTCAAAAGAGGCTTGTGAAAATCGACTATCCGAGTATTTTGTCAATAGGTACGAAGAATTTTTGTTGAGTGACCCCTAGGTTTTCAAAGATAGAGATTTTTTATGTGGGCTCTGGGTCAAAAAGAATAGATTTCAGTCAGTGTGCGACGTTTCGGGTATGGATACACCCTTCATCAGGCCATTTTGTATATTTATGATTATTATTATTTTTCATGTTAGGCGCAAAACGACTCTCTAATTACAACGCAATCACAAGTGTGTGGTGCGTCTCAACTTAGGACAATTTGATATTTAATTTTGCAGTCACAATTTTGACAAGCTGTAAACAGTTACAACGGTTATCAAAATTGTGTTTGTATAAAGACCGGTCCCCTCGACACAAGTGCCTAAGTAAGAGTTCATAATGGTGGTCAGTCACCAGCGAGATAGGGGGAGCAACATGTAGTGTATTTAAATATTTAAATACGCACGTGCCGTAACTATCGCATACTTAGGCTCAACCGCTATCAATAAAAACGAAGAACTAGAAGAAATCAGTAGGAGAATTCTACTCGGAAATAAAACGTTTTTCGCATGTCGTAAATTGCTAAGATCTGGAGCAATACATCGAAAGACGAAGTTTACACGATATAACCCTGCAAACATTTACATTCGGAAACGATTCGAGAACGACACGCAAAAGCGAGAGCTTGCTTCGAACTCGGGCTCGTAAACGACTCGTAAACGAATTCGAAGGCAATAAAGGCGGAGCAAGATATCGAAACCAATGTACTAGGAAAGCTTTTATGGTGGGTTTTGAAGCCTTTCTCGTACCTTTCGCAAGTAGTTTTCGAATCGAGAATCGTTCGAGAAAGCGAGCCTCCGAGAAAAGCCGAGAAATTGTTTGCAGGGAAGACACTTATTCGCCCTGTTATATCCCAGTGGAAAAAATTGGGAGCGCTCAAAAGAAGCTCCCGAGAGAGCATTACTGGAGTTTTCATCAATTTTATAGAAAAAAGAAAACGGGTGATTCTCTTGGTAACCATAAAATGTGACATTAGCATAGTCAATGGACCGGCTCTCGTTCGATACGGAGGACAAGCAGCTTGGGACGTGGTTAGAATTTAGTTGGGGGCCTGCTTTGGTAACACTCGCGCTTGGAAAGGAAAAGGCAGTTGCAAGAGATAAACAAAATAAAAGCTTTTCGCTACCCAGTTCACATATGCACAGGCATCCATGCAAATTCTTTATTAAAAAGCTTTTTTATAATGCTCCTGGAACGCTTTTGAAGGAGCATAAAAAGGTATGCTCCCTGCAATGACGTGCAATGTTAAAAAGTATATGGAACTGGAACGGAACGGGAGCGCTGGTATCATCGAAGGAGAAAGACCCGTAGCCAGGCCGAGGCATGGTACAATAATTCAAGGTAGGCTCATAAGTAAAAGCTCTGTTTCCACCTTGAAAAGCTTTCAGGCCTTTTACATTAGAAAAGATCTGAGTGACGTCACCGGAAAGCTTTTTTCCTTTGTGAGAAAAGATCTGAGTGACGTCACGGGACCCTTATGAGCTTACCTTGTAATTATTGTACCATGGGCCGAGGAAAAGCTGGAAGGATGCGGTTGCTGCAGATGCGGAGAGATTACTCCACATATCGAACTCGAGAACTTCGGCCAGAAATCGAGGACTGGAGGAAGAGATTAGACGGGGCCAAGGCTCGAGTTGGGCTGTAGCGCCATTGGAAAAAGAAGAAGAAGAAAGACTGGCCATGTTGTGATTTTATTTGTGACAGCTAAAATTTACAAGAATAGTCACAAACTGTAGCCTGTAGCCCACTCCATTTAAGAAGCAGTATTTTTTTTAAATTATAGCATTTTTTGCAAGAACGAATCTAAGCAAAACCTAACTTTAAGTCCTTTGCTTAATGACCTATAAGGATTTCGACTCTCTTATAAATAAGCACATTTTTTATTAATGCAATAATTATTGTCACTTAGCATTTATTATTTACAACTATGCTACGAGAATACAGTACCTACCTGCAATTGTACAAACTATTCAAGTAGATATTTAACTACCTCTTCACTTCCCGTACAACCACTCTCAACATAAATAACCTTCACATATTTTCAAGGTTCCCCATTCGGTTTTTGTTCGGAATAACATACCTTTTACTTCTACACCCAAATACTATCAACTTTATACGAGAGCTACTGTTTACCTTCGCACCATTACGAAGTTTCCAGCTATCAACTACCTGTAGAATCAATCTTTATACCATTTCCGGTGCCCGTACTCTCCACATCCTGGACTGTGTGAGCGACTAGATTAAATAAGGTTATATCTAGTACTTTTCGTTATCACTACAAGTACAGGAATATTTCAAATTACATGGCCAACGGCACATACGCCGATACCAGCTATCAATCGATATTGGTGTGCGTCAGCAAAATATTATTGTTTCCGATTCCTGAAAGGACGAAACTGGCAGAATGGTTGTTAGATAACATGGACATACACAAGTGAATCTTCTATTTCCCATTCAAAATTGCTACGATGGAGGTTCTGCTGAAAACGATGCTGAAACTGAATAACTCGTACTCTGGTAAATAAGGGACTGGATATAAAAAAGGCAGGATAAATAGGTCCCCTTCATAAAGCTCAATAGTTTAAATAATGACCATTATAGATTAGTATCGGCAATGTCGGCAACACTGAGTGATTAATGACAGCCCATGTTGACAATGGACAATAGGTCTTGAAAGATGTCGATCGTGGTCTGTATTATTGCTGAAAATAGCACTACATTGTCCAAAGATTGAGTGCCCACAGAATGACAATAGAGAGTCAGATTAATTAAGAAATAAATTATTTATGAAAACATCACATTATTATCAGCCATCAAACGCTTAGATAATGCAATTAGTAAATGGTCAAAATGAAATCGATTTATCAAGTTTTCGGCTGGTCTACTGGCTTTGATTAATCATTGTCCTTTGGGGGTTGAAGAATCTTCTATTTTTTTTTTCTCCTTCCAGCCGGGAAGTGCTTTTGTCTCGTCTATTATGTGGGCTGAGCAAAAATTCTTAAAAAGATTCTCCTAAGGATATTTTATTGATAACCACCAGCACTTTATCAGCTTCAAGTTAAAGTTCAAGTTAAGATGTCCATTTAAGATAGCTACGAGTATTGATATCTGGTCCTCCTACACTTGCGAAACTTACTGGATGTCTTAAACCAAATTTGACTCCTTGGTTCGAGGATTCCCCTTGCTATAGTTTTTGTTTCTTTTGCGAATCTCACATTAAGTTATAATTTTCTGTCGCAAGAAACACAAAAAGATGTGAGGCCATTAAAAGTTTTAGACACGTTTATCCTGGAGAAGATTTTGTTGTAGAAAAGGTGACATTTTCCCACTCACGGGATGATGTGTTATTTGCCGTGTCAACATAGAAAGGGAGGACATGGTTCTACCTTAAGCCATTAGGTCCAAAGTTAGATAAAGTGAAATCTCTCAGATATTTGAAACGTTTTGATGTTGATTGACCATATTACCACTCTCCAACTTTTATATATTTCAAAGGTCATGGTTAAAAACTTTTATTTAAACATTTGTTTTGTAAATTTACCTCTCTCAAACCGACCAGAAACTTTTATTTGTGTTAATCAACTCACAGAAACCGTTCTCATCAACTAGAAATATTTTAAATTGGTTTAGTAAATTTCCTTTTCATGTTAATTGTTGATAGACAGATAATAATATAAATCCAAGCTCTAAACAATAATCTATTTCAGAAATTCCAGCTTTAAACAAAACTTCCTTCACAAAGAAGTTTTTTTCAAAAAAATCCAGCTTTTGTGGCTGTGAGACACTTTTGCACATCCTTGCGTTCAGTAACCATCCCCCCGCCACGAGCTCTATATTAGATGTTCACTTTGGCGAGTACATTTTTCCTGACCCTTTTCCACTTTACCGCTGCCAGAGCAAAATCCTAGCAACAGATGCACATGAAAAATGCACGTCCAACCCGATTTTTGCCAACGTGAATGCATTTTTAAAAGGGATGGTTTTTTTAATTCTTTTAACAGCTGTGCTGTGGACAACTTTACTTTTATATAGTGATGGCTGATTATCCGCAGATTTGTCACGTAACGAAGTATAGATAAATAAATGAACATCAGCAAAATCACTGATTAAAACTTAGATTATGTTAAAACCTGTAAAAAGTGAAACCTGAAAGCGTCATCAAATCAGGTACAAGTTCTGTAGACGACAAACTGAATATATAGTTCCAGTATCCAGAATGAAGTTGGAGCATGGCACTACCTTCATGCAGCATTAAGCACCCTGGTCTTTTAACATTGGTTTTGCTTGGCTACATAGGATGTGATTTTCATTCCGTCCACCTACGGATAAGTGGAAGATAGTGGCATCTCTTTTGCGGACTAAGGTCGATTAGAGAGCATTTCATGTCTCTGAATTTAGATTGGGATAACAGTGTTTGCACTTAGTGGACAATATAAACCCCTAAAGACTTTTAAACGAGTTATAGCTGGGTGATTTGTTGGAAATTTAATCGCAAGTTGTGCAAGATTTCTGACATTGCAATATAAATCTACCAAAAACTCTCTTTCTTTTAAACTATTTTTAGTCCAGCATCAATTGGGCTTTTTTGTAAAAAATCATGGCAATGGAATGCATTTCTCACATATCAATTAACCTTTTAAGCTGTAAATTTCATCTTAACTAATTCTACGTTTTAATAAGCAGTGCAAAATTGAGGCTGGCCATTTTAGATCATATAAGCAAAGTAATTTATACACCAAACAATTTAAGTAGCCCAGTTGTGACTGTGACTTAACTTTCTGAATTTTGTAAATCTGATAGAGGAGAAAAAATTTCCAATTCCTGCAGCCATTGATCCATCGTTCGATAGAGTATAATTGTTGATCATACACTATAGCATCAAAATGAGAACTAACGTAAAGCAAAAGTCTCTGGGAATATTACATCATTATAGTCCAGTCAAATAAGGCAAAAAAGGGGGTCAACCTCGGAATGAGAGGTAATAAGCTGAAAATTCGTATGAACCTTTGTTTTGGAATTCTAAATGATGTGTCAAAAGTCTCATATAATCTCGTGTCCGCGTCTTCAGATATTAGAGGTCAAAGGTCACCAAAATCAGTTTTTCGCAAATATCTCGTAAATTATCGGCTTTACGAAAATTTTGGTTAAGTAAAGTTTGTTCGTTAGATAAATCTGCATAAAAGTGGCCTATACCGAATTTACGTAGAACCAATAGTTTTCGAGATAAAGGGCTGAGAAGTCTTGACATCGTGCTGCATTCGTTTCCGCACCACCTCTGAAGTAGAATGCAAGGGCGTTTTTTACATGGTGTTCCCGTAGGCCTAATCCATGGGTTACAAGTTATGACAAAGTTTTGTTGATTATCTCTCTATCTCTTCTATTTTCACTTCTTCCATATTGTCATCTTCATCAACACTCATCTCATAAGAAAACAATGAAATGTGGTCGGCGTTATTACCTCTCATTCCGAGGTAAAACCCTAATTTGACTGGACTATTGGCCCATAAGCAAATTAAGCAATTGCTTAGGGCATCGCGGCTCGGTGGGGGGGGGGCACCATAAACAGCACCGAAAAAATATTTGCTACCACATGAAGGCAAGGCTGTTTGAAAACCCACGCGTTAAAATTGACTAGAGCAATGACCCGACTAGAAATTTAGGTTAAGCCCTTTAGCGATATTTGTTCCTTGTTCCGCTTACTCATTAAATTTAGTAGGAAAATCAGCTGCCAATGGTTGTTCCGCTGCAGTTCTTTTTTTCAGTTTTTTAGAAGAACTTTTCGTTTTTTTCACTGCTTCGACAGCGCGGTATGAAATATTGATCAGAAATGTTTCAGCTGAAGATACCAAAAAAAGGTTCTATACACTCAAAAATTTGAGTGATACGCGTTGGTCATGTCGCGAAGATGCTGACAAGGCTCTTGACCACGGATACAAATTCATTCAAAATGCGTTAATTGAAATTCACGATGACAAAAAGATGTTGTCAAAAGCCAAGCTCGCGGTCTTTTCCAGAACATGTCTCGATTAGAAACAGCAATTTATACCAAACTTTGGCATGACATACTGGAAAGATTCAATTTTACGAGTAAGTATATACATACAGAGTTCTACGATGACCCTTTGTACAGCCGTGAATTCTCTAAAGTCTTTAAAATCTTTCGTAGTATCTAAGAGAACTTCATTTGAATTATGTGAAACTGCAGGCAAAGAATTGTCCGATGAACAAGAGTATGAAAGTGTGCGTGTTTGATCTGTGAGTGTTCGATTGAGACCGCTAAATTATGGAACAGCGGATGATGTGCAACAATCATCGAGAGACATATTTCGATCTAAATCTTTCCTTCCTGTCATTGACCAACTGATCGTATGTTGAATGAACGAATTTCAGTGTACGAAGTCGTTGATGAACGATTCGGTTTCTTTGCTGAGATGACCACAATGGGACCTTCTCAGTTGGAACTAAAGGCCAAATATCTTGTACATCATTACCCTGATGATCTAGACTTGAATTTAGCTAATGAATTGATTCATCTCGACAAACAGTACGAAAAGAAAAATGGTGAATCAAATGAAATTTTTCTCTACCGAATAATTTTGCAAAATAATGTGCAATCTACTTTTTGTAATGCAGAAGTGGCACTTCGTATTTATTTAACGATGCTGGGCGAAGGCAAGGCGGTATTTAATTGAAGAAGACCGGACTTGAGCGGGGCTCATAAGATCTCTGATAAACGTTCTTCTTCTAAAGGGCCCCATTCACGCACAGTTCTGGTTTGAGCAGTTAAATTGTAACGAAATCTGTGCAGTTTTAAGCTTACTCAGTTCATCACACTCACTACACAGTTTTTACACAGTTTTAGTTTAGTTTGATTCAAGGTCCGATAGGATATGTTCAATGATCAAAACTGAAATGGACTGAGCAAATGCACAATAGCCACACTCACGCTCAGTTTTTATCTGCACAGTTCTAGTTTGGGCAGTTCAAAATCTAAGGCTCACAGATTTTACACAGTCCATAAATTTTAACTGAACGGTACTCCGGATTTTACACACACGCTCCGATTTAACCGTGCAGTGTTGGTTTGCACCGTTCAAACTGTGTTATAAACTGAACGTGAATGGAGCCCTTAAGCCATATCAGAGCAGGATATTCACAGAGAATATGAGTGGAAGTCTCGTCGCCTTCCATGGAGAGTCGGCATTCTGTCTATTGAGACAGTCCTAGGTTGTGGGGGTGATACCGTAGCCCTACATCAGATATCCTACGTACAGCCTTAGGTCCGGTCTGTTTAAGCTGATAATGCCTCCTAAGGCAAAGGGTCTTATAAGATCTTTAGCCTGTCTAAGACCTGGGACTGATTCCCAGTAGGCTAGGTTTAGTCCATTAATCCACTCCTCTATCATGGACTTGGAGGTGGACCATGAGATGCCATGAGGGTTCTGGGCCCTGGAGTAGGGGCGGCGGAGCATAATAATTGTGGATGGGGAGCACGTGAGCATGTTAACGTTAAAATGTATAAAGTTAATCAGTCAATTTATTTACAAGCTGTCTATTTAGTTATGTGGTTTTAAATTCTTTTTTATGGGGTTATGCCCGCCTAGCATTTTGAGGTAAGGGTTTCAGATATGGCCTTGTGAGGCTAGACCAACTGCCCCATGTGGACCCCGTGTGGATTACCCTATAAGGCCCACACAGGGCACTGCAACGTTTTGGGATGAAATATTTTGCGTGAGGATTTCCCCACCCAAAGCGAAAGTGCGTGTGCACTTTTCCTTCCATCCCCAAGCGCTCTGCTGCCGCCGCTCTGGACCTACGTCTCAGACTACTCCTTCGCGAGGCTGTCTGCAGCCTCATTGCCCTCGATACCCAGTGACCGGGGACCGAACAGAGTGAGACCTTATTTCTTCTGGTCAGGCTCTGGAGTACGTCAAAACACCCTGCAACTATTTTGGAAGAAAACTTCCACGTTGAGAGTGCCTTGATGGCAGCTTGGCTGTCAGAAAAGATTTCAATGTTGGCGCCTCTCAAACCTTTCTCAAGGTTGAGCCTAGCGCAGGTCGCAATGGCATGTATTTCACTCTGGAAAACAGAGGGCCACTTACTCATCGCAATCGAGACTTTGAGTTGGGTCCTGCGACACTAGCCCCTGTACCATGCTCCATCTTTGACCCGTCAGTAAACCCGTGGAGATGTTTTGAATCCCCAGGAAGAGTAAGTTCCTCCCACTCAGAACGATACGGGATAATCGCCCTGACTTTCCTTTAGAACCACAGTTCACCAAACATATGGTCGGATACGCGGCAAATGGAAATGTTGGGGATTTTGTCAAGGATATCCATGTGTCCTTTGACAGTATAGGGCCAGTTGGATGAGATCTGAAGTCTCAATGCACTCATGGCCGCGCATTTCCATATGAAGATATCCAATGATTGCCTCCATCGCAGTTGTGGGGCAGGTCCGCATAGCTCCGGTAATGGAGAGGCAAACAAGTCGTTGCAGTTTGCTGCACTTGAGGATCGACGTAACCTGTTTAGTCTGGAGCCACCAAGCTATAGCGGCAAAAGTGACCACAGGTTTAACGATCGTCTTGTACATCCGGTACATCATTTGTGGTGTAAGACTCCATGTCTTACCCAAAAGCCTTTTGCAGGCCCATATGGCCCTAGTGGCTTTACTGATGCCGTAGTCCTGTTGAGCGTTCCAGTTCAGTCTCTTGCCTAACTTTACTCCCAAGTATATGACTGAGTCTGAGTACTCAACAATAGTACCGTGGATGCAAATAGGACCTAGGACCACTTTGTAGCGCTTGGATAAAGGTACCAGGACAGCCTTATTTGGGTTAATTGACAGACCCTCTGTGCTACCCTATCTTTGAACTTCTAGGAGTGCTGTTCTCATGACCTCTGTAATGGTCACGTCGAACTTCCCAGAGACGATGATGGCAAGATCATCTGCATAGCTGATGACATCGAAACCAGATTCGGATAGTTTGGTCAAAAGTTCATCTACAACCGGTGACCAGAGTAACGGGGATAAGACTCCAGCTTTACAGCTTTTACACTAAGGTAGAAGAAATGTCACGATCTACAAGCCTGGTTCATTTCAGTGTGCTCATTCTCAAAAATCGTGCGGATTAGATGGCCTTTTTGTCCCATATGGGAAAGACAATTTGGAATTTGGATCACAGAGAACGATGGATATATTCGTCAATTCACCGAATCTTCATCTTTAGTCAATTGAGATTTCAGAACCTACTATATAAAACTAGCTACATGGAACAGGACATCAGGACATCATATAGACTTGGAGCAATGGCAGTAACAATGAATGAACTAAGAAGATGTAGGATAAGCATCTAGCGGGCTTTGAAAGGCGTACGACACACCGGGTACAACTTAATTTACAAGTTTACGAAACCCACGACTGTCTTTTACTCTTATCTCTTGACAACTACTTGGTTCATAGACATACTTTTTTTTACCCAACTTTCGTAGATTTTTTTAACTAAAATTTTATAGCTGCTATTTCATTTAGGAAAGAATACGTTAATTTTGTTTATCTAAATAAATGGGTTTTTAAAACTTTTGTATTGATAGGCAAATAACCAAATTACAATAAGATTTGCCGAAAATTGATTTTCATAATAAAGCCGTCCCAAATCCGATCTAAATGATCCACATTTAAATTCCTTAAAAAATAATTTACTTCCTATCCACAATTTTCCGGAAATTTTAAACTACTCCAAAGAAAACGGGAACATGAGGCAAATGATTGATTGTAATCCTGCCCTAAAACTTGTCCCTTCAAAAAGGATCCTTCTAAACGTTTCATCCATTAAACAGAAATCGATGTCGCTTGTCATCGTTGAGTTTCCCTTAATTTTGCCATTATTTTGGGATAGAGCTCCTCGGCCGCATGTGTATGCAAATCGAAATCCATACTCCTAAAATAAAAAGGAAAGTCTTCTCCTTCACAGTTTTGGAAGTGCCATCGATCAATTACTATGGTGACTTGCGAACAGCTTTCAGCTGCTGAATAAAACATTCACCAAAACGGGATACATGAAGCTATCAACCTGCTCGCTAGACGGCCCAATCAATTTCAAGTATAGTTCCCCATCTCCGCAGGCAATTGATAAACAGGATAATATCCGCTCCAAATAGCGAAAAGCTTTCTCTACTAAAGAGGCAGCACATGGGGATCAGGCGGCAACCGTTTATTTCCTCCTCCCCCCACAGCAGATGCCTCCACAGTCATAAAAATTTAGACAGGTGTATCGTGGGGCCTCAAGGTATTCCGTACCGGTGTTTTTTAATATTTAAAAAATCAAGATCTGCATAATAAAATATATCACTCAGAACTGCTCGTAGGGACATAAGTTTGTTGCCAACAAGGGAATCCATGTTCGTGGAATGTTTTTGTACCGTATACAGCATACACACATAAACAAACAAAAAAAAACCTGAAAGGGACTGGCAACGATATGTATCAATGGGGATTTTATCCGTAACTACATTTGAAATGGTTTTCAGTTATCGAAGATTTGTTCCGCCTGTGTGTCACGTATGCCTATTGAGTTTCCAGAATTGCACGAGCATTTTCCCGATAGAACATTTCAAATTGATTATTGTTCTTCCCACAAAGGACTCGTTTGGTGGTAAGTGTATATTGCTCCAACGAGTATTTTCCCCATGAAAGTACCTACCGCAGGTTCAGCTATTTAGTGGAAGAGAGATTGTAGCTAAAAGGTAAAATTGTATTTGAACACGACATATAGCTAGAAAAAAAAAGAATGAATTGAACGAAATATCTACAATTTCGTCGTTTTATGATTGAATAAATTTTCCGTCGTGCCGATTTGATTTTATGTTATCGGCAGTTTGCTTGTAAATGTAAACATGATAAGCGAGTTATTGCAAGTCATTCAAAATAAGGATTTCAGATCAAAATTTCTCACACTTTAAAAAAAACCGAAATTCACCCTAAATGCGCCAACCCTACAGAACCATTAGAAATATCAAACGATTTTTCATGGCAGCCGGATTTAGAATGAATGTGAATAGTATTTATTTTTTTTTTTTGGTATTTATAATAATTCATGAAATATGTTCGCATATTTCTTCATACAATATTCTATATACGTTTTCCATCATTTAATCACTCTCATCCTTACATTATGGCAACACAAAATGAAATATTAATGATATACGAAAAAAGTGGTGCAATCAATTCGAATAGGCTAATGATAAAATTGATGGGGCTATAAATATAAACAAATTAATAAAGATTCTTCAACCTATCAAAGCTTCCATTTTTATTACAGGCAATTTTATGGCAGAGGTGATATAATGGTGCTGGATTTATGACATATGAAATATGCAGACAAAAGAAATTCACCTTGTTATCTTGGTTGTCCATCGCTCATTTTGAATGTGAATGTCCGCATATGGATTCCTTGTCACAATACTTGAAGTGTATCTAAAAATGTAAGGAGTTTTATTGAAGTTGAAACAAACAATTCTACTACGTAAATTTTATAAACCACTACATACTTCAAAAAAATGCAAATTACTAAATATACCAATGAAAACACTTGAATCTTTTCTTTTGTTTGTTATAAAATCAATAGAAAACTAAATTGAAATTAAACATGAAAACAATTTTTTTGTTGGTTACAGGATACAAACTCCTTTTTAAACTTCATATATCATCGATTTTATCACCATTAAAGCGAGAAATATTTAATTACGGAGCAAGGAGTATCAGTACCTATTGGTATGAAAAGCAACCATTGTTAATTTGCACTGAATGAATTAATAACAAGAACTAAGCTTGTCGAAGTGTTATATTTATACGTAAAACAATATAGTTTTATTATTTTATTTTGTTTTATTTATTTATTTTTTATTAGGGGTCAAATAGAAGTACACAGCCTCAGGGTCCTGAGAAACGCCAACTGTTAATACAATCTAAGATCTACAGCCATCCTACCGAATCCTATCTTCCCCGTCGAAGATGTTGACTTTACGTCGGGTGAACCCTGGAAGCTTTTTTCTATATCAGAGTATCAGACGAAGGAGGGTGAAAGGCGAATGCTTCGCGTCTGCAAAACGAAACAAACACCGGGCTGGTCTTCCTGGTAGAGAGTTGGGATAAAAAGGTTGACAACCTCTCTTCGGAAAACAATTCTTGTTGTAGAATCGAGAAGCCTCGGAACAGTCAGGATTTACGGGAAAGACATTAGCAACGTCCCAGAACTAATGATTTAAGGAATTACGATATAAAATTCGAAACGTGAAATTTCAGAACATTACATAGACTTGGAACGATGGCAGACATGGTAGATGAACTTAAATGATAGAAAATACTCATCGGCGGATTACAACAATTAAGATGAGAACTATTCTACAGTGGCAATAATGACTCCAGAAAGAGCTTTTAGGTAAGTTTCTGCATGGTATAAATACTAGAAGGTATGCTCTTACGGAGAGCTATTTCGCCATGTTTTCTTGTTGTGACCTCACTCACTCACAAAATCGGGTTAGTTACACCATTTATAACACAAGAACGGCTGGACCGATTTTTATAATTTTCGATTTGTTGGATTTGTCTCCGCCCCGAATAGCAGAATAACTATTAAAACATCGGAAAAATTTACGAAAAAAAAAATTGTGAAGGAAATTCATTTCTCATACAACGGCTTTTTTGGTAATATTTCGAGAACGGATTGACTGATTTCGATTAATTTTATTTTTTTTTGTTCGTTTCGGCCTAATAGTCTGGGGAAATTAGCAAAAAAAAGCACGAAAGGAGACAAAATTCCAAAATGGCTGAAAATTGGACCACAACTTCCATGGGACTTTTTAAGAAAACTATTTCGGAATCACAAAAAAGACAATATGGCCGCCGGAGATATCATTTTTTGGCAAAATAATCACTCGAAAACTGGTTTTTCCGAAAAATTTTTTTGATCAGTCAATACAAAACCTTATTTCCTACAAAATACCCCTCTTGAATTTTTTTCGAAAACCTTGACCTTTCCGAATTATTCAAAGTATTTTTTGGCCGAAATGTGACTTTTGGAAACTTTGACCTTGAATAACTTCGAAAGGGTTAGGTTTTCGCAAAAAATGACAAAAGGGCTTTTTTGTAGGCAATAACGTTTCGTATTGACTGATCCAAAAACAATTTCGAAAAAACCAGTTTTTTAGTGATTTTTTTGCCAAAAAATGATATCTCCGGCGGCCATGTTGTCTTTTTTGTGATTCCGAAATTGTTTTCTTAAAAAGTCCCAAGGAAGCTGTGGTCGAATTTTCAGCCATGTTGGAATTTTGTCTCCTTAAAATGCTAATTTCCCCGGACTATAAAGAAGTTTCCTCGTGCATTGGAAAAGTAAGAAAATAACAAGAAATTGAATTCCGTATACAACGCCATCTCTGATACATGATACATGGTTCCGGTGGTGCCAGTAGATGGCGTTGTGTGCATTGGTCCTTTCATTGCAGACCATTAAGCTATGCAGACATGCGCCGCGATTTATCAGCATTTTTTTCGAGTTTGCACCAATTTTCATTCAGTTTTCGACGGTTATTATTACATTTGAATTCGAGTTAATTAATCATCATCAGCGAAAAGTGATTTTAAAGAGGTGAGTTCAGTTTGATGAAGTGCGCATAGTGAAAGGTTATGTCGTTTGTCATTGCGCGTGCATCGAAAATCAATCCAATCGGTAATTTTGGACTGTGTGTTTACTTTTCCAGGGAAATTCGTTCGTAATTATGTAATTTTTAATTGTGTGATTCATTTTCCAGTGTTATTTACAATGCTGCGACCCAGAAAATCTAGTCTTTCACAACGAAGCCGTAATGGAATAAGACTTCGGAATAATGCGAATCAATCGACTGCAGATGAACAAGAAACCGCCCGAGAAGAGCGTCACATTAGTATGGCCCGAATTCGTGCTTCACAAACACAAGAACAAAAAGAGCAGTACGTCAAACGGCACAGTTGGCAATGAGAAATCATCGAGCTTATCGTACAGATCAACAACGTGATAATCTTCGATGGGCAAGAAGAAATGCTTCAAGTGCTGATTTGAATCAAGTAGCGTTTCAATACGATTCCACAATTAAATACGGCTCGCATCCCTTCGTTCTAATTGGCCCAATAGAGGATGTGTGCGAGCATTACGGTGCATTGAAGTTCGCTGGATAAATGCATGAATTGTGCCGTCTTAGTGGCAAGGTGAAATTGCCATTTTTGTCTCCACCATCTGAGCCATTGCATTCATTGCTTCGTGACGAAACACCAGAATCACGAAATTTTCTATCGAACACCCAAAGATACAGCGGATGTTTTCAAATAGCTTCATTTGGAGCATACATTATCGAAGAACGCGAATTCATAAATCCGTAATTCTAACTTCGCCTTCGATTTTACAGATCCAAGGCCAAATTCACCATCGATTTGGGTCATTGCAACCACTTGAAGACTATTTCTGCCAAACACTACGAGTCATTCCAAGATCTACCGCTACCGATTAATTAAACGCTTGCCCAGGCCCGGATTTAGAAATTTGCCGCCCCTAGGCAGTTGCAGAAATTGCCGCCCCCCCAAACTTCTTCAATGGTGGAATAAGTTTGGTACGAAAAGTTATTCAATCAATAAAATGCACCTTTCTGAGAGCAAATATTTTATTTCCAATTATTATTTATTTATTCTCCCAACAGCAAAACTTATCGAGTATTCGATATCAGACCAATATCGAGACTTGTATAAATCGAGTCTTTTCTCGATTTGGGCATTTTCCACTTATAATATTGGTACGCGTGCCAACGAAATAGGCGGGAAATTCAATTCCCACGAATAAAACAAGTTTTCAAAGTTTCCGCCAAAATTTGCCGCCGCCCAATTTTTGCCGCCCTAGGCACGTGCCTACTCTGCCTGTATGGTAAATCCGGGTCTGCGCTTGCCTCAAATCATAAACTCTGTGGCGCTATGTGAAGAAAATTCAGCTGGCGACAAACATGGAGTTGCCTTGCTAACGATCCATCTGCCGAATATTTATCCAAGCAATTGCTGACGAATCGAACAGATTGGTGTTCTTGTCGACGAATTGAACAGATTGATTGAGTTCAAAGGTGAGGAAGTTCTCATTCCGAGAATTTCGATGATCCCAACCGATATACCATCCGAGTTTAAACGAATTCAATTTCCGATTCGTCTTGCATTCACCATGAAGATCAACAAATCACAAGGCCAATCCTTGAATGTTTGTGGCCTGAATCTAGAAAATAAATGTTTTTCTCACGGTCAATTGTATACGTAGCATGTTGACTAGTCGGCAAACCATCCGCTTTGTTCGTTCTCGCACCTGACAACAAAACGAAAAATGTCGTATAACCCAATGGGCTTCAATGCTACGCGAATCATTTCGATTCGTTACAACAAAGCAAATGCCACGTGAATTACATTCATTTCAATAATTTCATTTTGATTTTTGTACATTTATTGAACTTAATTCATTTTGCGTATTCATTTTATTCCAGTCAAATTAGTCGAAAAAAGAGGATGAAATGGCATTTTAAGAGGATTTGTACCATGGGTCAGGCTTCCTCGCTTATTATACTTACAGGCGTTGGCAGGAGAAAGGGCTGGGGAATTTTTAAATAGAGCGTAGACAAGATAGAACAAAGGTTTTCTAGATGGGAGAATATGGAAGAACGCACGACCATGACGCGGAGTGGACTCGAACCACCGACTTCTGCGATGGTAGTCGGGCGCCTTAACACTGACGTCAGTGCCACCCCTATGTATTTGATTTGTTGTGAAAAACCTAAGGCTCTGCTTACAAAGGACGAGTCCTGTTTATTCCTGTAATATTAGTTTTTAGTAGTGCCTATTTTAGACGAAATATGACGAAAACCAGCATCGGTTTTAAAACTTTACAAAATTTGATATGATTGCAGTTTTGAATATAATAAATGTAATAAAATATAATATAAAAATTATTTCGGGAAAGCATCTTGAATGATGGTCTAGCATTGAAATTCGCCCTATTTATCAGGATTGCCACATCTTGCGTGTAAAAATATGTCTTCCACCTTCATTTTATAAGTGCCATGGAATCGCCTTTCTTTTCGTTTAACTGTCTACAAATTGTTACATCAATAGATGTTTATTACCTCAAGTATTTTGATACTCTAAGGCTATTTACATTAACTCAAATATTTAATCAATTTTACACCTTAAAACAATTCTGATATACCGGACTCATAACAAACTCGTTCAGCCCACTAAAAACGCGATCTTAATCCTCTAGACATCTTCACCATCACCATCAGAAAATATAATTTTATGTAAATATTAAATGAATTTCTCATTGACCTTTTGTTTTATGTATGTATGTGTGGGTTCACATCGGATGCTCTTAATTTCCAATTTAAACGACCATAATATAGTCGATACGAACCAACATCCAAGAATCTAATCCAATCATCATTTTCGATACAACTTTAATTCCCTAGAGAAATTCTCCTGAAACTTTCACTCCCTTTCGGAATAACAAAAAAAAAACAAAAATGAAAATGCTTGAAGAAGATTTTTTTCTGGTGTAGTCGACCCTTATCAAAATCAAGGTTGCAAAGGTTAATTAATTTTTAATTGGTTATCAATTTTGGACTCATTAATTTGTAAACAGTAGCCCCGGGGATTTATTTACGTCAAGAATTTTTTTAAGAGCCATTTGTAATCTTCACTTGTAAATTAAGTGTAAAATAATGTAAAGTTAAGCGTAATGACCTTTTTTGCGTAAGAAGTTTGCTACGTTTGGTATTTGGAAATTAATTGATTCTTTAGTATTGAGAAGAAAAAGCAATTATAATCGTATTAATTATGTTAAATAAAATCAAAATGTCTGTAATTTATAAATAACTTTTTATGTATTGTAAAGTTCTACACCAGAACTGTGAACAACTTAGGCCTAAATCTCAAATGGATACTTCAGCAATGATTAACTAGGTATTAATTCAATTAGTTAACACTACTACTCCGCCTCCCTCAAGACTCCTACCAGAGACATCATAGAGCTTTAAATGAGCACTGGAGAAATCAGGTTCTCTAATGACCCTGGAATGGCCTTAGGACCAAAGACTGGATCGGAGGTTGTTTCTGCCCACCGATCCTACATTACGAAGAAAGCTTTAGCAAACAAGATTTTTACTGCGGGTAAGATCGAATCGGCCATTTGCACCATCAAGCCCATCAAGGCTGCTGGGAAAGACCAAATCTTCCCGGTTCTTCTTCAGAAGGTCTTGAAAGATATCCAACCAATTCTGTTCCAACTAGTCCGGTATGGCTTTACGCTGGCCCATATTCTGAGGTGCCAAGGTGGTCTTTATTCCTAAAGAGAAGAGAGCATCGTACAAGGAAGCAAAATCCTATCGACCCATCAGCCCCTCCTTTCTCCTGGAAACGATGGAGAATGTTTAAGACAAGCATATTAAGGACGGTCTTATAGCAGAGGCACTCCAATACTTACAAATTGCCTACCGGCCTGGTAGATCTACAGAGACTACCTTCCACGTGCTAGAAAGAGATATCGATTGGTTCATTCGAGCCAAGGGAATTTCTGTATGCGCTTTTGCATGTATCGAGGGTGCAACTCAAACATTATTTTTCGCGAAAGGAAGCCGCGGAAAGAAAGGTCGTTCAACGCCCCCCCCCCCCGGCGATAAAGATCACTTCCCTTTTCAACCATTGATAACTACTGAGATCGGTCCTAACACATCTCCAATGATCAATCGAAATCGACGAACCTCTTGCTGACCTGAACAACAGGGGCTTCAGAGCATACGTCAATGCAAATTATATTTCGATAAGAATCAGCGGCGGGCATAGTGGCACATGGCACATACTGCATACTGCCGTAAACATACTTTCTTACTGACAGTCACCGTGTTCTTTTAATGAACTGGGTTTTGAGAGCTTTTGAGGAGCTTTTGAGTTCCCATACAAAATCGAAGAACCAGAAGACGCAGATAAAACCTGGGTTTTCGATTTTGTATGGGAACTCAAAAGCTCTAAAAAACCCAGTTCATTAAAAGAACACGGGGAGTCAGTCTCTCGCTCCTAATTCTATTTCAATGTAAAGCTCAATCTCCGAGTAAAGCTCACTCCAATATTGGAAACACTTGTTGTCATGGAAAATAAAAGCTTTCAGAGCCACCAACGAAAGCATCATCTCTCATCTCAAACTAAGCATTGTTCTGTAAATTTCGCGAAACATCTCGAGGTATCGAAATCAAATCGTTATTTTGAAATCGTATCGACACCAACTATTTCAGTATCTTCACGCTGCGCTCTTTGACGAGCACAACATTCGGCACTAATACATGACTTGAGCAGGCTGCGGAGACAAGGCGAAGAGTACGCATTCTATAAGCATTTAAATGTAGAGTCCATTCCAAAACAGAAGAAGTATTTTACAGTAATTTCATTTCGTTTTAACCCATTTCATTTTAAATGCGTTGAAATGAAATGACTGTAAAATACCTCTTCTCTTTTGGAACGGATTCTACGTAAATGTAACTGTACACAAATTAGAAATTAACTTTCGATTCATTGATCCCCTCTACCCCCGCCCTGGGGCCACTGCAAAAGGCAGATTTACGTGTCTACGTCTGGGAAGTGACTAGCATGGAAATATAAGGAATATTTGTATACAATTTCATTAATATGGCTTGATATTTCTCGAAATACAGAAGACGGAGCAATTTGTATTATTAATAGTGAAATTCGAGACTTTTCGAGACAAGACGAGACTTTTCAAGGCGAGACGAGACCTGCAAATACCCATTTTTCGACACCGAGACGAGACTGGGCCAAATCTCGTCTCGTCTTGTGTGCAGCACTACAGAGAACTAACCTGTAACCAACGCTCGCATTGTCTGATATCTTTCCTGCCACGGTGGACTTCGAAAAACCGTTTATGTCAGAGGTCGGTCAGAATGGCAACACTTCAGCAGCATTTAGAGGAACACGGCCTTTTGGCGTACCGCCAATTGGAATAGGGGGTAGGTCTGGAGGTATACGGCTCAAGCTGCAAAATATCCATCCATGGTTTTTACATCGTTATTTTCGCGTACAGTCAAGCTGCGCTGTTGGCCATTAAATTCTACATGGTGTCATCAAGGACTGTCCAGGATTGTCTCCTATCTTTGAAATCCCTCAGCAGGAACAACAATGTTAAACAATGAGCTAGGTCGCAATGCCCGAAAACACTCCCCGTAAAGAAAAAAGAAAAACTCTTCTGATTCGTACTTATAAAATATGAATGTATTGTATATAGAAAGGTGTACGTAATCTTGATGAAACATAATGTTAGTATATTTCCGAGTACTCGTTTTGTTCAGAAAGAGTTTCACAAGTAAACAAAACTCTAATTCCCACCGTGGCATACAACGAATCGAAATATCAATTACAAAAGATATTTTGACGAAAATTGAAAAATCTTCTTTATGACAGAATTTCAAGGACAAAAAATGTTCATAAAAAAAGTCACGAAAGCGTAAAAAAATTTCTATCTAACAAAAGCAGAGAAACCAATCAAAATTTATCAGAGTCTTCTAATTTTTCCTTCAGAATCCTTTTACCTTTTAAAGGGATTCCAAGAAATGCGGTAGAATGTCACAGAAAATTAAAAAGAACCCACCTCCGTTCCCACTGCAAGGACACATACTTTCATTCCTAACATTTTAAATTGTTCACTGAGCACATAACATGGCGCTTCGTTGGGTGAATTTTGATTTCCTCTCCTGAGAACTAATCATTGTCCTGGACACGCCCGCAATTCCTTTATCAGTTTACAGGACATCAAGGAAAATACCGGATTTAACGGAGTTTTTTTTCTGTCAAGCTTTATTAGCACCCTATGTGAATGTGAAAACATTTCCATCGTTCCGCACTTGACAATAGTATTATCCCGCATTGAGTCCTGTAGAAGAAAGATCCTATCAGGACCGTGTCATTTCTAAACGTTTGTAAATAGCAAAAAAACTTCCGAACTAAATCCAATTAGGGCGCCATGTTCAAATTATTCTCCAATGCCCTGTGGTTAGAAAGAGCTTAGCACTGGGCAGATTGCACAATCCCAGATTGAAAAGCACTGTGCCACCCCCACCCCATCCCTTATCCTCAAATCAATTATTTTGTCTTTATTTGGGTGAAATGGCTCCGCTCATAGGAAGAGATTATTTACTACCTTTCACAGTTCTTCCATCAATTTCAGCTGTCGTTGAGAGGAAGTGTGTAGGAGGATTGAAAGTATTTACAGGAGTAGAGCTACTGCTAATATCGTAGCTCCTCTGTGGACTGCTTATTATTCATAGCCTAGAATTATGTGTGGGAATTGAAGGTAAAAGTTTTCGTTACGCAAGTAATCAAGTATGAAGAATACTAAAGTGCTAGAAAAATGAATGCCATGCGATTTGCGGAGGATGGCTTGGATTTACATGTATAGATATCTTCAAATACCTGGAACCAATTTGTAGCAAAACAATTTTCAAACTGAAACTTGCCTTCTCGTTGGAGACGATTTTTTTATGTTAAAAGTTCTTTGGAATATGTGTGCGGATATCTTAATCTTCTCACGTATTTAGTACCTACTTTAAATTTGAGAGATTAGAATGTAACACATAAGTAGCTCCGATAAATGCTTGATGAAGTTCTTAAACTGCCACTGCTTTGTACACATCTGTTAAATTGCTAAATATTAAAGACTCTAAGAAACTGACACTTGAAATTTAAAATCGCTTATTTGCTTTTAATAACAAGTGCCGGATTTTTTTCGGTACAGGTAGAAGAGGGAGGATCTGTCAACTATGCAAAATTTCGAAATACTAAAAACAGGTCAATTAGTGAAACCTATTTTTGAATGTGGGATTCTTGTAGTGTTCCAGGAATTTCTTAAGCAACTTTTGAAGATGTTAAAAGAATTCAGGAAAAGGAACCTTAACGACCTTGTTTGTGAATTACAGTGGAATATTAGAAAACATTGTTGTTTTCATTTTTTTTTTGTATAAATAAGCCTCTTTATTTCTGTATTTTTCCATCATTCATCAGTTGATAGTGATATGAAAGCCGCATTCCTTACGATAATAAAAATAGCCTATGCGTGGAAAAGGACCGTGGTTTTA
Source organism: Thereva nobilitata (assembly GCA_963855945.1). Classification (NCBI taxonomy): domain Eukaryota; kingdom Metazoa; phylum Arthropoda; class Insecta; order Diptera; family Therevidae; genus Thereva; species Thereva nobilitata. Next base: position 39,056,797 of record OY979696.1, read on the forward strand.
TTAACTTTTTTTTTCAAATTCATTAAAATGGTAGTCCGGGGAAATAAGCATTTTAAGGAAACAAAATTCCAAAATGGTTGAAAATTGGGCCACAGCTTCCTTGGGACTTTTTAAGAAAACAATTTCTAAATCACAAAAAAAAACAACATGGCCGCCGGAGATATCACTTTTTGGCAAAAAAATCACTCAAAAACTGGGTTTTTTGAATTTTTTTTGATCCGTCAATACGAAACGTTATTGCCTACAAAAAATTCCTCTTGTCATTTTTGCGAAAACGTAACCCTTTCGAAGTTATTCAAGGTCAAAGTTTCCAAAAATCACATTTCGGCCAAAAGATACTTTGAATAATTCGAAAAGGTCAAGGTTTTCGAAAAAAATTCAAAAAGGGTATTTTGTAGGCAATAATGTTTTCTATTGACTGATCAAAAAAAACTATCGAAAAAACCAGTTTTTGAGTGATCTTTTTGCCAAAAAAAAATATATCTCCGGCGGCCATGTTGTTTTTTTGTAATTCCGAAATTGTTTTCTTAAAAAGTCCCAAGGAAGCTGTGGTCAAATTTTCAGCCATTTTGGATTTTTGTCTCCTTTCGTGCGTTTTTTTGCTAATTTCCCCGGACTATGTTCCCAAAAATAAATTTCAAAAGCCCTATTTCGAAAAAGAGTAGAGATAAATCACAGTAAGTAAAGTTCTTCGGTAGCCTACACGTTAAGAGGTAAGCCCGCTAATATTCGGTCAAAAAGTCTGCTTGTGGTCTATAACACATTAATACACTTCAAATTATAAATTATCGTACGAGGGCCGCTGACATAGCAGGCCAAGGAGCTCACATTTCCTTCGGTACTCTGTCGATTTTGCCTCACCTGTCGAAAAGCAGAACCACTACATACCAAGTGCTAATTGTTCATATCCATCGTCTGCCGCAACTAAACCAGTTTGGAAAACAAGTGTCTAGCTAGGGCTTATTCGCTTCTTTCAAGTCACTGACTGGGATTTATGTTTCCGAAGTAAGAACGCCAACTAGGTCGCTCTCTATGTCACTAAAATTATAGGAGGATATCTTTATTTTTATACCTACAAGGGAGATGTGATATCAGAACTCTTCTTTACCCTAGAGTGAGCCGCTCATTCAATGGGCAGAGTTGCAAAGCTAACAAAAAAAGATGCCAAATTCCATTTGAACCACCACGAGAAAAATTTGATGAAAAGGACACGCAGATCCGCGGATCCTCATGAGATCAATAAACAAATACCATGATTTGGATATATGCGCCATCATAAGGTCAAAACAGAATTGCGACTGCGACGGCCGACTGCAACTGCGATTTATGTCATAGGTGGACGGCGCAGTTAATGTATAACGAAATTGCAACCGCAACTTCTATTGAGATGTGACGTTTTGCATATCCAAAAATTTTGTTTGAAAAAAAATTATGTTTTGTACGCCGACTTCGGCTTTGCGGCGCAGTGCCGCTACAGTTGTAATTTCGTTATTCAACGTTGTTTTACATTTGCGCTAAACGACCAACTTCGACTTGTTGGTAAATTTGCATTGTCGTTTAACGATTTTCTGTGGGCACCGGGCGCATCCAGTTGTATATTGCGTTTATCTTGATATGGAGGAATTACCTCTCATGGACCCCACCTGCAGGGTTTGCCTTGAGGAGGATGAGTCTGCTCTTCGTGTTTTCTGTGAAGAGGACAGAACCGACGACTTTACCCCGAAAATGCGTCGTTACGACGAATATTCAGCATCGTAACGACGCAAATTTTAATCATTACGACTAAAACTGAATTAGAGTGCCAAAAACTCGCTTTTAGGCGTTTTTCGAGTGTCATATGATATCTTACTATCAGAGGCCACAGCATCTGGCAGATCCTGAACGGAGCTGAGAAATGTTGCACAAAACAGAGTCCGCTGAAGGAAAACTGGTTCCACCTTATGTCCCACAAGGGATTAAAGGACCCAGAAGAAGACAAGAAGGCGGAATCAGCTTATTGTGCTTTTAGTTTTATTTGAAAATTAATAAAAAATTCTAGCTGTTTCCAGATTAGCCGATTGAGAGACCGGCGCACAGTGGGCCAAAACGACTTGTTGGCTATCAAAAATCTGTAACTTTTGTTGTGTTAAAGATATCATAATGAAACTTTGGGAAATAAATTTTGACATTATTGCATTATAATTGGTAAAAAAAAGTTCAATTGGTTTACAGGGTGCCTCAAAATAAATCAACAAAATTTGAAGTAGTCAATAATTGAATTATTAATGTTATTTAAAAGTTTTAACGGCATTTTTAATTTAATCTTTAATTATTTTATTATCTCCAGAACAATATTTAATTTAAAAAACGCAGGTGAGATCGCAGGTGATCGCAGACAAACTTTTTTTTTATTGATGCAGGAGGGTTTCTACTTTAATTTGATGCCAATTAGAACGTGGCATTCGCTGGCCATTTTTTTAAAAGTTAAAAATAAATACAAATTTGAACGAAAAATCGCCCTTTTTAATTAAAATGCCATCATTAAAAAAACTATTTGACTTTTATCATAAATTCTTCGTCTAATAATACCTTCTCCTGTATAGTAAGTGATTTCATTAATAACAATTCAACCTCACAAACATTTTCACAATAGAACTTTGAAATCATAGAAAACTCGAACAGTTTTTAAAAAAAATGAGCTGTTAAAATTTTTCTCTGACTTTAGCCATTCCAAACAAAAGGGGGGGGGGGGGTAAATATTAAAAAAAAATTGTTGCCATAATGTAATATATTTAGTTTACTATCGAATGGCATTAAAATTTTTAAATTCTATGATATGACGAAAAACGATTTTTGGTCACCCAAGAATCGTTTTGCCCCACTGTGCGGCGTGTGAACAAGGAAATCCAATTTTTTGTTAATTATGTTCACTGACATTTTTCACTACACATCCAATTATTACAACTGTCAAAACATAATGACGAATTTTACCGAGTGTCACTCTCTAAAATGGGATTCGTCGTAACGACGAATTTTCGTCATAACGACACTTCTGTGTGTCGAGGGTATAAAAAGGAATAAATTTCGGTACAATGAATAAGTATAGTGCCGCCATCTATCGTTTGCTGAATACAACTATGCTTACTTGATACTAGTATTGAACAGGCTGCAAGGGAAGAGCGAGAAGGTCTAAAGTACACGTTAAGGGTGAGAAGTGCTGTGAAGCTATGGAAATTGATAATTTGTAGGATCAAGAGGATTTTGAAATCGTGGGCGTTTAGATGGCTTGTACTAGACCAGCAACCTCACTCTATATCAATTTAAGCCTGTGACAAAATGTCGCATAGCAAAGCAATACTCAACTGCTGTAAACTTACTTTTGGATACAGAAAATGACTAGCGAATTTTTAGTAACTGTGGTGCCATATACTAGAAAAAAAGTAATGGGTAACTATTTTTGCAGTGGCGGTATGCCATCTATTGCATATACGTTGAACGAAGTGTGATTTGTGGAATATGTGGAATGTAATTCGAATACACAGAAAAGTCGGTGTCGGTGACAGAATGAGGTGGAAAGATATAGAAATTGGAAAAGAGAGGAGCTTGAATATATATATTCAAGCGCAGGGATATTTAGAGTCAGTTGTTCATTAGAACAGCGATGAAAATGTTCTTAGCGATCACAGCGGTGTGCACATAACACGACGAGTACGTGATCTAGTCGTGTGCTCTTAGCGATATGACACAACTAGGTCGCCTTAAGTCGAACTGAATATTATTGATTAGATTCGAGTTATTAAAAGATTTTAATTAAATCATAGTCCCTAAGATTTTGCAGAGGATAGAAGTAATTAATGGCGTGCGGTAGTTGGAGTCACCTGTCCTCGTATAGGGATTCGAGTCTGAATAATCTCTGGAGAAGTATGACAGGTCTAATAGATTGCGCTGAGGTTGAACTACAGATGAAGGGCAGTTCTTAAGGACCATATTGCATATAAATAAATAAATAAATATTAATTGACTTCATGCTCTTCGAGAAACCTATACACTTCGCGTTCTTTGCTTTTCATATTTTCTTTAAATCTTTATTGATAATACATAGAAAATAGGACTAACAGCTCATATCATGCAGACGATACCAGTTTTATTATTTTCGTAAATACAACTAAGGGGCTGCATCTGATATCTCTTTACAAGTCCACAGTTCCCGTCAAACTTCCTTGTGCACAACTATTCAAAGCTGAAAATTTAATGAATTATTTTGTGTTGGGTGGTTGTGTATTCAATCAACCTACTTCTTGCGAAAGAAATACCTGAACAAACTCCGAAAACATTCCCTCTTGGAGGGGTTCAGAAACTTCACTATCGACAGACTATTTTCAAACAGGATTTCCTTTTCCTCCCATCATCAACATTACATAGACATCTCTTTAAGTACATAAAAGCGTCGAGTCAGATAGGCTACACATTGTGTAGTAAAGTCTTATGGCATTCTCGCCGTCTTATTCAAACTCCATTGGATACATGGTACACCTAGCCTTGTACCGCAGTGGTATGTACGAAGTTATTTGGATTCTCCAGTAGGAAGTCGTCTTTAGGTACTTTGTTGGCTTCTTTTCAACACGAACTTCTCTGCTAAATGCTAGTGTCAAGTACAAAGGAAACTTAGATTAAAATCGTTACAATAGAAAAGTAAAATCCTCCAAGCCTTCCTACCAGATTAAATCCGAGATTAATAATAGCTTTAGAAAGGAAGCTCACTACCTCCGAGAATACCTTCATGCCTCCCGACAAGGCGCTACACTCACGGCATCTGAAGAGTTTTTATTCCGGTACAAAATCCATTTTAGGTGTAAGTGGTTCGGTCAATAAATACTTTTTGATTCAGATTGCTTTCGACAGTACTGGAAATGGATGTTTCTGCTCCTGGCATTTCGATACGAATCCTCTCTTTGACTGTGTATAGCTGAAACGATTTTGGGGAGCATAGAGTTGCCGCTTTTCGATTATTGTTTGTGTTTACATTAATGATTATTGACAGAAATAAATTGATGTTTTGATTCGATGAAAATTAATTACATTGGGGGTGAATAAATTCTACTTTACAAATTTTAAGTTCAACATACTTGTCCTCCAGTGTATTTATATGTATTTGGTTATTAGATACTGATAAAAGAATGGAATATTTCATTTTAGTACATATTTTTAAATTTTTTATGGCGTATTACTCAGTCAGCGGAAACTTTTATCAATTAGCTTTGTTGTAAAATATCAACTTTTAAATAAAAAAAATCATTGTATTCAGTCATTTTTACATACAATGCGTACATGCGAAGAACTCGCAAATCCAAATAAAAAAAACTCAATTAAAAACAATACTGACAATAAAATGTTGTTTCAAGAACTCATCAATTGTAGGCTTTACCCCTGTGGCAATTTATTGTTTAATGTAAACTTTTTATACTCAGAATTGTAATTTGAAATATGTATTCCAAAAATTAAAAATTAAATAACATTTTCCCGGAAACGAAATATGACCGCCTCCGGCCAGATGTCAACTGGAGTAGTAAACAAAAATTAATCGCAAACGCAATTAAACTCAAATTTATTTGCACGTTGATGACGACGATGTTGTTACGCACAAATAAAATACATAAATGTCATTTTTATAGTAACAAAAATTTCATATTTTTTCGGAATCGAGAAATAATCAATAAATAATATTCGGTGAAATTTTTCATTTTGCGATGGTGAATCTCAATAGCATCATTAATTGGTTTTCTAGATGGTGCATGGATTTTCATTTATTCATTTGTTTCACCTATGCCTACTTCAACCATATTGTGATGAATCCTATTCGGGACATTTCTGGCTAATTCGATCCATTGATTGAACTTTGTAAATAGAACTTTAATTTACATTTTCGCATGCGTTCACAAAGTGAAAGCAAATGCTTTATTTGAAACTAGAGTTTTTGTGAAATTTGATGAAATGTTGTTTAGAGAGGGATATGTACATATATAGATGGTTCAATAAAGATAAAAAGTGCTTTTGTGCTTTTGTTTGTTTGTACAAAATACAATGCTTAACAATGGACCTTTAAATAAAAGATTTTAAATAAAAATGCGAATAAGAGAAAACCATTCCGATGCATCATACAAAAACGGATTAATGGTTCAAAGGTTTCGCAAGGTACTTTATACAGAAAAATGGCGACGGATAAATCTTCCAATCTTAAAGGATTTTGAAAACGAAATAATTTGCACTTTTCGGCATTGGTGGTATATCGTTTTTCAACAAGAAGTGTAATTTTAAATTATAGCAATAGAGCCACGCGTGAAACCAGCTGTGTGGTAGGTGACGCCCCCGTCTGCTGAAAATGATAGTGTCAATTTAACAAAAAATCAGTTGATATCGTTTGGTAATGAAGTGCATTCACTGTAACGGTCGAACCAGCAGCATTTTTAAAGAAGTATGGCCGGATTACATCGCCTGATCCGAATTCAAAAAAAGCTGGGCAAAAGTATAAATTTCAAAGTCATCGTAATAATTTGATATTACAGAATAACCTACAGAGGGAGTCACTGCGTAGTTTTCGAAAGGGACACCGAGGTGGCTGACGTATATAGACTACACCAGCTGTAGAAAGTATGCTATGCCTAGGGATACGGAATCGGTACTCGATTTTTTACTCATATGAGTATTTGGCTTTCGATTCTACTCTTATCAGTACTCGATATTTTTGACCGAGTACTTTACTCATATCATTACTTATAGGGTGGAATCGAGTACTGAGTACAATTTGCATTCAAGGCGATAATTCAAACAACTGCAAGTTTATCTCAGTCGTGAATATTTCCATATATTGTATTTTTCTGCATCAGTTAAGGAGAATTTAGGGACGTTTAAGGTCCTTCTACATCCCAAACGCAAATTGGAAGCGCACACCAATTTGTATGCTCTTCTCTCTGTTGCATCAACGTGGATTCCAGACAGAGAGAAATACATACAAATTTCTGTGTGATAAAAGAGTTCTAATTGGTGTGTTGTGCTGTAAACGGGCTTTTAAAGGTTTGAATTTATTATTCCACCGCAAGTAAAAATCAGATTCGCCCGTTGTTAGCCTGAAACAGGCACGCACATCTTCAAAACGCCTGCATGACACGCGAAACAGGCACGGTACGCCTCACCCGCACTTAGCATAAAATAGACACGGTACCCCTGAGTAAAAATAAGGCGCAAAAATAACGCCTGCTTGCTACCTGCCTGCTTATCTTAGTGACCATAAAGGGTGTCATTAGCGTAGTAAGTAGACCGGTTCTTGCTCGATTGCTAAGGTGGACCTAGCTAGTACTTAGTTGAGGGACCGCTTGATAAAACGACACACGCGTTTGCAATGGCCGATTACGAATCCATTTATATCTGTAACAGAGTCGTACATACCTCTGGCAGGCGCATTTTTAGATTTAGGCGCATTTGTTCTCCATGCGTGGTAGTTGCGGGAGCATATATGCTTCTCAAAATATTAACCAACTAAATTAATTTAACTCAAGATGTAAGTTACATAAGTATTTGTAGTCTGTCGCAGCTGAAAATCGCCTAAGCGTTCGCAGAAATGTCAAAAAAATTACTCATCAATTATCAAGGAATTGAGTACTTTTGTACGAGTAAAAACTACTCATTGAGTTATTTTCTTTCAATTCTACTCATGAGTATTTAATCGAGTACTCTCCACCGATTCCGTATCCCTAGGCATGCCACAGTAGCCCAGGGGCGGTTTCAGAGGGGGGTAATTGGGTAATTACCCCCTAAGAATTTTCCTTCGTTATTTATGTTTATTCTTGAAAATTACCAATATTTCAAACAAACAAGTAAAGTTATGGCGAATCTAGTCGGCGATCTATGACGGTGAATTTTTCCAAGACTGTTGGAGAGTCGTGGAAGGGACCGATACATGAGATTACCGCTAATATTCCACACGAGCGTACACACGACATGACAAGAGTGGGCTGCAAAGTGGTTTATGAAGAAGAGGGTGAGAGAGGACGATGGGGAGGGCACACAAATTTGAATGATATTTTCCGCCGATTTTTGATCGAACACTTGGACAGCTCTTGCATTGTTGTTGTTTTTCCCTGAAATTCTCTTTTGCTCGCAAAGAGAATATCTCAAACAACAGCAGAGCCAGTATGATTTGTTGCCTGCAAGTTGTCCCCTCGTGTAGAAGCTCATACGATTTTTCACCGAACACCAAAAGGGAATTGACGATTGCAGACGACTTCTGTCTGTCGTGTGTACACTCGTGTGGAAACAGCCTATGTAAACAAAATGAAGTTAACTGCTCAAGCGCCCCGTAAGAGAAGTGATGACTTTCTTCCTTCCTGGCACTTGAAAATATCGTTTCGTCCCAACCTTCAGTCGTTTGGTAACCTCGAGTTAGGGCGTTGGTGGGGTGAAAAGGAGGCTAAAATTGAAAATTGCCGCTGCGTGGGTAGGTTCTATTAGGGCTGAATAACCGTTAAATACTAGCGGCAGACATTTTTGACCATTTGCTAACGGGGGGGGGTAAAATGGCAACTTCAGCAGGGGGTGGCTTGGGGAGGGTGCAACTGGTATTTATGGAATAAAAACAATATCCAAGTTTTTCCATTTTTAAAATTACCCCCACTAAGCCAGTTGGCTGGAAACGCCCCTGCAGTAGCCTTATGTCATCTGCCACAAACCACAACAAAAAAGTTTATTAATAGTGCGTGCAAATTTTTACAAAAATTCAAATCGTTGTGTGGAGGCTGTTCCTGGAGGAATGTTAAATATAATTACTCATCAACCACCTTATTTTGCGATAATTGCATGTTTTTAGCATTGAAATTAAATCCCCCGCAGTTTTATCGATTTCTAATCACATCAATTGAACATTATGAAAATAGTTGTGATCCCAAGAGATCCCGTACTGTGTGAAGTTGCAAAATACGTAGAGCAGTGTCAGTTTCAAGTTTTTCAGCCGTAGTTTTCAGGTTATTTCTTCTGTCTCTGAGTACGGCCGGTTATACAGGGGCTTAACCCAGTAGTAACAAAATAATTAGCGTTTTGATCCATGATATTTAGACTAATAATTTATAATTTTTGATAGGATCAGGTACCAGAGAAATTAAATTACGTGCGCAAAAAATGAAATTTTAAGAGGGAAATTTCACGAGCAATTGCAAACGTAAATCAACATTATAAAACAACATTTTGCCAAAAAGTAGGCAGATTTTGAGATAAATACAAATAAAGGAAGCGGTGTAAAAAAGATGTTATGTAACATGAAATCGAGATGGAAGCATTCGTACAGTAAAGTTGCTCCATTTTTAAGTAAAAATGTGAAATGGTTAGCTGTCACTTTAAAGGTGCATACTTGTAACAGTCAACTCAGAGTTAATATGAAAATATAATTCAGACTTGTCCTGGAAGTACATCATCTGGACAGAAAAAAATGGGTCGACCAATCACCGATTTTGATCAAGCTTGTGATCGAATGAAAAGACGTTCGGATGTTCGTTTATCGCTCAATAAACCGAAATTGACTTATGCAGCTCAATTGAGTTTTCGTACTTCCGGATTCGTAGACGCAGCCAATAGGCCAAACCTAAATGGGAAGTGAAGTGAGTGAAGTTAGGTACCATTGCATATGAATGTATGAGAGTGGCCAAAAGGTAAGTGAAGTGGAAGTTACATCTACTTCAGTGGAAGAAAGTTTACTTCACTTCTGCGTTACTTTTAATTTAGGTTTGGCCACCTGTTCTTAAAGATGTTAGTACATCGAGCCCGACACGCTGCCAAATACCGGGAAGCTTTTAATACAACCGCAATACGACGCCCAACTGAAATGTCATCAAATGAGGCACTAATGTCTTCGTTAATTTAAAGTTCTTAGAAACTCGTTGAAAGAAAGCAAAAATGTTGTGTACCCGTTGTACGAGAAACTTTTAAAAGCGAAAAAGCGTTGTTTTCCGGGATTAATTTCAGTCACAGAAACGAGCGCAGAAGTGAAACTACAATCTGTACTTGATAATACTTGCCAAAAAATTTTTCAAGTGCAACAAGCGGTGCGCCTAAGTGGGCTTCCTAGTGGGGGAGCAGCCATTTCAACCTAACCTAACCTAACAAGAGGCACTTAATACATTGCACACACAAATCACTTCTACTCTGATGCATTATAAAATGGGGTGGTGACGGTAGTTCAGGGCAAAGCCAATATAAACGAAAGTTCAGTGGCGACAAACTTCAGATTCTTATATTTTTCTCACTTTGCTTGTTCCTTTGTAAATTGTTGCCACAGATAATGAGAAAAAGAAAGAAATTGTAGTCTGGGAAAATCCTCACCTTCGTCAGTTCGTTTTTGTCACCCGATTAAACTACAATTTTTCCATGAAACTATAGAGGCTTCTCGTAAGGATGAGTGTTACATTTCAAGCCAAATTGATACTTTGATTCTTTACAAATCTATTATAGAACGGATAGAAGTTGTACTCTTTGTTCCATATCAAATGCATTTTACGATGATAGATGGAAAAGTAGTGAATGCAGTGACAGAGACGAAGTCACGTGTGCAAAGCCATGTCAAAAAAGCTCAGTAACATTGATGAAATGCAAGAACGAAAAATCGATACAAGTAGTTTGAAATACGGCTTATCCACATTGCATGCATGAATCCGATGCTTCGAATGCCTTTTGCATATCGGATATAAATTGAGTATCCAAAAGTGGCAAGCACACAGATATTTTAAAGCAGTGTAAATCTTCGATTCAGAAAGCCTTTAAAAGCGAATAACACTAGAACATTGGACTGCCCGAAATCAGAGTTCGGCAGCGGCCGCGTTCCCATGGGCTGCATGCCGCACCGCAAAAGCTCGACTTCGGTTTGCCTTCGTGTAGTATTCGGAAATTTTCGTGAGAGACTGCAAAAAGCTTGCCGCATGCTTGTAGCTCCTCGTTCACATGGTTGCATCTGCTGGTTGTCAAAAATCAGCTGTTTTGTGATTTTGAAAAAGTGAAATGCATTACTTTAAAAATAAAAAAAAATATGTTAACCGAGTGCAATAGTACTAATAACTAAATATAAAGAAAGACAAAGTGACAAAAAAAGATATTAATATTTTATATGTCGCTAGAATTGTAAAATTGAAAGTTCCGTGATTTTGCAGCACGTTCACATGGGCTGCATGCAGCACGGCAAAAGCTCGAATTTGACAGTTCCATAATTTTGCCGCATGGATAAGAGATTTCCTCTTTGCATGATTTTTGCAGCAATGCTGTGCAAGAAAGAGAACATGTGCCGAGATAGATATTTTTTCCTGGCCAATCAGAGCACATTAAGAGCTTTTGCCGTGCGGCATGCAGCCCATGTGAACGTGGCCTAATGGTGGGAATACAGCTAGAACACTCTTCGGAAATTCGGCCATTTCCGCTAGGATTCTGGGAATCTATAAAACTTTAATTTAATTTCACAAAATTTTGCAAGTTCTGTAAAGTGGGTTCGCTGTTAAAGTTGAAAAATTCCGAAATTTCTGCCTTGAAACCGTGCAATTGTTCGTAAAGTTGTACCGCTGGTATTATATGCCAACTTCTGTTCACAAGATTTTAATTCATGAATTCCACTGTTTCATACTGTTTCTTTACACATCTATCACACCAGAAATAAATTCCGGCTGATTGCACTTTTTCACTCATTGCCTCAAAGAAAACTTCAGACTGAATAGGTCAGATCTTAGGGCAAGGACTGAAGATAAATGTCCACACACATCAAGGGTTTTGTCAGTTTTCCTGGACTGCAGGCCATGACCTGCCTGCGGCCGTTGAGTGTGTGGTGATACTTGGGCTCAAGGCGAGAAACCTTCAAGCCAGGTCCTGCCGGCGGCCTGATTATGAATGGGGGTCTTAAGGCAGATGTTGGGATTGTCCCATTTGATTTGGAATGATGTTTGCCTCATAGGGCCCTTATGATTATTTACCACGGGGGTCCTCATGGGGAACCTACGGGGAAATCCCTCTTTCGGCATGCCCTTTATTTGGCAGATGGGGCCTACACGCTGCGTGGATTCGTGAGGCATGCGCCCTTTAAATTCTAGCCGGGGACAACAGTCATCAATTTGTACATCGTCCAAAGACAAGCTAAAATCAGGGTCCTTCACATTGTCGTCGTTGGAAAAATCAGGCTCAAAAACATTGCTATAACTTGTCACAAATTCAATCATCTCGATAATTTTTTCGACAAACATTCATGACCCATTACAGAGATCACTAACATTTTGTTGTTCTTTCGGAAACATTACTATGAGCAAATATATTTCATCAATAGACCCTCAGTAGTACAGGTAGCAAAATATAAATAACCGAAAGCAAGTAATTTTCGATATCATTTCTGGTTTTTTACGATAAAAATAGCATTCACTTGCCCTTGCTATTACCTTCTCGATATAACCCTCCTACAGCCTATAAAAATGGATATTGTTTCGTATAATCTTCATGTAAAACTTTATACCAAAAAAAACCTATAAACCATACTCCCTGATAACCAGTACTTACCTTTTATTACGCAATCATAGTTGAGTGCAAAGGCGTAAATTCCGGAAATAATGCCGCCCTAATTTCGTCAGCATTAAAAACATTGAAGTGCTCAACCCTTTTCATTCAAAATGAAAATACAAAGTTAATCTCTTAATTCAGACACTAACTAGCACGCCTGTTTTGGCTGCTCGCTACCGTAGCAATACATATCCGAAGCTTCTCAATTTCGAAATAGAAATGTACATTATAACATTATAGAACTGTTATAGAACTGTCCCTAATCTGCCAAAATAACAACACATTCCCTTAATTAAGAATGAATATTTCAGATAATTTCGTAATTTGAAATGGAACTGAATTACCATTCCGGTAGGCAATCATTAAGTACAACAAGCAATTACCTCTTACCGGGTTTCTCTCATACTCTTTTACCGTAAATTTAAACGTTTTTGATGAATATTCATGCATTTTGGATACCTTTTACGGCAGCAAATTGGCTAAGGTGTTATGTGTGAAAGCTTATTACAAGGTGGGTGTGGTGCTTTGGGCACTTATTAATTCATAATAGGAAATTTTTACCTGAGTTTTAAAGCCAAGTTATCTTCGATGTTCTGGATATAATATCTGCAATAAAACAAACACAATTTTTGATGTTAAAAAATACGTTTTTATGTTTAGAAATTAATGTTATAAAAATTAAATTTTCTGTCGTTGCCTGTCATAAACACTTTTGGCAAAAATTTATGACTTTCCAATGCTGGTAAATTACCACATTTTTTTGAGTGGCTATTGGATATCTTTTGATGTGAATTTTGTGTATTATGTTATTCTTTTGAAGAGCAACAAAGCACGGATAATTTTTCAATAAATATAAAAGCAGACGTTGAAATCCATTAAAGAGACGCCCGTAGGTGGACAGCATTCTACAGAGAAGCTCCTGCCTCTCGGTTCTGCGGGCCTCTATCCAGCTTAAAAAACCTTCTTCTTAATTCTCATTCTTACGCCATTGCGTCCCAGGACTGCATCAGCCAGGTAGCTGCCATCTCTCCTAATATTTCTTTGCTTTTTTCTGTTTCTTTGAGCTTCGTATAGCTTAAGTTGCTGCTGGATGGCCTGCAGCGCCACATTCACCATTCTCCTAGGTTTAGCACAACGTACACAGCTTGAGCACACTGGCCACTGTCTTTCAAGAACAGGTGTATTCTGGCATGCAATTAAACTTCAGAAGACTACATTAAAACCGCTTTTTTATCCTTTCTAAAAGAGAAACGGTAATCGGTTTGATAAAGCCCCGTAGGACCACGTCTAAATTAGTTTTGGATCGCCAACGCGACCTTTATGGCCTGGTGTTCTCAAAGGAAACGTCCGGCAAGATAGAGCTCTGGCCCTGTAATCATCGGACTGGAACGGTTAATACACCCAGTTGTTTGGCAAATAGGACTAACGATCGGACCCACAACGAAACATACCGAACAGATCCATACCTAGTCTGGTGAACTCGCGCCAAGTAGGAATAATGTCAGAACACTGGCTGACTTGATTACCTGACCTGAAACGGGCACGCACAGCGTTAAAAGGCCCGTATGGCACCCAAATGAGGCACGGTACGCCTGAGTAAAAATTCAAGTTTTCCAAATGCAGCCCGCTACAGGCACCTATCAATAAAAAATGCACGGAATAGTCAAAACGGAGCACGGCGCGCTCGCACTTCTTCTAGACGAAGCAAGAAGCAAAATTTGAGCTTTAAGAAACTGTATAGAACGAAGAAAACGAGAAATTATCTTGGTGACCATAAAAGGTGCAATTAAAATACTCAATAGACAGGTCCTCGTTCGATTACGTAGGTCAAGCAGCATTGGACGTGGTAGGAACTTAGTTGGGGACCGCTTGGTAAAACGGCACTCGCGTTTGGAATGGTCGATTACGAATACATTCATATCTGTAACAGAGGGGGCATCCCTCAATAGCAAAAGCATTTTTAGACTTTTGTACCTGTAGGCTGTAGCGCTAGCGTGTATGGCAGACGTATTTTTCAATTTTTGTAATCTTAGCGGGAGCGTATTATAATAGTACCAGGTGCGTTTGTTCACTATGTTACGTTACGTTACGGACGCATAAATGGTTCTAAAAATATAAGTACGTCTCTATTTGGTTTGCGCGTGAACTAATTAATTTTACTCTGAAGGCTAATCCTTAGGAAGACTGCTGAAATTGTACAAGCCGTCTGACCTACAAGGCAAAAGTACAGGGGTTATCAAGAGTACAATACCTCCAAGTGGCAGCCACGGTACTTGTGCACCCAATACGTGATTAAAAGAGAGAAAGATAAAGGTACATCTTCATGTTGCTAAAATTATGAAAGTTCTGCTGTTGATCACTTAAAATGAGTTTAAAAGTTGAAATCAACAAATTTAATTCGTTCAAAGGTAGAATGAGACGGGTTTGTCGATGACAGTTTGGTTTAAATATAAAAGAACAATTTCCTTTTATGTACCTCCATTAACCTTTTTCTACCATCTGTCAGACCATGCATATGGAGATAATTTATAAATATTCTGCGAGGCTTTGCTGACTCGATTTCTTTTGGTGTTTGAGATATTTCGAAAGGTTTCTTGTTTGTTTTATTGTCTTTTTTCCAGATTTATTTCACATTTATTCAATATAAAAAAGAATTATTAAAGCGAATTTCGAACTATGGCATTCTGTAGCGATATGGGATAATGTTATTTGAAAACTCAATAAGGATTGACACCGGTGTACGTGTAGTATCTGTGATGTCATTTATCGATGATTTCGAATTGATTACATTTTTATTTTAGGATTCGCGATTTATTAGCTAAGGTACATACTTGGATATGTTTTATTTTACAGGGGTTCTAGTAGAAAAGACGAAACTGAATGACAAAATTTTTTAAATTGGAAATTGATGAGGGTCGAAAAAACTTTTGTTTATCAGCAATAAAGAATTCAGTATGGAGTTTAAATATAACCATAACACAATAAGTGCACGAGCATATTGAAATCCGACTGCTAAATAAACGTCTGTATATCTTCTTCTT
Source organism: Thereva nobilitata (assembly GCA_963855945.1). NCBI lineage: Eukaryota > Metazoa > Arthropoda > Insecta > Diptera > Therevidae > Thereva > Thereva nobilitata. Next base: position 39,072,384 of record OY979696.1, read on the forward strand.
CTTTAACGGCGTCTACGCCTACCTTCCAGCAAAGGTTGGGTCTCCTTCGCAACCCTTAGATCTACCGCAGAGAACTGTATTCATACGAGCTAGATGCCCTGCCAACTGGAACTTACCGAGCTTTATTTTCTTAGCAACCCAACCTTCCACGCAATGATAGCGCTCGTAGATCTCGTCGTTGTAGAGTCTCCGGAGTCGCCCTTCGAACAATTCTCCGAAGGATTTCGAACACGGCTAAGAGGGTAAAGTGCTTTTCGCAAGCATCGATGTCTCGAATTCACCGGTAAGACCATCGCCTTATATAGTAGGAGTTTGGTTAGGTGCTTGGATTTGAAGAGCCTTGACAGACTATAGTAGGCTTTGTTGTGTTCTAGCAGCCGTTGTTGTGTTCTAGTTGGGAAGGGATGCGCGCATGCCAGAATGAATAAAGTTAATTTAACTTGATGTGTATTGACCAGAGCTCTTAAATACATGTAAAACCCAAGCCAGTTTATTCATCATAATAAGCATAATGTTACTATAATTATGCGAAAAATTGCTTATCCCTAAATTTAAAATAATTTAAAAATAATGCTGAAAAAAATTTTCACACCTCCCTCTAGCAATAAGCAGTCGCGACTGAGCTTTTAAACATTTTTAAGCACTTAGGTATTACCCCAGCCTGCGCGACATGTCATGGAGTTTGAAAACATCCATCGTACAATAATTACAAGGTAAGCTCATAAGGGTCCCGTGACGTCACTCAGATCTTAACTCACAAGAGAAAAAAGCTTTCCCGTGACGTCACTCAGATCTTTTCTAATGTAAAAAGGGTAAAAGCTTTTCAAGATGGAAACAGAGCTTTTCCTTATGATTACTTTGTATTATTGTACCACGGAAAACATCTATAAATGATTTTACTACTTCAAATTCGCGGTCCTCTACCTTGATTGTTGGACCAACGTTACCTGTTCTTGCAGAACAGCCCACCGTGTACTTTGTTTTGCTTTCGTTGATGTGCATTCGCTTTCGTGCCGCCCGTTCAATCTGGGTGAAAACTTCGTGTACCGCTCTTGATGTTCTTCCAATGATGTCAATGTCTCCTGCATAAGTCAGACTTGTGAAGGATTGTGTATCTTGACGTCACCTGCTCGGATCGCTTTCTCCAAAGCTAGGATTAAAAGGAGGCAGGTCGGACCGTCCCCTTGTCGGAGTCCATTATGGATATTAATTGGTCTGGACAGTGTCTCGGATATCTTTACTTGGCTTGTCACATTGGTCATGGTCAACTTACACACTCGTGTCAGCTTATTGGGAGTGCCGATTTCTCTCGCTTTGTAGAGCTCTACTCTCGCTATGCTCTCTAGACATTTTTAGATCGCCTGCCTCAAGACCACTTAGAGCTTCATTGCGGCAACCAGTCTTTGCATTTCGTTTGCTACTAAACTACCTCAAAACTTTCATTAGTTTTTTTTATTCTTAGTGCAGCAAATAATAACTCTCCCTAACGTGGCGTATGTACCAGTTTGCCGCTGGCAGAGATGAAACAAAGAGAGCCTCACCGGGTGGTTGTCCATCAAGGATCAGACCATTAAAAATATAGGTTAAACTCGGTTAAAACTCCAAATGTATGAGCAAGGTTCTGAATCTCAAAATATTTATCATTGACCACCTGCCATGTCCCTGCTTAGTGGAGTCATTCTCCTTGTTAGTTATAAAGATTAGCTTCGGACTTAGATAGGATAAAGCTCTAGATTTTACTTCAGTAATAGAGTTAGATTTAAGAAAGTAAAGGTAGTTAGGCCTCGTTCCCACTAAGACGGAGCCTCTGTTTTATCGGTCCGATCAAATTTATATGAAACTGTTGACATTTAGACGGATCCGGGAAAAAGAAAGGATCAGGATTTTTAAACAGATGTTTTGCCACTGCGAAGAGCCGTCTAAATACTCGGACCGGATATATATATATATATATAGATTTTCGAGGGATATCGAATCAGACCACTGTTTGCGGGTCCCTTTTCGTCCCTCTACCTAGAGTCATATTATCGGGTGCAGTAGGTTGTCCCATTGCTCCCTTGCTTCGACTCCCCTAGTTATCGCGAGCAGCTGATTGAAGGGAATCTGCCTCATGTCCTCCATCCAATGGAGTCCTGCAGCCCTTTTTCTCGCCAGCGCCGGACAGTGACATACTATGTGTGTGGCCGTCTCGGGTTCCTCCAGGCACATCCGACAGGTGTCGTCCTCCAGAATTCCCATTCTTTTTAGGTGATACCTGAAACATCCGTGTCCTGTAATCAGTGCCACCAACCATCTGAGGGTTCTCCTTTCCATATGCAGGATCCTTCTTCTGGTTGCGACAATCGGCAACGGACCGGATATAGTGTGAATGAATCCGCCTACGAGATGGAACGAATGTGCCCCGCTCCAACCCCGCGGATCACCCCACACACATCATTTCGGCGTCTGCGCTCGTGCAAAATGGATGTCGATTCTTGTACGTTAATCTCGCTAGTTGAAAATAGGCAAACGGTCCGCCTTAGTGTGAACACGCATGTCCAGGCGCCGTCTTCCGTTTAAACAGACGCTCCGTATTAGTGGGAACGAGGCCTTAGGTTGCCCGAGCTCTTGATATTTTCCTCAACTCGAGCTCATGGAAGCTCGCCGCCTGGACGGGGTACACTGGAGGCAATGCCTCCGCTGTACTCTAGCTTAAGGGTTGCTTCTAAGATAATAGCTTATAATAAGTAGTGCGAGCTTCCACGAACTCAAGACCTTGCCGTAACTCGAGTCCATGGAAGCCCATCGTTTCTTTTGTTTCTCGGCGAGACATCTCTCGATGCGGCCCCTAAGCAGCTCTCCACCATGTTTTGTCAGGTTGTCAGCTTTTCATCGATACTCGTGTGTCCTCGTACTCAGACAATAGCGTCACATTATTCTACTTGGCACATCTATTTTACTCACTGGCGTAGATACACAAATTTCTGTCTGATTTATACACCCCATAACTCGTTGATAGTTCAATGCTAGAAAAATAGTCTCCTTGCACCTGATCTGCATTTGGGCGTTCCAGGTCATGTGGTAGAGGCAGCATCTCTGCTTGGTGAACTGAAGTGTAATTCCACAGACTCAGCGACAGACAGTTCGCTATTAATCTTCGGATCCACTACCTATGAGGAGGATTCCATGTTAACTCCCCATCGCCCTTCCACCTTCTATTCCCTAATCGTTTGACGTAAATAGATACGTAGTAGGCAACAATAGCCGTCAATGGCTTTACTGAGCTGTAGTTTGAAAAATTTTGCGACAAGAGTCATGCACAGCCAATTTTTTTATTTTTTTCCGGAATAAACGTAAAAGCCTCTGAGTCTATGGAAAAATTAAATTAAAATAACAGCACGTTATCGAGTATTCCATATATCACTTAAAAGCAGGCTTTTATTTTAAACTGAACACTATTCTATGTTTATAAAACACGTGCCTTGAATATATTAATAAAAAGCACGCTTCCCTTGCACACATTCTGCACACGATTTAGGGTTTCTATGGAGCTTAACATATCAAGAGAAAATGTAGAGCTCTATATTCACTGTGGGAGCCAATGTAAGTATCATTTTTAAAATTGCATTTCTACGTGCGTTTTCTGAAGTGTACAACTATCTTCTAGAAACCATCAGGTGTTTCTATTCGGGCAGTGAACTTCATTATAAACTCAGACGGCGACTACCAATATTTTTCAGGATAATATCAACTTTGCAGACTTACAAGTAGACATGGATGAATAATTAACCTCGAACATCCCTGGATTAACATTTTCTATAAAATAATTTATCTCTCCTTAAATCACCATAATTTACCTTAAAAACCTTAGATTTTGTCATAATTTACCCCATAATTTTTCAACAACTCCAAATTTAAATAAGGATGGCAACTCTAGTGTCAGTGTTTAACCTGTCTGTCCCCTCGGCTGATCCTGTTAACGGGTGTAGCTTGTGACAGGAAGGTGTGAAAACTTGTCTCCTTTTTTTCCTGTATAGGACGACATTAAGTCAAGCATTTTGGGGTGCGTGACTAAAATTTTCAACATGGTCTATCTATGAGCTTGGTGTCCTGGGAGTCCGCCATTAATCCATTTTATGCGCCTCTGGGTCTCTCTTGACCCCGACCCTCTACCACTTTTCCACAAAATCGCACACATGCATACACCAATGCCATATTTATTCCTAGCTGACATCCCTTATTTATTTATGAACCAATTCGCCTCTATATTCCGCCATTGATGACTACTTATAGATGGCACCTAAGCTGTGGCATAAATTTATTTGCAAATTAATTAAGAAATTTTCAGGGTGACGAAATTGGTAGCCATTACCACATTGTGTTCAAAACCGTGATAGGAATACATTTGTGTGATGCGTGGCTCCTGCGAAATTGTGGTGTAAATTGCGCGCAAAATGTCACCGTTAAAGCTGCATTCCTTATCCTTGTTCCGTTTGGCGTGTGCTCTGTAGGGATTGAAAAGGATCCTTATAGACGGAAATAATGAGCTTCATTTATTTTACGGTTTCAACTTCTTTTAATTAAACATTTCATCACCAGGAAGCACAAAATTAAAATGTGTATAACGAGGTGAACAATGTTTTTTTAACTACGCCGGGGAAAATGTGTGCGCTAAATGTGAGAGCGAGGGAAAAGGTGCGAATTTAATGTGCAAATTTCATTATCTGTCGTTTGTGCGGTTACGAATTTGCATTCATTTTTAACATTTGAAATTCATCTGAGGGTTGATGTTTTTCACGAAATCACCTAATGAATGGCGTTGTCAGCTGGAAATGGTTTAATGCGTTTATGTCGCTTGTGGTATTGAACGTTATTGAAACATGGTGGATGAACCATTAGATTGAATTTAAAAACACTATATTTTTATGTGAAAGTTGACCTCTTCATTTTTGTTACTAAATAAGCCAGAATTTATAATGGTTTTTTTTGTTTCTGTAATTTTGTACTTTTTTATGGTAAGGCTAATAGAATTAAATTAAAATTTGAATCCTAATTCCCTTCGTTTGCAACAGCTGTTTCATCTAGGTTGCATTGAATTTTTGTTTGTTTGATGTTTTTTTAGTTCTTATAAATTTATTTTACCGTCTCCAACGATAAACGAAGATCATTTATAAAAACATCAAAACAAAATATTTTATTTGGCGGGAACAACCTGTTCTTCTTTTATGCGCATTAATACCAATATGTCGGCAGCAGTTTGAAAATGGCCATGATTCATTTTTGATGAGGTATCAATGAATTTCTCACTATGGAAAAGCTAAATTCTTTGAAGTAATTAAATGGGAGCTTAATACCTACCTCAGGTATGTTGTACCTATAATAGATACATTTAGGAAGAAATGCCAAAACAGGCCGGGAGCCCGTATACAGACAGTATGTCGGCACCAACAGTTTGCATGAGAACACTAATGACAATGGACAACGAATTATAGAGATGGAAGCAATTAAGAGCTTGGTCATTGCAATACCAGATTTGCGCGTAACGATATCCAAAAAGCCACCTTAATATCTACGGATAGGCTAGCAACCAAATAGACCATGTGTGTGTTGATGGACGGCCGCCACCTTTCGGGCCTAATGACGATACGAACTTACCGAGGTGACAACTCGGGCTACTATCTTTTTGGTATGGCGATCCGAGAGCGCAACACAACGCAGATAAGCTTTGTATCCAGGAATCGGGCTCGAACACAACCTTCTATATTACAAGCCATGAACAAGAATCTCAATTGAGAGAATCGGACCACCAAATTCTCCCAAATTCTCCAAATTACACTAACAACATAACGTGATTTCACCGAGTTGTGGTCCGATTGAGCGGAAATTCGCTCTCAATATTTTCCTTGTTCATGGCTTGTAATATAGAAGGTTGTGGCTCGAATCAACACAGCTGCACTACGCAATGAAATGGCCAGAAGCACCTAAGGCCTTAGAACTCGCGCTTAGTGAGCGAAGAGTAAGTTCCGGAGACAAGATGCCGAACGTCAAAGAAAGTTGGACACGCCTTAAAAATTCTGTCATTGTGCTGACTCCATATTATTCAGAGATCGGAACGACCGGTTCGATAATAAATGCAAGCTGGCAACTGAACGTAAGACCAAGATGGCTGGGTACTGAGGAATGCAGCAGTCTCAAAGAGGGTGTTTACATTGGACGTAGGAACGAACGTTCGTCACGAGTTTGATGGTGAAGGGGGAAGTGGAGGTGATGAAGGAAAATGACGAACGAAAATTAAAATTCTTGTTCGTGACGGAATGTGGAACAGTTTTTGATTGGTTATTGCAAGCCACGTGATTGTATCATTTTCAACTGTTTCACATTTTTCCTAAAATTGACGTTAGGAGTTAAATTCGTTATTTAAGATTTAAAGAAAAAAATTAAAATTTTACAATTAAACTAAACTAGTGTTATTCAAATTGTAAATTTGAATTTTTATTTTATGTTTTTAAAAATATTGTTTTAGGTTTATATAGAAAATTATTAATATTGCAAAAACAATTGAAATTGTAGTTAGAAAATTTTTATTAGAATTGAAATGTATTCGTGTCTGGTTTTTCCGTATGTATATTTTTTTTAAAGAATAAATTTAGTTTAGTTTTTTTAAACTATTTATTTTTTTATTTATTTAACTTCCTTTCCTCAAATGTTGAAACGTTTTAAGAATTTCTTAGGCCTGTATTCACCGACCTGGATAATAAATATCGTGGAGATTTCGTATTTACCGACCGCGATTTTCGGTACACGGATAAAGTTAATATCAGTTCCGAGCTGGTAATAAGTTAAATCCGTTGATTTCTATCCTCTGAATTTTCGAATTTTCAAAATTTAACAAAAAATGCGGGAATAAAATTGCAACTGAAGATGAATTAAATTTTTAATAACCGTCACCCCTTGAGTGAATATATTTTAGTTCCTGATCTTAAATAAAAATATTCGCCGGCAAAACTGTTTTCAAATTGTTTTTGTTGGCAAAAACAGTTTTTGCATAAGGTTTTCATTAGTTTAGTCATAAAAAAGGTGGAAAACCCGAATGAATTTAACCGGATTCTTTCTCCATTACATATTTTGCAAAATAAATTATGCAAACATTGAAAACATAATCAAAACAAAATATATTTCTCCGATTCCAAACGTTTCAATCAAAGTGACAGTCGCTTTCGTCTAATTTTGTAATGTGAACATGAAGGGGGAAGAACGTACGTGGGCACGTTCCTTCCTACGTCTAGTGTAATCACCGTCAAAGAACACGGTCTATTGACTGTCAAATTGGGTTAGTTGACTATCAAATTATTCAGACTTTGTTTACAATAAGTGTGTTCGCGTATAGATGTTTTCAAATGCCGTGACATTTGACGCATGTTGGGGTAAAAAGCTCTTAAAAATGTTTAAAAGCTGGAGATAATTTTTCTTCCTCTCTATTGAGAAATTAAGCTCCAAAATAGGAAGGAATAGGAATAGCACGCAAAAGAATTGTGAGCAATTCCCATATACTTTCTGACAACTTGTTGCAAATATTACGACGACTCTGTCTTTTTATTAGAGCTTCTTTATATACCACAGTGGCTTAAAAAATCTCAAAAGAAAAACGAAATTTATATTTTCCTATTTGAATAATTGATAGAAATTTTAAGATCGAAGATAAATATTTCTTAACCGTAAGTAAAATAAAAATGCGAAGAAACTATTAAAGTGAGCGAGAATTGACTCCTCCTCCTCCTTATCAAATCAATTGCTGTCATTTTATCAATCGCGACTGCGTATTGCTAATTTTACAAATTATGAATGAAAAGCGTCCTTTTTTATATATTTTTTAATTCTCAGGTTTTTGTATTTTACATACATATTTGCTACAGAAATAATTTGTAGCAATTTCTATTAAAAAATACGCAATTTGGGTTTTTCATACTTTGATACTAGGATTGTTGACGTTTTCGGCCAGTCGCATGCGCGCTTCTGCTAGGGGAGGTTACGTTGCTTGCGGTTGCGGGGAGTTCACAATTTATGAATTAAAATGCTAATTATTATAAATTTAGGGATGAGAAATATTTCTCATAATTATAATAAAATTATGCTTATTATGATTAATAGATTTACTTGGTTGAGCAGGGTTTTTACATGTATTTAAAAGCTCTGCTCAATACATATAAAGATAACTTAACTTTATTCATTCGGCATGTGCGCATCCCTTCCCAAATAATTTTGTTGAGTTTTTTCTGCGTTTGTTGCCTTTTTAAATGAAAAGAGGGGAAATGATAGAACAAAATTTATAAAATTTGGCAACGAGGTGCGCAGAACTGTTCGAATTTTTTGTGACACGGAGTTTGAAAACATCTATACTCACCTGCGGGATCCCTCAGGCGTCCGAAACCGCCAGATTTCTGTTCGTTTACTTTTTCGAGCTACAAAAAGCGGGGAAATTTTTACTTCTTAAGGCCCAACTATAATGCACGTAAGAAACGCACGTCATCTGGGCGCTCTCCTGGAAATTAATGGGTTCGGCCATATTGGACGTACGTCGGTCATATTTTGTTTCGTTAAACGTAAAAATGCGAAAAGAACCGCGCTCAACGTATGTTTTGTGAGAATTTGTAGTTAAATTGATGACAGCTGATTTTTGTTGTTGTTGGTATTTGTTGGTTTTAAACCAGAAAGAGTATGGAAAATGTTGTGCTTCAAATTTATGGGAGTGATTTTGATGAGAAATTTATTATATTTGAAAATAAACATGATTATTTTTAATATGCGAAGATTAATAGCCAAGTTTTAATAGTCAATGAATAATATTTATGCATTTTAATAATTTTAAACTTGTGAAAACTTTCCGTTTGACGTCCGTTTCTTACGTGCATTATAGTTGAGCCTTCAGCTCGGGCGATTACTGGCGATGTGTCAGAATCTATTTTCAGTTGTCATTTGTTAAAGTTGAGTACAAGGTTATTCCTCATCTTCTTCTTGTTGACCAGAAATCGCCCGAGAAGCGTTTTTTTACTTTTCATATTTTTGATACAATTTCCCCCACTCTTGGCGTAATTTTGAGCCAGAAAAGTACGCGAACAGAGCTATTAACTGACCTAGCTCACTGACATATAGAATGGACTGCTCATAAAGAAATTTTCATGGCACCAATTCGTTCCATTGATGGTAAACCTTTTTTCACTGACATGCAAATACGTCAGTTACTTTTGTAAATTAAAATTTTTTATATTCGTAAATTTTTGTTAAAAAAATAACAAATGCAATTTTGATGTTACTTCCTTTTTAAAATGCTTTTTTTCTTTATTTACAAATATTTATGTTAAAGCATGCGAGGTTCACTACCCCTGTTTCATCTATGTCAGTGATTCTGGGGCTTAGGGGGAAAGACACAGAAAAACAAAAATCACTATACCCATGTATTTTATGTAAATATTCTGACATTAGTTCATAGGAAAAAATTAAATCAGGTATGGCAACTTTAATATCGTGCAACCGTTGTGGCGGTTTCTTTTTAAATTTCGCTTAAAATCATTCCAGAATTTTATTTACCGTTCTTATTTTACTGCAAAGATGAAACAGTTATCGTATGTTGTAGTTTATTGAAAGTAAAGAGTAAAAATATTTAAGAAAACGGAAAAAGTGTGCAGTTTTTGAATGTCAATTTTATTTTTTCAAATTCGGCTCTATCTGATTTTATTTCTGCCAGTGAATGCACTGAACTCTTAACACGAAATTTAACAAAATTTGTCTTCTGCGACAAAAGGGGTGATTTTGGAAAGTGATTTCGAAATTTATTATGAAGAACCGTTCGCAATGAATTGAAATGATTTCGTTTGGCTATGTTTTCTGGCATCACGCAAGCCTTCAATTTTTTCTGCCCAAATTTCAACTAGCAATTCCTTTTCTAGCAAAGTCTCATAGCATTAGCTTCTTTCTTTAATATTTCGTGGGTTTTTGCATTTTTAAGATCAAATTCAAAGTTAAATCTGGCAAATCTCTTAAATCTGTAAAAACGTCCAACTGACAATTTCAGCATCAAGAGTGACATGACGTGCTGAATTTAGTTGAATTCGGTTTGAGCATTGGCTTTCGACATAATTTTGCCAAAATTACGAGGTTTGAGATGATTTTGAAATCACAAAAATACATGGGAAATCACATGATTTTGAACGCGAAATCACGAAAATGGCCGAAATCACGTAATTTCTTCTCAGTGCGAACATACAATGTTTATTGTAAATTTACAAAACTGCTTGTGAATAAAACTTACAAATTTTCTGTAAGATGTACTATTACGGATATATAGTGGAAAAACAATTTGCAAACTTTTTCCAAGATGGCGGCCAAATGGGAGGGGGCTGCGAGCTCGAAAAATCAAATTTAAACTTACACCCCCCCCCCCCCACACAACCCAAGAAAAAAACCTTGTCCTGCATTTTTGCAATGTTAAAGTACCATTTCCATGGACTATAAGGGCCTGGTCAAAACGCAGAACTGCAGCCATTCTGCAGAATTCAGCAATTGGAAGTCTGAAGCTGAATTCTGCAGAATAAGTTCTGCGTTTTTGCTTAGGCCCTAATTATTAGTGGGCGAATGGGTGGTGGTTGAGTTGTAGCGTTTTCTTTTTCGGTATGGTCTGAACATGGGCATGTTTGAAGAAGTATACTAGGACAAAAAGTTAATTCAGCCACTTAGCTAAAGGTGATGCACATTTCTTAAGGAAACACTTAAGGACGACTAAAGTACATAGTACTATAACCCATAAAAGAAAAACTGGGGGTGTAATTGTACCACAATAAATCTCGAAAAAAGATTTTAATGAGCACTTTGTATCCCTGTTTATAATGTTTATTTGCTTAGGTGGTTGGTAACAGGTCAAACTGGATTTTCGTTTTTGTTGTTAAGTCTATTTTTGATTGGAACTTTCGATACACGTTTTCAGTTTTGTCTCCTGACCGAGACCTACAATTTGAGATATCGCACGTGACTGTAACCAGAGTAGTTTTTAAGATGAATGTTGGTCGCTTATATAAGTTTTGTTTTTGCAAAAGGTAAAATTGATCTTAATATGCTTATCACTTGTGCTGACAAAGTAACTAATAATAAAAAACAAAGAAGTGAATTACTTGGAAGAAAAGTAAATTTCAACTTAATTCAAATAAGTTTTAATGTTGTTTTATGAGAGTCAACGAGAAACGTGGTTTCTTCATTAACTGAACTAAAACGAATCAATAGTGATTGAAGTGGATGAAGTCAGGTACACGTGCAGCACTTAAAGCAGAATTTGTACTTGCAATTTTATGTCTTCTTGGGAATGCATATTCGGTGTAATGTTTATTGATATCTTGAAATTGGTTTGAATTGTTGCTTTTTCTATTAAGTTTATGTAAACACTAATCGTATTTACCAGATTTTGAACTATCATTGTTTTTTTTTACAAAGATTCGTAAATGTTGCTCCTAAATGAACCGAACGAATCACTTAAGTTTGGACAAAATGAAATTTTTAGTCGGAGTTATGATTTAATATTTACAAAAGGTTGAATCTGCAATAAAGGAAATTACAAACAATATTTCTTTATTGCAACTCTTAACTTTTTTGGTTATTCCTCTTAATATGATTATCTTGGATATAATTAAGAAATACAACTTAAATCAAAACCTTCAAAAGAGGAAAAAATATCATTTGAAAAAAAAGGAAATCTTCTATCAAAGGACCAAACATCCCGGAAATTAATTAGATTCCATCTTAATGAGCGGGCGTTACTGGTCCAAATTTAATTTCCGCCTGATTGGATAAAGTTGAAACTTGCGTTGGGGAATAGAATTATCTTGTTTTTGTCCTTTCGATAATTTCATTTTACAGTGTCTCGCCGCTCAGCACCTCCGGAAGGTTCTTCCAGCTCGAGAAGTATCCTAGCGACCCTGGAATGGATTCCAATGATTAAATCTGAAATGCTCCTTTCATCTGTAGTCCAGACTTGCAGAGACGTTAACTGCTAAAGTTGCGGGGAACAGGAATAATCAGTCCCGGATATAAACTAATTAAGTGAAAAATTTTGTTATCAAACTTTCTCTTTGGCTTTTGTTGTCAGTCTTCTTCTAGTTAAAGTGGACGGATGCTTCTTTTATGACTTCCTCCATCAGCCCGATCTCTTCTTTCACTCATAAGGTGATAGGATAGAAATTTTCTTTGGAGACTTTACCGCATTTCTGTGTTCAACGGTAGACCAGGCTCTTCCTTTAAGCGAGACTTGTGCAACTCACTTTGTATGCAGTAGATAAGGGGAAGAAGTTTGCTGGAAAATTTATTCATCAAATTTCACATTTTGTACTTTAAAACTTGAAGAAGCAACCCCGTTCGGATTATCAGACCAAACACAAACAGATTCCGCAGGGGGTTTGGTAATTATTTCCTTTGTTTGTAATCGCATTTTAATGAAGATTTTGTGGTGAAACCGCGAGACAAAGAAAGGATTTGCAACTTCTGATACACACAACACGATTCAAAGTGAAATGGTTGGAAGCGATGGGTGATTATTAATGGCTGTGAAGCACGAGGAGAAATATACTTATATGAGGATGATGGGATTAGGTTAACTTCTGGAAAACATGCTCTTGCGTAACAATGCGTCTTATGAACTCAGAATTTGTCAAATGTTTCTGTGTGGTTAAGAGAGTTCCAAACATCTGAAGTGTAGTTTATAGTTGGAGTATGTTGTTGCTTGTGGTGTATCTTGAAAATTATTTGAAGAGGGCGATCTGTTTTCACCAACTTTCCAAAATGCTATAAAATTTTGCTTCGCTACATGTTTGCCGTTCCTATGTAAAATAAGAAAAAAGGCGAGATGGATGAGTGAAATCTCCAATAAAATCAGATTAAAGCAAGACAACTTGCTGTGGAGCAAGGCCGGCCGCAAACTAGCAACTTTTGTTATGGGCGATTAAATAGTTTAATCAATTAAAAATTTGCGACTAGATAGTTGCCCAATTGGAGTCAGTTAAACATGGATTGTGTGGAGGTCGCAAGGTTTGTGCTCTGACTCTAACGAGAAATAAGAGAAAAAAAAGAAAGTCCGTTTCGGATCCATACAATATTAAGCCAAAGGTTTTTAAATGGACAATTTTATAATATTGATACTGTAAGACAGGGGTGGCCAACCTCACAATTTATTATGCGCCCACGACACCATTCCCGTTAAATTAAAATAATTTTTATTTTATTTCCAAAGAGACACAAGACATAGAACGAACAAGAACAATCAGAATAAGTGGCCCGCACAAAAATTAAGGAGTTTTATAAAATAACAGCGGATCTGGAAATGGAAACTGATTTGAATCAGATGCAGAACACGATAAAAGAAAAATTACAGGGAAGCAAGCACGTAGACCTAATTACCTCTTTTAGCAAAGTTTTGTAACCGTACTCGTAAAAAGCCTTTACATAAGTGAATGTGAGTGCGCTTTAGTGATGGGTAGGACACGATTATAAAATGAGTTTGTAAGAGGTGCCTCTTTTTTCGTTTGAGCCAATACAATGCCATACTTCAAATGAAGCGAGGTCCTATTGTAATGCCAAAATGACAAAAACAAGCAGATTAAAAAAAGAAAGAAATATCAATGAAGAGCTTTTTTACAAGTTTAATTCTAATATGCATTAAACTGCGTTAGAGTAAGTAAGAAATCTATGCCTCCACAATGTATATTTATATTTTACAATCCCACCTTGACTAATTTCAAGCTGGAAATTTTGCTACCGCAAAAGAAGTAAGACATGTCTCTCCAGTACGTATTCAAATCTCGCCGCATTTCATTTCATGTTGGAAATTTCACTTCTTCAAAAAAAGTACGAAATGTTTCTCCAGTACAAAATTCCGCCAACTCGAAAATTGTAAGAATTGTCTCTCCAGTACAAAATTTCACTCCCTCGAAAAATGTAAGAAATGTCTCTCCTGTTCGTATATGTACAATATCACCACGGCTCAGTTTAAATGGTATATTTTACTGCCGCAAAAGCAGTAAGAAATGTCTCTCCAGTTCGTGTTTACAATCTCACCTCGCCGCAGTGTAAATTGGATATTATACAGCCGCATAAGAAATATCTATTCACTCATAACCTTCTATATTTACAAGCCATGAACAAGAAAAATATTGAGAGCGAATTTCCGCTCAATCGGACTACAACTCGGTGAAGTCACGTTATGTTGTTAGTGTAATTTGGAGATTTTGGGAGAATTTGGTAGTCCGATTCTCTCAATTGAGATTCTTGTTCATGGCTTGTAAATATAGAAGGTTATGATTCACTACGTAATTTACAATAACACCTCGCTTCATTTATCTCGATACACGCACATGTACCAGTAGGACATTATTTTTGAACTGGGACATTTCAAAAAATTGAGGCCTCGGTACAATTTACCATCGTGTAAGGGACAAATGTACTGCTTCGTGTAAGTCCGGCTCAACTCTAGTGTGCTTGGGGTGATTTTAAATCAGCCTGACATATTCAGATATCGGATCATATCTATCATTTTAAACTTTGAAATCTCTACGGAGTTCTGTAAGGAAAGGTTTCAAAATACACGGTGTTTGATCCTAGCAAGAGCCCGCAACTGAAAAGAAAATGTTCGGTTACTTTTCTGGAGGTTCATCAAGTGGGAGCAAAAAATACGTCATACACCCGCCTCTGATTTGAAGCCATCTCTGTATAGTAGAACCAGGTCATAGTTCTTGTAAGGCTGGAAGATTTCCCATCCCTTTGTGGTGGAGATCTGGACATTGAAACTTGGGTTGAAATTTATTTTCGATGTTATGTAATCAGAAGGCCCTTCTACTATTCGAAGTATATTACTTTGTCCATACGTCTTCTCCAACCAGCAGCCCGCTTCTCGAAGCCTCAGGTCTTTGCAGGATTCCTGCAGGCTGAAAGATAGATTAGGTGGCAACAGATCAAGAATCACATTCATCGCGTTCTTGGTGGTTGTACACAGAGCCCCCATAACTTTACGACATATCTCTTTTTGGACTTGGCCTAGTCGGGATTTGTTATATTCTTTTGCAAGAGAGGAAGACGAGGATTGTATGTCAGCACTGGTCAAATCACTGCCATGTAGACCCATCGAGCCATGTGTGGCTTCAAGCCTTATCTCTTGCCGAAGGTCTGCTTACTGGCATATAAAGCTATTCTGGCGTTCTTTGCCCTTTCTTCGATGTTGATCCTGCAATACAGCTTTGGGTCCAAAGTAAAGTCAAAGTACTTAGCTGATCAGAATAGGCTCAGTACACGCCAATAATTGTAGGTATACTGAAACCAGAAATATATTTCTATAGGTGAAAATAGTAGTGGCGAGAGGAGGTAAGTTAGTTGTATTCTAGGGAGTATTCTACGTTGCGAGCATATGTATAATGTCATTGCATATTATTGCTCCCGCAGCGTTCATGAAGATTTTTGATTTTGCCCCTTGCTTTCAGAAAGGTTGGCCACCCCTGGTTTACGAGTACTTCCGACCAAATTATTTAACTACTATCGAATGAGTATTGATAGTTTTGACAATAATTCTGTATCTAGGAAAGACATGCTATCCTTAGGCAGTCAATACTGGAACTAAACAATCACCAGTGGGCGGGGACAAGCTTGCCTGTGTACGGACTTACGTTTATTTTAGTGCGTTCTATTTTGATGATTAAAAAGTTGCTTCAAATTAGTTGCTGGTGCGCTGTCGGGTAAGTCATAAAGATCAGATGAGAGAGGGGAGCATTTAAGAGTGATCTAATCCTTGAACTGAAGTTGATGGTATTCACTTAAATTAAGTGGAATCTTGCCGAAAATTCACTATCGCAAATAAACGAAGAAATAAAAATGATAGGTACATCTGATCGCTCTGGTAATACCACTGGGGCTGTCCACAATCTGATCCTCATGGTGGAAAAGGCAGTGATAAATAAAGTACTTCGATATCGAAGAGCATTCGACAATGCATTTTTCGATACTATGGATAAGGCTCCAAGAAGACGAGGCCTTGACACTGACTCATATAAAGCGATCTCTGGAGCCATCAAAATAAAAAGATGTCCACATGAAAGGGTTATACGAATCCGATTCTTGGGTGCCTTGTTGTAGCTGAACTCTTACTTCGAGCTACTTGGTCTTTAAAACTTTTACCCCAAGGTTACGAAAATTTCAATATGTTTCTTTAATTTTGATCGTCAAAAACGAGAGTCGGTTTTGGACCGCGTAATGACTGTAGAAGAAAAGTCAATGTTGTATTAAAACGTGGTTAGACTCTTTGTCTATGTTTACATCGCGGAAATTCGAAACTGTCTACGTCAAAAGCTGATGTGTAGAAAAACATTTTATTGCGTTGCTGGTGGGATCACAAAGGTGTAGTGTACTGTGAACTATTAGTTATTGAAAGAAAATGATAAAAATTGATGCAAATCATTATTGTTCACAACTTGATGATTTTATTACAGAAATTCAGCGTAAATGACGATCATTGGCCAACAGAAAAGGTGTAATTCTTTATCACAACAACGTGAAACGCATGTTGCAATATAAACTACACAAATCATTGCGGAGTCAGGCCGGAAACTTAGACTCAACCAAATATTCACCAGATGACAACCTTTTCAGGTTACATGCAAAACTTTCTTATGAAAATAAGTACGAAAAATTGTGATTCCAAAAAGATTTATATTTTAAATACAAACCAGGAAAAATAAATTCGTTTTCTTTAGCGAAAAAAAACAGAACTTTCGCGTAAGTTTAATAGATTATTATATTGGCAGGCCAGGCAACACTGACTAGAATCGATAATGTCGCCCGTCGATAATGTCAATAAACTCAAAAGTATGTGGAGAAGGTATTGATACTTAGCACTTGTATTGCTCGCTCAAAAGTAGTATTCTTAAGCTGAAAAGCATTTTAGGTCTCATTTCCCGGATTTTATTTCAAATTCCTAAATAATTGTCTAAAAAGTAGTCTAAAAATAGTATACTTTGACAACATCACCATGTGCCTATCGTCATACTTTAAAGAATCGAGTTAAGTTTCACTATTGAGTTAGTACATAAACCTACTAAGCAGAATAATGGAATAAAATAAAAACAAGAGCACTTTAACCCAAATAGAAAAGGTTTTGCCCTTCATTTAATTTAAGGGCTGGAAAAGGAAGAAAAATAAAAAAAACATGGCAACTCACAACCTGGGGCCCTTTTACTTCCTAATATGGAAATTTTTGTTCAATTTTCTTTAAGTGGAAACATAATGTAGAAAGTGTTGAGGCATTCACATCCACTTTTAACGTTTATTTTTTGTGGTGAAAATTTATTAAACAAAGACATAAACACATAAAAGCCAGGAAGGAGCCCTTATTCTGCTCGTATGATGGAAGAGGGCGAATTCTCGTGCCATATCGCAAAAATTTCACCCAGCAAGGTAAGGTATTCTCCAGCAAAGCTTTCAGAGCCATCCAGAAAATACTCAAGACAGGTGAGATCCTGCCAAAGGTATGAGGGTATGATATCAAAAATGTTGCATTAGGGTTGTATGACTTATATGAAAGTTTGAAAATTGAGTCTGCACAGGATAAACCCCAAAAAATACCTATATGTCTGCACGAGTCGAAAAGATTTTCCTTGTTGCCATTCTACCATTTGCTTTATGCTTTATGTTTCCTTCGGGCGCAGAATTGTTTTTCATTTTCATAGTGGGGCGGGGTGCTGTTAATTTTGAGAGCTATGCTCCCCCGCGTTACGGGTGGCTGCTAAAAAGGTAGCAGGGGGGTGGGGTTGGGGCTGGAGTAGCGCCGAAAAACTCTGAAAATTTTATTATCCATGAGATCCGTAATTTGGTTTTCTAGTTATTAAAGGTCCCCGTTGTTGTTGTGTGTGTGTATACTTGGTGTACATAAAAGAATTTAATCCAAACGTTAGACTGGATAGCGTCAAAAAAGCTGCCGTAAATTTTTGTTAACAATCTACGATAACAGAACAAGTCCATGGGGTAAAAACATAAATGTACCTAAGGGAATTTTCTGAATAGATTATTAATGAAAATTCAAAGTTAATACTTTAAAAGCTTCAACAAAAAAAATTGTATACTTTATGGTTTGTTGGTATATTACCCAGCATTTTCGGGCTAAAATTTTGTAGCCGAATAGATTTACTTTCTTAATTGCGAAGCTCCTAAGATATCCTCAAGGTGTGCTGCTCACTTTTAAACAGCTTTTAACTCTTCTTAGTATAGTACTTAATTCTATCTGGCCCGTAATTTCACCGAGTTGAAAGTTTGAAAGAAAGGAAAAAGGGAAACACTTTTGATTGTTTTAAATGGTAAAGTACGGAAAGCAACCACTTCACAAAAAAAAGGGTTTAAGCCCAAAACAGTGCTAATACTTCTGGGACCTTCGCCTTTGGCATTTTGATGAAGGGAAATGTTTGAATTTTTTTTCCCAACACAAAAGAAGAAAAATAAAGAATATAAAATTACCCATAAGAATAACCGAATTGCTTTACACCCACAAAAGGTTTTTAATGTTAAATGCTGATAAAGATAAATAACAATGGCAAATAACCTTAAAAAATAACAGATACTAAAATATTCTTTTTAAGGTTTTGATAATAATATTAACGGCTTCTGCTTTTTGGTATTACGAATGATAACACAAATGTGATGATTATATAAAACTGATTTCAGCAATTTCACAATTTTATGTTTAATTCAGTTTTTTTTTACTTATCACCTTGTTTTAATGGATGTTCCTTTTCCGTCATAACAAATAAATTCAACAATTATTCTTGTTAGTTGAAAATGAATTTAAAAGTGCTTTGGAAATAAAACAAATAACTTTTCCTTTCCTTCCTACTTCCGTTCTTCCTAGGAGTCTTTTTCCTCATTGAAAGTGTCTTCTTAGATAATATTTTTAGTAACTTTAATTCCATTTTTAAGAAAATAGTTGGAGAAGTTTTCCCATTGACCTAAAAGCTTATAAGAAGGACTTTGCATAAAGTTGTTATTGTAAAGTAGACATTAGGTTGAAAGTATAAGAGAAAAGTTTTTGTGAAATTTTTATTTTTTGCATTTCAGTGGTGACATTACTGAGAAGTAAACGAATAAAATGTCGAGAAAATGCACTTTTACCAAATTACGAATTAAAGTGTTTTAAAATTTTTCGGTAGACGAGTGATGGCAATAGTTGACTTTTGTAGAGCAACAGTATGGTTGTGTCGCTTGTTGTCCCCTATTCTAAGTTGTGAGACTGAATGAGACAGGTATAAGAGCTTCTATTGTCCAGTCCTGTTGTCGACTATTATAATAAAACCATATTTTTCATAATCCAATGGAAGCGATACGGTCACTTTTTCATTTAGTTTTATTTCAGAGGTAAAGTTTCCTACCATCTCCAAATCGTCTGTCGAAAGTATAGTAAAGCATGATCAATACGCAAACAACTCTTGGTCCTTCGGAATTGTATAATAGGTAATAGGTACGTAAAGACGGCAGCTTCCGAGGACGAGGGTACAAATGAAGCTTCCAGTGACCTTAGATCCAACCTATAATATTCATTCTCCGAATTCCAAATTCCAAATTACAAAACCCTTCCAAGCCATTAAGAAAAAGTTTTGGAATACACAGTGCCTGATTTACCCAGAGCCATGGAACTACAGACAGGGTTTGAAAGCAAAGTAAACTTAAAGCAAAGCACTTATTTTTAAACTTACTTTGCTGTAGACTGTGAAAGCTTTTTGTTTCATTTTGCTGCAAATGCAGTTGCTTTCAAATCAGGAGCATACTGATCCGGTCACAGCTTACAGCAAAAAGTTTGAAAATATGATTGCTGTAAAGCAAAGCAAAGGGCCAAGTCAATAATGCAGGTTGCACGAGAAAATCATTTCTTCAGCAATTGGAAGTCCATAGCTGAATAAGTCAATTGTTGGCGCCACGTGTATTATTGACCTGGCCCAAAGTAAATTGCTGTGGTCTTCTTGGCAGCAAAGCAAAGTCAACAGCAACAGCATTAAAATTGCTGCAGCAACTTAAACCCTAAACAGAGAAAATAGCTTGTTCCTCACCAGAGCTGCGGCAGAGGGTGTTATATGAAATTCTCTGTTTAGCCCCATATTCCCAAATTGGCAAGTGTCCCATGATAATAAACACGATTTTGGCGATTATTAAATTTCGAGTGATCTTTGCCTGCTGTAATTTCTTTCTTTATAGTGTTAGCGCATCTGTCTTTATGGCATTATGGTAACCTCATCCATTAAAGGAAAGGTATTTCTCTCCCCATCATACGCCGCCGGCCTCGGTAGCATAGGGTTTAAGCCGTTCGACTGCCCACCTAGAGTTGCGTGGTTCGAATCCACTCCGCAGCATGGTCCCAAGTCTTTCCATTTGCCCGGCCTAGACAACTTTCCTTCCTTTTTGTCTTCCCTGTGAGGGGATCTCATCTAGGTATAGTGTAGGATGTATTATCGAAGGCTCCCTCCATATCGAGAAAGGCCGCCAGTCAATTATTTTGTTTAGTGCTGCGCATTCCAGCCCGAGCACCAGATTTTTGAGTGCTGTCCAAGTGGACTTGCCGCCTGGTACGCATGCTCGTAGGAGCTAAGCGGTTGGCGCTGAAGATAGGTTTCCCTTATCACCCCAAATCAGGCGAAGGAAATGGAATTGGATTGGAAAACGAGAATCTAGCCCAGTGATTCCCAAACTTATTTCGGTCATGGACCCCTTACTATAACAAAAACTTAATCAAGGACCCCCAAACCCAAGTTAATCAAATTTTTGATATAATAAAACCTACTCAAAATACTTTAATCTGTTCTCTCTGATAAGACAATTGCACGTAGCTGGGTAAATGAATAAAGTACATATTATAATTGTTAAGAAAACAGAAGAAACTAGTTGGGTTGTTGGTTTGGCCCTTTCGGTCCACATGATCAACTTCTCAGTATGATGAATGCTGGATAAAGGGCTCGACCGAATGGTCTGAAATTTTTTTCAGAGTATGTTTTCGTTAATAGGCTTCGATCGGCACCTCAAAGAAGACAATATCATTTTTGCTTTGCGCAATATCGTGCAGGTACAAAAATCATATACGTCGTTTAAACAAAAAACGGCTCGACGCTTCGAACGACACCTCAACGAAGTCGATATCTTTTTTGGTTCGCGCGATATCGTGCATAAAAAATGACCACATCCGTACACACACATACTTCTTCTCAAATTTATGCTTAAAATGCTATTGGGAGCTTGAAAAATGAAAATATGTTGAAAATTACGATTTCGAGTTTCGGACTGATAGGTACTTAATACTTCAATAATTTTAAGTGAGAAGGATGAATCTGATGAGATGATGTCAGTTTGTTTATGTCTGGCTCCTTTTTTGCAATTTAAGTTGGCAAGTAATTTGTAGTAGGTTTCGGTTCTTCGTAATAAGGTTTGTCACTGTATTAAATCCACGTTCTACCAAATTTGATCACTGGAAAACAATCAACAACTTCTGGTACAATAGCCCATAATGCAGGGGACCGAATTGGAACCTGCCTTTGTAGCCAAAAATAGTACAATCCTTCTTCATACTTTGGTTTCAGCTTCTCATTTGTGGAAATTTCAATAAGTTACTATTGTATAGTTGGAATTATTAACTTGCCAAAAAAATGAGATCTAAAAGGATGCGGAAATTGGAGAGCCATACAAAATATGGTAGTAAAAATACTGTAGAATTAAAGATAAAATAGACTGCTAGCTAAGGGAACAGCAAGTAGGATTTAGGAAAGGTCGCGAATGTAAAGACAACTCAAATACGTCGAGCACATAATCGAGCAATCTTTAGAATGGAAGTCAGCATAATACATTTCGTTCGTAGATTTCCAGCGAGCATTCGGCACAATCCATAGATAAGCTTTTTGGGAAACTTTGAAAAGAAAGGCAGTACAAACAAAATTAATCCAAATGAACATAATGCTATACCACGAAGCAGAACTAAGAATCCTTCCTAATGGACAACTAAGTGACCCAATAACAACGACAACTGGAGTGAAACAAGGTTGCCCTCTTTCGCCATTACTCTTCCTTACTGTACTCAATGAAATAATGAAGAAAGCCAGCAGAGAACAAGAGGAATTCGATGGGAATTAGTAGAACGGCTAGAAGATCTCGAATGTACAGATGATATCGCACTTCTAGCTCATTCAAGAGAAGGCAAGCAAATCGTCATCACTTTTCTGTAATTTTGCAAGATTTGGAAACTGAGAACATTTTCTTCTCCTCAAATTCTGTTTGTATAACAAAGGTTTTGTAGCAAATGCAGATATATAATACTATTAGTTTTGATAAAATTTAATTGATCACCTTGTAACATTAAATTTGTTTCATCAAATTTGGCAAATAAGTCAGTCAAATAAGCTCTTTGCTTTTCGATTTCGACCGCTCCACGTGGTTACGTGGGAAACATCGCTTTTAAAATTTTTGTAGTTTTTTATATGAAAACTTTCGATCTCGCGAACCCCCGGTAGTTCGTTGTGCACCCCCAAAATAATTTTTAATTACCACGGACCCCCTGGATCATCCCATAGACCCCTAGGGGTCCATATGGACCACTTTGGGAATCACTGATCTAGCCAAACAGGCCTTTGACTGGAATCCGCAAGGAACCCGTCGAGTCGGAAGACCTAGAACAGCATGGAGGAGACCCCTATTAGCACAGGCCGCAACAACTGGGAGATCCTGGTCAGAGCTGAGAGCTGTCGCGTAAAACAGAGTCCGCTGAAGGGCAACTGTTTCCGCCCTATGTCCCACGAGGGATTAAAGGACCATAAAGAAGAAGAAGAAGATCACCCTGTCTTGTCTTCAAAGCAAAAGACTAGAGACTTATCGGCCTGAAAGATTTATCCAAGCTGTAATCAAAACGTCCTGGCTTACGTATGGATGTTATGTTGACAATCTTCCAAACAGATAGTATATAACCATAAGCTAAGGAAGCCTTAAATATTTTGCATAGTAAGGGAGTGATAAGGTCGCAGCCCTCCGGTAGTAGAATGGGATAAATAGCGTGTGCTCCAGTACTCTGGTATGGGTTAACGATCCAATCGCCTCCCTAATAGCTTCGTGATTGAACACGGTGTTTGCTTCTGCCCAGGCAACTTTGGGCCGTTAGCTGCCAAGGAGAACTTCCGGTCTCATTTAAATAAATGGTTGTGCCTGCGAAGTGTGCTTATTATTATTATCAACGTTGCTTCCCTAGTCTGGGTGAAATTATTACCGCATAGATAAAGTAAAAGTTCAGTAGACTCCAATGAGCAGGACATCTAGCGGTTTTTTTATGTGGGAAAACCAAGCTTAGGAATCACCCTTTGTACTACCAGTCTGTCATGTCGTTCAGGTCATGGTGCAATGTCTAGTAGCAAGCTTGGTTTGAAAGATAGTAGAGAATGAAAAGTAACCTCGCCCAAAGTCTTTTGCGATACACAATGGGATGCGTTATTACTATAGATACCAAACCTTCGTCGGAACTTTCGCGTAGACTAGGACGACCAATTTAAGACTGCCAGTTAGA
This sequence comes from Thereva nobilitata, assembly GCA_963855945.1. Taxonomy (NCBI): domain Eukaryota; kingdom Metazoa; phylum Arthropoda; class Insecta; order Diptera; family Therevidae; genus Thereva; species Thereva nobilitata. Next base: position 39,095,953 of record OY979696.1, read on the forward strand.
GCTATTATTTTTTACTGAAGAAATCGCATTATTATTACAAGAGCCACAGAATTCGTACCACATATAAATAAGTTAATCTTTAAAGCATGAAATATTTTTATGTTCGTATATATTGTAGTTGGTTTTCAATTTAAACACGTTTTATTTATATTTTCGCTCAAAACTTTATCCTCTTGTGCTATCATAAAATTTTCCTAAAATGACCATTTTAAATAAATTAGTACTTATCGTCGAATTTTCTCTTATTAATAAATAAATCATTTAAAATTTGCTTCAAAATAAAATTACCGAAATACCCAGCAGTTTTGAGCACCATTTGGTTTTTAAACAGCACAGCAGCAGCAGCTTATTTCACATAAATTATCCCAGAATAGAATTTATATAAATCCCCAGAAAATTATCTTTAAAGTTAGATGTTCACCTATAAACCGGCAGCTTTTAATTTTAAATACGTTGCCTAAAGAGATTATTTACCTTTCCCTAAGCTTGAGAAAGATTTCCTTCGGTACCAGATGTGGATACACAGGCGTCAACAGAAAAATTTCAATTTCAATTTAACAAAATTTGTTAAATAAAAAAATAAAGTAAATTCCAAAAAAACAAAGCAAAACAAAACAAAACAAAAAATCGATGGGAATTGTGATTTGAAGGTGGTTGGGTATTATTGCTTGAAGCTTAAGTCTAAAGGACTTATTTCGCTAATTTAACGGATCTCATCAATTTACCTTATCCTCTTCTCCTTCTCTTCAATTTTGTTTTGCGCTTAAGTTTGAATAAAACAATTTCTTTTCACTTCACGCCGACAGTTAATACTCGTATTACAAAAGGAAATCTCGAAATGAATTTTCAAGATATCAGCTAAAAGGAAAAAGGGGCGAAATTTCGCTCTCGAGTCCTCTTTTTCGAGAGGAGAATTCGCAAGGACTTAGTGTTCATCATATGACTTACGAGGCTTTGCCTTTACGTTGCCATGCTCCATATTTATTGGTTGTCTGCACACCTCATATACACGCTTTTTCTTAATTTAACCATTTTAGTAATGGTAACAATTTGTTTCATTACTTGTGCAATAAAAACAGAGAGGAAGTTAACAAGGTACTCTTGTGTACACCGTAGTATATGCAAAAGCATAAATTTTTAAACACCGGCGACTGTAATCACAAAAACGTAAAAGAGCCTAATTAAATCTCGTACTTTTATTATATGCAATAATTCTTACGATTGCGTGATAAGGACGAAAAATTAAATGCAAGCATTGTAATAAATCTTGCTTATGGATCTAGTTACTCTGCAATAAACATAAGTAGGACTTGTTTTCTCTAAGGATTCGTATGTTATTTTTTGACTGGAGGAAGAGAGATGAAAAGTTTGAAATAAAATGACAATTTTTTTTTTAGATAACGCACAATTTTTTTTATCTTAGATTATTTCCCGTTTTCATATAATGAAAGCATTTTTAGAAGCCTCAGAAACGCTTACGCTGAGGCAACAACAGTAGAAATATTTTTCGAAATAAATTTTTATTATGAACGAGATTTATCCTTGAAAGGACTTGAGAAATTTTAATGAAAATTTTAATTCAGACTGACTGACCAGTTTTTTTCGGAAATGAAGGTGAAATAAAATTAAAATTGGATTGGGCTTTATATTTTTGTGAAACTCCAAATATGAAGAAGTATAACACCATTGGGCGTCGTATGCAGATAAGAGTGATGTGCAAATTTCATAGCGGATTCTCCGATATATCGCCTCCCACCTCTCGCTATCATCATCAGCCCTTCAAAGACGCTGTTAACTCCGAGTGGTGGCCGGGCAACCCCCAGCAGAAAGAAGGAAAACGAATGCAATATGTGAGAAGGAGCACACGCTTCAAAGCCTACCAAGCCAATAGTTAAATGTCAACATGTCGAGGGCTGCATGACAGTAGGTAGTTTTTGCTGTGCCGCTATAACGATCTCTTCTGGGCACCGGGCGCACTTAGTTCTAAAATGCCTTATCCTGGTATGGAGGCACTGTTAGGATGGACTTTCCCGTCCCTGGATAGACAGGGCTTGGCATTGCATTCATCGGTACGGAACCGTCTTTTGGGCACCCACTAATTTGGCGAAGAGTGCCCTTCCTAATCGGACTTTGATAAAACACTGGAGTCCGCGTCCAGATTGGCCAACTCTAAACAACTCCTGGTGTGTCTCGGAATTATTGCGGCGCAGTAGAGAGAATGTCAGAACACTTATTGCTAGATTACCAGTCACTACGGCATCAATTACCACTTGTGGAGTATAGGAAGGGCAAAGAAACCCCAGATGGAGGAGCCTATCATCATGCGTCATGGCTAGGAAGACTTGGCCTTGTTACAATAATAAGACATCGCCGGCCACGTGGAGATGTCACGCAAGATACCGTCAGAATCGTGTCGATAATTACGGGATACTGACCAATTGGGCATCATGTAGCCAAATTGAGTCTTCCGTAGCTGCAGAAATCAACAGGCCAGTGAGACAACCGAATACTTTCTCTGCGGCTGTCCGGCTCCGCCAATCACTGCAAATCCAAGTGTTTGGTAGGTGTTTAGGAATAAAATACTCTGGTGTTTTTTTCTAAACGGCGGCAAGGTGAGAAGAAGTGTTTATTGCACAAAATCGAATCACTAAAATGTTTTATTCTTCAACTCTTAAAGTGTTTAAAAGAAATTAAACACGTAAGGGGTAAACACCTAAGCACAAAAGTGTTTTAAAGCAAAACACTTATTCATCAATTAAACACTTGCGATAGTAAACACTTAGTTATGATAAAACCCTTATGAAGAAGTAAACACGTTAAACATTTTATGATATTAATTCTTCCCCTTACCAAAAGAACCTACGTATAAAATTATGACGTGACTCATATTTCAGGCAATTATTTTGGTGAGTTCAAAGAGTGCCATTTATTATACTCAATAGACCGGTTCTTGTTCGGTCACGGAGGTCAAGCAGCATTGGACATAGCTAGAATTTAGTAGGGGGACCGCTTGGAAAAAGACACTCATGTTTGCAACGACGGTAAGACATTTGCAAACGGTGAACAAAAATAAAAGGCTTTCTTGATGTGCAAACGCAAGAACAAGACAAGACTGATGCAGTTTTTGTCTTGGTGTTGTTCTTGCACAGTAAGTCTTGGCCTTGGTATTGGAACATACACTGTAAAAAAATATGTAAATTCACAGTGCAAATGTACAGTAACATTACAAATCGCGATATGAAATACTAATTTACTACACAATTATTGTAATTTTACTATAAATTTTGTAACTTCACATAAAGAAATTGAGAGTCTCCAATACTGCATAACGTAAATATTGATTACATGAATGTGACGTATATTTTACACAATGTTGTGTATTTTTCTAAATCGTTTATGTAGGAAAATTACAATTTTTCTTAATATATTTATCAATGTTATGAACTGAAAAAGCCTAACATTTTGTACTGTACTTTTACAGCAGAGGCGTAATTTTAGAACATAAATTTTCAGTAAAATTACAAATTGGTTATTGGAATGTAAGGTTTAAATTTTTCCTCTCATGGATATAATTCACAGGCAACAATGGAATACTAAGCATATATACCCAATTGTTTTTAAGTTAAGGCCAGACCGTGGACTTTGATCAGGGTTCGGCAGTTCTTGTAACAGCCAAGAAATTTTGATAGGCGTTGCCTCACGTACATGCTTAACAAGGCATGGTGAGCAAAATGCTATTTTTTATGTATAGGGAGTGGGGGTAAACGGGGAATACAATTAATTAATTCAAGCAGGGCCAAGCACATTGGTACAGGGCGGGAATCTTTAGCCGTGTTTCCCTGTACCCCTCTCTGGTAAAAAGTTACAACACAAGAGTTTTGGAAATTTACAAAACTATGAAGTAAAAGCTCCAATACTGATTGTATTTTTACATCCCACAAATAATGTATATTTACTACACAGTTGGTAAAAATGTGTAAAGTGGATTAGGAATATTCCTAATAATATATATTGCAAATTTACAAAACTGCTTGTGAATAAAACTTCCAGTATTTTTTTGGTAAAATTACCACAGAAATTTTTTACAGTGTAGCTAAGTCTTGCACTTGGTCTTGGTCTTGCGAACATAGCTAAATCTTGGCCTTGCTCTTGTTCCGACGAGATCGGTTGCAAGACTTTTCGTAACAGTTTAGAAAAGTTAAAAAATATATACGTATAGCTATTGTAGTTTTTTTTATTTTATAAATATTAATGTAATTGTAATTTAATAGTATGCATTCCTTCATTTAAATTGAATGCGGAGCTTGAAAAAGTCGAAGTGGAACCACTATTCCGCAATGGTGCTATGCTAACAGTAACATTGAATTAGTTCGGGAAGACCAAAAATCAGAATCTGATGATAGTGTTTGTGAGAACAGAAGAGAATCCGAAAACTTGGAGCTTAACAAGAGCTGTAAATTTATTATATGTACTGATGACTCTAAATCTGCACCAGATTTAGGCCCCGGAGCTTTCTCCTCCTCTTTAAACCTCCAAAAATACTACCGCGTGCCTAATTCTGTAGTGTTATCAAGGAGGGCCTATCTGCAATCTTTCAAGCCTGGCTAGTAATACAAATACTTAAATCCAAGGTCAGGAGCCAAGGAAATACTTTTATAAAATTGCCAAGCGCGTATCAAGGCCCTAGGATCATTCTTCAGTGCTCCAGGTAGAGTAGTTTAACATGATGCGACCAGAAATATGGGCTGGCTACGAAACTAGAGCTGGCTGCAAAACACGTGGCCTATCGAGTAAGAGGATGAAATGTTAGTACGCACAGCGATCATAACCCCGCCATTACACGGGTCAGTTCTACTGACACTGTTGCTGACACTGACTCGTGTAAACACTCACTGAAGCGCCTTTTTTACTGGCAAGTCAGCGCTAATGAGACAGTTTTCGAGTCAGTGAAATCTCAAATTCTTATTTTTAAATGGCGGAGTGCGGATGCGATAGGTAATGTCTTTAGAATAAATAAGTAAAAAATATCAAAATTTGTTTATTTTAGGAAAAAAATGGCAGAAACAAATTTAAGTCGTTTATGGGATTTAACAAAGGATTGACCCAATATTTTTTTCCTACACTTCTTTTTTTCTTCCCTTTCCACGTCTCGAGTGTTAATAATAACGCAGTCAAGGAAGCATGTACACTGGTCGACGACATTTTAGAAATGAACTGACTTGTCAGTTGACCGAACGTAATCAACGCAGTGTCAGTAGATTTGGCAAATAGAGTTAGTATTGGCAGTCAGCAGAACTGACCTATCGAGTAAGAACTTGGAATTACTCTTAAAATTTAGTACTTACGGAGAAAAAAAAATTTGTTGGCCTGCCTGGTCAAATCTGGTGCTAATGCCTTGGCAGACCACTTTTTTCGTTGTTGTTTTGGGACCGCAATTGACCTATCGAGTAAAAGTTTCAAACTATAACCAAATTAAAGTTTGAACAATCCTAGAAAACACAGGGCTGCAGGGTCTATGCCGGCCGGTGCCAAGTGCCTGACAGGCCAAATTTTATTTTAGTTTTTAATTAGGTACTACTAAATCCTTAATTACTCCTATACCGATTATGAGCAACCTAATTAGACTTGTTTTTTAGGTAATTGGGTATTTTTTTTATTTGCCATAAAGCACAGTTTTAGTGACTCCATTTAGGATATTTTCGATATTTTCCTTCTGAGCCTCCCAAAAATTATCGTTTTTTAGCATTTTTCTCAGAAAAAAAGCATTATTAACAGTACCTTTTTCTTAAGTTTCTGTTGCACCAAACCTAAAATAGTTCCATACACAAGATTGGTCTAGGTCGTATACTTTCCCAGGTAAATTAAGGAATAGGTACAAAATCTAAAACCCTAAAAAACACACATTATTTAAAAAATTCCTCTAATTACTCAATTCCTGGTAAATTTTTGAGGTAATTTTTCAATTTTATTTGAAGCCTAAAGCTTTCAACATAAAATTTATAATTTCAATATTATTTTTTATTGGTAAAAAAGTGCTAGGAATCTGTGAAAATGACGGTGTGTTTTGTTTGTGGCCGTAGTGACAATTTAATAGACTTCAGGGAAGCGGTTTTTGAAGAGTTGGTCTGCCAGGCACTTGGCACTGGCAAAGATCCGGCAGACCTGTGTTTTCTAGTATAACAATTTTCAAACTTTAATTTGGGTATAGTATGAAACGGTTACTCGATAGGTCACGTTGCGATCCCAAAATCTTTCCGGAAAACGCAGATACCAAACTTGGGCACCACTTGCGTCCAGGCAGACCAAGATTTTTATTATGGTCGCTGTGAGTACTAACATTTCAAAAACATTTCATCCTCTTACCCGATAGGTCACGTTTTTTGCTTGGACTATATAACGCGACTTCCTAATGATGCCGCAGAAGAACACCGCCAGACATTTTGCTACGGGCGTTATGAAATTACCATCACAGCAGTACAAGAAACTAGATGAAACGACAGCTGCAGTACGTAGGTGTGTCAAGTAGTAAATGGACTGGATTTCAATTAAACACCCAATATAAACGTCTACAACTTGAATCGAAACACTTTTGTAGCCGGTGCTTAAACATTTCCACAAGCTCCCTCTAAAAAGCAGCACTTTACTAACTGAACCACCCCAAAGGCAAAGCGTCCTGTTTATCCTCATTTAAAGAATCTTATAGCATACCTCTTGTGTCCTCCATTAACTTTGAGACTAAAAGTTAATCGAGTAAAAACTGGACCATAGATTGGATGAGTGGAGTTTTCCTAGTGAAATTCATTAGGTTCATGTGTTCTGTGTGCAACTCTTATCTCGCTGATAGCTTTTAAAGTTACGAAGGATTCATTAAAATCCCATGAACTGAATCTTAAATCAGTTTTATGAGGTTATCGGTCTACCTCCATATAGAAATTCGTCCAACTAGGTCTAACGTTTCTTGAAGTATAGTGAACATTTCTTTCTGACATTTCTCTGAGTCTTGATTACCTTTTATATGACATCTCACATAGAAATGTCCACAAATTCATCTGCTAGCAACCAAAGTCAAGAATTGTCAAATCGACCACGAGCATATGGAGTGAAGAGATACTTCGACCATTAGATATGTGAAAACAGATCACCATCTAGTGGGAAAACATTCAGAATAAATATTAAAGGACGATATTCTAGGGATAAAAGCAATCAAAGAATGATATCTAAAAATTGTGAACGGATGAAGTAAAAATTGCGTTAAACACTGAGCGCAAGCTATCACATTCACAAGCCCAAGTTGTACATGACGCAGGGCCGGACGTTGGACTTTTAGATTGTAATACAGGCTGCTGGTTAAAGAAGGAACTTCATGTCTTAAGAAATTTCAGACATTACCATGCTTGGCGATTTGGAATATGTGTTCAAGTTATCACCGCGATGTTAAGAAGTTGGTCTGACGTTAGATTCACACCGTCCAGTTATGGTCCTTCCACACTACACATTCTTTGGCTGCGCACTTTGTTTTCCCATAGAATTTTATCCAATTTTTATAGTGCAATCATAGTTGCGCAACCAATAGCCGATGCTAAAAAGGTGGAGTGTGTTTATTAATACATGAAATTTGTACAAAAGAGTGCGCAACCAAAGAGTGTGTCGTGTGGACGGGCCATTACACAGAAGGATGGTTGGTACTGGTTTTGTTGAGATCAGACAGTACACACGTTTTTTGGAGACCTTGAATTCGACACGATTCTTGCGGCCCCAATCAAAGATTAATTTGATATCCCGGTTGATTGAATTGGGCTCAAAAGCAATTTTACTCTTGGATTTAAAAACTATTTTACTTATTAAACTAGACCAAAATATTTCATAAGAACTAATTGCAGAAATTGAATTCGATACAAAAATGCATTAAAAATTTACAATATTTCACTTTGATATGAGAGCTGCTAAGATTAAAATCTTTAAGTCACTATACGTCACTTTAAGTGATAAATCACATTTAGCTCACGGCATGACAAGCTTGAGTGTCGTATAGTACAAGGCATCACGTAAGTCGTGGCGTGTATAAGACAGCACATCCTCAATCAATATTTAATACGAAAATGTTATTAACTAGTAACTAGTCTATAGCTTTAACGTGCACGTCTCTATATTTTTCATTCGACAGGACTCATGCAACGAGTACAGCATCACTTACAATAAAAAAAACAATATTGATGAACGAGCACCAACAAGTATGCCCCAGGTATAGATTTCATGTTCACTTCATAAAAGCATAAAAAAGCAAATCCTTCATTCCGCTCTATTTTTTTACGAGAGTAATAATAAAATTTCGTTTGATTTTTAAATCGTTATCGAATATAAAAATTTTATATATAATACATGTAGTTAAAAGTCGGTGGTTGAAAAGCTAACAAAAGATCGGTATTCCTATGGTAAAAAAATACCAGGGCTACGAATTTTGCATAGTCGAATATATTTGGGGGCGGTGGGGGGGGGGGGGGGTATCAACGTTCCTATGAAATAAACATAGCATTCCTTTCCATCTCCCTTCATTTGGTTATGCAACCTTTTGAAAACCATATTCGTACCCATTTGATTTCATTATTGTATTTTATTTTTTCCTATATATTTACAACGTAGCTGCTGTTTGTAATCTATGCAAATTGGAGTTGGATATAAGATACTCTTTACTATAGTAGAAACTTTTTATAAAATTGTTTACTTTAAGGTTTTTGGGTTATAAAGTTTTCTTCGGTTACATACACCCATATAAACCTACATTCTCTCTAAAAATATATATATGTATCTACATAAAAAATGTTACATTTTCTCAACCCACAAAGGAATTTGTGAAAGAAAAATTCAATTTCAAATTGAAGTCTAACTCCCCTAATTCCTTGCAACTTTGTTTATTTACACATCTCGTCCCAAGCTCAAAAAGGTGTAAAATCTTTTGCTTAAAAACCACATCCACACTGCCTGCCTTGATACCGTAACACCTGTTTTTTAAATAAAAAAAAAAATACCCTCTTATCTACCAATAACTCAGCATACTAGTGTCTATACATATAAGTCTATTCATACAAAATACCTTGAACAGACGATTTTAAGCCGATTTCTATACCATCCTCTCTTGTGTATGTGCGCCTATATAGTTATTTCCATATATCCTTACTATACACAAACAGACATCAGCAGCAACAGAGTCCAGCGATGAGAAAGCATTCACCCCCAACACACAGAGGAGCACCAAGCAGTATTTTACGACCGTTTTCTGCTTTGTAGAGTTTACCCCAAAAAAGAAAAACGGTAAAGGAACTTCTTCTATGTTTCAGCAAAAAAGGGTCCAAGAAGACACACAACTCACTACGTCGTCATATCTCTTCTATCTTCGAAATTTACAGCCCCCCCAAAAAAAGGGGCTCTACGTAATGTTCCCTTTTCGAAATTATTTGTGATAAATTACCTTAAGAAATGAATGGGAACACACCCCTCAGCACTTAAGAGAAATTTTGGTAATCAGCTGGAAAAAAGCACTTCATTTGCTCCACTGCACTAACTTATGACCTTTTTTTTAACCTGTGAAATCAATACGGAACGGAATAAACTGTATTCTTTATCACACACAATATAAAACGTATCATAAATAGTAAAATCCACTTATAAGCAATTTTTTTATTAATATAAAAATTTGCACCGATTTACCCGCGCGCTAAGAAACTTGAGGCACCACAAACTTGATAAAAGTACGTCAACAAGTTTTAAACCGGGAACAGAGATACTTGACGACACTTGAATTGTTGGTCGTCGACTGGAATTGTGATTGCTAAACTCCAAACTGATTGCCAGAGCAGCAAGTGCCTGTTCCCCCTCCTGTTGCTCCTGTTGGGGAACAACACGTTCCACAGGCAGGCGCAATATTAATTTTCTACAGGATTGCATCTGAAAATCAGGTCAGTACTGTGGAATGTGTTCGTATACGTTACAGGACAACCTATAGATTTTCACCTTACCTGTACACAGGACTATATAGCCAAACATAGACAGTTGTTCTTTCTGTTCGTACCTAAAACGGATATAGAAACACCTGAAATTGGAACACAAGGGAAAGTTAAAGTGGGCATAAAAAATATAGTCGCAAAAAGGGTATATATAGGGTTTCCTTAATGACAATCCAACTGTCAAGAGCTTGCCAAGCCTCAGATAACATTTACAGGCCCACTACTATAATTGTGGGCTGTCGTATTGTGTGGGCGGTAGATTGTGTACCTTTTAATCCACATTAGAACTTTCAAGTCTAAAACTTTCCTTGCTTATACACAAAATCTTAAATGGATTCCGGCAGGATTTACGGTCTGTCGTTTAGTCCATTTTCCGGTACACGTACTTTGACACAGGCTGGCATCGTCGCACGTAAAACCAGGATATAGGTTGCTCGCCTGTTCGTTTATAAATAAATAAGCTGAATTCGTTTATTTACTATTCTATTTCCTTATGTGACAGGATTTAAGTTGTGTACTTATCACTATTTGTTTTTCCATTTACTTGTATATCCTTTTTGATTTAGTATTGTACTGAAATGTTATTTGTCCAATAATTCGATAATAAGTGTAATAGAGGGACTGACATATACCATATAAAAATATGCCTGTGTCGTACCTCTCCCAGGCTAGGTTAGATTGAGATTAAAAACTTCACCTGTAAAACAATATTATTAATTATGGGACAGCCAATTGCTGCAAACAAAGACTGCAATCGACGACCACCGCTAAGCAATTAGAATTTTCACAAGGAACGTTCCAACTTTTTAGAAAACTTGAGCACAGTCACATATCTCTTGGGACAAGGAACAGTGCCTTACGAAAATCTGATTATGCCATTTAATACCGCTATCATACATGATACGATGGTCTTACGGATAGCAAAAAGATGAAACAGTATCGTTATCAGCTTTAAAAAAATAAGGGAAGACTGTGGCCAGTCAATTTTTTTAGAATAACCCCCAGGACACAATGATTCCGACAACGTCAACTTCTACAGGAAAACAACACCAATTTTGTATGAGAATTGTCGTTGTCGGCCTCATTGTGTACTGGGGGTAAGCCTCAAAAACGTTCACGCGCTCCTGTTTAGAAAAATTTAGAGTAATTTAATTCTGCTTAGAGTAATTTTCGCCCAACTTGTTTGAGAAATGCATCGTAAGCAATTTGTGCAGGTGGATTAATACCTCGCGCATTTCCTTTTTATTGCTGGAATTCGAGCGGTTGTGCATTTCTTAAAGTAAAAAAATGATGGAATGAAGTAAAGATCGATTCTAGTTGTATGAAAATAAATTGTGCGTTTTGTAAAGACAGTAAAAAGGTAGTAAAGAAAATAAATTGTGCGTTCACTGTAAAAGGTGTAACATACTGAAGTGTGTTTTTTAACACACAAAATGTGTTGTTTAACACACCAAAGTGTATTATACAACACACCTAATTGTCTTGTCAAGAAAAAGTGTGCTATTTTAAGGTACTAGTTACACAAATAAAAGGAAAAAAAAGGGCAAATTTTTAAAAATTGATTTCTCAAAAACCTTAATACATATTAATGTAAACTTTTTTTTAAAAAATTATTCTATTCTTAAATAAAACAAAACAAAATTTTTTTTTAGTTTCGACTATTTGTACCATTTCTAGATGGCAGATGATGATTTTCAAAATCGGCCGAGCCAATCCGTAGGGTTACTCTCTGCCATGGAGACATACATTTTTCCTTGACCTTGTTTTCGGCGCCATCTAGAAATGGCACAAATAGTCGAAACTAAAAAAAAAATTTGTTTTGTTTTATTTAAGAATAGAATAATTTTTTAAAAAAAAGTTTACATTAATATGTATTAAGGTTTCTGAGAAATCAATTTTTAAAAATTTGCCCTTTTTTTGCTTTTATTTGTGTACTAGTACCCACAGTTTATCTTGCAATTGACACGCTCTTCCGTGTTAAAATTATAACACACTTGTTACTGTGTTAAAAATAAGTGGAGAATTATGACCTGAAATCTAAACAACACACTTAAGTGTGATGAAACAACTCACTTAACATTTATTAACACACTTTTGGAGTATCAACACACTTTTGAGCTATGAAAATGCAACACACTTTTTGGTGTGTAGAATAATTTTAGTAGAGGGAAATTAGCAAAGTTATGATGTAGTAGGGAAGTTGGATTTTTTTTTCTTTACATATGTTAAGATAAAGCGAAAAAAAAATTCTGCAAAATCGGGCCTGTACTGCACGAGAAAATTGCATAAATGTAGATTTTTGAAGCATTTTTAGTGCATTGCTACACTATTTTTTTAATTTCTCCAGTTCTGTTGGTCGAAGAAAAATAAACAAAATTGAAAAATACTCGTGAATGAATAGAATATCGAACTGATTCGGTATAAATACTTTTATAATGAATCCTAACCTCAAAAAACCAAAATGTATGAAATTTTGTTTTTTTTTACTAAAAATGCAATAAGTAACGGGAAAATAGTCGGATTTTCATAAAAATTGGATGAAATGTATATTTCGATGCTATGGAATATGTGGTTCAAATTACAAAAAAAAAATTTGATTTTTACAGGAACAATTGGCACTTTTCGAAAAACATTAAAATTGCCGTCATTTTATGCCAAATCATCGTAGGGAAAATCTGTTTTTTTAAATTGTTTTTTAGTTCACGGTTTTTAATTTTTTTTTTACAAAAAAGTTGTTGACCGATTTCAATTGTCCAAAACTCATATTTAAGCGCTATTACATACGATTTTATGTTTTCCACAAAAAAAAATTCGCACTCAAAACGTGAAAAAGCTACTTTTCGCTACTATAATTGACTTTTTCTCACCTGTTCTTCTGGAGCGAATTTTTCTAAAACATTTTCATATAACTTCTTCTATTTTTCTCTTAATTATAGCGTTAAAAACTCGCACGGTAAATTAAATTTTAACATATGAATACTTTCCCGCTGAACTATACATCGTTCCTGATCATAAAGTGGAAATTGAAATAGAAAATCGTAAAGCAAATGATTACGATACTTTTGCTTTTGCGTCCTATTTCGTATGGAACCGAATTTATCCGGCAGAATCCTCAAATCTGCTTTAATATATGGAACATGAAATATTAGGTCAAATAAATCAATAACTCAGAAAAACCAAATTACGAAAAAATTAAATTAGTTTTTAGCTATCTCAATTTTAGTCAAATTTTACTAGTTTGCTTACATCCTCTTAAAATCAAATTCTAAGCTTTAAGAAATTGTATAGAACGAGCAAAGCTGCCAATTATCTTTATGACAATAAATCTAAATAAATAATAGGCCGGTTATCGTTCGATTACGGAAGATAAGCAGCATTGGACGTGGTTAGTTCTTAGTCCGGGGACCACTTGGAAAAACGAACTCGGGCTTGGAAAGACGAAAAAGCAATTGCAAAAGGCGAACAAAAATAAAAGCTTAAATCGAAACCTTCAAATGTCACATGACTGGATGGTGCATATCCTCAGGCCGCCATGAATTCTATTTTAAAAAGCTTTTTTCTACTGGGTTGTTTCAACACCTTTAGGTGTGTTGTTTAACACACTTTACGGAAACAACACACTTTAAAGTGGATTAAAAATGACTACAAGAAAACAACAGACTTAGGTGTTTTTTCACACATTTGCAGTGTAATCGAGAATCCTAAAATGTCAATACAATTTTCTTCACCATGACATAAAATCCAAAGGCCAGAAACTACTAAGATTTAATTGTTGTTACTTTTAATTACCAAAAATTCTAACAGATGGAACACCTAATTGTATTTATTTGAATAGTGAATTTCATATCGAGCAATCGGGGAATCGGGAATCGGCGAATTTCAGAAGCGGATCCAGATTTCAAATCCCAGGGGAAATATTCGCCGAATCCGATTCCGAGTTATTCGGTATGAGAAACCCTACCTACACCGTGCAACCGATTTTAATGATTGGCTTGCATCTCTTTAGAAATTCCGCTGGTTCGGCGATTTGGAATAAATGGTCATTCTCTCGCAGAGCCTCTGTTAAAATTTGTGCCTAGGATGTTAAGACATGTTTTTGCCTTCAAGTTCGCATTGCCCACTGAAATTGAAGGAAGGTCAGTGCAAGATTTATTAGAATTCAGATTCGTTGAATTCTTTAAGATTCTTGCGGTTCCAATCAAGAATGAGTTCGTTGTCCCCGTTACGTGAATTGGCGAACATGAAAGCATAACTTGGCGCAAGACATTATCGAAGTCTAAAGGCCGCATTCATACACAGGCGGCCGGCAGGCCGTGGACTGAGAGTTTCTCGCCTTCAGGCCAAGTATAACCTCACACTCAGCGGTTGGCTGCAGTCCAGTAAAACTGACAAAAATATTAATGTGTGTGGGCATTTATCGTCAGTCCGGGCCTGAATATCTGAACTTCTATTCAGTCTAAAATTTTCGTAGAGGCCGGGAACATTTTTATACTTGAATTAACAACCTGCTACATTAAACTGTCTTCTTCGCCTGTTTGTCTGTGGGGAATCATGAGGTAACCTGAGTCCACGGGCTGTCAGGCGGTTATCTCAAGTCCTCATCGCTCAGTCAGACTGAGTAATGTGTGGCTTTCATCGGGCCATGCCCGGCCTGTAAGTGAAAGGGGCTTTAAGGAGTAAGGTAGAGTAGCGTCATTAGCGAAGTAGTTTTGAACCAATCTAAAATTATTTGACGAAGCCGAAAAATATATCAAATTGTTTAAATGCAGCAGATGGCTATCAAAATGGAAGCAACCAACCAAACAAAATGTACACAACCGCTTACGGCCATTATTCTAATGGAGGCCCTTAGGTACTTTACCAATCGTATTAACTATCAATCATAAAATAAAACATTCTCAACAGCCATAGGCAATCAGGTTTACGATTCACACCATATAAAGCTATAAATACAGCACTATCGACCATGTTTGCGCTGTTTGCTATTACGTGTTTACTCTAACTAAATTTCAAATAGAAGAGAAGCGCCCAATATCGGGTCTTAATTAGAATTTTGTTCATTTAGTCGCAAAACCAATCAAACATTAATTATTGCAACGAAAATGGGAAATTCTGATGAAGTTGCTGCTATAGCTGCTTGCAATCATACAAGTCAGTATTCATACATGCGTTGAATTCATTTTGATCATCACATCAATGAAGAAGGTCATATACCAATACCCGGAACAAGGATGTTGGAAGTCTGTAGAATGTTGGTATGGAGATTTAAATATATGCACATGTGGAGCTCCTGCCTGCATGCCATCGCCTTAAGGATTAAGTTTTGGAATGTGTACGCTTGCAGGATGCATTCCGATATTTCACTTTCATGTGTGCACCTAAACAATTCGAATTATTGGAGAAAGAATGTTAAAAAGATGTTTTGGTTCTTTGAAGTTTAATGATAGTTACAGCGATAATATCGTTATGCAATAAGCAGTAAGTGATTGTTCAATAAATTACTATGTCTTTAAAATTGCCACCTGTAATCAATATCGGTATCAATACTTTTTCCTATTTTTTGGTTTACTTCTTAACTATGCAATATGATGGGTGATGGGTTATTCAGCAGGAATGTTGGATCTTCCGATAGAAATAATTCGGAAATTCACTGTCAGTATGATAAATTTCTTTGGATATTCTGATCCCTGACGTTTGCTACTTCATCGACAGAATGCAACATTTTAGAACGACGAGTACTTTTCATGCAGCAATGCTTCAGAGCAAATTTCAAAATGGTCCCAATGAATACTTTTTATCTCTAGACATATTTCAAACCAAACTGACAAACAAACAACATGTCAGGTCGCTCGTACGTTCAACAACTTCACGTCGAAGCTACTGGAAAATGTGAACAAAAGACTGCACCCGGACGTGTGAATGAAATAATTTTCCAATGGCCCATCATTGAACTGGTCACTCAATTATAAAAAATTGTCGGAAACTCATTTGAATAAATTAACATATTTTTGAAGCTTATTAAAAATTAAAAATGAGTTTTAAAATATTTACACGAATATAGAGCATTATTTGTGAAGAAAAAGTGTAATTAATGAGCAAATGTGAACAAAATAAATTTTCAATTTTCAATATGGCATCTGCCTGGGTGTCATAACTAATAAAAGGCCACTGCATGTGATTTTTCTCAAAACAATATTGGAGCTTATGCCTAAATTATATTTCACCAAAGTCCCAAAAATCGTTTCTCTATAGTAGAGTGAAAATGAACAAAAAAATTGGTGATAAGTGATGTAGCCGGAACTTCAAAAATTTAAAAATCAAATGCGAGCATAGCGAGAAAAGTGCATTTTGAGTGCATCGTAACACTATTTTTCAAATGTCTACGGTTCTATTGGTCGTAGAAAAAAACAAAAAAAGGAAAATACTCGTGAGTAAAAGGGCTATCGAACTGGTGGGGCGGGATTACGTTAAAAATATTTCCTAACCTCAAAAAATCCAAATTTCTCATTTTATTTATTTTTTAACTAAAAATGCATTAAATAATGAACAAATCGGTGGATTTTCATAAAAATGGGAGGAAACTTTTATTTTAATGTTATAAATATGCTATTAAATTTTCAAAAATAAAATTTCATTTTTAAGACCAAAATTGATCATTTTCGAAAAATATTAAAACCCTGTAACTTAATGAGAGATGGTCCTAGCTTGAACTTTTTTTTTCCTAAATGTAGGTTTTCTTATGTACTTTCTAGTAAACATACACCGGAATCTGTTTATAAAGTTTAAATGTAATGTCGCTTTTTTTAAATTAACGATCCACTCAAAATTCACCAAAAATGCACTTTTATGCACTTTTCTCGCTATGCTCACATTTGATTTTTCCAAATTTTTCGGTTTTCGAGTCAGGTGCATGCATGAAATGAAAAAATAAAAAAAATTTTGAAGTCCTGTTACATCACTTTGAAATTACAATTTCTCTCTACTATTATATTTCCTTAACTACTACATATTAGCCGTGTTCCTTTTCTACTTTTAAGTTAAGTAAAAAATTAAAGGAACGCAAAATTTGTCGATTTGAGTAAAACCTATGAAGTATCTGTGAGAGCAGGAGTAGTTCCAAGTAAATACGAGTAAAAAAGAGCAGAAAAGGAACAGGGCTATTATCGCTAATATTTTTACGCAAAAACTAAAATATTTTCAAAACACATAAATCAATTGATCTGTGTACCAAAATAAACTAATTTATTCAGACCTATGCCTACAAAGGAATGCAGACCAGACAACTTTCTACCCAACAAAGTTACCATAACTTCTGCTCAATGCTTTTAACGATTACGTTACCTGGCACCGCAAATTGTAATCGAAACTAGGTTATAAAGAGCCAACGGCAAGGTATCTGGGTGTTGTAATGGAAGTAATGTACTTACTGAACTAACTTCGTAAGCCATCCTGCAGGTCGAATAACATCTTTGCCTGGGAGTCACTTGTTTCGAGAATATGTACTCTCAACACGGCCTTAAACTTGGAAATGTGCAATTCCCAGGTTGCAAGGTAACCCACTAAATTCGCATCACCGATGTTGGGTCTCCTTCTACTTGTATGCTCCAGAATTGAGTTATATTCAATATTTCTATAAGAATTTTTAAAGGAAGCTTTTGTTAGAAAATATTCAGCTGAGCATTTCTAAAACTCAACTGGTTGAAGCTGTTCACATGGAATTTTTTGTACGATGGTAATTAGAAAGTAACTAAAGTTATAAAGAATATTAATAAGATATGAAGAATTTAATATTTTGTATTACATTCAAAATCCATTTAAATATTTTTGTCAAAAAACATGAGTTTTTATATGTGAAAGTTTAAGCTTTTGGGCTGATTGTTCACTGAAAGCGTATACAAGTAACTAGACAAGACGCAGAGAACTGTCTGACATTGTTGGAAAGCCAACTGGTTGGGCCTTATGCGCCGATAGTTGAATGGGATTTGTGTTTCCGTGGTGCTAATGCGAACTTTGCCCTTCATATGTCATCAAAATCATACGGGTAGGAATGTGTTTGTTCATTCCTTATGCTAACAAATCTAAAAAACCTAGACCGAATAGATGGTTTAATGGGGAATGTATCAATGCAATCAAAGCAAAAGAAGCCATCATCAGGAATGTCAAATAATCATTTAACCATAGGTTTAGAAGTAAAATTCTTAATTGAAGTGTAATCTTCAAGTTCTACAAGCGACAGCGCCTTGAAGACAACTCGTATATCTTGACAGGCGCCATAAAAAACCACCTTGGCTTGGCTGGAAAAGGTCAAAAATCGCACCATCAAACTCATTGGTGGTTGCACCTATTGCGCCTCCGTAGACTCCTTAAGCCACCGTAGCAATGTAGCAGTCCTTGTCAAATTTCGTTTTCGTTCTATTAAAAAATAAAAACCCTTGCAACATTTTTTCCGCAATACAAGACTAGCCTGCTAGGATGACACCTAGATTGTAGAATAATCGAATGCAGTCAGTATCTGCAAACTCGTATATCATACCAGAGTTCAAAAGCAAGGTTTATCAACGTCTACTCAACCACCGCCCATACCTCTAATCTATCCTATTCTCTTCTCTCCCTCAAATCAGGCTTACTACTGGACATTCCACCAGGACTTGAACGACATGACAGACTGGTAGTACGAAGCGTGATTCCTAAGTAGTGCTGGGTAAAACACGATTATAAAATGAATTTGAAAGAGGGGCCTCTTTTTCATTTTGAGCCAGTACAATTTTGTACTTCAAATGAGGCAAGGTGCCATTGTAATGCCAAAGAAAGAAAGAAAATAAATACCACTGAAGAGCTTTTTTACGAGGTTGATTCTATTATGTATTAAACTGCCTCAGAGTAAGCAAGAAACATATGCCTCCACAATGTATATTTATATTTTACAATCTCACCGCCTAATTTCAAGTTGGAAATTTTGCTGCCGCAAAAGAAGTAAGAAAGAATAAATCCATGGCTCTCGATTCCGTATTTACAATCACACCTCGCCTCATTTATCTCGCTCGATACACGCTTTTACCAGTAGACATTATTTTTGAACCGGGACATTTCAAAAAATTGAGGCCTCCATACAATTTACCATCGTGTAAGGGGCAAATGTACTGCTTCGTGTAAGTCCGGCTCAACTCTAGTCCTAAGCCTGTTTTTTCACATAAAACAAAAAAAATTAAACGATAGAGAATGTCGGTTCAGTAGGGCTGGGCTTTGAAAAAAAAACTGATTTTTGGAAACTTTGACCCTGAATAACTTCGAAGGGGTTAATTTTTCGAAAAAATGACAACAGGCTTTTTTGTAGGCAATAACGTTTCGTATTGACTGATCAAAACAAATTTTCGAAAAAAACAGTTTTTGAGTGAGTTTTTGGCCAAAAAGTGATTTTTGATAACTTTGACCTTGAATAACTTTAAAAGGATTAATTGGGTCAATATGTTTGTAAGAACTAAAGTTGTAGAGAATGTTGTATAACCTATAGGAACCGAGATACAAGGAGAACATGGGAAAAAGGCGATATCTCCACGGCCATGTTTTATTTTTTGTGATTCCGACATTTTTTTCTTAAAAAGTCCCAAGGAAGCTGTGGACCAATTTTCAGCCATTTTGGAATTTTGTCTCCTTTCGTGCGTTTTTTTTGCTAATTTCCCCGGACTATATACTTTTGGCGAAGTTATTCGCTTCGGGGCACGCTTGTTAGCTCTGACTGTTCGGGTTAAATCATCTAGGCCACAGATTTCTTAGGATGAAGAAGTGATACAGATAACAGTAGTGTTGACGTTTTTGTTTCGAAAACACACATCCCAGTCAGGCGATTGTAAAAATCCAGTAAGCCCCTGTCAGTGGCGTAGCGAGGGGGGGCAAGGGGGGGCATCATGCCCCGGGCGCTACTCACAAAGGGGCGCCAAATGGTCCGCAAAACAAAAAATTCCTTTCTTGATTTGTCTGATAAAATAATATCTATTATAATATTCTAGTGTTATAATAAACTAGTGGGGCCCCTGTTTAAACACATAACGTAAAATAGCAAAAAAATCAAAAACAAAACGAAATTCTCTTTTGTAAAAAATTCTCTTCCGATCACACAAAATAACAGACAATAAAAAAATTCTCTTCTGAAAAAAATGCTCGTTCGATTTCTTGGAAAAATGTTGAAAGTGGCACAGTGGTAGATATTTGCAGTGTACAAAGTTGGTGTCTGAGAAGTATCTATATTAAAAAATAAATTATCCTTTAGTTGTTATTTTCCGTATACTTTTTTCCGTGACTGTACATATCCGTGACACTTGCGACAGGTTGTGGAAGTCCGCAACAAATTAGGGAAATACCCGAAATATTAAAGTTTAAGTTATTTTGTGCGTGTATTTTTCAGTTTTGCGTCCTTGTGAAAATGAAATGTTATTAAATATTAAATGTTATATGTTAAAAGTTTAATGTTAGCATAAATTATAGTGTATATTTCACTGTGTTACTACCTTTCAAGTTTAAGGCATTCTTGGTAAGTAATAAAACAAATAAGATTACTTACTACATCTACTCGACGATTCTATTATTCAGTGAATAGGGTATGAAAAAATTTGTTAACAGTGTTCAATAAAACAATTGAAGAAGTAGACAATATTCCATTTTTATTACTATTTATAATATTAAAAATTAAGAATTCTTAATTTACCGTAAATATGGCTTATCTGGGGGACAACCTAAGACCAGCAACTTTTTTCTACGCTTGTCAAAACTATCACATTAATAAGCATTGGATTTTGACGTCTCTTAAAGCCAATTTTAACAACCTACCTTAGTTTAATTTTAAATTTAACTAAAAAAAGATAGTTTACCAACTCTATAGAAAATTAAGATAAAACTACCTAAACTCAGCTCTTTCTTTCTTTTGCAGTGTACCGTCTTTCCAAGTATAGTTTATAGTTAAGCTGAGCTTATCTAAATTTGGCTTTACAGTAGGTTGGAATGAATATAAAACCTTAGTTTCAAGCTTTGGCTGGTTGCAAATTGGTTTTGAACTTAGATTTAAAACCTATAGATTTAAAAACACAAGTATTTTTTCACCTTCCTGTTGTCTTCTCAAATAAGCTGCATTCTGTTTTCTTTTTATATTTTATTCACTGATGTGTTTTTTAACAGTATCTAATATCTTAATTAATTTAATAAAAATTAATTTTATTTAGACCATGTCAACGCCAGGAAAAAAACTAAGCGGTTCCCAGAATCGGAAAAGAAAACTACTGCAAGAAAAAGAAGTTCTGAAATCTAGAGTTATAATGGAATCATACTTAGGAAAAAAATCGCAAAAAGAAAATCCAGAAGATAAAAAGGATGAAGATGTAAAATCAGATTCAGAGTCAGAACCAGAACCAGATTCAGGTTGTACACCTACTGCTGCTAAACTTTTATGTACTAATAACACAACTCAACAAATACAAGACTCTGAAGAAGGTGGCCCAAGTACATCAGAAATGATAAATCCATGTTCACATCTAATAAAAAGCACAGAGAATACAACAGAAACACTTGCTGTAATTCCGGACGTTCTGGAGTTCAAGGATGTTGCTTATTTAAAATTTAGCAACAATCTTCCAATAATATCGAATCAACTTCGAAAAGAAATGATTATTCGTGGATCTTGCACATTTCAAAACGAAGCCAGTTTAAATGCAGCAACAACATCAACTAATCGTCTAATGCCAAAATCTTGGTTTTCTCGACGGGTCGGTAATGAAGAGGAAGGAACTGAAGTTAACCGATCTTGGTTATTATACTCACCAAAAAATAATGCAGCGTACTGCTTTTGTTGCTTGCTATTTATTACATCAAATTCCGCTACACAATCATCTTTTGTAACATCTGCTGGTTTTAATAAATGGAAGAAAAAAGATAAATTGATTAGCCATGAAAGAAGTCCAAATCACCGAAAATCACTTACGGCTTGGAAAGAAACAGAACGAAGATTAATAAGTAGAAAGGGAATTGATGTATCATTAGAAGCGAACATTCAGTCCGAAAAAGAACGGTGGCGAAATATATTGCAAAGAATATTAGCTTGCATGAGGTATTTAATTATACAAAATCTTCCTCTACGTGGCCATGTTGAAAAACTAGCACTTCAAGATGGTACAAATGTAGGAAACCTATTATCTTTACTGAAACTTGTAGCTCAGTTTGATCCGCTACTAGCAAATCATCTTAAACATGCCACAGAAACTCCAAAAACTGTCTCATATTTGTCACCACAGATTCAAAATGAATTCATCCATCTTCTGGCATCTACAGTTCGAAATCAACTAATAAACGATATCAAAAGAAATAAATATTATGGACTTTTGTTTGATTCAACTCCTGATATCTCTCATCGAGAACAAATGTCCCAAGTCGTTAGGTATGTAGATGTTGATTTTATCAATAAAAAAGTTTCCATCAAAGAATCTTTTTTGGGTTTTATTGAAATACATGCTAAAGATGCAGCCTCGATCGAAAATACAATTTTAGAGAAATTAAATTCCGATGAAATTTCATTAACAAACTGCAGATCACAATGTTACGATAATGCTGCCGTGATGGCAGGTCACACATCTGGCGTTCAACAAAGAATAATGGAAAAAAATCATAAAGCATTATTTGTAAATTGTGATAACCATTCATTGAATTTAGTAGGAGTTACTGCAGCTAAACAAGATCCAATCGTTGTGACATGTTTTGGAATAATTGAAAACATATATCTCTTTTTCTCACGTTCAACGTTACGATGGGAATTATTAAAAAATGCTTTAACAAAAACTGTCAAACGTGAATCTGAAACACGATGGAGCGCCAGAATACAAGCGGTTAGCGTTATCGTCGATGGGCTAGAGAATATAGTAGAACTATTAGAAAAATTAGCAGAGGACACTACCACTACAAGTGACACTAGAAGTGAAGCTACAATTCTGTTGCAAAATATACTAACTTTTAGTTTCATAACTTTAGTTCATTTCTGGTATGAAATCTTAAGGAGGATTGATCGTGTGCAGCTCAGATTACAAGATCCTAGAATGAATTTTAGAGAAGCGTTCCATGATCTTGAATCATTAGCGACTGAACTAGCCGAAATTCGAGACAAGCTCTGTGAAGAGGCAATAGAAAAAGCGAAGTCTCTTTGTGAAAAATGGGATATTGCTACAACAATACGTGTAAGAAGACGCCGCAAAATGCCTGGAGAATTGGCTAGAGATGTTGGTCTTTCCGCAGAAAGTGAAATTTCCCGCGTTATGAAAAGCGTTTTTGATCGTCTCCAACAAGAAATATGTACACGATTTACACGATTAAGTGACCTTAATTTCAAATTTGGATTTCTACTAGACGTTGAAAATTTATTAAACAAGGATAATGTTGATAACGACCTTGAAAAAAATTGTAAAAATTTGGGTGAATTTTATAATACAGATTTCAATGGAATAGAACTCTTTATTGAAATATGTGACTGCAAAATGTTACTCCGCAGTAGAAAAGAAATTGAACCTAAAACTCCATTAGAATTTCTTACTTTTATAATCTCGTATGGAGAAGATGTTTTTCCAAACCTGAGAGTGGCACTTCAAATACTCCTGACTATCTCAGTATCAATTGCTAGCTGCGAACGTTCATTCAGCAAATTAAAATTAATTTTGACGTATTTACGATCAACGATGGGACAAGATCGCCTAAGTGACCTAGCATTTTTAAGTGTGGAAAGAGAAAAATTTGAAATGATCAACTTTGATGATATTATTGATAAATTTGCTTCATCAAAAGCAAGAAAAATTTATACATAGTAAATAGTTTTATTAATGTATTATAATCATATTATTATTAAATATATGTATCTCCTTAGACATAATAAATATTTACTTTTTTATTGTTTTACAACTGCGTGTTTTTAAAATATTTCTTTATAAATAGGTAAAATAAATAATAGGTATCTTCTGAACTAATTCTAGATGATCATATACATTTCAAAATCTAGTCTTGTTTTCTCAACTACATTTTTTGTCTCAAATTTAAAGCCTAGCTTGAGCCTATGACTTTATTTTACTTTATTTATTTATTATTTTGCGAGTATATTTTACATATAATATTATATAGTTTTCGAATGGGGGGGGCGCTAAAAAGATATTGTGCCCCGGGCGCGAGTTAAGCTCGCTACGCCACTGGCCCCTGTGGCCAGACAGTTCTCTGGGTTGGTTTTGTTCGAGTGGAAGATTTATATGGAATGTTAGAGCAACTTCTACTAAGTATGGCAACGGGTGACAAGAGATTGAAATTTTAATCCCTACTGATTCGAAATCCTGATGCAATGTAAAACCATTTTTTGATGTCACATACCATATTATTATTTATACTCAACGATATTATTATTTATACTTTTATGATAAAACTATATCTCGAACGCTTTTTATAAACAGGGACTTTTAAGACACAGAAGGTTTACGTTCAGTATTTTACAATTTGATCTATGGTGCAAAAAGCCGGGAAACATCTAGTCTAAATATATGGTTGACGAAACTTTTCTTGAAACCACCAGCCCTTTACCTGAGGGTCACATAAAGCTGATCAATTAATCTCACAGACCAGACCATTGATAAATAGTGATTTTTTGAATTTGATTGTAAGAAAAGCGTTCAAAAATTTATTTATACAACTAAGAAATACAAAATCTGATTACAAAAATTTGTTTTCTTAAGAAGTCTAATATGTTGTGGGTAATCAAAATTCACTCAAGCGAACTTAACTCACATTTTCGTAAGGATTTGTAAGCAACAGAAAACTTTCCTAATTAGTCCTACGGTACATGAAATTAATTTTGATTAATGAATCCCTAATTAGACCTACTCTACACCGAACTGTACAGGCAGCAAATCGCTAAGCACCTGCTCGTTAACAATCAGTTTAACTTTCGAGTTTCGCTATCATGCAATACGAGGAAGTGAAAAGTTCTGTTGAGTTTATTATTTCTAAAATCGGTTTGAAATTTTATTTTTTGAAAATGATGTTTTTAATGAATTTCACTTTTAGAAGCGGGACAATAGACTTGTTAGTCGTAATCCTGAACCTGAAAGCTATTCATGATTGAAATAAGGAATTTTTTTTTAGTTCAAAGAAAGAATATTTTTTAATCCAAGATTTAATTTAAGTTCTACTTTATTGTGGGCATATTAAAGAAAATATCGCTCTGCTCTAATACATTTTTGATTTGCCCGAAAGAGAACGTGGGGGTTCTACGCTACGTTGGTGAAAACTTGAAAACCGCCAGGATAAATACTTCCCTTTGAAGTGTGTTCATAATTTGATTTTCTGGGTTTGTTCTCAGTTTGCACACCGCAAGAGAACTCCGAATTAATTATGAGGTTTTGATAAGTGGAAAATAAACTGCTCATTTGAGAGCTGTTAAGATTGCATTGGGAAGCGTTAATTTCTTGGCGTTTGCTTAATTTTGCTAGAAATACAATCTTATACTTTTTGAAAAATTTTCCTTTTTGTGTGTTTTCAGTGCTTTCAAGATAAGAGTGGTTAAAACAAGGTGATTTTTGTTTCTTTACACTCAGCTAAGTCAATAGCCCAACGTACTGTTAAATGATTTGCTGAACTGAAGCACTTGGGGTTTTAATGTTTTGCTTTTAAGCCTTGTAGTTGAAGCATTAACATTAAAAAAAAATTGATTTTTCATATGTGGTAGTCGAAGCTAAGGTGCAGGGACGGCGCTTTCATAGGTGCAAATGGTGCATGGTAGTTCGTACTAGTCGGAAAGGGACACCTGGATCTCCTCTGGTTTGAAGTTGTTGAAAGCTCCTTCTATGTCCAGGAAGGCTGCCAAGGTGGACTGTTTTTAATCTATGCATGAATCTACAGTGGAAACCAATACATGCAGTGCAGTGACCACCGATTATCCCTTGAAATATGAAGATTTGAAGAACGACACAGGGACCTCTATTATGGAGATTCGAGTGTATAGGTCTATAGATTTGCGGAGCCCAGGACTGTGCTGGAAGCAGCTAGGGAAGTTCACCGAAAAAGATCCTGGAGCAGATGATGAGGTTGTGGGATGTGTGGAGAATGGTGGCAGTGGTGCTGAAGGCCATCTACCAGAAGCTTAAGCAGTACGAAGCCTAAAGAAACAGCATTACCGGGAGAGTTTTGTGAAGTTAAAGCGCACAAGCAAACCTAGCACAGAAGCAAGATCACGAAACAAATCCTGATTGGACGCAGGCTGAGGCGGCGCTTCAAAGGTGCAAATGGTGCACTTGCATCGGGCGCAATTGCACTAGGCGCAATTTCAGAAATTAAGATACAAAACAGCTGATGGGGGCGTAATATGGCATACTGCGCCAGGCAAAAAAAACCCCAGCGGCGGCCCTGCTAAGGTGTCACCCTCTATACTGCCAATCCGTCATGTCGTTCAAATTATCGTGCAATGTCTAGTAGTAAACTTAGCTCGAAGTATAGAAAAGAAAATGATAGGTTAAGGGGAGTCTGAGGGATAGATGAGGGGGAGACGTTGAACCTTGCGTTTGAACTCTTGCATGTTGTATGAGTCTGGGAATACTGACTGTCGAAGGATCTTCCACAGTCGAGTTGTTCTCGTTATGAACAAAGTTTTGCGCGACAATAAGGGCTGCAAACTGTGCGAGTTAGCCGGTCGGGATAATTTTGTGTTACGAGAAGAACGTTGCCGTAGAGGAAGAAAGTTACTTATTTCAGTATAGCATTCATTGTGGTAAAAGCGGTAAAATTGCGCCAGGGGCCGGATTCCGCAGGCAATGCCTCCATGACTTTAGAGTGACTAGAAGCAGAGCGGGGGTTGGTAGTTGGAAGGTTTTCAGGTTTCACCTACTTCCCATATGGACTGAACAAGTGCAAGTTCTTAGAGGGTACAAAAACTCCCGAAAAGTATGAAAGGGCAAAAGAGTTTACGAATAGGTTTAATCAAAGAAGAAGCTCATTTCTTTAGGAACATCGGTTGAGAGGACTTATCGAGGTCAAGCTGTTTGAGTCACCTACACACCTCGCAGTGTCCGTTAAAGCGGAAGGCGAAGCTAACAGAGACTTAAAACAGGTTATTGGATGCAATTAAATCCTTGTTAATGGAAATTCCCAAAAACCAAAACTTTTTGCTGTCAAGGATAGCATTGAATATTTTACTTTTCAACCTGTTACAAACATAACCATCTTTTCAAAAGTATTAGCAATTTTTAATTAGGAATGAAATTTTGAGGGGTTTTGGACTTTCTTTTTTTCCAGCACTAAAGAAAATTTTCAAATAAAACATAAAAATTGCAAAGAATTGTTTTGGCATATTTCTATAAAACACGCCAGCACCCAAATTTTATGTAGACTGCGAAAACCATTAGCCTCGAAACCATTAGTCCCACGGCAACCAGTAAATATGAAAGTCTAAACTTTAACGAAAGTTTCTGCATTCGGCGTAAAAGACTCTAAGCAGTTTATTTGGTAAAAATCCTTGAGCGAAGTTGTGCGGCGCTTTATATTTGTTTTTAAAAATTGAACCTTAAGGGTTTAACCTTATAGAATTTTTCGAAAAAGGATTAAGAGTCCGAAAATCCTTGTTGTATCTAAAAATTTTAAGAATATTTTTCGAGTGATAAAGATTTTTCAGGGAATGAACCGAACACTTGTTTATGCTTTGTATACCACAAGTAGCACCGGCTTAGCGAAGACCACAAATATTTAAACAAGAATTAAAATTTTTTATTCGTTTTATTCATTTTACATAAATGGTTTAAAAAAATTTCAAACTTCAATATAAAAGTGACGAGGTTCCTTGGAAAATTCAGCGAGTATTAATACAGTCAATTTCTACTCAAAAGAGCTTCTAGCGGTAAAGTTGTGGGGTGGTTTTGATTTCTTCGATTCTATATGTTTTTGGAGTGCTGAATCCGAATCTGAGGCTTTCTAACAATATTTCGTGAGGCAACATTGAAAGAAATGCAAAAAAGGTAAAACATCTCATTTTTCGGCTGTGTTTTATTTATAACTCGGAAACTTTCAACTTTTCTTAAATAACTTCCCTGTTCAAAATGAAAATACATAAAGTTTGCTATATAAATCTCTTTTCTTCGACAAACCGTTGGCGCTAGTTGAAAATTAACGTATTTCGGCTGTCTACGAAAACCCCCACGTTTTCTACTTCAAAATTCTATTTTTTTATTGCAATCTGTCAATTCGTGAATTCGTACGAGTTAGAAACTGTAGTGTGGCACCTGAAAGGATTTGGAGACTGAACAAACTCCAATGAAGTCAATGAAGACAAGTGGTGGTCTCCCTCATGGTGCTGGAGTATCTGCAGACTGCAGGCGTTGTGACAAGATGAATACAAGGGATGACAGCACTTCATAATGTGTACTAACACTAGTTAAAATAAAAAATGGTCTTGCAACGGGCGAACACCGGCTCCTTGGGTTTTAAGGGGCATATGAGAGCCGTAGAGTTTTTAACCATTTTTAATGGGAGCACATAGGCCTCGCGACGGTCAAACTTGACCAAAAGATTTAAATGGCCAAGTACTGAGCTGTACAAACGGGCATACGACGACAAATTTTAGGCCAAAAGAAGAATCTGCGCCAAGTATTGTTGAATGTGTTTTCTGGGAACTTGATCATTTTCGTTATGTACAATGGTCCTTTCGATTTAACCTAGTTAAAGATAATCGCTGCACAAGAGAAACGAGCTTGCCAGTCGTCGGTTTGTTGTACGTGAAATGTGTGATGCGTGTTGATTTATATTTTATTGGGAAATATTCTGTGTGTGTTTGTGTGTATGGTGTACGGCCTTACAGTCCTGCAAACAACCTTCTGATGCCCGGCACATGGCCGAGGTCTACGTTTCAATCACCCGGTGTTCGTTCGTTGTCAGGCCATGTTTTATTTTTACTCGGGAAGAGATCGAGCATTTTACAGGAGTAGAATTCGCAACGCCAGAACAACACGTTGACAGCGGAGGTACTATGCAAAAGCGAGACAATACTAAAGCACAAAGTTTGCTGAATTGGGTCTACGAACATCCTCCTTTCCCAGAGACCACTAACCTAAAGTCACTATACATCTTTTGTAGCAAATGAGAGGATAAACTGCCGCATATACAGCGCATTGCCGCTGCTGACATTCACGCTGCAAAATACAACGAAGCGAAAGGGTGCAGCTTCTTTCAATAATGAACAGCTCTATTCAGATACAAAAGAGGACTGTAGTAATCAATCCAACCACACTTTTCCAAGCGTTTGACTATAGTGAAACATTTAGATAAGGAGCTGCGAGAATTTTTGCGTTACCAACTTAGCCCGTACTCTACCACTCTTTTAGATGAGCATGGAATGAGGAAAGGAATCGAGCTTGTACAGGGCTCTTGCAAGAACTGAACAGGCGGATTTGTACCATACCACACATTATCACGGTCAGGCATGTGTAAAAACTTGCAGCAGTTATTATCATATGTCAAGTCTAACTGCAAATCAAATGCCGGTGACACGCCTACTCTGACAAAGCTTGCAAAAGCATCAAGTGCTCTTATGTTGGCCCTTTCAAATGGATATGTGAAATTTGAAGGGTAAGATATCGACCTTTTTGGTGCTTTTGATTGGCCTGTGTAGCCCTGATATCAAAAATGTCTGCTTTGTGAAAGCAGGAAAAGGAGAGCTGTCTCAAACTCTCTACAACCTTCATCTTGCTGATGACAAAACTCTATACACCATATATTGTTCCTGCACGCGCATGGCCCATTGTGATGCCATAGTTATCCCACTTTAAACCGGATGTTAAAGTGTCGTTTCTTCGCTAAACCATCTCGAGGAAGCAATGAATCTCCTGAGTTGCGGGATTCCAATCTTCGAGATTTCCGCAAGCGTGCTTAGAAAGGGTTTCGGATTTTTACAGCTTCTTACCGTAGGTCTCGAGACTTAAGCGGGTCGCATGCGTCCCTATCAGACAGTGTCCGCTCAGCACTCCTACTATAGCTGAGAGGTCTTGTCTCCCGAGGCTCATTAGTGAAGTGGTCCCGGTGAAGCCCGCACCATAAAAGAAGGGAAAATGAGCCCGCACAGGGAATTGTGATTGAGAATATATATATGAGCCGGTTATTTGCGTTTTAAAACAAACAGAGTGACGTTGCTAGCTGAGGACTAGAGACTCTCCCTGCGCATGGAAACAGCGATTTTGAGATTCCCTTCTTTTATGGTGCGGCCTCTACCAGTATATTAACTTATTAAAACCACAATCAATTCTACTGCTCCATGGTGGCACATATTGACTATAACAAAGTGCATTCGAAATTGTCTCTGAATGATGTATCTTCACACAGCTTAACCCAATTTTTTATTTTAAAATATTAAAAAAAAAACAATAAATATTGCACGAAGATTTATGAATTAAAAATTAAAGGACATTTCTGGTAAACATAAAAAAGAAGTCAATTTCTAACCTTAAATACCTTTGTAGCTTGTATGTGGATCTCCCTTGTGAATGCCTTTTTACCTTCAGAATGCAGGCGCGGTTCTAAAATTTTGTTCTGGGGGGGGTCACGGAATTAAAAGTGGCGAAAACAAAATTTCTACTCCTGAAAAAACAAAAAAACACCCCCCGAAATTTTAAAAAATGGTGGGGAGAAGTTTTGCCACGTCTTACATAGTCTCATCGTAAAACTATGGAGAAGCAGCAAGTTGCCAGAAGACTGGTTTATAGGCACAATAGTCCCAGTCCATAAAAAAGGTGAATTGATGAGCTGCAAAAACTGCAGACCAATATCTTTGTTGAACACAGTTTACAAAGTGCTTTTAAATATTTTATTAAATATTTTATTAAGATTACGAGGGTGTAACTCGACCACCCTCCCTCAAGAATCAGGCCTGCGACAAGGAGATGCGATGTCACCAATACTTTTTAACATTGCTCTGGAAGCAATAATGAGGGAAACACAGCTTAATGGAGCAAATAGCATCTTTACAAGGAACATTCAGATACTAGCCTTCGCAGATGACATAGTCATAATTGGACGCAAAGCGCAAGATGTAAAGGAAACCTTTTTCAAAATTGTAGAAAGTTCAGCAAAGTTCAATCTACGAGTAAATGACACAAAAACAAAGTATATGATCGTATAATAACGAGGACAATGATTAGGGCGAAGTACCAGGCTTGACGATTATAGTGTGGAAATTGTAGAAAATTTTACCTCTTTAGGGACAATGCTTACTGCAGAAAATAAGATAAAGGACGACATCCATAGACGCATCGTAGCCGCAAATAAAACCTATTTTGTAGTAGTCCCAGTCCTAAAAAAAGAAATTTCAAGACAATCCAAAGTCAGACTATATAAAACATTAATCCGCCCAGTCCTATGCTACGGGTCTGAGGTTTGGACATTGGCCCAACAAACAGAAAATCAGCTTAAAATTTTCGAAAGGAAGATCTTAGGAAGAATATTTGGTCCTGTAAGGGTCAACCAGAACGAGTGGCGCATTAGGACAAACGAAGAACTTCAAGAAATGTATGACGAAATAAATATAGCTACATACATAAGACTGAATAGACTGCGATGGCTCGGTCACGTTGTACGAGTTTCAGAAGATAGAATGCTAGCCAGAATTTTTAATGGTAGACAATCAGGAACGAGAAAAGTAGGACGACCAAAAAATGGATGACAGATATACGGAAACTTAGTATAAAAAATTGTAGAGAGCTAAGAAGACGTAGAGACGACTGGAAGAGGAGTCTTCAAGAGGCCCGAGTCCTATAAGGACTGTAGGGCCATTTAAGAAAAAAAAACAAACGTGCTCTACTAAAACGTGCCCTTATGTGTTTTTGATGAAGACGCGACCTTTCTTGTGAGTGCAGCTAACCTCAGAGATTGCAAATCAAAACATAAAGAAAGAGTATAGATCAATCTGTTGTTGACCTTGAAGGTAATTTTTGAAGGTCGTTTTTTTAATTTGCAAAAAAGTTGGGTCGGTTTTCGTCGTTTGGTCATTTTTTGTTTTTTAGTTGGGTCTATTTTGTTTTGTGAACAGCGAGGCCTTTTGGAAGGGGGGGTTCATGACCCCCCCTTGAATCCGCGCCTGTCAGAATGCTTACATTATGTTATTAAAGAATAATATGTTTTTTATTGATGAATATGTACGATGTATACATTATGAATTTTAAATGAAGAAAATTCTAGAAAAATTGTAATCCCCATCAAAAAATTCTGTATTTTTTCTAATATTCTCCAAAAGAAATACCCAAGGTTTTCTTTAAAAACCCAACAATAACAACATTCATATTCAGCATGGCACAAGGTAACCAGCCATAATAAAATCTGTATAATAAACAATTAGCCCAAAACCCTTAATTGTGGAATTAATGAAACTCTGATCTTGATTAATTTTCTCGCTTTAAGACTTTGTGCTTTAATTGTGATAAAGGTAACCGTATAACGACGTGTTGTTAATCCTGCAGATTTAGGAATGAAGTTTCTGCCTTGTTTTGCCATTTCTTGCCTTGTTTTGCCATTGAAATAGGCATGCTCCTTCTGAGGAATATTATTTATTATCTCAGTAAATCACTTACCTTAAATGCCAATGCCCGGAATAGCAATAAAATAAAATTCATATTTCCAGTTATCTTTATTCGCATAAATGCCTTTTCACTACCCTTTGGTCTTCCATTGAAGCTGGTCTATGGATTATTGGATTGATACATGGCAATAAAAGGACGCATTTTCTCTACCATTCCTTATAGTATCTTAGATACTTTGTTGTGTAGTCGATAAATATCAAGCTGTTCAAAAGGAAAAGTGACACAAAACAGAAATTTCTGCTGTATTCAGCATATTGCAATGATAAAGCAGATCGAGGTCTCTCTAGGATTTACAGACAGTTTTAGCTGACAGCAAACATATAAAATCGCGATTACTATGAATTTGCAAATAGAAAGCAATATGAAACGTACCGATTGAATGTAAGGATATGAAGGACAGACAGACGGACAGACGAACAACAAATTAATAGTGAATATTAACAAAAAGAAAACAGAAGACTTCGCCACAAACATGACACTCTTGTGTAAATGTGATTGAAGCTCCCAGTGGGGACACGGCAAAAATGTAAAAAGAAAAACCCCAACTGAAATAGTAAAGAAAGGAGTCGTTTACCCTTAGGGGTCTCGGTGTATATCCTTCAGCAATTCCTTCAACTGATTAAAACTCAAGAAAAGGTTTTATTCAAATTAACAAATCCTTATCCTTTCTCGAGTTCTACACTCTAGCAGACGAACTGCACTGCAACTCAACAAAGAAAATTCTGTTTTCCTTCATTTTACCAAACCTAAATTTAGACTAGACTTGAATATTTAGTGCCTAACTAAGTTACAATTTAGAATGCGTAAAGATTTCCCCCTCCATGGAGATGAAGCTACTTAATAAACAACAGAGTCTCCAATTAAAGCATAAGCTCGCAAATTAATGTACAATGACGGCACCCAAGCGAAACCATTTATCTCTGGCGCTCATATCTTTTGTACTACTCTCTTTTATACTAATTTACCGCCTGTTTTTATTACATGAAGATATTTCGATAAACTTCCTTCCTCCAGGTTGCATAGCGCCAAAAATTGATTGTGCGGACGCAAAAAATGTATCGTTAGTTAAGCCCACAGGGTATATTTCCCAGGAGGGCGACTTCCACAAAATTAGCTTAAGAGTAACGGATAGAGTTTATTCAGAGAGCAACAAACGACGCCCTGAAAGAAAGGATATGCTAGGCTAGGCCAGGACTGGTTCTTCAACTCAAACTCAAACAAGGGCACAAAGTCCTCGTGAAATATTAAAACCAAACCAAATCCGATGGCGGTGTAGTGGAATATATTACTTATGTTTTTTGGGGCACATGGACGCTCCCAACGAAGTAAGCCTCTTATTCTAAGTATAAATTTATTATTACATAAAAA
Organism: Thereva nobilitata; assembly: GCA_963855945.1. NCBI lineage: Eukaryota > Metazoa > Arthropoda > Insecta > Diptera > Therevidae > Thereva > Thereva nobilitata. The sequence goes on from OY979696.1 coordinate 39,129,938, forward strand.
TAAGTCTTCACCAACTTTCATGGAACTGATTGAAAGTCAGTAAAAAGTAGCCCTATAAAAGTCCCGGGGCAAAAGTGACATACTGAATAAATAAAACGGTTACGAGGAATTTAGATCCTTTTAAAAGAGGACCTTTGTAATGAGATAAGAATTCAACGAACATTTTTTTTTCTGCGAATTAAAATTATCGACGTAAAAACATTTTAATAATTCGAAAGCAACTGTTTTTGTTCTATTTGTGAATTTTGTAGGCGTTGAATTCCTTGATCCGATTATTAAATTTACTTAAATATCAGCAGTTGCCTCGAGCTATTTCATACTTTTACCATTTCTAATTATCTTCTATGAACAACAATTATTTCAGTTTTAATAATCATAAAGGCGGGAATGCCTGAAACCTGTTTTAAATTCACAACATCCTTGACAGACTCCAACACAAAGTTTTTCGAAGTATAGATTGTATTCCTCAGATTTATTAAAATTACAAGGACTTTTACACCCTTAATGTAGGTAGTCTGTAAATTGAGTCAGTTCTCAATTTCTTCTTTACTACGAGCAGTAATCTGTTTGTTCCTGATTGGAATGCGAAAAATCACCCGTAAAAAGAAGGAATAGTGGAAACAACATACCAATAACAATATATTGGGATTGCTTTGCACATTTAGTTTTCTCAATTCCTACTACAGCGCTACAATTGCCAGACATTCACTAGTAATTGTGGAGGAACGTCTCGTTTAAGTCAATGGACAAAAGAGACCATGAGTCCATGATAGTATCAGTTAGAAGTTAGAGAAAGATAGAGTTTAGCCTTTTACAATATACAATTATGTTATTGAATGAAAAGGCAAGCTCCAGGAACATATGACATAGGATTAACAAGGTAAACGATCATAGATATTGATAGACTCTAGGCCAATCTAATCTCAAAAACAATAGACGATAGAATAAAGATGGTAAATGAAGATCAGTTCAGAAATTTTAATGGATACATGCACTGAAAATCAGAGTTTGAAAGCAAAGTTAACTTAAAGCATAGCACTTTTTTTAAACTTACTTTGCTGTAGACTGTGAAAGCTTTTTGTTTCATATTGCTGCGAATGCTGTTGCTTTCATATTACCTAAAAGCTTTCAGGAGCATACTAGTCCGGCTGCAAATGCTTCCGCTTTAAAATGCTTTCTGTTTGTTTATAGTTTTTCAAAGCTTTGCCCTCCAAGGCTGTGAAATATACATTTTGTTTTTCTTCAACATTTTTTTTCATGGTCCAACTTTATACAAGTAAAATGGTACTTTGTTTAGAGGGGTAACGATTTTTTTTATGTGTATGTGAAGCATTCGCAGCCGGACCAGCATGCCCCAGCATTTGTAAGCAACAGCATTCGCAGCAATATGAAACAAAAAGCTTTCACAGCCTACAGCAAAAGTTTGAAAATATGATTGCTGTAAAGCAAAGCAAAGTAAATTGCTGTGGTCTTCTTGGCAACAAATTAAAGTCAACAGCATTTAAACACTGCTGGAAATGATCATTATTAGGTAGTCATCGTCAGGTTAAGTTAGGTGTAGAACTTCCTCCGGTCCAACAAGAGGCCCAATTAGAGCTTTGGCGCGCCGTTTTGAAGGTGCTTATTTGGTCGGCTGTGACGGATGCCTAAAACCATCCTGTGTAGTTTAGGAAGCTTATTAGTGGTCTGACCTCCACACTGCAAACCCAAGTGTGTGATTTTAAAACGTATTTCGTGTGTAAAATCATGTAGTCACTTTTTACGCGTTTAAAATGTGTCAATTTTTAATACGCGAAAAGTGTGTAAATTTAACACACTTAATGCGTGTGTTTAAAACAGACCAAATATGTATTGCTTTGAAGCTTTTGAGTGAAGCTTTGTTAGCGTCGCTTTGCTTATCGTCACAGTAAACTTAAAATTGTTGATGTAAGCTGCAAAAACTTGCCTCGATGCCCTTCTGTTACCGACTGACTGTAAAGAGAGGTCGTGGAGCTCTCTGGTCATTGAGTATTTAAATAAAGAATTACAACTGTCTAACTTTATTTTAAGTTATCCTCTCATGCGTGTTAATTTAGTGAAGTGTGTGAAATGACACATAAAGTGTGATTTTCACACGTTTTAGACGTAAACCGATAAAACGTTACAATTTCTTTAGCGTGTAAAAACTATTATATGCTGAACGTGTGTGATTTTTACACGTATGGCTTTGTATCCGCATTATTTAAACACGGTTTATTCCTAAAACGCTTTATTTTAACACGATTGGCCTAATTTACACGCTTATGAAGTGTGTAGTGTGTTAAACTCACACGGAAAAAATATTCTGGGGTTTGCAGTGCAGTCTAGAGATCTCTTTTAAGTCTTCCAGAACGTAACTGCCTAGTGCCGCTGCCTCGCTTTAACTATCGGATACCCAGCTCGGCCAATGTCAGGTAATGCCTGCGGTAGTTCTGGCAATACTTCCGGGTCTGTTTAGGAGACCCATTATTCTAGAGATAATAGAGGACCCAAGTTGTCCTAGAGATAATACAGGTCTTCAGTGCTCTCCGCTTTAGGGAGATATATAGGGTTTTTAACTCCGCCTATTGGGCTGCCGACCATCTCGGTTCTCGAATTGCGGAGCTGCTTGGCTAGGTAGTCGGCTTTCTCTTTCCCATCTATATTCCTATGTCCATTAACCCAAACGAGATTTACGTTGTACTTTTTCCGAACTTATGTAACTCAGCATCTGCATCTCTCCACTAGCTTTAAATGCATCGTTATTGAATCCAGAGCTTTTAGAGATGCTTAGCTATCTATGAAATTTCCAATGTTTCATACTTGCGTAGGCTCATTGTCTGCCAAGACTTCAGGATCGCCAGCACTTCCACTAGAAAGATACTAAAGTGGACCTCCAGACGCCAGGACAGTGAAGTGTTAGTGGTCTCTAGATAAACCCGACGCCCCTTGACATCTTGGAGCTGGTATTTCGAAATATCACATGGTACGTGGCAATATTGGCAATACGTTTTTACAAATTAATCAATTCAAAGATATTTTATTAATGAGTACGATAAAATTCCACGTCCACTCCCTTCAGCATTTGCGTATCGATCCCCTTTTCCCTCTTCTAGTTTGCTAGCAATTTGCTCTCTACCATCATCCTATCCCACATTAGGCCTTCCTATTTGCTAATTCGCCTCAAATTGCGCAACGTCTGTGACTTCTTCCCATTCTCCTCGTATGGTGGCAACAGCTTTGCCTCTGAGTTCATCTTCGTCTAGGCCAACCATGTCGTCATCTTCTACGTCGATGTCTTCTTCGTACTGTACCCACGGTTTCATCTTATCCGCTCTACATTCGGTTTTACCAGGTCCTTCCTGAGTGCCTTCTGCATTGTGTAACTTGTCTGCAATCACCCGGTACGGACCTATAAATTTTGGTCAAATCTTCAATCCAATTGCTTTCTACAAACTCACCTACTCGGTATCTTGTGGTTTCTTTTCTTTTCCGATCAAAACTTCTCTGGTATTCTGTCTGAATCTTTGCAATGTCTGCCTTCACTCGTTCTCTTGGCTCATTGCGTTCGTGTTCGAATCGTTGGATCTAGTCTTCTTCTATTACTCGCATGATGTTATTAACCATATCTGTCTTCATCTTTGTTCCAAACACCAACTCTACCGGATTCATTTGAATGGCGCGCTGAAAAGCACTATTCAGTACTCTCTGTGCATCAGGGATATGAGAGTACCATTTTTCTGGCTCGTTCGTTGACAATTTTGTCAACACGCGTATGACGGTTCCATGCAATCGTTCTACATGGCCTTGGGACTCCAACTGAAATAAAATAAAGTTTGGTGTTATGCGACGAAATTGGTTCGAAATGAACGCGTGCGAGGCGATCAGATTTCATACGTTCTGGGTAGCCAAATATCTTGGCAATTGTTTGAAATTTTTTGATCACCTCGTCCGCACTTTGGCTGTCAGTTGGGAAGAGCCAGCAGAATTTCATGAAACCATCCACAACCGCTAGGATATTACTTATAATCCGTTGTTGTTGTGCTACTAAGCGGGGCGGGATCGATATGGAAAGTATCCAACGGTTTTTCTCCTTTATGGGGCCTATCCACGGGCCAACTAGTTGCCGAAACTGAGTTGTAAACTGAGTTGGTGGTTTGCCACAACACTTCAACTGAAAAGGTACTTCGACTGTCACTTTGATATTTGCCACGCAATTTGACAGTGAAGTGAAATTTTTAGGAAACCCGCGATTATGTTTTATAATAATAAAAAACAGATGACCATGATTTACAGGCTGTTTTGGGCCTTGGCGATTTTAAAAATGTAGTAAATATGTAAAAAAGGTAGTTGAATTCAAGAAAATGTAGTAGCAAAAAAACAGCTTCCGTTAATACTTGTTTGAAGGGCTTGTAGCTTAAATTTAAAGGCAATAAAATCCCAATAATCTTTCCTCATTTGGGTGATGATGCCAATTAGATCTAGGAGGCCATATCGGTTGCCCCGGGCCTCGCATTTTCTCTGAGAGACTCTGCACATATAGCAATGGTGTATTCGACGACAATCGATAAGTGAAAAATTGTATTCGAATTGGAATGAAAATAATTTTTCTGATGGCGTGAAATATGTAGCAAATAAGAAGCCGAAAGTAGTAGAATTTTGAAAACGGGAAATGTAGTAGATCTGCTACTATTGTAGTAGATCTGCTACTATTGTAGTAGAAGGCTCTACACTGTTTACAGGTGTTATTATTATTAATATAAATATTTACGTGATTTAAAAATATAAACTAAATTCTAAAAATATAACTTCTGAAACTAATTTAATATTATTTGAACTTTCATAATTGAAATTAGATCTATTCGCGCATAAAATGTTGAATGGTTCCTGCTGAACGCATCCACGTGTCTGATCCTGGTTCCTGCGCTATGTTCTATTTCGTATTGATATTCTTCTAACAGTAGGGACCGTCCATCGTGCGACTCGCGTTACCAAATCCTTTTTGTTCAGCATCATCGTGAACCCCTTGCAGTCGGTGACCAGCTTTCATTTTATGCCTATCAGGTAAGTTCGAAATTTTTTGACTGACTCAATTACGGCCAATACTTCCAGCTGATAGCTGGTGCATTTCTGCTGTGCTTCGTTTGTTTTCTTGCTCATGTAGTAGACGGGATGTAATTCTCCATCTTCACTGCTTCGTTGCAGCAACACGGCTGCTATCGCATGCTTACTGGCATCGGTGTATAGTTCGATATAGTCGTCATAGCTGAAAATTTTCAAGATGGGTGGTGATGTTAACATGGTTTTCAGCTGCTCGAACGCAATCCTTTTCTCCAGTCCGAATTGAAATTTTGCGCCCTTTTTAAGTAAATCGCTTAGGGGTTTCGCAACACCGGAGTAGCCTGGAATAAATTTCCTAAAATAACTGGTTAGCCCTAAAAAATTTTGTAGCTGTTAAGTCGTCTGAGCTCTGGGAAATTCTTCACTGCCTTAGTCCTTGCAGGCCAGGTCTGTTTGAAAAGAGAGTTTCAGCCGATTAATTTTACAATCGATATAATACATTAACATAATGCTCACTTTCTCATAAAAATTGTAATTTTAAAATAGTCAATTTACCTAATATAATACCCCCTTGAGCTCCTAGGTGCCGCTTTTAATGATGACACAATTCACAGCTTCCTTCGTGTCCTTAAACTTTTTTTCCCAAATCAAATTAAAGAATTTTTTTTACATCTAATTGAAATCCCCGCAGTCATGTAGGTATTTATTTTATCCCGGAATAAGGATTCTCAGTGGGCGGTAATTACTTTAAGCAGAAAAATAAATGCTGTTGAGGATTAGGGGCTTGAAGGTCTCTGATAATTTTCTGTAATTCCCAAAAGGGCTCGCTTATAAATTCGGAAAATTTAAAAGTCCTCTTCACCTACTAAAAAAATGAATGAATTTATTTTACTTAAACTTAAACGATAAAAAAGTGTAAATTTTAAATTGGCATTACACGAGATGCAATCTGCATACGCTGCAAGACGACTGTAAAAGTTCACTTATTTATCCTTCGCTCAGAAGTTCATATTTTCTGAGTTCAAACTTTATGCATAGCGGTAATAGAGGAAATAACTAGCGTCATCAATTTCACTTAAGTCCTCAGCATTCTTGCGTACAGAGAAGATTTCTACAATAACTGAGAGTTCATAGTACAAATTCAATGCACACAAAGGATCTGAAGGGTTTCCACTTTGTTGCAAGACATTTCCTTAAGGATTCTTCAACTTTTCTTCCAAGAAGAAACTTCCCTTTGTTTGTCAGATGCTAGCAGCGAACGCTAAATGCACGTGATGCATTGCTATGCAGCCCCATATGCAAATAACTTAAAATGTCGTGCAAAGTAAGGAGCTTGGGGGACTTTATGTTCGTGATAAAGTAAAGTGTATTATTGTGCAACCAGAACTTTACTGTTTAGTAATGGTTGCCCATGGCAGATAAAACGAAGCGGTGCTATTATTCTTCGGGCATTTCATCAGTACGTTTCTATTTGGAATGGAGGAAATTAAATGCATTAGGTATATGAAAGATTGCTTCGTGGAATATATGTACTTTTTCTGATTTGTGATTTTATTTTATAGAATAATCGGTCTTAGTCAATAGTTGTAAATTTTATTATATAAATGTCAACGTGATATGTTTAGAAATAAATTCTAATAAGGTTTCTTTATGTATTTTTCAGAACTTGTTCAGAGTTAACAAGTCTTCGAAATTCTTAAAGTATGAGAAAAAAAAAGTTCGTAGCCTCTTTTTAGTAAAATTCAATTGTGAACAAAAATTTATTTAAAGCAAATTTGCTCCATTATTATCGATAATGTTTCGCCATTTTTGGGGTAGAGTCACGTTACTATAAAACTGCAAATCCCAGTGTTATATATGTGTTTAGATAGAAATAAAATACTCTAGTCTTTTTTTCAAAAAGGTAAAGTGCTTAATAGAGTTTTTAAACGAAAAAGTGAAAAATGCACAAAATCTAATCACTAAAGTGTTTTATGCTTCAACACTTAGAGTGTTTAACAAAAATTGAACACTTAAGGTGTTTACCACAAATACTTTTAACCTTAGTACAAGACGAAAGAAGTGTTTAAATGAAAAACACTTACTCATCCATTAAAAATTTGGTATAGTTAGCACTTAGTTATGATAAACACTTATAGAGAAAAAAACATGTAATTATGTTGACGACTGCAAAAGGTGCCATTTAGCAAACTCAATAGGCTTGTTCTCGGTCGATCACGGAGGTCAAGCTGCATTAGACGGGGTTGGTACTTAGTTTGGAACCGCCTTAAAAAACGACATTCGCGCTTGTCGACGAAGAGGTAAACAAAAATAAAAAGTCACTATAAAGTGGAGGGTTTAGAAACCTTTTTTCTACCTAAAACAAACTACAAACTTTTACTAGTGAAACACTTTAAGTGTATACGTCACTAAGTATTAAAAGTCGACTACAACGGTTTAAACACTTTAAGTGTTTAGAAACTAAACAACTGAGTTTGTAGTGCAATCATAAGTGCTTTTACTCTTCACAGATTTACTCTTGCTTCTGATTTAATACCTATAACATAGCGCAAAAACCGGTATCACTTCGATTATCGAAATTAAGCACCATTTTACCCAAAAGTATTTTGATGGTGAGATCGTTAACAAGCCGAAAATAGTGTAATAATATTGGCATTTTTCATTCACTGTAAAAAAAAAATATGTAAATTCACAGAGCAAATGTACAGTAACATTACAAATCGCGATATGAAATACTAATTTACTACACAATTATTGTAATTTTACTATAAATTTTGTAACTTCACATAAAGAAATTGAGAGTCTCCAATACTGCATAACGTAAATGTAGATTACATTAATGTGACGTATATTTTACACAATGTTATATATATTTCTAAATCGTTTATGTAGGAAAATTACAATATTTCTTAGTATATTTATCAATGTTATGTAATTTTACAGTAAGAGGAGTAATTTTAGAACATACAAATAAGATATGGGAATGTAAGTTTTAAATTTTTCCTCTCATGGATATAATTCACAGGCGAAAATAAAATATTAAGCATATATACCCAATTGTTTTTAATTAAGACCAGACTTTTGACTTTGATCAAGGTCTGGGCAGTTATTGTAACAGCTAAGAAATTTTGATAGACGTTGCCTCAATTGCATGCTTAACAAAGCCTGGTGAGCCAAATGCTATTTTTTTATGTATAGGAATGGGTAAAATAGGAATAAAATTTGGCGCTTGAAAATATTTCACATTGGCACGAAGCGGGAATCTTGAGCTATACGTTTTTCCCTATTCCTCTCTATCTCTCTCTCTCTGATAAAAAGTTACAACACAAAAGTTTTGAAATTTACAAAACTTTGAAGTGAAAGCTCCAATACTGATTGCCTTTTTACATCCCACAAATAATGTATATTTACTACACAGTTCGCAAAAATTCGTAAAGTAGATTAGGAATATCCCTACTAATATATATTGCAAATTTACAAAACCGCTTGTGAATAAAACTTCCACAGACATTTTTTACAGTGTATCTTTGACAGTGCTCTAATCAAAATCCTGAGATAGACTGGGTTTCTGCCAAAACCTGTTGGCAATATTTAAAAGATCTTCCACATTCTTCTTCTTCTTCTTAAATGGCGCCACACAGTCCTCTAGGAGTCTCCTCTTCCAGTCGACTCTACGTCTTGCTAGTTCTCTCCAGTTTATTTTACGAAATTTTCGTGTAATCTCCTAGCACGTTATCCATACACCTATTTCTAGTTCGTCCTACGCTTCCATTTCCAAATGTCCTACCTTTGAAAATCTATAATGGAAACTGTAACGTTAGATCTATAACAGATTACGTTAAAGACTCCCAAAAACTTTATAAAATTTGTGGCCAAAACGTAAAATGTTACAAACGTATCGAACTGTCAAGGATGGCCGGCGATGACCCAACAAATTGTGAAATCTGTAAGCTCGTCGAACAACGAATTTTACAACGCATGACTATTTTAGCAATCGGTTAGGAAAATTCATTTGACGATTCATTTTTATACAAATTTTGCAACTTGATTTTGACCCACTTTCATATAACCGATCAGCTTCAAATTTTGCACATATATGTATAGTTCGCGTGACAATGCAATCTGACCATTTTTCAAAAAAATCAAGATGGCGGTTCCAGGATGGCGGCCGAATTTTGCAATTGTATTTCCCGAGCCCCCGACATGGATATCAAATGAAAGGGTATGACAAGTAGAATACAATTAGCTATGTGAATGTGGCGTCGCGTCATTTAAAATTCCAAATGGCGGCCAACACAAATTGCCAAATTACCTTTTTCTTTACAACGCGTTCTGTATGGGTATCAAATAAAAGTGTATAAAGAGTATAGTACAGTAAGCTGTGTGACGTCATTTTAAATCTAATATGGCGGTCACTAAAAATGGCGGAAGACATATACTAGACTAAAAAGTAGAAAACAAAATATATAGTTTAAAAAACTAAAAAATACCCTTCATTTTAAAATAAATGACCTAAAAAATAAAAAATAATTTTGAATGTAAAGTTTTTATTGCTCCAGCCAGCCTATCTTTCAAAATTTAAAATAAGAATATAGATAAAGAGTCCCACGTTTTTTTACATTTCGAAAGGTAGGTTGTTTCCATACACTGGCTGGAGCAATAAAAACTTTACATTAAAATTTTATTTTTATTTTTTAGTTCGTTTATTTTAAAATGAAGGGTAATTTTTAGTTTTTTTAAACTGTATTTTTTTTATAATTATTATCACTGTTCTCTAAAATAAACACAAAAACTAGAGACAAGATCAGGGTCACTAATCAATTAATCTGTGGACTGTATCCCTTATTTTTCAAGGGCTATCGAATTGGATCACTTTTCCAGAGTGTCTAATTTATTACGGATGCCGATGCAGGCGGTGTACCCAAGCGGTCCCCACCTAAGTACTAACACAGCAACCAGCAAACGGTATGTATTTTTCCACAGATGTTTGACTTCGCCTATTAGCAACAAATAAATTTCTAAAATCTAAGGATTTTCAAATCATATGTCAGAAAAAAGCGTATATAGCATTTCAAACAAAAGTATTGGGATTTAAATATAGACACTGTTCGCCAAATGCCAGCACACGGTTTTATCCCACCAGTTTTCCATCCAATACTACATTGATAGAACGCTACCTTCAGTGATAGAATAGGAAAGAGCTTCTTTGCGTATTTGCAAAGAAGGAAGACAAGAAAGAAGGAAAGTTGTCTATGTCGGAAAAAAGATAGTCGATCGACCATGTCGTGGGGTGGATTCGAACCACGGAGCTCTGAGATAGCAGTCGGCGGCCTTAATTTCTAGGCTACCCAGGCATGCAAGTTGTACAAGTTCGGAAATACTAAAAGTAAAATATTGTTCCGCAGTCGTGTTTACTATTTATAAAGGTACTTCTGAATTGTAGTGAGCGCGAAAAGGAGGGGTGAAGGGTGTGAGGGTAGTCTCGTATTGTCCGTATAGGCAGGAAGACGTTACTTTAAAAGAAGCAATCTCTATGGTAATAAATACAATACCTGCTATGTTACTACTTTGTCTCAATGCGTCTGTAGAGTAGGAAAGGTGGAGATGATATGGGGTTAAGATTCGACGCCATCCAATACTACCATTATTGAACGGCGAGGAAGAAAACTCTCAATATAGTTCCTTAGAATAGAGTCGCTGGCAATAGCTTCGAATTTAGTTAACAGAGCGGGATGCTATACTCTGTAAAAAGCCTTTCTACATAGAGCAACCAGACCAGGCTCACCAAAGCGATGAATACTTTGGTTGAGAAGCTCCTTCAGACACATGACAAGATCGCCAGTAGATCTTTGTGTCTGGCTTCACCTTTTTTTGGAATGGGTTGAACATGAGGTAGTGTCAAAGAGTTTAGGATAAACCCCAGGCAAAAAGTTTGTGCAGAGATTTAGGCAAAGGTGAGGCACATTTCTTAAGTACCAATGGTGGAATATTATCAGATCCAGTGGATTTATTGACGTTAAGCTCTTCGAGACACCTTTGCGAGTCTTGAAGGAAACTCCATTCATTGAGAGGGTGGTATATTCGGGGCGGGCGGGGTAGTTTCGGGCGAGAAGAATTTGAGCCGAACAGAGGCTCTAATAAGTCGGCCTTGTAAATATTTGTGTATTTTTGCTTTCTGTTGTTTGGATTTTTCTTTTAGTTAAATATCGATCCAAATATTTCACAAATTTCAAAAAAAAATCATCACTCTTTACAAAAGGGAAGATACATAACCTTTTACTTTTCACATAATTACGTCAAGGCGAATCCTTAACACTAAAAGCTTTCCGTTGTTGTACAGTCAGTTCCTGCAAACACAGCTCTCATTGCGGACAAAGGAAAGTTCGCATTTCTTCATAAAAGCATTAAAGTACATCTAATGAAATGCTATGTCGACCAAAGTGCACTGTCCTGTACTCTGTTCATGATACGGGGAATCTCTGTAGTGCGCCCAGTAAAGCATTTTTCATTTTATGGTTCATATGCAGCCTGGGGTTCACATTTCCAGGACTGAAGATAAAAAAATAAAAAATAAAATGCAGATTGCACATAATTCACTTTCCACGAAGGCCTAATGTTATTTACTCGGCAAACTAAATTTTCTATTCAGGACGAACTCCCTTTCGTCGGTATCCTGACATCATCAGCATGATATGACGCCGTGCATGTGTGTAGTAAGGAATATTTCACTAGCAGTCGCTGCGGTACTCGGTATTTTATCCGTACGTGATCCCGATGCCGTAGACAAAGGAATCCATCTCAGTTGCACGGCATTCTTATATCCTGCCGCAAGGCTCACTTCATAGTCCTCGCAGCGTCTTCCAATAGAAATCACTAGGTTGCCACTTAGTGGTACAACGTTAGGTGTAGTATATATCAAATAAAAAGGCTGTACGAGTGCCTGTTCATCACTTGTCCTTTTAGCCTTTATTTGCTCCCCCACATAATCATCCCTAGATTTTCTGTTCTGGAATTTTAATGTAAACGTCTCTAGAGCTCCTCGACCGAGTTTGTTGACATTTTTTGTCAATTTGTGCGATGTTATCCCTGTCAACGGGGTGAAGCAGGTTTTACATCTTGAAAAATATGTCCTCCTAAATGTCGATGGAATCGTTGGCTTCAAAGCATCGTGGCTCTTTTCCTCCATTTGTATGCGGACACCTGAGGAAAATATCGATTTAAGAAAATTCCTAGCAAAATGCTGCGCTTTTGTTGGTTAACCTTAAGTGAAATGCCTTTATTTGTCGAGGGGAAATCAGCAAACATCGTGGCTGCTGCTTTGTCAAAGTGGTTCGTAAAATTCAAGTAGACATCATTATTTTTTGGTTGAATGTTCTGAATTTTAATAAAATTATTGAAAATTATTTTATTTATCTTTTTTTTTCGGTAGATGTGTCTATGCCGATAAATGGAAGATGATTCTTCAACTGTGATTTTAAATTATTTGAATTCAAAAGTGGCGTAAAATAATTAGTAACTAACAGAAGTCAAAAGTCAGAATTGTGTTCACTTTCTGCTATCGTGAGTTAGAAAAAATTGTTATTTTATTTTCTTGGATTTTAAAATTTCTTTAATAGTTATTTAAGATATATTTAACAACTAAATGGTCTTTCAACAAGAGCTGTCAGTATAAATATCGCTCCTTTTTTTAATTGTCTACATACAACTGTCATTTGGATGACATTTTACGAGTAAAAACTAGAAGGTTTTCAAATGTGTAGAAAAATGTGCAAAAGTTATTGTTATTCATGTTGTGTGGTGGTAATCTTTTTCCTACACATTTTTCTGCCCTTATATTTTTTCAAAATTATTCCATAATAATCCTTAATCACTTTAAACTCACTTTTAATTCGATTACCACAAAAATTCAACATTTTTTCCCTAATTAAACACGAAAAAAGCACCGCGCATTTAAACAAATTGGTCACCTTTTCTTTTATTTAAATCACTAAAGCACTAATCACTGGTAATCCATGTGCAGTAAAAAGTGATAAAAAACAATATTTTATCACTTTTTATTGCGAAAATATATTTAAAAAATTGGTGCTTAAAATGTTCACCTATGGAAAGCCAAGTAACACACTTAATCACTGATTTCACTCATTCATTTCGCTGATTAAATCACTAAAACTAATAACTGATAATCCTATTTCAGTAAAAAGTGAAAAAACATATTATTTTATCCCTTTTTACTGCAAAAATATACTGAAAACATTGGAGAAACTACTCCTTTCCATAATATTTATTCCGAACCGTCAAAATTTTGAGCCTACCCTGCGGTAGTGTTACTAGGCTCGGCAACTTTCAGGCCTGTAGTTGAGATGGCCTTGATTAGCCCATGTTTCAATCTCCTCTCTACTTTTTTCCGACTACACCTTATTGTTCGACAATACACTCTAGATAGGACAAAATTTTTTTGAACGAATGGGACTCAAATATTTATGAAAAAGAAATTATTTTTCTTCTAGAAAATTCAGTAACTCATACCCGACTAGCATTTAAAGGCGGCATGACTCATGCAGCGGGTGGACCTCATGTGGCAAATGAGGGGCACTCCGAAAGAGGGGTTTCCCCATAAGTTCCCTATGAGGACGTCCTTTGGTAAATAAGGGGCATGCCGAAAGAGGGCGGCTTTACCCTTAGATACCTCATGAGCACCACAAAAAGAAAAATCTGCGGTACTGAAGTGAGGTATGCCTTATCAGTTTCTCATAAGGGTCCTATAAGGCAAACCTCATTACAAATGACATGGGCAATCCCGATATGTGTTTGCGTCAGTGGCGCAAATGTATTACATACAAAGCCCCGTATTACATACAAAGCTTTAGTTTTTACTGTTGCCTTGCTTCATATTTTAAGGCCCCCAAACTCGGTCAAATTGGATGTTCATCGAAGCGTGGATGTACAACCAAAACTATTGATTATGACCCCCGGGACACAATGAGGCCGACAAGGACAATTCTCATATAGCTTGTTGTTGTTTTCCCGTAGAAGTTGTCGTTGTCGGCCTCATTGTGTTCTGAGGGTGAGCCGGTCGGCTGATCAAAGCTCGTTGCGCGAATGGATTTGATGAAAATCTGGATGTACATCCAATTTGACCGTGTAAGGGGGCTTTTAGGCAATTATATTATTCGCCGGAAAGAATATCATTTAGCTTACTCAATATACCGGTTCTCGTTCGATTGCAGAGGTCAAGTAGCATTGGACATGATTAGTACTTAGTTGGGCGCCCGTTTGGAAAAAGACACTCGCGTGTTTATAAATAAAAAGCTTTCGAAACCGCCGCAGTTAATATTCGCCGTATATCAACGCCGAAATTCTCAAATTCTTCAGCCTCTTTTTTGCACTCCCTGTAAGGCGATCCATATGAGACCCACAAGAGGCAGTAGGGCTAGCCTCATAGTGGCCCCAGCTGCACCTTCTAAACAATATCGGGTAAGAATGTTGTGGTATATGTAAAATTTCAGATAGGAATGATTAAAACACCATCTGGATTAAACTTGTTAGTTTCCTACCTATTCTTAAGGTTGAAGGTGCTCTTCTTAAAATGGATAGGTAAAATCTGACTGGCAGCCGAAATGGTATATACGAAATGGAAAAAATAATTAGAAAGACTGCACCATGACTATTAAAGCAGGAAAAACATATTTAGGAAAATAAACGTAAAGAAAAATTATAAAGAGACAGAATAATTTTGTTTTGTGGGTCGCCTGCTTTTTTTTTTTTTGTTTGTTTTTTTTGTTTTTTTTTTCAAGCAGTCGCCATTTCGTGAAAAAAAAATTTTCAAACTTTTCCGTAGTTCCAGACATTGCGACATTATTCTTGATTAATAATTTATTTTTTTTTTTCAGACTGCTAGGAGGGTTGAGATCGTGGGTATGGACACGTGCCAATTTTTTGAGAACCCCCACTTCATCAGCTGCTAATTTTTTGAATTTTTAACTTTTTTTAATTTTTGATTTTTTTCTGTATTTTGTAATGTTAATAAATAACTAATAAAAAAATGGATAGTAAAAATATTGATTGCCTTTTTGTTTTGACATTTCAAAAATTACCTGAAATTTATGCCTCTACACCAGAATACCCCCTTAAGAGTGTATGCACAAAATATAATTTTTTCAAAAATTTGAAAAAACATTATTGTGAGATATGTCAAAAAGAAAATTTTCAAAATGGCGTAAAAAGTTTTATTCTTGTTAATAATACTATGTTGTATATCAAATTAAAGCCTTATTAAAGCAGAAGAAATTGGTGCAAGTTTCAGCTTTCTATGTAAAATAGTTTTTAAACTAGACCAATTTAAAGATTTTAAAATTTGTTAAAATTTTGCGATTTTCGATTTTTTGAAAATTAATAACTAAAAAATTAAAAATCCAAAAAATCTGAAAATTAGGTTTTTTCTTAGTTTCCACCAGAAGAATAAATATAAAAAAAATTAGGTGATTTCAAGTCCATGAGGTCCAAAATTAATTAAAAATTGGTTGATTTGATGTGGAATGACCCTTACGTTACATTTACTAATGTTTATTGTATTGTAAATGTTTGTGCCAGATACTAATTTGTTTGCTTCGTTTGCACAACTTTTATTGGATCCCCATAAGCACCTAAGTATCCAGAAAACGAGATAGCAACAAGCGCAGCATACACTCTTAATCACAACACCCTTTCATAATTGTCATAAATTACTATTTCCCTATCTAGATACATATTTACCAAATATCGATTTAGTGTAGCCTATTAGCTAAATAACCTTCGCAGTATTTTCAAAACGTTTCACCTCTAATAGCAGCCATTGAGTTGAATGGCCACAACCCCATCCTTACCATAACGTATTTATTGACTAGGGATAATTAAGTCGGGTTGTATTATTCCCAAAAAACACCGAAATAAATTCTATGCTTTCAGTAGTAAGAAGTTTTTTCGAATTCTTAAATCGATTCTTTTTCTTCAAGAGTTCTTGTTGATATTGGATTAAAAGCCGCAAAATTATAACCTCTAACAAAAACTTCTGACAGAATTGTGGATCAATAATATAATTAATTGAAAGTGACCAATCAAAGAAAGTTTATTAATTGCTACTTTTTATATCTTTTTTTCCTGATTGATAAATCGCAAAATTTTATAACAATGTCAATTCTTGATTGCGTTGTGCCTAAGTGCTTTTAAGAGGCATAAAACTACAAGATGAATAAAGATTATGTTGTATTAACAAGAGATCATTTTAAATGTTTACTTGTTCTCTAAAAGTTAGTTTGAGATACCCGTTAGAAATTTTCTGGAACAAATCATTGCGCCGTAGAAACGAAAGCGCTATGCTAAGCGATAATTAAACCTTTTCTGGTTATAAGTCTTCACAACTATTAATAATTACCTATTTCAAATAAAGATAATAAAAAACACCCTATTGGAATTTAATACATTAAAAATATTCAATTTACCAAAGCATCAGTTTCCTTAAGCTTAACATAAAACCCACTACAACCCACGGCAGGGAATTAACATTAAGTGTGCACCATTTCACAACAAATTTCACGAAACAAACAACATTAATGAAATCTCATGTGGTGTACAAATTATCAGTGGTATAAGTAATTTATCTTAAAATGATATCATATCCCCTGGTAATGACACTTGAAATTATTTTGTATAATTGCGCCCCCGCAGGAAAAACACTCATTTACTAAACCAGTCAGGAACAGCAATTTGTAACTTCTGAAAGGTCCTATATATAATACGTCATTGTGCCGAAATAAAAATGAAACAAAAGTTGCGTCACAGAAAGTTTCACCTGCGATACACACAGCATAGAATGGAGGCATAAATTCCTGATAATTCTCTCCATGATCCCAGCAATATTCCCAGCTTGACATAAGAATTCATATCCTAATTTCCAGTCTACTGATTGCAGGGACACCCAACAGGATTTTTCCTTTTGGCGAAAGGATCCTCTTAACAACTTTCAGAATCCTTGCTAGCTGATGACATTCAATTCTTATGGAGTGTAATGAAACGTTATGAAAATTAGAAACGTGGGGAGCCTTATGACGCCATGGGTTTCAGCAAGGATTGTGTCTGTGTGCTAGCACAAACTGAACTTAAATAATTAACGAAGGGAAAATTTCTGGATTCAATGCTGTAACAAAAATTGGGATGTTAGTAATATATTTGTGTGTACTTTCCTTTCTTGCTAAGTACTCTTTTCAAAATTATGGAGAATTTTACCCCTACGACTCTTTATTTAAAAATACTTAATCATGTGGACGTGACTTCTAACAATTGTGTGTAGTCAAAGTGAAAACTTACATAATAAATTAATTTACAGTTTAAACATACTAAAAAATACGATTTTCTTTTGCGCCACGCTCAATGCCTTTCTGTGCATTAATTCTTGCTCAAAAAGTGTTGTTCGAAAAAATATCTGCGAGATTAATTTTTAACGTATATTGCATATATTTAGCTTATATTCGTACTTATATGAAATTATAAATTAAAAAATATTTTTAAAATATTAAATACCTCTTCTGTTCATTTTTATAATAGTCCAGGCGCTGGAAAATTTCCAGTGGTTTTGGCGTGATGTAACGGACTTTTTTGGTGGAATTGATCAGAAATGACATCCCAGACAATATCTGGGGGGTGCGCAAACATGAAAACGCCTGGAAAATTTATGGGAGCACAAAAACTGAAAAATTCACAGTAAATTCCCTGTTTTTTGACCTTTGTTGATAAATACCTCTTATCGAAGGCTTCTAGGCGAAAAGTTTGTTGGACATGTTTTGTTCGCTATTGGATTTGCTAAATCTTAGCGTAAGTTAGATTTTTGAAATTTGAAATTTTTCAATTGCAAAATAGCCGAAAACTGCGAAAAACGTATCCTCACTTTAAAGTTATGCCAACAAAAGAAAATACCATTATTTTTCAATGTAATTCTGGAATTAGGTACTTTAAGGTATGTTTAACTTATATCCAAAACCCCATCACTGCCGGTCAAATAGTTTTTGCATAATGTATTTTGCAATTAAGTGAATTTAAAAATTAAATTTGTTGCAGCGCCAAAAAAAAAGCTCCCATGTTGGTCCTGATTTTTTTACGTATGCTTTAAGACTCACTTTACAATATTTCAAATTCGCTCGAAAAAGTCCTCAGTTTCTATTGCACCAAATTAGCTGTTTTTTTCAATTGGGGTAGCCTTTTTCGCCAAAACCAAAATTTATGTCTCACTGCTCTAGCGCCTGGACTATAATAATATATTAATTTTCAGCAACTAAAGTAAGCGACTAAATAATTTCTCTCCTATTTTCTTTAGAAGTTTGGTCGAGCCTCTCGACTCGGACGAGACGCGATTAGGACGGGCGACATCCGCCGAAAGTCGAGACGAGACTCGAAATGGTCGAGACTTACCGATATCGCGACGAGAGTCTTAAAAATCTCGGTCTCGTGATGCTCTAGTCGGGGTCTGTTTAAGAGGCCTATTGTTTTTTCTTTGTCGGCCAAGTCGCCCTAGAGATAGTGCAGGCCTTTATAATGTATAGTACATTAGAGTTTCTATAGTCATTTTTATATGATTGTTTTTTAAATAATCTGATTTCAAATTTATGACCAGAAAGAAAACTAATATAATTTTCATAAATTTAAAGTTGTAGTAAATGAAAATTCTATAGCAAGTTTTAAAGCATAATTAAAAGAACATCCCTTATTGCAGAATGAAACGTTTGCCTTGAATTATTCATGAAGCGACTGAGTAAATCGTCTACACCCATCTAAATAAAAATTGGACCGAAAAAATTAAGATAAAAGGATCTTTCCTTTGTAGACTTTAAATTGTTCCAGGAATCATCAAACATCGAATCAAATCAATAAACTTCCAACACTTTGTTTTTAGTGTGAGTTTTCTTTGGCAAAACATTTAGGAACTGGGATAATTTGCCCAAAACACATTTTAAGTCTGTCTATCCTCAAATAACAATTCCCAAGACGAGATGGTATACAACCAGTTGCTTTCTATGAAAAAAAAAATATCTCTGGTATAACTGCTAACTACAATTTAGTGTGACCCGTGACCCCGAATGTTATATGTATAGTTTTTCAAGTTTAAAGTTTTCCCACTTTTAAAGTAGTAAGTTGAGAAAGAAAATGCTTTTACTGTTCTTAATATTTATAAATGATAGAGTCTGCAGCCTGTTAGATAAACCAATAACGACAGAAGGAAGCTACTCGACTACGTATCTCAGCTCAACTTGGTGACAATGCATTATTCGACTCAACAGCTTGAATCAGATAGTTTAGACGATTAAGAACCTGATGTATTGACGCTTCCAGAAGAGTATGAAAATCCAAACCAAGCAAGGAGGACTGGGGATATCCTGTAGAGATATATGTTGAGAAAAAAAAGTGAACACTTTAGAAAAGCCGGAAGTGAATGGAGACTCGGAAATGGGTACCCGAGTGGAATGATATCAGCAATCAGTACACTTTGCAGCTTCTTGAGAAACTTTGTGATTTGTTAAAGTTTTTGTATATTTTTACTTAAATTTTTTAGTTAATAGTGCTCGAGTATACTACTTCACACGGAGGATAAAATAGCAGGTCCCTATGTAGGAGCTGATAATATCTTAATGTTTTTTTTATGTGAAAGAGTTTACGTTTAGGTGTCACTCTTTATACTCCTGGGTAAGTTCTAAACATGTGATTTATCAGATATAGCCCTCCATGCACCTTTCTATACATTTATTATTTGCAGTTAAATAAGTTTCTCTTTTCAACACAAAAATATAATATAGTAGATTACGGTTTCACTATAAACAAACCTTGGTTGCATGGTCGACTCATATCTAATACCCTAGACAGACTAGCACCCTTAATCCGGATTATGACGTCAGAATGACGTAGAGCCTATTTTATTTCCATATCTTTTATATGGGTCTACGTCATTCTGACGTCATAATCCGGATTAAATTTCTAGTCTGTCTCCGGTATAACTCAATTAATAGGGAGTTCGAATTCATTCCTGATTTGGGCCGCAAGAGCCGTGTTGTATTCAACGCATCTTAGGCGAAGGGCTGTCTAATCTCCAATTTTCCATATTGTCCTTCCATTTCAGTGAACTATAAAGGCAAGTCAAAAAACTCTGAGGTCTCGATTGCAATGGGTATGTGACCCTCTATTTTCCAGACTGAAATACATGCCATTGAGGCCTCTGCTGGGCTCAACCATGAGAGAGATTTGAAAGCCGTCAACATTCAATTTTTTCGAAGAGTCAAGCTGCCATCAAGACATTCGCAACGTAATGTTTTCTGCCAAAATAGTTGCAGGATGCTTTGACGTATACTCTAGAGCCTATCCAGGAAAAAAAGAATCTCGCTCTGCTGGGTTCCCCGCCCCTGAAGAGGGACTAAACCTAGCTTATTGCAAAACTGTCATAGCCCTTATACAGGCTAAATAACTAATAAGGCCTTTTTCCTTAAGGGGCGTTCTCATTTTAAACCTTAGGCTGTTGACCTAGGCCCCAATGCAGGTGGAGTCTTAGCCCTGCCATTCTTCCAAAAGTCCGCTGTACAAGCCAACTTGTGTGCTGACATCATTTCTGTAGCGGTGCAATAATTCCCTGGTACCGTTGTGAGACAGTAATATAATAAAGCGGTTGAAGTTGATCAAACCAGGTGAGTGCCTCCAGTGTTTCGTGTGTTTCATCAGAGTCCGATCGATTAGGGCCCTTTTTACCAAATTGGTGGATGCTTCAATAGCCGGTTTCGGACCGATGAAAATAATGTCAGAGCCCTGACTGACCAAGGGAACTGCCATTTTCATTTCCATTGTTGGCAGTCCTAAGCTAATAAAGCACGAAGCGCATATGCATGCCGGTCCTGCAATGGAGATCGACAGGGATCTCAACTAAGAACAAACTGCCTTTGACTGGAATCCGCAAGGAACCCTTCGAGTTGGAACTGGACTCTATTAGCAAGTGCCGCAACAACTGGGAGATCCTGGACGGAGATGAGAGCTGTCGCGCAAAACAGATTCCGCTGGAGGGCAACTGTTTCCGCCTTACGGCCCATGAGGGATTATAGGAGCATAAGTATGTAAGTAAACAAATTCAGGCTCGTCTCTTAAGCTTTCACAGGTGCATATTCCTTTGCATGAAAAAACTGTACCCAGAGTGCTCAACCTGAACGTTTTACTGAACTTGCGGCTTTCGATCCAAAACACGACTAAGCTTGCTACTAGACATTGAACCATGACAAGTACCATGTACTAGCAGTACAAAGAATGATTTACGCATAACAAAATCCAAGCACGCGTATCTGTCTTTGCTATCCGCGTACAACACGATTCCACTCCGTAGTATCTTAGGGAAAACCAACCATAGACTCTCTTGTATACTCACGCAAGGACGATTAAACTTTCAAATCCTCGGAGCATGCAATCTGACAGCATTCTGGCTTCAGGGATCTCGTCCATATCGTTGACAGTTGTAGAATGTCTCCGCTGAAGGCCATCGTCGTGGCCGTTCGATCTCCACTTACTGTTCGACGTTATACTCTATGGTGGAACTGTCGATACTACAAAAGGGCTTACTTCTAGTGGTTCATATGAGAGGTGTTAGGCTTTAATGCTCAACTTATCATACATGAAACTTCGATCTTTTTTAAACTTCAACACACTTGCCTAAGAAAGCCGAGAATTTAGTTGTTTTCTCACTAAGTTACGTTCTTGAAATTATTCTCTTCCTTTAAACGATCATATACATAATGGCACACCCTCCCTCTCCAGAATACATAATCTCGCATGTTTCCACTATTTTGGGAAAATCATTTTCCCATAAACCTTCGCGTTTGCACCCCCATTACACCCCCGCCGCATCGTTCTTTATAATCTTGAAGAATGCTCATTGTTCACCACATCCAGAGAGGAGCACCCTTCCACAATCCAAATCGACAACAAGCCTTGCTACCGCCTCCAAAAGGAGCCTTTTAATTATGTATTCGGTTGTGTAACTCTGGTTGCGAATCCACCATTTCTCATTTGTCCTTTTGTATTCTTTGTTCGTTTTAATTTATTTTCTCGTTTGAAAATTTTCAATGTTTCTTGCATAACTGCCGAGTGGTGTTTTCTTATGCTTTTATGCCTTCATTATAACTCGTTCACCGCTCTATTGATCAATATGCAATTGCCTCGTTCAATATGCACATTCATGCATAGTTAAAAATGTGTAATTGAATATGCACAACTGTTTATCGTTAATTAAGTGCTAGTTGTGAACCCGCTGCTGAAGTTTTGCGTGTTTTCCTACTAAAGAGATTCTTTACTTTCCCTTTTCGTTGTTGTTTATGGGGCTTCTAGTGGTTGCTTATTTATTGGTGATAGGAAAGAAATTTTGTGCTTAAATAACTCTTTAAGAGTAGTTGTCTGATAAACTTTTTTAAGCAGGCAATTTCTGAGCATAAGGTCTTAAGATTAGCATGCCATCTGACTCTGCTTTATTGATTTTTTTAGTAAGTTCAATCTTTTTCGTGAAGGCCTTGATAATTTTCTATATACAGAAGGAGTGACTAGCCAAAGACTCTAAATATTCTTAGGGCCGTATACATCAACGAAAGTAACCCTAAATTGTAAGTTTTAACATGAACATCAACCTAGGTCACTCCGAATCATAAAATCGCAGTGATTTTCGAAAAGATTAGAAAAGAATTGCCAAGCCTAAAAATTCTAATGTCTTACAGTATTTCATGTTTAAGCATTTTATACATACCTACCACCGATTGGGGAAAGGTAATCCTTGACTCTCGGTTAAAGGTATCCCTCGAGGATGTTTACAGCCCTTCATTTCGTTGAACGCCAAATTACCGATGATTTCCATATTTTGCCTTACCACCCAATTGTTAGTCTGAATTTTTGAAGCTTATGTAAAGTTATCGGGCTGCATGGCATGGTTTTGCACTGTCGTTTAACGATCTTTTCTGGGCACTGGACGCACCCAGTTGTAGGATCGATCTTACCTGTTGTCACTAAAGTTTTAAGGTCGTTCGCCCTTTTGACACAATACCAATTCTTTTTATGTAATTAAAAGTTTATTGTACAAATTAAATAAAGTTCAATACAATGTAAAAAATTAAGTAATTAATGAATTATAAAAAGCGATACGCTTTAAAATACTTTAGTTGAAACGTGCGTTTGCTTCTCTTCTCTTGTTCTTTCTATTTTCTTTTTTGGCATGGCCTGCTGAGCCATGCATGACGCCTTTCTTGATTTAATTACACAGGAGCTCGTTCTGTCGGCAACATTCTCCCTCCCGGTGTACGGCTTCAGTAGGAGCTGGTGCACCAATACTATTAGCAATACTATTAACGTCCAACACAGCAAGTTTAGCGGCTGGTCGTTCGTAAAGGTTCTCCGCGGTTCTCACTGTTGCCCGGCCTACTTGTCCGTCTTGTCTCTTCACGACTCCAACTACAATACCTTTTTTCCAGGTGTTCCTTGGTACGTTGTCGTCCACAATAACGACCACATCGCCGATCTCTATCGGCTTGACTTTCTCGAACCATTTTGTCCTTCTGGTCAGTGTTGGCAGGTATTCAGCTATCCATCGTTTCCAAAAATGGTCTGCTACGCGTTGCGTCAACCGCCAGTTTCTTCTCAATATCAAGTCTTGATCAGTAAATATTCCTGGAGGCTTGCCTCCGTGAGAGGTTCCCAGCAAAAAGTGATTGGGTGTCAAAACTGCATCAGTTGTCGTTTCCAACGCCACGTATGTTAGTGGCCTAGAATTTACTATGTTTTCCACTTCCAAAAGCGCGCTATGTAATGTCTCGTCCGTGAACCTTTTTTTGTCAGCAATCTGGTATAACACCTTCTTTACCGAATACACCAGCCTTTCCCAGCTCCCTCCCATATGAGGAGCGCTTGGCACAACGAACGTCCATTTCAATGTAGAAATAAATTCTTGTTGTATTTGACTTCTATCTACCTGTTGCAGTGATTCTTTTAGTTCTCTTTCCGCACCCCGAAAATTTGTGCCATTATCTGAGAAAATTTCTATAGGTGTTCCTCTTCGTGCTATGAAATTTCGTATAGCTATTATACAGGAGTCGGTTGTCAAATTATAGGCGACTTCCAGATGCACCGCTCTTACCGTCAGGCAGGTGAACAGCACTCCCCATCTTTTTTCCTTTCTCCGGCCAAGGGTTACGTGCACTGGTCCAAAATAATCAATTCCAACATACGAGAATGGTCGTATAAACGGTGACAATCTAGCTTGTGGAAGGGGTGCCATTTCTGGTGCTCGTGCTATGGCTCTATAGTTTTTGCATTTTTGACATTTGCTTACTATGCCACGAAGAATAACTCTTAATTTTGGAATGAAGTATTTTTGTTGTACCTCATTTATCACTGTCTCATGATTTCCATGTTTATACTTCCGGTGGTAGAATTCGACCAATAGCCGCGTAACGTCATTATCTTTAGGTAAAATGATGGGTCTCTTCATATCATACTCTACGTTATTCACTCTATCGATCCTTCCTCTTACTCGCAAAATATTTACCTCATCCAGGTAGGGTGAGCACTTGTACAGAGGGCTGCTTCTACTTAGCGTTACATTACGGTTTTCATTTTGTTTTAATTGTTCTATCTCCTTCTGATAAGCTCCTTGTTGAGCAAATCTATACAAGGCTTCTGTAGCTGCAGTAATCTCTTCATGGGTCATCAATCGTGGGCATGTAGGTGATTTACGGTAGTGATGTTTTGCTTTGACATTTTCGACAAATCTTTTAACATACGCCATCGTCTTAATCAAACGCTCCCATTTGGAAAATCTGGCAGTATCAATAAATGGTACCTCTGCTTCGACATGCATCATAAGACGCAGCTCTGTAACGTCGCCATTTCTTTCAGTTTTCGTCATTTGTGGCCAGTGGTCTTTACCTTTAATGAGAAAAGATGGTCCTTTTAACCAGCGGATATCTGAATTAAATTTTGGGTCCTTTTTCCATTTTGTAGCCTCATCCGCCACATTATGTTCAGTTGGAACCCATCGCCATTCACTAAATTGCGTCAACTCTAGAATTTCTCCTATTCTTAGCATCACAAATTGCTTAAAGGTCCTTGGGTTGTCTTTTAACCATGACAAGACTGTCCGGGAGTCAGTCCACAAATATCGTCTGTTTACCTTTACTTCATGATGGTCCATTATGTTTTGTGATACTCTTGCCCCGAGTAAAGCAGCTTGAAGCTCGAGTCTTGGTACAGACATTGGTTGGATTGGCGCGACTTTAGCTTTCGATGCTATCAGGGTACAGCTTATCTTGTCGCCATATACAAATCTGAAGTACGCGACCGCTGCATATGCATCTTCGCTGGCATCAACAAATACGTGCAGCTGTACGTCATCACAGGCAGTCATTGGTGAACCCTCAAAATAATGTCGTGGAATCTGCAAGTCTTGCACAGATGGTAACAGCAAAACCCATCTCCTCCATCTCCTAAAAAGCTCCTCTGGTAGAGTTTCGTCCCACTGAGTACCAGCTCTCCATACGTCCTGTAAAATGATCTTTGCGTATATCGTGAAAAAAGATAAGAAACCAAGAGGGTCGAATATAGACATGACTGCCCTCAGAAATTGCCTCTTTGTAGGATTAGCTTCTCCCACCAATACAGCTTTTTCAATTTTTACATATTTTAAGGAAAAACGGAAGACGTCAGTCGAGGGCGACCACCACAATCCCAAAACCTTGTCATCGTCAAAGTACAGTTGCTCACTTCCGCCCAACTTTCCCATGTCCATTGGCGAATTATTCTTTTCCTCAAGAGACTTCAGCACTTCCATCGAATTCGACTTCCAATTCCGCATCTCGAATCCGGCTTTTTCATGAATAAATTTAATTTCTTTCACAAGCTCGTTCCACTACTACTAATTTACTAGAGTTCTCTTCTTACACTGTCCGAGGCTTTGTCACTGGCTGTCAAACTGACTGTGTTTATACAGACTTCAGTAAAGCTTTCGACATGCTCTCTCACTCTATTATAGTTCTAAAACTAAAAAAATTAGGCTTTCCGAATGCCCTGGTTATGTGGTTCCAGTCGTACTTAGCCGACAGAACCTACCAGGTTCTATTCCGCGGTGCCAAATCTAAAAACATCGAGGCGTCCTCTGGTGTCCCGCAAGGAAGTCATCTTGGTCCTCTTCTTTTTATTTTATCAATCGATGACATTGTTACCCTGCTGAGGCACTGTAAAATCCTTATTTATGCCGATGACATCAAACTGTACCGCCACATAAGGAGTATCGAGGATTGCAAACTTCTGCAAGCAGACCTAAACACCTTCTATTCTTGGTGTTCCAACAACAACCTGGTCCTTAACATTAGTAAATGTGAGGTCATGACTTTTTGTAGAAAACGTGGCGTTATAACTTACGACTATACTTTTCTCGATAACAAGATCTCCCGCACTAACTCTGTTATCGATCTTGGGGTTAGGTTAGAAAGTAAGTTGGATTTCTCCACCCACATCAATTATATCTCTTCCAAGGGCAATTCAGTCCTGGGATTTATAAAAAGATGGTCCAAGGAATTCAACAACCCCCTTATCACAAAGCACTTGTACATATCTTTAGTTAGGCCTTTACTTGAATACGCCTCCCAGGTATGGTCTCCTTACTACTCCTCCCATGTCGATAAAATCGAATCGGTTCAAAGGAAGTTCGTCCGTTTTGCACTCAGCCACCTCCCGTGGGATGACCCACTTATTCTTCCGCCTTATGTGAACAGACTTAAATTGCTCAACTTGAGCTCTCTCCATAAGCGTCGCGAGGTCGCTGACGTTATATTCGTTCATCGTTTGTTGAATGACAAAGTTGACTCAGGCTTCCTACGAACCCGTACGTCATTTAGAGTGAACAACTACAACCTGAGAGGTCCACCTCTCTTGTGCATTAATTCCTCTAATACCAATTATGGGATGTACGAACCAGTTAACCGCATGCTTATAAATGTTAACAAAAATGCGAGTGTTTTTAGCATGCAAGTTAGCGAAGATGTCCTTAAAAGGACTCTTTTTAATGTGGCGTGACTCCTTGTGTGTCCCACGTTTTCATTGTCTTTGCACGCTTCTCTGTTTGATGTTCTGTGCTCTTAAATGTTGCAATGTTTTTTGTTTTGTGTTTGCATGTCTTAGCCGAGCCACTGTGCAGTGGTAAATGTGACCGCGTTTGTGTGCAGGGACCGGACCGGCTCGGTACAGGAGTGCCGGGGAGGGTTGAGAAGGAACCCGCATTTTCGGTCGCATGCTCGTTTTGCGGTGTTTTTTCTTCTTATACCTTTTTTGGTGCTTTCGGCCGGATTCGGTCCCTGCACATAAGCGTGGCCCGTTTCTCAGCCCAGCTGAGAAGTGTACTTCTGAGCTAGAAGATTAACTCGATTATTACAAGCCTTATCATTTGTTCATCATCATCCACACTATCCAACAAATCGTCGACATAATGATGATCAACTATAGCCGAAACAGCCCTTGGGTATTGATCTAAAAACTGGGACGCGTTAGTATTTTTAACATATTGTGATATGCTTGGGGAGCACGTAGCGCCGAATGTCAGAACTTGCATCACGTAGATATCCAAATCTTTATTTCTGTTCCCATCACGCCATAAGAACCGTTGCGCGTGTTGATCCTCTGGCCTTACTCGTACTTGATGATACATTTCTCGGATGTCACCACAAATTGCAACTCTTCCTTGTCGGAATCCAAACAGGATGTGGACCAGATCAGTGAGTTGGTCTGGACCTTTCATCAACACACTGTTCAGCGAAATTCCATCCACTTCTGCAGCTGCGTCCCACACTAATCGTACTTTTGCCGGCTTATTTGGGTTTCGGACAATAAACGTCGGAAGATACCATACCAAACCGCTCTCAGGTTTTTCTTTACTTGCTTTTCTCGCGTAACCTTTCTGCACTAGGTTGGATATTTGGTGGTTTATATTTTCAAGTAATGCTGGATCTTTCGCCGTTCTTCTTTCCAGGCACTCGAGTCGCTTTACAGCCATGTTGTAGCTATTATTAGGTAGAGAAAAGTTGTTATATTTCCATAACAATCCTACCTCATAATGATTATTCGCTCGTCTTAGTGTTGATTGCAGTATTGTCAAACTTCGATCGTCCTCTTTGTTTACTAATTTGCACGGACCTTTCTGCCTTGCTAGAGTATCCAAAGCGAACGATTCCTTTACCATTCTTTGAAGATTTTCACACTCACACGCATGGAAAGAAAACTGCTGATGATTTGTGGAGGTGTTGTTGGCTTTTCCTGTTGTAGTTATCTGTCCCTGTATGGTCCATCCCAAACGCGTTTTTGTTGCTACGGGTTCGTTCCACTTTCCGTCTACTATCCGCAGTGGGATTCCCAACTTCCAATTGTCCATGCCTATGAGTATTCTTGGAACTGCTCTATCATAAGATGACAAGGGCAATCCTTTTAAGTATGGATAGTTCTTGGTGGCTTCTGTCATTCTAATGCTTTGTTCCGGTAGTGTCAGGTCCTTTACAGTCCTCACATCCTTTAGCCCATACCACAGGGCGTTGTCATTCCTGGATTTGATGCGTAGGGAAACCTTCCTTGAATCTGATTCTTCCCTCGTATGGTTTCCTGTCCATCTTAAGCAGAGGGTCTGTTTTACTCCTTCTAGATTTAAACTTTGGGCTAGCTTTTCTTCTATCAAAGTCAATGATGACCCTTCATCCAATAATGCGTATGTTTCTATGCAGCGCTCCTTTCCTTTTACAATTACTGGAACAATTCGTAACAAAACTGACGACTGCCTCTCGTTACCAACGTTGTGACATGCTATGGCGGATGTTGGTGACTTCTGTTGAGTTTTTGGACCGTGCAGGATTGGATGATGTTTTAACTGACAGCCGTTTATATTGCAGGACGCCGCTCTGTTGCACTTTAGGAAATGATGCCTTTCTAAGCAACACTTGCATAATTTGAGCTCTTTAATGCGTTGCCATTTATCAGCACGTTCGAGCTGCTTGAACTCATCACATTGGTGTAACCTATGCCTGTTTTGACACTGTGGGCAGCAAACATTATCCCCTTCTACTGTTTTCGCTTGATGGGTATGTAATACCCCTTCCCTGCGCCTTTCAACTTTTTCTGTTGTACAAATATTTGTAGTCACTGTACTGGCCGCTGTTGCTAGTATAAATAGCCACTCGCTAAAACTGGAAATATTCTTTTCGTCCAAACTAAGACTGTGCATTGCCCAGTTTAATTTCATGCTGCCTGGTAATTTTTCCACTATCTCGTCCAGTAACAACGGATTGTTATTATGGGGCTTTAAGCCACAGGCATCTATTGTGGAACTTAAATTTTTAACCACTAAGGCATAACTTATGATACTTTCTAGCCGGTCTTGTTTGGGGGCTGGTTGATTCCTTATTTGTTGTATCAAATTTTTTATTATCAACTCAGGGCGTCCAAATAACTTCCCACCATACTCATGGGACTTTTGTGGACCGATTAATCTGAAGAGGGCCAAGGCAAGGAGGGCCGAAGTGGAATTGAGGAGCCCCAAGGAGCACACCCGAACCCCGCTTTCGTTAACTCCTTCCCTACAGACCAAAGGCAGGACGGCGGCCTGGAACCAGGGTAGCCAAGAAGCAGACCCAGACAGCCGCCGCTCTGCCCAAAGTTTCTACGCAGTTGCCATTAAAGAGTGTCTCACCACATTCAACGCTGCTTTATTCTCCTTCCTTGGTCTGAAATAGGCCCCTTCAAATAATTCCGCTCATTTATTAACTGTCATTCTTGCTTCGTTATTCAATTTCCTTCATTGTTGCAGATTATTGTCCTGTTATATTATTCCAACCAATGGCGCTACAGCCCAAATCGACCCTGGCCCTCCTTCGGCATTTCCCCAAGTTTGACGGTTGTTTGCAGCTTGTCTCCAGTTCCGGATGTTTAGCAATGCCTCTGAGTCAGCCGTCACAGAGTCTATCCATCTCATCCTGGGTTCTACTGGTCTATTTACCGAAATTTCTGCTACCATGAGCCGCTGTTGTATCTCCTTCGTCATATTCCATTCTCTCTCGTTAGTCCTATTGTGGGGTGCTACGTCGTCATATGCGTCCTTCTTTCCTTCCTCTTCTCTCCTTTCTCTCCTACAAAACCGGTTTTGAGTCTCCCTGTAGCACCCCATATTATGCACCTCAGAATTTTTCTCTCAAACCCGTTGACTCGTTACCCTGTCCTGGGTCATAGTCCAAGTTTCGCTACCATAGCACACACTGTAAAAAAAATATGAAAATTCACAGTCCAAATGTATAGTAAAATTACAAATCGCGGTATGAAATACTAATTTACTACACAATTATTGTAATTTTACTATAAATTTTGTAATTTCACATAAAGAAATTCAGAATCTCCAAAACTGCATGACGTAAATGTTGATCACATAAATGTGACGTATATTTTACACAATGTTGTGTATTTTTCTAAATCGTTTATGTAGGAAAATTACAATATTTCTTAGTACTATTTATCAATGTTATGTACTGAACTTTGTACTGTAATTTTACAGTAAGAAGCGTAATTTTAGAACTTATATTTCCTGTAAAATTACAAATTGTTCATTGGAATGTACACTGTAAAAAAAATATGTAAATTCACAGTGCAAATGTATAGTAAAATTACAAATCGCGATATGAAATACTAATTTACTACACAATTATTGTAATTTTACTATAAATTTTGTAACTTCACAAAATGAAATTGGAAATCTCCAATACTGCATAACGTAAATGTTGATTACATGAATGTGATGTATATTTTACACAATGTTGTGTATTTTTCTAAATCGTTTATGTAGGAAAATTACAATATTTCTTATATATTTATCAATGTTATGTTCTGTAAAAATCCTAACACTTTGTACTGTAATTTTACTAAAGAGGCGTAATTTTAGAACATAAATTTTCAGTAAAATTACTAATCTAAGGTTTAAACTTTTCCTCTCGTGGATATAATTCACAGGTAACAATGGAATACTATGCATATAAACCAAATTGCTTTTAAGTTAAGGCCAGACCTTTGACTTTGTCAGGGTCTGGGCAGTTCTTGTAACAGCCAAGAAATTTGATAGGCATTGCCTCACGTACATGCTTAACAAGGCATTGTGAGCAAAATGCTAATTTTTTATGTAAAGGGAGTGGGCATTAACTAAGAATAAAATTTGGCGCTTGGAAATATTTCAGGCAGGGCCAAGCACATTGGACAGGGCGGTAATCTTCAGCTTAGGATTTTTCCCTTTTCGTCTCTCTCTGGTAAAAAGTTGCAACAAGAGTTTTGGAAATTTACAAAACTATGAAGAGAAAGCTCCAATACTGATTGTATTTTTACACCCCACAAATAATTTATATTTACTTACACAGTTGGTAAAAATACGTAAAGTAGATTAGGAATATTCCTAATAATATATATTGCAAATTTACAAAACTGCTTGTGAATAAAACTTCCAGTATTTTTTTTGTAAAATTACCACATAAATTTTTTACAGTGTAAGGTTTAAATTTTTCCTCTCATAGATATAATTCACAGGTAACAATGGAATACTAAGCATATATACTCGATTGTTCTTAAGTTAAGATCAGACAGATTTATACAATTTATACAATGATTCAAATTCACAGCTTCAAGCTGCAGATGGAGCTTGTAGTTTGAAGCTTGCAGCTTGACGCTTGCAGCTTGAAGCTTTCCTTGCGAATCGGTCCTTGCATGGTGAACAAAATGAAATTTTTATGTATAGCGAGAGGGCATACACAAAAGTTTTGGAAATTTACAAAACTATGAAGTGAAAGCTCCAATACTGATTGTATTTTTACATCCCACAAATAATGTATATTTACTACACAGTTGGTAAAAATACGTAAAGTAGAATTGGAATATTCCTAATAATATATATTACAAATTTACAAAACTGCTTGTGAATAAAACTTACAGTATTTTTTTTGTAAAATTACCACAGAAATTTTTTACAGTGCAGTTCTAGTCGTATTACTGTTTTGTAGAGTTTCTTCGTTCTTTTTGTAATTGTAAGGAGATCTATGGTAGACAAGGTGCTATCGACTACTTATAGCTTGTTCTAGTCGATGGTTATATTTCTTCCCTTCGCGATTTTTACGATATTCGAAGCTGTCAGTCTCTGTTACATTACCTTGTTTCTGTATACCGTGGTCCATACCCTTGTCTAAGACGTTGCCTTACTTCGAACTCTTCTGTTTACTGCATTTTGGATCTTTACTTTCGCTTTGACAGGATTCCTGATTCCGTTAAGATCTTGCACAGCCTCTGTTTATAGAGAAACATGCCTGTTGAATGTCCACAAATATCTGGTATATATCTAAATTTCTTTCCCTGGTTTTTTTCAGAATTCGCTTTAAGGCCAACATCTAGTCCGATGCTGACCTGTTTGTACTGAAACCAGCTTGATATTCTCCGTTAAGGCATTCCACTATAGGTTATAGTTTTTGTTTCACAATATGTAATTGTGAAGGTTTTGTTGCTGGTGCCGAGGAGTGAGAGATAGTAGCAATCTGGCAGTCACTCACACTCACAAATATTTATGACGAATTAAATATAGCCGCACACATCAAGTTTAGCAGACTACGATGGCTCGGACACGAAAGAATGTTAACCAGAACTTTCGATGGTAGACCATCAGGAAAAAGAGGCGTAGGACGGCCAAGAAATAGGTGGATAGATGACGAGCTAGGCTAGAAGATAACTTCGTATAATAGACAGGAGAAAACTTTCAAAACGTATAAACGACTGGAATAAGAAATTTCAGTAGGCCCGAGTCCTACAAGGCCTCTAGCGCCATTCTAAAAGCAGTTGAATAAAAATTTCGTGCTAATGCTAAAACCTCGGAGATGAAAAATCTGATATTATATTCTAATTTTAACTATTCCATGATACATCTTCATTTCCCTGCGTTACTAACTACATCATCTACCTTCCATCTTGCTTCAATTTATTTTTAAACGTGTTTGTGTAAATAACTTCATGAAAAGCCACTAATAAGCCCGAGATCAAATAAAAAACTTCTGCCTGCTTCTTGCCTTCATTTTTTTCCCCAAGTCATCCTGTGCCATTATTAATCAGATAAAAAAAACTTCCCTCTAATATCCTTGGCTGTCAACAAAAGCACTCCACCATTTCCGTCGTCTAATACTGCGTGGGTATAAATATGAAAGGTTCGTTAAGCATGACTTTTCAAAAAGGACATTCACCCGACTTTAACGATCGTTCCATACTTCCATATACACTCGAGCATAAATTCCAATGTAGATGGCCACTTGATAACGTTTACATTTAACTTTAACAAAACATGACCGATAAGAAGATTAAAAAGAAGATTCTTCGTTAAACTTTCCACTGTTCAGGTAATTTTCTGTTTCATGGGAAATTGTTACCCTAAAGATTCGATTTCCTTTTGCTGATGGGCTCCTCGTAAACTAAAATCAATAGAGGAAGGCGCATACTTTTCTGGTTGTATTTTTATTTTTATTTTTAGATGTTGCTGAAGTGTTGCTGAAGTTGGTGTGCTCTCTCAACCAGCTTCGTGTGGAACTTAAATACTCTTTCATCATGTTGATTATAATC
Organism: Thereva nobilitata; assembly: GCA_963855945.1. Classification (NCBI taxonomy): domain Eukaryota; kingdom Metazoa; phylum Arthropoda; class Insecta; order Diptera; family Therevidae; genus Thereva; species Thereva nobilitata. Next base: position 39,163,688 of record OY979696.1, read on the forward strand.
AATGAAATCAGCGCGGGATTACAGCTTCTCGGAATCCTTTACACAGTAAACATTCACCCATCTTTATTTATTGCAATTCTGTTGCAGAATACATTCGTCATAATCAGACGCCATGCTTGTACCATGCTAGGTGGCTTTTGTGCCATCGTATACACAGGGGGAGAAATTTTCAATCTAGTAAAGGATATTTATCACCATGTTGTGTATAACTCTCTGAAATATTACGTGGAACGAAGCATGTCATCAATAAAATTGATTTCCCTTCTTATGCGGGACTATTTTGGGCGCAATCAAGACCTGCGTTTATAATTCATATAAAGAGAAAATATTATTTACGCCAGATATTTTTGCATATGAAATAATTCCCATTGTCAGAAACAGAAGCAAAGAATGAGAAATCGGCTTTTGTAAATACAGTGCCTTGGCCAATTAGCCGGGAACGAAGTTCAGTAATTAATTGGATGAGTTGCCAATTAAACTCTGCTCAGGAATACAGGATTCCGGGGCACCATCCTTAACGCTAGATTACGAGCTTGATTAATTTTCGGTTCGTTAACCAGCTGGAAGCATCCATCACCTTTAAGACAGCACAACTGGGTCCTTATTAGTTTCTGTCATCGCAATACATCGACAGGCTGCAAAGCTTTTGATTTTCCTGGATCCAGTTGAAAAGTGAGAATCACCAGGGCAGCACGACGCAGGGACGGGAAGGACCAAGTGTTCAGCAACAATCAGGCAGTCTGCATTCCCAACTCATGTGTTATTCATTCCCAAAATGTTGTTGTTGCCATTTTGTTTTTGAGAAATTCAACCGCGCGAGTTAGCGGTGATAAATGGTGTCGTAATTCTCCGCCAAGGGATGAGGGTAGATAAAGAGAAAAGGCGAACAGACCTTTAGAACAATTTAAGCAAATTAATTCTAATTTTTGGGGAAAAGTTTCACGGCAAAGCATAAAGGTACCCCGGGTTATTTTCGTTCTTAACTTTGGATATAAATTTCCTCAAGAATAACCACAGCCAGGTTTTCGATGTCTTCAACTTACATAAGTAATTGCCTATCGATATTCTTTTTGTTAAAAACTTCACAGGAGCCGTTTTATGGAGCAATTCCTTGGGAAACTTTTCACATTTATTACGTAAATTAAATGAAATGTTAGAATAAATATAATAATAATAAAAAAATACATGAAACAACAACAGCAAAAAATAACGAAATTGTGAATTTATTATGACAAGGATAAGTAAACAAGAGTGAATTCAGACTGGATTCGTTCGTCTAAATGCTATAATCTTTATATCTTCAAGGTAGTAAAGGTTTACTACTGCTTGGAGGACTACGATGTGTATTTTGAGGTGGTTGTAATAAATATTGACTTTATGCTATTTTGGGTTATGCTGTGTTATTAATTTCGATGTAATAATGTAACATGTGCGTACAATGTTTTTCCTCGTTTTTATCATGTCTAAATCAAATTTTGGTTTGGTTCAATTTGGAGACTGTTGTAAGAAATAAAAACAATAACGTCGGCAATAATGTTGAATGTACTTATAAGAAAAAGGTTTATGGAATCTATAAAATATTAAATACTACTTGTATTGAAGTGATTTGTGACAAGTCAAATTTTGAGCTGCATTACATTTGGAATTGCGAGCAAGGGCATTCATTCATTTTGTTGATTGGATAATGCTGCAGCAGTAGTACAAATATTGGTTGTCTTTCGTTCTGCTCCTGTATACCTACTTACTCCCTACCATATGTACGAAATCGATTGCAAATTTCCTGAAAATAGCAAATTTAAGCGTGCGTCTTTGATCTTGCAATTGTGCAGGCATCAATGAAGAAATTCTGGGCTTATTTAAAATAGAAGGTGTTTTTTGTGTACAAAAAGGATTTGCATCAAACGGACAATTGTATTTGAAAAGGCAATACCGCAACAAGTACACTTCAGCGAGTTCCTTAACAGCATTTTTATTTATTTTAAACTATTTACTGGGTTCTACATGAGGTTATCTTTCGAAGAGCTCAAGTTGAACTTGAAATTCTATTAAATTATAAATTTTATTACTGACATTTCTGATGGATTAAATCAGTTGTTACAATAGCACGTAAAAAATAGCGAAAGTCAGTTTTTACAATTTCTTTCTTTTTTCATTTTGCTCACTAGGAACTTTCTTAATATTCTTTTATTCATGTCGCTCCTAATATGCATTCTTTTATTTTATGTAAATAATTGAGAAAGCCAAGTTTAACATTTTTTTCTTCTTCCATTAGGCCCATTAGGGACTCTCTTAATATTCTTTTATTCAAGATGAGCTGATCCACCAGATTCCACTATTACTATATTCCAATTCAAACATTAATCGGGCATAGAAATTCGAGCTGAACTTATTTAATACACTACAAGTAAGAACCTCTTGCTTCCAAGCCGTACTTACAATAGACTTAAATCCTACACTTTAATTTTACAACGAGAAATTATTTATTTACAAATGCTTTACATACTATGTATATATTTTTATAAGATGAATATTAAACAATAACAGCATCCAATAATCAAAATTTCCTACTTCACTTTCTTTTGACAGAATAGCCACGGATGAAAATCTCTGTTGGCTTATCGAGAGCGCAAATCATTTTTAATTAGTTTCAACTGCGAGAAACTACGTTCTGCTGAAGCCACGGTTACTGGCGTCGTCGTTAACATAATTTGTAGTGCGATTAATAAATTTGGATATGCTTCCGAGAGATTGTTCTTTACCTCAAAAAATCCAAATTTCTCATTTTATTTATTTTTTAACTAAAAATACATTAAATAATGAACAAATCAGTGGATTTTCATAAAAATTATAGGATTCATGTACTTTAATGTTATAAACATGCTATTAAATTATCAAAAAAAAAATTTCATTTTTAAGGCCAAAATTGGTAATTTTTGAACAATACCCTTGTAATTTAATGAAAATTTTTTTTTCAGATGTAAGTTTTTTTTATGTACTTGCCGTTAAAAATAAAAATGAAATTTCATTTTTTTAACATTTTTCGTTTATACCGTTTTTTTACATAAGATTTTTATAAAGGTTTTGTGTATAATAAAATTTGATTAATTTCTAAGAAGGAAGAATGGTCTAAGTGGATGATTAAAAGTTAAAAATTTCATTTTTTTTGTTTTTAATTTAGAAAAAACGACATTCATACTTTGTAAACAAATTCCGGCATATATTTATAAGAAAGTACATAAAAAATCCTACATTTGAAAAAAAATAAGTTTCCCCTACGACCATTTCTCATTAAATTACAAGGGTTTTAATATTTTTTCGAAAATGACCAATTTTGGCCGCAAAAATGAAATTTTTTTTTGAAAATTTAATAGCATGTTCTTTATAACATTAAAGTACATGACCTATAATTTTTATGAAAACCCACTGATTTGTTCATTATTTAATGTATTTTTAGTTAAAAAATAAATAAAATGGGATATTTGGATTTTTTGAGGTTAGGAAATATTTTTAACGTAATCTCGCCCCACCAATTCGATAGCCCTTTTACTCTTGAGTATTTTCCTTATTTTTTATTTTTCTACGATCAATAGAGCCGTAGATATTTTCAAAATAGTATTACGATGCCTCAAAATGCACTTTTATGCAATTTTCTCGCTATGTTCGCATTTGAATTTTACAAACTTTCGGCTTTCGACTCAGGTGCATGTATGAAATGAAAAAAAAAATTTTTTGAATTTCCTGTTACATCACATTCAAATTACAATTTCTCTATACTATTAAAGGATACAAACGCAGTATCTATTATTTTTAAAAAGTAGTGTACACGGAAGTATTCTTTGTCGGTGATAGTCGATGATTCACTTCATAATTGAATAATTTCCGTTTTTTACCCCTGTATGATGATTTTAAATCTGGTGTTATGCCCATTTCCTTTACAACTTCATTTGCTGTATTGCTGATTAAAGAATACTTTAAGACATTTCAGACGCTTCGTGGCCAAATCCATTTTAATCTTTTGATTTTGCAATACTTTCTGAGGATATGTATTTTTTGATAATATTTCGTACTAAATGATAAGACTGGCAATAAATTCAAATTGATATATCTTGCGCACTACAAAAATTTGTGCCAGTACAATGTCATACTTCAATTGAGGTGAGGTGCTTCGCCTCATTTCAAATTCGATATTTTACTGCCGCAAAAGAAGTAAGAAATAATGTCCCTCCACACCTCGGCTCATTTATCACGATACACGCTTATATACCTTCAACGTTGTTTAAAGTCACATTAAAGGATTTTAATAACATAGATATGGTTTTTAAAAAAGGCCTATTACAGAAGACAATGCTCAACACGAATTGTCAACCTTACATGCATGCATGAATATGGCATCATCGGATCTCTTTATAGCAACTCTGCGAAACGTTCTCAAGAGGGAAATAAAAGATTTGTTAAATAATGCAGTGGATTTGCTGCCTTTGGAGCTTGCTGCATGTGTTGCTGGATCTGACACTACAGCAGTGGACCACTTCTTTGGGGATTCGACTTTGTTCTTTAATCCGATTATAAGACGTTTATGTCCGGTGTTCCGTAATATCAATCAGTATACTACCCAGTGAGAAAGGGTAAATTCAATCGTATACGCTGTGATTAATATCAGCATACATGAAAGTGTTACAACTTGAAACTGTTTCAGCCTCTAATCTCTTATATTTTTGTGATTACCAGTACGTCACACCAGTTCACACAAGTCAAATATGGCATCAATTAATGACGTAATTTCACTTTTATTTCCGAACACAGCCTATTATATATCTTGACATCAGATTCGTAGTCAAAACTTCAAAAGCGACATAATACAATTTCTGCCATATTGAAGCCCCTATTTTGAATTTTGTAATTTTGACACCAAGTTCGTAATCAACGAGCCCAAAAACTTTAACTTTACAGTAGCCCAGGAATCTCGCCGGCTTAAATGGTTAAAAGTATCGTAACAAAGTTCCGCTTAGGCTCGCGACATACGATTAGGTTTCTGCGGTACGGCTAACCGTCTCCGGTTTTGTTTGTCTCCGGTTTGTTCTGAAACCGTTCCGGTTTTAACCTTAACATATGTCAGCTAATCTAATTGCTTGAGTTCCATTTTGGCACAAAAAAACCGGTCCGGGAAAAACCTAATCGTATGTCGCTAGCCTTATGTAAGGTCTTCACATAGCGAACGGTACTGCCGGCGTCACAGCCTTTGTCGAGGGGATGTTAGCGGGATTTACTTCCATAACTCTCCGACGAGGCTGTCTCCCGCTAACCTCTACGGTTGCGTCTATGGCTTAGCCGGATGTTATTGAGGATATCGAATTTGCGAAATCGAAGCCCCGTTACAAAAATTTTTTGTTTTGATTTTTGTTACAGTGCGCTTCTTGGAATTTTCTTTCCTTTGGTGTGAACTACTCCAACATCCAGGATTTCAAATGCGAATCAAGTTTCCTAGTAAAAATTGAACCACTGGTAGTAGTGTCTCCTATGCCTGAATTTTCACATAAAAAAAATCATTTTCTTTGGTTCTTATATACATCTTCATATTTTGGCCAGCTTTTTCTCATTTTTCGGTTGTGCAAATATTATGACGACGGAATAATGAATCATGGAGTAATTTTCTGCGAATACTCACTTCTTTGATGTAAGAAGCAATAATTATATTAAAAGCTTCGCCTACAAACGCCTAGTCGTAAAGATCTTGAATTTTCTCAGAAGCCTGGTAGCATAACTGTAGCATAAAAAGGTGAATATAACTTAAAGTAATAACAGATCGGAAATGTAATAAATAAGCCTCTTGCCACCCTTTATATCTGATGTACTAGTAGTACAATTTTACCCACAGGACAAGGAACAAATTCCACAGAAATTTGTTGGACTATGATGCTCTGGTCGCTACGGTTGACATACTTTGCGCCCCATTAGAGCCTACCAGAAATCTCCACATTGGCGAGTAATTTCAAAATGGTTCACTAATTGGATTCATTTTTTCCCCCAAAATCCCCTCGCTTGGGAGTGTATAGATGTCATCTTTGACGTACCATGACACAAAATGTTTTCATTGCTAGCATCCTGAAGGTCATAGGGCGTATGCCATCGCTCTTACCAAAGAAACCCTCAAACCCTGAAGGTTCCCTTATACTATGTATATCCCACACCAGAGTGGGCCAGTAGGTTTCTGAGTACTGTGGATGGTTCAGTGGTGTTGATTAGCTTCTGTGCGGATCAAAATTCACTCGAAGGAGCCCTAGTCATCCCCATATAATGGGCTCAGTGAACAATTTAAGCGTTAAAAATAAAGGCCTACGGTCTTCCGGGGATGAAGAGTATACAACGAAGGTAAGGGATGTCGCTTTAAATTTTTTATTTCGTCACATTTTCTGGTTTTCGTCTGAGACAAAATGGCACTGGGAAAGCTTGAGGATAGTGATAAGTCTTAATGGGTTTCGGTACTTTTGTTGGTGATTCTTATACGCTCTGATGATTTTGTTTACGGGTATTTTATTCTGCTCTGTGGGTGTAATTTGTCAAATTTATTTTCACTTTATGTAACTGCTAAGTGTTTTTTTTTAAATTAACATTTTTCCTGATGTATATAAACCGTTTTCAAGTGCGTTTATGGTACACAAAAAATTAGCCATTTATAAGCTTCTTGCCTGGTTATTACGGGGCGTACCAGCGTTGTATATGGTAGCAGAAGCATAGCATAAGTTGCAGACTGTACTTTTACTTCTGTTTTCCGATTAAATTCTGAAATTGATGGTAAAATTATAATAATTTTTCGACTGTATATGCAGTTAACATTGTAGAAGCTGTACTCTGCAGGCAAGTTGAAGCTAAGGCGAGTTATTCTTTGCTGTAGTTTCTTATCTTAATGAATATTGTAATCTGCGCTCTGGGATATGAACTTACCACTTTAGTGTTCTTTGAGGGCTGAATTATATTAGCGGAAGAGGTTTTAGGTTGGATGTCTGCATACTATTATAGTGGGAGCAGTTGCTCAGTTGGTGCGGGATAACATAATGTTGTTGTGTAGTTTTTAATATGATAATTTGTTATTTCATTAGCATAATAGTCAGTGGGGATGACTGTTAAATTTACTTTTATGCAAAATTTACCTGGTTTTTATAAAGTTACTACTAGTAGTGCAAGTCTAAAAAAACCCAAGAATATTTTTTGGGTAATGAATGCTAATGAAAGCGCGAAACATTACCAGACTTGTAAACTAAAAATTTATTGGCTTGAATAATTGAATTGATACAAATAATTGCAGGATTGGCCATGAACAATTTTTACCCTGTGATTAACGTCATAATGCTGTAATAAATTCGTAGTGAGGTTATGCTGGGTGTTCGAGGAAATTGATTTTGATCCGACTACTAAATGTTTGACCTGTGGTGTGGTGTTAAGATCGCGAAGTACATACACGTAGTTATTGAAATTACTGCGGGCTTGTGGCCACTATGAAAACAAAAAGACTTGTGCATTTATTTCAAAATGTAATTAATTGATGGCGTTACTATACTTTTTTGTTATAGTCAATATTTTTATATAGATATTACTGCGAATTAAAGCGTCGTAATGGGGTATATACTGCGATCAATCGAGATCATCCACCGATCGGTGATCTTGGGTAGATAGTGTTTCTATCCTGGGAGTTGCATGTATAAACTTATCAATTTAGTTGTACACAGCTGCCACAGTTCTAGGCTAGAAAAATTCAAAAGTCATTATCTATTTCTTCACTTAAGCTTTAATTCTTTTCTTTAAGGTACATCGTAAACGTAATCGATGAAATCAAAACCAAACTGCTAACTGCTTGTAGCGTCTGGGAACACTGATTATAAATTTCCTCTGCGGAGCAACCTCATCCCGCCCGATCCACATTTACCCTAGCTATACCTATGTACGGTGTATACGGAACTATCAAAATAATTTCAGTCTACTTTATGTTTCTGAATTATAACTTTGGTATTGTATTCACTTCAAATAGCCAAAAAAAAATCTAATGCATTAAAATTCAGTTAGAACTACATTACAGCCCCTTTTTCGCGCACACTAACGTCTAAAAGTTCGCTTATAAATAGAACAATTTGGCTGTGGAATAATCTCCCACAATCAGTTTTCCCGAACTCGTACAACGCCCAAGAGTTCAAACGTAAGGTTCGTCGCCACCTGCTCCTACACCTCCCAGACCCCCTGATCTATTATATCCTCTTCTATCTTTCAAACCAAGCTTGCTACTAGACATTGCACCATGACACGAACGACATGACAGACTGGTAGTACAAAGGGTGATTCCTAAGTTTGGCTTTCCACATAAAAAAAAAGTTTCTTGAACCCCATATAATAGTCCATGCTGACCTCGGTAACCTAGGGGTTAAGGAGGCCAACTGCCATTTCAGAAGTCAGTGGTATGGTTCTTCATTTTTCCAATTTCCGACCCAGGTAACTTTCTTTCTTTCTTGTCTTCCCTCTCTTTTAACAAAAAAAAATTCCCTGCCCTCTCTCCATTGCATTTTGAACATCGAAATTCAAAATAGCCGCCGAAATATCACCGAAATTGAAAATGGAAGCAGAAATATGGTTGAAGTTGACAATTTTAGAGGTTTTTAAGGTCGCAAATAACGAATTTGCAGTCAAAAATTATAAATTGAAAATGGTCGACGAATTTGCAAATTGTGTTCCGATTCCAATGAAAATCGGTATGTGGGATTTTTTAAGGTAACAAACAAGGAATTTATGATCAGAAATTATATATTCATAATGGCCGTGCCAATATGGAGGACGAATTTTGTTAATTTTGTTCCGATTCCAATTAATGAATGAGTTTTTGGTCAAAACTTATAAATTCAAAATGGCCGCGCCAATATGCCCGGCGAATTTGCCAATTGTATTCGGATTCCAATGAAAATCGGTATATGGGACTTTTTAAGGTAGCAAATAATGAATTTATGATCAAAACTCAAAATGTCATTTATATTAAAAAAAGTTGGAAAACATATATGTGACTTATATTCTAGGGAATTATCTTGGTGACCGTAAAGGATCCCATTTAGCATACTCAATAGACCGCCTCTCCTTTGATCACGGAGGTCAAGCAGCATTGGAAGTGGATAGTACTTAGTTGGGGGGCTGTTTGGGAATCTTTCTTTCTACTTTTTACGTGAACTCTTCTGGTTCAACCAGCAAAATTTCGCTGTTTCCCATTGATTGACTGCTAAACTGGAACACAGCGAATAAATGCTATTGATTATGTCCTAAAAAACAGGGCAATAACGAACTAAGACATTCACGGGTTTTTATTGCAGGAAGCGTTCAATGGGTCTTTTAAGAAGAAAAAACCGCGGAATGCTATTAAATTAGGGGGTGGAAATTGGAGATAGGGGTGAAAATGGACCCTTTTCAGTTTTTTCAATATACCTCGCAAACCAAAAAAAATTTCGATTTACTTTATATGAAACTTATTGTAGAGAATTGAATTTGCCATCGAAATGGGTACTATATAAAATTTTGAAACAGTTGTTTTAAGCCAAAAATGTTGAGACAAAAATAAAAAAAGCCGAAATTTGGATTTTTTTTTGTTTTTTGCTTTTTAGCCTCTAACTTATAGCCGTATCGCTTGCTAGGCGTATTTTTGCGCTGCGGCCTGTCGCGGCTGTAGTGTGGGCGAGCCTTAAACCACCCGTGCCACCCGATTATCTCGGAAAGTTTCGATTGAAAAAAAAATGTGTTCAATATTTTTTGATAATCTATCTAACCATACAGAAATTGACCCCCTTTCCGGGCGGGGGGTAACTCTAAAATTTCAAATGGTGACCCCCATTTTTCTCACGGATTCTGATTATCCGAAGAGAAATATCAAACTTTTGTCTGAAAATTTTTTTTATCCGAAGCTTTTCGGGGATAACTTTGATTTTTGATGATTTTTGGGAGTGCAGGGGGGCTTCGGCTAAAAAAAATTTTCAGCTAGAAGTTTGATATTTTATTATTTTATTTATTTATTTTATTTATTTGAGACAACATGTACAAAGATTAAAATCTTATATAATAGTACATTAATTAAAAATTTGGAAGACAGCAATAATGACAAGGAGAGAAAAAAAAATATAAAGAAAGTGAACAAGATAAAAAAAAATAAAAAAAAATTGACAAAAGGAAATTAGAATTACAGTAAAAGAATATGTAAAGTAATAAAAAAAAAATTAAACTAAAAACAATTATTTAAGTTTAGTATTCATGCTCTAAACAGTCCTATTCGAAATTAAATCAAAAAGATGCTTCCTGAAAATGCCCGCTGAATCGGCACGTTGTAATTCCACAGGGAGAGAATTCCATAAAAGAGCTGCGTGGACGAAGAAAGAACGCTGACCAATTAAAGTTCGGAAACGCGGAATAATCACATTATTGTTTCTAAATGACTGTGTGAGCTGCACAAACTGATTGAGATAAGATGGTTTACGATGCTGGAGGATATCATGAAATAGACGCAGAAGTCTATATTCACGATAGTCACTAAAAGAGCAGCCCATAACGGAATTAGAATAGGGCGAGATATGGTTTCCCTTCGGAGAATCAGAATCCGTGAAAAAAATGGGGAATGGGGAATTTTAAAGTACCCATTTCGATGGCAAATGCAATTCTCTACAATAAGTTTCATATAAAAAAAGACGGAAAGTCAAGGATATATCAAAGAATTTGGGGTAACAGATAACAAAGGAGGATGCAAACCCACCCATTTTTGTGTACAAAAGGGCAAATAATTATGAAATATAAAACAAAGCTATTGTATAACAGACGTGTAACTACTGACTGTATAACTCAGAAAGGACAAAGATTTGGAACTAGGCGCCATAGTAACTTATATTCAGCTCAACAAGAGCTATCCAACGACGTATAACACATAGCTGTTGGAGATGGGTACCAAATTCCGTACATTTTCTGGCATCATCTTTTCAAATATTATCTAATCTTCAGACGTTCATAAATCGGTCTCTGCGGATAACTTTATTCTTGATGAGACAAATACATCCATAACGAAAGTTTAGATGGACGGCTAAGGTCATCAGCTATTTGTTCCTTTAAATAAATTAACTAAAGCTAAATATGTAATATCATTGTGTATTTTTGATGATCATGGCCAACCACCTTAAGTGGTTGGAGAATTGTTTTAGTCTTTATTCGAATCGTGGCTGAGGCTTTATTTAACTTTGTAGAAAAGCAACTTAATAATCCAGTATACGATATTTAATTTAAGATTGCTTTAAAAAAATTGAATAAATTAACTTTTATGTAAAATTTATGCATAAACCGATTATGTATATCACATAACCAAACATGAATGTGCATCCTTTAAAGCAAATTAAAAATTAATTCTGTCTTGAAGCTATTTCAATATAATTTCAACCTGGAGTACCCCAGTACCTACGCTTGGTAGAAATTATTTTCATTGATTTACTGAAAAAGCAAAAATATCATACTTTACACTTACGTATAAAAATTTCAAGCAAAAAATACCTTTTTTTTAGCATGTTCAGGTTCACACATAAGATGCAGAAAAGTTAGAACTGGGTTTGAAAATATTTTAAGAGCGCTAAAGTCTGAGAAATCTGAGTTTTGAGTGGCTAAAATATGCAATGCCTCTGAGTCGATAAGATTTATGTGATAATCTAGAAGAATAGTAACAAAAGCATGAGGTACCTACTAAAACCTATCCAATAAAGCATAGAAATATTTCTATTCATAATATTGCCAGTATTAGAAAATACAGGTGGGAAAAGTGGGATTCTTCCTGTTATTCACCATGAAAATCGCCAACCCACACCTTCCATTTCATTGCCCGAATAGACTATAAGTATGTACTAAGAAAACATTTGATTGATGTATGTATGCATCTAAAAAAAAATGTTGAGTGCTTTATGTGTTAAAGATTGGTTTGGGAGTCTCCAGATAAATCAATACCTGTCTAATTTTTTCTGCCATATTGAGAAAAACAGTTTCCGGGAGCAAAAAGAAGCTCTACCTTTGGTGCCATGTGAAGTCTCACTCGAAGGAAAAATATTGCTATTTTAAGGGATATGATCCTGCTTATCAATTACCCGTGGGACATGGGGTTTTATTTCTGCTTTATAGGACGGAAAAAAACTTTATTTTACATATGAAAGACTTTGCCAGATGAAGCGGAGTAGGCGGTCTAGTTCCCAGGTTGACAACATCATATATACATCTCTTATGTACATGCCTTATTCAGCGACCGAGAGAGCTGTTTTGAAGTCACCATGGTAATTTATTGATATCATACTCTTCAAACAGTTTAGTAAAATACTTTTTCCAGTATTTCAGATTTGTGTACATACGGTGGCACCAACAAAATTTACATTTTCAACTTAAGGAATTTTTAAAGTACAATTCTCTGATGACAGGAAACATCGTTGGTTATTTAATGGGGCACCAGTATTTATTTGTGGGTTTAATGGCCACCAATATTTTCTCAGAAGCTATTACTGCCCATGAATTATTTAATATGATTTTGTTTGAAATATTAATGGAGGATGTAAATAAATCTAATAGCTTAGTTTAAAGGCAATAGCGATTTGAGGAAAGACTTTCGCTTTTGTCAAAATGTTTTAGGACCTGGTGAATTTTAAGCTTCGGCAATTTTAATATTACTAAGTTAAAAATTTGGGTTTGTTCATACAAAACTTTTAATTGTACATACTTTGACGTTAGTTAAATGATGCCGTCAGAATAAGTTAAAAATTAAAGGTATTGAATACTTCCATAAAAACAATTAAGAACGGGATAAACATTTTTTTAATAAGTCACGTCACTTTTTATGAATGTATTATGTATACGAATAGACTATACTATATACTTCTTTATCCCGTTTGGTAGCATAGTGCTTCCACACAGTTTCGAAATCGTATTTTCGTTTCATTATGCGCCCACGACACGATGGTAGCACTAACAAATAAATTATTGAACAAAAAAGAGGGTTGCTTGGCAACCCCGAAAAAAGAAGAAGTTGTGCTAGTAACCCGTAGGAAGTTGAAAAATTAAATATAAGTAAGAATTATTAAGATTGGTGAGATATTCAATAAATATATTAGTACCTACAGGTAAATTAAGCCGAAAAAAGCGAAATAGCGGAAATGATTGGGTATAGGCTGAAATTTGGCAGAGAGCTTCCTTTTAGGGTTCTTAATAAGGGGATATAAAGTCTACCGATTTTCTACCCCGGAAACCCTTTTTAGGGGGTTTTAGGGTCAAAGTATCAGTTTTTTTCAAAGACATCTTAAACGGTAAGTCCTTTCATAAAATAGTGTTTACAAAGTCTGTAGATTATGCGATTTTCTACAAAAAAAGATATTACACATTTTCCTGTACGAATTGCCATTCATGACATATCGCCCTTTTAAAGATTTAAAATACTCATATGCACTCATACGCGACTTGTATATGTTCAAAAAATGAGTTGTTGGACTACGTGGCTAATATTTTCAGGGATGATTCCTGGATGTATTTGGAGAAAAAAATCTTTCTACAGAGGGGGTCTATCCCCACTATCCACTAAGAAACAGGGTAATTACGAAAAACATTTTGTATGTTTCTAAAATTTACTTAACTCCTAGACTAATTATCGTAGAGCAACATAATTAGGTTCATCTTTTAGGTAAATGTGTATTCTTTTAATTGGTATAAAGAACAGAAACCTAAGTGACTCCATTAAGAATGTATGTAGGTCCAAAGCATGAGCAAAATGCTAAAAAAAACGAAGAAAAATGTGATTTTGCTCATGCTTTGAATCATGTTTATCCCCATATAAAATCATAAAATCTTCCCGCGGATAGTTGTGTGTGAGCGTGTATAAAAATGTTGCATTCCCTCTCTGATAGCCTGACATCGGCATTTGAAGAATGTGTGCATATAGCTGTTCGCCTTTCACTCATTAACCATATGAAGGTGAAAGACTTGTTAATATCAAAACTTTGCCCTATACCTCATATTTTTAGGCCAGATCGCTTGAACAAGTTCAGCAGCCTGCCTAGTGGCTTGTCGCTTAGACTTGAATAATCGAGCAAGGACTCTTCGAATAAAGAAACTCTGCTCTTCACTATTGCGGGGCATTCACAGAGGACGTGGAGAGCAGACTCATCTTCCTCCAGGCAATATTGCCTGCAGGTGGGGTCCTCCGCCTTTTCTATCCTCCATAAGTGGTGATAGTGTCCTCACATCATTCCTACTGCGCCCTAACAATTCCTTTGCCGAGTTAGGAGACGGCCCATGAAGGAACCGCTTAAAGTTGGCCAATCCAGGCGCGGACCTCCAGCGTTCAGTATGTTTTCGAAGACTACTCAGTTAAAGAAAAAATACTGTGCCTTTTGCCAATGAAGGAAAGAACAAGAGGTGAAGATATTTATCAAGTATTTAAAAATTATGTTTTGGAACAACTTCCCTTACATAAATTATCTTCAATTACAACTGACGGAGCTCCAGCAATGACCGGTAAAAATAAAGGATTTATAGCTTTATTTATTTATTTTATTTATTTTTATTGATTAGAGATCACAAAATGAATTTACATGGACAATGCAGAATTAATGTATATAAACAAATTTAAATAAAAGAAATAAACATAAGAATAGCAAAACAACACAGACAGCTTTCGCTGGTATAAGCATCGTTTGCTTAACGAATAATAGTTGCGATTAATTAATTAACAATTAAAAAAGTTCAAAAGTAAGTTTAAATCATTATTACATTAATTTAGAGAATACAAGTTCATTACTCGAAAGATAATTAAAGGTAAAGCATTGATTAAAAGATAGTTAAAATTAGCTATTGTTAGTTAAGAATTTTTTAAATGCTGTTATAAATGAAGGAAGCGTTCGCTGGTTCTTTATGTCCTCAGGGATAGAGTTGAAGGTTCTAACAGCTTTGACTATAGTATCATTGTAGAGTCTGTTGGTTCTGGCTGCTTCCTGTAATATTCTATGCCTGTTTCTGGTTTGGTAATTGTGATTATCACCATTACTCCTGAATTGGACCTTTGTTTTTACGAGTTTATTCCTGATCTTGTAAATAAGTTTGACTTCCTCAAGAGCTATTAGCTTTTCCAGGGTCAATTGATTTGCGAGATTATATACCTCTATTGTTGGAGTGAGTGCAGGAAACTTCCAGATGGCTTTGATGGCTTTAGACATAAGTGTTTTAATTCTGGCTTGGGATGTCGTACCACATTGGGACCATATGTTGATGCCGTATCTTATATTTGATAATATGTGTGTGTTATATAAAGTGTTCCTAATGCTGGCAGGCAAGTTCGGGGCACGTCTAAGAACTCCTATTAGTGGTGAAAGTTTCCGCACCAACTGACTTAAATGAAACGAGAAGTTCAGATTTTCGTCAATGACAAGTCCAAGGTATTTGACTTCTTTTACAGGTGTTATTAGTTCATTTTCTATTTCCACGGAGATATTAATGGGGGGAACATTTTTTTGCTTAAAGACTATATAACTAGTCTTGCTTTTGTTAACTTTAAATTTATTTGCTATAGCCCACTTAGATAGGATAGCTAGATCATCATTAATTAGATTCTGCAACTGATTTTGAGTCTTGCCAGCCTGAATCAGGACTATATCATCAGCATAAATACAGTAGTTTCCATTTAAATTTAGTCTGTTGATGTCGGTAACATATAATAGAAATAAGGTTGGGCCAAGAATAGAGCCCTGTGGAACACCTGACTTGATTAACATTTTATTGCTTAATGTCGAATTGACCTTAGTTGAAGTTTCTCTATTTTTAATAAAAGATTTGATAAGAGTGTATGCTTTGCCTCTTATACCTAGCTGATCAATTTTATTAAGTAGTATCTCGTGATTCACTGTGTCAAAAGCTTTGCTAATATCAATAAACGTAGCAGCTGTGTGTAACTTCTTATCAAGATTTTGGTTGATAATACCAATGGCCTCGATCGCAGCAGTCTCAGTAGAGGAAGAATTTTGAAATCCGTATTGGTTTACATCAAATTTACACGTTGTGGAGATGAAGTAGCGTATTTGATTATCAATCACTTTTTCACATATCTTAGCGATGGTATTCGTGAGCGTGATTGGCCTATAGTTATTAATATTACTCTTTTCTCCGTTCTTATGAATTGGTATTATAAAGGATTCCTTAAGAAAATCAGGGAAAATTCCAGAGGACAGTATGTAGTTAATTTCATCAGTTAATAATTCTATAATAATATCCAGTACGCTTGTAATATCCTTCAGGGTTATTCCGTCAGGGCCCGGTGATGAGTTAGAATTCATACACAAAACGATATGTTTAATTTCATTTTGATCTACAGGTTTTAAAAATATGGTTTTGTCATTAAACATTAATTGAGGACAGAGTATATTGGGTAGATTCTTTGTTTGATTCTCCCCAATGTTGCAGAAGTGCATATTAAAAGAATTAGCAATATCGTAATTATTTATATATGTCTTGTTGTTTACCATGAGTTCTTCTACCTCATTATCGACTTTCCTGTTCTTGTTCAAAATATTCCTGTTGATTACCGACCAAAGTTTTTTAGTATTAGTCGCAGTGGAGAGCATTTTTTGAATGTGAGCATTTTTTGCAATCTTTATAATTTTATTCACATAATTTTTCTTCTTCTTGTATGCGTTAACAAGGTTCACGTCACTTTGATTCCTCTTCATTAATTTATACAAGACCGTTTTCTCTTTAAGTTGCATAATAATTTCATCATTTATCCAGCTATTATTTTCCCTTGTTCTATATTTTTTATATTTTGTGGCGTAGGATTTGGCAGATTTAATTATTTGGCAAAGAGAGTAGAGATTAACAGACGACTGGGAATCTAACATTTGGATAAGTTTGGATCGAAACAGGTTGATGTTTACGAAACCCTTGCGTTTATTTATCATCCTTTTCATCTGTGTACCAGTTCCCTCTACAAACAACACCATCTCACGATGATCGGATATATCATTGTCATAGAGCGAGATGTCAATATTGAAATCATTACACAGATCAGTAATTGCATGGTCGATAATAGACGGAGCATTGGTGTTAAAGCCAATACGTGTGAAATCCTCGGGCGTAATTGGATTGGCAATGCTATAACCTGCTTGTGAAATAATGTCTCTATAAACATTATTTACCGTGCATTCCTTTAGTAGGTTGAAGTTTATATCACCTACAATCAAGGCATTTCTATGCTCATCTGTCAAGTTGGAAAAAAATTCAAAAAAAGACTCATTATCTACATTTGGTGGGCGATATAGAGTAATAACCTTTACACTTGTTCTTGACTTCCGCATTATTTCTATTATGATTGTGTTAAAATCAGAGCATTGCATCAGCAGTTTGAATTTGATGTTATTCTTTATATATATTGCAGTGCCGCCACCTCTACTACCATTCCTGCAATTAAAGACAGCGGTGTACCCTTCAATGTTGTAGAATTCAGTCTCGTTATCATACAGCCATGTCTCGTTCAGTATAATAATATCAAGATTGTCAAATCTTTTTAGGGAAATTAGAAGGTCATCGAACTTATTGCGAATACTTCGGATATTTAAAAAGAACATTTTTAGTTGCATTGTGAGTGATAGCTTAGTGTATATGAAGCAAAGATAAGTCTAGATGTGCTTAATGTTGTAATCGGTGCGATTAACAGTAATATTAACTCTATTTTTATATTGTGGACACTCCGCCGAAATTGTGCTGTGTGTGAGTGATAAAGCGGGATTTTTCCCCTTGTGACACCAAAAACATTTCATTATATTACTATTGCAATCATATGTTTTATGTGAATCACCGCATTTGCCGCATATGTCATGTGCAGATGGACAGTCTTTTATTAGGTGAGAGAAGTCATGGCATTTCAAACATCTCCTAATTCCGTAGTATTCCTTTATGTAATGTGTACCCCAATCAATGTTGATATATCGGTTGCATAATTTGTTGTAGGCGGATGCATTTACTTCGAAATATACACTGAACAGTTTAGATTTTTGGTTAATCTTACTGTACGTTACTTTGACTTGGTCATCGTCAGTAATATGATAGTTGAGGGCTGTCAACTCTTCTTTTAGCTCTTCAGTGGTGAAATTTCTATTCAAATTATTGACAACCAAGACTGGAGTTCTTTTTTTTGTAAAAGTGATCTTGTAATTGTCACCTATATTTTTTTCGAGTAGGACTTTTAGTTTGTTGTTATTGTCGTCACTATCAGACTTCACTAGAATTTTCCCATTTTTAAGAGTTTTTATTACTTTAACTGGTGCTCTCACTTTAGATGGTTGAATTTGTATAATATCGCTCCTTGTTTTGTCAACCGTTTGACTTTTATTTGGTTGAATCAGAATTCCTTGAGCAGCTGATTTTTTCATGTATGTGGGGTCATTGCCCGTGTTCTTAACAGTTTCGGCATATGTTGCAGTTGGCACAATAAGGTTTTTATTTTGAATTTCTTTTACGGTATTATTAATATCCTCTATTGCCTTGCTGTTATCTTGCATGTTTAGCATTTTGGTGTTTATTATATCAATTAACTCACCTAGTTTAGATGTTCTAATCAGTTCGAAGAATTTTCGACACTCACTGCACATCCATAAAAAATCTTTGCCATGGAGCAGATTATAATCAGCTTCCGTAATACCTTGGCATTTAATATGATACCAGATATTGCATAGTCCATCACACTGGATCGCTTTATCTTTAGCACTAACAACTTTATTACACTTTCTACAATTGTCTTCCTTAGAATTTCTGCCTTTATTAGACATTTTAATCAAGGAAAGGAGTTCAAAATAAAACACGTCTGTACTCTCCAACGGTCAACGGTTATACCCCAACGGTTATGTAGAAAAGATGAATCATTTCCAAATTTCTTTGCTTACCATTGCATAATACATCATCAAGTTCTGTGTACTAAAGTTCTTTCATTTAGCCACGTTTTGGGCCTCATAACAAAAATTATAAATTCTATAAGAGCTGCTCCATTACAGCACAGACTTTTTAAAAAGCTATTGGAAGATGATGATGCTTTCTCAGAATTAATAACTTACACAGAAGTGAGGTGGTCTAGCAAAGGCAAAGTATTACATCGGTTTCTTAATTTGATTACTAAAATAAAAGAATTTCTTGAGCAAAAAGGGGAAATTTATAACGATCTTGAAGATGTTAAATGGCTAGGTGACTTTGCTTTTTTAGCTGATATTTTTCAGAAAATAAAATTTTGAACTACAAGACAAAAATAAAGATTTAGTAGATATGGTAAGTGCTATTAAAGCATTTAAAGGTAAATTGGCCCTTTGGAGTTCGCACTTTCAAAAAAAATTCTTTTGACACATTTTCCACACAATATGTCGAATATATTTCTAAAAAATCATTTAGCTTCTCGAACGTATGTTGATTATCTAACAAAATTAAATAATGAGTTTAATTTGACGACTTGGAATCGATTTTATTTTTCTTTCAAAACAAGTGCAGAAAAAATGGATTAAATGCAACAAATTTAGAAAATTTAAAACTGGAAATTGTAGAACTACAAAATGACGTCGCTTGAAAAGTTATTAACATGGACAAGGAATTTTGAAAATTAGTTGAAGCACGTAAAAATCCAATATTAAAAAATTGAGCACTGAAGCTAAAATCTTAAAAATTAGATAGGTCGGAGTATTCTGCGTGCACTGATATCTTATTCATGAAAATAGGTCATAGGGTTACAAAAATACAGGGTGATATGCAAAACTCTAAAAAAAACTTCAAAACTTCCTAGCAGCTAAACCGTTGCGATTTCCCCCCTCCCATGTGATTTTTTGTTCGTCTATCCAAAACCTATCCACAGCGCACAGTGGGGTCAGATAAAAAATTACCATTCAAAAATCGGTGGAGCCGTCAATTTTCATCGAATCAACTTCGCTTAAAATGTTCGTTGTGCAATTCTCTATCGATCTGTCGGACCGGATTTTTATATCTTCATACCGTATTCCTGTTTTCCCCTATTTAGGGGTTGATTCACCTTTTCTGAGGGGTAGTTTCTAGAAAACGGTTATGTAAGTGCCGGGAGATAAATTTAATAAACCTTTGAGGTCATCCATAAAATCCGTGTGGCGTTTAGGGGGGTGGAGGGAGGGGTCGAGTCGAATCTCACCAAATCTCACGTGGGGGAGGGAGGGGATCTCCGCAAGTATCACGTAATTTATTTTCCGCAAGAAACAGTGGAAAATTGCGAGAAAACTGAGTTAAATTAATAGTACAGGTAAATTAAGCCGACAAAAGCGATATAGCGGAAATAATTAGGTACAGGGTGAAAATTGGCAGAGAGCTTCCTTTTAGGGATCTTATAAAGCCTACCGGTTTTCTACCCCAGGAAACCCACTTTTTAGGGGGTTTTAGCCCTCAAAATGGGTATTTTCGATTTCTTCATTTTTTTTTGGCAATATTTCTTAATATCTTTTTGATTTCTTCAATTTTACGTACTATCTAAGCATCTTACAGGATTCGAATTTTGAATCGACGACCATCTGCTCTGACATACTAGAGGCCAAGATAGATTTTAAAAACCTTTTGTTAAGATTTATGAATATCGAGAGCTGTGAAGAATGGAAGTCAAACAGATCCGCACTTTTTGGATCTATATCCTGGTGTACAGCCGGCTCAAACGCTAATTTGAGAAGCTGACTGCGACCTGTGACTTCAGACTCCGCCTTTAAGTCACATGTTTTTTACCCTAAGGTGACATCTACAAGAAGAATGCTCCGAAGTTTGTATATCTCCATCTTTACAATAATATTGTGAATGACTATGCATGCCATAATTATATGTTTTGCCAAAGTTAACCTTCGTATGTCAATATAATGTAAAATTCTAATTTTTTTTTTAAATTCCATATGCTTGCTCTACAAATACACGAGTTGAGCTCAAACTAGAACTGAAATTTTTCTGTTCTCTTGTTAAGAAACCATTATCCCTGTAAGGCATCATGAGATTGATTTCCAAAGGATAGGCAGAATCACCTGCTAATCCACAGGTATTGTAGTTTATATTGAGTGTATGCCGAGTTAATGCTGGGATGATTTTGTGGTACTCTTCTTCAACACAAATTATGTTTTTTTAAATATATCCAACGCAATCAAACACAGATTAACGTATTAATACTACAAATACGCATAAAAGTGTAAATATTAGAAATTTTTTAAAATTTATAGTCTCACGTTTGATTGAGGGGGGGGGGGGGGTCGGGCCAAATCTCACGACATCTCATCTCCACTGTGCAGCGGGCCACATTGTAAACTTAAAGGATACACTCTTTATATTCTTAAGGGGCGGAAATTGGCTTTTTGTCCTGGGCGACGTTACCGCTAGAACGGGCGCTGATCTTGTATACATCTAGAATACATTTTTCTATTAGAGGAGATAAGATAATGTACTGCTTATAAACCATCAGCCATTATCAATGTACAATACCATATTAGTTCGTTCCACCATAATTATTAAAATCTCATAAACACCAACCACTGCAGAAAATCGATCCAAACAATAATTGTCTCTCAGTTATCCTCCGCAAAAACCTTCTGGCACATCCAAGTCTGCTGTTTCAGAGAATATCATGATAATGTGTATAAATTAATTAATAGCACGCGTTAATACGGTTTAGGGAATACCGCCATAAAATATTAACAACACACTCTTTCATTAATCTTTCTAAGAATTCGTTTCGTCTGTTTCCTGCGGTTAGCAAATTTCAGATGTGGTAATAATCCTATTTGGGCTGGCATGAAGGTTTTCTTTCTTATCTTTTGTGCTCACTGGGCACAGCGACACTAAACTTAGTTTAAGAATAAGTTTAGCCATAAGAAGATTCTAAAACTTCCTTGCGTCCTGAGCAGTTTTAAATAACGAGAAAAGTAGCACCCTTTACCTTAAAGTACTTTCTTAAGTCGTTCTTAAGCTCTGTCTTAAAATAATACAAAGGAGTTTTCGGCCGCCTACATAAAAAACTCCAAACTTTAAACTGACTCGGAAACAAGCCAAAACAAATCTAATTAAGAAAAAAAATTAAAAGAAAACTTAAGAAATAAAAAATGTGTTTTTTTCTGTGAAAGTCCGTCTCAATAAGGATTAGAGTAAAGGCAGCTGCTTAGGAACGGGAAAGCCAATCATTTACTTTTTTGGAGGGAAGAGATTCCGGAAATTAATCGAATTTAAACTTAATGAGGGCCCGCTGCTTGCCAAAAACTTAATTTCCGTCTGAATGGATTAAGTAGAAACCAGTGGCGGCTTCTTAAATTGACGCAGGTGTAGCGATGCTTCACTTAAATTCATTCGAATTACTTAATTAAATTCAAGTTTCAATTTTAAATTTAATATCATTGAGTTTGTTTATCTTTAATCTCGTCTTTTAAGTAAATTGTGACATTGTTTTACGAAATTAATTTATTGAGTAGTTAAATTTCAACAATTTACTGAACAAACATTCAACATTAAGAAAAAACATAATATTCCATGGAGCATAAAATCTGTGATTGGAGCTTTTAAAATAAGTGTTTGCGCTACATTTACAATTCGACACTATGTATATTTTGCTCGCAATGCCAATATTTAATTAAGGCAGCATTAACACAGACATTTCAGATATTCAATTAATAAATATTTGCCAATAAGGAAGCATTATACAGATAGCGCCATTAACGTGGTAAAAATATTTGTTTTAGTTAAACTAGAGCACAAATAGCACGAACGTGGAAAATTCCTGATCCCATATCTGATGGAAAAATACAGAGTTTATTTTTTGCAGCTGCTTTGATGGAATATTGACATTATTTGGTTGAAAATTGAATTGGAGGGAACTTGAATAAAGTACGAATTCTAAATATAACTTAATTAGCTTAATTAGAATAACAATTTTTTTGCAGTAACTTAGTACCTAAACATACCGTAAAGTTTTGGCGCCAATGGACAATTGGTTTATTTTTATGTTCCTAGTTTGGCTAGTACTAACTTACTTTGCTATTTTTAAATTCGAAAATAATCGAAAGGAAAAAAATGTCCATGCTGATCTATTACAAATATAGGAAAAAATCCTTGGTTAGTCAGCAGGATTAAAAGTAAAAGCATTCGAAGACTACCTCATATTTAAAGAACGCCGAGAAATTGACGGTTGTTTCATTGCCGGTTGTGACAAGGTGGAGAAAATCATGATCGTCAAAGAGAGGGTAAGATTTGAAGAGCAGATCTCGTCAACACATGTGTTTTAACTATATATAAATTTTTTTCAGACCAGCTGAACTCTTTTCTTACAAAGCACCTCAAATAAGTTGTAGAATACAACCTTGATCTGGTAGTAAATTTGGACGCTGCACGTTGAAAACACATCATAGTCGGGATATGAAGACCAACTCGGAAGCTTAGATTAGACAACGAGTTGAAACTTAAACCAAACAAAAACAAGTGAGTGTTTATGTCGAGATACTCACCAGTAATTACACTTTTATTTTATTTTTTACCTTTATTATGTACTTTGAGTTGTCGCTCTTATTTTTTTTCATTGTCATATCTTAATATATAAAAACTGCGTCTTTGTACGCGCTAATCTCCGAAACCGCCCAACAGATTTAAATGAAAATTTGGGAATGTGTAGGGTTGGTTCCAGATTGAAAGATAGAATAATTTTGGTCCAGATAAGTGAAGCTGTTGTCGAAATATAGAGAATTTCAATGTTTCACTGATTATATTTAAGTTGTCGGGGCGAAAAAATATTTAATTTTAATTGTCATGTATACATACAAAAAACCGTTAGCTTTAAAAAAGCACTCCGATCTTTACGAGTGACAACGTATGAATTAGTGTATTGAGTGTACTGAGTGTACAGTCTGTACGTACAGTATGTACAGTGTGTACAGTGTACTGTGTACTATGGACTGTATACTATAACTACCGGAGCCCGCAAAAATACACCAGTTAAGAAACATATAATTTATATACAAAATAAAAAGATTTGTGAACATTGGGAAACCTGTAAAATATTAGCATCCATTGTTCTTTATATACTTTCACCGAAAAATGCGTAAAAGCTTTTAATTGGTGCGATTAAATAAAATGTTAATAAGAAAATATATAAATATTGAGTTTTTGCATTATGCCTCAGATTGTGGTACATCTTGAAAACGGTCAACGTGTATATTTCACTGAAGAAAATGCTCTCCAACGAGCTTTCCAGCCACCAAAAACTACACTTACTGAATTGCTCACACTGTGCCAAAAACATGATATTTTCGGACAATTCGCAACAACATTGTTATATACCGACGTCCCTCGCTATTATACATGGAACAAACTTTTGAAAGCAAAGATATTGGGACGACTTTACACAGTAGGTACATCCAAAACAACGTGAATGTTTCCTTTTGCATTTGTTGTTGGTGAATGTTCCACGACCAACGTTTTTCGAATTTTTACCAACAGTCAATGGTCAAATATTCAATACATTTCAAGATGCATATCGCGAGTTGCAATTGCTGGAAGACGACAATCATTGGGATCTGACACTTACTGATGCAGCATTTGCATCCACGCCGAATAACATTCGTCAACTGTTCGCAATTATATTGACGACATGATACCCAACAGAACCATCGGTTTTGTGGGAAAAATACAAGAACGCATGACTGAAGACATACTTCGCAGAACTAGACAAACAAACCAATATCCAAACTCTCGAACTTTTATAGGAATAATTGGTTTTTCGTTAATGGTTAAGGAGAGTTGAATTTTGAAGGTTTGGATTGATTTTAAATGTTTAAGCGTTTGGTGCAGCGTTGCGCACCGGGTCCCAACTATCCAAAATACAGAAAATAAGAGGTTCATTGAGACACTTCATCTGTGTATGAAAATTAATATCTCGAAAAATGCCATGTCAATGGATGGTTTTTATTGTCGATCAAAATGTCAGATCCCTAATAGTTTCACATTTTGTTATTTGGAATCAAAAACACCAAAAAATTCCCTTTTTCAAACTCTCCTACAGTATATTAAAATTCATATCACCTGATTGCTACTATTGGCTTATGGGTGCAGCTTAGGCGCACCGGGTCCCAACTAGTTTTCAATATAAATATTAATTCCATTTGGGTAATTGTAGAGTTTAACCCCCACCCTTCCGGTTTTCTTGAAATTTTAGTATGTTGTACTATTCGCCATCCTGAGCAAGATTATATATATATTTTGAGCACGTATATATTTTAATGTTGATTATGGCAATAATTAGCCTAATTTTTAATCAATGATTTCTTGAAAATTGATCAATTGTGGTTGAAAAATGGGGGGGGGGCTGATAAAAAATTATCCAAGTTTAAAAAACTGTTAAAAATCACTTTTCAACACACACCACCTCGTCTCCCCCCCCCCACTTTCCTTCCGCGAGTTAATATTAAATTCCAAACTTGTAATGGGGAATGTGGGTATAAAACCACGTTTAAGTTAAAAATCTATTTATTCTGATTTTACCTTTTGTGTAGGTTGATAAATTGTGGACAGGAAATGGGGGACGAGAATTGGGGCAGGAAATGGGGGCCAGGGCGAGTGGCAAGTGTGGCGCGGCACGCAATGCAACCGTATAAAGGTACGAATCGACCAAGGCAAACGAACATTTGCTCGCGGGTAAATAACGTCATAATGACGTAAAAAGATAATGTTTCAGATGTTCATAGTTGCGATTTACACTTTCCTGGTGACGTCATTTTGCCCGCGAGCAAATGTTCGTTTGCCTTGGTGGATTCGTACCTTTATAGATAGTATCCATCCGAAGATCTATAACATTATGTCTGAAGGGCTTAGGATCGTTGTTCTGTAGCTATGCTTTACTGTAGTTACAACTTCAACTTTTATAAAAAACATTTTAGTTGTTAGAAAGTAGTCTTGTAATAAATACAAAACAGTCGTGGCTTTATTTCTTATGGATTTCGCTTCAATATTGACTAAAGCTTACCAATCAAAAGGAAATGTAAACTATAATTAAGCAAAAGTTTTGTTATAAAATTTTCTCTGGATTAAGAACGAAAAATAAACAAAATCCACGCTAATGACTTTTGGTTAGTAAAATCAAAGTTTGCCGCATCGCATTTTATGCATCTTAATTCTTGTTTACGCAAGAGAAATGAAGTGAATTTTATTCATGAAATTTTTAAAACTTCTTACTTTTTACCATGTTGTTCTATAAAATAAATACCTCGAAATAGGAACAACTACAAAAAAAAGTTAGTTAAATCGTTTGTTGTATTGTAAGTGAAAAGGAGGAATTTAGTATTTATTCAGTGTAATTAAAACTTAAGTGTTGCTTTAGTGATTAAAAAAAGAATTCAAAAAAAGGGTACAAAAATAAAGGCGCATGAGTTTGCTGAACTTAAACAAACAGCACAGGACTAGAACTCATTGAAGCCTCCACTCAAACGCACATTTTCAATCTAATTTTAATGTAAACATTTAAATCTGTCTTTATCCAAAATTGTCATGTCCTTCAATCGAAGCGCCATAGTCTGTATGTGGTTAGTTTTATACGAGTTCAAATGATCGTTTATCTTGTTTCCATTTAGTTTCGACATTTTCGAGTTGCTGGGTTCCGTTGTGGTTTTGTTTGTCTCA
The DNA here is from genome assembly GCA_963855945.1 of Thereva nobilitata. Classification (NCBI taxonomy): domain Eukaryota; kingdom Metazoa; phylum Arthropoda; class Insecta; order Diptera; family Therevidae; genus Thereva; species Thereva nobilitata. The sequence goes on from OY979696.1 coordinate 39,190,379, forward strand.
TATCCTTCTATTTAAGTGGGAAACGCTTTCATATTTTGCGACTGCTGTTTCCTTTTATCTTTTTGTTTATCCAGGTTGCGGTTTCATTATGTTGGTGGAGCATGAGAGGGGGATGTTGGGAGTAGAAAATGCAGTAATGATATATGATTCCTAGATATTGGTGGAAGTTGTATTGTGAAAGTTGTTTTGGGTTGGCTTTCACGTTATTTGTTTTGTATATATGAAAGGAAAATAAATCAAGTTGTGTCCTGCGGAAGATACATAGCTGGAGATATTAATTTGTAATTCTTTATTCCCAAGGATTTTGATAATTTTAGATTATAATTGCAAAATTCGAGGTGTCAGTTTATCCATATAACTGCTGATAAATATCTTTCCAAATTAGTCCTATATTGTATACGATTAGGTACCTACACTGTGCGACAATAGAATATGTTCAGGCACAAATATGGCATTTTTGCGGTATCCTTTGACAGGTTCATTAATGGCAAAAGTATTTGGCAAAAGTGGTTGAAACTTACATGCTAATCCGTTAAGGGGTGGTTCTTGGGTACATTTCGAGAAAAAAGTTTTTCTAGAGAGGGGCTATCAATCCCTCTAATTACTTAATTCCAGGTAAATTTCGGTATTCTTCTGCGATATTTAATTTTAGTCTGCCTAATGGCTTGTCGCTTAGACTTGACTGTTCGAAGGGCAGACCCATCCTCCTCAAGGAAAAGCCTGCAGATGGGGTCCTCCGCCCTTCCTATCCTCCATAAATGGTAATTTAGCCAACAAGTGTCCTGACAACCTTTTTACCCACCCTTTTACCCCAACAATCCCATAGACCCGCTAAGACAGGACAACAAGGAACCGCTTAGAGTTGGCCAATCCAGGCACGGACCTCCAGCGTTTGGTGTGTCCGATTTGCTAGGGCCTTTTTCATCAAACTGGTCGATGCTCCAATAGCCTGTTCTGGGCCGATGAATGCAATGTAATTGGTCCATAGAAGTCCCATGAGTATGGCCTACCCTCGTCTATCCTGACAGAGCCTCCATATCAGAATAGGACATTATCCAACTGGGTGCCCTTTGATACCCAAAGGAGATCGTTAAACGAGGCTTTGAGTAGTGTGCTCCCTACTACCTCCGTTAGTTGGTTATCCAGGGAACACTACGAGGAGGTGATGGTTCAATTTTGCCCCTGATCGGCGGCGGCAGGCCCCTCTAAAAAATCAAAATCAACGTCTTTGAATATCCAGGTGCTCAATTGGCTTTCTCCTGGGTTGGGCCCTGACATTCCGACTTCCGTCATTACGTATTTCCTGCGTAGATACCATTTCTTATTACTTATTTCTCCCTTTCATGGGGTCGAATCTCATCTCGAGATTATTTTGATCACTTCTCGACCTATTTTCCACCCCTTCAATTTTGCCAAGCCTCTTACAAATCTCCACAGGACCCTCAATCCAACCATTAAGTTGTAGCATTACACTAAAAGATATATCTCAGCCCATGCCTGGCTAGATCAACTGGTAATCAATTATCCTACACCTATAGCAATCTTATAAGGAGGGAAGAAGAAAGAAGGTGGAAAGGGGAAGGACCGTGGGGCTCTGCCGGGATTCGAACCCGGGACCTCTGGGATAGCAGCCAGGCGCCTTACTCCCTCGACTACCGAGGCCCTCTACACTCATTAAATAATCATGGCGTAATTTAATTTTATCTCAAATTCAAAGAAGGCAGACTTTCCATCATATTTTTGAAAAATTTTAATTCTAAAAATAATATTTAAGTAAAAATTTAGAGAAACATACCAAACCACACATTCTCTGCATAAACCAACATGTAGAGATAATTTAGAAATGCCATACACTGGTATTTCGAACACATGGTGTCTGGTTCATAAAATACTGGATATTTTATAATACTCTACAAAATAACTTGAAACCTCTCAACTCTGTATATTACCGTGAAATTTCCAATCCACTGCCACGTTTGGGCATGCAAAATTTTACAGCAGCCCTTCTTAGCAATTTAAAGCTTCACCGCTGGATTAATTTATTTTATATACGCATAAAAAACTGCGTATTTTAATAATCTAGGGAAACTAAATTCCCCATCCACCAATGGATTATAAAATTTTCGGGATTACACCGCACATACCGCCCGCGGCTTTTAAAATTGACGACATCCCATAAAGATGAAAAACAATTTCAACCCCGAAGGGAACATAAAACAAAAAACCGGATGTCAAGAATGAAAGTATGTCCGACTCAGGCATGGGACAAAAATTCTTTTGTGAGGGTTGGTTATCCATGTACAGTACACATACTCAATTTAAACAACAGCAACACCAGAAAAAAAGTGAGCAAGCATCCCCCATACGTCATACCACCTTCATGCAGTATTTTTGATATCAAGCGGCAGCATTCTTTTTATCCGAACTCTGACATCTACAGAATCTTTTGGATGCTCTAGAGGCCTAAGCGAATATTTAATGAAATTTTGTATGTAGCTAAAAGCTGTGTCCTTGTGTAAGGGTAAGTATCACACGAACCTTTGCTGTCTGTTACGTGTAGGGTCCTATGTTTAATACAGTACGAGTACCACAGTTCGATATGCTTTTGGGATTGTTGAACTTTGGATAAATATCAGAAATGTTCTCGATATTCAGAATGACACCAAAAAAGTTTCTATATTGGAGTGGCAGCTGGGCTTATATTTATTTTTTTAAATTCTATTTCTGTAAGATCCTTCGTCAAGTTTTTGTTAATTAAAGGGATAAGGATCCAATGTTAAATTGGTAAATTTAAGGGCTAGACTGCTTTTGTACAACCGCCCCCTTTGAGCCCTTGTATGGGCATTTTGAAAAGCACGCACAGTGCACACATTATTGGCCTTTCCAAGAAGCAATCAACCCATAGGTTTTATAGCTTTTTTTAATAACTACTTTGTCC